>OY728145.1:1474989841-1479989841 GCA_963277665.1 Viscum album | reverse complement strand
TTTTATACACGATACTTGAAATATTTTCTTGATAAACAGACACCCAGTAGTGAAAGAATGCCCGTTTGTCCTTTAAAAATAATTTACGGAATTTAAAATGTAGTTCTGGTTTATTGATAAATTATTTCTTTTGAAGCGTGAATAAGTGTTTTGGTTCTCTTGAGAAATGAGGATTTTCTTTAAAATTGGTGAAACCCCATTTGACACTTTAATAAAATAAATTATTTTTGGAAAACTCTATTTGGGGTGACTTAGGGGTAATCTTTGGTGTACATTGACTGCATGAGTTGTGTGTGATGTTTGTGTTACTTAATTGACTTTGTTGACTCACCCCTTTCCTTTCTTATTATACGTGTTGACATGGGAACCTGACATAGTAAGTGAATCTTCTGAGAACAGTTGCTGCACTAGTTTAGATTACGCACTGGCTAGTGGCCCATAGCAGAGAGGTACTCTGTTATTAGTGCTATAGGATTGGGCCCCTCAGTTAGGCCATGTATGGCAACACCGGGTGTTTGGGTGTTATGACGTCATTAAGTGGGGCATGCCTTCAGGATGAGTCACATGTATTGTTCGTTCTGGATTGTTGAAGAGCTCCTAAGTTCGACCCATGATCCCTTTAGTGTTTATTTGTATTTGTAGGATGATTGATAGGTCTAGTTCGGTTGTTGGCCCCCTTATGTGCCACTTTTTTTCCATTTCCCTTAGTGTGTGTTGTCTGTTATGTGTGGTTTTCCTTTTGGCTAATAACTGAAATTTGGATTTTTCTAAATTTTTCATGAAGATGTTTTCAAAAATGTAATGCATCTTCTTCTTTCAAACATTAAACTAGTTTTTAAACTAAAAAGGGAAATGAAGTGTTATTTATTTTAGAAATGAAAGTGTGTGTATGGAAACTCATATTTTATATAATTTAATTCAAACCTGAAATTGTTAAATTATTTATTTAAAGGTAGTGCATTGGGAATAGTTTGTTGGGCACGCCTATTGAGTTTTAATACTCATGCATATAGTGTTTTCCTGTTTTTAGTTTCTATTGTAGGTTTGACTCGAGCTTGCTCGTCATGGGTGAGAGTTTTTTGTGTACTGGTGAGTGACTCTCAGATTCGCAAGGAGTTTTGGTCATGGTCAGGTTAGTTGGTTGTTGCTGATCGTTCTTTCTTTTCAGTGTCATTTATTTACTTTGTGTTATTATACTTTTATTTTTTCTGTTTTATTTATTTTCATTGGATAAAATCGTTCCCAATTGTCCTATATTGATGCCCTGGTGCTTGTCTCTATCCCGGGAGGATCGAGAATGCCTCTCAGGTCATGTCGCAGACTGACTTGGGTGATCGGTTCAGGGTCGACCCGGGTTGGTTCGTGACAAAAATGTATAGAGATATTCAGGAGTATTACTGGTGGGATAGAATGAGAAGAGATATTTATAATTTTACTGTGAAGTGTTTGAATTTTCAGCAGGTTAAAGAAGAGTGGCAGTTACCAAAAGGTATGCTTGAGTCTTTACCGGTGCCATAGTGGAAATTGGAAAATATATCCATGGACTTCGTTGTGGGATTACTGAAGACATCATGAGATAATAATGAAATATGGGTTATTATTGATCGATTGACTAAATATTCTCATTTACTTCCTATTCGAGATACTTTGTCTCTAGATCAACTTTCTCAGTTGTATGTTAAAGAGATAGTTAAGTTGCATGGAGTTCCCCTCTGCATTGTATCTGATCGTGATCCTAGGTTTACTTATAACTTTTGGAAAGGCCTTCAGAAGTCATTGAGTACTAAATTAAATTTTAGTACAGATTTTCATTTTCAATCAGATGGACAGTCAGAACGAACAATTCAGACCTTGGAAGATATGCTACGTGCTTGTTCACTGGATTACCAGGGAAGTTGGGACCAACATATTTCTTTGGTTTAATTTTCATATAATAACAGTTTTCATTCTAGTATGTAGATGGATCTATTTGAGGAATTATATGGAAAGTGTTGTCGAACTCCAGCTTTTTAGGATGAAGTAGGTGAAAGGAAGCTGATGGGACCAGAATTGGTAGAAGAGATGGCAGAAAAGGTTCATTTGATTTAGAAGAACATGAGAACAGATCAGATTAGGCAGAAAAGTTATGCAGATAACTGGAGGAAGGATCTATCTTTTGAGGTAGGTGATCATGTCTTTCTCAAAGTTTCTCCATGAAAAAGTGTGATGCGTTTTGGTAAGAAGGGAAAGTTGAGTCCGAGGTTCATTAAACCTTATGAAATCCTAGAGAAAATTGGATCAGTTGATTACAGAGTGGCTTTACCTCCATGTTTATCCCAGGTACACAATGTTTTTCATATTTCGATATTGAGAAAGTATATTCCAGATCCATCTCATGTTTTGATCCCAGAGGTAGTTTAGTTTGAAGAGAATCTCTCATATGAGAAACAACCAATCCAGATTCTTGACTGTAGTGAGCAAGTGTTGTAGAATATGGTAATTCACCATGTAAAGGTTTTTTGAAAAAACTATATGGTTGAAGAGGCAACGTGGGAATCTTAAAATGCAATGAGGGATAAATACCCCCATTTATTTGATAAGTGAATAAAATTGCAAGGACACAATTTCCAAAAGGGGAAAAGGATGTAATATCCGAGGTAAATAAAGAAATAATACAATTTTATTTTTATTAATATTTTCAAATTAAATATTAATTTAACTTTAAATGGGTTGCTATGTTCAATGGCATACCCGATATGCAACAACGAGTTTCTTTGAAATCTTACGTTGCATAATAATAATATAATATTATTATTTTAAATGGTAGTTAATGCCTAACCGCTGTATTGGAGAAAATGAACTAAACTAACTACAATATGATTATACATTTTTGTTAAATGTTTTTACATTTATCCAAAAAAAATTAGAGGCTTAAAATGTTAATGAATCTAATTTTAAGCATAATTTACTTTAAAAGGTCGATTTACCACCTTTTAATGGAGAATCCTATTTAAATCTAGTTTTGGTCACTTTTATATATTCTATTTGACCAAATAAAATTCTTCTTTAGAATCGGGACATCAAAATTTACTTTGGGTAAATTTTTAGTATTTTTTTGATAAAATTCAATTTTTAATGAAAAGTAAAAATGCTATATTTTAATTCAAAAATACCTTTTAATATAATTTATTTATATGTTTAGATTATCTATTTAATTGGTTTTAAAGTTTAATTAGATTATATTTTTACCATTTAATCTAATTTTGGTTATTGGAATTAATTTTACTTTGAAAATGGACATAAACAAGTGTCAATCATTTGATCGTTATTATTTCTTAAAAACACGACTTTTATTTTGACAATTAGAATTAAATTTAAATTAATTTCTGCCACTTCTGTGATTTGAATTTGGAAAAATAGATTCCATATTTGGAATCAGGAGGTCCAAATTTTTTAAATAGGTAATGTTAATTTTTAGACATTATGAATATTTACTTCAGTAAATATTTTATTTACCATGGTTAAAGGGTTAATTTGGTAAATAAGGGTAAAAAAATATTACCATAATAATATAAAATTATCCTAACAGGTTTCCTAATCCTATTGGTTTATACACATCGAACCATGAGTATCCTTGGGTCGATTTTGGGACCCCATGGGGCCACTTGGGAGTGATAATGACACTTTATTTTAATTAACTTAAAGTAAAGGCAAAAATGATATAAACAAACATCTTTTTGTAAATTAATTTTTACATGGGGTTATATAAGTCATCTTTTCGACTATAAATATTCATTGTAAATCTAAAAATATTTCCTACATCATGTTATTTTTTTTATAATTTTTATACATCAAATAAATTAAATTATTTATCACACAATAATGATGCAGTATTTACCTCATTAATAAACGATTTAAATAAATAAGATTTTAAATATTAAAAAAATATAAAAAACCTGTACAATTATTATTGGATTATTTTATTTAGACCATTAGTCATCTTATCTTTGACTTTAATTAGTTTTGTACCTTTATAAACCGAATATCATTATATAATAAAATAATATTTTCACACTTTCCTAAAGAGCCCCTCCCCCCTTATAAAAAGCCCTCACTTCTAACTCATTCCTCACACCTATCAAGCCCCTTGTCTTGTCCAAAACCTACCCAAATAATCTCTCAAGATACCTCTCTTCCACCTAGAAGCCTTACCTTAGGCAGAAGTCACTTCAAGAAGTCCTTTTGTTACAAACCAAAGGGAGTTACCCAAATTAAAGGTAACAATTTCTCTTAACTTCTTTTATTTTATTTTACTTCTCCAACCCCTAAAATATTTTTATTCCTTTATTTTATAACAAAAATAGTATCCTAAATATACTATGATTTTTTTATGATAATGATTCTAACTACACTTACACACACCTCCATCTAATGGGTGAAGAACATACTATTTCTGTGGATGACAAACTAATGCCTCACGAAATGATGATTGTTCGATTATCTCCTTCCACCTATCATGGTGGCCATTAAGATGGAACTATATTTATATATGATATATATTATGTTTATTTTTTCTTTATTCTTATGTGTTTTATATTTATAGCCTACCTTTATGGTTTCTATAATGGGTAAACGCGATAATTCCATTTGAGGAAGTGCGGACCACCACCCCCTCAAAGTGATATGAATCATTAATTCCATATGTGGGATGTATAAAAGATGGATTTAATGATATTATACTGGAATTATAATATACCTATGTATCATTATGTTTTCATTCCATTAAAATACAAAATAGAAATGAAAGTAGCGTTCATGCGTACGTACGACTTACTGTCTTCATGAACGACACTTTTCATTTATTATCTCCAAATGATATGCACTATTATAAATACATATATACACTCTATATATATGATATATATGATATATAAATAATTAATATCATTCTGTAGATAATGGACTATTGACCACATGGACAACTTGTAAATATAAGGTGTTCATTTTTGACTCAAGTACCAAATATCAACAAAATGACCGTTATTAACCTAAATGATTGCATAATGTTTATAACATGGTAATAAGTGATATAAAAGGAATAATAAACTTGAAAAATGTTATTAATCAAGTAGAAATTAACTTTAGTTTATTATTCAGGAGATTAAAGGACAAACGGGTCAAGTCGGACATGAGGTAAGGGACTTCATCTCAATCTCCTTTCATTGAGGCATATTTTGTTTTATACACGACTTTCTTTTATAAGGTGTATAAAAACCTTTGAATTTTCATTTCATTCAAATGGAATCTATTTCTACGAGGCGTTTTACTAAATGACAAAAAATAATTTTTATTTTAACGTACGCGGTGACAATGACCTTTTCGCCGCCACGAGTATTATTTGATCTATGGCTTCCTTAACAAGATGTAATGTTTTTAAAAGGAAAATAAATACCATATACTCTTTTATGTATTTTCATATTGAAAATGGTTTTGATAATGGATTTTTATGTCAATATATTTAAATGATATTTTGTGATTGAAATGTGGAAATGTTATCTTTTTTTTATGTTTGTTTCATATGTTAGGAATATGTTATGGTTCTTGGGAATTGTTTACGTATATGGATATTTTTGTGATAAACCTAGGGTGGGTGAGCCCGATATAGCTCTCCAATGCATTGAGTAACGTGATGGAGGTAAACGTGAATGTTTCTCCTAAGATATTTAGGGAATATACTGTGATGGGTATTCCAAATGTGACTCCCTACGTAGCTATGAAAGCTACAACATAAGTATGTTATGTATGCCAAAATTTACCTTTATGATTTGTGATTACTATGTGTTATTCATAAATCTTATGTTTTCATGAGGTATGTAAAAGAGTTTATGTTAAATATGTATTTATGGACTAATGATTTCTTTCTTTATTTTATAAACCTTACTGAACTTTTTATGCTCATCCCAAGTTTTGAAATGTTTTTTTACTGGTCTTAAAGATGAATAGGGTCAAGGATGTGATCAAGGAAAAGTCATGCTATCTAAACGTGGAACTAGACATGACACTTTTTTTTCAAAGAGTTTTATTTTGTGAAAAAATGGAAACTTAGTAGAAGTGTCTACTTTATATTATTGAGATGTAATGTAATAGTTATGGCCTAATTCTCTAAAACTATAAACCTAAAAAGATCCTCAATGTGAATTATTCATTTAATTCAATATTATGTAATTTTTAGGGTCTGGTCCTTATAGACTGTGAGTTATATTTTTTTGAAACCTGATGAGATGAGGGTATTCCATCTCATGCATCATATAATCACTTATTAGAAATTACATGCCATGACATTTAGGGTTCATTACTCATTGCATGTTGTTGTGATATGTGTTGTGGTAACTATACCTATTGTTGTGATAGATTTTGTACAGTGGACAATGGGAGTGAAACCATCTTTCAGTTCATAAGAATTATGGGTCCTTATGGACTAGAAAGTGATGCACCATTTAACTCAATTATTTAAAATGAACTTGTGGTAATACAAATGATATGGACACCAAATTCTGGTTCATGGGGTATTATGGGCTCTCACAGATTGGAACCTTGTGAAACTTTGGTTACACCTATTTTTAATAAATGAATGATGAAAATTAAATGGAAATGGATATCAAATGAAATGAAATGGAACAATGAACTTGAAAATAGGGACTTAACCTAGACCCAACTTTTAAGTGAGCAAGAGGTAGTGTCTTTTGTGGTTTTGGGTGACTATTATTTTTACAATCCTAGATTTAGGTATAGGATGTGGGTTATGAATTGGTTTTAGGAGGGTTTTGACCTATCTTATGTTTCTGAGTAGTGAACTTTGATGTTGTTCTTTTCTGAGCCATGTGTTTGGAATTGTAGAGGCATTCCACCATGACGATCTCCAGTGGTGCCCCAATAGGGTGGTGATGACCATGCTCTGGAGGTGGTGGGCCATGGGATACCGATGAATCCTTCTTTAATACCGTCTGTGACACCGATTGCTGTTTCGATCCCAAGTGATAAGCCAAAGTTCCGCGAGGGATTCTTTCACTTCATGCAGACTTTTCAGGGAGCACCGTAGCCTTCCTTATCTATGGCTGAGCTGACGCGTGTGTTCCAGCAGCAGCATCCTCCTACATTTTTGGGGGATGGAGGTCTACAGGATATTGAGATGTGGCTAGATATGTTGTTTTCAATATTTGATCACCTTGAGACACCTCCTGATAGGAGAGTGAAGATCACGAATTACATGATTTGTAAAGAAGAAAAACGCCGATGAGATGTTCTGAACCAGGATAACAGGCTGTAGGATATGGTTTGGGTTGAATTCCAAACTAATTTCTACAACTATTTCTACCCTGAGACTCTATAGGTAGAGTGACATAGTGAATTTATGTGTCTGGAACAGAGCACAATGACAGTTATTAAGTACTAAACACACTTTACATAGCTGAAACGTTTTGCATCGATGTACAATACTGATGAGCTATCAAGGGCGAGACGCTTCGAAAAAGGTCTCTGAAATGCTATCAGGTCTCAGATCAATGTGTTCAGATTGACTTCTATCACTAAAATTGTGAATCATGCACTAATTATAGAGTGTAACCTAAGGGAATATGGGGGTGTAGAGTAGGGTACTGTTGTTTCTTGACCCAGTGGTTTAGCGACTTCAGGCAAGAAGCACTATTTTGAGGCATCCCGAGAGATGAGTACTAGTTAGGTTATGAGTACTGGTAGCTCAATGTTCTTTCATCAGTGTGGAAGGTGAGTCCATATGAAGAATTAGTATGACTATGACCTAGTTGAGTATCAAACTTGCGAAAGGATGGGCAACGTGCAGTGTTTTTACAGGATCTTACCTCCAACTATGAGTGGTAGGGGGTCAAATTTGACACTAGGTTCAGGAGAAGGTTCCTTAGCTTTTCATCAGAAATGGAGTTGGAGCAGTGTCGGTTGATCTGAATGAGGAAGTGGTGGTTGTGGTCGAGGCATCCAGATGATAGTTATGATGAGACATCATAGTGGGCCTACTCTAGGTAGTGAGGTTGTACCACAGGGCCATGGTTCAGGATAGACTTATTATGTATAGCCTACCCCTGAGGAGCAGGGTATCAGACCGTCTATGGAGAGAGGTATGATCCTAGTAGACTCCACTATTGCATCTTCTCTTTTTGATACAGGTGCATCACATAGTTTTATATTTACTTTGGTAGTGAAAAGACTTGGGATTTTTGTATTTTCTTATAAGGGCATTATGATTCTAGACACTTTGTTAGGAATCAGAATGGAGGATATAATCCAGTTCAGGGAGTGACCCATTGATTTTGGTGGGTGTCTCTTTGTTTGTGATCTTTATATCGTTGACATGATAGGTTTTTATATCATACTCAGGATGGACTGGCTAGTGGTTTATTGAGCGTATGTTGACTGCTATCGCCAAAGGGTGACTTTCACATCACTTAAGGGTGACTTTCACATCGCTGAAGGGTGAAGTTCATACTCATAAGGGTGAATGGGATGTCCAAGCAAACTGAAATGGATCACAACATTGTGGGATGGGTGGGATGAAATCCTAGATCGCTAGTTTGTATCTGGATGATTAGGGAGCACGTCAGATGAACTTTCCTCCAATAGTTGATCATTTTAGGGATGTGTTTCTGGATGAATTTTCTAGTTTACCTCCTAATAGGGATATGAAGTTCTCTATTGAGCTAGTTCTAGGAGTTTCACCGGTATCCATTCCTATTTATAGTATGGCTACGACATAGTTATAGGTGCTGAAGAGGCTACTAGAGGATTTGGAGGAAAAGGGGTTTATCCAACCCGATACTTCTCTGCTGGGTTCTTAGGTTATTTTTGTGAAAAAGGTGAATGGTAACCTTATATTATGCCTGTATTATTGGAAGTTTAACCAATTGAAAGTTAAGAACTGATATCCATTTCCATAGATAGATGACCTGTTTGATCAGATTTGAGGAGCTTAGGTTTTCTCAAAAATTGATTTGAGGTAAGGATATCACCAAGTATGTGTTCAAACATCAAAAGTACCTCATATAACCTTTCGTAGAAGGCATGGTCTATACAAGTATATAGTCATGCCGTTTGATCTTACCAAGGCACTAGTGGTTTTCATAGAGTTGATGAACCGACTGTTTCATCCTTATCTAGATCTGTTTGTGGTGGGTTCCTGGATGATATCTTGGTGTATTATCACAATCAACACAACCATGCGAAACACCTTGAGATTGTATTGGATACACTGAGAGATCATCAATTATATTCTAAGATCACAAAGTGCCACTTCTGGATGGATCAAATTCACTTCCCAAGTCACATTATCTCAGAGGCATAGGTATCAGTAGACCCAAAGAAAGTGAGAGTTGTGGTTTCCTAGGAGAATCCCAAGAATGTCTTTGACATATGGTGTTTCTTTGGGCTAGCTAGATATTACATACATTTCATATAGTACTTATCATGTTTAGAAGTTCTGTTGACAAGATTTACTAAGAAAGGTGTAAAGTTTTTATGGTCACATTCCTATGAGATAGCCTTTCAGGATCTGAAAGGAAGATTGAATTCAACAACAATACTGATATTTCTAGAACAAGGTAAGATATAAACTGTGTATTGTGATGCATTAGGTATCAGGCTTGGATTAATGCTGATGCAAGGGGATAGAGTCATGGTGTATGGGTCTTGATAGCTGATGCCACATGATAGTAATTACCCATCGCACGATCTTGAGTTAGCTGTAGTTGTTCGTGATTTGTGTATTTGGAGACATTACTTATTGGGAGAGTGTTTTGTGGTGCACACAGACCCCAAAATCCTCAAGTAAATATTTACACAGTATGATCTGAATCTGAGGTAGAGAAGGTGGGTGGAGTACCTACAATATTTTGACTTCGATCTTGCCTACATGCCTGGTAAAGGACATGCAGTGGACGATGCACCAGATATAGGTAGTTCAACATGCCAGTAGTAAGTGTAAGATCATGGATTTGTTATCTGAGATGCACTTTTAGGTGCAAGATAGATTGGGATAACTATGACCTCTACCCTGCTGGATAGAGCGAGGATGAGACAACTATTGAATTCAAAGGGCCTAGTTCTATGGGAGAGTGTGGTAGGTGAGAATCCATCTTCTGGTTGGACTATAGAATAGGATGATATTCTATATATCCATGGCCATTTTTGGGTTCTAGTGCAAATAAACGAGGAGATGATGTCAGAATTATATGCCTCATCTTGGGCAGTGCACCCCAAAGTCACCAAGATGTACCGTGACTTACACCGTCAGTACTAGTGGCCAAGTATGAAATGAGAGGTAGATAGTTTTTTATGAGGTGTTCTACCTATTAGTAGGTGAAGGAGGAACATCAGTGATCAATCGAAATTTTACAGAAATTACCTATTTCAGAGTGAAAATGGGATGATGTCAAGATGGATTTCATGACTAGTTCACCAAGGTCGCCTCAAGGTAATGATGCTGTGTGGGTTATTGTCAACAGGCTCATGATGTTTTCTAATTTATTTCTAATTAAGGATACCTTCACTATGGATTATCTTTGGAGGTTGTATATCTGTGAGATAGTACGACTCCATGGGGGCCTTCACATTATTGTTTATGATAAGAATTCCTAATTTAAGTCTTGTTTCTGGAAGAGTTTTCAGAGGGTGCTGGGTTCATAGTTGCTTATGAGAAAAACATACCACCCTCAGACTGATGTCTAGGCATATCATACGATACAAGTGTTTGAGGAAATGCTGCGAGCATACATCATAGATTTTGTGAGCTCCTGGGAGAGGCATATACCCCTGGTTGAGTTCTTATACAATAACAATTATCAAGTAAAGATATAGATGAAAACTTATGAGACTTTGTATGGTAGTCCATGCTGATCACCCCTATTTTTGTTAGAGACACGTGAGAAAACTTTACTGGGACCATGTATCGTGCAAGAGACTTTTGAGCAGGTCTAGTTAATTCAGAAGCAAATGGATACTGTGAAGTCTTGACAGAAGTCTTACATCAATTTCTGTAGATGACCTATGGAGTTCAAGGTTAGAGATTGAGTCTTCTTATGTGTTTCACTAAGGTTGGGATATAGATAGATCATGAGATAGGGTAATCTTTCACCATGATATGTTAGGCTATTCGAGATTATAGAGAGAGTCTGGTCATTAGCCTATCGGTTATAGTTACCTTAGAGGTATTGAGCTATGCATAATGTATTCCCCATATCTTAGTTGTTCCTCTACCATTCATACCTGTCTCATGATTTTTAACCTAAGGAGGTTGATATATAGGTTGATGCATCCTTTGAGTAGCATCCAATTCATATAGTTGATAAAAGCATGAAAGTTCTCCGAGGCCGGTCATTTCCTCTAGTATGGATGCTATCATATAAAAATAATTTATATAATGAGACTTGGGAGTGAGAGGATGATGTATGTGCTCTGTGGCTAGAGTTGTTCTCAGACAAATCTTGACCACCCATCAGAGGGAAATTCAAGGATGAATTGCTTTAAGGGGAGAAGATTATAAGAACCCGGGTTTTAATATGAGGTATTAATCCATTATTTTTTAGTTTTAATGTTTAAATATTCCCTAATGTGAATTATCTTTAAGGTCATGGAGGTATCAAGGGTGTTCAGGGCTTGTTCAAATCCCAAAATCCAAGTTTTGGGGTGATTTCAACTTGGTGCATGATTAGTGTAAACAATGCGGGGAAGGCCACATGATTTGAACAAACCATTCAAGGTTGGACATAAGGGATCTACATGCTACATGGTTAGGAAAAACCATGCGTAATGGGATGCATGGCCGTGTGAATATGTATGAAAATTTTATAGAGGATTTTTTCATGGTTTCCACACAGTTAGTCAAACCGTGCGAGGAAACCATGTGGGTGCCCATAGCCTACAACAAACTATGCACCTAAACTGTGAGACCACTTTAATCATGGTAATTTTTATAATTTATTTTTAAATTAAATTATATTATTTTATAAACCTAAATTGGGTTTCTTTCAAAGGAAAACAAGGAGAGACTTTGAGAGATCCTCCTTGATGCCTAGGGTAGAATTTGAGGTAACTCGCCCATTCGAGCTTGGAATCAAAGATCATTTGTCTCATTGGAACCTTAACGATAATACCTCGATTCCTTTCTATCTGTTATCTATTCTTATGGATATTGGTTTCACTATTTAGGTGCAATATTATTTACCCTAATTTTAGGTTCTTCATCGGTTCTTTAGATTTATCCTGACCTGAGTTGAATCAGGAGTTGATACTGGACAAGAAATCCACTACCGAGCTAAGGTGGGTGGTCTACACAACTTCCTTGAGTTTTGGTTCTTTATTAGGATACCTTATATTAGGCCACCCTCTGTAATTTCCAGTGTGACCCCGAATTTGAATTTTTTATTTAAATTAGATGTAATCAGACCTGTTAGGGATTCCCTTAGGTCCTATTGTGATGCGTTGGTGGATGTTTCCCAAACCATGGCCATCTATCGGGTGTGACTTATGAAATTAACCTGTTATGCCTTGGTTAAACCACCCAAGTGACGTGTTCTCATGTTTAACTAGATGCAGGAAGTCTGTTTATCATTATTTTGAATTTAATTGCTTGTTAGGAGATGTCTTGACTCCTTGCCATGTGTTATTTTGATATTCCATTCTTGAATTGGTTAACCAGATTAAATGTTTTTAAAAAATGAATGAGTATACTCATTTGGTTGTTCTTAATTGATTTAATGGTTAAATTAGTAAATGTGGTATGTGAGTGGGTATACTCATGAGATGAATTGAGTGTGAAGTGGTTATGTGAGTTAGTATACTCATATAGTTTGAAATGAAAAATGTCTTGAATTGGTAAATGAGTGAATAGATGCCCTGGACATGTTCCTTGGATTTGGAATGTGGTAGTAGATGCCTTGGATATAGTATACTCCTTGGGTCTTGATTCTATTAGATTCCTTGGACCTTACTAACCCTTGGATCCAACTTGATTAGACTTGTGTAGGACATGTCTGGTATGACATGCTCCATGACTCCAACTAGTGCCAAAATGAGTTCCATAAAGATGCTCTTAGGACTCGATGAAAATTACTTGGTCTTAGAAACCTTGTATCCGAACCTTCTTGGTCTGACTCTTTGACACACGGCACAACCATTATAATTATGACATGTTTGGTTGAACAACTTGACCGTGAATGTTTTTTGACACTTTAGGTTATACGGAATGGTCATGGTTGTTATGGAACTATGGTTATACGAAGAGACCATGAAACATAATTTCTTTATTTGTAGCTTTCTTATATAGGATTTTGAACAAAAGTTTCAAGGATCCTTGAGAGGCCATTTCAGTGATATTGGTTTAGTAGTTGCATTCCATGGGCATAGTTACTATTGTTTACTGCTTACCTGTTTACCTATACTTTGTTTAGATTAATATATTACACAAAATGGAATTGTATAGATCTTGGGTGGTTTCCTACTGGGATGTTATTTCACACACTATTTGGGCCACCCTTGGGAACCTAAATAGATTATATATTTTCAGGTATGGATAAGGGAAAGCGCCCTTTTGTAGGTTCTTGATTACTACATAGGAGCTGGAGAGCATGGGACCAAGATGAAGCATGCAATGATACATGGATAATTTTTAGTCTTTTTGGGTTTTTGGATACATTTATTGTACTGTACTACCATGTATCTATTTTGGATGATTTTTAGATACATGTACCACCATCATTATTATATACGGTTCACTTATGTTTTTTGTAACATATTCATGTCTTGTTTATTTATTAGTTGTATATTTGTTGTATCTGCTTCTGATACTTGTATGTTATTAATGTTAAGCTGTGTATACTTTGGTGATGAGGGAATAGTATCCCCATTGAAACACCTAGGCCCTTTCTACTAGTTGGTAGCCTCTGGCATTTAGGGAGATGCACTTGAGGCCTTGTGACCCACCGGGCTTGGGGAAATGTTGAGTGGAATTTGGGCCTAATGCATTACAAATATTACCATTTATCCTTCATAATCTCTGATCATTACCTTATTCTATAGATATTTAAGTAATTTACATATTTTCTTCAAATTTTTCCTCTCTTTGGTACTTGAATAAAGTAATAATTTATTAAACGAAAAGCTGATCTTATTTCTCTTTTTGACCGGGTATATTTTTATTCCATGTTTATATTTTTAAAATTTGTTTTATAAAATTAATTTTATTTACTCAAATGATTTAATTAAGAAATTTTATATTATTCTTTAATTTTTAAATTATTGAAATGACTCTTTCTAATTCTTTCTAAAAGGGTTGATTTGGACTTTCTTTTTAAAAAGTCAAAAGGAATTTTTTTAACATATACGACATTAAAAAACATTCCCATCACCATAAAATTTTAATGATATTTAGATTATTATACATATTTTCAATGGTTATACAAAGAAAAATATTTAATGAAATCTTATTTTAATATTTCAATCCCATTTTCTTTAATTTTACAAAGGTAATGATCTTATTACAAAACCAATATTTCTGATGAGCTGATGTCCATCTCTTATCTCTTATTAATTTTACAGTCCTTAACTTTCTATTGAAATATTTAATTTCTTATGATAATTAAACATTAAATTTGTATTAAATATCTATATATTCTTTATATCATGTATATGATTATTTCCTAAACTGTATACCGTATTTACATACAATGTTTTACTATGAAAGTTATTTTATTGATTGAGAAAAATATTGAGAAATCCATATTCTTTAATCAATATGGATATTTATTTGTAGAGCATATTTTTTATGAATTTAATTGATAATTTAATATACGAGGAATGCTTTGGAAATGAAATGATGGGTGGAGATCCGTTATAGATATCCCCTCGATGCATTGACAGGTCTTATGAGACAAATCAGTTAGCTAAATTAAATGGTTTTTTGGTGTATACCTACCCATAGTTTTAAACTTACTTTGTGCAAGGTCTTGATGATATAGATATTATGATGTCTGAGATCATGATGTACAATATTAATAATTTCCTTCATTGATAATTTAGTTATTATTATCAATGAGATTATTGTATTGATATTATCCATAAATGTATTTTGTGACCAAGTTATTGATTAAATGATATGTGTTTTTAGTTATTTACCTTGCTCTATTGATTATGCATTATTTAATCATGATAGATTCTACGACACGTAACCCTTACTAAGAATTTAAGTTCACCCATATCATTTTTCCTTTCCCCATGATATAAATAAGAATTATTTGAATGAGTTCAAGGATTCTGAACGATTTCCATTGTTATGATTTATATTTTATTCCCATTGAAATGATAGATTATGCGACACGTAAACCTTACTAAGAATTTGAGTTCACCATTATCTTGTTTCCTTTCCCCATGATATAAAGAAAAATTATTTGAATGAGTTCAAGGATGCTGAATGATTTCCATTATTATGATTTATATTTTATTCCCATTGAAAAATGGGTATCATCTATGTATCTAGCTCTCCAAGTCTACTAAACTGATTGATCCTTCATGATTATACCCCTTGTATCTATACCAATTTAATAAAACAACTACCAGCTCTATTTTTGGAGTTGAGGTCATTACTCTAAACACTTGAGAGTTCAACAAAATATTTGGTTATTGCTTTATTAATTACGTAAATTCATGTGCCCTCAGAAGGAGTATGGCTAACACGAGGGGAAATGGGAGGTATTGAATCAAAATTGGATGTTTTAATACAATATAATCCTCTATACTTATCATAATTAACAAAACTAATTCAATATGTTTGACTCACACAAACTGAATGCATTAATGAATAAAACACATGAAATAGATTATAGTTTTACATGGATCATCTCCCAGTTTGTAAGACTTTATCCTTACTGTGCATGGTTTGGTTCATAATGAAATTTATATTAAAGCATTGAGTTCAATAAACCCTAGATCCAATCAGGTTTTTTGATCTGATGAACTTTGAAGATTTGATATATTTCACAATCTTATCTCTCTTTATCTTAATGACAAACATAAAGTTCAATATTCCATTTTTTGATCAGAGCACCAGATTTTTTGTTATGGTAGGTTAAGAGGATATATATTCTCACAAATATCGATCTGGATGATGTTTTTTTAGATTTGAAAATATTCCTAAATTATTAAAGGTGGAGGAAAAATAATGCAAGGATCATAAGGCTCTATCACAAATCTAACTACATCTGTCAAATCAAATTTTGTAGGATGTTTTAAAAGAGAAAACCAATGATATGTTATGGATGAAATTAGAGAATCTTTTTATAATGAAGTGAATTACTAGAAATTTCATATGAAGTGGAGTTTATACTCCCCTCACATATTGTAAGGTTCATATATTACAGACCATTAAACATTTTTTAAGGAAATTGTTTTTGATATGAAAAATATGAAGGTGAAATATTATGAAGAATAATTGAGTTAAAATTTTTACGATCTTTGAATCCTTCACATGTGACCTTTAGAGATAAAATTATCACTAGTCATGATACACTTAATCTTGATAACATTTGTGAGTCTTTATTTTAAATGAGAAAATAGAACAACACGTAGTTAGTTTTGAATCCCCAGTAGGGGGTTTGGTTGTTATAAGAATAACAATTGAAAGGATTTTTTTTACTTATGAATGAGGCATGTTAAGATCTAAAAATAAAGATAAAATTTTTAATTATTATAAGAAGGAGGGCCATATTAAATCTGAATGTTTCAATATGAAGTATAATAACAAGAGCAAGAGACCTTTTAATCTAAAAAGAAGGTAAATAGAAAATTTGACTAAAGCCAGTGCCGTATAGGATAATAACAGTGATGGGGAACTCATGGTTGTTTTTTATAATGAATATAAATAATTTAATGACCCAATTATTGATTTAACTTGTTATTTTCATATGTTTCTCAATCCTAACTGGTTTTCAACATATAAAATTGTTACAAAAGGTGTCGTGTTAATGGGAAATAACACATATTTCAAGATTTTTGGAATTGGAACCATAAAAATTAAGATGTTTGATGGAGTTTTGATAATTCTTACCATTATGAAGCATGATCATGATCATGATCTGAAAATAAATTTAATTTCTTTAAGCACTCTTGATACAAATAGATACTAGTACACTGGTGAAGGTGAAGTTTTAAAGGGAAGTAATGGATTTCTTGTTGTGATGAAAGGATATAAATTTTTTGGCATGTTATATGTTCTTTATGGTTCAACTGTCATTAGTGATGAAACTATTTATACTCTTTTATATGATGAATATATTTCTATGTTATGGCATATGAGAATTGGGAATACGAGTCAAAATGGAATGATTTAATTGATCATGATAGGTATTCTTGATGGATAGGGTATCACTAAGTTGGATTTTTTTAGCACTATATATTTGGGAAGTAGAAAAGTGTTAGATTCAAAAAAGGAACTAATAATTAAAATGGGATACCATACTATATTAATTTTTATATTTTTGTTATATCTAGAGGTCCTTACAAAGGCATTTCAAGCTATATGTCAACCATTATTGCTGATTTTTATAGGAAGTTATAGGTTTTCTTCTTGAAGCAGAAAAATACAGCCATTAAAAATTTTAAGTAGTCATAGATTATGATTGAAAAGAAAAATAGGAGAAAAGTAAATCATTTTAAAACTGATAAAGGACTTGAAATTTTTTATGATGAATTTATTTGATTTTGAAAACAATTTTTTTTGAGGAATTTGAAAATTCTTGGTACTCCATAGAAAAATGTTATGGAAAAACACACTAACATGAAATTAATGGCGAAGGTATGGTGTATTCTCTCTAAATCTCATTTAATGAAATAATTTTGTGATGATGCTGCTATAAATTCATGTCTTCCAATAAATTGGTCTCCCTCAACTTCCATTGGAAATAAAAATCCAAAACAGGTATGGTGTGATACTTATATTTATTACTTTTATTTGAAAATATTTTGATATCCTACTTATGTTCATTTTGACAATGGAAAATTAGAATCCATGTCTAGAAAGTGTATCTTTCATTATTATAAATCAAGGGTTAAATGATACAAGTTGTGGTTTCTTGAAAGAAGTAAATTTATTATTAGCATAAATGTAATATTTGATGAGAATTCTATTCTAATTTCCTTACCTTCTAATGATTTGAGACAACAAAAATCTAACACTCATGTTGAAGATGTGCTTCAGTTAGATTCTACACTAAATTCCTCATCTCATGATGAATTTGATATCTCAGGTGATTTTTCTCCTCCACCACTGTCAAAATATTCTATTGTAAAAGAGAGGCCCAAAATAAATATTGTATCCCTATAGTGGTATGCTGAAACTCACTTGGTTTCTTATGCAATAAATGTGGATGGAGGTATTTATTCGAATGAAGCACTTATGAATTATTCCAATGGAGTTATTTGTAATGATTCAGGTAGATGGACTCTAGATATACAATAAGAGATAGAGTCTCTTTATAAAAAATATATATGGGATTCAGTGAAATTATATAAGGGTAAGAAATATCTCTACTACAAATGGATTTTTAAAAAGAAATAAGGCATCCCAAAAGTTGTAGGAGAAAGATATAAATAATTATTAGCTTCTAAATTATATAGTCAGGTTCAAGGAGTTGACTTTATAGATGTGTTTTCTCTAGTTATAAAGCATAGATCAATTCGATTTATAATAGGTATTATGGATTTGTAGAATCTTGATTTGGATAAATTTGATGTGAATATAAATTTTCTTCATTAAGTGATTGAGGATGATATATATATACAAAATCTAAAGGGTTTTATAGTTTCATATAAAGAATACAATGTACATTCATTGAAGAAATATATTTATGAGCTAAAACAATCACCCAAATAGTGGTATAAGAGTCTCTAATTTTTTATGACCAATCATGGTTTTGGAAAGTGTAGTTATGTCAGTTACATTTATGTTAAGAAATGCTGTGATGTAACTTTTATTTATTTATTTATATATATTGATGATATATTGATTGTAGTTAGGGATAAGAAAGAGATTATACACATTAAATATCTATTGAATTTAGAGTATGAAATGAAAATTTTCGGACTTGTGAAGAAAATTATTTTTATAAAGATATCATGGCACAAAAATTTAAGAATCTTGTATTTGAATCAGAAGAGATACATTGAGAAAGTTTTTGATAGGTTTAATATAAAGAATTTCAATCTTGTAAGTACTTACTTAGCTGCTCATTATAGAATTTAATCTTCCTTTTTGTCCCTAGTAAGGTGATGAGGTTGAATATATGTATTGAGTTCTATATTCTAGTGAAGGGAGTTCTTTGATGTATTATATGGTTTTCACCCATCCAGATTTAAATCATGAAGTTAGTGTCATTAGAATATATATGTATACCCATGGAAAAGAATATTGGAAGACATTTCAGTGGATCATTAGATATATATGTGGGATTACTGATGTTTTCTTTCATTTTTGGGGATCACAAGATAGTGTGATTAGCTATGTAGTCTCTAATTTTGTAGGAGATCTGGACAAGATAATATATTTTAAAAGTTATTTCATTTCCATTATCAAGTGTTCTATTAGTTGGAAAGAAACATTACAAATTATTGTTTCTTTATATTCCACTAAGTCTGAGTATAAGACTATTGTAGAGGCTATTAAATAAGCTATTTGGTTAAGGGGAATGAATGGAGAACTGATTATAGATCTTCTGGTATCTTTAATTTATTGTTATACACAAAGTGAAATATTTATCATAAAGGATAATATGTTTCAGGATCATAGAAAACACTTTGATGTGTGATATTAGTGATAAATTTTTCTTATCATGAAGATATTATTGCGATCAAGGTTAATACTCATGATAATACTATAGATATAATGACCAAGGCTCTTCATATTTCCAATTTCAAGAATTTATTAGACTTAATTGGTCTCTCATATTGATTTTTTCCCTAAGAGTATTCAGTGAAACTGGAGGAGTTTTGTTTTTGGATATTGAAGGTTTGTTTCTTTTTATTAGGAATTTAGATCAAGGTGGATATTATTGATGTTATAACCCATATATCTAATTATTTTAGTCAATTACCCTTCATTATCTCAATTAATATTGATAATTATCTCTTCATTAATGATTGTGATAAATTATTATATTTATTTAATTTTTTATCCTTACGAGGAATTTTGTACTAACTTGATCTCATAGTGAATTTTAAGCACAACCTTTGCCTGTGTTTTTTTTTCTGATTTGGGATTTCTATATAATATTATTTTGTTCAACTTTTAATTTTAACTTATTTATTTTTTTAAATTTGAAAATTTTTACAAAACATTATCTAATTATTTTTTAAATATTATTAATTCATGGTAGATGTGCTTATTAAACCCTTAGAATGAAATTAATACCCAACTTGTTTATAAAATCACCCAATTAATGTAATAATAATTCCTCCAACCTTTTTCAAGATTTGGCACAATACCAGATGATGAAGAAAATCCTCTTGAAAAAATTATGTGCCTTCAACCAATAATATATAATGTTCCTCCTAGGAAGGATGATTTTATATGCAAGATTAGAATGGTAATAATTTCCCTATTTTTTAAAATCCATGCAGAAACATATACATGAAATGAAAACTTTTCCTTATTATGTTGAGTTTTAACGAGGAATACACTTGTCCAAATTCCCCATAAAAAACCAATAAAAACCTTTTTCACAAGAACCTGAAGGAAATATACACTAAATTATTGAACAAAACATGGTGGTTTATATCATTCCATGGTCTATGATAAGATAGATTATGTCTTGGTGAATTTCACCATGCCATAATTTTGTTCCTGACAACTTTATGTGATATGATATATCATGTGGCTTGGACTACTTGTTGTTAGAGTTGGTGCTCTAGAAATAGCTACTATTAGATTATTAAAATATTCATAGTATTGAATAATAATTTATATGTTATAACATGATGATTGATCTTATCTATGAAATATATGTAATAATGTCCCATGCATACTTATTGTACTAAAAGGTCATAACAGTTCCCCGCTATGATGAGAACCTTGAAGTGATATGAAAATATTCCTAAATACATTTTATATGTATGGGTGATATCATTTGATAGAATAAAAATGATATAGGCTATTAGGGGTGGAGACTCATAGGACTTTGAGACACTTTCCCTTGGTGTACGCCCTTGGTAATTTTTTGAGCAGGAAATTATGAGAACATGACCCACGAGTAGAAAATATACATTTATACATGTCATTAAATGTTCTTATTTGTGGATGTGTGTAATGGTTCATAGAATTGAATATTATTATTAATGTATATCATGAATCATGTACTTTTATGTATTGATTAAAACCATGATGACATATGCTCGTGGCGAAGTAAAACATGTTGGGCGTGTCACGAATGAAATTGAATTAATAAATAATTTTAGATATGATTTATCCCTTATATTTTTAATGGGAGTTTATTTTTCATGCACTTTTATGGGAATAGAATTGAATAATTAAAATCCATGTCCATGGTGTTTTATAGGAAAGTTAATTTTTAGAATGTTAAATAAAGTGACATTGAGCACATAGGTTGATGACACTAGTGTCCAACATGCTTGATTAGAGATAGAGAGACATGAAGATTATATTAAACTATGTGTGTTCATATGAGGCTATATGTCATTGAGATATTAATTTATTTTTCTATGTAATCCTTATCATGTTTCTAGATACTAACCTTGGACTTTAGGTGGTGTAACTTAATTCCACTGAGAAAGGGGCCAAGAGGGTCACACACTATGTGTATCCAAAACCTCAGTTGAAATCAATGAGAATTTAACATGTTGAATAAATATTATTACCATACATGGTTTAATAATTATTCATGTTTGGTTGATAAAATATATTCAATCACAAGTTATTTGAGAGAATATTATGTTATTTTAATTTGAAATAAATATTTATTCACCAGGTTATTATTTATTTCATTACATGAATATATAATATTTATTTATCTATAGTATATTCTCAAGGTCAAAAATATATATTTATTTGGTTATGTGAAACTTTATTAAATATATATTCACTAGTTTAGTGAATATAATGTTTATTTATTTAACATTAAATAATTTAATGACATTAATTTATTTAAATAAATATACATTTTTCATAGTCTGATAAATATTGTGAAGGACTGAAGAAACGAGATTAATGTTCTGATGATAAATGATATATTAAATATTATTTGAGTAAATATTAATTTATTTATTCAATGAAATAATATTTATTTATTTGTGAGTTTAGAACATGTCAAGTAAATAATAATAATATGATTATTATTTAGAAATGGGTTTTCCAGGGTTTAAGAGAATAATAAGGGACCACGTGTAATTTTTTATTCTCTAAACTTGGGACAATATGTAACGACCAAGAATTATATAAATGATATTTCCCTTCTTATGTTTATTTCATATATTATAGATCATATAAAAACACTTATAGAAAACCATACAAACATTATAAATATAGAATGAATGAAATAAGAGGTTTTTCTAGAAGTTAAGGAACCTATACAGATGAAATGGTAACATGAACTTAGGAATAGTAATGCGACACTTATGAATAGTAAACTGAACAATAGAATAGTAACCTCACCAATAAAAGTATAAATAAAAATTTTCCATCATATAAATGAAAATATTATATAATTATATAATGGTATAAGTAAATAAATATTTTAAAAATTACCAATTAAGTGTTTGGTATTTTTGTAAGTCATAAATATTTAATTTCAATTTTATAATTAATAAAATTATTTCAAATAAAATTATTTTTCATAAATTTTTTTAATAAAGAAATATTTTTTTATCTCATGATTTTAGAATAATTTTTTAAGACATAAGTTAATTTTTGAAAGTGTTATAAAATCAGTTATAAATTTAAAATCTATATTTCTTTAATAAATGATGGTTTTAATTAAAAATTAAATTTATCATATAAAGAAAATTATTTTCATAAAATTTAGTTCATTTTTTAATTCTACACATCAAAAAATGGTTATGGTTATTTTTTGGTATTTTTCTAAAATAGTTGAATTTTTGGTGAATAGTAAAATACGACAATTTACGATAAATGATAAATACATGATTTATTAAGTCATAGATGATGTATGGATGATGTAATCCCATAATATAGAAATATTATTCATTATTTTAATATATTTTATGATAATTCTAAAAATATTCATATTCTTGATCCAAATATTTATCTAATTAATAAAAAATTCAAGGAAACCCCCCTCTCCACCACTATAAATACCATCCCTCACCCCCTCTTCCCCTCACACCTCTAAGCCTTGAATAATGTAAAATTTATGCCCAAATAATTTTAATTAGTCTCTCACACATGTAAAGGATCTCTTGGTCTTACCAAAATACCAAAACTAATCCCCTTAAAATGGTTCTCAAGTAGGAATATTCAAGAGGTAAAATCCTCTTCCTCTTCCTTTTAATTTCTTTTCAAGTTATTTTCTTTTATTATTCTCTCCTAACATCATATATAAAAATGATAATGATAACTCAATTATACTATATATAATTTAATGATATCATGTTAACTTAATATACTTACTCAAACTACTCTCTCTCTCAATTTTATTTTAAAAACAAAATCATCGTCTGGGAGGTGCTGATTTAAAACCTTCACAGACGACGAACTTTCATTCTTCAACTTATAATTCAAGGCTATTCATGAAAGCATTTTATGGTTGGACCAGATTATAAAATATTTACTATATCTTTCATAATGTTTTTAACCATTATATATACATTATATCAAATAATAGAACAAAACTAATTTGTTGTGATCGAAAAACCGCTAAAATTAAGCTAAAAAATTATCATTAACATGTTATCTAATGATTCATCCTCATATATGAAAAAAATAATAAATAATAACAATTAAACTTTTGGTTATTAATTAATAAAATTTAATTATAATTCTAGATAATCATACCCATTTTACATGAACTCCATTACTTATCATCAAGTGAACTGGTCATGAAAACCATGGAAACGAACGCTCCTGAATGATAAAATTTTATCATATAACTCATCAAAAAGGACATAAATGAAATTAATAAAATTATAATAAATAAAATACATGTATATAAGGTTATTAATTAATTAATGTATTTAGTTTTATTACGTAGGATTTTAAGGTCAAGTGCGGAACACATTCATACATAAGGTAAAGGTTTCTCCCCGAACCTCTATTTTTCATTCGGGTTTACGCTTTCTTTCTCATTACCCCATTGAAATTCTTAATTATTATTATGTTATCATACTAAATTATGTTTGAATTTTATATATATGTTTAATAATCACAATCCTTCTTTATTTTATGGGGAGTTACATTTTTTATAAGGATCTTTCTCAATTCTTCATGATAAGCAAACCCGATTAAAGGGAACTTCTCGATTTCTTACCTATTTTAAAGTGAACTATGTAATATTTTTTAAGCCACCATTATTTTTATAAAATCACTCATTTTATTATGGTAAATATATATTAGTTCATTTTTGGTTATATGAAAATATTTTTTGAAAAGAACTCTTCTTTTCAAAGTAAAAAAGAGAATTTGTCTCAAGAATTTCTCGATGATTTTATAAGAGTATTTTCATATATTTCAACACCATTGTTGATTCTTATATTTAATTGGGATTAATATTTTATGATATCATCTATGATATTTTATTTAATGGTTTATGATTAGTTTTATTTTGGATGTTCTATCTTGATACCATTCATCATATTACTCTGAATGGTTAGTGATTATGTTTACTGATTGGGGAAAATTATTTACATTTCATATGTTAGTTTCAATATGAATGTATATATTGATTATGATTAACCCCTTTAATATTAGGAATGAATCATACTGATTAAGTGTTGGGTGATGCCTTCTATATCCACTCGGTGCATCGACAGGTCTCATGAGACCAACTAGTCTATGTTTTTACCCATTTATGTATGGTCTTGGCACAAGGCCTTGATGATATTTTTATGATGTATCACATTATCCATCCCCTAATTATGAGATTAGTATTTGATATTCCATGTGACTATTATACTAGTATAATATTCATGGTTATGTTTTATTATGGTATTCATTAATCATTTTTTATTCCTAACATATTATGTTCAAGTTTTTGTTTTAATAGCAAGTGTTTTTAATTATTCTCCTTGCATTATGGTTTATTTTTAGCTTCTATTGAATTCATAACCTTACCGAGCATCAGATATCATCCCTTTATTATTTTTATTTTTCCCCAAGATTCCAAGATAAATTTTATGAATGACATTAAAAGATAATTAATAAGAATAAGAGTGTTTCCAAAGGAGTCTATATGATGTATTTCATTTAAATTTGTAATGTTGAAATCATGTATGTAATTTGGTTTTCCAATTCTACTAAACTATTCATTCCTTGGGGATGTGATTCCTTATAATCATACAAATGTAATAAAGTAAGGCACCGACTTTGGGCTCTGGGGGTCAGGGTCCCTACACTATAAATACCCTATTATATCATTTTATAACCCTATCCGAGCCTAGTAACCATTGTGAAAAATGATTTCTAGAGATAATTATCTCAATAAATAGAGATACCTTCTCCTTGAACACTCTCAATAATGAATAAAAATCATCCACCATTACCCCATTGAGTCTAGATATAACTAGAGTAATTCCTTATCACCTTTAAGGATTCTATTTCGATCAATGATGATCAACAAAAGTAGTAGAATAATCTGAGCTAGCACCAATATAATTCAACGGTGATGATTGGAGGTTTTTGGAATGTGTATGGATCACCTATAGAGAGAATATACCATTGATTCCTCTGATTCAATAATGGTATGACAAGTGGTCTCAACTGAATTATTGATGTAAAAATAATTTCAATGAGAGGTAATTCTTTATCTTAACTCAAAACAGTTATAAATTATATGTGATGATCCTGTATCATGGATTATAGGGTTGTTATTTTATCTAGTTTCAAGGAAAAATTTAAATTATTTTATCAAAGAACACTATTAAGAATGGATCTGACCACTTTCACTATGCCACCGAACCGTTAAGTAGTATTAGAGTGGTCACATAATAATTTATAATTATTTTTTATTCATTGAATGATACATATGTTTATTATTAGTATTTAATTTATATCAATTTATTCTTTTAATCCGATGATCAATATTCTACATTAATTCACCTTTATATAATCAAGAACACATGAACACTAGATAAAGAATGACCAAATATCCCATCATAAGGTTATAAGGGTTATGGATGGATGATATAGTCACACTATGTGTAGTTGTAAATTACACACCATGTAACATTTATCACTAAATCTAGATGATCCACAAGATACATGGATATATATATGGAAATCATCATGCAGAGTAATTAATACAAAACTTTTTGACCATTCATATTGGCATGCAAATTTAGGTACTACCCACCGTGTAACTCGCTTACATGACATGTAGTTATATACAATTAAAAAAATGATTTTCATTGAAACTGTGTAGTCAAAATACATGTCACATGATATGTAAAGACTTATTCAGCTTGTAATTAATGGGATTATATGTTTTATAGCCCATGTACACACTGTGTAACTCATTAATGCTCATAAGGTGTAAATTTCCAGCTACCCAAGCATGTTTCATAAAGGAATGGAATGTTATACACATGGCGTATAAATTTCTAGTAAATTCCATGTAATAGCCCAATAATTAAAGAATTAAAATTTTCAAATAAATGATTAATTTCAAAATTAAAACAAAAATTCATAGATAACATCTAGATTCCTAAAATTTAATAGGGTTTTAAGAGTATTTAAATGCTCAATTAATTTTTCATAATTAATTCACCATAATGTTTAATGTATTTACTACTTATGTTTAAATTAGAACATGCCGCATGGGTTAACACATGTCCAATTGTCATAAATTCTACATTTATTATGATATATTATAACATATGGAATTTCATGAATCTTAACCATGTGACTTTCCATGTAAAAAACACACCATGTGATTTTTTAATCCATAACTAAAAATGGCGAAGTTAGTTATATATTGTGCTACCTCTAAGTACAACCTGTGTACTAAATTAATTTTAAATAAAATTAATTTGTTTAAATTAAAATGCTGTTATTTTGAGGTCTATTTAGAAAATATAAAATGAATGAATGAATGAATGAATAACATAATTAATTGAATTAATTTGATTGGATTTTAACTTAATAAAAGAATGAATTGAATTGAATGTTATCTAGTGTATAAATATGTATTCATTTCAAGAATGAATGAACATGAGCTTATACTAACCAATGTATATAATTGGTTTATTTTAATTTAACTATTATAGCATGGGTTTTGTAATAAATTTTTATTATATTAAAATTATGTCCCGCAAGTCAGTCCATTATCTATTTTGTAGGGGAATGTGCGCCTGATGTTTCTTTTATATAAAAAACCTATAACCAATACTTTGGTTCCCCTAATATGTTTTTGAGTAAAATATTATGTAATATATGGATATCTCAAGTGAGTTGAGCTATTTTGAGTTTGGAGTGAAGGTGAAACCAACTAAGGCGTTACATTGGAGTAAATATAAAGTATTGTAACTCGAACCAAGTTACCATTCAAGGAGTTTTCCCTAGGCTATGGGTTATTTTATCACCCACTAGATAAACTGACCATTAGATAAGATCATGATCATGCCACATTTATTATTTTATTTTTTTCTGTTTCATGGTTAATTATTTATGATAATTTTTCACTATCACTTAATAAATGTATTAAAATGCATGAAATATGAAATTAAAATAAATTATATTATGCATAAATTTTATCTAAACATGGTTAATCACTTAAGTAAAATCCCCACAATATTAATAAGAATTTAATAAGATAAAATGGTATATTTCACATAAAGATAAAAATACCTCAAATTAAAATAATAAGTTGGTATATCCTTCAACTACTTGGGTTGAAATTGAACCATAGTTCAAAGTGTTAGATGAAATTTAGTTAGGGTGCTTTTAATCATTTATGAATTTATATCTTGAGTTTTTTTTGAACTTGAATTAGATTGAATTGCGAGTTAATCACCTCTATAAGAATTAATGCAATTAGTATGAAAGTTTTGATGAAATCCAAGTCCAAGTTTTTTGGATTAGGGAATCCAATCAACAATTCATGGATCTACAAGTTAATGTGTTTGGAAAGTTACACCTACCTAAATAAATTCGATTATATTTTTAGGACCTCATCTGGGTTATGAGAAGGGGAATATAGATCCTTTCCACTAGAAAATCCATGCAACAGGATACTTCAAAACCAATGACGAGGGATGTTGGGTTTCAATAAAATAACAGGATACTAATAAATTAAATTTATTACACCATATATTTTGGTAATCAAGATAAAAATAAAAATCTAGTTTTAATTAATATAGAGTATGAAAAGTAGAATCAACATAGCACTCTGATACTTTAGGACACATATCATTTACTTACTGACACATAATTCCAAGAGTGGTGTAGTTGTTTTATACACTAAAATACTATAAGAAAATTTATACTCTATGATGGAATTTCCTATACCCAATTAGCATCCTGATACAATAAAAAAAGGTGATAATGATACCTATAGGAGGTACATGGGGACGTCCCAACTGTTTGTTGCATTGAGTTATTAGTTTTTTATAGAGAAATAAAAATTCAACACAAGTACATGGATTCATATACCATCACATCTCATCTACTATCACTTTAAAACTAGAAAGATAGGATTTAGATAAATGATATTTTTACTACAATGCACTAGTGTAAACTAGATAAGGGTTATTATTTATTTACATTGTATTTAATAAAAATAAGTACATTGATATATTAACACATTTTGGGATTCCATATAGATGAGAAATTATCCATTAATCTCATAAATAATCCTTACCTTCTAAAATATCCTTATTCATATTATGAGATTAAAAATATAGATGAAAAACCCAATTTGTTTTTGAAGAATACTCACAAGGTAAATAAGAGCTATGGGGAGCCCAGTTCCACAACCCATATAGTAAAAAACAATAAAGGTAAGGTTGAAAATACCATGACTATTTTATATTAAATGGTTCCATTACAATTCCTTTCAATGAGACAAAAGGTTTAGAGGCAATATGGTGAACATGAGGATATTTTCTTCCCATGTGGACAATAAGGTCATTTGAAAAGAAACTACAATGAATTAAAGAAAAAGTGACTAGTTGAATATAATTATAGAATATATTAATCATATTATGTAATGTAAATATATCACTTATTTGGTATTTAATACTTTTTTATTTTATTACAAGAACGAAATAAGTATGGCATGTTCTCCCAGTGGTTGAGAAAAGGTGATTTCTGTATCAGTAATGAGAAGCACACAAAACATTATAATAAATATTGTGTGTTCTCCTTATGTATAAGAAAGGGTGATTCCTATATCAGGAATGATAATCCCATAACAACTTTACAAGAAGTAAGGTGTGTTATCCCTATAGCTATGAAAGGGTGATTCTTATGTTAGTAGTGAGAAACACATGAATTTAGAAGTAATTTTTTTTATAGTGGTTGAGAAAGGGTTATTTTTATGTAAAAAATTATAAACACAAGATTTATTATTTCTCAATGGGTTAATTCTAGTTTAATTATTATTTTTGTTAAGTGTTACAAAAAAATTATCTCATTGTTATATTAAACACAATGAGACATTATTTATTTTGAAATTGATGTTGTTATGGTAAACTAAACTTAATCAATAGTTTAGTAAAACTTGAATCATAAGTATTCATCATTAAAAATAAATGATGAATATAATTATAAAACATATACCTAGTTGTGGAAAGATAATTATTAGTCAAATAAAACTATAAGTTCTGATGCATATACCTAGTATCATGTTTAGATTCTCAAGAGATGAAACTCTTAACTATATGGAATACTTATGTTCTGGAATAAGAAGAATTTATATATAAAGGTAATACATAATGATTTTGGAGTTAGTTCAAATTGATAGTGTGGGATATTCCAAGTAAAAGCTATAGGTAACTTTTTTTTTACTCTGGGACATTCCTTAAGAAATATTAATAATTCTTAGTGAAGTAATGAATGAACTTGGTAAAGGATATTATATCCTCTGAGATGATATTTCAGAGAAAATATTACCAAGTATTCATTGATATTTTAATATAGTGTTAGGGTTTTCATAAACTCATAGAGCCTTATTCACATCTAATTATAAGGTAAGATCGATGATGAGTCATATATACATATTGAAGTATTTCATGATTCTTTTCCAAATATGTTTTACAAATATAAGGGTAACAACTAACCATATGAAAAATATATTGAATAATGAATATATTATAAAGTTATAATATAAAGGAAATCCATTATTTCATAGCCAAAAGTTTTTTTATGGGATCCATTTGTAAGATGGTAAAAGCTTCAAATGTACATCATGAAAACAGATGGTGCATCTCAATTAATGATCCTATTACCACTAAGGATATTAAAATCCCTATAATATAAAAGTTGTTAATAATACCAATTTATTTTTATGAGGTAAGTACAAATCATTTGATATCATATGAGTAATCAAGAGTTAGGTATAATATTGGCCCTATATAAACAAATTGGAATAATAAAATTAAACTCCACAAGTGTCAGTGGGAGGAATTGTTCCAAATGAACACACTGCATAGGATGGTGTAAACCAAAGTAGTGGTTTTTATAATTACCATGGTGGGTGATATATTATTTAATAAGAATAATAAATCCTATAAGGAGTGGAAAGTTGCAACTAGTTATGATTGAAATTTTTTTATGAATTCAAAGATGGATTCCACGTACCAAAAGTCATTTATTATTTTAGTGTTTGATGTAAAGTCATTGTTGGGTATTCAATATAAACATTACATGTATGGAATTAACTGAAAGGTAGATGACATCAAAAGACAATATGGATTGTAAGTTTCAAGGATCCATTTGTGGGTTGAAACAAGTATAACGACTATAGTATATTCATTTGAAACAAAATTTTTCTTAGAGCTACAAGTGGTTAATAGGAGTGCTAAAATTTTCCAAGAAATGTATGTTCAATAATATATAGAAAATGGATGATTAGTCTCATGGTTAGATAATAATATATAATTTATTTATAAATTAATTAAGTAGAAACTAAATTTATAGGTAATATGATATTTTAGATTATATTATAGGGATTCTTAATCCAATTCATATTACATAGTTGACATGGTATTAAAAAATATAAGATATAATAATACACCCAAATTATTTCTAGTGTCACATGGTATTCATACAATGTATAAAATAAATATGCCTAAGAGTACTTTAGAAATATATATCACATTTCAAGACATGTATACTAGTTTGTTCTGTATTTTTTACAAAGAATCAAATGAAAATATCTACTGAGACTAAGAGAACTGAATTTGATAGAAGTTACAACAATTTGATAGTGCTTAAGGATGAAGAAATAGATGATTTCATAGTAATCAGAGAAATGGGAATACTAGTTTTTTAGGGAATATAAAACTAGTTGTCTTTAGATCATTTTGATATAGTATCGTAGTTAGGATAAGATAATATTAAATGGTTAAGAAATATTATATCTATTAGTTTCCATATCTATATTAGACTAAGTACTTCATGGAATTTGATTCAGTTTAAAAACTATGTTTAAAAATGATTTATTACTGATTTTTTATTTGTACCTAGATAGTAAAAATTCGATCAAAACATGATAAATTTCAACTATGGAATTGTATAAGATTTCATAGATGATAGATGAAAAACTATATACACTTAGTGATATCATCTCAAATGAGATTTTCTTATAGAGATGAGGTTAGAGTAAATAGAACAACCACATGTAGTGTGGTGGGCACAATAATAAAATCTACATCTGAGTAGAATCTTGTTTATCATGTGAAGCTAATAAATTAAGTTGTTATTAGTTATATCTAGTAAAAGTGGAAGTATGTTGGAGTTGTTAAACTAGAAACAAATATTATTTCATTACTATAATATTTATAATGTTGAATAGTAATTTATATTTTATCACATGATGGTTTTTTTTCTATGAGACATCTATATGATAATGTCCCATGGGTATCTATTTCACTGAAATGTCATAGAATTTCCCCGCTCCGATAAGAAAATTAAAATTCCATGATATTATTCTTAAATACATGTTAAATGTAAGGATGCTATCATTTTATAGGAACCAAATGATATAGGCTATTAGTTGTGGAGACTCATTGGACTTTGAGACATTTTCTCAAGGTGTTCGTCCTTGATATTTTTTAGAGCATAAAATTATAAGAACATGAACCACCAGTATGAAATATACATTTATATATGTCATTGGATGTTCATATTTTAAAACATGTGTAATGGTACTTAAAATTGAAGATTATTATTAGTATATATAATGAGTTTCATACTTTTATGTATTGATGAAAATCGTGACAATATATACTCACGACGAAGTAAGATACATTGGTTTTATCACGAATGATATTATATTAATTAACAATGTGAGAAAGGATTTGTCACTTAAATTTTTAATATAAGTTGATATCTCATGCCATTTTATGGGAATAAAAATTCATAATTAAATCTATGGAAATGGTGTTATATAGATAAGTTCATTTCTGTAAAGTCAAAGAAAGAGACATCAATCACATAGGTTGATGACACCAGTTCACAACCTGATTGATCAGAGATATTGATATAAATAGATTATATTAAGAATAATGTGTTCATATGAGGTTTTATATCATTATGATATTAACTTCTTTCTATATGGAAGACATGATATATTTCTAGACACCAACCTTGGAATTTATGTAGAATAGCCTAATGCCACTGTGAAAGGGGCCTAAAGGGTCACACACTAAGTGTATCCAGAACCTCAGTTGAATTCAATATCTATTTAACATATTGAATAAATATTATTCCCAAATGTGATTTTATAATTATTCATGTTTTTTGATCAAATATATTCAGTTACCAGTTATTTGAGAGAATATTATATGAGTTGAATATTAAATAAATATTTATTCTCTAGGTATTTATTTATTTAATTATGTTAATATATAATAATTATTTATCTCTAGTATATCTGAAAGGTAAAAAATATTGATTTATTTGGTTAAGTTAACATTTTATAAACATTTATTCACTATATTAGAGAATATAATATTTATTTATTTGTTATCAAATATTACAGTGATATTTTTATGTAAATAAAAAGATATTATTCAGAGTCTGATAAATATTATGGAGGAATGGAAAACAAATATTAATGGTTTGGTGTGAGATTAGGGGTTTCCAGACCCGAACCAACCCAACCGGGTTGGGTCGGGTTCAAAAAAATATATTCACAGGTCAGGTCACTTTGGGTTGACCCGTGGTCGGGTTGGGTTGGGTCACATGTTGGAAACAAATGACCCAACCCAACCCAACAAACCTAATGACCCCTGTGCTACATAGATCTTCCATCCCACAACCCATCCACCTGTCTCGTCAGACTCTCCTAACCTATGAATCCCTCCCTAATCAAGTCCCTCAACCTCACCACTGGCTTCCTCCTTGCCTATGCCTCTCCATCCTGAATCAAGTCCCTAAACCTCACCACCATATTCCTCTTCATATCCATAGTATTTCCAGCCCCAAATCCACCAAATATTGTCGCACTTTAATATTTTTGTTTCCTTCTTGAGATAAATAAAGAAATCTGGATGCCACTGAAGCTAAACAGATTTGATACTCCGTACCACCAATGATGAAATCAGGATGTTGAAGCTGAAGTTAAAGCCAAATATGACCAGATTCAAATAACTCAGGATGCTAAAGTCTAAGCCGACTAGATTCAATCCTCATATTTCTGAATAACTTAGAAATGTCGAAGATGAAGCCAACCAGATTAGATCAGGATGCCGAAGTTGACTAGATTAGATCTGATTTAATATATCCTTTAAATCCAACTAGATTCCATCCTCCATGCTGCTGAACCAAATTCAATCTTCTCTCTATCACTGATTCTCTATGAATCTACAATTTATGAAGAGTCGTGGCACTACTGGTTGATGATTTTCTAAGAAAACAAGAACCCGTGACCTCCTTCTAAAGACTTACTTTTCTTGATGAAGGCGGTTGTGGTTGATTAATCAATGGGCTAGGGTGTTCTATGGTGTGGGAAGAAATACTAACTAGAGCAGTTAAGAGAGACGTCGTGCAGGTGTAGGATATAGGAAGCAACATTTTTTTCCAATAACCCAATGGACCTGACCCAAACCGACCCTATCTGAGATGGGTTGGGTCAGGTTGGGTCTAAACTTTAAAAAATGTTTGTACCGACCCGACCCAACCCAACCCGTCCTATTTTAATTGGACCGGGTTAATAAAATCCCCCAACCTGATCCAACCCGACCCATAGACAACCCTATGTGAGATGATATATTAAATATTATTCGAGTAAAAATTAATTAATTTATTTAAGAAAATAATATCTATTTATCTGAGAGTTTATCACATGTCAAGTAAATAATAATAATATGATTATTATTTGGACATAGGGTTCACCGAGGATTAGGAGAATAATAAGGTTCCATGTGAAATTATTTATTCTTAAACCCCAGGTCTATATATACCTATTTATATCATTTATAACCCTAGTAAAGTATATCCATCATTGTGTATAATTATTACTAGAGGAATTCTCTCAAGCACTAGATAGATATTATATTAGGATTCTCTCATGTCACGAACCAAGCTAGGTCACCATCCGACCTAGTGCTCAACCCAGTCCATGACATGTCCTGAAGGGCATTCCCGATCCCCACGGGATAACAACTAGTGTCGGGCATTAAAGGTTAGGGTACAGGGAACCTACCTCAAGGTGGAACCAAACCGAACATCCAGCCCTTGGAACTTTATAACTAAGATCTACTGCTGGCACAAACATTCCTGCATAAATATATATATATACCCTTGACCCGATGCACGTATTCCCCATGCCATGAGGGAACACGTACCTAGAGGATATATATATATATTCATACCTTTGTACATGCGTGCGCACTCTGTTAAAGTTGACCAAACTCACTGGAGAGGTGGTGGTAACCCAAAAACCATGTGGAACAACCCAACACACTACACATATAATTTAATAAATCTATATAAAAATTTACAAAACACTTAAAAATTAGCACCACAAAAATTTACACAAAACACACACCCGATTTCACATCAAAATGTCACCTTAAAACCAACCACACATCATAACCATGCCGAAACATAACTCACACCATTTAAATGATTTAAATAAACCATTGACACAATTTATAAAACAACCTAAAGAAACACCATAAGGCCTTACACCAAGAATATCCCAAAATCCCCTTTTTAGAATCAAACACACACTAAAAACCTTTACAAATATCATTTGAACCACTTACATAATTTAAATAACCAATTTAACGATTTATAAATTGACATAAAATAATACAACATGGGTTACACATGAAAAACACTCAATTTCATCTAAAAATGCTACTTTAAATTTAAATGCATTTGGATCCTTTTCAAAAACAAATTTTTCACCACCCATATTAACCAAGTAACACAATAAATTTACTAAACAAGTAAAATAATTATCCAAATAATGTTTATAGATGGAACCACCTACCTCAGGTGTTGAAAACTCCAAAAATTGGTGCAAAACTCCAATCACACCATATTCACACCATGAGAAACCCAAATTGGACCCTAAATCAATAATTTGATCAAAAAACAACCCAATATTAAAAATTAAAAAACCAAATCAACATGATGGAAGACTAAAACCCCAAAGTGAAGGAGGGTTTTACCTGGAGGGGCTGTCGGGGAGAGGTGCATGCACAAGGGGGGTCACACCGGATGGGGAGCCACTAGAGGGTTCGACCGAGAGGGTTTGTGCACCACACAGGGAGGGAGGCCGACCGAAGGTTGAATGAGGGAGAAGAGAGGGTGGCTGGTCTGGTGTGCCACGCAGAGAGGAGCATGGGTGGCCGGTCTAGTGTGAAGGTGCTGGAGCTGGGACGGGGCGACGACCAATCATGGGAGGAATGGCGTGCGCACCTGGTGGGGGTTGCGCTATAGGTAAAACGGGTGGGGGGGGTGAGGAAAACCCTAACTAAAAAATTAATTAATTAAAATTATTAATAATAATAATAAAATAATAATAATAAACTTAATAATCTAAATAATAATAGACTTTATAATAATCAACTTAATAATAATAATAATAATAATATTCTTATTCACAATAATAATATTATTAGTATAATTATTTTTAAATCATTTTTTTCTCATCTTTATTTTATTTGTTTATTTTTTTTGAACATCAAGAAAGCCTCAAGGTAACCTGGGTAAAGCCATATGATCTTCCCAGACTATGCACTACCTATGCACCTGATGCCACCATGCCCAAAACATGCATTTATTAATAAAAACTCAAAATGTATCTCAGGCTTCAACCCAAACTCCCCAATACCAATAAAATTAATAAAATAAATAATTTAAAAGTGACGAGTGTGACAATTCTCCTCATCATAATGCTTTCCACCCCCCAAAAGCCACAATAAGGCCTAACCCCAACGTAGAAGTCGATGCCCCCTTCCCAGTCCAAGGAGATTCCCTATAGTACCCCCGGTTTCGGGTACATAACCCCTTTCCTCACGTTTTTATTTAAATTGGTTTGTAATAAATAGAAAGTTTCCATAAAATAGGGAGTTTCCATAAAATAGAGAGTTTCCATAAAATAGAGAGCTTCCATAAAATAGAGAGTTTCCATAATATAGAGAGTTTCCATTAATTTGGATGTTTCCATAATGTTGGTAGTTTCCATAAATTTGGATGTTTCTATAACGTTGGTTGTTTCCATTAATTGGGGTGTTTCCATAAAGTGTGATGTTTCCATAAAAAGTGTATTTCCATAAAAAGGGTAAAGTTTATGGATGGGAGAGTTTGGGGGTTTTATAAGGAGTGTTGGGACAATAAGTAATGTTGCATGATCCACACATGATTTGCACAAACCTTGTGGTTAAATCATGTGTAGAGGTCAAATCTAGATCATATTTTCTAGGAGATTGCTCGTTTTTACTCTATTTATTTCGTTTTGGATTCAAAACGCCTGTAATTCGAGAATACTCCCCCTAGAAGGATGGATAACCCTTCCCACATGAGTTGAATCCATTTTGGAGCCTTCCCTTAGTGATTTTGAGTCTGATTCTTGAGGTATGTCACCATTCTTTACGGATTCGTCATGATTTCTTAGATCTGCTTAGATCTACTTCTACGATCTCTATTATTTCTCAGATATGAACCTATAGTGGGTATATATATGTTTTTGGATTCCAAATATTTCAATGTTGAGTCATTATATTGATAGGATAATAGATCTAAGGCCACTCTTGGAGAATCGACCCGCTTTCTTGTGCATTCTTCGTTTGTTGTTAAAGTTTCATCAAGACCTTCGAGGTAGGCGGCTTCTACCTCAACTCCTCTTGATATAATTGATTGTCTTAGATTCAAATTGGTTTATTTATTGTGAAATGTATGGAAAAATATTCACTTGTGACGATTTATGTTTTTTGTGAAATTGCATGATCTTGGTGAATAATTATGCAAAAGGGGGTTTAATTTAAAATGATGATTTTAAATTATGGATTTTATGGAATTTATAAATGGTTAATGAATAAGTGGTTTTCAATAGAAATGGTTTTCAATAAAAATGGAGTTTTATTGAAATGGTTTGGAATTGAAATGGTTTTGATGGAAATAGTTTTCAATAAAAATGTGTTTTTATTGAAAGGTTTATTTTGGCTTGATCGTTGGGCATATGTTTTGTGTGTTCATATTGCATATATGAGGTTGGTTGAAATATGACATTGTGCTCGGTTCCAAAGGTTTAATGGCACATGGGAATTACATATACGGGTCTTGGTTGAAATATGACCTTGTGCTCGGTGCCAAAGGATTGACGGCACATGGGAAACAATTACCTTATGACGACTTGGTAGATCGACGGGAAACCGCTCATGAGTATGGAACTGTCATAACGTAGCATACATGGTTGGTTTCATGGGTTTGTGTAATGGTTGGGTATGCCAAAAAGGGATATTTTGAAGTGGTTCTAAAGCTTGTTCATTTATTTTTCTGGAAAAATAACTTGCTGAAAAAATTGGTTTCAATTGCACTTGTATACTTTTGGTTGGAAATGGTTTTGGGAAACCTGTTGATATTTGGTTATAAACTATTTTTGAGAAATTGTTTTATATAAACTGTTTTATATAAATGTTTCTAACTCTTCTATCCTAGTGGAGTGAGTAGGGAAGTCATTGGGGAAAACCTATTGAGTTTTATACTCACCCCTACTTTGGCACTTTGGTGCTTTTGTAGATGTCGTATTCCGAGACACAGGTAAAGATAAGGCATCTCATTACTAGTGGTTCGTGGTGATGCTTGGGTGATGTGGTGGTGCTTGGAGCATGGATCTTGGTGTGGATCCATGGAGGGTGTCTTGGTGTCTTTTGAGAGTCTTGAGTTGTTTTTCTACTGTTGTGTACTTTGATGTTATGTCTTTCATTTGTTCATGCATCATATAGTAAATGTTTGGTTATGGTTGGTTGGTTCATTGGGTTATTCCTTAAAGGGTAAATTTTCCTCCACTTGTATTTGAAACCCATCGGCATTTATTTCTAGCCTTTGGTGTCTTGGGGATGCCACTTAAGACCTAGTAATGACTCATTGTGCTCTCAAGACAATGAGAATTGGTGGGTCATTACAAATGGTATCATCTTGTTCAGTTCTTGCCTAACAAATAGTCATTGATGTTCCTAGTTTTGGAGATGAAATCCCTTCTTGTATATTCCTTGGGTGGGAATCTCATAAATGAGTAGGATTTTTGGAACTTGAAATGTATATCATAAAAGGACGTAGCTAACCCTTTTATACTGAACTTCAAGTTACCAGGGAGTTGGGTAAATAAGTGTTTTGATACACTTCTAGGATTTTGAAATCTCATTTTCATGGGTTTAGCCAATGATATGAGCATGAAATGCATTATAGAGGAAGGACTTCCCACTAGTATTGCATACATCATTTCGAGAAATGATCATTTTTGAAAAGTATGGAATTGGTTTTCAAATGAATGATTTTGAAAAAGAGAATGATTATCGTATTTTGAAAATGGTTTAATTTTCAAAATCATGTGAATTAGTTTCAAAAATAGTTAAACATGGGAAAAAGGATGTTTAAAAAAACAATGTTGTGATAATTGATGTGATAGAATTTGAAATGCTAATCCAACAGCTTCTAGAGAGTGAGATTAACAGAGTTTGTTGTTAGTTTAGAAAATGGCACCTGGTAGGCGTCGTCGAAACCAACCTGAAGAAGCTGCAGAGAATGTGGTTGCACCTGAACCACGTGTGAACCAAGAGCTAGTTTAGAGTATTGTCCAAGCTTTTCAAGCTGTGGACACTGGGAACTGGAGGACTGAGCCACGACATGTGGATCATACCATCCAGTTCATGAAGCATAATCCACCCAATTTTCGGGGTGATTCCGAACCTGATAAGGTGGAGGTGTGGTTATATAGGATTAATCGTATCTTCGACTTAATCAGAACACTAGTAGAGCTAAAGTTCAAACTGGCAATGTATATTCTCAAGGATATTACATGTTAGTGGTGGGATTTAGCGGTGCAGGCTAAATTGGATGAAGGACTTACATGGGAGGATTTTGAGGAATTGTTTAACAAACAATTCTATCCTCACATGTTCAAGATATAGAAAACGATGGAATTCTTCATCTTGAAAAAAGAGAGTCTCTCTATCAAAGAGTATGCAGCTAAGTTCATGAACTTAGTATGCTTTGCACTATAAGTTGCGGAAAGTGCCTCTTTGAAGGCATGCATCTTCGAATCAGGGATACGAGATGAGATTCGATCAAAGATTGTAGTACTTTGTATTACAGACTATACAGAGATGGTGAACAGAGCGACTATGGATAAACATGATATCTCAGGATCTATGGGAGGAGGCATGATGATACCTATAGGAAACGGTGGGAACTAAACCACTAGGAACAAGAGGAAAAGGGAAACCTATTTCCATGGTACAAGTGGAAATCAGAACCCGACAACTGGATCGGTAAACCTTCCTCCACGACCCCAAAGCAAAGAAGGTTGTTTTCAATGAGGTTCTCTTGACCACATAAAGTGAGATTGTATGAAACAACCTAGATCATGTTATAATTGTAACAATATGGGACATCTTCAGCGCTATTGTCACAGTCCTCCAAGGTCAGGTGCTCGAGACACTTCTCAGTTATCGCAATCATCGTATGCTTCAACTGAACGAGGATAGAAGAATCAGTCTTGTCAGTAGAGCAGATCTAGCCATGGTGATTCTAGAAACACCATGAATTCTCAACCAGGGAAACCTCAGCAAGGAAATAAGGAGAACAATATAGTGAAGAAGAAAATATATGGAGCTGAGCAGATGATTATCGATGATCAGGTTGTACCATCTATAGTGAGAGGTAAGATTCTTTTGAATTCCACCTTTGTGAAAGTGTTGTTTGATACTGGTGCATCACATTCCTTCATTGATTCTCATGCTGTTGACTTGGTATGTTTAAAACTGGAAATGATGCTTTCTATTTCGAAACTGCAAACTCCTCTTGGTGAAAAAGAATGTCAAGCCTTTGTGTGTAGAGAATGTGCTATAATTGTTGATGGAGATGAGTTAAAATGGGACTTCTCAATGTTGTATATGGATGTCTATGACGTAATCCTGGGTATGGATTGGCTGACAACGTTCAAGGATCAAATCGACTATTATAGGAGAACATTTAGTTTCATGACTGAGGACGGTATCGAGCATCTGTTTAGAAGAGAGGGGATTGTAAAGAAAGGTGGAAAGAGCTTGTTGGCATAAATGGTGGGAGTGATATCTTACCAATTGGCAACGTTGAATTTGGAATCAATGAAAGATATTGAGTAAAATAGTTTTCCAGCTGTTGTGGATCAATTTCCAGATGTCTTTCCCAAGAACTTTTCAGGGCTACCACCTATAAGGGAAGTGGAGTTTATGATCGATCTCCTTCTGGGGACCAGTACGATTTCCCTTAAATCTTATAGGATGGAACCAACAGAGTTATGGGAATTGAAAGTGAAGTTAGAGGAGCTGGAAAGTAATGGTTTCATTTGACCAAGTACGTCTCCATGAGCAACAATGGTTTTATTCGTAAAGAAGGCAGATGAAACTCTTCGGCTGTGTGTTTATTATCATAAACTTAACTATGTTATGATAAAGAATAGATATCCAATTCCACACACTGATGATCTATTTTATCAATTAAGGGGATCTCAGTGGTTCTCCAAGATTGACTTGCGATCAGGATATCACAAATTGAGAGTTCAGAAAGAGGATATTCCAAAGATAGCTTTCAGAAGTAGATATGGCCACTATGAATATGTAGTCATGCATTTCGGTCTAACGAATGCACCATCAGTCTTCATGGCATTGATGAATCAGATATTTCAATAATATCTGGATTATTTTGTTGTGGTGTTTGTGGATGACATTTTGGTCTATTCAAAGACAAGGGGTGATCATGAGGTGCACCTAGAAACAGTGTTACAAATCTTAAGAGATCATCGTTTGTATGCCAAACTATCAAAGTATGATTTTTGGATATATGAAGTATGTTTCCTTGGCCATGCCATTTCTGAGAAAGGTGTTTTGGTTGATCCTAAAAAGATAGAAGCTGTTATCTCTTGGTAACCACCAAAGAATGTGTTCGAGATACGAAGTTTTCTTGGTCTAGCTGGCTACTACTGATGCTTTGTGAATGATTTCTCATGACTAGCTTCACCAATGAAATCTCTGAAAAAGAAGAATGCTCCATTCCAATGGATGGAGGAATGTCAGAAGTCTTTCCAGGAACTAAAAGTTTGGCTTACATTGGCACCTATCTTGATCTTTCCAGAATCAGGGCAGGGGTATGTGGTGTATTGTGATGCTTCGAGATCAGGGGTGGGTTGTGTTCTCATGCAAAGAGATCATGTGGTTGCATATGGTTCAAGGCAGTTGTGGGTGCATGAGAATAATTACACAACACATGATTTGGAATTAGCTATAGTCGTATATGCTTTAAAAACATGGAGACATTATCTCTTTGGTGAGAAATTTACTATGTTTACGGATCACAAACGCTTGAAACACATTTTCTCATAGCGAGATTTGAATCTGAGGCAAAGGAGGTGGATGGATTATCTCCAAATTTTTGACTTTGACTTGATTTACACACTGGGGAAAGGAAATTCAGCGGTGAATGATTGAGTATAAAGTCATATGCCCAGTTGGTGAAAGAAGCTTCAGATGAATGGCAGTTGATGTTGGTTTTAGCCGACAAGCATGTTGAATGTGAAGAATGAGGTGATGTTTCCATTTTATTTTTAGCTATGCTTGTCCCTAATTTAGTAAAAATGATCAAAGAAGAAAAAACATCTGATGCAGAATGTCTAGTTGTAAGTTCAAAACTCAATGGTGGGGAGACCATTGATGGCTGGAAACATGATGGGGGTTCTGTTTTGTGTTTTAGATATCGGATGGTTGTACCTATGGTTTGTCAAGGAAAACTCCTTCATTATTACCACCATTCAATATGGTCTGTACATCCATGTACACAGAATATGTATAAGACGTTGAGAGCACAGTTTTGGTGGAGCGGCATGAAAAGGAAGGTGACCGAGTTTATCTCGTGGTGCTTAACTTGTCAGCAGGTTAAAGAAGAGAATCAGAGACCAGATGGTATGTTACAATATTTACCCATCCCAGTATGTAAATGGGATAAAATAGCAATGGATTTTGTTACAGGTCTTCCAAGAATGGTCCGGAAACATGATGCCATTTGGGTGATAGTGGATCGTCTAACCAAGTCAGCCCATTTCATCCCAATTCATGAAACTCATATGGTGGAGGATATTTCAAAAATATATATCTGAGAAGTGGTAAAGAGCCATGGTGTACCAGTTTCAATAGTCTCAGATAGAAATCCAAGGTCCACATCTCGTTTCTAGAAATTATTACAACAAGCCCTTGGAACTCAGTTGACTATGAGCACCGCGTATCATCCTCAAATAGATGGGAAATCCGAGCAGACAATACAAACATCGGAAGACATGTTACGGGCTTGTGTAATGGATTTTGGTGGCTCATGGGAGGAGCATATACCCTTAGTGGATTTCTCATACAATAACAGCTATCAATCCTCAATACACATGGCTCCATTTGAAGCATTGTATGGGCGTCCTTGTCGTTATCCACTATGTTGGGTGGAAACGGGTGAAACTTTACTAGTCGGGCCAAGCCTTGTCCAAGAAACAACAGAGTAGATCCAATTGATTAGAAAGAAAATGGAGATAGGTCAGAGTCATTAGAAATCTTATACAGATCACCGTCGAAGACTGTTGTCGTTCGTTGAGGGTGATCATGTATTCTTGAGGATCTCTCCAAGGCTTGGACATCGTCGTTTCGGGAAGCAAGGCAAGTTATATTCTAGACACATTGGCCCTTTTGATATACTATAACGGGTTATAGAGGTGGCATATCGGTATTCATTACAACCATGGTTTAGTTCAGTGCATAATGTGTTCCATGTATCCCAGTTGAAAAAGTATCACCCTGATCCTGACCATGTGATTAGATGGGATCACATTGAGTTAGAACCGGATGCATCACTGGTACATATTCCAGTGTAGATCATGGATAGACAAGAGAAAGTATTGCGTGGGAAAAGCATCGGCCTAGTTTGGGTTTTATGGAAACATGGTCAGATTCAGGAAGAGACTTGGGAACGTGAGAAGGAAATGAAAGAGCAGTGGTCGGAACTCTTTTTGGCCAGTAGGGATTGTCTACTTTCTGAGGACAGAAATACCAATGGTGGGGAGAATGTAGTACCCATGGTTTTGGGTATATAACCCCTTTACTCACGTTTTTGTTTAATTTGGTGTGTAATAAATAGAGAGTTTCCATAAAATAGGGAGTTTCTATAAAATAGAGAGTTTCCATAAAATAGAGAGCTTTCATAAAATAGAGAGTTTCCATAATATAGAGAGTTTCCATTAATTTGGATGTTTCCATAATGTTGGTAATTTCCATAAATTTGGATGTTACCATAATGTTGGTTGTTTCCATAAATTTGGATGTTTCCATAATGTTGGTTGTTTCCATTAATTGGGGTATTTCCATAAAGTGTGATGTTTCCATAAAAAAAGTGTGTTTCCATAAAAAGGGTAAATTTTAAGGATGGGAGAGTTTTGGGGTTTTATAAGGAGTTTTGGGAAAATAAGTAAGGTCGCATGATCCATACACGGTTTTCACAAACAGTGTGGTCAAATCTTGTGCAGAGGTCAAATCTAGATCCTATTTTCTAGGAGCTTACTCGTTTTTACTCTATTTATTTCGTTTTGGCTTCAAAACGCCCGTAATTCAATATTAATCCCCCTAGAAGGCTGGAGAACCATTCCCACACAAGTTGAAGCCATTCCGGAGCCTTCCCTTGGTGATTTAGAGTCTGATTCTTGAGGTATGTCACAATTCTTTACAGATTTGTCATGATTTCTTAGATCTGTTTAGATCTACTTCTCCGATCTCCATTCTTTCTCAGATATGAACCTATATGGGGTAGATATACGTTTTTGGATTCCAAATATTTCAATTTTGAGTCGTTATCTTTCTAGGATAAGAGATCAAAGGACGCTCTTGGAGAATCAACCCGCTTACTTGTGCGTTCTTTGTCTGTTGTTAAAGTTTCGTCTATACCTTTGAGGTAGGCGGCTTCTCTCTCAACTCCTATTTATAGAATTTATTGTATTAGATTAAAATTGGTTTATTTATTGTGAAATTCATGAAAAAATATTCATTTTTGATGATTTATGGTTTTTGTGAAATTGTGTGATCTTGGTGAATAGTTGTGTAAAAGGGGGTTTAATTTAAAATTATGATTTAAAATTATGGATTTTTTAGAATTTCTAAATGGTTGATGAAAAAGTGGTTTTCAATAGAAATGGTTTTCAATAAAAATAGAGTTTTATTGAAATGGTTTGGAGTTGAAATGGTTTGGCATTGAAATGGTTTTGACAGAAATGGTTTTCAATAAAAAGGTGTTTTTATTGAAAGGTTTATTTTGGCTTGATCGTTGGGAATATGTGTTGTGTGTTCATATTGCACATATGAGTCTTGGTTGAAATATGACCTTGTGCTCAGTGCCAAAGGTTTAATGGCACATGGTAATTACATATATTGGGCTTGGTTGAAATATGACCTTGTGCTCGGTGCCAAAGGATTGATGGCACATGGGAAACAATTACCTTGTGACGACTTGGTATATCGAAAAGAAACCGCTCATGAGTATGGAACTGTCATAGTGTAGCATGAATGGTTGGATTCATGGGTTTATGGAATGGTTGGGTATGCCAAAAAGGGATATTGTGAAGTAGTTCTAAAGCTTTTCTAGTTATTTTTCTGGAAAAATAACTTGCTGGAAAAATTGGTTTCAATTGCACTTGTATATTTTTGGTTGGAAATGGTTTTGGGAAACTTGTTGATATTTGGTTATAAACTTTTTTTGAGAAATTTTTTATATAAACCGTTTTATATAAATGTTTCTAACTCTTTTATTCTAGTGGAGTGAGTAAGAAAGTCATTGGGGAAAACCTACAAAGTTTTATACTCACCTCTGCTTTGGCACTTTGGTGCCTTTGCAGATGTCATATTTGAGATACACATGTAAAGGTAAGGCATCTCATTGCTAGTGGTTCGTGGTGATGCTTGGAGCATGGAGCTTGGTGTGGATCCATGGAGGGTGTCTTGGTGTCTTTTGAGATTCTTGAGTTGTTTATCCGTTGTTGTGTACTTTGATGTGCTGTCTTTAAATTGTTCATGCATCTTATAGTAAATGTTTGGTTAGGGTTGGTTGGTTCATTGGGTTATTCCTTAAAGGGTAAATCATCCCCCACTTGTATTTGAAACCCTTTGGCATTTATTTCCCGCCTTTGGAATCTTGGGGATGTTGCTTAAGGCCTAGTAATGACTTGTTGTGCTCTCAAGTCATTGAAAATTGGCAGGTCATTACATTCCCAAAGAAAAAACAACAAGAAAAGGCTAGAACACTATCATAAAAGGAAGAGACTTACAAGATAAACTCGAGAGACCTGAAATGTACCCCCACCAAGTGATGCTCTCTCCCCCAAAAGTTAAGTCACATCCAATTGATGATCAAAAGATAAAAAATCTCTCAAAACACCATTAAATATCCCAAGACAAAACACCTTTAACACTTTTTAGAAACTCAAGCAGTCCACCTGAAATGATCAATGAATCCTAATCACTGACATAGGGAGGCCTGAACGGACTCCCCACCATAAGAAACATCCTACACCAAAGGAAAAACTAGGACACTAACATGGGGGGGGGGCCCGAATGTGCTCCCCACCATGAGGAATAGGTTAACACCATTTCATTTTAGTTTAACTTTTAGCGAGACCCATGGTGGGTATCCCCACCATAAAAACTAAGCATCTTAACTAGCTAAAACACACTAATTCAAAAACCCCATAAGGACCCAACCCCCACTATAAGGGGACTGATGAAAGAGACTCTAAACCAAACAGAAAACTTTACACAGTCCACCACTCCTACATGTAATCACCATTCTCAGATGAGACCATATCAAAACCAAAATCAGAACAAACTTACAAGGCTATTCATACATAGAAAACCACATAGAGATTAAAACCCATAAGGATATAAGTACTGAGGTTCAAGGAAATGAGAAAACCGTGCATCCTTGTAACCAAGGAGGAACTCTTCTACCCATACAGGTCATGACATGGAGATGGAGTATCCATGTATCTTTTCACTAAGCAGATCCATTAAAATAGAGCTTCCCCACCAAAACCTCAAAATATCTCCACCTCTCACACCTGAGATGGAAGTTAAAACAAAATCCTTTTCACCCCTAGGGTTTTCTAACTACATGCGAGCTTTACTCCAAGATGTATGACTGGAGCTCTCGTGGTTGAATCGTCTTCTACCTTGTAGTTAGGTGTTACAAACCCTGAATGAAACTTCTTTTTCTGGTACCACAAGAAACTACACCACATACCAGATGGAACCACTAGAACACAACACACCCCATGACTAACTTACTTTAACACCACACTTTACCAAAATAGGGGATTCCAAAATTCACACACATCGAACAAGGAACTTGCATTTCAAAGGGAACCCACATTACAGGATGTCACCGAACACGAACCTTTCAATTGACAGAGACATTATAAAGAGGGAAAACTTGAACCAAGTCCCTAACAACATAATATTACTATGAGCGGCCATAACAGCCTCTCACGACTAGATTTAGCGCACATGCGTCTTAGAATGAACCCTTGCATAAACTAAACCAAAGGAAGATCCAAATACCTTTTTTAAGATAATGAACGATACCAATAACCCAGAAAACTTCCCGCGTTCCCCACTAGATTTTCCTTCACTGCTTCTAGGTGGGACCCTCAGACTTAAAAATATCAAACTCCACAATCCACAACCCAAGCAACCCAAGAGACCAAAATTTCTTCCAAATTATCTCGCATCCGCTCTACTGCTGTGAGATGATACACTAGACCATAAAAAGATAGGTGGATTCATATTCCAATGTTCAAGAAGAAGAAGGTTCTTACACTAATCAACTGGAGGATCCACACATGGAGAATCACCCGTGGATGCACTCCAACCATGCACTAACTCTTTATGGGGGTGTACAATAGCTAACGAGGAGACCTAAGAACCCAATAAAACCAGTACATTGTCCAACAATTCCATGAACTATCACCTAAATACATGAAGAGACCCACCACTAAGTCTCCCTGAAACATTCCTAAAAAAAGACCACTAACCAACATCTCAAGATGACTTAACAAAAAAAAAAACAGACCAGAAACATTACTCAAACAAGAATTAACTTTCAATTATCAACCATAAATTTCAAAACATTTCATTTCACTTGAAACACTTTTTAGTAGTTATGAAAATCCCATTTAAAATAGATTTTCAAAACCCACTTTTACCCAATTAATTTTTAGTAAACCACATATTTAAATTATGAAAATCCAATCCATATAAACTCAACCCCATTTATCAAAATCATCTTCCATTTTAAAAATATATCAACCACAATTATCAAATAAGAGTTTTCAAAATGATTTTCCATAACCTATAAATATACTAAACAAATCAAAGGGTAACTAGTGCTGATGGGTGACTGGGAAATATGGTTAGCAGCCATATTCCTGTCACACCACTGTCATAGAGAGTGTCTAGGACAATATCCCCAGCTCCACAAGGCTTTCTAGACCCTATGAGCTCACTGAGACAATTGCCCTACTCCCATTTCATTTCCAAAATAGAGGAAAACTATAAAGATCAAAGAACTCAGATGAAACATGACTTCCCCTGGTGACTTGGGTCCCATCACGAGGTGTGCTATCCAGACACCACACTCATGAATATAATGCCAAGTCCTGAAAATACTAGCCCCTATCTACCTAGACACTTTTTTAGGAAATAAGACTGAAAAGAGAGAACCTGATCTGATACTACTTTGTCACGAACCAAGACAGATTGCCATCCGACCTGGTACCTGACCCAGTCCGTGACATGGCCTAAAGGGCATTATCGATCCCCATGGGCTGAAAACTAGTGTCGGGCTTCAAAGTGAGATAGTTGGGAATGGTATGTCCTATAAAAAAAAGACATATAGCTGAATATAAACTGAACAAAACGAAAAAAACACTTGCAGTGAAAGATAAAATAAAGATAACCATCTAGACATACCTCCAAGTGACCCCATGGGTCACCACCAAACATAGAACCACGCTCTACCAAGAGTTCTCCAAGACTAGAACCTGAAAATAAAAAGTAAATTTGGTGTGAGCACCGAGATGCTTAGTAGAAAAACCAAGGAATAACAATGCCCTATTCCTTTAACTTTAAAAAGAAACCCAAAACATGCTAGTTTGAAAATAAGACTCATTAAAATATTGTTTTTTCATTCCTTTAAAAATAAAGTAACATGTTTACCTTTTTAAGGAAAACATTTCTCTACCACTACATTTTCAACATAGATTCCAAACATGCATTAACATTTCAAAATGAATGGGAATCAAGTTAAATTTAAATATGGTTTTCATGAAAGAGGAAACAAACATGAAATAGCTGAATTGAAAATCATATCATAGGCACCATGGGAAATCCCTAAGCAGCTAGTGTTAGTTGGGGACCTAAGATCCTCGTACCTCAGTGAAACATGGTATAAGAACCACACCGAACTATGTTTTCACGCGCAAGAAACTAGTAGGGAACACACCCATAAACTAGTGGTCTCCAATCAATCATCATTATGTTTAGTTAGTGTTGTAAGCTTCAATAGTACTGAAAAAAATTGAGACAAACCACTTCCGTATCATCTAGCGTACTAGTCCTAGTCCACCCACCTAGATACCCAAGTTTACCATGTGATAAATTTCAAGTTGTGGTGAGTTTTATCAATAAGTAAAGACACACACACCTCACATTATTTATCTACAAACTTTCTAGTTTTCACCACCGAACTCTCCCCTTAAGTGCGTCCCCTTTCTTTTCAACAACACACATCATTACACAAGCCTCTTCACTAGGCACATATAACAGTTCGTACATTTAACATACGCATAATTTTATAAAGAAATAGGGAAAGCCTTAATAGGGGTTTTCCTTTTTCAAAAATCATTATTAAAGTTCCAAACAAGCTAATCACTTATAAGGAGTACTTTTCATTTTAGAAACATAACCACCCAAAATATTTAAATTTCAAAAATAGTTTGAAAGCTTAAATAGACAACCAAGGTGCTACATATTTAATGCAAGATTAAGACCATAATTAAATAAAAATGAATCAATACTTTTAATAAAATAAAACTACCCCTTTAACATTGATTTCACACCAAAAACCATTTTGGAAATCACTTTGGGACTTCTTTGGAAAACAATCATGTCATTCCACTTTTACAACAAAGCTGGCTGAAAGGCCACACATCGTTGGAAATACCCACTTCACATTCAAAACATCAAAGAAATAACTTTTCAATAACCACAACCATTTAAAAATGCACACACACATATTGTATATGCTTTTCATGTAGAATTAGAAAAACATATTTTTAATCAAATACCAAGAAATTAAAGAAATTCTAATTAAAGGTCAGGGCATAGGGAACCTACCTCAGGGTGGAACCAAACCGAACATCCAGCCCTTAGTGCTTTCTAACTAAGATATTCTGCTAGCACACACATACCTACATAAATATATATATATATACCCTCGACCCGATGCTTGTATCCCCCACACCATGAGGGAACATGTAACGGGAGGATATATATATATATATATATTCATACCTTTGTACATGTGTGGACGCTCCGTTAAAGTTTACCAAACTCACTATAGATGTGGAGACAACTCGAAAACCATATAGAACAGCCCAACACACTACACATATAATTTAATACGTCAATAATTTTTTTTTGACACAATTCAAAATTAGCACCATAAAAATTTATACAAAAAACACACCCAATTTCATATCAAAACACCACTTTAAAACCAACCACACATCATAACCATGATAAAACATGACTCGAACCATTTAAAAAATTTAAATAAACCATTTACACAATTTATAAAACAACCAGAGAAACACCACAAGGCCTTACACCAAGAACATACCCAAAATTCCATTTCTAGAATCAAACGCAAACTAAAAAAACCTTTCCAAACATAATTCACATAACTAACATAATTTAAATAACCAATTTCACAATTTATAAATTGACATCAAATAATACAACATGGGTTACACATGAAAAACACTCAATTTCATCTAAAAATGATACTTTAAATTTAAACGCATATGAAACCTTTTCAAAAACAAATTTCACACCACACATATTAACCAAGTAACACATTAAATTAACCTGACAAGCAAAATAATTAGCCAAATAATGTTTATAGATGGAACTGCCTACCTTGGGCATCGAAAACTACAAAAATTGGTGTGAAGCTCCAATCGAACCACAATCGCACCATAAGGAACACAAATTAAACCATAGATCAAGATTTTGAACAAAAAACAACCTAAGATTAAACCTTAAAAACAAAACTCAACCTGATAGAAAACCAAAACCCCAAATTGAAGGAGGGTTTTACCTGGAGGGGCTATCGGGGAGAGGCACGTGTGCAAGGTGGGGTTGTGCCAGATGAGGATCCACTGAAGGGTTTGGTCGAGAGGGTTTGTGCGCTGCATAGGATGGAGGCCGACCACAGGTCACGTGAGGGAGGAGAGATGGTGGCCGGTCCGATGCATCGTGTAGGGAGGAGCGAGGGTGGCCAGTCTGGTGTGCCACGTAGAGAGGAGTGAGGGTGGTCGGTCTGGTGTGAGGGAACTGGAGCTGGGATGGGGGCACCAGCCATGCATGGGAGGAGTGGTGTGCACACTTGGTGGGGTACATACTATAGGTAGAACGAGGGGGGAGGGGTGTTGGAACCATGGTCTTCTATGCATGATTTGGAGCGTGGTTTGTTTTTTTTGTCAATCATCAATGGAAGTTCGGATCGTGTACCAGTAAAGAGGTCATACCGTTCAAGCATACAACAGTTTTGAAGGTGGCGCCGTTTCCCAGTGTTTGCCAAATTTTTTGGGGTCCAAAATCTGGAAGTTGCTGAGCATCGTGAAGAGTGGATTTCCAGGAAGATCATATTTTTATATGGCAAAGGAATGAGTTTCGCGAAGATGGGATGCATGGATTGGATTTCGCGAAGACTAGAAGAATAGATGCGGTGACTCTTCGCGATTATGTCAAGATTCGCGAACGGAAGAGGCTGAAGCACATCGCGGCGGAGAAGGGCTTTGCGAGGGAGCTTCGCGGCGAAGGCGCGCGCCGCGAAGGAATGTTGACGGTGTTTCTCCACGATTACGATGAGCTCCGCGAACGAAGGTGCACCGTGAAGGTAAGTTGACGGTGATTCTTCGCGACTACGTCAAGCTCCGTGAACGGAAAATTGCCGTTGTGCTTCGCAATTTGGACAGAATTCCGGCTGAAACTTTGGAGCTTCGCGATTTGAAATGACGTGGCGTTGACTTCACGCAGAAACGTCGAGGGTCGGTGGAATTGCCTATAAATAGAGGCCGACCCCCTCGAGAGAAGTAGAGAGAATTTCAGAGAAAGTCCTTTGCTCTCGGTTCGCAAAGGTCTCTCGCGAAGGCAGTGTGCTTCGCGAAAGAGGAGATTTGCGGCGGCTATACAAGCTCCGCGAAAGACGTGCGCCCCGCGTTGGCTAAGTGAGCTTCGTGAAGAGGAAGGAGCTTCGTGATAGCCAAGAATTGCGAAGGCTGGAGCATCGTGAGAGTGCTTCGCGATTGAGCTTCGCAATTGAGCTTTGTGAAATGGCATGGGCTCCGCGAAGGCTTGTTTGAGCTTTGCAATTTTGGGAGCCTTGCAAAGTAGGGTACTTTCCAAAGGCCTTTTCCAAAGGTTGATTGCCCTATGGACAAGGGAAAGGGGGTTTTCATCAGTGGTTGGAATTTGGATCTAACAGAGAATTAACTCAGGACTCTGATGCAAGCAAAGTCTCATGCTGAACAGGAGACAATGAACTTCATGACTATCAATTGAAGAGACCTTCACGTCTATAAACTGAGTGGGACTTCACCAATGACAGTGAGCCGGGGGGAGTCAACGGGAGTGACCTGAGGGAAGCTGTGAGCTTCTTGAACCTTTGTAAAGGTAGTGATCCTGGGACAGAGTGACTGTGCCCGAACTTTTGTTATCTCCAGCTAGTGAAGCATAGTGGATTTTGGTACGACCGACAACCTGTCGGCGTATGCTCCTTGGACGTAGCCCTTAGTGGCGAACCAAGTAAAAAGGGAGGTGTCTTATCTGTGCATGTGTATGTTTTCTTTCTAATCATAATCATTATATAAGTTCAACAAGTTCCTACCAACGTGGGAACAAGATCCATCACTTTAAAAGAAAAAGTGGTCACCCTGATTCACCCCTACCCTCTCAGGGTGTCCCGAGGTCCTTCAAGTGGTATCAGAGGGAGGTTGCTCGTGTTGAATCTGACATCTTTTGTCATGGAAAATGCGGTCAATGTCAAGGGAGTTCCTCAATTCTATGGAAGCAACTTCCAGATCTGGAAGAATAGAATGAGATCTCATCTGAGATATCTTGGAATGGAAGTTATCTTTTCTACTGTGCAAGGAATACAAGTCACTGATCGAACATGCCTTGCTATGACTGAAACAGACATGAAACTTCTTGATGCAGATGCTAAAGCACAGAATGCACTCACTGCATCCCTTTCTGATCATATCTACCTAAAGGTGATGAATTTCACCTCCACAAAATTCATGTGGGATAAACTTGAGAATATTTATGAAGGTGATAGCAAAGTAAAGGAGGCGAAATTACAAGTGCTGCACAATCGGTTTGATGATATGAAGATGCATCCAGACGAGAATGCCGACTCTTTTTTCAATCGAATTACTGAAGTGGTTGGAGCTATTCGGGGTCTAGGCGAAGAAATAAAAGACATTGATATTGTAAAGAAAATATTGAGAAGACTTCCACCTCTATATAATGTGAAGGTGTCAGCCCTTGAGGAAAGAGATCTTTCCAAACTTTCTCTAGATGATCTACTGAGCAGTTTGGTAGCATATGAAATGAGAGTCAAACCTGAAGATGCTACGACTCGAGTGAGCAAGGAAATGGCATTCAAGGCCATGGATAAACTGAAAATCTCAAAGGATAGTAGCGGTGAAGATGACGAAGAAAAAGAAATTCTTTCTCTCATTGCAAAGAAGTTCCAAAAGGGGAAAGGGAAATTCAAAGGGAAGTTACCTCTCGCATGTTTCCGTTGTGGAAAAGTTGGGCACATTTTATCTCAGTGCTTGAGAAATAACAATGATGATGAAAGTGAAGATGAAAACTTCAAGAAGCCTGAGAGAAGGTTCTTCAAAAAGGGAGACTTCAAATCTGGTAAGCAAATGAAAAGGAAGAGTTTTGTCTGTGAAGGGGAAGAAGATGATAATGAATTCTGTGATGAAGAAGAAACAGAATTCAAAACTGGGAACCATGCTTCTATGATGGCCACTGTTGAAAAGTCAGAAGATACTGATGGAGAAAAACAATTGAGAACTTGTGTAGATCCTGAGGTGCAACTTAAGGATGCAGTTAGTAAGATTAAGATTAAATGTAAGAGCTGCAATAAGTGGAAATAAATTGTAGAAGAATCAACTGAATATGTTGATCAAGTTGAAGCTGAAATTGAACGACTGGAAGAATTTGTGAAGGTACAGTCTAAAATAATTGAAAGCAATGATGATGGAGTTGATCTGAAGCTGAGAATTGAAGAGAAGGCAAAGGTCATCAATGACCTCACATCCAGACTGGATGAAAAATCCAAGACTGCTGAGGGTCTTGAAGAGGAAGTAGTTACTCTAAGGAGTAAACTAGAGACTGAATCAGTTCCAAAATAATCGAGGAGGAAAATATAGTTTGCAAGATTCTCAGATACAGAATTACTTGCAAGAGCCAAGTGTGGTTTAGATGGGGTTGAAAAAATCTTGAGTGATCAAAGACCCGCTTGCATGGGAAAGAGTGGAATTGGCTGTGAGGCTGAGACATCAATTGCTGGAAGTGAAAAGATCCAAAAGAAAGATAAGATGAAAGTTGAACATGTTGAAACATTTCCTAGAGTTCCAAAAAGGGAATCCTCAATCCAAACTAAAAGGAGATCTGAAAATTATCCTCAAACATTCAGAAATGAAAGACAATCTTGCTATTCTCCCAAGGAAGAGGGTATAAGAAGAAATTCAAGTGAGAAGACATTTCCTCTCATGAAGTGTCAGTTCTGTGGCTATCTAGGCCATACCATGTCTTATTGTGAAGAGGCAAGAAGCTATCTGAATGGAGAAGATATAGATCCTCAACAAAGGAGAACAATTTCATATCCTAATTCTTATAGAAGAAATAATTTCTATGGATATTGTTTTAGTTGTTCTAACTTTGGTTATAAGGCCGCTAATTGCAGGCAGAGAAGGGACATGGAAACCTCATACCGAAGTTCAAGACAATTCAAGTCTCGTCAGCAAGACAGTGTTGCTCTTTCAAACAGGTTCTCACCTCTCAAAGAAGACTTTGACTACGAAGAACCTGGATACGCGGAAGAGATAGTTGAAAGGACATCAGTTCTATATACTCAATCTTATGTCTCATGGAAGGAAAGGAAGAAAATTGAAAAATCCAACCTTGAAGAGGTGGCCCTCAAAGCTACAAAGAACAACAGTACCTGGATTCTGGATAGCGGTTGTTCATCTCATATGACAGGTAATGCCGACCTACTAACGAACATCATAAAGAATGTTGATGGTACTATAAGATTTGGTAATGATGGGGCTATGAAAATCAAGGGGAGTGGAAGTACCAAATTATTTAATGGAGAACTAAAGAAGACTGACGCCCTTTATGTAGATGGCCTACGTCATAATCTCCTCAGCGTGAGTCAACTCTGTGACTCAGGACTTATAGTTACTTTTAATCAGAAAGGCTGCACTATCAAGGGAAAAACTAGAAATTCACTTATGAAGGGATGCAGAACAGAAGGCAACTTGTATCAGGTTGATAGTGAAGAAAATGTATGTTACATGACTGTTGAAGAAGAAAACAATTTGTGGCATCGGAGATTGGGACACATCAATCAACAAGACATGGAGAAAATATCAAAATTGAGAATTGTCATGGACATTCCCAACCTGAAGCGTGAGCGTGAAAAATCTTGTGATGCTTGTATGTGTGGGAAGCTGGTCTGCAGTTCATATCGGCCAAAGAAGAAAAGAGCGTCTCACCTTCTTGATCTGATTCATACAGATGTTTTTGGGCCAATAAATGTTGCCGGAACTCATGGAGAAATGTACTTTGTCCTTTTCATAGATTATTACAGTAGAATGACATGTGTGATGGTCATTCATAGGAAACGACAAGTCCTTGACTGCATGAAAACATATCGGCGAATCGCTGAGAATGATACTGGACGAACAATCAAAGTGTTGCGATCTGACAATGGAGGAGAATACAAGTACATTGAATTTGAGAATTATCTGGAGAATCATGGGATACAGCATGAGGTAGCTACTGTGATAACTCCACAACAAAATGGAGTTGTTGAACGTAGGAATCGACAGGTGAAAAACATGGCACGAACTATGCTGATTGAGAGTCGTATTCCACGGCATTACTGGAAAGAGTCTATTCAAGCTGCAGTGTACATTCAGAATCGAACAGGACTTTATATGGGTGAGACGAAGACACCGTATGAATTGTGGCATGGACGGAAGCCTTCTCTAAAATATTTTTGTGTCTTTGGAAGTAAATGCTTCATCAGGAACAAAGAAGGAAATCAAGGAAAGTACGACGACAATGCAGATGAAGGAATTTTCCTCGGTTACTCAATGAACAACAAAGCCTACAAATGTTTCAACAAGCATTTGGGAAGGATTGTGGAAAGCAGTTATGTTAAGATAATTGAAGAGAAAACCACAAATGCTTCAAGGATTCCATATGCTGATGTGATAGAAATTTAGGAAGAATGTGAACGTGAAGAAAATACAAATGCAGAAATAGAGGAAGCTATTCAAAACACTCAGCAGTCACATCAAGATGTTGACTCAGAAGAAGAATCTGAAGAAGAAACAATGGCTGAAGAGAATACTACTGAACCTCGCAGGAGAAATCGTAGAGCTGAGATTGATCCATCCAACATAATTGGGGACAGGAGTGCACCCACTCAAACAAGAAGGATGAGGAATACCACACAATCTGCATTTCTATCAGTTGTAGAGCCATCCTCATTCGAAGAAGATGCAAAAGATAACTCTTGGGTGAAAGCCATGAATGATGAATTAGATCAGATTAACAAGAATCAGACATGAGATCTTGTCCAGAGATCCGAAGGTCACAATGTTATTGGTACCAAATGGATCTTCAAAAATAAGTTTGATGAGCATGGAAGTGTCATTAGAAACAAGGCACGACTGGTATGTAAAGGATAATCCCAGATTGAAGGCATTGATGTTGAAGAAACCTTTGCTCCAGTGGCTAGACTAGAGTCAATCAGGCTTTTCCTTGCCATGGCACTCCAAAGAGGATATAAAGTATATCAAATGGATGTCAAGACAACATTCTTGAATGGTTTTCTCGAAGAAGAAGTCTACATTGAACAACCAGTGGGCTTTGTTTTGGGTACTGATGAAACAAAGGTCTGCAAACTGAAGAAATATCTATATGGTTTGAAGCAGGCACCACGGGCATGGTACTCAAGGCTGGACTCATATCTCAAGAAGTTGGAATTCAAAAGAGGAGGAGTTGATCACAATCTCTATGTGAAGAATTCTCCAAAAGATCAATTCATGGTTCTTGTCTACATTTATGATATCATATTTGGTGGCAGTAGGTAGAAATCAGTGGATGAATTTGCCAACCACATGAAATCAGAATTTGAAATGTCTATGATTGGGGAGCTCAAATATTTCTTGGGGCTGAAAGTGATTCAAAAGAAGGAATACACTTTCATTTCTCAGAAAAAATATGCAAGAGAGTTGCTAAAGAAGTTCAATATGCAAGACTCCAAACCAATGTCAACTCCGATTGCAGTTGGAACTAAACTTGGAAAGCAAGAGGATGGGAACTCTGTTGATCCCACCATGTACAGGAGGATCATTGGAAGCCTACTGTACCTGACAGGGACAAGGCTAGATATTGTCTTTGCAACATGCCTTGCGGCCCGCTTTTAGAGTAATCCAAAGGAGGAACATATGGCAGTAGTAAAAAGAATCATGAGGTATATTCAAGGTACACATAACTTCGGGTTATTTTTTGCTGCAAGCAGGGACAGTGAATTATCAGCGTTTTCTGATGCTGACTGGGCTGGTGATGTTGTAGACAGAAAGTCCACTAGTGGTGGAGCTTTCTATATTGGGCAGAAATGTGTTGGCTGGTTGGGAAAGAAACAAGAAAGTACTTCTCTTAGTACTGCTAAAGCTGAGTATATCTCCGCCACAAAGGCATGCACTCAACTGCTATAGATGAAGCAGCAATTAACTGATATTGGCGATGAGGTGACGCAACCAATGGTGATTTACTATGACAATAAGAGCGCAATTGATCTTACGAAGAATCCTGTTCAGCATTCTCGTACAAAACACATTGAAATCAGGTATCACTTTATCAAATAGAAAGTTGAGAAAAGCGTGATTAGATTGGATCATGTGGGAATAGATGAGAAAGTGGCTGATATCCTGACAAATCCACTGTCAGCGGCTGTGTTTGAGAAGCATCGGTTGAACCTCGGTGTTCGACCACCTCCCAGTGCATAAGGAGGATACAGAGTACCCCTCTCCCCATTTTTTATAAATGTTTTCATCTGTTTATGGATATGATGCAGGTTTATGGGGGAGATACTATCCAGGGGGAGTATGGTTTGAGCTAAATGTGAGAAAAATTTTACTGGTCTTTGGATTTATTGTCAATGGGGGAGAAAGGAGAAGGAATAAATTCAGGCGACTACTGTGATGAGAAGAATGATAAGGAAAACAGTGGAACCCAATTCAAGCCTCCTCTCTTGTTTTCTACACCGAGCATTGCTCACGTAGACTTAGAGTGGTGGCCGGGTTGATTCCTGCATTTTTTGGTTTTCACATTGATGGAGATCTATTGAATTTTTCTTCTTATTGCCAACAAACCCAAAGGGGGATATTGTTGGAACCATGGTCTTCTATGCATGATTTGGAGTGTGGTTTGTTTTTGTTGTCAATCATCAATGGATGTTCGGATCATGTACCAGCAAAGAGGTCATACCGTTCAAGCAGACAACAATTTTGAAGGTCGCGTCGTTTCCCAGTGTTTGCCAAATTTTTGGGGTCTAAAATCTTAAAGTTACTGAGCATCGCGAAGAGTGGATTTCCAGGAAGATCATATTTTTATATGGAAAAGGCATGAGTTTCACGAAGATGGGATGCATGGATTGGATTTCGCGAAGACTAGAAGAATAGAGGCGGTGACTCTTCGCGATTACGTCAAGCTTTGCGAACGGTAGAGGCTGAAGCGCATCGCGGCAGAGAAGGGCTTTGCGAGGGAGCTTCGCGGCGAAGGCGCGCGCCGCGAAGGAATATTGACGGTGTTTCTTCGCGATTACGATGAGCTCTGCGAATGAAGGTGCACCGCGAAGGTAAGTTGACGGTGATTCTTCGCGACTACGTCAAGCTCCACGAACAGAAAATTGCCATGGTGCTTCACGATTTGGACAGAATTCCGGCTGAAACTTTGGAGCTTCACGATTTGAAATGACGTGGTTTTGACTTCGCACGGAAACGTCGAGGGTCGGTGGAATTGCCTATAAATAGAGGCCGACCCCCTCGAGAGAAGTAGAGAGAATTTCAGAGAAAGTCCTTTGCTCTCGGTTCGCAAAGGTCTCTCGCGAAGGCAGTGTGCTTCGCGAAAGAGGAGCTTTGCGGTGGCTATACAAGCTCCGCGAAAGACGTGCGCCCCGCGTTGGCTCAGTGAGCTTCGCGAAGAGTCAGGATCTTCGCGATAGCCAAGAATTGCGAAGGCTGGAGCATCGCGAGAGTGCTTCACGATTGAGCTTCGCGATTGAGCTTCGCGAAATGGCAGGGGCTCCGCGAAGGCTTGTTTGAGCTTTGCAATTTTGGGAGCCTTGCGAAGTAGGGTACTTTGCGAAGGCCTTTTCCAAAGGTTGATTGCCCTGTGGACAAGGGAAAGGGGGTTTTCATCAGTGGTTGGAATTTGGATCTAACAGAGCATTAACTCAGGACTCTGATGCAAGAAAAGTCTCATGCTGAACAGGAGACAATGAACTTCATGACTCTCAATTGAAGAGACCTTCACGTCTATAAACTGAGTGGGACTTCACTAACGGCAGTGAGCCAGGGGGAGTCAACGAGAGTGACCCGAGGGAAGCTGTGAGCTTCTTAAACCTTTGTAAAGGCAGTGAGCCTGGGACAGAATGACTGTGCCCGAACTTTTGTTATCTCCAGCTAGTGAAGCATAGTGGATTTTGGTACGATCGACAACCTGTCGGCGTATGCTCCTTGGACGTAGCCCTTAGTGGCGAACCAAGTAAAAAGGGCGGTGTCTTATCTATGCATGTGTATGTTTTCTTTCTAATCATAATCATCATACAGGTTCAACAAGTTCCTACCAACGTGGGAACAAGATCCATCACTTTAAAAGAAAAAGTGGTCACCCTGATTCACCCCTCCCCTCTTAGGGTGTCCCGGGGTCCTTCAAGGGGTGGGGTGAGGAAAAACCTAACTAAAAAAAATTAATTAATTTAAATTAATAATAATGATAATAATAATGATAATAATAAGATAATAATAAACTTTATAAACTAAATAATAATAGACTATATAGTAATCAACTTAATAATAATAATATTATTCTTATTCATAATAATAATATTATTTGTCTCATTATTTTCAAATCATTTTTTTCTCCTCTTAATTTTATTTGTTTATTTATTTTTGAATATAGGGAAAGCCTCATAATAGCCTGGGTAAAGCCACAAGGTCTTCCCAAACCGTACGCTGCCCGTGCGTCTGATGCCGCCATGCCCAGAACGTGTGTTTTTCAATAAAAACTCAAAATGTAAGTCTGGATTCAACCCAAATTACCCAATACTAAGAAAATTAATAAAATAAATAATTTAAATGTGATGAGTGTGACATCTCAAGTATGAAGAGAGATCATCCACCATTACTGTTTTAAGTCTAGGGGAAACCAAGGTAATTATTTCTTATGTCGAAGAATTATAATTATATCATCGATGATAAAAGAAAGGTCTAGGATTATCTATGATAGCACTTGGATAATTTTATGTTGATGATCAAAGGTTTGTAGAACTTTTATGGATTACCACTAAAGGGAATCTACCCTTTATTCCTTTGATTTAATAGAAATTTGACCAGAGGTATCAATTGAATTATCTATGAAGAAATAATTCCAATGAGAGGTAATTCCTTATTTTGAAAAAAATAATAATTATAAATTATATTTGTGTAACTAGGGTGTTATATGAGTGGTAAGTAAACCCCATAAAACTATATGAGGTTTGGGGATCAATCCCAAATAGCCCCAAATTTGGGGGGAATTTCACTGGTAGTTTATTACACATGGAGTGGGGAAGAATATTGATGTGTTTTGGTTAGTGGTCTGAGTGAGCATAGGTGGAGATGACATGTGGTGTTTATATGTGTCTTGATGTGGGCCTCAAGCAGTAATGATAGAGATGTATTTTATTTGCAGTAAGGGACAAGGGAGATGATGAGGGGCTTGATGAGTGACAAAAATGGCAGGGTTGAGCATGGGAAACAACTGTTATAGGCCCGGTGAAGTAGACGACATAAGGATTAGCCAGGAATAGGCTAATGGGTCCTTTGGACCACCTATAGACTTGTGGGTTTGGGCCCATGGGCTAGATATATGGGACCTTTTTCCCCTTGGGCCTCTAGTTTATGTAATGGGTTCTCCTATCCTTGGAAATAAAAGGAGGGTTTTATTTTTTTAATAAAATTGGGGAGGAGGGCTCCCAAAGCTTGTTAAAAAAATTATAAAATATATATAATTATCATATCATGTGGATTCCAGTGTTTATTTTTCATCTAAATATGATTGAAATCTGAAGGACTTATTGAAAAACCATTATTGGGAATGAGCCTAACAACTTCCATTGCACCAAAAAACCTTCACTTCTCCTATAAGAATCTATCATTCCTGATTTTTTCATTATATGATACTGATTTGAGGATTTTGAAAATCTAACATAATATTTAAAATGTGAAACAATTATTCATAAATTATGATTCATGTGTTACAAATATTGAAACTCTTGAAACATCTATGAAATTTTTCATTAAATAAAGATGAACATTTTGAATCCAAATAGTTTTCTTAGATGTCTATATAAATGGGCTCATAGTTTTTGATTTGGGTATCGATACACTATGAAACTCCTCAGAATAAATCACTCATTAGCTCTCACATTCTCTCTCTTTCTCTTTAACCTAATATTTTAGTAAATTATGAGGAAGGGAAGACCCTTCCCAAGAGTCAGAGATTCATCCTTCCCATGGATACCCTAGGAGGAATAAGTAGTACAAAAATGGTATTAAAATCAGTTTTTGAGGTGGAATTTTTGAAAGATATGTTTTAAGTATATTTTTAATGCGAGTTTTAAAAACTGAAGTTAAAAATATTTAAAACATTATTTATTTCAGAAAATAGACATAATATGTAATTTTATATAATTTTTTAATTTGGTTATTTAAAAAATTTAGTGTGAAAATTTTCCATCCATGTCAGTTATTTTAATAACTGACATGAAATATCATTTTAAGATCAATTTTTTGAATAAAATTTGTGAAAATTTTATTTTTTTTAAAAAAATTAGAGAAAAAAACCTTATGTAGTGCCTCGACCCCTAAAGCCTAGAGCCGGTATATTATTTTATTACATTGGAATGATTATAATAAATCAAATCCCAAAGAATAGACCAATTTAGCAATATTGTAAATCAAGATTACATACATGATACCTATAATACATTAGGAAATAGAAGATAAAAACATGATACATAATAAAATGAAATAAACTTCATCCTTGAATGCTTATTCAAAATTTATTCTTCATAACCCAGGGAAAGGAAACATAATAAGGGTGATCTCAAATTCTATATAAGGGTAAGTAAATTAGAATCAATAATGAATCAATATGAATAAATCAATATGGAAAGTTAAATAACTGATAACACATTCCATTCAAATAACTAGATAAGGAAAATTTAATATGGAAAGGCAAGAAACTGAAACACATTCCATTTAATTAGTGAAATGAAAATTAAATGAATAAATAGATATGTTAATGAAAAATATCATTGATGAATAATCAATGAAACTAAATGAGGGAAATGATTAATTATTAAATTCCATGTTTTCTAGGTACATGGAAACATTATGGTAAATAAATTTCATTAGACGGTTTAAATATTAGGTAAAAACCCATCTCTTTTGGCCAACTATTTCATATTGTGAGACTAACGATGTATCAAGGGACTATTTATTATTAGGCCTTACTCGTGTCATACCAGTCCAAAACATTCCACATATTGAAAAATTGAAATAAATAATATGACTTATTAAATAACTGTGTTAAATAAAGAATACAAAATTATCAATATTTCCCCAAATAGTCAAATGAATGTCAAAGTAGACATTGTTTGTAAAATGGTATATGGATTAGGCAATAGTAATATCCATGATAAATGATATGGATAATTAGGGTAAATTCAATGATCATAGAAGATTGAATATTTTAACGAGATTCAAAAAAAGAATAAAGGATGTGAATATAAATACTATCCTTGACCAAATCAATCAAAAACAACCTAGAGTAAGGATAAGGATGGTATTAATACAACATACCCCAAGTAAAGTAAAATAAAGGGTTGTTGTCACTGATTAATGTAAATATTATAAAAATATATCTTAAAAACATTCTTGAGGAAAATATCATTTTGTTTTGGACAATATTTTATTTGAAAATAAATTTTAAAAAATTTTTCTTTAAAAATTATCCTTTTAAACATAAAAAGTAATCTTTGAAGGAATGACAGTGGATAAATCTGTACAAGTCATACAAGGTAAAAATAAAATTCCTTTTTCACGGTAAAAAGGTAAGAAAAGTGAATTGTTCAGAAAGCGATAAGAATATTCCATTGAAAAAACTGGTAAAAGAAAAAAAGGTTTAAAAATTTCTTCACCAAATCATTTTAAAAACATTTTTGAAAAAACTTTAATAAAACATGGTTTTTAGAAGAAAATAGTTTCTCCGACTAAGAGAGAAATGAAGTTGGGGGGTTTTTTAAAAACATTTTCAAAAACACATTGAGTAATAAAGAGTGAAAAAATGGTACTTATACTTGAAAAAGTTAACAAATAAACATAGGAAATAAAAATTAATAATTTTATTGAAAAATGGTCATATAGTTTCCTCAAATGGAAATGAATGATCAATAAAATTATTCTTTAGGAAAATAATCATTAAATATTATAAAGTGTCCCATACCACTTTGAAACATTTTAGATCATAATACTTAGGAAGGAATAAAATTATATTAAAGTTATAATATCATGAGAATAAGTAGATTCATTTTATATCATATAAAATGGTAGTATATATACCATATAAAAGAAACTAGGTGCATAACAACAAATAAGTGTCAATGGAATTTAAATTCAGACGAAATCCCTTACTTTAACCTTTGTTTTTGTTGTGTGGTATTTATCCTATTATAAAGTGGTATAAAATATGATAATAACTTATACCAAAACCATAATCATGATTATAATATCATATATTAATTCCTTATATTGTTAACACTCTTTCATTATTTTAACTATTTCGGGTGTTAATTGCCTATTTTTCTTAAGTATGTTTTGACTTTTCATTTGTTGTTCGTATTAAATAGATCATGATTTCATCATATATAGAATATAAAAAATGATTTAATTATCATATATATTCATTATATATTCATTTAGGATAATCTGTAAAGTTTGTATATAATAAATTAAATGCACTATTCATGGAGACGGTAGGCCGTACGTACATATGAACACTACTTTAATTTATTTATTGTATTAAAATAATTAAAAGTAAATGATATATATATTTTATAATTATAGTATCATATATATTTTCTATATTTTATTTAGTTTTATTAAAACTATCTTTAATATGTTACATGTATAGCGTGAATGAGTCACATCGCTTTGAGGGGGCAGTAGTCCACACTTCCTCAAATGAAATTATCATATTTTCACAAGATAGAAAACCTAAAGGTATATAATAAATAAAAATTATAGATATATAAAGTCATTATAAATATCATATACATAATATATAAATAGATATTCTATCATAATGGCTACCATGAGAGGTGTTAAAGGAAAAATGAACAATCATCATTTCGTGAGGTAGTAGTTCACCGTACACATAAATAGTATGTTCATTACCCATTAGATGGAAGTGTGTATATGTGAAGGTAAAAAAATTTACCTAAAAAAATACTAGTATATTTATGATACTTTTTTTGTTATAAAGTAAAGGAATAAGAATCATATTAGGAGTGGGGAAGTAAATGAAAGAAAATAGATCATTGGAAAATGTTACTTTAAAATCGTGTAACTCCTTTTGGTTTATGAAAAAGAGATTCCTTGGAAGGATTTATTCCGAAAGGAAGGATTCAATATTGAGGGGAGGTATTTTGGGTAGATATTTTTCAAACCTAAGTGGTTTGAAAGGTGTGAGGAATGGGGATAAGTGGTGGCCTTTTATAATGAAGGAGGAGTGTCACTCTTGTAATATTTTGAAAATGGAATTCTTCCCACATTTTACATGATGAAAGCGGATCCAATAATAAAAGAAATTAGATATAAAATGAGAATAGGGTCTGAATATGTCTATAAAATATGTCTTGTACAAGTGTATAGGTCGTTTTGGTCCTTAAGGTTAAGGTTTATTCCCTTATTATGCTTAATTTAATATTTATCATTTTAATTAATTTTAATAACATTCAATAATATTTTTGGTAAAAAAAATTGGTATTATTAGACATTATAAATTATTTTTTTTCAAAATGTATAATCAATTTTTATAAATTCAAATCACCTAAGTGACAAAAATTATTTTAAAATTCATCCCGCGTGTGGGACGACAATGTGGGTTTTTAAAGTAAAAATGTCCAAAAGTTTGATAAGTTTTTACAATCAATTTCAAAGTGAAATTGATTAAAATGGAATAAATTGTATTAATTTATAAAAATAGTATCTAATTAAATTTTAAAACCTATTAAAAACATTATTTAACCTTATAAATAAATTATATGAAAAAGAAGTTTTGAACTAAAAATCAGTATTTTTAACTATTCATTAAAAAATGAAATGTTTCAGAAAAATATAAGAAACTCACAATAAACTAATTATTATGTTTTTATTTCTAAGATGAATTTTATTTTTACATATTAAATTAATTAAAGTGTAAAAATTCAGATTTAAAATGGGTTCTCCATTAAAAGGTCGTAAAGTTGCCTTTATAAAAATATAGGTTTTTTTTGTGTAAAATAGAGTTTGTTATTATCTTATGCCTATAAAAACTTATATATGAATATAAAAAATATTTTATTTAATATATAAAACATATATTTTATTAAAATAATTCACTAATTGTAATTAATTATGTTTATTAAGATAAAAATTCTTTGGAAGCATAAAAATAAAAATATTTCTTTTTATATCTAATTGTTTCTTATTTTAATTTCTCATTAATTGGTAAAGTATGAATTAATTTTATATTTATATAAACCATAAATTTTAATAATTTTTTTAATACTATTCATAATGGATACTTTATATCTTATTATATTAAATAATAACATTTTAATAATACATTATTGTTAGGTAAAACTTGGTCTTACGTGTAACGTAAGCCATCAAAGAAGGTCACTCTTGCATGTAACACACAATAAATTAGTGTTTCTTGAATTTAAATATATAGAATATATTTTAAATAGTAAATATACTATAAATTATCTGGATATTATATTCCCTTATGTTCTTGGTGTTGCCTGTCATACACACTATCGAATATAAGGTTCTTACTTTAGAATTTCGAGGTGTTACATTCTCCCCAACTTAATTAAATTGTGTCCTCATAATTTAAACTTGATATCAGTAATCAAGGGATTGATATTTGAAAATATACTATCATTTAAAAATACACATCATGAATAGGTTTAATAACCCATCTTCTTAATAAGAGAGAAAGGAAATTACAATGGTCTTGTAACAAGGTTCCCTAGTAGGAGAACATAGGTGGGAAATGACAATATGGATACAAAAGAAAAATATAATAATTAATTTCTGATGGAGAGTGCTATTGAAAAAGGTTAGGATAAAGTTAATGATCAAAAGGCTATAAACCCATGATTATCTAGGGGTCCATTTGATTCATTGGAAATAATTGTACTATGAATTTGTTTTTTATTTCAAAACCCTTTTCCTAGAGTTGAGGAATTAATCAACTCTCTATGAATGCATGTAAATATAAATTTCTATTTAATAAACACAATATTATCCTTTGGTTGTGCAATAAACTATTTCCACTTCGTATCTTTTCACAAGAATCTTATTATAGTGAAGTAATACATTAACTTCTAAAATACCATCCAATGATCAACCATTTAATAAATGGTTAACTTTTCCAAAAATTATGATCCAAAAATTTAGAAATATGGTCACTGAATTTACAAAATGAACTTATCATTAGCCTTTAATCAACATGAAGTATCTCTAAATTTTCACATTCAAAACATGTGAATAAATTTATCATGTATCCTCTTGAAATATGGAAATAAATCGAATTACCATAAAACCTTATTGGAAACATGCATTATTACTTATTCCTTATATAAGACACATGTTATTTGATATATTCCTTAAATCCAAAAGTGTTGTATACTCCATCAATGATAGCATAGACCACTCTTCAACAAGTCATTAATAGATTCCAAGGTAGTCAACACTTTTGCAAATCAATTATTTATTCATCATTATCTCAACGTCAGGAACATATTGAGTCTTGTCTTCCCATCAATCATGTGTTTTATGAAAATTTTAACTTTCTAATTAATAAACTTTCTTAGTAAAATTCAACATATGATCTAAAATCCTTAATTAAAAAGTACTGTGGTATAATCCTCATATATTCTATAATTATTATATGCAGTACATTGCTGATAAAATATTCAAATAAAATAATTCTCGAATAGGCATATTAATGATACCTATTTATCTACGACAGTAGTATAAATTGACCATTAACCACTAGAATTATTTGGGACTTATTCCTTTCATACTTGGGGTATTGATTTTCATAGTGTCCAATCTCATCGCAGTTGAAGCATTGCACATTGGAAACCATTTTCTCACCCTTGAAATTAAAATCATGGTGGACATTCTTTCCACACTTATATTAAACTCCCATTCATTTTAAGAAATTACTATTGTGTTTCTTTCCACAATTATCATATGTGGGAAAGTACTTATTTACCTTCTTTCCTTCATCAATCTTTTTCTCTTCCATCTGCTCCTCCTTGTGCTTATATTTGAAGCCAATGGACTTGGATAATTATTGACCTATCTCATTATCACATGATAATATTTCCTCATGTGATGGGAATACTTGGGACACTACTTCCCTATTAAATTATGGATTAATTCCATAAAAGATATGACCCTTCTTACTCTTTGGATCACATGAACTTGTGGAATTCTCATTCCTTCTACTAGGTTCTATTTCTAAATAATGTAATACACTAGATTAAATCATAAAATAATGTATGATTCCAAATATGGCATAGCATATAACATAAATTTATGCATTGAGAATCCTAGAATCATAAACTATGGTTACTTTGAGGAAATATTTACTTTTAAATCCTTTATAATGGTATGTCAAGAAAATGTAAACTATCCTAAGCATATCCCCTAAGAGTGTCAAACCAAGTGAATAGTAAGGCCCATTTTTGTGTACCAGGTTACACCAAGTCAGGCCCAACACACCTTGTTAGAGTTGTTACTCCTAGGCATATCTATTCTAAAACCACATCCAATTGTAGTATCCAAACAAGTATGCATTGATAAGAATACCCAAATAATCATTAACTTACCAAAATTCTAGGATGTTCATGTATACTTATCCTCAATGTATATCTTAGGTTTGTTCTCCCTAATCTATGTTTTATAAATCTAGTTTCCATGGTTGTTACAATACTTCCTTTGATACCAACTATAGTGCCACAGACCCAGAAGCCCGAAGTCAGTGCAATATTTTATTACATTTTAATGATTATAAGGAATAAAATCCTGAAGGTCTAATAAACTTAGCAGTATTGGAATGTCAGATTACATACATGATACCCATAATACATTCGGAAATATAAATTACAGACATGATACATACTAAAATGAAATAAACTGTATCCTTTAATACTTATTCACATATTTCTTCTTTATAACATGGGGAAAGGAAACATAATAAGGGTGAGTTAAAATTATCAGTAAGGGTAAGTAAAGTGTAACAAATAATGAATCAATGAGAATAAATCAACATGGAAAGTTAAATAATTTATAACACATTCCATTAAAATAACTAGTTAAGGAAAATTCAATATATTTATGTAAGAAACTAAAACACATGACATTTAATCAATAAACTAAAAATTAAATGTATCCATAGATATGTCGATGAAAAATATCATGGATGAATAATAAATTAAACTAAATGAGGGAAAATTTTAATTATTAGATTCCATTTTTCCTAGGTACATGGAACCATTTTCATAAAGACCTTTCATAAGAAAATTTAGCTATCTAGTAAAAAACCATCTATTTTGGCCAACTATTTAGTCTGATGAAACCACTGATGCATCGAGGAGCTATCTATAACCGTGACCCACCCATTTCATATGAGTCCAAAACATTCCTCATATTGAGTTATCAAAATAAATAATATTCCTTATCAAATAACCGTATTGAATAAATAATACATAATTATCAATTTTTCTCCAAATAATCAAATAATTATCAAAGTAGACACCATATGTAAAATGGTATACAACTTTGGAAATAATAATATCCATTATAAATGATATGTATAATTAGGGTAAATTTAATGATCATAGGATATTGAATATTTAAAGGGGATTTAAAAAATGATACAAGGATGTGAATATAGATATTATCCTTGACCAAATCAATCAAAAACCATCCAGAGGAAGAATAAAGGGTTGTTATAAACAAAAATTACATAATCATAAAGAAATTATTAATATCATATACATCATATATAAACATAGAGTTCATCATAATTTCCACCGTGAGAGGTAGTAATAGAAAAATGAACAATCATTATTTCGTGTGGTAGTAGTTCACCGTACATAGAAAGAGTATGTTTGTTACCTATTAGATGGATGTGTGTGTAAGTGTAGGTATCAAAATTTATGTGAAACATCCTAGTATATTGATAATACTGATTTTTTTATATAATAATGTAAGAAGAAGTGTATAAGGAGTGGGTAAGTAAATGAATGAAAAGAGATCGTTGGAAAATGTTACCTTAAAATCGGGTAACTCCTTTTGGTTTATACCAAAGGGATTTATGGGAAGGATTTATGCCCAAAGATATGACTCAAGGTATAGGGGAGGGATTTTGAGAATATATTTGTCTAGATCTTTTTCTGAACCTAAGTGGTTTGATAGGTGTGAGTAATGGAGATAAGTGATGGCCTTTTATAGTGAATGAGGAGTGCCACTTTTGTTATATTTTGACAAAGGAATTCTTTCCACATTTTTTATGCTACAAGTGGATCCAATAATGGTCCCAATTAGATAAAAATGAGGATAAGATCGAATTATTTCTAGAAAATATCTCTTGAACAAGTGTATAGTCCATTTTGGGCCTTAAGGTTAAAGTTTAGTCCCTAATTATGATTAATTTATCATTAATTGTTGTAATTAATTTTATTCACTTTCACTATTATTTTTGGTAAAAAAATTTGGCCTTATTATACCTTATAAATTATAATTATTCTAAATTTTGAATCCATTTTTCAAAATTTTAATCATATAAGTGACAAAAATTAATTTAAAATTTATCATGCAGGCATGGCGACAATGCCAATTTTTAAAGTAAAAACATCCAAAAGTTTGATAGGTTTTTATATTCAATTTCAAAGTGAAATTAATTTCAATGAAATAAATTATATTAATTGATAAAAATATTATCTAATTAAACTTTAAAACCAATTGAAAATATAATTTAACCTTATAAATAAATTAGATTAAAAAGATGTTCTGAACTAAAATTCAATATTTTTAACTATCCATTAAAAAAAGAAATGTTTCAAAAAAATAACAAAAATTCACCCTAAACTAATTATTTTGTTTATAATTCAAATATTAAGTTTATTTTGACATATTAAATTAATTAAAGTGTCAAAATTTGGATTTAAAATGGGTTTTCCATTAAAAGGTGATAAAGTTGCCTTTATAAAATATAGGGTTTTATGTGTAAATTATAGTTTGTTCTTATCTTATGCCTATCAAACCTAATGTAAAAATAACAAAAATATTTGATTAAATATATAACATATATATTTAATTAAAATTATTCACTATTTGTAATTAATTATGTTTATTAATATGAAACTCATTTGGAAGAATAAAAATAAAAATATTTCTTTTTATATTCAATTGGTTCTTATTTTCATTTCTCATAAATTGGTAACCCATGAATTAATTTTATATTTATATAAAACATAAATTTTCATAATTTAGTTAATACTATTCATAACAACTAGTTTATATCTTATTATATTAAATAATAATATTTTAATAATACATTATTTTTCAGTAAAACTTGGTCTTACATGTAACGTAAGCCATCGAAGATGGTCACTCTTGAATGTCACGCATGCTAACTCAGTGTTACTGGAATTGAAATATACAGAATATATTTTAAATTGTAAATATATTATAAAGTATTAGGATATTATATCCCCTTACACACTTGGTGTCATGTTTCATACAGGATATGGAATACAAGGTTCTTACTTTAGAATTTTGGGGTGTTACACCTTACATTGTTATTTTAGAGAATGAAAGATAAAATAAATTTTGAATTAAAAAAATATCAATATCAATTTTTAATTTTAGTTTCATATGATATATATTTTATATTACAAAACTCAAACAGAAACTAATTTTTCCAAAAAATCATGATAATAACCAATATATATTATAACTAATGAAGGAAAAAAATTATATGAGAATAAAATAGACCATCCCATGTATGCACAGATCATTGATGGAAACTATTTCTCTCTTCACTGACACCATTATCTCCCTCATAGTGAACAAATGATTTATTTTTAGGTGGGAATACAAATTCACAATGGTGTGATGAAAAAAATGACATTTCTATGTGCAGTGTGATAAATTTATGGGAAGGAAAGTGAAATTACATGGGAATAATGTAAAAAAATATAAGATCCATGTGAAATTATTCATAAAAAGGTATGAACACTGATTATTTTAATAAATTATGTTAAATATACCCATATTGAGGGTTTTAATTAACATTGGTTATTTCAATAACCAGTGTTAAAATACATTAATGAAGGGGTCTTGACATAGGTTATGTAATAACCAATATAAAAATCCTCCCCTATAGGTGTTTTAATATTGATTATTCTAAAAACCAGTATGAAAACATTTTTGTCATTTGTTATATAATAACTGATGCTAAAACCTTAATGAAAATTAAATTTATTCTACCATTGAAAGAGCCTGTTGTCTGCTTCTTAGAAATCACTATCAAGATCATGTTAGAGAGATTTGATTTTTTTTGTTTAATAGAGAAAAAGGTTCATTGTTATTTATTTATTTTATTTATGTTGTCTAAAATGAATGGAAGATCATAGGGATTTAATTTGTTTTGGTTGATGTTTTTCGATGAATTTAGATAATTGTTTTCCCCTAAAAAATAAATCAATGGAATCAGATCCAATTCTATCTCATTTTTGTTGAATTATCGTAGTGATTAAAAAAGTGTAAAAATGATAATTCCAAAAATGATGGCATGTTTTATAGGAAATGGTCATGGTTCATTGATTCTTCTATAACCATGAATTAGATTTTTTAAAACAACCATGGATTTTATAAATTTTATAATACCAAGACTTATATTTTGTGAAACAACCATAGAATAGTTTTGAGAAATAGAGTATTGTAATACAATGTCTCTATTTTGTAGTATACTGGTAAAACAATTATTGTGTATGAGACCTATGTCATAGCTAATGAGAATTGTGATATATTCTTAGGAGTGTGACTTTTGAATGGTCTTCCTGAAACAACATTTCTCTAGTGGAATCAGTGATGGTTTGTATTGAATATTATTCCATAAGACTACCATGACATAGTCAAAGCCACCATGCCATAGTCTTCCCAAGACAACCATGCCGAATGAAGGATGATCCTAACTATGAATGTTTAAAGGAGAAAATAAAAAGTCCATGTAATAATAAATAACATCCTTGGTAAGAGTAATTTTATAGTCCTCCCTAGTGCTACCACTATGACATAATCAATATAAAAAAATGTATGGTGTGTAGAATTTTTAATAAAAATTATACCATTTTATATTATTATATATATTCACCTAAGTTGACCCTACAACCCCATACTAAATATGAGGGGGGATTTAAACTATATAAAAAATGTTTTGGTAGATGTGATCTAGGTATAAAGTATATTTACATGGTAAATAGTTTATGAAATGATTATAAATTATAAAATAAGGTGAAATATAAAATTTTTTATATTTATTTATGAATTGTTTATAAATGAGAATAAAAACTGTTTATATTGAAAATAATTATTTGAAAAAACGTGCAATTTTTATTTTGTGTAAAATATATATATAAAATATTAAATGTTTATATGATTATAAAAGTTTTCATAAATATCGAATATTTTTAAATATGATAGAGTTCAGAATAAATTCCTTGTAAGTTGTTTACATGAAAGTGTTCATATTTGAATAAATTTGAAATTTTCATATTTATTTATGTTATGGAATTCCCATAAATCGAGATCAATTATATATATATTTTAAAATTTATCTATTTTATTAATTATTCATAAAAGTTTATATCATGTCTAAATATAAAAATTTTCTATTTATTTAGTGTATTCCTTATTTTATCAATGAATATAGGTGTTATATTTTGAATGGATATATGGATTAGTTAAATGTTTTGAAACTACTTTTTAAATTTATCATACATGCATTTAAGAAGTTTCTTTCTAAGTATGATAATTGATTTAGTTTTCTTCTACCTTAAATTTTTGTTTGTATTTGGTCATGAGATTGAATTAAGAAGCTAATTATAGGTTATACATATTATTTGTTAGAATTTTTATTGAATTTAAGTCTATCTTCAGTAAAAAAATAGATTATTCAAAAACTAAAAAAGGGATTTATGGATAAAAGTTCCATAGTTTGAGGGAATTTGGTTAGACTTATCACTAGACCAATAGATTATGCTCTATCTAGAAAATTGGGGGTTAGACACTTCACTATCCATGATTATATGGGGATTATTGATTTCATATGATACTAAACCAATGCATGAAATAATTTCATGTACATCATGAATGTGATGCATTTGGATATGAATAAATATAGTTGAATTTTAATTTCAGTTAGTAACAAAATATATGATTTGTGTTAGGAGTTACACATAAATATAGTTTGAACATATTGATTTTTTGGAAGGAATGTGGATTAAAAAATTAAATAATTATAATAATTCATATATATAAAGGGAATATGAGATATGATGATGATATATTTGAATACACTTAGAATACTAAGTGTTAAATTCCATCCAACATGAACACTTGTTAAAATCTATACCATCTAAATGAGAATGTCATTCCCTAATCAAGCACCCATGGATTATCTGGTTTAAGGAAAGTAGGATATAGGTTTACCTAATGGTTAGGTTTCTACTCGTAACATAATATTGTGGTATACATAGCTGTGAAACCCTAATGTTTAAGATACTAGATAAATAGAGTTGAGTTTATCCATATGATAGTTTTGGGTAAATATTTTTCTATTAAACCAGCCATTGGTAATATATAATATGATTGAATTGGTTGTCTACTAGACATTATCATGGATTATTTCATGATATTGGTTGGGATATGTCATGATGAAATATAGACCTTGGACCAACAATGGATATAATTTAATTTAAAATGGGTCATCATTTTAGAGGGAACACATTTACTAAAATTCCTTATTAAATGAATATAAAACATGATACTCATGTTATAAGATATTACCTTATAGATATAATGAAATCATCATCATTAAACATGAATTTGAGATAAATATTGGAAAATATAAGCCTAGTGTAATTAAGTTTATAGAGTTTATAGAAAAATAAGAATTTTTAATAAGTAATATGAAAAGTTTTATATGTTAGAGAAAAAATTTCTAAATAAACCTTCGGATAATAAAGATATACAATAAGATAAAGATACTTATAGTAAGCATAGTGAATATTATATTAATGTATCTATGTTGATTATTCTTTCAATGAATCCCAAGATGTATAAGAAACATGATAACATAGATTCTTTTGGGATGATACACAACCCGAAAAGGCTCTATAAAAAAGATATATATGATATATATGAAGTTTCAAAATAAATATTTTTATTTACAATTGATGAGGGTACTTATATGTCAACTCAAGTATTGAATATAATTAGGCACATAAATGGCTTCAAGAGATTGTGGTCACTATTAAATATTGATCATGCCAAAAAATATTATTTCTTAATCACCGACAGAAAGGTTCTAACAGTTTATTGTGACATAAAACATATAAGAGTTCAAAAAAGGTTTAACCAATCTCATAAATTTGTTTATGATTTTCCAGTAGCACATGTGAGGTCTAAGATTGGGTACAATTATGATAGTAGAGAAAATAAAGGGTAAAATTTATGGCCTGAAGGGGAAGAAACAAGGTTATAAAGAGTCCATACAAACTTCTAAATTGAATAAAATAGATTCTAAAGAAGGGTAGTATTTTCACTGTGGGAAAATTAACATTAGAGGAGTAATTTTAAAGAATATCTAATATGTTTCAAAAACCATTATGGATAATCTAATTTAGGTTTTAATTTTATAGAAATAATTTCTTCAATTTTGAAGGGTATATGTTAACATCTATATATTGATTTTTTTAACATGTATTGGTGTAAAAAATTGATAAAGAGTTGATGGCAAAGATTAAAGTATGAATTAAAATAGTATATAAAGATGTTTCTTTATTAAATAGTTAGATGTGGTGTATTACTTTAATGATATGTTTAATTAAAACAAATATTATGTATTTTTAACTTATATGATATGTGGTGTTATTGAAAAAAATGGTTATTTTCAATAAAGGATATGGTTTTGGTGACACATGTGGTTATATTTGGTCTAATTATATAACATAAATGAAAATAATATAATTATAAACATGTATTATCAAGGAAAAAAGAGTTTATCTAAGATATTTGTTAAAATAAGAAGGGAAGAGTTCCCATCACCCAATTGTGGTATATTTCAAAGAATACAATCTTATTTTTAGAATTTTTCTGAAAACACATAGAATACCATATATGATTTTGTTATCAATTATTCATTTGTTAAATAATCCTATAAAAGAGAATAAGTGAAATTTCCTAACACAAAGAAGTTTTTCTATCTTAGCATGATAATTTGGAGAAAATATGGTTTCTAAGAATCTATTGGGAGTATGTTCGGACTTAGAGAAGTTAAATTATAGCACATTGAAGATTATAATAGTTAAAATCAAAGTGAAAATCTCTTTATATCCTAAAATAATTTTATATGTGATAGTAAAAAAATATATTAATGCAAAGAGTTATATTTTTTTAATAAAAGTAACCTCAAAGAAAATTTTTAATTTAAAGGTTCCATGATTATGGTGATGAACTTAAAAATAGTTCTTAGTAAACAATAAAAAAATTTAACATTCTAAAATTAGATGTTATGAAGTAAATATTTTTTAATACTATTCTAAAATAGGAGAACATTAGAAATATGATTCCTAAGTCTCAACACTATTCAAAAAACATTTCTTCTTATATTTTACTAAATAAAAGAGTTTATTGTGAGGTTTTATAAGATGTTTAAATAGATATGTTGTTAAAATTACATATAGATGTAATGTGTTTAACAAAACCCTAAAATTACGTAAAATATAAATCCCATTTCATATTCTATCATATGGTTTAATATTATACAAGTTCTTATGTATGGTTTTTCTAAAATTTTTAAAAACTTTAACAAATATAAAATTTATTATATTATATAAAAATTAGTCTCCACCTCCCCATTATTTTATGTTGAATGCATATATTATGAGAATTGCAGTGATAATTAACCTCTAAAAGTATGAATTTATGTTATACCTAAATGATGTTTTTCATGGAGTATAATAGGTTGTGATGAAGTGTTATGGTTTTCATGGGTAGGGATTTATATAGAGATACACAATTCACTCTCAAACCAAAAATTATTTTTGTATACTATATAACCCACAAAGTATACAACATGAGTGCTATATATTATGAATTTGTTATACTAGGGTTTCATGTTTATTATTACATCTATATACCCAAGGTTAAAAAGGAACATAACATGAGAACATTCATAATTTGATACCTTTATTATTACAATCTTACTATATAGGTAATTAGGAGTATTTGTGTATGTTTATAATAATTTCATTGATTGAGTCTTAACTAAGATGATATTTTTCCTCTTGTATGATGAATATGACATCTAGGCTCTCAATTCAGATAGATACAGAAAGTGTATGACCAAAACTAGATAAGGTATATATTATCTACTTATCTATTTGGATGAGGGTCATGTGATGTGATCATACACCTTGATGAATGGAATGAGATGTGTTAATACATCAGGTATGTCTATACTCAGATAATCAAAAACATATGAGTTGGCTATATGGGATTGATACACTCTATGTCCCATGTCCACTTGATGTATTATACAAATGGATTATATTATTATGAATACTTATATATTATACAACCAATAGAAAAAAGTATAAAGATACATGTTTTTTATAGATATAATGCAAAATAACTTTATATCTTAGTTAGAAATGTTACTTTTCTATATTTTTCACTTTTCTTATAGTTAAGGATTAAATAATTAATAATTGTTTGCAACTCTATAAAGTCTATTTGGGGTCACACTCTGTGGTTATTTGACTAAGGATTATGTATTATAAAGTGTTAGTACAAAACATTTATAACTAACTAAAATGTTTTTAGAGGATATCTGAGAGAAGTTTTGGATGTATTTTTACAAGTTGTTATTTATGATGCAACATGTGGTGAAAGTAGATGATAGATATTCTAAAATGAGTTTTCCAATATATCTAGAAGGATTTTCATAAATGGTTTCATAATTTATTACATATTATTTAACATAAGGTGAAAGTGTTATATGTTTATGAGTATTTAAGTAAAATTTGGATATTGAAGAAAATATATACTAAAATATACACCACAACATGGAGTTTTAGACCATATTATATCCTATGATGGGATAGAATATTTTGTGATGAATGTTACTATACCATAGTGTTGTGTATGAAAATTTTACATGATATGATATATCATGTGTATTGGACTCCTTATTCTACACAAAGCTATGATTATTGATTTTATCATCATATGATGATGAATTTAGGGGTTTTATTTCCAAAAATAATTGTTTAAATGTTAAACAATTAATAAAAAAATAAGTGTTGTGAGTTAAAAATATTATAATTCATGAAATATTTATGAAAAATTTCATTCAAAATATTAAAATGTTTAGAACCCAAAGAGTCTTCTTGGATGGTTATATAAAGTGCCTTATAGCTTATGATTGAGGTATCAAGACAATATGAAACTTCTTAGGATGAAGCTCTCTTTCTCCATACCTCCCTCCCTCTCTAACCCAAGGTTCTAGGAAATTTTTAGGAAGAGAGGATCCTTCTCAAAAATTGACATATTCATCCATCGCATAAATACCAAAGGAGAAAGGATCTTGTTAGCTACTTCTCCGTGGTCATTATCATTCTCATGTGAAATATCTTTGAAAAAGTTAAGACAAATAGAGAAAAATTTACATCATTTATCATTTTTTAGGATAATTCAAAGGTAATATTCTTAAATCAGTTTTGGTTGATGTTTTTGCACAATGTTTGGATAAGTGTTATCCACTCTAAAACCTATCTTATCTAACCATAGTTTTTTTAATTAAATAAAATATATAAAGTATGCACCTTATTTATTATGTATAAATTGACCATTATGCACACATGTGATTAAGGAATATCCCTTATAAGTGTCTAATAAACCCTTTCTCCCTATTATTTTCCTTGAGTTGTATAAATAAAATAAATCATTATAGGATTTCTCTCTTAATCAAGGTCACTAGAACCATCGAGTCAAAGATAGGACATAAATAATAGTGAAAACACAATGAGTTTCATAGTGATTAGATCACATTCTTGTATCATTTCATATTGATTAAACCACCTTATATTGGACTTAAAGGGGACTCCTTGAACCCCCAATGTAACGCCCCAACCCCAGTTACCCAGAGTCGGTGCATTATTACATAATATTGGCATGATCACAAAAGATCAAGTCTCGAAAGATCGATTAGTTTAGTAGCCTTGGAATAACTAGATACATTCATAAAGTTTACATTACATCATAATTTGAAAACTACTACAACAACATCTTGTCTTCATAATCCACACTCATATCCCCTCATACTATCCCTGCAGGTCATTCATAAATTACTTCTTCACATCCTGGGAAAAATAAAACATTGAAAGGGGTGAGCTCATATGCTCAGTAAGGATAAAAATATAGCGGAAACTTTCATAAATAAGCATAAACATTTAAGGCAATGTATAACTAAAAAAAATCCTTATAAACTTGAACATCAATATAATATGGCAAAGATAAAATGAAATAATTTCATTTAGTTATTCAAATGGATATTCTACTAGTCGAATAATCACATGTAATATCAATAACCACTTTCATAATGATGGAATTCATAATGCCAGACTATCATAACCATGTAGACAAGGACTCGTGCCAAGAATACAAGTAAGATTTTGTCAAGGCCTCATGCCAAGACACTGGTTTGTCTCATGAGACCTACCGATGCATCGAGGAGCTGTAGCGGGCTCCACCCATCACTTATTAAGTCCAATGCATTCCTCATATGAACAGGTTTAAACATAACATAAACATTCGTATTAAAACTAGCATACAAAATGTCAATACTTTATACATAAACCATGAATGGTATAAAAATAACACATCCACAGTCAAACATATCACAAAACCTTCAATACAATGTGGAAGTTTTTTTCATAATAACTCAACTTCAAATAAGCTTAAAATTCATCAAAGGATGTTGACATAAATGAAATCAAAACTATTTGAGAGAAATATATCTTTTTTTGAAATCATTTAAAAGTCACATAATTATAAAATAAAACATTTACTTTGAAAATATCCTTATAATCTTGTAAGGGAAGCTTTGAAGATTTTATAACGGCAGAAAATATCCGTACCCGCTGTATAAGTTAAAAAAAACATTCTTACCTTAATTCTGTCGAAAAGGTTAAAAAGGACCTTATTTGAAAAACGACGAAAAGATTCCTTTATAAAATTCTTATAAAAAGTCAAACAAGGGTATAAATTAATTTAACCCATATTCTATAAAATATTAATAATGTTTGGAAAAACATTTTTAAGAAACATGGATGTGAATGATAAAGAGATCCCAGTAGATAATTAGGTATAAACAACCTCGAATAATGAAGAGATTGTGAAATAAACCCTTACCTTGTAGTTTTACTTGGTTGAGGGTAGGTTAAACTTCTGTATAATGGTGAAATAATTGTTATTAAATTATAAAAAAATCATATACATTAATATGATATCATATATGATCTTTTAACATTGCTTTGTTGATAATATCTTAGTATTATCGTCGTTTCGGGTGTTAATTTACTTATTTTCTTTTATATGTTTTGTGACATATGTCGTTTTTATTATGGATAGGTTGTATATTATTCATATACAGAATTATATCAAGTCCTTAAACATTATTTTTAATCATAAAATGAGAATTGTAATCGCATGGATACGATGGGGAATGAATCTCATCGCATTCGTGGAGACGATAGTCCGTACGTAGGCACAAGTGGAAATATCATTCTTTTGATATTAAAATAATATATAATTGGATGGTATATCATATAGAAAGAATAATTATCATGTTATATTTATTATTTAAATTAATTATACATCATTATTATAACCATCTAAATAATAATATATTGAACAACAATTACACCACAACATGGAGACGATAGGCCGTACGTACGCACGTATGGTGACATGTCATTCCAGGGATGGATAAAATAATGAATTTGTTTGTTCCATAATTATAATAACATCACAGTATATAGAATATACTGGAGTAATTATTTTATAATGTAAATAAAAAGGAAAGAAGAAGTTGAATAAGAAAGGAACTTTAAAGAGGGTGGTGAAGACGTTACCTCTTCTTCAGGTTCTTCCTTTTGATTTGATCAAAATAGCTCATTAGGTTGTCTTTATGATCAAAATAAGGCCCCTAGGATGAAGTGAGGAAGTTGGGAGGATATTTGGGCAGAGTTTGGCCAATACAAATGGCTTTGAAGGTGTGAAATAATGAGAAGTGGGAGTTCCCTTTTATAAGAGGGGTGAGGGGCTCTTTAAGAAAAACTTAAAGTATTATTTTTTAATAAAATCATATTAGATTTATAAAGGCTCAAAAGTGGATTATTCAAAGACTAATTTGGGGATGGGTCGAAACCCTTTCAACCAATAGATTTTAGACAGGTTTGGGTCATTATATTAACCTTATCTTTTAGTTTTAACTGTTAGTTAATTAGTTTGACACTTACTATGTCACTTTGTATTTTTATAATATATAGTTAATAAACTTACTATATACATCCAAGAGACCCAAAGGTGGTCCATTAATGAAATAAAAATAATGATATGAGTCATTTGGCCGAACCTTATATTTTTAAGAATAGAATATAAATTAATAATATAATATTTGTTTTAAAAACTCATTTATGTTAATATTGACACCACTCAATAATTGATTTTTGTTAAAGTCTTAAAAACTTTATTAATTCGAAACAAATTCATTTAAGCAATAATAGAATGTAATATTAACCAATAAAATTATTTTATGTCATCAAAACTTTCAAATTATCTTTATTTTAACATTTATAATACCAATTATTTGATTCTTTCATTAATAAAGAAAATACTGCATCATTATTGTGTCATATATATTTTTACTTTTTAAATGTCTAAAAATTATAAATAAAACACAATTATGTAGGAATATTTTTTATCTTTCTAATGAATATTAATAATAGAAAATATAACATATATAACCCTATGTAAAAATTGTTTTGTTAAAAGATATAAGCTTATGACATTTTTGTATTTACTTTAACTTAATTAATATAAAGTGTCCCTATCACCTACAAGTGGCTCCATGGGGTACCAAAATCGACCCAAAGATGCCTATGGTCGGAAATGTATCCACCAATAAGGTTAGGACATGTTTTAGGGTAATTTATTATTATTATAATATTATTTTTTACCCTTATTTACCGGATTTACAATTTAACCATGGTAAATAAAATATTTACCGAAGTAATTATTCAAAAATGTATAAAAATAAAAGTTACCTATTTAAAAAATTTGGACATCCTGATTCCAAATATGTAATCCATTTTTCCAAATTCAAAACACAGAAGTGGCATAAATTAATTTAAAATTAATTCCCACTGTTAAAACAAAAAGCGTGTTTTTAAGATATAATAACTATCAAAAGATTGACAATTGTTTATGTCCTGTTTAATTGTGATTTTATGTCCAATGACCAAAATTGTATTAAATGGTAAAAATATATTCTAAATATACTTTAAAACCACTCAAATTCACAATTTATCACTATTAATTATTTTGATTAGAAATGTTTTTAATTAAAATTTAGTAATTTTCACTATTCATCAAAATATAAAAGTTATCCGAAAAGTACCAAAACTTCACCCTAGGCTAAATTAGATATTCTAAATCCAAAAATGAAGTCCATTTTGAGAGATAAAATTTATAATATTTCAAAAATTAGGTATTACTATTCATAACGGCTAGTTTTATTGGTTGTGATATGTGTTAGAACTCGAAGTTACGTACTACACATGCTACTATACTATTCAAAGAGAAGCGTACCGTGGAAGCTTGGGGTGTTACATTCTACCCTCCTTCAAATAATTTCATCCTCGAAATTTCTTATAATATTTCTGCATAAAAATACTCGGGTGATTTTCATCATAAGTTCCTCGGGTTGCCACGTTGCCTTTTCCATCTTATGGTTTCTCCATAGAACTTTTACCAGACGAGTCATCCAATTTCTTAGCACTTTTTATCCTGTATCAAGAATCATGACAGGCTCTTCGCAATAAGATAGATCAGGTTCCAGTTCTAATTCCTCATAGGTGAGTACATGCATTGGGTCAGGCATGTATTTTCTCAACAGTGATATGTGGAACACATCATGAACTTTGGAGAGATTTGGCGACATTGACAAACGGTAAGCTACAACCCCAATTTGTTCTAGAATTTCAAAAGGTCCAATGTACCTGGGACTCAATTTACCCTTCTTACCAAAACTTATAACTCCATTCCATGGAGATACCTTCAAGAAAACATGATCTCCCACCTGAAATTCTAAATCCTTACTTCGGTTATCAGCATAGCTCTTCTGCCTACTTTGATCTATTTTGATGTGGTTTTGGATTACCTTTACCTTTTCCATCATTTCCTCCACCAGTTCTGGGCCTACAAGTTTTCTTTCACCAATGTCATCCCAACAGGTTGGTGTGCGACATCTCTTTCCGTACAACGCTTCATATGGTGCCATCCAAATACTTTAATGGAAGCTATTGTTATAGGAAAATTCTACCAGAGGTAAATATTGATCCCACATACCCGGAAAGTCAAGTGAGAATGATCTAAAAATGTCTTATAAGGTTTGAATAGTTCATTCTGATTGTCCATCTGTTTGAGGGTGGTAGGCAGTGCTCAAATGAAGTACAATATCCAAGGCCTTCTGAAGACTTTTCCAGAATCTTGAAGTAAAACTGGGATCATGATCAGAAAAAATCGATAGGGGTACTCCATGAAGTCTCACAACTTCATTAATATATAGTCTTGCTAGCCGTTCAAGTGGTAAATCTTCCCTTATAGCAAGAAAATGTGCTGACTTGGTAAGACAATAAATAATGACCCATATTGCATCATTCCTTCTAGGAGACTTTGGTAGCCCCATGAAAAATTCCATCGTAATATTATCCCATTTACGCTCAGGTATAGGAAGAGGTTGCAATACTCCACCAGGCTGTTGCCTTCCAGCTTTCACTTATTGACAAACCATACATCTTGACACAAAATACACAATCTACCTCTTCATGTTGTCCCACCAAAAATGTTCTTTCAAATCTCTATACATTTTGGTGCTCTTAGGGTTTATAGAGAAATTGGAACTATGATCATCATCCAGCAGTTCCCTTTTTAGATCAGGTATATTGGGAACACAAAGCCTCTTCCCAAATTTCAAAATTCCATCTTCATACCCAAAGTCATTCAATCTCCCATCATTCACAGCTTTAATCTTCTTTTTAAACTCTTCATCACCGGTCTAAGAACTCTTTATCCTTTCTAGTAAAGATGGTTTGGCTTACATTTGAAAAAGTATTGATGTTTCACCATCCATGGGAATTCCCATATCCATATTTACGAGATCCATAAAAATAGGATCCCTTTCAATTCTCATCATGTTCAAAACTCCATGATCTTTTCTACTCAAATCATATTCCACCTTATTTACCTTCCTCGGGTGGTAGTGTATCGTGCAATCATAATCCTTGAGTAGTTCAAGCCATCTCCTTTGCCTCATGTTGAGTTCTTTTTGTGAGAAAATACACTTCAAACTCTTGTGATCAGTATAAATATCACATTTTTTACCATAGAGGTAGTGCCTCCGTATCTTCAAAGTAAATATCACAGCTGCTAACTCGAGATCATGAGTATGATAGTTTTTATCATGAATTTTCAACTATCGTGATGCATAGGCAATAACCCTATCATTCTGCATAAGGACACAACCAAGTACTTTCTTCGATGCATCACTATAAATAACGAACCCATCATTCCCTGATGGTAGAGTCAATATAAGAGCATTGGATAATATTCTCTTCAGTTCTTTGAAACATTATTCACACTCTTTTTTCCAAAAAAATTTAACCCCTTTACGTGTGATCTTTGTTAATGGGTTAGCCAACTGGGCAAAATTCTGGACGAAACGTCGATAATAACCTGATAAACCAATAAAACTACGTACCTTAGTTATAATCTTCGGTGCACTCCATTCTTGGATTGCCTTGGTCTTAGAAGGATCAACAGAGATTCCATCTTTGTAAACAATATGGCCAAGAAAAGAAATATCCTGAAGCCAGAATTCACACTTGCTAAACTTCCCATATAATTCATGTTTTCTCAGAGTCTTCAGGATAATGCGCAAGTGATTTTCATGATCTTAGTAGATTTTGGAGTATACCAAGATATCATCAATAAATACCACCACAAATTCATCTAGATATTCCTGTAAAACTCTATTCATTAGATCCATGAATATAGAGGGCACATTAGTCATCCCAAAAGGCATTACTGTAAACTCGTAATGCCCGTACCTGGTTCGAAATGCTGTCTTTGGAATGTCTTCCTTCTTCACACAAAACTGATGGTATCTAGACCGCAGGTCAATCTTTGAAAATTATTGAGCTCTATGCAGTTGGTCAAATCAATCATCAATGTGAGGTAGGGGATACTTGTTCTTTATTGTTATAGCATTGATCTCCCTATAGTCGATACATAACCTCATAGATCCATATTTCTTTCTAACAAAAAGAATAGGGGCTCCCCATGAAGAACCACTAGGGCGAATAAATCCCTTATTAATCAATTCCTCTAGTTGTTTCTTTAGTTCAACTAATTCCACAATGGCCATTCTATAAGGGGTCTTCGATATAGGCCTTGATCTAGGAATTAAATCGATGGAAAACTCAACTTCTCATTCTGGAAGATGTCCAGGTAAATCTTCCAGAAACACATCTATATATTATTTTATAATAGGTACATCCTCTATTTGAACATTACTTTCCTCACACACATTTATTTCATTCTATTCCTCCCTGATAATTGAATTTAGTTGAGCTACTGGGGGTGGATCTAGATAAGAATTAGGTGGTAGTGATTCCGCCCTAAAGATAAGGTTTTCCTTATCATCATCATAAAAAATAGTAACCTCCTACTTATTACAATAAATTTTTGCTTCTTGGTCAGAAATCCAATCCATACTGAGGATTATATCAAACTCAACCATAGGTATGATGATGAGATTAGTAGATAAAGTACATTTATGTGCTCTAATGGGGACTGATTCACAAAACTTTGTTGCAATGATACTTCCCTTAAGAGTTTTAACTGACAACTCCTTTGTTAAATCAAATTGGAAATATCTAATTTTCTTAGAAAACTGGGAAGATATGATACAATATGATGATCTAGAATCAAATAATACATTTCCTAAACTTGAGGAAACCAATAAATTACCTTCCACCACATCTTTCAGAGCTTCTACCTCAGCAGTAGTGATAGAATAAGGTTGGCCTTGATCCCTTGGACTTTTTTGAGGTAAGTTCCCCTGACGCTTAGGACATTCATTTTCATAATGTCCCATCTCCCTGCAATTGTAGCATTGGACATCGGTAGATTCCTTCTTCCCCTTGCAATCACGAGCTTGGTGGCCTTTTTCACCACACTTCTAACAGACTCCCATTCCTTTTAAGCAAGTACTGGGGTGTTTCTTCCCACATTTACCACAGGATGGATATTCAACCTTTCCCTTCTTCCCCTTATTTCCATTCCCAGTTTGATCAGTAGATCTCTTCTTCTCTTACTTTTCTTTAAAGTCATACGACTTAGAGAATTCCTTTTCTGTCTTGATAGCACATGAGACAATATCTTCGTACGATGAGAAGGATTGTGACACTAATGCTCAATGAAGAAATGGTTTTAAACCATAAAAGAAACGATCAATCTTACTTCTTGGGCTACATATATAATCTACAACATACCTTTCTAACCTTGTAAAGTTAGCCTCATACTTTGTGACATTCTCATCCTCCTTTTGTCTCAGACTTAGAAATTAACTTTCCATATCTTCTCAATGGTCATGAGGAAAGTATTTTTCTAAAAACAGATCTTTGAACTCCCTCCATTCCATATTTGATACTTCATCATCTTCCTTCGTGTTTTGAATCAATGACCACCATTGATCAACATCTCTAGTGAGGCGGTAAAATGTCATGATAACTTTTTCCCTTTCACTAATCCCCAAAGCCTGAAAAATTTTCTCTAGGGAACTTATCCATTGCTCATCTACCAATGGATTTGTACTCCCATTGAATGTTGGTGGTTGTTGCCTCATGAAGCGATCTAACATTGATCCTCCATGCTGTGGATCAGGGTGCTCCATATGGGTAAGGTTATTATTCATAACCTGAGTGAGTTGTCCCAGTATGGTGATAAGCTGATCAGCACCAGTTGTATCATCAGCTCCACTATAATTATCTGGAGCAGGTGGGAAATCCCTACATGGAGTGCATGCATTGATACAGTTTCCATTTCTTCTACTAGGCGCCATTTCTAAACAATGGCATAAACTAGATCAGTTTATAAATCAAAATACATAATTTCATACTTATAAAACACTTAACATAAATTGAACTATTTATGGATATAATCCATAATCATAAAAATTTTTTCTTTGAGAAAGTATATACTCATAAACCTTTCATAATGATTTGTAAAGAAAATGAGAGTTATCCTAAGCATATCCCCCAGGAGTGTCGTAACCAAGAGTACAGCAAGGCCTGTTGTCATGCACCAGTTCCCGTTCGAGTCTAGCTCAAAGCGGCGTTTCGGGTTTTTACCCCTAGGTACATCTGTGCCAGATCCAACTCTACCTTCTCGTATCCAGACAAGGATGTATTGCTTAGAAAACTCACAAAATCTCTACAATATGAATATTCTAGGAAGTTCTTCTATACTAATCCTCAAAGTCAATCTTAGGTCTATGTGCTCTAATCAGAGTTTATCTAAATCTAGCTTCCAAGGTTTGTACTAAACCTCCCTCTGATACCAACTATAACGCCACGACCCCATTTACCCAGAGTCGGTGCATTATTACATAATATTGGCATGATAAAAAAAGATCAAGTCTCGAAAGACCAATTATTTTAGTAGCCTTGGAATAACTAGATACATTCATAAAGTTTACATTACATCATAATGTGAAAAATACTACAACAACATCTTGTATTCATACTCCACACTCATATCCTTTCATACTATCCCTGTAGGTCATTCATAAATTACTTCTTCACATCCTGGGAAAAATAAAACATTGAAAGGGGAGAGCTCAGATGCTCAGTAAGGATAACAATATAGCAGAAACATTCATAAATAAGCATAAAAATTTAAGGCAATGTATAACTAAAACAAAATCCTTTTAAACTTGAACATCAGCATAATATGGCAAAGATAAAATGAAATAATTCCATTTACTTATTCACATGGATATTCTACTAGTCGAATAATCACATGCAATATTAATAACCACTTTCATAATGATGGAATGCATAATGCCAGACTATCATAACCACGTAGCCAAGGACTCGTTCCAAGACTACAAGTAAGATTTTTTCAAGGCCTCATACCAAGACGTTGGTTTGTCTCATGAGACCTACCGATGCATCAATGAGCTGTAGCGGGCTCCACCCGTCACTTATTAAGTCCAATGCATTCCTCATATGAACAGGTTTAAACATAACATAAACATTTGTATTAAAACTAGCATACGAAATGTCAATAATTTCTCCATAAAACATGAATGGTATAAAAATAACACATCCACAGTCAAAAATATCACAAAACCTTCAATAGAATGTGGAAGTTTTGTTTCATAATAACTCAACTTCAAATAAGCTTAAAATTCATCAAAGGATTTTGACATAGATGAAATCAAAAACTATTTGAGAGAAATATATCTTTTTTTGAAATCATTTAAAAGTCATATAATTATAAAATAAAAAATTTACTTTGAAAATGTCCTTATAAGATTTTAAGGGAAGCTTTGAAGATTTTATAACGGCGGAAAATATCCACACCTGCCGTATAAGTTAAAAAAACATTCTTACCTTAATTCTGTCGAAAATGTTAAAAAGGACCTTGTTTGGAAAACGACGGAAAGATTCCTTTATAAACTCCTTATAAAAAGTAAAAAAAGGGTATAAATGACTTTAACCCATATTCCGTAAAATAGTAAGAATGTTTGGAAAATCATTTTTTAGAAACATGGATGTGGATGATAAAGATATCCCAGTAGATAATTAGGTATAAACAACCTTGAATAATGAAGAGATTGTGAAATAAACCCTTACCTTGTACTTTTACTTGGTTAAGGGTAGGTTAACCTCCTGTATAATGGTGAAATAATTGTTATTAAATTATAAAAGAATCATATACATTAATATGATATCACATATGATCTTTTAACATTGCTTTGTTGATAATATCTTAGTATTATCATCATTTCGGGTGTTAACTGACTCGTTTTCTTTTATATGTTTTGTGACATATGTAGTTTTTATTATGGATAGGTTGTACCTTATTCATATACAAAATTATATCAAGTCCTTAAACATTATTTTTAATCATTAAATGAGAATTATAATGGCATGGATACGATGGGGAATGAATCTCATCGCGTTCGTGGAGACGATAGTCCGTACGTACGCACGAGCGACAATATCATTCTTTTGATATTAAAATAATATATAATTGGATGGTATATAATATAGAGAGAATCATTATCTTGTTATATTTATTATTTAAATGAATTATATATCATTATTATAACCATCTAAATAATAATATATTGAACAACAATTACACCACAACGTGGAGACAGTAGGCCGTACGTACGCACGTATGGTGACATGTCATTTAAGGTATGGATAGAATAATGAATTTGTTTGTTCCATAATTATAATAACATCACAGTATATAGATGATACTGAAGTTATTATTTTATAATGGAAATAACAAGGAAAGAAGAAGTTGAAGATGAAAGGAACTTTAAAGAGGGTGGTGAAGACATTACCTCTTCTTCGGGTTCTTCCTTTTGATTTGATCAGAAGGGATCCTTAGGTTGGATTTATGATCAAACTAAGGCCTCTAGGATTAATTGAGGGAAGTTGGGAGGATATTTGGGCAGAGGTTGGCCAAGACAAATGGATTTGAAGGTGTGAAATAATGAGAAGGGGGAGTGCCCTTTTATAAGAGGGGTGAGGGGATCTTTAGAAAAAACTTAAATTATTATTTTATAATAACATCATATTCGGTTTCTAAAGGCTCCAAAGTAGATTATTCAAATTCTAAGGTGGGGATGGGTCGAAATAATTTCAACCAATAGATTTTAGTCAGGTTTGGGTCATTATATTAACCTTATATTTTAGTTTTAACTCTTAGTTAATTAGTTTGACACTTACTATGTCACTTTGTATTTTTATAATATATAGTTAATAAACTTACTATATACATCCAAGAAACCCCAAAGTGGTCCATTAATGATATACCAATAATGATATGAGTCATTTGGGCAAACATTATATTTTTAGGAATAGAATATAAATTAATAATATAATATTTGTTTTAAAAACTCATTTATGTCAATTTTGAAACTAATCAATAATTGATTTTTGTTAAAGTCTTAACAACTTTATTAATTCGAAAAAAATTCATTTAAGAAATACTAACATGTCATATTAACCAATAAAATTCATTTATGTCATCAAAACTTTCAAATTATATTTATTTTAACATTTATAATACCAATTATTTGATTCCTTAATTAATAAGGAAAATACTGCATCATTATTATGTCATATATGTTTTTACTTTTTAAATGTCTAAAAATTATAAATAAAATACCATTATGTAGGAAATATTTTTATCTTTCTAATTAATATTTATAATCGAAAATGTAACATATATAACCCTATGTAATTTTTTTTTTGTTAAAAGATATAAGCTTATGACATTTTTGTATTTACTTTAACTTAATTAATATAAAGTGTCCCTATCACATACAAGTGGCTCCATGGGGTCCCAAAATCGACCCAAAGATGCCCATGGTCGGACATGTATCCACCAATAAAGTTAGGACATGTTTTAGGGTAATTTATTATTATTATAATATTATTTTTTACCCTTATTTACCAGATTTACCCTTTAACCATGGTAAATAAAATATTTACCGAAGTTGTCACGACCCGTCCTCGGGGCCCATGCTGTGACTATCCCAAGCCCACCTTCCATAGGCAAGGGGCTGTCGACTAGCACCAAGGCATAATTCCCGATAAAAAAGGGAAGGAATTACCTTTGTAAAGTAAACAAATACCACAGGGCAAGCAAGCAGAAGTAAACACTAAGTAAAACTGGGTATAATAGAAAGTGCGGAAAAGTAAGTGGGCCAGAATACAAACCCAAAATGAAAGTATAGTAAAACTAGAAAGAAATTACAACAACTGAAAGGTAATCCGCAATGTCGAGCCATCCACTGGAAGTCCCACCTGAAGGGTGGGTACAATTAGTCTCTATAGCTCCACTGGTCCAGTCGTCCGTTCCGTGTACGTCCCGCCCAATGGTCCACCTCCAGGTACCGTCTCGCTCCACAAGCCTCAAACACGATCAACGCTGTCCGTTGTCTGCATCCAACACAACGTAGTGCGAGCATAGCCTGTGCATGGGTGAGTATAAGCTACTCAATAGGGACCCCGAGACCTCCGAAGGTCTCCCAGAATCTACAAAGGATAATCCACAAAGGAAAGATACAATCACGAAGTAACATCCGACACTACTTAGGTATATGCTCATACATATACCTAAGTCATCAATTCCGGTTTGGCTCTAAAATCCGAGACCAAGTACAACCCTGTCCACATAAGAAAACATAACCCAATCCACACAGGAAGAATAACGTAATCCACACAGAATATCAAGTCAATCTTATTGAAGATAAAGATTGAAAGTCAAGACTCAACTCACACAGGTATACTTCTTCGTAAGATGATAGAGATGATGAGATGTAGCCACTGATTCATCTAAACTGTCGGACCCACATAGGATCGATAGGTACTAACCCCCGCAATGACCCACAAAGGATCGATAGGTACTAACCCCCGCAATGAACCACAAAGGATCGATAGGTACTAACCCCCCCAATGACCCACACAGGATCTGACCCACACATGATCTGTATGCACTGGCCCACACAGAACCGCTGAGCGCTGACCCACACAGGATCTGACCCACACAGGATCGGTAGCACTGATCCACGTAGGATTGCTGAGTGTTGTAGTCGTCTCCGTCGAATCCACGTAGGATTTCTGTACAGTCATCATCGTCGTCGCAGTCGCAACCAGCTATAGGGTTCCCGCACACTGCAAGCTCGTTCGGGAGGGTTCGCTCCACGAGCCGAAGGGCTGATATATCAACTGACACGAAGTCCGGAGTTGATGTATCCAAAAGTTCCGTATTGTCAACAGGAACTCAACGTGACAGACGACGCGTCATTCGAACACCCGGTCTGAGAGTTATTGGCTTTTTCGTTCCAGGGGCCCGGTTGATTTTTAAGTCAAAACCAACCCGGTCATACTCCAACTGCGTCTAAACCTCGAGCGGAGTAAGACAAAAGGTTCGTCTCACTAAGAGGAATCTAAAAAAGGCGACGACATGATAATCAGACGTCCGGAGCTCAAGTTATAAGCGTTTCCGCTCTGAGGGACCGGTTGGTTTCGTGTTCGAACCAACCCGGCTGAATCCAAAGTTCTCCGAAACCTTGAGTGTAATATACCAAAATGACCGTCTCTATCCAAGGATCGCATCGCAACTGACGGTGCATCAATCAGAGGCCCGTAGCCCAATTTATTGGCGTTTGAACGGTTCTGTCCGAAAATGGGGGTTTTGGACCCGGACCGACCCGGACCGAGACCCCCTGGGTCAGCCCGAACAGGGTCGAACCAAACCGGGTCCGGGTCCGAACCTCTTGGGCATGGCCCAGCCCGGCCTGTCGCACTGGCGCGGTCTGTTGGCCAGCTCGGCGTGGCCGAGTTGAGCATATGGGGGGGGGGGGGGGGGGCGCTGCCCCCATGTTTAATGAAATGCGGCCCCCACGTGGGGGGGGGGGGCTCCTCCTTCCAGCCAGTGGTTACGAACCCCCAATCTCCCCCCTGAACAGCCGGACCGCTCCGGCCGGCCGGTTGTTGCTGCCACGGGACCGGCGCAGTCCCGCCCTCCTGCTCCGGCGACCGGAAGCCAGCCGCCGCTCCCTGCTCCGCCACGGCTAAAGGTCGCGGCCTCTTCTAGGTTCCCCGGCACGGCGCGACGGCGCCGCGACTTGTTCGACTTCAACGGCGCGACATGAAGGTTTCTTGATTCTTCGCCCATTCTCGCAGTTTCCGCGTGGTGCAACGACACCGCGCTGCCTTACACGTGCCGCAACAAATTCAAACAATCCAGGGGGAGGAGTGTTGGCCATGTTAGTGCGGTCCAACCTCCTCCCGTTATTGCGATAACAGGCGGCCCAATTTGAAAAAAAAGAAAGGCGATGAAAGTAATCACGAACAAAACAAATAACCCCTACCTCGAGCGTTGTTGAACAAAGGCTCATCGTGGAATTGAACGTCACGAAAGAAGGCGTCGCAGAATTGAACGTCGCGGAAGAAGGTTCCGTACACGTTGATAGAGATCGTCCGAGGAGGAACGATGTCTCCCTTCCTTTAACGCGGGAAGAAGGAACGAAGGAATGTGCGTCGGTGTTCTTCGCATTCTTCAAGGAAGATGATGAACTTCAAGACTTAGATCTTCTTCCCCCAATCCTCTCTCAACAAGCTAACAACCATAATTAATTAAGTGTTTGTCTTATTTAATTACTCATGCCATAAGTTTTTGAAATTCAAACATTCGAAATTACCTCACTTAATTAATTAAACTTTTGTTGTCATATTAAATGGAGGGTTAAGGGAGTTAAGGAATATGAAGGGGTGGGGTTTGTGTGGGCCCCACCCCACAAATATCCTATCTAGGTTAGTTCCCCAACTTCCACTCAACGAATAACCACTTAGTAAAAAGAAATAAAATTGTAGCTCAATTTTATTTCACTTTCCACAATTTTTAAAAAACTCCTCCCAAGAAAACACAACCCCAGTAAAGGTCTTCTTAAGTAATTATTGGCGCTACGGTTCCATCGGTGTCCTCAGATTTCGATTCCGAGCACCGGTTCAAAAGTTAGGAAAACCCGGTCGTTCATTCACTGAACGTACCCGAGCTAAACTTCGGAAGATTATTCCGGGCACTCCGGGCCTCAGAATCAGGTGCCGTCAGAAACTGCGTTCTTGTAAAATCCCAAAGAAAATTAAGAAAAAATTTCCCTTGAATTTTTACGGGTCTTTACAAAAGTAATTATTAAAAAAATGTCTAAAAATAAAAGTTACCTATTTACACAATTTGGAAATCCTGATTCCAAATATGGAAGCCATTTTTCCAAATTCAAAACACATAAGTGGAAGAAATTAATTTAAAATTAATTCCCACTGTCAAATAAAAAGCGTGTTTTTAAGATATAATAACTATTAAAAGATTGACACTTGTTTATGTCCGGTTTAATTGTAATTTTATTTCCAATGACCAAAATTATATTAAATGGTAAAAATATATTCTAAATATACTTTAAAACCACTCAAATTCATAATTTATCACTATTAATTATTTTTATTAAAAAAGTTGTTTTTAATTAAAATTTAGTAATCTTCACTATTCATCAAAATATAAAAGTTATCCGAAAAGTACCAAAATTTTACCCTAGGCTAAATTCGATATTCCGAATCCAAAAATGAAGTCCATTTTGAGAGATAAAATTTATAAAATTTTAAAAATTAGGTATTACTATTCATAATGGCTAGTTTGATTGGTTGTGGTGTGTGTTAGAACTCGAAGTTGCGTACAACACAGGCTACTATACTATTCAAAGAGAAGCGTACCGTGGAAGTTTGGGGTGTTACACCCAAAGTTTTCATAAGAATTAAACCATAACTAAAATGTTTCATAATTTTATAACTCCCTGAAATGATTGGATCAATATTCCATTAATTATTTAACATTTATGTAATTTTGATAATCCAATTACGTTAACTTTCTTAGAAGATACAATTTTATTCCCTAACTATCACATAATGCATTCAAATATATGCACTAAAACATGATATAGTAGAATTCACCACTAATTAGTTTTCTAAAACAGGAACCATGATGTGGTGAACTTTATTATTCCATGGTTTTGGTTTAGTTCATATTTATATCAATCTTCTACTTACACTAAAGTGTAAAAGACATGATAAATTTTCACCTTATAATAGATCTTGTGTAACAACTCATAAAATCATATCAAAAAATCCTTTTAAATATTAACCAAAACACATTTTAGAGAAATTATTATTATGCTAAAAAAATATTGTATAAAAATTTCATAAAATAACTTATTATCATCCATATAACCTCTACGATCAACTCTAAGGGACTATGAATTTTATAATCCATAATTTTATTCAAGGGGAATTATTTAGAAAAACATCAGTTCCACTCAATATAAAAAAGGATATTGAATGATCATCATTAAAAAATCTATCTCTATACCTACACCCACTAGATATATTGTATACATCATATATAATCATAAAGTCCCTTTTCCCAAGCCATCAAGTGACCATGAGACAGGGAATATGTCAATAAAATATTGGCCTACTCATAAATTCTTGATTCTATTTATAAATAATTAATAAGATAGATGAATAGATCTCATATCATTCATTTAATTAGATGATTACATAACATATTAATCATTCAAATTGATAATAAGATCACATGTAACGTATCTCAGTATAACCACACACTTCCTTAGCCTTTCCTAATCGAGGGTCTATATGTAATATCAATCATACAATAGTTAAAATCAAATCTTTATTATTAGAAACCCACCCATAATCAATAAAATAGTCAACCACCTATAGATTGTTTTATATCCAAGGATAACATAAGTGAGGTATCAAAGTATGAAGGTTTAAAATGATTATGTATTAACATTAAGTAATAATGATTAATATAGAATATACACACCTAGTAAACTAATAATATAATATATGTCATTTCATGTCATATAAAGAGTGGTACATTCAACATACACAATTCTTTTTTATGCCTCATGAGTGAAACTCAGTATTTGTATATGGGTTCCAACTCATTCTAAAATTTATATGTCATTATAACCCATGAATATCTATGAAGACCACTAATTTGGGATAACTCATATTCATATTTTTAGGGGTAAATTATAATATAACTCCATGAAATATGCAACCCACATGAATAAAATGATAAATAATATGTTCCTTTTGTATAAAAATATACATTTTATATAATCTTAAACTCCTTTAATAATACAAAAAAAATTGTTTAAGTATTAATATTTACCAAATATAGTTTGAAAAGACCCAAAAAATCTTATGTTTTATATATATATATATTCATGGTTAAACATGTTTCCTCTTCCTGTAACATAAGTTTTAACACTATGTAACACTTATAAAATTAATATGTATCTATATAATAAAAACTTCTAACTATAATCCTTTAGTGAGATAACATCTATGAAGGAAATTATTTTAAATAATGGTGAGATTTAAGATTCATAATCCTCATATGAGAAACTTGAAATTTATATTCAATATTTTTCTTCACAATGTATACTATTAACATTTTTTTTGTTTTTAAACCCCTATAACCCTTTCTATGACTTATAATATATTTAAGATCATTATTTTTAAATATACCTTAAACTCTATTAGGATGTAAGGTAAATTTCACTTTAAATTAGACTCATATAATTTCTTATCTGTTACATATTGAACTTCACCAAGTTCAAACCTAATACAATAAGACTCTAATAAATTATATTTTAAAAAAAATATAATTCTATGATACACAATCACTTTGTGTAATGGAAATCAAAATTATTTACTTTGAGGAGATATTTAAAAAAATTCTTAATAACTGTATGACATATGAAATTTCATGTGGTAAGAGAAATATCCTTGAGAATAAAATATTTAATTATTAAAATATACCACTAGAGTGTGGTGGTAATAATTTCCCTAAAATTTAAATGAATATCTCAGATAAAACACATTTATTCTTGGTAAAAATAATTTTATCCTTTCTTTTTCAATCATGTTATAGAATGAATAAAATTATAAACCATGTTTTAAAAAAATTTCATCTCATTTATTAATGTTAATACCATAACATCCCAACACACCCTATGATGTGGGTGAGTTTGGGTGTCTATTTCTTCCAACCTTCAAATATATCTTGTACTCACGTTGTCAAGAATGATGTGAACCTTTCATAATCAATCACACTACCAAGACATCAAAATATGAAATATAAATGTAGTAACAAATATATTTTATGTGGTTCAATACTAAAGGATGGTATATGGATAATAAATTTTCATCATGTTTATGTAATAATAGATATCACTATGCACTATATGTGATTACAATGTTTAAGAAGGGAACACTTCAAATCATTAGTTAAGTACATCTTTTTTCCTATATATAGACTGATTAAAAGAAAATATAGAATAATAGATGGATCAAAAGTCATAATAAAAATAATAACAAAGAATATTAACACCAAGAAATGATGGTGTTATCATTTTCTTTAATTTATTTTTCCAAATCTAGACTTTCAGATAATTTTCTCTATATGGTTGTACCTCTTCCCAATTCCAGATGTATTAGTTCTCTATATAAGTTATGTATCATATAAATTTATCTACCAAATTAATTATACCCTTAAAATTTATCCCCTTTTAATTCTTTTTGTGTCACAATATAATTGGGCACTCAAACCATCAATAATCTTCCAAATGAAATCACAAAAGTCAAATCCAATCTCCCCCAATTTGAAAATTATTTTAATTTTAGAAACAATGTATAATCTTCCATGTCATGGAATGATTCACCTAGTTAAAGTGAGACATATTTCTACTTTAACACATTTTCATCATGACATACATGGTTGTAGAGTGGTTTTATATCAATAAAAAAACCCAAAAAATTAGTTGAAATTCATTAAAAAAAAGTACAGAAACTAAAATCTAATATTTATAATCTATATAAACCTAAAAATCATTATAGTTTCTTCCACTAAGTTAGAACACGATTTAATATTTATTATTAAATCCAAATATGTACCAATTTTTCATGGATCAGTATTATGATGTGGATACTTCCCATAGTTTACACTTCATTAGGTTTTTTTTATTTATATGCAATACTCATTAAGTCATGACTGATCATGTTGCATCATATAAACTATAACTAGATCATCAATAGATGTACATTAATTTAATGAGGTATCTACTATAGTTTAAAGTTATCATTTTTATGCGCCACATACCACTTCAACATGACATACCACAATTTCTTAATTTTTACTCTCACAGAGTCATCTTCATGGCGTGATAAGAATGGTTTCACCATGAAAATTTTTCTTCCAAAATATCCACTCTAAATCCCATAAAATTAATATTTATCACTCCCTAATAATTCTAATAGCTCAAATGAATTAAAAAAAACAAAACACCACTTAATAAAACCTCTTAAAACCTTTAAGAATTAACTCTAATACTCTTTATTTTAGGTAACTTTGGTTCCAACATTTTCTCCCTTTGGGTTTGTTGGAAATCCCTAGAATCTAAAATTACATTCACTAACATTCAACTTTATAAAAATAAAAAATATTAATAAAATAACTCTTCCATCACTCTAATTATACATGATAATCTCTTACTATATAAAACATTAGATAAAGGTATAATTCTATGCCTAATGCACACCAATCAGTTCTATGGAACCACTTATTATTAAACATTGAAACATCATCAAAAATACCATTTATTTCTTCATATCAATGTATTTAAAGCACATTCACAAGGATAATATATCCAAAATAACCAGTAGAATATAAAATCATCCTCGAAGGTACTATACCTATTGAGATAATAATTCTAATATGTCTCCATATGTTGATCTGCTTAATCTCCCCCCTTGACACATTTACCCCTATTTAATAATAGTATAAAGTGAAATTTATTACCATACATGATAATATATTTTATAATCAATTTATACAGAGAGGGTGGAAGTTTTAGAACCTCTTCAAGCTAAGGGAGGTGGTTTAACATGAAGGTTCAAGAGATTCCTTTCAAATTATAGTTTGACCAAGGGTTTTTCTATAATATCTTCCATTTTATGAGTTTTTTTAATATAATATATATTTAAAAGATATTGTTATACCTATTTTAATTAAATAACACCTAATTTTGATATGATTCAAATGAGAGTGATGTACTAAATTCTTTTTCAATTTAATTACACTCTTATTATCACATTGAATCTCTATAAGCACCTTCAAAACTTTACCAATATACCTATAGTTTCAGATTTATCTATAGAAACTAAGTACATGATTCTATAACTAAATTGTACTTCAATTTAGCTATTCTAAGAGATATACTATCCCATTTATTAATTAACCAAAATATACACTTTCTCCCAATAAATTATTCTATATCACTTGTGGAATTTCTATGCACTATGTATCTAGCTAAGTATACATATGAATATATAAACATTTCATTTTTTCTCTATATCAAACAATAAACCATAGTTTAAAGTACCTTGAATATGCCTCTTGATTCTTTTCATAGTAATAATGATTTTTTTTCTTTTATATTACTCTAGAATTGATCATATATACATGTAGAATAAAATATTTATGGCCTCATTGGTGTCTGATATAATATAAACTCAATAATTTTAGGTATAATGTTAGATTTATAGACCATAAATTTTTATACTTATTGAGTTTGGATTAAACTGAAGTGATTATTGATACTAGTTTTCTGTTGTATATCTCAAACTTCCTCAATATATTCCTTACATAATTAATTTAAGAAATAAATTTATATTTGTTCCTCTAATTTAGATATATCCTAAGAAAATATGACAACACTTCGATCATCTACATATCAAACTTTAAGCTCATTAATATTAAGAAATACACCATTTATTTTTGATTTTTATCCATCTAAATCATCTATATAGATGAATATCATTAATGGATCCTCCTTGGTTGATTTCTGATAAAACACTATTTTGTTGAATATTTTATTGATAATAAATGAAATAATTTCCTCACATTGTGTTAAATATGTTTATTTATAAAATATTTGGGATTTGATCATTCATTTGAAAATTTGGTGAAAATTCCAGTTTTACCCTTTATAGTGCACTGTAGTATTTCGAAGATAAATATTTTTATATTTATTATTTGAACTTTAAATTTTTTAACAGTGTTACTAACTTAATTTTCTACAACTTTTATTCAGGGCACTAGATCAAAATAATGCATTTGGATGGAGTAATTGGGCCATAGAGGAAAAGGTGGGCTGGACACGCCAGAATAGAAAAGCTTCTGTATTTCGGCCATAACTCCTTAATCTGGGAGTATAGTGAGCCAAAATTTGGAGAGGAGATAGAGGACCCATATCCTCACATTTTATCCTTCTGGAAAGCCGGCCAATTCACGCGTTTTGGTGAAACAATGGGCGGTGAAAGTTGGCATAAAATATTTGGCCGAGATTCCCCATTCACACTTGAAAACACTTTGAACCTAGTCTCCCCACCACTCTATAAATTGGTGTTTTTCTCATTTGGTGTGGTTGGGGACGTGCATTAAAATATTCGAGGCAGAGGAGAATTGGTTTCACACAAATTATCCAACCATTGTAAGAGGGGTAGCTCTTGAAGCAAGGATCCCCTCATCGAAGCCTCCTTCTCTTCTTCATGTTGTAATGATTTTGTTTGTGTAATAAGCTTCTTTGTTATTCTTTTATTTCTTCTATTTTCTTCTATTTTGTTTAAATTTCTTCTTCTCTTAATCTTCCTATTTGGACTGGAATTCTTGAGTAGAAGCGTTATTGGGTTATACCCATTATAAACCTTTGCACATGCAAAACGCTTCTACGATGATTACGCCACCCATGGGAGAGTAGTTCTTTTTAGTAATCGATCGACCTCTATCCTTATTAATTAATTTATTTTTAATAAATGAGCTACTATAATTCACATAATATGATCCATTAATTGTGTTTTTAAATTACAAGATACTAATCAAGTAATTGAAAAATTAATACAAAACACGCGAGGTCGAGATTTTGTGTAAATTGTGAGAGCGCGATCTTAATCGGTAATACAAGACCACACGGGATAAATTTGTAGAGTTCAAATATAATACCTAAACACAATTCATATTCATTTCCAGAATGGATATGTTCTCTAATTAACCACTGACCATAAGCTATCCTTAGAACAACAATCATAGTAGGGTGCTGCGATTGCGTGTTCCGAAGCTAGCCTAGGGTTTAAGTAATTTCATCTTTGTGGTTAAGTTAACTCCCGTAGGGTTCGAGGGATAAAAAATCAGGGGATCATAATTAAGTGGATATTTATTTAAATGATAATGATTAATAAGTTAATGAAGAGGTAGGGTTAGATCGATTATGCCTTTTAAAATGGATTTCTAAAAATCATCTTCTTGTTGTGTCATTTTAATCGAAATTCATTTCAAAACTAAAGGAATATATACAATATTCTTCCAGAAAACTTCTTCTAGATTCATAAACTATAACAAACCCCAATAATTTAAAGTAGTGTTTTTATTCTATTATATTCTATTTTTTTTAGAATACCTTTAATAAGTTCTTAAATTCACTTCCTCCTTTGAGAGACGGCCTTGGTCAGCCACTCTGCTGCACCTAAGTACCCCAAAATCACACTAATCATTTGAGGGCGTCCACGACAATGCCTTTTCAAATTGGCACCATTGCCGAGGAGGCAATTAATTTATTCAACCATTTAGAGGTATTTATTTTATTTTTCATTTTATTATTTTCTTCACCTCTCTCTTTCATCTTTCCCCTTTCTCAAGTTTTCATTTTTTTTCATCCTCTTCTTTTATTTTTTTGGAACATCAACTTAAACTTCTCATTTTTATTTTAATATGGTCCACTTTATTTCTTTTCATTTTCATTTGATTTATTACATGAACTAATCCTGAAGATCTCTTAGATCTTGACCCTGAGATTGAACATAGCCTTAGGGCACGAATCCATCATTCTCAGTCTACGGGAAGTGTTGACATTTACCCAACTGGGGAATTCCTCCACTATAGGAATTTTGAAATTGGAAACACTTTTAAGTCCAAATTAAAAGAGGAAACAATGGCTGGAAATAATAGAAATGAACTTAATAGAACCATTTTAGAATTGGCTGCACCAGATATTAACTATCAACCAAATTGTATTGCATACCCAAACCTCGAATCGGACCTTGAATTGAAATCTGGATTAATTCACCTTCTTCCAAAGTTTCATGGATTATCTGGTGAGGATCCCAACAAACACCTAGGAATTTAATGTGGTTTTTTCAACCTTAAAACCAAGAAATGTTTATGAAGATCAAATTAAATTAAGAGCATTCCCATTCTCACTTGATGGAGCTGCGAAAGATTGAATGTATTATTTACAACCTGAGGATGTAACTTGTTGGAACTATTTAAAACGTCTTTTCTTCCAGATATTTTTTCCATCATCGAGGACCACTTCCATTCGTAAGGAGATCTCGAGGATCAATCAAGAACAAGGGGAGTCAATTTATGAGTATAGGGAGAGATTCAAGAAGTTGTGCGCAAGCTGTCCACATCACCAAATCAGTGAGCAACTCCTCATCCAATACTTCTACGAAGGACTCACACCCATGGAGAGGAGCATGGTGGATTCTGCAGCTGGAGGAGCATTGGTGGACAAGACACCAGTAGCCTCACGTGCATTGATCGACAAGATGGCCCAAAACTCCCAACAATTTGGTGATCGAGGTACACCACATATCAGGGGAGTACATCAGGTAAGTCCTTCTTCTCTTGAGAGTAATTTGATTGATACTAAGTTATAAGAATTGAAAACTATGGTGAGGCAAATTGATTTGGAACAAAAGACATATCTACCCCCTCCTTTAAGGCCTTGTGGTATTTGCATTGAGACAAGCCACCCAACTGACTGTTGCCCACAACTCCAAGAAACAGAAGATTGTGCAGTAGTGTTCCCTGGGAGACCATATTATTAACAACAACAACAACCATATCCCCAAAAGAAGTTTGATCCAACATATAACTAAGGGTGGAAAGATCAACCAAACATGAGGTATGGCTCTGGACAACAACAAAGGTCACCCTTTCAACAAAACTTCCAGCAGCCTCCACCTTACCAATAGGGTTTTCAACAACCCCAAAGGAGATTTGAAGACCAAGCATCAGCAAGCTAGCAACAAGGGAATCCCCCACCCAAGGTATATTCTAACACTGATGACCTTTTGAAGCAAATTGTTGCTAATCAATAGAATGAGCTAAAGAGTCAAGGTTCGGAGCTGAGGGAGTTGAAGACTCAAATGAGCCAGATTGCCACCGTCCTCCATAAACTTGTAAGTAAGAATTCCGGAAATCTACCTTCCCAACCCACTCCAAATCCAAAGGGGAATGTTAGTGCCATCACATTGAGAAGTGGGAAGCAAATGAACGATACATCTGTACCTACCATTCCACCGGGATTCACCTCAACTCCAGAGAAGCCGCATTCCATACCAACTGATGAGAAATCCAAGGAGAAAGATAAAGATAAGAAAAAGATTTATGATGTTCCTCCTAAACCCCTTCCTTTTCCAAACAGGGTTGTTCAAACCAAGAAGATATCTAATAAAGTAATGCAAAAGAAGGTTTTGGACACATTCAAGCATATGGAGATCAACATTCCTCTACTTGAAGCCATTAAGAAAATCCCAAGGTATGCCAAATTATTAAAAGAACTCTGCACCAATCGAAGAGGGCTCAAGGGAAATGAGAGGATCAATCTTGGAAGGAATGTTTCAGCACTCATTACACCAACTCTAGCAATGCCGACAAAGTGCAAGGATCCAGGGACATTCACCATCCCATGTACCATAGGGCACTTTCAATTCTCTTATGCACTTTGTGATTTAGGTGCTTCCATAAATGTGATGCCTCACTCTGTATTCTCTTCCTTGAAGGTTGGTGAGTTGAAGCCAACAAGAGTAGTGGTGCAGTTGGAAAATAGAGCTACAACATATCTAGTGGGAGTCCTTGAGGATGTACTTGTATGGGTAAGAGACATGATATTCCCAGCAGATTTGTACATGCTTAACATGGAGGACGATCAGGTAAGTTCTCATGCCCCCATTATCTTAGGTAGACCCTTCCTCAAAACTGCAAAAACTATCATAAATGTCAATGAGGGTACACTTTCCATGGAATTTGGGGATGAAGTTGTGATATTTAATGTTATGGAATCCATGAAGTACCCCTATGAGGACCATTCTGATTTTGTTATCTCCCATTTTGAACCACCAAGTAAAAACTCCATGGATTTTTATTGTCCTATACTTAGGGAGATTATGAGTATTGGTTCTAGTTTAATGTCTAAGAGAACTTCCACACCTGTTTCTAATGAACAAGACTCTCTAATATTTGATTTTGAAATGGATTCATATTCTGATCTTGATCATGTGAACTCTGATTATGACATGGCTATTGAGTATGCTGATGGATTTGGTGCTTTATTCTCTGATTATGATGATTTCTGTTATGATACTGATGTTCATTGTGCATATATGTCTGTTGCATCAATTTCTCCATCCATACATCACCCCCTAAATTGGAACTCAAGCCATTGCCCCCAAATCTTAAATATGCATACTTGCTGAGTGGTGATAGATTACCTGTTATCATTGATAACAATCTCTCTTTTGAACATGAAGAAAAACTTTTTAATCTATTGAGAGATAACATTAGGGAAATTGGTTGGACATTGGCAGACATATCAGGTATTAGCCCCTCCATTTTCATGCATAGGATTCTCTTGTAGGATGGGGCTAATCCGGTGAGACAACCACAAAGGATATTCAATCCCACCCTCCTGGAAGTTGTTAAAAAAGAAGTTGAGAAATTGCTCGAGGCAGGTATAATCTTTCCCATTTCAGATTCTCAGTGGGTAAGTCCAATTAAGGTTGTGCCTAAGAAGAGTGGTGTTACTGTTGTTAAAAATGAGAAAGATGAGTTAGTTCCAATGAGGGTGAAAAACAGTTGGCGTGTGTGTATTGATTATAGGAAACTAAATTAGTCCACTCGCAAGGACCATTTCCCCCTCCCATTTATTGATCAAATGCTCGAGAGACTAGCCGGGAAAACACACTATTGTTTCTTGGATGGATTTTCTAGATATTTTCAGGTTCCTATAGCTCCGGAGGATCAGGAAAAGACTACATTCACCTATCCCTTTGGCACATTTTCCTACCGGAGGATGCCATTTGGACTTTGCAACGCCCCAGGTACCTTCCAGCGATACATGGTGAGTATTTTTTTTGATTTTATTGTGACCTGCATGGAGGTATTTATGGATGATTTTATAGTGTATGGGTCTTCATTTGATGAATTTCTAAATAGTTTGGGAAAGGTATTGAATCGTTGTATTGAGAAGAATCTGGTCTTGAACTTTGAAAAGTGTCATTTCATGGTAGAGCATGGCATTGTCTTAGGGCATGTAGTGTCAAAACATGGGATAGAGGTTGATAGATCTAAGATAGACATTATTTCATCCTTACCCTAACCTTCATGTGTGTGTGATGTTAGATTTTTCCTAGGGCATGCAGGATTTTATCGGTGATTCATCAAAAATTTTAGTAAGATTTCTCTTCCTATGTCAAGATTACTTCAAAAGGATTATGATTTTGTGTTTGATGTTTCTTGTAGGAATTCATTTGATGAGGTAAAACAACGTCTGACCACTCCACCTATCATAAAACCCCCATTGTGGGAGATTCCTTTTGAGATTATGTGTGACGCCTCCAACTTTGTGGTTGGAGTTTTCTTATCTCATAGGGTGGAAGGACGTTCACATGTGATTGCCTATGCATCAAGGACATTGGATTTAGCCCAATCAAACTACACTACCACAGAAAAGGAGTTTCTTGCTATCATATTTGCTTAAGATAAATTCCGTTCATATTTATTGGGCTCTAAATTAGTTGTTTTTTCTAACCATGCAGCTTTGAGGTACCTCCTAAAGAAGCCAGATGCAAAGCCCAGGCTGATTCGATGGATGCTCCTTCTTCAGGAATTTGATATTGAGATAAAGGAAAAAAGGGGTCAGAAAACTTGGTGGAGGACCACATGAGTAGGCTTACTCACACACTAGAGGGTGAAACCTTGGACCAGGTACCACTTCAGGACACTTTCCCTGATGAGCATCTCTATACCATCTCAGGTACGCATCCTTGGTATGCTGATTTAGTTAATTACATTGTTGCCTCTGAAATCCTAGTGAATTTGAAGAAACATTAAGTCCAAAAATTAAAAAGAGAGTCTAGGTTTTATGTGTGGGATGATCCTTACCTATGGCGCATGTGTATTTACCAAGTTATTAAGAGGTGTATTCCTGATCATGAGTTTGAGTCTGTTTTGCAATTTTGTCATACACTTGCATGTGGTGGACACTTTAGACCCCAACGGGTAGCTAGGAAATTTTTGGACTTTGGATTATATTGGCCTAGTTTATTCCATGATGCCCATATGTTTTGTAAGTCATGCTCTCATTTCCAACACACTGGGAATATTTCTAGGAGACATGAGATGCCCCAACAACCCATACTATTCTGTGAGATTTTTGATGTGTGGGGCATTGATTTTATGGGTCCTTTTCCAAGTTTATATGGTTTCTTGTATATTTTGGTTGCTGTTGATTATGTGAGAAAATGGGTGGAGGCCAAGGCCACCAGCACTGATGATTCTCATGTTGTTGTGGATTTTGTGAAGGTATAAATTTTTTGCATGTTTGGAGTACCAAAGTCCATCATCAGTGACCAAGGGACACACTTTTGAAATAGGAATTTTTCTTCCTTCCTTCTAAAGTATGGGGTGAAACACAAAACATCAACACCATACCACCCCCAAAAAAATGGTCAGGTTGAGGTTTCAAATCGTGAGTTGAAACAAATATTGGAGAAAATCATGCAGCCAAATTGGAAGGATTGGAACAAGCGCTTGGATGATGCATTGTGGGCTTATAGGACAACATAAAAAACACCCATTGGTATGTCCCCATTTTGGATTGTTTTTGGGAAAGTGTGTCATCTCCTTGTGGAAGTTGAACATCAGGCTTATTGGGCTATAAAGAAATGAAACATGGATTTGGCCCAAGATGGAATCCAAAGGAAGCTACAAATTCAAGATCTTGAGGAGATTAGATTGTCTTCATATTAGAACTCAAGGCTCTACAAGGAAATATCAAAAGCATCTCATGATAGAATGATCCAACAAAGGTAGTTTCATGTTGGAGAGAAAGTCCTTATCTACAGTTCACGACTGAAGCTGATGCCTGGTAAGTTGCGTTCCAGATGGTTAGGTCCTTATATTGTATCTAATGTTTTTACTTATGGTGCAGTGGAGATCACACAAGAGGACACTAGAAGGAGCTTTACAGTCAATGGACAACTTTTGAAGAGATACATTGAGGGACTTCCTACTGATGCAGTGAATTTTATCACACTGCATGACCCCATCATCACTTAAGCACATCAGGCTATTCCTAACCCTTTCACTTTTATATTATTTTTCCTATTTAAAAATTATGCATTTCATGTGCATATATCATATCATGGGTTCACATTGAGGACAATTCAATATTTTAAGTGTGGGGGAGGGAACCTTTTAGTTTAGTAATTTCAATTGTTTTCCTGTTTAAAAAAAATAAAAAAACAATTTTGTGTGTTTTTCAAATTTTGTGTGTTTATTTTTCAATTTTCTTTGTGTTTTTGAAATTTTTGAGCTGAAATTATTCTCATCACAATTTTGAAATGCATATCAATGAGTGAAAAAATTTATCCCAATAAACCGAGCTTAAATGAACGCTGAAATGACTATGTTTCAAGTTCCAATATTTAGTAATTTCATGAAAAGTGCACTGAATTTTGAACACCATGCCACATATCACTGTCTTTATATTTGAAATCACTTTCCTGTGAGGCTTCTGAACCATTATTTTCATATTCTTTACATTCACCTCACTTCTTGAGTGAACCAAACCATGCTCAATTTAACAAGAATTTGATTTATTTCTGTCAAAACTTGAGGGTTTGAGGTACTTATATTTAAATGATTGAGGCATTTGTTTGGTATTAAAGCCCCCTTTTCAAAGAATCCCTTTTTATAATGGCCTACCTTGAACATTTAATCCTTGAATCCCTTAGAATCCACGCACAACCTGTTAGGTTAGCCACATTACAAGCTAATTTTTCTTATCCAACCAACTCTTGAAGTGAAATTGCATAATCTAGTTGAGTTTAAGTGTGGGGGAATATATCTTGTGTTGTGATACCACATTCTGTGATACTTTGGGTGGAAAATTAAATTCTGAAGAGATGTGTTTGTGGCTGATGAAAATCATTATATTGAAAGCTGTGCCTTTTCTGGAGCTTCCATGACAAGTGAAGCTGTGCCTTTTCAGGAGCTTCTAATTGAGGTGGAAAGTTGTGCCTATCTGGAGCTTTCAAGAAAATAATGTTTGAGAATATTGAAATTTTTATGCTGAAATGATGAATGGTGTAAAATTTCCATGACTTTTCATGATGATGGAGCTGAACTGATTCTATGGGGATTGAGGAGAAGACCATATTTAAGTGAAAATTAGATTAATGCAATTTTGCTTAAAAAAGAGTCAAGCCCTCCTCATTCATCCTCAGAGTTTTTCACATCTTAATCCTACCAACCGAAAGACACAGAACAACACTAAAAAGTCCTAATGATAAACATATGTCCTTGACTCACATCGGGTAGTGATATAGGAATTTATCAAGCCTATGGTGACCCTTTTATGAGTTTGGATGAGAAAGACATTGCAAAAAAAAAAATGACATTTGTGTGATAAGAGAAAATTCAAGCGAGGTAGGTGTTTTGTGCATGAGAGGATAAATAAAGTGGAAATATATTGAATGATATAAATGAATAACTTGAAATAATGGTTTTTTATGAGGCATTGTATCTTTTTTTTCTTGGTGTGTAATTGTTTGTTCTCAAAGATATGTGTTTTAAAATTGGTTTTGATTTGATATTGATGTTTACTTGATATGAGATTTTGCCCAGGAGTGCAAAAGGGTAAGTGTGGGGGAGTTGATAAAACACTATTTTGTTGAATATTTTATTGATAATAAATGAAATAATTTCCTCACATTGTGTTAAATATGTTTATTTATAAAATATTTGGGATTTGATCATTCATTTGAAAATTTGGTGAAAATTCCAGTTTTACCCTTTATAGTGCACTGTAGTATTTAGAAGATATATATTTTTATATTTATTATTTGAACTTTAAATTTTTCAACAGTGTTCCTATCTTAATTTTCTACAACTTTTATTCAGGACACTAGATCAAAATAATGAATTTTGATGGAGTAATTGGGCCATATAGGCAAAGGTGGGCTGGACACGCCAGAATGGAGAAGCTTCTGTATTTCGGCCATAACTACTTCATATAGGACTATATTGAGCCCAAATTTGGAGAGGAGATAAATAACCCATATCATCACATTTGATAGTTTTGTAAGGCTGGCCAATTCACGCGTTTTGGTGGTCAAATGAGCTTTGAAAGTTGGAATAAAATATTTGTCCGAGATTCCCCATTCACACTTGAAACCACTTTGAACCTAGCCTCCCCACCACTCTATAAATTGGTGTTTTTATCATTTGGTGGGGTTGGGGACGTGCATTAGGAGATTTGAGGCAGATGAGAATTGGTTTCACCCAAATTATCCAACCATTTTAAGATGGGTATCTCTTGAAGCAAGGATCCCCTCATCGAACCTCCTTCTCTTCTTCATGTTGTAATGATTTTGTTTGGGTAATAAACTTCTTTGTTATTCTTTTATTTCTTCTCTTTTCTTCTGTTTTGTTTTAATTTCTTCTTCTATTAATCTTCCTATTTGGGCTGGAATTCTTGAGTAGAAGCGTTATTGGGTTATACCCATTATAAACCTTTGCACATGCAAAACGCTTCTACGATGATTACGCCACCCATAGAAGAGTAGTTCTTTTTAGTAATCGATCGACCTATATCCTTCTTAATTAATTTATTTTGAATCAATGAGATACTGTAATTCACATAATATGATCCATGAATTGTGTTTTTAAATTACAAGAAACTAAGAAATCAATTGAACAATTAATACAAAACACACGAGGTCAAGATTTTGTGTAAATTGTGAGAGCGCGATCTTAATCGATAATACAAGACCACACATGATAAATTTGTAGAGTTCAAATATAATACCTAGACACAATTCATCCTCATTTCCAAAATTGATCTGTGCTCTAATTAACCACTGACCATAAGCTATCCTTATAACAACAATCAAAGTAGGGTGCTGCGATTGCGTGTTCCGAAGCTAGCCTAGGGTTTAAGTAATTTCATCTTTGTGGTTAAGTTAACTTCCATAGGGTTAGAGGGATAAAAAATTAGGGGATCATAATTAAGTGGATATTTATTTAAATTATAATGATTAATAAGTGAATGAAGAGGTAGATTTAGATCTATTACGCCTTTTAGAATAGATTTCTAAAAAAAAATCTTCTTGTTGTGTCATTTTAATCGAAATTCATTTCAAAACTAAAAACAAAAAAATATACAATCTTCTTCCAGGAAAATTCTTCTAGATTCATAAAATATAACAAAAACCAATACTTTAAAGTAGTGTTTTTATTCTATTTTATTTTATTTTTTTAGAATACCTTTAATAAGTTGTTAAATTCACTTCCTCCTTTGAGAGACGACCTTGGTCAGCCACTCTGCTGCACCTAAGTACCCCAAAATCACACTAATCATTTGAGGGCACCCACAACAGCGCCTTTTAAATTTCACATAAAGGTTGAAATCAATACACCATATCTAGTATTATAGATTGTTCAAATAATTTTTCAATAGAGCTTAATATTTTATTAATTTTAATTTTCAATCAAATGATTTTATCCACACCAATTTCATAATAATGGGGTAATGAATTATTTTTTCACAATTGGGGTACTTCTTGGATAAATTTTTAAAAGGATTAATTATTTAAATTTAAGTGATATTTCAGTTTTGGAATTATTTGAACAAATTCTACACTAAATATGCATCTTTCACAATTTTAAAGTGAATTTCAAAAGATTGAAAAAATTCATAAAGTAGAATATTTTTAATGTAGTAAAGACTCGAAGCAAAAAATTTAGAAGAAAACAAGATTAATTTCTAAAGTTCATAGATGAATTGTTTTACAATGTAAAATACTCTTATGTATGAATACATAAGAGTAATTTGGTTGTTTGAAAAAGGTTATGTACACAACCACTAAGAAAAGTTTCAAATTTAAGGTCTATTACATATGGATACGTAAGATTCATTTTATGGATACATAAGATCCCACCAACAGGATACATTGAATTTTTTTAAAAGTATAAAAAACACTTCCCTAAGATATACATGAATCTTTTAATCCATATATAAGAGTAACCCCATGAACCATATGGATATATAAAGGTAATGTTCTTTTCCACTGGGGAGTTGAAGCTGATACGTAAGAGTAATTTAGCGAATGAATATGGGAATTACCATTACAAAAGGATAATATAATGATAATACAAGAAGGTATCCACTATAGATGTTATCAAAGTTACAAAGTTTAAAGTTGATGTTCAAAAGGAGTTTGATATGTTGGTAATTATAAGATACATTTATTATTATATTGATTAACTATAATAATTTTGAGTTATGAATGTATGTGGAAGTTAGAATAATTAAATAAGATGAAGTTTCTAGAAGTTAAGTATTTAAAATATGAAAGGTTGTGTAGAAGAGTAAAAATATATAAAGGCATAAAGTTTACTATTTATTTTTGAGTAATTTTTATCATATGTAAGATTATCTATGTCCATAATTTTTTGAAATTTAACAAAGTGTTGTGCTTCCCTTGGAATATGAATGAGTAATATTGAGGATATAAAAACCTCATTTCAGATAATACATAATGTTCTATTACTTAGAGATAATTCCAAAAATATTTCTCAAGTGAAGTTTTATACTTTATAAAATCCTAGAATCTAAAGATTTACACTATGAATAAGGATTCCACATTATGAGGGGATCTAGTTAGTTGATTTAGAAAAATCACATTGTGGCCAATTTCTATTTCATATCATGACACATTAAAATATAATTCTATTAAAATAGTCTCATATCTTTTATTTTCCTTTCATATTAATTTAAAAGAGAATATATAAAGATGAATATCATGATAGAATTCTTGGAATAATAAAAGTTAAAACCATATGAAAGAAAATCAAGGGAAAAAGAGCACTGTGTGCATAAATCCTTCCCCATGGGTGATTTAAAGCCCGATCAAAGCCATAGCCTATATAGAATGTTATTTTCCATATTTTGGGGGAGTATGTAAATATATGGTAAAATAGAGTAGATGGAATACCAATCGAGGTAGAAGAAAATATTAAGGATGGAATAGAGTTTTTAGCCTTCACAGCTATGTTTGACTAAACCCAATATAGTAGTGAGCTAGTGATGACTTGTAGATCCCCTTCTAAATCTGTATTCTTTTTGTATCATCTTGAATTCTTATATAATTATTGTTCTTTAATTTTAACTAGTTGTTTTTAATCTAGAATTAAATAGTTCTTCTAGTTTTATTCTAAATCATTTTTTTATTCATGTGGGAGTAAAGTAATCCTTTTTTTGTTTAAATTTCTTAACAAAGATTTGTTTAAGAGAATATAAAATTTGAATATAATTAATTTATTAGTGGTTATTAGGTAATTAGATCAACTTAAAAGGAATAATAACATTTATACTAATGTTTATTATGAATTTATAACCGGATTAGGTGTAAATTATAAGGTATTAGAGCGTTCATTGAGAAATTCAAATAGGATAACTTTATGTTGAAAATTGAATTCCCATTGGATGAATTGTATTTTTTTTAATAAGGTTGATTGACTTGGTGTTGAGGAGTTATCAAAATGTGAATGAGGATTTTTTGGTTCTTAGAGGATTTCTATGGATAAATCCTATAAATTATATTTTATGATTGATGGTGAGATGATATTAATGCTAATGATTAGTGTTTATGAATTTTTCACAGTATCTAAAATATATTTCATGTGATTTTGAAGAGTTAAATAAAAGTGATAATGAAAATGAGAATCTCTATATGTTAATTTTACCTGAAAATAATGGGGATAAGGCATACATATGGCTTGAAATTTTTTTATCTATTTTTTAATTAGTGTTGCATAAAATAATGGGAAAACCTTAGCCATCCACCCAAATAGACTTCTATTAAAGGGTTCCTAGACAAGCTTAAAGGTAGCTAGAATTATGCCAATGATGGAGGTGCATAATGAGATACAACAAGTAGCATGTGTAAGGGTGAAGCATAGTGAAAACATGTCGACATGTATATGGGTGGTTCTTAGCCTCTTATATGTGGGTCAACAATGAGGCCACTGGTGTGCACTAACACTAGATATTTTTCATTGATTTGTATTTGGTGCAGCTTGACTAATTAATAAGAGTTATCTTACAACCAAGTTTGATGTGTGATTCTATTCCCATAGGAACTATTCATTTTTTATTAGTTTCTTCACTTTGTTTTAATTTATTCCATATTAAATTTAAGAGACCTTGTTCAATACCACATAATATTCTACCTCCAGGATAGGGTTTCTGAATCACATGAAGGAGATTATTCCACATACCTAATGTAGAAGCTTCCATGAACATTCCAAGATAATGAAAATGATGATATTCACCATGTAAGGCTGATAGAGGCTCTAGAATAATGAACTAAAATGGATGTTGTGTTCTTCCTAGGAGAATAATATTTGAGTCGAAGATGAAAATTTATAGTGATATAATCATGCAATCTACCCAACACCACAAAAGGTGATGGTTTTATGAGATTGATAATTTTGATTTATGCATGAAGTTTCACTTATATGTATGTGAGTATACTACTAAAGGAAATCTATGAGGGCTATGAGGTTATTTATGGGATTAATTGAATCTATATTTTTAGCCTTTCATAGTATAGCCTAAGAAAGGGGAGGAATTCAAGAGTTTCAAAGATATTAAAGAAAATTTGACTCATTATTTTTCTCAGAATAAAATTTAGTGAACAACTTCTATAAATATCAAGGGTGAGACCAAGCTCATGTTGCTTAATTTTTTAGATCTATTTGATTTTAAAAAAAGAGAGTATCCATGATATTTGTTTTCTATGTTAATAAGGGAACCCCGGGAACTAATTCATGTGAAGGATATAATCCATGAGCTAGTATTTATTTGTGAAGAATATGTGGAATATATTAAGTAAGAGTGAGTTAACAAGATTGTTTATCTATATAGAGAATAAGATAGGTTCATATAATGAATAATACCATACAAGAGACATTATTTTTCAAACAATAAAATATGTGAAGTGCATGAATTCATAGGCATTTTCATGCATATAAAAAATTGAGTTATCAATATTAGTCAATGAAAACTAAATATGTTCATCATGTGAAGAAGTAATGATAATTTTTTGAAAGAAAATTTGAAATAATTTAGGATAATACCTAGATGTATAGACATGAATTTTTACACGAATGGACTATATCCTTTACACTCATAGAGTAAGATCATTATTATCAGTGTGAAAAGTAACCAAGGATAAGATGAATATATTTTTGAACATGGATCAACTATGAAGAAGACATATTATATTGGGGATTATAAACAGACATTAATAAAGACTTATGATTGGGGTGTATAACCAATCATTTCCAAATAATTGACTGGGGAATATATCTAGTCATGGTTAAAGATGGTGATTTGGGTGTATAACTAATAAATGATTCATGTGGTTATTGAGGTCTTATAACTAATCAGGGGGAATATTTTAATTGGGGCATATAACTAATTATTATAACCACTTATAAATTTATTATAGATCCTATAACCAATTAATATAACTGGTTTCAATAAGGAGTGTGTTAGTTTCACTAGGCTAGATACCCTGAAAGGGGGGGGGGGTGAATCATGGTATGACAGATTAAAACAACTACCCTGTTTGATCTTGTTTTTTTATTAGAAAAAACCGACTTCTCTATCCTTCATGTTGTAGATTATGAATAAACCTTAAAGCATGCACATGACACATCAATTTTTACTTGGTTCACCCTCACCGGGCTACATCCAAGGGGCATACACTAGAAGTGTGTCGATGTACCAATTCTACTATAAGGGAACTACTGTTTACAAGTTCTAAGTGGATTCACTGTCCCTCCTGGTTTACAACCAGTCATAATTTGAGAACTCACTGATCTCTCAACTAAAGTGAGATCACTACTTATTCAGATGATCCACTCACAGTTTATAGACCTGTAGCTCTCTTCATTATCACTAATGAACGCTTCCTTCACTATATGTAGATTCTCTATTGAAGTCCAAATTTCATCCACTGATGAATACCCCCTTTCCCCTGAATACTGAGCAACAAAATTTGGGAAGTACCTTCACAAAGCACCCTACTTCGCCAAGATCCCAATTTTTCGATGCTCAAACAAGCCTTCACAATGTTACTTCCTCTTCACAAAGAACACTCCTTAGAGCACACGGCCTCACAAAGTGAACTTCTTTCGTGGATCTAGACAAGCCTCCACGAAGCACCTATCTTTTGCGAAGCACACTACCTTTCGCAGAGCTATATTAGCTGCCGCAAATCACCTCTCTTTTGCGAAGCACACTGCCTTCACGAAACAACTTCGTGATTCGAGAGCTACGAATTTTCTTTGGAAAAACTCTCTGCTTCTCTCGAGGGGGTCGAGGCCTATTTATTAGCAATTCCACTGACCCTCAAACCTTCCGTGTGAAGTCAGTGCCACATCATCATAAATCGCGAAGCTCCAGAATTCCCGCCGAAACTCTCTCAATATCGAAATGCACCATAGTAATTTTCTGATAATGGAGCGTTTCGTCAATTACTTCATGTCTTCGCCATGAATATCCACTTTCAATGCACTTCTCCACCGTAATGCTCTTCAACGCTTCCATTCGTGAAGATTGTCATAATCATGAAGAATCACTATCAACATTTTTCTGGTCTTCGTGAAATCCAAACCATGAATCCTATCTTTGAAAAACTCATGTATTTTCTACATTTAAATTAGATCTTCAAGGAAATCCGATTTTGATGATGCTCACCAAACTCAAAATTTTGGACCGCAAAAATTTGGCAAACACTGGGAAATGGTGCCACCTTTTATCTTTTCTTTTTTTACCACCTCCAGATCATCCATTGCTTTTTCATGGTTCTTTGCCAACATGGATTGTCAAAAAAATCTTTGGAACTTGAAAATTAACCATGTAAACCTGCATTGTCAACAAACACAACTGACACAAAAATGCTGCAATGTTACCTTGAGGGATTTTTGTCCAACAATCTCCCCCTTTGGGTTTGTTGACAGCTCTTCTCAAAATGATTTTATTCACTTTGATACCTCACTGAGTCTCCTTCCATTATCTACCACTATTAGCCTCTTGCAATTCAGATAGAGACCAAAGATTCACTCACCACAAACTCTAAGCCCACATGAGAAATGCTCATTGTGAGAAAAAAGAGTAGTATGAAAAGTTCATCAATGAATCACTTCATTTCAGACACCATCCGTTGAAACCAAACTGATAAAAGTTGCGAAATTGATACCAATTTTTGATCACTGGAACCCTTCTCACACCATTCCAACATTACTCTTATGCTTTTATCACGATCGTTAGCTATCATGATATCTAATCATTGATCGATCACTTCTAGCATCGTCAGATTTAAAACTCTCTCCCTGTCTCATTGCTCTCCCCCTATCTTGCTGCTCCATCTTTCAGCTTCTCCCTATGTCTTTTACTGAGACATTTTCTCCCTTCCTCCAACAGTTTCTCCCCCTGTAGAAGTCACTATTTCACTATTTATCCCCCTTTATCAATGAACTCAAAGGTCACTCCTTTGTGGCTGCCACATGGGATGAATCACAGATTAGCGTATTAGGGAAAAAAACATACCATACCTCGGGGAGAGGGGGGGAGGGGGGGGGGGGGGGGTTCCAAAATCCACACTTTTTCAAGTGCGGGGAGTCCACTGAACTCCCAGAGCCAGTCGATGCCTCTCAAAAGATTCCTTGGGTATGGCCTTCGCCAGAATGTTTGCAACTTGAAGTTCTGTAGGAACATACTATAACTTTACGATTCCCTGCTCAACCTTCTCCTTTATAAAATGATACTTTATCTCAATGTGCTTTGTCCATGAGTGATGGACAAGATTTTTTCTAAGATTTATAGTAATTGAGTTATCAAACTGGATTCTGATTGGAGACTTCACCTCAACCCCCATATCATCAAGCTGCTGCTTCATCCACAATAATTGTGTGTAAGCTTGAGTGGAAGCAATATACTCAGCTTTTGTGGTGCTCAATGAAATGCAATATTGCTTCTTTATCATCCAAGAAATACATAATCCACCAAGATTGAAAGCACCTCCTGACGTTGATTTCCTGTCATCTACTGAACCGGCCTAATCTGCATCAGTATATCCCAATAACTCTGACTGAGATTTGTCACTATAAATCAAGCCAAAATACACTGTTCCCTTGATATAACAAAGTATTATTTTCACTGAAAGCATGTGGATTTCCTTGGGATTACGTTGATATCTCGCTGCTTGTCATGTGGCGAAAACAATATCAGGTCTCGTCGCTGTCAGGTATAGTAAACTACCAATAATATGCCTATATTCTGTGATATTAAATGCCTTTCCATTATCATCTTTCGATAATTTCATCCAGGTTGCAACCAGAGTCTTCATCTCCTTGGAATTATCCATTCTAAATCTTCTCAAAACCTCCTTGGAATATTTGTATTGAAAAATGAATGTTCTATTTCTTCCTTGTGTCACCTATAAACCAAGGAAAAACATTATCTCTCCAATCATTAACACTTCGAACTCACTTTTCATGAATTCAGTAAACTGTCTTCACTGAGATTCATCTGATCTTCCAAATATTATGTCATCGACATAAACCAGGACCATCACCCTTTGATCACTGTTATTTTTGAAATAGAGATTGTAATCAACTCCCCCACGCTGAAAACCAAGTTTTATCAAGTACTGATCAAGCCTTGAGTACCATGGTCTTGGTGCTTGTTTCAGACCATACAATGACTTATTCAGTCTTTAAACCCTGTTCTCATCCTCATGAATGAGAAAACAATATGGTTTCTCAATATACACTTCTTCCTCTAGAACCCCATTCAAAAATGCAGATTTAACGTCCATCTGGAAAACTTTGAACTTTTGTTACACTACAATGGATAGAAATAATCTAATTGTCTCTAGTCTCACAACCGGTGAAAATTTCTCATCAACATCTATTCTATCATTCTGAGAGTATCGTTTGCACACCAATCATGCTTTGTTCTAAATCACTATGCCATATTCATTCATCTTTTTGTGATAGAACCATTTAGTCCTGATGACATTCTTATCTGCTGGCCTCGAAAAAATCTTCCATGTATAATTTTCCTCAATCTGATCTAGATATTCATTCATAGCCTGAACCCAGTTTTCATCTTCAGCTACATCAACAAAACATTTAGGTTCTACCTGAGATAAGAAAGATGTCTGCTATAGAGATTTGATTCTTCTTGTCTGAACTGGAGCTGACTGATCACCAATGATATTCTGCCTATCAATTTCAGCTCGACTTCTTAGATTTTGTGTAGATACTGATTTTACTTCTTCATGTTCATCATCTATATATTCTTTTGAATCAACATCATCCACTTCTGCTCCTCTTGCATTTCTTTCCTCCTCATCGCTTTCATAAAGAAATTGTTCACTATGCTGTTGAATGTTCTCATCATTTTCCACAACATTGACTTCATTGATCTCAACTACCTTTACCTGCCTTTTATTAAATAATTTATATGCATTGATTTTTCCTGAGTATCCAAGGAATATTCCATCATCTCTGCGTAACTCAAATTTCCTATGTTTTTCTTTTTTGAGTATAAAGAACTTACTCCCAAAGATTCAAAAGTACTTCACTGTTGGCTTCTTCCCATACCACATATCATACGGAGTTTTTCTTTCCTTTGGACACAAAAGAGCCCTGTTAGAAATATAGATCAATGTCAATACTGTTTCCTTCCAAAATTTCTTTGGTAGGTCTTTTTCTATGAGCATTGTTCTGGCCATGTTGTTGATGATTTGATTTCTCCTTTCAACCACTTCATTCTGTTAGGGAGTTCTCATTGAGGAAACTTGATCTCTTATCCCGTGTTTCTCGAGATATTCTTCCACCTGATTGTTTGTGAATTTTGTACCATTATCAGTATGAAACTTCAGAATTTTCTATCCAATAATCCTCTCGCACTCCCTCCGGTACTGTTTTAAGCATATGAACACATCAGACTTATGGGAAATAACAAATACCCACACCATTCTACCATTTTCATCAATGAAAATAACATAGTACCTCTTTCCATCAATTTATCTTGGTGTGATAGGCCCACAAACATCATCATGCACCAATTCGAGCACTATTGTTGACTTCTTTTCCTTTTCCTTATATGTATTTTTGTTGAGCTTCCCTTGTTGGCATGAATCACACATATGAGTACGATCACGTGATAGCTTAGAGAGGTCTCTTGATACATCACACTTCACCAGATATTCTAGGGATGGTTGGCATAGTGACCAAGTCGTTTATGCCACAATTTGTTTTTTTCCTCTCTGGATAGAAAGCACATATCTTCTTCTTCAATTACCAGGTATAGGTTTCCCTTTGTTCTTTTTCCCTGTAGAACCACTACCCCGTCTCTTCCTTTTATGATACACATCTTCTTAGTAAACCTTATAGAATGTACTGAGTCACATAGTTTACTGACGCTGGGAAAATTGTGACTGAGGCCTTCTACTACTAAGACATCATCACATCTCATCTCTTTACCCCCAAACTTGGCCTTTCCTGAGCCAATAATCTTCAGGACTTCATCATTTAAAAATTTGGAAACTCCTTCTTTGTCATATTTTACGCCTGTAACAAGATCCTTATTACTTTTCATGTGAGATGTGTAACCACTATCAAATATCTACACACCAGAGCGATCTGATGCTTTAAGGGAAATTTCTACCACCACTTCCTTCTCATCTTTCTTCTTCTTGGTCCATATTTTTTTCTTTCACACTCATCATGGATTGAGACTTTTGTTCTTTCTCAGAGTATGATGGACCAACTTCATCTTGCAAAGCTGCAAATCTATTTTGCATTTTCAACTCACATATTGGTTCATTGATCTACTATTTTCAAACATTTTGATTCTGCTTTGGCACATTCCTCTGTATGGTCGAAGTGCAGTACCTAGCCATGTGCCTAAATCATTCGCACCAAAAACAGTGTCCTTCGAAATATGTTCTAGATAACCATTCTCTGTTTGGCTGCCACCTCTGTTATTGTGCCCTTCGATATCTCTTAGCTATGGAACACACATATTGTGAATGTCCCATATTTCCACAACAATAACACCTGATATAAGGTTCATTCCATCATGTCACTTCTACACTGCGAGTTTCCCTATGGGATCTCTGAATATTCCGATTTTTCTTTGTGTCCAAATCAACCTTCAATCTTGAAATGGGTGCTTGCGGTCTGACTTCAATTTTCACAGCCTTTTGTTTTTGATCAAGCCCCCCATCAGCCTTAACACCTGAACATAATTAATGATTCCTTTATGCTGAACCACTATTCTATACTTTCAGCTTCTCGGTTTTCTAAGTGATCTGCTTTCCTGATGTCCCAGCAGAAGTCAAGAGTTTTTCTTGATCCTTAACCTTTTTTTGCAAACCAAAAACATCTCCTTTAAGTTCTTCAATATGCTTGATTTGATATTTCCTTATGTTATTCAAGCCATCGGTATCCATTTTCTATTATTAAATCTTGATTTTATACTTACTGTCCAATTCTGAGTCCTCTGGTGTTGATGACTTGAGTTTCTCAATTTCTTCCATCAACTCAGACTTCTCTTCTTCCTGATATTGCATATAAAGTTTGGCATCATGAACTACTTTGTTGGATATCTTTGTTTTGGATCTCCAAACATCTATCTCCTCAAGAGCATCTTCTAACTTAACTTGCATATCAACTCTTCCTTCAACTTTTTATTCTTCATCAATGTGAGTTTCTTCCTTTTTCTGAGTACTTCCAACAACTTCCACCATAACATTTTCTCCACGATCTTTATAGTTCTCTATCTCTTCAACCTCCTCAGCCTCAGTCTCATCCGAGCTATCAAATTCTTTTAAAATGAGAGTCTTCTTCTTAAAGTAATTTATTTTGAACTGTTTCTTGCCTTTCACATAGGCTGAATAATTCTTCTTAGGAATATCAAATTCATCGACATCATCATCTTCTTGGAACTTTTTGGGACACCTTGCTGCAAGATGACCAACCTTTGCACATCAAAAACATGCCAGTGGAAGTTTCCCTTTAAACATTCCTTTTCCTCTTTAAAGTTTTGAGGAAAGGAATGACATCACCTCATCTGTCTCTTCTTTTTCTTGATAATCTTCAATGGTGAGATTCTTCATGGCCTTGAATGTCACTTATTTAATTTTTTTCTTTTCTACAACCTCGTTATCATCATTTCTCATTTCATATGAAACCAAGGTACTGTGAAAATTTTCCAGTGTTAGCTCCTTTGAATCTTTATCTTCCAGTTCTGAAACCTTTGGATTGAACTGAGGTGGAAGTTTCCTCAAGATGTGCTTTACGATCTTTATGTCTTAAATGACTTCTCCCAGACCCCACATATCTTCCACAACAACATTTACCCTATCAAATAATCCATCAATAGACTCATTAGGGTTCATTCTTAGATCTTCATACTTGTTCCATAACACTTGCAGCTTCGCTTCTCTGACCATTGTATCTCCTTCATATATGTTCAACAACTTTTCCCACATAGCATGTGATGTTTTGCATGAAATAAACTTGGTGTATATAGAATTGGAAAGGGTTCCTCCTAAAGCATTGATTCCCTTTGCATCAGTATCCAATTCTCTTCGCTCAGCTTCTGATAATGCACCACTATTAATATCAGCCGTGATACTATACATTGCTATTGTAAACACATCCATTCCCAAAGATTGAAAGTAGTGTTGCATCCAATTCCTCTATAGATGAAAATTGTTCCCGTCAAAGATTGGAATCCGGTTATGATTAGTGACCTCCATTTTAGAGAGAAACAGTGATTATCAACCTTTCCTTCTGATACCAATTGTTAGGTTCACTAGGATAGATACCATGATAGGGAGGTGAATCAGGGTATGATAGATTATAAAAACTGCCCCGTTTGATCTTGTTTTGCTATTAGACCAAACCCACATCTCTCTCCTTCCAGTTGAAGAGTATGAATACACCTTAAAGCATGCACAAGACACAACAATTTTTACTTGGTTCACCCTCACTGGGCTACATTCAAGGAGCATACACCAGTAGTGTGCTGATGTACAAATTCCACTATAATCACACTGCTATTTACAAGTTCGAAGTGGACTCACTGTCCCTCCTAATTTACAACCACTCAACTGAAGTGATCTCACTACTTCTTCAGATGATCCACTCACAATTTATAGACCTTTAGTTCTCTTCATTATAACTAATGAATCCATCCTTCACTATATTTAGATTCTCTATTGAAGTCAAAATTTCATCCACTGATGAATACCCCTTTACCCCTGAATACTGAGCAACAACCTTTGGGAAGTACCATTGGAAAACACCCTACTTTGCGAAGCTCCCAATTTCGCGAAGCTCAAACAAGCCTTCACGAAGTTCTTGCCTCTTCACGAATCACACTACTTAAAGCATGCGGCCTCGTGAAGCACACTTCTTTCAGAGAACTAGATAAGCTGTCACGAAGCTCCTATCTTTCACGAAGCACACTTCCTTTCATGGAGCTAGATTAGCCACCGCGAAGCACCTCTATTTCGCGAAGCACACTACCTTCTTGAACCACCTTCGTGATTAGAGAGCTATGAATTTTCTTTATAAAAACTCTTTTCTTATCTCAAGGGGGTCGATGCCTATTTATAAGATATTCCACTGACGCTCAAACCTTCCGCGTGAATTCAGCGCCATGTCATCAAAAATTACAAAGCTCCAAAATTCCCGCCGAAATTCTCTCAATATTGCAATGCACCACATTTTTTTTTGATCATGGAGGTCGTTGTAATCTCAAAGCGTTCCATCAATTACTTCACGCCTTCATCGTGAAGCCCCACTCGCAATGCCCTTCGCCGCTGCAATGCTCTTCAACTCTTCCATTCACGAAGCTTGTCATAATCACATAGAATCACTGTCAAAATTCTTCTTGTCTTCTCAAAATCCAAATGATGAATCCTATGTTTGAGAAACTCATGATTCTTCCATATTTAAATTAGATCTTCAAGTAAATACTATTTTTGCGATGCTCACCAAACTCCAAATTTTGGACCCCAAAAATTTGGCAAACACTGGGAAACGACGTCACCTTGTATCTGTTCTTTTTGTACCTCCTCCAGATCATCCATTCCTTTGTCATTGTTCTTTGTCAACATGTATTGTCAACAAAATCTCTAGAACTCTACAATTCACCATGGAAACCTGCATTGTCAACAAACACAACCAACACAAAAATGCTGCAATGTTACCTTGAGTGACTTTTGTTAAACATAGTGGTTATTTATGGAGAAACCCTATAAATCATTGTGTTTTATGCTTTACTTATTTCTATTGCATCTGATGTAAGAATGGAAAATTAATGATAAAGAATTAATACTTTAATTGGTCATTGTGTAAACCCTGAACCTGCACTTCCAGATTCAGTACTAACACATGCTATATATATTTTTTGTATGATAGATAAATAAAAAATACACAGTACATTATACAAATTAAGACCTTTTCCGGTCTAGTTTCTGGAGAATTAGACAATAACTTACATATATTGAATTAGAATTTACAAAAATAATTACAATATAACTAATTAGATTCATCAACAGTAGCACCTTAATTGTCCTTTGAGCATTTAATTGATCCTATGATGTTTTTTAAAACTTGGGATGTGTACAAAAATCTCAGTAAGGTATATAAATAATGTAAAACCGTTAGTCTAGTGGAAACATGAAAACCCTTTAAAACCCCTTTTCTTGAAAACTCATATGAATGAATAGAAACATCATGTAGTTTTCTTGGGAAATATTTACCATATCACTATTAAAATCACCCATACACATGGAAAATCCTTTTGGTCAACTTCCATCTATGGAGTTCCCAATTCATTGGAGAGCTATAATGGGGTTCACCCGTCATATCTTGAGCTATAATGGGCTCAACCCAACATATGTTGAGCTATAATGGGATCAAACCAACATATCTTGATCTATAATGTTATAAAACCAACATAAATAATATCCGAGGAATATATCATGAATAAGACAATTAACAACTCATTTACACCCTTGAGAAAAACACATTCACAATTTCAAATACCATTTTTTCATATAATGTTTTTTAGAATATAAACATCGCACACACAATAATGAAATAATATTATTAAAAAATAACTATGAAAATATATAATGGAGATTTTATAATAATAAAAAATCATAAAATAATAAGATAGCACTCATTATATTAAGAAAAATAACAATCTCTTTGTATTTTATAAAGGAGACATTTAAAAGGATTTATGAGGAAAGTTATTTACAAATACCTTAACATTAAAGAGAGAATTGATTAAATGAAGGGATTATGTATATATAATTTAAGTACAAAAAACAAAAAACAAAATAATAAAATTAAATTTCTTATGTCATATTAGCATGATAGAAACCCTTGAAGTTAAAGATTAACCCAATGAATGGAAATTGGGTTTAGAATCCATTTACGAAATTTCAGCATGGTAATGGATGTATATGAGAGATATTAATGAGATAGAATTGGGATAATCATAATTAATATATCATAAGGTAATTATGGGTTAGGTGTTAAAACATACACCATCATTAGGAATAAAAAATTAAATAGCATAACATAAGGGTGATTCTTGAATAAAAGTGAGAAAGAGAGGATCCCTTACCTCAGGTTCGACTTCCATAAAACATTTTTAAACCTTATATATGAAGGTTAAAATAGTGTTATTAATATTTTATAGAAAAATATTCATGTTTATAACACCTTTCATGATCATTTTATAACATCATTCCACCTATTAATTAATAATATTTTGTTAATTCCACTGTTTTGGGTGCGTGCATTACATGGTTTCCATGAGTGGTTCATAATGGATTTTCATGTAGATTGTAAGAGAAAATTAAGAAGTGGAATAAAATAGTGTTTTCATGTTTACATAACATTAAATTATACCATTTATCATTTTGAATTCTGATATGAGGATTATTCATTATTTAAAATATTAATGATGTTCGTTTAGATCATTTTGGTGGTTCTTTGATAATAACAAACTCTTTTTGTTTTGTAAATTAGTATCATGCATAAAAAAATGATTATAGAACCTTAAATAAGATATAATATATAAATTATAATCTGGTTTAACCATAAAAATGGTTTTATGACCAGTCTTGAAGGGACTAAAAGAAATTGAAAACACACAGTTCATGATGTCTGTAAATCGACCAACAGAGACGGTGTTTTAATTTCTAGAATAAGTCAAAGAGGAGAATAAGTATAATGGTTAATCTTCCATAAACATGATGAAATATATAATATTTAAGATAATTTATCATTCATTCCTCTTGTATAATGGTAGGTGAGGAAATAAGAATAATAGAAAATAAAATGAAATGAAAAGAAAGAAAACAAAAGAGGATGTTTACCTCTTGATCTCTTCTCCTTGAGATCCTTCTTAAGGACCTTGGTTTTGGACTTTTAGTGAGACCATAAGGTCATGGTCTTGGGGAAGGGGATTTATAGGATTATTTTGTAGAACTTAGGCAAGGATCAAGGCATTAGAAGTGTGGTAGGAATAGGGGAGAAATGGGTGGTATTTATAGTGGAGGAGATGAGTTTTCCCTTATTTTAATTATTATTTTTTTATTTTTCTACAAAACAAGAAACAATTATGATTACAAGACCAAAATAGTAATAATTTCATTTTAGTTCTAGATAAGTGTGCTTACATCAGCAAAACGTCATCTATGACTCCATAAATCAAGTATTTAGCTTAATTTTTAAATTATTGTATTTCACTATTCATAAAAAATTCAAGTATTTTAGAAAATTACCAAAACTTCACCCCAACCATTTTTGATGTGTAGAATACAAAAATGAACTCCATTTTATCAAAATATTTTTCTAAACATTATTAATTTATTTTTTTTAAAAATTATAATTCACTCAAAAAATACAATTTTGAAATTAAAACTTCTTTTCTAACACTTTGAAAAATTCCTCAAGGTCTCTTAAAATTATCTTATAATCATGTGTCATAAAAATAATTATTTATGAATAAATTTTATGAAAAAAATTTCATTTAAATTATTAAATTAATCATAAATTTTTAATTAAATATATATGGTTTACAAAAATACCAACACTTAATCAATAATTTTTAAAATATTTATTTACTTATATTATGACATAACTATATCATATTGACACTTGTAAGATGGCTAAATTTTATTTATAATTTAATTGGTGAATTTACTATTCATAAAGGTACATTACTATTCCTAAGGTTCAAGTTACTATTCATAAGGTTACATTACAATTCATAAGGGTCATGTTACTTTTCATAAGTGTAGGTTACTATTCACCAAAAATTAAGTTTGTTCTATTAGAGTCCATGAAACTTACTGATCACAATCGTGTATGTCTGTTTTTTGAAATTCAAAACACCGAAGAGGAAAAATTATTTTTAAGGATTAGTTTATAAAGGTCACATAGTATTTAGTAGTTCATCTAAGCACATAGTGTTTCCTTTTAAAATCTTGGGATGTTACACAAAGAGATTGAATTAAAATAATAAGAATTCATAAAAATAGTGTACCACTAATTCAAACCCTCTTAGTGGCACCTAAATAATCTCTAGGATCTATAATAATGAATAAGGTGGAATCTAAAATTATAAACTAGTTCACATATACTATTTTTAACTCACTCACACCCACTTTCATTAATTAGACCTGCTTCAATTTTTGACATTAAAAAATTTCATAAATCCCCTTTCTTTTTCTTTCAAAAACACAAAATAATTAAAAATAAACAAATTGATATTTTTTTCATTCTCTACATGAGATAACTTCATGGAATGATATTATTGTATTCCTAGGGGATAACATTTTAATAGAGATACATGAAAAAATCTCCCACTTTCAACTAGTTCCATTTCTGAGGAGGTTTACTAAGTTTCTAATGCATTTTTTTATATTATCAAAAATATAGATACCAATTTAGAGACCTTAGAACATAAAATAAATAGAACAAATCACTCAATAATTATGAAAGTGTTGCTGAGTAAGAGGAGAACCTAGTTATTGACCCTTAAAGTACAGAAAATTTAATAGATCTAGATGAACATTTTATTTCTTATTATGAACCCAATAACCCAACAAAATGAGAGTTTTAAGAACCTAAAAGAGACATGGAAGATAAGATAACTCTTAAGAAATTAACTACATCATATGATGATAATTAATAAAAAAGTATGGAATAACAAAGGTACTTGCTGGTTTTGAAATAAAATTATGTTTTATTCATCAAGTTCCAAAATTCCATAGACTTCGTGTTGAATATACACAAAAACAATTATGAGATTTTATCTATCTATTTATGAACATGAAACCACTAGAGGTTAATGAAAACCAAATAAAACTCAATTTTTTCTTTTATTATTGGATGGAATGGAAAAAAGAGGTGTCATACTACTCCAATTATTCTTTGATAAGGGATTGTAATGAATGGAAGATTTTTTTTCTAATTTATCCCATTCTTTTATGATAAATTTTATTTGGAAATTAATATATGGGATTAGAAAACCCCAATGTGAAACCTTACACGTGTATTGTGAAAGATCTAAAATATTGTATTTTAGTTTCCCCCACCATCAAATTAATAAACAACCATCGATTCAATAATTTTATGAGGAAAAAACACCCATTGTGGGGTGGTAAAAAATATTATTTATATTTTTCTAGTACAACATAGTGGATGACTAGGGTCATATCTGTTAATGTGACATTGGATTTTAAGTCAATAAAAAACTACTCAATCACTTATTTTATTTTTAATTTTTTATATTTTATAAAAGTAATGAAAATATAGGGACTTTGAAAATAGTCTGAATACATAAGATTAAATTAAAGTAAGTAAAATATAAACAAGGGTTAGTAAGAAGGGACTTGGTCCTTGGTTTGGCTACTTGTGTTCCTTCATTATCCATAATTGTTTTCTAAAATATATTTGATAGTTTATCCCATATTCCACTAACCAGTATCCTCTATATTGAGTGTTAAACTTATCATGCTTGGGATATTTCTTTGGTGATAAAAATCTCACCACCTATAATAGTCAATAATAAAAAATACTCCTCAATCGGGGGTGAAAAACATTCTATGACCTAGCTCCATTATATTACATTTCATATTCGAAACACACTCAACTATATAATACAAATATAATTCTTGAGAGAAATAGGGGATGGATGTTTGGTAGGGAATATAATAAAGTAGTGAATTATATCATAGAATGAATGAAAATATCGACATCACCCCTTAATAAACCTTTTGATAGAAAATAAATATAATAAATTTAATAATAATAATTTTGGAATGATTGAGAAAACATTCCCCAAGGAAAAGCCTCATGTTAGTCACTCACTATTGTGAGTGTGAGAGATCATAGTGGGGGGGGGGAGTGGGAGAGAGAGGGACAGGAAGAGAAATAATTAAGAGTTTATTAAAACAATACATCATCTGAATTATAGTCAAATTGAAATAAAATAATACAAAATTCATAAAAAATTCCATAGGATAAAATCTATGAGTGAATCCCTAATGAACAAAAACCCCATGGAAACTCCAAGTTACCTTTAATTTATAGGTTAATTCTAACAAGTTGGATTTTCATTCTAAAATATATTTGATCCATACACAAATATAAATATGGTTAAACATCCTTGATTTTATGACTTAAATCTTAGAGATATTATGGAAGACTGTATTTTTAATTTCCCTATTGACTATGTAAGTCACAGTATGAAATATAGGCAGTGCATACAGACCTCCCTGGAAAGTCTATCTCTACATGAATGCATGCATCACCACACCCACTTCCATATCAACAACATCATTATTTCCTTAATAATTTTGAGTTTTCATCTTCTTTATCATGTAATAGAAATCTTCATATACACACAAGTAGTGAAAGTATTTAGAAGGATTCTAGTGATTTACCATATTTATAATGAAATATCTCAAGATTCCCATTACTTACCATGGTGGTCATAGGGTTTTATAGTGGTAGTGTTGGGATTCTGTGGTTCTCCAATGGTGTTTCATGCATGGAGGTGGACACGTGGTGATTCATAGAAGGATGATGGGCTTGACCTTGATCTTCCCTATGGTGGAAATAGTAGTTCATTAGCTTCACACCAGTATAGCTTGAGATCCTCTCTAAATTCAATTGTAAATTGTATCATGATGGTTGTCAAAAAATATCTTGATATGAATATGAAAAATAGTAGTTATCATGCGATAGAAGAAGGCTTTGAAGTAATCGTTTGAACCAGTTTAATGTGGATTTTAAAAATGGTGAACAATGCCTCACACTTCAAGTACAAAATAATTTTTATGCCTACGAGGGGTATCGTTATCATTAGGTTCACTCGTTAGTTGTTCATTTCCTCACCATGGTACCAACCATTAAAACACCCCTAATGGTTTCACGATACATGGGATCTAGGATTCATATTCTAGTACCAACACATGCTATTTTTTCACCTCTTTTACTTCCCCACCACATACCGCAGTACAACCAGGTTGGATACCTCATAGTGGATGGCTAGGCTCCTTTAGTGCTAGCAATATTGAATGAACCCCTTTTAAATTAAACTCATTGAAAAATTATCAAATGGTGATATAATATAAAGTCTTAAAAAGTATCACAGAGTCTTTCAAACCATGTGTTGAAAATTTTGAGAAGTATTACAAAGTGTTCCTTAAGAGTATTAGTAAAAGCATTTCAAACTACAATATTTTAAGTACTTTTTAATTCCTTTAGTCTCCATACATTAAATTTTTAAAAACCCCTTAAAGAATTATAAAATTAATCAAATTCTTAGAAAAGTGGGTAAAGTATTTTGGAGTCCAAGACAATTCATAAAAATTTTTCCTTTTCCATTTTACATGTTATATTATTGGAATTATATGCTTATTCATTTCAAGACAATACCACTTTAATTATAATCATACCTTTCAAGATAACCTAAAAACATCCAAAAATAACTTTAAAACACAAAAAATAAAATGTTGTATTTTCTCTAATGATTCCAAAGATAGATAAACCAATTAAAAATTTTGATTTGATCCATTTTGATAATAAATCCCAAAATATCAAAATATACTAAGTATTCCATAATTACCCATAAGTTAATAAAATAGTGGGATTAAAATCATTAAAATGAAAAATAAAATTAATGAAAATATCATCTCTTTTAATTCCCCTATGCTTAAACTTTTCACTCCTGATAAATCTTCTTATACTAAGATCAATTTATATTTCTTAAAGTATTAATGGAATCACTTTTCAATTAAAACAACCAAATAAATAAAATTTCTCCTACATGGATCACAATTCTATATTTGCATAAAATTTTATTTAATCTCATTGGAATTATCATTATATTTTTTTTCTTACCACTCCATAATTATATCTCTCCTCACTTAAGGATTTTATAATAGATACTTTATCATTCATAAGAGCATGCATGATTTCCATAGGCTTGATGTATTTGAGGAACCTCTTCTTCACAGATTCATAAAAGTGTTTCAATCAAGCATAATTTACTTGGTTTGTTATATGGGTAATGGTTTTATGGGTTTTAATTTTTAAAATCTCATAAGATGGATGAGGAGTGTTTTTTTCTCTAAAGAAAAGTAAAATGAATAAAAATAGTTTGCACTCAACAATAATGTGATTCTTAGTCCCATTTTTAAAAAGTAAACTCCTGAAACCCTGTGACTATTTTTAATAGTCCACAATTCAAAATTTTAGTATTAGAAATATTTATTCACTCTTACCTTAGTCGCATCATTTCTATTTTCATCATTTTAAATTTGTAATTTTTGTACATAAATGTATTTTGGATAAAAATAGAGGCATATTGAATGTAAAATAGTGGTGAACTCCCAAACCATATTTTATTGATATTTTATAAATATTTCAATCATTTCAACTTTAATTTTTTTTGAAAGAATCTTTAAATGTCATAGTATATTTTTTTCTAAAATATCCCCCCATACTTGAGTTTAATAATGACCAATAAATTACTTCTTAAGTTGGTTGGAAATTTGTAATTATCTTATAATGTTGTATTCTAACAAGGTATTTCATGGCTACTAGGGGATCAATAATATGGTTATATGTAAAGGTTGTATTGAAATAGAAGTTAAATAGAGAAATGGGCTCGTAAAATGGTGCCTTAATTATATTTAACACAATTTAAAAAATCTAAAAACATTAATTAATAGAAAAAGTTCCATATTTCACAACATACCTAAATAATATCAAGAAAAATAGAAGTGTAATGAATGCGTGAAAATATATTTAGAAACCTCTTGGGTTGGGAAAATTAAAAATTGAATAACACTTGTGCACAAAATATTAAAATTTCCAAAACATCATCAAATGAGCATATTTAAAAAAAAGAAACAAAAATATATTTCAACAATAATAAAAATACTTAGAAATAAAAATCATATAGACTTTTCCAAAATATGAATATGATCTGAATTTTTGCAAAGTATTTAATGAATCTTAATATTCTTAAAAAAATTAAAAATAGAAAAAATCACAAAAAACTAAAAAAATAGTAGTAAACTATAATCACACATAGACTATTACTACCATCATTTTAATTAAAATATGATAAAAATTTCATTGAAAAAAATATTTTGGTAGAAAACAATACAAGGTAAAAATTAGCGATACAACCTAACTTAGTGGTAGTGGTATCTTTGATTTATTATCTTAAATTATACCCAACTAAGAAAAAAATAATAAATTTATTGAATAAAAGGAAAGGTAAAGGAAAAGGAAAAGTAAATGGATAAATCTTGGTTTGGTCCCCCAAGTGGGTACTTGGGTTTTACTGCCCCTTGAAATATGGTTCTAGTGGTTAACCAAAATATGACGGTGAGTGAGGTTTATTTTATATAAACCATAAAAACTTCTTCCTTATAGTGCTATCTAATTTTCATTGCTTGTGAAAGATCCCAGAGATAGAGTATAATGAGTCCATCAACTTCTCTATAAGGTTCAAATTTTATGGTGGGGATAAGAAAAATAATGGAGCCTCATCCTTTTCTTTGACGACATATTCTTTGTATACATATTCTTGAACATCTAGGGATTTCTCATGATGTGTTACATTAAAAATAAATCAATGGTAAATTCATTTAATAATTATTTTTGAATAAAATTGAAATAATATGAATCATTATTAAAATACCCCCCCTCTAAGTTCACAACTCGTGACTCAGTTAATTTATTAAAATCCACTAGGATTTATTCATTTACTCCCTCAAGAATATGTTCAATAGGTTTATGGAGTTTCATGTGTTCCTCATTAGGTGAATCTTCTCCATCAAATTTATCCCTTGATTTAATCCAAGTGTTGGAAAAGTTGGAAAATTCTAAATAGTGGTATGTAATAATCAATTGCATTTTAATAAAATTAAATCAAAATGTGTTCAGGAAAAATATTATCTACTTGAATTGGATTGGATTAAATCTATTATAGGAAAGGATAATTAAGATCATATTATTATAATTATTTAAATATTTCCTTCTTATCCTCTTCAAGTTCATCAATAGAAAATATTCATGGTAAAAGTTATTCCACCATGGGTTCTAGTTCTTGTTGCTCTAGTTGCTGCTCATGTGATGCAAGGAGGTATTAACTTAAATTTTTTATTTGGTTTGTCACTTCCAAAATGTCTTTTCTAATTTCTTACAACTGATATTATATTTCATTATTAATAATTTCCTCTTTTTTCACCTAGTAGTAGTTACTCCATGCATAATAATCCAAATTGGAATATATTTTGGATGGATTTTTTTTTAGTTTTTATGGAAAAATAAAAAACTAATTAAAAAATGTAAAATTAAAAGAAAATGACTAATTGGATTGGATCCTAAGAAACAATTCTATTTTTTTTACATACATGTTGTGGGTTGGTAAAAAAATATTATTTACATTTTATTATTGCGGTATAGTGGATGAATGTGATTATAAATATTGGGGAGAATTAGGTTTCCAAGTCAATAAAAAAAAATACTCAATCACAAATTTTATTTTTAGATTTTTATATTTTATGAAATTAATTAAAATATGGGGAATTTATAAGTAGACCACATGAATGAGATGAAAGTAATGTGAGTTAAATATAAATAAGGGTTAACAAGAAATAACTTAGTCCTCGGGCTGACTACTTGAGTTCCTTCACTATCCATTTTTATTTTATAAATTATATTTGATAATTTATCCCCTTGTACATGAACCAACATCCACTACACTGAGTGTGAAACTTATAATGCCTAATACATCTATTTGAAACAATAAATCCTACCTCCTACGATAGTCAAGGATGATGAACACACCTCATTTTATATTATAACACCTTCCAAGACCCAAATCTTTTCTATTCCATTTCATCCCTTGAACAACCTCAACCACATCATATAAAGAAAATTCCATAGAGAAGGGAGTGAATAGATTGTTATGATGGAATAAAACAAAGAAGTGCATTATATCTTGGAATTATAGACAATCACTGTATAACACATTAATATAATAACTTCCAAAATAAAAATAGAAAATAAATATAAATAATTTAAGAGCTAGAATTTGGGAAAAATTTAGAAAACATACCCCAAGTCCAAGCCTCAAGTTATTAAGTCACCATCACGAGTGTGAGAGATCACAGTGAAGAAAGAGAGAGATACATTAGAGAGAGAAACAAAGAATAGTTTATTAAAATTATAAAATATATAAATTATTGTGAAGGTAAAATAAGATAACATAGAAGACCTAAAATACTCTACAAGACATACCTCTTAGAAAAACCCTTGTGAAAACCCCCATAGAAACTCCACATTAACTTTAATTTATAATAAAATTCCCCAAAGTAAGATTTTATTTCTAAAATCTCCCTTGAAAAAATGTATATCACATGGTGGTAAAAAATCCATGAATTTCCTCATGAAATATTAGAGATATTCTGTGAGATATTATATTTAATTTTTCTATTTATTGTTTAAGTTGAAGTATAAAACATCAACCACGTGTACATCCTGAAAATTTCCTTAATAAAAGAAATCATGTTTTATAATGATGATTTTATTATATTTTATAACATAATCCCATAAAAAGGATAATAAATTTAATAAGAACATTAAATTTATAGAATAAAAATATCAATTAGAATTGAAAATTTTACAATTGGAAAATAAATAGAAATAAATAAATTTATAAGAATAGGAAAATTAAGATCTTCTTGATCCCCTAGGATCATCACATCCTTGAACAAAATTGTACAAAGAAGAAAAAAAATCAATCCAATAGATATTTTAGAAAAAAAAAGAAATGTTGAACCTTGAGGTGAATTAAGGTAAATGATAAATGATAGAATTAAGAGGTATTTTTAGGTGGTAATATGACCATCAGAATAATGATATGACCATTGGAATAATTATATGATCATTAGAATAATATACTGACCATTAAAAATAGTAACCTAAACATTGGTCAATATAATCATTGGTCAATGTTACTATTTAGAATTATGATCATTGTAAATAAGGTAACTATTAGAATTAGTGTTTATAAATAGTAATGGAAAAACATAAGTGATTTATAAGGGAGAAATGTTGGCCTCAACCAGTAGGATCATGCCTTATGAACCCCATTTACCTGAATTTAGGATGGAGGTATCATCACTAGGGTTCAGCCTTGACTAGAACCAAGTATATATTTAATATGTATGGCTTTAGAGGAATTTATTATAGGATTAGTTCAAGTCCTGGGTGATCACCACTAGGTTAATGTTTTCTTAACCACCCCATGAAACTACCACCATCAAACACCTTACCCTTAGGGTGTATGCTGGTGTAATTAGTGGGTTTGTATATAGAACTTAGTATAATGAAAGTGTAATTACATTTTTAAAAATGAAATATTTATTTCTTTAATACCATTTCATTATTATTTTATTTGATAAAATATACACAAATATATGATAAATTTGATAAATAGATTTTTAGATACAAATAAAACATAATTTTATTTTTATAAAATATATATGCATTTTTAATAAATTTATTTATTCTAAATAAAATTTATTTTCATGAAATAGTTTTATAAAAACCTATTTATTTAAATATAAATGATAATATGATTTTATAATGTTCTATGAAATTTTTATAAGTGTTATAAATTTGACCATGTCATAAGGACTATTATTTATTAATAAATAATATTTTTTTATTTAAAATATTAAATTATCATATTTTGGAAATTATTTTGATAAAATAAACATTATTTTTAAAATTATCATGTCTAAACTAGTTTAGAGTGAAAATTTGAGATTTTTATAAAATAATTAATTTTTTATTGAATTGTAAAAATATAGTTTGGTGTTTAAGATATGTTTTATGACTCCATAGATATGTAATAATTATGTAATAATTAATAATACTGAATACATGACCAAAAAATAGATTATTTTCTCAATATTATATATTTTAATGGATTTAAATCAATTTTCAAACCTATAAATGAATTTGCAAAGTCTAAAATGAAATTTAATATTTTAGAAAACTATATTTTATAGAAAAGTTAATTTTTATGTGGCTGAAGTATTGTTAAAAAAATAATTTAAGTTATATTACATTAAATTATTATAAAATATGACTTAAGTGTCTAAAAACTTGAGAAAAAATTTTTAGTAAGCCAATGATTTTTTATTTTCCATAACCTAAAATGTTGTGGTGTATATTTAGAAACTATTTAACAATTACTACAATTTTACTATAAATTCCTTCCCATCCTCCCATTTATATCAACTTTCAATCATTTATCCATGATTTTTTGGTCATTTTACCTCCCAAAGAGTCCCTCCAAGATTTACTTATGTCTCAAGGTTCCATCATAAAGTTATAGGGAGAAACTCTTCAAGGTAAGAGGAATATATTATTATTCTATTCCATTAGTACCTCTTTTGTGGTATGTATTGTAAATATTGAATTAATTTCTTTTCATACACTTTTTATTATTCTATTACTAAAAAAATATTTTTTATCAATGTGATACCTTCTTTTACTCTCATTATACCTTTTTATTAATCCACACTGTATACTCATCTTACTATAGAAATAATTTCTTGAATTTCTCTCTTTGACATGATATATTATTATATTGTGAATTACAAAACCACTTTCGTATCCATGTGTATTTTCCTTGATGTAAACATAGATTATTTTTTATGTATTTTCATGTATGAAACCCACATTTCCTTTTTCATGGGTTAAAAATGATGTAGTATTCATGTATGTAAGAACAATACTAAATCAATGACTTCACATGAAACCTATTCATTATATCCCATGGTTTATTTAAAAAATTATTTATCACTTGATATATATATATCAAAAATTAATTTAGACATATGAAGTTTTTACCCTGATAGCACTCCAATTAATTATGTAAATAAATAATCTCTAGATATGACTTGTTTTATGATACCTTGGTGAATAAACTTAGAAATTATGTTTAAATAAACCATTGTAATAAACCTTAGTGATATGATTAAAAATGTATCCTTTTATATTGTATCTGAATTAATATGTTATATATCATGTACTTATGATTATTACATCATGTTATAGCTCATTTTTTCATCCTGGATGATCTCTCATGTTCTGTTTCCTTTGATTATCCCTTATTTGGATTTATTCTCACCCTTTTCTATTTATGTATGTACCCAAGAAATCAATTTTAGTGAGATAACCTAGGATGGAATAATAAAGTATTCTTTCAAACAGATTAAATAAATTTTATATTTATGTTTTTCTTATGTAATTCATGTATTATATACCTAGTTTATAGGACACAAAACCTAAAAATATCTTTTGAAGTTGCTAATGTAATACCTTTTTAATGAATAATATTAACATTAATTCATTAAAATTCAGGACACTATAGCTAGTATCAAAGGAAAGATTTAGTTATTTTTAGAAATTATAACTTTAAAACATAGTAATATCCCTAGTGATAAGTCTAAATATAGGAAAAAAACTTAAAATTTTGGTGAAGTACAGAATGAGTGGTTTCCACAAAATAAAATCCCTATATAGATACTAAAAGTGGATATTTATTTATCATAGTTTCTACTAGGTGTAATAACCTGTAAAAGGGTACATCGGGTATTAACTCAATCGTCACTTGGTACATGAAAAAGAGGCATTGCTGCACATCTAGTTTGAAACTCTTGTGGGGATATTCTTTGGTTAATCACATGATTTTTATAAAGCATTAAAAAGGATATATATATATATAATGTAATATTTTTATAAGATTGAAGTATATCATCCTATAATCATGGTATAATAAAATTTTAGTATAAATATTTCCTTTATGATTTACAATAGTAACAAATTTCTCACTTTGGTTTTCTTCTTCAAGAAAAATAAAATTTAATTGAAGGACTCTCAAATATAATAAATTCAATTGATAGTGCAATTAAATTATTCCTAATATAAATAATATGGAGTTGGAAAGTTCACGATGATGATGAATTAGTTTACTCAGGTTATGAATAACAACCTAAACTATGTGGAGCATCTAACTTCACTAAGGAAGGATAACTAGATATTGAATACTTTATGCCTCAATGAACACATGTTTTTATTGGAAAATATGATACACTAATAAAAAAAATGGATTAATACTATTGAAAACATATTTTCTATACTCCATTTTCCTGAGCAAGATAATGTTACATTGGCAGTATATCTCTTACAGGGACAAGCTGATTAGTGGTGGACACTGATCAAGAACATAAAGCCAAGGGATAAGGTGGAAGCCATGGAATGTAAAGACTTAAAAAAATTTATTTTCAATATATATTTTAATCCTACCCCAAGAAACAATATAGAGTGGTAATTACTTGAGTTGAAAAAAGGATAAAATGAATTTGTGGGGAATCATGAGATAAACATTACAATTCAATCTTTTTCATCGATTATGATGGGAATATCAACAGATTATTTTGCAGATAGAGACCCTATCTATGAATATAATTGGAAATATGATACTTTGGGAGTTACAAAGATATAATACTATGTTATATCAAAGTTGAAATGGAGTTTGAAGATTCCCAGTTGACTTATAGACAAAATGAAAAGGAAAGAAGAATATATAATTTTTTTAAAAGAATCTAGATGGGAAGAAAGTAAAACACCTTATGTGCAGTAAATGTGGAAAAAATTATTTGTGTAATTATTTATAAGGAATTTAAAAGTAGTATAAGTGTATAATATATGTCTATATTGATTGAAAATTTCATGGAGATTTTAAGCCTCAACATATGAAGATTAATAAAAAAGAGAGTATAGTTCAAGAACAACCTGTTGTGAAATGATTTAAGTATGGGGAGCATGGAGAGTTTGTTAATCAATGTACAAATTAAAAGATAATTGAGATAAATATCCATTACCATTAGTAGAGGCCACATGAGATGGGTTATTCCTTTTTGATCATAACAGACGAATTCAAGTCTCTAAATGATGTTTTGGTAGACACACTCATCATACACTCAAATATAGCGAGAACATTAATTGATTCTGGTTCTACGCATTATTTTATTTCATTCACTTTTATAAATAAAATCAAGTTAATCCTAACAATTATAGTGGTGTAGTTTTTGGTTAAAACTATAGGAGTAACTATTCAAACATAAAATATATATAGTGATTCCTCTAATAACTTTAGTGAGTGAAATATATCTAAGACTAGTGGTCCTTCCAATGGTGGAATTTGACATAATACTTCGGATAAATTGGTTGTCAACGTATAGAGATAAGATAAACTCTATAAGGAAGAATATTTATATTATCTTGATGGGAAAATATATTGTTATCTTCAAATGAGAGATATCCCAACCTAAGTATTCAAATAACCACCTCCTGTTTCCTTCTTTATGGAAATTAATGGTGAAGAAGGAGAAAAAATAGAATGTATAATATTAGATATATACCAATTATTTGGGAGTATATAGATATATTTCTTTAAGAGTTACCTGGAACTCCCCCATAAAGAGAGGTATATTCCTAAATTGAAGTCATACCTAGATCCAAGATGATATAAAATACCCCATATATAATAGAATATGTTGGCTTATAAGAATTAAAGAAGTAACTTCAAGATCTTTTGGAGAAGGGTTAAATTTATCCGAGTGAATCTCCGTAGGGAGAAATTGTTCCCTTTTTAAATAATAAGTATAGATCAATATATTTATGCATTTTTTATAGGGAACATAATGGGATCATAGTGAAGAAAAAATACCCTCCACCAATTATTGATGATTTTTTTGACTAACTTCATGGGGATCAATTATTCTCTAAAATTGACCTTTAATAATGGCATCATAAGATGAGGGTTAAGAAAGAATATATCCCAAAGACTACCTTATAAAAAAGATATTAACATTAAGTGTTTATTTTTATGCCATTTGTTTTGACTAATGATATAGTTATATTTAAGGAGTTTTTGAATAGATTATTTTGGGACTAACTTTATAAATTTTGAGTGGTATTTATTAATGATATTATATTATTTTCCAAAAAAGTCATATAGATTATGATGATCATCTAAGGGTCATATTAAACTTTTTTAGGTAAGAGAATATTTTTGGTAAACTCAGAAAATGTTATTTCTAGTTATAAAAAGTCACATTTTGGGGTCATATTATTACTAGTGAAGGAATATAAATGGAACCAACAAAGAAAAAGGAAATATAGGAGTCTCCATTTTTAATAATAGTTGCTAAGGTTTTTATTTTCATTGGTCTAGTAAGATACTATATATTGTTTGTGATTTTTTAATGGAATTCTAATCCAATACATAAGTTAACCCAAAAGGGAGTTAAGTTTATCTGGATAAAGGAGTGTGAGGAAAGTTTCCAATAACTGATGAAGTGGTTGGTTAGTTCCCCTTTTAATACTTTACCCTATAATAGTGAATAATTTTTCATTTATAATGATTCAAACTTTAAATGAATTGGATTAATACTCATGAATAATGAAAAATTATTGCCTATGCATTGTGATGGTTAAATCCTCATGAACGAAATTATTTTATCCATGATCTGGAGTTAGATGAAGTTATATTTGCATTAGTGATATGGAGACACTATATTTATAGGGAGAAGTGGGATATATACACTGACCACTAGAGTTTAAATTATATATTCACATAAACTAAATTGAACATGAGACGAGTGATATGGTTGGAACTCCTTAATGACTACTATTGTTCTATCTATTATCAACTTGGAAAATTCAAAAAAGTTACAAATACATTGAGTAAGAAAGACCTCAGAGTTCTTGAGAAGATAAGGATTAAATAAGATCCATTAATAAAATAATTGGTAATGATAGAAATATAAGTCATAAGGAATGGGACATCATCAATCCTATCCCAAATAATTTCCCAACAATAATTATTAGAGAAGATCAATAAAGAAAAAAGAGACATTTATAACTTACAAAGGAAGATAAAATCTGTGAGAAAAAATGATTTATGAGTTCAATGTTGATTAAGAGGGATTAATAAGGTATTTTATAAGGATATGTATCATATCTAATGTAGAATTAAGGAAAGAGATGATGGATGAACCTCACAAATCTACATTCTATATACATCCTAGAATCACCAAAATTTATAGAGATTTGTAAGATGATTATTGGTGGGATAACATGAAAAGGGAGATTGTTGATTATACTACTATATGTTTGGTATGTAATCAAGTGAATTATGAGTGATAACTAACAAGAGGAGTGTTGAAACCACTACCCATACCTATATGTAAGTGTAACAACATCACTGTGGATTTTTACTAGCCTTTTGAAGAAATCCATGGAAAACAATACTATTTGGGTATTTATTGATAGATTGGAAAAGTCTACCCATTTTATCACTATATGAGAATATTTCTCCCTTGAAAACCTTACTCATATGTATACTTTTGAAGTGGTGAGACTTCATGGGGATCTAATATCAATTTTTATACTATAATCCAAGATTTACTTCTAAGTTATAGAGGATACTTCAAAAGGCTATACATACTAAAGTAAACCTCAGAACAACCTATCATCCTCAAACTAATACATAGTCTAATAGGACTATTGAAACATTGGAAGAAATGTTATAGTCCATCTCACATGATTTACAAGTATATTGGGATCAACATGTTGCACTTATTAAATTCTCCTATAATAATAGTTTCACTTGAGAATTCAAATGTATCCATATGAAGCACTCTCTGAGAAGAGGTGTGGAACTCCAACATGATGGGATGAAGTTGGGTAAGGAAACCATTGAGGATATACATTATGAATGAAACTGTATAGAAGATACATGTAATCAAAAATAATATATTGGTTACTCAGATTCAATAAAATAGTTATGATAACAATTGAAGGAAGGACTTTTAGTTTTATGCCAAGGATCATATATTCCTAAAAATAACACCATGTAAAGGGTTCATGAGTTTTAGAAAGAAAAGGAAGATAAGTATATGGTATATTATACCATTTTATATTATGGAGAGTGTTTTTATAGTTTTCTATCGAGTAACACTACCTCTAAATATCTCCAATGTCTAAGTGTTTTCCATGTGTCTTAATTAAGAAAGTATATATCAGAACCAAAAAATATACTAGAAAAAAATTGTATAGAATTAGAACCCAATCTATCATATAAATAAGAACCAATATAGATTATTTATGAAATGTAAAAAATATTGAGGAATTATATAACCCGATTCGTGAAATACTTAGAGAGAAATCACAATTTGAAAGAAGAAACCCGGGAGCTTGAATAGGTGATTATGGAGAAATATACCCATTTATTTTGAGGTTGGAAATAACATTTGAGGATGAAATTTCTTAATGGGGGAGAATGTAATGACCCAAAAATTCCAATAATATAATAACACATTTTTCACAATAACAATTTTGTTATAGTTTACAATATAATCCCATAAAAATGATAGTAAATTTCATAAGAACATTACAATTATATATTAAAATAACCATAAGAATTAATAGTACTACAATAGGTAAATAAATAGAAAGAAATAAAATTAAAATAATAAGAGAATTAGGATCATATTGATCCTATAGAATCATCATAGTCATGAGAAAAACTATAAAAATAAGACAAAACATTAGTAATCCAAAAGAAATTTTCTAAATGTGGAACCCTGAGGGGAATTGAGTAAAATGATAAATGAAGGAATTAGGAGGTATTTTTTGGAGTTAATATGAATGTTTTAATAACTATATGACCACTAGGATTGTGATATGATTGTTAGAGTAGTAACATCACTATTTCAAATAGTAACCTATCCATTAATTAATATAAAAATTGATAAAAATAACTATTGGTAATATTGTTACTGTTATAATTAGTGTTTATAAAGGTCAATAAAAAATATAATTGATGCATAAGGGATAAATTATTTCCTAAACCAGTAGTATCATGCATTTTGAATCTCATTTATCATAACTTGGAAGGGAGTTAGGGTCCCTAAATTTCACCCTTTACCAAGCCCATATAGAGCATCAATAATTAAGGCTCTAGTTGAATCAACTGTTGGAGAAGTTCAAGTTAGGGGAGACCATCACTAGGTCAATTTTAGTTAAGCCACCCCATTAAACTACAACTATCACACACCTTTCCATTAGAGAATTTGCTGGTGTAATAAGGGGTTATGTATCTAGACCATAGTAAAATAAAAGTGTAATTTTAGTTTTGTAAATGAAATATTTATTTCTTTAATCCAATTTTTAATATTATATTATTTAATAAAATTCACATGAATATAAGATGAATTTTATCAATATATTTTATGATTCAGATAAAACATAATTGTATTTTTAGAAAATATGTATACTTTTATTATAAATTTATGTATTCTAAATAAAATTTATTTTCCTAAAATAGTCTTATAGTGCACTATTTATTTAAATATATATGATAATATAATTTTATAATGTTTGAGGAAATTTTTATAAGTTCTAGAAAGTTAACTATGTTTTAAAGACAATTATTTGTCATAAAATAAGTATTTTATATTAAAAAATAAAATTATCATATTTAGGAAATTATTTTAATAAAATAAACATTATATTTGAAATTGGCATGTTGAATTTAGGTTAGGGTGACATTATGATAATTTTATAAAATAATTTATTTTTTTGTGAATAGTAAAAGTACAGTTTTATATTTATGGTATGTTTTATGACTTAATAAATATTTAATAATGATGTAATATTAATAAAACTGAATAAATAACCAAGAATATATTATATTATTAATATTATTTATTTTAATGGATTCAAATTAATTTCTAAACCTACAAATGACTTTCCAATTTCTAAAATGGAAATTAAGATTTTAGAAAACTATATTTTGTGGAAAATTTACTTTTACATATCCAAAGTGAAATTAAAAAATTTATTTCATTTATAATTCATTAAAATTATATAAAATATGACTTAGAATGTCTAAAACCATGAGAAAAAACCATGGGTTGGCCAATGGTTTTTCATTTTCCACAACCAAGAATTCTGAGGTCTATATTTAGAAAGTATTAAATAATTCCTCATATTTTACTATAAATACCCAACCATCCTCCTGTTACTCTCTACTCAAAACCCTTTATCCATGAAGTTATGATAATTTTACCTCCTAAAGAGTCCCTTCAAGGTATCCTTAATGTCTTAAGGTTCCATCCTCAAGTTTTAGGAAGAAACTCTTCTTGGTAAGGGAACTATTCTTATTTTCCATTTAAATACCTCTACCATGTTATGTATTCTAAATATTGAAATATATTCATTTAATATATTTTTTATTATCCCATTTTTGAAAAATGTTTTTTTTAAATGGAGAAATTTGTTTCTACTCATTACACCTTTTCCTTAATCCACATTGTATACCATTCCTGTTCCCGAAATGGTTTCAGGATTTTCTCTCTTTTACATTCGATATTATTATATTGCGAATAAATAAAACTCTTCCTTTCCCATGTATATTCATCTATATGTAAGTATAATTTATTTATTAGGGCTTTCCATATATGAAACCCACATTTCCTTTTCTTAGGTGAAAAACGATGTAATATTCATGTATATTTTTTTTAAATCAATGAATTTATATGAAACCCATTAATTATATCCCATGGGTTTTTTATAAAATGATTTATTACATGATCCATGTTAAAAATATGAATTTATACATATGAGGGTGTTCCCTAATAGCACCCTAATTCATTGGGTAAATAATTAATCTTCAAATACGTCATGTTTTATGATACCTTTATGAATAACCATAGTAATTATTTTTTATGATACCTTGATGATATAACTTGGTGATATGATTATGAATGTATCATTTTATGTTGTAGACATATTTTTATATTGGGTATAATTTATTTATGATTATTCCCTCATATTATTCCCCATGTTTTATCCTTGATGACCTCTCATATTCGGTTTCATTTTCTTATCCCTTACTAGGATTTATACACACCATTTTATATTGATGTATATCCCTAGGAAATAACTTGAGGTGAGATGAGCGAGGATGAAATAATAAAGGAGTCTTTAAAAAGGATTAAATAAATTGTTTGTTTACATTTCACTTATTTAATTCAGGTATTATATACCCAATTTCTAAGACACTAAACCAAAAAAGTTCTTTAAAAGTTATTAATATAATACTTTGTCAAGGAATTATGTTAAAATTAATGTATTAAAAAGATAGGTTTCCATACCATGTCTGAAAAACTATTATGAAACCCTATCTCCTCATACATGTAATAAGTGCCATGCTAACCACCATGTAAATAAGCTTATTATTTCCTTAAGAATTTTTAGTGTTCATACTCTTCATCATGCATCAGATATATTCATGTTCATGCAATAATTAGAAGTGGAAGGTGGGAATCCAATGATTATAAGCCTCAAGGATACATATATCAAGATCCCAAGTAATTCTCATGGTGATCTAAGGGATTTATGGTGGAAATTATGGACTCTATCAATGCTGTAATAGTGGTCCAAACATGGGGGTAACCCATGGTGATTCATAGAAGGATAAAAGGGTTGAACTAGAGCTTCTATTTAGTAGAAATAATGGTTCATGGGCTTCACAATAACGCAAATCAAGCTTCTATCTAACTTTTATGGTGTATTTCAGCATTAAGGTGGTCATCACATTGCTTTATAGGCATCAAAACCCCAAAAAAACTCATGGGTAATAAAAATGTCATGACATCATCATTTCATATAGTTCATCACATGTTATAAAAATGTTGAACAATTACCTATAATTTGAGTCCCAATTCCATTTTTCATTCATATGGGGCCCCCTTATCATCTAGGACACTTCTTAGCTACCCATTTCCCTACCATGGTAACAAACCATACACCGACCCCCGCACTGGTGTTATGATTCATCTGCCTACAACACCCCATATTAGATTTTATTATCTTTTGGTTCCTGACTATGCACTATAGTAGAGAAAGGTTGGCTGGATCATAATTTCTGTTTAGTATATTCAGTTATATCACTTGAAGGTGAATAATTTTTTAATCATACTCATTGAAAAATGTTCAATCGTTGCTACAAAATAAAGTCTTATGATGTAACAATCAAATTATTTTTAAATTTGTGAAGAAAATTATGAGAAGAATTGTGAATTATTCCTTAAGAATCCTAATTAATATCTTATTATCTCAGCCATGCTAAAGTATTTCCCATTCATTTAGTATCTAACCATCAAAGCCTTATGAACTCCTTAAAGACTTATAAAATTCACTAAAGACCTATGAACATAGGGAAATTACTCTTAAGTACAATATATGTATTATGAAAATTACCTTTTATATTTTTCATGCTACGATATATAAATTTAAAAATTCTTCATACAAATCTAGTACCACTTTGATTCAACTTAATCCCTTCAAGCATATCTCTAGTAATCCTAAAAGAACATCAATACACCTAAAATTCAATGTAGTATTTTCTATAATGATTCCAAATATATATAAAGAAATTAAAAATCAAGATTTAATCTATTTTTATCATAAATTCCAAAATATTTCTAGATACTAAACATGTGATAATTCTATATAAATTGATAAAATGGTTGTATTAATATTATTAAAATGAAAAGGGAAATTAACGAAAATATTTTCTTTGTTAAAAGGCCTTGTTCTTACTGATAGAAACGTGAAAGATACTAATATAGGAGGATCTTTGGTGGATAAAACCCCAACTATTTCTTATAATCTCATTTATAACAAGTCCCAATAATCTAAATAGTTTTCAACAAGGGACCTTATTTATGTAAAAGATACCCAAGAAGTTCCAACTTCCTATTCTAAAAATAGCATGATTGTTGTCCAACTTAGTGATCTGACCATCAAGGTGAGGTCCATGATGTTGTCCAACACTTAAAAAAACCAAACCCAAGGTTAAACAATGTTTTAACCTCAAGTTAATCATGGAATCTATGCCTAAAATAATAACTATAGTGACTACTTCCCATAAATGTAAGAATCTACTAAATATTTCATTATGGTGTTTCCTAGGAAGCCTTTCCAACAAAACTACTAATCAAGGATTTTCTAAAAAAATCAGACCATCACCCAAGGAAGAAATAATCCATCTAATTATAGTTTAGACAAGCTAAATAGCTTGTAAGATTATTATAAGACTACAAAAGTAATCTAAAATCTATATACTTCACGGAGAAATCCAATTCTCATCATGGAATGAATTTCTTGCCTTTATAGGCCAATTATAAATCTTAAAAAGCCACGATGAAACTATTAAACAATAAAAATTCATATATAAAACCATGTTAACACAAATAGGGAAATGTATACTAATATTTTTAGTACAATAAATCATACAAGTAGAGGACTTCCTTTACAAATTGAAGTAAACCCCAAGGGATAGGAAAATGTTAGTTCTATATAATTAGGAAGTGGAAGTGTTTTGAAAAATCCCCAACCAATGAATTTTGAAGTTAAAATTATTAAGGAAATTTACACACCATTTATACTCAATCTAGATAATTTTTAAGGGACTCTAAAACATAATGAGTCTGATAAAAATTTAGAACCTTTTGTGAAAGAAAAACCATTCTCAAAAGAATATGTTTTTCTTAAGAGAACCCAAGGAGACTAGAAGATAATTATAAGATATTATAGTGGTAAAAATAGAATTAAATATGAAAAAAAATATTAAAAACACAAATTCCTTACCCTTAGTGTATTCCATTAATGAATAATAATTTTGAGTGAATTCGACAAAGAGATTTTAGATACATTTAGGAAAATTCAGGTTAACATTACTTTATTAGATATAGTGAAATAAATTAAAAAATATTTCAAATTTTTAAAGGATATATGCTCTTAGAAGATATGGATGAAGATAGGAGAAAAACTAATCCTTGGGAGAATTTTTTCCTCCATAATCCAATTTCCCCTCCCTAACAAGTACAATGGTCTAGGAAAATTCACTATTGAATGCACTATAAGAAAGTTTGAGTTTAATGAAGTTATGTTAGAATTAAAAGCTTTAAAAAATGTGATGTATCACTCTATTTAATTCACTTTATGGGTTGGAGAACTCAATCCTTTTGGGATTTTGATCTAGTTGGAAGAAAATTTATAGTTAAACCTCATGAAGTCATTGGAGATGTATCAGTAAGATTAAGAGATATGGATTTACCTACCAATTTTTATATTTTGAATATGAAAGATGATAGTTTTAGTAGACATGAGCCATTATTTTTTGGAAGACATTTTCCTAAAACTACTAAAGTAATAATAAATACTCACAATGGAACCCTACCACTTGAATTTAGAATAAAAATGGTTTAATTTAACATTTTTGAATCCATGAAATATCTAATCAAGGATCCTTCATTTAACCAAGTCAATAGAATTGATTGTTTATCCAATAAATTATTTTCTTATTTCACAAGTAATTAACCACCATTTTACACTTCTAAAATGAGTATTTACCTATTAATGAACATGATTTATATAATTACGAGAACATTTCATGAGAAGAGGATTTAATTTCTAAAATTTATTTATGTAAGACTTTTGAAATTAATGATTTGTTTTTTAATTACATTGAAAATGATGAGAATTTTTCATGTGATGAATCTAATTATTGTTTTATTGAAGGAAATAAGAAATATACATGTCAATGAAGTTTTGAATGCACTAAAACTATTATAAATGATGCTCATGAATCACATATTCATTTTTCTTATTCAATATAAAATTCCTTTTAAATATGAAACAGTTTCAAATACTTTTGAATAGTTTTCTATGACTGCTATAAATATGGAATGTTATAGTGTTGGAAATATTTTAAGAGATGAGTTATACATTTTTTGTAAATGAAACCATTTTTTCCATGTAAATACATTCCAATTTATGTTGAACTAAAACCTTCACATAATAATCTCAAATATAATTTTTTATAATAGAATGAGAAGCTTCATATTATCACTTCTAAATCATTTTTCCGTAATCTTAGAAAATTAAATTTTAGTAATCCAAAAAGAATACAAGAGATCCATAGGATGGACCCTATATTACCAACATAGAATTAATCCTTTAGTATTCAGTCATATAATCTTATTATAGTATGATTCCAAACATGTTTAATAATAGAAATTATGGTTAAATCCTACACTTTTTGAGGTAGTTAAAAAATAAGTGACTACTTTTATGGATTCTGGAATACTTTTTCTAATTTGTGACATTGAATGAGTAATCCCAATCAAAATAGTTCCAAAACAGATTGGTTTCACTATTTAAAAGAATAACATATGATAACTTTTCCTTGTTATAATTCCATGTAAATGGTGGGTGTTTATAGACTATAGGAAAATCAACTATGAGATTAGAAAAGATCACTTCCATATTCTATTCCTTAACAAAAATATCAAGACACTTTTAAGGTAGTACCACTTACATTTTTTGATGGTTTTTTCTGGGAACTTTCATATCCAAATTTCATCAGAGGATTAGGAAAACTCAACCTTTACCTACCTTTTTAGTATATTTTCTTATAGAAGGATTCCCTTTGGATTTTGTAATTATTTAGGAACCATTCAATGGTATATGATGAGTATTTTTAATGATTATATAAACGATTATATGAATGTTTTTATTAATGATTTCATAGTGTTTGAATAATCTTTTTGAAGTTTTTTTAAGAGTCTTACTACTACCTTATAAAAATTTATTGAGAAAAAACTTGTGGTTAAATTTTGAAAATGCAAATTTATGCAGAGAAGGGAATTGTATTGGGATTTGTAGTGTCAAGGGATGGAATACAAGTTGATACACCCATGATTAATGTTATTTTCGCACCGACATACCCAAAAAATAGTAAAGGATATTAGATATTTTATTGTCCATGCTAGGTTATATAGGAAATTTATGATGGATTTCATATAGATAGCTTTACCTTGATATATATTTTTATAAAATGTGCATCAGTTTTTATTTGATGAAAGTTTTTAGGATTTATTTAGGGATATAAAATATAATTTAGTATCCTACAAAATTATCTAGACACCTTGATGGATCATAATATTTGAACTTATGACTGATGATTCAATTTTTTTCCAAGGGCTGTTTTGGTTCAAAGAATGGAGAAGAGGTATCATGCCCTAGATTATGCATCTGAGAATCTCGATTCTTCAAAATATATTTTCACAAGCACTAAAAAAGAGTTTCTAAACATTTATATTTATTTTTAAAAACTTATATGTTACTTTTTGTGATCCAAAGTGATTACCTTTATTGAGAATTAATCCATCATTCTTTTGAGGAAGAAACATGAGGTAAAACCAAGGCTGATAAGTTGGATTTTTTTACAAAAATTTTATGTGAAAATAAATGGTAGGAAGGGTAATGAGAACTTAGTGTCCAAACACTTAAGTATATTACATACTATTCTTAATAAAAAACCCCAAATATATACACATATGAAAGAAAACTTATATTTTTTAACTCCTTAGATACCAATAAAATCATACATTGATTATAAAAGAAAATATTTTCAATATTATTGAGTGAATTTAGGATATATATATATGGGATTGATCATATTTTTGTAACCTTGGAAGTTAAAAAATCATTAGGAGATGCCACCAAGATTCTATGAAATAAAAATTTTTGAACATATTATATGTTTTGAGTTGTGGTAGTCACTTTGGACTATAAAGGAAAGTTAGTAAAGATATTGATTCATGTTTTTTGGCCTAAAATTTTTGAGGATGATTTTTGAGTTTTGTTGAATATGTAAAATTTTATAGTTTCAAGGGAATATTTTTAAGAGAAATTAGATGCCACGATAATATATGTTGTTTCGTGATGCATTTCATGTTTGGGGCATGGATTTCATGGGCTAATTTAAAAATTATTTTTGATTAATTTACATTCATTTAGACATGGGGTATGTTTCCAAGTGGTTAGAGGATATTCTAGCTTGAAATGATGATACTAATGTAGCTTCCAAATCCATATTAACCAACAAGTTTTATAGGTTTGGGATACCTATATTTATTATCATTAATCATAGATACTAATTTTGTTATAGGATTTTAGAGGCTCTTGTGAAGAAATATGGAGTTCATTATAAGGTTTCTACAACTTATCATCCTCAAACTATTTTCATGGATAAAGTGAAAAATAGGGAGATAATACACATTCTTGAGAAAACTGTGCATACTAATAGGAAATATTAGGGGTGATATTGGATGATTTAATTTGGTATTAAATATATTCGCATAAAACAATAATCAGAAAGTCATATTTTAGGATAGTGTATGAGAGAAAATTTTACACAACTGTAGAGTTATAACACAAAATATTTTTTACTATCAAGATATATAACCTGAATCTATTTGTATTTTTAAAGGAAGTGGAACTCTGCTCGCAAAATTTAGAAGAAAGTAGAACAATTATTTTTAAAATCCTAAGCATTATATGGATAAAACTAATGATTTCAACGATAAATTGATCCTCAGTAAGGGGTTAACAAAAAGAGTTAAAATGTTTTTGTTTAAATATAGACTAAATAATTTTCTTGGTAAGTTTCATTCCAAATGGTCTAGATCCTTTAGTATTACTCATGCTTTTATTTTTGTTTTTTATAGATTAATATAATATAGATACACCATTTGTAGTTAATAGTTATAGATTTAAGTTGTTCATAGAAATCATACAAGAGCTTCTAGGGGAGGTGGTTCATCTTCAAGTTGCTAACTACATATGAGGGAAGGTTGTTTCCTTTTTTCCCATTTATTTTTTATTTATTTATAATTCATTATTTTAAACCCTAAAATTAAACTAGTATATAATGAGAACATTTCAAAAAATAAGTGTGTGTGTAGAGGAGGAACATACTTTGAAATATTATGATTATTGTGATTTTTTTCTTCATTTCTTTTTCCATATTTTTTCATTTTTGTGAATTTTTGAAAATCATTGAGCTTAAATTTAATACCTTTATATGTTTAGAACCAATTACAATTGTGAGAATTGATTTGACTCAGGAATAATAACTTAGATGAATACTAAAATGAACTTTTTAAAGATTCAATGTTTGAAAAATTCATAAAAACAATTAATTTTTAAATCCCACGCCATGAAATATAATCCAATATTAAAACCAATTACCTATGAGGATTCTAAAACAATTTTTTAAATGACCATTATAATGAACTCACTTCTTGGGAGAACCAATCCATGCTGGATTAAATATAATTTATTTTGGATTCTTTTAAAAACATTGAAACATTGAGGAAGTTGTTTTTCAAATGATTTAGGAATAATTTTTATTAAAAATATTATTTTATAATAAAATTCAATTCATGAATAACTTGACATATTCCCCTTATTAGTACCTAGTAGTCATGAAAGAAATTTTTAGGAAACTAAATTAAATTACTTAAATTACTAATCATCCTAATCTATAAGAAAATTTATGTTTATATTTGAGATTAGGTGTGGGGGAAGAAACTATATTTTGTAAAGGATTAGTTTTTACTGATCCATGGGTATTTATTACATCAAATGGTGTCTGTTTTGTGATAAGATCTAAAATAAGTTGTTTTGTGAGATGATACGAGGTAATAAAATTGAATTTTGTAGAATATGGAAGGAATTGAATATATTCCTAAAAATTTTCCTAAGGAAGTTTACATAACTATTTGAAGTTCAAAGATTCCTCTATGACATTAAAAAATAGTGCAAAATTTGGAATATATAGAAAAGTTAAAAAATAATAAAGGATAAAGAGAGAAGAAGTATTTATTACTTCGAAAATGATCATTGTATAAACTTTACATGAAAGTACATAATAATTTGGGGGCTAAGTCACAAGAAAGTATGATTTTGTGGGGATACTATCCTTGAGTGTAAATTTTTAATCATACATTTCATATAAATTAGATACAAATCTCCTTATTTTTCCTCTTAATATTTTATCATCAGAACCTACTAAACCTTATCCACATAACAACCCTACAATGTCCTCATGATAAAAAATACTTCACACATTTGGTAGATATTTAAAAACTCATAAAACTAATGGAGAGCCTTGTATAAGTTTGATAATGATAACAATTTTACTTGTATTCATACTGTGTGAGGAGAGAAATATTTTTGGGAAAGAAGTTATTAGTGTGAGTGAGAGTATGGAAAGGTGAAAAAATTTAATATGCATCATAGAGAAAATGGAATAAGGGATATTGAGTAGGCATGATGAGCTCGGGTGACTAGTCTTCTAAAAAGGAACTCATGTTGGCTGGTGTTTTGAATTTTTATTGGGTAATATTTTTGATGTTCAATTGTATAGAAGTATAATTATTAATTGTCGGGGTATTTATAGAGTTTAATATTTCATAAATTTTTCTTTATAATTTAATGATTTCCTCCAACCAATTTCATATTAATATAATAATCAATGTTTTTTTGATACTTGGAGTAAATATAGGATATATTTATTAGATGGATTAATTCTTGATCTTTAAGTGAATTATTTAAATTTTTAAATAGTTGAAGAAAAACTACATTGAAGATTTTTTCTCTCACAATTTTGAAGTAAATTTCAGAAGTTAGGCATAAGTAAAATAAATCATGTTTCTGATATAACAAATATCCGAAGAAATTTTTTGAAAGTAAAGATAATTAATTCTTGGAAGTTATAATATGAAGGGTTTTACATTGTAAAAGTCTCTAAAATTTGAATATATAAGATTCATTTGAATGATGTGTAAATGTATTTCACACAATCATAGAGAAATTTTTTTAAACTGAAATAATATTATGTATGGATATTCAAGATTCATTTTAATGATACATAAGATACCTCTAGCTGGATACATTGAATATTATGATATTTATCAATAGTTCTTCCCTAAGATATTTAAGTTTCTTTAACTGAACACATAAAAGTAACCCTATGGACTAGTGTGATATTTAAAGGTAATTACATTTGAATCTAGGGAGTTAAAGATGATATATAAGATTAATTTGTAGAATGGGTAAGGGTCCATCCTTTATTATGGGGAGTTGAATGATTATATATGAAGGTAACCCCTTAATAAGATACCAAAGTTCTTGAGATATAATTTTATGTCTGGAAGGAGTCTGTGGTGTTGGTAATTAGAAAATTCATTAATATTTAGATAGGTTATCTATGATCATTTTGAGTTATGTGAATTGTATCTAGAAGTTAGAATAATTAAAGAAAATGAAATTCTTAAAAGTTAAGTATTCTAATCATGAAAGGTTATAGAGAATATTTAAAATTTTCAATGTCTTGAAGTTTCCTATTTATGTATTAGTAAATATTCTCATGTAAGAGTAATTATGAGAAAATGATCTAGAAATTTGACTAGGTGATTTTATTCTCCTAGAATACATAAGAGTAAGTTTTAGGATACACATAGTTCAATTCAGTTAATATGTAAGGGTTTGGTACTTAATAAGAATTTTGAAAAATATTATGAATTAAAGTTTTATAATTTGAATAATCAATGAAATCGAATCTTTGTGCCATAAATAATGATGCTATTCCATGTGGGGATGAATTGGACTAAAACTGAAAAATCATGGAGTAACCAATGTCCCTTTCAAGATATTTCACATTAAAATATCTATGCATTAGAATATTACCATATCACATATTGTCCACACTAATTCATTTAAAAGAAAATATGTAAATACAAAGATAATGTGGATATTTAATGAAATAATAAAAGGAGCTTTGACATAGAATAAAATTAGGGGGAGATGAGCATTTCAAGCATGGAGCCTTCTCCATCATTGATTGAAAGCCTGCTGGAAGCCATGAACTAATTACAAAAATATTTTTCCTCCAATTGAGGATAATGGAAATCAATTTTATAACATATTAGAAGGGTAATTTAAGTAGGTAATGAAGTTTTTAACCTTCATAGCCATGTATGCCTAAACCCATTGTATTAGTGAGATAGAAAATATTTGAGAATCTTCTTATGATTCTAGATTATTTCAGTATCATGTTGAATTATTGTAGAATTATTATTCTTAAATTTTATTTGGTTTTTTATCAGAGAATAAAATATTTATTTTAGTTCTGTTTTCATTCACTATTCATTTTTTATAAGAGTCAAGTATTTTTATTTTCTATTAATTTTTTTTAGCAAGGCTTTGCTTTAATTATAGTGAATTCAATTAGATCTATTTCTTGGTGTTTATTAAGTAATTTGATCACTTTAAATGTAATAATAAAATTCATACTGAGGTTAATTATGAATTTTAGGTAGGATTAGGTGTACATTGTGGGGACCTATAGTGTGTATTATGGAATTCAAATAGGATAACTTATTCTGACAATGAAGAAGGTGGTGTACAAAAGTTTAAAGTAGTTAACAGTTGTTATACTTAACCTTATCACACCCACTCTTATTTATTATATCTACTTATATTTCTAAAATTAATTTTTTTTCATAAAAACTATCTTTAAACTTCTTTAAAAATCATAAAAAATTTAAATGTTCTAATTTTAGCTTAATTAAAACCTCAATGTGAGAAAATATTAGGGACTAATATTACTACATTCAATAGAGATAAAATTTGAATGAAGATTCATGAGAAAATATATATATTTTAGTTTCCAAATGAGAATACCAATCTCTAGGTGATTGTTTAAATCCATAAAATTTATTCTTTAATGTGTACAATTTTGATTCATAATTACTAATTAGTAAACCCATCAGTTGTTCAATTTATATTCCCTCCTAAATCACTTCAATCAATAATTTCTCCTTCACCCCCATTTGATATAGTTTAAAGAATCTATAAATTGAAAAAAAAATTATTATTAAATCAACTATATACAACAACGAAAATGTATATTTAACTTATACTCCTTATATTTTATTATAGCACTTGCATACCAATCTTGACTTGTTTCAAATTATTTCACTACGGTCATAGTATTTGTTTCTTGAACACCCATTTGGTTTAGATGATATTATGATCATTTAGTATTCTCATAAGTTCTAATGTTTATTTATTATCTATTTGATCCAACTATTTATTTATAGACATTACTTATGAATTGTCATTAAAGACTTCATTAAATTATGTAGGATCTACTAGAGATAATTGGGAAGTCTTCTTGACACCTCTCACCCTGCAAGTTTGTGTTGTAGTAGTTCTATCTCCAGGGATGTTTATTTTATCAACCTCACATATTATATATATATTTTTAGGTTAGTGGTTGATTTTCATCAATATATTATTTACCCTATTATTTAACCTTGAAATCCTCTTGATGTGTCTGATTATTCAAGATTTTAGAACTTTCTTTAGTCTCATCATCTATATCACATATTTTAGTCAATATGGATTTATATATTAATTCTAGGTTTCTATTGAACAAATTTTATATCATTAATCTCAATAATTTTATTCAATATGTTTTTGAAACATTTATAGGATTTACTCTTGGTTAAGTAATCTAAGAAGATTCCTTTATCCATAACATGTCCATACATTCCATGATTTCCTTGTTTATTCTAGATGTATCATTTATTCCAACTCATTTACAATTGGATATTTTATTAAAGGGGTGAAACCAAAAAAAAAAAGGTTCAAGGATTTATACAGTGACAAAGATTGAGGGAGTCCCCACATAAAATGATCTTATATTGCATGGGGATAGACCCAGTGGCTGAGTAAATTTTGAGTGTATCCTCCCAATAACTTTTAAAGGCAAGGAGGAAATCTACCATGTTCTTATCATTTCACATGAAAATAATCTCTTCATATGGATTTTTAAATACTTTTCAAGTCTGGATATATTTGGAAACAGAAAACTAGATAGATAAATTATCAAATAAATTTTTTACAAATAAGGCATAATCTATTTCAAATATAGAAAAGAATGTTTTATATAGTTTTGATGACGTGATCACACCCATCATGGATCTAGTTTTTTGTGTACATAGTCACTTGTATTATTTCTTTTTAGTAGTGAATTGAGATTCCACTCTCAATGAGTAGAGTTTTTTTCTTTGGAATTCACCCTTTGATATATTTTTACCATAGCACCATTTTATTGGGGCGTTCTCACCTGTAAAACATCATGCTTGATGAAACGATTCAATAAGTATATTTTCACCTCTATGGGAGGGTACTATATACCATTATCCGATTATAAAATTGTAATCCTTCTCGAAATTTCATTTTCATCCCACATTTGTAAATGTTTGGTGCACTATACCTCTTATTTCTTGGTTTTGATAAACACAATTTAACCCATTATATTATAACCCTCAAAAAATAATATTAATTACCTCTCACCTAATGTTAGTGAGTTTTTCATTAGTATATATATATATTGATTTTAATTAAATAAAGTAGTTTTGAAACCCTTTTTTTATTTATCTAATACGATTTTTTCACTATCTTACCTCTCCTAAATTAATTACATGTTCTCTCTCCATCCCACATCAAATTAAAAATTTCAACTAAAACCTTAAGCTTGGATATATTCTTTATGATTTGTTGATGTATGTTCCCAAGCCTCTAATTCCATAATATTTTTTCACTATTAATATATAAAAATTAATGTTTTTGTTTTTCCATTATATATAGATTACTATTAATCCTATAGACATTCATCAATGAATTATCACCCTTACCTTTGATGAGAAACCATTCCGATTAACTGTGACATCAAACCCTGAGTCACATAATTAGGACACACTCAAAAGAATATGTCAAAGACCATCCATATCAACCACCTGTATGTTTTTCAGCTCATATTTGGCTATAATTTTCTTTAAATTTCTTTTATTTTTAATGCCACATCATTTCCAAACTGGACCATACCATCAAAATGGGATTTAATTTTTTTAACATTATCTTGTTCCCAACCATGTGGTATGAGTACCCACTCTTAAGAATCAATGTATTTTTGTTATTCATTGATTAAAGAGAAATTTAGGATAGGGTTTCCTTCCCTATATTCTTCCATTCATTCTATGAAATTATTGATTGAATTGATTCACATGATAAATTATCCTTATTATCTTCACCATAAGTAGTGTAATCATATTATTCTTTTTATAATGAGGAAAATCTATTTTTAAATGGAAGAATCTATCCATTATTCCCCACATTTTCTACCCACCCTAGTAATAAAAATTGAAATAGATTAGTGGCACTTATGGGATTATTGAAAAAATGAAGTATTAAAATATTGTAGAGGATGTGCCCCACACCCCCCTTTTTTAAAAATTTATGATTGTTGCATCACTTTTTTCATTCTTGCCTTTAGTGATTATTCCCTCCACAGAGACGAAAGATTGACTCCATCACTATCCTTTGGCCACCTCAACACCCTTTATAGAGTATCTTCTTAGCTCTTTGAGTTTGTAGGGTTAGGAGGGGTTTTCTCTCAATGATATTCTTATACATCCATCAGTTTTCCAGTCACCATTGCCTCCAAGGATCCCTAAGATTCTGATGGAGCTAGTAGGCTCGGGCATGGTGGATTACCATCTAGAGATTGTCTTCCCCGATGCTTTATTTAATAAAGTGATATATTTCCATAATTGGACTCTTGTTTCTCCCTTTGGCCTAGACAAGCCTCATGATGTGATCCCAAATATCATTTTTTTTGTATTCTTTTCTTTATAATAACCCCCATTAAATAAACAATTATCAGGTAAATGGAAATTGTTATTGACTATATTCAATTAGAAATTAATTTAAAATTGGAATTAAATATGGTGTTTATTGATATTTTTATATTTTGATATAGATTGTGAAGCCATACTTTGGAATGGAATTTACTTTTATTAAATTTTAGTAGTGAATTTTAATATAACACTAAGAAAAATGTGAATCTTTTTGTGTGACTAGTTGAAAAATTAGAAAGTCTATATGTGACTGTGCCATCCATGGTCATTACACCGATTGTGGGAACTTACCATGCTATACCCCCATCATTAAGAACCTACCATGACATGGTAGGTATAGAAACCATCCCTAGGTTCTTACACAACCTACCATGAAGAGGAAATGATTATGACTTCATCCAATCATGAGCACTATTCATGGTCACTTCATCACATGAAACCACTCTCATGGTAGGAATACCTACCATGATATTCCCCTATTCAACTACATCTCATTGTATACATAACTACCACGAGATTTTCCTACCTCCATCTACTATTACATTTCTTATCAATCTCCTATATAACCATCAAATAATTCAAAGCCTCAACATCACCTAATTAATAAGATCCCCATCGACTGAAGCTTGAAGATAATTCAGAGGCTAGGTGCAACTCCAAATTTCACCACCCCAACTTATCTTCCACCGTCATGAGAAAAATCTAGATGCTTCATATTTGAGTTTCACACCTTCTGGTGACATCATTGAGTTTAGGATAATAATAGAGTGAACCAAACTTGTTAGGAAGTCAAATATATACATCGATCTAATCCGATCTCCACATTGATTGATGTTGAGATCCATCCAAATGTTTTACAAATAAATCCACCTTTCCCACCACACCTATGAGGTAGATTCGATATTCCACTCATCTATGAAAAATATTACTACCTTCCAACACTTGAGCCATGTGATAAAGGACCAAGATCCCATGAGAAACTAAAGAAAATAAGGAAGCATGGTCGAAATCAAAGTCTGAACTATCCAAAGATATTGAGAAGATAATTACTATATTAAATAGAACTAGTCATAGATGAAATATTTAACCATAAGTTAACCAATATACATGAGAATCCATATTTTATATAAATTTAGTGCCACTAACAAGAGATAGTTGGAATTCTATGGCTGATGATGGAACATGTGGGTTGCAGAATCTGATAGGGTATGGTATTTCATGGTTAAAAAATTTATTCTTTGGTACAAGTGAATAATTTATCCCATAAAATAAATCAAAATACCATTTTTCTTGTTGAGTAAAATAAATACATTAATTGTGATGTGAAGAACTAAATCACTCCACCATAAAAAGATTACTAAACATGATCATGGGAGGAGAAGTAATATTTTACAAAAGTCATCCAGAACCCTGATGTTGGACATGTGATGATCATATAGCAAAACGTAAACCGACTCTATGTTGAATATAAAGATAATTCATGAATTTCATGAAGAATTTCATGCTACTCATGTGGAGGGAAGCATTCTTGGATGGGAAAGCATTCTTTTATAAGAGAGAAAGGACTGGCTCAATCAAAGAGGGGACACTCATGCACTGCTATCCATTACTCTCATTTTATTCTCATTAAACATTGTTAAAATTTTGATGATGGAACAATAGGCCATTTGTGGTCACACCAAGAAGAATCTCCTCATTACCCATGTTGATGAATCCTGATTATTCAGTGTTTATACTAACTCCTCTATATATATTAATAGTTTTAATCAATAGATTTTTCTCATGGGATTAGATTTTATTTTCTTATACTTGTTATCGGTATTGAAGACACAAGCCAGTTGAATTTGATTCACTAGAAATGATAGAAATGAATACGACAATCCATTGGTGAATAGAGGTATCCAATCACCAGGATATGTAAGGGTAGGGACTACAGTGATCATTGTAATTCTCTATCTAAACCAAAATAACTTTATAAAAGTAATCGATGATATTTAAATTGATAAGAAAAATAATAGATACCAATTGAATAATGATTCAACATAAGTATAAGGGATAGATCCCAGGGGATACCACTACTTATTAAATTGAAATTAAAATCAATATTTCATATATTTGAAATAAATTGAACCTATAAAAAAAATTTCAAAGCACCCACAAAATTTTATTCTATAAAGACATCTTGAGTCCCGCTATAACACATTTTTATTAGGTTAAAAATTCATTTTATTGAGTTCCCTAGGATAAAAACTCATAAAAATTGGCTCCTTTAATGGGGAAGCTAGTGTTTTATTTTAATTTTGCTTAAAAATGTTTTCAAATGACCAGATCCAGTTCTTCTAACCTCACTAGTTTTGATCCATAGGTAGAGAGAACTATACTGGTGAGAATCCAAACTCTAAAAATTATATAACAAGAGGAAAGAAAAATTTTCACCATTCTAATAGATAAATCTCCTTCCTCAGTTTATTCCTCCTCAAAAGATAAAATAGGAAGTGAAAAAATGGAAGATAATCTTTCTCAAGTTAATAGAACATTGAGAGAAATGTATTCACCCAATTTGAATATTAATAAAAAAATTACAATTTAATTAACAATATTGTGAACTAAAAATTGGAATGATTTGGATACAAACTAAGTTTCATGGGTTATATGGTGAATACCCCAATAGAAACTTGAGTGTATTCAAATAATTTTTAAATGTATTTAGAACTAGAGGATTCAATGAGGATAAAATCACATGTAAGGATTTCCCCTTATCACTTGAAGGGGAATCCAATGATTGGATCTATGATCTATAGCTGAAAAAGTCATCGCATGGTATTATCTTCCGAATACCTTCCTCTTAGAGTTCTTCCTTACATCATGGAGTGATCAAATTCAAAAGGGAAAATATGGAATAAAACTAGAAATTGGAGAAAATATCTATGATTTTTGGGTGATATTCAAGAACCTAACCACATCCTACCGACAAAATACATATGAATAAAATCATATATTAGTATTATTCTACCAAGTGTTAACTGAAAATGACCCGAAACTTTTTGATGCTTCTTTTGGAGGAGCACTGAGTGATAATTCACCAGTTAAATTAAGAGAATTAATTTAGATAATTTCACAAAACTCACAAAAGTTAGGAATAATAACTACTTAAACAATTCCTAACACTAAATTAATTGTTAGTGATATTACATTAAGGAGTTGTAAGGATATGTAAAACAATGAAGGAACACCCATAGAAATTGAAGCTAGAAGTGAACAACAACATGAATCTGAAAAATATGCCTTATAAAAAGAACATGAGTAAGGGGTTGTGAAGGATCCATCATGGAAAGACAAAGTGAAATAAAAAATATAATACCCACAATAACCCCAACCACCCTTCCCTATAAGGATGAAAGAACCCAAGAAAACCATGGATGAGTCACTACAAGAGGAGATTCTAGAAGTTTTCATGAAAGTAGAGATCAATACACCCTTATAAAAAACATTCAACAAACTCCAAGGTATGAAAAATTAATTAAATACCTGTGCATTAACAAAATGATATTAAAAATAAATGAAGAGTTAAGTTTAGATAATAATTTTTATACCATTTTAACCCATTAAATCCCTAAGAAATGACAAGATCCAGGTAATTATTCTATTCTCTACATAATTGGTAAGATGAATTTTTCCAATGCATTGTGTGATATAGGAGCTTCAATTAATGTGATTTCCTATTTTATTTTTTATTATCAATAAATGGGATTACATAAATGTAACATCCTAGACCAGTATCCCACTGAATGGTGATCTGGGCCTAGTTGGCCACGTAGCCTCAAATACATCTCCCAAAACACCAGAGGCTGCTAACAAGTAGTGAGGGACTAGAGTGTGTCTGTGGGGAGGCTATTCTCTCTTATCAGAGTGTAACACATTGGTAGAAATTATAAAAATCAATATCAGGAGTAGTAAGTTAATAAAAAAATAGATAAACACCCAAAAATAGATATATATATATATATAACAATTCCAGAAGTAATATCATATACATTGATGATCATGTCATGCATATATAATGTAGAAAAAATAGTTCTATAGAAAATGATACAATACATGTAAAAAAATACCGAAAGACCAAAAAATATTTCAGATAGCATCACGAGCCTCAACTCAATCCCATGCTCCCCTACTCCTAAGCATATCACAAAATCAAGCATCGAACTGTTGGTACTTTTCCCAATCCCTAATTGCATCCAAACAGTTTTTCTGAGTACCCAATGATGGCCCAAACATGATATGAGATACAATCCTCATAGTTTACAACCCAAAGTGTATATAAAAAATATTTTCTATGTAACAAAATATAAAGTAGAGTGCAAGTTATATAACAGATATGAAAGTAATATAAATTCAATTCCCATGGAAAAAGTAAAGTTGTAAAGTGATTATATTAAGCCAGACAAGGCTCCCTACAAAATAAGTGTCAGGCTCCTATCATAAGAAAGAATTAAAGTAAACAAAAGTAAATACCATGTATGTTCTATGCCATATAAAAAATATCTTATAACACCCATGACAACACCGAATAACCAGAAGTGTCGGAATAACCACGTATGATCCATATAATCACGCAAGTCATAGTTACCATAGTTGTTCCGTAAAATAAAAAATGTCAACCCATAAAAGGCCAAATCCATGGTATGGTATAGGAAGGCATCCTCATCGAGTCTCAGGATCATCTCAATGGAAACTCAGTTATTCTTGAATTGGGGTCCAAGGAGCATGTCAATAAACCATCTCTACTGCGAGCCCAAACAAACAATATACAAGGGGTAGAAAAGCCCATTGAATCCTATGAAATTAGAATCCAAGGAGAATACTAGTCCAAGTAATTCTCTTCCACTATCATGATCCATGTTGTAGAACACTCATGGTTTCCTTTGTAATCATTCATCATTCAATTAAATTACTATTTCATACCATTAGTTTACCCACTCATATAACAATTCAAAACTGTTCACATTCAATGTGTTTACCCACTCATTTCCATAATTACTAAATAATCCATTGAAATAGTTCAATCAACCACATCATGTTAGCACATGTAAAGGGAGGCTAACCATATCCTATTTAACTAATTTTGTCCAATTAATTTATCAAAAATATTCTTCTAACAAAAAATCACTAACTCACCCCATGGGTGGTTTAACAAAGGCATAGAAAAATACAATTCTCATATAACACCCCATTGGTATCCTTGGTTGGGGAAAAACCTCCAACACATCTCAATGTAACTAAAAGGAATCCCTAATATGTGCCATTTCATTTAATTCAAATATTCAATTCATTTTCAGCGCCATAACCAAAATTCTAGTGGGTATAACAATGATAACTAACTCTATAAAGCACCAAACCACTCAAGAAAAGTGTAGACCATCTACCGTATATTTTTAGTAGATTTATCATCCAATATTAGCTTCCGATTCAGCTCAGATTGAGAGAAAAATGAAGAACAAATGAAAAACCTAAAAATATGAATTATTATCTTGCACCTAAATAGTGCATTGATACCAAGACAAATGAAGAACAACACAAAAGGGATGAATTACTCATCGAAATAGATACCATGAGACCAAAGGTAATAAATTCTATGATTAGATGGAGAAATGGTAGAAAATCCTACAATTTAGCTTTTGAAGGAGCTCCCTGACATAGGTGATATACGCTGGAAAAGAAGGGATAATAAGGGTTTAAAATTATAAGGTATTAAGGGAAAAAAATTTAATCTTATTCAAAATAGTGGGTCAAACAGTTTTTCCTCATGGTTGGAAAAACCGTGCACCAACCATGTACCATTCACTATAAGGATGGGAACCTCACATGGTTAGTTAACATGGATTACAAGACTATACAAAAACCATGTGATTCTTCTTGAAAAAAAATTATAGGTGCCTCGTATAGGCATTCACCTCCATCTATAGGGTTTCCTCAAACTGTGTAGCCTACAACTCCCCATTGTCTAGCCTGGCATGATTTGTAGTAATAATACGAACCACCCCACACGGTTTCCACTTACTATGGGACTTTCTTGAATTTCCAAAAATATGTTCTCTGGGATTCGAACAAGCACCAATCACCTCTCACACACCCATGGACTCAAAGGGTATTCTCATTTGGTGGAAAATTATTATTTAAACCGAAAAAGGATCTGTACCTCATACGAAAAACTAGGATCATATAATCTTCCCCAATATTTACCCAAATTTCCCTCTCAAGGGAGGTCAATATTCATCTAAGAATAAATATATCCACTGAGTATGCATGTTAGCCTCTCACTCCCAAGTCTCATCATATAAAGGACTGTGATTCCATAACACCCATACTAGAGGAACTGACCAACCTCAGAGAACATTCATGATCTTGTAAAAGGTATGAATAAGATTCTACTCAGAGGAAGAATCTACCTGTAACTGCACCTTCTCAAGATATATAATGTGATATGGGTATGAATGATAATGGAATAGATGAGATACATGGAAGATGTCGTACATGGCTCATTACCTCTGAGGTAACTGTAACCGATAGACTATTGGCCCGAATCCCTCTAGAAAATAGAATGGTCCAAAATATCATAGTGAAAGCTTAAAACTATTTCCTAATCCGTCCATGTCCCAGCCTTGGTGAGATACATAAAAATAACCAATCCCCAACCTCAAACTATATAGGTCATCTGTGGAAACCAGTGTAAGATTTCAATTGAGATTGTGTAGTATCCATCTACTTCATGATCAACCGGACCTACTCAAAAGTCTCCTGAATAACACATGGTCCCAAAAAATCTACCTCACCTACCTCTAACCAGCATAGGGTTTATAGGCATGACCCACTGTACAAAGCCTTATAAGGTTCCATATGTATAGTCACTTGATAATTTTTGTTGCAGGAAAACTAAACTAGGGGTATATACCACTCTCAAGAACCCAAATATCCATGAATCATGCTTTTAGAATGCCCTCAAACACATGTATTATATTCTATAACTATAAATCAGTTTGAGTGTGGTAAGATGTTCTCAGAATCACCTTTATACATATTTAACTCTGCAAAATATTCCAAAAATGAGACGTAAACTGAGAATGCCTACCTGAAACGATAATATGAGGGGCCCCATGAAATCTTACTATCTCATGAATATAAAACTTCCCAAGATCACCCAAAATGAAGGTCTTTTTGATCAAAAATAAATTAGAAATATTCATGAGCCTACCAATAACAACCCAAACTATATTGCTTCTTCGAGGTGATCTCATAAAACTAGTCACGAAATCCATCACGACATCATTCAATTTCCACTTAAGAATAGGTATCTTCTCTAACACTATGACTGGTCACCGATGTTATACCTTCAATTTCTAATAGGTGGAACCCCTTATAAAAAAACCAGTTAACTCACGTTTTATCCCTGACCACCAGTATTAATGGAGTATGTCATGATACATCTTGGTAATGCTGGGATACATTACCCTAACATAGTCATAAAACTACCATATAATCTCCTCACATATGTCCATTGGAAACCACACGTGATCATTTATATGCATGATCTAATCATCTCCTATAGTCCAACTAGGAGGTATGTCCCGACCTTCCACACTCTCTTATAGGACTATGCCTTTTAAATCCGATAGCTATCTCATATTCACTCTATCCAGTAAGGTAGAGGCCACATATAAGGATGAAAGAAAAGTAATCCCTTTACTCTCCTTCACCTACAAGGCCATCTTGGGAAACAAATCCATAAGTTGGAATTTTGTATAGGCCTTCTGAACTACCCGTATCCAATTCCTTCTACTTAGTGCATCGATCACTGCATTGTCTTTCTCAAGCATGTAGACAATGTTGAAGTAAAAATAATCTAGGTACTCAACCCAACATTATTGTCTAATATTCAGATCACACTATGTGAATATATACTTTAGTATTTTGTGTTCTATCTACACTAAAACATTCTCTCATAGTAAACATTTTCTCCAATAACCCAAAGCATGAAAAACTGTTGCTAACACAAGATCATGTGTTGGGTAATTCCTATCTTGTGGACTAAGATATCGAGACCCATATTCCAAGAATCTATCTCCCTGTATCAACACTTATCCAAGACCGATACCTGATGCATCACAATACACAATGTATCACCTTCCCCGCTCTAGTAGAATCAGGACTGGTGCTAAAGTCATTCTCCCTTTGAACTCTTGAAAGGCTGTCTTGTAGGTATATATCCATAATAATTTTACACCTTTATTAGTTAATACCACCAATGGAGCTTCTAACCATGAGAAATTCTATATGAAATTCCTATAATATCCAGCTATCCGCAAGAAACTTCATATCTCAAATACATTCTTGGGATGCTCCTAGGAAAATAAATCTCTTACCTTCTCTAGGTCAACTGATACTTCTGTCTATTAGATAACGTGACCCTAAAAGTGAATATTAATCATCCAAAAGTGTCACTTTGTGATATTGGAATATAAATGAGGATCTCTTAGTCTATCCAAAATGATCTCAATATGTTTTTCTTGGTCCTATTGATTTTTATAATACACCAAAATATCATCCATGAAAGCTACCACACATGAATCTAGATTAGGATGAAAAAATAAGTTCATCAGCAACAAGAAAACTGCTGGTGCATTCATAAGACCAAAGTACATATCTAGATACTCATATAGATCATATATATTATGAAAATCTATAATAGGTATGTCTATAAGACAATATGAACTTGGTGATATCCAAATCTCAAATCAATTTTTAAGAACACTCGATCTCCTTAAAGATAATCAAACAGGCCATCTATCCATGGAAAGGGATATTAGTTCTTAACCGTCAGCTATTTCAATTTCCAATAATCTATTCATATTCTAAGGGTAATATCCATAATTTTTTCCAAAAGGACCGATGAACCCCATGGAGAAGTACTAGGTCGTATAAAACCCTTGGCCTCTAAATCCTATAACTACCTCTTGAGCTCTTGAAACTCCGTAGTATCCATCATATAAGGACGAATGGATACTAGTGTATCTCTTGGAAATAGCTCAATGAAAAAATACACCTCTATATTAGGAGGTAAAATAGAAAGAATTTTGAGGAAAACAAACCTGAAATGATCAACCACTATAGTAAAATCTACCTGACGCACTCCCTGATCATCAAGATGCAAACTAGCGATCTAAGATGTCATCCTGCCTAGCCCATGATGCTCTGGTCCAAATCACATTGCTTGGATATACCATTCACCCTTATAAGTATAAATTGCACCATATTGTGATATAAAATTCTCCGTCCATTGATAATAGTCAACATAGGAATGATATGATACCATCCTTTCCATTCCAAGTATGACGTCAAACCTGGTCATCTTGAGGAAAAAGAGATTCCAGACAAAGTGACACTCACCAACCTCAAGGGGGAACTCCTTACACTGATGTACATCCTCCTTCCTATACCCCAAAAATGTTTCAAACATAATAACTCCTTAAGAAAACTAAATCATGAGCCTAAGGAACTCCATAATAGGTAAAAATATAAAACTATGTGATGCACTTGTTTCAAAAAGAGAAGATACAAGAGTTATGGCTACTATGATCATGCCTCTCACCATTGATGGTCCGACACCCTGATCCTCAGGGGTAGGATGTACAAAATAGATATGGCCTGAACCATAGCCCTATGACACAACCTCACTACCCAAAGTAGGTTGACTCTTCTGTCTTAGTTCAAATTGTGCCCGACTGCCTTGTCTATGACCACCAAAAGCATAGCCTAATTGACTAGTTATTCATGAGATACTTTCCTAACATGGATCTATGAAGCCCAATCCTAAAATTGGTTTTGGATATAACCCCCTAACACTCACTATTGGAGGAAAGGTCCTAGAGAAAAATTGAACGTGGACCATCCCACCACATGATCATCACTTGACTGGGTTACGATCACACTAATTCCTCATGTGTTCCCATCTTCCACACTAATGATATAAAACTGAGCTTCCAATACTCATAGAATGGCAGAAAATCATCTCACAGGAAACCTCAAGATGACACTTCTTGCCACTGGATTTCAAACTTCTGGGTTGAGAGACTACCCTAATATGCTCCGCACCCCCAACATCCCTTAGGTTTCACTCTATAACCGGTGCCTGATTCCCAATTTTAGTAATAGAGGTCAATATAAAGCATGTGAGTACTCCATAACCGTCATAATGCCCTGATCTAGATCCATGAACTCACTAGACTACTTCACTCTTAGAGTATCAGGGTAAAAGTAGTCATATAACATATTTTTTTAAATAAACCCAAACTATATCTTAGAGCCTATCAACTTGGTTTAGAATATCCCACTAGCGCTTTACTGCTCCTCAAAGCATAAGAGTCATGAGCCTCACTCTAATATCAGGAGGTGTGTCCCGATGCTCAAATTTCCAAAAATTATTATCAATCCATATCTTAGAAGCCTATGTACTTCTATCCCCTAAAAACATGGGAAGATGATACTACTAGAACACATGATTCAAAATGAGGAAGGTTGTGGTGCTCCCTGAAAAGTTTGCATAAAGTGGAAAAACCCCTCACAGAACTATGAATCATCCCCTATGTCTGGTAAAACCGTTGGTGCCTCAGCCATAACTATAGGAGGATCCATTGGTAGCCTTTTCACATTGCATCTAGAGCAAGGTCATCACCACCCTCCTGACATGAAACTGGAGTTCATCATTGTAGAGTGTCCCTACAATTCCAAACATACGCCTGAAAAATGAACGATATCGAAGTTCACAAATAAAAGAATAAGAAAGGTCAAAACCTTATTACAACCAAGTCATACCACATGACCTTCTCATAAATCTAGGACTAGTAAAAAAAAATTCACAAAATCCATTAGAGACACTGGCTCTTGCCCACTCAAAAGCTGGGAATAGGCCAAGTTCTCTAATCAAAATTTTAATTTTCATTAATTTTATATCTATTTCACATTTAATTTTAAATGGATGAACCAAATGGTTCACCAATTCCAATCCATAATATCCGATACTCCTTATGAACGAAAATATGGAATCCACCTAATCTACACCATAAGACATTCCAGTTTATGAGACTCATGGTCTATTATTCAACATTCCATAATTGGCTGATTAGGGTGTCTATTGTAGCTAAATCAGGAAAACAGTACTTAAGTTATATAAAAAACTCTAATTACTAACCATGTTTTCCAATTACCTTCACAAAATATCTATCACAATAATAGTTATATCTATCAAAACACCTATCAGAACAACACGATAATAAGCAATGAATCCTAAAGGGCATAGAATAATGCATGGCATGTGATTCCTATGAAGTGCCTAAAATTATAGAAGTAATATAATACACTCATCTCATTAGGGTTGGATCAAAATAGAACAAAAAATAATATCAATTATAACATAAAAATTCAAGCACATCAACCAATGGTGGATTTAAATCAACTGTAATTGGTAAAATCAATAAAACCTCATTTTTCATTCAAGGGAATTTGGATTTTTCCTATATGTGGGTAAGATACTTCCAAAAACAGATCATTACTAAATTTATATTCCTTCCCATACCTTTATATTGTCTCAAAATATCAAAGAAAACAAAAAATGAATCAGTTTGATACCAATTTGTAACATGGTGGAATCATATTTCACTGAATGGTGCTCTGGTCCCATTGGCCACATGGCCTAAAGTGAATTTCCCCAAATTCTAGTGGTTATTAAATAGATATGAGGGCCTAGGGTGTGTCTTTGGGGATACTATATCCTCTTATCAGAGTAAAAAATAATGATAATTATCATACAAATAATAGCGTAAGAAGTTAATCAATTAGATAATAGATAAACATCCAAAAGATAGATATATATAATAATGATAGTAGTAATCTCATATACACTAATGATCATGTCATGTATCTATAAAGCACCCAAAATAGGTTTATAATAAACAATAAAATACATGTAAAAAAATAAAAAAAATACCAAAAAATATCACATCTCGCATTACGAGCCTCAACTCGGTCCCATACTCCCCTAATCTTAAGCATACCACAATGTCAAGTATTGAACTATGGTCACTTACCCTAGTCCCCACCTGAATCCAAATAGTCTATTCGGGTACCCAACAATGGCCCTAATAGGGTGTGAGATACAATCCCTATAGGTCACCACCCAAAGTGTCTATAACAAATCCTAGCTGTGTAATATATGCTAAAATAGAATGTAAGGTATATAACAGATATGATAGTAATACAAATTCAATTCCCATGAAAAAAGTAAATATATAAAGTGATATTTTCAATAAAAACATGGCTCCCTACAAAACAAGTTTCAAGATTATATCACAAGGAAATAGTAAAGTAAATAGAATTAAATACCATGACCATGCCATATACAAAAAATCTCATATCACCCACAACCATGCTGAATAACCAAAAGTTTTAGAACAACCAAAACTGAGCTGTATAATCATGTAAGACACATTTACCACATCCATGCCCTAAAATCAAAAATTTTAAAAATAAAAAGGCCAGTTCCAAGGTATAGCAGACCGAGGAATCCTTACCGAGTCCCATAAGTATCTCAACAGAAACACATTTAGACTTGAATTGGGGTCCAAGGATCTTGTCAACAGACCATGTCCACTACAAGCCCAAAAAAACTAGATCCAAGTTGTATCATGGCCCACGAAATCCCATGAAATTAGAATCCAAGGATCATTTATGTCGAAACAATTATCTACTGCTATCATGAACCTTGGTGTAGCACACCCATGCTGTCTGATGTAATCATTCATAATTCAATTAAATTACCATTTCATACCATGAGTTTACCCACTCATACAAAAATTCAAAACAATTCACATTCAATTAGTTTACCCACTCATTTCCACAATTACTAAATATTCCATCCAAATAGTTTAATCTACAACATCATGTTAAAACATGTAAAGGAAGTAAAACCACCTTCTATTTAACTAATTTAATCAAATTAATTTATTAATAGGATTCCTCTAAATAGGAAATCACTAAATCACCCCATGAGTGGTTTAAAAAAGGCATAAGTACAGAAAATTCACATGGAACACCCCATGGGTGGCCTTGGTTATGGAAACAACCTCTAATACATCTCAACGTAACTAAAATGAAAACTTAACATTTTCCATTTCATTTAATTCAAATATTCAATTCATTTTTGGGGCCACGCTGAAAAGTCCAATGGGAGGCATAATAAAAACTAGCTCTTTAAAGTACCAAGACACTTGGAAAAATTATAGACCACCAGATATTGGTCTATAGTAGATTTATCATCTCGTATCAGCTTCTGATTTTACATAGATCGGGATAAAAATGAAGAAAGAATGAAAACCATGAAAATAGTACATATTATCTTAAACCTAAATAACACATCCAATACCAAAACAAATGAATAAAAATACAAAATGAATGGAGTCCTCAACTTCATATATCCAACAAGATTTATGTTGCTTGATTTTGAGACTGAACGGAGAAATAGTAGTAAATCCTACAATTTGGATTTTGAAAGAGCTACCTCATATAGGTGCCATCTGCTAGGAAATAAGGTAGAAGAAGAGTTTAAAATTATAATTTATTAAGGGAAAAAAATTCATTTTTTCTCAAAACATTGGATAATATGGTTTGGACACACGGTTGGACAAACCCTGCATCAACCATGTTTCCTTTACTATAAGGAGGGGAACCTCACATGGTTATTGGGCATGGTTTTTCAAAACATGCAAAAACTGTGTGATTCAAATCTGCTAAAAATTGTAGGTTCCCCTCATTGGATTGCACCTCTATCCACACAGTTTCCTCAAACTATGCAGAATTTAGTTTAGATTATCTAGCCATGTATGATTAGTAGTAACCGTGAAATCGACCCCACACGGTTTCTACTAATCATGTGGCCCATCCCGATTTTCCAAAAATATGGTCTTTGGGATTCGAACAAGCTCTGAACACCCCTGATATACTCATGACTTCAAATGGAATTTACATTAGGTTATAAGTAATCATTTAGATAAAAAACAAAGGGATCTATACCTCATATGGAAACTTGAGATCTCACATTAGACCCACCCCCGTGGTTATGTAACTTGATAATCATACCATTGTCTACATGGTATGTGTTCTTGAAGATTTTTTGGTAAGTTTACAATTATACCATTCCTTGTAGAATTTTACATTCTCAACATGGAAGAAGGAAAAGGTAAAAATTACACTCTAATTATTCTAGGCATACAACTCCTACAAACTACTAAAACCACCATAAATGCAATAAAGGAACCCTTTCCACGAATTTTGGTAAGTAAAAAAAAATATTTCTATATCTTCGATTCAATAAAACAACCACATGAGGAAAATTATAATTTTACATTAAAACAATTTGAATGAACTTATTCTTATAGGGTGGAAATGGAAATGTTAGATGATATAATCATATTAGAATAAGCTTTAGAAAAAACTAACCTGCTTGATATTTTTTTATATAAATTTAATCCAGAGATATATTTTAGTGTTAATTAATTTCAATAAATTGATTAAAATTATTTTGATGAGTTACTAAAATTGTATTCTAGTAATTATACCTTGCATGTGAAGGTTTCCCACATGAAGAACACTGGGATTGAAACATCTCTAGAAAATCTCACTGAGTTAGAATTAAAACTACTTCCATAAAATATAAAATATGTTTTTTAAAATAAAATGAGAAACTTATAGTCATAATCTCTAATAATTTAGAGCCTATAGAAGAAAAAAACTATTGAAAATTATTAATAATAATTCTAAGGAAATAGGATGGACATTAGGGGATACAATGGATTTTCACAACCACTTGTATTCATAATATTTTTGAAGAAGATGAATCCAAAATAGTGAGATAGACCTAAAGGGGTTTAAACCAACCCTTATGGAAGTAGAAAAAAGAAAGGTAGAAATAATTTTAGAAGATGGAATAATCTAACCCATATTTGACTCTTATTAGATAAGTCCCATCCAAATTGTCCTGAAGAAAGCCGGTTACACTATTGTGAAAAATGAGACTAAAAGGTTAGCAGCCATAAGAATTTAGAATATATGGAGAGTTTTAATAGATTATAGGATATTGAACCATGTGACTAGAAAAGGATACTTCCCCATACCCTTCACGAAATATGTTTTAAATAGACTCACTGAGAAAGGGAATTATTGTTTCCTTGATGGGTTTTCTAGGTATTTTCAAATTCCAATAGCTTCTTATGACCAAGGTAAGACCTCCTTCACATGTCCCTATGGTATGTTTTCCCACCGAAGGTTGAATTTTCCCGAATGGTCCAAAGGCCTTCATTTTTATTTTATTATGGATAATCCCCCTTTTAAGGGTTGAAGGGGAATCCAGACATGACCCGTAGGCCCAAGGCACAAGGCCCGATTGACTCGCAATACATGACCCGAAGGCCCAGAGGCATACCATTCCCAATACATGAACCGTAGGCCCAACCTATTTGAACTACCCCTCCCCATATTCTGTGTCATTAATCACCTAGCTCCCCACCTTGCATTGCTGATCGGCTAGCATTTCCCCATACAAAGATGCACGGTGCCTGGTCCTAATGGTGGCTTCCTTACCCTCTCATTCTTCAAATCTGGTTAACTCTGCTTCTGGTGGCTACTACTCTTGTTGCTCTGATCCACTTTTGGGTCCTGTTCTATGTGAACTAGGCTACTCCATGATCTCCGTGGCCCGAAGGCCATGTGGACCGAAGGCCTTTGATGACACAAATGTCCTTGAGACCCGTAGTCCCAAACCGGTGGCCCGAAGGCTCAAATCAGGTGAATAGTTCCGGGTGCTACAATACCTAACAGTAACTGCTACAGTACTTCTACAGTACCCCAGAAATTCACCTCCTTCTGGTTTTGAACCTAGGTCTCTTGCATGCCAACCAGGATCCCTTACCACTTCGGTAAGGGCTCGTTGGCCAAAGGTTGAATTTCAATCTTCTCAATTCCCTAGGTACCTTTCAATGTTATACAACAAGTATTTTCTCAGACCTTTTTGAAAACTTCTTGGATACATTCCTTGATGAGTTCAATGTGCTTAAGAATTATTTTCAATGCTTCTTAGAGATTATGGAAAAAGTTTTGAAAAGTTGTATCGAGAAAAGTTTTGGTTTTAAATTTTGAAAAGTGTAATTTTATGGTAAAAATGGGATTTTTTGTTCCATTTTATTTATAAATCTGGGATTGAAGTTGATGAACATGAGCCTCATCCCGGTTGGTGAGGACTCTTAAGTGGATCCAGGCGACCCGGTATCAAATCCAGGTATAGGCATAATTTCCAAGTACTGTAGCAGTATTGTAGCAGCACTGTAGTGGGAACTGTGTAGTACTGTAGCAGGTACTGTAGTGGGATCTGTAGCAGGAACTGTTTGGCATTGTAGTAGCCAAAAAGTTTCCCCTGTTTGGGCCTTCGGGACATCAATTTGGTCCTTGATTCCTTTAAGGCCTTCAAGCCACCCTAGTCTTCGGGCCAGTAAGGCCTTCGGGCCACCTCAAGGCCTTCAGGCCACCAATTTGGTCCCCGAGTCCTTTAAGGCCTTCAGGCCACCCAAGCCTTAGAGCTAGTAAGGCCTTTGGGCCACCTCAAGGCCTTCAGGCCACATTAAGTGCAGATGCAAACCAGACAAACTTCAAGGAACAAGCTCTATATGAGGATGAGCAAGAATATTTCACCATAGCAGAAGCTACATAGATTGCAAGAATGAGAGGGTATGACACCTTCCATTGGGACAAGCCTGTGCATGCATGGGATAACCTAACTGAAGAGCCATGTGAAGGTGGAGAGTTTATTTCATGATGAAGATGATGGGGAGGAGCAATTTCAAGTAGTTAGTCTGGGTTGTATGTTATGTTTTAAGCCTAAGATCAATGAATTCCTCTAAGGCCTACGAGCCATGTAATACTTATGCCTACGAGCCTTGTAAGGGTTGAACCTCACCCATTCAAAGTTGGATTATCAAAAATCAATAAAAAATTAAGGACTTAGGGCCATTGAATGGATAGGACTGAAGTTGACAAACAATAAGTTGATGTTATTTACAGTATACAATACCCCACCATTATGAGACACATCATATCATTTCTAGGCCATGTTGGATTTTTAAAAGGTTTATTAGGGACTTTATAATAGTTTATTTGACCCTAACTAACCTAATAAAGAATTAAAATGATTTTGTTTTTGATGGTTTATGCATGATTGATTTTGATAGATTGAAAGGGAACTTGACCACCACCCCCATAATTTTCCCACCAAAATAGATTCATCCCTTTGAGATTATGTGTGATGATTTTAATAGAACTATAGGGGTAGTGCTTTCCCAAAATATTGATAGAATTTTGAAAGCGACAGTTTACACTTCAAAGACCTTATAAACCTCCTATATTATCTACACACCAATAAAGAAGGATTTTTTTTTTGTCTATTTTCATATATTCAGAAAAATTTTATTCTTACCTTTTAGGAAGTAAAGTATTGTTTATTCTAATCATGAAACATTTAGATATTTGATCAATAAAGGTGATGAAAATCCTAGAATAATGAGATGGAAGTTTCTACAAGATGAGTTTGACTAGGATATTAAGGATATTAAGGGATGTGAAAATATAGTGGTTGACCATATGAGAAGGCTGACTCACATTGGATTAGGTAGAACCAATCCCTAATAAAAATATTGATGATTCTTTACCTGATGAGAAACCATAAAACCACACCCAGATTCTATGGTACACTAACATAGTGAAATTTATTGTCACATCAAAGACACCCTTTATATTTTTATAAACAATAAAACAGCTAAATTGAAATCTATATCAAAATACTATGTCTATGAGTATCCTTATTTATGGAAAATTTCTAATAACCAAGTCATTAGAAGGTGTATCCCTGAAGAATAAATGAACTCTATACATTTATTTTTTCATACACATGATTTCAGAGGCCATTTTATACCTTTAAGAACCACTAGAAATTTTTTGGAAGCTAAATTAATTTTTTCCTCAATCTTTAAAAATACACATGATTTTAAAAAATATTTGAAATTCAGGCATACTGATGTAATTTCCAAAAGGGCTAAGACTCCACAAAACATTTGATTTTATATAAGATATTCAATGTCTGGGGAATTGAATTCATGGGCCTATTCTCTATTTTATTTGGATTTTCATATATTCTTTTGGAAGTAGACCATGTTTCTATGTGTATTGAAGAAAATTCCACTTGAACTGAAAATTCAAAAAAATTATTTAATTTTTAAGATCAAACATTTTTCGTAGGTTTGGAATAACTCGAGCTATAATCAGTGACCAAGGAACCCATTTTTGTAGCAATAAAATGGAGGCCCTCTTGAGAAAACATGGAGTGATCCATAAAACCTCCACTACGCACCACCCACATAGAAATGAACTGGATGGGGTGACCAAATGAAAAGTCAAAATAATTTTTTAGAAGATAGTTTAGCCCAACCATAAGGGCTAGAGTAAGAAATTTGAAGATGTCCTATGGGCATATAGAACTTCATAAAAAACCCCAATAGGTATGTCACCCTATAGGATTGTTTATCATAAACACTTCCACTTACCTATTGAGTTTCAACAAAATTCTATTGGGCTATTAAAATAGCGAACCTGAAGTTTATCAAAGCTAGAGAATAGAGGAATCTACAAATGATGGAACTTGAGGAGATGATAATAGAAGCATATGAAAACTCACTACTTTACCAGAAAAAACTAAATCTGTTCATTAAAATTTGATCCTTAATAGATAATTTTAAGTTGGAGACAAAGTATTATTATTCTTTTCAAGGATGAAGATATTCCTTGGTAAGATTCATTTCAAAAGGACTAGGCTATACATAATGACTAATATATTTCTTTTTAGTGTAGTTGAAATTAAATGATAAGGTTCAAAAAATCTATTTAAGGTGGACTTACAACTATTTAAGTAGTACCATGAGTATTTTTGGAACAAACCCATGGAGGAGTCTAGAATCCTCCCTATTGTTGATAAATAAATAACTTCTAGGTTTTATCCTTCTCTCATATTTTCCTAGATTTTTATTTTATTTTTAACTATTTTTTGAACAAAATCATGTTGGAATTCAACTGGAAGTGTATTTGAACCAAGTGCGAGGGAGGATGAAAACCCATTATAGTAGTTTTTATATTTTTATTAGTTAATTTCTAATAATCTTTAAATAAATAATTTTTTCTATAAATAAAATCCTATTTATTTCCCTATTATACAATATTTTATTTTTTCAAACATTTATTAAACTTCATTGATGTCCTCTCTAGTTTAAAAGAACTATGCTAGAGTTGATTAATTAATTAGTTATAAAATTATGAGACTTGAATGAGTTTTTAATAAATTTATCGCTATATTTGTGGAAGTTTATTATTAGAACTAGGAAAGTGAGTCTCAATGAAATGATTCTCGCAGAATCAATTTTATAACTTAAGGTCACTAGGAATTTAGAACGCGATCCGAGTTAACTTGAACTCTATGAGAAAATAACACCTTAGGGAGCCGAATCAAATTAAAATGACCCCATTCCTTTGAACATGGAATAAAAATGGGCAATTGGGACCCCATAGTCAGTCTTTGAGACAAGGTAACTGGGTGCATTTATGTAATTAAATAATTCTATTTTCAATCTCAACAATTTCTATGCATAGTATGCTTTGAAAAAAATTATAGCTAGGAAAAAATTAAAATAAAGGTACTTTTAAATTATTAGTTCATAATTTTTAGGGGAATATTGAACCTATGAAGGGGGAAATTAAATTATAACACATTCATTTGAGTTATATAAATAACATGGAAAATCAAACATTGGTTTGAGTAAAAATAGAAAAGAGGAAAAATGGAAGTCTTTTTTGTTAAAAATTTAATTCCACTTGAATCTCATTGAATCCTCCCATGGACTTGGAACTTTGACTGAATTTAAATAAGGTTGTAGTTTTATTCACATATGAGGTATGATAATTTTTAAAGTGGTTAAGTCTCTATTTACTTCTTCTCTAGCTGGTAAATTTAGATAGATACAAAATAAAATTATTTTTATTTTTGAAGAAATTGATGTTAAATGAAAATATTTCAGAGGAGTGAAATAATTCAATTGTGGGGGAGTAATGTAATCCTAAATTTTTTATTTTCCTTGTTTGTTTTTCTTGGTAATAACCCTCACATATTAAACAAATACTAGATAAATGGTGATTTTTGTTGACTATCTAAAATTTGAACTTGGTTAGAAATTAGATTTAAATATGTTATTTATTGATATATAAATATTTTGATATAAATTATGAAATAATACTTTGTAAGGGAATTTAATCTTATTAAATTTTCAGTGAGAATTTTAATACCTCACTAAGAAAACATCTGAATAATTCTGTTCATCTGGTTAAAAAATTACAATGGTCAGAAGTAATCGAGGCATCAAAGATCACTAAAACAACTATGGAAACTTAATGTATGCAACCCCAAACATTGAGAACCTACCAAGACATTATAAGTATGGATAATATCCATGGGAACTTATAATAATCATTGTGAAGAGGAATTGACTGTGGCTTCAGCTGACCGTGAGCACTACTCATGGTCACTTCATCACCTTACCATGCAACCTCTCTCACAGTAGGCATATGTACTATGAAATTCTCCTATTCATACACATCTCATAGTAAGTATACATACCATGATTTTTTCCTAACTCTTCCTACCATTCCCATTCCTCTCATGTTTCCATGTGACCATTAACTGATTCAAAGCCTCTACTTCCCCTAAAGAACCAGATCCTTGTCGATTGAATCTTGAGGACAATCTAGAGGATGAGTGCCACTCTAAATGTTTCCACACCCAATTATCTATCACCACTAATAGAATAAAAAGGATTCATGCTAATTATGTTTCACTAACTTCTGGTACCGACTATGACTTTTTTGCTAATGATAGAGTGAATCCACCTTGTTAGGAGGGTCATGGATTTACACCGATCCAATATGAGCTCTACATTGATTGAGGATGAGATCCATCCTAATGCTACATAAGTGAATCCTCCCTTCCTGTGACACCCATGATAAATTTTTGACATTTTAATCATTTTTAAAGGACATCATTTCCTACTGACACCAGATCCGCACAACGAATGACCAATATCTCATGAAAAACTAAAGAAAAATAGAGAGAAACATCAAACCTTAAGTATGTACTATTCGAATATATTGAGAAGCACACTATTCTATTAAATTGAATCACTAGTATATGAAATATTCAAGATTTAGGTAATAAAGATACATGAGAATACATCTTATAGATAAATGAAGTGCCACTGAAAAGAGATGGTTGGAATTTTCTGACTGATGATAGAACATCTGAGTTGTAGATAATGATTGGGTATGATGTTTCATGGTTAAAAACAATTGTTATTAGGTGAAATTAAGTAAAGAGTCCTATCAACTAAAAAAAGCCCATTTTTATTGTTGATTAAATTAAATACATCCACTATGATGTGAAGTTATAGATTAATATAACATGAAAAGGATACTAAACTTGAGTATTGTAGGAGCACTGTTACCTTGAAAATTTCATCCAGACCCTTGATTTTGTACATATTCCAATCATCTAGCATAATGTAAACCTACTTCATGTTGAATATAGAGTATATTCCTGAATTTTATGAATAATTTCATGCTAATCATGTGGAAGGAATCATTTTCATCTTTCCAAGAATTCTTCTACAAGAGAAGGATTAATAATTCACTCAAAGTGGAGAAACTCACAAATTTTTTGCTATGAATCTAATTTTATTCTCAATCACGATTGTTAAAAATATAATGATGGAACAATATTCCATTGTGGTCACACGAAGGAGAATCCTTTCATTCCCCCTATTGATGAATTATGATTATTATATTTTTATACTAACTTCTATATAGATCATAAAAGTTGTAATCATTTGAGGTTTCTTTTTCTACTTTAGGTTTTAATTTATTCAAATTATTATAGGTATTACACACACAATACACTTGTATTTAATTCACTTTATGTGATAAAAAATAGCAGGAGAATCCATGGGTGAATAGAGGTATCCAATCAACAGTCTAAGCGAGGTTAGGGTTTATAGTTATCATTATATTTCTCTCTATGAAGAGGAATAACCTGAAAAAAGTAATCAATGATATATCAATTTATAATCGGAAAAATAGAGACCAATTGAATAATGATTTAGTAAAAGAAATAGGGGATGATCTATGGTGAGATCATAACTTGTTAAATTGAATTTAAAACCAACATTTCATAATCTTTATAAAAATTTGAATAAAAAAACAATATTTTAAGGAACACACAACAATTTCTTCTATGGAGACAAACCAAGTCCCAAAATACTACATTTTCTCTAGTTTAAAATTTTATGAGGGTTATGCAATAGGAATTCATTACCTTCTCTTGTATTCTTTGAGAACCTCATCAGTTTCTAGGGGTTGGAAGCTCTGTCCTGGTTTTAGATTTTGAACGAAAAATAATTTTGTGCGACTCTTTCCTATCGAGAAAAATTTGTGAAGTAATAGTATTGGCATTCTATGTATATTGGAAGTAACTACTTTTCTTTATTTTGGTGGAAAATGGAGGTTTATTTTGGAAGATAACCCCCTCTAGAGATGGTTTAGATTAAGTTCCCAAGTCTCCCTCTTCCTTTACACAACTTGTATTTCAATCAAGGTATAGGGGACTCCCTGAGATCCTTTATTTGTTTATAGGAAATCACTCTCCACATTCAAGATGATTTCATTGGTCAAATATGACTGGAACTATATATTTAAAGAACTTATCCTCCAAAAGTTATTCTCTACGACGGGGAAAATTTTTCTGGAGGCATCCCCACATATTCACCTTGTTGGCTTAGTTCTAGTCTATGTGTCATCTTCAAGGAAACCCCTTTCTAGTATGTAGAAATATTTGTGATGCTTCTAAAGATACTCATCTTGGGAAATGTTCCTTTTGTGTTTCTTCTTCATCTAAGATGGAATGATATTATTAAGTCTTTTGTTTAAAGGATTGGGGGTTAGTTATAGATATAGGTGGTTATTCTTATTCTACTCCAGTGGTATCTACTTAGTAGTCTGGTCTGATCTTGCATCCTTAATATCCATTAAACTTTTGGTAGAATTCCTTCCATGCTATGATGGTCATTAATCTTGGTATATATCTAGGTTTCTCATATGTTCCTCCTCTTTCTTTATCTATGAAGGTATGGAAGGATTCCTTTAAAGGAAATTTTATTTAATTCTCCCACATAGTGATTCTAATGGTTAGATATCTTGGACCCTCTTAAAAATCACCCTTTTTTCATTTATAATGGATTCGACATCTTATCAGATCCCATGCTACCTCAACTATTTTTGAAAGATCCAGTCCAATCTCCAAGTGTCCTATTGTCTTTGTTTTATGGCGTGTGCATGAGATTCCAATCCAAAATAGAGATATATCTTTATTCTTTACAAAAAATGTGAATTTCATAACTTGGGGTTAAAAATAAGTGAAAAATTATTATATTATTTCCTTAATTATATTTAATTCTTGCAACTTAGGTTATTGGAATAAGACATATTTTCTGGTTAATGAAATGGCTCATAATAAAACTTATTTAGTTGTGGTGTAATAGAAATATAAGCACACCTCCAAAATTTAATATTTTGATCATAAAGGCCTTCAAGAATGTATGCATGGTGAAACTTATAATCAACATATCTGGATTTTTTGGATGAAAACAATCTCTATTGATCAAATGGAAGTTTCCAGCTAGTACATATCCGTTAATGTTAGATTTGGTAATAACATCTATTTTTTCTTCTTTTTGTATGAAAAATGAAATTATTCAGAGATTGAATATATTTTACTTGATTTAGGATCGTTAAATCTGAGAGATTTAGTGTGGATTTTGGGAGGTAATTTAAATACCATTTTGGACCCTTAGGAGAAGAAAAGGGGAGGGTTATATCCTTGGAAGGCCAAGAAGTGATTCCCAGTGTTTTCATCTAGTAACAGGCTGATGGTTATGGGTTTATATTGTAACAACCCGAGATTTTATAAGATACATTCTTTTTAATTTCATTAATATCTTCTATTGTACGACACACCAAGATTATCTTGCGCTATAGGCAACACTGTATTAGCTTGCACTATACGCAACACTTTTCTTGGCTCTTGTTACACACAATTTCAAGTTCGTTTGATAGAAGTTATTCTACGCAACATTGAGTGTGTATATATATATATATTCAATGTATAAATAAAATATGGTTGGATTCTGTTATACTCAACAACAAAGGAGTTGTGAACTACACGCAACCCTGACTTGGCTTGCATTACACGCAATCGCAACCTTCCTCGATAGCGTGTGTTGTACGCAATACCGGGTTTTACTAAACAACGATATATTATTATAATATTGTTATGAACTAGCCGTTATGAATAGTGTTAACTAAATTTTTAATTTTATAATATTATTATTCATCTTACACATTTCTAGAACATGGTATAAGAACAAAATAAATTTTTCGGGTAAAATAAGTATTTTTCAAAAAATACAGTTTTACCGCCTTTTGATGGCGCACCCACTTTAAATCTAGTTTTTGACATGTTTATAAGTACAATTTGACAAAATAAAATTCTTCTTTTGAATCAGGATATAAAAATTTACATTAGATAATGTTTTGATATTTTTCCGATAACTTTCATATTTTAATGAATAGTAAAAACACGCTATATTTTAATTAAAAACAATTTTTTTCATCGTAATATCTTATGTGGTTAAATTATAATATTGAATGGTTTTAAAGTATAAATAGAATATATTTTTACCATTTAATATAATGTATGTCATTAGCATTTATTTTACCTTGAATTCGTAGGTTAAATCAGTTCAATCTTTTGCAATGTTTTAAAGAAAAACCCATTTTCTTTCGACAACGGGATTAATTTTAATTTAATTTCTGTATCTTTTGTGTATTGAATTTGAAAAAATTGATTCCATATTTGGAATCAGTGGGTCTAAATTATGTTAATAAGATACTTTATATTTTTGGGCATTGTGAATAGTAACTACGGTAAATTTTATTTACTATAGTTAAAGGTAAATCGGGTAATTAAGGGTAAATATAAGATTATAAAATTACCCTAACACTTGGAAAAATCATATTGTATGGATAAAGGTAGACCCATATAACCTATGGGTCGGATTAGATTCATTTTATGGACTTTTGTCCATGAAAATAATTTAATTATTATTAAAACCAAAGAATGTGACAACATGTCACTTTCTTAAATCTTATAAGTATAATAATTTTAATTTAGTGATAAACTTCATGAAACTTCGAACATGAATAATCTCCAGAAATTAATACAATTATCTACATCATAGGAATTTATTTATAATTTTAGGGATTAAATAATTATCATTTATTATGACACAAAGATGATGCAGTAATTGTCTTGTTAATGAAATATTGACATAATTGATGTTATAAATGCCCAAATAAATGTAATTTGAGACTTTTTATGACTTACATTAATTTTATAGGTTAATATGACATGTTATTGTTGATATAAGTAACTTGGTTCGAACTTATCATTCTGTTATGAATTTCATAAAAATCATGTACCAAATAGTGTCAAAATTTACATAAATTAGTTTTTAAAACAAATATTATATTATTAATTGTTATTTAATTCCTAAAAATCAAAGGTTCTACCAAATTACTTATATAAGGATAGATATATTAATAATAAACAACTTGGGGTTCTTTTGGCTTGTTATGGTAAGTTTATTAACCATATAGTTTAAGAAAACAAAAAGACACGATAAAAGTTAAATTATTTAACTTAGAGTTAAATCTAATTGATAAGGTTAAAATAATAACCTAAACTTGTCTAAATCCTATTGTATGAGAGGATTTAGACCTATACCCACTTTATATTCGAAATAAGATCCTTCGGAACCATTATAAACCGAATTTGACCTTCATATAAAATAATATTTTGAGATTTTCCTAAGGTGCCCCTCTCCTCCCTTATAAAAGGGAACCTCCTCCCTCTCTTCCTCACACCAATTTGAGCATTCAAGCTCGGCAAAACCCTGCCAAAATCTCTTCTCCACTTCCCTAGTATCATCATAGAGGTCCTGGTATTCTTCAAAGACCATCCTTAGTTCTTTAAGTGGAGGTTAAGAAAAGGCGCGTCAAAAAGAGGTAATATCCATTACCGATCTTTTTCAATTTCTTTCTTCTTCAAATTCTTCTTCTTTAGTTGTATCATGATAAAGTAATAACATCAGTATTTATTATATACTGATATGTTATTATAAATATGAAACAACTCTAATTAACCTTCTATCCATCCTACGGAAAAAGGAAATCACCACGCGTGCGTACGTACGGAATACCGTCTCCACGCTGTGGTGTAATCTATTTTCCGCCACCACCTTAATTGGATGGGTATAATGGTTTAATGAGTAACTATATATGATTATTATAATGTTATATATATACTAAAATAGTATACATACACTTCAACACAAGTTCACGATCATGAGAACGATATCATCGCTCGTGCGTATGTACGGACTACCGTCTCCACGACGCGATGGGATTCATTCTCCATATTAACCATTCATGAATGATTATAAAGTATATATATAATGAATAATAATGAAATATATGACATGTTAAATCTACTGGATTTATGTATATATAAATATGTATGTCATCTACTTACTTCCATTCAAGACAATAAGGAAAGGAAAACAACGTTCATGCGTACGTACGGACTACCGTCTCCATGAACGGTGTGTTTCATTTCATTTATCTATCTATTATATATATATATATATACTGAATATATATGATATATATAAATCATGTTTTATATTCTGTAAGTAATTAAATCATAATATAAGTAATAATAATGTCAAGAACAACAAGTCCAAACACATACGATAAATGAAACGATTTTACCCAAAACACTTCTTTAACATGGAATTTACAAAAGAACGGGTAATATAAAGTCATAAGTGAACCATATATGATATCATAATAATGAATATGATTCTATAATAAGTTAATGACAGTATTTAAATCATTATACAAGTGGTTCGGATACGTACAAAGCATATCAGACATAAGGTAATGGAAATGTCACAATCTCATTTTTATCCGAGATTGTTTATACTTTAGAATTTACTGGGGTGTATTTTATCATCCACATCCATGTTTTCTCAATATGTAATATTATTTCCATTCACCTACAATTATTTAAATCCAATTTTACCCTTCGGTGAGTTTTTAGTAAAAGATATGAAAGGAATCTTTTGTCGTTTTTCGTACGAGGTACTTTTTGAATTTTCCGACAAAAGTACGAGAAGAATGATTTTTTAACTTATACAGCATAAATGGATTTTTAAAAAATTATTTACAAGAAGCTTCCTTTACAAGTTTTCAAGTTTATTTTTAATCAACTTCTTTTAGTTTAAAATTGTATGACTTGTTATGAAAGGATAAATGTTTTTGAAGTAGAAAGGATATTTTCCTCCAGAATGGAGTTCAAGAGTTTTATCAAAATTATTTTCCATCTTAGAAAATATAGGATTCTGTTTCTATTCCTATTATTACATGGATTTGATTATGTTGTGATGAAAATATTTTTATGAATTCCTTTACGTTATATGAATTGTTTTATGATGTCATGATGTTTAAGATTCCCATTTTTATTACATGGGTTATGCTATGATGTATGGTTTATGATTTTGTGGCACACATAAGAATGGTATCATTATGAGATGGGTTGGACCTATATCTCCCTCCAATGCATTGGGTAAAGATTTTATATCTCATGAGATAGACATGGCTGGAATGGTAGGTTATACCGGTTCAGTGAAACCGGACTGAAACGAGGGTGACTCGGTTCAGAAATGGACTTTGTCCACTAAGATAGTCTTGGAAATGAGTCTTGACTAATAAGAAATGATTCTCTATGATTATGTGTGTATGACACAAAGTTCCATGTTTTAAGTTATGATTATTGTGATTACATTTCACTGCCATGATTTATCCCATGTTATGAAATTATGCTCTTTTTGCAGGTTAAGATTTCCAAAATGTTATGTTCTTATGAATATGATGTGATTGATATTTCATTTGTTTACCCTTACTGAGAATTTGAGCTCACCCTTTTATGTCTTCTTTCCCCTAGGATATAAAGAAAGGTTTTAGGTAAAAAAAAGGAAGATCTTTATGGGAGATTTTGAAGATCTTTCACCACGATTAGAAGATTATATTCCGAGTTTCCAAAGACACTAAACTATTACGGTCCTTGTGTGTGTGTTTTTGTTATGTACTAAGTATTCCGCTAAATTAATGTAATGTATATGTACGTTAAGATTCAGGTCTCTACAGTTGGTATCAGAGGAAAGGTTTAGTCAACCTTTGGAAACTAGGATACGAGAACTTTAGTGAGATCCCTAGAGATATTTCTAAGGTATGTCTAGGGATGTACCTAAGGTTAAGTATAAGTATAGGTTATAGTCCTAGAATCGCGCTAACAATCTTAGAATTAAAACCTAAGATGTTAGATATTGAAGGTACTCCCCCTTTATTATGTTGTTTTCCCTAGCATGATTTTTGCCTCTCACACTATTCTTTTTGAGTTTTAGACGATGGATGGAGCCCGAAGGAACCGTGTTGATCAATGTAATGGACAATGCAATGATTGTACTCGTGAACAAACAAATGTTATGGGAGATGGAGTGAAAAATATTATTACTATACTTACACAAGCTGTGAATCATTCTGTACTTCCAAATGAGAAAATAAGGGAACAATATTCTATTGAGTCATTCATGAGGCAACATCCACCTTCTTTCAGTGGGTCTTCTGATCCACTTGTTGCTGAACAATGGATCAGTACTACTGAAATGATATTTTCAGTTCTTCAATGTTCTGAACATGATAAAGTCATCTTAGCAGTGTATCATTTGGAAGGTGATGCTGATCAATGGTGGAATCTTATCAAGAATACAAGGCCAAGAGATGAAATTGAGTCCATGGAATGGGACGAGTTCAAGAACTTATTTTTCAATAAGTACTTCCCTCGTATTCTTCAAACAAAGATGGAGAAGGAGTTTCTTGAACTAAAACAAAAGGATGATGAATCTGTTGGTATATACGAAGCGAATTTTACAAGGCTTGCAAGGTATGCATCTGGATTTATCATCCAACCTGAAAGTAAAGTTGATCGATTCTTCAATGGCTTAAAACCAACTCTTCGAAGGGCATTAGCTATAAGAGGCTTCAGTAGCTATGAAGAAATTGTGCGTTGTGCTACAAGGTAGAAATAGAAGTTGGTGTTACTTATCCATCTCATAGTTTTGACAAGAAACGAAAGATGGAGTTCAAGGAGAAATCTCAGAATAATACTGAAAAGAAGATGAATGTTTCCTTATGCTCAAAGTGTGGAAAGAAGCATGGTGGAGATTGTCTTAAAGGGACAAGTAAATGTTTCAAATGTGGAAAGGAAGGTCATCGGGAATTTGAATACCGCAATGATGGGAAGAAGATGTCTAATGATGCAAACAAAGGAAGGGATACACAGAATGAACCTACTACACTTAAATGTTTCAAGTGCTAGGAGATGGGACATTATGCCAATAAATGCCCTAATCCAAGGGTTAGTGATGATCGACATGAGCAACCACTTAAGGCAAAGGACAAAGGGAAGTCACATGCAATCACTATTGGCGATGTTGAATATGACAACGATGTGGTGGAATGATTAAGTAATGGGATTCCAAAATAATGTTGTATATAGTATCGTGGAATATTGGAATATTTATGTATTGGTCTAATGTGGTATTCAAAGTGATTGAGATATTTTTGGAAATAAGATGATATGCGCATAATGAAGGGAAAACGAGAAAATTAAATGTTTAACAGTATTCATGAGCTCATGATTGATATAAGGACTAATTGATATCATGGTTTGAGTATATAGAATTTTGAGGATTTTGGTATGTGGAAAGAGTTAACTTTTAACCGCACTCATGTTTTCAATAAGGTTCAATGGGTATTCAAGAGAGTATATGATTAAGGCCTTTGAATGTTTGGAATGTGACCAACAAGATATATCTTATGATATATGGGGATCAACGATGATATTAAATCTCTGAGAGTGGACTGCAGTATTATGGATAAGCCTAAAGATTGGAATGGATTATGTTGGAAATAAGTTAGTATTGTTTGTTTTTCGATATTACTGATGGGATTTTATAGTAATATAGTTTTAGAAAAAGGACAACCTGTAGGACGGGCGACAGCCCATCGCGTCAGACAAGGCTGTGGGAATCGAACCCACAACCGAAGTGCGACTGGCCTTTTTCGCCTACCACTGGCCTACAAGAAGTCCTTGTTTAGTAGAAACTAGTTTTATTATATTAAGCAGTATGATATATGAAGTATAAGTCCATTTTAGGAACCATATATGATTAATCTCACTATAGATGGACTTATGTATTTTTTGATAACTTTTCTAACCTTTTGTTTGAGACAGATGAAATGACCCATCATTCTATCACATGATCTGTTAACACATCACGAATGAAAAATTCAACTTCATTTCTTTAAGAGATGAAGTTGAAATTGTCCAAAGAACGACCAATGGTGAGACTATACCGAAATCAGGAAAGTATTTATTCTAATTCCAATTTCATCAACTTTAGGGAAATGATCTTGAAAACCAAAAATGTTGTCCTAGTGCTCTTATATCTGATGGATCAGATGGTACCTTATATTGTCACAAAATTATGGCTTTGTGATTGTTGGCTTTTCCATAGCCATGTTCTCTACCACTCTCCATCAGAACATGATGATTAGATTTCTCTTCCATATCCATATTTTCACCTATGTGGAAACCCAGTGATTTGTTTATTTGGGTAACCGTTACGTTTCATACTTTTGTTTTTAAATATTGGTTTTGGTATTCCTTTTTACGATGTGGGTTTCTATTAAAGAAACTTTTGAATAGTAAACCATTTATAACCCCGACGAATTTCGAGGGCGAAATTCATTTTAAGGGGGGTAGAATGTAATAACCCGAGATTTTATAAGATACATTCTTTTTAATTTCATTCATATCTTCTATTGTACAACACGCCAAGATTATCTTGTGCTATACGCAACACTGTATTAGCTTGCAGTATATGCAACACTTTTCTTGGCTCTTGTTACACACAATTTCAAGTTCGTTTGATAGAAGTTATTCTACGCAACATTGAGTGTATATATATATATATATATATATATTAAATGTATAAATAAAATATGGTTGGATTCTGTTATATGCAACAACAAAGGAGTTGTGCACTACACGCAACCCTGACTTGGCTTGCATTACACGCAATCACGACCTTCCTCGATAGCATGTGTTGTACACAATACCGGGTTTTACTAAACAACGATATATTATTATAATATTGTTATGAACTAGCCGTTATGAATAGTGTTAACTAAATTTTGAATTTTATAACATTATTATTCATCTTACACATTTCTAGAACATGGTATAAGAACAAAATAAATTTTTCGGGTAAAATAAGTATTTTTCAAAAAATGCAGTTTTGCCGCCTTTTGATGGCGCACCCACTTTAAATCTAGTTTTTGACATTTTTATAAGTTCAATTTGACAAAATAAAATTCTTCTTTTGAATCAGGATATAAAAATTTACATTAGATAAAATTTTGATATTTTTCCGATAACTTTCATATTTTAATGAATAGTAAAAACACGCTATATTTTAATTAAAAACAACTTTTTTCATCGTAATATCTTATGTGGTTAAATTATAATATTGAATGGTTTTAAAGTATAAATAGAATATATTTTTACCATTTAATATAATGTATGTCATTAGCATTGATTTTACCTTGAATTCGTAGGTTAAATCAATTCAATCTTTTACAATGTTTTAAAGAAAAACCCGTTTTCTTTCGACAACAAGATTAATTTTAATTTAATTTCTGCATCTTTTGTTTATTGAATTTGAAAAAATGGATTCCATATTTGTAATCATTGGGTCCAAATTATGTTAATAAGCTAATTTTTATTTTTGGGCATTGTGAATAGTAACTACGATAAATTTTATTTACTATAGTTAAAGGTAAATCGGGTAATTAAGGGTAAATATAAGATTATAAAATTACCCTAACACTTGGAAAAATCCTATTGGATGGCTAAAGATAGACCCATATAACCTAAGGGTTGGATTAGATTCATTTTATGGACTTTTGTCCATGAAAATAATTTAATTATTATTAAAACCAAAGAATGTGACAACATGTCACTTTCTTAAATCTTATAAGTATAATAATTTTAATTTAGTGATAAACTTCATGAAACTTCGAACATGAATAGTCTCCAGAAATCTAATACAAGTATCTACATTATAGGAATTTATTTAGAATTTTTAGGGATTAAATAATTATCATTTATTATGACACAAAGATGATGCAATAATTGTCTTGTTAATGAAATATTGATATAATTGATGTTATAAATGCCCAAATAAATGTAATTTGAGACTTTTTATGACTTACATTAATTTTATAGGTTAATATGACATGTGATTGTTGATATAAGTAACTTTGTGAGAACTTAGCATTCTGTTATGAATTTCATAAAAATCATGTACCAAATAGTGTCAAAATTGACATAAATTAGTTTTTAAAACAAATATTATATTATTAACTATTATTTAATTGTTAAAAATCTAAGGTTCATCCAAATGACTTAGATAATGATATATGTATTAATAATAAACAACTTGGGGTTCGTTTGGCTTGTTATGGTAAGTTTATTAACCATATAGTGTAAGAAAACAAAAAGACACGGTAAAAGTTAAATTATTTAACTTAGAGTTAAATCTAATTGATAAGGTTAAAATAATAACCTAAACTTGTATAAATCCTATTGGATGAGAGGCTTGCGACCAATCCCCACTTTATCTTCGAAATAAGACCCTTTGGAACCATTATAAACCGAATTTGACCTTAATATAAAATAATATTTTGAGATTTTCCTAAGGTGCCCCTGTCCTCCCTTATAAAAGGGCACCTCCTCCCTCTCTTCCTCACACTAATTTGAGCATTAAAGCTCGGCCAACCCCTACCCAAATCTCTTCTCCACTTCCCTAGTATCATCCTAGAGGTCCTGGTCTTCTTCAAAGACCATCCTTAGTTCTTTAAGTGGAGGTTAAGAAAGGCGCGTCAAAAAGAGGTAATATCCATTATCGATCTTTTTCAATTTCTTTCTTCTTCAACTTCTTCTTCTTTAGTTGTATCATGATAAAGTAATAACATCAGTATTTATTATATTCTGATATGTTATTATAAATATTAAACAACTCTAATTAACCTTCTATCCATCCTACGGAAAAAGGAAATCACCGCGTGTGCGTACGTACGGAATACCGTCTCCACGCCGTGGTGTAATCTATTTTTCACCACCACCTTAATTGGATGGGTATAATGGTGTAATGAGTAACTATATATGATTATTATAAAGTTATATTTATACTGAAATAGTATACATAAACTTAAACACAAGTTCACGATCATGAGAACGATATTATCGCTCGTGCGTACGTACGGACTACCGTCTCCACGACGCGATGAGATTCATTCTCCACATTAACCATTCATGAATGATTATAAAGTATATATATAATGAATAATAATGAAATATATGACATGTTAAATCTACTGGATTTATGTATATATATATATGTATGTCATCTACTTACTTCCATTCAAGACCATAAGGAAAGGAAAACAGCGTTCATGCGTACGTACGGACTACCGTCTCCATGAACGGTGTGTTTCATTTCATTTATCTATCTATTATATATATATATATATATACTGAATATATATGATATATATAAATCATGTTTTATATTTTGGAAGTAAGTAAATCATTATATAAGTAATAATAATGTCAATAACAACAAATCCAAACACCTACGATAAATGAAACGATTTTACCCAAAACGCTTCTTTAACATGGAATTTACAAAAGAACGGGTAATATAAAGTCATAAGTGAACCATATATGATATCATAACAATGAATATGATTATTTAATAAGTTAATGACAGTATTTAAATCATTATACAGGAGGTTTGGATACGTACAAAGCATATCGGACATAAGGTAAGAGAAATGTCACAATCTCATTTTTATCCGAGACTGTTTATACTTTAGAATTTACTGGGGTGTATTTTATCATCCACATCCATGTTTCCTAAATATGTAATATTATTTCTATTCACCTACAATTATTTAAATCCAATTTTACCCTTCGGTGAGTTTTTAGTAAAATATATTAAAGGAATCTTTTGTCATTTTTCGTACGAGGTACTTTTTGAATTTTCTGAAAAAAGTACGAGAAGAATGTTTTTTTAACTTATACGGCATGAATGGATTTTTAAAACATTATTTCCCAGAATCTTCCTTTACAAGTTTTCAAGTTTATTTTTAATAAACTTCTTTACGTTTAAAATTGTATGACATGTTATGAAAGGATAAATGTTTTTGAAGTAGAAAGGATATTTTCCTCAAGAATGGAGTTCAAGAGTTTTATCAAAATTATTTTCCATCTAAGAAAATATAGGGTTCTGTTTCTATACCTATTATTACATGGACTTGATTATGTTGTGATGGAAATATTTTTATGAATTCCTTTACCTTATATGAATTGTTTTATGATGTCATGATGTTTAATATTCCCATGTTTATTACATGGGTTATGCTATGATGTATGGTTTATGATTTTGTGGCACACATAAGAATGGTATCATTATGAGATGGGTGGGACCTATATATCCCTCCAATGAATTGGGTAAAGATTTTATATCTCATGAGATAGACATGGCTGGAATGTTAGGTTATACCGGTTCAGTGAAACAAGACTGAAACGAGGGTGACTCGGTTCAGAAGTGGACTTTGTCCACTAAGATAGTCTTGGCAATGAGTCTTGACTAATAAGAAATGATTCTCTATGATTATGTGTGTATGACACAAAGTTCCATGTTTTATGTTATGATTATTGTGATTACATTTCACTACCATTATTTATCCCATGTTATGAAATTATGCTCTCTTTTGCAGGTTAAGATTTCCAAAATGTTATGTTCTTATGAATATGATGTGATTGATATTTCATTTGTTTACCCTTACTGAGCATTTGAGCTCACCCTTTTATGTCTTATTTTCCCCAGGATATAAAGAAAGGTTTTAGGTAAAAAAGAAGAAGATCGTTATGGGAGATTTTGAAGATCTTTCACCATGATTAGAAGATTATATTCCGAGTTTCCAAAGACACTAAACTCTTCCTGTCCTTGTGTGTGTGTTTTTGTTATGTACTACGTATTCCGCAAAAGTAATGTAATGTATATGTACATTAAGCTTCAGGTCTCTACATATATGGTGATAGATTCAAATGGTTTAATAATAAAAAGGGAATTTAGTTCACTTGGAGCTTGATAGAACACTAATTTCCTAACCTCGAGTCTATTTTCTCCTTCCCTAATAAAAAAATATCTCACATTGTTTGGGCCATTTTTGAATATTCTCTTATTCTTATCAACCTTGGCCTTAAAAGATCTATAAGTAAATGATTATTTTTATCGAATTGATGGTCCCAGAATCATAATTTTCCCAATGAGGTATGTAATTCATGGTTCAAACCCATATTATATTTCTTATGGGTCAGATTTCATAAAAAACTCTGGCAATTAAAAGGGGACTTAAGAATATGGAACAAAAATTGGGCCTCCCAAGACCTGGAGATGGGATCCATCATGTAATGCCTCGACCATAGAAGACTCAAGTCGTTGAAGTATTTTATTACATTAACATGATTATAAGGAATCAAATTTTGAAGGTCTAATCGGTTTATCAGTCTTGGAAATCCATATTATATACATAATACCCATAATACATTGTGAAATAGAAAATAAAAACATGATATATAACAAAATGAAATAAAATAAATCCTTGAGACTCATTAAAAGGATTCATCTTCATAACCTAGGGAAATAAACCATAATAAGGGTGAGATAAAATGATCATTAAGGGTTAGAGAAGTGTAAAAATAATGAAATGATGAGAATAAATCAACATGGAATAGTAGATAATTGAAACATATGCCATTTAATCAATTATACGAGACTAAAACTTAAACATGGATATTATAACTAATATAATAATCAAATGTAATATCCATAAATGAATACATAATGATGAAATGAATAATGATGGATATCGAAAACATATATTCAAGGCTTCATTCTAAGAACCTAATATTTTCAAGGCTTTATACTAAGAATCTAATACAATAAAGGCTTCATTCTGAGAATCTAATAGTGTCAGTGCTTCATGACAAGAATATAATACTTTCAAGGATTAATTACATTAATCTTAAAAATGGGTAAGGCCTCATATAAAACCACATCCAGTTTATCTCATGAAAACTACTGATGTATCGAGGGGCTATAGTAAGCCTCTCCCGTCACATAATAAATCAAATTCATTCCTCATATATAGAAAAATTGATTTGATTAATAAATAATGTGTCATATAATAAAATATACATATTGAAGAAATAATATGTTTTTATCAATAAGTACCCAGTGGAGGATATATAACAACAAGGTTTGTTGATATTGATGAATGGAAATACCATTTAAAGATCATTAAAATATTCTTAAGGAATATAATATTTAAAAATTCCAAAGTGCCCCATAACAATTTGAACAATTTATTTAATAATTCGACTTGAATTGAATTAAAATTATAATATCATGAGAATAAGGAGATTCATGATATAACATGTCAAAGGTAGTATATACAATGTATACAATAAAATAGGTCCATAAAAATAATTAAGTCTCAATGGAATGTAAATTGAGATGAAAATCCTTTACCTTAACCTTCCTTTTGTTTTGTGGTCTTTACACTCCTATATAGTGGTTTTAAATTTGTTATTTACACATAAAATAACCTTAATAATTTTTATAATATCATATATTAACTGATTACAATATTTTATTACCCTTTTGTTATCACTCTTTCATCATTTTAACTATTTCATTTGTTAATTTACTAGTTTTCTCAAGTATGTTTTGACTTGTTACTTGTTGTTCATATTTCTTTGATCATGATTTCATAATCTCCATAATTTTGACCATAACTTAATTATATTATATATTCACTATATATGTATTTATAATATTCCATAATATTTGGAGATAAGAAATGAAATGCACCGTTCATGGAGACGGTAGACCGTACATACACATAAATGCTATTTTCATTTCTTTGTCATATTAAAAGAATGAAAAATAAATGATAAATTTTTATATTCTAATTCCATTATCATATATATTTTATATATGTTGCATAATTTAATTAATACCACCCATTATATATTCCATGTATGGCATGAACGAGTCACATCGTTTTGAGGGGGCAGTAGTCCACACTTCCTCAAACGAAATTATCGTGTTTACACAAGATGAAAAACATAAAGGTATATTCTAAATAAAAATTACAGATAAATAAATAAATTATAAATATAATATTTATCATATATAAAAAGAGTTTCCATCATAATGTCCACCATGAGAGGTGGTAAAGGAAAAATGAACAATCATTATTTCGTGAGGTAGTAGTTCACCGTACGTAGAAACAATATGTTCGTTATCCATTAGATGGAGGTGTGTATAAGTGTAGATATAAAAATTATCATAAAAAATATTAGTATATTTAGTATATTTGTGTTGATATATAATCATATAATTAATATATTTTAGGGGGTGGAGCATGGAAATGATACTAGAGAGCTTGAGAGAATACATTACCTCTTAATCGAGTAAATCCTTTTGGTTTGTACCAAAGGGATTCCTTAGTTGGATTTATGTCCAAGGATATAATTCTAGGTTGAGAGGAGGGATTTTTGGAAACTATTCTTTCTTATAGTTTGGATGATCTAGAGTTTCTTGAGAGGTGTGAGGAATGGGTAGAGTGCTTACCTTTTTATAGTAGAGGGGGAGTGACACTCTTGTAAATACCAAAAGGTATTCATTAATGGGAGGTATAACTTACCTAATGTGCCTACAAAATGGAAAATAATGTTTTAAATGATAATAATGGTCTATAAAAACCTATAAGAGACAAAAATAAGTTCATTTTAATAATTTGGATCCTTAACTTCTAATATTCCCAAATTTTATCATTTTGGTTTTTATTAAAGCATCTAGTTTTATAACCTAAGTAATTTAACAATTAAGAATAAAATAAAGTGATGTTTTTTAGAAAATATAGATAAAAATAATTACTTATATGATATATAATTTATAAAAAAATAAACCCATTTTTTTTTAAATTAATTTTAAAATAAGTGCATGTGACGTGATAAAACATTTCTTAAACCCAGACTGTGTTAACAACGTTTTTACAATATATAAGTCAATATGTTAATTATAAAAGATATTTTTTTTATTTTAATATACCATATTTTATATTTATTAACACTTAAAAATCACTTTTTAGAATAAATTATTTTTATTAATTTTAAATCATTTAATAAAATTTCATTTGTTTTAAAATAACAATAATGTTGATTTTGAAATTATTTATTTATTTTTAATTTCATAAAATTGAAACATTATTAGAATTTAAATATATTACTGACTGAAAATTAATTTTTTTTATTTCCAAACACTTTAGGAAAAGTGAGAACCAAACATCCCTAAACACCAACGAGGACATGACTTGAAAAGATAAAAAAGGACATATGCAGGACAACCATAATCCAACTAGCACACCACGAGACTACATATCATTATACCTATAATCATCTCCGCATCCCACACAGGAGTCCCCTTATGCCGTAGCCATAGCCGATTCCCACTCAGAGGCCGATTTATGTTGCCTCAAGAAATAGTTTCTTTACTCAAACCTCCCCGACTGGTCCAGTAAAGGCTGCATTGGGCAAGGTTGTTTGATCAAGTTGTATTTTTTAAAGGCAAGAATCACACCTTTGTCCCGCTTAAGGGAAGATCTAGTACACATCGGTCGTGGAAGGTAAGGGTAGTCTTTCCTTGCTTGTCTTCTTGGTGCAGTAGATATATGTTCTGCGCACTCAGTCATCCTACCAGTCCCCTTCTGAACAACATCACTGAAGGACAAGAATGCTGGACCACTCATATTTTCCTTATTTCCCCCAGAATCTTTTTTCTTTTTTGGACTTTGGAGTATTATCCCTACAAACTGAAGGAATCCCCCTCCTCATCATTAGTGTGTTAATATCAGTTGAGGCAAGACACTCAATAGATGCAACATCATCCTCTCCGTTCTTAGGGATGTCTTCGTGACCCAAGCTGACTGAAATGTGCCCTTCCACACAGGCCCCCTCAGCAGCACCACTGCACACAGGACCCGAATCCAAGCCAACACTAAGAGTTTCTTCCTAGAGACCTTAAAACATATTGGTAAGCATAAGGAAAGGTCGAGCTGAAGGGTCTAAAGCACTAGAACCCCCAGTACCATCCAGACTAGCCATGCCCGAGGTAATTCCCCTTATCCCCACCCTTTGATCCTTCCCCGAGATTTCCCTATCCATGTTATACACCAAACAAACTTCTTGGAAACCCGATCCAGCCTCCTTCCTAGCCAAGGGAGTAGAGGAGCCCTCCAAATCCTTCCGAAGTCTTTTGAAAACCTTTGTAACCGTTGGGTTCACCTGCAATGCCAAAACACTTGAATTTTCAGAATTGTGGACTACCATTGTAGTCACCGCGAGAGAATACTTCCTGATATCCTTAAACATAGTACTCGGAGCGCCCCCATAACTAGGACCCGAAGCCTCCATGACCATACCAGATATCACAACCACCTCCGGGAGTTCGCCCGATGCAACACTGACTTGTCCTGCCACAACCTGCTTCCCCCTGCGTCGACCCTTCAATGACGCATCTATGCCTCTCCTGCGGCAAGCCTCCAAAGAATGGCCTAAACGCTTGCAATATGGGAAAAAATCAGTCCAATTCCCATAAACAACCCATTGCTTCCACCTGTAGTCTTCTCCGATAATTATCCAAACATAGTCGAAGGGAAGGCGAGAGGCATCCACTTCGATACAGACACGAGGGTTCACCGGGTGACACACAGCCTCAGTGCGGCTATCAGAACACAGATATCATTCTATGAGGTTTCCTATCATCTGAATCACTGAAGGATTCTGAAAAGGTAATGGAAGATTTGGGAAACATACCCAAACCACTGAAGTAGGAGAATCCAGGTTCATATGTAAATCGAAGGACCATCGTAATAAGAGGAAATGAGAACCATTATAGCTACGAGGAGCTTTAGACCATGCCTTGATGAGATCTGCTTTGGATTCAAAACGAATCATGATATGACGGCTGTCGAGAAATCAAACAACCGCCCTTTCTTGAAGATCCCAACCACTGAAGACTAACCGGTCGAAGGAGTTGATTGAAGGTAATCTGTGCCTGAAGCAAGCCACCAGCGTGCGATTCAAGAGGGATGAGGTTTCCTCAAACTCGGAGGATGAGAGATGCAGATTAGGAAAGACACCTAGAATGTCCGGAACCTTCGGGCATAGAACAACTTCCGGAAATGGAGGAAGAAGGTCAGGATTGGTAAAAGGCCGGAAGAACCCACCACGCTTGGTTAACGATGATTCCCCATCCCCCTCCAAGCATTTTAAGTAAACCATATATATTTTAAAAGGATATGTATAACTGAATATATTATGTTTTTTATATATCTCAAATTTTAATAAATGTTAAAGGTAAGGAAAGTTCCCTTTTTTTCTTTTTCCTTTCTTAACCTTTTATATAGGGAACTTTTATTTCATAATATCCCAATAACCCATAAAATTTAAAAAATGTTGGTATATTGTAGAGTATTTAGTATCAAATTGATTTTGGATAAGTGTTCAGGTCATTTTGGTCCTTAAGATTAAGTCTTAGTCCCTTATTATACTTAATGTTACTTTAATCATTGTAATTAATTTTAATCACATTCACTAATATTTTTGGTCAAAAACTTACTTGATTTTATTAGAAAAAAAATATTGCACTTATTAAAACCATGTGTGTCTGTTTTTTAAAAATTCAAATCAAAGAAGTGGGAAAATTAAAATTAACGCTAATCCAACACACGTGGTGAGAAAACATGGTTTTTAAAGTAGTAACGTCCAAAATTTCAATAGGTTTTTATATCTAATTTCAATATAAAAATGATGAAAATGACCTAAATTGGATTTATATTTTAATTATTGATCTATTGTGACTTTAAAAACGAAATTAAATTATAATTTAACACTAATAATTATTTAAATGAAAAGTATTTTTTTTAACTAAATTGGAGTATTTTTCACTATTCATCAAAAAAAGAAGTTTCTCAGAAAAATAAAAAAAATTCACACTAAGATAATTTCAACAATTAGAATTCAAAAATGAGGTTTATTTGTACAAAATAAAATTCATAAAAGTTTCAAAATTTATTTTTAAAATAAAATTTCCATTAAAAGGTGGTTAAACTCGGTCTTGTGTACAAGTTAATCCCCAGTTTTATATAAAATAATCTTAACATGCTGTTGCTTATAAAGATAGATAATGAAATTATTAATTTTATTATTAAATTAAAACATTATAATGTATTTGGGTGTTACATTGTCCCCACATTATTTAAATTATATCCTCACAATTTAAACTTAATCTCAGTAATCAAGGGATTGATATTTGAAAATAAACTATTTTTGAAAATCTCACATCCTAAATAGGGTTAATAACACATCTTTTTAATAATAGAGAAAGGGTTGTACAATGTTCATGTAACTAGGTTACCTAGTAAAAGAACATAGGTGGGAAATGTAAACATGGATATAAAAGAAAAATCTAAAAATCAAGTTTTGATGTAGAATGATAGAGAATATGGTTAGGATAAAGCTAATAATCACAAGGCCATAAATCCACAATGATTGAAGAGTCCATTTTATTCATCAGAAACAATGGTAATAGGAAAACATTTTTGGTTTCAAGATCATTTTTCTTAGAGTTGAGGAATTCTTTCAGTCTCTAATAATATAAGTAAATATACTTACTTGGTATGTTTCTATAAGCACAATCTTATCCTTTAGTCATTCCTTGAAGTATTTCTACTTAATATCTTATAACAAGATTCGTCGTATAGTTATATAATATATCATTCTCTAAAACCACATCCAAATTACAACCTAAAACATTTCTTAATTGGTTAAACTTTCCAAAAGATTATGATTCAACACTTTAGAATCATTTAATTGGTAGTTAGTAGTATACAATTTACTTTATCCATACAAATCATCTCTTTGTCTAAAATTAACTCAACATTAAAGACATATTAATTCTTATCTTTTCCCCAACCATGTGTTATCCAAAAATTTTAACTTGCTATTGAATCACTTTTCATGGTACTATTCAACATGTGATCTCAAATATTTAATGAAAAAGAGCTGTAGTACAATCATTATATATTTCATAAATCATTTGATGAGACCATCAAAAATAAAATACTATTACAACATATTTCTTAGATCAAAATATATAAATAAATTAATCATTCCACCTCATTTTTGTTAATAAAATATGCTTGACCTTGATCCCTTGTCTTTTTTGGGGTATATTATCTTGGATCTTCGGGCATTCATTTGTATAGTTACCTATATCCTTATAGTTTAATCATTGGAAATTTGATTTTCTTTCTTTCTCTTGCAATCCTAAGCATGGTGGAATTTTTCTCCACACTTGAATCAAACTCTTTTCCCTTTTAATCATGCTCCAAGGTGTCTCATTCCACAAGTATCACATGTTGGGAAATCGTTTTTTCCCTTTTCCCTTTATCCATATATTACTCTACTATCCTCTTCTTATCTTTATTACATTTGAATTCATAAGACTTGGAGACTTGTTTATCTATTCTAATAGCACCTAAATGTTTTTAATCATATGAATAAAAGGTTTGAGACACTATTACCCTTCAAAGAATTGGCTTAAGTACTTTAAATAAATAATCAATCTTTAATTACATGTTGTGTATGAAATCAGTAACATACCTTGATTACCATGTAAATGTTTATTCACACTCTACAACACTTAATTCCTCCTTTTTCTTTATACTAAGAAAATTTATCTTCATTTCAATTTGTGGCTCATGAGGGAAGTATTTATTGAATAATTTGTACTTAAAATATTTCCATTCCATGATTTCTATCTCATCTTCTTCCTTGGTATTTTGGACCAATGACCACCACTGATTGAAATCTTCTTTGAGACAATACACTGCAAGTGTGACCTTTTACTTTTCACCACATACCAATACTGCAAATATCTTCTCCAATGACTCAATACATTTCTCACCTATAATTTTATTAGTAGTCCCACTAAAGGATGGGTGCCTGTATCACATAAAGTGATCCAACATAATAGATTATCATTGAGGAACATGTTGATCCATATAAGAACGATCACATATTTTAATATGATTAAGATGCCTAATATTTCCATAAAATTCTCATTTCCAATACTATATGTACTAGTTTTCTTAGAAGGGGAATACCTATATTTTCTACGAGTATTGATACCATTGTTCCTTCCAAGTTCCATTTCTGAACAATGACATATACAGGATTAGCTCAAAAAATTATGAACTTTTTATAACTCTAAATATGGAGTAAAATAAATTATGAAATTTATGCATAGATAATATCATAATTATAAACATGGATTCTTTAGGTATATATTTTCTTATAAATCCTTCATAATGGTATGTAAAGAAATTTTGAACTATCTTAAGTGTATCCCCTAGGAGTGTCAAACCATGTGCATATTAAGGCCTGTTGTGGTGTACCAGGTTACACTGAGTCAGGCCCAACACACCTTGTCATAGTTGTTACTCCTAGGCACATATATTGTAGAACCATTTCCACTTCTATTATCTAGAAAGGGATTTATTTATTGGAATACCCCCATAATATATTCCTTACTAAAATTCTAGGATGTTCCTCTATATTTATCCACAAATTCTACCTTAGTTTTATGTTCCCTAATATATGTTTTCTAAATCTAGTTTCCAAGGTTGATGTTAAACTTTTTTTGATAGAAACTATAACGCCCCAACCCCAGAAACCTGAAGTGAGTGCAATATTTTATTACATTGTCATGATTATAAGGAATCAAATCCTAAAGTCCTAATTAGTTTAGTATTCTTGTAAATATATATTACATTCATGATACCTATAATACATTGGGAAATAGAAAATACAAACATGATACATAATAAAATGAAATAAACTACATCCTTGAAACATATTCAAATGACTGCTCTTCATAACCTTGGGAAATCAAAAACAATAAGGGTGAGCTCAAATTATTATTAAGGGTAATTAAAGTGGAAGAAATAATGAAACAATAAGAATAAATCAACATGGAATGGTAGATAATTGAAACACTTGTCATTTAATCAATAATATTATATTGAAACTTAACCATGAATATTATAACTAATCAAAAAATCACATGGAATAAAAATAACTGAATACATAATGATGGAATTCATAACGATGGATATATAAAACATATATTCTAATCTTCATGAAAAAAATATAATACTTTCAAGGCTTCATGCCCAGAATCTAATACTTTCAAGGCTTCATGTCAAGAATATAATATTGTCAAGTATTCATGCAAAGAAACTAATAGTGTCAAGGATTCATGCCATGAATCTAATAAATGGGTAAGGGATGGGACAAACCAATATCTACTTTCTCTCATGAAACCTACCAATGCATTGAGGGGATATAGCGGGCCTCACCCATCCTATAATAAATCCATTACATTCCTCATATGTAGAATAATTGATTTAATTAATAAATAATGTGTCTTATCAAAAAATATCCATATTGAATAAATAATATGATTTTATCAATAATTACCCATTATAGGATAAGTAACAAGAAGTTTTGTTTATGTTTATGAAGGAAAATAACATTTATATATCTTTAAAACATTCTTGAGGAATATAATCTTTAAACATTCCAAAGTGTCCCATACCACTTTGAAACATTTAATTCATAATTCCCCATGAATTAAATGAAACTTATAATATCACAATAATAAGTATATTCATTATATAACATATCTAAGTTAGTATATAAACCATATAAAATAAACTAGGTGCATAAAAACAATTAAGTCTCAATGGAATGTAAATTGAGATGAAAATCCATTACCTTAACCTTCTTTTTGTTGTGTATTATTTATCCTCCTGTATAGTAGTTTAAAATATGTTACTAACTAATAATATAACCATAATCATGTCTATTATATCATATATTAACTTCTTATAATAGTTTATTACCCTTTTATTATCACCCTTTCATTATTTTAACTATTTCAGGTGTTAATTTCCTAGTTTTCTCAAGTATGTTTTAACTTGTTAATTGATGTTCCTATTTATTACATCATGATTTCATAAACTAAAGAATTTAAAACCTAACTTAATTATATTATATATTCAATAAATATGTATTTATAATAGTCCATAATAATTTGAGATAATAAATGAAGTTCACCGTTCATAGAGACCGCAGGCTGTACGTACGCATGAACACTACTTTCATTTATTTTTCTTATTAAAAGATTAAAAAAATGATAAATATGTATATTATAACTCCAGTATCATATATATATATATATATATATATATATATTATGTTATATAGTTTTTTTAAGACCATCCTTTTTACATTCAATGTATGGCATGAAAGAGTCACATCGATTGAGGGGGTGGTAGTCCACACTTTCTCAAACGAAATTATCATATTTACATAAGATGGAAATATAAAGGTATTTTATAAATAAAAATTTTAAAGGCATAAAAAAATTATAAAAATTATATATATCATATATAAAAATAGTTTTCATCATAATTTCCACCATGAGAGGTGGTAAAGGAAAAATGAACAATCATCGTTTTGTGAGGCAGTAGTTCACCCTTCATAGAAACAATATATTCTTTATCCATTAGATGGAGGTTTCTGTAAGTGAACTTCTAAGAATTATCATAAAAACATATTATTATATTGGGGATATAATTGTTTTTACATAATCCTATAATAATGAGATTTTAGGGCATGTAGCATGGAAATGAAACTAGAGAGCTTGGGAGAAGACATTACCTCTTAATCGAGTAACTCCTTTTGGTTTATACCAAAGGGATTAATTTGTTGGAATTATTCCCAAATGGATTAATCTAGGTTTATGGGAGGTATTTCTGAAGACTATATTTTCATAGTTTTGATGATTTAAATTTTCTTGAGAGGTGTGAGGAAGGGGTATAATGTTTACCTTTTTATAGTGGAGGGGTAGTGACACCGTTGTAAATAACAAAAGGTATTCATTAATGGGAGTTCTAAATTAACTAATGTGACTCAAGAATTAAAAAATAATATATGAAAGGGAAATAATTTTCTATTAAAACCTCTAATACACAAAAATAAGTTCATTTTAAAAATTTGGTTCCTTAAGTTCTAAAATCACCTACTCTTTTCATTTTGGTTTTTATTAAAGCATTTAGTTTTATAATCTGAGTAATTTAAATATTAGAAATAAAATAAAGTGATATTTATTATAAAACATAGATACAAATAATTTTTAATATTATATCTTATTTATAAAATAAAAATTTCATGTGTTTTGGAAATTAATTTTAAAACAAGCATATATGACGCACTAAAACACTACTTAAACCCAGACTGTGTTAACAACGTTTTTAAAATATATGGGTTAATATGTTAATTATAAAACAACAATTTTTCCATTAATAGAACATTTTTTATATTTATTAACACTTAAAAATCACTTGGAAGACCATATTATTTTTATTAATTTTAAATCATTTAAAAAAATATCATTTATTGTAAAATAACAATAATGTCAATTTTGAAATTATTTATTTACTTTTAATTTTATAATATAAAAACAATATTAGAATTAAAATATAGTAAGTTTAATATTTTATGGGATGATATATTCATCTATAAATAAATAAATACAATAATTCCATCAATTCGCTTCACTTTTAATATTTACAGTATCTTTTATTTTAGTTGGTTATTAACTAAATAATCACTACGTTGGCGTTTCTTAAGAATTTTAAGTAACTAAACCATATCTAAAATTTATTGATAAATTATTATGATAAAAATATCCCATTTATCTTTAAAAAGTATTTTTATAACTGAATATATATTTTTTACATATCTGAACATTTTATAAATGTTAACGGTAAGGAAAGTTCCCTTTTGACCATTTCCTTACTTAACATTTTATATAGGGAACTTCCATTTCATAATATCCCAAAAACCAATAAAATTAGAACCCAGTGGGGATATGATTGAATTATTATAATCTAATGGATTTTGGACAAGTTTACAGGTCATTTTGGTCCTTAAGATTTAGGTTTAGTCCCTTATTAAGATTAATCTTTCTTTAATCACTACAATTAATTTTAATCACATTCACTAATATATTTGGTCAAAAATTTAGTTGATCTTATTAGATCAAAACATTTTTTTGATTATGACCATGTATGTCCATTTTTCAAAATTCAAATCATACAAGTGTGAAAATTAAGATTAATTCTAATTCCACACACGTGGTGACAAAACAACTTTTTAAAGTTGAGACCTTCAAAAGTTCAATAAGTTTTTTTATATCTAATTTCAATTTAAAAATGATTCCAATGACCTAAATAGGATTTATATATGAATAATTGATCTATTACGACTTTAAAAATAAATTTAAAGTATAATTTAACATTAATAATTATTTAATCAAAAAGACTATTTTTAACTAAATTGCAGTAATTTTCACTATTCATAAAAAAATGACGTTTCTCAAAAAAATCCCAAAAAATCACCGTAAGATAATTTTGACATTATTAATTAAAATATTATGTGTTTTTAAAATAAAATTCATAAAAGTGTCAAAATTTAGTTTTAAAATAGGGTTTCCATTAAAAGGCAGTCAAACTCAGTCTTGCGTACAAGCTAATATCATGTTTTATATAGCATAATCTTAACATGGTGTTGCATATAAAGATGGATAGAAACAAAATTAAATTTATTCTAAAATTAAAACATTGTATTGTATTGTGGTGTTACACATCAAGAATGATATCGAACGAGTTGAGAGATGTCTCGAGGGAAAATGAGAGGAAGGCATTTTCATTGAGCTTATATGAAAAAAGTAATAGCTATTAAATATGATTTTAAAAGAATAAAGGGTCACTAAAGAATAGTCCAAGGATTTATGGTTGAATAATGGAGACATGAACTTGACATATTTTTATACATGTATCAAATAGAAAATAAAACCTTATATCCCAAACATTCAATTTTAGTATGGATCATTCATTTAACGACCCTGAGATCATGGGAGGTATGGTGTAGTATCACTTTATGTTTATTATTGATGATGTTAATGCTCACATGAAGGATGGGTATCCAAGGGGCCATGAAAAAAATTTGGATTATATTTATAGTACGGTGTCTGAACCTATAAACGTATTTCTTGGGAGCATGCTAGAGGGGAATGAAATTTGGGACGATGTTCTCTCTATCAAGTCAAAAAGTGCACCTAGGAAAAATGTATTTCCAGGTTATTTTTATATGGATTCATGGGATGTCATTAATAGTGATTTGGTGGAAATTATTCAAGTTTTTTATGGTGAGGTTCCCTCCCAAGTGTGGAATGTGTAAAAACCATGGTTCTTATTCCAAATCTTAAAGAAACTTTTACTCTCAAATAGTCCAAACCTATAAACATGTGAAATTTTATTAAGAAACAAATCCTTGAAAGAATTATGAAAAAAGGATCACTAGTTATTTAAATAGTTTGGTTTCTAAGGAACAACATGGATTCATCAAAGGAAGATCTACCTAAGCGATAATTGATTTGGCATATGAAATAACCTCTAAAATCAACATGAAGTTATGTGGTTCTAAAATTGCAATCAAAGTTGACATGGACAAGAAATATGATAGCATAGAGTGGAGTTTCATTATAAAGGATATTTATTTAATGGGATTCTATGTATGGGTGTTTTTACTTATTTTCAGTTGTTTTATCTCTCTATGTATCTCTATCAATTTTATAGGTAAAAAATTTATTTTTTATTTAATTATGAGGAATAATATAGGGATATACCTTATCTTAAAACATTTTAAATATTGTTCAATACATTTTTAGAAGACAAATCAGTGCATTTAAAATGGATACGTTATCCCTTTCAGATGTTGGATGAATTTTAATGGTATTTTTCAAATTTTCTTTGATGATGATATGCTCCTCTTTAGTATATCCATTTGAAATATTAATTCTTTTTTTTGGAGTAATAAATTAAATAGAGCATCAAAATTATCAACCTGGAAAAAATTAGTGTTTTAATTTCTAGTTATTTTCTAGAGAGATTGGAAATAATGATTGAAAGCAACCTTAAAAATTTGAGGCAAAAAACTCCCCATGGAATACATGGGTGGTCTGATTTCTATAGGTATAGTGAAAATTATTAATGTTGATGGGATGGTTGATAAAATATCTAAGCATATCAACAATTAGAAAAACCAGTTACTTTATTTTAGGGGTTGGATAACACTCATTAACTATTTCATTTTTTATCCCCAAAACCATTTTTTCTATCCTTAAGGTGGCCAATGTGGTATTGTAAACATCAAATAAAACATGTTGTATTTCATCTAGGATTATCATTATGATAGTCACTAACATTGGGATTCATGGGAGAGGTTGGAGAAGCCAATGGATGTTAGTGGAATTAATTTGAGGAATGTTGTAGACTCTATGCACTACATGCAACCGAAACTGGCATGAAAAGATTATAAAGGTCGATACTTGTGGGATGGTTTCATCATGTGTAAATATAGTTTAAATATGAATTATAAGATGTTTCAAATCTCGAGTCTTCGAAAAATGATTCTAAAACATGTTTTGGTACTTAAATGTCACTCGATATGGATCATTGTCGATGGGGATATTAATTTATAGCATCAGAACTACATGGGAGATCTGTTGGGTTTTATCGGTTTTCCAATTCCTAATGTATAATTTCATTAGGAAAACATGTATCCATTATTTATCATTTCCACTATGTATCATCATCATATTTACCTCTTTATATAAATATTAATGAACAATGAATAGGATAAACCTTTTCTCACAAGTGCACTGTCAGGATTATTTTTGGCCAAGGATTACCATTTCCTCATTTATGTGAATACCATGCTGAATGAATGAGGGATTATCTTTAGGTATATAGATATCCTAGTGAAAAACAAATTCTTGGTCTAGATAATTAGATATCACACCATTTATACTAATGAGAGGATTAAACAAAAGTGGATTTCTCTCACCTATAAGTGTATTTATTATAGAAACTCCAATGATGAATCAACTTCACATCCATTCTTCTATGATGATTGGGCAACTATAGTTTAGAGAAATCTTGGTGAGATATTCAGGTTCTTTTTTCACATATCCCATGTTGTATATTTTCTTGATAATTGGTTTCATGGATCGGGGGAAAATAAGAAGGAACAAAAAGTGAGGGCGATCTTATTGAATATGGGTTATTGGTGTATTTGAAATGCTAGGAACAAATACCATCATGAGGGGTCTTCAAGATCTTATTTGAATTTGGTGGCCATGAATCATAACCTAGTAATATAAATGGGGATCCTTTTGAAATAGTGTGATAAAGCCCCCTCTCTACGGCTAAATATGGATAGTAGATGGAATATTTCCTCCTTCTATGGGTTGTCTTTCAAGGGTAGATGGATTAAATCCACCCCAAGTAGGAGTCTAAAGTTGAATATTGATGGTTCGTGCATGTATAGCCTCATATTAGGTGGTGGGTTGGTTATAAATTCTAAAGGTTTTGTTTTTATAACCTTTGCTATCTCCTTTAGCCGTGGTGATTCCCTTCTCACGGAGGCATGCATGCTTCTCAAAGGGATCTATTGAGCAGAAAATTAAGATAGATATAGTTGAAACTGATTATTTTATCCTCCATGAATACATTCAAGAGAATATTTGTATTCCATGGTTTGTTTTATACCAAATACAAAGATGCAATATCCTCCCTGATAATTGGGGGAAGGTTCTCCACACATAGAATGAGAGAAAGAAAGTGACACATTTTCTTGTTTCTTAGGTTCCATTAGATACACCCTTCACTTCCTTCTTGAGATTGGGTTCCCTTCCCCTAAATATGTTGACCTTGTTTGGGGTTAATCTCTTAGGTAACACTCTTTTTAGCCAACTTGATCTTGTTTGGATCCTTGTTGATGTTTTTCTATTAATAAAATTTTTAACGTTAATGATGATGTTTCCCAATGGAATTGTGTTCAAAGGGTATTCTTTACATTCTCTAGGGTCCTATATATAATATCTTATCTATAATTATTTAACAATTATTTTTATTTTTAATATTCTATTTTTTTTTAGAAAATATAAAAATAAATTACACTGTGTTTTAGTTTTACTATATATATATATATTTAAAAAATATTAGTGGTCATTTTAAAAAACTAGTAGTGTTATTTATTATTTATTATTTATTAAAAACAATTCATGGTTGTTTAGTAACTCTCAAAATAATAATAATAATAAATAATTTAAAAAATTACTTGTATAATAAAAAATGTTAAATTGAAAAATATGGAAAAAATTAATGGTTCATTTTATTTTGTTTTCACAGGTATAAAAATGTAATTTTATAATAAAAACTATGTATTTAGATTAAATTTTATATCATGTTAATGTTTTTAAAAGCTATACTTTATCTTAATTTACTTCCAATGGATTTCATGGATTTAACTTGTTCGATTTGAACATATGGTATATACAACAACACAATAAGACCACCATTTTAGAATCAAAGGCCCAATTAAAATACAATTAGTAATAGAGACAAATTATAGTAAAAATGTGAACTATTAATTTTTATCTAGAGAAAATAAAACTTTTATCAAAGACACACACAAATTCCAATAAATTTTAATATTTAAAAAATAGATAAAAAGAAAAAAATGTTAAATTATAATGCCCAAAATGAGAAAAAACCCCCGCAATAATGAACTTTATATAGTCATTGAAAAATAAGACTTTTCTAAAATATTAATGTATTTTTATTTTCTACAAGGTAATAGAGTTTTCAACTAAATAAGTATCCTTATCCAACTAGTTTCAATAGTGTAACAAGATGTTTAAAATGAAAATTTTAGAATATACTCTTACACACTGGAAGTTAAAAAATATTTTCATCTCATTTATCCTTTTTAATGAAAAATATTGAAATTATGTTAATTATTCCAAAAAAAATAATCAGTTGGATAGAATCCCAAAATCAAGTAATTTTATTAAATAGTGAATAATTTATCTTGTATTAATTCTTGTTAACACAATATTTTAATTAATCATTTTATATTTTTAGAATACCTAATAATTCCTCAAAATAAATTTTATTTAATTTTTATACATATAGAAAAATAAATTAATGATAATAAATTCAAGAGAGTTTCTCATCATTGAATTCAATATTATAATTGAAAATATTAAGCATATACCATAGATAAGATAAAATATAATATCTAATTATATATTCAAAAAATCCTTTGAATGTAATATTTTAGATCCCTTGTCAACAGATATAGGGACCACAATCTTTTTCATTGTAAAATAACCTTTTTAGTGTTTATTTTTAATCATGGAAAATAGTATAGCCATCAAGAGCCCACAAGAAATTTTCCCTTTCCCCTTAAAATGTGAAAAATTTCTTAAAATAGTTGAGGTGGAAAATTAATTTCTTCAAAATACCCCAGTGACCACAATATTCATTATTTTCATCAAAAAAACAACCCTAAATAGGATTATTTTTTCTAGATTATAGTACTTAAGAACATTTACCGAATTAAATCATAATGAGAAAATTTTGTTTGTTTAATATATTCAAATTAAATATTAAGATGTTTTTGTATAGTCACCCAGTTCTCAAAATATTTCCCACAAAAATTTAAATTAATAAAAAAAATTTATTCATAAATAAGAACTTGTATTAAAACTACCAAATTATTATCTGGTTCCTCCCCTTCCTAATCAATATAGAATCTGGGTACAACAAATACATTAGCTTTTATATCTTGAGATGCCTAAATACACATAGTTATGGTTGAAATTACTAATTTCATCTTTAAATTAGAGAATAGGGTGGGAAATTTTTAGGAGTATCTCTTATCTTTTTCTCACTAATTTATATAGTAGTTTTCACCTAGAATTTAACGATAAAACCATCTCAAGTAATATAAATATTTCCCCCATTACACTTAATATTCTCAGATTTGAAATAAGACTCACCCTCATTAACATGACCATAAAGATAAAACCTTTCATCACAATAAAACTTTATTATATATCCTTTCTTTGAGATATAAACATAAAAAAGATCAGGGAAATAAATATTATTATTCCATACATTTTTGTGTTTAAGACAAATCCCAAGTAAATATTCATTCACTATATTTTAAATTATAAAAAACATACCACTTTAAAAATTGATTAAGAATGATTGTTTCTTCGAGAAATATATATATGCACCTATTCTCTCAAGAAATAGATGTGTCAGGGCCATTTTTATTTCATTAATATTCAAAGGTGTTCCCAAGGACCTATCAATATTTCTTAGTTTATTTGACCAGAAGGAATGAACTAGAAGGCAAAAAAACCATACCCAAATTGAAAATATTGATGAATCATATTATCTAACTGGGAATGAATACAAATTTTTTAATTTAATCTTATTCCCTTGAATATACCATATTCCTCTTCTCAAAATTTAGTAATACTATTTTTCATCATTTATTTGAATTCAATCCCTAAAATCATCAAGAATATTGTTCTACGACATCATAAATTCAATTAGTTCCATTATATTACATATAATATCCATTCATAGATGATCACATGTGAAAAATATGAGAAGCATGAATCAAAAACTTAAAACTAAATCATTAATTTCATTATTATAATATATATTGGCAGTGATCCTTGGAATAAATGTGTTTGTAGTTGTATTAGTGATTATGAATTTTTTTATATTTTTTTCCAATATTATTATATATATATTTAAAATATATGATATAATTATTTGATTTCATTTTATATTGAAAATAATTAAAAAAGGAAAAACATTTAAATTTTATTGGCATTAATTCATTTTGATATTGTTTGGAACAAAATACTATATAAATTTAGATAAATTTTATTGTTTATAGGTGAGATAAACTGAAAATGCGTGTTATAAATTATTAAAATTATTTTTGTGCACTTAAGTATGTTTAATTTTATTTAAAGATCCGTTACATGTGACTAAACTAAGCACGAGAAATACTATGTATGAATAAACTATGAAGAAGCTACCTTGCTTTAGATTAAATATCCCACCTAAAGTTGTGTGTAATATTAAACTTTTTAGGGAAAATGATTACAAAATAATAAACCCTTCAGACATGATCATATCACTATGTGTGATTAAACCAATGATCACATCGCTGCATCCAATTAATTCTACATCCAAACCCAATATATAAAAATCTTTTTGATGGATCCCCAATTGCTTTCTAAAATTCAATCCTCAAGATATGAATAGATCAATAAGACGTGGCTATGAGTAAGTATATATCAAATCCTAATATATTTCATAATAATAAACCCAAATAAAAGCTTCTATGTAGTATTCACTTGGACACTACTAAACCCACATCATATTAATTTTAATCGATACACAATTAAAAGGAAAACTTCAAGGCCTATAGATCTTAAAAGGAAACCTGTATAAGGATAATTTTCTTCTAATTATGACTAAGAAATTTCATAAGATGTCTATAATACTCTGTTTCCAAGTTATCAGGATTAAATCACCATAACTCACAAACCAATGTGTATATGACCATTGGATCATTTTAAAAACAGATATTTTTTTAGGAAAACCATTTTTATCGATATATTTTATCTATGAAAAATGTTCAACATGAAAAAGCTGCGACATAAGAATAACTCCCCCTTTTCATGATTTTGACAAATCAGGTAAAGTGGTAGGGTTATTCCCACATGGATATCACCAGACTCATATGAGGATCATGGGTTATCCCAATTTTTTTGGAACCTAGATAAAGTGGGAGAAGATTTTATCAAAGGTTACCACATCTTATAATTTCAAGATTTCACTCCTATACGGATTCCATCCAAGCGCCATGAATTATTCTAAAACATTCATTTCATCCCCATAAAAGGGAATATAGACTACTGTGTCAAGGGTTACCAATTTTAACTTTCATTTTAACATTTCTTGAATATCTAATTATGGTGTTCTATACCCTTATAGAAAATTCAGGAAAACTTTCCCCACCCATCTATAACATCCTGTGTTTTTGATTGGAATTTTCATTTGGTGGAAAGGATTAATCTTAAACTAAGACTCAGAATCAAAATATGATCATTCGAATAGTTAAAAAATTTGTTTTTGTATGGGTTTTAAGGCCCAAGATATGTCTCGAAAGTATGTATAAGTTTCAGGATCATTGGAATCCGAAAACCTTATATTTAGGAGGGAAAAGGGAGGAATACATTTCGAACATAGTTAGTGAAAACGGGGCACCCGAATCGTGTGGACCTGTAGGGGTGTCACATAGTTTTTCAAACCATGCACCCAAGGTTTCAATAATGTGTGTGATGTTTGCATAAAAATTTAAAGGATAACCACATGGGTTTCACAGAGTTTGTCGAAATTTTCCCTTGCCATTAGGGGTGTGGATATACTTGGACAGTGGCACCGCCTGGTTGGAACATTATTTTTAAACTGTGAAGATAATCATGTGGAACTTTAAATAGTTTGAAATTATTATTTTCCCTTCTATCCTATAACTTCCTTTCTCCCTTATCCTCCCTCATTTCTCCTATGCCCAACAGTAACCTGATCACTCCCTTAGCTTGGATGGTTATCTTTTATCTAACCTACAATTCAAATGCTATTGAGTGTATTTGGAGTGTAATAGTTAGTTTTTTATTTCCCTACCTTTATTTATTTGTTTATCATACTATATTGAATATTATTTTAATGATACCTCATATGTCCTATTTTCTGGGTGTTTTTCTACTCTTCTGATTTCTCTTATTCCAGCTAGAAATAAATCCTAATAATGGTTGAGTGAATCATCCTAATCATGAGGTAGATGTTTAATATATTTTCCATTATAGTGTATCATATTTATGAAATATTCCTCTGTTAAATGTGTTGTAATTTTTGAGCATCACCCTTTAAAAATGAGATTAATTAATTAAGTAATATCTCTTTAAATTATTTAGTCCTTATGCACTAAATTACAAAATTTGATGCCGATTACCTCAACTCAAATCACCCCTTGGGGTGTGTCACTTATATTCCTTAACCCTTACACTTTATATTTGGAATTAAAATAACCCTTTTAGGTTTTTTAACTTGATTTTATTCAAATTAAATTGTTAAATGGAATAAAATTTACTATAAGTGGTGTGGATGAATCACTTATCTTATGATCATTATTTTTATTATTGATGCATCACTGAAATAAATAAATGATTAATTGAAAATAAATCTATGAATTTTATTTTAATGAACAAGTATTAAATGAAATTATACCCATTGAGGTTTCTACAATCATAAATACCAATTCATCAGTGATGGAGTTGCACAACCAATTTTGGGAAAATGGAAGAGGTTAATGCAGGATAGTTTCAAGAAAGCTTTCAAAATCACCAGATTCACATATTCCCATTACAAAGGGATGACAATACATTATAAATAAAACATAATGAAATGAAAATGACCCAAAAAATTAAAATGAAGGGAGGCACTCGATGGACACATAAAAATCATAAAATCCACTTTCCAATTATAATTAATGTCCCCACTATCTAAATTAGTGAATTTAATTCTTAATAATTGATCTTCCACATTTTCTATCCTCTTTAATGTTATTCTTTGAATTTACTTCTTTTACCATGTGTATAGTCTATTTTGGGCCCCGAATAAGTGTGTTTTTTCCCACCATGGTGTTGGATATAAAAAAATGTGGGCTGGTCCAATTTGAAAAACAATTGGGCTTAAAAGTTTTATCAAGCACCAAATTATTCTCCATTGGTTGAATATGATCTATATCATTCCCTCCAGGTTGTAGATGATTTTTCCTAAATTACATGGAATAATCTTCTTCAATTTTTGGAGACAAGTCCCCAATGATGAACATTAAAGAAACACCACCATAATCTTCAGGAAAATTGATTTTGTAGGTATTATTTCCCACATTTTTAAGAACATTGAATGAAACTTCATCTCACGGTGCCATATTTCAATTACTTTTGTTTGAAAACCTCTCACTATGAAGGTGAATTAATACATTTTCTCCAGGTTGGAAAATTTTCCACTTTTGATTCTTGTTAACTCACCTTTTATATGCTCCATTAGTCTTCTATCTTTGAGAATGAATAGATTCATAGAGGTTCTTCATTTAATATGAAATCTGATCCACATAAATATTCACCTAAAAATAAATAGGAAAAGAGAAAAATTCTATAAGGGTGATTGTATTGATGCTATAAAACACTTCAAATATAGAATGAAGGGTGGTAGCACTGAGAGATCTATTTTATAAAAATTTATCTTGCATAATCTATAAATCCCAATATCTTATATTCTTTTTCACAATTGTTATTAGAATATGAACTAAATTATGATTGGTAACTAATATTTTCCCAACAGTTTTAGGGTTATTTGAAGTGTTAAAAAGAAACTTGATACCAAATTTACCCCATATTGTTAAACAAAAATGGATGAGAAATTTGGCATCTCTATCTGAAACAACGCTGCAAGGAATGATATGAAGGTGAAAAAATCTTTGAAAAAATTTGATTCTAATTTCAATGAATCTTAAGTATTATGGAGATGTATGAAGTGGGCCATGTTATAAAATTGATCAATAAAATCCATTATTTAATATTTACAACGCTAAGTCTTTGGTTAATCTATAATGAAATCCATGATGAGATTTTTCCTTGGAAGATCTATAATATGTAATGGAGTGTATAAAATTGGCTTGAAATGAATCCTTGATCTTTAACATGTCACACATATTGAAATAATTTCTTATACATATGATTTTATCTTTGTACAGTATAAATTATCCTTTAGTATCTAAAAGGTTTTGTGAATTCCAAAATGACCAGAAAGGCATCCTTCATGATCCTTCTGAATGAGAAAGTCTCTATAATCACCCTGTGTAACACACAAATTTTTTCTCTTAAAGATAAAACCATAATGTATATAATAATCCTCCAAAAATCCATTTTTACATTAGATTAAAATAGAATTTAACTCTATATCATGCTGATAATCTTCTTTCACAAGCTAAAATATATAAATTCAAGCATCTAGAGTAGTAAGTAATGCATACCTTTGAGATAAATCATCCTCCACTAATTTATATTCCCCATTACAGTATTTTGATACAAATGAGAATAATTTCAAGAATTCCACCCACTTTTCATGACTTGAACTCAACATGTGTTTACCATTGATAAATCTCAATTCCTAATGGTTAGAATGAAGACCAAACTTTTTTAGTCTCAAATAACGAGACTAATGATCTAGGGATCTCATAATAACATAAAATTACTTATCATAGGTTCTATAATTCATCATTAAATCCTTCAATTTCTCACTGAACTATGCAATAGGATGCTTGTTTTGGATGAGAACAACTCATATCCCAACCCCACTTTCCTTTCACCTTACTTCATAGACTTGATCAAAATTAGGTAATTCAAAAACCAGTGCCAAAAAAAAATTATTCTTAATGATTTCAAATGATTAATTTTCTACTTTTTACCCCTCAAATTTACCATTTTTTAATCATTTAGTGACAGGTGCCATGATAGTGATGAAATTTGAAAAACTACAGTATAAAAAGATGCCAAACCATGAAAACTTTTTAATTATGTGATGGATTCTAGTTGTGTCCCAAAATTGATTTCTTCCACTTTTTATTGATCCACCATAATGACTTATTTGGATACCCCATATCTTAAGAGCACCAATTATGTTGAAAATAAATCACACTTTTCTTGATTTTTATATTGCTTATGTTCATATAGAATGCTAAATACCCACCAAAGACGATCCACATTGATCTCCATATCCTGGGAGTAAATCAAAATATCATCTAAATAACCAATAACAAATTTACTAGTAAATGGTTTCATATCTTCATTAATGAGTCACACGAATGTGTTAAGAGCATTTAAGTGTCTGAATTTCATGAATAGACACTCAAAAAATGAACCTTTGGTTTTGAAATCCTTTTTCAACTCAAACCCTTCATTTATTAGAATCTGGTTGTATCAACTATGAAGATTAACCTTAAAAAATGTCGATTACCCATGTAATTCATTTATCATATCATTGAGTCATGGAATGGGATACCTGTATTTGAGGGTAATATTATTTATAGATCTGTTATCAGTGTAGATGTGATACACACCATGTTTTTTCGATGCTAATAACACTGAAATAGAACATGAGATCATGATTGGCCTTATAAATCCTTAATCTATCAACTCATCCACTTTCTTTTTCAATTCCTTTGGTTCCCTCGGATTACACCAATATACTGGTTTATTATGAAATTACAGACCCAATACAAGATCAATCTAGTGTTTAATGCCTCTAAATGGTGGTAATCCACCTATAATATCATAGGAAAACCATCATGATATTCCTTAATCAAAAAATGATCTAAAATATGGTGCTGAATCTTATCCTCACGGAATGACTTTTCCATCATTAATAATGAAAAAACTAGATTTTTATTATAGATTTATTTATCCACTTGATTTATATTGATAAAGAGGAAAAATTTGGGTGCTTCTGGAATATATGTTTCTGGATGGGTCTAGGATAACTTTAAAGGAGAAAGTGTGATATTATTTTCTCCATATGAGAAAGAATATGTGTTCGTCCTCTCATCATATTTCACTTCCCAGTCAAACTTCCATGGCCATAACAATAACAAGTGATAGGAAAACACAGGAATAACATTACAAAATGCCTCATAAACATAGTTCTTACCAATTAAAATTGAAATTAGAACCTATTTTTTGACTTGGAGTGTGCTCCCATTGTTCAACCATTGCAATTTTTATGACTGAGGAAAATTCTAATTTGGAAGATTCAATTTATCTACTAGTGTTGTTAATTTTTTATAGATATCCCACTATCAATAATCACCATGAATAACTTCTAGTTAATGGTTTAATGAGTTTGGAATAAGTTATCTTATATACCTTATTTTGGGAAGATTTTAGTTTGCAAAAATATATGTAGCACAAGCATGTTACCCATATAAAGCTTCTTCCACAACATGATCCACATTTTCATACTCTTCACCATCATTTTCATCCAATTAGATTTCATTTTCAGTATCATTGATATCATTTAAAGTAATAATTCAATTTTTAGGGAAATTATCATGAAAATCACCATAACCATTTCATTTGAAGCATTTTCAATTCCCTAATTCAAAGGAGTTGGATTTCCTTTTGGGTTTTTCCTTAGACTTGTCTTTACCTTTATCCAACATTTTATTCCTTCAGAACTCCTTCTCACCAAAAACATATTTTTTTGAATAAATAACTTTATAAAAGTATTTACCTCTTTTTTTTGATCTTGAGTTCTGGTTCCTTTGAGGTTCTCTTTTTTTATTTTCTACCATGATAGCTAGCTTGCAAACATTATAATGTGAGTAGAATGGATGTATCTCCACTAAATGTTCAATTTCATTATTTAATCCTCCAATTTTTTTAATAATTTACTCCTCATAATCTATAAAATCACTTAGAATTAATCAACTATGAAACTCCTTAATGTACTCTTGAACAGATTTATCTTCTTATTGTAAGATATGAATTCATAAATAAAGTTATTCCTTATAATTTTCGAACAGAAATCACATTTTCCAAATATTTTCCAACTTCTCCCATGAGTGTATTTTTCCTTTTCCATCACATTCTTACTCTTTCTTCATATTTCCCCACCAAATATTTGACTAATATTTAAATTTAAAAATTTATACATTTTACCTCTTTATATCGAAAAAATTCTAAAATTTGAAGAATCATTCAATTTCCTGCATCCAATGTAGAAAATTATTTGGATTCATACTCCCATCAAAATATGGAATGTCAATATTCAATACGATTTCAATATATTTGTATTCTCCTCTTCTTCTCATATCCACATTTAATTCATCGGAATCATCACCATTTATATAATTTTCACAAAATGGCGCTAGATTTTGTCTATTATGTGGAGATGGATGTGGCTGATGCCACTACAATAGAAGGGAATCATACCGTGATGCTCTAAATAGTTGAAAAATTTTCTCACTGATTTGAGTAATTTTTTAATTTTGTTCTGAGTTGGCACTTTTACATAGAACATGATGATTAAAAATCAACTCTTATAAGATATGGTGGATTGTAATAAGATGAATGAGATATACCTTACTCATTGGAACAACATATCTGACACTAAATTGATGTGTCACTAAAAGTATGAAATGATTAAGTGAAGGAAAATCTATGAAGTGTAGCCAAATGACCAAGGATTAGAGAAAATTACACCCTCCAAGGATTATTTAAGCATAAATACTAAGTCACCAAAAATGGAAATGCACCACTAATTCTAGGAAAAGGGAAGAAGTTAAATCAAGATAGTTTCTAGAAAGCTATCAAATTAGTTGGATTCAAGTCTTCCCAATACAAAGTGGTGAAAATATATTATAAATACAAAATAAATAAATAAAAATTATCCAAAATAAATTTCAAGGAATGGAGACACTCAAAAGACACATAAAAGTCATAAAAAACCACTTTACCATGCTAATTATTGACCCCACCAACTAAAGTAATGAATTTCCTTCTTGAAGAAGTTTTTTATACTTTATATCCACTATTTGATGTGATAATATGAATTTAATTCCTTTTACATGTTTATATGTTATTTTGGTCCCTAAATAATTGTGTTTGGGCCCATTATGGTGATGGATATCAAAAAATGTGGGCTAGTCCAATATGAATAAAAATTGTTTTTAAAGTTTTTATCATGCCCAAATTTATTCTCCTTGGGTTAAATCTGGCCTATATCAATTATGCTAGATCCATTGTACATAAATGAAATGGATAATTAGAATCAAATTCTATGTTTAAGGAAATGTTTTTCCCATGGCCGTGACCAATTTGTTAAATTTAATGCTTGACTCGCCACACTTGATAAATCAATTATGATGAATAGTCTTATAGCATGTATACTTGCATGACATTCTTTACTACTTATAATTAAATTGGGAAATGGAATGATTATGATGATTTTAAATTGGCATAGATAAATCTAATGTAATTTGTTAATTTTACTTACTATAAATTACTTACACCTTAAATTATTATTCCTTGAGAGAACCTTGGACTCCCAAGTAGGAATATCTCGGATATTATCATTGGTCAAATGAGATGATACTACGTCTTGAGTATTAATGATTTCATCTTTATGAATTACTTTGTTTAAGAGATCATAGGGAAAGTAGAATTATATTGTACATGATTATTAGTAAGAGGCCTTAGTTAGAGTTGTTGGATATAACATTTCACACCCCCTTAGTCTAGGATGCTGGACATGACACTTAACATCATTTTGGGTTGTTGGTCATGATGCCTCCCAACCATTATCAGGATGTTGTACATGGAACTTCACATCATTGATTGGGACTGTGGGGCATGGCGGTCTATATCCCATTTTCAGATTCTTGGGCTAGCACCCATATTTAAACAATGACTCTCATATTATTCTTGTTATTATATGTGGATGTCTTGGTCTTACTCACCAGGACATCGTCAGTGCATGTATATATTTACATATATCAAATTACATATATGCATACATATAAATGATAGCATGTTCAGAGATATTCTAGATAAGACCAGAGAAAGCATGGTCATCTAGGTATCTGTTGAGCAACTTGATCCTCAGTTTATTACTTTTATTTATGCACTACATTTTTATTATACCTACACCTGCCTTTATTTTATATTCATGGGATGGATTGATTTAGAAACTATTAGTTGTGGCCTAAGAAGTTTATCTCACACTGTTTTCAAGTCACCATTTGGTACATAGATATATTTTTTGGGAGAAGGTTATGATCTTTATATGTTCTATTTTAAAATATCAACTTGGACTAGATACGGGAGCTCAGGACTTGCAGCTGAGCATTTACTCGGGCTACCTTACAGAGTTGGAGTCTTTATTTATTTATTTATTACTTGTCATTATAGATTGGTCATATATATCACCTACTATATGTTTTCTACTTTATTCATTATAGCATATTCATGCATGTTTGTATATTGGGCATTGACCTAGTTATCTGATATTGGTTGTTTATTAATTTATTATTGATTATTAGTTGATATCTTTTAATGCTCTTTATTATACTTATTCTGTTATTGTTTCATTTATCATATACTATTGTGACACTCTAATTATGAGGGTATAGTGTCCCCAAGATACCATTATTAGATCATTGCTATTAGTTGGTAGCCTTTGGCATACAGGGAGGTGCACTTGAGGCCCTATAGTGACCGGTCCGGCTACTGTTTATAGAGTAATCTAGGCCAGGATGTTACAAATGGTATCAACACCTTATTTTTTTACTTTTACTTTCTATTTTGGGTTGGTAAAAAGAATACTAGTGATTTTTCATAACTTGGTAAGTAGATCATAATTGGGTCCGATGAACCCACACATGAGGGAAAGATCAAGATACCACAAATGATATTGTTCATTTTCTTATTATTATAGTTGATTACTATTTTACCTTGAGTGATTGGTTAATTTTACACTAAATAATTATTTATGAGATTTATATTATTTTGAACCTTAGATCAGTATGGGAAGGAATTATTGTTCAGGCATCATTATATGAACACGAGGATTTAAATATCATGCATATTCCATTCCGGGTTTATTCTAACACCTTCATTTCTTGTAGCATGTCATATGCGAATGGAATGCTATAACTGGTATTGTGATAAAATTTTTTATAGGATAAATGAGATAAATAATTGGTTAAATAAAGTGTGTGCATAAACCTAAATGGGTTTTCCCATATATCTTGATGTCGACACCTTAATTAATCGATTATGACATGTTTGATACATGGACCATTGGTCGCATGGGTTGAAATATTGGTGGTTTTGGATAAATGTGTGATGGTAGAAATTTATAACATGTATGGTCCATTATAAATTAATAAAGGTGAGCCTTATAATTGAACCATTATATGTGTAATTTTTATATTCCGAGACCAAAGGTGAAAACCTAGTTGTAGTTTCACGAATACCAATTATAATTTATAAAGGCCAACACCTTTATAAAATGGGAATCAAAAATTAATCTAACTAATATGTAATATATATATATATATCTACACACATTAAATGGATGATTTTAAATTTCAAGGAAATTAGTATTTCTAAATAAATGCAAGTTACTGCTTAATGATTTCAATTAAACAGTTCGTCAACTGTAACTTATAAAGCCCAGTACCGTTATAACTTGGGAGTGATGACCCATATAATTGAATCCTCTTAAACTCAAATTAAACCTTATTTGTGAGTTTTATCATTCTATTCCTATGACCTGACCTTGCTGATGGTGTAGTAGTTATAATAAATCAACTACTATTGGGTTGAACTGAAATTGACCCAAGTTGAAATGATGGGACCATCATTGGTCACCTTTACTTATTTTCCTGATTTAGTACTTAACCCCTTGGATATATACTCATTATATGGGGTGGTTATTTAATATTTTACCTTCCACTTATACATATTATGTATAAATTTATAGCCAAATATTATTTAATCACAGGCTTTAAAATGATAGAGACCTTGTAGTCTATTTTTGATCGTGATTGTTGTAACAACCCAAAGTCTTGAAAATAAATATTGAATGCACAAAAAACTGAGTCCCTATAGAACAATTTTTTTTATAATATAGCCGTTAAAAAAAAAAATTCCTCTACTATGTTTTGAATTTTAAAAAGCGGTCATCTAGAGTTTTGATCAGTAAGTCATTTGGAGTCTGATAGAACCAACTTGATTTTTTGGTGAATAGTAACATTCCCTTATGAATAGTAATATGACCCTTATGAATACTAAATAATAATAGTATTTTATTTTCTTAAGGTATTAAGATAATTAGATCTTAATTAATTTTTTAATGTGATATAAAACTAATTTTACCTTTCAAATTGTTATTTTTTGAATTAACTATGATTTTATTTAAAAATTAAGTTAATAATATTTAGAAAATTAGTTTTTAAAAATGGAGTTTATTTTTTAATTCTACACATTGAAAAATGGTTAGGGTAAATGTTTTGGATTTTTCTGAAATTCTTGAATTTTTGGTGAATAGTGTAATATGGTAAAATACCGTATATACAAATTATTAGTTAAATACACTATTTATGACATCATAAGTGATGTAAAGACACTTGGTTCGAACTCAAATGCACTTATTACTATTAGGGGTCACATGAAACAACACTATTGGTTGTCTTGAGGGAAATAATAAAATAATGAATAAAATATTCAAAATTCACTCCTCTCCTCCACTATAACCCCCCTCACTTCTTTTTCTCTTCACTCCTATAAGAATTTAGGATCATCAATGTTCTGCCCTATTACCCTTTCCTAGTCACTGCTCATGTATAATAAGCTCTTATTCATTCCAAAATACCAAAACCCCTTCCCTTAAAGAGGTTCTCAAGGAGGTTATTACAAAAGGTAAATCATCTCTCTTTTTCATTTAGTTTCATGTCATTTTATCTTCTTTTCTTATTATATCCAAACATTATTTTTCCAAATTATCATTATTACTCCAGTATCATTTATATAATATAATTATATCATGTTAATGTAAGAACCACCATTAATATCCTCAATATCTCTCTTTTATTTTATAAATGAAATCATCGTCCGTGAGGTTCCAATTTACAACCTTTGTGGACGATGAAGTTTCATCCTTCAATTTATCCTTCATTACTGGTCATAAAACCATTTTTATGATTTAAACAGACTATAATATATTTATTATTACCTATTTAATATTTATGAACCATTATATGTACATAATATTAAATCATAAGACCATACTAGTTTCTAATAATCAAATAGCACTAAAATAATTGAAGTGGTTGCCATTAATATTTCATCTAATGATTCATCCTAAATACATGTAACCAAATGATATAAAAGACCATTAAAAATTATGTATGTTAATATATAATATTCAATTTAAATTATGGATATTTACATCCATTCCTCATGAGCTCCATTACATAAAAACAAGTGAACCATATATGAAAATCAAGAAAATGAACACTCCAGAACGACAAAACTCAATCTTATAACTAATCAATAAGTACATAATGAACTTAATAAAATTATGATAAAAAAACTAAATGTATAATAGGTTCTTAATTAATTTATTAATAAGTATAATATCATATTCCAAGACCTTACGTTCAAGAGGGGAACACATTTAGACTTAAGGTAAGGGTTTTGCACCCAAACCTCCATTTTCATTCGGGTTAACTTTATTATCTACTTACCTCAATGAAATTCTTATGTATTATAATTTACTACTCATAAATTATATTTTATTGTTATATATGTGTACCCCAACTAGAGTCCTTCCTTATTTTATGGATAGTTACATATTTTAAAAGGAACTTTCAAAATTGTTTCTTAAATACAATCCCAATTCAAGGGAATTTCTCAAATTCTTACCTCTTTTCAAGTGAACTATATAATCCATTTTTGGAAACCATTATCTTTATAAAATCACTCATTTTATTATGAAAATACTATCCTAATTCACTTCTAGTCTTTTACAAAGATTTTTCCAAAAGAACTCTTCTTTTCAATGTAAAAGAGTATTTATCTCAAGAATTACTTGAAGATTTTATAAGAGTATCTTTGTCTATTTCAACACTCTTTTTGATTATTATGTATTATTGGGATTAATATTTCATGGTATCATATACCATATTTAATTTTATGGTTTAAAATTATTTTTTCTATGTATGTGCTATCTTAAAACTCTTCACCAATTTACTCTGAATGGTTAGTGTTTATGATTAATGTTTAGGGAAAGTTATTTACATTTAATATATTAGTTTCAATATTAATGTATATTTTGTTTATATTTATACCCATTAATATGAGGAATTCATTGGACATAGTAAGTGTTGGGTGTGGTCCTCTATATCCCCTTGGTGCATCGCTAGGTCTCATGAGACAAACTACGGTCTTGGCACAAGGTCTTGATAGAATGTTTATTTATAGTCTTGGCACGAGGCCTTGATAGTATGGTTATGATGTCCAACTTTATTAATTCCCTCATTATGAAAATATTATTGATGGTTCATGTGGTTATTCAACTAGTATAATACCTATTATTATGTTTTATTGTGGAATTATTTACTCAACTCATATTCCTGCCATAAAGTGTTCAAGTTTTTTATTTGTAAAGGAATGCATTTTCAATTATTCACCATGATTAATGTTTATGTTATCTTTATCTTTATTTATTACTGTTACTGAGTGTTTGATATCACCCCTTTATTATGTTTCATTTTTTAAGGACATGAAGAATTTTATTTTGAATGACATGCTGAAATATCCTACGAGTTATGGATGTGGTCAAGGAAATTTCTATGTTGTTTTTAATTCCAAGTTATAATGTTGAACTTATGTATATATCTTGTTTCCAATGATACTAAACTATTTTATCCTTCTGGATTCATATTCCTTATTTATATTTTTAATGTAATCAAATAAGAAACCAAATCTAGGAAAATTTGGTTGGGTCCTTACAATTATTCTGAGGATTCAGTTAATTAAAATGCTAGTTACAAACTAAAGGGTGATTTCCCCTACATATTAAAATTTAGAATTTCTTTAAATAATCCGATTGCAATAATTTCATGGTTAAATAAATAATTATTAAATGATAATGGAAATAATGTGATAATTTTTTTATTAATATACCTAGAATGATCTAAATAAAGTGATTAATACAGTTTTATTTTATAACTGGTACTTAATATACTTTATACAAGAGCTTTTTTAAATTTTGTTATAAATGACCATTGATTAAATACCCTAAACCTGAAAAATTAATGTGGTGTCCTTAGTCTCAACCCTTGAGTAAGGGTATATTAATTTTTTTTACATTGAATGGGAATTCAGATGTTTCTTGTAGGCCTCTATTAACCTATTTCTTATACATTAATATTGGAATATAGTTCAGTAAGCCTAGTGATCTTCTTATTATGATATATTTATAAGTTCAATTATTTGTACCTTAGTAAGGGGATATCGTAGGTGTGGTAGTTACCTCATAGGAAATTTAGCATCGGTAAATTCTTGGGTAGAGTTCTAGGTGGGAGGTATCATTAGAGTGCAATTTGACTCTGATAAGACTCTTATTTAATAGAATGACACTTGGGTTGGTGGGTGGCCATGAGTTGAGTTGATCCTTTTTAAGGATGTGAGATTCATTTAATTCTCAGGTTTGGCCAGTTAGACATGCGATGGGAATGGTCGACCATTTTTATGATTGTTTGATTTCTCCTATTATACAAATGACGACTTGGTGGATTGTCAACTAGGTTAGTAGTCATATGAGATAATATGACTTTAGGATAAATAATACCTATGGTATTATAAATTAAAAGTGATGTGAGTTCCTATTTCATTGTTTTTCTATCATAGCTTCACATGTTATTACATGTGGTTCCCATTGAGTTAATAAGTGATGTGTTAAATCACTTATTTCTTGAGCGAGAAGGTCACATGATACTTTTGACTATGTGGTTTCATGATTTCTTAGAGAGAGTCATGTGTTTGTGAAGGCTATATTCTAATTTCTTATCTATAGTAGAGTGACCCAATAGTTTGATAAATTTTGTTATCCCACTATTGGAGGATGATGTTGGATAAATGAGTCAGTGCTGTAACACCACTAGTTAAAGTTGTTTCAGATTTTAAGCCTGATTTATCACACTTATAAGGGTATAGTTTTTAACTTGTCTTTATTTGGAACTTTTTATAAGATTTTTTCCACATATGTAACCTATGTTCAGTGGTGGATGGAGTGTGTTCCACGGTATGAGTCCCCATTCTCTGAAAATTATGATTATGACACCCATAAGGTAAGGATCATCATGTTTCTATGTAGTGGGAGATTGACCATAAAGGACAAGTTGGAAGTTTTCAGATTGGATTTTGGAAGCATGTGAGGCAAGTAAGTTCAATTTTTATAGTCCTATAGATGATTCTTGATATAAAACTCAGTTATGGGTTATGATGGAGTCTGAATGCTAGATTAAAACTCAGAATGAATAGATATTCTAGGAGTTTATGGGTCAGTAATATATTTGTGATTTATAGGTAGTACAATATCCAGATAGTTGGATGAGTACCTAACCATTGAGGAATGATGATATTTAGTATGAGACTTTGGTTGTTGTTTATAATGATCAGGATAAACTTTATATTTAAGGTGAAGTGATCGAACCTTCAAATACTTCATCGGCTTCTAAGCTAGAAATTTCCCAACAAGACAATCTAGAGTTTATTTAATAACACCTTTATAATTAAATATCAATTAAGGGGTAAGGATGTCAAATGTGCATAGAATTTTTTATGAAACTCATGTTAGGGGCATGACCCTTACAACTATACCAAAAAAGGTATGATCATATTTTTAGGGATTCATGATGTTGTTGACCTATAGTTCAACCTGGTCACAAATCATCAAGAGATGTGGTTCCAGGGGTTATTTTATAGTAAGTAAAAGTGGTTTTGATGGATTTTGGACTATGATATTTATTAATTCTTATTAATGGTAATCCTTGATAACATCTTGGTGTACTCTTGGTTCAAAGAAAATTATGTCCCCTCTCTTGACATAATCATGAGTGCGTTGTGGCAATGTCAAATATACACTGATATAATCAAATGCCTTTTTATCTTAACATATATACCCTCACGTTTTAAGATTCTATATTAAGGTTTGTATTTTTTCGGCACCTGGTGTGATGTTCGTTAAATGGAACATAGTATGACTAGATCCCTCAATGAATGTTAGTTATAGGTTTGTATACAAACTTTAGAGAGTGTGTACAAAATGATCTCATTGTGCCTTGGTTAAAGGGATTGAAACATGGTCTTGATAATTGGTCATATCCTAATGCCGATATTTTCAATGATATATGGATGGAAGTTGATTTACTTGCATTAATTTTTTTATATAAATGTTATCAGGTGAGGAACTGTGTCAAGCACATCATCATAATAAACAAGCGTAATGCAAGATTAGGATGAGGATTTTCAAGGAAAATATAATAAAACCATATTAGCATGGTCGATTAAACTTTAATCATTTCAAGATAAAAAAGGAACAATATTAGAGTATTCATGTGAGACCAAGTTTTTTGAGTAGAGAATTATTTCAAAATCATCATTAGGATTCTAGGGCCGTATTTCAAAATGAAATTCAGATAGTGGGAGTACCATGGCTTGTAATTAGCCATGGGAAGCTAGAGACTATGTTGGGGAACACCAAAGGAAAGATAATGAATTACAAAATTATGTGATTGTGTCTTAGGTTAGAAGGAATTAGAAGATAACTATCTTGGTGTTTTATTTTTTATTATGAGCATTGCCTCAAGTTTTGTTAGTTTAAGTACCATGGGTTAGAAGTGATGCTTGTAGGCATGTTGGGTATTTAAAAGGCAACATGGACATTTTAAAAAACTTTCATGACCCAATTAGTGTGGGTGATATTTTTTTATCCATGGCCTCTTGAGAGTGATAAGTTATAAGTTTGGGATATTGTAAAATCACTTATTTTTGAACCAATTGAAAATTCTAAGAGAATTTGGAATTTTCATCTGGTGGACGCCCCAGATCATAAACCAAGTCTCAAAATTAAAATATGATAATTATAAAATTTAAAAATATAATTTCTAGACAAGGTTTAATGTTTAAGAGATGTCTTAGAAGTTTAGATGAGTTTTAGTAGAATTAGGCTACGAAAAATTAGCATTTGGAAAGGAAAGGGGAGGCACAGTTTGCACACGGTTAGTGAAAAACATGAGCCCAAACCGTGTGACCCTATAATGAAATCACATGGTTTTTAAAACTATTAACCCAAGGATAAATGAATATGTGATGTGTATGAGAAAAATATATAAGAGAATTTTATCGGATATGCACAGTTTTTATAACCATGCACTAGTTGTGCAAGGTGTGGATGTCCTTAGACATTGGCACTATATGGGTGGCACACAGTTTTACAAACTGTGCAGAAAAACCCTAAAACCCATTAAATAATTTTAAACTACCATTTAACCTTCCAAAAATTAACTTACATTCTCCTTTATCCTTACCCATTTCTCCCATGCCTGCAGTCTCTTGAGGTATCCCTCGGCTCTCATTCTAAGCTTGTATGGTTCTCCTTTATTTGACACCCAATTCAAGCACCGTCGAGTGTGTTGGAAGTGTAAAAGTTAGTCTTTGATTCCTCTCCCATTCGTTTTTCATTTATTTTAATGTATTGAATTCTATTTCAATGTGAGATCATATGCCCAATTTTCAAGGTTATTGTACACTCTTCTGATTTCTCTTATTTCATATTTAATCGAATATCGATAATATATGAGTGAATTATCTTAAGAATGAGGATGGTGGTCTATATATTTTTGCTTAAAGTCTTGATTTTTTATAAAATATTTAATTTTGTTTTAAACCAAACTTTTATACTGACCCCCTTTAAACATGGTATTAATTTAATAAATATTAAATCCTTAAATTTGTTAGTCCTTATGAAATAAATTTCACCATTAGAGGTCATATAACTTGACTCAAATCACCCCTTAGGGTGTTTCTCTTATATTCCATATCCCTTATACTTTAGCTTTGGAATTAAAATCAACCTTTGAGGAATGTTAACTTTCTTTTCTTTAATTGAAATGGTTAAATGGAATTAAATGAACTATAAGATGTATGGATGACTCAAATAGCTTATGAGAATTATTTATATTATGGTATATCTATCCTACATAAAATAAATGGTCAATTAGAATTGAGTGGGTTGTTTAAGGCAATGGTTTAACCCTCTATATAACTAATTTGTTAAATGTAATGCTTCAATCTCTGCAATTGATATATAAGTTATAATGAATTGTCTTATGATATTTATATATTTCATGGCATTATTTAATTCTTATAATTAATTTAGAAAATGGATTGATTATGATGATTGTAAATTGTCATGGTTAAAGATCATGGACTTTGATAAATTTTCAAATTGTAAATTTCTTAAACTTTATATTATTATTCCTCGACAAACAATTAGATTCCCAAGAAGTAATCCTTAGATATTATCCTATGTTAGTTGAGATTACATTGTGCATTGATAAATACTGGTTTCCTCTTTTCAAAACACCTTGTTCAAGGTATCATAGGACAAGTGGGTTCACCTTGTACATAATTATTACTAAGAGGCCTTAGTTAGGGTTGTTGGAAATGAAATTTCACAACCCCATGGTTTGGGATATTTGACATGAGGATTAAAATAATTTTGGGTTATTAGACATGATTCTTCACACCCATGATTAGGATGTTGTACATGATGCATCACATCATTGATTGGGACTACCGATTATGACTCATTGTATCCCCTATTCTGATGCTTGGGTTGGTAACCATAATAAAATAATGAGGCTCTCATATGATTCTTATTATTATATGTGGATTCCTTGGTCTTATGACTTGTTTTCTTTTTGGTTTATGTATATCAAGGAATATATATGATTAAATATATGCATATATATAAATGATGGCATGTTCAGAGTCATTTTAGCTGATGCCGAAGCAGGTATGGTTGGATAGGTGTCCACTGAGGAACCTAATCCGAACTTGATTACATTTTTTATGATCTTCCTTGTTACCATACCTTCACAAATCATTATTTTATATCCATGGAATATATTTTATTAGAGACCATTTTTGTTGGCCTATTGATTTTATCACAGACCCTGTTTGGGCCACTGTCTAGTACCTGTACAGATTTCTTAGCTATTGATTTAGACCTTTCTATGTGATATTTCTCATTATGGAATAGAAATGGATATGGGACCTATAGAATGGTGACTATTTATGTACATTGTATTCCTTACAGAGTTGCACTATTTTATTTATAAATTTATTCCATTCCATTCTAGCCCAACCATATGTATCACCTATTATATGATTTTTTCTTTATACATTATATCATTTTCTTGCATGGTTGCATATTGGTAATTTTATCAACTATCTGATATTAGATATTTATTTATTTATTATTTATTTATTTTCAATTTATATTTTATACTTCTCTTTGTTATACTGATTCTTCTATTGTTTCATTTATCATATACTACTATACCACTCTAATTATGAGGGTATAGTCTCCCCATCATATCATTATTAGAAAATAATTGGTAGTCGAGATGCTCTGGTGTATGGTGAAGTATGCTTGAGGTCATATAGTGATGGATCCAACTACTATTTATAGAATGATCCAGGTTGGGATGTTACAACATCACCTTTAAATTACAATGAATTTGTGTGATCATTTCTCCCTTATTTAGTATCTTGTGTAATTATTGGAATTCAGGAAGGAATTGTCTATTTTGATTTTTTCATTTCTTTTATTAGTTGTTTTCTATTGATTTAATTTTAAAAAATACCCTTAATATTAATCATTCCCCCTTTAGTAAAGAGTTTTGAGGTTTGTTAAAGAGTGATCAAGGTTTATTGATTACTTAGGCATGATAAAGGTAGTTCATGAAGTAGTTGTCTCATTTATCATCTTGATCCAATCATACTAATAGAGATTTAATGGTTTTGATTTTATAAATTTACTGATGAAATAAGAGTTTAATTATTAGAGAGGAATTATGTTGAGGGAATAACATAGGCAAGGATTCTATTTTTTTTGGATATTTTAAAATAAGTTTTAGATATGTTCGAAAAAACTCATACAACTTTCTCCATTAATTCCTAGTTAAAAAAATACACATCATTATATAGACCTTCATAAATAGAATAATCACTATAAATGAGCGACTCTCTATTAGAAAACCAGATTAACACCACCTTACTATTTTTTTCTTGAAATTTAAGTTGTTTTAATGACCAGTTGATGGTTGTTGCATACAGATTTTGGTACCATTTTTGGCGAGGCATGAAAATATTCACTGTTTCATTTGTGTTAGGAATGTTTGAGATGAATTAATTATATAAATAGATTAATTATAATTATTATATCTGGTTCTGATCTAGATTTTGAGAAAAATTTATAGAAATAGGAAGAAATATTAGATACATTGAGCACTTGGAACAAGTGTTTGAGAATATCTCATTAACAAATTATCCACCATCACCTTATAATTATTTTGAGACTCATTCAAACTATGATAAAATAGAATAGAAATCAGATCATTTAAATCAAATGTTTAGGTAGTTTTTTGTACCCAAATTCAATTTTAAAAATAATAAATGGTGTTTCTAAATTATCAAGTATATTTTTAGTTAAAACTTGGATTAATTCAACCATTGAAAAAATTTCATGGTTCATAAGGCATAAACCCCAACTAAAACTTGAATGAATTAATTATCATGTGTATAAAATTAAATTCAGTTGGAGTTAATGAGTTTGAAATGAAATATAGATCATTACATTATCTCTTTAAGGTATAACCCCAGAATGGTTGTGAAACTTACACCAGATATATGTTACAATTTGGGATGATTTTCAAGGAATTTTCCTTGAAAAGTTATTCCTCAATCCAAGGAGTACATAACTTAGGAACAAAAATATGTGGAATGTGGTAGTATGATGGATAAACAATATATGAATACTGGTAATGTTTTAATAAATTGGGTGAAAGTTACTAACACCAAATCATAGAGGTGCATCACTTCTTATTTTTTGTTTTCTGAGGGATACTGGATAATGATAGTATTGTATTTGATGCTGCTTTGGGAGGAGATCTTATTGAAAAACCACTAACCATGGCCAAGGGATATTTTTTTAAAATATATCTCAAAACACACATTATTTTGGTTCATGGAATTCCCCTACAAAAAGTGTTCATGAGGTAAAACATTCTATCTCTCATTTACATGAAACTTGAATTGAGGAACTCACCAATCTTGTGAGATAGATAAAATTTAATCAAGTAAGAGAATTACTAATGACACCCCTCAAGTCTTTAATGTTTTTAAATATATATAGAACAATACATATTTATTACATATAGTGTAAGATATTTAATGTTGTGAAGTCATGTACCAAATATAACTCTAACAACCAGTGAACAAAAAAGGGTTTATGTAATATTATACTATAAAATATAGAGCTGATAATAAAGTATAACCATTAAAACAAAGCTTCCAACCAAAAACTTTCCACAAAATTAGAATCCATTCCAAACCATCAATAAGATATCAACCACAGGTACATAATCAAGATCTATCTATGAAGGAATTTATTAAACAACTTATAAAAAATAATATAAATTAATAAAAAATGATGGAAAATCAAGCCACCTAGATTACATAGTTATAAATAAACTTTGGGTAGATTCTTCAAACTTTCAACACTATGATAAATCATGAATTAGGTATGTTTATCAAACAAGAAATTTTCAACCCCAAAGATAATGTAAGTTTAAATTATTTTAAAAAAATAGGGGAATATTTCATATCATGCCTAAGAAAAATACTTCCAAACTAAATCATGAAGATGATGGAGACACTTTAATGGGGAGGCTATCAAGGGAGGATAATGGTAAGAAATCTATAGAAGAACTACCTAATATATCACTACTATTTATTTTAAGGATTATGTGATTCAATATGGAAGTTAAAGAGTATAAGAAAAAATAATCTCTTAAGACATTCAAGAAGGTGGAAATAAAAATTTCACTTTTGGAATCCTTTAAACAAATACCACATTTTAAAAAATTTATATATATAATTTTTATAAGTATGAGAAGTTTTAATGATAATTATAGTGTATTTTTAGAAATAAATATATCTACCTTAATCTCCCCATATATTTCAATAAAATACTATGACCCATGTACAATCTTTATATTATACAGTATTAGGAAGTCAACTTCCACATATTCGTTGTGTGATATTAGGGATTCTATAAATTTTATGTCTCAGTCCATCTAATCTTATTTTTATATAATGTATATCAATCTTACAAGAGTAGTAATTTAGTTGGCTAATCGAGAAAAAAACATTCCCAGTTAGAGTTATGAATGATGTACTAGTTAAGTAGAAGGAATTTATTTTAATAGTTAAATTTTATATTCTATACATGGATGAATAATGATTTAATTATAATGAACCTATAATTCTCATAAGAAATTTTTTAATGATTATTATAATATAATTAATATGTATAAATAAATAATTTTATTGTAATTCATTGAGGATGTTGTTCATTTTAATATTTTGGATTCAATAAAATTTTCCCCTGAGGAATAACTTATTATCAAAATTGAACATTTCTTCACATATGTTTCATGTTTAAAAATGAGTTATTAAATTAGACTTTTAAAATTAGAAATAAAATCATATCTTAAATATTTTTAGAATAAAATGAAAGTTTTTAAAATAACTTTGGTAAGAAAACTGGGTGAAAGAGATAATGAATTTGTAAGGGATTTTAGTGAATTTTTTATCTATTATTTTAAATTGATGTTGAAATTGATTATTCTTTTTATTTGTTGAAAGTGGTGTCCATAGGTGAAACAAATATGATACCATCACTAATAAAACCTGAAAAAAAGCAATTAAAACCCCTTCCATAAAACATAAAATATGATTACCTAATGGATGCAAATCAGTTACCAATTATTATAGAAAAAAATATTATGAAACAAATAGAAATATAAATTCTTATAATATTTTAAAAAACATCAATGTTATTTGATAGAACCTCATATATATACATAGAATAATTCTTGTGTTTTTTATAAAATGTGTTATACTTAAAAATTAATTTTAACTACCCAGACAAGCACAAAGAATATTTGAACCTACATTTCTCATTATTGTAAAATAAAAAGTTTCATTTTTTACAAGGTGGAGTAATTTATCTTATATATAGCTCATAATGGGTGAGTCCCATCCAGGTTTTCCCCAATAAATATAGACTGACACACATTGAAAATGATAAAATTGAACTTTCTTTAGAGGGAATTTGAAATAGTTGGAATACGCTTATTGATTATATGAAATTGAACCAATCCAATTGAAAAAAATTTACTACTCCTTTTATTGGAGAAATTCTACAATTGTTATCTGGTAAAACACATTATTTGTTCTTAAAAAGGTTTCATAGTTACTTATAGGTTTCCATTGTATCATATGATTAAGATAAAATAAACTCCATGAGTCGATATAGTACTTTCACATATCAGAGGAAGCCTTTTGGATTACACGGTACACCAACTACATTCTAAATGTGTATGTAAAGAATATTATATTACTTTTTTAGGGAATAATTAGTGTTATTTATTAATTAATTAACAAATTTTGGCACCTTATTTGATCTTTATATGTAATGGTTAATTAAGTTTTTGAAAAAATAAAACCAAATGATTTTTATCTTGAATTTTAAAAAATGCAACATATTGGTTGAGAGAGGTATTTTTTTAGGATATATGATATTAGAAAAATTTATTAAAGTGTATAAATATAATATTTACATAATAAAATATGTACCATAACTTACTTTGTAAGGTTATGTGTAATCATTTTTTGGTTAATGTAATATTCTATAAGAGGTTCATTTAAAATTTTAGTAAGATTGCTTCACCTCTTTACATAATTATTCAAAAAGATATCGAATTAATTTTTGGTGATTTATGAAGGATGAAATTTTATGGGATAAAGAAGAGACTCACCACCCCAATTATTTAACCACCATTATAGGAGTTTCTACTTGATCTTTTATACAATCCTTCAAATCATGCATCCAGTGAAATTTTTTCATAGAAGGTAGAGGGGAGATCAAATGTCATTTCCTATCCATATATGATTTTTTTATTCAGATCAAGTGAACTATAAGACAATGGAGAATGAGTTTCCTTCCATTGATTTAACTCTTAATATGTTTTGTTCATATCTTAGGATTGAAATTGACTATTTATTCGTACCGTTACACTCTTCGATACCTATTGAATAAAGTGGAAGTAAAAATATGGTTGTTAAGATGAATACTCATAATTTAATACTTAAATGTAGAAATCATGGAAAATAAAGGTTCTGAGACCCATTAAATTGACCACATGATTGGAATTTTGCACAAATCAGATATAGATTTTCTAGATGAGATACCATTGATGATTTTATTACAGGTGAGTAACTCTACATTGTTTCTAGTAATACTCTATGGTCTAATAACAATGTTGATTTTTTGATTACTTATAAGGTTCCTTCCAATCAAAATAAACCTTAAATTTGGAAACTTAAACTAGACTCAAATTATTTTGGGGGGGGGATCTATACCTATGGAATATTTAAAGTGATAATGTTGTTCAGAGGTGATTCCTGAGAGTAATAATAATTCTGTCCTTACTTTTTATCACTGATTCTCAGGTGGAGAACATTTTGGTTCCCAAATACAAGATAAAAAAATACTTGATTTGGGATTTTACTAGCCTATTATTTTTAGAGATTCAGATGATGTTTTTAAATTTTTTTAAGAATTACAAATTTTTATAATCTTTTCTAAAAGATATAAATTAGATCAATAAATACTAGGCATATGTGAAATTTTTAATGTTTTGGGAATAGATTTTATGAGTTTATTTCCTATGACTTTTGAAATTGTATACATTTTTTTGGACTTTGATTATGTATCAATAAAAGTTAAAGAAAAGGATACTAAAGATGATGAATCTCATGTTATTGTTATTTTTTTTTCAGATCATAATTTTTTTGTAGGTTTGGTGTTCCCAAGGTCATCATAAACAATCAATGGGATCATTTATGTAATTAGAGTATATAAACTTTTATTATAAAGTTTATAGTGCATCATGAATATGAACAAAAAATCATCTATAAGAAAACATGCAAAAGGTTGTTTCAAACCATCATGTATAAATAATTATGGATAAAAAAGGCCATCTAAACCGAAAATACAGAAGCATGAAATTCAAGGATGCATTATGGGCATATAATACTGTGTTAAAAAAATCCTTAGGTACGTCCCCATATAGGATTATTTTTGGTTAAATATTTCACCACCATATTAAAATCAAGAATAAAGGATTTTAGGATATAAAATAAGTGAACACAAAATTGAAAAAGTGGGGTGAATAATGGAAATTTAAAATGAAATAATTTTTTGGGTTAAGGAAATAATTTCATGAGAATTCATCTCCTTACAAGGAAAGTAAAAAATATGTACACAGAGATCTCATCCTCAAAAGTGAATTCAAAGTTTCTGATCGAGTACTATTATTCAGCTAATCTATAAAGCTCATGCTTAGTAAGATATAATCCAAATGGACTGGATGTTATTTATTAATTAAATTATTACCTTATGGTAAATTAAAGATCATGGGGGAAAATTCATAGTGAGGTTTCTTAATAAATGGTCAGAGATTGAAGATTCTTCATGATAAATTTCTAAATACAACCATAGATGAGCTCACTATACTCCCTTCTATATATGAATAATTCTACAAGGTTTACTCTTTCCTTTTCAATTATTCTTGAAAATTTTATTATTTTTATACTATGATTCACATCTATATCACAGAGTTCATTAAAAATAGTGTCATGGATTAGTGTGTGTGTGGGGGAGGTTAAGTTATAATTAATTTTCTTAAATTTTATTTATTTTTTGTGTGTCTATAACCATTTAACTAAAAATGAAAATATAATTTTACTTTTTTCACTCCAAATAGAAAAATAAATAACATCAAAATCCTAGAAAATATTATTTTGGAACTGGGGGGATGGAGAATAATGATGAAAATTTAGTGAAATCATAATTTTAACAAGATAAAATTGTATTTTTGAACTTAATGTTTGTAAACATGTCTATTATAAATGACTAACACCTCAAAAAGACTCCCTAAATGATATTTTTATATCTCAATTGAAATAAAGTAAAATAATAAAATTAGAAATTATCTATAAATATTTCTAATTCAACAAGGAGTAGTGTATATAAAAAAATCCATTAATAAGAGTTAGATAAACCTAATATTTGATTTCACAAACCCTTATTCTATACCTTGGATTTTGAAAATAGCTTCAGGGGGGGGGGTACATATTTTTTGGGATGGTTTATTTTTGGGTTACCTTTACTTACCTAATAAGTTCCATACAAGAAAAATGGATGGTAAAAATTCAATATGTTCCTAGTTGAAAAAATTAGTTTGAAAGATTTAGGGAATTATAAACTTGTATGAATAAGGAGAAAACGATATATCAAAATTTCATATAGGAAGTATTAAATAATTTTGAAAAGTATCAATAGAGTAATGGTATTGAGATAAATTGATTAATAAAGGTTCCACTTGTTAAGGTTTTAATTCTAGTAAATTATTTTATTTAAACAGTCATGGAACCTGGTCTTAAAAATGGGGAGAAATGGGACCTTTGTGAAGTTTAATTTTTTTTAATGAAGTGTTAGGTAGTGATCATTCCATATTTTTCATTTTACAATCTGGATGTTATAACATTTCTATGTATATTTCTCAAATAAATGGCTCAATTGTTTCATTTACTTTTTATTATGAAAATAACTAAAAAAGGATTAAACCTTGAGTTTTATTGGAATTAATTAATTTTATGATCATTATAAATAGAATAATAGATTAATTTAGATGATTTTTTTGTTTATAGGTGGGAAATAAAAATCCATCTGAGTTATAGATGATTAAAATTGGATTTAGGAACATTCAAGATATTAGTTTGGGTAGCGGAGATGTCGTGTGTAATTAAATCGAGCATGTAAAATGCTGTATAGAAATAAACCATATCCAAGATGCTTGACATCATATTAAAGAACCTGATTGAAGTCATAAATAAGATCAAAATTTTCAAGGCAATGATTTATAATAAAATTAACACATAAGATACAAGTATATCACTATATATGATTAAACTCATGGGAACATCACTATAAATGATTAATTCCATTTATGAACCTTTTATTCTAGAATTATTTAGATGGATTCCGAATCCATATATTTTATTCAATCCTCTATATAGGAATAAATTAGTGTGGTTGGGAAGTTTGTAAGAATAGAACAAATCATAAGATCTTTTGTAAGAATAAATCCAAAGAAAAGATGTTACATAGGATTAAATCAATCACTGCTAAGCCCGTGTCATATTAATTTTGAGAAATTTGAGATTAAAAAAATTACATGGCTTCTCAAAGATTATTAGGGAACCTGAACAAGAATAATATATATCTAGTAATAATTAGAAAATTTTATAAGGTGTCTATGAGATTATATTTTCAAATTATAAGGAGTCAATCTCCACAAATCACAAACTAGTGTTCATATGTCCTCATGATCATTATATAAACATCATGAAAGTGTCAAGAAACTCATTTTAATCCATAAATTTGATCCATGCACACATTTTCTACATGTAGGAGTTTGTGTTATAAATTAAACCGGGCTATCCTAGAATAGGGACCCTGAATCAGACCTTGGCATACTTGAGGTATGTTCTTGATTTCATTGGACTCATAATAAGTTCCAGGGTATCACATATGTACTTCTGGGAATCATTTCCCTCAATATAAAAATAAACACCATAACTCCCCTTTATGCCTAACATAAATCTTCCATACATTAGAGTTACAACTCATGAAATTATAAGCAGATACAAAATAAAAAAAACACAAAGAGACATGACAAATAAAAAAGACTTAGGAAGATATAAACATCAAATAAACAACCAGTCCAAATTATATATAAATCTAGAAAAAATATTTTTATTATACTAGATGAATTAACTGATACAAATGAAACAAGTTACATAAATAAACCAAAATAAAAAACCCAACCCAATCTCTACGTGACTCCATATGTCACCATAAAATTTAAAAATCATGAATTTTAATAGATTAGACAAAATCTAAACCTAAAAATAAAATGTTATATAATCTTGAGAATAAATCTCAGTAGACATGATAAAAGAAACCAAACCCCATGTATTATCTTTGAATAAAATATTCATTTCAAGATAGTTTTAAATATAGTTTAAAAAACATCAGTTTTCTATTTTAGTATAAAATGTAATAACAAACCATTTCCCTTCTCTCATTAAAAATTATTCCATATACAGTATAAAGGTTTAAATTTTTTTAAAGAGAAATGGTCCTTTGAAGATTTAATGAAGAATTTTCAAAGTCATTTTCAAGTTTTTAAATCACTATTTTTTCTTTTTAACCAAATACATCACTATCCGAATAGAGGGAAACATAACAAAAAAAAAACAATAGTAACAATGAGATAAGGGAGACACAAAACAATGAAATATTTAGTATCATTGAAATAGGAAATGTAACTTATAAAAAATATCAATGTACCAGTGATCATGGGAGGATAGAATCTTGTGGGAAAATATAAAACATAATAAAACATGAACTATCCAAATTGGGATGTTGAATTCAATCTGACTGCCTTAATGGCCAATATTTCCCTAATTTAACTAATTAAGGTGAAAAATTCCTAAAGTAGGGATAATACCATACTAAGGTCCTCTAGTCAGAGTGTAAACCTAAACTTGTGAATATTGATCTATTGTAAGTTCCTCTAGTTACTCTTGGTTTCCCATGGTATATTAAATATTTGTGAGATAATATTAATAAAAAATAATAGTATAAAAGTAGATGTACCTTTTATAAATCATATGCAAGCCTTATCTCTAAGAACCCTTCACAGTAAAAACCCCTCACTCAATTGAATAATAATGTCAAAAAGGTTTCATGTACCAAGGACTCTATATCCTAGTTAAAACACCCCAATTATAGGTTCATGTTCGATAAGTGTGTTTTTATTAAAATTAATCTCTATAAATGTTCCAACAGGCCTCTCAACAATAATTTTGAAACCCAGTTATGAAAATTACTTTTCAAAATAACCAAAACGATTTTATAATTCAACGAAACATTTTAAAATAATTTTTAAACTCAAATAATAATTTAAAAAATCAAATATCAGTAATAAAGTCCATTAAATCATTTTATCAGACACTTAGTGTGTGTACTTGAGTAAAAATAGATTTTTACTAAACTTATGAAGTTAATATACTTTCCATTGAAATAAAAATAAAGTGAAACATGATTTTACTTTTTAATAATCCTAAAAAATATTTAATACTAACATTTTATATCCAAAAAATAAATTTAAATACAAAATAATTCATATTTCCAATATTTAAAGTTTAATACAAGGGAAAACCTACCTCAAACCAAGTGCGAATTAAGATAACCCTTCGATTACAACCAAACAAAAACCCCAAAAACTATCCACAAAAACAAAAAACAAAATATATAGTGATTTTATACAAAACTCACACCAATTATTTAGATAAATTTCTTCAATGATATGGTAGTAAAGAAAGAAATGATGATAATGGAATGAAAGAAGAAAAGAGACTCAAAACTTAAGAAATCCACTTGAAATTGAAGAAGAATGATAGAAACTCATAGAAAAGTGAAGAGGGTGGCATGACTAGGGATACCCTTAGTTGTGTTGTGTGAGTGAGTGAGAATAGAGATTAATGGGGTTAAAATCATGGATGGTTAGGGTAGAAATTTACCAATTTTTAAAACTTTGGATGATCACGTGATATTACTGTATGGGTTGAAAAACTATTCACTAATCATCAAGGCTCACTAAAATCACCTAAAAAAATTAATAGTTTATCCACATAGATTTTTAAACCTTATTCCAACCACGAAAAACTAATATTTTAATAAACTATAGGTTTTTCATGGTTATCCACATGGTTAAAACTGACGGTGTGAAGACTATGTGCACTTCATAGAAACATAATTTTTGTAAAAATATTATTTGGTTCGACAAAAAAACAAGAACAAGATGAAAGTACAAATAATTAATAAAATAAAGGGGAAATAAAAATATGTATGTGTAAACAATCTCCCCCACAACACTTTATACCCCTAGAAAGTCATTGAGTATTAAAAGAGTAAAGATAAGACAAGTGTTCAAGCCAAAAATAAGAAGACACTTCAAACACAATTTCCAAAGTCCATAAAAAAATCCATTAACCACACATATAAATCTACCTGTAATTCACAATCATACCAACAACCAAAACAAGGATATTATAAAAACTCACTATTATGGTGGATCAATAGGACTAGGGAATCACTAAAGGACTACTATGATACATGTCCTAATATTCTAATCGAAAGGATCTCAAATATAAATCCAAAATAATACATATTTAATATATTTATAAAACTACTTACACTTCTCTAAAAGGGGAAAATTTACTAAAATTTATAAAATTCTTCTTTGAATTATTCCAAAAAGTAATAAAAACCAAAGAAGGATCTTAAAATCGTAAAATATAGAGTGATGAGTCTTCCACTGATGTCCTTTCAACCAAGGAAAAAAATATATGAGACATAAATCATGATCTTGCCCCTATCAAAAAACATGGGCTTTAAAATTGGGTCCAGGAACAAGGAAAATTAAACTTGGACCACATTCCTAGAACACTAATCATACTAATCCCAAATAAAGTCAAAAAAGTCCTACTAGTGTATACACTCAACTTGTCTAACATCTATCCTAGTGACCCAAAGGGAACACACGTTTTTCCCATTCACAATGTGCATAAAAATAAATCTCATCACAACCATATCTATGAAAAATACTCATAAGACCTTCCCAAACTAATGAGGTATAATAAAAACCAAAAGTTTTCCCTCCACAGGTTCAAAGCCACAATGACACTGGAATATAATAACATGAAGTAAAATCAAATTAGGTCTAGAAAAATGAGGATATTCCAAAATAATCCCTATGTCACGTCACCTGAATCCCATATAGTAATGCCATAAACTAAAATTCTAATAAAAAATTTACCCATTATTTTATAATACCAATAAATTAATCTTTATAAGTGGACATAGAATATAATATCTAAAAACTTCATTCCAAAGTTCATGACGTGGAATAAAGAAAAAAGTAGGGAACTCCAATAAGAGGGTTTTATGTAAAACTCTAAGGATCAAAATTGGTAGTGACACACTTGAATCCTTGAAGATATGACTCAATCAGAATACCTAAGGTGATGAATCTCTATAAAACCTCGAGATGATTTTTGGAGGCATACTTTAGTTATTAAAATAAAAAGAAGACCTAACAAAATTTCAAATTTTTCGAGTAACTTATGATCAAACATAAATCCCAAATAAAAATAAAAATCCAAAAATAATAAATCACAATCAATCCAAGAAACCAAAATTCCCTTTTCAATTCACTTAAAAATAATGTGACTTAGTATTAAATATTAAGTTATATTTTGAAAATAATTTTAAAACTCTAAAAATTATTTATGTAAAACACCTCAAAACATCAAGTCCCTATCAGTTTTTTATCTAAAAATCAATTCATTAAAGTTAAAAACCCATCTCAAAATCTATGTTCAAATTCATAAACTCTTTATAATCTAGTTTGAAATTTTAAAAAATAATATCTATTTAAAAAAATCTTATAAATCCATTTCATATATTAAAAAACATATAATTTATTCTCAAATACATGATTATTTTTTAAAGAACCAACTATTTCCACTCACACAAAACCCTTATGTCAATTAAAATTTCATCTACTAGATTAAAAATAATATCCCCTCAGTTAAAACCAAATCTTCATTCATTTAAAAGTAACCTTGATTATACCATCTATCATTTTTTTTATAAAATATATTATTCAATTTTTTTGAAATCCTATTTTATTTACAAAAAATTACCAATTTCAAATAAAAAATATCAACTACAATAAAAAACCATTTTAAATTAAATGAATTAAAATCCATCAATATCCCATGAAACTCAAGATAAAACAAAATCCAAAATAAAAATTCTATAGGGGATAATATATGTGCATGGTTAATATTTATGGTTTGTAAAATTATACACTAAAAAATAAAATGTCACTATAAGGTGAAAATAACTGATCACATGGGCTCTATATGGTTTTTTGGGCCATGCGGGCTAACCACACACCATGGTTTATTCCTCATTTTCACTCCCAAAACATCAAAAACATCCAAATCACCCATAAAACGTTGATATAATCTCCAAAATCTATAATATAAATATAAAAAACCAAAAATAAATAATATAAGATCAAATTTCTAGATATACTACCCAACTTCCTATAGTATATTGAGATTCCGGGTGAGTAAGATCTAACTCGACTCTTCCCTCTCCGACACCTTGAGCTTTGATGATCCTAAATCCAATATACCTAATGCACACAAATATAAAAGGGTGATATGGTTCCTAGGACCTCTTAAGGACCAAATATATGATAATTTTTCCATGAACCATCTCAGGATACCCCTGAATTGGGCACCCAAGATGGGTTGTGACATACCTAATCATGTCCTTGATCTCCCCAGGGTGGAAACCAGTTCTAAGACATAACATTTGATTTCTTGGTATGATTTTTACCATTTTAAATATAAACTTGATACCTCTCATTTTAATCCAAAGTGATCATTATATATATTATATTTCTAGCGCATATACATATATGTAGATAAAAAATAAACAAAAACAAAAAAGATATAACAAAAAAAATACTGTGGTAGATATAAATAATTTATAAATAGCCATTCCAAAAGTTATTTAAATATAGAAAAAATATCTTTACAAGTTTGAAAAAATTAACTGATATAGATTTAAAAAGAGAAAAAAATAAACCCAAAACAATACTCAACCAAATATCCACATGACTCCATAGGTCACCATCCAATTTACAAAACACAATCACTCTAAGAGTGGCTAGAATCTAAAACTGCTATTAAAATGGAATATAGGCATGAGATTAAAGATCATTAGACATGCCAAAAAAACCACACCCCATGTATTACCATTAAATAAAATATTCATTTCATGTTAGTTTGAAATATAGTTTAAAAAACATTGATTTTTTTTTAGTTTAAAATCCAATAATAATATGTTAACGTTTTCAACTTCAAGATGATTCCATTTCCACTATGAATGTTTATAACATTTAAAGATAAATAGTCCACTAAATATTTAACAAAAAAGGTTAAAAGTCATTTTTAGATATCTAAATCCTTAGTTTTCCTTCTTAAACAAAAATATCATAGTGCCACTAGCGATAAATATAATAAAAATAACAATAACAATAACAACAATGGGAATAGAAAAATGTAAAAAAATAAACAATATTTTATCATTGAAATTGGAAGCATAAGTAATGAAAAATATCCACATACCAGTCATAATGGGAACCTAAGAGTTTAGGGGAAAATCTAGAACATACTAAAACATGATCCATCCAAATCATCATGCATGATGTTATCCAACCTTCCCAATACTCAATCTTTCCTGGACTGACCTAACTTAGGGGAAAATTTCTCAAAGAAGGATGAAAGACATAATAGGGGTCCTATAGTCAGAGAATGATCCTAAAATAGTGAAAGATGCACTCTTAGAAGTTACACGAGCTACTCTTTATTTCCCCTGATGTATGAAATTAGGATGATTTGATAATCAAGACAACCAACATAATGAAAAGAAACATTCCAAGTAAAAATCATAAAAAATCATCACCTAGATAACCCTTTATAAAAATATCCCCACAAACATAATAACAAAATTATTATAATTTTTTCATTTACTATAGACACTAAAGTTTATTTTAAAATACATAAATCACAAGGGAATGTTCCAAGGGTTCATTTTTTTTTCATCAAAGTTACCCTTTATTAAAGTGCTGACTAGGCCTCACAACTAATCTTTATAAACCAAGTTAGAAAAATAAATTTTCAACAGTATGAACTAAACTTTATGAATTCAAGGGAACATTTGGAAATAAATTTTAAAATAAAATCATCTTTTAAAATATAAAAAGTCATTAATAAAAGTTATTATGAATTTTATCAAACACTCAATGTGTAAAGTTGAGTAAAAATATATTTGTACTAATATTTTATATTGGAAATCATTTTTATTTAAATGAAAATAAAGAGATACATTATTTTAATTTAAAATACTTATAAAAAATATTTAATATAATCATTTTATATACAAAACATTAATTTCAACTGGAATGAAAACATGGTTACAATATTTAAAGGTTAATAAAAGGGGAAAACAATGTAAAACTAAATATAGATTAATCAAACCCTTAAAATAGGAAAACAAGAGGAACCCAAAATCCATATACATTCCCTATGAACCATATCCACGATTATTTTAGATAGAACCCAAACCTAGGACTTATTTAAATATCTTTTAATATAATGGAATAAAGAAAAAAAGAATATAACATAATACAGGGAGAAAAGAGCTTCAAAACTCAATACGACCACCCAGAATTGAAGAATAAGTCTTGAAAATAACCGAGGATGAAAGGGGGTGGTTTCCTAGAGTTCCCCCATTTATATATTTTGAAATTAATGGAGGAAGAGAGCTCAAGAGAGTTTAAATAAGAGATATATAGTATATAAATTTACTACTTTTTAAAACATGGTGTGATCACATTGTTTGGCTACATGGTTTTCTGAACCATGAAATAATTGTGTGAGGATTATAAAAAAACATGATGGTTTAGACACATGATTTGGTAAGAAATGATACTACCTTGAAAAACTTATTTGTTAAGAAAATTAATTTTTTTTCATGTTTATTTAGATGGTTAACACTATCCATGTATAAACTATGTTCTCTACATTGAATTTTTTATTTCAAAATTTCAATCTGGCTCAACCCAAAACTCAAAAAAATAGATCAAAGTACAAATAATAAGTAAAATAAATGGGAAAACCAATATTGGGGTGTAATTTTTGTTACATGAGAATAAATCCACATATTCATGGTTTGGTTAAATTAGGTAAAGAGGTAGTGATATTCTAACAAGGTAATCATCAAACACATATGAGGATCATGGGTAGAAAAATGTTTTCTAAAGATAAATAAATTGGTATATGTTTTTATAAAATTATTACTCATATTAATAACATGTTTTCATTCCTACATAGATTTTATCCATGAATTAAGAATCATCTAGAACATCCACTTCATCTCTTTAGAAATTTAAAATTTTATTATAAATATTCTTGCGTGTTTAGTCTTCCCTCATTACCACAAAAATATCTACAAATTCCATCACATAGCTCTCTCAATCTTCACTGACCTCCCATCCCCATCATCGACTAACCTTCAATCAGAAAGATCCAGAGATCCAGTCTACTTAGCTATAGCGAGAATCCATTCTGCACATGCCTCTTCCCCCCCAGGTCTTGCATTTGGCTCAAGAGATACCTTCCCATATTGATCTTCGTATCTCTTCTATCCCGAGTCACTTACTAGGTTTTGTCTCTTTCATCCCTCTCACTCCTTCCATTCCTCACATCGGGGATTTCATGTCCATTCCAGTGTCCCTCGGTGATCATCTGCATCATAGTAAGTCCATCACCACCCACATGGTCTATCCCCCTCCCCACTCCCAACCCTTTCTCTCAATGATCTAGCTCCTCTGGAATGAATGGATATCATACCCACAGGTGGAAGCTTCTTTTCATTGTCTACTCAGGAGGGTTACCCCTGGTCATATATTTTCTGCATCACAAGGGCTCCAGTCTCACCGGTCCCAATCTCTAACCACTTTAGTGTATTATCTCATGATATAAAGGAGGCCTCTTCAGTTCTCTCCACCAACCTCTTTAGTGATTTATCACATGTCTCTGAGGATTAAGTCCTTCCTCCCTCCCCGATCACAACAACCAGTGTGATTTTTACAAGTTCTTACTCCAAGAAATTCAAGTCCTTCCCTGCTCATCAAAATACAAATCATTCCACAATAGGGGAAAAAGGTTAGAACACACCTTTTCAATGATCATGTTCATTCTCTAGAATGCTCATGTCCTTGGTTACTGAGTAAAATCCGACTACTTGTCCAATGAACTTTCCAAGACTAAGGCTTCAATAGTAGTGATTGAGGAACCCAAAAATTCCTCCACTAAGATTACTAATTTCTATTTCAATATTAGTCTACATAACTCCATGTATGATAATAAAAATAATAATCACATCAGGTTGTTTTTGAGGAAATATCTATCAGTTGACCTCTCATAAGTTTTCGATAAAAAAATCACAATTATGATTGATGATGGATCTTCTTCATGTGTTATTTATTTTGTTTATTACAAGTGTGATCTAAAGATAAGGGAACAACTATAGAAATATATTAAAGGTTTTCATTTAGGGATATCATCTTGTCTTATTTGTGGATACTTTAATGTGATCCTTTATCCATCTAAAAAGAAGGATGGTGGGTTGTTTCATTGGAAATATATATAAGATTTATCTTCATTTATGGATTGGAAAGGATTTCTGGAAATGGGGTTATTGGGGGATAAGTTTACCTAGTGTAACAATCATAAAGGAGGCCAAAAAACTTAGTGTGGGATTGATCACTATCTAGATAACCTTCATTCTATTAATCCTAACCCCCAGGACATTGTACATCACCCAGTGCGTGCATTTTCAGATCAATCTCTGATACTTGTATGTTTCACCCCTAGGGATTTTTTTTAAATCCATGTTTTTTTCTCCAAATTTTGAATGAAATATCCTAATTATTACTCAGAGGTCTAGGCCTCATGGATTAATCCCATGATTAAAACCTCTTGGATTGGTTTTTATAAAAAATCAGGAGACTTAAGGGAGACCTTCATGATTGAATTAAGAATCGGACTTATAGATTTCATGACTTGGATTCTATTGAATTAAATATTTAATATTCAGATACTAATATTGAATCTTGATGAGGTGATAATTTAGTCAACAATCTCGTTGACAAGAAGATAAATTTCTCAAACATTCTTCTAGAATAGGAACAGATGGCATGGGAAAAATCCAAAAAATCTTGTCTAAAAGAGGGAGAAAAAATACTAAATTTTTTCAAGCATGTACCAGAGATAATAAATAGGCGGTGACTCATAAAATTCACCTGAAATATAGTTCTTTCACTCAATATATCACTATAATGGACAATATGGTGTAAAATCATTTTAAATTTCTTATAAAAGGTGATAATTAGGACATACAGGATGGTTATACGAGGGGACACACCATCCTATGATATGCCATTCCGAATGCGGTTTCAGAGGATTTCAACTTGAATGTTGAGAAAATTCCATAGAATAAAGATATTTGGAATTCATTGTACACTCTTAATCAGGAGAGGGCTCCTGGTCCTGATGGGTTTCCTGGATCCTTCTACATTGAATCTTGGGATATTGTGAAACATGATCATCTGAGAATCATTCGGGATTTTTTTCAATGGGTAAATTTACCCTGGATTTATTATGATACTAAACTAGTCCTTATTCCGAAGGTACAAGGCCCCTCCTCAACCAAGAACTACATACCAATAAGCATGTGCAACTTTCCATACAAGATTCTTGTTAGTGATAAATATGTGACTTTCCTACCATATTTAAGAGTAGATTTATAATGAAAAACATGGATTTGTTAAGGGAATATCTACTAACAATACAATTGATCTAGCCTTAGAAATTATTGAATTCTTATAGAAGAAAACATCAGGGTTCAAAACTGTGATTAAAATTGACATGGACAAGGGCTTTGATAGGATCGAATGGGGATTCATTCTTTGGGTGTTACTAACATAGGTTTCTACAGATGGGTTTCTGATTTACTTTTCATGTGTTTTATATCAAATTGGTTTTTGGTTAATTTCATGGGAAAAAATGTGGTGTTTTCAAATCATTTCGTGGTCTCATACGGATAAATCCTCTTTCTCCATGTCTTTTCATTTTGGATAAATATTCATTTGGAAAGCTTGTGTCACTTTAATGGAATATATCCCTTAATTTTCACTGACAACTTGATTCTATTCAGTAATGTAAATAGAAAATACCTTCAATTCATTATCAATATTTTTCAGGAATACTACAAATGGAGTGGTCAATGTATTAACTAAGAGAAGAGTAACATCAACATTTCAAAATTATGTTTTTGGTGCCACATCTAAAATATTGGATATTTTCAAAGAATTAATAGGAAATACTTCCCTATTGATTATCTAGGGACCCCTATCTCTAGAAGAGGCCTCCATATCTATCACTATGATAAACTAGTGCTTAAAATTACCGGTTGCATTGTTAATTAAAAGAGATGTTTTCTTTACTACAGGGGATGAATCACACTGATTAATAGTGTTTTTTAGTCCATCATGATTCATGTTGTCTTAGTTATCAATTTCCTTAATATGGAAGTTCACAAAATTGATAAAACCATGATGTGTTTTATTTGGGATGCTCACATGGATGGCCATTGGCATTGGGAATCTTGGACTAAAATGGCTAAGCTAATGGAATCAGGAGGTATTTGCATTAAGAATATGTCTAACATCGTGAAAATACAATAAGAAAAATTATCGTGGTAGGATTTCGAAGGTAGATATTTATAGCGTAAATTGTTTACTGGAAAATAAGGTAATCTTTTATTGGAGCCAAAAGGAAAAATCTCCAAACCATGGAGGATGCTCCACATGAATTTACTAGAGATTCATTATCAATACTGGTGTGTTATTGGCTGTGATCCCATTCATTTATGGACAAATAACTATGTGGATGATATCCTTGGTTTTTTAGGATTCCCTAACCTTGAAATTACTTTTTCTCAGGCTAGCACTTTTCCATCATTCATCCATTCCACTTTTAACTTTCATCAGCATGATATTTTTAACATTACTCTTCTCTCAATTGAGTAAGAAAACCTTGTTTTCAATAGTGATTCATCCAGATCATTCTTGTATAAATACTACTACTTTTACATTCAGAATCATCTTGAAAATGACACATGAAAGATTCTCTAGAGTACTAATATCCCACATAAAATCAACCTCCTCATTCGGTGTATTTGGAACCATATTATTCCGACTTACAGTGTGATATGTTACAAGGGGATTCATCTAGTGTCTAAGTGCTTTTACTATCAGGTCACTAGGGAAGAATAATTTAGTTACTTGGTCTTTGAAAGGGAATGGGTTTAGGATATGTATAAAGTCCTCTAGAATTTGGATAGCATTGATGTTTTGAAGGGAAATATCATATTTTTTTTTCACTCTTGGTTTTATGGGTTGGAGTCAAATGATCTGGAATGAAAGGATCAATCCATTTTGATTATAGATGGCTATTTTTGTATCTGGAATTCCATAAATAAGGCAAGAGAGGAAGGAGCTCCAAGTTCTTGTATAGCTTTCAAATGTGGACCAGGTGCTTAGCGGTGGACTTGGGCTCTCTCTAGATGCACTAGGATAATTCTAGTTCCTTATAGAGGGTCATTAAGGGAATAAGAATGGTACCTCATCAAAATTTGATTTTTTTGGGAAAATGGGTATGGTGGAAACCCCCCCAATAATGGTTTCAAACTCAAAAGTGATGGATTGTTCAATATTGGGACCATGATAGGGGTTGGTGTGGTCTGTGTCTCCAAGGCTCCAGTAATTGTTGCCTTCAGTAGATTCTACACACAAGGTGATTATATTATATAGGTGGATATGGATTTTCTAAAAGTGGTAGGAATTTATCTTTCATCTAAAATTTCTATCACTGAGATTGAATTTTTTTTGATATCATATTCAACTCTCTTCATGGGAAGACTAGTTCCCCCCGGACTATTGTCTACCACATCCATAGATGCAAGGATCTCATTAGGTGCGCTAACCTGATCCATACTTGGCATGAAGTCAACTATGTCACATACTTCCTTTCTTTAAATGAAAATCAAATTACCCCCTCATTATCTATTATACACTTAGTTCCCTACCCTTAGAGTGTATTTTTTTCTTGGGATTATTCTCTTAGCCTCCTCTACTTCAATCATGCTTGACTTTTTGTGTCCTTCTTTCATTAATTCCTAAAAAATATAATTTTACCTATAATTACTTATCAATTTTTGACTCCAAAATTTATTATGGTTATTATATTAATTTTATAGGGGATTAATATTTAATTATGGTTATCATGTGATTTTTTTGGGTGTTAAAGAAGGATGTGGCAGATGAAGAGTTAAATTCGGGGAGAAATTCAGCTTGACATGAATTTTTTTTTGTGGTGGATTAAAATATTTAATGGTTAGTTATAATAATGTATGATTATAGATATTTGTATAGTGACAAAGATGTGGTAGCATATCAGAGTCAGAGATATTTTGCGACACTGGTGGAAAACATCGTAGAAGTGGCCGCCGGTGTCTACACAAGATGATGATGTCGATGGTGATGGATCGATGTGTTGGAGGTGATGGTGTTGAAAGGATGAGATCAGAATTGTGATGATTGTAGAATATTTTTAGGCAGTTGTTTTCTTCGACAATGAAGATTATTGATGGTGGTAGACAATGACAGGGCGCGTGAGGTGGGCTGAAATGTGGCCCAATTTTGGTGGTGTTTTCCTTTTGAAATTTGAAATCTGGAAAAAATTTGGGTGGGGATCTTTGGTATTTGCAGTGGCGGTTTTTGACTTTTTGGATTGTGTTGGTTTGTGTTGGGTTCAAACATAGACTTTAAAAGTGTCACTTGAAAACACAAAAATATGGATTGAATGGTTATAGTTCTTAGGTATGATTTGGTGAAGATACTGATGAATCTACATAAAATATAGACATACAAAATATAACATGATTTTTTTAAAACAAGTCCTCGAGGGTATTATTTGATATTTTGGATTCAATTATTCAATATGAGAAATAGAACATGCAATGGATTATTGTCAGGTTTTTATAAAGAATTAAAGAAACACACAACAATTTATTAAAATATATTGTGATGAAATCTATATGGTTATTAATTTAATTTGGTAATGTGTTTATGATTTTAGTGAGGGGATATAAAACACATCATTTTTTTAAAATTGAGTATTAATTGGTGAAAGAAAAAAATTCTTCAGAGTGACACATTGTGGTTTTATAGTTTACATATTAAAAATATTTGAAATCATTCAAAAAATCATTCATTTATCTTAAATATTATCTAATATCCTATAAAATACTATATTTTCTCTCTACTTCACATCTTTTCGGCTTCATCAGTTATTGGGTTTTTTGTTGTTATGGATGTTCACTGATTATCTTAATGGAATTAATCTATACTTTATCTACTACTATTATTTCATGAAATATTGTTCTTAAAAAATGAGTTTCCATGATAGCGAGATAGTGTTTTGGGATGTGTTAGTTGTGTCATTCAACGCTGCCTTTCATATGATCTCCAAGATAAGTTTGATTCTCGTTTAAATTTTCATTTTGGATGGTTTTCTTCCTATATTTGTCTCATTTTCAACATTAAATTTTCTCTTCCCCTAATCTTATTACTCAACCCATTATACTAGAACCTAGTCTTGGACTAGTACAATGGTGGATGTGGTGGCTTGGAAATATTTTGTTTCATTCCCATTTTTGGTTTCTGGTTTATATTTCTTGGTTTAGTTTTCCATATTTTTTAAGTTTTTTGGAGTTATTTAGTGTTGAGTTTATTAATATGAATTTTATCTACATAATGTTTCTTCCCTTATATAGATTACTCAATTTTTCCTCCCTGATCTACTCATAGGGTATATTATAGGAAGGATTACTTTTGGATTTTATGTCTGGGGGAAGAGGCACACCATTATTCATGGTGATAGATTCCCAAGGATTAAATAATTTTATTGAGAGGTATTGGTTTGGGTTTTGATGTTGCTGCTTCTCTTTCAAGTGGTCTATAAACATTTTTGAATTCATATTAGAGATTATATCCCAAGGTTTGAATGATTTTTGTTTTTTTTGTAGCTATGTTGGTTGATATCATTTTTTGGGAAAGTTTTTAGGGCAGAGTGGATTTACTATGGTTTATCTTGGTGTAATTTGTATAGATAGAAATTCATAATGATGGAGGAGATATGACAATGGCATGTTAGTATGGATTTTAGGGTGTTGTTCTCAAGGTCTATCTACACATAAAGATTTAGAATTTCACTTTTTAGTATTCTGTTGATGGAGGTGATCATGATGATTTTTTGGGGGTTCTATAGGTTGTTTTAGGTTGGGTAGGGGATGAACTTTCGACTAGTGTGGCCTGGTCCTTTGGGTTGGTTTGTGGTGGTTAGTTGTTATGTGACTTGAATGGTGGTTATTTTTTTATTCTCAATACGATGATGTCTAGTTTCAGAATAACCATAAATTATCTATTTGAAAATTTTAAAAAAACTAAATAATTAGAGATATTAATGAATTTATTTATATGAGTGATCATATCAAATATTTGGTTGATGAAAGGTGAAAATCTATAACTATATTTTTGCGGTGGTTTGGTGAAATCTTATCATTATATATTTCTTTTAAGAATTTATGTATATATGAATGTATTAAGGTATTTTATATAATTGATATAGATTTTTTTATTTGAAGAATGTGATTTATGTACATTCATTGAAATACTTAATACTTGATGAGGCTTTGAATTCTAACTTATCTTTTATGCAAGTTAATTAGATTTATATATATTTTTTGATGATTTAATGGGTAAGTGAAACATAATGATATTTTAAGAAATATATTATTTAAAATTAATTTAAATTTATTGATATATTGAATTACAAGAAATGCACAATTTATCTTGTGTTATACGCAACACCATGATTATCTTTCATTTCATGTAACATCAAGTTTCTTCGATAACTTGTGTTACACACAAGGATGGGTCTTTCTGGACTACAATATACTATTAATATTATTATCACCTAGACATTGGAAAAGAGGGAATGGATAAGATTAAATTAAATATGAAAACACGGTTTGAAAAATTATTTATATAATGAATTATTTGGAGACTAATTAATTAAAAATTAAAATAAAAAACCAATTCAATATAAAATATATGTTTTTATAAAAAAAACTTTTTTTATGCCCAAATAGATATTTTATTTTAATAGATTAAATTAATCACTATTAGTAAATTATCTTAATGAAATTTATATTTTATGTATTTAATATTTTTTTTAAATTATTCCATTAAGTTTTATATAAATTAAATAAGAACAAATCAAATTTTAATCATATATTTTTTTTTATTTTTAGAATATGTAGTTTTGACACCTTTTAATGAGAGAATTGTGTTAAAACAAAAATTTGAGAATTAATATTTTTTTTAAAAATAAACTTATTATTTGTAAGTAAAATATAAATATTATATTAGGGATAAGTTTATTTATTTGTTTGAGAAGTTTTATTTTTTGATTAAAAGTAGAAAATACTGAATTTTAATTAAAAACTGTCTTTTCATCTAAATAATTTATATTGTTAAATTATACATTAAATTGGTTTTAAATTAAAAAAATTTCAATTATAAATATATTAACCCAATTTAGTATATTTAAATAAATTTAATATTGAAATTGGGTTTAAAAGTTTGTGAGGTTTAGAATTTTTTCACTATAAAAAACCCACTTTCACGTCCCGTATACAGATTAATTTTAAATAAAATTATGCCACTTACATGAATTGAATTTGAAAAATTTTATTCCATATTTTAAATAATAATTTTTTATATTATCTAAGAATTTAGAGTTATTTTTGACCAATGTGTGTAGTAAAAATAATAAAAATTAATAATAGCGATTAAGGTAAAAAACAAGTTTACTTAGTGGTTAAACTTGGAATATAAAGTTCTTAACTGAACCATACATTTTAAAAACCCCATTTAATAAAACAATTATACCCTTATGACCATATGATCAAAATTTATGAGTTTTGGGGACAGTATTCCATGAAAGTGACCTATATAATAAGTTAAGAAAAGAAAAAGACAAAAAATGTACCTTTCTTCCTTTTAATTTCTACAAATAATTAAGGATAGGAAAAAACTACATAGGTTGAGTGAAAAATATTATTTTGAAAGATAAATAATTATTTTATAATAGTTTATCTTTAATTTTTAGAGATTGTATAATTATATTATATTCTTAAGAAATACCAATGAATGGATTATTTAGTTCATAATTAAATAAAATAAATGATACTAAAAATATATAAAGTGAGGTAAATAGAATGATTTTTTCTGTTACATTATTTTTTAGATGAATAAATCATGATACATATATTTTAATGTAATATAATTTAATTCAATTATTTTCTTGATATTTTTTAAAATCAAATGAAATAAATAATTTCTAAATTGACATTAATGTTGTTTTATGATAATTGATATTTTATTAAATGTTTTAAAATTACTAAAAATACTATATTATGTTAAGTTATTTTTAAATTTTAATAAATATCAATTATGGTCCATTAATGTATCTATTTATATTTTATAATGAAAATATTCACTCTTAATAATAAAAATATTGTTGGCACAGTTTGGGTTAAAAGAATATTTTTTGTGTTACATGGACTTCTGTTAAATTTAACTTCCAACACACAACTAATTTTTTTTATAATTTAGATTTCATATTTAAATTAAGTGGGTGTAAATGGTATAATAATTCTTAGTTTAGTTTATTCTTAATGGGTGAATTATAATAATTAGAAAACTAGTTACCTTAATTAAAAACCAAAGTGAAATAATAAGAAAACTCAGGAGTAAAGGAACAAAATGTTTAAACAATGCATTCTTTTTTAAGGGTGTAGGCGTGTATCAACAAATTCATCCCTAACCACAATTATTTTTTCAATTTATAAATCACATGAGTTAAGTCAGACCTCCCAATAGTGTTTTCAATTTGGTATTTATAATAATGCTACTCCCCCTCAATTATAAAAGGGCATTCACTCTCCCCACTTATTCATACTTATTAAGCCTTTTGTCTCATCCCAAAAATAAAACATTCAACTCCATAATTACCTAATATAATCCTAGAAACCTAGATTTGGTAATAAATCTAACCAATTATGTTCTTTGGTGAAAACCAAAAGGAGTTACCTGAAAAAGAGGTAACATCCATCAACAAGCACTTGTGGTTTATTTTTTCTCCACCCATAAATTATTCTTATACCATGATTATATAAAATCATCAGTATCATAAATATTATTAGATATCTTTGAGTTTATGACCAACCAAAAACACAATTCCATAAAATGGGTTACGAAATCAGTGTTCCTGCGTAAGACGGACTACCGTCTCGCGAAATGATGTCACTCATTTTTCCTTTCCCACCTTTCATCGTCGGGATATATGAAAGAAATAATGTTTATATATATATTATTTATTAAACTTTTAACATAATTATATGTATAAATTCATTATTTAATATACAATATTTTTATATTTCATACCATAGGGGATATGATAACATCGCTTTTGTGTACGATGGACTACCACCTCACGAAGTGATGTGAAGCGTTCTTCACTGACGTGTTACATGGAAGGTAATTAGGGTAAATATAGTAAATATATAAGATATAAATGACATAATTATGATATTCCTGACATTATTATTTTTCTATAAATAAAATATATCATTTTATTTATTCCATTTTCCTACAGTGAAAAAGTGATAATATCGTTCATGGACGTGTGGACTATCATCTCCTCAAAGCATTGTGATTCTTCTTTTTTTACCTCACCACCTCAAAATAATTATATATATAATTATATATAGTTAAATAAAATATTATTTATAATATAATTATCATTCCATAAATATACATGCTACTTACCTTATTTCTATATTGATCACTGCAAAAAATGGAAATGTTACTCATGCGTACATATGACCTACCGTCTCTATGATTGCAACGTTACTGCATTTTTCATATACATATAAACTTATTTGTTTAAAAGTATAATTTTTGTTTAAATATGATAAATATTATAATTATTTAATTATTATCATTATATATATGTTGAAATAATTACCTCTTTGACCTTAGTCACCCCACCAAAGTTAGTTTTGACATATATTCCAAATATGGTCAAAACACCTCAATTAAAATTAATTGATTATGTAATTATATATAATTTTTTTATAAGTGAAATAAAATTAATAATTAAATTTTAAAATTTTATAAATAAATTAATTAATTAACATAAGTATATGATTTAGTAATATAAAGAACACGCATGATTAATCAGACTCAAGATAAGAGTTTTTCTCGTCTCAATTTAATTTCTGTGTGATATATGCTATATTAAACACTTTTTTTTTTGTTTTTTGGTGTATATAATAACCATTAATATATTTTATGATTATTATAATTAAATTTATTGGGATTTAAATATCCATTTGATCATCTTTATTTCATGGGGTTTATGGCTTCAAAGTTTTCAAAGCATTAAGGGATCTTTGTCTAAATTTTCCTTCTTTGAGTTGTAAGCTATGCTATACACCTATATATTTTATTATAATGTGTTTTTTATTCACCATAGACATGTTATATATTAAATATACTTATTTTAATGATATTATTTTATGGAGACTGTGAAATCAATTTACCAAAGCGGTAAGAGTCTTTTTTTACAATCTCATCATTTATCAGGATTGTGTATGATAATAAATCTTCTAAATTATTATAAATCTCATGAATTATACTATCATATGGTTATTAATGATAATTATAAGTAATTGTACCATTTTTTACACTCTTGTTTACTTTAATATTTTGAGAAAGTCTTTTAAGAAAATCTAACTTCATTTCTCTCTTTGGTGGGAAATCTATATTCTTTCAAAAATTTTTTTTATAAAAATGTTTTAAAAATGTTTTTAATGATATTTTAAGATAATTTTTCAAGGGAAAGGTTTTAATTTTTTTTATGTTTTAAAAGTGTTTTAAATTATTTTTCAATATTAATTTATATGTTTCCATGGTTGTTTTAACATAAAAGGATTTTCAAAATGTTTTATGTTTTAAAAAGATATTTTAAAAATGAAAAAGATATTTTAGTCAAGAATATTTTTAATGATAATTTAATGGTATTTAAATTAATAAATTTAAACAAACCTTGTTGTTACCTATCCTACACTAGGGATATTCTGTATTGATACCATCCTCATTCATTCTTTGGAAGGATTGTGATTATTTCAAAAGATTGTTATGAAAACTATTCCTTTTCAATGAGTTAATCTTGTTTTTCAAATATATTATTAGGGATTTAGAATATTATTTCAAATGGTTTTATTATTAAAGTGTTTTATTCATGATATGGAACTTGATTATTTATATGAAATATGTGATCTTGATACATCTTGTATGAAGGGTTGATCCCTGTTATATGTCACGCGTGATCCTGATAAATCTTATATAAAGGATTGAGCTCCATTATATCTCATGAAGAATGGACAAGATTGATACAACTTATATGAAGTTTAAGCCCCATTATAGATCACAAGTGAGAATGATATAATGTATATTAAGTATTTATCCCCATTATAGATCATGAATAACTGGTGAGCCTGATATAGCTTATACGCAAAGTTAAGCCCCATTGAAGCTCATGGGTGAGCTTGATATAGATTATAAAATGGGTGACCCACATTATAGCTCTCCAATGAATTGAGTAATGATAATTTTGGAAGTCATATTTATGGTTATTCCAATTTAAAGGGTTTTGAAATGGTTTTGTAAAAGTGATGCTCTATGTTACTAAAAATGGTTTTAATTACTTGATATGAGTTTATGACATTTCATTTGATTAATATTGATATCACATGGATAATAATTATTGATTCATATGAATTTATAATTTTTTAATTCCTTATGACATGTTTTAATTTATGATAATTTATGTATTTATGGGTGTTAATATTCATATGTTATAATCATGCACTTTGATTATGTAATCAAACCCTTATACACCATTTTTTCTCATAGATGACATTTAATTGTTAATGATTATGTTTACCCTTATCGAGAATCTGAGATCAACCTTATTATGTTTCGTTTTTAACAGATTTTTAACAATGATGTTGAATGATTTATGACTATAAAGGATTTCACAAGGATTATGGTGCTGACTTAATGTGAAATAAAAAAAGTTGGGTATAATAGGAGATGGTGTTCAACATTATGATCTAGTTTTCTATGAGTCTAATTTGATATGATTGGGTCTTAATTATCTAAAAATATAAACCTAAAAGGTCTCAAGGTTATAAGTGACCCATGTTTTTGTTTTGATGTTTCAATGTTTAGATGAAAAATTTGAGTCACAATTACCAGCATCAAAATTATAAATGTAAAGTTCATGATTTCAACATAGGATATGGGAGTGCTGGTCTTAGGCTATTATAGTTGATATCGATGGTTGGTTTATATAACATTAAAGATTTAGTTATTTTCATGTGATGTTATCTTAAGAGTTATGGATACTATCATAGGTCTATGAGATTTAGTATAATCTGAAGTTCATAGTCTTAGAAATGCATTTTATGTTTTAAGTGATGAGATCCTAAAGTGATTAATGAAATTATTTAGAGATTTTTTTATTTGTTTTAGGTATTTTTAACCCTTAGAATTAGTATATAGTTTTTTAGGGAGGAATAATTTTTAGAGATTAAATAAAAAAGGGGAAAAACTGTATACTGGGTGACAACCTTTCAAATTTGGCTGGGTGGTGGGGCATGAACCCATGACCAGAGGAAAATAAGTGTTTCACATACACCACTAGCCTACATGATTTCCTGATTATTAAGAAATTTTTTTATAGGAAAAGATTAATTTTAATTTTGAGACATATGGTATTTTATTTGAGTAATAATATTTTATCTTGGAAGAATATATAATTAAAAGCTTCTAATATTTGGGTTTAAAAATTAGTCCAGAAACGATTGAATAATATTAAGGATAACAATGTATTTAATGTTTTGGTTTGAAATTTGGGTATTATATTTAATGATTAATATATCATATGAAGGTTTAATCATTTTGGGAATTATTACTATGTGCTAACCAGTTTGGTTTTGATTAATGTATAAAGATATGTGGAATATATTGACTATACCTTTTATAGTTATGTGGTCATTAAATGTTTATTTTTGTGTACCAGAGAATAAACAATTCACCTTGAATACTCCCCATCTAGAGAAAAAGGTAACTTTGTGGTGGAAATTGGTTAATGGATGAAATTTTACTTATCAATTAAGTATATTTCATTATGTTTTCAGTCTATATGGTGAAAAAAATACTTCAACTTAAAGAAAAGGATATTGAAATAAAATGTTACCATATCACCATCTTTTATTATGAAATCAATGACCATTTCCTTACCTATTTTGATGTTGGTTTTGTTTTCATTAACTTCATCTTGACCTTGTTTTCTATCACTCTCTATTAGTCCATGGGAAATAGTTTTCCCTTATAAGCCCATCATTTAATTTTCAATTTATGTTCTACCTATGTGAAATCCAAGTTATGCGTAGCTTCATGAGACATTTAGGTTTCCCACTTTCCTTTTTTATGGGATGTTTTATTTATTTAATTTTTATAATGTGAGTTTGAATAAAGAGTTATAAAAATGTCAATATTTTGATAAAGGAGACGAATTTTGAAATCGAAATTCATTTTAAGGGGGGTAGGATAAAACATCCTAAGATTTTAAGAAATATATTCTTTCAGATTAATTTAAATTATTTGATATCTTGAATTACACTCAATTCATATTTTAACATGTGTTATGTGAAAAACCAAGTTTAGATTTCCACTAATACAAAAGAAAACCTTTAGCAGCACTGAAACCGGACTTTATTAGCACTAGAAAATCGTTGATAAAAGTATGATTTATTAGTTCTTTTATTTGTGATAATAAAAGAATTATTTATCAATTCATTTAAAAGCACTGATAAAGATATACTTTATCAGTTCCTATATAATCACTAATAAAGGGTAGATTTATAATCTCCTTTAAAAGCAAGAATAAATAATACTTTTATCAATACATTTAGAAGCACTAACAAAGGTTAAAACTGTAGTGTGATTCTACATCACACTATATCACCATAAATAGGTGCAATGTACTGCAACAACACATTACATCACCAGAAACAACAACAGAAATTACCAAAAATAATATAAAAATATGTAATTTAATTGAAATAAAATTTCTAACATAAATAAAAGAAAAATAAAACACTATTTTATATTATGTCAGTTATTTTTTTACTAAAATTAATGTAAATTATGAAGAAAAAGGTGCAATTGGAGTCATATCAATCACATCGTGCATCATATTGAAGTGCAGTTGATCCTTACACATAAACAATGATGTATGGATTATTTTCCTAAAGTACCAAAACAATCCAAATGAATTTTCTCAGTTTTGAGTATTTCAGTTGTTTTTTTTACTAAAATTAATGTTAATTTTTAACAAAAAGATGCACTTGGAGTCATACCCATCACACCATTCATCGGATTGAGGTGCAGATGAACCCTACATGTACCAAATGACTCATGGGTCATTTTCATAAAGTACAAAAATAATTTGAATGCATTTTCTCAGTTTGGAGTATATCGTGTGTTTTTTTTACTAAAATGTCATTTTAAAATGGAAACATGTACTTTGATCTATACAGGTGGCATAATATGTGATTTTGACATGAGATTGATTCATACATGTCACAAAGGAATTATGAATAATTATCCTAAATTATCAAGACATCGTTCATCAGATTGAGGTGCAACTGATCCCTATATAATTTTTTTGTGTCTTTCATTTTTATAAAGTAACAAAACAATCAAAATACATTTTCATGCTTTTGAGTATGTCAGTTTTTTTCACTAAAATTAATGTCAATTTTAAATAAAAATATGCTCTTTGAGTCATACCAGTCACATCGAGTGTCAAATTGAGGTGAGTATAATCTCTAACATGTCCCAAATTTCTTATGAATCATTTTAATAAAGTACTAGAACAATCCAAATGCATTTTCTCATTTTTGAGTATTTCGGTTTTTCTTTCTCTAAAATTAATGTCAATTTTGAATAAAAATATGCTCTTGGAGTCACACCAATCACACTGTGGATCGTATTTAAGAAAACATTATCCCTAAATTTCCTAAATGAGTCATGTATCATTTTACTAAATTATCAAAACAATATGAATTCGTTTCCTTAGTATTGAATATGTTGGGTGTGTTTTTTTACTGTAAAGTCATTTTAAACTATAAATACACACTTTGAGACATACAGGTGGAATCCTGTGTGGGTTTGATAAGAGGCTGATTTATAAACATCAAAAATAAATTATGAATCATTTTCAAAAATTATCAGGATAATCTGAGCACATTTTCTCGATTTTTAGTAAGTGACACTTATTTGTATTAAAATGTCAATTTTAAACTGATAATGGACACTGAGAGCCATACTGATCACACCGTGCATCAGACTGAGGTGAGGTTGATCCATAAATATAAAAAATAAGGTATTGACCATTTTAATAAAGTACCAAAATAATAATAATGTGTTTTCTTAGTTTTGAGTATGTCATTTTTCTACAAAAATTAATGTTATTTTTGAATAAAAAGACAGACTTAGAGTAATACCGGTCACCCTGTGCATTAGATTGAGGCACATATGATCCCTACAAATCCCAAATGATTCATGGATCATTATAATGATGTAACAAAATAATATGAATGAATTTTATTAGTTTTGAGTACACCACATGTATTTTTTACTAAAATGTCATTTCAAACTGGAAACACATAATTTGAGATATACATGTGGCATCTTGTGTGAGTTGGAAGTGATACTGATTTATACATGTCACAAATTAATTATGAATTAGTGTCTCAAATTATCAATACAATCCAAGCGTGTTTTCTTGATTTTCAGTAAGTGACACATTTTTGTATTAAAATGTCAATTTTAAACTGATAACAGACACTTGGAGTCATACCAGTCACACCGTGCATCGGATTAAGGGAAAAATGATCCCTACATGTCAAAAATTACGTATTGATAATTTTACTAAAGTACCAAAACAATTTAAATTTACTTTCTTAGTTTTGAATATGTCATTTGTTATTTTCCACTAAAATTAATATCAATTTTGAATAAAAAGATTAACTTGGAGTCATACTTGCCACACTGTGTGTTGGATTGAGGCACATATAATCCATAAATTCCCTAAACTACTCTTGGATAATTTTTTTAAATGACCAAAATAATCTTAATGGGTTTTCTAAATTTTGAGTATCCGACATTTGTTTTTCACTAAACTGTGATTTTAAATTGGAAACACGCACTTTGAGCTATACATGTGAAATATTGTGTGGGTTTGACATAATAATAATTCATAAACATCACAAATGAATTATGAATCATTGTCCCAAATTATCAAGAAAATCCGAGCATATTTTCTTGGTTTTCAGTGAGTGACACTTTTTCTGTATTATAATGTCAATTTTAAACTAATAACAGACACTTGGAGTCATAACGGTCGCATTCGGCATAGTATTGAGTTGGGGTAGACCACTATACATCACAAATTAAATATGGATCATTTTCTTAAAGTACCAAAAAAATCTGAATGAGTTTTCTCAGTTTTGAGTATGTCATTTTTTTTATTAAAATTAATGTCAATTTTTAAATAAAAAAACTCACTTGAAGTCATACCAGTCTCACCGTGCCTAGGATTTTGGTGTTACTAATACCTAGAAGTCCCAAATGATGTATGGATCGTTTTCATAAAGTACCAATGAAATCTAAATGCATTTCCTCATTTTTGAGTGTGTCAGTTGTTTTTTCACTAAAATTAATGTCAATTTTGAATAAAAAGACACACATAGAGGCATACTGGTCACAAAGTACATCGTATGGTGGTTCAGGTGATCCCTACACATTCGAAATGACTCATAGATCATTTTAATAAAGTATCAAAACAGTTGGAATGTGTTTCCCTGGTTTTGAGTATGCCATATGTGTTTTTTTACAAAAAGATCATTTTAAACTAGAAACACACACAATGGATCTTATCTTAGGTGAAAAGTGTTGTGTTAACTTTCAAAAAATTATTATAAAAAAACCATGGTATGATCCTTATCCTAATTCATTTCCCAATAATTTAATTGATTGCAAGCCAATGATTCTAATCCTCTTTTTCCTCGATCTGCACCTCGATCTTCTCCTCCGCCTCCTCCTCCACATCAGTCTCTGACTCCGACTCTGCTTCTTCCTTCACCTCCACCTTTTCTTCTTCATTCACCTCATCCTCTGCGATTTTCAGACAATTTTATTGTTTGCGGGTCAATGCTTCTAAAAAAATTTCTTTCCTCCATTATTATTCTTATTGAGAAGGAGATAAAAAATAATATATAAGCATTCCGATACTAATTCTTCACACCCTAAATATATTCTGTAGGTAATAAATCATACGAGTCAAAAAAATAGTAGGTAATCACCTAAATTTGTTATTGGAATACATTATGACAAATATTACACTGCCCAATCATCTCTAAACAAATTATTTTCTACTTTTTATTAAATCCGTTGTCGACAATCTTTATAGTACTGAGAACATATAGATAAAAAATTGATTATGAAATATTTTTAATGAAATTTTAATTACCTTTAGAAATTACCTGTTGGGGGATGCTACCGTTTTCATGATTTATGATATATCTCATAAATTCTCAAACATAATATCCACAATGGATTTCATTATCTTGTTTCAGACACTACAATAAAATTTAACAAAAATGTAAATTATTTGGAAATGTTTTTATAATTACATATTTTTATATATACCTTAATTTTTTCCCATTTTTAGTAATACATAGGCTTTATCAATAAAACAAAGTAACTGAATTCATTCCATGATATTTCCTATATTGAGTTACCTCCCTATCATAATAAAATTCTCATTAAAAAACAGTCTAAACATATAAATCAAACTTTATCTATATAATGTTGATTGTAGTGTATTACATATTCATAATACACATCAGGTGTGGTCATTTGGTTTCATATCCACACATTTAATCCAAAAAATAAAGATTCAGGGTGTCCATATTGACTACTATTTGTATCCAGTGCCTCCTAAAAAAACAAAAACAATTTAGTAATAAAAAAATTAAAAATATATTTTATGTGATTAGATCGTAGAGTTTTACCTTTTCAATGGAGGCATAAAAAAGAGTATATAGTCTGATTCTTTTTTATTAAATTCTTTGAGTAAATCACCTTTTTTATGGTTAATTGCTTCCTCATTCAAATTAAATTATGGTGTAGAAATGATACAGGGATTAATGAATCCAAACCGTACTTTGCATAATCTTTCCATTATATAGTTGTAATATAAATGCTTATAAAAAATATGAATAATTATTAAATTTAATAAAAATATTTAGCTCACTATTTGGATTGATGTTTTATTAAATGTACCTTATGTATGCATTTAAAACTGAGATTCTCAACTATTCATGCTTGATAATATCTATTAGATTCTCAAGACCAATTACATCTGCGAAGGAATATCTATATATGTTTTCTTCATATTCAATAAAAGACATAATTTTATCCTTAAATGTAGTCTCTACTTGAAGTTTTAATGATAATAAATGTTTCTCTAGAACTGGTGGGGAGAAGGTACTCTCAGAAGGTCATTTTTTTTGTTGGACGATTTCCTACATTTTCTTGATTCAACCATTTATTTCTTCGAAGTTTTATCCATTTGTAATATCATACCTACTTTAAACCTTTTATCATAAACTATTACCTTTTTTTATATAAAGAAATTTTTTAAATACACACCTCATGTATCATTATAATATTATATAGCCATTCTATGAAATCTCTAATCGCAGCTTCGACCATTGTAATATCGGAACCATCAAGTGAAACATGCAACTCAGCAGTCAGCTCATAACCAACCTCAATCCCACTCTAATGTGATTTTTTGGGAGAGGTTTATTGTGTATCTAGTCTCCTAGAATATTAGAAACTATACCCATTGCAACACAGTGGTATGTGGGTGTTGATAGATAAAAAAACATACAAATGTACCCTTTATAATTTTAGTAATATAAATTTATCAAAAATTTTTTTACCCACTTTTAGGATTTAGTGTAATGGAAAAACTGATTACACTAGGCGAGGTGTACCGTTTGGGGGAATGACTAGCCTCAAATCTAGTGGGATCATTTGGTTCATGTGTGGATCTTTTCTCTACCACCATTTTTCTTTGATCCTTTCATATACATTGGTATTCCAAACTAGTTTGTAAAATAATATCTTAGAGTGAGTCAATTTGTGTCTGCAATCATCTCATATTATTATATGTATATTTATGTGGTTTTATCTTCTCAAAATATGTTTGAGAAGTGACTCTAAAAAATAATCCTATAACCCAACCATATTGTTTAGGCTGCTTCAAGGCTACTGAAATTCGCTTTTCTTATGGTATAGCCATTTCCGATTTTTGTGTCTAAACCATATAAAAAAAATAAAGACATATTTATTTTTATATAACTTTGTTATAAATCATAATGAATTAAAATTAAGTCATACTTACACATTCTTACCATACTTATTTTTTGTTTTCATAAACTAATATACCCTCCTAATTTACATGAGCCTCTGTCCATAACAGATGACATGTGATGAGAGTGGATTCAGATTTTAATTAATCAATCTATATATAAAAAAGGAACATATTTTGTTTTATATCACATAATTAAACTTTTATTATTGATTTAAAATACATAACAATTTTTTCTCTAATGAAGCATACCCCATACTTCCGTTACGTTAATGGTACATTGGTTTTGATGTATGTTCTTGATTTTCATCACCGTTTTTTGTTTCATAAATTAATTTTTTTGAATCAAGTTGGATAAAATAAATAATTTGAAATATTATATTATCAACCAAAATGCACCTGACATGATTTCCCATTACTAATATTGTAGAAAGTAGTCCATATTTTATACTTTGTAATGTGTGCATAACTAAGTGGTGGGTGGGGCTTTATTTTTCCATCAACATCCCTATGATGTAACTTCATCAAAAGAGTTCAAAAGCTTCTATGGGATTTTCCAGTGGCCATTAAGACAAATTTATTTTCAAAATATTCTAAAATAAATGAAGTATAGAAGGAATAATGAAAAATAAAACAAAATTTCATTATATAAGTTTTTGAAAAAATAGAGAAAGTTTATTTTAACATTACCTTTATATCATTACAAAGGATTTACTTCATTATAGGTTGGACACAGTGCCATGAGTCAATATCAGTCGACACATTCATACTCATTGTGACCATAGATAACTAATGGATCCTGAATTATTGGGGTCAATAGGTTGACCGTGTTGATTCCAACCGACCTCAAATTTTATACTCCAACTTCTTTCCTTTATAATTTTATTCAAAACTATGATGCCGTGCCATTGTTGTTTTTTTCTCAACATGTTGTTGATACACTAGTATTTTTTTAATTTCATCATCAAAATTTTGTTATTCCTTGGGATTGGTATCATCATCATGTTTAGAAGACATTTTCTACAAGAGTTGTCAAACATTTAATTTGTCTTGAATGGCAACAGTACAATACACTCCATGCATAAAAGTCCCCAATTTTATGCATATTTCATGAAAATCATTACTGTATTGAATAGATATATATTAAATCATTACTATAGTACAACTAACCTTCACATACTTTATTTAATCTATCCTTAGATGCTTGATTAACTTTCATATCTTGATGATGGATTTGAGTCCACTCATTCCCTCATTCAAAATATCCTTCCTACTATCTCTGTTTGGGAGGTATGTCATCAATGAACTTTAGAACCACTTTGATGGGACGAAGGCCAGTTTTAAAGAGGTATTCCAATCCATCATCAAGATATGGAATACCATCAAGTGTCTAAGGATTAAAGTGTTATAAGAACCTACACTAATGGAATCACTAAAAAATTATCCTCAATTGAGGAGTAATTGGAATACCTCCACTCTAATGGTCTTGAAGAAATGAATCTCACCCCACCAACTTTTTTCTACTCAAGGATTCCTCAACTTCCAATTTTGGATATTTTCTTAATCCACCATAAGATCCCTCCAATAACATACATCCCATTAAAGTGTGAATTTTTCAACTTATTCTTAGTATTGATCTAGAATTTTGTTACACTTATAAATGAAATGAATATATTTAATGTGATCCAGAATTTATTATTATGATATATTACTATAAAATATTAGAGCAACTGTAGATTCTTCCCATTATTAAAAATTATACCACATAACTTGAAGTACATCTACAATTACCTCCAGGAAATGAGGATCAATATAAGTTCCATCATATAGAGGATGTTCATTGGATCATTCCTATAGATATTTATGGGTTAGAGTGGTGAGATATTCTTTATTAATGTAGTGATTCACATAATTTTCCCCTTCCAAAAAATAAAATAATATTTCTAAAATAGGCACAATATAATCTATGTTAAATGTGAACCCCCTGACCCTATCTCTCATTCATTTCCTTTTTTAACAAGTCTTTTCATACATTATATATAATTTAAAAGATATTATAAGCATTATTTGAAATATAAGTATGAAAAAACTAACTAATAGTATTGATAAAGGGGGTTACTAACTAAAATCAATATATTAATAAGTTATATAAACCAATTCATCACTAATAAGTAAATAATAATCCACTATTTATTTACTATTCATGTTTACATTAAAATAAATTTATAATTGATTTTTGGAAAAAATAGACATATAAGAACATGAAATTTCATATATTCTTACCAATTCATACATATCAACTCTTAAATAAAAGGCACGAGACTTGAGAATATAGGTTAAGAAAAAATAAAAAATACACCCAACCTTGATAAGGATAAACCATCGTTCGATAAGAAAAACTAAAAAATACAACAAATTATGCTTCCTATTCTAAAACTACCTCAAGTCCCTCAAAAAAACCACAAAATTAACGAAGGGTATATCAAAACAATGAGGCTCATCAAGGAAAAAATCCTATAAAAATAAATAAAATAACAAACTACTAGATTAACAAGTCTCAACTGACTCTACATCAAAAAAATAAATTTCCTAATATGGTATTTGAGAGGAATAAGGTTTAATATTCTACATGTGATTTAGAGTCTAGGAAGAGATTGAAAAAAACGAGTCTCCTATAAATGAAGGGAGAAATCACTAAGAGGGTTATCCTTGGAGAAAAAACCTCTACTATTTTCTTTGATGATTTTAGGAGGATGAATTTAAATGACACAAGATAAGAACTCAACTAGATAATGTCCAACATATCAAACTAAATGGCCCCTCTAAGACCATAGGACAAATCCAAAAGAATAAATCCAAAAAAAACACAACATAAACAAATTATAAAACCATTTTTCTTGAAAATCCCAAACTTTAAATAATTTTTTTTAAAACATGACACTCCATTAAAAATAAAAAACTATTTTAGAGTTTATTAATAGTTAAATACATTTTTAAATATGTAGTTGGGGTTTTACTTAGTGGTAAGCACCACTTAATTCTAAATGAAAAATTGGGGTTCAAAACCCATTGGGCACAGTGTACTATAACAGCGTCACTGTAGCAATAGCGGGCATTGTAGTAGTGGTAGGTCACTGTAGCAGCGGCAGGGCACTGTAGAAGTGGCGGGTATTGTGCAGTACTATAGTAGCGTGGGTATTGTAGCATTACTATTCATAGAATGTTCCTTGGGCCAATAAAATGGGCCTATGAGCCATGTAATAGGATAAATGCCCACAGGGCCTTCAGGCTATGTAATGAGTCTCCCTCTTCCCAGTTAAAGAGGTATTTTCTTTTCTTTAATTATAAATGATGCTTCGGCCCCATCCTTAAAAAAAAGACATTTTTAAATAAATATGTTTCATTTTAAATCATTTCCCAAAAAATCTACATTTTTTTCAATGATTTTTTGTCAAAACCCATAATGAAATCAACCACTTATTTAAATGACTTTTATGATATAATAATTCCATTTTAAAATAGACCATTAAAAAGATTTAAGAACCTAAAATTTGTTTAGAAAATAAGAAAAACCATTTTTAACCCAAAAAAACATTTAAATTTTCAAAACGGTACACAACACTAGATCAAATTAATTTCAATAATGTCAAAAAACACAAAAACCTCTTTAATTCACCACCCACAAGTGAGATTTCACCATAATAGAAAATTAATGACTAAATGTGGCTGAACAAAGTCTAACATGAAATAAAAAAAATTCTTACAGGTTTAGTGAAGTCCTTATAACTATCCACATAGGCTTCATATGGTTGGATATACCATGGGATCTAGCCATATAGCTCCATCTATTCATCCACCATCACCCTAGGTCAACCGAATCCCAAAATATCTTAAAACTCATTGGGAATTTAAATATAAATTCTCCTCTCAAACACATCAAACCGATCAAAATATTAATTAAATTCCAAGACTGAAGACCAAAGTTCCCTATAAAATCGTTTCTCTAAAAGGAAGAGAGTTTGTGACACTCTCCCCCGCATGTACCTCTCATGTTCCGAAAACCTAACTCCAAACTACCCTTATTGTTAAAATAAAAAGGCACACTTTGAAAAATAAGAGATCTGAGGAACCTATTCTCAGATACAATTTTTCACAAACTAGCTAAAGTCATGTGTCAATGCCAAGGGATATAGATAACATGTTTGAGAAATGGGTTAACCTCTTCAATGTTTAACTAAACTCAGTTTGATCATGCTATAAAGCTAGAATTTCCTTTGCCTTAGCATATGGTGCAAAACATATATTTATTTATCCATATAGGCTGATACACATATGTTGAATAACCTTAACATATGAAAACATCCTTCTATTTCTTCAAAACCATTGTCTTTGGAGTAAAAGGATGAAATATAACCACCCGTTGTATTTTATTTGTGAGGATAAGAGATGTTGGGGTTTTCATGGTTAAGAACAAAATAAAAATGCAAAAGGTGAAACCCAAAACATCCAACAACGATAGATTAAAATTAGAAAATAACACACATTGGATTCTAGACTTGATTAATATGAGCGAACATAAAGGGGTCGTGCCGGTAGCAGAGGAGTTCGGTGAGAACTTGAGAATCGCGAGTGACTGAGTCGGGTTAGAGTTTTTAAATAGATCGAGGACACTTTTAATAGCACTTTTATAAAAGTTCTAATAAAGATCTCTTTTATTAATGTTTTTATCACAGATAAATCCCGAGCTTTCTTAGCGCTAAAAGAGTGTTGATAAAAGAAATATTTATCAGTGCCAACATTTTAGCACTGATAAAGATTGATCTTTATCAGTGCTAAAAAAAACTGATAAATTTTTTATAATTATAATTATTTAAATAGATTTATTATAAATTTATAATTATATAAATAAATTTATTATGATTTTATAATTATTTAAATATATATATTTATATATAATTATATAAATACTTATTTAAAAATAATAATAATTAATTATAATAATTATAAATATAATAAATTTAAAACTATAAATATATTTATAATTAAATATTTATTTAAAAATACATTTTTATCATTATTAATTGATATATAATCGTAAATACTTGAAATTTTAAAATGAGTGAAATTGAATAATTCAAAACGAGAACACTTTAAATATAATTCAAAAATATATATGCTTTATTAATTAAATTTAAGTTATTAAACAAATATGGATATATATATATATATTGAAGTGGATGAATACATACTAAAAATACCAAAATATAGTAAATAAATATATATAAATAAATAATAGAAAATAATTAAATTCAAAAATTAATTAAAAAATGAGAAATATTAAAAATGAATAACCTAACTATATTATTACAAATAAATAAATAAGATTGACTAATTAAAAACATAATATATATTAAATGTATCATTTTATAATGAAATTTTAAAATATACTAAAATTTCAATAAATTACATAAATATTAGGTATATATGTTTCTATATATTGCGTAAATACATTTTTGTGTGAGTTTGTGTATAAAAATACATTAACACACACACACACATGTACGTGAGAGAAATGCAACACCCGACATTTGATATAGGTTAAATTGAAAAAGAAAATAACATTAAAAATGAATAAGACATTAATATGTTTTTAATTAAAATTATATATATATTCTACTTATTCATTTTATATATCTATATTTAATATATACTATTTATTTATATTTATAATATATATATGTATTTTAAATTTATTCATTTTTATAAATAATTCTTTAATTAATAAAATGTTTCATATTTTTCTTAATTTACTCATTTTTTTTATTTGTTTAATTTTTCATTTTTATTCTCAACCCTTATTATTGCTAAAAAAGAACTGATAAAGGGGGAAATTTTATCAGTGCTAAAAACATTCTCATAAAGGGAACCTTTTATCAGTGCTAAAAATAAAGTACTAATTATGGCATACTTTATCAGCACTAAAATAAAGTGCTGATAAATGTTATATTTTATGAGCTTAAAGTAAAGTGCATATAATGGGCTTCCTTTATCAGTACCTATTTTAGTGTTGATAAATATGGAATTTATCAGTGAATATTTCTAGCACAGTTAAATGTTAGTGCTGTTATAGGCATGTTTTTTAGTAGTGTTCATTGCAAGTAACATCGAGCTTCTGTGATAACTTGTGTTACGCATAAGGACGTGTCTTATAGAAAAATAATATATTATTAATATTATTATCATATATCATTTGGAATGATGTGAATGAAGAATATAAAATTAATTATGAAAATATGGTTTAATAAGGTATATATATATAATGAATTCTTTCGTAACCAATTAATTAGAAATTAAAATAAAAAACCAATTGAACATAAAGGACATGTTTTTATAAAAAAACCATTTTTATGCCCAAAAGGAGTTTTATAAAAATAAATTAAATTAATCACTACTAGTTAATTAAATTAATAAAATTTATATGTTATTTTTTAAATCAAATGTTTTTAAATTCATCTAATAAGTTTTATAAAAATAAAATAAGAACAACTACAAATTTAAGCAGAAAAACTATATGTTTCTAACAAGTAGTTTTCCTCCTTTTAACAGAATATTTGTTTTAAAAATAAATTTTGACACCTTGATAAGTTTTTTTTGAAAAAATAAACTTATTATTTGGAATAAAAATTTCAAAATTATATTAGGGAGAAATTTTGATATTTTTATGAGAAGTTTCATTTTTGACGATTAGGGAAAAATACTAAATTTTAATTTAAAACTGACTTTTTGTCTAAATAATTTGTAATGTTAAATAATATTTTTAATTGGGTTTAAAGTAAAATAGTTAAATTATAAATATAATAGTCTAATTTAGTTTATTGTAGTCAATTTAATTTTAAAATTGTATATAAAAACTTTGTGAACGTTTGAACTTTTTCACTGAAAAAACCCGCTTTCACATTCCGTCAATGAGATTAATTTTAAATTAAATTATATAACTATTATGAATTGAATTTGGAAGAATGGATTCCATATTTGGAATCATAATAATTTATATTATCTAATAATCTCAATATAATTTTTTACCAATGTGATTAGTGAAACAAATTAAAATTAATTACAGCGATTAAGGTAAAAACCGAGTTTATTTAGTGATTAAACATAGAATATAAGGGGTAAAAATGAACCAAAACTTATACAAAACCCATTTTATGAAAATAATTCCACTAAAATGACCTTAGGATTTATATTTATGAGTTTTGGAGACACTATTCCATGAATTCTACCTATATAATAAGTTAAGAAAAGAAAAAGATAAAAAACGTACCTTTCTTATTTTTAATTTCTATAAAGATTTGGGGATAAGAAAAAAGTAAAAAGGCGCAGTTATAAATATTATTTTGAAATATAAATTCTTTTTTGTCATAATAATTTATCTTTAATTTTTAGATATTATATAATTAAATTTAATGCTTAAGAAACATCAACACATTGGTTTGTTAGTTAATAATTAAATAAATTAAATGATACTAAAAATGTTAAAAGTGAGTTATATAGAATGAATTTTTATGTTTCATTATTTTTATAGAATAATGTATCATTATAAATAGTTATTAAATTAATATATTTTATATCCATTATTTTCTTTATATTTTTTAAATTCCAATTAAATAAATAATGTCAAAATTGACTTTAATGTTATTTTAAAATAAATGATATTTTATTAAATGATTTAGAATTACTAAAAATCCAATATCCTATAATATTAATTTTTTAATTCTAATAAATATAAAATATGTTCTAGTTATGGACTAATTTATCTTTTATAATGAACATATTGACGCCTAAATAATAAAAACTTTGTTGTCATAGTTTGGGTTAAAGTAGTGTTTTTACGCGTTACATGCGCTTTTGTTAAATTTAGTTTCCAAAACATATGGGATTTTTTTAGAATATTTATTTAGTATTTAAAATAAGTGGGTATAATTTTTTTCAAATTATTACTTTAAGTTAGTCTTACTGGGTGAATTACATACGTTAGAAATCTAGTTACCTTAATAAAAAACCAACGTGAAAAAAATAAAGAATCTTAGGAGTTGAGGATTTCATTTAAAAAAATGTATTTATTTTGTGTGGTGGAGATTTTACTATTACAAATAATCCAACCCACTTTTATTTTTAAATCTTATAATCACATGATGTAAGGGAGACATCCCAAAATTATTTTCTTTTTTGTATTTACAATAATTCTACTCCTCCATTATTAAAGGGAATTCACTCTCTCCAATTCTTCACACTTATCAACAATTTAGCACATACAAAAATTTAAAAAATAAACTTAAAATTAACTCCTCTCATAATATAAGCATAAAAGTGTTCATAAGTAAAAACAAGTAATTCATTTGGTAAAAACCAGAAGGAGTTACCAGAAGAGGAGGCGACGTTCATCAATGAGCACTTTGTTTTATTTCATTATCCACCCATTAATTTCTTATTATACCTTGATTATATAATAAAATCAGTATAAAAAATATACTAATATGTTTTTATGTTACTTTTATGAGCTAATCGCACACACACTTCCATCAAATGGGTTACAAAATCACCATTCGTGTCTACAGAAGACTACAGCCTCACGAGACGATGTCCTTCATTTTTCCTTTACCACCTCTCATGGTTGGGAATTATAATTGACATAATATTTATGTATTATATTTATTATTTTTATAACATAGTAACACATATTTATTCATTATATCATATACAACCTTTTTATATTTTATATTTTAGTGGATAGAATAACATCACTCATGTGTACGACGGACTACCGCCTCACAAAAAGATGTGAAGTGTTCTTCACTAATATATTAAATGAAAGGTAACAAGGGTAAATATATTAAATATATATTATATAAATGAAATAATTATGATATTCATGACATAATTAAATTTCTAGAAATATACTATATCATTTTCTTTATTAGCCTTTCACACACTGAAAAAGTGATAACGTCATTCATGGACGTGTGGACTCCCGCCTCCTTAAAGTGATGTGATTCATAATTTTTCATCACCGCATCATAATAATGAAATATATAAGTATATATAATTAAGTAATATTTTTTTATGATTAATTATAATTATGTAAAGATAAATTTTACTAACTTTATGTCCATAATGATTAATGAAAAATTGAAACGTCACTCAAGCTTACGTACAACCTTCCATCTCAATGATTATCACGTTAGTTAAGTTTTCATATCCATTTTTATGATTTTTTAAAAGTATATTTTATGTTTTATTATTATAATTATTCCATTATAATTATTCTTTATATTTTTAAATAATGACATCTTTGACCTTAGTCAACCTACTAAAGTCAGTTTTAACACATAAGCTGAATATAGTCAAAACATCTGAAATAAAATTAATTGATTAAGTAATTATATATAAACTATTTTAAAGTGAAATAAAAGAACTAATAAACTTGTAAATGTTTCTCAATAAATTGATTACTTAATATAAGTTTATTTTTCAGGAAGATAAATAACAAGCCTGACGAATCAGAATCAAAGTAAGGATTTTTCTCGTCTCACTTTTATTTTTGTGAGATATATGCCATATTCACCACATATTTTTATTGTGTGGTGTATATAATTCCAATGAATTTACTTTATTATTATTATCCTAAAATTAAATGGGATTTAAATATGCATTGTAGAATATCTATTTCATGGGGTTTACAGTTTCGAAGATACAAAAGTGTTAAGGTATTTTTTTATCAATTTACTTTATTTGAGACATAAGTTATATATACACCTATATATTTTTTCATAAAGTTTATTTTCTGAACCATTGAAACGTTATATCATTAATCCACTTATTTTAATGATATTATAAGTTTCATTTAATGACATTATTTTATGAGGATTATGAATTAAAGATAACTAATTGGTAAGAGTATTTTGCAAAATCTCATCGTTTATTAGCATAGTGTATGATTAAGTCTCTGTTGATGAATAATTATAACTAGCATATATTATATTCTCCTCTGATTATTAATTATAATTCCAAGTAATTGTACTTTATTTTTATACTCATTGATACATAAATTTTTGTGAAAGTCTTTTTACAAAATCAAACTTCATTTCTCTCTTCAGTCATAAATATGTGATCTTTCAAAACAATATTTTCTGAAATTTTTTTAAAATGTTCTTAAAAGTCTTTTTTAAGATAATTTTTCAGGGGAAAGGATTTTAATTTTACTTATGTTTTTAAAGGTGTTTTAAATGATTTTTTAACTTCATTTATATGTTTCTAATGATGTTTTCAAATAAAAGGGTTTTCAAAATTTTAGATGTTTTAAAAATTGATTTTAAAAATGAAAAGTATATTTTACTAAATAATGTTTTAATGAAATTGTTGTTACCATGTAGGATCAAGACCACTTGGGGGGGGGGGGTTAATGAGTGGTTCCTTTTTATTTTATAAGTAATACTCTCTAAACAAAAACTTTCTCAACCTCAAAAACATGTTAGAGTTACGATCCAATCAAATATAACTCACAACCTCACCTTTAGTATGTAACAAATATAAAGATAAGGAATAACATAATATTTAAAAGGTTTGATACAAATACCTATTCCTTTCTATGTTGGATAGTCCCACCAACATGGATTCTTTTAATTCTTATTTAAGGAATAAAAAGTCATAAGCAAAGAAAAATTATAAAATACCAATAGAAACTTTATTTATATTATTGGTTGTTCCCCCCAAATATCATTTTCAGTATCCACTTCCCATAAAAAATCCTTTTCAGCAACTGGTAAGTATCAACAGTTTCAAGCTTCACTTTTCTTCTTCTTTTCTGATTCATTTCAGAAAGTATTAAATTCCTTCATAAGTAAGCTTAATCAAACTTTACCTACATACAAACTTCAAGAACTTCCCACAATTCTTTAAGGAAATTATTAGTCTTGAAACTAATTTGAAAACCTCAGTCCAAAAATATTCCTCAATTGTTTCAGTCCGATCTTCTTAGTTTAGAAAACTCAATTCGATGGTCTATGTCCAATGGTCAGTCCAATATGATTCTCCTTTTCCTCTTCCTTCTTCTATTGAGTAGACACTGAATCAACAGCTCAAAATTATGCGTCTGATGGAACTTGGTCTGATGAGCATGGATATGATAGACTTCTTTTAGATGAACTCACTCTGATGGGTTTTTTCCACTGGATCTTGCTCATATGATCATATTGAACATCAATATGATGATCTTTATCAGCATCAACCTGAAACAAAAAGCTTAGTTGGATACTCAATACCTGCTCCAAAAATTCTAGAGCTGGAAAACTTGAATTATTCATAGAGAATTTTTCAAAGGAACCCAAATATCCTTTTATTGGGACCTCCAAAGTAGTTTAGGTGGATTTTTAAAACCTTTCCCACTTAACCAAATTTCTCAAATTTTCAATTATCCATAAATATTATATATCACTTTGTATTATTCAAATCCTATTCAAATATTAAAATCTCTAAGATTTTTGAATATCCCTTTGAATCATTCAAATAATTTTTGAATCTTGAAATCTCTTGGATTTTTAGATCTCTCATGGATGCATTCAATTATTTTGTAAAGACCCGAAAATTTCATGGAATTTTTTCCCCTAATTTCTTTGGAATTTTACGAGCCTGTGGCTTATGATGGCACTTGATTCTGAGGCCCGGTGTGCCCAAAATCAACTTCTGAAGTTTAGCTCGGGTATGTTCAGTAAACGAACGAACGAGTTTTTCTATCTTTTGAACCGGTACTTGGAATTGAAATCCGAGGGCACCGTTGAACTCACAATGCGGGTTTTCACTTAAGAAGACTTTCCCCTCAATGGAAGATTATCGGGTATGAAAGTTAGTTTTTGGGATTTTATGTGGGTTAATAAAATAAAATAAGTGAACAATTTATTTTATTTTGTTAAACACATGCTGTGCTGATAAAGTGGTTAGAAGCTCTACTTGGGAGTTGGTGGTGGGACCGCCACACCCTAACCTCCCATGACAGGTTATGGTGGTGGGGCCCACCGAGATCCAACCTCCCATGTGAGGTTAATTGTGGTGGAAACCACACGAGACCTCCCATTAATGGGAGGGGAATCATAACTCCTTGACTCCCCCTCATTTATGAGGGAGAACCTCTAGATTTAAATCCCCCTATTAATTGAGGAGGATGAAACCTCCCTTTTTAATGAGGGGACCACCCAAGCATAACCCCCCCTTTCCTTTTTGTGGTTAATTAATGGTGGGGCCCACCAGGAAATATCCTCCCTTTGGAGGATATTCTTCTGTGGGGACCACTCGGGCCAATAATTCCCCATTTTGACTTCATCCCCATTTTAATGTGCCACCAAAGAGGATTAATTGGGTGGAGCCCTCTGTCATAAATCCTCCATTTATGAATTGCATACCAACAACGAACCCTCCCACTCCTCTATAAAGGAGGCTAGGGGAAGGAGTTCAGGACAACTTCTTTAAGCGGCAGAATGCTAGCAGGGAAGCACGGTGCCCAGCACTTGGAGAGTTTTTCTCTTCCTCCAACAAAGAACGAAGAACGAAGAACGATGACACCACCCTCGGCTCCTTCCTTCCCGACGTTGACGGAATGACGCCCGTCTTCTGCGATGCCCGTCTTCTGCGACTCGACATCATTTAACGCCATTTTACGAGGTAGGGGTTGTTAAGTTCAAGTTTTAATATCGTTCATCATCATTCTTAAATTCTTGAGTTTTGTTTGACCACATGATACCATCTTGACGAGGAAGGGCTTGGACAACACGAACACAGTCTGACCCTTCCCCTCTCTGTTGTTTGTGGACGATGGAGGCGGACTTCGATGAACCGGCCGATGACGGGCCGACCACGAGCGAATCATCAGCGCATGATTTTCGGGTCGCCGCAATGGCGTGACACTATTGTGCCATGCGGGGTAGAGCCGGACCACAGCCGGGGCGGGCCACGACGGAGGGGCGCGGGCCCATCGCACCACACCATAGCTACAGGGGCCGCGGCTGGGGCAGTCCACGACGGCGGGGGGCGGCGCTGTCGCGCAGCGCCGGTTGAACAAAGCCGCAGTCTAAGGCCACGACAGATCTGGAAGGGTGGCCGGCTGCGCTGGTTGCCGGCGCCACCAAGAGGCGGGACCCGAGGGGGTCCCGCAGTTACCCAAGGGCCGGCCAACATGGCCGGCCGTTTCGAAGAACCAGGGGGGGGGGTGTAACCCCCCCAATCAGTGGCTAGGGCGGGCCCTACTGCGCACCGCCACCCCGCCTAGTCGGCTAGCAATGCGGCCAAACACGTGGGCCACGCGGGTCGGGCCGCGCCCTACCGGGCTGGACCCAAACCCGGGTCAGTGGACCCAGTTCGAGCTTACCCAAGGGGTGTTGGGCCGGATCAGACCGGGCCCAGACCCCCTATTTTCTGACCGTTTTCAGTTAAACAGACATATATTGAGCTACGGACCTCCGATCGACGCACCGTCAGTTGCGTAGGATTCCTTGGATCGATACGGTCGTTTAGGAATAATAAAATCAATATTTAGGCGAAGTTTGGGTACAACCGGGTTGGTTCAAACCCGAAACCAACCGGTCCCTCGAAGCGGAAACACATATAACATGAGGACTGGATGTCCGATTAACGTGACATCAACAATGTTGGATTACCCTTGATGAGAATGTTCTTTTGGGATACTCTAAGTGGGATTTGGATGATATGGAAGTATGGTCGGGTTGGTTTTATCCTAAAAACCAACAGGGCCCCTGGAACAGAAAAACTAATAACTCACAGACCGGGTGTCTGATTGATGCGCCGTCTGTTATGTTGAGACCCCTATGGCGAGGCGGTCCTTTTTGATACTTCTACGAGAGACTTCGTGACACCTAGAAGTAATGACCAGTGGTTTGTGAAGCAAACCCTCCCGGAGACGAGCGTACGGAGTGTGGAGACTTAGTAGCTGTAGACCTGACGACTGCTTGACCGATCCGACTCGGAGTGATTCGTTTAGCCCAGTGGACGGAGCACCCGGTATTTGGTGGCAGACCCATGGAGGACGGAGCGCCTGGTAGTTGGTAGCAGACCCGCGGTAATCGACAGGAGGAGTACCTTTGTAGGCTATTAGGGAGAGCGCTCGGTATTTGGCGGCAGACCCACAGCGTACAGAGTGCCCGGTATTTGGCATCAGACCCACAATACTCGACAGCAGGAGTACCTCAACAGTATAAGGTTGGTGAGTAGCACCTCAGAGTCGTGATAGGGACACTGTACTTGACAGAGGAGGAGTTCTCCAGTAGTTGTGGTTTCGATAATGAAAATCCTTGTTTGAGCTGAGTCAATGACTTATGTGTTTACCTCATGATTGAGATGGGTTATTCGAGAACTTATGTATATGTATGGGCATATAACTAAGTAATGGTTGTCTGTTGAGATCTTTATTTGTGGTTTATCCTTGTTGGATTTAGTGAGACCTTGAGGGTCTCGGGGTCCCTACTGAGTATCTTTATACTCACCCCTGCATGGGCTATGCCCGCACCTTGTTGTGTTGGATGTAGACGACAGACAACACTAATCATGGTTGAGGCCTGTAGAGCTGGACGGTACCCAGAGGTGGACTTCATGAAGAGATGGTACCCGAATGTGGACTTCATGATGAGACGGTACCCAGAGGTGACATATGAACATGGAGAGCTGAGGTGGCCATCTGTACCTACCCTTCAGGTAGGAATTCCAGAGGACGATCCAGGAGCAGCTTGACACCATCTTGTTGTTTTGTCTGTACCTTGTACTTTACTATTGGACTTTTATTTCTGGACCCTTTACTTTCCAGCACGTCTTTTGTTATATAGTGTTTACTTATTGTTTGCTTACACTTTTACTCTGGTTGTGTGTTTTTACATTTCATAAAGGCAATGCCTTCCCTTTTTATCGGGATTTACGCCTTTGGTGCTAGTCGCCAGCCCCTAGCCTATGGAAGGCGGGCTTGGGGTAGTCACAGCACGGGCCCCGAGGACGGGTCGTGACAGCTTTAGACTACATAACGTACTTTAGCCTAATTCTGATTATGATTTGGCTCACTAAAATGAAGACTATTCTGAAATAATTGATTCCTATATTTTGAAAGAAAAATATTCTCATTATGATTCTACAGTGTTATTTTCTTCAGTATGGTTCTTAAGTCCTATTTGTTCATTTTGATAATATAACTCTATCAGAAAACGACTGAGACAATTCTGAACCACTTCTATTATGAGTCTATAAATCCCAATAAGATTCCCTATAGAATACAATTTCCAATAGAATATAATTAAAATCTCTTTTTCTCATAATCCAATGCTCAATATGATTTTCAGGACTTTTTATCTCGATTTATTTCCATAAGATTGGATTACAAGTTTCTCAGACAACGTATGAATTTTGTGAATTACAAAATAGAAAAGCATCATCAGATTTGCATCAGAGACATTATGACTCTGAAATAGCTTCTTTATTACAATCACAACTATCATTCCGAAATCAATATGATTTCTATAAGCTTATTAATTTTCATCAATGTCTCATTATGATTACCTAGATCTGTTGAATCATGATGATGTCTTTGAATCTAATCCTCCTTGATCCAATTATCTAAATCTTATCCTCCTGGATCTAATTAACTTCCTTATTGTTTTGGATATATTCTCAAAACTGTACTCAAATACTATTTCCATGTCCTTCTCAATGTAATTTCCTTCATCAACATAATAAAAATGTTGATCTAGTAACAAAAAATACAACCAAAACATAATTAGGGTCCAACAATCTTCCCCTTTCTGTTTTTTTTCAATACCCACATCAAAACCATTGGTATTGTTTACTTTTCTTCCCCCCCATTATTTTCTTTCTCCCCCTATTTTTTATCTCTCCCCTTATTGAAATTAAAATTCCAATTGGTTATCATGAAAACTTTTCTTCCTTGTTGATAAATGGCATCATTTAAAAAGGTTGGAACTTTTCATCTCACAAAATTGAAAATCTTCTTCATGAGAACTTATGTGTCACATGAGCTTCTTAACAAAGAGCCATTAACTAAACAACTCTAAGTATATGTGGGAGAACCCATTATAGAAAAAAGAGAGTGTACAATCGAGGTTATTAATGTTCTCCATTACCCAACTTTAATGTAATACTTTTCATGTTTCTTTCGACATTTTCATTATTGGGGAATTTCATGAAAATAATTTATTTAGGGTAAAATTAACCATCACCCATCTCAAAAAACATATCAAAAAGTTTAGGTGTATAAACACAACTTTCAACACAAAATTTTTGTAACCTTATTAATTTATTTTTCAAGAATATAAAGAGGCTCACCATAAACTTCCTTACTTTTACTCTTTCAATTACTTACAAGTCAGTACAAATTCACAAATGTTTTAAGAATGAGGAGGAACCTTATAACTTCTCAAAATAAAAGTTTATACTGAGAAACTTCTCTTAGTATTGATTTTTTTCTAATTCTTTTTGTATTTTTCATGGGATGTATTTTCTTCCTTCTCTTCATCCTAATTAGATTTTATAAGAAGTTCTTATTTATCTATACACTCATCTGATAAGGATGTAAACTTCTTTTCATGTTTAGAAACAATTTTTTATAATGATTTTGTAACAATTATTTCATGCATTTTTATTGTTTTGGTAGGATGTTTAGAAACATTTTAGTAACATGACCCTATTTCTCACATATCTTACATATTTTTTGAATTTTCAACCCACAATATGTTGATACCTTTTTATAAACTTTGCTCAGATCATCATAAAACTTTACATTCCCCTTTTCTTGAGCTTAATTTTTTTCTTACTCTATCTTTATTTCCATATCAACAAGTTATGGCCAAATAACTAATAAATCATTCTTTTTGGATTTAACATGTTTCTAAACACTTTATTAACATAATTATATTTCTTAACATACCATTATTTATTTATCTTCTGATTTCCCTTTTTCAATTCCACATAATTTTTAGGAACATTTGATCTTCTTTACTCATCATAGCCCCCACTTGATTCATGCCTATTTATAGGTAGATACAAGTTATATGAACATAAATAAGAACTTTGTTTGAAAATTAAATATCACCAATAATGACCTCTAAATATTGATCTTTTGAATTGAGAGTGAAACCAATCATAACTTTTTTTTATTGTTTCTTCATAAATCGTGGAAAACTTTTCTCAGGAGGATACGTTTATGAATAATTATTATATTTCTTAATGAAAGATGTTTTCTCACAAAATTGCTTCATAATCCTTTCTTTTCACCTTCTTTATAGGTTTAAAATTTTACTTCAATTGACTTGGTGAAGTTTCCAATCATCTTTATTATCTAACTTTGTTCTATAAAAAACATTTATTTTGTTTCTAAAAACTCATCTTTTTTTCAACCATCTTACTTTTCAAAACATCAATGTTTTTTTTTCAGATTCAACTATCTTCAAATTGTTCTATTTACTTTCTTCAACAATGGCAGGTTCTATATTGTTGATATTATAATTTCTAGATGATTTTTCTTAATAACTTTTTAGTTTTTTTTTTCAGGGTCACAGTTCTAAAAAGTTATTCTTTCGACATATTTCTTTAGCTTCTTTATTTATATCTTTTGTTGAGTATTATTCTCAATTTATTTCTCCATATTCCTTTTGATAATCCATTCCATTTCTATAATCTCATTATTCTCATCATGAATAATATATAAAATTATTTCCTTTTATAATTTGAGAAATAAAGTTGAGTTGATGATAAATTTCATCATCATATTTGGATTCATTCTCCATTCTTCTAATCTGATAACTTTTCATCTTTTTGTCATAAAGATATATTTCCTTATATTTCTTCCACTTTTATTTCTAAGGTTTCTTATCATCATATTTATACTCATATTCTCTAACTTTCTTTATAGTAAAAATTTGTGAAAAATGTTTTTTCCCTTCACAACTCCAACATTTGAGAGTTTTACATTTTCATTTCCCCTTATTGTATTTCATTGAATGGGGGAAAACAATTGTGTTGAAATATTCAGCTTCTTCATCCTCTTCCAAATGAATTTATTCTTCTTTACCCTATTCATCTTTGTTTTTACAATTTAATAATGATTAGAAGGATATTTCTTAATTATCATTTTCTCTCCATTTTATAACATTCTCTCTTTTCATTTCATAAGTAACAAAAATACAATATAGATTATCTAGAGATAGAGTTTTAGGATCTCTATCATCCAAAAATGAAACCTTGGAATACAATTTATTAAGAATAATTCTAAAGATATTTTCAATAATATTTTATTTTTCAAATTTTACACCAAGACATATTATGGTTCTAAATATATCATTTATCCTTGTAAAGAAGTCTCCAAAATATTATTGCTCATCCATTTTCATATCTTATTACTTCAACCTCCCAAGTTGTAACATTTCATTTTAATCTTTTTATTTCCTTCATTAATGTTTTTAAACTTATCCTAGATACCATTGGTTGTTCCTAATCCCTTTACTCTAAGAAACTCTCTTTCAATAAGTGATGAGAGTAAATCATTTTTAGCTCTTCTATCATTCTAAAGATTTCTCTTATAAATAGTAGTAAGAGGAATATTCTTAATATGAGGATAAAATCCTTCTATAGTAACTTATAAAACATCATACCCAAGGGACACAAGGTATGGAATCACTATATCTTTCTAGATATGATGGTTTGTTCCATTGAAAACTAGAATACCCTTATAATACATATAATTGATGTTCTGCATACTCAAAGATGGTTCTTTTAGAGGCAACCTTTCTCTGATACCAATTTTTGTTTCCATGTAGGATCAAATCCACTTAGAGGGGGGGGGGGAATTAATTGTTTCTTTTTGTTTTATAATAAAGTTTCACAACTCCTTAAAAAACATTCAAACCTTCCAATTAGTTAGATTTACTATCCACTCAAATATAACTCATAACCTCACCTTTAGAATGAAATAAATATAAAGAGAAGGAAACACACAATATTTACAAGGTTTGGTACAAAAACATACTCATTTCCATGTTGGATAGTCCCACCAATATGGATTATTTAACTAGATTCTTTTAGAATACAATGTCACAGCAATGAAAAATTCTATAATCCCAATAGAAACTTTATTGCTATATTTTGTTATACCCTCAAACTATCATTAGAGTATCCACTTACTAAAAACAATCCTTTTTTTCAACTGGTACATATCCATAGTTACAAGATTTACTTTTCTTCTTATTTTCTGATCCACTTCAGAAAATATTCACTTCCTCCATAAGTAAGTTGAATCGAACTTTACATATGAATAACGTTTAGGAACTTCAAAAATTATCTAAGGATTTTGTTGGTTTGAAACTTATTCCATAACCTCATTATGAAAATATTACTTTATAGTGTTAGTCCGATCATCCCAGTCCAAAAAAACCTCAATACAATGGACTCTATCTGATAGTCAGTCTGATCAAATTCACCTTTTGTTACTCTTTATTCCATTTCGTAGAAACTAAATCAATATCTCAAAATTCTATGTTTGATGCAAATTGGTTCAATGAGCCTGGATATGATGTATTTTGTTTCAATGACCTAACTCTAATAGACTTGTTTTGAAAGATATTTCTCAGATGATCATATGGATCATCAATCCGATGATCTTCCTCAACTTTAACCTGAAACACAAATTTTGGTTGGATACTCAATACCTGTTCAACAATTTCTGGAGCTCGATCACTTTAATAGTTTATAAATTATTTTACAAATGAACTCAAATATACTTTTAAAGGGATCTAAAAATTAGTTTAGGTGGAGTTCTAAAAACCTTTACCTCTTAACCAAGTTCCTCGAATCTTCAATTCTTCTATAGTCTCATATATCTCTTTGACTCATTAAAATCCTTTTCAAATATTCAAATCTACATGATTTTTGAATCTCTATTTTAATCATTCAAATCCTTTTTGAATCGTAAAATCTCTTTTATTTTTGGATCTCTCTTTGACTCATTCAATTCTTTAGACTACTTAACAAAATTCATTCTGATTCTGATTATGATCTCCTTCATTATAATGATGAATATTATTAAATTATATATTCTTCTTTAAATTTCTCCACACTAATAAAAAGATAAATATTCTCATTTCAATTTATTCCTTATGATATAGTTGTCAAATTTTATTTAGCGTAGTTCCTAATTTTGATTTGTTCAATATGATAATATAAATCTGTGAGAATATAATTGAGAAAATTTTGAACAACTTTTATTTTGTGTCTGAAAATCCCAATATTATACCCAGATGAATACAATTCCCAGTAGAATACTATTCCCCCCATAATATGATTAGAAAATAATTTTCTCCCAATCTAATGCTAAATACAATTTTCAACACTTTTCCCCCCCTTTCATCATTCAATCATGAATTACAAGATTCTAAAAAAACTTATTACTTTCGTGAATTACAAAACAGAAAAGCATCATAAGATTTTCATCGAAGCCATTCTAACTCCAAAATTGCTTCCTCATTATGATCACCACATTCATTAAAAATATAATTTGATTTTAAAAATATTCTAATTTTTTATCAAATTATCATTAGGATTACCTAGATCTTTTTACTCATGCTAATGTATCTGATTTCGATCATCCTGGATTCAATTATTTGAATCCGATCCTCTTGGATCTGATTAAATTCCACATGGTTCTAGATCTGTTTTGAGAACTTTACTAAAATACTATTTCCATGTATTCTCAACATAATTTCCTTCATCAAAATTATCAACATATTGATCGATAGGAAACAAATACAACCAAAACTTAACTAAGGTCCAATAGATATTTTAATTGTATTTCTATTCGTCAACTTTGACAAAACTTGTTTTCATTTATCCTTCACTGGTAATATTTTTTGGTTGATACCATCCTCAATCATTATTTGGATGGATTATGATTGTTTCAAAGATATTTTTACAGAACCCATTCCATTTCAATGTGTTAATCTTATTTCCAAGAGATTATTATGGTTTTAAAAGATAATTTAAAATGGTTTTGTGATGAAATTGTTTTATTAATGATATGTTACTTGAGCATTATATGAAAAGGCTGAGCCTGATACATCTTATACAAAGGGTTGATCCCATTTATATCTAGCCTTATGTATCGTATATGAGGGATTGTGCCCCATTATAGCTCAGGAAGAACATTTGATCTAAATACAACATATATAAAGGTTTGATCCCCATTATAGATCATGGGTTTGCCCGATATATCTTATATGAAAGTTTGAGACCCACTATAGCTCATGAAGAATGGTTTATCCAAATATATCTTATATAGAGGTTTTATCCCCATTATATATTAATAGGTGATCCCAATATAGCTTATACAAAGGGTGATCCCCATTATATATCTTTAATGCATTGGGTAATGAAAAAATTTGAAGTCAACTGTATGGTTATTCTAATTAAATAGGGTTTGAAAGGGTTTTATGAAATTTATTCTCTAAGTTATCCCAAAGGTTTTTATTTACAATCTATGAGTTTATGATGTTTCATTTGACTAAGATTGATATCACATGGAAAATTATTATTGTTTCTTACAAATTTATAATTTTTTGTCCCTTATTCCATTTTTTGTTTTATAATATAGGAATTGGTGTGTTTGAATATTCATATGTTATACTCATGCACTTTTATTATGTCATCATACCCTTATACACTCTTATGCTTATTGATGACATTCAATTGTTAATGATTTTGTTTACCCTTATTGGGAATTTGAGATCACCCTTCTAATGTATCATTTTACCCAGATTTTAGATAATTATTTTGAATGATTTATATATAAAAAATATTTGGAAAGGATGATTTTGATGACCTAATATGAAATAAGAAATGGTGGATATAATGGGAGATGTTGTTAAACATTATAAACCATTTGTTTATGAGTCTAAGGTGACATGAGTTGGTACTAATTATATAAAATGATAAACCTAAAAGGTCATTGAGGTTTCAAGTGATCCATGTTTTAATTTTTATTTTTTATGGTTTAGATGAGAAACTTTGGTCACAACCATTAGCATCAAAGAAAAAAAATAATGTTCATGATTTTAGCATGACATCTTGGAGTGCGGGTCTTGGGAATATATAGTAAGTGTAATAGATCACATCAATTTAATGATAAAAAAATCAATTTATGGGATGATTGTGGATGTTTGGAATTTAGATAACATGGAACAATGAATTAACTAGGAATATAATTATTTTAATATTCATTGGTAAGGTAATTGGGTCCTCATGATGGTGTGATGAAATATATGGAGGGGTTATTTAAAATTGGGTTTATAATAGAATAGATTAATTATTTTTATTTATTATAAGGTGATATTATATGAATAATTGTTTAATTTTTTATTTTATATGATGTTTTCAGCCTTGAAAATATTTTAATGATAATGTGATGGAAAAAGCAGTTTGATAGTGGTTAAGTTGAAATGTGATGATGGTGAATTTGGCTATGTAATGTGGATTGACTATCGATAGTTAAGGTACTTTTCCAAATAATTTATAGATGATATATTAGTTTAGGAGGATTATTATAATGAACCAAATTCACTATTACCCCTCTTGGGCTAGAAGTTAAGAACAATGTGCCCCCAGAATCTGGCCTCCAATAAGACATGGCTTGGAGACTAGCAAAAAATGTATAAACACACATAAGAAGAATAATTAGCCTTATATTCCCAATAAAGTTATAAAAAATATACTAATAAAATCCATCACCATATTATAAATTAATAGTCTAATAACAACATGAAATTACATAAAAAAAGTGAATACCAAAATGAAGCATCCCTTGAAAAAGTTACTTCAACTAGTTTCCAACAGATCACCCAATTGTCTAGGAAAATATATAAAAAAATACATAGAAGATAAGGGTTAGAATAAAATTATACTTTGTACATTACTTACCATAAAATTTCATAAAAATATTGATAAATAATACTAAAATATCTATAAGTAAGAAATAAGAATAATGTATTACTTATCCCATGGTTAACTATCATGCCAACCCCACCGAGTCCCAATAACCCAAACCACAATAAATTATAATAATATAAAGATCAAGAATTTTTTTAAATAAAGTTACCCAGAAACTTCTTCACCTTTGATTTATTCCCCCACATGTCCCAAAAAAATATTTTTTGGAGATTCCACCTCTTCTATAACCACTTCCCAATACCACACTACAACCAAAACTAAATAACCACAATAAAAAATCGCATAAGAAAACCACTTACCACATATCAAAACATTATAAACACTACAAAAAACCAAATCATCACTTCATTATTTCATAAAATTCACATCTCTATATAAAACTCACATCACCACATTAATACCAAATAACAATTACACTAACATACTATGTTTAGAAGAAATATTAGCAGCAGGGGAGCAGTCAACCATCTGTATCACCCACATTTTTAAAGTTGGGGGATACACCTAGGACATGAAACCTCATATAGTCATAAATTGAACTACCCAACTCAGGTTGTGGTACATATGAAATAATAAAAAATACAATGTACACACACATAGACACACAAACATATTTCCCATAACCAAACACACAATCAATTTCTTATCAAACACATCCACAACCAAAACTCATCACCAAAAAGTAAACCATAAATACAACAAAAACTAGTGAAACCACTAAAAATGAAACTAACCAATTCTACCACTATATAACAACCACATCTAAACTATTCATCATCTTCTTATTTCATATTCCATTACCAAATATCCATTATTCATTTTTTAACTAGATCATTTTACTAGCCACATTAATTCTAGAAACTACACTTCCACTTTCACATAATATATATTTTAATTAGAATATCATATTTTACCACTATGACTTATCATATTTATCAATTCACTTATCTAGAAAAACCCATTCCCTATTCACATTAATAATTTCATTCATTAATTCCAATATAATTCTTTATTTATTTTTTATTATCTCTACATCCTAAGAAAATAAATCACACTAACCATAAAAACCTCATTCCATCAACACATTAACAAGAAAAAAATAATAAAAACTATAATTTGTACCACTACTGTCACAATTTTAGTAAAATAATTGATCCATAATAAGAAAATAAAGAATAATCCTATTTTGTTTTATTAATTTTATCCAATTGTTGGTTAATTCATAACACAATAATACTAACAAAATTTATAATTTTTGATTAATTGATTAATTGTCATCATTAATTCATTTAACCAACTAAAACATGTTTCAACATATCAATAATTTCATGAAATCATAAAAAAAATATTTTCCCATCAACTGTTAAATAACAAGTTTACAAAATCAAGGAAATCGTATTAAATATATTTGTTTCACTTCTCACATTAAATTTTAATTGAATTAATATTTTTATGAGGAAAATATCATCTACTAATTAAACAAAAACATAATCATTATAATTATATAACAAAAAATAAACAAAAGAGAGAATCTAAATCATCCACCTCATACTGATATCAAATTATCACCTCATTGAGGACAATTGAAATATGATGATCAAATGCTAATAACATATTAATGATCATCCAACTAATCTAACATAAATCATTAAAAATAAAATATTAATCACTCTATTTCCATAGGAATGAATAATGTAATCTCAAGATACAAAAAAATGAAGAATATGAATAAGAATAGAAACTAAGGGTGAATTACCTATATTGATGTAAATTTAGACTCTTGGAAAGATAAGAATCAACCACCATGATGAACGGTGTTCTAATGTATCAAGAAAACACCGAGATTTTCTAATAGTTAAGAGATAGAGAGAAATAAATATAATTAATCTAAAAACCAACTTGAATTTATAAACAAATAAGTGGACATAAAAAATCCAAACATAAGATATAATCATTACAATGCAAAGAGGTTGATAAACCAAACCTCTAAAAACCAAGACAAAAATTCAATCTCACCTTTACCCCCAATTTTTTTTGAAGAGAAATAAATATTGAAATGGGAAAAGCACATGACTGTGTAATGGTTCATGTTACACCATAATAGTATAAATTATGAAATTCATGGCACAATACTCACCCTTCTCCCATCTGTCAACTGAATTACTATATAAATTTGAAATCACCCAAAATAAATCATGACGAAACAATAAGTAACCACACCACAATACAATATACTACAACTTATAGAAGAAACATGAAAATATAACATCCTAAGATATTATGTTGTAACATAATTTTCCACATTATAATTTTATAGAAATCAGTGTAATAATTTGGTCATAACACAGAGATCTGAGGTTTCTTCACCATATACACTATTCAATAAACCATAGTGAAACACTACACTATTTTGAAAATAATTATCCATTCCACTAAAATTTATTATCAACTTTACTATTCTTCCACTATTTACCTTTAAAATCACTTCCAAACTTCCAGTACCCTATAATCATAAAGTAATATACCAGTAAAATATAGGACAATACATTAGATACCTTTCAAATGATTCTCGTATTTAAAAATAAAAAACAAATCTAGAAAATAAAAACAACCTCAAAAATAAAACTTCCCATGAGATAAATCTAAAACATAAATATTTCCATTATAAAATAACTACATAAAAGAATGAGAATAAAAACATCAAATATATCTATATATAACTGAATCTCATCAATATAACAAGAACAAAACCTAGAAAAAACTTGAGATATCTAGCACAAATCTATGAGCTTTTATCCTACATATATTACTATAATTCACCATACCTATATAAAATATGAAAATAAGAATGAAGTATCCATAAATAACCCTCTATTGATTATATTATAACTAAATATTATTCTCTATATATGTTAGATCCACCTCATGATCCAACTCACCCTAGTAAATAACAGGGGAGTCATCATGATGATATCTTTAAAACCAACACACATGGAAGTCATAATGAATTAGATATATATGTTAATGTAATGTTATTTGATATTCCATCTCACTAATGATATCCAAACACTCAAAAGTTCTAATAAACCAAGTTTAAATATTACTACCTTGACCAAACCTAAGCTACTGCATTTAAGGATAATCTTTAGGTAACACATGATCATTAAGAATGAACATTAAAGGTCACCTAATTTGATCTTACTAAGAATTATAATGGTCATAAGAACCCTTCATCCACTTATAAATATAATTATCCTTTTATTCCATAATTTACTCTAAATATAGTCTATAAATCAATGAATTTCAAACCCTAGTGCAATATAATGGAGATTGGAAATATCACCCATACAACACATCTAAGAGATCCATTAAAATGGATGAGTGATAGCTATTATTCTAAGGAAAATCAACAAAAGTAAAACGATTCATAGACCCACCTCAAAAATAATGAGTAAAATAGAATTACATATCCTTTAGAGTTATAATTATCTACTCCATCAGTTTGTTTATCTATAGATGAATAACAATGCATAACTAAGTTACAAAATAACATTACTAACTCTTCTACACTCATGTTTTAAAATGAGGATGTTATTATGTGATGATTATACTTAGAATCCCATGAATCCATAATAATTTATCCATAAATATACTTGTGAAATAATCCAATACACTTAACATCTTAATTTCGAAGAAATGACCCAAAATGTTCAACTAATCCATAATCACATGGACGAAATCACATTCACCTAATTCCTTATGAAATATAGTTATGAAATTCATCAATATTTCATCCCATTTCCACTAAGGAATACTCAATATCTATAATAAACCAATAAAAACTCTATGCACAACCATTACCCTCTGACAAACCAAAAAACAAAGACATAATATTAGCTATCGAATTATTTTTACCAAACTATTAGAACTGATATATCGGTGTATAATAAACCATATATATGTGATGATGAATATAAATAGGTGATTTATGAAACTCATGAACCGCTACCTCTCAAAATTTTAAAATAACATAGAATTTCTCTTAAAAAACACCCAAAACTAATCATTTGATAATCCTACCATATAGGAATCGACACTAATGAAACAATCTATCCACACATATACCTATTGAACTCTTTATTGAAACCCCAAAAATTAGAAAAACATGAAGAATGTTCTATCATATTATATTGGAAAACTATATTAAAAACTTCCTCTATATCCAATTGAAAATCTATAAGGTCCTCCATTATCCTATAGTCATCTACGACATCTAAAATGATATCACCACATGACTTCATAGTTAGTTCATTAAATTCCACATTTCCATTACATTTAGTATAAAATATATCAAATTCATAATCCTATAAAAACAAAATTATCTTTATAGATGAAAATTAAAATTCCACTAAGAATATAGTACACAGGATCCTATTATATATGAAGAAAACAAACCACTTTTTGATAAGATAGTGTTTCTATAGATTTAGAGGAAACCCTAATACCATAAGCTCAATATCGTGAGTGATATAATTATTTCCATGGGGACATAACTTGGAAGGCCCATTAGATATCACTATCCACTATTTTATTAGAATAAAACCTTGTTTAAGACAAGAAGCATCAAAAAGTTCCTTGAACATGATTTCATATTATTAAAAATAAAGAATCAATGTACTAGCCTATTTCTCATTTAGGCACACAAACTCCACCTAACTCTAATCTATCTATAAGAAGGTATAATACTTTAAGGTCAATGATGTCCAAGGCATTGAAATCTGAGATAAATAAAACATCAACCAAATGTAATAGCTTGTAAGATTAAGTAAAATACAAACCTTTTAATGTTATAATATAACACCAAGAAACAATATTTTTTATATTATAAGAATCAATAACTTAACCCTATTAAGAAATTAAATTCCTAAGTAAATTAACCTATCATGTATTAAAAATTTACTTGCATAAATTTACATATATATGATATCATTAAAGGATATCTAGTATAACCACCAAATTCTAGGATGATCATCCTCTAACCTTAGATAAACTAGAACATCATCAATTAATATAAAAAATAACTAATTTAGAAAGTCACAAAACACTATGTTCGTTAATAGAAAAATTGTCACTATTGAATTATTTAATCCAAAAGGCCTCATAATGAATTAAAAATTTTCATAGTGATATGTAAAATAAGTATTCAATATGTATTCATATTTTAACCTCATCAGAAAATACATATATTGAATGTTAATCTTTTATAATAATTTTCTCACTTTAATGGATTTTTTTGACCGAAAAATGATTTTTTTATTATGATAATAAAGTATAAGAGACAAGAACAAGTACGAAAAGATATAAGGGGGAATGAAGTGATGTATTCTAATGGAATAACATGGAATAATGTTATTAAATTCCATTTTAATGTATTCTTATCATAGAAAAATAATGAATTTAACATCCCAAATTCCTTCTGACTTAAGTTATTTAATAGATTGATTTCCCCCCATTTAGGTATAAATAATATCAATGTTTGAATAAATCAAATTCTGACAGATCCAAATGTAATAGAGAAAAATATAGTGTCTCAGGATTATTTCTAATATAGAATTAATCAGAATAGAGGAATTATATTTAATACATGAATGAATAATTCTATAGGACCTTCAAATGGAAAGTATTATAAGCATGGAATGAGATTATTCTTGAATTGAATTTCCCTCATCAAATTAAGATAAGAAGGAAATGAAGACCACAACACCTACATCATGAATAAGGAATCCAATATTCATTACCCCTTGGACACAATACCTATCATTACTATGTTTGAGTCCAATCTTGGTATCATTCTAATAGATCCATGTAACCCTAACCCTTGATCCAAAATGATCATCATCCACACATTGGGAAAATTTTGAAAAAATAGAGTGTGGAAGTACAAAAAATTTGTAGGAAAGATAATGGTATTGGATATCATAAAAGAATCTATACCTTAGGTTTCCTAATTTGAGAATGAGATCCTGGTGATGAACCTAGTTCCTTATATTCCAAATGACCAAACACCCAGCCCTGAATATTATAATTCACCCAATGTCATTTTATGCACCACCTATATGAGAAGTGAAATTTTAGAAACATATGTGATCCTGAAAATTTTATCTATATGTTATTACCATAAGAAATTTATAAATGTATCGAGCCCAATAACCTTCCAAAAATAGGTTAAGAATGGATTTGATTTTGGGGGTGTTCCAAGATAAGCATTTAGATGATAATTGAACTAGCTTCTTCTAGACCTCATCATAGATAGGTAATCCATTATTGTGGATTTTACATAAAAGTAAACTCATATTTATGGATATTAGTTACACCAAATAACCTTTCCTAGATATTAAATAAGCTGAATATCATGAATGATATCATAGAATTTTGAATAGGTGAAATCTCTTAAAGTGGAGGAAGTGAAGGTGTAATAATCCAGAGAGCCTTAAAGTGGGATTATTTTATACAAATATTTTTGATTCACATTATAAAAAGATTCCATGAAATGAGGAAAGTAAAAAAAAACTACATGTAACTGAGGTCTGGGATAGGGAAAATTAAAAAATGAAGGGAAAATCCGGACCAGTTTTCAGAACAAAAAGAAATATCACCACTACCAATAATTCACTGGGAGTTATCAATAATAATCATGATATAGTTGTGAAATATATACAAGATGTGAAATCCCAAATCATCCTCATTATAATAGGATAATAAATGACCATATTTATTTTTGAAAAAAAACATCCTAGAGAGAAGAGAAAGCCTCATAAAAGAGTTTGGCTAGCATTCAATTGATTTTTGTAGTGATGCTTCTTGGAATAATTTCCATTCATGAGATTCATTAACTAACCTATGAAAAATATACCAATGGAGTCCCTATTCAATATTATCATCCCATATATATGTGTTCGGTTGTTTCTCCATATTACTTATTATAACATTCAAATCCTTAAATAATGATAAAACATGCATCAAAATTGAGTAAAAGACATTGTTAACCAAGTAAATTCGACCTCGAAAAGAGAGAAATATTCTTTTATAGTTGGTTAATGTTATAATTATTATATTAAAAATATCATTGAAGATATGTATACATATTATTCCATTGAAAATTGGGGCTCCAAGATATTCTAATGAGAAATTACTTTTAGGGATTCCTAGCCCATCCTCAATGATTTTAGAATGCCTTCTAGAACAAGATTTTGAAATATTAACACTAATCTTGGATGGACTAATGCATTACACCTTTATAATTCCATAGGAATTCAAGATATAGTTGATGTTGGGAATGTAATTGATTCTACCATTAATTAATAATATCATTTCGTATATAAATAATAAGTGAGAAATGTCTTTAAAACTAAGCTATCCTCTAATGAGGTGGAAAAGCCGATTATAAATTCCTTTGTTAATATTTCTACTAAGAACATATTAGGAAAAAATAAGTGGTATTGGATATAGGGGATCTACTTGATGAAGTCCCTAGATAAATTTAAAAAATATAAACTTCCTTCCCATTAAATAAATAAAGAATTAAAGATAATAAAAACATTTTAATAGAACATCACAACCCCATTCAAAGAATCCACACTATCTTAGTACCTTGAATAAGAATATCCAATCCACAATTTCTTAGGCCCTTTTAATATCAATTTTAATAATGAAATTGGATTCATAAACCCATATATCAATATCTAATATCATCTTGTAATCTAAGATAATGGATTTTAAGTTTTTTATTCCTTCTATAAATCCATGTTTCTCATTAGAAATCAGGGGTCTCAAGTGACTAGAAAGACTTTTATTGAGAATAGTTTCTATAGTTTTATAATAAAATTCCATAATACTATTGGTATAAATTGAACAAATTCAATAGATTTGTTGACCTTTGGAATAAGAACAAAAAATGTTGCAAAACAATCTCTAGTAAGGGGCCCTACTTTGAAATAATCTTGAATAGATGACAACACATTGGATTTGTTCAAGTACCTTGTGTCCAGGAAGAAGGAACCATAGAAGAAATTGTGTTCTGGATAACTATCACCCTTTAGTATATTATTTTCCTCCAAAATTTCCATTTTATCTAGAATAACAACCATTGAAATATTATAGAAGCCTTTAATTGAACATGGAAAATTGTAGAAAATAAAATTATCATGATCAGTTAAATATGTTCCATCACTTTAATCTTCCCTCAAGTCCACATGGAGTTTGGGTAAATAATAAACCACTAGGGGGATGATGACATTAATATAACTAGAATTGGAACTTCTCTATAGAGTCAAATCTTATATACCTTTTATTTTTTTCTCTATAAGGCTTGCGTGAAGAAATTATTATTTTTATGACGATCCATTATCTATTTAGTTATATACCATTCTCTATATTAAAATTCTTCTTACAATAGAGATTCCCATAGGATATTTCATTTTTGAGAGATATAGATAAACAAATCATCATCCCATTGGGTCTTAATCCATATATCAAGATGGTAAATTTTCTTTTCAAGACATTGAATACTATATTCTTGATACAGTTGGTTGTTTTCCTATATAATTCTATCCCATTCAAGTTTCTATATTTTGTTGAGGAAGATAACCCAAGGGAACCCAAAAAATAATCCTAACCAAGAATCGTAGGCCATATCACTAATTGTTTGAGTTTCCAACAAATTTTTAGAGAAAAAGAAGCCCCTATCTCTAGATATGACATAATGTTACGAAGAAGTAGGGGTGAATGGATAGAAAGTGACCAAGAAAAATGTTTTACTATTGTGTCTGAGAAGGAGTCAATATATTTTATATCCCAAACATCTATCAAATCTAATCAGAATCCTATTAGATCGACATTTGTTATTACACCAATTGAGGTGATTCCCATTGTATCCTAGATATAGAAAGCTGTACTAAGATAAAAAAGTTATAAAATCATATATAGCCCTAGGAAAAAAATGAAATCCTCTATTATTTTTATATTAGTCCAAAAAGGTGATGAAATCACATGTAGAAATCATTCTTGAGATCTGATATTTGTTTAGGATAAGCATTTCTAAAAATTAACTCTCGCATTAACTTCACAGCTAGTATAAAATATAGAAAAAATAAAAATCAATTTACTTCTTTTTGAACTTAACTAAAATATGTTGACAGGATCCACCAATAAATCTCAATTGTACTTTCCCCTTTTATACAATCCAAATATGGGAAATTTTAGGATAAACGTTCATATTATTATTTATAAAAATATTTTTCAAAAAATACATAAATATACCAATTTTATTTGTGTTCCAAAATTTCAATTTGTGAAATGTCATTAATATAACATAATTTGAGAAAATACTTGATCTTTGTTTGAGAACAAATCCTCATAGAATTAAGAACAGTTTTATAAATAATAAGACTTGTTCAAGGGATGTCGTTGGGTTAGAGGCAACATTAGAAGAATCCCCAACAAAAGTACTGGAGTTGATTATGGAGAGAGTGATTATGATAATGGGATTTTTGGGAATGGATTTAATATTATTCTTCATAATTTGATGAATGGAATGGAAAGGGAGAGCCTCATCTGTAGAGGCCAAGATACTAAAATCACTATGATATTCAAACATCACATGCTTCTGATCTTATAAAGGATCCCCATGAGAAGAAATCATCACAACACTGGAGCTAACCACTAGGATAGAGGATGCCACTTTATTGAAGTAGTTATTAGTTTTAGAGGAAAAAAATACAAAGGATTAGATATGGTAACTTTAGTATTAGTGATGGTAAAATCTTATAAAGGAGAGGATTACTTATTTGAAAAAGTAGAAGCTATTTCTAGGGGGTAAATGACCTATTCATAAGAATTTCATAAGAGGTAGTGCCTAAAGAACTATCTACGGAAATACTACAAGAGGAATTCTAAGAAAATGAAGGGGTAACCACCTCCCAAGGAGAGGATGGTTTCAAAATAGGGGTATCTAAGGCTGAAACAACCACACCCAATATACATCCTACACTCAGAAGCTCTGGGGGAGGGAAATATTTAAGTTAATTCCCAATAGATGTGGGAACATAATCCAAAGAGGGACTATTTGGGATAATCTTGACCGAGTGAGTTAAGATCTCAATTTGATTTTAGTTTTGGAGGCCTCGGTTATTTCAAAAGGAGTTTTAATTTTCTTTAATAGGGTAATATAAAAAAAATACAATAGAAATTGAAGACAAAATGATTTTCTATAGTGGAAATTCAGACCCTACATGTAGAAGGATTCTGAGTGGGAGAGTATAGGTCAGATCCATTTCTACACAGATATGAGAAACCATAGTGTGTTCCATATGATTAGTTAATTCATTATAATAAAAGAATTTAAAAACAAATTTTCAATGGATTTGAGGATAGATTAATTCTGAAATGGAAAAGGAATCCTAAGAATCCAAGTCTGTAATACATCTAGAGTAGAGTCTTTGTTTCGATGAGAATCTAGTGACTACCAAATAATTAAAACCCTCTAACATCCACTAGAATTTCCCTAACTTGTCCAGTCCTAAATGAAACTCAATTCTAAGAGGATATCAATTCAAAATTATTTTTTTTTCAAGAGGGTAACTGCTACCACACCATATTGATCCCAACAATTGATGAATCCGGAGAAGATAAACCTGAAAGAACCATTATTATCAAACTTCACAACAAAAGACCATCAGTGGTTATGTGAAGCTTTTATAAGTTCAACCTTGATAAGCATGAGGTCTGAATACCCATACACAATTTCATATTCCATCAGATCTATGAATATATGTGGAACTATAGGAAGAGTGGGATTAGAAGACGAGAAAATATCACTAGTAATTGCTAATTTTAATGAATTTATGGTTGAATCCAAGGGTCCCGAAGCACCATAGTTGTAGGGATGCGATGGAAAATTAGAGATGGTGGAAATACACTGGTTAGATGAAACCCTTAAACAATAGATCATTGATATAAATCCATAACACCCACAGATCCAAATGCGACATCCTATAAGGAGACATATAAATTAGATAAACACAAATCAAAACTATATCATGTTCTTGACATCACATTGAGGGTAAATTTGTAAAACATTTTCTTGGAAAAAAATTACATGATTCATTGAAAACTCCATAAAAAATAATTCTATTGAAATTTTATTAAAACAAAATTTTTTTTTCCTAATGTGATGAAAGTATCACTAAAATTTTGTAATATATCTAGTGATCCCAATCCCCAAAAATCACCTACACTCACCTTTCACATTAATTATAAAAACTATAATTTGATACTAATATATAAAAGAGATAAATAAATATAATAAATCTATACTAATGATGAAATCAATGGGTTTTATTTACAATAATAAGAACTCTACAAATTAATGATGTTATCCCATTATTATCTCATACACCAATAGTACAAAAACTATTTATCACATCACCATTTTCACATCAGTTATAAAATAAATGACATTATACACCGTTTAAAATCATATGAATAATTTGGTGGATTCATTATGGTGTCTTCCATTATCATGATAGTATTCTTGTTTCTCTCACCCAGAATCCCTAACTCTCATTTCTTTGACTAAGTGGACTCTAATATCACATTACAATCTTCATACACCCTCATGTTTTGTAATGACCTAAAATGTTATAAATAAAATTCACCTTTCAAATTAATTAAATGTATTACTATGTTATATAGTTATAGAAAACACATAAACTTCTTTTGTTTTATTATATCAAATTTTATTTGTAAGACCATTAAGTATCTTTACCATTTATAATTTATCCACTGATTAGTGATTAATTGATTAGTATAAATATAGGGTTTTAATAAATCCAATTAACATAGAGAAAATAGGTTTTGGCATCAACCATTAGGATCGTACCCTATTCCCATTTATTAGATCTTCTAAAGAAGATAACATTTTTGGGATTTTCCCTTGACCAAGACCAAGATGAGATCCAACAACTTAGGAACGAGAGAAACCATCTACGGGGGAAGTTCAAGCTCATCGAGATCACGACCCAAACAATGTTCACCCAATAACCCCATGAAAGTCCCACCATCACACGCCAAAATTTTAGGGCATATGAGGGTTTATTTTAGTGATATGTATCAAGATACTATAAATATGAATATGTACATTTTTTATTACAGAACTATGAATATATTTTCATCTAATTATTGTTACATTGTAATTTATTTTAACAATAAAGAAAAAAATTATATTTTTGTTTAATATTCAAATTCAACTAATGAATTAATGAATTAATGGATTTTTAAAATAAATAAAATTTTAATAAAATATTATAATTAAATATTTTTTATCAAATACAAATTATAATATGATTTTTATATAGTTACATATAATTTTTATAAGGGTTTGAAAAACTATTATTTGTCAAAAACCCAACATTTCTCCAAAAAATATTGGTTTTTATTTTAAAAGAAAAACTTTACATATTTACAAAATTATATAGATTAATTGAATATTATTTTTTGGAATCAGAACATAGAAATTATCCAACAATTAATTTTTCATAATTTTCTGAAATAGTCAACTTTTTGGGTAAAAATTAAATACCACATATATATATATATAATTTATATATTATTCCATCATAATTACCCAAAAGTTATTTAATAATTAATATAAATGAGATCTATAGACAAATATATTTTTCCCTTTAAAATAATTTTATTTTAGGTTTATTTGACTTATTTTGTACATCCATTATGAATCCACCAAAAAATCTAATATATTTTAGGGTTTTAAAAACTTTTCTTTAAGTGTGTGACTCACCTCCACATAATAAAGTTAATTATTTTAATAAGTTCAGTCCTTGGACTTATAAAATAATAAAACCACTCCCATTTAGAAAAAAACCATGTGAAAAAAACATAGTATGGTTTGTGGTTTTTTATATTTTATTATGTTGAGTCTAAACCTAAGTAATAAAGAAATCCCCCTTTCTTATGTTTTCCTCCAGGTTATCCCATGTATTTTTAAGTTTGAAGGATTATTTTGAGAATGTTAAATAAGTTTTTAATAAATATGTTGTATTTCCCATTTTATTTTTCTATGTAATGTACCTAATTCCAAAATACTGTAGACTTCTCGATAATTCAGGTTGTATTAAGCACAATCCTCGTTATTAAATTATGAATTAATGTGAAATAAAGTGAACGGTTTTTATAGTTGGTGTAAGAGTAAAGGTTTAGTTATTTTAGAAATTTTGTTTAGAAAAAACTACTGTAAATTATTAGGGATTAGACTAAGTGTAAGAAGACATCCCTAAATGTTTTAAGTATAGAGTTAGTGGTTTATCAAGAAAATATTTCCCTCTATGGATACTATAAGTGGAAATGGTTCTGGAATAGATGTACCTAGGAGTAACAACTCCAACAAGGTGTTTTTAACCTGATTCGGGGTAACTTGGTACATAAAAACATTCCCTACTGTGCACCTGGTTTGACACTCGCATGGGATATTATTTGGTAAATTCATAAGCTCATTAAAAACTATTAATAAGGGAACAATGAAATTACTATAAGAATATATGTTAGAAAATATATCAAGAATAACATAGATTGAAGCCTATAAATTCATATGTTAAGAAATAAATGTAATTTATAAGTTATCCCTTTAATTTCATTAGTTTCCCATTTATGCATTCAATATTTTAAAAGCACACATTCCCAAGCCTATATTGGATAAAGTAGAACTAGAATTAAAAAGTGAAAGGTAGGCTTATCATCTATAGTTTTATGAATTCCTCCATATCATAAAAGTTTAGTAGAACTATTAAACACCACCACAAAGATTGTAAGTAGAATCATTGTTGAAAATGGAGAATGAGACAATTATTGAATCCTAAGTATAAAACTCTTCCCTCTTAAAATTTATGGGCTGAAATTCCTAGTGAACCTAGTCACACTACCTTTGGTGTCATTTTATGCAATTATGGGAATGTATTTATAATACCTATATATAGCCAATATAAATTTCCATAAGAAGGAAATCACTCTCTATATAGATAATTGACCCCTGGTTCTATATAAGTGCAAGGAGGGGGATGAATCTTTTTTAGAACCATCATCCCAAGAATTGATATTATTGAACTATGAGAAAGAATATCTAGCTCAAATTATTTAGTCTAAATAAACGTCCATCCTCAAAGACATTCCTATTTTGAGGGAATATGGTGATGTGTTTCCCAAGTAATTTTCTTGTCTTTCTCCTAATTGAGAGGTTTAATTTTCAATCGAGATTATACCTAAAGAGTTTACATTATCCTAAACCCCATATAGAATGGCTGTTGCAGAACTTAGGGAGATAAAGAAACCACTATAAGATAATTTGGATAAAGGGTTCATACGCCCAAGTGCTTCACCATGAGGTGAACCCGTCTTCTTCAATAAGAAGAAGGATGGTTCAATGTGCCTTTTCAATGATTATCATGAGCTAAACAAGATCACTATAAAAAACAAGTATCCTTTTACATTGATTAATGAATTATTAAATCAACTACATAGATAATAATACTTCTACAAGGAAGATCTTCGGTCGTGATATTATCAATTAATGGTGAATAAGAAGGATATCCCTAAGACTACTTTTCATATAAGGCATGAGCACTATGAGTTCATAGTGATTCCATTCAGACTCACTAATTCTCAATCGATATTTATTGACATGATGAATAGAGTCTCTAGAGTTTACCTCAACAAATTTATGGTAGTATTCATAGATAATATTCTAATATAATACAAAATAAAGGAGGTGCATGAGGAGCATCTAAGCATTATGCTAAAGACTCTACGAAAAGAGAAGATTTACACGAAGTAAAACAAATGTGAGTTCTAGTTGAAGGAAGTATATTTCTTAGGGAATATCATCATAAGTAATGGGATATCTATAGACACTTCAATGAAAGAAGAAATTGGTGGATGTAAGAGAAAAAAATCTAGGATAGATATCTATAATTCCCTTAGGTTATCTGGGTATTATCACTGATTTTTGAGAAATTTATTGTGATTTTCAAACCCTCCTACCAAGATAACTTGAAAGGGAGTCAAGTTTTCTTGAAATTATAATTGTGAGGAGAGATATATGTATTTTACAAATAGCTTCATCATTTCACCCATTCTTACACTAGTAAAAAACAGAGAACTTTTCGTAATATTCAGTGATGCTTCAAAGAAGGGGTTGGGCTATGTGTAGATGGAAAATTAAAAATTCATAGCCTATGCTTCAAGTCAGATGAAAGTTAATGAACATAACTATCCAAAACATGATTTGGAGTTGGATTCAGTGGTCTTAAATTTCAAAATATGGCGACATTATCTCTTTGGGGAGAAGTGTGAAATATATATGGACCACAAAAGTAAAAAAACATATATCAAAGAGAAAGATCTGAAAATGTGCCAATGAGGATAGTTAAAGATGATCAAGTAAAATTATTGATCAATTCACTACCATCCAATTAAAGAGAATAAAGTGGAATATTCTCTATATAGAAATGATATAACAATTTTTTCATTGATGAGAATTGAGAAGGATCAAATCTTTATATAATTGAAGAGGATATACATTGGTAACTTAAAGGAAGGAACATCATCAATCATTTAACAAATTATTACTCAATAATCTCTTCTTGAAATTTTAAATGATGATAAAAAGGACGATGTTGGAATTCGGAAGAATATGGAAACTATAAAAATGGAAATACTCTGAGTTTAATTTTAATGAATAAGGAATTGTGATATTTGGGTTAAGAATATTTTATCCATCAAATACTGAGTTAGAGAAGAAACTATTGGATGGTGCACATTGTTATGGTATCTCCAATCACCCAAGAATCAAAAATATGTATCGATATCTCTGTGAGCACTATTAGTTGGACAACATGAAGAAGGAGATCAATGCATATACATCAAAGTGCATGGTATTTTAGTGAGTGAAGACTAAAAGGTGGATGTCTAGGGGAATGATGCAACCATTACCCACACATACATTATAATGGGAAAATATCACCATGGAATTTTTCACTAGACTTATATAGACATCCAAAGTAAATTATGCTATTTGGGTTATTGTGGATCATGTTAAAAAGAATGCACACTTAATTGCGATTCAAAAAGATTTGTCACTAGATCCAATTGCACAGATATACATTAGGTTAATGGAAGGCCTTCATGGAGTAACACTATAGATTGTGTTCGATCAAGATCAAAGATTCATCTCTACGTTTTATAAAATTCTTCCATAAGCTATAAAAATTGATATGAAATTTAGTATGACTTATCACCCTCAAAATGATGTCCAAACAGAGTAGAAAATCCAAACACTTTAGGACATGTTGAGGGAATGATCAATTGATTTTGAATAAGTATGGGATCAATATATTCCTATGGTCGAGTTATCTTAAAAAAAATCTTCCACTCAAGCATCCTAATGGCTCCCTATAGAGCTCTTTATAAGAGGAGGTGCAGAAAACATGCATGTTGGGTTGAATTTGGGGAATGAAAACTACTAGTTTTTGAAATGGTTGGTGAAATGGTGGAAAAGGTTAATACCATTTAGAAGAACATCAAGGCTACATAGAGGTGACAAAGTAGTTATGATGAAAATCATCGATGAGACCTAGATTTTGATGTGGAAGATATGTAATTCCTCCACATATATCCATGGAAGAGAGTGATGAGATTTGGAAAGAAGGGAAATATTATTCTAAGATACATTGTCCCATTTGAGATCCTTGATCACATAGGAGTTGTGGCCTATCGAATAACACTCCCACCAAACTTATCTCTTGTATATGATGTATTGCACGTATACCTATTAAGGAAGTACATACCAGACCTCTTACATGTACTCAATCCATTGGTGGTACCGTTGGAAAATGAACTTTTGTTATATGAGGATCAACCGATGAAGATCTTAGATCGTAGAGAAAAAGTTATATGAAATAAGACAATGGGCCTTGTCAAAGTGTTGTGGGAAAAACAAAAGTTTGAATAAGAAACATGGGGACTGGAGTAGGTGATGAAGCATAGTTACCATAATTTATTTTAGTGTGGGAAAAGAAAAATTTGATGGTGAAATTTCTAAATGGGGAATATTGTAAGGAAACAGATGAACTTATTTTGTTTTATTATATCCAATTAGATTTAAAATACCATTAAGTATCTTTACCTCTGATAATATAACAATTAAATAGTAGTGAAGTGATTACTATAAATATAGGGTTTTAATAAATACAATTGATACAGATAAAAGAAGTTATGGCCTCGACCAATAGGATTGTACCCTATAAATCCAATTTATTAGAGACTTCAAGGGAGATAGTATTTATGGGATTTTACCTTGACCAATCCCAAGATGTGATCTAACTACTCAAACCTGAGTGAATCCATCTATGAGAGAAGTTCAAGCTCATCGAGATCATGACCCAAATAATGTTCACCCAATCACCCCATGAAAGTTCCACCATCACACATCTTACTCTTAGGGCGTATGCTAATGTATTAAAGGGATATGTATCAAGACCCTAGAAATATGAATATGTAAATTGTTTTGAATATAATAATCGATATATTTTTATCCTATTATTGTTACTCTGTAAAAGATTTTTACAATAAAGAAAAAATTGTATTTTTGGTTAATGTTCAAATTAAAATAATGAATTTATGAATTAATGGATTTTTAAATATATAATATTTTAATAAAATATTATTATTAAATAATTTTTATCAAATATTAATGATCATAAAAATTTTTCAGAGTCAAATTTAATATTTATACAGTTTTAAAAAAACTGTTATTCGTCAAAAACCCATCATTTCTCAAAAAATATTTGTTTTTATTTTCAAAGTGAAAATAAAAACATTTTAAAAATTATTTAGATTAAACAAATATTATTTTTGGAATCAGAATCTCAAAATCATCTAATGGTGAATATTTTATAATTTTTGTGAAAGTCAAATTTTCTCATAAAAATTAAATACCATATAAATATACTTTTTATATTATGATATCATAATGGCCCAAAAGTGATTTAATAATTACTATAAATGGGATCCATGAAGAAATATTTGTTTTCAATTTAAATTAATTTTATTTTATGATTATTTTATTTATTTTGGAAAGCTATTATGAATCCTCCAAAACTTATAACATATTTTACGGTTTTAAAATTCATTTCTTTAAGAGTGTGACTCACCTCCACATAAGAAAGGGAATTATTTTAATAAGTTCAGCCTTTGGACTTATAAAATATAAAAACCACTCCCATTTGGAATAAACCCTTGGAATAAATTATTGTATGGATTGTTTCATTGTATATTTTAATATGTAGAGTCCAAAAACTAAATAATAAAGAAACACCCATTTCTTATGTTTGTCCCCAGGTTATCTCATGAATTTTTAAGTTTGAAGGAGTATTTTAAGAATGTTATATAATTTTTTAATAAATATGTTTTATTCCCAATTTTATATTTCCCTGTAATGTACCTAATTATAAAAGATGATAGACATATCGATATTTCAAGTTGTGTTAATTGTAATCTTATATAATAAATCATGCATTAATGTGAAATAAAGAGAAGGGTTGTTATAGGTTTTGTCAGCCTCATCATTTCCCATTGAAGATATATATGATCATCTCTCAAATAGGCGTTAGACATTTTTGTTTATATTTTCTTGGTCATTTCATAGTGAAAAATCCCCAAACCTCATTTGTTCAATCAGATGGAGTCCAATCTCACATTACCATCTTCACACACCCTCAGGTTTTGGCATCGACATCATTACATGTTTGAATATTGATATGCACATCTCCAACTATCTCACCCGAAGGTTTGAATATCTTTTATAAAGTATATTATTTTCACTAATTTTATGTTCAATAAATTTTGTAAAGGAATCAAACAAAGGACTTGAATTTAACTCTACATTCAACTTAAAAAAAGTTAAAATGAATATTTTTTGTTTAATTATAAAATATATTTATATTTATAACCTTTAATGTTTTATTTTTCTTTGTTATTTTAAAATCAATACACAATCACATAGAAAACTATGAGTTTTATATCTTTATGAATATACACAACCTTCTTGGACAATTTATTGTGCGGATTTACTTTAATAATAATTTACTTTACACAACTGAGTATTATTGATTCTTATACTTTATATTCATCCTTTATTATAATTGATTAAAGTATTTATAAACAATTAGTTGAGTTAGAGACATAATAAATTATATTTATTACAAAATAATACAATATCTAACTATTTTTAGTGGAAACTTGAGATTTTTTATACTATTTAATATTTACAATTTTTTCAAATTGAATAAATCAATGTGAAAAAGGGATGTTATTTTATTCACACTAATAAACCTATAATGAAACATCTTCAACTACTAGTAGAATAAAACTTACTTTTTATAATGTTTCTGGACATACATGGTTACATTGTTTTATTAAAATGCAGGTCACACAAAAAGTATGTAATACCAAAATGAAAAATAGAAAAACATGATACAATGATTAATATCTATGAAGTTGAATATTATTCATGATTATAGTTCACTTTAATGTATATTTTTTCAAGAAACCTTTCTTACCACTTAAAAAAGAAATTAAATCTCATTTGATGGTATCCCCTCTTTAGATTTGGTTTCTTTGAAAGACCATATGGGAGATCCATTGACTTAGGAATAATCACATGATTTTTAACCATTACCTTTGATTTTTTCATCATAATAACAAATTTATTAACCTTGTTTATATTTTTATCAACATGGAGAACCTTTTATAAAGGATATTAACACGCTTTCTCCATAATTTTTAGTCTTTAATCAGAAATGAAACTTTAATAACTTGGTGGTAAAGATGAAATAACAGGATCTATTAAAATATCCTGTGTCATATTTTAATTTACACAATCTTAGTGTAATCATGAAATTTGGAGTTTTATATCTCATAATACCATTTATAATCCCCTTTTTTGAATTGATAATCATTATTCTCTATTTATATATTCTATATAATGTTTTATTAATATCATTGTATATATTTTTATAATTTCATAAAGTTATAATATTTTTATTTTTTACTTTATAAATGTTTGAAAGGAATATATTTTTAGTTCCTTCCTCATGAATTAATGTTCTCATAAAAATTTTCAATTATCTTTATGATGATTTCCATCATTTAATTCTATAATTCTTAGTTTCATTTATACTCTCAATATTTTGTAAATTACTCCCTTTGTAATAAATATTAATAACAAATTTAAATGTAACATATTCTTATTTTCAATGTAATTTTGTAATGCTATTATAATTTAATTTTCATCTATATTAATACCCTTTAAATTTTCCTATTCTCCACTTCATATATACTCTAACGACTTCACCCGACTTATTATTTAGTATGGTATGGTCAAATATTTGGAAATACTTCTTAATTTAATTTCTTTATCATGTGTTCAATATGATATGTTATGATTATGATTATTTTCTCATTTATGTTCTTAAAATAGGTAAATTTAATCATTATTTTATGGGTGAATACATTATATCCCTCTAAAGTATTGCGGATATACTAGATTATTTAACACCATATTTTATTTAATGTGGTTATAACTTTTTTTACCTTATATTACTTTAAAAAATGATCCTTTTATTCAATGAAATATTTATTTTCATTGGCTGAAGAATACACTAAAAAAAATTAGGTGTGATATTTCTTCAAAATTAGATCAATAAATGTTAATATTTTCTTCAATAATCAGTGATTATTCAATAATATTTGTGTTTGAAATTTCATTTGAGCTACTGTTAATGTAAGAATTTTTTTTCTTAGTGAGTGTATTAACTTCAACCACCATATTGTTTTGATAGAAACTACTACATCTAAAAATACTTCTATACTTAAACTATTTTCTTAAATAAATTCATTCTAGTTTTTAATAATCGTATAATATTATTCAATTTTTTTTTACTTTCTAGTTAATGAAATATTACCTTGATATTTATAGATATTTAGTCCATATTCTATGTCTTTAATTTAGTTTTTATTTTCTTATAAGACTATATTTTACACTATAATGATATAAATTTGTTTCTTTTATTTTATATTTTTTATAATAATTATAATTAACATTAAATTTCATCTAAAATTTTATTAACTCTTTAAACATTATATTCACTATTGTTGAAAATAATTGAAAATTTTTACTAATTAATAATACCACAAGTCCATCTTCTTGATTCTCATTGAAATAATATAATATTTACCCCTTTAACTCACTTTTATCACCACTATATTTAATTTAAAATTTATTTGTTTTTGATATTCATTATAGAAAATAATGAGTTGAATTTAGATTGCTGCACTTCAAATAAGCGTTGAATATGGGGAATGTGTTGATGTTTTTTTGGATGTTTTCTAAATGAAATATTATAAAAAAATGAAATTTATTATGTAAATTCCTAAAATGTTTAAATATAAAGAAATTAAAAATTATAGAGATTATAGATCATTTAATTTTTCATGGTTTTATTTGAGTTATAACCCTCATATTTGGCATGGTGAAACTGGTCTGGATTTTAGATCTATTAATAATGTTTCTTTACAAAGGTGATAAGACTAAAAAAATTTAAGAAATGATTTTTGATATTAAAGTAGTGGAAATTGAGAAAGAATTGAAAACTGAGCATCTATATGGTGATTCTGAAAAAATATTATATTTGGGTTGTATAGAATATTTAGTTTTATCAACAGTTTAGATATTGATTGACTTGAAGGAGAAACAGGGATGGAGTGAAATGAGTTTTGTAGAGTTTATACAATTATTTAAAGAAATCATTATTAAATACTATGATATTATATATTTAAATTATAAAGTAGAGATAATATTATGCCTGATGGAATTATGGTACAAGAAAATAAATTCTTTCCTGAATGAGAGTGTGTTGTATAATAGGTTATTAGGCCCATAACGGATGCCAGTGGTCTGGGTATTTTATAATTTTTCATCTACGGGTTGACATAACTTGTATATGCCGATCACCTGAGCCCTGGTAAGGTCTGAGGATCTCACATAAATTGTAAATACCTCAAAATTAAATTGAAAACATACCTGTTTCAAATTCGAAGGTGAGCTCGACTGAAACTCATCACTGGTGATCTCATATTGAATAATCTATAGAAGGATCCCTCTACATCATCCATACACACTTTGAAAATCCTATGGAATGCCGATTGTTGAATTCCAGGTGCTAGTGTGGAGATCCGACAAGGATTTCGATGTCCTGATGATCACCACATCAAGATAACTGCAATGATTGAGGGAGATCTTGATCAAAACTCTTAAATCAACTGCTTCTCTCTCTAGGAAGTGGGAGGAGATAGAGGATCTCAAATTTCATTCCATGAAAGTGAATTAATAGTGAATAGACACCCATGATAGAGAGCCTCCTCCTTTATTTATAGGGGAGTTGATAAATACCTGGTAGTGTTCCCTGCCCCCCGTTTATTTCAATGTCCAATAAGAAAATAATTCTGATAAACTCAATGATGCCAAAACTATTTATTAATTTATAACATACTTTTAATATATATAAAATATCTTACGTGATAAAATACAAGCCATTTAACTTGACTCGTTGTCTTGCTTAATATTAAATGAACCTTGAATAATAAAATAATATTCGTTCAATTAATATTTTATCATATTTACTAAACTTGTAAATAAATTAAGTAAATTCAATCCCAAATATTCATGACTTAAAATATTAATGAATTTATTTAATTATTTTGGTTATTGAAAACCGAGACAAATCTCGAACCCCGTGGTGGGGCCCACTATGTTCATATACATATTCAACTGAATAGGGAGGATTTTTGAATATACTATTGTGTGTGACCTGTAGGCCCTTATCTTGAATATAGTGAATAAAATACATAAACCAAGAGCAGATCCTAACAACCCATCGTGGCCCATAGAGAGAAAAGGATTGTCATAACAACGACAACCAACCTATGAACACTAACTATGTACTACAATCTCTTTTTCATTAAATATATCATAAAGCAGGACATACACTTGTGTCATTATCCCTTTCTTTCTTTATTATTTGTTGATATTACTGGATGGATTTACCTTTTTAATGATTTGGACAAAGACTTATGAAGGAAGCACCATCCTAATCAACCAATCCTGATATTTACAACTTCCAAAACTTGGAAGCAAAAAATCCTTTCTTGACCATTAAACCAATTTCATACCACCAACGAAACAGCCAACAAAAGATACCTCACTACAATTTCAATACCATGGTTTTTTCCTTGCATCAAACCTTACAATCAAATGATATACATTGGTAATGATCTCAAGTCAGGAGACCAATACACATGTCTATAGATATAAAAAACCATTGAAACCCAAAATATGTGGTGTTCCAATTGCTGAGTCTTTCCTCATGATCATACAACTAGAGATCACCAAGTGCAAATTTAATGAGAAAATGTCTTAATTCTTTTGAACCCCCAGCACCTGATGGTCAAACATTTAATGTGTCTAGTCAATAAGATGTATATATACCATAGAACATATATCTTAGATTAATTTCATAGTATCTTGAGGTTCTCATTATAGCCTGGGATATTCTATAACCTCTCAACATGACAATTAACATTTGTACATTACCATTATAATAGTGGATGAAAAAAAGTCTACACTAATGGTAAGATAACATCATGTATAACTAACTATACACACAATATTGTAATTAAAAGTACTACATAGTTGGGTCTAGGGAACCCACTATTTCAACACTTACACATGCACTAGATCTAACTTTATAACCAAACTTGTTAGCTACTCACATGATAAAGATCATTCTTCTTCTGAGTATTGTTTTTAACTGATGAGCCTTCCACGTTTTCTCTACGAGGCATATCTTCTATATGCGACCTGATCTCCTTGTGTAAAACTTTTCAAGATAAGGTATCCCTAAGTATATCATTTTTTCCATTGTCATAACTTGAAAAAATGGCTAGAAAAAATATCATAATTTTCAATATGATAAAACTTTTCTCACTAGGTGCGATTCTATGAACTAGAACATGTCATTTCATTTAACCACTTCTTAGCTTCCTTAGAAGCTACAATGTACTTGGAATTTGTAGATATGGATGCCATTGTATTTTATGATCTTGAATCGCTCATCACCTTAGCCTAATTACAACAATATATCAAATTGATCTAATGATTAATAGTTTGTGTCCCACAATAACTAGTATACCTTCTTCTCCATTTACCAAGTACATATCATTTGTACTCACCGAAGTCCAAGATGACAGTTCTGACTACATGACTTGCAGTGCTCTGAGATATAATTGATATCTTCCTATTATAAAGTATATTATGGAAATATAAATTATTGTACATATTATTTTATATGTGATTGATCCATTGCTGAAGCGTATAGAACTCAACTCATAACTTCAATCTCTTCCAATGTTATGAACATGTCAACCTAAAGAAATTAAGCCATGTGACAATGTCAACAATTCTGAACTTGAATTGTTCAAAATAAAGTGTCACTTTATAAATGATTGACTAGGTCAAAACAACCATTAGATCCAATTAAATAGATCAATTTCCCTAGAACTTAGGTTGATAATTTAATTCAATCATTGGAGTATTAATTTTGACCTGATCTTATCTAACTATAAGATCAATATCTGTTTTCCATATGTTCCCGAACATATTTCTCTTGAAAACTCTTGCGCTCCCACTAACCTTTAGTAGAGACAAGGCAAATATTCCTTCAAAATGAATGCACTAAGATCTTGTTTCTTACTTGAATCCTGAACTGGATTTCCTCAACTTTCAACCCTTATAGGCATTTGATAGTGTCATCATCTCTTTTTGGATGTGTCTTATAGACACCTTCCACAAAAGTTTATTATGAAATCCAATGACCAATTTAATGATCTTATAAGTTATCTATGAAAAGAAAATTTCTTTTGGATTTAGGGTTACCAATTTTTTATAACCAATTGAGCTTTATTGGAACTACACTTGTACCACCCATGTATCAACTCTTTTAAATACCCATTGCAGTATTTGATTTATAATCCACTTTTCAATTTGATACATGGAATCCATTATTGAATTTTAATTTTATTTTCAATATTAGCTCATTTATATATATTTATTACTTGTAGGATTAATTATTCTTAATGAATAATTTATCACCAGCCGTGGTGAATATAAAACCATCACCATGGTTTCATTCTTCCTATGCAGTATGTGTCACTGGAACATTTTTATTCCACACACACTTGTGAAACTTGTTCCTATGTCATCTATTTATTCATCTTGAGCATAGACTAAATACAAGTCAATTCAGATCCCACTATCTCTAATAGATATGTGTACCCTTATATAGAAATGTAGTATAATACTTGAAAACATATTTTATATCTTTGGGATTTATGTAATATCCTAAAAATCTTTTAGGACACTTACTTAGATGCACCATGTGTTTAGCTTGATGCATGTTTGTTTATATCTTAACAAACTCTTTTCATCCTAACACATGATCCATGACATAATATATTTTCATCATACTATGACTTATATGATATCCATTTTTCATTATTACTTGGAATATTGGTTATGGGATTTTTTTGTTATTTGCAAAGCACATCTTGAAATATAATGGAAGTTTCCACAGGTTGTAACATTGATACTCCATACATCATAAATTGGATGTATAAAATGTGTGTTTAGGAATTTCTCCACACTAAATATTTGTTAACAAATGTTTAATATGTAAGGCTTTATCATCGATCCTTTTATGAACGTAAATATCATGATGTAGATTAGGTAACATGAGTTTGGGAATTACTCCTTGATACATTATCCTGATAGGTGAATGTTTGATCAAGATATTCTAAAACATTCCAATCTGAAGCAACTCATATCATCCAACCATGCATATAACTCACTATTACATTCCTAAATAACATAAATAAATATTATGAAGTATATTTCCCTATACATTTCTTTTGGAATAGTTCACACTCTCTTGTTGAACTAACCCCAGAAGCTTTGTGGCATACCTTTATTTCTAAAGGTTTTCTTTGTCTAAACTAAATATGTCAGTAATACCACAGGTGTTTAGCTATGTCGAGCCTAAATACCATACTGGGTATATACTTAACGTCCACTTTTAGTTTTACTTTACAAAGAATTATATTTCCACAACTAGGTAAGTCTTACATTTTTATATTCATCATGTATTGCATTTGATTCAAGTACCAGGGAACTATTTTTTGTGTATGTTAACACAAAAAACATTCATTCTAAGAAATAGAATAATGTATCATTATGTCTAAAGGGAATGTGAGATAAATGTTTTTTTTATAGTCAACAACCTGTTCATCTTGAATCAATCACTTGTCAATTTGAAGATATGTGTTTCTCACCGCTGACTTAGGAATCACCCTTTCTCAGCTGCTTGGAGAAGACACTTTAATTCTTATAATATTCCTATACTTACTTGGTTACTATTTTTAAATACACATATGTTATTGGAATATTGTATTCAATACCAAAGAAATATGTTAGAAACATTATTTTATATTGATGAATATACATGAACGAGAAGCAGGTACTTGCTTCTAGTATTTCATTTTATTGCGTTTTTAATCTTCCATAAATTTATTTCAATATGTGATGAAAATAAAATCCTCTTAAATAACCAACCTTTTTTCTTTAAAGGAAATTATGAAGGTGCCTTTGGCATAAATTTCCATAGGCCTATTCGCTTTGTCTTTCAATTTATTCTCCATAATAATAAAAGATGGTGCTATCTCCAATATTCTTATTACTCGGTGAATGTTACCAAAAAGGTAATAAAGTGCTTACTCTATACCATTAGTTTGTATCCTCAAACGAACTTGAGTAATTGGGTGTAAAAGTTATAAGAATGGGATGGAATGAATGATTGTGAAATATATTTCACTTTACTCAAACCGAGTGCAATCATCACATTCAAATCTTGATTAGCTTTATCCTTGGAAACTTCTTAGAGATGAGACTTCATGTATCATCATCCATGTCTGTAGAGACCCGTATCCTGACGTACATTGACATTACATTACATTTGTGGAATACTTAGTACATAAAAAAAACACACACACAAGGATCGTAATAGTTTAGTGTCTTTGGAAACTCAGAACGTAATCTTCTAATCGTGGTGAAAGATCTTCAACATCTCTTATAAAGATCTTCCCTTTTTTTTACCTAAAACCTTTCTTTATATCCTGGGTAAAAGAAAACATAAAAGGGTGAGCTCAAATGCTTAGTAAGGGTAAACAAAAGAAATATCAATCACATCGTATTCATAAGAACATAACATTTTGGAAATCTTAACCTGCAAAAGAGAGCATAATTTCATAACATGGGATAAATCATGGCAGTGAAATGTAATCACAATAATCATAACTTAAAACATGAAACTTTGTGGCATTCAGACATAATCATAGAGAATCATTTCTTGTTAGTCAAGACTCATTGCCAAGACTATCTTAGTGGACAAAGTCCCTTTCTGAATCGAGTAACCCTCGTTTCAGTCCTGTTTCACTGAACCGGTATAACCTACCGTTCCAGCCCTATCTATCTCATGAGATATAAAATCTTTACCCAATGCATTGGAGGGAGATATAGGTCCCACCCATCTCATAATGAATCCTTTCTTATGTGTGCCACAAAATCATAAATCATACATCATTGCATAACCCATGTAATAAAAATGGGATTCTTAAACAACATGACATCATAAAACCATTCATATAAGATAAAGGAATTCATAAAAATAATTCCATCACAACATAGTCAAATCAATGTAATAATAGGGATAAAAACAGAACCCTTTTATTATCTTAGATGGAAAATAATTTTGATAAAATACTTGAACTCCATTCTTGAGGAAAATATCCTTTCTTCTTCAAAAACATTTTTTCCTTTCATAACATGTCATACAACTTTAAAATAATAGAATTTGATTAAAAATAAACTTGAAAACTTGTAAAGGAAGTTTCTTGGAAATAATGTTTTAAAAATTCATTCATGCCGTATAAGTTAAAAATAACATTCTCCTCGTACTTTTGTCGGAAAAGTCAAAAAGTACCTTATATGGTAACCAAAGGAAAGATTCCATTCATACAATGTGGTAAAAAGTCAATAAAGGGTAAAAATGACTTTCAAAATTCATGGGAGAATGGTAAACATTTTATGAAAACATTTTTAGAAAACATGGTCATGGATGTTAAACGTAACCCCAGTAAATACTTAAGTATAAGCAATCTCGGACAAAAATGAGATTGAAAATTTATCCCTTACCTTAGGTCCGACTTGCTTTGTACGTGTCCGAACCTCCTGTATAATGATTTACATAATGTTATTGACTTATTACAGAATCATATTCGTTGTTATGATATCATATATGGTTCTCTTATGGCTTCATATTACCCGGTCTTTTGTAAATTCATGTTAAAGTAGCGTTTTGGGTAAAATCATCTCATTTGTCGTTCGTGTTTTTAACTTGTAATTATTCATATGATTACTTAGATCATGATTACTTAATTCCAGAATATAAAACAAGATTTATATATAATATATATTCAGAATATACATATATATAATGGATCGATAAATGGAAAGAAATACACCGTTCATGGAGACGGTAGTCCGTACGTACGCATGAACGCTGTTTTCGTTTCCTTATTGAATGGAATTAAGTAGATGACATACATATAAATATAAATAATTCCAGTATCATTATTAGGTCATATATTTGAATAGTACTTATTATATATAATTTATAATCACTCATGAATGGTTAATCATTGAGAATGAATCTCATCGCGTCGTGGAGACGGTAGTCCGTACGTACGCACGAGCGATGATATCATTCCCATGGTCGTGGAATTGTGTTGAAGTGTATGTATACTATTTCAGTATCAATATCAATTTATAATAATCATATATAGTTACTCATTACACCTTTATATCCATCCAATTAAGGTGGTGGCGGAAAATAGATTACACCATGGCGTGGAGACGGTATTCCGTACGTACGCACGCGCGGTGATTTCCTTTTTTCCGTAGGATGGATAGAAGGTGAATTAGGGTTGTTTCATATTTATAATAACATATCAGTATGTAAGTAATACTGATGTTATTACTTTATCATGAAACAACTAAAGAAGAAGAAGTTGAAGAAGAAATAAATTGAAAAGATCGGTAATGGATATTACCTCTTCTTTGGAACGCCTCTTTGAATCCTCCACTTAAGGAACTAAGATTGATCTTTGAATAAAACCAGAACCTCTAGGATTATTCTAGGGAAGTGGAGAGGAGAAAATGGCAGGGGTTGGACGAGCTTGAGTGCTCAATTTTGGTGTGAGGAGGAGGGGGAGGAGGTGCCCTTTTATAAGGGAGGAGAGGGGCACCTTAGGAATTCTTAAAAATATTAATTTATAATAAATCTAACCCCACTTAAAAACTTCCAAAAATGACTCATATTCGAATATTAGATAAGATAAGGTTGTAATATCATCAACCAATAGAATTTAGACATGTTAGGAATTTATTTTAAACATTATCAACATGATTTATCCTTATTTAACCAATTTAATTTTATTTGTGGTAATAACATTCTAAATTTTAAATTATAACAAATAATTACTTATTTGTTGTGAATTGTCCAAAATTGTTTACTTTATAACATTATAGACCATATAAATATAAATTTATAATTTTTAAATTTTTTTTGTGATTTTTAAACAATTTTATAATATGTTATTTTTGTAAAATAACAATAGTGTCAATTTTGACACTATTCATTTATTTGAATTTAAATAAAATATATACAGAAGATATGTTCGAACTAAAAGCATTAATATTAAAAGGTCATATGTATCTATAAAATTAGTGTATCACATTAAATAGTTCATATAATATTTATTTTATTATTATTAAAACCATTTATTTGGTTTATCTCTTAATAAAATAATTACTACATCATTTTTGTATAATTATTTAATATAATTATTTGTTGTATAAAAATTAAAAATAAAATCCTATGATGAAGATAAATATATTACCTTTCGCAATAATACTTTTACTCGAATGTATCATCTTAAAATCACAATATTTAAATTGTTATATTTATTAAATTATGAAGGTGATAACTTTGGCATCATTTAAAATAAAATAATATAAGTGTCATAATCGCTTTTATAAGGCTCCAAATGGTCAAATATTCGACCATTGGATGATTATGGTTTATATTTACAAGTCCAATAAGTTTTGGTTAGGTATTTGTGCATTTATGGTCACTATTAGTTTAATAAAAACAATATTCTTGATTTTTCACTAGATAAACAATTTTGGTATCACTATTGTGTCATAATTAATGATAATTATTTAATCCCTAAAAATTATAAATAAATTTATATGATGTAGATAATTTCATTAGCTTTCTGGAGACTATTCATGTTCAAAGTTTCATGAAGATTATCACTAAATTAAAATTAATATACTTATAAGATTTAAGAGAGTGACATGTTGTCAATTTCTTTGGTTTTAATAATAATTAAGTTATTTTCATGGACAAATGTCCATTAAATGATTCTAATCAGACCCTTAGGTGATATGGGTCGACTTTTAGTCATCCAATATGATTTTGACATTTGTTAGGGTAATTTTAAAATATTATATTTACCCTTAATTACCCGATTTACCTTTAACTATGGTAAATAAAATTTACCGTAGTTACTATTCATAATTCCCAAAAATAAAAAGTAGCTTATTAAAATAATTTGGAACCACTGATTCCAAATATGGAATCCTTTTTTCCAAATTCAATACACAAAAGATGCAAAAATTAAATTAAAATTAATCCCGTTGTCGAAAGAAAACGGGTTTTTCTTTAAAACATTGCAAAAGATTGAATTGATTTAACCTACGAATTCAAGGTAAAATCAATGCTAATGACATACATTATATTAAATGGTAAAAATATATTCTATTTATACTTTAAAACCATTAAATATTATAATTTAACCACATAAGATATTATGATGAAAAAATTTGTTTTTAATTAAAATATAGCGTGTTTTTACTATTCATTAAAATATGAAAGTTATCGGAAAAATATCAAAACTTTATCTAATGTAAATTTTTATATTCTGATTCAAAATAAGAATATTATTTTGTAAAATTGAACATATAAACATGTCAAAAACCAGATTTAAAGTAGGTGCGCCATCCAAAGGCAGCAAAACTGCATTATTTGAAAAATACTTATTTTACCTGAAAAATTTATTTTGTTCTTATAACATGTTCTAGAAAATGTGTAAGATGAATAATAATGTTATAAAATTCAAAATTTAGTTAATACTATTCATAACGGCTAGTTCATGACAATATTATAATATATCATTGTTTATTAAAACTCGGTATTGCGTACAACACACGCTATCGAGGAAGGTCGCGATTGCGTGTAATGCAAGCCAAGTCAGGGTTGCGTGTTGTGAAAGAATCCTTCGTTGTTTCGTATAACAGATTCCAACCATATTCCATTTATACATTTAATATATATATATATATATATATATACTCAATGTTGCATAGAATAACTATTATCAAAATTGTGTGTAACACGGTCCAAGAATAGTGTTGCGTATACTACAAGCTAATACGATGTTGCGTATAGCACAAGGTAATCTTGGTGTAGAATACAACACAAGACATTAATTAAATTAAAAGAGTATTTTTCATAAAATCTCGGGGTGTTACATTCTACCCCCCTTAAAATGAATTTCACCCTCGAAATTCGTCGGGGTTATAAATGGTTTACTATTTGAAAGTTTCTTTGATAGAAACCCACATCGTAAAAAGGAAAACCAAAACTTATCTTTAAAAACTAAAGTATAAAACGTAATGGTTACCCAAGTCCTCTAATCACTGGGTATCCACATAGGAGAACATAGGTGAAAATATGGACATGGAAGAGAAATCTAACCGTCATGTTCTGATGGAGAGTGGTAGAGGACATGGCTATGAAAAAGCTAACAATCACAAAGCCATACATTTGTGATGATCTAAGGTACCATCCGATTCATTAGATATAAGATCACTAGGACAACATTTTTGGTTTTCAATATCATTTCCCTAAAGTTGAAAAATTTGAATTAGAAGAAATACTTACTTGATTTTGGTACAATCTAACTGTTGTTCGTGAATTTAACAATTTCCACTTCATCCCATAAAGAAATGAAGTTGAATTTGTTATTCGTGATGTGTTAGCAGATCATGTGATAGAATGATGGGTTATTCCATCTCTTTCAAACAAAATGTTATCAAAAGTTATAAGTCCATCTTGTGGTTAGATTAATCGTAAATGGTTCCAAAAATGAACTTATACTTCGTATATCATACCGCTTAATAAAATAAAACTAGTTTATACTAACCAGGGACTTCCTGTAGGCCAGTGGTAGGTGATAAATGCCAGTCGCACTTCGGTTGTGGGTTCGATTCCCACAGCCTTGTCTGAAGCGATGGGCTGTCGCCCATCCTCCAGGTTTTCCTTTTTCTAAAACTATATTACTATAACATCCCATCAATAATATCGAAAAAACAATAATAACTTATGTCCAACATAATCCATTATAATCTTTAGGCTTATCCATAATACTGCAGTCCACTCTCATAATATAGTGAAAACGATTACCAGAGATTTAATACTGTCGTTGATCCCCATATATCATAAGATATGTCTTATTGGTCACATTCCAAACATTCAAAGGCCTTAATCATGTATTCTCTTGAATACCCATTGAACCTTAGTGAAAACATGAATGCAGTTAAAAGTTAACACTTTCCACATACCAAAATCCCCAAAATTCTATATACTCTAACCATGATATCACTTAGTCCTTATATCAATCATGAGCTCATGAATACAATCAAACATCTCATTATCTTCTTATCCTTTCATTATGCACATATCATCTACTTTTCAAAATATTTGAATCACTTTTCATAGTTACCGGTACCTTAAAATTATTGAAAACCACAATAGACCAATACTTAAATATTTCAACACACCTCAACAACATTATTCTTGAATACCAAAACACTTCTGTCCATCCACATCAATGATTATCCTGGAATAAGTCCTTACTTGATTTAGAAGTAACTTTTTAGGTCAGGGCATTGAGTTGGGTAATGCCCATGTTCTCCACAAATAAGACATTGAACTCCATAACAGTCTGTCACTCTATGACCCTTTTCTCCACACAGATAACATCGGTCCCTCCATTTGAGGTATTCCTCAAGGTTCTTCTTCCCTTCTTTAGAAATCTCAATCTTCCTTTCTTTATGCTCCTCAACATGCGAACATGCATAATAGTCTATCTTCCTCTTCTTTGATGAATTAGGCATACCACTAAATTTCACCTTGTTAATCATATATCGCAATGATTGATTCGGCATAATCACAACATCTTTCTCTCTAGGCATTACACAATTTTGTTGCTCATAGTCACCAATTTGTCCATTGGATTCAATGTTAACTGAATTCCTTTTGGTTCCCTCCATTAACTAAAACACAAAAATAATTTTGTGAGAATCAAAAATCATGCTAGAGAAAACAACATAGTAAAGGGAAAGTATCCTCAATACCTAAATTCTTAGGTTTAATCTAATATCGTTACAATAGTTCTAGGAATATATCCTATATGTATACTTATCCTTAGGGACATCCCTAGACATACCTTAGAAATAACTCTAGGGATCTCACTAATGTTTTCGCATCCTAGTTTCCAAAGGTTGACTAAACCTTTCCTCTGATACCAACTGTAGAGACCCATATCCTGACATACATTGACATTACATTACATTTTTGGAATACTTAGTACATAAAAAAAACACACACACAAGGATCGTAATAGTTTAGTGTCTTTGGAAACTCGGAACGTAATCTTCTAATCGTGGTGAAAGATCTTCAACATCTCTTATGAAGATCTTCCCTTTTTTACCTAAAACCTTTCTTTATATCCTGGGGAAAAGAAAACATAAAAGGGTGAGCTCAAATGCTCAGTAAGGGTAAACAAAAGAAATATCAATCACATCGTATTCATAAGAACATAACATTTTGGAAATCTTAACCTGCAAAAGAGAGCATAATTTCATAACATGGGATAAATCATGGCAGTGAAATGTAATCACAATAATCATAACTTAAAACATGAAACTTTGTGGCATTCACACATAATCATAGAGAATCATTTCTTGTTAGTCAAGACTCATTGCCAAGACTATCTTAGTGGACAAAGTCCCTTTCTGAATCGAGTAACCCTCGTTTCAGTCCTGTTTCACTGAACCGGTATAACCTACCGTTCCAGCCCTGTCAATCTCATGAGATATAAAATCTTTACCCAATTCATTGGAGGGAGATATAGGTCCCACCCATCTCATAATGAATCCTTTCTTATGTGTGCCACAAAATCATAAATCATACATCATTGCATAACCCATGTAATAAAAATGGGATTCTTAAACAACATGACATCATAAAACCATTCATATAAGATAAAGGAATTCATAAAAATAATTCCATCACAACATAGTCAAATCAATGTAATAATATGGATAAAAACAGAACCCTTTTATTATCTTAGATGGAAAATAATTTTGATAAAATACTTGAACTCCATTCTTGAGGAAAATATCCTTTCTTCTTCAAAAACATTTTTTCCTTTCATAACATGTCATACAACTTTAAAATAAAAGAATTTGATTAAAAATAAACTTGAAAACTTGTAAAGGAAGTTTCTTGGAAATAATGTTTTAAAAATTCATTCATGCTGTATAAGTTAAAAATAACATTCTCCTCGTACTTTTGTCGGAAAAGTCAAAAAGTACCTTATATGGTAACCAAAGGAAAGATTCCATTCATACAATGTGGTAAAAAGTCAATAAAGGGTCAAAATGACTTTAAACATTCATGGGAGAATGGTAAAAATTTTATGAAAACATTTTTAGAAAACATGGTCATGGATGTTAAACGTAACCCCAGTAAATACTTAAGTATAAGCAATCTCGGATAAAAATGAGATTGAAAATTTATCCCTTACCTTAGGTCCGACTTGCTTTGTACGTGTCCGAAACTCCTGTATAATGATTTACATAATGTTATTGACTTATTACAGAATCATATTCATTGTTATGATATCATATATGGTTCTCTTATGGCTTTATATTACCCGGTCTTTTGTAAATTCATGTTAAAGTAGCGTTTTGGGTAAAATCATCTCATTTGTCGTTCGTGTTTTTAACTTGTAATTATTCATATGATTACTTAGATCATGATTACTTAATTCCAGAATATAAAACAAGATTTATATATAATATATATTCAGAATATACATATTTATAATGGATAGATAAATGGAAAGAAATACACCGTTCATGGAGACGGTAGTCCGTAGGTACGCATGAACGCTGTTTTCGTTTCCTTATTGAATGGAATTAAGTAGATGACATACATATAAATATAAATAATTCCAGTATCATTATTAGGTCATATATTTCAATAGTACTTATTATATATACTTTATAATCACTCCTGAATGGTTAATCATTGAGAATGAATCTCATCGCGTCGTGGAGACGGTAGTCCGTACGTACGCACGAGTGATGATATCATTCCCATGGTCGTGGAATTGTGTTGAAGTGTATGTATAATATTTCAGTATCAATATCAATTTATAATAATCATATATAGTTACTCATTACACCTTTATATCCATCCAATTAAGGTGGTGGCGGAAAATAGATTACAGCACGGCGTGGAGACGGTATTCCGTACGTACGAACGCGCGGTGATTTCCTTTTTTCCGTAGGATGGATAGAAGGTGAATTAGGGTTTTTTCATATTTATAATAACATATCAGTATGTAAGTAATACTGATGTTATTACTTTATCATGAAACAACTAAAGAAGAAGAAGTTGAAGAAGAAAGAAATTGAAAAGATCGGTAATGGATATTACCTCTTCTTTGGAACGCCTCTTTGAATCCTCCACTTAAGGAACTAAGATTGATCTTTGAAGAAGACCAGAACCTCTAGGATTATTCTAGGGAAGTGGAGAGGAGAAAATGGCAGGGGTTGGATGAGCTTGAGTGCTCAATTTTGGTGTGAGGAGGAGGGGGAGGAGGTGCCCTTTTATAAGGGAGGAGAGGGGCAACTTAGGAATTCTTAAAAATATTAATTTATAATAAATCTAACCCCACTTAAAAACTTCCAAAAATGACTCATATTCAAATATTAGATAAGATAATGTTTTAATCTCATCAACCAATAGAATTTTGACATGTTAGGAATTTATTTTAAACATTATCAACATGATTTATCCTTATTTAACCAATTTAATTTTATTTGTGGTAATAACATTCTAAATTTTAAATTATAACAAATAATTACTTATTTGTTGTGAATTGTCCATAATTGTTTACTTTATAACATTATAGACCATATAAATATAAATTTATAATTTTTAAATTTTTTTTGTGATTTTTAACAATTTTATAATATGTTATTTTTGTAAAATAACAATAGTGTCAATTTTGACACTATTCATTTATTTGAATTTAAATAAAATATATACAGAAGATATGTTCAAACTAAAAGCTTTAATATTAAAAGGTCATATGTATCTATAAAATTAGTGTATCACATTAAATAGTTCATATAATATTTATTTTATTATTATTAAAACCATTTATTTGGTTTATCTCTTAATAAAATAATTACTACATCATTTTTGTATAATTATTTAATATAATTATTTGTTGTATAAAAATTTAAAATAAAATCATATGATGAATATAAATATATTACCTTTCACAATAATACTTTTACTCGAATGTATCATCCTAAAATCACAATATTTAAATTGTTATATTTATTAAATTATGAAGGTGACAACTTTGGCATCATTTAAAATAAAATAATATAAGTGTCATAATCGCTATTATAAGGCTCCAAATGGTCAAATATTAGACCATTGGATGATTATGGTTTATATTTACAAGTCCAATAAGTTTTGGTTAGGTATTTGTGCATTTTATGGTCACTATTAGTTTAATAAAAACAATATTCTTGATTTTTCACTAGATAAACAATTTTTGTATCACTATTGTGTCATAATTAATGATAATTATTTAATCCCTAAAAATTATAAATAAATTTACATGATGTAGATAATTTCATTAGCTTTCTGGAGACTATTCATGTTCAAAGTGTCATGAAGATTATCACTAAATTAAAATTAATATACTTATAAGATTTAAGAGAGTGACATGTTGTCACTTTATTTGGTTTTAATAATAATTAAGTTATTTTCATGAAAAAATGTCTATTAAATGATTCTAATCCGACCCTTAGGTGATATGGGTCGACTTTTAGTCATCCAATAGGATTTTGACATTTTTTAGGGTAATTTTAAAATATTATATTTACCCTTAATTACCCGATTTACCTTTAACTACGGTAAATAAAATTTACCGTAGTTACTATTCATAATTCCCAAAAATAAAAAGTAGCTTATTAAAATAATTTGGACCCACTGATTCCAAATATGGAATCCTTTTTTCCAAATTCAATACACAAAAGATGCATAAATTAAATTAAAATTAATCCCGTTGTCGAAAGAAAACGAGTTTTTCTTTAAAACATTGCAAAAGATTGAATTGATTTAACCTACGAATTCAAGGTAAAATCAATGCTAATGACATAAATTATATTAAATGGTAAAAATATATTCTATTTATACTTTAAAACCATTCAATATTATAATTTAACCACATAAGATATTACGATGAAAAAAGTTGTTTTTAATTAAAATATAGCGTGTTTTTACTATTCATTAAAATATGAAAGTTATCGGAAAAATATCAAAACTTTATCTAATGTAAAATTTTATATTCTGATTCAAAAGAAGAATATTATTTTGTCAAATTGAACATATAAACATGTCAAAAACCAGATTTAAAGTGGGTGCGCCATCCAAAGGCGGCAAAACTGCATTTTTTGAAAAATACTTATTTTACCTGAAACATTTATTTTGTTCTTATAACATGTTCTAGAAAATGTGTAAGATGAATACTAATGTTATAAAATTCAAAATTTAGTTAATACTATTCATAATGGCTAGTTCATGACAATATTATAATATATCATTGTTTATTAAAACCCGGTATTGCGTACAACACACGCTATCGAGGAAGGTCGTGATTGCGTGTAATGCAAGCCAAGTCAGGGTTGCGTGTTGTGAAATAATCCTTCGTTGTTTCGTATAACAGATTCCAACCATATTCCATTTATACATTTAATATATATATATATATACTCAATGTTGCATAGAATAACTATTATCAAAATTGTGTGTAACACGGTCCAAGAATAGTGTTGCGTATACTGCAAGCTAATACGGTGTTGCGTATAGCATAAGGTAATCTTGGTGTAGAATACAACACAAGACATTAATTAAATTAAAAGAATATTTTTCATAAAATCTCGGGGTGTTACAATGTCATGATGTAACAACCACAACTAACATCATAAAATGCTGATAAAATTATGACAGAGCCATTATATGATTGATTCATGAGTCTCATATAAGCATTTTTTACTCCCTCACTTCGTGAGGTGGATTAACAGGTTGGGACACTAGCAACTGGAAGTTTCTTTATAGTAATATAGTGTGTGAGTGCCTATACTACATTTTTGAAATTCATGCTAGTTTAGACATTAACTTTGTCTTATGTTTACCATAGTTTTATTGTGTTATTACATGTAATTCTCTATAAATAAAATTTAGCATATTAGTACCTTTTATGTTGATTACCTATTTTGACATTACTAATTAATTTAACCATTAAATATCTCCCACTAATTTATCAAATTATAGGAACCCACTGTAATAGAATCAGAATAGTCTATCGTTTGAGTATTCTAGTGACAAGGATCCCAAAACCTCCCTCATAGTCTACAAGGTATGGATACACCACTACTCGGAGGGTCTAATGTAGGCTTTTGGCTGGCCAACCACATTAACTCATGGTTCCTTGATCTGTGGAGTAAAGTCCCAGCTTCTAAAATTATTTCTTGATTTACTCAACACTTTCCTATAATATTACAACAAGCTAGATGTGACTATTTATTTGCTGAAATTTTAGTTAAGTCAACCTATAACCCTAATAAGACATCCCCAGTAGTAAGAGGCGCCCTCAGCTATGGCATGTCCAGCACCCCAAACACCCAGTTTTGTTCAAACATTAATGATGGAAGGCTATGATAACATAATATTTCATTGATGGTTTTATATTTTTCTTTCAATGAATGTAATCCATATCTATTAATCTTTTTCATCTATCTTGTCATGCCCACAACTGAACTTTAATATAGAAATATACACTGCTTATTTATGCTTTTTATTATCTATTATTTTATATAGTTCTCCCGCTATTTTAAAATGCATAAAATAATAAATAAATGCATAATGGTAAACTACTAACCAACTGGTCTTGAGCATCTAAATGACCAAAGGGAATCATACCTGAGTCAAATTCTTGATTCTTGATGCAGCTTTCCTCTGTCTTGTATGTTCTATTGTCTTCTGAAGTATCGCCTTTTCTTGGCGGGGTCAATGTCATGTGTTTGAGCACTGCCTCATCTTGGCAGGATCCATGTGTCATCTTGAATTGTCTTGGACAATGAACACTGCCTCATCATGGTGGGGTCCATGTCGTTCACCATCTTTGTCCAATATAAAATAACACTCGTGCGCAGGCGGGAGAACTAGTGGGATAAATGTACATCAGGAAAATTAGTTGTGCATTCCCTTATACATATCAAAAAAAAAATAAAGACAATGTGTAGACCATCATTTAATTAATTACAATCATCGCACATAGCTAAATAATTAATTAAATATATAATTAAATACAGACATACAAGGGTCGATCCTCAAGACCAGTATGCAGGAAAAATAAGGCGCGATAAAATTAAAATGCATTAAATAAGTAAGAGGGTTTATTTAATTAAATTAATTAAATTAAATGAATTAAATAATTCAAACAATATAATTATTTATTGGTCCTACAATTAATTAATCAATTTAAATAAATTCAATTAAATTTAATTAATTTGACTCTTGTATCAAAAATTATTTAACCACAAATGAATATTTTAATCAATTTAATTTAATTCTAAAATTAAACTAATTATAAATATTAATTTGATTGGTCTGGGCTCTAAGAACCCCATTTAGGGTCTGTGCAGGTTGGACTGAACCGATGAAGGTCCATACCATGCCATTCAGACCATTTTAGGCTAAGTGGACCTACCTCGATCGATTCTAAGTCAGGTAGACCCACTCGGGCCATTTATAGGCTAATCGAGTCTAATGGAAAAAAGAGGGGCAAGGAGGTGTACCTCGTAGTTTGGATTGACCGTAACTTAGCCTGCAAGGCTGACTTGGACTGCCATTGGCCACATCTGGGGTCGGCTGGGTGTGCGATGAAGTATGGAAACACTGGTGTGACATGATGAAGGCAGACGGAGCGACCATCATTTTCCACGAGCGAGTCTGGCGCAAGTTTCCTAGTTCTCCACTAGAGGGAGCTGGGAGGATACATTCCTATGATAGATGGCTAGGAGGCGTGCTATCTAGCCACGAGAAGGGTGGCGATGCCAATGTCCGCAAAATGCTGGCCATCGTGGAGGGAGGCTTCCGGTACAGTCTTGCAGTGGGTCATGTGCATGATGCCCAAAAGTCGGGCGGCAAAGTCCTACTGTGTGCGCCGTGGAAAGGGAACAGAGGTCTAGGGAGGTCGGTGTTCAGGCGGGAGGTATTTGGCTAGGACTAGCCTGGATAGAGTATGAGTGCGAGCGGGGGGGGGGGGGGGAGTCGATCGGGATGCAACTAGGGTGGTCCGGGGAGAGGAGGTGGTTGGGAAGACTGGTGCCGCGCTAGGCTCTGGAGACAGTTGCTTTGCACGCTGCGGCTTGCTACGAGCCTGAGTGGTAGGGCGGTGAGTCCTCTAGCGATGCTACCTAGATTTGTTGTGGGGTACATGGGCCGCAGCTGGAGAAGACGACCTACGGTCTGCGCTAACCCTAGGTGATACCCTTTTTTAATCAAAATCAATATTTTTGGTAGCTTCTATAACCCGCTGCCCCAACCCCTTTATGTTTTCCCTTTTCTTTAACATCTCCTCCCCCTGTTTCTTTTAAAGTCAAGTCTCCCCAGTTAGTTATTTGGGTTTTCCACAACCAAAAATTTCCAAAGGCTAAATATCCTTTTAATTTAACAATAATAAAATTAATATAATTGAATAATAATATATTATTATTATATTATTATAATAATAATATAAATATTATAATAATAATAAAATTATTATACAAATTATTAAATTTATATTTTTTGCATATAATTTTGCATATAATTTTAATCATATCCTATGAACGATCTAAACTTGATCGGTTCATCAGAATGAATGAAATCTAATACCTGCGATCAAACCACAAAAGCAATCCAATCTGAAAAATTAAAATGGCCATAACTTGGCCGTTTGAGATCGGATCAATGCACGGTTTAAACCGTTGGGACTGTATTTGAACCTTATACTTAATTTTATTCAAATTAATTTTATTTTTCTATGAAAATAAACGTGATCCCTTTGATACCACTAATAGGTTTTGGGTCCCGCAACGGAAGCCGGTGGGCCGATGATTTTAAAATATTTCACCAACAAGTCTACAGAACATGTCAACACCGCTGATCGGAGGCCCTCTAAGGGCTGAGGATCTCATGTAAATTGTAAAGAGAAAAAAATTAAATTGAAAACATACTCGTTTCAAATTCAAAGTCTCACTCGACTGAAACTCTTCGCTGGCGATCGCTGCTTGAAGAATCCATATTGGGATCCCTCTAGATCATCCAAAGGTGCTTTTAAAAATATGCTAGAATGCCGATTGTTGAATTTTGGGTGCTAGCCCAGAGATCCGATGAGGATTTCAATGTCCCGATGATCACCAAATCGAGATTCCTTTGATGCTTGAGGGAGATCTTGACCCAAACTCTTGGATCAACTGTTTCTCTTTTTAGGAAGCAGGAGGATAGAGGGGATCTCAATTTTCATTCCATGAAAGTGAATGAATAGTGAATGACCACCCATGATAGAGGTCTCCTCCTTTATTTATAGCGGAATTGATAAATACCCGGTAGGGTTCCCTGACCCCTGTTTATTTCAACGTCAACTACATAAATAATTTTGACAAACTAAACAATGCCAAAAAAATTATTATTTTATCCCATACTTGTAATATATATAAAATATATTACGTGATAAAATATGAGCCATCTAACTCGACTCGATGCCCCACTAAATATTAAAAGAACCTTGAATATTAAAATAATATTCGTTTGAATAATATTTCCTCTTATTTACTAAACTTGTAAATACATTAAATAAATTCAATCCCAAATATTCATAACTTGAATATTAATGTATTTATTTAATTCTTTTGGTGACCAAAAACTTGGAAAAACTCGGACCCCATGGTGGGGCCCACTATGTCTATATATATATTCAACTGAATAGGGTGAATTCTTGAATTCGCTATTTTGTGTGACCCTTTAGGCCCTATCTCGATGCTAGTGAATAAAATCCAAAGATCATGAGTGGAGTCTAGCAACCCATCATGGACCCTAAAGAGATAAGTATTTTCATAACAATGATAACCAACCTTTGAATACTGACTGTGTACTATAATATCTTTGCCATTAAATATCTCATAAAGAAGGATGCACACTTGTGTCATCATCCTTTTCTTGCTTTATTATTTTTTGATCTTACCAGAAGGATTTACCTTTATACTAATTTGGCTAAATACTTAATAAGGAAACACCATCCTGATCACCCAATAATGAGATATACAACTTCCTAAACTTGGAAGAGACAAATAATTTCTTGATAATTCAACCAATGTCATACCACCAACGATGCACCCAACACAAGCTACGTCACAACGATTTCAATACCATGGTTTTTTCCTTGCATCAAAGTAGAAAATCAAATGATATACATTGGTAATGATATCAAGTCAGGAGACCAATACACATGTATGTGGATAAGAACGACTAGTGACACCCAAAACATGTGGTGTTTATATTGGCGGGTCTTTCCTCATGATCATACTACTAAAAATCACCAAGTGAAAACTTCATGAGAAGAAGTCTCAATGCTTATAATACCCTAACACTATATGGTCAGACATCTAATATTTCCATTAAATAAGATGTATCTAGACCATATAACATATATTTAAGATTAAGATCATAGTATCTCAAGGTTCTCATTATAGCCTAGGATTTTCTATAACCTCTCACCATGAAAATTAACCTTTGGAAATCAGCATTATAATAGTGGACACAGAAAAGTACACACTATAATAGTAAGATGACATCATGTATAACTAACTATAAAAATGATATAGTAATCAAAAGTACTCCATACTTGGGTTTAGGTAACCCACTATTTCAATAATGAATAGTGAGGAATAATATTTTTTTTGGGTGTCCTAAATGTGGAATATCACAATATAAGTTGAAAGAAAAATGATAGGTTGATTTAGCAGTTATAGAGACCCATGCCAAAGTAATTTTTGTATCTTCCTAAAATTCATATTTTGAGATGTTTATTTGAAAATTCACATGATTAAAAATTGTTAAGTTGAAATGTAGATGACCAAATATGTGCGGGAAAATTACAGCATTTAGCTAACATTCCACAATTGAAGAGAATTGATCACCGATTTCTTACATTCGAAAATGAAGTTAGAAATATATGACTTGGACTATGCATTGATGACAAGAATCTATATCGATTCCTTAGTAGTATGCATAGTTCATTGTTTTTTTAATTGGTACTTTACAAATTATTTCATGATTTTTTTATGAAGAAAAAATATGTCATGTTGTGTTTAATGATGTCTAGAGCATATAACATAGAAATGATATTGATGTATTCTTGTCATCATTAATTGATGATTTGAATCTTTTATCGGAGGAAGGTATTAGGGTGTATGACTCTTATAAAATGGAATATTTTCATCTACATGAAAAGATTATGTTTACTATAAATTACTTACCTACTTATGGAAATTTTTATGGATATAGTGTTAAGAGGAATAAAGATTTTCCAAATTGTAAACAACATACTTAATATTTTAAAATACATAATGGGAGAAATGTAGTATAAATGGGTCATTGAATGTTTCTATATATGTAACACTATTATTTAAGATGAAATAAGTAATATAACTGCTCATAATAATGTTATATTGTTCCAAAACCTTTTCCTAATGATCAGTATTTTAATATGGTGAGAAATGTGATGTGACATTCGAAAAAAAATCTAGTATTGATTGAAATATTTGGATGCAACATTCAATATTTTTTGAGCTACAATATAAGAGATATCATGTGGTCTGAAATAACGTTTGTTTCATGCACATAGAGATAAATATTTTTGACAGATTGATTGGGACTTTGCTATATTTTAAAGGAAAGAATAAAGATGGGTTGAATTCAATATTGGAATTACTCTCAATGGGAATATGTTTGGAGTTAGATCCCACTCCTTATGGAATTTGAACATTCTTTCCCTTAGTTTGTCCAAAATTATCCAATATAGATAAAATTAGCTTCTATTAGTGTCTTCCTAATATCAAAGTGCCATAGGGTTACTCTTCAGATGTAAAAAAGTGTATGTATTTAAGAGATTGGAAGTTGAAAGGTATGAAATGTCTTTATTTTCAAGTATTGATGTAACCACTCGTAATAGTTTAATTTCATGTAATATTTCCCATCCATTTTAGAATAACTATCATGAAGGTGTGTTATTTTTAAAATTAAATTTTCAATAAGGTGATTGATCCCAATGTATTTTCAAATTTATAGAACCAAGTGGTTTATATATTTTTTCAATTTGAAATATATTTTCCTCTATCTATTTTTGATATTATGTTGCATTTAATGGCTCATTATGCGTGATAAATAATCTTGAACTATATAACTATGTTGGATGTATCCTTTTGAAAGGTATATGAAGATTTTTAATGGGTATGTTAAGAATCCATATTGACTAGAAGCCTCCTTTGCTGAGAAGATTATTTTTGAGGAGGTTGTTGAGTTTTATAAATGCTATGTGTCTTTAGTGGAGCACTTAAATTTTTCTACATCTCACCACGTGTGAGAAGATAATAGGGGAAATGGGATCCATCGATTGAAGGTAAAATCATTGATAGGTGAACAAATAAGGAATTTACATTTATAAATATTGAATAACAAATATGATGATGATCCATATATGAAGTTACATATTAATGTGTTGCAATAATGTTATCCAAAGACGGAATATATGTGGATTTTTAGTGAGCATAAAAAAATCTTTTTTTCCATGGCTTAATGAGACCATTCTTGGTAGATCAGATGCATCATAAACATTGAGATGGTTAGTGTGTGGTCCAAATTTATATTTGATAACATTTTCTGAGTATGAGATTAACAACTATACATTTTATATGAAAGATTAATATAATAAAAGTGAAGTTCGTAATAGTATTTTATTGGTTTTTACAAAAAGAATGGAATTTTTGGAGTGCCAAAGGCAAAATAAAAATCTCTATATTAAGTGAAAATTATAGTCATTGAAGAAATATGAGAGGATGATGACATTAAATTTGATGTTCCAGTGTTTAACTGAAAATGGTTTATTGGTAACAATAGTTTTAGAAAATACGATTTTGGAATTACACTAGTTAATCTGAATAGATTGGAATAAACAAATGATGCTTTTCTTTGGGAAACACATGATTTTTTCCATATTCTTAGTCAATATGACATGTAGTGGCCTATTGTTTTGTATGAAAAAAATATAATGTTAGTGATGAAAAACTTGATGAAGCTGGTGATATTTGTGAGATCTCTAATTCCATGGAATGTTTAATAGATAACATTGATAAGAAAATCATAGAAATGATTTATGCCATAAAGAATAGTCATGAAAAAAGAATTTAGGAAAACTACCTTTAGTACATTCATAATATTATAGGCTATATATGTTTATTTTTTATTTACTTTTTAAAAATTAACAAAATGTTAGAGTTTTTATTTTTATTTTCTTTATTAAAACATGTATTATGCCAAATATGTTAAATTACTTGTTTATTTTAGTTTAGTTTTTTTATATTTTACAATTTTTACCGCTACTCAACTTATCTATTAATTAATTTTGTTAAAAAATAATTATTTTAAATATAATATGTTATATATAAAAAATATCGTATAAAAAAGATTATTCAGAAAATATTTTTTTTAGTGTAAAAATGATTTATTAAATTAGGAAAATTTTCCTATTAAAAACCATTTTTATATTTGTTTTCTTTATTTTATGTATTTTTATCTCTGATTAATTTTTCTAGCATTTTTGTTAATTAATATAACAAATATGAATAAAAATTTGGCTAGTTTAGTATACTGTATATTGAATTATTTTTCATTTATTCAAATATAATTATTTTTAGTCGAAAAAATGGTGTTATACGTTTGAGGATTTTCACTATTTATCTACCATTTTTGGATTTGTTTTCATTCATTTATGTCATTTTATCTCTCTTTAATGTTGTTATAATTTTAGTTAACTTTAACAAATATGAATACAAACATGTTTCGTTTAGTTTACTTTTTGTTTGATAATTTTTTATTTTTACTTACATTTGCATGTAATAGTTGAATTTGAATATTTGTTTACTAATTGCTTATTTCATTGATTTGTAGTATAATGACTAATCAATCATCATATCCACCACATAATTCTTCAGAAAATCATACACATACATTTGGGGAGGAATGTACACATGATCTTTTTGATGAGTGTTCTCATCATTAATTACCAGATACATCTACTTTTATTGGGGGGAAAGAGTTTGAGGGTTGGTAAATATGGGAGAACATAGTTACCAAAATTATCAGTTTCTTGTAGAATTGACTGGTGGAAACTGATTTAATTTTATTATAGTGATATTTTAAGATGACTGAATTTAAAAAAGTTCAATATTTTAATTGGAGTGCATGCTAAAAGAAAAGTTAATATTTTTTTTGATGATTGGAGAAGTGTCAAAAAATTAATAATATTTTTGTAATGGGATACCATTATTATACGTTCATTTTTTATTATTTAACTTATCATGAAATTTTTATTATAATTTATTTAATATACTTTTTATCAAATGACATATGATATACCTAATACTAGAGGATTTAGAAAAAAATTTTTATCATAGGATTCTAAGAGATGAATGCATTTTAAATTAACCTCACATAAGACTTAATTTTTGGGCATAGACTAATTCATAATCCATGTGATATATATCAATTTATAGGTGAATATATATTGATGATATTTGTTGAAAGTCGGTAACAAGAATCATTTATGGTAAGTACAATGTTAAATTTTAGATTTTTTTCTTATATTAATGATCATGCTAATTAATTATTTGTTCTTAATTTATAATAAGCAATGAGATATATTTAGGATATCCAATCTATAAAAGTATATTTTGGTCTGAGTGAGTATCTCAAGAGGGGGGGGGGGGGTTAATTGAGTAACTAATAAAATTTCTTTTAAAACTAGATTGTTTTGAAATCCCCATAATAGTTAAATATGGTATAGTTTAACAAAATCAGTAGTAAGATATAGATCATAATATTTACAAGGATATCTTTAAAGATTGATTAGTTATCATATGAATAATATATAATATTATTGAATCCTTTAAAATCAATTAACTCTATCAAAATTGGATATAAACATGAATTTAGATAAACTGTCAAAGTATGATTTTTTTTTACTTTTAATTTTTTTTTTATTTTATGGAAGAAAAGTAGTAAAACAAAATTAAATTTGAGAGAAGAAAGATTGAATACAAGGGGTTTAGTATAAAGTTGAGACTTAGTCCTCTCTACTTGGTGATCACCCACCAAATAGAAGTTTATATTACATAAATTCAATGATATAAAACCTTGATTTGGTTTTACAATAGTTAACACTATCCAAGTCACACACAACCTCTTCCACAGATATTCGTAGGAGTACAAAGAAACAGGTTACATAAGGACCTCTACCACAATTATTTGTGGGAGAAATAAATAGGAAATGTGTTTGAGAATATATCAAGTATCTTCCATTTTAGAGGAGGATATAATGTGTGTATATAAAATAGAGTATAGAAGACACTTCTTAAAAAGATATAAATATTAAAATAAATGAGAAATCTAAGAGTGTATAGTTTATAGAAGCTTATTCTATTGCAATGTAGCTTGTGACTCTTGATTTGATTCGATAATGAATCTTGAGTCAAGTTATTCCAACATCTACAAAAAAACAGAGTGTCCTCACTCTTGTTTTTTGAGTAGAGAAAACCACTAGATGATTTGAGTTTTTCATTATTTAGTCGAATGAACACAACAGGAGAGCTCTTCATGTTTTCAATTAGGTTCTGCTCTTTAGCTCTCAGATATTTAGTGAATCACGTGATACTTATATCCACATGTTTATTCTTTGTTTATGTTATCCTCTATAGACACTATGTGTCTTTGTATGTTCCAAGTGAGTGTGTACTCCACTTTTATCTGTTATAGGAATATCCAAATCAGCTTTCTTTGATTTCATGTTCTGATAAGATTTCTGTTAAACATTTAAGAAACAATTTTTAAAACAGTAAATGGAATTAAATTCAATAAATATAGCCGTTAGAGTAATGTAATTCAAAATAAGTAAAGTAATAAAAATAGTGGTGGTGCCATGGGATCTAGTGGTGTAAGGCCCTAGAGGTATGTTGCTCTGGTGGTATGTTGCTGAAAGTATAAAACTTGAGGTATTTTGTTAACAGTATGAAACTAGAAGTGTGAATCTCCAATGGTATGGTTTTCTAGTGGTATGTTGGACATAGCCAAATTTTCGTATGTTGACAGTGTCTCAACTAATATTGTTTAGTTTGGCATTGTATGATCTAACAACGTCTCAGATATAGGAATTTTTTTAGTGTTGGTGGTATGAGTATGGTGGTGTGATATTGAAGGTGCCTCATAAAGTAGTATACCATACTTTTGCATATTGGAATTCTAATGTCAAGACATCTTGGTAGTGTTTCTATCAATGGTTTCTCATACTTTGTTAATTTTTCAAACAAACAGTATGACAATATAACAGTGTGATCTCCTTGTGGTATCTCAGATTTATATATTTTTGTGGTGATGGTGTTTCATTGAAAATGGTGTTTGTCTTAATTTTTTGTATCTCAATGGTGTCTTATACTTATATAGATTTATCCCCTATTCTCAAAAAACAGATTACTTGTAGGAAAACATGAAATTCATCAGTATTTTTTGAATCAAGATTTTTTGATTGATTACAGGAAAAAATAATTTCATCAGTATTTTTAAATTAATTATTTTTTGATTGCTTACAAGAATACATGAAATTCACTAGTAATGTTTGAATCATTATTTTGTGATTTCTTATAAGAAATCATGAAATTTATTAGTATTTATAGTATCATGATTTTGTGATCATTAAAACTAGGAGGTCATCAATCTCCCCCTATTGATGATCATAAATCATGACATCAAAAGAATATTATAAATGTAAAAAAAGGTTAGCATCGATATTACACAAGGTTAACCCTGATATCCAAGGTAAGATCCAAATATAAATCAAGATTTTTCATTAATAGCATCTGATGATGGTTCAAGGAAAATAATAATAAAATAAGTAGTATTAAAGGTATGTATCATAAAAAATATCAAATATAGTAATGTTAAAAAATAGATATAAATAATTCCATAAAATACTTCAAAAAACAGTTTATGTATACCATAAAATTGCTTAAAAACACATATGCTATAAAAAATTATCCCCCTTTTGGGATTATCAAAAAGTAAAAGAATAGATAAAAAACATTTGGAATGGTTTAAAAAAGAGTATATATATAGATAATATTGTCCAATTACAACCACATAAATAAAAGTAAAAATATATTTTTCGGGATTCTCAATGGTAGTATCTAGAGATTCTTTCTCTTTATCAAATGTGTTGGGAGCAGATGCGGAAGGCTTAGGGATAGCTGTCGGCACTGTAGGAGGAGCTAATGTTGAGGAGGATGTTAATTCCCTATAAATAAATGGTCTTAAATATTTGAATGCCTCAGTAGGATTCAAGGGAAAAATTTTAATTCTAGAAGATAATAGTGAAAAAGGATTGGTTATAAAGGAAAAACAATATTGTGGATGAGAAGAATGGTACACAGGTCTAGTAGTAAGTCTAGTATAAGTTGAAGGAATGTGAAAGGAGTAAAGAGATACAATTTAAGTCCTATGAACTTGTATATATGAGTTCAATATATTGATAAAATCCATAATGATATGACCACCCATTTCCATGGCACTAAAAAATTCACCCTTATCTTATAAAAAGCTGTTCAACACTAGGGTTATCTCTTTAAGTTGTCTGACTTGTTCTTTTAAAGCTTGAGACACAACGGGAATTCGAATATTCTGAGCTAAAAACATTATATTATCTTCTATAACATTCCTTGTATGGATTCGAGAGATATAGTACTTAATGAATTTAGTAATAGTCTCTTTATCAATATATGTGTCCTTGTCATACTTTCGGATCATCATATGATCATTCTTAGTTACTTGTTCAAATTTACATATATCTTTTTAAGAAATACAGATTCTCCAATATAGGGGCCACTAGAGGCAATTGTAACTTCTTCTCTCATAATAGTTATTAACTGATCAACATCCATGGCTAGAGCATAAGGAATAGAATATTCCAAGGAAGTATCCACAAGACTTTTGAGAATAACAAATAAGGAAGCTTTAAACTCAGAGATTTTTTCTTCAACCAGAGACTTGAAAGAATCCAACTCTTTTCCAATGTATTTATTTTCAAATTTCACCATATGTATGTGATTTATCATTTTTGGTTGGATATGTAGGATAATGAATCCAAATAGATAAAGAGAATCCTTATCACTAGAAAGTTTCAAAATATGGATAGATTTATCACACACCTTTGAGACTCAAGAAACATCTTTTCACCAAAACAATTCAAGTTATCTTGAGTTACCACATCCAATAGAACAATGAAATTATCTTGAGAAGGTTTAGGTATAAGAGGTCTCGCAAAACTAGACTTTTTTTTTTCAGACCATCAATAACAACATAGGCTATCAAAGATTCCTTCGGGTCACCTTTAATACTACCTTCATGTTCATCATTCATATAATATATTCTTACAAAAATAAAAAACCTTACCCACTTATCTTCTATAGTGTCCAACCACTGGTTTGAAACAAATACAATGACAAGAGGTACTACACTGAAAAAAACTGAAACTTCTAGATTCCTCTGAACTTCTGAACGTAGAGTAGACACTCCAAGATCAATACTAGAAGGTTTGAATTCCCACTATTTACCAATAGTTGTTGTATCTTACATCTCAAAATTAATTTGAGCAACAATAGTAGTGGTCTTAATTTACATATTTTGATCCACATGAGACCTATGAAAATTTTCATCAACTATCTGATCATTATCAAATTATTCTTCATTAAGCTCATTCTTCTCTTGATCGACAACATGATGTTCCAAAACAGCTATAACAAATAATTTCTCAAAGATAAAATAATTTGAAACTTCTTATCTAGGGGAACTAAACTAGCATCAACATCATAAATAACTTTAGCTTCATGAAAAAATTACACTGATGGGGAAATATCCCCCTAAACAAATGAATCCTTAAGATCTAGAAGCATTTCCACATACTTCATCTTAATTCAGCCACTATAACCATTAGGTACAGAATCACTTCCATCATCACTTCCATCATCTGTAGCATCTTCTTCATCTTTTTATTCTTCCTCATCATCATCACCTTGAGTTGATTTTGAAATTATATATTGATTCTATCTAGATACATCAGTCTCTTATTCTTCACTTTTATCCAACTTCTTTCTTTTTTTCAACCTAAAAGGTGGACTAAAATATCTGAATGTAATGGGAGAGGCGTTTAGAAAAAGGTTAGGGTCACTCTGTTCATCAAAAATTCTTCACCCTCTTTCTCCTTATCTTAGTATTCCAGAACTTCATTAGACTCTAAACTTGGATCATCATCATCCTTAAGTCTGGTTGGATGATTAACCCGATTATACTCAACATATAAATTCTCACTACCAATAAACCTTTATTTCTTCCATGGGTTCCAATTTATCTTAATTATTGCACATGAAACACTAGTTATACAGAAACCTCCACAGTCAATCACATACTCTTTATCATCATGAATTAGGACCTTAGTGTTTAACATGGTAGATATAATCTTTGGGTAGATCAATGAATTTTATCTAGAGGAAGGTTTGATCATCTTGCACATATGTACCACTAGATATCTTCAGAGATTAATCTTGTAACCTTATGTCATAAGAAATAGGAGATAAATTTCTTGATAACTTAGGGTTTCCAAATCTCATTTTATTGTACATAACATATGATATAACAACTTAAAGAAAAGCCTACATTCACCATCCAAATCTGAGGAAACCAGACTTCTGGTTGAACCATCTCTTGTCATCAAAAAATAGGCATCCTCATAAATGAACATATCACTAACTTCTAGAATACTTCCTTGATAATCATCAATGACTTCATCCTATGGTACATTAAAGAAATTAGACTATTTTCTTGAATAAAAAAACACCTATCCTTTGACACATATTTTAATCCAATCTGTACTATCCTTATTAAACAAAAAAACTATGTTATGATAAAACCCATATAGAAGTTTTAGGTAAAAATGCCTCTTATTTGCGGAAAAACATTCCAACCATCCTTGATTTTGATGTACCTTTCATTCCAAATACTTACTTGACAATAGATACATTGAGTCTACTTCCTTTTCCGTAAGAACAACTCAATTAGCAAGCTCGAGGTTAACTGAGGCAATTGGAGTATATATAATCAACTCATTCTTATACTTCATAGAATATTTTGACTTATAGGGAGAAAAATCAAAATCACACTTCATTATTGGCATTCAAATTAGCTCAGAAATCTCCGTATAAGGTAAGAAGAGAGTTTAAAATAAATAAGGCAAAGGGTTGCACTAGGCTTAAGAGAGAGAGAGATACACAAGTATCACATGGGGACCAATGTAATTTGAGAATATATGTATTCCACTTTAATATAATTTGGGATATTAGGTATTCTAAAAATTAAATTACACTTGAAATAGAAATAAATATTAATACAAATACATGCCTCAGGTTTTAGTAAGTAAAATAAATTGAGGCGTAAACCGGTGGTTCAAAATATTGATAACCAGAAGAGAAAAATTTGCAAAGACCTAAAAGGAACCGACATGAAAACTCAACAGTATAACATCACAAATGGTATAAAAAAGAGATGGTATAAAAAACCAATGCTATGATAAACCAATGATATGAAAAACCAACGGTATGAAAAACTAATGGTATGACAAACCATTGGTATGACAGACCCAAGATATGAAAAATTGATGGTATGATAAACCTGAATTAAACATATCCAAAATTTATCATTTCTAATTCATGTTTTATAAAATTTATTCTCTCATAATTCAATGGATTGGTGAATATATCATCTAACTGATGTTCTGTACCAATAAATTCAAGAGTTATATATCCCTTTTGAAAATGATCTCTAAAAAATTAATATTTTATATAAATGTGCTTTCTCCTAGAATGAGAAACATGTTTTTTAGAAATGTTAATAGCACTTGTGTTGTCACAGTTTATGGGGACATATGAAATTGATATGTATAGTCTAGTAATGCTTGTTCCATCCAAAAAATTTGTGCACATAAACTACCCACAAATAGGTATTCATCTTTAATAGTAGACAACACGACATAATTTTTCTTCTTACTACACCATGGAACTTGAGACTTGCCTAAAAAGTAACATGTTCTATATGAGTTTTTTCTAACTAACTTGAATCCACTAAAATATTCATCAGAATAAATTTCTTAATCAAATACTTGTCCTCTAGGGTAAAAAATTCAAAAATTAGTTTTACATTTGAGGTATTAGAAAAATATTTTAACATAAATTAAGTAAGACTCCTTTGGTTTTTCTTGAAAAGAGCTCACATACACACACAAAAAATAATATCTGATCGACTAGAATTAAAATAAAGAAGAGTTTCAATCATACCTCTATAACTGGTTTGATGAACTGGTTACCCAGCTTCATCATGATCTAATTTATAGGTGGTAATAATAGGAATTTCACTACTTTTAGTGATATCCGGATTAGAGTGTTCTAAAAGATCATTTATATATTTACTTTGGTTAAAAAAATGTACCTTCGTTGTTTTGAAAAATATGAAATCTAAGAAATAATTTGAGTTCACCCATTAAAATAATTTCAAATTCATTCTTCATCTTTTTGAAAAAATCAATAGAAACAGAATTTTATGAATATCCAAAAATAATATTATCAAAATAGATTCGTACTACTAATAGATCTTTTGAAATTCGTTTTATAACGAGGGTAGTATCAACTTTTCCTTTGGAAAAATCTTCTGAAATTAAAATATTTATGATCCAATCGTACTAAGCTATAAGATCTTATATTAAACCATATAAATCTTTGTTTAATTTAAAAACATCATTTGTAATGTGGGCATTTTGAAAACTATGGGGTTGTTCTACAAAATCATCATCAATTATAAAACCAGTTAAGAATGAACACTTGATATTCATTTGATTAATATTGAAATCTAGATGATTTTCATAAGTAAGAAAGATTCTCATAGACCCATGTATGACAACTGGTGAAAATGTTTCTTCATAATAAATCCATTCTTCCTAACTATATACTTTTGCAACAATTATAGCCTTATTTATAAATATATTTCCTGGATCATAAAATTTATTCCTAAACACTCATTTTGTTCTAATAGTCAAGGTGTCTTTGGGTGTATCTATAATTTCCCACACTTTGTTCCTTTCAAACTTATTTAACTATTCTTTCATGACTATTACCCAAAATTCATCATTAATAACTTCATTTATGTTCTTAGGTTCAAACTAAGAAAATAAATCTTGATCTTCGACCTAGTTCCAAACATAAACTATACTTTTAGGTTCTCTATTCAAATAACCCACAAAAACATCTAAAGGATAATACTTAATAGTTCTAATAGCTCTAGAGAATAATGGACTGATCACTTCTCGATTTTTAGGTTTATGTTCTGGAAATTATTTATAACTAGATGATTTTTATGATTGCTTTACAGCTGAATCTAAAGGTTTAGAATTTAAGTGAAGAGACTATAAATCATACTCATTTTTTATAAGGAGGTCATAGGTTCATGTGTATTAGTTTCATCAAATTTTACATTAACTAATTCTTCCACAATTTTGGTTTTCTTATTGAACACTCTATAGGTTTTTCTAGATTATGAATAACCACTGAAAATCCCTTCATCACCTTTGGAAGAAAATTTGTCCAAATTATCTTTAGTGTTTAGAATAAAGGATTTGAAACCAAAAAACTCTAAAAAAATTTACATTAGGTTTCATATTATTCCATAACTCATAAGAGGTCCTCTTAAGGATAGTTTTAATCAAAACTCTTTTAATAATATAGTTGGCTGTGTTAATAACTTATTCCCAATAATAGATTTTCAAGTCATACTCATTCAACATGGTCCAGGCTATCTCTTGTAAGGTTCAATTTCCTCTTTCAACAACTCCAATATATTGGGGGTGTCCTAGAAACAAAAAATTAATTAATGTATCCATTTTGTAGGAAAAATAATTCAAAATATTGACATTCAAACTCATGACCATGGCCACTCCTTATGGTTTCGATACTAAGTCCCCTATTTTTTTTACAGATATAGTATACTTGATGAAATAAGAGAAGTATTCACTTTTATGAGCAAGAAAATATACCCAAGTATACCAAGGGAAATTATATATAATATCATAAACATAGTGCATACCATTAAGAATTAAAACTCTAGAAGGTGAAGACAAATCCATGTGAACCAACTCAAGAAGTTAAGAAGTTGGAACTTCAATATTTAATTTTAAAGAAACATTACGTTGTTTCCCTTTTTCACAGGGGATACAAACATTATTAATTGGGAACTCGAGTTTAGGTAGATGCCTAACTAAGACTTTAATAGTTATCTTTCGAAGTGAGTGAATATTACAATGTCCTAGTCTCCTATTTGAAATAAAATATTCCTTATGAATGTCACCTAATAATAAAACATTTTGAGAAACTAAGGCATTTAAATCAGTAACACAAAAAATTTAATTTTGTAAATTAGTGAAAATTAAAGCATTTTTAGAATAAAAAACATTGAAATCATAATTATCAAACATAACATAAAAACCATCATCAATAAATTAATAAATAATAATAATATTTTACTTTAAACCATAAACATATAAAAATTTATAAATTAAAACTGATTTTTTACCAATCTGGCCTAGGCCAATGATTTTTCCTTTTGCAATATCACCAAACGTGACATACTCACCTTCAACCATTATTGTGATCTTAAAGAATGAATAATATCTTTTTATATGACATAAAAACCACTATAAAAGTACCATATACTTATACTATAGGTCTTCATGAAATTTTCCTGCAAAAAAATTTAAAAATGAAATGATTTTGGAACCCAAAACTATTTGGGTCTAGAAATGTTAGTGATAAGAGATTTGGGAACCCAAATCTTCCTTATTGGTTTCCTAGAAAAGGATTGAAAACTTATAGAAATAAAAACTTTGTTGGTTCCATTTGAAAGATATTTCACATTATAGGTTTTTGGTCTAGATTTTGGAACAAAATTATTCTTATTTATTCCCGTCTAACCCCATTTATATCATATTCTAGTGAAATATTTTGGAGTAATTTTATTTCCTAATAATTTTTGACTATCTCCATACCATTTGTAATTTTTTAATGATCTTTCTTAAATTTCTCATTAGGTAATTTGATTTTATTATTTTATTTGAGAATTTGAACATTTTTCTATTTTTTTATAGATAGTTTATACATTGTATTTATAGTTAGAGCATTCTCTCGTTTAATACTCTTATAATTATCTATTAATTCGTTAAGGGTATCCTCTTGCATGTTGAAATATTTTATTAATTCATCAATTGAAATATTATCATCATTTTTTTTTTCATTTTTATAATTATCATACATTTTTGTAGGAAAAATATCAAAAATATTTGGTAAAGTAGATACCTCACTGAATTTAGTCATAAAGCATATATTTGCTCTGTCCGGATTTTCTTCAGGTGTAGAATCCAATTCACTTAAACAATCTTCAGATGCAATCATGGTGGCTTTAATAGTGTTCTTGTATTTTCTATCCTTGTCTTCATATTTATTTTTTTATTTTAGCTTTGGAAATTTATATTTTATATGACATTTTATTTTTTATTCATAGTAGACAACATATTTTGGATCATTATCCTTTTTCTTTCAATTTTTATTCCAATTTCCTCTATTGTTATACTTACTTTTATAGTTTTATTTTCTAAAAAACTTTTTATTCTTATAGATATTATTAAATATTCTATCTAGGTGATCCATTTAATTTTCACTATTAGAAGAAGTTTCACTGTCACTGGAACTGGAAACTTGTACCTTCTCTTTTTTCCTTTTCCTTATCCTTTATGGAGGTGACAGTATTAAAGGACACTAGCTTTCTTTTAGGATCATCCTCCTCATCATAGTTTACATTTAGTTATTATTCATACATCAGAAGTTTACTTATCAGTTCATTAACAATAATTAACTAATATCAAAGGATTCTATGATTGATAATAAAGTTCCTCTCCATTATTCAGGTAGACATCTCAACAATCTCATTATGTGATCCTTATCAAATACATGATTTCCTAGAGAGATCATGGTATTGATAATATCATTAAACCCGAGGTATATACAAAAAATGAGTTCATTAGGCTTCATCATAAAATTATCATATTTAATAGTATAATTATTAAGCCTCATTTCATTAACATTTGATGTTCTGTTATGAGAAACATACAAAGTATCCCCAATTTCAATAGTAGTTTTACAAGATGATATTCTTTTAAATTCTTTATCACTAAGGGAATAATACATGGAATTCATATCTTTATAGTTATTATTATAATCTGATTTTTTAGTATCATCCCAAGGGCTTCTAGAAATATCATTAATTAAGTATTCAACTTCTATAACAAAACAAATATCAAAAACCATTCTCTCTATATGTATTTTCATCTTTATTTTCCATTGGTCATAATTTTTTCCATTGAATAAAGGAGTAATGTTGGTAATAGAACCTTCATGATGATTATAAAAATTAAAGAAGTAATGTTATAACTAATAGAAATTTAATATCTTTAATGTATAACAAAAATCATAGTTGAATTTTTTTTGAAAACTTGAATACCAAAGAAAGAACAAACTTTGATACCAAATGTTGGTTAGAGTGAGTATCTCAAGAAGATGGTGAATTGAGTACCCAATAAATTTTTTTGTTAAAAATGTATTGTTTTGAAATCCCCCTAATTTTTATATATGGTGAAGTTCTCCAAAATAATTATAATGATATAGATCAAAATCTTTCAAAGTATTTCTCTAAAGATTTATTAGTTCTTAGATGAATAATATATATGGTTATTGAATCCTTTTAAATAAATTTAATTGATTAAAATAATATATGAACACAAATTAAGATAACCTATCAAAGTATGAGTTTTATTTATATATAAAAATAGTTTTTAGTTTTAAGGAAGAAAATAAGTAAAACAAAATTAAAACACATAATGAAAAGATTAAATAGAAGAGGTCCAATGTCAATTCGAGAATTATTACTCTCCACATGGTGATAAACGAACACCAAGGAGTTTATATGACATAAAATAAATTATGTACAACTTGGGTTGGGTTTTACAATAGTTAACAATGTCCAGGTCAGACCTGTCCTCTTCCATAGTTATTCACAGGAGAAAAATGGAACAGGCTACACAAGGACCTCTACCACACTTATCTGTGGGAGAAACAAATTGGAAAAGTGTTTGATAAGATATCAAGTATATTCTAGTTTAGAGTAAGATAAAATGGGAATATAGAAAACATAGTATATTACACACAACTTAAAAAGTAATAAATATAAATAGAAATGAGTAATCTAGGATTATAGAGTTTAGAGAAAATCGGTCTGTTGCGATGCTATTTGTGACTCTTGATTTGATTTAACAATGAAGCGTTAGTTCAGTTCCTTCAAAATATTCAAGAAATAATAGTGTCACAACTCTTCTTTTCTAACTTAAGAAATGCACTGGATGACATGAGCTATTAATTCCCCTGTCGAATGAACACCACATGTGATATCGTTATGTTTTCAATTAGGTCCAACTATTTAGATCTCAGATATTTAGTGAATCATGAGATCCTTCTATCTACATATTTCTTTTACCTTTAAGTTATCCTATATATAACTATGTGTTTCTATGTGTGTTTCATGAGGGAGTGTGCTCCACTTTTATCAGCTGCAGGACCATCTAAATCAGCTTCCTCATACTGTACATTCTGAAATTATTTCTACCAAACATTTAAGAAACAATCATTAAAATATTAAATGGAATTAAATTTGATAAATATAGCCACCAAAGTAATGTAATTAAAAATATTTAAAGTAATAACAATAGTGATGGTGTCTTAGGATCTGGAGGTGTCAAGCTCTGGTGGTATATTTCTCTGGTAGTGTGATACTAGCGGAGTGACAGTAGCAGTATGGGGCTAATGGTATGACAATGGAGGTATTTTCTAGATGGTATGACACTGGTGATGTAAATATATAGTGGAATGTTTATCTGGAGGTACAGTGGACTTAGCCAAATCTTAGTATGCTGATAATGTCTTAGATAACAGTTTCTGGTTCAAGGGTTCATGTTATGATAGTGTCTCAGACTTTGGAAAATTTTCAGTATTGGCGGCATGAGTCTAGAAGTGTGATAATAGCAGTGCCTCATTTGGTGGTATCTCATACTTTTCCACATTTTTCTGATATAATGACATCATGGTGGTGTGTCAATCAATAATGTATCATACTTTTTCAATTATTCTATCTAGTAGTATGATATTTTGATAGTGTGTTGTCCTGGTGGTATCTCAGACAATGTTTTTTTTATTTCGATGATGTGTCAAAAGAAATGGTGTCTATCTCAATGGTTTTTGTATCAATGGTGTGTTATACTTAGATGTATTTATCACATGTTCTTAGAAAATAGATTTATTGTAGGAAAAAATTAAATTCACTAGTATTGTTATAATCATGATTTTGGGATTTCTTATAGGAAAATATGAAATTCACCAGTAATGTTAGAATCATGATTTTTTTATTACTAATAGGAAAACATGAAATTAATTGGTATAGTTAGAATCATGATTTTGTGATTTCTTACAAAAAAACATTAAATTCATTAGTATTTTTACAATCATGATTTTGTGATAACTAAAACTAGGAGGTCAAAAATATACCCTCATACATTATCTTGAGGATGATATATGTTATTGGAAGAACAAATGATTGCTGAAAAATTTCCAAAACTGGGAGATTATTCTTTTGGTTCCATAGAGTTTGTCCCTCTTTCCCCTCTTGCTAGACATGAAAATTTGAAGAGGGATTGGATGATTCAAAAACGATAATATCTTATGAAAGATTCAAAGGTCTTAGGTAAGAGTATTGTAAGATGTTTGATTTATTTATTTAAGTTCAAACAATTCTTTATAGATTTTTATTTATTATCTATTTTTTCAAATATTATATCCAAGAATATCTAAGATAGAATAACACACATGGGGTATTCATAACTGAGGGTAGGAAGGATATTTTAGCTACAATATTTGGAAATACCAAACACCCAATTTATTTACGAGGATGCTCAATAGGTGTATTAGTAAAAAAAGTTTTTCCACATTATGAATCTTCCTCAATGGAGGATGTTTATAAAAATAAAATATAATCATCAGAAGATAATGTTTTGGATATTCATGTTACAATAGAGGATATAAATAATGGTTTAGTAAAATATATGTTTTCAATCATACAAAGATAATTTTATACTATTGATCCCACTCCTCATCCTCTGCTACTAGATCCCACTCCTACTTATCCAACTCATAAACCTCCACCTATTGAGGCCACTGTCTATCCAACTTTGACACACCCTCATCTATAGCTTCCAAGGTATTGGGTGTTATCTTTTGATGATCCCTAGTATCACACTATAGAATATGGGATGATATATTATATTAGTGATACCATTCATCATCAATAAATAGAGATGTATACTATTTGGGTCACATTATAAGATATTATAGATAGATCAACCGGAATACAATTACCTATAGATGAGGTGAGTATAGTTGGACAAAGTTTCTTCCATTTTTTAGTTTTTCCCATCTTGAATTGTATGAAAAATTACCATAGACATATGTGTATATGATATTTTTTATTTAATTTCATTATTAATGTTATTAAAATTTTATTTTTTATAAATTTATCTATTTTTTACAATAATAATTTAAAGGTAAAGAAATAACATATAGACAACAAAATATACAATGTATTATGACTTTAGATATAACTTATACTAGTCTTGATATATTTTCAAAATAATAAAATTTATTTTTGGATGTTTAAGAGATTCCAATAGAATCTATTGATAGTGGTTATGTAGTAACTTTGGTTCTTTTAAAAAATGATATCATGGATCTTATAATTGGAGACCATTTCTAAATCAACACCATGAAGGGAATTTCTATGTATGTGGAATAACATAAATACTTATTTATGTTATATTTATTGAAAATTTATAGTTATATTTTTTAGGTATCATTATAAAATTTTTAAGGATCATGAAAAGATATAGGTATACATATTATAGAGCAATAATTTATATCACCTTTAGCTAGGCCAATGAATGATGTTGAAAGAGTGGTTTATATTGTTGGAAGACTTAAAAATAATTCCATTATTAAGTGCTAGATGTTTCCTTATCTTCTAGAGTATAAAACATATATCTCACAAATTATTATATATCGCTTAACATAATAACCAACGACATTAAATTTTATTATATATCAGTGGCTATTGGATGTTGGACATTTTTTGTCTTAGGGAGAATAAACTTTATTACATATTCTCCATATTTGGTGATGTGTGAGAAAATTTTATGAATGTATTGAACAAGTATGTTTGAATATTTTAATACTTATTCCTATTATAATGGAATTTAAATTTATTTTATTCATATTATTTTCAAATAGGGTGTGAAATTTCATTAGAGAGACCACAACAAGGATGAGCACTAAGATCAGATATGTAAAACCAGAGGTAATTCTCATTTACAATTAATAGATTTTTGATATATTACATAAAAATGTTAATTTGAATTGAAAAATTATTTTTAACATCAATTTCATAAACAAGTAAAAGTAAAGGAATGTAGATATTATATATTATTACTTATGTATGAAATAATTTTAACTAGATAGTTACAAAGTTCTATAAGGTTATATTTTTTAATATACTTTTCATTTATATTTTATTTATTTTATTCACAATACCTATTAAAGGAAATAATTTTAATTTGTATGTATTTGATGACCCTATACCATTTACTAGATAAGAGTTGAGATATTTAAAAATTGAATGGGGAAATCATTTCATGGTTCTGATTCAACTTTAGTTTATTTATAATATATATTGTAAACTTGAAATAAATGTTTATACTATTATTTTGGTTTGTTTTTTTATTTTATTGTATTGGTTTCTTATACTGCTTTATTAGGAGGGGAATAATTAGTACAATTTTTTTTAAAATAATTACTTTTCATATCAGTTATTTAATAAGTAGACTTAAGCATTATTTCTAACCTTTTTCAATTTCGTTTTTATAACACCGACGCGGAAAACGATCTTTCATGTCAATTCACTACTAACTTATGTGAAAAATACTATAATAAATTATTTTCACATTGGTTATTGGATAAAAAAACATGAAAATACCTGTAATAATTAATTTTATACATCATTTATTATAAAACGAGATGAAAAATAATTTTTTATAGTCTTTTCAATTCAGGTATTCGATGAACAATGTGAAAAATCAACACTGAAAGGTTTTTTCACATTTATTATCATATAAAAAACATCAATAACTTCCACAAAAAACTATTTAAAATGTCTATTTTTATTAACTGATTTTAAAAACTTATTTAAAATGTCACCTTCAATGACATTGCAAATTAACTGACATTAGAAAAAAAAAACTAACATGAAAATGTATTTTTTCACTAGTGCCCCAACACACATAATATAAATTTGAATAACCTACAATAAATATATTCAATAATTGAGGCATTGAAATTTTTATCCACTACAACTCCCAAGGATCAGACTAAGGATGACCTAATAAATGAGTAAGAATATCTTGAATTGAGGTACTAGAAAACTCCATTGTTTAAAAATAAGCGATCTATACATCTATAACTCACTAACACTAATAATGATGACAACATATACTATACCAAATACTTATTATCTAAAGATGAGTAATATTTTGGTACTAAACTCCACTTATACCAAAACCTATATATGGTCTAAAAGCACAATGAGCCTGCATCTATTTATAATAACTGAATGGAAACTGATGTTGAGGCTGTCGTTGAAACTGGCTACCAACTATACACTGAACACAAAAAATTCCAAAAATTTAAATTATAGATGCATATTCCATTTATTAAATAAGGAAACCACACCAGAGCTTGTAAAACCCTGATATTTTAAATGAGAAATATAATATTTGATAGTGTATATGAAACAAAACACCAAGATTATTTGAGAATGTAACACCCCAATACTTTACGGTATTTTAATCTTTAAATTGTTTTAATTTCTTTGACATCTTTTATAACACACAATTACAAGTTTAAATGAAATGAGATACTATATTAAAATTTTATTATTTAAACATGACCATTATAACGTAGCCCTTATATTGTCTGAGACATATAGTAAGAAATAAATTATGAAAATTATATACTTTAAAAATTTAGAAAATAAATTCAATAGTAATATATTTATTAGAAATAAAATAAGAACCATTGGAACGAAAAAAAATATTTTCTGAAAAACATTATTTTTTTAAAATGCAGTTTATTTTTTTCTTTTCACACATAATTTAAAATTAATTTTTACTAATTTTATAAATTTTATTTGAAAAAATAAAATTTATTTTTGAAATCCACATTTCAAAATTATTATTGCGTAAGTTGTTTGGTTTTTTCTGATATTTTTTGAAGAATAGTGAAAAATATTGATTTTTTTTGAAAACTGATTTTTCATTTAAATTATTTGAAATGTTAAATTTTATTTTATTTTGGGTTTAAAATAAAATTAGTTAAATTATATTACAATATATCTAATTTTGGTCATTATTGTCAATTTCATATTTAATTTTGATATTAGAATATTATATTCTTATGATAATTTTCTCTTTGGAAAACTGCTCTTTCATCACGTATATAGTTTAAATCTAACACAAATTGGAAGCTCAGTTGGTAGCTGCGCCTGTGTGTCTCGACGAGGTCTTGAGTTCGAGTCTCACCGAGTTCATCCCTGTACTGCTTGTTGCATGATTTTCTTTGTACTGTAGCCCCTTCCCCGAACAAACTGAGGCTTCAGCCTCAAATTTTAATTAAATTTGGAAAAATGTATTCTATATTTGGAATAAAAATAATTTATATTATACAATATGGTTAAAACTATTTTTTTTATAATTAATATTGAAAATAGTAAAAATTAATTGTTATAGTTAACGTAAAATTCGGTTGGGGGGGGGTTAAACTAAGAAGATAAGGGTTAAAATGAAGTAATTTTTCTAAAAAACCCTTTTTATGGATATATTTAGATTATATAACCTATAATGTTTGATAATGAACTTTTTTTGGATTCTTGTTTCCTTAGGAATGTGGGTATCACTTTATCTTTAAAAACAATCCCATGACTATCCTCTCCCCCATTTATAAAAGGCCACCGCCTATCCTTCTATATTCACACTTAAAAAACCATTTGTTTTAAAAAAGTACTAAATACCTTAAATTATTCACTACCTATATCTTAGAGGCCTTATTATTATTATTATTAATCCTTCTTAAGAAGTCTTTAAGTATAAACTTGAAGAGGCTCTCTAAAGAAGAGGTAAAACTATTAAACAAGTGTATTTGTTTTATTTATTATTAAACATCATTAAAACCTTATTGAAATAGGATAATATAATAAATCTATTATCTATTATATAATGATATGTAATTATGTTAATGGAATAACCCAGTTCCGTGTTCACTTCCATCAAATGGGAAAATAAACTATTGATCGTGTGTTTGACAGACTACCGCCCCGTGAACCGTTGTAATTCATTTTTCATAACTATATATAAAGGATAGATATAGATGATAAATTTAATATATTTATATGATATTTATTTAATTATTATAATTTTTTAATTATGATATAAAATATTCATTCTTACTTTAAATTTCATGGAGGATACAACAACGCCGCTCGTGTGTACGACAAACTACCTGCTCACGAAGCGATGGGATTCATTTTTTAATTATGCTTTACAGTAAAAGTAGTAAATTTAATGTTAATGAATATATGTGATATTTATGATCTAAAAATAATTCTATAAAATTGATATAACTTCTAACTTCTGAACTTCTAATTTGTTGGAAAATAATAAGGTCACTCTTACGTATGTGGGGACCACCGCCTCTACGTAGAGATGTAAAGTGTTTTTCTCTTTATTTTTTCATAGCTGGTAATAAGGACTTATTTTATTAAAATAAATTCTATATATGAAATAATAATTTTAATATAAATATGAAATAATATTTATTTTCCTTTTTTCCATCCTTCGAGAAAAATGGAAACATCATTCATGCATATGTACGACCTACCGTCTCGATGAATGGTGTAATCCATTTTCCATATCTTTGTTTAATTGATTACTTAAAATACATATATAATTAATCTATATGATATTTATATCATGGTTAAAATTATGAATATTATTAAACCATGATCAAATTAAAATCACCAAAATTATCAAACAAAAACATAAATAAAAAACGAAGAAATTATCACCCAAAAGGGAAATTTATACAAAGAATTGTTAATAAATGGGTGATATTATACTATCAAAAAATAATATATGGTATTATGTATATGATTAGGTTTATTTTATTAATTTATAATAAAATTATATTTATTTTATATGAGTTTTGGACATATATGATGAAAGGTAAACCTGAGGAAAGGTTTCTTGTCTCACTTTTTTTCCCGTGAGACATATGTCATATTCACCACTTATTACTTTTCATAGTGTATATAATTCCCATTTGATATGATATATCATAAATATATTTATCTCAATTATATTTTATGTTTCATTTTACTATTATATATTTTATAAGTCTTACAATTTAGAAGTTATCAAAGTGGTAAGAGTTTATTTTACAATATCATCATTATTTATGATTGTTTTAATTTTAGTCTCCTGTAGAGGAATTATTTGATATTTCTATCATAAACTCAGTATATTTTATTAGAATCTTTTTATATATTAATAATACACGTTTTCCATTTATTTTCCCATATTTATTTACTCAAGTCTTTAAAATAATTCTTTAATGAAAAAAGTGACCTTTATTTTTCTCTTTAGTAAAAAATCATTTTTCATAAAAATCCATATTTTCTATAACTATTATAAAAAATGGTGTTAAAATTTTAAAAATAATTTATTAAATAATTTTTTTACATAATTTTAATTTTTAAAATATATTTTTGAAAGGAATCTTCAGGTCATTTACAATACAAGGACTATTTGGATTTTACCAAAATTGGGAAGGTAATATTTGTTTTAATACGGACGACACGAATAAAATTTTCCACCCTCATTAACACTAAATATTTTAAATATTATTTTAAAAATTTTCAACGGTCATTTTAAAATAATTTTTTTTCAATTTTTTTTAAAAAGTTATTTTCAAAGTGAAAATAATATTTTCCTCAAAAATGTTTTAATGAAATTTTTGTATTATTTATATTCATCGAAAACATGATCCATTTATTGTACTTATGGTCCATTGGGGATATGTTTTATTGATATCATCCTTATTATATATGTGGATGGTTTATGATCAGTATGACTGAGGAAGTATACTTTTATTACCATTCAATATATTATTCTGGATGATTTAGGATTATATTTATTTTATCAGGGTAAGTAATAACATTTGATATGTTAGTTTTTCAATATAAATATTTATATTAATTTTTTACACATTTAATATGATTATATAATTATAATTAGTAAGTTATGGGTGGGGCCTAGTTATATAAATCCCTTTGATGCATCGATAGGTCTCATGAGACAAAGCAGCTGGCCATATTAGACATGTTTCTACAAAAATATTAACAAAATCCTATGAAAGGTCCTAAAATTTTGTCTCAAATATCTAAATTTATGTATTCCCTAATTATGAGATCATTTATTTTCATATTATTGTTATATTAGTTAGAAAATCTATAGATAATTTTAAATCAAATGTGATTTTTCCATGACTTTATTTGATTTTCATTTATTTCTTCCATATTATGCTCAGTCTATTAATTAATTGAAATGTAATTAATTTATTTACCTTACCATATTTATTATTCTTATTACCCATGATAGCTTGAACTATACACTTACCCTTATTGAGAATGTGAACTCACCCATTTCTTATGTTTTATTTATCCTAGGAAACCCAAAAATGTTTTCAATTGATATGTTAGGATATGCTCTGAGTAATACTAACATTCTCAAAGAAAATTATTTGGGTATTTTATGTTTTGAATTTTAATGTAAATTTTGAGTATATGTATATTTTTCTAAAACAACTAAACTATCCAATCCTTTGGGATGCGATTCCTTATATATTATATCAATTTACTAAATCAACTACCATATCTTGTCTTCCTGAGTCGAGGTCATTACAGTTAGTGTTAGAGGATGTTTAGTAGAATACATGGAAATCAGATTTTTGAAAACATATATTATAGAATATAACCATATGAATTAATTTAAGAATATGTATAAGTATAGGATAAAATCCTAAAGTTTTGGGATGATTTATATTATTAGGTTTTCCTATAAATACTTCCCTGTCCAGATACTAAAATTTAACATGGTTCTAGAATAGATGTACCAAAGGGTAAAAACTCTAAAAAAGTCATGTCATGGTTGATTCAGTGTTACCTAGTATATAATAACAGGGCTTACTTCTCACCTAATCAAAATCTACCAAGAGATATTATTTTTTAAATTTACATTTTCTTTATAAACCATTATAAAGAACTTGAAAATATTTTTATGATTTAAAAACCTTCCCAAAGAAACCATGTTTATGATTATAAGATTAACTATGAATAATTGTTTCAATATATGTAATTTATTTCACTAGTATTGGGATTATACATTATGTTTAACAATGTTATGATCTAATCTATTATATTCCATTGTTTTTAAATGAAACCTAGTGAAAGGAAAGGGAACTGTATAAATGCACATAACCCATATAGGGTTTCCCCATTATGAAAGTTAATGAAGCTAAAGTTGGAACATTAGTTATAACTATGGAAATTATAACGATATTGGGGAAGTTGACTGAGGTTATGAGAAATAATCTTTCCTATATGGAGAAGGACACTGATCCACCTATGGGGTAACAATGTTTGACTAATTTATGGATCATCAACCTCCTTAATTTAATTTTACTATAGATCCATTTATAGTTGAGAAATTGATAAAATCCTTATAGATGATATTTATTTCTCTAGGAAGAAATGAAAGGAAAAAGGCTTTAATTGATGTTTATAACCTCTCAAGATATATGGATAAATGGTGGTCATTGATTCAAAACACTAAAAATAGAGAAGAAATAAAAGTCATGGAATGGAAGGATTTTCTGTTAATCTTCTTGGAAAAGTATTTTCATGATGAGAAATGAGTGGATATATAGAGAAAATTCTTGAGTATAAGAAAAAAGGAAGAAAAAAATATAGCTAAGTATGAATATAACATTTCAAGGTTAACAAGGAATGATACAGACTACGTATATAATCCAAAGAGAAATATTAACCACTTCTTTTATTGATGAAAGACAATCCGTCAAAGGGAATTAGTCTACCAGAAACTCCCATCATAAAAATAAATAATATCCTTTTCCATAAAGACACATAAATATTTATACAGATCTGATGGATTTGAAGGAATGAAAGATAATAAAAGGATGGTAGATAAATAGATAAATAAATGGAATGAGGTAAAGAAGAATATCCCTATGTGATAATTTTGGAAAGAAACATCTTGTATCTTTATTGAAGGGAATGAGAGTTATCAATAAGTGTAGAGATAAAGGTCACAATTCTTCTGATTAAAAGGGTTATAAATAAAAATTTTATAGTTACTATTTCAACTATAAGAAGACAGGGGACTATAAAAATCAATTTCCCAAGCATAAAGGAAGTATACCTTAAAAAAATATTAGGGACCACAAATAGTGTAATCAATTTTCTATCTATAGCATTAATAGATTACTTTTAATAATCATCCATCAAGGATTTATGTCTTTATTTTCATTAAATTTTTTATATCATTTACTTCCTTTTGATCAATGATCTCTAGAACTCTCCCAAATTATTTATGCTTTTATTCAAAGTCCATATTTTCACTTTCCACCAATGTTATTATATTTGGAAACCTTGTATGTGTTATTCTAAATGACCTTCATACTTACCTTCTTATATTATCAATAGGAGGTTTTATTAACCCTTTTTATGATGTGAGATTTATATAAGGGTATTTTAAAATTTCAAACCCCTGATTACAGATATCTGGATTAAATTGTGATGATATAATTATTTAAGGGGTAAAATGTAACAACATGAGATTTTAAAAGAGGCACATAATATTCAACAACATATATAACAATAAACACCAATATTATGTGATAATTTATCACCTAAAACGTTAATATATAAAGATTTTTAAATAAATTCAATTTCCCCAACCTTTTTCATAACACGCAACAACAAGTTCAAATGAAACACTATATTATATTAAAATATTATTATTTAAACATGACCATTATAACCTATCCATTAAGTTAATGGGTATAAATTGTAATAACAAAATTATGGAAATTATATTTTTTAAACATGTATAATAAAAAATCAATGGTTATATATTCATTAGAAATAAAGTAAGAACCATTTGAAAGAAAAAGATTTTTTTTTGTAAAATTGCAATTTTCTAAAAGGCTATTTATTTTCTCTTTATGCACATAATTTAAAATTATTTTTTAAAATTTTTAGAAAATTTATTTGAAAAAATAAAAATAATTTTTGAAATATACAAGTAAAAATTATCTCTGGGTGATTTTTTTTATTTTTATGAAAATATTATTTTTTGATGAATAGAAAACAAATACTGATTTTTTAAAGTGATATTTATGTTTCAATTATTTAAAATTTTAAATTATATTTCAAATTGGTTTTAAAGTAAAATTTGTTCAATTATATTATAATTTAACTAATTTAGGTCACTATAATCAATTTAATGTTTAATTTTGATATTAAAACATTCTATACTTATGAGAATTTTATCTTTGGAAAACCACTCTTTCTTCACAAATGTGTCTTAATTTTAAATGTAATTCAATCACTTTTATAAAATGAATTTGGAAAATTTTATTATATATTTTTAATAGTAATGATTTATATTATATATTAACTTAAACTTAATTTTTTACCTTAATGAATAGAGAAAATGATAAAAATGAATTATTTTGATTAAGGTACAAATGGGTTTACCAGCAGAATAATCTAAGAATACAAGAATTGAAAATGACCTAAAAATTTTCAAAACCCATTTTAAATAAATATTAAGACCCTATCACCGATTAATTTTAATAATAACCCATTTTGGAGGCTTTTGGAATGAGAACAGTGTGGGTGTCACTTTATCTTCTGAAAAATTCCATGTGTTCCCTCTCCCCAACTTATAAAAGGACACCCCTATCCACCCCTATTAAAACTTTAAAAACCTTTTGGTAAAAAAAATAATTTCCCAAATAAATTATTTAATTCCATAAATACAAAATAGATGGATTATTTTGATCATTATTTCCTCATAATAAGGCTTTAGGTTTAATCCTAAAGAAGATCTTTGAAGAAGAGGTAAATTTTTTATACAAGCCTATTTATATTATTTATTCTTCCACCTCCTTAAAAACTTATTCAAATATTATAATATAACAAAAAAATAATATCATATATACTGATTTTTATCTTGTGAATTTTATAACCCATATCCATCTCCACTTGGAAGAAATGGGAAATTGAATCGTCAATCGTGTCTACGACAGACTATCGCCTCACGAATCTATGTAATTCATTTTCCATCTCCAACTTTCAAGGATAGATGTAACACCCTAAGCTTCTACGGTACGTTTCCCTTCGAATAATGAGATAGCGTGTGTTGTACGCAACCTCGAGTTCTAACACACACCACAACTAATTAAACTAGCCGTTGTGAATAGTAATACCTACTTTTTGAAATCATATATATTCTATATTTCAAAATGGACTTCATTTTTGGATTCGGAATATCAAAATTAGCCTAGGGTGAAATTTTGGTACATTTCGGATAACTTTCATATTTTGATGAATAGTGAAAATTACTAAATTTTAATTAAAAACAACTTTTTTAATCAAAATAATTAATAGTGATAAATTGTGAATTTGAGTGGTTTTAAAGTATATTTAGAATATATTTTTACCATTTAATATAATGTTGGTCATTGGACATAATTTTACAATTAAAACAAACATAAACAAGTGTCAATCTTTTGATAGTTATTACCTCTTAAAAACACGCTTTTTGTTTTGACAGCGGGAATTAATTTTAAATTAATTTCTGCCACTTCTGTGTTTTGAATTTAGGAAAATGGATTCCATATTTGGAATCAGGATGTACAAATTGTGTAAATAGGTAACTTTTATTTTTAGACATTTTGAATAATTACTGCGGTAAATATTTTATTTACCAAGGTTAAAGGGTAAATCCGGTAAATAAGGGTTAAAAAATAATATTATAATAATACAAAATTACCCTAAAACGTGCCCTAACCTTATTGGTGGACACATACCCGACCATGATCATCCTTGGGTCAATTTGGGGACCCCTTGGAGCCACTTGTATGTGGTAGGGACACATTATATTAATAAAGTTAAAATAAAAATAAAAATGGCATAAGCTTACATCTTTTAGAAGAACAATTTTTACATAGGGTTATACATGTTGGATTTTCGATTATAAATATTCATTAGAAATCTAAAAAGATTTCCTACATGATGATATTTTATTTATAATTTTTATACATCAAATAAGTTAAATTATTAATGACACAATTATGATGAAATGTTTACCTCATTAATAAATCATTTAAATAAATAAGATTATAATGATTAAAATAATATCTAAAACCTGTCCAATTCTTATTGGTTGATTTTATTTAGAATATGAGTCATCTTATCTTCGACCTCAATGATTTTTGGACCATTAGAAACCGAATATAATTATATTATAAAATAATACTTTCACTCTTTCCTAAAGATCCCCTCCTCTCCCTTATAAAAGGAGACCACTTCTACTCATTCCTCACAGCTCTCAAGCCACTTGGCTCGTCCAAACTCAGCCCAACTAAGCTCCCCACATCCCTCTCCTCCTCCTTGAAGCTTCCCCTTAGGCAGAAAGCATTTCAAGAAGTCCTTTGGTTCCAACCAAAGTGAGTTACCTAAATTAAAGGTAACGATTTCTCTTGAATTATTTTCATTTATTTTGATTCTTCAACCCCCAAACTCTTTTTATTTCCTTTATTTTGTAACAAAACCAGTATCCACAATATACTAGGATGTTTTTATAAGAATTATTCAAACTACACATACACACAACTCCATCTAATGGATGATGAACATAATGTTTCTGTGGATGGCAAACTAACGCCTCATGAAACGATGATTGTTCAAAAACATCTTACCGCCTCTCATGGTGGACATTATGATGGCACTGTAATTAAATATGATATTAATGATATATATTTTATATATAAGCTTCTGTAATTCCATTTTATTTCATACCATTATTCGTTTCATGTTGTATATACATACGATAATTTCATTTGAGGAAGTGCGGACTACCGCCCCCTTAAAATGATATGACTCGTTCATACCACACATGGAACATATAAAGGATGGTGTTAATGAACTTAAGTAACATATATAAAATATTATATTATACTGGAATAGTAATATACCTATGTATCATTTGGATTCGATTCTTTTAAAATAAAAATTAAATGGAAGTAGCGTTCGTGCGTACGTACGGACTACCGTCTCCACGAACGCGATGAGATTCATTCTCCATCGTATCCATTCAAGTATAATTATCATTTGATGATTTAAAAATGATGTTTAAGGACTTAATACCATTCTGGATTTGAATAATATACAACCTATCCTTTACAAACATGTCTTACGTAACAAAACATACAAAAGCAAACGAGTATGTTAACACCCGAAACAACGATAATACTAAGATATTATTATCAAATTAATATTAAAAGATCATATATGATATCATATTAATATATATGATTCTTTTATAATTTAGTAACAATTATTTCACCATTATACAGGAGGTTAACCTACCCCAACCAAGGAAAAGTACAAGGTAAGGGTTATTTCACAATCTCTTCATTATCCGAGGTTGTATTATACGTAATAATCTACTGGGATCTCTTTATCATCCACATCCATGTTTCTTCGAAATGTATTTCAAAACATTTTTACTATTTACAAGAATATGGGTTAAAGTCATTTATACCCTTGTTTGACTTTTTATAAGAGGTTTATAAAGGAATCTTTCCGTCGTTTTCAAAACAAGGTCCTTTTTAACCTTTTCGACAGAATTGAGGTAAGAATGTTTTTTTTAACTTATACGGCGGGTGCGGTTATTTTCCGCCATTATAAAATCGTCGAAGCTTTCCATACAAGCTTATAAGAATATTTTCAAAGAAAATGTTTTATTTTATATGGATCTTAAATGATTTCAAAATAAAAGGAGATACTTCTTTAAAAAGAATTTTGATTTCATCTATGTCAACATCCTTTGATGGATTTTAAGATTATTTGAAGTTGATTTATTATGATACAAAACTTCTATATTGTATTGAAGGTTTTGTGATATGTTTGACTGTGGATGTGCTATTTTTATACCATTCATATTTTATGGTGAAATTATTGACATTTCGTATGCTAGTTTTAATACGAATGTTTATGTTATGTTTAAACCTATTCATATGGGAATGCATTGGACTTAATAAGTGACGGGTGGAGCCCGCTATAGCTCCTCGATGCATCGGTAGGTCTCATGAGACAAACTAGTGTCTTGGCACAAGGCCTTGACAAAATCTTATTTGTAGTCTTGGCATGAGGCCTTGGCTATGTGGTTATGATAGTCTGGCATTATGCATTCCAACATTATGAAAGTGGTTATTGATTTTGCATGTGATTATTCGATTAGTAGAATATCCATGTGAATAAGTAAATGGCATTATTTCATTTTACTTTTGCCATACTATGTTGAAGTTCAAGTTTAAAAGGCTTTTGTTTTAGTAATTCATTGCTTTAAATGTTTATGCTTATTTTTGAATGTTCCGCTATATTGTTATCCTTACTGGGCATTTGAGCTCACCCCTTTTCTATGTTTTATTTTTCCCAGGATGTGAAGATGTAAGTTATGAATGACCTGCAGGGATATTATGGGGGGATTATAGTGTGGACTGTGGAAACATTATGTTGTTGTAGTAGTTTTTCATTTTATGATGTAATGTAAAACTTATGAATATATCTAGTGTTTCCAAGGCTACTAAACCAATCGGTCTTTCGAGATTTGATCTTTCCTGTGATCATGCCAATGTTATGTAATTAATGCACCAACTCTGGGTAACTGGGGTCGGGGCGTTACAATAGATATAATGATGTGTTAAACAAATTTTTATTATATTTATTATATTTATATACTTATTTTATTATTTTATCACATATATGTATTTACTTTAAATTTAGTGGGGGATAGGATAATGTCACTCCTGTGTATGACTGACAACTGCCTGAGGAAGTGATGTGATTAGTTTTTCACTTAACCTTTAAACAAAAGGGATTAAAGTTAAAATTAATAAATATATGTGATATTTTTGATCTAGACATAATATAACTTATTAACTTCACATCCATTGGAATTGAATAACATCGCTCATGAGTTTGTGTGCACTACGACTTGCACGCATCGATATGAAATATTTTTCATTTTATTTTTACATGGATAGTAATAAAGATGCATTTTATTAATATAAATTCTATATATTAAATAATTATTATTATTTATGTATGAATTAATATTTATTTTACTTTCATTCCATCCATTTTAAAAAATGGAAACAATGTTCATTCGTATGTATAACCTACCGTCTCCACGAATAGTGTTATCAATTTTCTATATGTAGCATTAACAGATCATTATTAACATTTTGGAGATTATTTAAACATTATAAAATTAAAAGGACTAAAATTACCAATCTAAAATAGACATGAAAAAGGAAGTAATTATCACCAGAAATGGTGATTTTAACAAATAACTTTTAATCAACAGGTTATAAAAGACTATTAGTAAATCATTTAATGTATGATATATATGAATATATTTCTTTAAAATATTTATATTAAACCCACATTTATTATATAAGTGGTTTGGAAACATGCGGAGAAAGTCAAACCCGAGGTAAGGGTTTCTCGTTTCCCATTTACTTCTATGAGAGATATTCCACATTCACCACTAATTGCTTTTCATAGGGTATATAATTACACATTGATATTTAATATAATGAATCTATTTATATTGATGTTATTAAAAGTTCTTATAATGATAATTTATTTTATGAGGCTTACGATTTAGATGTTTCCAAAATGGTAAGGTTTTATTTCTCAATCTCATCATTATTCAGAATTGTTTTTGTTTAAGTATACATTAGTAGAATTATAAGAAATTTATATCATAGATTAAATAAATTTTCTTATAATATTGATATTAATGAATGATACATGTTTTACATCCATTTTCATCTCTTTATTTACTAATTTTTTTAAAATAATGTTTTTATGAAAAAAGTCATCTTTATTTCTATATTCGGTCAAAAATCATTTTTCATCAAAATCCATGTTTTCTAAATATGTTTTCAAAAATGTTTTTTACATTTTACAAGTTATTTATTAACGAAATTTTAATTTTTTTATAAATTTTTTTGAATGGAATATTCACATCATTTTTTAAACAGGTCTAGTTTGGCTTTTACTGATAATGTATAAGGAATCATTGTTTAAACATGTACCAAATGAATGAAATTTTTATTCATCACTACCAATATATTTTTTAAAGATAATTTTATATTATTTCAAAGGTTATTTACAAAAAAATTACTTTTATAATGTTTTTTATCTTTTTTGTTTGAAAAGGTTGGTTTCTAACTATAAATGATATTTTCCTCAAGAATGTTTTTAATGACATTTTTATGATATTTCTATTAATAAATGACACCTACCCATTATTTTACTTATTATCCACTATGTATATGATGTTTTGATATAATAATTACTTTTATTTGGATGTCTTATTATCATTTTCAAAAAAGATGTATAATTTTTTTACCATTCACCATATTATTCTAGATGGTTTATGATTATTTTTAGTTAATTAGGGAATGTATTAACATTTAATATGTTAGTTTTTCAATATGAATGTTTATGTTGATTATGTTTAACACATTTTATATGAGGAATGCATTGTAATTAGTAATCTATGAATGGGTTTCAGTTATAGATATCCCTTAAGGAATCAATAGATCACATGAGATAAATAAATTTATTAAATTAGATAGGTTTCTACCTACAGATTTAAACTATCTTATAAAATCACTTTATAGTATGTTTCATATATCCAACATTATTCATTCCCTAATTATGAGATCAGTTATTTACATATGATTATTTGATCAATTAGAATATCCATGGATAATGTTTAAGCCTATGTGATTAATTATATGTAATTATTTGATTATCATTTAATTAAAACATATTATACACAATTAGTTGATTAAATGGTATGTTATTTAGTTATTTAAATTTCCATATTGATTGTGATTATTTATTAATGATAGCTTCCACTATATTTTTACCCATACCAAGCAAGTGAGATAACACCTTTCTTATGTTTTATTTTCCAAAAGATACCAGGAAGTGTCTTGTAATTGATATGGAGGGATATTCTATGAAGACTAATGGAATTATCAAAGAAAACATTTTTTGTATTTTTTGTTTTCTGTTGTAATGTGAATTTCATACATGTATCTAGTTTAACAAGACGACTAAACTATTTGTTCCTTCGATATGTGATTCCCGATATTTAATGACAATGTAATAAAGTAACCACTAGCTTAGGGGATAACAACCCCCACATAACATATATATAAATTACATCAAATTTTATGAATATTCACGACATTACACAAACACATGCCCAAATATCATATTATTTTTATGCCTTTTAATAAATTGAATCATAAACATAGGTCTATAAGTATACTAAATAATCTCCGATTAAGTTATTTAGAAAAATCACCCTTCTTAAGAACATCATACATAATAAATATCTCTACAACCTTGGGAAAGTAAACAAAATAAAGGGTAAGCTCAGATTCCTAGTAAGGGTAATAAATGAGATAATTAGGAATAATCATTAACATAAGGGTACAAGAACATGGTAATAACATTTGAAAACCATACCCTACATATAAAATATTATAATAATGAATCATGGAATAAATATTGGAGGGAGATATAGGTACTACCCATAATATAATTAAATCATATATATATATATATGTGCCAAAATATTATAAAAATTCTAATATCATAACCCATGAAATGATATTGGTATCATACTTATTTCATCATATCTTAACTTGTGAAAAAGAGACTAGTTTCATAATCATTTCATCATTGTATAACCAGTGAAATGAAGCGTATTTCTTAAGAATATAAACCATGGAAGAGAAGTGGGTATAAAAAAAATTCATTCATCAAAAAATAAAACACTAATATAATGAATATGATTGATACCCTAGGATATTTACCCTATGAAGGAATGAGTAACACTAATGGATGTAATATAACATGGAAAATAATTTTGAAATATCATTTAAAACATTACTTGAGTAAAATATCCTTTTCTATTTGAAAAAATATTTAATACATAAAACATTTTGAAATTTTTTTAATTTGCAAATAATTTCAAAAACTTACTATGGAAGATTTGAGGAAATGATTGGTCCTGATCTCAAAATATCCCATTATTACCGTATATTTAAAAATGAAGGTTCCTTTCACATTTTAAATAAAATAATAACATGCATTATTTTGGAAAACAACATGAAGATTATTTTTTTAAAAAAAATTAAACATCAAAACACAGTTAAAAGTAACTTTTCAGAAATTATAATAGACAATTAAAATAGTTTTTAAATCATTTTTAGAAAAAAATGATTTTGAAGGAAAATAGATTTATGTCTGAATAGAGAGATAAATTCATATTTTCATGGTTTTTTAAATAATTTTAGGTGAAAAAGAGTGAAAAAGTGGCACTGTTACTTTATTATATCAGAGATATATAGAGGATAATAAAATTTATAATAATTTTTTAGAGATCCCATCAATGGAAGCAAAAAAATAAACAATCCCAATAAATGATGAGATTATAGTAATAACATCTTACAAATTTGGTAACTCTGAATCACAATACCCATTAAATAATAACATTACATGAATCCTATAATATCATTAAAAAATTATATTCATTATATAACATGTTATAGGTTTATTATATACACCTCGTAAATGAATATTGGTGCATAAAAAACATGTACCTCAAAAAAGGAAAATTGAGAAACAAATTACCTTACTAATTTGGTAAATTTGAAAATTTAACCACATGAAAGAGAGATCTAAAATGCATAATGAAATCCATTATAATAATAATAAAATAAATCCATGTCTATTTTATACACCACCTACAAGAAATAGGTTGTGAACATGGATTGTGTCTCACAAAAAATAAAAGTGAGACAGATTTCCCTTAGCTTATATAATAAATTTATTCATACACGTTCAAGCCTCCTATATATTAAATATAAGTTTATTATAAATATCTTAAAGAACCATATTCACTGATATCATATGATATATGGTTTTCTTATAACTTTTTTAATTACCATTTATCAATAATACCACGTTAAGGCTATGTTTCTGGTAATAACCGCGATATTTTTTGTATATTTTTTGATTTATTATATTTTTGTTCCTCTTATTTTAATCATGATTTTATAATTTTAATAATGATAAAAATAATATAAAAATAATATATATTTATTATATATTAATTTATAATAATCTATAAGAGATATAAATAGTAAATGAAATACACCGTTCATGGAGACATTAGGCTGTATGTACGCATGAACTTTTTTTCCATTTTATTGTCAGATCAAATGAAAGAAAATTAAATGAGAAATTATAATTCCAAATTAATTTTTATGTAATATATATCACATATTTTTATTAAACTCATTAATAATACCTTCCATGTAAATAATGAATGAATGACATCACTTCACGAGGTGGTAGTCCATTGTACACATGAACGACATTATCATATTCAAAAAATGGAAATCATAAAGGTATTTGTAATATATTGATTTATGAATAATAATAAAATAATAATAATAATCATAAATACCAAATATAAAAATAATTTCTAATATTATTTTAAACCTTGATAGGTGGTAATGGAAAAACCAATGACATTGGTTCGCGAGGTAGTAGTCCGCAGTACACACGAATGATGATTTCACAACCCATTTGATGGAATTTTGTGTAGTTTTAGGTCATAGAATTAGAATAAAAATTTATAATTATATTTAAGATTCTTAGTTTATTATATAATCATGATATAATAATAATTAATGATATTAGTGGAAGAAAAAAATGTTCATTGATGAACGTTAACTCTTCTTTGGGCATCTCTATTTGGATTGCACCAAAGGAATCCATTGGTTGGATTCCTACATAGAGTAATGATTATAGTATGGTATGAGGAAATTTGTGAATATATTTTTATAGTAAATTGAGGAGAAAATGGTATTGATAAGTGTGATGAGAGCGGGGGGGGGGGGGGGGTTTACAAGGGGTTGAGCGTCAAACTTGTAAATTTTTGAATAAGGTAATTTCACCATTGTTTTTTCAAGTAAAGTTAAAATAATTATAGAAAAATATTTATAATATAATGGATAAGTTCTAATTAATTTGGGAAAATGGGTTTTGGAAATGATTCTAGGTTATTTTCCCCCTATGCTTAAAGTTTAGTCCCTTGGTGAGCTTATTTTTCTAATAATCAATGTGACCAATTTTACCTATTTTCACTAATCACTTTTGTAAAATGATAATTTTTACATATTATAAATTATAAATTATGTTAAATAATAATTTTTAATCCATTTTTTCAAATTCAATTCTTATAAGTGGAATAAATTAATTTAAAATTAATCTCACAGATGGGGTAAAACAATATGCTTTTAAAGTGAAAAGGATAAAAAACTTGAAATGTTTTTATATACAATTTCAATGTGAAATATATTAAAATTAAATAAATCAGATTGATTAATGTATAATTGAATAAATTATACTTTAAAACCAATTTAAAATATAAATCAACTATATAAATAAATTAGATGAAAAGACCGTTTTTGATTAAAATTCAGTATTTTTCACTATTCATCCAAAAATGAAATATTTCAAAAAAACTCAAAAATTTACCCTAAGATGGTTTTAAAATTATGAATTAAAACTGAAGTTTATTTTTTCAAATTAAATTTATAATTGTGTAAAAAATTAATTTTATTACTTTTCACAGAAGGACATGAAAAATCTGTTCTTTTGGGAAAATAGTATTTTCTAAGCATATAGATATTTACTAAAAATTATAATTTTAATTAAAAATATGATTTATTTATATTACAAAATTATAAATAATATTTAAAAATCAGTTATTACTATTCATATTACTATGTTTAACTACTTGGTTATAACTTTCTTTTTAAAATAATTATAATAATAAAAATGTTGTTTCATAGAAACTTTGTGTTACATGTAATGCAATTTAAACCCAATGTTGTATATATCACAAGCTTAACTTGGTGTAGCATATAATGAAATCCATCATAGAAATAAAATTTATTTGAGCAAAAAATATTCATAGAAACTTGGGGTGTTAAATTCTACTCCCATAAAATGAACTCCACCCACTACTTGAAAATGGGTCTATACCAATAGTTTTCCCAAAAACCATGGGTATAGACTCACCTATGCCCACAGTTTTCATGAACCGTGGGTATATGTGACATTTTTTGACATATAACCCCGATTCTTGCTAAACCGTCGGCATAGGTGAGTCTATACCCATAGTTCTTGATAAACCATGGGTTTAGGGTACCCTTGTAAGCGCAGGAGGCCAAAAAAATTCACGGGAATATAGTGTGAAAACATATACCAACAGTTCAATGTAATCCATGGGTATAGGTGGAATCTATACCCACAATTTTCTTGAACCATGGGTATACCCTTCCGTATATAAGCCTATACCCACATTTTTCATAAACTGTGGGTATAAATGCCACCTATACCCACGATTTCTCTAAAATGTGAGTATAGCCTTTGGTATTAAAGCATATACCCATGATTTAAAAAAACCATGGGATTAGCTTGGACCTATACCCATGGTTTTACTAAACCGTGGTTATAGGGTCCCTTATTTTTTGAGTGCAAAAAAAATATAACAAAATAAATGTATATGAAAATGTAATTTCAGTTAGTGTAGTGCTAAGCCGGTTCTGCCTTGTAGGAGAAATGTGGGTTCTAAACTTATGGGGATATCTTTAATTTAATCTAGTTTTTTAAATATATATATATATATATATAATAACGTATATGTATATATTAAATGATCTGAAATTAGCGTAGTGGTACTGGACTTCAGCGACATCGCAACAACCTGGGTATGAAACCCACTCTGATTTTTTTCTGTAGGTAGTTATAACTAAAATTATTAGGAAGATATATATAAACAGTTTTGTAATTAATGTAGTTGAGTTGGTGATATGGCATGATTTCACACGAACGATCACGAGATCAAAACCCCCAAAATAATTTTTTCCAAGATGAATGATATATATTAATATATACTGTTAGATGTAGAAATATATTTATAAAATTTAAGGGGCTCAATTGGTTAGGCTATGGGATTTAGAGATTAAGGTCACATGATCAATATTGCACTATCGATTTTTACTGATATTTGATTCATTTTTCTGATATTTTATACCCACAGTTCTGTAAACCGTGGGTGTAGGAATTTATTGATATTTATACCCACAGTTCTAAACCGTGGGTATATGTCTGTGAAACTGTGTCAATTAGCTATACCCACGGTTTTACAAATAGAAGATATAGGATGGGGACCTATCCTAACACCTTGGTTGCCCACGGTTCCCAAAACCGTGGGTATAAGCTATACCCACGGTTTTGAACTGTGGGTATATGTCATTTTTCTAGTAGTGGTCCACAAAATTCACTGCTCTAGTATAAAGAAATGAAAATAATTCTTCCTCATCATATTATAATGTCCCCCCATAGATTCCTATAACTCATGGTTTCACCACACAACTTTGAAAATGTGAGTTTTATTGTTCCATAGAACTTTCTCTGTATAATCTAGAATATCCATTGGTTGTTACACATAAGAAAGATCTTGCTTTGGGAGAATGACCTATGAGTTCTACACATGTGAAAGGTTAGGTATGTACTTCCTTATTAGAGATACATAGAACAAATCATGGACTTTAGAGAGGTTTGGTGGATGTTTTCTTCCATTCTCTACCATTCTGATATGATTAATTATTTCAAAGGGACCTATATACCACATGCTTATTTTTTCTTTCTTCCTAAATCTCATAACCTTCTTCCACAGAGAAATTTATAGAATCACCATATCACCAACATAAAATTCTACATCACACTAGCTATTATTATCATAATTTTTCTAATGAATCTGATCTACCTTGATATGTTGTTGAATGGATCTAACCATTCATCCATATCTTCAACTATCTAAGGTCTCAATATCATTCTTTATCCAAATTCATTCCAAAATATTGGACCTCTATATTTCTTCACTTATAGGGATTCATAAGGATCCATATGGATGATAGAGTGAAAGATATTGTTTTAAGAAAATTCAACTAGAGAAAGGTGTTGATCCCAAGCACCTTTGAAATCCAATAAATAAGATCTCAACATAACCTCTAGGTTTTGAATTATTCTTTTAGACTGACTATTTGGATAAGGATGATAAGAAGTGTTGAAACTAAATTTCATGTCAAGTGATTATTGAAGACTTCACTAGAACTTTTAGGTAAACCATAACACCCCAAACATTCTATGGTATGTTTCTCTTAAATACTTTCAAATCATCTGATAGCCTATATTTCATAAATCAGTGAGTCTCTATTAATGAAAACTTTGTAATTTAAATTATAAAGTAATAACCTATCCATTAAACTTAAATCTTCCAATTCCCTGTTTTTAATTAAAAAAAACGGTCATTTACGGTTACAATCAGTAAGTTGTTTGGAGTATGATAGAATCAAATTAACTTTCTGTGAATTGTAACCTACCCTTATGAATAGTAATATACCCTTATGGATATTAAATTAACCTTATAAATAGTAATATGACTCTTATTAATGGTAACCATACCCATGAAAGTGTAAATTAAATTTAGGCACCATTAAAATAAAGATGAATATTTTATGTGTTGGTATTTTCCAATTAAATAATGATTTTCATTAAAAATTAAATTTATGATATTTAGATTTTTTTTTTGTGAAAAATCAAGTTCATTTTTGGATTCTATAAGTTGAAAAATGGATATGGTAAATTTTTGGGATTTTTCTGAAATAATTGAATTTTTGGTGAATAGTATAATAAATTAATTTACCGTATAAATACATTATAATTTAAAATAACTATTCCTAGCATCATGAGTGATATAAGAACCCAAACCTCAAACTCACATGAACTTATTACTATTCTATGTCATGGAATACTTACTATTTCTGGTGTTGTGGTGAAATAATAAATTAATGAATATAATATTAAAAAAACCCACCTCCCATCCACTTTATAAACCACCCACACCCCATCTTCCTCCCACACCACTCAAGCTTCACACCTTTCCTAAATTATTCTCAAATATCCCTTTATTATCCTCCCATTTCCAAGACATGCTGGTAACTCCAAAAGGACACAAACAAAGGCCTTAAGGGATTCTCAAGGAGGAGTACTCAAGAGGTGAACCACTCTTCCCTTTTTTTTCAAATTCTTTTAAAAGTTCCATTCTTTTGTTGCTCTCTGCTAACCTCCCCACTTTCAAATTCTAAAATAATTCCAGTACCTTAAATGGAACATAATATTATTTTTCAAATGTAATATTTAATCATCATATCTCTTTTTCCCCTTCCTCTTATACTAAAAATAAAAACACCGCCTGAGATGTGTTAATTTATCACATTTAAGGACGACGAGTTCTTAATTTCTATTACCATATCATATTTTGGTCATGAAAACATTTTTATTGTTGAAAATTTTTATAATATATGTATTTCATCTTATATAATGTTCTGGAATCCTTACACCGTCACAATATAAAATAATAATTCGAAACAAGTTTATTCGGCACAAAACCGCCAAGTTAATCCCATCGTTTATCATTATCGTTTATCAAACATTTCATCCTCTTGGTATGTAACCCAAAATGATTATAAGATAATTTATAAAGTCAATAATAATATATATTAACAATTGTTGAGGTTTAACTATAATTCAAATGAACTTCCATTCATGAATACAAGTAAATCGATCATGAAAACCAAGGAAGAAAATGCTTCGAAAACAATAAAATTGAACCTCTTAAACCAATCATAAAGGACCTGAATGAACCTAATAAGGTTAAATTGAATAAATTAAATGTATATGAGGTTCTATTATTATAAATTAATGAATCTAAATTTTTTTATTCCAGTCATTAAGATCAATCGAAGAACAAATTTGTGCATATGGTAAGGGGTTTCTCATCTCACTTTTATTTCCAGGGGATTTCCATTATTCACCACTTATTTATTGTATGCTGTGTATTTTTACATCCATTTTATATATAATATCATGATTCTATTTATATTAATGGAATTCAGTGATTCAATTGATGACTATTAACTTTATTTATTACAATATTTTAAGGGACTTTGTTTTGGTTTCCATTTCATTGTGATTTACTTGGTATTGTGCACCAAATCATTTTTATGCGGTGTACCTACTACTCCTTGATATAATTTTTCATTTTAACTTGTAAATATATTATATATCCATATTTTTGTTTCATAGATATGATTATTGTCTTACTCCATATACCCTTTTAAAAATAGTGTTTATTTGGGATGTTGTTTTAACTATAGAAATTTTGATGAATCTGTATCCTCTACTCTATAAGGATATTGGGAAGGAATATTTTAATTATATTAGATATATTTATACAGAATTTTTGGATCTAAAATCATGGGTGGGTTCTGCTATATCCCCTCCATCCATCGACAGGTCTCATGAGACAAATCAGTTGGCAAAAAACCCTTTAAGTTTGTTTCAAAAATTCAGATGAGTTTCTACCCACAAACATAAACTGTTTTGATGGTATAGTGGTATCATGTGCCATATACATTAAATCCAATTAATAATCATTCTATATATTCATTTTTATTTATTACTATCCAGGATTTTTTCACTATGAAAAAATATATGGATGTAGTTTCATTCTCAGTTTATTAATGGTGTGGGTTTTTCATTTATTCAGCATGCCCTGTTGACTATGCCTATTTGATTATGATTCAATTATTATTGATTTATGATTTCTTTATTTTTAACCCTTACTGATCATTTGATCTCACCCCTTTCATTTTTTTTACTTTTAATAGGTTATGAATAGGAGACCGTTTATTGAGTTATCATGCATATAATTGATTAGTTTTTGTTTTGTATTGTATTTTGTTACCTTTCCCAATGTAATTTGAGTTTCATGCATGCATCTAGTTTCTTAAACTGGCTTCGGGATTCTGTGGTCGAGGTGCTATAGTTGGCATCAGATAAAGTCGAGTAGAAAACTTTTGAACTAGATTTAGAAAACAATGTTTTGCAAACATAACCCTAACATAGACTTTGAGGATAAGAATATAATAACCACCCACAACTATTTTGAGGGCATTATAGATGAAAACTTTTATGGATTAAATTTATAATGTTGGGAATAATATAACACCCCAAAAATTTTATGGAATTTTTCTCTTAAATACTTTAAATTAATTAGAAATCCTTTATTGAATGAATCATGGAGTCTCTGTGAATCAATGCTTATTTATTTATAAGAGAAAGTCATAACATAACAATTAAACATAAATTTTCCAATTCTGTATTTTGAATTTCAAAAAACGGTCATCTATGAGTGTGATCAGTACGTTATTTATAGTCTTATAGAATCAACATAATTTTTAGTGAATAGTAACCTAGCCTTATGAATAGTGAGACACCCTTATGAATACTAACTAACCCTTATGAATATTAATATAACTCTTATGAATGTTAACCATACCGATGAAAGTGTAAATTAAATTTAGGCACCTTAAATATGAAGATGAATATTTTATGTGTTGGTATTTTTCAATTAAATAAAAATCTTAATTAAAAATTAAATTTATCATATTTAGAAAATTATTTTTTAAAAATGGAGTTCATTTGTTGATTCTACACTTCAAAAAATTGTTAGAGTGATTTTTTTTGGATTTTTCTAAAATACATGATTTTTTGGGGAATATTAGAATACATTAATTTACCATATAAATACATTATAATTTAAATTAACTATTCATTCCATCATGAGTGATGTGAGAATCCAAATATCTATCTCATATGCACTTATTACTATTCTAGGTCATCAAATCCTCACTATTTCTTGTCTTGTGTAGAAATAATAAATGAATGACTATAATATTAAGAAAACCCTCCTCACCTCTACTATATAAACTACCCCTCACCCCCTCTTTCTACCACACCACTAAAGTTTCAAAGCATTCCTAAATTCTTCTAAAATATCTTCATAATCTCCTCCCCAATGTCCAAGACCTACTAGTCTCACCAAAAGGCCAAAAAATGGCCTTAAGGTATTATCAAGGAAGAGTACTCAAGAGGTGAAGCTCTCTTCCCTTTTCTTTCAAATTATTTTAGAAGTTACATTATTTTGTTTCTCTATACTCACATACCCAAATCCAAATGCTATGATAATTATATTACCTTAAAAGGACTAGAATTTCATTATTCTAATGGAATATTTCATCTTCATCTCTTGTTTCCCATTCTTATACTAAAAATGGAAAATCGTTTGAGATGTGTAAATTCATCACATTCTAGGACGATGGGTTCTCAATTTTAATTACCATCTACAACACTGGTCATAAAACCATTTATATGGTTGAACCAGATTAGAATATAAGTATTTTATCTTATGTAATAATAACACCATCATAATATAAAATAATAAATTGAAACTAGTTCATTTTGCACAAAACTGGCAAGTTAATCCAGGCATTTATCATTATATTTTATCAAACAAGTCATACTCATGGTATATGATCCAAAATCATTATAAGATAATTTATAATGTCACTAATAATATATATCGACAATTATGGATGTTTAACCACAATTCAAATGAACTTCCATTCCTGAATACAAGTAAACCGATCATGAAAACCATGGAAGAAAATGCTTCCAAAACAAAACAATTGAACCGCTTAAACCAATCAAAAAGTCCATTAATGATTTTAATAAGGTTAAAATAAATCAATAAATGCATAGGAGGAAATTTTCTTATTAATTAATGAATCCATATCTGATTATTTTGGTCATTAAGATTAATTGAAGAGCACATTTGGGCATAAGGTAATGGGTTTCTCATCTCACTTTTATTTTTGTGATATTTCTATTATTCACTACTTATTTTTTGTATGTGGTGTATTCTTACTTCCATTTGATATATAATATAAATATTATCTTTATATTCATGGTATTAAATGATTCAATTTATGATTATTAACTTGATTGATAACAATATTGTAAGGGAATTTTTTTCGATTTCCATTTCATTGCGATTTATGTGGTATTGGGCACCTAATAATTCTTATGTGGTGTACCTGCTACCCCTTGAGATCATTTTTCATTTGAAATTTTAAATATACTATATATCCATATTTTGGTTTCATGTATATAATTTATCTCTTAGGCTATATACCCTTTTACATACATTGTTTTTTTGGGATGTTGTTTTAACTATGGAAATTTTGATGAATCTGTATGCTCTAGTCTATACAGATATTGAGAAGGAATATTTTAATTGTATTAGATCTATGTATAAATAATTTTTTTTACCTTTAGTGATGGGTGGGGACCACTATATCCCCTTGATGCATTGACATATCTCATGAGACAAATCAGTTGTCGACAAACCCTTTATGTTTGTTTCCAAAAATTAGATAGGTTTCTACCCACAGACTTAAACTATTTCATTGGTATAGTGGTATGATGTGCCAGATACATGATGTCAAATTAATAAGAATTCTATTTATTCATTTTCAATTATTACTATCCATTAGGTTTTCCCTGTGAAAAAATATATGGATGCAGTTTCATTCTCAGTTTGTTAGTAGTGTGTGTTTTTCATTTATTCATCATTCCATGTTGAATATACCTATTTGATTATGATTAAATTATTGTTGATTCATTATTACTCTATTTTTAACCCTTATTGAGCATTTGAGCTCAACCCTTTCATTTGTTTACCTTCAAAAGGTTATAAAGAGGAGACCATTTATTGAATTCCTACGGATACAGTTTATTTGTTTTTGTTATGTATTATATTTTGTTACCTTTCCCAATGTAATTTGAGTTACATGTGTGTATATAGTTTCTTCAAGACTACTATAATGACCATTACATTGCGACATCCTTCATTTTAATCATGCCAATGTATTAAAATAATTCACTGGAAATGAGCTTTTGGTGTCGAGGTGTTACATTAACCTCAGATCATGATTAGATATAATGGAATGTGGCACTCCATGCAACCTTACAACTTCCTTAATGTATGTCCAGGAAAGATCATATTGATAGAAGTCTACTATGATAGTGATATAGTATGCTGAATTAGTAAGGTGATTGACTATAATCTATATAACATTATTCCCTTCTGAAATTTTGGGGAGTCCTGTGAAAAATTCATGTTGATGGTCCCCCATTTCCATTTTGGTGTGGGTATTGGTTGCAACATCCTATTATAATTTTGTATTTTTTCCTTAAATTACTGTCATACAAAGAACCAATATACTAATTATATAATATCTATCTTCATACCATCCCGCCAAATGTATTATTTCAAATATCTATACATATATGAACTTCTAGGATGAATAGAGAATGAAGAATTACATGCTTCCCCTAATATCTCCTTCTATAAACTGGTATAGATGGAACATATACATGGTTCTTGGACCTTCTCATTTCATAATGTCAAGGATAAACATTGAAACATTTATAAAATTATTCTACAGTTCTTCATCCTCCTTCTGTACCTATTTAGTCTTCAGTTGGATTGATGGTTGAACATCCAATTGAGCAATATAATATTTCCCCCTTCCTTCCGTATTTTGATTTCCATCCTTTGAAATCCAGGAATATTTGATCTTTTTTAATCCTCATCATGGATAAGATAGTATGATCCTTTCAAATAAAATCATTGGCTACCTTGTTCCCTTTCATAGAGTGGTAATGTATTGAGAAATCCTAATCCTTTATCAGCTCTAACCATCTTCTATAGAACATGTTCAACTCCTTCCAGGTGAATATATACTGTAAAATTTTATGATTAGTATATATATCTAAATTTTCTCCATAAAGTTAATGCCTCAATATCTTTAATGTGTAAATTACTATATCAAACTCCAAATCATAATTTAGTTAATTTTTCTCATGAATCTTCAATTTTGGGGACACATATGATATAAACATTCAATTTATAATGAGAATTACCCCAATTCATTTGTTAGATGAATCACTAAAAATTACATACCCATATTCACTACAGAGAAATGTTTGTATAGGTGTACTAAGGAATCTTCTCTTAAGTTCCTTGAAATTTTATTCACATTTATATGTCTAGAGGAACTTTTCACCCTTGCGAGTTAACTTGGTTAGAGGATTATATTTTCAGGAGAAATTGTCCACAAAGAGTCAATAATACCTAGCCAAACCAAGGAACATTCAGATATCAGTCACAATTATTGGTCTAGGAAAATGTTTAATAACTTCCATCTTTGAAGGATCCATAGATATACCCTATCTTGAGATTATGTGACCAAAAAATGAAACCTCTTGAAGAAAATTTACCACTTTGTAAATTATTCATACAATTTATCCTTCTTTAGGGTCTTTATTACAATTGTAAATTGATATTAATTCTCTTCCTTTCTCATTGAATAAACAATAATTTATTCTTTAAATACTTCCTCAAACTAATTGAATCAATCTCTAAAAACTCTATTCATTGAATCATTGATGATAATCGGTGAATTAGTAAGACCAAATGACAACACTATATATTCATAGTGTCCATATCATGTACAAACTAATGTATTGGGTATATCCTCCTTCTCAACCCATTGATGATATCCATTATAAAGGACAATCTTGGAAAAGTATTTATCTCTACATAACTAATCAAACAATTCATCAATATGAGGTAAATAATACTTGTTATTGATGGTGATATTGTTTAGTTCCTAATAATAAATATAAAGTCACATTGATCCATATTTGTTCTTAACATATAGAACAGGTGCACCCTAAGGTGACACACTTGGATGAATTGAATCAATTTTCAAGATTCTTCTAGAGTTGCTTCTTCAATTTCTGCAACTTAGTCAGGGCCATTCTTTATGGAGTCTTTGAAATTGGTTTGGCATTAGGCATGAGTTATATTGGGAACTAAACATTACATTTTGGTAAAATACTAGAAAATTATTGCAAAAATACATCCCTAGACTCCCAAATAATAGGTATATCATCACTATTCTATTTCATCCCAACCATTTGGGATAAAAACCACTTTTAAAAAGGAATCATGACCCATACAACAGATGTGATTTCTAATGGAAGTTCATATTTATCATCGCACTCATATATGATCATAGTATAATTTGGAATGTAAAACGTTTCTTTACATCCTTGGAAATTGATGTGATCCTTATGTGAAGAAATCTAATCCATTCCCAATATTACATCAAATTCAACTAAAGGGAGAATAACAAGATTTGAGAGAATCACATTCCCACAAACTTCAACCAGAGAGGAAGCATAGACTTGTTGTGTGACCATTGTAACATTAGGGGATTTTATTTCTAATTCAAAATCTAATTGATGGGGTTACATCTTGAAACCCATATAAAATTCATTATATATAAAAGAATGGGTAGATCCAGAGTCAAATAAGACAGTAACTGTTCTAGAGTGAATGGAAAGAGTACCTTCCACCATATCATTATCATCCCCTAATCACTAATTGAAATAACATGAGATTTAAATTTATCTCTTAGATTAAGAGGTTTTTAAAGTCAATCATCATCATTAACCCTTTTATTTGGGGACTAGTTATCATAATTTCCATTCTACTTACACTTGAAGCACTAAAGTTTTCATGGTTTATTCTATACATATTTCTCTCTATTTATATCATTAGACAACTTTTTACCACTACATCGATAGTTAAAATATTTATGGTAATCCTTTACACACTTAAGGTATTTTCTACCACCCTTAATAAAATAACCTCCTTGATTCCTCCCACAAATGGATCGTAAAGGAAATATCATCTTAATTTATCCATGGTTCTTAGATTTCCCTTTTAATTCCATCTTTATCTTTTTATCAAACCCATGAGACTAATTTGTAACTCCAACCTCCATTTCCACCTTAAAAGAATATTGGAAAAAAATCATAGCTACCGAAGTATATTATGGATAATTCCAATTATAGTCTTTTATTTAATCCATTGAAGAATTGAATAACCTTACTTTCTATTTGGATGATAATTCCAAAATCATACCTTTAAAGTCTTGTAAAATTTTCTTTATATGTACTAAAAAAATCATTATCGGTTTTCCTCAACTCAAGTAACTCCTTCTCCATCTTCATAATAAGAAAATAATGCAAATACCTATTAAAATATTTTTTTTTGAACTCATCCCAATCAAAGGATTCAATTTTATCTTTCCACCTTGTATTCTTGATTAGGGTCCACCACTAGTCCACTTCACATTCTAAACAATCAATAGTATGAATTACTTTCTCGTGTTTTGAATAATGGAGAATGAAAAATATTTTTTCAGTGGTATTGATCCATTACTCAGCCACTAGTGGATTATAAGACCCACTAAATGAAGGTGGATGTTTCCTCATGAAGAACTCGATAAAACTATGTTCTATTATTTTATCATTTTGGAGTCTAACATGATTCATAAGTTGACAAATTTATGTGATCATAGCAACATGATTTTGCATTCAAACTCCTATAGCATTCAATTTCTCAGGAGGACAATCATTGAATTGTCTTTCACATTAAACATTAATGCATTTCCTTTTGGATCTTTCCATTTACTAAAACCAAAAACAATAGTGTAATAAATAATTATCATATTGGGTAACCACATATTCATGAAAAAAATACTTATAGGATGTATAAATTAGGAAGACTTCTTTTTTTAGTCTATAAAACTTTATTTTATTGTATTTTTTTCATATTAATCATCTATTTAAATCCTTATTTATAGTTTGTAAAGACTCTATGAATTCACAATACACATCCTCCATGAGTTTTAAACTAGGTGTGAAGCAAGGACCATTTTCATGCACCAGTTGTTGATCAAATCTAGCTCAATACAGTGTTTTCAGGGTTGTTATCCCTAAGAAAATCCATGCTAGTGCCACATCCACTTGTAGTATCCAGTTATGGATTTATATATAGGAATCCATTCACTATATCCTTTACCATAATTATATTAAATTTTAATAAACATTGAGTCATCCTTAGGATTATCCTTTTAAATATTCTTAGGGATATCACAATGTTTTCTCATCCTAGTTTTTAAAGGTTGACAAAAACTTTTCTCTGATAAAAAATATAACAACCTAGGATTAACATACAAAATCATTAAATCATTTCCTTAGAATATCCATTACATTACACAAATACACACCCAAAGATCATATTAGTTTAGTGCATTTACAAACATTGAAACATAAACACTGGTCCATAAGTGAACTAAATAATCTCCCACTATGTTCTTCATAAATTTAACCCTTATTAGACACATCATACATGTACATATATTTATAACTTGGGGAAATGAAACATAAGAAATGGTGATATCATATGCTCAGTAAAGGTAAACAAAAGAGATACCTAAGAATAATCATGAGAATAAGGGTATGAGAACATTAGTATAACATTTGAAAACCACAACCTATATATCGAAGATCATAAGCATGTGTCATAGCCTAAATATCGATAGTTCATAAGAAATGAATCATAAGTGAATCAAAAAACATGATATGTAAGAGAGTATTTTTGGAATAAGACAAAAATTTATGGTATACACCTAAACATATAAAATAATTTCCACAATAGTAAAGGATCACTTCCAAGGATATCTTAGGGGAATGAGTTCACTCCCTAAACCATATTAGTAGTCAATGTTCACTCCTAATACCATTTTAAATGATAAACTCCTTTATTTAATTGGGTTTACTACCCATTTTAGCCATGTATATCTCATGAGATATAATTCTTTTCCCAATTCATTAGAGACAGATATAGGTCCCACCTGTCACATAATTAAATTCTATATATATATGCCCCAAGATCATTAATATTCATCATATCATAAAAAATTAAATGAAATGGGTATCATAAAAATTTCACTATATCTTCACATGTGGAAGACAGATAGGTTCAAGAATCATTTTCTTATAGAATAACCCATGAAATGAAGTTAGTTTCATAATAATATAACCCATAGAAGAGAAAATGGATTCATAGAAATAATTACACCAAAATATAATCCATTTAGATACTGAATATGACTGATAACCTTTGATCATATCTTTGGTAATACATTAGTAACATAAAAAGATGTCATATTAGATGGAAAATAATTTTAAAGGATCATTTAAAAAATTTCATGATGAAAATATCCTTTCTGCTTTGTTTTTTTAATGCATAATTTTTTTAAAAAAAAATTATTTGGAAATAATGTTGAAAATTTACTAACAATTATTAAAATTAATGAATGGTAATGATTCCAGAGTATTATTTTCATCCCATACATGTAAAAATTAAAGTTCCATTTGCATTTTCCTTAAAAGGAAAATGGGAATTATTTTTAAAAATGACATGAAGATTTATTTCAAAAAACATTTGTAAAAATTAAAACATGATTAAATGTGTTTTTGTAAATTATTTGAGTAATAAAACATTTTTGAAAACATTTTGAGAAAACAAATTTTTGAAGGAATACATATTTTCGACCGAATAGAGAGATAATGTGGTATTTTCATAAAAACATTTTCTTAATACTTTTAATTATGAAATAGGAAAAAAATGATAATATTACTTGAATATTTCATGAATAAAAAGAGGATAAGAAACTTTATGAGAATTATTGAGATATTTCAATAATTGAAGAATAATCCTATACAATACTGATAAATGATAAGATTGTAGCAATAAACTCTTACCACTTTGGTAATATTGAATCATAATCCCCATGATAGAATAATATTAGATGAAGATTAAAATATCATTAAAATAATATTATTTCAGATATAAAACTTCCAAAGGAAAGTCTATACACCTATTAAAATAATATAGGTGTATAACGTAACGTGTGTCATAAATAAGGCAAATTGAAACAAAATTCCCTTACCTCATTGGTAACTTATAAACTATAACACGATGAAACCGATATCCAAAAATAGATTATAAAATCAAAATAATTTTCAGTATAAAAATCATAAAATACATCCATGGGTATTATACACATCACATATAATAAATATTTGGTGAACATGTCTTTTGTCTCATGGAAAATAAAAGTGTGATGGAAATCACTTACATTAAGTCTTAACTTCCTTCATACACCTTAAGAACTCATGTATAAAAAATATAGTCTTATTATAAATATCTCATATATACATATTAATATATATAATACCATATTTTTTTTTCTTATGACCAATTTATTACCCATTCATTAACAATGAAATGTTAAAATTAAGATTCAGGTAATAACCTCTTTGTTTTTCATATATATTTTGATTTGTTATATTTTTGGTTCTTTTAATTTAATCATGATTTCATAATATAAAGAATTAAGAAATGATATAAATATCATATATATTAATTATACATGTATTTATAATAATCTATAAGAGATATAAATAACAAATGAAATAAACTGTTTATGGAGACAATAGGTCATACGTATGGATGAACACTGTATCCATTTTCATGCCAGATTAATAGGAAGAAACATATATGTGATATTATCATTACATACTAATTTTTATATCATATATATCACATATATTTATTAAACTCATAATTAATACATTCCTTGTAATGTGTGAAGGAATCACATCACTTCGTGTGGTGGTTGTCTGCCGTAAACATGAACACCATTATCGTATTCCCAAAAAATGGAAAGAATGAAGGACTGTGTGATATAAAAATTAAAGAATCAAAATAAAATCATAAAAATAATAAATATAAAACATAAACTATATTTTTTTCATTATTCCCAAATTTATTGGTGGTAATATAAAAGCAAACGAAATCAGTTTGAGAGGCAATATTCCACCATACACACAAATAATGATTTCGTAACCCATTTGATAGATGCGTGTGCAGTTGAAGTTCAAAAAATTAGAATTATAAAAGTATCAGTATATTTAATATAACTAGGTTATTATAAAATAATGATATAAAATTAATTAAATGGGTTATAGGAAGAAATAAAACAAAAATGTTTGTTGATGAATGTTACCTCTTCTTCAGGTATCTCATTTTGGATTGCACCAAAGGACTACCTTTGTTGGATTTCTACCCGAAGTAAGGATTATTGGACAATATTAGGGAATTTATAAATATATTTCGATAGGTATTTGATGATATAAGTGGATTTATAGGTGTTAATAGAGGTGATGAGTGGGTGACCTTTTTTATAAGGGAGGTGAGTGGTAAGCTTATAAATTCTTGAAAGATGGAATTCTACCAATGTTTTTTTCATATCAAGTGGATCCAATAATGAAAAAATATTGATAATAGAAGTGATAAGGTTGAAATATGACCATAAAATGGGTTTTAGAAAATATTTAATGTCATTTTACCCTATGTTTAAATTCTAGTCCCTTAGTAAAAAATTTTATCTCTTAATTTTCATGGTTCATTTTAACTATTTTCACCAATAATTTTGGTGAAAAATTAATTATGAATTATGAATTATTATAAATTATGATTTTTTCAAATATTTAACCCATTTATAAAATATTATTCATATAATTGTTATAAATTAAATTAAAATTAATCTGACAGATGGGACGAAACGACGTGTTTTTAAAGGGAAAAGTTTCAAAACGTGAAATGTTTTTATATAGAATTTCAAGGTAAAATTGATTACAATGGAATAAATTAGATTTATTGATTTATAATTTAATTAATTATACTTTAAAAACATTTTAAAATATTATCATGTTAATCATATGCTACATGCAACATCTAGTTTAACTTGTATTATATGCAACGGTGAGTTTCTACCAAATAACATTTTATTATTATAATTATTTAAATAAGATATTTATAACCTATCAATTAAACATAATAATATTACTAGTAATAAAATATTTTAAAATATTATTTAGAATGGTTTTATATAATGAATTCATACTGTTAAACATATTAATATGACAGGTAATAATTAAGAAGGATCCATGGCTAGGTAAGGTGGTAAAATGCCAACATTTGGAGATAAGCATTTTCGGATGATTTAGTTGGGGATGATATCACATATATTAGAGAAATGAATGAAAGTGGTGAGTTTTAAACCACCATTTTTGGATATATTAAATAACAAGCGAATTTCAGATGTGGAAACACGTTTTGAGGATGAACTAAGTCATCATGGGTTTATGTATGGACAGTGGAGGTGAGTCTATTTTGGGTGGTTTTGATGGAACAAATAGATTTCAGTGATTATTGGTGATATTGTGGATGTTTGGGAACAATGAGTTGGAAAACACATCGAGTGTTTTGTGGAATCCTTATTTTGAGGTTTTAGTGGTCCTTCTATGGTGGTCGATATTCCAAAAACCAGAAGATAGTGGTTGTGAGATAAATCATAGGGTAGAGAGCTCCATAATTGGAGAGTGGTTAGCTAATGATGTGATTAGTGTTACTGGTTGGGTGGTATTGAGTAAGTACCATCTTGGTGTTTCTATTTTAGAAATGGGCGTTGGCTCGATTATTGACTATTTGAGTGCCTTTAGATGAAGTTTTTTCTTTTGTTGTATTTAAAGTTATTGGATGTAGAACAGGGTTGATGCGCCTTGAGTTGTGAACCAATATAGGTTGGGGAATGTGGTTTTAAAATCATATGTTTCTTAGAGTGACACTAGCTGTGAGGGTCTGTTTGGGAATGTGTAGAGAAATTAACATGAGGTGTACAGATTGGATGTCCCAGATTAGTGTAGTGTTAAATTTTATTCTCTAATTTTGAGGTTGTTTTGGTGGAATTACCCAAACCTTTCTCCCACATGTTGATGTTAGTAATGATGGGAATGTATCTAAAGTTTCCTTTGAGGATAATCTAAATGGTGTTGTGAATTTTAGTGATAAGGTTAATGGGGTAAGACCATGTTTTTGTCTAATTATTATTATGTAATGATCAGGTTTAGGGGGAAACATGGGAGTGAGAAGCTGATAGGTGAGAAATATTGCTTGAACTTTGTCTTGGAGTCTTTCTGATACATGTGAATTCAGCTCGAAGATGATAAATTATTAAGTGGGGTGATTTCAAAATACCAAACATGAGATAAGGTACGTCTGAAAATGAATTTTTGACTTCTTCAATGTTTCTAGGGAGTATGACAAGTATCAGGGGTGTTCTGGGGATTTTTGAAAAGAAAAATAAGGAAAAGAGGCCTATCTATTCTGAGAGGATGGTTAGCGCATAGTTAGTGAAAACCATGTTCCATAGTCATGTGACCTTTAGAAGGGTGTGCATGGTTAGCGAAACCGTGTAGTGTGTCCTAGGAGACCATGTATCTTGAGGTCTCCATTAGACAGTGGTTGAATGTAAGGACACCACATGGTTTTAGAAACCATGCGGGTGTCCAAGAAAACTGTGTAGCTAAGTTTATTATTGGATAGAAGGAACCTCACGGTTGATGTATAGTTTTTCAAACCATGCATCCAAAACTTTTTCCTCATTAAAATTGATGTTTCTACCTTTTTTACCTTCCAATATTATTTCCTTTTACCATAAATTTCTCCATCATTCAACCCCCTTCATCTAGGGTGACAAACCATTAAGCTCATCCTCCTCCTATATGAGCGTTTCCCCTTTTACTATTACGTGTTTTGAGTGCCGTTTAGTGTGAATCAAAGCTTTGGGTAAGTATTTGACTTCGTTTCCTTATATTTTATTGGTGATTCTTGGTATTGTTTTCCTAAAATTATGAATCTCTAAACCCTTGTTTTATAAGGAGTTTCTTATTGTGGTGTTTGAGTATTTTGTTTCTCAAATTAAGGGTCATGTTGGATGAGTGGTGGTTTATGAGCATGAGGTATGTAGTCTAAGAGATTTACCCATATTTTTGTCAGTTTTTTTTAATGTGAATGTATTATGTTACTTAAAGCCTATGTGTTTTGTGTTTGATTCCCTATCTTTGGTAATTTGGTTTTGGGCCGTATATTAGTAACTTAGACTATCCATAGATCCCATTAGATCCATGAGTGTCATCTGGAAAAACCTAAAGTTACCCATGCAGTGTTCCGTTTCCAAGAATGGGGTAATATGGGGTTGTAAAAGGATAATTTTGAATGACTTTATGTTTTAAAATTTTATGGAAATTCATATGAGGCTTTTGAAATGGGTTAAATGATTTGGGTTGGATTTTGACTCGGCTTTGGTTTTAAATGAAGGGAATGATTTTTTGAACGTGATTTCTATTTTAAAAGGTAGTTTTGAACTCAATGTTTTTTAAGAAGGGGGTTTTATTAATAAATATCAAATTATGATTTTAAATGAGGGTGTAATTCCAATTTTTGGTGAAAAATCTTTAATGTCTATTTTTAACGGTTTGAAAGGGAAATAAAAGCCTCAGGGAATGGTTTAGTTTTTCAAAGAGGAAGACCCATGCTTAAAAGTGTGGAATCAAGATTATTTTAAATGAATAGTTGGGTTTGGTGATTTATGACATGGTTTTATTTTAAGGGTCCACCAGGACCTTGGTAAATGAGATGATAATGTGTTTAAATGTGTTAAAAATTTGACAATCATGTCTATAGGGTAAGTCGTATATTGGGATATTGGACTGAGGATCTACTCCCATGGGGCATGCTAGACTAAGGATTACAGACCTAATGATGATTTGTATAACTAGAATATTAGTCTAAGGATCCTTATATTTGGGTTAGGCTAGACTAAAGATGTAGGCCCCATAAAATCATTTCATGGATTAAGATGTCAGACAGAGGTTTTATTATTCTAAAGATGTCATGGTTTGGGAGATCAGACTGAGGCTCTATGCTCCCAAATTATGGACATGTCATGGTTAGTTGTACTAATTCTACCAAGTTTATGGATTAATTGATTCAATTAGTGAACTCCACTTCATGATTAAAAGAATTTGACCCATCCATTATATGTCCCAGGCTATCAGTGTGGTCGAAGTGAGTTAGGTTGGTTGGATTTCATGATTGAACATAAAGGTTAAAATGGTCAATGAATAATTTTTAAACATGTAACCATATTCTTTTACTACCTTTTTTATTTATTGAACCTTGATTATATTCATACACTATTCTATAGACTATATATTTCTTTTGACTTCCTTGGAGGTGGAATATTGAGTAGTGATCACACCCTACTTAGGCTACCATGGCACTTGGGTACCCGAGGAGACACTACGTAGTTTCTAGTACAAGTTCAAGATAGGGACATGATTCTTGGTTATGTATAGAGTGATGGGTTGGATCATGGGATGTATGGAATAGGTTGGGACTCCAGACCAAGATTAGGATCTTTTATAGTTTTGGTATTGTATTTTTTTATGTATGACCTAATGACATGTATTGTAGGAATCTCATGCGTACTTTATGATTAACATGGTTTATTATTGTCTTTCATATCAGGTTGTTCTATTGTACTATTTCATTTTGTTAATATTATATATACAATGGTTTTACTCTGATAAGAAGGTATAATATCTTCATTATACTTTTTTATACCTACACTGCTAATTGGAGGCCTCTAGAGTATGAGGAGGCACACCTTTGTGAAGGACCCCGGGACACCCTGAGAGGGGAGGGGTGAATCAGGGTGACCACTTTTTCTTTTAATGTGATGGATCTTGTTCCCACGTTGGTAGGAACTTGTTGAACCTGTATGAAGATTATGATCAGAAAGAAAAACATTCACAAGCACAGAGAAGACACATCCATTTTTACTTGGTTCACCACTAAGGGCTACGTCCAAGGAGCATACGCCGACAGGTTGTCGGTCGTACCAAAATCTACTATGCTTCACTAGCTGTAGATTACAAAAGTTCGGGTACAGTCGCTCTGTCCCAGGCTCACTGCCTTTACAAAGGTTCAGGGATAGCTCACTGCTTCCCTCGGGTCACTCCCGTTGACTCCCCCTGGCTTACTGCCGTTGGTGGAGACTTACTCAGTTTATAGACGTGAAGGTCTCTTCAATAGATTTGCATTGAAGTCTTTGACTCTGCTCAGCATGAGACTCTGCTTGCATTGAAGTCCGAAATAGATGCACTAGAACACACATAACCACTGAACCGGATAACCAGAACGTGAGACAAACCTTACTAACAATTGCGCGCAACACCAACCCTTTGCGCGCAAAACCTTCCTATTGCGCGCAAAATTTACTTTTCGCGCGGAAAAATATTTCGCGCAAAAATCCCCTTTTTCGCGCAACTCCGAATATATCGCGCAAGCCCCTTTATGCTATCCTTTTTCGCGCATCAGACCTCGGATCTTCTCTAAGTCTTCCACACCCGCGAATGAAGGGGGTCACCTCATATTTATAGGCGACTGAGACCCCTGCGCGCAAAATCCCCTTCGGCGCGGAAAACCTCTCATCTGGCGCGTAATATTTCGCGCAGGTACTGTGCACCTCTCCAGATATTTCGTGCAATCCATGTATTTGCCATTTTTCGACGGTGTGATTCTGAAAGACTATTTGCGCGAAAAAACCTTGATCCACTATTTCGCGCATCCCGCTGTTTTTCGCGCCTAACATAAGTATTTCGCGCAAGCCTCTTATATTTCGCGCACCACTTCCTTTTTGTGCGAACCTCCTTTTGCAGACAATCCAAGTCTTCATTTTCCGATTTTGAGGCCCAAAAATTTGGCAAACACTGGGAAACAGCGCCACCTTCAATACTGTTGTCTGCTTGAACTGTATGATCACTTTGCTGGTAGACACCCTGAACTTCCACTGAGGATTGACAACAAACACAAACCATACACCAAATCATGCTTTGACGCACCTGGTTCCAACACTTTGGACATGTGGTGAATTAGATTGGGGCACTAGTTATAGTGGATCTTGAGTCAGGGATGTTACACTAAATACACTCCATGTTACTAACTTATAATATCTAATTTCATTACTGCACCAATTCAACAAATATTTATAAATAGGATATAGAAGATATGGGTGAGAATACTTGTATAATTGATATAATCCTTAGAAAGTCTCATGTAAATATGGAGGAGGCATACTAAAGCCTCTATGATCAAGAATGAAAACCAAATCATTATATATCACGTGGTCTGTCATGACTCGACCCAATACGACACAAATTATGTTGTACCTCTCGTTCCCCTCGTTGTTTGATTTTCATGATCACAATCACCTTCTTATTTATCTAATATTGTTTTAAGTGTTTTTTGGATGATAGGAATCTTTTCAGGTGGCCAAGGTACTGGGCTAGGAAAGAAAGAAGGCAAACTGGACTGAAATTCAGTCCACCGGCCAACCGGTGGCAAGGCACCGGTCGACCGATGGACCCTGGGCACAAGGCAGAGCCACTGCCTCAGCACCGGCCAGCCGGTGGCACCCAGCAAACAGTGGTTGCTACTGTCTGCCCACCGGCCAGCCGGTGGCTCTGGCACCGGTCAGCCAGTGTTGCCTGGAACAGAAGAGGAAGCTACTGCCAAGCCACCGGCCAACCGGTGGCTCCTCCACCGGCCAGCCGGTGCAGACTGCACTCAAAGCATCTCCAAATTCTCAAACACCGGCCAACCGGTGGGACTGTACCGGCCAGCCGGTGGAGCCAGTCAAACTAGCCGTTGCAGTTTGACCAGGCTGGCCCACTTGGCTCCCAACGGCTCTTTAAGCCTCTCCAACGGCTCCGAAGACTCCCCAAGGGTTCCATGCCTATAAATAAAGGCCAAGGAAGCCCCAGACAACAACCGGAACTATACGGAAGCCCATGGACACCTTGTTGATCATTTGGCGTACCTCCGGCGCATTCCTCTAAGGGAACCCCAATAGCTCCAACACTTTTCCACATCCAAGGAGCTCCATTCAAGAAGCTTGGGAGTGCACGTCTTCAACTCCAATCATCCTCCGGCGCCCAAGACTTCCTCCATTACGGTTTTTCATTCTTTATTTATTTTGAGCTTTAAAATTGGGTTTGTTCCTACAAACCCCAACCCTTTTCTCATCCCCCTTTCTTTTGGGTTTCACACCACCACTAAGGTGTGAAGAGGTTTCTTCAAGCCTTTCCTTCTAAAAGGCTTGTGACATAGGTGAGCTATCCTTCACCTGTAAGAAGGATAGTGGGTTCTTGCTAAACCATTAAAAGAAAGTGGGTTCTTGCTTAACCACCAAAAGCAAGCTGTAATAGGTCCTAGTGCTACCTCAAAGCCTAGTGGGTTTCTTGATAAAACCATTGAAAAGCAAGCGGTAGGAATCTCTCAATGGTTGAGTTGGGAGCGGAGACGTAGGCCAGGTTTTGGCCGAACTCCGTTAACAATTTCTTGTGTGATTGCCTCTTTTATTTTCCGCTGCATTTACTTTGATTTTAATTTGTTCTTTATTTTTTTTAAAAGGCAATTCACCCCCCTCTTGCCCTCACTCCTCGGTTTGTTCCGACCCAACAATTGGTATCAAAGGGATAATTTGAGTAATACCTTAAAAGGTTTCAAATTCAAAGATCCATTGTGATGGCATCTACCTCTTTCGCCCCCGAGGGTTTCTCTTTGGGTCGGGCTCCATTTTTTGATGGGACCGACTATAATTATTGGAAGACCCGCATGACCACTTTTTTAAGAAGCATAGGTTATCCTATTTACAAAATAGTCATGCAAGGTTACACTTTGTCTACCCCCGATGAATCCAAATGGACCCAAGCCGACATTAGAAATTTTGAGCTTGATGGCAAAGCCATGAATGCTCTTCATTGCGGCCTTGACCGAAATGAGTTCAATCGAGTTTCCACATGCACCTCCGCACATGAAATCTGGAAACTTTTGGAGGTTACCCATGAGGGGACCAACAAAGTAAAGGATACTCGATTGGACATGTACCGTCAGGATTTTGAGTCTTTTTCCATGCACCCAAATGAATCAATTTCTGAAATGTTTACTCGATTTTCTGATGTGTGCAATGGTAGAAAATCTCTTGGAGATGACATTTCTGCAGAAACAATGGTCAAGAAGATCCTATGGGTCCTTCCGAGCTCATGGGCACCTAAGGTGACGGTGATCCAAGAAGCTAAGGACGTCAAAAATATGCCGGTAGAAGAGCTCATCAGATCTCTCATGACTTATGAGATCACGATGAGGAGGCAAGCTCAAAAGGAGGGCACACCAATCAAGACACCAAAGAACATCGCCCTCAAGGTACAAAAAGAAGTAAGCTCCTCCTCCTCATCTCCTTCCTCATCTTCTTCATCTTCAAGCGGCGACTCGGAAATGGAGTATCTCGCCCGCCAAATGCACAAGTTTATGAAGAAGCACAAGAAGAAGAAATCCCGCAAGCATCGAAAGCAAGAACCCACCGAAAGATCCGAGCACAAGGTAAAATGCTATGGGTGCGGAGAAAAGGGCCATTACAAGCCCGATTTCCCACTCAACAAAAAACGGGCCACGCAAAACGAAAAAGGAAAGAAAAAGGTCCTCAAGGCGACATGGAGTGACACCTCATCCTCATCCTCATCCTCCTCGAGCGACCAAGGTACAAAATGCCTAATGGCATTCCATGAGGTAACATCTTCCGACTCCTCCTCCTCTTGTTCTTCAAATTCAAAGTCTTTCAATCATATGTCTTATGAAGAACTCCAACATGCTAGAGACCAATTAGAAAATGGTTTTCATGCTTTATCGTCAAAATTTGTTGCTTTAAAAAAGTCTTTCAAAAAACTCTCCTCTGAAAAAGAACAACTTCTCAAAGAGAAGGAGGAGATGTCTCTCAAAATCCAAAATTTCCCAAATGTTGATTCTTTGGAATCAACCATCAAAGACCTAAGGGAATCTTTAGCCAAGTTCACCAATGGGGAACAAAATTTGACCAAACTCCTTGGTTCCCAACGAGTATCTAGAACAACCAATGGACTTGGCTATACCAATGTAGCTTCCTCCTCCCATGCTCCAACTGTTTTTGTAAGGGGGAGCTCTAGTTATAAATTTTGTAATTATTGTAAGAAAACCGGGCACCTCATTTATGAGTGTGATTGCAAAAATGCCCGGTACGGCCAACCCAAGTCTATTTTCTATTCCGAAGAATTTTATAGGAGAAGACCCGCTATGAGACAAGTTTGGATTGAAAAATCACTTTTGGCGAGTCTCTCCGGACCTAAAACTGTCTCTTTTCAAAATCCCTCTCCCCGTTGATTCATTGTTTTTATTTAGGGGGAGTTAGAATCTTTTAAGTTTTTTTTTGTATTCAAATTTTTTCATTGCAAACTCAACAGTTGGTATCAATTTTGTTTTTATTCAAAACTTTCAATTCAAACTGTTATTCAATTTTTTCAAAAATTTCATTTGGTTTCAAATTTCAAAATTCAATTGGTTTTTGATTCAAAACTTTCAATTCAAACTGTTATTCAAATTTTTCAATTCAATTTTCAAAACTTCCAATTGATCTTGATTTTCAATTTTCCCTCAATCAAGTTTTATGTCCCGTGCTATTTTGATAATCACAAAGGTGGAGAAATTTATTGATTGATTTGGGGAGAAACCTTTTGATCATGCCTAGCATTTACTTTCAATTTATTCATTAAAAGCATGCCTTTAATTTATGTTTTTACTTTAATTGTTTTGGTTATTGTGATCATCAAAATAGGGGGAGATTGTTGTACCTCTCGTTCCCCTCGTTGTTTAATTTTCATGATCACAATCACCTTCTTATTTATCTAATATTGTTTTAAGTGTTTTTTGGATGATAGGAATCTTTTCAGGTGGCCAAGGTATTGGGCCAAGAAAGAAAGAAGGCAAACTGGACTGAAATTCAGTCCACCGGCCAACCGGTGGCAAGGCACCGGTCGACCGATGGACCCTGGGCACAAGGCAGAGCCACTGCCTCAGCACCGGCCAACCGGTGGCCTTAGCACCGGCCAGCCAGTGGCACCCAGCAAACAGTGGTTGCTACTGTCTGCCCACCAGCCAGCCGGTGGCTCTGGCACCGGTCAGCCGGTGTTGCCTGGAACAGAAGAGGAAGCTACTGCCAAGCCACCGGCCAACCGGTGGCTCCTCCACCGGCCAGCCGGTGCAGCCTGCACTCAAAGCATCTCCAAATTCTCAAACACCGGCCAACCGGTGGGACTGTACCGGCCAGCCGGTGGAGCCAGTCAAACTAGCCGTTGCAGTTTGACCAGGCTGGCCCACTTGGCTCCCAACGGCTCTTTAAGCCTCTCCAACGGCTCCGAAGACTCCCCAAGGGTTCCATGCCTATAAATAAAGGCCAAGGAAGCCCTGGACAACAACCGGAACTATACGGAATCCCACGGACACCTTGTTGATCATTTGGCGTACCTCCGGTGCATTCCTCCAAGGGAACCCCAATAGCTCCAACACTTTTCCACATCCAAGGAGCTCCATTCAAGAAGCTTGGGAGTGCACGTCTTCAACTCCAATCATCCTCCGGCGCCCAAGACTTCCTCCATTACGGTTTTTCATTCTTTATTTATTTTGAGCTTTAAAATTGGGTTTGTGCCTACAAACCCCAACCCTTTTCTCATCCCCCTTTCTTTTGGGTTTCACACCACCACTAAGGTGTGAAGAGGTTTCTTCAAGCCTTTCCTTCTAAAAGTCTTGTGACATAGGTGAGCTATCCTTCACCTGTAAGAAGGATAGTGGGTTCTTGCTAAACCATTAAAAGCAAGTGGGTTCTTGCTTAACCACCAAAAGCAAGCTGTAATAGGTCCTAGTGCTACCTCAAAGCCTAGTGGGTTTCTTGCTAAAACCATTGAAAAGCAAGCGGTAGGAATCTCTCAACGGTTGAGTTGGGAGCGGAGACGTAGGCCGGGTTTTGGCCGAACTCTGTTAACAATTTCTTGTGTGATTGCCTCTTTTATTTTCCGCTGCATTTACTTTGATTTTAATTTGTTCTTTATTTTTTTTAAAAGGCAATTCACCCCCCCTCTTGCCCTCACTCCTCGGTTTGTTCCGACCCAACAAATTATGTCTACCCCAATCCTACCTCGAATATGACAGGTGCTAGTGACCAGCATAGAGTAGGAATATCACACACATGAGAGGCATTAACCTAATGTACTTGTACACATGAACACATTTCCATACACATAAAATGCTGAAATGTAAAATCATTGAAACCTATGCATGCATACATCTATGATCCTATAAAGATAGTGTGATATTATAGTACTGAAAGTGATAAAGGGATCAAATAAAAGGCCAAAAAAATGTAGAAGGTCAAACCTACTCATAATGCAAAGACTAATATCAAATAAAACCACCAGAAAAGAACCTCGGTCTTTCCAAATCAAGTTATGCTTCACCAACACCCTATCCTACTAGGGCACCGTCAAATGGTCTTTCATTTACATAATATATCACACGTGTAGGTAGAGCCCAAGTGAGGGTGACTATAACAATACCCAGTAGAATACCAGAAAACATTAAACTTGAATCATTAAGAATAGGAATCTCATAACAAGGATATGAAAACTAATGCATAAACAACAACCTATATATACTTTTAAAAAGGAACTATGCCTCCCAGTGGTCACAACCAAACTAGCATACACAAGATTCTACTCAAATAAATTCCCTTTATGAAGAAATCCACTCCATGGGACATGATATCATCAAATACACTCATCTTAGAGGCCATGATCATTGGGATAAGGCCAAGAAATCTCATCGATCTATAAAGACCTCAATACTCAGATAGGGGATCACACCCATAATCGCTCGGGGACACTAGAAACTCAATATGGATCAATGCACTATATATGATATCATACCCCATCGATACAATAAACCCTAAAAATATGGAAAACTAGATAGATGATCAATTACCTACAAAAGGAGGTCATATAGATTCCAAAAACCCCACTTTGGGTATAAGAAGGAATGATAGAGGATCACACTCCGATCTTAGAGGGTGACCCCAAAAAATATATCTGAGACTCATCCTCAAGAGGGGATCACAATATATATATGTGGATATAATGACACATTATACCCTTGAGGGAATGGACTAATGAAACATGCTCAACTGATAATCATCGAAACTAATGAAATGAAGAGCTTGAAAAGCACTCAAATGGGGCACACGATGTTTCTAGCCAACCCCTAGTCTAGTTTTGTGGTGCTACCTCACATGAAGTGAAAATATAAAAATACATAGTGTTTAAGTAGTCATTCAAGGAATATATTGATATATCGATACTCTTCTCGTTCCATCTATCAGTGCTCAGGTACCACTAGCCATGCCTTTTTACCAACCTGTGTACACCTAGATGTGCCTGTGTACACCTAGTCATGTACTCTAGACTAGCTCGTGCTCTTCGGCCAACCCATGACCATGTATCCTATGAGTTACATGCTGATCTACAAACATGGTTCACACATTGTGGGATTTTTTCTCCACCTAGAAACCCTAGCATCGTACAGGGTGTCGCACACATCATGTAATTCAATATTACATGTCGTGTAACATGAGGTGTCTAAATCCCCTTAGTTAATATTCTGCATCATCCTCCAAATCTTAGTCACTACCCAAATTGTAGGAAAATCATATATATGGGGTTAAAAGACCTTCCCATTACCAGAGATAGGGATTATGGGATTTGAATCTACTTAGTAAATTCCCACACAAGCCATCTGTAACCGTACTGTCGAATATGAGATGAACAGAAGCCACCAACATGTTCTAATCTTCATTATATCATTCTCCATCATCATTATACCTTGATTTCCCCCTTTGTAACTACCTAAGATTTTTTGAAATAATTTTTTTTGAATTAATTTATGTTTTTAATATTGTTCATTTTTGATGACATTGGAATGTATATATATATATATATATATATATATTAAAACACTAAGTCAAACATTCATTTCATATGAAATACAGATTTGGCTTGTGCTACACGGAATACTGGCTTGGCACGCGCTACAGGAAATACCGAATTGGATTTTTCTTCCCATTAAACTGAATTAGTGTATGTTACATAGAAAAAGAACTTGGAATACAATACATGAAACATCAGATTAGCATATGACTTCACGTACATTACATACAACACCAACATAGCATACGATGCACATAACCTTGAGTTTCTATGAAACATCTTATATATATATATAATTAATTAAATAAGATAATTATAACCGAACCATTAAAAATAGTTATATGAATATTAGTAAATACATTACAAATATTTTTTTATAATTGTTTATATAAATAAAACATATTGATAATGAAGGATAAGATTTTTGGTAAATCCCTTTTGTGTAAAAAATATCATTTTTCTTGAATGAACTGCCTCTAATAATTAAATTAATTTTACACACATTTAGAAATTTAATTTGATAAAATAAACTTCATTTTTGAATTCAATGTGTCTAAATTATCCTAGGGTGACAATTTTTCAATTTTTTTGAGAAACTTCATTTTTTTGATGAATAGTGAAAATACTGTTTTTAGTTAATTTTTTTTAATTAATTGGTAATGTGAAATGATATTATAAATATGATTTAAGGTCACATTAGATAAATATTAAATGTATCAATACAAATTAAGTCATTATAATAAATTTCACTTTGAAATTGAATCTAAAATCTTAACAAAATTTTGAACCTTTTCCTATGTTGAAACCCTATTATTTCACCTTATCTATGGGATTAACACTAATCATAATTTGTTAGATTCTTTGAATTAAATTTAAAAAATCTAACATAAACCATTTTATTCTTTATAATATTTATATACTCATAAAACTAAGTTAATTTTGACCAAAATGATTAGTAAAAGTGATTAAAACTAATCACAACATTTAAGGCCAAATTATGCTTAATTAGGGACTAAACCATAAAATTAAAGGGCCCAAAAGACCAAAACAATTGTAAAACACCCATTTTATTTCCATAGTTTGTAAATACACATTAAATTATTATGTTTTGTTTTTTTGGTATGATTTTTTTGAGGTAAGAACATATTCACTTCTATCTTGTTTCAAAAAAATCCAAGTGAGTCCTTTTCCTTTCCTATAAAAGGCCACCACCTCTACCAATTACTCCCACCTCTAAAACATTTTATGTTTAGAAAATATCTAGAAACATATTTTCCAGAAAACCCTCCCTTCATCCTTGAAGTCCCCATTTGGTCTGAAAGCCTCTCAAGGTAGCTTTCAGCATAAACCAAAAGGAGTTTCCTGATTATGAGGTACACCTTCTCTCAAGATCCTTTACACTATTTTCCTTATTCACCCCTCTAATCTCTTTATTACATTATTGTGTTAAAAAAAAGTATATTACATATAAATGGAATTATTTATGCAAATTTTTTTGCCCACATTTACACACTCATCCATCTAATGGATGTTGAACATACTGTTTCTGTGTACATCGAACTACTTCCTCACAGAACAATGATTGTTAATTTCTTCTTTAACACCAATCATGGTGGCCATTATGATGGAAACTATATTCATATATGTCATATATTATATTCATTATGTATTTATTATTCATTATTTCTTTTAAAATTCAATTTTTTTTCTTTCCATTAGGTTTTAATACGATAATCACATTTAAGGAAGTGTAGACTACTGCCCCCTCACAACAATGTGATTTGTTCACACACCACATGGAATATATTAAGGCTCAGTTTAATGAAATTATATTATATATATGATATATTAATTATAATTTAATTATATATATATATATATATATATATATATATATGTATACATACATTTATATACATATTTTATTTACATACTTTTATTCAATACGATGACAAGAAACAAAAATAGTGTTCATGCGTACGTACAACTTACCATATCCATGAATGGTGTATTCCATTTCACACTCCTATATTATATATATTATTAAAATAAAAATTCAATAGATATAACTGATATTTATATAATTATTTACATTCTAGAATCACGATATAATTATAAGGACAGAAGATATGACAAATTAAGACACATGCGAAGAACGAAGAGAATGTTACCCGAAGTAAAAAATTAACATAGGATCGTTAACAATAGGTTAATATAAGTTCATAATAAAACCATATATGTTATTATGTATGAAACATTTATGATTATAGAGAGATTCAAGATACAAGGTCAGGGGATTTAATCTCACTTTTAATTTCTGCGAGATACATGTTATGTTTGCGACTCTTTCATTTTGTGTGGTGTTTGTAATTACCAATATTTTATTTTATGTATAATAAAATTATATTTATAGTTCTTCACATTTTCATTTTATGATCCTTCTTTCATTGGGTTTAACTTTCAAAAGTTACCAAATCGGTAAAATGTTTTGTCTCAATTTTCTTTCTATGAGACTCATGTTTTGTTTTACACATAAAATATTTTTTGAGGCGCATATATTTCCATTTTTCATGAAATATAATGAATGTAAATGTTTTTTTGATATTTTTTACTTCATGTAAATTTATTTCTTTACATGGAGATTATAAACCAAAGATACCAAGTTATAAGAGTTTATTGAGACAATCTCATTGCTTTTCAAGATTGTTTATGTTTATACTTCCTTTGATAGAATATTATGATCTATATCTCAAGAATATCTATTAGTTTACTTATAATTTGTTTTTTAATTATATAATAATTTATTTGTACTATATTACTCTCTTTGGTACATAATATAGTTAAGAAAGTTTTTTTAGGAATGCATGATTTTACCCTTTCTTCAATCAGAAATCTATGTTTTCAAAAAATTCTTTCCAAGAATATAATACCATTATACTATAATATTTAAACTAATTTTTTACCATTTTTTATTTTATCGATCTATTAAAGGTAATTTTCTTTTAAATTTTCGAACAAGGTAGTTTATAACCTTTTTTTTACTGTGAAAAATTAATGTTATTTTTATATCGTATGACATGTCTGGATTTACCCGCTATCATTTTTTCGAAGCTGCCTTTGAAATTTTAAAAGGGTTAATCTTTAAGAAAATGTTTTTAAAATAAATTTCCAAATAAAATGGTTTTTAAAATTTTTTAAATCTAATTTTATATCTTTTCAAGAAAAACAGTACTCAAAATGTTTTCATGATTCTTCTATAAGTTTTTAGGTATAGTGGTTTTCAAAATATTTTCACGGTATTTTTACAGGTTTTCAAAGAGTTTTCAATGAAAAATATTTTTAAAATGTTTTGAAGATTTTTTTATAAGTTTTAAAATATTTTTTTTAAAATTATTTCATGCTTTCTTAATATGTTTTCAAGGTATTTTGTATGCATTTTTTTAAATAGTTTTATGTATTGAGAACTCTTATTGAAATAAGAAAGGATATTTTACTTAGGAAACATTTTTGAAATGTGTTTCAAAATTATTTTACGTTGAAGTTGAAATCCATTGATGTTACTCATTCCTTTCAAGGAAAATGTATAAGGGTTATATTCATATCCTTTCTATGAATGGTTTATGCTTAAAGTCATGGTATTTATGAAACCCATTTCTCTTTCATGGGTTATATGTTTATAAAATCAATTTATTTTCCATGGGTTCCATGTTTATGAATCTAGCATATTTTCAAGGGTTATGATTTGAGGAAATGTTTATGAAACCTATATAATTTCCATTGGTTATGATTTGATGAAATATTAATCATACCTATTTCATTTCTTGGGTTATGATTTTATGTTTATAAAATCCATCTCTTTTTATGGGTCATGATATGATGAATTTTTTGTGGCACATGCATGTATGTTTTAATTATGTGATGGGTGTGACCTATATATCCCTCCATTGAATTGGGTGAAGATAAATGTTTTATGAGATTAAAGGGTATATGTTAGGACATACCAATCCTTAAATAAGAGGTAATAAGAGAGAACATCCAAATCAGGAGACAAGAGGGAACATGAGAGAACATCCCAATCCCGAAAGGAGAGGGTACACGAGAGGACATCCCAATCCCGAAAAAAGAGGGAAAAGGGGAGAAAATCCACATCCTAAAAGAATGTGGTATATGGGAGGACATCCCAATCCCAAAAAAAGAGGGTACATGGGAGGGAATCCCATGCCTGAAGCAGGTACGTAGGTAATTAAGCCTAGCCTAACATGTTACAATTTTCATTGTAGTCCACCTTTACATAGGGTTTTTATATGTGTTTTCCACAATCCCATTGTTTTTATTATGTAATTATCCCATGTTTTATTTTCATTATTTCCTTTTGATTCATGTATTATAAATTTACAATATTTATTATGATCGTTGATATGCAGGGTGTGACCTTTGAATGTTATACTCATGTTTTATTTTATTTTTTTCATGTTATGATTACACATTGTCTTTATTTACCCTTAATAAGCATCTGTGATCACCCATTTCTTATTTTTCCTCTCTTCAGGTTATGTAGAATTATTTTAGGTAGAATATATAATGGTGTATATATTTATGGGAGATGATTAAGATCATTAACCAGGATATAAGATTTTGTTTCCAAGTTTTCAAAGATAGTAAACTGTTAGAGTCCTCGGGCATGTATTTTTTCAATGCACATAATATTCATATAAAATGATTTAATATCCATGTATATTAAGCTTGAGTATATATATTTGGTATCAGTGTAAAGGTTTATCCAACATTTATAAACTAGAATTAAAAAACCTTAGTGATATCCCTTGGTTTACTCTAAGGATATGTCTAGGGATGTCTCTAAAGATAAATATAAGGATGAATTAACATTTAGGAAAATGTACAAAATTTTTGGTAAAGGATATAATGAGTGGTTTACTAGAAATAAATCTCTTTCTAGATACTATAAGTGGATGTGACTCTGGAATAGATGTACCTAGAGGAAAGAAATTCGACAAGATTTTTAGGGCTCGACTAGGGGTAATCTGGTACACAACGACATGCCTTACTACACAACTGGTTTAAAACTCATGGGGGGTATGATTTTGGAATTCAAAAACTCTTTCTAAATAATTATGAAGGATTTAAATATAATTTTCTTATGAATAACCTAGGATGAACCTTTGGTGTCCTAGATTATGGAAGGTAACTTGATTTAAATAGCTGATATATAATTATTTTCATGACTATGTGGTTTTCTTATATGATAAGTAATGATCACACTATCATTCTCGTTTTAGTTAATTGTTGGAACTGGAAGGAACTTGATTAATTTTTAATGTGATGAAAGATTTTGTTATTATCAGTCAAGTGGGATGATCACTAGAGTGAAAGATGTTGTTATCATGTCTAATTAGTTTTCACAGAGCATGATTAACAATGTTTACCTTAACTAAATCTCAGACACACAAAGGAAGAGAAACAAGGAGTTCACTGAGTGTTTGGGTATTGGAGACCATGGAGGAATGAAGATTTATTTTCCTTTGTATCAAGAATGTGTAAAGAATCACCTAAGTGATTGTATTATAGGAACAAGAAGGTGTTTTTACTATGGAAAATAAAGACAAAAAGCAATTGACTGTAAGGAAAGAATGAAGAGTTCAATTAACAAAAAGGATGTGAAATTTGGCCTCCATAAGTCTTTATTGAAGGTTATGTGTTTTAAGTGCAGAGAAAATGGTCATTATGGAACCTAATGTCCCAAGAGGAATGTTCCTAAAGAGAATCAACAAGGTTTTGAGAGTAATGGTTACATTGTTTATGATGATGATACTATAGATAAAATGCGAAAGGAAAGAGGTATTATTGTTAATGGATTAAGGATGAAGTAATAGAAGTATTTATGTATTTTTATTAAAATATTTTTAATGATGAAATATAAAAGGGCTGTCATACTTATGTTTTTTTCTTAGTATTTACAAGTTTATGTTCAAATTTCCCTATAGACCAGTGAAGTGATTTAATGACAAGGTGATATTTTGACAAATGGAAGGTAACCATTAATATTATCTATATGATAAGATAATGTTTTATGGATAAAGAAATGTGGGATATGAATAACTAAATTGGATTATTTTTATTTCTTTGGAACTAAGTAAGGACTTTTTTATAGGTGGTTTATGTTACCATAAGTGAATTTTACTATTTTTTTTGGATTTAAGGAGAAATTCCAATATACATTAGAATGAGGAATCATTCATGTTTTCCAAAAGAATTTATGGTAATTTAGTTTGTTACCATATTTTTAGAGAATATAGGATGGGGGTATTCAAAAGTTTGGAATGAGACAACCAAGAGATACACTATATTATACAGGGTAATAAATGTTAATCTTATTTCGTGACAATCTTTCTAAATATTTGGATTTTTCATATTTGAAATGGGTTATAAGGTTAACCGTTCATGAAAAGTTTAAGTTATACTTCAAAGGAAGTATTTATGCATTTAGGCTGTGTTTAAAACCATAGTTAAAAGGATAATTAGTGATTAGAATTATTTCAAGGATGTCTATCTTATATATTATATTAGTGTTGTTTAAAAAAGGACATCATGTTTGTTGGGTGACAACCAATCAAGTCTATAAATGTTTTGGGTCTTTACCCCATGACCAAAAAGACGAATAGGGTTTCAAACCTACCACTATCCTACGTGATATCCTAGTTATTGTATAATTATTATTTTTTGAATACATGTTTATGATGAAATAGTAGTTTTAATTATATTTTTATAGATTAAAGCATGTTAATTTTTTAAGAGATAAATAGTTAGAATTTTTATTCTTTCATGGGCCTTAAGATCCATTAAAATCATAATTTAGTGATTTATTCATCAAATCTAATTTCTAGACATTCATTCCATGAGGTAATGGATGTATTAGAATTTTTTCAAAGCACAACCCAAGAATGAGTTTTTATATAAAAATTTATCCAGAATAACTCAACATTCTAAAAGTGAAAAAATCGTTATCATAATACCTTAATTTTAGTTGAGCCGATGAAATTTTAAATTATCATAGCTTTATGACTTTGAGTCCCTTAACTATCCTTTGATCAATCAATTGTTTGTGATTTATGACCTATATCAATCCCTATAAATATTTACGCTTTTCCACTATGTTTTATCTTCACTCCCAACCTATGATCTTCTATGTGGAAACCCAATTACATTTTACTTTGGGTAACCGTTATGGTTCCAAATTTGACCGTTTAAGGGAATATTTTGTATCCATTTTTATGATGTGGGCTCCTATGATCAAAACTTTCAAATATTAAACCATTGATAACCCAAAAAAATTTTGGGAGTAAAATTCCTTTTAAGGGTGGAAGAATATAACACCCTAAGATTTTTGAAATTTTTTTTGAATTAATTTTTCTTTTCTATATTTTTCATTTAACATGACACTAGAAATAGTTATATATATATATATATATATTCAAATACTAAGTCAAACATTCCTTTAACATGAAATACCGACTTGGCTGGCGCTACACATAATACCGATTTGGATTGCACAACAGGAAATACAAACTTTGCTTGCACTACCCGCAACAACAACTTGTTATACATTACACACAACACCGACTTGGCATATGTTACATGCAAAACCAACTTAGCATATGACATGGAGTACATTACATGCAACACCGACTTGGAGTATGATACACACAACACTGAGTTTCTATGAAACATTATATCTATAGATAATTAATTAAATGAGATAATTATAACCTAAACATTAAAAATTGTTATAAGAATTGTAATAAATACTTTAAAAATATTTTTATAGCTATTTAATATAAATAAATCATATTTAAAATGAAAGATATGATTTTTGTTAATGTCTTTCTATATTAAAACTATAGTTTCTTTAATAAACCACCTATAATAATAAAGTTTATTTTACAAAAATTTATAATTTTAATTTTATAAAATAAAATTCATTTTTTAATTCAGAATTTAAAAATTATCCTAGGCTAATTTGTTTTTTGATTTTTATGAGAAACTTCATTTTTTGATGAATAGTACAAAATACCACTTTTTAGTTAAAAACTGCTTTTTTAATTAATTATTAATCTTAAATGATATTATAAATATGTTTTAAGGTCACAGTAGATAAATATTAAATCTATTAATACAATTTAATTTGTTATAATCAATTTCACTTTGAAACTGAATATAAAATCTTAACAAACTTTTTCCTACTTTAAAACCCTGTTATTTCATCCCGTCTGCGAGATTAACACTAATATTAATTTTTCATCTTCTATGAATCGAATTTCAAAAATCTATTATACACCATTTTATTCATTCTAATATTTATATTCTGAAAATACAAATTTATTTTTTGGCCAAAATGAATAGTAAAAATGGTTAAAATTAATCACAATAGTTAAGGATAAATTAAGATTAGTTAGGGACTAAACCTTAAAATTAAGGGCCAAAAGGACCAAATTGTTTTTCCAACACCCATTTTATGTCCATAGTTCGTCCATAAACCTTCAATTATTGAGTTTGGATGGTTTTTTATGACTTGTGTTAGGTAAGAACATGTGCACACCAAACTTGTTTCTAAAAATTCCAAGTGAGACAATTTCCTTCCATATAAAAGGCCACCACCTCTACCAATTACTCACACTTATAAAACCTTTTAATTTAGAAAAATATCTTCCAAAATATCCTCCCAAAAATCCTAGCTTCTAACATTAAGTCTTTCTCTATGTATAAAGCCTCTCAAGGAATCCTTTTGGCATAAACCAAAAAGAGTTACCCGATTAAGAGGTAACATCTTCTCTCAAGCTACTTTCCATTATTTTCCTTATTAACCCCATAAAATATATTTATTAAATTATTATGTTACAAAAAATAGTATCCTAAATATACTAGTATGTTTTTATTCAATTTTTTATACCTAAACTTACACACACCTCCATCTAATGGATGTTTAACATACTATTTCTGTGTACAACGAACTGTTGCCTCACGAAACGATGATTGTTCATTTCCCCTTTACCACCAATCATAGTGGACATTATTATAGGAAATATATTTATATATTTCATATATTATATTTATTATGTATTTATGCTTATTTATTCCTTTTATAACACACATATTGTTTCTTTCCATTTGGTGTTAATATGATAATCTCGTTTGAGGAAGTGTAGACTACCGCCCACTCAAAGCGTTGTGATTCATTCACAAACCACATGGAATGTATTAAGGATGGATTTAATGAACTTATATAATATATATGATATATTTATTATACTTTATTGATGATATATATATATACATACATATATATAAATATGTCATTTACATACTTTCTTTCAATAAGATAATGAAAAACATAAATAGCATTCAGGTGTACGTATGGCTTACTGTCTCCATGAACGGTATATTCCATTTCGTACTCCAATATTATATAAATTGTTATCATAAAAATATAATTTATATAATATATATTTATATAATTTTTTACACTCTATAATCATGATAAAAGTATAAGAATCAAAGAGAAAACAAATCAGGACACATGGGAAGAACAAAACGAATATTACCCGAAGTGTAACTTTAACATAGGATTGTTTACAAGAGGGTAATATAAAGTCATAATAAATAAATATTGAGAATTTTTATAATAATATTATTATGTAAAATATTTATAATAAACTTATATTTATTATATAGGAAACTTGTACGAATACCGAGAGAGTCAAGACATAAGGTAAGGGGATTTCATCTCACTTTTAATTTTTGTGAGATACTTGTTATGTTACACACTATATAATTTTTGTGTGGTGTATTTTATAACCATAATTTTATTATATGTATATTGAAATTAAAATTATTTTTATTTTAATTTCCATTTTATGACCCTTCTTTCATGGGTTTTAACTTTCAAAAGTTACAAAATCGGTAAAATGTTTTGCCTCAATTTTCTTTCTTTGAGGATCATGTTTTTTTATGCACATAAAATATTTTTCAAGGAGAATATATTTCTATTTTTCATGAAATATAATTAATTTATATATTTTCATGATATTATATGCTTAAATTAATTTAATTTCCTTTCATGGAGAGGATGAACACAACATACCAAGTTATAAGAGTTTATTAAGTCAATCTCACTGCTTTTTAAGATTATTTATGTTTATGCTTCATTTGATGGAATATTATGATATATATCTCAATAATATTCATTAGTTTGATTATCCTATGTTATTTCATGATATAATCAGGTATTGGTACCATATTATACTCTTTTTTACATAAGATAGTTAAGAAATTATTTTTAGGAAAGCCTGAATTTACCCTTTCTTCAGTCGGAAATCTATGTTTTGAAAAAATTGTTTCTAAGAATATTAAACCATTATCCTATAAGATTTAAAATAAATTTCTACCATTTTTTTCGTTTACCAATATATTCAAGGGAATATTCTTTTCATCTTCTGAATAAGGAACTTTTCTAACATTTTTTTACCGTGCAAAAGGAAAGTTCTTTTAACACATATGACATGTACGGATTTGCATGTTGTCATTTCTTCAAAGATACCTTTGGATTTTAAAGGTGTAAATCATTAAGATTTTTTTTAGAAAATATTTTAAAATAAAATAGTTTTCAAAATGTTTTTATTCTTATTTTATATGTTTTCAAGAAAAATGGTTTTCAAAATGTTTCATGCTTCTTTTCTATGTTTTCAGGTATAGTGGTTTTCAAAACATTTTCAAGTTATTTTTATATGTTTTAAATGTGTTTTATAAGAGAAAGGATTTTAAAATGTTTTGAATCTTATTTTATATGTTTTCTAGGAACAATGTTTTCAAATTTATTTCATACCTTCTTTATAACTTTTCAGGGTATTTTCTAAGAAAAATATTTCTAAATGGTTTTATGTATTAATTTTTTTTTCAAACAAGAAAGGATATTTTCCTCAAGAATTTTTTTTGAAATATGTTTCAAAATTATATTCCATCTAAGATGACATTTTTTTGATGTTACTCATTCCTTTATTAGAAATTATCAAAAGGTTCTATTCATATCTTTTCCATGAATGGGTATTCTTAATGATATTGTATTTAAGAAGACCATTTCTCTTCCATAGGTTTTATGTTTAAGAAATCTATTTCTTTTTCATGGGTTCCATGTTTATGAATCCTGATTATTTTCATGGGTTATAATTTGATGAAATGGTTATGAAAACTATCTATTTTCCATAGATTATTATGTTATAAATATTATTGATACCCATTTCACTTCTTAGTTAATGATTTGATGTTTATAGTGCCCATCTCTTTTTATTTGTCCTGATCTATGAATATATTATGGAACATGAAAGTATGTTTTCATTATATGATGGGAGAGACCTATATCTCTATCCAATGCATTTAATAATGATAAATGTTTTTTGAAATCAAAGGGTACAAAGGAGGAAATCCCAAGACCGAAAAAGAGGGAACACGGGAGAACATCCAAATTCCAAAATAGGAGGTAATATTGGAGAAAATCCCAATCCCAAATGAAGAGGGTACATGGTAGGACATCCCAATTCTAAAATAATAGGAAACATGGGAGATAATCCCAATATTTAAAGAATAGGGTACATGGGAGGACATGGAAATACTGAAACAAGAGGGTACATAGGAGGAAATCCCAATCCCAAAAGAAGAGGGTACACATGAGGAAATCCCTATCTAGAAAAAAGAAGGTACACAAGAGGACATCCCAATCCCAAAATGAGAGGGTACACAAGAGGACATTCCAATCCCGAAAAAAGAGGGTACACAAGAGGACATCCACATCCCGAAATAAGATAGTACACATAAGGTAATCCTCTACCATATGTTGGTACATAGATAATTAATCCAAAACTAACATGTTACAAAGGTCTTGATAGGACACCTTGACTTAGGTTTTTTATATGTGTTTTAAACAATATCATTATTTCCTATGTTATCCTCTTATGGATTTTGTTTATTATTTACTTATGATTCTTGTCTTATAAATTTCCAATCATTATTATTATATTTGATATGAAGGGTATGACCTTATAATGTTTTTCTCATGTTCCATACCCTTTTTTCATGTTATGCTTAAAGATTTTATTTATTTACCCTTACTGAGCATCTGTTCTCACCCCTTTCTTATGTTTCGTCTCTCCATTTTATGAAGAAAGGTTTTAGGTAGAAGTACTAATGATGTAGATCATTATGGGAGATATTCAAGATCTTTCACCAGGATAGAGTATTTTTTTTCTAGGTTTCAAATGACACTAAAATATTACATTACTTGGGCATGTATTTTGGTAATGTACTAAATTTTTATCTAAAATTATGTAATATCTGTGTATGTTATTCATGGGTCTCTATAATCTTGATCATGAAACAAACCTATAGTATTGATCCATTTCACTGAATAATTGTCATGAAATGATCAAATACTGGGTATTCTTTAAACCATTTTCAAAATAAAATACCAAAGATGAACATGCAATGAAAAGGAGGGGAAGTCCATAAACCACAAGATGTGAGCAAGAAACCTTGACATTTTTTAATTTGGTCATGATTCATTTTCAAATAAATAGAGGAATGAAGAAGAAAATAATAAAAATAAATAAATAAATCCATCACAAATAAATCTACAATTGATGCGCGAATCAATTCTTGTTTATGGAATTGATCTATGTTTGACTGGGAAAAATGAATGGGTTGAAAATAAACAAACAAAATGTCCTAACTAGAGTTTGGATCAATTAATAATGAATAAAAATATATGTTTCCATCTTCGGAGACTTCCAATAAGTACTTTGGTGAACTATCCAAATCTGATATGATCTATCATCATCTAAAAACGTTCTTCCAATGGATCCTATCCAATGGTTTCTCATAATCCAAATTCATTCAGATAATCATATGGTTGAGTCATAACCATATTTAAATAGAGTAAGTGGGTAACTTCCTCAATGAAAAATAAAATAAAATAAATAATTTTTTTTTATTAATTTCATGTTTGTGATAACTTTTACACAAATGGTCAACACAAACAAAGGTTGTGTCGCACCTAGTATAAACATACTTTCTAAACTAAACAGTACCCATAGATTTCTGATTCATGCCCCAATTCTGGTGTTATTCCACTTTTTTTGGAAGACTATATGTGCGTGATATAAATATATTTATTATATTTCAAACATTAATTCTAGGAACCCCAAGAATCAAAATATCACTTCGTCTCAACACATGGATCTGTAAATAATCCATATAATATTCTAAAGCAATAGATGGGAAAATAATATTCGTTAAATTCTCCCAAGATTTGGGATTTTCATCCCTGAAAGAGAAAAATGTACTCAAAATGATGAGGATACTGAAATCACATATGGGTCTCCCACTCCAAGGTGCTCTCCTAAAGATTCTCATTCTACCACCAGACATACTCTAGGGGAATAAATAATCCATGAAGGATCCTATCCTACCAATCCTTGATCACCACTGTGTAATCAACAAAGGTATATACATCCTTGATTTCCATCTCACCCCAGTCGATAATATGTGATGGTTCATGTACATTCCTCCTCAGTTGTGACATGTGAAGTACATCATGTACCTGGACCAACTACGGTGGTAGAGATAATCCATATTCCACCTCTCCAACTCAACTAAGTATTTGGAATGGGCCAGTGAATATCGAAGATATATTACTACCCTGGCCAAATATTGATAGCACGCATTATGGTGATACTTTCATGAACACATGGTATCCCTTCTCAAACTCCATATGTCTCTATAATTGGTTTGTATAGAAATTATGAAGGCTTGGTGTAATCCTCATCTTCTCCTGGATTATCTTCATTATCTCTGTAGTTACTTGCACCAACTCTAAGACCATGAGTGTTGACTCATCGTGATCATTCCCATAAATTGGTGACCTATAGGGTCAGCCACAGAAGTCCTCAAATAGTTCTATACCAATGGAATAATGTTAACTATTATTTAGAAAAAATCCATCAAATTTAGGTGATCCCCCTATCTATGGACAAAATCTAACATCCATGCTCACAAAATTCCTTCCAATACATGAATCGTCCACCAAATATAGCCATATATCTATGGGTGAAATGTTATGAATAGACACAACTGAGTGCCAGAGGCCTCACATAATTTACTACATAATCTCAATGTGATGCTAGCATCATGGTATGAAATAATAACCAAAGGAACTCCATGAAGACAAATTATATCCTATAAAAACAAGCATCCCAATCTCTGTACTGAACATTTTTCTCAAGTGGATAGAAAGTTGGATGAATTAGTGTTCCCATCTACAATCAGCCAAATGACATCATGTCCTCTTGACGTATGCGGTAACCCCATCACAAATTTCATCGATATCCCATACCACTTCCACTCGGGAACCTGAGGGGTTAAGCTAGACTAGGTCGATCCTAGTGCTCATCATTCACTTGCTGACAAGTTTGGAATCCAGAGAAAAAATATACAACACAAATATTTATGCTTGGACACTAAAACTAAAGTTATAGGTACTGGTACATCTTTTCCTCACCTATATGTACCACAAAATGGGATGTATGAAACTACCACATCCCCTCCTCCCACAACGTCACTACTACCATTGTGTGTCCTCTAAAAAGGATAACATGCTCTCTACCCTTAGGAAATCCATCCAGAGAATGTCTGATGGATATTTGAGTATATAAGGTCACACAGTCTGTATCTCCATGATAATATTCCCTAATATTCTATAAATGAAGTGGTGTAAAAACCCTCAGCAAAAGATATGAAGATCCATCCTTGTCTACTAATATAAACTATAATGAGGATAAATTCATTAAAACCTCATCCAATAATTGAGAACAATATCACCTTCTAAGAGCGTCTTCCACCACATTCCCCTTTATAAGAGTATATAAAATCTTAATGTCATAGTATTAGAAGCAATATCTCCATAATATATATCTCAGGTTAAGATCATTTTGAGAGAAGATATATTTGAAACTATTATTGTTGGAGTAATTGATAAAGCACTCACCCATATGGTAGTGTCCCCACATATTTCAGGAGAAGAATACCACATCTAAATAATGATCATCGTTTGCATAGTTTTCTCTTGTGATGACAACAGTCCAGAACCATAGGAAATCATTTCCAACCTATGAATTTGGACACAATAAAGCCCGGTCCCTGAAGCATTATAGAACACTATGTACTTGACACCCTCCACAAATAATATCAAGAAGGGGGTGCTTATGAACCTATGCCTCTACTTATAAAAACACTACTGGCATGTATCCATCCATAAAAAAGATACCCATTCCAATTTAAAGATGTCAAGGGTGCTTCCACAATATAGAAATTATGTACAAACCTCCAATAGTACCATATTAACCCAAGGAAACTCTACACCTTGGTAACAATTTTATTTGTCTCCCAACTTAGCACTGCATCAACCTTTGTCAGGTCTAATGCCTATTCTATCTCTGAGATGATGTGTTCTAGGAAGTGGACCTATTGAATCCAAAACTCACACTTTGAGACCTTCCCATATATTTGGTTCTCTTAGAGTGTGTCCAAGACCATTTTAAGTGTCTCATGTTCTCCTTATCAGACTTCAAGTACACTTGGATATCATTGATGAAGACCAACTCAAATAGGTCTAATAATGGATGGATGATCTCGTTCATGAGTCCCATGAACACTTATAGGGAATTCATCTTGCATAATGTTATCACTAATTACTCATAGTGACTATAGAGACATATGAATGTTGTCTTCTTAACATCCTCATCCCATACCTGTTATTGATTATAGCCTACCCTAAGGTCGATATTTGAGAACTATCACACCCCGATCAACTGATTGAAATGTTCATTGATCCTTTCTATCAATTTCTTATTCATTAAGGTCACATAATTCAGGTGATGGTAATCCAAAATTACCTCAACCTACCATCCACCTTCTTGGTGAACAACATCAGGGCTGCCCAGGGGGAAACATTGGTCCTCATAAATCTCTTCTACTACAAGTCCTAAAACTACACCCTCAGCTAAAGAATATCTACATGAACCATAACATATGCTATTGTAGACATCAGGGTTGTACTGGGGTGTAGTTCAATTTATAATTATAGATCATGAAAGGGTGGTAAGCCTAGAATATCCTCAATAAAGTCATCCTTGTACTCTTCCACCACTACAAGGAACTGCTAGCCTGCAGAATCCCGTAATCCAAGTGTCATGTTAACAAAATAAGGGGAAATCTGCCACAATATCCATAGTATGTTCCCATCCTGCTCCACTAATGGTTCATTTTCATAGAAAAAGGAAAACATCATCCCATAATTGCAGACACACCGTATCCTCCACCTAAAACAGTCAATATGGGAATGAAATACGGATAGATAGTCCATACATAATACGAATTCATATGGAATCATCACTTATACAGTGAGATCTCATAAAAATATATCACCTTCAAGCATCATATCACATTGTCAGAAGAAGTGTTAAATCATTGAGACACCTCATTTCAAAGTATATTAGTGTAAGGGTTGTGCCAATGGCTCAACCAGAATCTCTATGTCCTATACTAGAAATTTGGAAAGAAAGGAATGAATCACAATTATTTCAATAAATACTACAACAAATATAGAAAATTCACATATCATACCTCATATATTCCTTAGATCCTTGAGTTCATAGGCCTCCATAAACTATATCTATCCTCGCCACTAACCACCAGCTCCCTGGGGTTGGTGTAGACCACATGGGGGTAGTGGTGGTAACAAGTCAAACCTACATACACCTCTAGATACTCTACCTGACACTTTTCTATGTTTTCCACCTCGCATACATCCTTTATCCAGTCTCTATTTCTATCTCGAAAATCCCTTGACCATCTCCAGATCATGTATACAACAGTTCCAAAAATACTATGCCATATGTCCCGAACCATCATAGTAGAAACACTACATCTCCCTCAGCTAACTCAAGCCATCCCTAGATCAATGAACCACTGATCCTATATCATGAGAAAATCCCATGAAGCATCTGACATGCCAAGTTACCTATAATTTTTATTAGCTACCTTCTGTTAAGGCCTGAACTCCTGGGTGTCCATTAGTAGAACCCACTATCAGCACCTGAAATTTTATAAATATCTCCACCACTAAGGCCTCCTTTAGAACACTAAAATTGGTTAGAAGGTAAGGAGATATCACTGAAGTCATGATATCTTGATGTAATCCATACTCAAATGTATGAGATATGAATAATGGATACCTCACTAAACTTATTAAGTGTTATGAGAGATTATTAAAACTAGTATAATACTCAACCTCAGTCATACTACCATAATATAGAAGCATGAGCTCCTAGATGCACACTAATCACAATGTGGCTAAATACAAATATTCTATGAAGAGAATCTTGAAGTTGAATAGTAGAGAGCTATCTCATGTTGTGACTGAGTCACTGAACTCCACCATCACCCAACTGATCCCTGAGGAATAATTTTATTGAGGAATCCCTTCTGATCTATAGGTGTCCTCACAAGGAGGACGACTCGAGTGATTGCATCTAGCCAGTCCTCATTCACCTGGGGGTCAAGATCCCCCCAAAACCTCAGAGGCCACTACCTATAGAAATCATGTAGTTCAATAATCTTTAATGTATCCTATGATAGTAACTCCAATGATAACCACTTCTTAATGGGTGGTGGTATAGATTGTAAACCACATGGTGGTGCTATCTCTGGAATGGGACCCAGTACTGAAGCCTCATCACCCAGAGAGTCATCTATGTGATCATTTATTTTCCCATATATCTGGGGAGATGACTCAAGAAGGAAATGGAATCCAAAAACCATTCCTATATGATGATTTACTAATTATTTTCCAGGAAAAAATTTCTACATGTACTGAGTCAAATGAAAAGTGATCAGATTCATATTGCTTGGATACATTGGCTTCTGTACCAACACAGGAGTCCCAAGATGGAAATAAGAACTCGAAACACTTACCATTGGTACCATAAAACCTAATACAATATCATATAATCTAATAAAAATGTTGAAGTAAATTCTATAATACATCTCTATCATGACCCAACCCAAATGGGCCTGAATCACAAACACACCTATCATGCCTCCAATAAGACAGGGGCTGGTGACCATTTCCAAGTAAGTATATCACACACATGGAGACATTAGCCTAATGTACTTGTATACATTCACATATATCCATTACAATAGAATGATGAAATGTAAAATTATTGAATCCAATGCTTTCATACATCTATTATCCCAAAATCAAAGTATGATAGTAAAATATTGAAAGTGATAAAGGGTGAAAATACTAGCACAATCAGAAAGTGTAGAATTCCCAACCTACTTAGAAGGTGAGGACTGCTATAAAATGAAACCACCCAAAAAGACATTGTTCTGTCCAGCACAAGATATGCTCCACCAACTCCTTTTCCTCATAGGACACCATCAAAAGGTCTTTCATCTTCTTATGATACAAAACATGTGGGTAGATCACATGCACGAGTGAGTATAACAATACACAGTATGACACCCCTAATAAACTAAATACAAAATATTTAGAATGATATGTTCATAACAAGGACATAGAAAACAATGAATAAAAAACCCCAGTTATACTATGGAAATACACCACACCTTCAGGCAGTCATGACCAGAATACTAGCCACAAGATTCTACTAGAAGAAATACTCATTCTGGGATAATCCACTCCATGATTCATGATATCATTAGATGAACACTTACAGGATGTCATGATCATTGGAACTAACTTAAGAAATAACACGAGTCTCTAAAGACGTTGATACTCAGATAAGGGATTACACCCAGGACCATTAGGGGACACTACAAACCTAATATGGATTGAACCACTATGTAGGGGATTGTACTCCAATGATAACATGAAATCTAAAAATACAAAATGATATATAGTGGTTTAGAACCTTTCTAAAGAAGTACATGTTGACTTCAAAAACCCCACCTAGGGTAGGTTATAATAGGTAATGATACAGGATCACACTCCATTCTCATGGAAGGACACCAAAAAATATATATATGACTCATATTTTATATGAGATCACAATCTAGAGATGTGGATGTAATTCTGCACATACCTGTGATGGGGTAGACCAAGGGAACACACTCAACTAATACTAGTCCATACTGAAGAAACTAAGGACTCTAAACTTCCTCAAAGGGGGATAATGATGTGTATTAGGAGGTACATGAAATGTACATCCAACCTCTGGTTTTCCAAAGTTGTGATGCCTCACAAGACATCTAAATTTAAAAATAAACAACGTGTAAGTATTCATACATGGCATGTCGAAATATCCCAACACCCTTCCCATGCTTTTGGTTTATGCATGTGCACCGTTTGTCATGCCCGTGTACTAAAACTTGTACCCTGAGACATGACCATATACAATGGGCCATGTAATTCGACTATATACGTGTATGAAATCCTTCCCATGACCATGAATCCTATGAGATACATGAAGAGTTTCTACCATGGGTGGCACAACATGTGAAAAGTGTCACATGACATGTGATGTTTTTTCTTAGAGGAAACCCCAACACTATACATGGGGTCCCACATGGTGTGTAATTCCAAATTACAAGTCGTGTAACCTGTGATTTTCAAATACTATTGGTTCCTCTTTCGTGTCACCCTATGCATTTCCTCTTCCACCTAACCTATCATAAAATCATATATTCTGGGTTACCCGACCATCCCATCACTATATATCGGGATGTTAGGCTTTGAATCCACTCCGGAAACACCCACACACGCCATCTGCTGCCTTACCGTCAAATCCACAATGAATGGGAATCACCAATCTATTCTGATCCACCTCTAATCATCCACCAATATAATTTATCCTCTACTACACCCTCAACCACGAACCGAACCCATAATATCGATACATTGTGCTGAAAAAAAATCATGAAATGATCAAATACCAGGTATTCGTCAAACCGTTGGCTAAAGGAAATACCAAAAATATATATGGGAAGAAAAGAAGGAGAAATATGTAAAAAAATATATTTAAGGAATAAAAATTGTATATTTTTTTTGGCCCAAATCTATTTTCAAAAAAATATTATAACAAATAAGAAAATAACCAATGAAAAAAAATAAATATATTTCAACTAAATCTACCTTTTATGTACAAATCATTTATTATTCATGGAATTTATCCTTATTATACTAAAAAAATTAAAGGTTTGGAATAAAAAAAATAATATTTCCTACACATATTTTAAATTAATCATAGTTGAATAACTGTTATTTGTTTCCATCCTTAGCGAGATCCAAAAAATTAGTTAGAGAATGATACTCAATCTAATACGATCTAATGTCATCTACCAATGATCCTACCATTACTCCTCTCCAATGGTTCCTCTCAATTTCTTGGCTATGTGGATAACCTTAGGGTTGAGGCATAAATGTGTTTGAATAGTGGAAGAAAGTCATTGCACAAATAAAAAATAAAATAAGTCAATAAATATATTTTTTTCATTTATTTTGCACCCGCGATGACGTTTTCAGAAACAGCCAACACTGAAAAGGTTATGTCATACCTAGTGTAAATCCGGAATTCTAAACTCAACGATATCCTCATATTTATAATTTTATCCCATGTTTTGGATTTATTCCACATTTAAAGAGAAACTTTTTTATGTGATATTAATATATTTAATAAATTTAAAAAATAAATTCTGGGCACACTGGGTCTCAAAATATGATGTCATCTTTGAAACTATATTAGCAAATAATCCATATAAAATTATAAAGAAATACATGAAAAAATGAATGTCATTAAATGGTCAAAAATCATCCCCAAAACTCCAAGGATCACTCCCCAAAATTGATAGTAAGTGTACTAATTTTGTGATCCTTAAAATATATCATGAATGGTGGCCCCAAAAACTTCCCCACTAATCTAGCCACACTGATATCTCAATGACATATGTATTGTTTTTTCATCCAATTTATAGCCTTATCCTCATACCAAAACACAACTAGAAACACATAATGATAATCATATACCACATATCCAAACTATATTTGAATTATCATATCTATATAATTTTTTTCATATTATGACATGACATCCAAATTATCTAATCACCACCATATCTCTATGGAACTGCCCCGTCAACACATCACTACAACATCACCAAATCACTGGAATAAAACCACAATACATCTAGATGATAGAGTGGGAAATTTGGATTAGTCACTCATCCATATCACCCACAACCTATATGTTTGGGGTGGGGTATCCCTAGAACCCAATATCTCATATGGGATTCTTTTATGTTACCTGAATTTGATGGTAGTGTAAAATAAATAAAAAATATAATTGATATATATATATATATATTATTCACACAACCCAACTAAGGGTCTATTTCCTATCAAAAAATTCTACAACCACAACTCATCGGTACAAAAATACTACAAAAAAATAACAATAAATACTACCACCTTTAAATACACAACCAACCATCTTTATAACAACACAAAAACTGTATCATAATATTCTTCCCATTACATATTCCATTACCATATCTAAATTATTTATTTATTAATCACACCTTTTCCTTATCAATATTAATTATATCAATAATAATTTGACTTTCAAATCATTTTTAATTTAATTACCACATAAAAATTTACCACTTCAGGTTATCATATTTCTTACTTCACTATTCAGCACAATCCATCCTCCTTTCACCTAGATTGTTTCATTCGTTAATTACAACAAGGATTAATATTATTGTATTAATATCTCTGTACATTAGGAAACTACTTCTTAATACCCAAAACAATATCATAAAACTAATATATTAACATCTTTAAAACAACTAACACTATCACCACTACCACTACCAGAATAATATTAGTAATATAATCATGAAATAATAAAATATAAACCAAAATAAAATTTTCTTATCATTTTTATCCATTTACTAATTAATTCAAAGAAAAAACACTCAACAAAAAATATATAATTATAATTACTTATTTCATTACCATATTTGATTCTTTTAAAAAATTATAACAAATTTAACCATATCAAAAAAATCATGAAATCATTAAAACATTCTTCACAAACAAGATGTCAAGAATAAACATAATAATAAAAAGGAAATCATGAAAAAATATTTTTCTAACATCCCAATTACTTTTATAATTTAATTATTTACTCAATTTGGTTGATATTATCACCTTGACAAGATAAAAATGAAGAAAAATAATTTCACATAAAAAAAACATTATCTAATTATCCTGTCTCATACAAATCCCATATTAGAACCTTAGAGGGAATGAATGAAAACATATGATCAAAATCCAAGAATCACATTGATATGATAACTAACATAACAACCATCACTCCATATAAAATCACAATCACTCTAGTAATTCAAGAATTGGAAAATACATCATAAGAGACAAACATAATGAATAATAAAAATAAATATAAAAATTAATTTGAAAACTAAGGTTGAACTAAATTGATGATAATAATACTACCTATTTGAAGGAGAATAATCTGTCACAATAAATATTGTAATTCTAAGAAATCAATAAAACTGATAAAGTCACCAATATCTAATAGAGAGGAAATAAAACTATAAAATCATGTAAACCACATAAATTTATTATTAAAGAAGGAAAATTTAAAAATAATGGCATAATAACTTGAAGTTATAATGCAAGGGGGTATGGTTAGCTTGAGCTCTACAAACCATGGAAAAAATCACCTCTTATTTCCCTCATGTAAATTAATAGGACCAAATCATATTACCATTTAACAGTCTATGTTATTATGTAATAATAGAACATATAAAATTCCAAACACAATCCACTCCCTTATAAAATCACTTGAATGAATTCCCACTTAAATTCAAAATCACCCAAAATATACCTTGGAATAACATTATATAATGACATCACAAAAAACTCACCCACTAATTTCATAATAAATAAATATCACAATGTAAGGGATTATAATTTAACATAACTATACGTGGTTTAATTCCAAAAAACCACAACGCAATAACTGGGCTATATCACATAGTGGAAATAGATTTTCTCTAGATCCACTGATTATTAATCCATCTTGAAACACTGAACTCTTATGGAATTATTTTTTATGCATCTAAAAAATTCAAATAAACTGAACTCATCTTCCACCATTCACTTTCAAAATTAATTTCATACCTCTATCACCCCCAAAACCATGAATCGAGGGACTACAAAATTATAAGGGTCAATATTTTTAAGATTATTTTTATTCCATTAATTGTAAATATCTATAGTGGGTGATATTTTTATTCAATATATATACTGATTCTAGGCTCTAATTGACAAAAATACAAAATTAATTTGTCATTTTATATGAATAGTTATTTTATTGTTACAATTAGTGACACAATTTCGAGAACCGAAGGTTTATTTTCTTAGAATATTAACTATATAAATAAATTAGTTTATAATACCCATGAACATTTATCCATAATCATAAAAATTTAAAATTCTATAAAAAAATAAGACATGAAATAATCATCTTCATAACCCAAGGAATGGGAAAAAAATATATAAGTGGTTGGACCAAATGATCAGTAATGGTAAAAATAGGAGATAAAATTTGGGAACATAAGTTCACACAAGATGAGAAAAATGGGAATGAGAACATAATTAGAATATATGACCATATATAAGAAAATCATAACCATAAAATCACATCTCATAATAGAGTTATAGAATTAATCTTTTACATAACATGAATTATAAATAAAAATATATTTTAAAAATAAGCAAACAATTATGGGTTTTAAAAGAAGATATCCATTTGGCATATCATTGTAATATATCATTAAAATTACACCTATCATAAAAATAAGGAACATAATATAATTTTGGAACAACCATAGGTATAAGGAAGCATAACCTTCAAAAGTCTTGCATTTGCGCCCATACATATGCGAAACTAAATTGTGCATGCGTATACATGTATCATGAGATATAAAATTTTGACCAATGAAATGGAGTGAAATATAGGTTCCCACCCATAATTCATCCATTTATACATGTCCTAGTTTAAAATCATTCACTAATCCCATCATAGATAACCTATGAAAATAAAATGTGTTTTTTAAAACTTTCAAATTAAAATAATTCTATTTTTATAGAATAATGATCTATATAAAGAAAATTTATTTCAGAAAATTTATAAAATGGTAAAAATAACATCAATAATTAAATATATTTACAAAAACAATTCACCTAGAGTGATCAATTCATTAGTAAAACATAGTGGGTGAAACTTGAAGCATAACTCAATTAGAAAATGAAATCTAAATAACAAAAAGAGAATTATTTAAAAACATTTTTGTAATTATCAACTTAAAAGTCATAGTCACAAGAATAATTTCATGAATACATTTTTTTTAAAAATATGAAAATGAGACTTAATTGAACAATACTTTCAAAATTCATCATAATAATTTAAACAAAGAAATGAATATTATTCTATTCCTATGTATTAGAATATAAAAGAAATGATCGTAAAAATAATTCTTTCTTATTAATTTAAAATACCTTTCATGGAAGCCACATTGTTGAAAAAGTAAATAAAAATTACACATTAATAGTTCTTAAGAGAAATAAAAATATTACCATAGAGAAAAATTATTTATATTTCCAAATAATAAATTATAACATTGGTATAAATAAAAAATATTTATGTGGAAGAAGAAACCATAATTTTTTTGTAAATAATTCTTACTAAAATTAAAATAAAGAAATGTTATTTATAAAAGAAAACAATTTTATGTGAAATATTAATTATCTATAATAAAATGTGGTAATAAAATAGAGTACCATCGTAGGGTATAATATATTAATCTTGAAATATTATAGTAAAAAAGATTGTTTATGACCCATGGAAAATATTTGAGTATAGAAATATCTTTTCCTTTATCCCTACACAGTCGAATGCACTCTAACATCCTGTATAATAAAAATTAATATCACAATGACATATTTCAAAACCATATTATTTTTTATAAGCTTATAAAAAATTCATTTATAATACTTTATTAAAAAAATATTAGTTACACCATATTTTCATTGTCAGATGTTATTAGTTTCGATAGTTTTTTTGTACTATCTATGTAATGAAAGTGAAGATTATTTTTTTATGGATTAGAATTTAATAATTATGATATTATTATATCCAATGAAAAAAATGTTTCAAAATAATTTATAAATTTATAAATTCATTTCATAAGTATTTTAGTTATGATTCAAAAAAATGAGGTTTATAATGGGATTGTTTCAATAATTTTAACGAACCAAGGGGTGGTATATTAATTAAGGGTTAGATATTACAATTACCATTCCAAAACAAAAAGAATAATTATTTACTTATTATTGTACAATATCAACATTAAATATGTTTCCTTACTTATAAATGATATAAAAAGGTGATTCACCTTTGTCGACCTTTGGTTGTGGGTTCAATTCACATGACCTTGTCTGACGTGATGGGCATTAAACCATCCTATGTGTTTTCCTTTTTCTAAAACTATACAATTACAATAATTTTTTATAAATGTATGTAAAATCCTAAAAAATAACCATAAAATTCTTTAACCACACTTGTTATCTTATACCTTTGATTTTGTATCCCAAAATGTAAAAACATACAATTATCCCTAAATCAAAGATCATCAATACAATAAATGGTATCCATATCTTTATAATTATGTCCACAAAATGAATATATAATTATTACCTAAATAATATATACTTATGAAACAATTAAGGGTTACATATAAGGAAACCCAATAAAATTATTCCAAAGTACTTTAAACATATAAAGAGTACTAATTCTTTTTAACATTTCATCATCCTTAAATATACCACGAATCTTGAATCCCTTAAATTTATATATATTAATCATTATTCATAATCATTTTACCATGATTTTCTATAATATTACTTAATAATTCTTTCCTACAAATGAAATTATGAATCATATAAAAATATTTACAATTGTAAAAACATGAACAAAGAAATAATCAACACCATTCATATGCCATTTACAGTTACCTTTTCTTCAATTGTAATAGAATTAGGTATTCCTAAATAGATATCCTTATGGTGATATTGATCCCATTATTGATCAATCATCCTAAGACATCTATTTTCATAATGAAAAAACTAACCACATTTAAAAAATTGAATTGATAACCTAAAAAGAACTTATTTTCTTTTTTTGGGGTCAATTGAGTGCTTCCATTTTCCATGGAAAAATATTTTTAATAACATCATTTAGCACATTTAAAACATATTACTGTCCCTTTAAGAAAGTTTACTAGGTGTTTCATTCCACATACTTGACATATATGTCATTTAATATATTGACCTTTTTGACAATTGTTACCTGATCTTCCATAGTGATTCATTTATCTCATAAATGACGAATTAGAAATCTTACCTAGGTTAAAGTGGTTAATCATTACTGTATATAGTTGGTTTAAAAAAACCACAAGAGTTCTCATTGAAGCTCCCATTTAATTTGGTTCGTTATTCAAATAACCACCAAATGTCCCTTCACATCCATTGTTACTTTGTCTCCTATTGCATCCAACCATTTACATAAACCAAAAAGGTCAATATGATCTATAAAATCATAATGTAACATCTTATGAGGATGATAAAAACTAAAATATCCTAATTCATGTTATCTCAATCTCAATGAATTTATATAAAATAACTATTAATCTTCTAACAATGCTAACCATTTTGGTTATATAAGACTTGTAATTTATGATTAAATAACATCCTAACCTCAAGAGTTATCTAAACCATCCTATGATACAAGCTATAAGGAAATGACCTTAAAAATTACATATTCTAGTGTTTTTGAACTAGAATTTATATTCATAAAATTTTCAAGGGTCTTTTCGATTTAAATTTTTATATAATAGTATATCATTCAAGCATAAAATCCCAAATTCCTAAAAAGTTGATACTATTAAAATACTATCTCTTTTTTCAAAAATATTAACTTTTAAAATAAAAGATGATTTATTTTTGATGAAAAATATTCATAACTTTAAACATGACTTCCTATTTTCTCTTACCCATCCTTATACCCTATGAATAACATTTTAAAACTAGGTATGAGAAAAAAATCTTAGTAGGGGACATAAAAATGAAATAAATATACCATTAGACCATGAATACTTATAAACCCATGCTTTTTTTTCACAAGGTATACTCTTTCCCCATAAAACATAAGTTTTTTGGCTTACCTCATAAAATCATTTGTTTCCTAGAAAGAACTGTATAGAATATCAATAATGAAGTTATATTATGTAATAAATTTCAAGTCACTCTTACATTTACATTAGATCTCATGGCTACATAGTTAGTAACATTCATGGTTACATTTGGACTACCCACCACAGCATATTCTCATAATCTATTAGGGGAAACCCTATTGATTAACTCAAGGTAATTACCCAATGTATTAGAGATCTAAAACTCCAATACCTTGAAATTCCATGATTTTTTTGAAACTTAAATGGGATTATTTTGAGACTAGGCATTGAGACGACGTGCGATTACGAGGCCCAAAGTTCCCAGAATGATTCATCAAAAAATGTTATGTTTTAAATTGCGTATGTGAGAAGTTTTCCTGAAAATGTGGAATAACTATTAAATGGATGGCCATATCAAAAATATAAGTATACCATTACATTCAGGATGATGGTTTTACCCTAGGTGTGACTTAATTTTAGTCAGCGCGGGCCTCCAGTGAGAAAACCAAAAAATGGAATAACCGTAAATAAAAAAATTAAATTATTTTATTTTATTTTTAAAATCCTTATAACTCATAAATGGTAACTATTATTAGAAATATGAGTGTTCCTTTGAGTTTTTGAGGGTATGCTTCCCTTAGTCAGATCCAAACACCGGCCAGCGTGGACCAGTTTTGAATATTGGTTTTTGGGACGTAACTGTAAATAAAATAATTTAAATAAAATTTATTATATTTTTGAATCATTATAAATTACAAATGGTAACCCAGGTTAAATATTTGAGACCACCATTGAATTCGTAATGAGATGATCTCCTTAAGAAGGACTTAATCTTGATCGGCGCAGGTTGAGGGAAAAAGTTATTTTAAGGAAATTCTAATGAATAATAAAATAGAGTTAAAATGTTTATTTTATTCGAAATTGTTTCATTACAACACAACGAAGAGCCTACTGGTTTATTCAATAAATGGAACCTCATAACGATGTTACAACACAAAGTAACAGAATTTTTTTTGATAAATGAAACAATGTAATGACAATGACTCACTATAATAGAAAACGTGGGACACATTTTCCCCATTTAATGGGAAAACAGGAATTAGAGACCAAATTTGGATCATTCAAATCCCTCTGAGTATCTAAATAAAATATCTCCAATAAAGAATGTCGGAGAATCAGAAAGTGGTGATGATACCATTGGAGGGAGAATCAGAACTAGAGTTTGATGGATTAAGACTAACGATCATCCTTGAGAAATTTCTTTCCCAGGTAGGGGTTTTCTGCATTTTATGTGAATTTATTTTCCCCATTTTTTCATTTAAACAATGATCATAGGTGAAATCAAGAACAAGTTAACCCGTGGATCAATATTTCATTGCGGGGTGGTTAATTATGCTAGATAAAAGGGAATATCTATTTTAGTGATTATTCCTTCCCTTTTGGTTCTTCGTGATTGTCACGACCCGTCCACGGGGCCCGTGCCGTGACTACCCCAAGCCCGCCTTCCATAGGCCAGGGGCTGGCGACTGGCACCAAAGGCGTAAATCCCGATAACCGGGAAGGAATTGCCTTTATAAAAGTAAACAAAACACCACAGAGTACAAGCGGAAGAAAAACACTAAGCACAAAAGAAAGTGCTGAAAAGTAAATGGGCCAGAATACAAACCCAACTGAAAGTGCAGCTACAACTGAACAAAAGTACAATAGAAAAAGGAAAATAGCTGGAAGAAGGAAGAAACTCCTGGGTCATCCTCCTCGGATCCTACCTGAAGGGTAGGTACAGATAGCACAGCTACTGGATCGTCCACCACGGATCCTACCTGAAGGGTAGGTATACATAGCCTCCTCAATGCTCTCGCCCGTTAACCTCCTCCGTGTGTCGTCTCGCCGTGAAGTCCTCCTCCAGATACTGACTCGACGTGTAGTCCACCTTCGAGTACTGACTCGTCGTGTAGTCCACCCCGGGTACTGTCCAGTCCTCGAACACTCGGCCTCTGTCAGCACTGCCCGTCGTCTGCAACCAACACAACGAGTTTCAGGCATAGCCCGTGCAGGGGTGAGTATAACGATACTCAGTAGGGACCCCGAGACCCTCAAGGTATCACTAAAACCAACAAGGATAACCACAAAGAAGATCTCGACAGATAACCTCTACTTAGGTATATGCCCATACATATACCTAAGTTATCAAGTAACCCATCTCAATCCTGAGGAAACACAAGGATTGTGAAATCAACGGATAACCACTACCCAGGTATATGCCCATACATATGCCTAAGTTATCAAGTAACCCATCTCAATCATGAGAAAACACAAAGGTCATAGACTCAGCTCAAACCAGTATTTTCATTATCGAAACCATAACTGCTGAAGAGCTCTGTCTCTGAAGTGTATGATGGTCCTATCACGACTCCGAGGTACTGCTCACTAACCTAAGACTCCTGAGGTACTCCTCCTGTCGAGTATCGCGGGTCTGCGGCCAAGTATCGGGTGCTCCGTCCACTGAGGGTCTGTCGCCAAATACCGGGAACTTCCCCTAATAGCCTACAGAGGTAGTCCTCCTGTCGAGTACCGCGTATCTGCGGCCAACTACCGGGCGCTCTGTCCGCCGTGGGTCTGTCGCCAAATACCAGGAACTCCGTCCACTGGGCTAGTCAACTCACTCCAAGTCAAGTCGGTCAAGCAGTCGTCAGGTCTCAGCCGGCTACACGGTCTCTGTACTCCGTACGCTCGTCTCCAGGAGGGTCTGCTCCACAAGCTACAGGTCGATACTCTAAATATCACAAAGTTCCACGAAGAAGTATCTCAAAGGACCGCCTTGTCATAGGGGTCTCAACACAACAGACGGCGCGTCAATCGGACGCCCGGTCTGTGAGTTACTAGCCTTTTCATCCCAGGGGCCCGGTTGGTTTTGTGAGCGAACCAATCCCGGCCGTATCCCAACTGTACCCCGAACTCTCATAGGGTATACTCATAGGGACTGTTTCTCAACGAGATCTTCAACGCCGCTGACGGTTTTTCAAACAGACGTCCTGTCTAAAAGATATCAGCTTTTCCGTTCCAGGGGCCCGATTGGATTTCAGGTACAATCCAACCCAGCCACTATCCAACAACAACCAAAACTCGGGCGAAGTATACCAAAAGTTCCGCCTCATCAAGAGGAATTCAACGAAACAGACGGCGCGTCAATCGGACGCCCGGTCTGTGAATTATTGGCTTTTTCGTTCCAAGGGCCCGGTTGGTTTCGTGAACGAACCAACCCGACCGTACTCTGACGACATCCAAACCTCGAGCGGAGTAAGCCAAAAGATCTGTCTCACTAAGAGGAATCCAGAAAAGTCTACGGCACGTCAATCAGACGTCCGGAGCTCATGTTACGAGCATTTCTGCTCCGAGGGCCCGGTTGGTTTCGTATCCGAACCAACCCGGCCGAACCCAAAGTATTCAGAAACCTTGAGTGCGATATACTGAAAGGACCGCCTCGTTCCAAGGATTTCTACGCAACTAACGGTGTGTCGATCGGAGGTCTGTAGCCCAAGAGATGGGCGTTTGAACCAACTCGGTCTGAAAATAGGGGGTCTGGGCCCGGCCCGGCCCAACCCAGTACCCCCCCGGGTCGGCCGAACCGGGTCGACCCGGCCCGGGCGGCGACCTGGACCGACGACCCGGCCCGGCCGGCGGCACGACCAACGCGTGCAGCCAGCGCGTGCGGCCAGCGCGGCCTTTGTGCCGCGTATGCCAAGGGAGGGGCGTTGCCTCTCCATTATGAAAACGGCGGCCCCTTTAATTGGGGCCGCTTGAAATCCAGCCGGGGGAATTAATTCCCCCGTCTCCCCCTTGTCCGTCCGGCCCGACCTGGCCGGCCGGTTTCTGCTCAATGGGACCGGCAATGGCCGGTCCCCTTCCAGCTCCGTCACCGGCGGCCCGGTACCGGCCGCCGGTCACCCTGCTCCGCCGCGGCCCAGAACCGGCCGTGGCCCTTGTCGTCCGGCGCGGTGCGATGACACCGTGCCCCTCCACCGCGGCCCCGCTCCAGCCGCCGCGTCTTCGGTTTTCTTCGACGTGGCGTGATGGCGTCGCATTCTTAAACTTCTTTCCACGGCGCAGCGCGACGGCGCCACGCGTTTCCTTTCGCTCGATTCCGTGTGGTGCGACAGCACCGCACCTTCCCGAAACAATCCACAAAAGAATCAATCATAAAAATTAAGGAGGAGGGTCGACCATGTTTGTACGGTCCAACCCCCTCGCGTTATTCGATAACAAGCGGGTAAATCCACGAAGATCAACAAGTTGGTATTCACGAACAAATAATTAAATAAAACCCCTACATCGATCCACATGTACGAACGATCCGCGGATCAACCCGAAATTGGTTGGTCCGCGCTCATCGTTCTTTTCTCAAAAGATAAGATAATACCACAATAAAATCCCAACCCGCAACATAATCTTTGCGGATCAAATTAGTGTTTATTTGATCCGCGTTCTTTTATTTAGAAGGAAGTAGCATGGGGTTCATTAATATTTCATAAACAATTCCCTACCTCGAGGATTCTCGAATGGAGGTTCGACGAATGAGGATACGTCGCGGGTAGAGATGACGTTGCGGAAGAACCGTTGCGGAAAGAAATGTCGCGTCGCTGATCGGTGTCATGGAGTCGGTCTTCGAGGACTCGGCGTTCTTCGATGGAGTTCGATGCGTTCTTCGCATTCCTCGTGTTCTTCGTCGAAGAGGATGAAAAACTCTAGCTTTCCTTATCTTTTCTCCCCAAAACCTCTCAAGCAACAAAGGTTCTAACCCATAAAATAAGTTCCTAACTTATTTTATTAACACAACAAAACCTTTGAATTCAAGAGTTTAAAATTTGAAAAACCAAACTTAACTCACCCATTAATAACTTAAGTTATCTTAATTTATGGTGAGTTGAGAGGAGTTGAAGAGTTGAAGAATATGAAGGGGTGGGGTTCGTGTGGGCGCCACCTCCTTCATAACCTACAAAGGGAAGTTGAGTAGTTACCCAACTTCTTTCCAAAGGATAAAAACACTTGAGTAAAATAAAAATTGTTGTTAAATTTTAATTTTTAACTTCCACAATTTTTATCAACATCTCTCGTGTAAACGAAACTCAGGAACAGGAGTTCCTAAGCAAATACCGGCGCTACGGTTCCATCGGTGCCCTCAGAATTTGATTTCGAGCACCGGTTCAAAAGCTAGAAATTTCCGCTCATTCATTCACTGAACGTACCCGAGCCAAACTTCGGAAAATGATTCCGGGCACACCGGGCCTCGGAATCAGGCGGCGTCAGAAACTACGTTCTAGTAAAATTCCAAAGAAAATTAAGAAAAATTTTTTCCTTGAAATTTTCGGGTCTTTACATTACTCCCACCTCAGGGCTTTACGTCCCCGTAAAGCTTCAACACAAACTAGGGTCACAAAAGCGGTACAGAGCACACATCTGAGCCTTCTGCTCCCATGTGCTCACATGGAGGTTCCCGTACTGCCAGATAAAGTGCACCTAGGGAATCGTCCGTCCCCATAGGATTCGCTCCTATCGATCCTCGATCCCCACTGGAACCTCCGTGAAAGACACCCCATCGCCATCGTCCAGCTCCTCATGGTCGATGATATGCGAAGGGTTGAGCACGCATCTCCTCAGTTGAGATACGTGGAAATCTTCGTGCACCTGGTGCAACTGCGGTGAATGGGTCAAGCGGTAAACCACCCCACCTACCGAGCTGAGGACCTAGAAAGATCCATTGAACTTCGGAGATAACTTTCCACCTTGGCCTCATCTCCGTTATCCTCGTCGAGGTGAGGCCCGTATAAGGACATGATCGTCATCCTCGAACTCTAGAGGCCTCCAAGTCCTGTCAGCATAAGGCTTCTATTGGCCCTGTGCTATCCTCATCCCCTCTTGGATGACCTGGAACTTCTCTAGTCTCACAAGAGTTTCTATGATTTCTTCTTTTCTGATAAGAGAAATCCGGTCTCATCCCCTAGATGAACCACATTCATTGCCTAATACAGTCAATCATGACATGAATGATGCATTCATGCCATGGATGACGTCGTAAGGCCTCGACGTAACTACCAATAGATCCAACTGTCACTCTCGCCTCCAAGGGTCGAGTCACACTGTCGGCATCAGTGTGAGGTCACTAGGTCTCCTCCAGTAGAAATCTCGACAGTGAGGGTCAAGTCAACAGTTTTAACCGGAACCACTCAGTATCAACCAAACAAAAGGATATGAAAGCAAACATCACAAAGATAAGTGTCTTTTTATTATTGTAGCTCATAGAACAAAGACACGAAGCAACTACAGACAAACATCAACAAAACAAGAAGAAACAGGATCAATAACCTCCAGGTCGGAAGCTAGTCCCGCTCCTGTCCATCTGATTCCAGAGATCCATGACCATACGCCTTAGCTGCCTAAAGCTGAGCTCTCCCATGTACTTCTGTCCCATGCGGTCGGGGTGGGCCTCCTGGTGGTGGGGGTGGCAACACCCCGAAGCGTCGTCCACCTCCAGCTGCACGACCAGCTCCTCTTCCATGGCCACCTGCTCCTTGCAGTCTGCCCTGATTGAACCTCTGCCTCTGGCTGGGAGGTTCTTCATTTAACTGCTGGTCATCTGCATGGTGGGTCGGACAGTCACATGCCATTTGACCAATTCCGGCGCAGGAATAACACTGTCCACTCTCGGCACGTCTGGATCTGACTCCACCCCGTTTTCCCCGCACAACTGAACTTGAGTCGTGCAGTCTGCCACTGGTAGGTCTGGTCCTCTTGGAACCCTGTGTCATCTGTCTACTGCCTGCTGCAGAAGACTCTTCCGCAAGCCGGCTAGTGGTGAGTCCTGCTGCTGGAGACTGCTCAGCAAGGAAACTCTCCACTAAGAGGGCTCTCTCCAACACCCCTGTCTGCGTCAGAATGCTGTGAGAAACAACAAAAGCTCTAATCTATCACCTGATCCCCTGCTCGAAGGTTCGAGCCCTGAAGAACGGGTCCCGTACCATATCTGTGGAGTAGCGCGAGAGGTCTGTGAACCTCGATGAATACTGTGCCACTGTCATGCTGCCCTGCCGCAGCTGAAGTAGCTCCTGTATACGCACCGCTCGAAGGGTGGCTGGTACAAACTCTTCCCGGAACAGGCTCTCGAAGTCTGACAAAAGAAGTGTCACCTCGTCATGCATCTAGAGTATTAGGATCCACCACCTGCCTACTGCTGCCTGAAGAAGGCTCGCAACAAGGATTACCATGAAGTCTGCCGACGTCCCCACTAGCCTGAAGACTCTCACCACAGCCTCCAACCAATCCTCAGCCGCCTGCGGGTCCATCTCTCCCCGGAACCTGGGTGGCCTCTGGCGCTGGAACTCGTGCAGTGCGCTCAAGCGACGTGCACCCTCTGCTGCTGGGGCTGGTGGCATCAGTGGCCCAATGGGTGGTATTATCGGTGGTGCCTCCGCTAGTGCCTCAACTGGAATAGAGCCCTGTACTGAGGCCACGACGCTCAGCGGGCTGTTAGTACGAAAAACTCTCGGGGCTCTAGCTGGTCGTCCGTGGGGAGGCATCCTGAAAGAAACAACGTGACACGATCAAACAACTTATACCTGGTGAGATGACCTGGTTTGAGATGATATTTAAATAAAAATTCTGGAACACACTTGCAATCAGTGTTTTCGTGCACAAAGTCGGAATTCAGTGGTCAGGGTCCTGGTGTATGGATACGTCAGCCGCCCGCACCAACACTGGACTCCCTGAACTGAAGACCACACTTAGTACCCTTAACACTATTGCTTCACAGAAAGAAAATATCAGAGTTATAAGTTCTACGGTAGAACCGACTCCTCTAATACCAATTTGTCACGACCCGTCCTCGGGACCCGTGCCGTGACTACCCCAAGCCCGCCTCTCATAGGCCAGGGGCTGGCGACTAGCACCACATACGTAAATACCGATAACTGGGAAGGCATTTCCTTTATAAAAGTAAAAAAAACACCACAGAGTACAAGCAGAAGCAAAACACTAAGTACAAAAGAAAGTGCTGAAAAGTAAATGGTCCAGAATACAAACCCAACTGAAAGTGCAGCTACAACTAAACGAAAGTACAACAGAAAAAGGCAAAAATCTGGAAGAAGGAAGTAGCTCCTGGGTCGTCCTCCTCGGATCCTACTTGAAGGGTAGGTACAGATAGCGCAGCTACTGGATCGTCCGCCACAGATCCTACCTGAAGGGTAGGTACAGATAGCCTCCTCAACGCTCTCGCCCGTCAACCTCCTCCGTGTGTCGCCTCGCCGTGAATTCCTCCTCTAGATACTGACTCATCGTGTAGTCCACCTCCAAGTACCGACTCGTCGTGTAGTCCACCTCCGGGTAACGTCCAGTCCTCGAACACTCGGCCTCTGTCAGCACTGCCCGTCGTCTGCAACCAACATAATGAGGTGCTGGCATAGACCGTGCAGGGGTGAGTATAACGATACTCAGTAGGGACCCCGAGACACTCAAGGTCTCACTAAAACCAACAAGGATAACCACAAAGAATATCTCAACAAATAACCTCTACTTAGGTATATGCCCATACATATACCTAAATTATCAAGTAAACCATCTCAATCCTGAGGAAACACAGGGATTGTGAAATCAACGGATAACCTCTACCCAGGTATATGCCCACACATATACCTATGTTATCAAGTAACCCATCTCAATCAAGAGGAAACACAAAGGTCATAGGCTCAGCTCAAACCAGGATTTTCATTATCGAAACCGTAACTGCTGAAGAGCTCCGTCTCTGAAGTGTACAGTGGTCCTGTCACGACTCCGAGGTACTGGTCACTAACCTAAGACTGCTGAGGTACTCCTCCTTTCAAGTATCGCGGGTCTGCGGCCAACTACTGGGCGCTCCGTCCGCTCAGGGTCTGTCGCCAAATACCGGGCGCTTCCCCTAATAGCCTACAGAGGTACTCCTCCTGTCGAGTACTGCGGGTCTGCGGCCAACTACCGGGCGCTCCGTCCGCCATGGGTCTATCACCAAATACCAGGCGCTCCGTCCACTGGGCTAGTCGACTCACTCCAAGTTGAGTCGGTCAAGCAGTCATCCGGTCTCAGCCGACTACACTGTCTCCATACTCCGTACGCTCATCTCCAGGAGGGTCCACTCTACGAGCTACAGGTCAATACTCCAAGTATCACAAAGTCCCACGAATAAGTATCTCAAAGGACCACCTCGTCATAGGGGTCTCAACGCAACAGAAGACACGTCAATCGGATGCCCGGTCTGTGAGTTACTATCCTTTTCATCCCAGGGGCCCGGTTGGTTTTGTGAGCGAACCAATCTCGGCCATATCCCAACTGTATCCCGAACTCTCATAGGGTATACTCATAGGGACCATTTCTCAACGAGATCATCAACGCTGCTGACTGTTCGTCAAACGGGCGTCCTGTCTGAAAGATATCAGTTTTTCCGTTCCAGCGGCCCGGTTGGATTTCGGGTAGAATCCAGCCCGGCCACTATCCAACAGCAACCAAAACTCAGGGAAAGTATACCAAAAGTTCCATCTCATCAAGAGGAATTCAACAAAACAAACGACGCATCAATCAGACGCCCGGTCTGTGAATTATTGGCTTTTTCGTTCCAAGGGCCCGGTTGGTTTCGTGAGAGAACCAACCCGACCATACTCCGACGACATCCAAACCTCGAGCAGAGTAAGCCAAAATATCCGTCTCACTAAGAGGAATCCAACAAAGTCGACGGCACGTCAATCGGACGTCTGGAGCTCAAGTTACTAGCGTTTCCGCTTCGAGGGCCCGTTTGGTTTCGTATCTGAACCAACCCGGCTGAACCCAAAGTATTCCAAAACCTTGAGATGATATACCGAAACGGCCGTCTCGTTCCTAGGTTTTCTACTCAACTGACGGTGCGTCGATCGGAGGTCCGTAGCCCAAGATATGGGCGTTTGAAACAACTCAGTCCGAAAATAGGGGGTCTGGGCCCGGCCCGGCCGAGCCCGGCCCGGCCCGACCCATTACCCCCTGGGTCGGCTGAACAGGGTCGACCCGGACCGACGACCCGGCCCGACCCGGAATTCCGGCCCGGCGCGGCGGCGCGGCCTGCGCGACCAGCGCTTGCAGCCAGCGTGGCCTTTGTGCCGCGCATGCCAAGGGAGGGGCATTGCCCCTCCTTTAGGAAAACGGCGACGCCTTTAATTGGGGCCGCTTGAAATCCAGCCGGGGGAATTAATTCCCCTGGCTCCCCCTTGTCCGGCCGGCCCGACCTGGCCGGCCGATTTCTGCTCAACAGGACCGGCGATGGCCGGTCCCCTTCCAGCTCCGTCACCGGCGGCCCGGTACCGGCCGCCGGTCACCCTGCTCCACCGCGGCCTAGAACCGGCCGCAGCCCCTGTCATCCGGCGCGGTGCGACGACACTGCGCCCCTCCTCCGCGGCCCCGCTACAGCCACGATGTCTTCGGTTTTCTTCGACGCGGTGCGACGGCGTCACGTTCTTAAACTTCTTTCCACAGTGCGGCGTGATGGTGCCACACGTTTCCTTTCTCTCGATTCCGTGTGGTGTGATGGCACCACACCTTCCCGAACCAATCCACAAAGGAATCAATCATAAAAATTAAGGAGGAGGGTCAGCCGTGTTTGTGCGGTCCGACCCCCTTGCGTTATTCGATAACAAGTGGTTAAATCCACGAAGATCAAGAAGTTGGTATTCATGAACAAATAATTAAATAAAACCCCTACATCCATCCACATGTACGAACGATCCACGGATCCACCTGGAATTGGTTGGTCTGTGCTCGTCATTCTTTTCTCAAAAGATAAGAGAATACCAAAATAAAATCTCAACCCGCAACATAATCTTTGCGGATCAAACTAATGTTTATTTAATCAGCGTTCTTTGATTTAGAAGGAAGTAGCATGGGGTTCATTAATATTTCATAAACAATTCCCTACCTCGAGGTTGCTCGAACGGAGGTTCGACGAATGAGGATATGTCACGGGTAGATATAACGTTGCGGAAGAACCGTTGAGGAAAGAAACGTCGCGTCGCATATCGGTGTCGCGGAGTCAGTCTTCGAGGACTCGACATTCTTTGACGTAGTTTGATGCGTTCTTCGCGTTCCTCGTATTCTTCGTCGAAGAGGATGAAAAAATCTAGCTTTCCTTAGCTTTTCTCCCCAAAACCTCTCAAGCAACAATGGTTCTAACCCATAAAATAAGTTCCTAACTTATTTTATTAACACAACAAAACCTTTGAATTCAAGAGTTTAAAATTTGAAAAACCACACTTAACTCACCCATTAATAACTTAAGTTATCTTAATTTATGGTGAGTTTAGAGGAGTTGAAGTGTTTAAGAATATGAAGGGGTTGGGTTCATGTGGCCCCCACCTCCTTCATAACCTACAAAGGGATGATGTGTAGTTACCCAACTTCCTTCCAAAGGATAAAAACACTTGAGTAAAATAAAAATTTTTGTTAAATTTTTATTTTTAACTTCCACAATTTTTATCAACATCTCTCGTGTAAACGCAACTCCGGAACAGGAGTTCCTAAGAAAATACCGGCTCTACGGTTCCATCGGTGCCCTCAGAATTTGATTCCGAGCACCGGTTCAAAAGCTAGAAATTCCCGCTCGTTCGTTCACTGAATGTACCCGAGCCAAAATTCGGAAAATGATTCCGGGCGAACCGGGCCTCGGAATCAGGCGCCGTCAGAAACTGCGTTCTTGTAAAATTCCAAAGAAAATTAAGAAAAAAAATTTCCTTGAAATTTCCAGGTCTTTACAGTGATCCTTCTAATAATAACATATTCGGGTCTATACGAACAAATACCTAGATCATTCTTTGTGAATTCTTATGTGAGAATCCTTCCCCTTTCCTATAATTGTGTTCTTCACATTATTTATGGAAGAATGGTCGGTGGTCTATTGGCCTGCGGCGCCAGGAGATAAGGGTCACGGCTCAGCAGCCCGCGATATTGGTGAGAGGCCACAACATAAGGTTGCTATGATGGAAGGAGGCCGCGACAACGACACAAGGCCATGACCCCCATCCACGACGACGACACCAGACCACGACACCCAGCCACAACTGTGGCACTAGATTATGACACCAAAACCATAGTAACAACAGGAGCCACTGACATCGAGGCTGATGGTAGGAGACGTGCCTAGGTGGCGGAATCCGTGACCATCTCGGGCCATAGCGGTGGATACACATGATGCTTGCGGAGCACCACGCCTGACCAGTCAACCGAGGGAATGATCTATGGGTGACATGGAATGAAGTTTTCTAACCATGTGTGGGAGGTGGATGGTTTCATCCGACCACATGATGGGGAGCCAGACGCATCTGCACTGCATTCAAGCATGGTTGAGCTGGCCCGACAATGAGCCGGGCTGAGGATAGGGTCGGGCCACTGAGTGGTCCAGTTGGGCAAAGTCGGCCTGCCGAAATGGGCAGGGCTAGCAGAATAAATCAGGCCACTAGGCGGCCCAGGTTGGAGGGAAATAGGTCTGGAGGGGAAGTACCAGTCCAACCAAGTTGGATTAGGCAGGAGAATGTAGACCTGGTTGCTGGGCAACCTAGCAGGATGGACCAACGACCGAACTGGTCCGAGTCCAGAAAAGCCCAATGTGCATGGCCACTAGACCAGGCCGGACCAACTTGTCCTAGACACAACCCAGTCGGGTCGGGTCAGCCAAAATGGGTCAGGTCATGTGAGACCCTCTGCCCAGTTTGGTTGGGTCGGTCCGACCATGTCAAGCCAAGCCCGATCGCAACCGGCCCCAATTTAATAAAATGTTAATAACTTTCTGACCGGGTGTCTGATTGATGCGTTGTCTGCGGCGTTAGGACCCATGCGACAAAAAAGTCCCTTGGGAATACTCTAAGTGAGATTATGTGATTGTAGAGATATAAATGATGTATTGAGGAGTATAGTATCCTAGAATCAAGTGCACTATAGAGTGGGAATCCTATGACTGGCTATGATATGAAGGTTATGATGAATAGATCTCAGTGGTCTAACAGATGATCATAACTCAATATTTCAACTGATGAGTGTACATTAGTGGTGCAGAAGATGAGAAGAAATCAGTGGTCTAGAATATGAGTGTACCTTAGTGGTTCAGAAAAATAGCATACCATAGTGGTTCAATAGAGAAGCAGACCTCAATGGTGCAGTAGACGATCATACCTCAGTGGTCTAGAAGACCAATGTACCTCAGTGGTTCAGCAGATGAGCATACCCCATTGGTTAAGTAGAGGAGTAGATCCTAGTGTTCTATTAGAAGAGAATACCTCAGTGGTTTAGTAAACAAGCATACCTCAATGGTTTAATAGATGAGTTTACCCTAGGGGTTCTACAGAGGAGATGACCTCAGTGGTCCAACAGACGAGTGTACCTCAGTGGTTTAGTAGATGAGCATACCTCAGTGGTTTAGTAGAAGAGTGGACCTTAGTGTTCCAACACACGAGCAGACCTCAGCGGTCCAATAGAGGAGCATACCTTAGTGGTCCAGTAGCCGAGTGGATCTCAATGGTCCAATAGACAAGCATACCTCAGTGGCTCATCAAGGATGAGTTAGTCAAAAGTACGAGATGTTTTAGCATTATGACTAATAAATATTAATTTCTATACTGTGAGTTATACCAGGTGTGATCTATCTTTGCTATGTGATTTTTTCTATGTGATCTTTCTGTGTGTTCCTTCTTTGTGGTATTTTATTTGTGGATTAGGGTCCCTACTGAGTATTGTGGTACTCACCATTTCACGGGCTTCTCCTGCATGTGTTGTTTCTCATACAGGTGATTGACGCTTTTACGGAGACCTTGGTGGTCTGAGACCAGGCGGTGCTTAGTGAGACGGGACATATTGGTGTACTTCTATGACTATAGACATTTACCTTTCCTTAAACTTCAGGTAGGGACTCGAGCAGATAGAATACGGTACTTGTACTTTCCTTTGTTTTTTTGGGCTTGTATTATAACTCCTTTTTACTTTTCAGTTTGTACTATACCTTCAGTATTAGTCTTAGTGATAGTTGTGGTTTACTTAGTATTTATTTTTCCTTAGTTTCTGCTACGTGTGTGTATAGGTTCAAAGGCAATGCCTTCCCTTTTTTGGGATAGGACTTCTTGGTGCTAGTCACCAGCCCTTGTCCTATGGAAGGTGGTCTTTGGGTAGTCACGACATGAGCCTAAGGGGACTGGTCATGACAAAGTAGTATCATAAGAGGTCAGTTCTACCAAAAGAACAAAGAGTTGGTAAATTTTTATGGGGAAACAATGTTAAGTGTTTTGAGTTTGGTTTTATGGATAGGGAATCCAGTGTTGGTTCGGTGGCCAAAAAATCCATACACTAGGACCCTGAATTCTATTTTCCACCCTGTAAATGAAAATATTGGTTTCATGAGTCTTTGGATGTTTTCTTATGATCATTCTGAGTCAGAGTCATCTCACCAGGTATAATCTATTCACCGTGGTTCATCTCGATATTTTATAGGATTCCTCCATGAAGCCAACTAGCCAAGATTCCAGCTTGTGACTACAAATATGGTCCACAGAGAACTGAGGCTTTGGTATAGGCACCATTTCCCAATATGGTACCTTCGGGCGGTGTCATAGTGATACCACCTCCTATCGGTCTGTAGTTACTACCAGCACTACTAGTAGAAGACACATGTTGGCTCAATGCCTTACACGAGTTCGAGAGACAGAGACCCCCAAGGATGATGGGAGATATAGATCCTTAGGTCGCTGAGGATTGGATAGAGGCGGTGACGTGAGTCTTCTGCTTAGTGAGGACTCAACTTAAATAGATGGTTTTTCTAGATGGGATCCTTCTTTAGGGCACAGTGGGGAGATGGTGGAGTTTGAACATCCATAAACATGAGAAGGTAGACTTCTACATTTATCTATACCCTATGAAAACACCGATTTCTACACCTACATATCAGATGGCTCCCACTGAGCTTCATGAGCTGAGGGTACAGTTAGAGGACTTGTAGAGGAAGAGGTTCTTGAGGCCTAGCGTTTCACCGTGGGTAGCCCCAGTGTTGTTTTCCAATATGGTAGAAATAATACTGAGGTCATACATAGACTTATAGCACCTAAACCTAGTGACCTTGAAGAACAGGTATCCTCTACCAAGGATTTATGACCAATTCAATTAGAAGAAGGGAGTGAGTTGGTTCTCGAAGATAGAACACATATCAAGATATCACTAGCTTCGAGTATGATATGAGGACATCTCGAAGATGGCTTTAAAATGTCACAACAACCACTATGAGTACCTTGTGATGCCATTTGACATGAAAAATGACCCAACAATGTTCAATGAACTCATGAAAAGTATCTTACAGCCATACTTAGACTGGTTTATTGTGGTCTTTAGTGATGAAATCTTAGTGTATTTTGTGTCTGAGGAGAACCATGAAATACACTTGAGGATGGTTCTGCGCACACTCATAGAGAAATATCTTTATGAAAAACTCTCAAAGTTTGAGTTTTAGATGTGAAAGGTTCACTTTCTAGGAAATTTCTTCTTAGAGGATGGAGTTGCGGTGGATCCAATGAAGATCGAGGTGGTTCTTTCTTGGGAACCACCCATGAAAATTATCTAGGTGTGGAGTTTCCTTGGGTTGTATGGGTATTAATCAAGGTTTGTGCCTGACTTCCCTAGAGTAGCACCACCCATGATGACATTGACGAAGAAGGGAAAAATCTTTGTGTGGATAGAAGGATGCCATCAGAGCTTTCAACAGCTAAGGCAGAGCTTGACAAGTGCTCTTATATTTTGGTTTCCAGAGGAAGGTGCCAACTATGTGGGGTTCTGTGACGCATCAGGAACTGAGTTTGGTTGTGTCCTGATATAGGGTTAGTTGTGATTTATTATGGATTATGAAATTTGTGTCCACATGAGTAGAACTATGCAACTCCTGACCATGAGTTGGCATTGGTAGTCTTTACACTGATGATCTGAAGACACTACCCTATTGATGAACGATTCATCATATACATTGAGCACAAGAGTCTAAATTATATCTTTTCTCATAATGATATGAACCTAATATAGTGGAATTGGATATAATTCCTCCAGGAATATGACTTTGATATAGTCTATAATCCTGGGAAGGTAAATAGTGTGGAAGATTCTCTCAGTAGCAGACTAAGTTCACAGCTTCTGAACAAGGCCTCAGAGCAGTTGACCTCACTTCTATTATCCTTTTTGGATATAGATGAGGTAGATTATCTTCAATAGACGGCAGTTTCCCCTCATCTCTTACAGCGAGTTAGGGAGGCATAACTCATAGATCGTTGTTGCGAGACTACAAGTGCCTAGATATCTACAAGGCATGCCCCTGATGGATATTCTAAAGGTGGGGATCACATCATCTTTTTCAGAGGAAAGACTATAGTACCAGTGGCATTGTAGAAGGAGGTGTTGAGGGAGTTCCATACATACTATTTGGCAGTACATTCAGGTTTTTAAAAGATGTATCAAGACCTACGACGTCAATACTAGTCTCCGGGGATGAAGAAGGCAATGGCATAGCTTATCTTGAGATACCTCACTTGTCAGTAAGTAAAGGCTAAGCAATAGGTTCCATAAAGTTTGACACAACCCATTGAGGTACCAGAGTGGGAGTGGGATGGGATATCTATGTACTTTCTGATGTGCTTATCACATATGTCCAAGGGGCACGATACCATCTGGTTGATCGTAGACCCACTCACCAACTCGACCCACTTCCTACCCATTTTATAGAAGAGTTTAGTAAGGAGTTTGGGATGCCTCTATGAAAGTGATATAGTTCGACTCCATAGAGTCCCATATACGATAGTCCTAGATCATGGTTCACCCTTTACATTCTGAATGTGGAAGGGATTACACGAGGAATTTTGGACTCAAATTTGCTTGAGCATGACCTTTCATCGATAGACTAATGCTCATATAGAGCAGGCCATATAGACCTTGGAGAACATGCTTCATGCTTGTGTTATTGATTTTGGTCACATTTGGGAGGACCACCTACCACTGGTGGAGTTTTCATACAACAAAAGATTCCACTCCCACCTCAGTATGGCACCGTTCAAAGAACTGTACGGATGACCATGCAGGTCACCGTTATGCTGGACAGACCTAAGTGGTCAGCACTCAGGGGTCCAAAGATGGTACTTGATACCACAGAGAATGTGCATGTCATATGAGAGAGGAATGAGAGTGCATAGTGTAGACATAAGTCCTATGATGATAGACGACCGAGACCCTTGTAGTTCAAAGCGGGGGACGACATATTCCTATGGGTCTCTCCTCGATGAGGGATACAAATATTGGGTTGGGTGGAAAGTTATATCCGATGTTCATTAGAGAATTCCTAATACTGCGTAGACTGGGTGAGGTGGCATACCTCTTGGCTCTACCACCATAGTTATAGGGGGTTCACAGTGTCTTCCATCTATCCCAGGAGAGGAGATACGTGCACAACCAATCTATCATCATCAGCCATGGTGAGTTAGATATTGATGATGGGGAAACATTCAAAGAGTTCCTAAGAGAGATAGATGCTCGATATGAGATGATATTTTTTGGATGATCAGTTCCTCTAGTGTGTGTTTTTTGGCATCATGAGAATATCTTGGAGATCACGTGAGAGCAGGAGGCTCAGATTCGTGGTCAGTACAACCATTTGTTTGATTAGACCGTGTTTTGGCTTTTGAGAATGTAAATACATAATTGGGGGAGTAATGTAATACCCCATAAGTCCATAACTTTTTTTAAAATTAAATGGTATTATTTCAAGAAACAGTTCTAATACGGCGTGTGATCCCGAGGTCCAGAGTGTCCAGAAGGATCCGTCGAAAAATATTAAGTTTTAAATAGTGCGCATGAACATTTTTCCTAAAATAGATGAATAACTCTTAAACTTGTTCTCGAATCAGAAACATGAGGGTGCCATTACATTCAAGATGGATGTTTTACCCTAGAAGTGACTTAAGTTTAGTCAGAACAGGCCTCCAGTGAGAAAATCTGAAAATGGCATCACCGAAAATAGAATTACTAAATTAAATTATTTTATTTTTCAAATCCTTATAACTCATAAACAGTAACTTTAATTGGAAATATGAGAGTACCATTGATTTTTTGAGGGTGTGATTCCCATAGTCGGAGCTTAACATTGGCCAGTGTGGGCCGACAATGAAAGTTGGTTGTTGAGACGTGACCATAAAAAACTAATTTAAATAAAAGTTATTTTATTTTTCAATCCTTATAACTCACAAATGGTATTTTAGATTAAAAATATGTGACTACGATTGAGTTATTAATGAGATGTTCTCATTAATCATGACTTAACCTTGATCGGTTCCAGTCGAGGGAAAAAGTTATTTTTTAGATGCTTTATAGAAAAATAAAATAAACATAAAAATTTTATTTTATTCAAAATTGTGTTGCTGCAATGCAGCGATGAGCCGAATGGTTCATTCCATAAATTTTTGTAAATAACAAATCTATAATGCAAAGTAACATAAATTCTATTTCATTAATGAAAAAGTGTAACAATGGTGACTCAGCGTAACATAAATTCTATGAAATTTTTTCCTATTTGATGGCATAACTTGAATTTGAGATCATATTTGGATCATCCAAATCCCACGGTGTCCCTGAATGAAAAATCTATAACAACAAACACTGATGAATCAGAAAGATAAAATAATACCCATAGAGAGAGAGTTAGAACTAGAGTTTGATAGATGATGATGAACGATAATCCTCAAGTAATCTCTTTTCCTAGGTACGCATTTTGATGCTTTTATATGTGAATTGCTTTTCCCAGTTCTTTATTTTAAATGATGAACATGGGTTAAATCACAAAGAAGTTAACCCATGGATCGATCATTCATTGCGGGATGTTTAATGATGCGAGATAAAAGGGGATACCTATTTTAGTGATTATTCTTTGATTTTTGGTTCTTTGTGATCCAACTAACAAGAACATATCTAGGTCTATATGAAAAATGACCCAAATAATTATTTGTGTGTTCTTATGTGTGACTCCTTCTCCTCTCTTCTAGTTACATTCAACCCTTTCTTTGTAGAAAAATGGTTGGTGGCACATCTGTCTGCGGCACCAGGAGAGAAGGGTCATGGCCAGGCAGGCCCCAACATTAGTGAGAGGCCGCGGCGGTGACACAGGTCCGTGACACCCAAATGTAGCGGTGACACCAGATCGCGGCACCTAGGTCACCGCGATAGAAGGATTCATAGGCACCGAAGCCGATGATAGGTAGAAGGTAGTGAGATGAGGTGACAGAAGCTGGGGTGAGCTCAGGCCATGGCAGTGGGGACCCGTGGTGCCAATAACGCATCACGTTTGACCAGTCAACTCATAGACTGGTATGTGGGTGATGTGGAATGCGATTCTCTAATCGTGTACCAGAGGTGACTAGTTACATCTGGCCTCATGATTTAGAGACGGATGAGGCTGCATCGTGTTTGCGTGGGGTTGAAGTGGCCTGATAATGAGCTGGGATGAGGATAGGGTCATCCAATTGAGCGGCCAAGTTTGGAAAATATAACTCATAGAAATAGGTCAGGCTAGAGGAATAAACTAGGCCGCTAGGCAGCCCAGGCTGGAAGAAAGTCAGTCCGCCATTGTGAGCCAGGCCAGTTATCAAATCGGGCCACTAGGTGGCCTAGTAGGGCAGTACCGGTCCGACCAAGGTGAACTGAGATAGAGAATGCAGACTGAGTTGATGGGCGACCCGGCTGGCCGAACCCACTGATGAACCGGGCTAGGTTCAGAAAATTCGTATGGGCCTGGTCCTGAACCACTCGGGTTGGGTCGGTCGAAACAGGTCAGGTCATGTGGGACCCCCTGGAGGTGTTGGACGGGTCAGCCCAACCAAGTCGAACTAGGTCCGGACACAACCGACCCATGTTTACTAAAACACCAGTGACTTTGATACTGGGTGTTATATTGAAATTTATTTTACGTCATTGGGACTCTTGCGATGAGGTGGTCGCATTGGTATAATCTAAGTGAGTTTTCGTGATAGTTGAGATATGACTGATGGCTTGGGGATTAGATTCTACTTGAATCAATCACACTAGAGAGAGAGAATTTCATGACTGACTGTGACATGAAGGATATGATGAGTGGAAATTAGTGGTCCACTAAGTGAGCGTACCTCAGTGGTTCAGTAGATGAGGGTACCTCAGTGGTTTAGCAGATGATCTTACCTGAATTGTACACCAGACAAGTGCACCTTAGTGGTTCAGTAGACAAGAATACCTTAGGGATTCAACATAGGAGTAGATCTCAATGGTGTAGAAGATGAGTGGATCTCAGTGGTCCAGAAGAATAGCATTACTCAGTGGTTCAACAGACAAGCGTAGCTCAATTGTTCAATAGAAGAGCGGACCTCAGTGGTCCAGTTGGCGAGCGGACCTCAGTGGCCTAGCAGACAAGCGTACCTCAATTGTTTAGCAGATGAGAATACCTCAGTGGTTTAACAAATGAGCCGACCTCAGTTTTCAATAGACAAGTTGGCCTCAGTCGTTATGTAAATGATGGGACCTCAGTGGTCCCGCAGCCGAACAAACCTCAGTGGTTTAGTAGCTGATTAGACCTCAGTGTCTCCTCAGGGATGAGTTCCTCATCAATATGAGATGTTTTAGTCTTATGACTAATAAATCATAGTTTCTATAATTTGAGTTATACCTGGTGTGAGGTGTCTTTTCTATGGGATTTGGCTTGGTGATATTGTTGTTTAGTCCTTCTTTGTAGTCTTTCCTTTTTAAATTGGGATCCCTACTAAGTATTGTGTTACTCACCCTTGAACGGGCTTTGCCCACATGTGTCATGTCTTGTGCAGGTGATTGACTCTTCGACGGAGACCTTGGTGGTCCGAGAATAGGTGGTTCTTAGTGGGACATGACAAACATGATTACTTCTATGGATACGGGCAGTTACCTTCCCTTACCCTTCATGTAGAATCTCGATCTTACAGACCATGGTAGTTGTACTTTCTTTTGTGGTTTTGGGCTTGTATTCTGACCCCTTTTTATAATTTGATTTTGTACTGTACCTTTAGTAGTTTCCTTAGTGATAGTTGTGGTTTACTTAGTGTTTACCTTTCGGTAGTTTTTGTTTTATGCCTTTGTACAAGTTCAAAGGCAATGCCTTCCATTTTTTAGATTTGCCTTCTTGGTGCTAGTCTCCAGCCTCTGGCCTATAGAAGGTGGGCATGGGGTATTTTCAACATAGTCCCAGGGGGATAGGTCATGACAATTACGGGTTCACCCACCCTCAATTTATCATAGAATTTCCCATAATCATAAAATACCCTATAACAATAGCATAGGAACAACACATAAATCATACAGAAAAGAAAAATAACTTTTCCAATTGGAAATCAATTTTCATTTATACAAAGTAGTTTACTCATAAATGAAAACACTTTGTTTAAAAATAAAACTATTAACTTATAAAGGATACATACAAAAATTAAAGAGAAATGAAAGTGTGGAATCAATTTTATTTAGTATATGTTAAAAAACATTCCTTTATGACTCTTTAAAAATAATTGAAGAGTAACTTTAAAAGAAGTTTTTTAAATAAAATACATTTCACTGAGTTTGACTCATAATGTAAAATATTTATCGTCATAGACAATAATGTTAGGTTATTTTTTTTACTTTCTTTAGAATATTTTTTAATTTTTTTTTATTTATTTTATATCAATTAATATAATGTTATAACAATTTCTTATTTATTTATGTTTATTTAATATGTTTGGACGATATATGAAACTTGAGTCCAAAACGAATTTTGGATGATTTCAATAGTCAAAGTGGTCATTAGTCCATCATTTGCAGAATAATATTCATCAAATAATAATCAATTTTATACATAAATTATACTTTTAAATAAAAATATTAGGTATGATTGTGATAAATAAACTATTTTATAATCATGGAGACAGTAGGTCATACGTATGCATGAGAAACATTTCCATTTTTCAATGTTCATTATGGAAAGAAGTTAAGAATTATTTTATCTTTACATAATGATAAAAATATCATAAAAATAATATTAATAATTTAAATATACTTTTATATATCATACATGGTATGTGGTGATGAAAAACGTATCACAACGATTTGTGGAGATGATAGTTTACACGTATGTAGAAATGATGTTATCATTTTTATGTTCTTGGAAATGTAAGAATTTAAATGATATATTATTATTATATAAAGATTAATTTGTTATGAATATAATATATAAATATTAATTCAATCATTATAACTAGTATTGAGATATGGTGACAGAAAATGATTTATATCGGTTCACGTGGTGGTAGTGTACCGTACACACGAATGAATAATTCATACCATTTGATGAAAGTGGAGATTGAATTAGGTGATGATATTAACATAATAATATATCATTATAATGAGGATGATGGAGTTATTATTTCATCATGGTTGAATAATATTTTAAGGATGTTTAAGAATAAATAAAATTGAAATACTTGATTAAGACAACACATCTTCTTCAGAAGTTCTCCTTTTCTTAACACATTAAGGCCACTTAGGGTAGTTTCCTGCCTAAAATATAAGATCTAGAATATGGGTTGAGATTAAAAGAAGGTATTTTTATATATCTTGGATGAAAAAATAGATTTTTAAGTGTAAAAAAAGAGAATAAGAGGTTCCCTTTTATAAGAGAAAAGAGGGGCACTCATTGAATTCTTCAAAATGTTAAATTAATATAAATTAATTTTCTACTAAAATGGATATAAAGAGAGTTATTTATAAGATATGATGAGGATGGGTCAAAATAAATTCATAAAATGAAAACTAGAAAGGTTTTTTATTATTTTTTAGTCCTTATCTTTTTTGTATTAACCCTTATTTACTCTCTTTAATTCTTATCACGATATCATGTAATTTACATATTAAGGGTTAACATAATTTATATAAAATGAAAAAAGACAATTAAATGAGCCACTTATGATATTTTAAGATTTATAAAATTCATTTCTAGGAATTTTATATTTTTAGAAATTTTATATCATTTTGTGAAAAAATATTTGTTTTTAAAATATCCTTATTGTCAATTTTGACTCTATTCCTTATTATGTCCTTTATAAAAATATATACTAAAATGATAAATTAGAATAAAGACATATAAAATATAAATAAAATGTAAAACTAATATTAAAAATTCACTTATTACATTAATTTCATCAAATTATATATTTTTAAATATTTTCGACAACATTTATTTGATATTTACATTAATTAAATTATTACTGCATAATCATTGTGCAAGAATTTAAATTTATTACTTATTACCAAAATATTAAATAAAAAAATATCATGATGAAGATAAAAATTTTATATTTATAAATACTATTTATATTAAAATATATCTTCTAAATGACCCTATATTAAAAATGATACAGTTATTAAAACATAATTATGATATTTTTTACTTTTCATTAAAATAAAATACTATTAATGGGATAATATCATCTACGTGGCTCCAAGAGGTCATAGAATCAGAAAAAGGATGATATTTTTTCAGAAAACATTCATAAAATAAAATTATTAAAATTTTTAGGACAATTTTCTAATATTTATAATAATATTTTACCCTTTAGTACCATATTTATCTTTAACTGTGGAAATAAAAATTCCAAAAGTTACTATTCATAATGTCAATAAATAAAAGGGAACTATTTACATAATTTTAACTCAATTATTTCAAATATGGAATCTATTTTTAAAAATTAAAAACACATAATTTTTTAAAATTAATTGAAAATCAATCCCCTTGACGGGGGTGAGGAAAAGAGTTATTAAAGCAAAAACTTTCAAAAGATTGAAATATTTTTTATATCAAAATTCAAAGTGAAATTTATTACAATGATGTAAATTGGGTTAATAAATATAAAATTTATCTAATTATTTTTAAAAAAACAAAAAATATATAATTTTAAAATATTATTTTTTTATATGATTTTTTTTCAATTAAATTCCATTATTTTTCACTATAAATCAAAACATGAAACTTATCATAAAAATATAAAAAAATTAACCAAAGTAATTTTTTATATTCCTATATCAAATAAATATTTTATTTTGTCAAATATATTTTAAAAATACATCAAAAAAATTAATTTAAAATAGTTGTTCCATCGAAAGGTGAAAAAGCGACTATTTAGAAAAATATAACTTTTACCCATAAAATTGGTTTTATACTTACATAATTCCTAGAAAAAAATAGGTTCAATGTTAATCATTATATTTTATAATATATATATATTTAATTAATATAATACAAGAAGGGTGGGTTTTTATTTATTTCTATAAAACACACTAGTTCACATTTAAATAGTTTTTTCAGAAAAAAAACTTTTCCTTTTAAAAAGGGTATTATTTTAATTTATTAATAATTTTCCACTAAATAATTTATTATATATACATGTTTAGATCTTATCTTCTTTACTCAATTAATATTTTTTATAACCACCATTCTAATGGCTAGGTTATAATGGTAACATTTAAATAAAAATATTTATTTTGTCATTTAATCATGATCTGGTAAATTTTGTGCGCTATATAAAAAAATATTTACTTTTTTAAAAATTGGGATATTTCATTCTCGCCATTTAAAAAATTGATTCCTCATAATTTTTACTCGATCTTGATAAATAGGGTTTGACTATTCAAAATTCCTTTATTTAAATCTCACTTTGGAACAAGGATCAATAAAACATCCACTTTAAAAAAAGAAAGAGAAGTATGAAGGTCACTTGAGATAACACATACTAGGGTTCCATGTATGAAAAATTAGACATAGAATAGAAAAATAACTGTCAAGTTATGCTGAAAGGTGATAAATAACACGGTAATGATAAAGTTAACAATTACAAAACCATAAATCCCTGATGGCTTAAAATGTTATTGATTTCTCAGTAAGGAAAGTAAATAGATGACTTTTAGTTTGAATATCCTTTTCAAAGAGTTTTAGAATCTATTACTAACTGGAATAAGAACAGAAGAAATATACTTAATTTATTGGTATAGTTTCGTCCTTTAATAAATTTCTTCCAGAAACTCATATTTTTATCCAAATTATGAGTATTTAATATGAATTTTTCAAACTAGAAGCATTATATTCAACTTCTACAGATCAAGAAATACAAAATATTATAACTAGATATTCCTCCTATCATTAGAAATTAAACAAAACCAATGTGGTTAAGATAAGATATAAAAATTTCCCAAAAATATTAAACCATTATATGATGAAAACATACATTAATATCAAAACTTCAACATTGCAAAACAATGTTCAACATAAGTCATTAAAAAATGACTATCCTTAAAATTACTCAAAAAAATATAGGATAATAATGAAACCGAAAAATTAGAAAGAATTGATAACATAGTATACCAAATAAAATCAATCAATTAATCACCAAATAATTTTCCAATCCCACGGTTATCTATTAAATATAACATATGTTCCCAAAATAAACCTATTCTCCATCCAAAAAATAATTTTACTAAATAGAAAAAATTATACTAACTGAGACTTCATGTCGGACAGTGGTAGGTGATACACACTGAAGGATGGGGAGTGGGTTTTCCCCTCACTTAGGGCTAACCCAAGCACCGCCTGCGACGACACCAAGTCTTTCTTTGGAGGTCAGGATCGTGGGACCGACAGTGCCCCCCTTTCCTTATCTCCCGGAGATGCCGAGGGGCTCTGATCCTTCTTCTCTCCCTTTCCCGATTCTCCCGGAGGTTCCAGCTATTAGGATCTCACCAAAGGCTTTATAATCACTCAATTATTCTCCTGCTTTATTCTTTTCGCCTTCATAAATCCATGAAGGTGCATCGATGCATTCACGTACCTTGGTTGCTAAGTTCAGTCCAGATCGGCCCCCGGTGGGCATCTTTGTAAGGTATGTAAATTCTTCTTCGGGGTTGTTGAATGGGGATGCTGTTGGGGTTCTGGACCGGTTCCATTTAAGTATTCATCTCCAGTCTATCGATGATTTTTCCTGGGCTTGGTCGTGGGAGTCACAGAGGTGTGATAACCAGCCATTCGTTCTGTTCTGATGGACGATTGATTTCTATAGGGGACATGACTATCAACGCTCGGCCCTGTGGATCCGCCTTCCCAGCCTGCCTCTACCTTTCCAGAACCTTGGTGTCTTAAAGGGGATCGGGGACCAGATGGGTTGTTTCTTTCACGCTGATGAAGCTACCACTCGAGTGATGCACCCATGGGTTGGGAGTTTTTGCATCTAAATTGATATGTCAAGTGTTCTTCCTCATCACATCTGGCTCCTTGTGGGTGCTGAGGAAGGGTTCTAGCAACAGATCAGCTATGAGGAGGTTTTAGGTTTTTGTTCAGTCTGCTTCTGTCAAGGGAATTCAAAATCTATAAGTAGTAGGCATAGAGGCTATCATCGAAGAGGTCCACTCCCAGCTTCACGAGTGGATGAGACCCCCTCGGCATTTGAGGATCATGTTCTGCCTCCACCCTCTGTGAAGATGCAAGTTCCCTCCTCTAATCAGTCCCCATTTGCGAACTAGGCGCCTTTTTTGTAATCAACCTCAGTTCATACGTCGGTTCCTCTTTCTTCTCAAGGCCCGGTCTCGGTGATCTATGGCTCCCCAAACCACCCGATGAAGGATACTCAGGTCGGCATTTTTCTTGAAAAATGGGATCTGGGGGTCTGTATTGCCCCGAATTCTCACTATCGTAATAGGGAGGAGCATGTTTCATATGAAGGTATTGGCCGGGTACGCCCCTCGTTGGTGTCTACTGCAACAGTTCTGGGTTTGAAGGACCCCCGCATCTCTCCTGTAAAGAAGGGAAAACAAGTGGTGGTTGATGAGGATGGATTCACCCTCTACCAAAAAAGGAGGTAAATGCGCAAGGACGTCCCCTCTCACACTGGAAAGGAAGAAGGGAGTCTATCTTTCCCCCCTATACACAAGGAAAATACTATTGGAATTGAAATAGTCAATGCTCCTCTCATCATGGGTGGCGGTTCTCCCACTCATCGATCAAGTCCTAGAAATGAGATCTGTCCCCCATAATGAGATCTTAGCCCAAATATTTCTAATTACCCTCCCCTCTCTCCATGGGGACGGTCCAGGAAGATGGCACTAGTGGACTAGGGTAATCAACTTTGCACAAGAAGTCGATCCAGACAGTGTTCCAAGTGAATGTTTATGCTGTATTTGACTGAACTTGTGACAATTTGTTAGTTTTTCTGGTTACTCTGTTATGTTTTTAATGTAAAAATCATCAGTCATATTATGAGGATCTACCTCAGATGTGGTTTCAGAGTAGTAAGTGTCCACCAATTCATAGACATCTGGATTTGGACAAATGAGAGGGCATGGCACTTGCCATCGGTACTAGGCCCGTGCATCCCTGCACGAGACAGCTAGACAAGCGGCCATGCGGAGGTGGAGACTTGTTTAATTGATGTATGTGCTGGGGAGGGGCAGCTCCAAATAGTATTGATTTTCTTGTATTTTACTTGTTTAATGGATTTTATGTGGTTGGAATTGTTTTGGTTCACACTTACCTTTAAAAGTGTCAGTTGAAAATACCAAAAAATGTGGATTGAGAAGGTAGGTGATACACCCTTTTCACCCTTTAGTTGTGGATTCGATTCATGCGGCCTTTTCCAATGAGACGGTTTGTCACCGATCCTATGAGTTTTACTTTTTATAAAACTATATAATTATTATAAAATTACTATAAATGTGGAAAAAATCATGTAAAATAATAGTAATCTATTTTAACCTCAAATATTATCTCATACCTTTCATTTGGTGTCCCAAAATGTAATTACCCACAATTACCTCAAAATCAAATATTATAAAAATCATAAAGATTATCCATACCCTTATAATATGTCCCCAAAATGAAAATAGAATTATTCCTCAAATAACATATTCAAATGAAAAACTTAAGGGACACATATAAGTCAAACTCAATAATAGTATTCCAAAGTAATCACATCATCGAAAGAGTATTAATACTTAATAACATTTCATCATCCTTAAAACTTCCATAAGGCTTGAATACCTTATATGCATACATATTAGTAATTATTAATTATTCATAGTACATTAACCATGATTTTCCAAAATATTTTTTAGTACTTATTTTTTATAAAAAACAAGAGTCATATCCAAATATTTAATAATGTTTAAACATGAACAAATAAATAATCCATACCTTTCATTTTCCATTTATAGTTTCTTCATCTTCAATTTCAGTGGAACTAGGTATTCCTAAAACATTGTCTGTATGGTCTTGTTGATCCCATTTGGGAACCTTATTCATAAGATATTAATTTTTATAATGACCAAACTCCCCAAATATAAAACATTCAAGTGATAACCTAGGAATAAATTATGTCCCATTCATTGAGTAAACTAAAGGATTCCATTTTTTCCTTGGTATATTACTAATTTATGACATCCATAACAACATTTAAATCATCTTCCCATCCCTTTATGCTATTTTCCTATGTATTTATTTCCACATACTTGACACATATGTCATTGAATATATCTAACTTTATTATTATTGTTACTTGAACTTTTATATGGATTCATTTGTCTCATATATGATGCATTAAAAACTCACCCTAGTTCAAGTGGTTAATCATTACTCTTGATAGTTATTTTATAATATGAACAAGAGTTCTCATTGGATATCAAATTTCATTCAGTTGATTATTTAGAGAACTAACACATTTTCTTTCACATCCATTGTTACATTGGGTTATGCTGGATCTTACCATTTACTAAAAAAAGATTGTATGAGAAATAAAATCAGAACATACCATCTTATAATGATGATAAAGACTAAAATATTTTTATTCATGTTATCTCAAACTGATTAAATTTATCTAAAATAACCATGAATCTTCCCACCATAAAAACTAGTGTGGTTATATATGACTTGTAACTTATGAAAAAATAATATCTTAACCACTAAAGTTTTCTAAACATTATTCTAATTCCAACTATAAGTACCCTACCTTAAATATTACATATTCTATTGTTTTTGAAAAAGAATTATGATTTATAAAATTGTAAATATTTTTTCATTTTAGAGTTTTAGATAATTAATACATATTCCAAATACAACATTCCACATTTATACAAGGTAAAGACTACCAAAACAGTATCCATTTTTCTAAAATATAAAACTTTTAAAATAAAAATGATTTATTTTTCATGAAAAATCTTAATAACTTTTGGATTGACTTATTTATTTACCTTAAACAAACTTATACCCTTAGAAAAAAATTTAAAACATGGGATATGAAAAAAATATCAGTATGTTAAATAAAAATAAATAATGAAACAATTATTCCACGAATACTTATAAACCCATGAAAATATTTTCATAAAGTTTTAATTTTCACCCTTAAAACATAAGTTTTTTATCATACCTCCTGAACTCATTTGTTTCCTATAAAAATAAATAGAAAAAATAAATAAAAATGGTAACTAGTGGTATCAACTACATTACAATATAAAATTTATAGTAGCTCTCACATCTTTATAGGTAGTAACCTTCATAGTTACATTCGGAAAATCCACCATAGTATATTACCTTAATCTCTAAAGAGAAACCATAAAAATTAACTCTGTCTCATTAAATAATTAATTATAGATATATAATGGTCTCATACACCTTTTTTATATCACATAACCACCCATATGCATAAAAAATTACAAAGAACCATAACATAATAACAACACATAAATTATGCATAAAAGGAAAAAAAATTTCCATTTTGAAATCACTTTTCATTTTTACAAAGCCAAACACTCATAAATGAAAATATTTTATTTAAAAATAAATCTGTATACAAGTAAAATAATCATAAAAAAATTAAATCACCATTAAAGAAAGAAATTATATTCATTCCATACATATTAAAAAACAGTTCTTTCGGGTTATGTAAAAATAGTCGACAAGTAACTTTAATTTTTAAAAAATAAAATCTCTTACCTTGATTCTAAATCATCACGTACAATTTTTATATTCCGGAATAATAATATTTTGTTAATTATTTTCTTTATTTATTACTTTTTTAATGTGTATTAGTCCATTTACATCACTTATTATCATGTTCTAGTAATTACTTATTTATTTAAGTTCATGTTAGAGGTTTTGACGATATAAAGTACATGACTCCAAAATAAATATTGTATGATGACAATAGTCAAAGTATAAATTAGTCTATAATAAAGAAAATAATATTCATGACATAATAAATAATTTTCTAAAATAATTATACTTTATATAAAACCATTATTTATAGTTAGGAAAAATGCACTATGTTATAATTGTGGAGATGGTAGGTCGTACGTACATATGAGTTATGTTTCAATTTTTCAATGATCATTATTGGATGAAGTTAAATAAATATTTTATCTTTTATAATTATCATAATATATTGAATAAAATATTAATAATTAAATTAGACTTATATATATCATCAATGTTATGTTTTGATGAAAAACCAATCATATCGCTTTGTGGAGATGATAGTTTACACGTACGCATGAACGACGTTATCATTTTTATGATCATGAAAATGTAAGAATTTAGATGATATATTATTCTTTTATAATGATTAATATTTCATCAATAACATATATATTCATTAATTCCATCATTATAACAAATCTTGAGGGACAATGATGTAAAATGAATCACATCGGTTCGTGAGTTGGTAGTCTGCTGTGCACATGAACAAATAACTAATTTCCCATTTGAAGAAATTGGAGATGGATATGGGTGATGATATAAAGATAATATAATATAATTATACGAAGTATATTTTAGTTATTATTTAATCTTGTTTGAATGAGATTTGATGGATGTAGAAAAATAAATAAAACAAAAATAGTTGATTAAAATGAAACCTCTTCACTGGATGATCTTATTTTATTAACACCTTAAGACCATTTTGGGTGTTTTTATTTCTAAAATAAGTGATCTATAATGTGGGGAGGAATTATAGGAATATATTGGACCAGATATTGGATTGGTTTTTTAAAATTCTAATGAAAACATAAAGAGAGGTTCTCTTTTATATGTGAGGCTAGGGGAACTAATAGAATTTTTCAAAATATGAAATTAATGTAAATTAAATTTCTATTTGAAATCGATAAAAAGAGAGTTATTGCTAATATTGGATGAGTTTTTGTCCAAATTAATTCATAAAATGAAAATTATACATGTTTTGACTATTTTTTGGATCCTTATATTTTTAGTTTGATATTTATTGAACCCCTTTAATTCTTACCTTGATATCAAGTATTTTACAAATTTAGTGGTAATATAATTACAATAAAATGACAAAAGACCATTAAATTTGTTATTGATGAAAGTTTAAGACTTATCCAATTATTTGGATAAATTTTAAATTTTTATAATTTTTATATCATTTAATAAAATATTATTTATTTTAAAATATCATTGATGCAAATTTTGAATCTATTCATTATTTTCCCATTTACCAACATCAAAATAACAAGATATATTTATTCTAGAAACATAAAAAAAATCTCTAACATATTAAAGTCATCTAAACAATTCACAGATGACATTAATTAAATCAAATTATATTAATTTTAACATTTTTTATAACCTTTATTTTATATTTCCATAAATTAAACAGTTACTACATCATCTTTGGGAAAGTAGTCAGTGTAATTATTTATCCCATAAAATTATAAAAAAATATCATGATGAATATAAAAATTCCATCTTTCAAAATAATATTTTTATTCCAAGATATATTCTAAATAATTGAATATTAAAAATGGTATTTTTATTAAAACATTAGTATGAAATCATAAACTTTTAATTAAAATAAAATACTATAAGTGGTTAATGTCATCCAAGTGGCACAAAGAGGTCATAAAATTGGGCTAAGTATGATTTGGGTTGACAATAACTTATAAAATAAAAAAAGTACAAGTGTTGGGGTAGATTTCTAATATTTATAGTATTATTTTTTACCTTAATTACCCAATTAACACTTAACTATGGTAAAAACAATTAGTGAATTACTATTCCTAATGTCTAAATATAAAAAGGAACTATTTAAATAATTTGAACCCACTGATTCCAAATATAAAATAAATTATTCAAAATTCAAAACAACTAATTTATTTAAATTAATTCATAATTAATCACCTTAATGGGGTGAGAAAATAGATTATTAAAGTGAAAATGATCAAAAGAATGAAATGTTTTTATATCCAAATTGAATGTGAAATTGAATCCAGTGAAAAAAATTATATTAAATGATATTATATTGAGATAATTATATTTTAAAACCAACCAAAAAATAAAAATTTATCATAATAAAGTATTTAGAAGAAAAAGTTATTTTCAATTAAAATCCTGTATTTTTCACTATTCATCAAAATATGAAATTTATCAAAAAATAAAAAAAATTAAACCAAAGTAAAATTTGATATTAAAATATAAAATAATTAGTTTATTTTTTCAAATAGAATTTAATTTGAAAAAAACTAAATTTAAAACGAGTGCACCATCAAATGGCGGCAAAATTGACATTTTAGAAAAATGTATCTTTTGTGCCTAAAATTAGATTTATTATTATATAATTTATATAGAATATATATTATTTAAAAAGGGTTTTATTTTCATTTATAATTAAGTAGTCACCAAATAATTAATTATATATACTTGTGTTAAACTGTATTTTCATAATGTAGTTTATATCTTTCCTAACCTCTATTCTAAAAGCTTGGTTATAATGGTAACATTTAAATAACAATATTTAATTGTTTGTTTAAGCAAGATGTGGAGTATTTTGTACACCATCTAACATAGTATTTACTTTTTTCTAAAACCTCATGATGTTATAGTTTGTGTAATTAAGGATCCAATAAATTTCCTTCAATGTATACTTTGAGATGGATATATTTTTATAAATAATACCCACTTGTGGAAAAGAAGGGTGTGTATTGTGTAATATATAGGGAATAATAGAGGAATATATGCATGCACCTATCATATATAGAGGGAATGTTCAGAATACATTAATACACTCCCTTTCCCAAGACTTATATGAAAGCTAGGTTGATTCTATTTCAATGTAAAATTCAATTGATTCAAAAAAAATAAATCTTTCCAAACTAAACTGCATCAAATATTTATTATTTATAAATTTGTGTCTCTATTTTAGCTAATATTTTGAGCTATGTTTTGTTTTATTCTTTTTATCTCTAAACACCACCTCATGTACTAACCTAAATAATTATAGAAACATCATTTCATCTATTTTTATATGTAAACCCATTAATAGCTGTGGAAGAGTTTTTGTGTGACATTAACTTATTTTATGCCATTGAGAACTATAGAAGAATATTTTTTATTAGGTTAGGCTATATGTGTATAACAGTTTATAAAAACTTGATACTGGTTTTGGATATGTTTACATTATAATAAACTATTTCAGAGTGGGTTATTTCTAAGTGGAGGGGATTATTTCTCAGCTTGAGACTGAAACCATTTTTTACTCACACTATGATTTTATCTTTTTTACCCCGTTTTCATAAAATATTTGTATTATTTTTATAAAATTTATAACAAAATAATATTGTTATAGCTAACATTGTTATGTTTTATATATATTGTTTTTGATTTGAGTATATTTATTTCAAAATTTTAGAAGAGTTATAAAAAATACTTTAAACTCTGTTCAGTTCAACATTTTATAAAATTTTTTAAAAGATAAAATTATATAAATCAATTTTTTAGTTAATTGATTATATTTTCTAAATTGGGTGATATGTTTCAATTTTTTAATGAAATTATTTTGGAAACTCAATTCACCCCACCCCGCACTTGAGTTATCCATTGGGACAGAAAATCATGATTGTGGTTTTAAACCTCTTCACTCAACCATAAAGATATATATATTCTATTAAAGGAAATATATAAACCAAAGGAAATGTTGTATAACTTCCTAAATAAGTAACTCTATTCTTGAAGCACTATGATATATTTCAAATGTGGATCATGAATTTATTGACTATTTATCTACTTGAGAATGAAATGTGACCTATTATGGTCACACAAAAGTTATATTAATCAAAAACATTACTGGTATTACCTATGATAATATGAATACCACTTAAAAAATTCATCTATTCGACACCAGTTTCGAAGTTCCTCCCGGTTACTAGAACATCAACCAAAAAGATGGTCCTCCATTTTACAATTCAACTAGTATTAATAACAACGATGGTTGTAAACATTAATGTGAGATGACCCACCATTATGGTCCTCTACTGGTAATATGTTTCTTAGGTCCTCTTTGAAATTATATATCACTCCAGAATAAACCCCCACCCCATATTGGGGAATATAAAGAAAACTATGGAGGTTCTTTAAATGGCTCTTCATATAGAAGTCCACCTGTAATGATCTATCTACCTGGTATGATAGTCCTCCATGTATTTACTTACAATGATATTTCCATCATATCAGAAGGAACTATAGAATTCAGGGGAGAAAACACAGATGACATCATCCCTAACAAATTTTTTTCCACATCCAAAGGATTGTTTGGTGGAATAATATATATCTACACTTCCCCCTAAACACTTTTCCTTTAAAAAATTGTGCAACTTCCAAAAAGTATTGACCCCCTATATAAAGTAGCTATTAAATGTCTTTTATTGTAAGATCATGTTGATGAAACCCTCATTGATAATGAGGATAATATCAGGGTCATGTGGAATTTACTAGCTGAAGTAAACATAACGTTATGTTATGGCCTCTTTCCACCATTGGATATGATATTATAGAATTATTAGATGTGGAATTCATGAATTTTCTAATTTTAAACCTATGAGTAAAACAGTAATACCTCTAGAAAAATAATATATTTAATGTGGATTACTCTAACCACATCACGGTGATAAGAATTATTGGTCACTGTATTGAATTTTTATCCCATTCAGAAGCTCAAAACCTTAATTCAGGGAAGCAATGTGCGATACTCTACAAGTATTGTATCAAGAACATGGTTCAACTCTATCATATAATTCTAGAAACCTCCCTCGAGTGATATATCCTTGGATATGTAGAGTATGGGTTCCTACACTTCATCAAACTCACTTCCCAAATGTAATTGTTTGGAGGAATGACATGAAAATCTATCACCTCAGACCTGGTCTTTAGATAAGGGTCCACATATTCTAGTTTTTCAATCTAATAATACCTATATGTGTATGAATAAAAAATATATATATTTGGTATGATTGATAAAATGATATAATCCTTTATCAAGAAGACAAAAAGGTCAAATAAGCATCACATTTAAGGCACACCAAACTTGTTACTCTTGAAAACCAAAAATATCAAGAAGTTGTCACCCTGTAGACATTCCTTATCTAATATAATCCAGAGAATATTCATAGATAATTTGGAGTTCCAAAATATTCTTCTGTAGAGGTAATATAGGAGAATCCCTATCTTATAGGGCTTCAGGTGATTTTACCACTATCATCCCATAGAGTATCAAATCCATAATGAATTGAAGGCATCATAGTGGTTGATCCAATTCAACCCTATCCTATAGGGATGTGTTATTTTATTTTACCTCTTCATAATTTAGTAAAGAATGTGGTATTATACATATTTGGGTGAGATACATGGGAAAAGTTCTCACTATTTCTACCCCTTAATAATACATCCTCTTCATTAAAAGTATTCCTGGTCTAATCCACTAGACACTCTATCAAGGAAATCATCCATTGAAGAGGGTAGGATATACCTAGATAGGACTGTAAAGAAAAATGGTCAAACAAGAAATAAAATATAAAATCGGAATATTATTTGATCCATATAAAATACATTGAAGATCATATGTGTGGCATTTTATTTTGGGGAAGATATGAACCGTACAACACATTACCCATCCCTGAATTTTAAAATAATTGCTCCCACAGATTAAAATGAACATGATACTAAAAAACCATGAACTATTAAACAGTCCTTTTTTATGTAATTCCTAAATTTAAATACTTCAATAATGTATTAACACACAAAATTAGAGGTAGGAAAAGAACCATTGAAATCTACTAAATACTCGTTTACTTTCCACTCAATGCACTTTATCAAAAAATAAAGGGAAAAGAAAGTCCACATACACAAGATACCTAATGAAGTAAAACCACTTTTATTCAAGGAATGGATCATTGGGTATTATGTTATACTATATGAAATGAAATGATTTAATTCCAAATTACACTGAGGAAATATTCCTGAAATGTATATTCCCTAATAAACGGATAATGTTTCTTCTATATCACATATGAAATAAGAAGAAACCACTTGTCTAATATTAGTATACTAGAGTACTGGTTTTTTTCTAAACACAATATCTTAAAATTAGTAAGAATTTAGCCTACTTGAATAGTCAGCAATATTTCAAATAGGCTAGCCCAATGCAACTCATGATGGACATCCAAAAAACTTATATGTGAGTGGATCATCTCATTTTATTATCTTTTCCTTCAGTAGAAAATTTTACCATTTGACATTGCAACTTGAGATACATGAGTCAAATGATCTCCTTATTGATCATATGGAAGATATAATTGGTATATGTTCCCTAGTGAATATATAAGTTTTTTTACTCTATTTTAGTAGAAAAAACCCATCCTCTAAGAAACTTTGGGATTCCTACCATCGCTTTATTTAAAGGAATTAAAGACCCAAAAATATATATCATGTAATGAATATATCATTTTTGTTATATAATTGGATTTCAATAATTACTAAAAGAAAAATAAATATCATATTTTATGTGTTGAATTTAGACATTCCAATATTTTTTAAGTATAGAAACATGACAGCTACGAAAAATTGAAGACGTAGCACCCCCAGATTTCAAGTTGGTAGCCCTTTATTTATGTATTTTAATTATGTAAATTATATGTGTTATGTTGGTGATGGTTTTGGGACCTTTTGGAATGTTTTATGGGATTTCCTATAGGTGTAAAGTTTGAGTAAACTCTGTAACTCCTATAAGAAACTATGCATAGAGAGACAGAGGCAAAGGAGAAGAAACATGGCTTACACAAGATTTTTACAAACCGTGTGGTTTCCTAGGAAAAACTATGCTACTCAATACAGTGGGGTTTGACATGGTTGGAAAACTATTTGGAAGCCATGTGATCCAATCATGTGAGGTTCAAACCTTGAGGTAGTATCTTGTGCCTGATTAGTACACAATTTTCCTAACCATGCGATTTGCCATGCACGAGATAAAAGTGATATTTTAAAATTTTAAATCTCACTCATTTACCCTATAACTCCATTGTTTGTTTTTACCTAAAATATCCCTAACTCAGGTTTTATCTCTCCAAATAGTTGGGTAACCTATACCCATAAAATTGGAAGGGATCCAGAGCCATTCCTCAATGTGCTGAAGCTTGATTCTCATTGTAAGTAATCATTCTTGGTGGTTTTTTATAGGTTTCCTCATGTATACTTATCCTTATTTCTTATTTTATTAGATCTACACCCACCATGGGAATATATAAGGTTTGGGATCCCAAATATGTTCAGATTTGGTGTTTTTGTTGATAAGGTAAGATATCTAAGGCGACTTCGAGGATATTTAACCCAGTTTAATGTTATTTTAAGTGTTGTTCTCCATTTTCATCACAAAACTGAAGGTATGTAGATTCACTGTCAACACCCATATTTATAACATGTAGGATTATATTGAGAATGATTAAATTTATTTAAATTGAATGTGAAATTTGTGTTCAAATCATTATAGAGACCTTCTTTAGTTATGGTTTTTATATTTTGTGAAATCATAGAATTATTGTGCAAAGTGCTATGATAAATCATTTTAAAATGATGATTTTAAAATAGTTTATTGATTTGGTTTATGGGAAAAGGTTTTAATTTTTTTTTGAAATGGGTTTGGAATGATTATATTGGCATTGTTTTTGGGCATATGAGGTGTGTGTGTTCATATTTCATTAAAATTCACGGTTGAAATAAGACCTTGTGATCGATGCCAAAGGTGTAATGGATCATGGGATAAAATTACCTTATGAGGAATTGGTAGATCAAAAATAAACAGATAATGATTATGGGGATTTCATAATATATAATGTTTGTGTAGCTGTGTGGATTTGTGCAATGGAATGGGGTATGCCAAAGTAGAATTAATGAAATGGTTTTGGAACATTGTTTTGTTACTTTACTTTGAAATTAGTGTTGTTTGATAATTTTTTTTATATTTGAAATTGTTAATATTTTGATATAAACTTCTTTAGAAATTGTTTTATATAAACTATTTTATATAAATGGGGTATCAAGTTAAATCATAATGGCATGAGTACGGAATTCATTGGGGAAACTTTACTGAGTTTTATTACTCACCCTTGCTTTTGAACTTTTGGGATTCTGAAGAGTTGTTTATTGAGACATGGGAAACAGTAAAGTATCACACATATTTTTCAGTACTTCTTGATACTTCGGATATTGTGGAGTTGGAGGATGGAGCATTTCTGGAGCTTGGAGTTTTTAGTAGAGTCTTTGAGTTTTGTATTCTGCCATATACTTTGATATTGTTGTCTTCCACTATGGTACTTGGTTTTAGTTTTATTTTGATAATTTAAATATAGAGATTTATTTCATTTTTATCATGCATTACTTGGTGGTTTTTTCGTTATGGACATTTTGGTTAGTTTTTTTATTCTTAAATGTAAAATCATCCACCACATGTATTGAAGCCCTTCAACATTGATATCCAGACTTTGGTGTCTTAGGGATGTCACTTAAGGCCAAGTAACATTCCAATTACTTCTCAATCCAATGAGAAGGGGTGCACAATTTCATATAAGTAACCATTTATTTATTACTTTTATGTATTTAATGTATATGGTTTAAGTTTGGGATGGTTTGGGGACTTTTTGGAATGTTTTGGGGATTTTCTACCAATTCATGGTTTGAGAATGGATTGGGTAAACCATTTAAATCTTATAGAAAACTATGTAGAGCGAGATAGAGAAAATGGGAAACTAGTGAAAATTGGGATCTTTGAAGTGCCCAGATCAGTGTGAATCACTGAGAGGGGGAGGGGGTGAATCAGTGATCCCTTAAAACTTTTTTTACTAATTGATTCTTAATCAATTAAACCTCTATGGCTGGTTAAAGCCTCGATCCACTCTTCTTGTATCTCTCACCTTTCCTCGAATGATGCAGTAAATATAAAGGCACAGGACACAAGGATTTACAAGGTTCGGCACCAAAGGCCTACATCCTTGCCATGCTCTCCCAGCATGGATTCTCCCATTATAACTTGTTAGAATTACAATGGTCGATACAGATTCCCACCGTATCTCTCCTGAGTCCCACAGGAGGGTCTTTATACTTCTTCACACAGTGTTACCAGAGTCCCACTGGCCTGCTCCAGAATCCCACTAAAGACTTCTTCTCCCTGAGTCCCACAGGGTCTTCTCCTGGCTCCTCGAGTCGCACGAGTAGCTCTTCTTCACTTTAAGTTCTTCAAGTAACTTCAGCAGCCTGGGATAAAGGCTGCTGGCCTTGCTCTTCTCTTCTGATCACTTGTGGTTGATCAGGGCTTCTCATCCAGATCAGGCTTTATCTCCTTCTTCGGGATGACCTGGCTTCTCTCTTCAACTACTGAATGCTCAGACAACTGATATCTTTAACTTCAGTCTGGTCCAGTCTCAGCTAACTTCAACTTCATGCACTGAGTGCATGGCAGCTCTTCATCCTCATGCACTGATAGCATGGGTTCTCAATTCTTCAAGAACCTCCTGGTCTTGGACAACTCAAATGCACACCACTGATTTAGCACTGTTCACGTGTGCACGTGCATGCATGCATGCATGCACTCCCCTTCTTCTTCTTGGTGCAGTAGTCCCACAAAGGGTGTAGTCTTTTTAAGCACACACCTTCTTTGAACTTCACACAATTAATTCAATTTGCTTACACACATAAATGTGTGTTATACTCTAGTGTGAGAGTCTCCTTCTTCTTCTCCTTCTTAGTGTGTACACACCACTTAGGCACACACTAAGGTTCGGCCTCTTCTTGTCTAGCACACACAACTTGTTCTTTCTTCCTCTTGCACACACACACAAAATGTGTTCTTCTTTGTTGTGGCCTACACTCCTTTTGAACACACCCAAGGCCACGACCTTCTTTTCACACACAAGGTGCAAGCCTCGGGTTCTCCTTGCACACACACACAAGATGTGTTGGCCTTCTTGTTTTGCACACACCAGCCGTAGGGCCTTCCTCCTCTTCTTGTTGCACACACACACTTTAGTTTTATTTTAGTTTGTTCTTCAAAGTGTGCACAAACAAGGCTACTGCCTTTTGTTTCTTTGCACATAAACCACCCGTAGGTGTGTCTTTGGCCTTCACTCCACTTCTTGCACACACTTAACCCGTAGGTTCTTTACTTGGCACTTGTGCACACACTTGGGTTATCCTTTCTTTGCACACCTACTGCCCGTAGGGCCTTCTTCTTTATGCACACACAAAGTGTATGTCTCGGACAAGGTATGCTCAACCCGAACTCCTACTCAAGGGAGGCGCGCAAGGGGTGCGTCCCCTCCTTCTCTTCACAGCCGAGCTAATGCCACTGGCCGTGGGTCGCACAATCCACAAGGCGCGCAAGTGCACAAGGCACAAAGCGGCGCGCAAGGGTGCTGCCTAACCTTCCCTGTCGCGCAAGGAGTGGCGGGCAGGGGGTCCTCTTCTTGTCGCGCAAAGAGGTAGCACGCAAGGGACTCCTTCGGGACAAGGATGGACCGAGAACAACAGCCGTGCAAGTGGGATGCGCGGGGCTTCAAAGCTTCGCAAAGCACAGGGTGCTCGCGGGACTCTCTTCAAATTTTCAGCGCATCAGCAGCTTAATGAGAGCCTCGACCTCTCTTTTTATAGGCAGAGAAACGCCTCAAATCTTCCGTGTGGGATAACTTCAATCCCGAAGATTTCGGATCTTTTAAATCTTTAAACAATCCGCAAATCCCGTTTTTATTCTCTGTTTCACGCGGGATCCATTTATGTTTTTCTCCTCTACGTGCATGCGACATCGAACGCATGCACGACCTCGGTTTTGGCCATCCCATGCAAAACAAGAATACCCCGATGCCTCGGCAACTCCGTTTGCCTCGGCCTCATTCGAAATTCTCCATACATTGCATGCACACCATTTTTTATGCATGTCCGTGTTCGGTGTGGAGAGACGAGCTCAATGGAGGTCTTAGATCCTTCAGAGGTGGCCGGGAACTCGAAAACTGGTGCTCGGAGGGCTCTGGTTCAGCGGCTGCTCGCGGGTGACCTTCGGGCGAGCTCGAGGAAGGAGATGGACGCTGGGCCATTGGATGCGGTGATCAAAAAGGCTTCGATGGCTTGGATCAGATCGAGGGCGCGACGGATTAGATGAGCGGCACCGATCGTCCGCGCGATCAATCGAGCGGCTCAGATTCGCTCCCGGGAATTTTTCCGCGTCCCACATCGAAACGGGGCGCGGTTTTCTCGCGCTTTATCAACTAAGCGCTGCCTCTCAATGCTCAGTTGAACTTCTCCCCTCCTAATGCCACCCCGCACCGGGTTCTCTCTGCGGGCGCGCTCTGCGCCCACTATGCTCCCTGCGGGCGCGCCACTGGCGCCCACTATGCACACTGATACTCGCGGGTGCGCTCATGCACCCCTGCCGCGCTCCTCCGGGCGTGCCCTAGGCGCCCATGCAGTGTCTTGGGTGTGCGCCCTGCCGCCCTGGCTCGCCCCACGGGTTCCCCCGGGCGTGGTGCCCTAGCGCCCATGCCTTGGGGTTGAACCCTCAAGGTGCCTTGGCTGGCCATATTTTTGGCAAAGGAAGGAATGAATCCTTTGCATAAAAACAAAGTACTCCATATAAAAATTGCCAAACCAAGTGGCATTCAAGCCATCTTCTTCCCATCTTCATTTCTTCTCTTCTCTTCTTCTTCTTGAGAATTCAAATTTTAATTTACTTGATTAGAAACAACTCCTCAATTTATGATTCTTCTTCATCATCTCATTTTCTACTTAGGAGAGAATTCTCAAGGATCTTCGTCAACCAAATTCCTAAATCACATAACATCTTCAATGGGCTTCGTTGATCAAATCAGAGTTCAAGTTGGATCAACTTCAAATTCACATGCACTAAGTGATAGTACATGGACTTCTTCTGCTCAATTCATCCACTTAGAGATTGTGGATGGATCAATTTCAACTCCTCATGCATTATCTTAACAATGCATGGTCTTCTATCATTGTTGTGACTTTGTATCCAGTTGATACAAGTTCTATGAACTTAAAGATCAGCTCAAAAATCATCAGATATCACTAGAGAATGTTTCAACCACATATCCTATGCCACTTAGTGAATCTCCTAAGTGACATGCCTCTTAGTACCATGGCCATTCTCCATTCCTCACCAACACCATCACAACCTTTGGCATTCACATCTTGACAATTCTTGACATCCATTCATTCTAAGACAACAAAATGTCTCATTGACAACAAATGCAACACAGTGCACTTCAATCTCCCCCTTTGTATTTGTTGTCAATACACTTCTTCAGCACATATGAATGGGTCAATATGTGTGCCAATATTTTCTCCCCCTTATTGGCAATAAAATGCAAAGGTGTGGTGTGGTTCACTTTCAAAAATATCTTCCTCCCTTCGAATAACATCTTCTTGAAAAATCACTAAGAGAGGGATGATGCCACATGTTCTCTTTAGAAAAGAACCTTTAGTAAATCAACTCTAAGTCTACTTGGGCTAACCCGGTGTAGAAAACAAGAGTGATGTAACCAAGGAACTCAATGCTGTCCACATTCACTGTAAACATGTGAGATCATGCTATGGGGTTCAGATATTCAATGAATTGCTAAATCCTGCACATACTCCACAAAACTCATTAGAAAGTTCAGTGCGATGATAAAGCTCCCCCTTTCATCCATTTGTCTTCAATCCATACTCCCCCTTAATTGACAAGATAGCCTCAATTAAGAAACAAGGGATGAAAGTATGATTGGATTACCTTCACTTTTCTCAAGATGATATTAAATCCCAAAATATCATCTTCTCCAGATTGGCTCCCCCTCAAGGGGTGCACTAAATTCTTTCCAAACCATCCTCCAGATGAGAATGATCATCATCTTCAATTCCCTGCAATGTTAGCACATGTATATACCAAGAGTATAAGGGAATAAGATGGAACCTCCTTGGTTCATCAATGTGAACAACAAGGTTGAGAAGATTCTCTCAACCGAGATGTCCCATTTTCACCAGTCTTCACACTTGCACATTTTATATTCATTGATGATTGTGCTGGTGTGGTTCTCAAAACATCTTCATGTGAAATCTTCTTCTTCCCTTTTGCCTTAGCAATTGCCAGAACTTTATCTTCAGCTTTTTGCAGATCTTTGGCAAGTTGCAACTGATTTGGCCATATGACAAGTAAATCATTTGGAAGAGTGGCCCCAGTTTTGGAAGTTCCACATGGTTCTTTGGATGCTGCTAAGCTACCTCTCTTAGGCAACTTATTTTCAATCAATCCCTTCTTCTTCTGGATTGATTGTCTTTTGGAGTTCAGTCTGCTTCTATTTAGTTTCATGGCTTCTTTACAAAGGTCCATGATGTGTCCTTTCTTTCCATAGTAGAAGCACGTTTTCTTTGTGCTCCTTCTGGATGACTCACCCTTCTTGGATTTAGAATCCAAGGTCTTCTCTTCATTCTTCAAACTCTTCTTGGGAGCATCTTCCATTTTCTTCTGCTTGCTTCCCAAGGTATCTCTCTTAGCCAGGTTCAATGATCTTCTCTTCTTTCCAGCTTTGGATACATTCGGAGATTGATATGTATCAACTTTTTGACCACTTTTTCAACCATCCCAGATGTTTTCAAGCAATCCAAATCTGTTAGCAGTAAACAGATGTGTCTGGACCTGTGGATGTTGCTTCTTTCCTTCTGGCTTGCTCCCCCTAGGCATGGGCTTCCTCTGTGCTTTGACATTCATTGGATTATACCAACAATCCTTTGCACAATTCCCATACTTATTACAACACCAACACTGACCCACAAATCTAGACCTCTTCAGTCCTTCTGATTGTTGGGTACTTTTCTTGACTTGCTGTGTTGTTTCAGGAGAGCTCTGCTTCTTTACTGTCTTCATCCATACTTGTTTGGATTCATTCTTCCATCCTGCACTTTTAGTAGAAACACTTTTAGAAGCATCAGTACAAGATGGGATGGATGGTACCTTCTTTTTAGAAGTTGTTGCACTTTCACAAGAGGATGCCCTTCTTTTAGAATCATCCTTCTCAATGCTCACTTGAGTGGCAACATTTCTTCCACCAGCTGACTGGGAGGATTCAACTTTAGGTGATTGCAGATTTTTCAATATCACCTCCAGTTCTAAACACTTCATGTTGAGGGAGTTCTTCTCATCCTCAACTGTTCTTAGCCTTCCTTCCCATTTCTCTTCCAGCTGTTTCATCTGGTCATCATGCACTGTCTTCAATTCAAGCAATGAATTGTCAAGCTCCTTCACCCTGTTTACTTTGTCTTCAAGTTGAGCATCTCTGACATTAATTGAAACTTTGTGCCTCTTTTCCAGTGCATGGAAAACTTCTTTGATTACTACTTTAAAGAATTCTTTCTTAGAAAGGCTTCTTTGCAATTCTTCAGCAGTGTCTTCATATCTTTCATTGCAAAGAGATTCTGTCTCATCTTTAGCCTTCACCAGCTTTCTGAGAGTGTTGGTTATGCCAACCCTTTTTGCCAATTGGACTTCCAGAGAATTGGCTTCACCTTCTAGCTGTAATTTTTCTTCTTGAAGATCAAGGAGGCCTGTAGCTATACACATTGCAACTTCCTTGGGGACTGTCTTCTGAAGATATTTGATTGCATTTAGAAGATCATTGTTCCTTCCATCTTCATCACAGCTAGAGCAGGCTTCATCAGAAGAATGATAAAAGGAATTTTCATCTGATGTGACTTTCACATTTCTTTCCATAGAAGGAGTTTCTCTGATTGCAACAGCCTTCTTCTTCATCTGCTTTGCATGTTTCTTCATTCTGTTTTTCAGAGTCTTGGCAGATATCTCCATTTGAGGCTGTTCTTTCATTTCCTCAAATCTGCACTCCATATAGACTCTCTTGGATCTTTTAGAGGTAACCTCCCTCTGATACCAATTGAAGTGCCCAGATCAGTGTGAATCACTGAGAGGGGGAGGGGGTGAATCAGTGATCCCTTAAAATGTTTTTTACTAATTGATTCTTAATCAATTAAACCTCTATGGATGGTTAAAGCCTCGATCCACTCTTCTTGTATCTCTCACCATTCCTCGAATGATGCAGTAAATATAAAGGCACAAGACACAAGGATTTACAAGGTTCGACACCAAAGGCCTACATCCTTGCCATGCTCTCCCAGCATGGATTCTCCCATTATAACTTGTTAGAATTACAATGGTCGATACAGCTTCCCACCGTATCTCTCCTGAGTCCCACAGGAGGGTCTTTATACTGCTTCACACAGTGTTACCAGAGTCCCACTGGCCTGCTCCAGAATCCCACTGAAGACTTCTTCTCCCTGAGTCCCATAGGGTCTTCTCCTGGCTCCTCGAGTCGCACGAGTAGCTCTTCATCACTTTAAGTTCTTCAAGTAACTTCAGCAGCCTGGGATAAAGGCTGCTGGCCTTGCTCTTCTCTTCTGATCACTTGTGGTTGATCAGGGCTTCTCGTCCAGCTCAGGCTTTATCTCCTTCTTCAGGATGACCTGGCTTCTCTCTTCAACTACTGAATGCTCAGACAACTGATATCTTTAACTTCAGTCTGGTCCAGTCTCAGCTAACATCAACTTCATGCACTGAGTGCATGGCAGCTCTTCATCCTCATGCACTGATAGCATGGGTTCTCAATTCTTCAAGAACCTCCTGGTCTTGGACAACTCAAATGCACACCACTAATTTAGCACTGTTCACGTGTGCACGTGCATGCATGCATGCATGCACTCCCCTTCTTCTTCTTGGTGCAGTAGTCCCACAAAGGGTGTAGTCTTTTTAAGCACACACCTTCTTTGAACTTCACACAATTAATTCAATTTGCTTACACACATAAATGTGTGTTATACTCTAGTGTGAGAGTCTCCTTCTTCTTCTCCTTCTTAGTGTGTACACACCACTTAGGCACACACTAAGGTTCGGCCTCTTCTTGTCTAGCACACACAACTTGTTCTTTATTCCTCTTGCACACACACACAAAATGTGTTCTTCTTTGTTTTGGCCTACACTCCTTTTGAACACACCCAAGGCTACGACCTTCTTTTCACACACAAGGTGCAAGCCTCGGGTTCTCCTTGCACACACACACAAGATGTGTTGGCCTTCTTGTTTTGCACACACCAGCCGTAGGGCCTTCCTCCTCTTCTTGTTGCACACACACACTTTAGTTTTATTTTAGTTTGTTCTTCAAAGTGTGCACAAACAAGGCTACTGCCTTTTGTTGCTTTGCACATAAACCACCCGTAGGTGTGTCTTTGGCCTTCACTCCACTTCTTGCACACACTTAACCCGTAGGTTCTTTACTTGGCACTTGTGCACACACTTGGGTTATCCTTTCTTTGCACACCTACTGCCCGTAGGGCCTTCTTCTTTATGCACACACAAAGTGTATGTCTCGGACAAGGTATGCTCAACCCGAACTTCTACTCAAGGGAGGCGCGCAAGGGGTGCGGCCCCTCCTTCTCTTCACAGCCGAGCTAATGCCACTGGCCGTGGGTCGCGCAATCCACAAGGCGCGCAAGTGCACAAGGCACAAAGCGGCGCCCAAGGGTGCTGCCTAACATTCCCTGTCGCGCAAGGAGTGGCGGGCAGGGGGTCCTCTTCTTGTCGCGCAAAGAGGTAGCGCGCAAGGGACTCCTTCGGGCCAAGGATGGCACCGAGAACAACAGCCGCGCAAGTGGGATGCGCGGGGCTTCAAAGCTTCGCAAAGCACAGGGTGGTCGCGGGACTCTCTTCAAATTTTCAGCGCATCAGCAGCTTAATGAGAGCCTCGACCTCTCTTTTTATAGGCAGAGAAACGCCTCAAATCTTCCGCGTGGGATAACTTCAATCCCGAAGATTTCGGATCTTTTAAATCTTTAAACAATCCGGAAATCCCGTTTTTATTCTATTTTTCACGCGGGATCCATTTATGTTTTTCTCCTCTACGTGCATGCGACTTCGAACGCATGCACGGCCTCGGTTTTGGCCATCCCATGCAAAACACGAATACCCCGATGCCTCGGCAACTCCGTTTGCCTCGGCCTCATTCGAAATTCTCCATACGTTGCATGCACACCATTTTTTATGAATTTCCTTGTTCGGTGTGGAGAGACGAGATCAATGGAGGTCTTAGATCCTTCAGAGGTGGCCGGGAACTCGAAAAATGGTGCTCGGAGGGCTCTGGTTCAGCGGCTGCTCGCGGGTGACCTTCGGGCGAGCTCGAGGAAGGAGATGGACGCTGGGCCGTTGGATGCGGTGATCAAAAAGGCTTCGACGGCTTGGATCAGATCGAGGGCGCGGCGGATTAGATGAGCGGCGCCGATCGTCCGCGCGATCAATTGAGCGGCTCAGATTCGCTCCCGGGAATTTTTCCACGTCCCACATCGAAACAGGGCGCGGTTTTCTCGCGCTTTATCAACTAAGCGCTGCCTCTCAACGCTCAGTTGAACTTCTCCCCTCCCGGTGCTGCCCCGCACCGGGTTCTCTCTGCGGGCGCGCTCTGCGCCCACTATGCTCCCTGCGGGCGCGCCACTGGCGCCCACTATGCACATTGATACTCGCGGGTGCGCTCATGCGCCCCTGCCGCGCTCCTCCGGGCGTGCCCCAGGCGCCCATGCGGTTTCTTGGGTGTGCGCCCTGCCGCCCTGGCTCACCCCACGGGTTCCCCCGGGCGTGGTGCCCTAGCGCCCATGCCTTGGGGTTGAACCCTCAAGGTGCCTTGGCTGGCCATATTTTTGGCAAAGGAATGAATCCTTTGCATAAAAACAAAGTACTCCATATAAAAATTGCCAAACCAAGTGCCATTCAAGACATCTTCTTCCCATCTTCATTTCTTCTCTTCTCTTCTTCTTCTTGAGAATTCAAACTTTAATCTACTTGATTAGAAACAACTCCTCAATTTATGATTCTTCTTCATCATCTCATTTTCTACTTAGGAGAGAATTCTCAAGGATCTTCATCAACCGAATTCCTAAATCACATAACATCTTCAATGGGCTTCGTTGATCAAATCAGAGTTCAAGTTGGATCAACTTCAAATTCACATGCACTAAGTGATAGTGCATGGACTTCTTTATCTCACTTCATCCACTTAGAGATTGTGGATGGATCACTTTCAACTCCTCATGCATTATCTTAACAATGCATGGTCTTCTATCATTGTTGTGACTTTGTATCCAGTTGATACAAGTTCTATGAACTTAAAGATCAGCTCAACAATCGTCAGATATCACTAGAGAATGTTTCAACCACATCTCCTATGCCACTTAGTGAATCTCCTAAGTGACATGCCTCTTAGTACCATGGCCATTCTCCATTCCTCACCTACACCATCACAACCTTTGGCATTCACATCTTGACAATTCTTGACATCCATTCATTCTAAGACAACAACATGTCTCATTGACAACAAATGAAACACAGTGCACTTCAATCTTAATAGTTCTAGTAAAAGGGAATCATCAGCACTAACAATATAAGAAATGTTAATGGGTTTGGATTAATAGTGGTTCTAAAAAGACACGAAAAGGACCCCTTTATCAGCGTTGTTAGAGTCCCCCTTTAACCGTGCTAAAAAATCACTGATAAAGTCCCCATTGATAAAGGGTATTAGTTTTTTTCCATACACCACCCCTATTTATCATCACTTCTCACCTTCAACTAGTTTTTTCACACTTCCCCAAACCCTTTATCAGTGCTTTAGCATGTTCTCCTGCCTCCCACATGTTTGGAACATGGGACCGCCACTTATACACCAACACATTTTCCACTCCCCAATACACTGTTTTGTTTTATTTTTTTATGATATATCTATATATTTATATGTATATTTCTATAATTTTATTCCATGTATTTATATGTATGTTTATTTATATGGGTTTATATATGTTTATATATATGTTTATATATATGTTTATATATATATGTGTGTGTGTTTATATATATATATATTATAATTGTTACTAACTCTAAAACCCTTAAAACACATAATAACAATAAGAAACGCTAGAAACCCAAAAAACCAAAAATGACTATAAAATTTTAAATAGGAGTCCATTTCAGCACCAACACCATTCGAATAAAATATAATGAATCGAGACTCTATATGATATTTAGCATCGGCTGAATGAATTTTATGATAGAAAGTTAATGCAATTTTAATTTTAAGAAACTAGGGATGGTAAATAAAAACTAGTTTTTGGAGGCCTTATGGGAATTTTTGGCCATTTAAAAATTGGAAAAATATCTTTGAAATCAATAATAGAACCTATATGGAATAGTTATAATTATAGGATTTGATTTGGTTTGTGGTAGATCCCAAACAGACACCTAGATCAAAAGTTATGGCAGTTTGAAGTTCGAGTTCAATTTCTTTCTTTTTTGAAACTCCAATATATTTTATTCCTTTAATTATAACATGATTTAAATATCATTTAGTTTTATATCATTTAATAAGATTATATTTGTCTAGTTTTAGAGCGAAAACAGACTCATGGATCGAATGTTATGATATTTTTATGGTTTTTAGGGGTTTTACTATTTTTTTCACATTCGATTGCCTTTCAAACGACCATAAATTCTGAATCCGGTGTCTGCATTGACTCTAGCACTTGTAAAATCAAATCTTTAAATGAGATAAGCATCTCAGTGACCAATGAAAACCATCTATAAACACTATTGAATCTAAAAAAGTCCCATAAGGCCTCAAAACGACTATAATTTCTGGTATAGGTGTCTGTTAAGGAAATATATATTTGAAATATTCACTTTATTGGAGCTAGTAAAAAAATACAAATAAATGGGGGGTGAGTGGATATTTCACTCTGCTTTTAAAAAACCACTGATAAGTAAAACCCTTTTGTTATTTCTTTCTTAGAATCACTAATTAAGACCACCCTTTATTAGTGTTTTTAGAAGTGCTGATAAAATCCCATTTTATCAGCTCTTTATTACTAGTGATAATAAAAGAGATCCCTTTATTAGAACCTTTTTACAAGTTCCTAAAAATTCCCCCTTTTAACAGTTCCTTTTTAGCACTATTAAGAACCCCCTTTAACATCACTAAAAAGTGTTGTTGAAGCCCCCTTTAACAAAACGTTTTCAAGCACTGAGAAATGGTGCTTTTTAACATCCATTTTAGCAAGTACTATTAAAAACCTAGCAATGGATAAAACCAGTTTTGTAGTAGTGGGGATTTTTTATGGGCTACACATGGTTTATCCAAACCAAACCGTAGTTGAGGTGAAATTGTGCTACTCAACATAGTGTGCTTTGGCACTATTGGTGCATGGTTTGGAAACTGTGCAAGGATCAAACCTTGAGGTAGTAACTTGCATATGTTTTAAGCATGATTTGACTAACTGTGTGACTAATAATTAATGAGATAAAAGTGTGATACTAAAATTGTGTATCTCACTCATTTCCCCCCCCCCATACTCCCTCATTTCCCCCCCAAATGGCTCTAAATCAGAATTTTGCACTCTCAAAGGTTAGAGAAACTCTTTCTATTGAATTGGAAGAGATTCAAATTTGTTCCCTGGTATGTTAAATCAAGATTCTCATGTTAATTCATCATTCTTGGTGATTTGTAATGTTTTCATTAGATCTACTTCTTCCTCTCTATAGGTTTCTTAGATCTACGCCCACTATTTGTATATCTAAGGCTGTGGATTCCAAAAATGTTCAGATTTTGTATTATTATTGATAAAATAATATATATAATGTGGTTTCGTGGATATTTATCATGGTTTCAGGGGATCTTAAGTTATATTACTCATTTTCATTATAAAACTTGAGGCAGGTGGCTTCACTCTTGACTCAATTATTTATAATTTGAAGGCTTAGTTTCAAATTGATTAAAATTGATGGTGAATTTTTTATGAAAAATATGGTAGAAACCTTATTTAGTGATGGTTTGTGGATTTGTTTGAAACTGTGGAATTATATTTCAAGGTTATTTGATAAATGATTTGAAAATGATAATTTTAAAATTGTTTCTTGATTAGGTTTATGGGAAATGTTTTTCAATAAAATGTATTCTTTATTGAAATTGTTTTGGCATGATTATATTAGCATGGTTGTTGGAAAGACATGTTGTCTGTGTTCATATTGCTTTATAAGGTTTGGTTAAAATATAAAATTGTGCTCAGTGAGAAAGGTGTAATGGAACATGAGATTTAATTACCATGTGATGACTTGGTAGATCAATGAGAAACCACTCATGAGTATGGAACTGTAATAACGAAGCATTCATGTGTAGATGTGTGTATGTGTCGATAGGAATGAGATATTCCAAAGTGATATTAAGGAAATGGCTTTGGAATATTGTTTGGTTTATTTACATTTAAATTGGAGTTGTTTGAGAAAACTGTTTTATATTGGAACTTATTTATATTTTGATATAAACTATTTTTGAAATTGTTTTATATAAACTATTTTATATAAATGGTATAACATGTTCTATCCTAGTGGAATGGCTAGGGAAGTCATTGGGGGAAAATCTACTGAGTTTCATTACTCACCCCGTCATTGGAATATTATTTCTTTTTCATATGTTGTTTATCAAGACATGGTAAAAGGTAAAGTATCAAACATCTTTAGAAGAAATTCTTGATTCTGGGGCTATTGTGGAGTTGGAGCATGGAGCATGTTTGGGGCTTGGAGTTGTTAGTGGAGTCATTGAGTTTTTCTTTCGCTCTTTAATTTGATATTTTAGTCTTATGTTGTGGTACTTTCTTTCAGTTTGAATTTGATAAATGAAATGTTGAGTTTCCTTTCATTGTTATCATGAATCATATAGTGGTTGGTGGGTTATGGATTTTTTGGTTAGTAGTTTTATTCCTAAAGGTAAAATCATCCCCCACATGTATTGAATCCCTTCAGCATTTATTGCTAGCCTTCGGTGTCTGGGAATGATGCTTAAGACCAAGTAAACATCCACCACCTTCTAAAGACAATGATAAGGGGTGGGACATTACAATTGGTATAGATTTTGATCAATCCAAAATCTATTTGAAACTAGTGGTATCATCTTGGTCCTTCTGAATGTCTTTGTGGAACAAGGTGTCTTTGATGTGGTATAAGTTCTCTTTCTTAGAGTTTAAATCTTATTGGTATATTCATTGAGTTGGGATTTTAGATATCAGTTGAATTTTTTGGACTTGAAATATAGAGAATAGAAATATGAAATTAACCTTTTTATGCTAAACCTTAAGTTACCATGGAGATGGGAAAAATTTTTTTTGTAGACACTTATAGGATTTGGAATATCATTGTCATGGGTTTAGGCAATGAGACAATCATGACATGTATTAGAGGACTGAATTCCCACTAGGATTGTATATTTAATTATGAGTAATTATATATGATTTGTTAAAAATGATTTGATTTTTGAAATTTTTTGAAATGATTTTCAAATGTGAGACTTTTGAAAAAAACATGGTTGTGATATTTTTAGAATGGTATGATTTTAAAAATCAAGTAGGGATTTTTTGAAAATAAGTAATTTTTATATCATTTTTGTGATAGAAGGATGTGAAATAATTTTAAATTATTAAGCCTTTAGTAAATAGAGATTGTGACTTAGGAAATTTCTGTGTTACAATAAAAAGGAACTTGTTCGGCATCCCAGAAACCAACAAGAAGTAGCTGTGGAGATTGTGGATGCAATTGAGCCACAAGTGCACCAAAAGGTAGTTCAGAGTATTATCTAAGAATTTCAGGCTTTGGATAACATGAACAAGAAGGGTGAACCAAGGAAACTGGATCATTCCATCCAATTCATGAAATAGAATCCCCCCACCTTTTGGGGTGATTTTGATCCCAATAATGTACTGTTTTGGATGAACATGATGAATTGTATCTTTGATTTAATTAACACAATATTAATCCTAAATGTAAATCTAGAAAATTATATACTAGAAGATCTTTCATGTCAGTGGTGGGATTTAGTAGTTCATGGAGTATGTGGATAAATTCATGCATTTAGTGTACTTTGTGCCTGAGGTTGCTGCTAGTACATCCTTAAGGGCATGAATTTTTGGATCGAGGATAATACAGAATATTCACTCAAATATTAATTTAATATATATTATGGATTCTATAGTGATATTCCATAGAGAGATGATTGCTGAAAGGGACATATCCGGATCTATGAGAGGAGGAAGTATGTTGATACCCATGGGAAATGGTGGGAACTCTAATGATTAGTGTAACTGGAAGAGGGAAATCTATTTCCAAGGTGGGAGTATGAATCAAAATCCGAAGACTAGACTAGTGAATCTTCCTCCGATACCCATGAAAAAATATGGATGCATATAATGTGGATTTCTATAACACATGAAGAGAGAGTGTATGAAAACTCTATGGACCTACCACAATTAAAATAATACGGGGAATCTTCAGTGCTATTGTCATAGTGCTCCATGTTTGGGTGTTCGAGGCACTTCTCAGGTGTCATAGGTGTCATATTCTTCGATAAGGAGAGGATAAAAAATATTAGTCTCAGTAATAAAAAATATCTCTCCATGGTGATTCTAGGTATTCCATGACTCCTCATGCAGTGTAATATCAATAGGGAAACAAGGAAGAAAGTGTTGTGATGCGTCAATTATATAAAGCGGAACATGTTATTTTGCATGACCATCCATGACCATCCACAATGAGGGGTATCATTAATATGAATTATACACTTATAATTTTTTTTTCATAAAGGTTCATCCCATTCATTTATTACTTCTCGTGTTATTGATTTTCTGAGCACAAAATTGAGAAGATTCCGCATGTGTTAAAATTTGAAACTCCTCTCGGGGAAAGAGAGTGTCAAGCCTTTGTGTGTAGAGTATTTTCTACAGCTGTTGATGGAGATGAGAAATAATGGGATTTCGAAGATCTTTATATGGATGTATTTTACATAATCATAGATATGGATTTCTTGAAAATGTTCAAGTCTAACATTGACTATTATACTAGAAAGGTCAGTTTCACAACTGAAGATGGCATCAAGCATCTCTTTCGAGGAGACCAGAATGTAAAGGCAGGTGTAACAAGATTTTTGGAATGAGAATTTGAAATGATATTATACATGTTGGTAGTGTTTTCTTTGGAATCTATGCACAATATTGAGAATAACTATTCTATCGCAGTGGTGAATCCATTTTCTGATGTGTTTCCCTATAATTTATCCGGGTTACCATCAATAAGAGAAGTGGAGTTTATGATTGATATCCTTTCAAGGACCAGTCCTATTTTAATTCCATCTTATTGGATGGAACCAACAGAGTTAAGGGAATTGAAATTATAGTTGTAAGTGCTATAATGTAAAGGGTTCATTCGACCTAGCACACCCTCGTGGGCATCGCTAGTCTTGTTCGTAAAAAAGTGGATGAAACTCTATGGCTATGTATGGATTAGAGTAAACGAAACCAAGTTATGATAAAGAATCCATATTAATATCCACACATTTTTGTTATTTTCAATTAATTTATGGGAGATTAATGATCCTCTAAGATTGAATTCTGATCAGGATATCAACAATTTTGAGTTCTGAAGAAGGATATTAGGAAACATAGATTTATGAGGTAGATATAGGCATTATGAATATGTGGAAATTCATTTTTGTCTTACGAATGAACCAATGGTATTTATGGAATTAATGAATCAGATATTTCAGCAATATAGGGACTATTTAGTGGTGGTGTTTCTAGATGAAATATTAGTGTATTCAATGACAAGGGTTTAGCATGAGAAACACTTAGCGACAACTTTGGAAATATTAACGGACCCTGGTATATATGACAAATTATAAAAGTGTGAATTTTGGATAAAATAAGAACTATTTATTGGCTATATAATTTATGAGAAATGTTTTTTAGTTGATCTTGATAAGTCAAAGTTTATTATTTCATGGAAACATCCAAAGAACGTCTTTGTGAGAAAAACAATATTGGGTCTATATAGTTATTACCAACACTTTGTTCATCACTTATCATGAATTTATTCACTAAAAAAAACCTAAAAAAGGAATAATGTTCCATTTAAATAAAATAAGTAATTTCATAATTCTTTTAAATAGTTTCAGGTATGCCTTAAATAAACAACTATCTAGATATTTCCCTAATTATGAAAAGGGTATGTGGTGTATTGTGTTGCTTCAGGATTAGGGTTGGGATGTGTTATCATACATGGAGATCATGTTGTTTGTTATAGATCAAGGAATTTATGATTGAGTTAGAATAATTACATAAAACAGGATATAGAGTTACCTTCCATAGTCTAAGATTTGAAGACTTGGCATCATTATCTCTATGGTGAGAAATTTACTTTCTTCACATATCATAATAGCATGTAGCATTTTTTCACACAATGAGATTTTAATATAAGACAAATAAGGTGGATGTAATATCTCCAAAAAGTCTACTTTGACTTGATGTATAGACTAGAAAAAGGAAATTTGGTGGGAGATGTATTAAGAAGAAATTTATATGCTCAATTGGTAGAGGAGACTTCAGATGCGTGGTAGATGATGTCGGTCCTCGCCCACAAGCATATGGAATATAACGAAAAAGGGTGATGTTGTGGTTTTATTTCTCTTTTCAGTGGTTCCTGATTTGTTTAAGATGAAAAAAGAGGCACATACGTCTGAATCATAATGCGTGGAGATGGGGTCAAAACATAATGTTGGGGAGACCATTGAGGGATAAAAACTGGATGGAAGTTCAGTTTTGTGGTTTAGAAATCGGATGGTTGTACCTATAGCTTGTCAGGAACAAATTATTCATACTTACCAAAATTCAAGATGGGCTATTCATCATGGAATATAGGAGAGTATAAATTATTAAAAACACAGTTTTTGTTGGTTTGTATGAAAATAAAGGTGGCATAGTTTGTTTCAAGATGATTAACATGTCCACAAGTTAAGGCAGAGCATCAGTGATCAACAGGTATGTTGCAATCTTTACCTATCCTAGTTTGGAAGTGGGATTATATAGCTATGGACTCTTTAACAGGTCTCCCAAGAATGGTTCATAAACCCGACTCCACATGGGTGATAGAGGATTGACTCACAATGTCATATCATTTAATTCAAATTCCTAAAACTCATACGGTGGAGGAATTGTCAAAAATCTATATCCTATAAGTGGTAAAGATGCATGGAGTAATAGTTTTGATTGTATTAGATAAAGATATGAAGTTTACTAATTGTTTTTGGAAATCCTTATAGAAAGCACTTAGGACACATTTATCAATGAGTTTGGTGTATCACCCTCAAATGGTTGAGAAATTTAAAAGTATGATACATACATTGGAAGGCATGTTGAAGTCTTGAGTAATAGATTTTGGTGTCTCATTATAAAAGAACATTCCATTAGTGGAGTTCTCATATAATAGTAGTTATTTGGACTTGATATAAATGGATATACTTGATGTATTGTAGGGATGTCGTTGTCATTATACACTGTGTTGGGTGGAAATAGGTGATACTTCACTAATTGGGATGAACATTTTCCAATAGACAACATAGAATATTTAGTTGATCAGTAAATAGATGAAGAAGGAACAAATGTTTTATGAATTATATGAAAATAATCATCAAAGGACGTTTTCTTTTATTGTGAGTGATCTTGTGTTCTTTAGGATTTCTCCAAGGCTTGGACATTATTTTTTTGGGAGGCATGAAATGTTATCTACTTGACAAAAAAAGACCTTTTTTATATATTAGAATGCATTGGTGAGGTGGATTGTCGGTTGGCATTACCACCATAGTTCAATATAGTGCATAATATGTACTACACATCTTAGTTGAAAAAGTATTAGCCTAATCCTGACCAAGTGATTCGATGGAATCACATTAACCTAGATTGAGATGATTCATTGGTACATATCCCGATACATATTTTCGATACGCAAGAGAAGTTCTAGCATGGAAAAGGCATTGGTCTAGTGTGAGGTTTTTTTGGAAACATGGTTAGCTTCCAGAAAAGACTTAGGAACTCAAAAAGGAAATGAAATAGAAATAGACATAACTATTTTTGGGAAATTATGATTTTATACATTATATTTATGGAAAGGCCAATGTTTGTGAGAATTTAGCACCCCTGGTTTCAAGTAGGTATCCCTATAATTATGTATTTTTAGTATGTAAATTATATTTGTAAAGTTTGGAATGGTTTGGGGACTTTTTCGAAAATTTTGGGGCTTTTATAGAGGTGCATAGTTTGAGCATGGTTTGGGTAAACTGTGAAACTCCTATAGTTTATCATGCATACTAAGACAAAGTTAAAGTGGAAGGCGCACAGTTTGTGCACGATTTGTCCAAACTATGCGGTAGCCAGGAAGGAACCATGATACTCGAGACAATGGTATTTGGAATGGTTAGTTCATGATTTGGAAAATGTATGATCCAACAGTGCGAGGTTTAACCCATGAGGTAGTATCTTTCTCTTGGTTAGTGCACATTTTTCCTAACTATGCAACTAACCTTTCATGGGATAATGGAGATATCCTAAAATTGTATATCTCCCTCGTTTTTTCCTCTAACTCATTCGTTTCCCCCCAAAATGTTCCTAACTAGGTATTTCTCTCTCTCAAAATCTAGATAACCTCTCCCCATTGAATTATAAGTGATCCAAAGACATTTTTGGTGTGTTGAAGCTTAATTATCATGGTAAGTGATTAGTCTTCGTGACATTTGGTAGATTTACTTTGATATACTTATCCCTCCCTTTCAATATCTTATATCTATGCCCTTTTTGGGTAGATCTAAGGTTTTGGATTCCAAATATGTTCATATTTGGTCTTTTTGTGGATAGGGGAAGATATCTAAGGGGGGTTTGTGGATATTTAACACAGTTTCATGGGATTTTAAATGTCATTATTCATTTTCATCATAAAACATGATGTAGGAAACTTCAACATCGACTCCTATATTTGAAAATTAAATATTTATTTTAAAATTAATTAAATTTATTGAAATTGATGATGACATTTATATTAAAATCATGTTGTAAACCTTATTTTTCGATGGTTTTTTGGATTTTTGTGAAATCATAGAATTAGTGTTCAAAGTTTGATAAATGATTTTGAAATGATGATGTTAAAATAGTTTTTGAACTAGTTTATTTAAAAAAAGTTTTCTATAAAATGGTTGTTTTATTTTAATGGTTTTGGAATTATTATATTGGAATGTTTGTTCGGCATACTTGGTGCACGTGTTCATATTGAATTATGATCCTTGACTGAAATATGAACTTTTTCTCGGTGCTAAAGGTGTAAGGGAACATGGTAATTAATTACCATATAAAACATGGTAGATTGATGATAAAACTCTCATAATTATAGAATTTTCATAATGAATCATGCATGTGTAGTAGTTTGGATGTGTGGATTGGAATGAGGTTTGCCAAAGTGGAATTGATGAAATGGGTTCGGAACATTGGTTTGTTTCTTTCCTTGGAAATTGGTGTTTTCTGAGAATTTTTTTTTTTCATTGGAACTTTTTTATATTTTGTTATGAACTATTTTATAAATTGTTTTATGAAAAATATTTTATAGAAATGGGATAACATGTTATATCATAGTGATGTGAGTAGAGAAGTCATTGGAAACAATATACTGAGTTTCATTACTCACACTTTCTTTTTAGCTTTGGTGATTTTGCAGATACAGTTTATTGAGACATAGACAAAGGTAAATTATCAGACATATTAAGTAGTACTTAGTGATACTTGGAATGTTGTGGAGTTGGAGTATGGATCATTTTTGTATCTTGGAGTTTTTAGTGGATTCTTTGAGTTTTTTCTTCCATTGTTTACTTTGAAAATGTTGTCCTCTACAATGGAACTTGGTTTTAATTTAATATTGGTAAATGATATGTTAAGTTGTGTTTCATTATTATCATGAATCATATGGTGGTTTTTTGGTTATTAGTTTTATTCTTAAAGGAAAAATCATCCCCCTTATGCATTGAATCCCATTGTAATTTATTTCCAACCTTTGGAATCTTGGGATGTCCCTTAAGTCTGAGTTACCTTCTATCGCCTCCCCAAAATATAGAGAAGGGTTTTCCAGTTTCAATTAATTAACCATTCCATTATTTATTTTAATTATGTAAATCATATGGGTTATTTTTTGGAAGGGTTGGAGAACTTTTGGAAGGTTTTTGGGGCTTTTCTATAGGTTCACGGTTTGAGCATGGTTCGGGTAAATAATTTAGCTCTTATAAGAAACTATGTAGAGTGACACATATGAAAAGGGGACTGCGCATGGTCTACACATGATTTTTCAGAACTATGTGATAGCCTAGGAGAAACCATGCTACTCATGACAGTGGGCTTTGTCACATTTGGTGCATTGTTTTTAAACCGTGCGATCCATTCATGTGAGGTTCAACCATTGAGGTAGTATCTTGAGCATAGTTAGTGTTTAGTTTTCCTAACGATGCGACTAACTGTGCATAGGAAACAAGTGAGATCCTGAAATTATGGAGCTCACTTGTTTTCCCACATAACTCCCTTGTTTTCCCCAAATGGACCTAAATCAAGATTTATCTCTTTCACAGGTTGGATAACCTGTCCCCATTGAATTGGAAGCGATCTAGAGTTGTTTCTTGGTGCGCTGAAGCTTGGTTCTCATGGTATGTCATTATTCTTGGAGGCTTTTTGGTAGTTTTCCATAGATCTACTTCACCCTATCTCTCATTTTCTTAGATATACGCCTGATGTGGGAATATCTAATTTTTTTATATTCTAAATATGTTTATATTTAGTCATGTTTTTGATAGGTGAAGAGATCTAAGGATGTTTCATGGGCATTTAACCCAATTTTGTGGGATTTTAATTGACTTTATTCATTTTTATCATAAAACCCGAGTTAGGTGGATTTACTATAAACACCTCTATTTAGAACATGAAGGAATATTTTCAAATTTTTTAAATTGATATAAATTTATTGTGAAATTCATTTTAAATGTATGTTAGAAACCTTTTGTAGTGATGTTTTGTGGAATTCTGTGAAATTGAGGAATTATTGTGCAAGGTGCTTTGATAATTGATTTTGAAATGATTATTTTTAAATGATTTCTTGATTAATTTTATGGAAAAATATTTTCAACAAAAATGATGTTTTATTGAAATGGTTTTAGAATGATTTCAATGGCATGGTTTTTTGGAGTACTTGGTGTGTGTGTTAATAAGGAATTATGAGGATTTATTGAAATATGACCTTATTCTTAGTTCCAAAGGTATAATGGACCATGGGATTTTATTAACTTATTATGACTTGGAAGATCGATGAGAAAAAGATCGTGATTATGAAACATTCACAATGAACCATTAGTGTGTAGATATGTGGATGTGTGAACTGGAATAGGGTATGCCAAAGTAGTGGAGTTTGATCATTGAGTGTGTTTAGAGCAAAGAGTTGTCAGTGGAGTCTCTGAGTTTTTTATTCCACTATTTACTTTGATGTTATAGTATTATACTATGGTACATGGTTTTATTTTGATATTGATAAATGAAATTTTGATTTTTCTTTTATTATTATCATGCATCATATGGACGTTTTTTGGTTATGGCTTGTCTGTTTAGTAGTTTTATTCTCAATGGAAAAATCATCCCCCATATGTGTTGAATCGATTATACATTTTTTAATAGCCTCTAGCATCTTTAGGATGTCACTTAATTCCAAAACAATTTCATTTAATTCTCAATCCAATGAGGAAGAAGGGGGATGTTATAATAGATCTATATAGAAAGTCTCCACGATGAGTTATAAAAACTTTAGATTCCTCTGAAATAACCCAGTGGATTTATAGTGTTTTTAGTTGTGGTATAATTACTAAAAGTATCACATAAAATGACCTCAATGTAAATCATGGAGAACAATGATATCATTTTAGAAGAAAATGGTAGAGTAGAGACCACAACTTTCATGATCAATCCATGGTTGGCATAAGCTCCAACATAATCAATATAACCATGATTATCTCCATATGTGTTAGAAATAGTAAAATTTTCCTTATAAAAATGGGATAAGGGGTCAAACATGATAAAATCATAGTGATTAAAGTAATAAAACCTATTCTTTAAAGATAGAATATGTTCCACGATGCATTATCACTTTAATTAGAAAAAACCTACTGAATTTTCAAATGATATATAATCCCAGTGAAGTTTATCAAAATGACCTCCTTAATTACTTTCATTTCCATCAAATATTGGGAAATAATATCCAAGACTTATTATTCTTGTAGGATATACTTAAATATATAGTTTACTCTAGATAGGTAAAATCAGTTAATACCCTAGAACATGTGACCCAAAAATAAATTAATCCACTGTAGATAAAAAGATAAATGGAATGAAATCACAAAAATATGTGCACAAAAAAATATTATTGAATAACCAAGAAATAAATCAACATTTAACACACCAATTTTCAGGATCAGATGAACAATTCAATTGCGACCCAATATACCCTTAAGATGTCAAAAATAACATTCTTAATACCATATTCATATAGGAGTAGATGATATAATCACATGTAAAATTAAATATAGGAAGACCATGCTCTATTGTTTTATAATCTAGTCCAAAATACTTTTGACTTCTTTCCATCATCACTAGAAGAATGAAAAATGTCCCAATGAATGATAAAAGAAGAAATTACCCACCAAAAAGAATCATAATTATTGTATGGATAATAAAATATTTTTATAATTTTATTCCTCATGAAAGACCCATTCTCTGATGAAGAATATGCATATGACCCTAAGTTCCCAATTTATAATTGGATATGAGACCAAAAAGGCTGAGGAGTTCAGGGTACAAGAGGATTAAATTCACCCCAACATTCTATATCAATTTCTACTAAAGTTATATAAATAGTATAAACATAGACACTAGAACTCCAAAATACCCAATGAAAACATTTATCTAATACCGAATCATCTAGATCTCATTTATAGACAATTATATTATAAAAGTGCTTCAAATCATGCAATTTTCTAGTTGACACCAGATAGTGGGATGACCTGTTTAGAAAAACCTATTGTCCATGAATATGACCCCTATTTTTATCAAGAAATTAAGTTTAAAAAATAGATATTTTTGTGATTCAATCTTCGATCTAGGTAATGGCTGCATAATATGAGGAATAAACCTTGGTTATAGATATAATAAATCTCAAAATGGATTGTCATCATTTTGGTCATGTTATGTATCCTTAATGCCCTTTATCTATCTTAAAAACATTGAGAATCCATCATAAAGTTTTCTTAAGTCCTTAAAAGTTAAGTAATGGCATCCATATAGTTGATTCATAAAACATATAGGATTTTACCATATAATTTAACATTGTCATTTCCTTCATGGAGTAAGAATCAGAAGCTACCATATCTTGTATAATAAAGTCTTTATACATATTTAGTAGGTTGGGTTATATCAATATCCTTTAGAATTATATTGACATTGATTTTTGATTAATATCATATAACTCATAACCCTTCATTTCATAAGTTATATTCAAACTAAAATGTCTCCCTTTTGATTAGGAAATCATGTAAATAAAGAAGTTGAAGAAACAGATTGTAGAAAAAAAAATCAGGAAATATTCCCTAAATATATTCGAGGAAGGCCTTGAAATCCTAGGAAGTGAACTCGAAAAATACTACATGTTAACCACCAGCTAGATTTTTACAGCAACTCATGTTCTATAAATTCTTAATATCATGTGAGTTACATTTGATAGTGATATGATGGATTCAATAAAATTACATGTATATATTGGTTAATAATATTTCCTCATTGAGCAATTTTTACTAAGGAAAGAAAAGAATACCTTAAAATCCATGAATATCAAGTTGAATTATTTGTCTCCTTACAATTATGCGGGTTTGTATTATCATTATCCCTACTCAACATAGTCAATACTCTTTAACTCAGTGGATATGAATCAAAATATTAGAATAAAGGTATAGTATTTGGATATAATTATCCCAATAATTATGATATCAATTAAAAATGTAGGAAAAACCCAAATGTGATATAAATATAATCATGGAAAAGATAACATTTACCTTAATAGTAATGTCACCAAGTATACTCCCAAATATCTGGATATTGGGGTACAGATTTCACCAAATGATAGTGAGGATTAGGGGACTATATTGATAATAACATTCCATAATATTCCAGAACTAATGATTCTCCAATATAATTCATTAGGCCCCATAATTACCATTTATCTACAACTATCTAGTAATGAAGAAAATTAGAAGAAGAAAAAGATATCATAAATTTCCCTAAATCATTTAAGGAATGTGTCTAAACCACTACTGGTGAATAATGGCAGGTGAATTTGGATAAAGAGGATGATGTACTTAATATTTTGATAAGAACCACTATTCTACATAAAGAGAAGGTTATGTTTATCTCCATAGAAAAATAGATTCAAAATGTATTTAAATGAAATAAAACCAAAATTCTTAGATGAGATCTTGATATGGATACTCATTTTGTGGGTTTTCCAATAAAACACTATGGGTTCAAATGGATTATTAGGAGAATTCATACAACCCAAGATATTTTGGAATTTCAAAAATATGATAAAATTATCAAATCTAACTTCCATTGTGAATTAAAATACCTTAAATGGATTTCCAATATCTTCCCCATCCTAAAAAATAATGGGAAACTCTAAGGCCAAAATAATTTTAGTGCTCTAAACAGATACTACACAAAGGATGATTTCATATACTCTATCATTGAATTAATAATCGATGAGACAAATTATTTATGAGCACTCTAATTTATATATTGGATCTTAGACATTAAACTGATCTAGATAAACACTAATTATAGAATGTCCCCCACCTTAAGGGAACTTCAAGTGATATATTTCTATTAAGTAAATTCATTTAGTTTGAAGAGCATTGGAGATACATATACATTTACCATTCACTATATCTTCTATCCAATCCTTGGAAAGTCAAAAAAACTTTATAATGATGATTTGAAGATGAAATATTTGAAATTATTTCATCAAAATTGAAACAATGAGATATATTTCAATAAAATACTATGATACAACATGGATATAATTCCCCTAAAATGTTCCTTTCGAGTAACAACATAGAAATTTATCAGTATTGTGGTATTCCATCACAATAATGAAATAAATCCCAAATAGACCTGGAAAATACTTGATATTATATTCTAAAAAATATGTCAAGTAATGGAGGGGACTCTAGGGATATCTTTATTATATCAAATGCTTCATTTACAACACCACTGTAAAAGTCTTTCACTTCAAAAAATTTATGAAAAATAGGAAAACTTATCAATGGGGTGAATATTGTTTCAAATAATTTAGCAACATCACATAGGAACTCATATACCCACAAATATTAATTCCAATAGTAAAAGAAAATATGCTCATATTATATGTTAAAACCTTTGAAAAATGGGTTAGTGCTATACTTTTATAGAAAAATAATACAATAGTGGGTAAAAAATAATATTATCATAGTAGATCTATGTTTGGTAATGAGACTCAATGCTCTGACATTAGGAAGAGATGAAAAGAATTGAAATTCCCATGGAAGATGTGAGAAATTATCTATAACATCATGGGATGTATCTTATCAATTATACTGACCCACTCAAATATATCATCAATAAACAAATATTTACTACTCATCTAGCATGACGATCTCTCATTTTGTAACAGTTTGATATCCATTTCAGGTCTCATATGGTTACCAAAAATCGATTATCTCAACAAACCCTATCCTTGAAACCTCATTTATGAATTTCAAACTCCATAACTAAGATTTATTTATGACTTTTGACACCCCCAACCATTTTAATTGTTCTTTTATGGTTCTTATATATGCTCAACTAGAAGAATTAATGAGTAATCGAAGAATAAAATGTTAAGACTAAGGATTTTACATATGTCCCAAGAAATATATATTATTACCTACCCATTACTTATATATTAAGTATACACTTATAATTATTTTGAATACCATTAATTCATTACGAGCATATAATTTACACTATTGATACTTGCAACCTATTAGAAAATAAATTTTGGCTCAAAAATAGTGATCAATAATATAAATGGAACATTTTCCATTAAATAAAATAATTTATCCCCTTAATTGATTTTATACAAGGGATTATTAAATAATTCCATATAGAACTACCATTTTATCACATCCTATATTTACATAAGAATCATGATGATGTGTTGGATAATGAATCCAAACCCCTACCAGATCAATACAAGGATAATACCATGATTCACATCACACACAGTATGGTGGTGGTTTTTTTCACAAACAATATTATATAGGAGACAAATGATTTTAATACAACACATGACTAGAGAGATCACATACCTTTTCTAGATGGTGAAATAATTAGAAATATTTCACCTATAATAGAGTACCTCCAAAGAAGAATTATCCCTTCAGAACAAGAAAATAAGGGAAGAATAAAATAATGTTCACCCCCTCACACAAAATGAATTCTAAAAAATAACTCTATAATTGAATATTTTATTGATTATTATTAATTTATTTTTAATGTATAAAACTATAACTATTATACAAATCCATGTTGGATCCTACAATACCCACTAATATGGAGACAATACTTTCCATCAAATTAGGATACATGGATTCTTCTTTCCATTAATGATGTAAGACTTTTTATAGTTCATAATGAAATATCATTATTTTCATATGAATTCACATTTCATACACCCACACTTAGAATTTATACACATCACCTAATATTAATTTTCATTTTATGTTTGGGTAATTATTGTCATGATGACTTATCCCTCATCTAAATACAGATATTTTAGGTACATCAATTCGAAATCTAATTACTTCATTTAATGGAATGATGATACCTCAAGGATATTTGAAAAATGGATATTTCCAACATTATAATAACTAAAATCATTAAAAAATTCAGTGTCCTTCGAAAAATATTAATTGAAAATTGAACCTATTTTTTCTCATTTGAGTTCTGAATATTAAATCAAAAATAAAATATACCACACATTCAATAATCCTTAAATAATGCAATGGTAAAGTAACAGATAAAGTCTTTCAACAAGACTCTATTTAACATCTTTCAGATGATAGTGGATACATGCATAACTTGTTGGCTTGATGAACTCTTACCATCCTTTTGGGATTATCACACAACAACACATACTACCACATAGGCGACCCCATATTCACTTGTATATAGAAAATTAAAAGTATTAATTATTCATGTTAAACTTATATCAATCTGATTTACTATATGGAAAAGTTATATTTAGATTATTAGTCTCAAATATGACTTGATTAGTTATATTGAATTAATTATAAAATGTTAAATATAATGTATAACCATGAAATACATCAAAATCAAGTCACACATGCACTCAAGAAGAAGGATTTACTCTACTAATTCAATTAAGAAGAATTATTATTATCCTAGAGAGATCCTATAAAACTTATACAATGAATATAAATATTTATTTGAAATCGAAAGGGACTTATTCCATGCAAAAATTCTACTCTAATAGATATTATTCCATGATATAAATTAATGAGGAGGGTGTCATGGTTTCCACTAGTGTCAGGTTTTTTCATGAAGGATTTCATATAACTACATGATGTGTTTACAAAAAACATCCCAGCTAGATGAACATAAAATATAGTGCATTAAATCCTCAGAACATGATGTTAAAATGCATATACCAAGTCCATTCCACATGAATTTAAACTTATTGGGACATATACTTAACATATTACCATAAACATTTGAACATATGATTCATAGTCGCATTAAACTAAGTGAAAAAATATGGTCCACTATATAAGACCTTTCAAATTATTTGGGGTTTATTTGTTTGTGAGACCCATTTACTTTATATGAGAGTCTGATTTTTATTGGAGTTATTAGTGTATTCTCCCATCCTCCAAATATTGGTTTCCACTAAGAGAAAATTCCTTTACTATAAAAGAACTATGTGTGTCTTTATTCTTATAATTATATGTTGTGTATTGATTTTTAACTATAAAACTCAGTCACATGTTTAATTTTAATTATTACAAAACATTACAGTGGTCCTAGATCACTCATTATACCCAGGTCATGTTTTCTATCCTCCCTCATCGCTATTATTTGGTGGAGTTATTTTTTCATATGAGAAACATCAGTGAAAACCATTTTTATAATATTATTAATTGCATGTCCTTAAAAAAATAATATATATGTCCATGTCCCATAAAAATAATCTACATGACTTAAGTTCTATCTCGTATGACCAGGAACTTATTATAGTGGTCAATTTTGTGAGGCCCAACTTCTCTAATATATGTTTCAGAACTATATAAGAACACTCAACATATGTTTCTTTTACCATAAACATATTTTGAGATAAACTTTCGAGGAATTATAGGGTATCCATCATCTACAGTCCTTCTCATAAACCTTTGATCTCATGATGTCTTGTATCCAGGTGGAACAACCACTAGTCCTTATCACCTGATATTAAATTACATTAAATATGCCCAAACTACATGACCTTAAAATACTTAATAGGGTGTATGGTACATGAGTAATACTGAAAATATACCTTCCATATATAGAAACATGATCTATATAGGGTATTATTCCCTTTATTAATGGTTTCAATGGTTATATATCTATTAATGAACCATATGGTCAAGCTTCACTTAACCTATAATAAGAAACATTGACATTATAATAACTATGTGTGGATTGATTCATGTTAACTTTGGATATATAGTGAAAATTGCCTCTCCTATCCCATAACTAGGTGTGGCATACATTACCACTCATTCTCCTACTCTAGTGATGAGGACATTCTTAATTTACATTGAATTTTTATAATTGTTTTCAACTAATTCATTAATGAATTTCCATATTCCTCTATTGTAAAAAATCCAATTTTTTATCGAGATGTTCCATATGCAGGAAATAATTCTTTCATGAACATAATTATCAAATGATATGTAGTGATACATAGATAATCCACCGTGGGTGAAGATAAAAATTTCAATAAAACCCCATCTTTTTCTTAGTAACAGTCACCAATTAACTTGGTATTAAGAAAAGGTTATCTCACTATTTACATGATCCAAATATATGAAAATATCCCCACATAAGGTATATTTAATTTTCCAATAAACTATATGGAATTTAAAACTTTTCATAGGATAGTGAACTACATGAAAATGGTTTATCCTACATGACATGAAACGATTTAGAATGGACTACCCCATTTGACCTTTAATTTCTCAAATAGATATATCTCAGGTGACCTCTAGTAATAAAATTTCCAATTATGGTAGATATTTTTCAACATAATAAGATATTCCTCAATACATATAGGCTCACCTAAGTTGGTAGATCTATTTCTGTAGGGATGTTATGACTATTGTGCAATTTTCATATCTTGGGTCCTGATTAGATTAACCAACAATGAGAATAATTGACTTGTATTTCATAAGAACTAAAAGTATAATTATTCCAATATTGTAGGATACTTAGTAAGGTTCATATATCATATATTGGTCCCATATATTATTCCTAACTAAATACCCAATTCATTATAGGGTTTTGACATATTCTATCACATGTGTTTTCCCTTAATTGGTTTATAATAGAGAAAAATCCATTAAATTTTGTAAATGATCCATCTAAATATAAAATTCACAATATAAAGGCCTTTTGTTTATGACGCTACACTACATTGAACATTATTCATTGTTTCATGGTGTTCAATTTAAGGAAAATGGTCCATCCAACATGAAATTTAATAGTCCAGAGTAGTCTATTATTTGTGACCCAACTTCCTTAGATGGGAGACATGTCTATGTAAGTGTAAGTAGTGTGTAAGTAATATATATAGTATTGCTATATGATATAATTACTCCATTATCATGAATTTTGTACTCAAACACGGACCTCTCATTTTTATATCAGGCCATTTCGTAATGCCAAAAACCAGAGAACTATATATAGTATCCCAATTAATCTATCCTAGGTGAATCTATAGAGCCTCTATTTTTTCCAATTTTATACCAAGATTAAAATTACCCCCACCATGAATATGAGATATATATTTATAGGAGCCACTTTTAATAACTACGTGTGACATGAGTCCTATTAATCTATTATTCATATTGATGTTTCAAATATTTATTTTATATCTAACCAAAAATCACCATCCATATTTATTCCCATCCATCATCTATAAACTACCAAACTATGGTTAGTTTCAGAGTATAATTTCCCAAATCTCTAATGGCATATACCCTTGCACAAACCACACATCATGGCTCGAGTTTCATGAACCCTGATAAATGTTTTATGGATATATGTAATTATCATATCTCAATCCAAGGGATAAATTTTCTAAGTAATACTTGTGTGTCCATATTCGTTACTATAATATAGAGGCATCTCCTTACGGAGGATAAGGTCTTATAATCTCTATATGCATCTAATTTCGTTTTTTTGGAACCATTAACTCACATATTCTTTAGTGTTGATCCTTTAAATTATTGTTCTATATTATCTTATTGAATCATATGCCTCATGTTATGATTTCAATCATTATCATTTCCCATTAAAATGTGTCTTCATTACCTTATCCCATAGTCCCCCTTTGGGGATTAACATTTTACCCCCAATCATTTTGTTTAAGAACTAAAAATATAAACAATATTCATTATATATATAAGATAGTCTGTAGCAGTAATGGTATATCCATTCACATTAGCCTTTACCTTTATCATACTATATAGTCAATTTTAATTTATGTCTCTATGAATTTTGGAGTTAAATAATGTAAATCCCATTATAAAATGGTCCACACTAGTAGTGTGATCCTCATTCACACTAGGTTTCTTTATTCCCCTATTAGTTGGATTTTCTCACTTTATAATAAATATTGTAGAGTTTTTAACTTCGAAAACATTTAATTTATTGTTTAATGACCCTATAATACTACCCCAAATGGTCCAAATCATTGGACCCCTAAAAACAAAAATTAAATATAAAACAAATGGGTCAGATCGAAAACCCATGAAGGAAAACCTAAGAAAAATAAAAGTACCTACTCACTTTATATCACCTTTCATGACCTTGGAACAAAATTAGTGTGCATTAAAGATTTCAAAAAGCTTCTACGTCACACTATATATCCCTAGAAAGATCTATGTTATACTCAGTAGACCCATTGGTCCTGAAAATTGTTTTAACAAAACAACTTTATTTTATCTACCATAAATATTCAACTAGTTTAATATTCTAATTAGTCACATTAAGGATTTATATAGTACATGGTGGAATTATATTTTAGGTTCTTAAACCATTCCTGTACATCCTTTCACCTATTTTTATACACTACTAGATAACTATTTAATTATTCCCTAACCTGTCATCATTCTTCAGTAATATGTACATCTAGATCCATGGGATGCCTCAACATTGTAATGACAAAATCAACAAATTCATCACTATCAACCAAAGAAATAAGTATTCTAAGGGAAATTTTCTCTAATATTGTTACACCATAACAGAAATTATAAAAAAACCGCCATTCCAAAGCATTCAACAGCCATCCCATATTTATATATTTCATTCCATCATTACTTGATTCATATATTTTTGAGTTATGGTTTAAACTTCACACAATTATGATATTACATTAGATTAGAGTACCATAAATGTTAAAAATTCATATATCATACTCGATTTCAGCGTAGAGAGTAATTTATTACTAATTAACTTCAATAAGTCCTCCTCTCATGATCGTATGTTCTATGATATAATGATTTTGTAACCGTGACCATAATCCATGTTTATCCACCCATGATATGGTCTATAATAGCATTATTATTCTTATGAACATCATGTTTTCCCCACACCTTTCCAAATGGTCTATATTATCCTTTTCATTAATTAAATTATTTATGACCGTAATCATCATCTATATTGGTCTGACCACTATAACATTAAAATAAATTCCCATATTTCATGGATGTATATACTTTGGAAGCCCTTTTTAAATTATATCTGGTTAACCTCACTTTCATATCAAACTCATAACCTTAAATTTCACCTAGTATTCAAAAAAAATGTGACACTAAATTCCACATAAATTTATCTAAGAATCAAGACCCTAAACAATATTAAATTTCCTATGAAGTTGTATACTCTAGTGTATCAGTATTTTAATAAATTTTTATTTATATTCCCTTTTATAAAAAAAAACCCCATAAACCATTTGAGAAATTATGTATGACATAAAATGAAAACTACCCTGAACTAGCTTCAAAACATTAAAATGTCCCAAGGAAAAAAGAAATATACTTATTAAGTTAAAAAACTACAAATGGAATCCTGAGATAAATCCAAGATACTACCTATTATGCATCCTCTAAATGGGGATTGTGAAAAGTTTTGGTCTAAATAAAGAAAAATAATTATTATGGAGTTAGTTTTTTGGACCTAGAAAACGTTAGTTCATGATTTCTAGGTTCCTTGACCTAGGATATAAATAATTAAATATTTTTTCATCATATATAAAGGAGCAGGACACCCATGAATAATGCATGATAGTGTTTCCGTGGTGTCATTTACTCCTCTTGAACATTTTTATAAAAATTATAAATCCCTCTTCATGATTCTCATCATTTTCCAGTAATATTCCACATTAAACTTGACTAACTATAGTTAGGAGGGATATAATATATTTTATTATATTTGGATTACCTATAACAATTCATCAGAACATGTATAGGTGTAACCCATCTACCACAAACAATTGGGATAACTATATTTTAGGGTTATGGTGAAAATGATAATATATTATAACTATATATACACATCCATGAGTATATTACCTGAAGGAAACCCACCACTGACTCAAGAAATCAGGAATCAAAATTTAATTATCCCATTAAAATCAATGATAATGTAGATTTATGTTATCATTATATTACACTACATGCATGTCATTAGTTACTATAATTTTTTGTTTAATTTAATAAGATTTTTATATCTCAATAAATTTGAGAATAAGATTTATTACATATCGATTAACTATAGGGAAGACGAGGATCCATAATTCAGAGTATGTCTTTATGAAATATGGGTTCATTGTATTATAATATTTATTAAATATAATCATGGATTAAATAAAGAAATTTCATAGGATCAACAAGATTTTTTCATAGAATTTTCAACTCTACAGCCTCAACATCATTGGGTGAATTCCCTCTTCCATGGAATTGTCGATCACTATTATAGTTTTGGAATCATTAATAACTATCTAGTGGTCATGTAACTCCCCATTTGATAAATTTAGATTATGGTAGAGGTAGTCTACTAAATTTGGTTTTCTATTGGATAATTTTTTCCGATGCACAATCTATTCAAAATGGGAGAATATTTTAAGTGTTGTTGCTCAAAAATTAGTAGAATGTGTTGTTGTTTCATCCTTAGAGAGGAAAAATTGAGTCATTGGATCATGAACCCATACATGGATTATATCTTTTATCGAATTGTTGATATTTTGTAAAATTAACCCATCATATCCTAGAAACATTAATAAATTGAGAAACTAGTGAAAATTTATGCAGATTTCCTCAATGGGGTCTTAATAATTAGTTTACAATATAATTTTATAAATGATTCCAATAGATACATTGAAGTTATAGAGAATCATATTTTATTATAGATTCTATCCTAGTGACTAAGATATATTCTAGGGATAATTTACATTCATAATTAGTTCATCCTCCACTAATATCATTGGTTCTGACCAAATCTCTACCTCATTATGCTCTGGTAGTTTGGCTGTATAGATGGAAGCTTCCTTAATGAGATATTTTATTTGAACTAGTAATAATAAAAAGGATTAGTGAAATTCATACATCTTTCAATTAATTCAAAATTCCAAATAGTTATATTTATAAGGTATTCTCCTTCCCAAAAAACAGCAACTTTCCCAACTTTAATAACTTCATTTGGTGGTGAGGCCTTAGTTCCTTCAAAAATGATTATTTCATTAGAAAACACAACTAAGAATTTTCATATCATTAATATTATATCATTTGAAACTGTATTAATTTCAATATATCCTATCTTTAATAGATGAAATGGATTCTATTAACCCCCTCCCACAATATTCTTCTCACTATTTGGAAAGGAAATAATACCTTGGTGATAAGAACCATATGTGATCCATTATTTATCCACTTTAGGTGGTTTGGGTATTCCTACCCTTTCCATATACAAAATTGTAGAAACTTACAATTAAAAATATGAGATGTTTATATTTACCTACTATAGGATAAATTTTTCAATGTTAACTGTAAATATATTTATATGATTGTAGTGTTCAAATCAACACATTATAAATGTGAATATTTAATGAAGTGTAATTAAGGATAAATTATTACTATATAGATCCCAATGAAAATAAATAAATCTGCTATTGGAGATGTAAATGCTTAATTTTGGTATGATATCGTGCATCATGGTCATAAATATAGTAAGTAAAAAAGAATTATAAGGTAATAATTAGTTAACAGGGTGACATGAAGTCTGGTATTTTCATTCAGAAATCATACCTGATATGTTTGTTCCTCTAATAGTTTGGATTGTTGCAGTGGATTCATTTTAATGTTCCCATCACTAAATTAGAAACTAATTTGATAGAATTTCTTTTTATTTAAACTCAAAACTCCCATATGATAGTCTCTAGGATCTCATTAAAAGGATCCATCTCGATGAAGAGGAATTATTTTCAGAAAATCATGACTTTTATACTCATATATATATATATATTTATATATATATCATTATGTGTGTGTCTTATGTGTTTTTTTCATAAAAATAAATAAATAAATGACTTGAAAACTAACTTTAATTTATAGTATTCATTAGTTTAAAAAAATATCATTGTTTTGTTGATGCATGATATCACCTAAAGGGGTGTCAAGTGTTTTATTTGGAGGAGATGTTCCTGGAGGGTAAAAATTAAAATAAATATTTAATACCTAAACTTCTCCCATAAAACATTCACAAAATAATATTTCATAATCCTCTTTAGTACCCAATCTTGTAACACCTGTTAGGATCCCCCACACTATTTTTTTAATGAATTCATATGTATGTTCATTATTCCTTTCATTATAGGAATGAGAAAAAAGAAATTTCCAAGGGTGTTTTAAATGTTAAAGAATGTTTATCAATGAAAAAACCATAGTATTCTATATTTAGGTTCATTGAATTCATATGTTTCCACATCATGGGTCTTGATGTTGACCCCCTTAGTACTACCATGATTTTCTATATAATGAACCTACTTGGTGATGGTTTACCCTTCATTATACAGAAATATAGGCATATCAATATCTATAATGAATTTTACATCATTTATATGGTTAGTCTCATATCTGGTGTCTTAATATTCCTTCACAGTTTTATATTGGGGGAGGTGTATGCCACCTTGAAGGGTATTTTATATGTTTTTGGGGTCGACAAAAAGGGAACCACTTTCCTAGAATCGAGTGGCCTCATGATATCTATAGTCCCATAATGCATGAAATAAACCTCATTTAGGTATTAATGAAACCTCTAGATTATTTTAATTTAGATTTTTCTTGGTTCACTCATCCTCACTTAGTACCTCTCACCATAATTTTTAGATTGACCATCTATGAGAAAAAATGTAACATATTTTCTCCTCAACTCTATGTTATTGTGTAGAATATTGATGAGGAATATTAAATGACTCAGGGACCTCATTTGTTATATGAAATATATAGGGATTTTATATATCCCACATACTAATTTTTAGGGATAATTTGACAATGACCTAGGGAATGCAACTTGATAACATTCCCTATGGGTATGAAGATATCCAAGAAAGGGTATAACTAGTTGTAAAATCAATGAAGTCACTTATTATAGGAAACATTACTAGGATTTCGGTTGTTTCTTAGGCCATCCACACAAATTTATTCCACACCACTATAGGATACCGGTCTTTTTCAAATTTTTTGTATGTGGTTCCACCATTAGTTGTTGCAAGAATCAAAATAGGCATGTGAATCAGAAAAACCCATATGATTTACAAATTTTATTGAAGTAGACCCTACGTACAAGGGTTGATCACTTATGTCTATCTAGTATGACTATATTTCTAAATCACTATATATATCATCAATGATCACCCTATTGGGAGGATCTTTATAGGAGAAGAAGTTAAACTGTGATTATAGATTACAGAGTTTGGTACCACTTCATTATTCATGGAAAATTTACTTATACTAGTGTTCAGTGGAATAAACATCCAAAATATATATCACCTAGTATCTAGAACACCATGGATCATATATATTCTAAATGAAAATTACATGTACCCCACAACATTGGGAACGCCACAAAAATATAAATTTGTTACTTTTATTAGAAATAATTAGTGGATTATCACTAGTATTAGTATGAAAAATATTATGGGATATAACAATATGTTTTTACCCAAACCAAAATTATCTCTATCTAAGGAAATTGTGTGATTCAGGGACTCAATATTAGAATATAATCAAACAAATTTCAAATAACACTACTAGTTATGTATGGTGATGTATTTTTGGGTGTACTTCATACCTCGATTCATCATACCATAATTTCTCTAATTCTAGATAACATGTGAATAGGGAACCCAATTATTCAATTAAAGGGATCCTTTTAGGAATTTTCTACTTTTCCCAATCACACAAGTCAATGGGAAGGTTTTTATTCATGTACTAAAGTGAACATTATTCCATGGATATTTATTCATCTCCATGGAGTTCGTTAATTTATTTTGTAGAACAAGGGTCATTGAGGGAATTTTCATAAGATATCCAAATGTAGCCCTTGGGTAGGGATAAATTCAACATGAATCATACCAATGATTGGTTCCAAAATACCCTATATAAATCTCTGAAGATGGTGTAAAATTCATCACATTTATGATGGAATATTTTTTTTGGGTTCTAGTGAGTTTTTCGTTTCATTATCATGTTAGAGTTATTACAGATGTATGCATGTGATATTTAGATATATTACTAGATGGATACCTTAATAAAATTATCCCTAAATTTATCACATATTTTTAGGACCCAATTTTACTACATCCATTTTGGTTTGATCCCCCCTATAGAGAACATATCTGTTTTGTTATTCCAACCATATTATTAATCAGTGGGTGACTGGGGAAGGATAGATAATAAATAGTGTTTATGTGGTTATTTTAATTGAGAATGGTTTAATGGGGTAGTTTTTCGATAACGTATCATTAATTCTTGGTATTTTTGGCCCGCATTGATATAAAATTACTTTGAAGAGAAGTTGGTTCGACCCGTGTTAGTATACTCAGAGAACCAACAATAGAGAAAGATTATTTTTCATCTTTGGATGATAGTTTCCATTAAATAAAAATGACTATATAATATATGGAGGTTGGGTAATGGGTAGTTATGATTGTGTTTTCATTTAATTATTTCAAGGGAAAACAGATCGGTTGTACAATATTGATGGTAAAGCTATCCAATATCTTAAGTCATATATTCAATCTAGGAAGAATATTATATACTTGAAACACTAACTAATTTTTTGGGTTATCTTGTTCTTATAGTATAGTTAAATAGATTATCATCTAAATGAATTGGATATATGAGAAAAATCCCAAGTTGATGACAATAATAGCATGGGAACATCTTGGAAATAATTTTATAATGTGACATTTTTCGATTAAGTGTGTTCAACAAGGTTTATTCTTTCAGGTAAAATGTATCAAGGAATAATTTATCATGTTCCTTCAAATAGGTCTCTTCACCAATAAAACTTTTCAAAAGTAACATTTCTTAAGATGTTTATCTACTTTAAGTATACATACACTCGACACCATCAGACTCATGAAAGATAAATGTAGGAGGCACACGAGCTTACATCAGGCATCAGAAATGACTTTGGCTAGAAGATAAAGTGGTGATTAATGGTTCACCCATATAAGATGAGTTAAATAATTTTACAAGTCCAATAATTATATACTGGTACATTTCATTCACCTAGGATGTAATTTTCGTCATTTTCCTAGGTGCTAGTGCACATTGACCAGTTTGTATCATCTATCTACTACTACAAAAAATGAATAGGTGAAGCTAAAAATTAATTTTCAACAACCTAGTGTGACCTGCACACAAATATTTAACATTCCAATAAAATTTTCACAAAAGAGTCACTAATACATTAGAATGAGATCATCCTTTTTTTTAATCTGATCCAATTCCTAAGGGTGAATTTTTTGGCTCTCATTTTTTTTTGGAAAAAAAGGCAACCATGATATAGTAAGAGAAAAATATCCTCATGAGGTTTTTCATAGCATAATCCATTATAATAGGCATAAAACAATGTCATGTCACCAAGTCCCTCTAATGTTTTAAAAGATTTAAAGGCATTCCAAACAATACTTGTGTGGGTTTATCTACATGACCACCTCTTTTTTCTTGTAACATACATGAGTGAACATGAAATAAATTCATTACAGTCCTAGCCATAATGTTACCAAATCATCATATTAATACATAAATATTCTCTATGGGTATCTAATTTTTACACTACAACTTTCACTTTTGAAAAATAATAAATACTAGAAGATATTTTTAAACCCTAGTATTTAATACCCATTTAGGTAGAATAATTAGGCCTTTAACCTAAGTGAATTTAATAATAGATATTTTAATTTTGTTACATGAAACATTACCATAGTAAAACATTAATATGATATAATATAGTCACTAGTTCTCTAATACTAAGGTTACAGACCACTCCCCAGATGACACACTATATTTCTTCCTGTCCATGTTACCCCTAGAGGACTTTATAATGTTTTAAACAACCTCCCAAGTATTACAATTATGGATCCGACATATATTAGGAATCTATATAAGGGGATACAATTCAACCTATAAATAAAATTAGGGATACAACATTTGACTATATATAGTTAATGTTTTCTTAATGTGAAGGACCATTACTGGAGAAAACTATCTCCCATGCTCCCCTATTAGGTTTCCAACGCATTGTCAATCAAAATCAAAGAGACCAATTAACCCTACCCTGCACTATTGTAAAAATCATCCATTCACTCCAAACATGGGAGGCCACAACTGCCAACATCCCACTAGTGATCCATATTCTCCCAAGATACAACACTGGGGTGAACCTTCACCCAGTCCTCCACTAGGGAAACCAATTCGTAAGTCCCCCACTAGGGTGAACCTCATCCCAGGTCCTCACTAATAATCACCCACTCAACATCGTCCTTCTAACAGGGTCCAATCTTCACATATATATTTACCTAAAAACCTACCTATCGAGCCACCCTCAAAGAGCCTCCTTAAACATGGGATTTGACCATGTACACCAGTTTTTGTCCTATTAATCATGTATTACCTTGATAAAAGGAATATTCATCTTATCCTCTGAAATTTATGAGGGCCATAACTTGGTTTATAATTATGTTTGAAATTTAAAATTATTTTTCTAGTCATGAGGGTACTATTGAAGACTCCCATCACAAATTCTTTCCATTTTTTTCCTCATATAAAACTTTCAATACACTTAGTAACCACCTAGGATGTATGTTTCCACTTAATGATATAGAAATAGTAATGCGTCTGGGAAGTATCCATTCATATTTTTCCAAGGAATATGATGGGCATAACATCCATAACCCCATATTCATTCAGATTATGTCACATTCCCTATGAGTCTTGTCTCCTTTATTAGAAAAATTACTAAAATAAAGTGAGTGAGATTTTACAACTTTGGAAACATATTCATAAAACCAATACTTATATTTTATTTTTACATGTAGAACCCAGAGAATCCCATGCATATATCCAAACCCCTTTCTTAGAAAGTCATTTAATATAACATCTTATCCATATTCCCTTTTTTAAATCATTGATTGATAAGAAGTGGATACACATGTGGGCCTTCTCTGAAGTGTGAGTAAAACTCATATACCAATAAGTGATATAATCCAAATGAATTATTAAATATCTAGAAAATCATCAATCTAGTCCCATGAATAAACCACAAAACCATTATCCCAAGGCCATACCCCCCATGAAGCCACCCTCAAGGTGTTAATTCACTATTATTCAACCTACTAAAAGGGTCATATTCACCAGAGATCAACTTTCTTATATGGTCATATTCCCTATAAGCCTTATCAATCAATACTTTATATTACCTATGATCTAACCCCCCCATCAAAGGGTATATTCCCTATGAGATGAACCATACATGGTCATAAATCATAATACCTACACCAATAGTTTCATGGAATCCTTTTACCTATTATTCCTCTTCATATAAATTCAAACTTAATCATATAGTCCTAGTTATGTGATGTTAAAATATTTGGGGTTCCACATTATGGGGAATCAAACTACATAGGTTCAAATTAACTTTATTGGGATACGTTGTAGCCTCTCTCATTTTCTGTATCCAAACTCATGAAAACACACTACCTCTCTAGATGGATGTAAAATCTATAGAACCTTTTTGAGTGGCCTTAAAATATGGTTTAATTAACTACTAGTTAAATAATGATGAATAAATCTACTTATACATATATACTTATGTTCACATCAATTAACAGTCATTTTATTGACCCCAAATTCTCATTTATGGATATTTCATCTTTTTAGATGAATATTAATTAAAATACATAAACCTAATTATGAGGATCATAATTGTATAAAACCTTTAGAAACTTGGGAACATGAGCAATTGGTTCATAAGTTAGCTACAATATCTCCCATGGTGTTCTACATAACATGAATTTTTCTTAGACATATCATACAAAAAATCTCTCATCACCACCAAGGGAAAGAGACATAATAAATGGTGATCTTAGATGCCAACTATGGGTAAACTAAAGAGATATAATCGTGTCATGTTAATAAGTACATGAGAAAAGAATTTAAAACCATACCTTTCATATCATAGATCAGAAACTTGATTCATGGAATTTGAAAAGAGATAAATAATAATAGAATCAAATAAAATAAACCATTATAAAAAAACATTGAAACAAGAGATTAATTTTTGTAAAAATCATAATAATGGAAAATCATCTCTTTATCAGTTAAGGATAATTTCCAAAACTATCATTTTGGAATTGGTTCACTCAATAAACCATCATAGTAATAATGGATCACTCACAATACAATCATAGTAGTCAAAGTTCTTTACTAAATGAGGTTCACTCCCAATTCCAGTCCTGTCTATCTCATATGATACCAATATTTATGCAATTAATTGGAGGGAGATATAAGTACCCCCAATTACATAATGAAAATAATAAATATATGTCCTACAAGATCATTAAACATTCGTCATATCAAAACTCATGAATAAAAATGGGCTTCATAAACATTTCATCATTGAATAACCTATGGAAAATAATTAGGTTTCATAATCATTTCATCATTTCTTCAAATAATATCCCTTGGAAAAAGAAATGGGTTTCATAAGAATTTTATCACGGTATAACCTATGGAATAAAAATTGGTTTCATAAACACCATGTCATCAACAATATACAGAATTCAAAGAAAGAATAAGAATGGCACCATTGAATTATATCTTGTTTAAAGAATAATTTCAATCAAAGGGATGTCATGTTACATGGAAAATGACTTTTAAAGAGTACATAAACATTTATTGGGGAAAATATCATTTCCAAATTAAAAATATTTTAATAAAATATATCATTTTAAAATTATTTTTAATTGAAAATAATGTTGAAAATTATAATTTACGCTTTAAATCAATTATTTTTCATGATTGAAGGAATGATCGTTCTTGTACTATATGTTAAGACAAATATAATTTTTAGAATTTTTGTTAAAATAAAAAGGGAATTGTTTAAAAAATTACAAGAAGAATCCATTAATTTTTATTTATAAAACTAAAACACTAGTAAAAATATATTTAATAAATTGTTCGGATAATTTTACTAACATTTTCAAATAAATTTTTAGAAAGCATGATTTTGGAAGAAAAAGGCTTTTCAACCCTAGAGATAAATAAATATGACTTTCTTTAAAAACATATTTTTGAATAATGAGTAAATAAATAAAAATTTAGGGAGAAATAAATTATAATGATGTTAAAAGAGGATAATAAAATTCATTATTTTGGTTATAATTATATCATTATATTTCATCATTGAATGAATAAATATAAATAATCCGAATAAATGATGAGATTATATCATAAAAACCTTACCAATTTTGTAAGTTTGAATCATAATCCACATGAAGGAATAAACTTAAATTAATCTAAAAATATATTTTTGAAAAAATAAATTCATGACATTACCTGTCAAAGTGGATTTGTATACACCTTGTAAGATAAGATATCTTTATAACATAAAATATGTCCCAATGAAGAAAAATGGTGACAAAAATACCTTTCCATGTTAGTAAATTTTGAACCATAAACCCCATTAACTTGATATCATAAATTGGATATTAAAATAATCATAATTTTTAGTATAATCATTTTGAAATAAATATATGTGAATTTTATACACAACATAAAATAAATTAGTAGTGAATAAAGCATGTGTCTCTTAGAAGTAATAAGTGAGAGGAAATCCATTACCTTACATCTTGAATTCATTAATACATCTTAAATACTACTATATGATAAATATATATTTATTATAAATCTATTAAAAAAACATAATTATATATATCATACCATATATTATTTACTTATGAACTTTTATTATTTTTTATTAACAATTCGTCCTTAAAATAAAGTTTCGGATAATAACTGCCTGGATGTTCAAGTGGGTGTTGATTTATTATTTTCCATCCAATTAAAATGGTTATGGTCAAATCATAATTTTTTTAACAATGATATAAATATCATATATATCTACTTTATATATTTTTATGGTAATCTATAAATATAGCTATTTAAACAGAAATACACCATTCATGGAGAGGGTATTCTATTCTGATGCAAGAACACTGCTTCTGTTTTATCAATGGATAAAGTAAAAAGGTAAAATAATATATAATAATTAAATAATTATATTTAAGACAATATAAGTCACATATAAAAATTAAATTTTCCTTAATTACCTTACATTGAAAGTAATATTGGAAAAATAATCACATCGATTTGCATGGCGGTAATATGTCGTACCCAAGAACGGCGCTATCATATCCACCATGGAATGTATGGTAAAAATGTATATATGATATAATAATTAAATAATAATAATTTTTTTTTAATATTCTATATATTGATTTAATCTGTTCTTATTACAATCCATGTAATACAGAAATGAAGAACACATCACATTGATTCGTGTGGTGTTAGTCTGTCATACACACGAGCGACTTTATTGTTCTCCAATGGTTTGGGAGGTTAGATTGTATATGAGGTATTAGAATTAAAAATCTATAATAATATCATAAATATTATAAATTATCATTAAATATTAAATTATATCTATCTGTGAGAGGTGGTGATGTAAAAAAAATAACATCAGTTCATGAGGAGGTAATTCGCCGTACACAATAATGATGATTTCATATTAAATTTTATAGAAGATGAGAAGTATTTAGTTTATTAAAATAAAATAAAATAATATGATTAAATTTAATATGATGACTTTTTTATATCAAAATTGTTTAATATGCCTTGAATGTGGAGGAGGAAGGAATAAAATAAAATGATCACTTAGGGACGATACATCTGATTCAGACAACATGTTTTAGTTTTCACCAAATAGATTATTAGGTAGTATTTATGAAACAATAAGGACCCAATATGACATGATATATGTTAGGAAGTTATTGTGTTTGGTTTTACCCAAACCAATCAGTTTTGGAAGTGTGAAGAGGAGAGGATTTGTGTTTCCTTATATAAGTGAGGTGATCGACACACTTGTATTTTTGAAAATAGGTGTGCCCACATTCTTCAGAAGAATAAAGTCTCCAAAATGGTCCATTATAAATATTATAGGTGTTAAGTCCAAAATATTTCCATAAAATGGGTTTTTAAAATTTTTTATGTCATTTTACTCCTTATCCTTTTAGTTTAATCCCCTAGAAAATCAATTTCCACCTTAACAATTATAATTAATTTTTATAGGTTTTACTATTCATGATGGTAAAATATGAATTTTAACATTGTAGATAATATTAATAATTATTATTTAAAATATGGAATACATTTTTCTAAATTAAATCTATATAAGTGGTAAATTTAATTTAAAATTAAATCCACACAGGCCATGAGAAAATAGTTTTCTTATGATAAAATGCTCCAATGTTTAAGAAGTTTTAGATAAAAATTAGATATGAAATTGAATATAATGAACACAAGTAGATTAATATATATATATATATAATTTTAATAATTTTACTTTTAAAATTTTATTAAAATACTTTTAATGTTTTAAAATTCATTTAATGGAATGAAAATTCTTAATAAAAATAGTATTTTCACTCTTCATTGAAAATTTTATATTTAAAGAATATTATGAAAACATTACCCCAAGATATTTTTGAAAATATTATTTAAAAAATGAAGTTTATTTTTTAAAATATATTATAAAAAATTAGAAAAAATATTTTTAAAATAACTGCTCAAAAGGAGACACAACTATTTTTTTGAAAACCCCAGTTTTTTACTATAGTATTGGATTTATTCATACCACATGTCTCAAAAACACATAATATGAATTTAAATCATTTTATTTAATTTATAATATATTAATTTCATTAAATTAATTCATCAAAATTTAATTAATTAATTTATTGAGATAAAACATGTTTGTGTGTATAAAAATATTTTTTTTATAAAATTATTTCATTTATTTTCAAATGGTTTTTATTTTCATTTATAATTAATTAGTAACCAAAAAATTATTTTTATATTAATTTTGAACCATATATTTTCATAATTCAGTAAATCATATTCTTACATGTCATTCCAAGGGATAAGAGATAACTATATTATTAAATAATTATATTTTAAGAGTTTGTCGTGTTTTGTTAAAACTCAGAGTTTCATGTAACACAAAATACATTTTGTGTTTAATTTAATGAAATATAAGATCAATGTTTCATGTAACAAAAAATAAATTAAAGATTAAATTATTTTTTAAAACAATATTTCAAAAAATATAAGGGTGTTACATTATTCCCAATTAATGAATTTTAATTCTCACAATTTTAGCTTGTTCTCACTGAAAAGGGTTTAAAATTTGAAAATACATTTGTTGGAAACCCACATAATAAAAAGGCTTAATAAAAAATCTTATTGAAAATAGATAAAGGGAAATGTCAATGTCCCCTATAATAACACATTCTATGTACCCAAACAGGATAAAATATGTTGGAAGTCAACATTTGGAAATAGAAGAAAACCCATAATGTGTATATAATGATGTAGAGTGACAAATATCATTCATCAAAAGAATGTGAGTGATCATGTGAAAATAAACAAGCACTAAAACTGAAAATAAATAGGCATAAAAAGGGTCATTGATATTACCCAAAATTATTTTATATGAAAATATTTTATTTCAAGATCCTTTTCCAATACTTAAGTAATTTTCCTTATATGATATACATGCATGATTTCATTCTATTTAATAATACTATCTAATATTTTAGTTATGAATCATTAAATTTCCATATCCTATCTTACCATAAGAAGAAATATTATTTTTAATGGTTGAAGCCATAATGGATCTTAATATCCATAAAATAAAATTAAGTCATTTCATATTTCTCTAGTTATTATGAAAACAATTATTAGAACATGTTATCCAATAACATCTAATGATCAACTTAATCAACTTCATTAATAGTTAAACTTAAGGATCCTCTAATTCTGAAAAAATAGAAATCCAATTGTTTAGAAATATGTTTAATAAATATCCAAAATCAACTTATCAATAATTCTTAAAAGAACATGATGTAGTTATCAATTAAACATACAAAATATTTGAGTATATTTGTATGAAACATGAAAAATTACTTAATTTAAAAAATAATCCCTTTTCTCATTCCTTAAATGAAATCACATATTGTTGAATATATTTTATATTTCAAAAAAATTGTAAAATACATAAAAGATAACATAAAAAACTTTATCAACAAATAATTAATTAATTCCAAGGTCATCAATATAATAAAATATAATTTATCTATAGCAATCATATCTTTATCCAAATTAAAACCATTATCTCAATATCAATAACATATTAAGGGTTATATTTCAATTAATCTTATAGTTTTCATAAAATATCATATTTACATTAAATCAATTTTTTAATTTTTCATCAACATTCAATATATTCTTGAAAATATTTAATGATAAACTTATATTTAACAATCCTTATATATTTCATAATTCATGAATTCCAATACTTAAACACTTCAATCATTATACAAAATTCTTATACCATTAAATAAGATTAATCACATTATTCCTTAATTGATCGTTCCTTTAATATGTCATTTATAATATCTACCTCATCAAAAATATAACCATTACTCATATATCCTTAATGATTCTCTTCATGATCTATCCCCTTAGAACTTCAATTATCATAATACCCAAACATCCCACATTTGAATCATTCAATAGTTAGTGATATCTTAGGGAGACCATTATTCACATCCCCTGCCTGAACAAAACTATTCATTTTTTAAATATAATTACATTATTTTTCCCTTATTTTTCATACTCAAAACACACTACCCTTACAATAATATAACCACATGCACTCTTCTTCCCCCATTATTAACAAATTGTAACTTGAGTAATCTTTCATGTATGGTCTCTAAAACCCTAACACTTTCTGAAATCTATCATTCTCTTCTTTATTTGGTAAAAAAGTTAGTGAAATTGCATGTTTTCACTAATATAATTTGATAATTGATTAGGTATAATAACAAATTCTTTCAATCTAGTCATATAAATTCATATTATATCGAAAATAATTTTGAAACCTCAACTAATGAATTTTTTGAGGAAAATATACTTTCAAATAAGAAAAGTTTTTTAAGAACAAAAAAACTTCTCAAAATCATTTTATTTAAAAATAAACTTGAATCATATAAAAGAAACCTTAAATAAATTATCATTAATAATGGTGGGAATTAATATTCATGCCGTATATGTTAAAACAATTTTTGTTTTTACAATTTCATTAAAATCCAAATAGAAATAATTTGGTAAAAAATAAGAAGTTATATTTCACAAAAATAGTAACAATTTAAACCTGGGTTACAATGTATTTAATAAATATTATTTATAATGTTAAAATAATATTTTTATTACATTTTTGAAAACATTTATTCAGATTAAAAAAAATCAACCGAAGAGAGAAATAAAGATGATTTTGTTAAAACAAATATTTTGGAATATTTGATACATAAAGGTTGAAAAATTAAAGGAAAACATTTATTAAAAAATAACAATATCATTATAAAATTGATGAGTTTATTAATATATAGGTCACATTATTTAATCATTTTAAACCTAAATAAAAACAATAACAATAAAAGATGATATTATATAATTAATGCTTTACCACATTGGCACCATTGAATCAATAGACCCATGAAAGAATAAAATTAATTGAAACATAAAATATAATAAGTAAAAATAAATTAATGACATTAGATGTAAAAGGGTATATATATACACCTCATCAAACAATATAGGTGTATAACATTACGTTTGTCCCAAATAAAACCAATTGAGACAAATATTCATTACAACTTTGGTGTGTTTTGAATCGCGAGACCCATGAAGGATAGATAAATAAATGGATCTTAAAATATAATTAATTTTTAGGAGAATCATTATAAAATAAAATCATGTCCAGTATATACACCAAATAAAAGAAATAGGTGGTGAATATGGGATGTGTCTTAGAGATGTAAAAAAGTGAAATAGAAATCTCTTACCTTAAGTCTCTACTTATATCATACACATTAAAAACTCATTTATAATAAGTATAAGTTTGTTATAAATATAATAAGGAACCAAAATTTTATATATCTTATAATATATTGTTTACTTGTGATCATTTTTTATCAGTATATGAAAAGTTTCTTGTTAAAATTTCATTTTGGGTAATAACCGCTTTGTTTTTCCTGTATGTTTTGATTTATTATTTTTAGACAACATAAATTGATCATAGTTAAAAAATACTTATAATTTTACACATGATATAAATATATTATATATTTAATTTAAATTAATAAATAGTGATCTATAAAATTTAGATACCGGATATGAAATACACCATTTATGAAGTTGGTAGGTCGTATGTACACATGAATTTTATTTCCATTTTCTCAATATATAAACTGAAAGAATGGTAAGTAAAATATTAACATTAATTAATATTTTATATTTCATATATATCACCTATACTTCGTAAATTTATCATAATTACATTGCATGAAAATCATTAGTGAAAAAAGAATCACATCACCTCACGATGTTGAAGTCTGCCATACACACGAGTCATATTATTGTATCCCACACTTAATGAAATGTAAGAAGGTATATGTGATATAACAATTATAGAAGTATAATTCTGTTAGAAATATTATATAAAATAATTTAATATATTCTTATTACCATCCATACACACGAGTGACGTTATTGTTTTAAAATAGGTTGGGAAGTAAGATGGTAGATATAGTATTGAAATTACATAGGTATAATAATATCATAAATATAACATATAAATATTAAATCCATCATCATATATAGTCTTGAGTGGTGGGTATGGAAAATAATTAACATCTGTTCGTGATGTGGTAGTTGATCATATATAAGAATAGAGATTTTGTATCTCATTTGATGAAATTGGAACAATTTTTATGTTATTCAAGTAACATAATAACATATAAATGTTTTAAAAATATTGATGTTGTTATATAGTCATGTTTTAATAATAATATTCAATATGTGGAAGAAGAAATAAAATAAAATTCGCAATTAGGGATATTACCTATTATTTAAAGAACTTATTTTAGTTTGCAACAAAAGGATTCTTATGTTAATTTTATGAAAAAATAATTAATATAATATGATATGAAGAAATTAAGGAATTAATTTCGGTAGGTATTGTATAAGGCAATGTTTTTTCAAAGTGTAATGAGAAGAGAATAGGGTGTGGCATTTTATACATGGGGTGACTGGCAGAATTGTAATTTTAGAAAAGAAAATAGTGTAACGAATTTTTGAAAATTCAAAAAATCTAAAAAATGAACAATATATATTTTAATATTAAAATATTTCCATAAAATGGGATATTTAAATGATTATATTACACTTTACCCATTATTTCTAGTTTAATCCTCTATAAACCCCTTTTAACCTTAACAATGATAATTAATTTTTAATATACTTACTATTCATTATGACAAAAATTCAAGTTAAACTTGTTATATAATATAAATTATTATAATTCCAAATATGGAGAAAAAATTTATATATTATATTTACGTAATTATAAAAATTTAATTTAAAATTAATTCTATAGATGCGTTGATAAAACGTTTTTCGAATGGGAAAATGTTCAGAAGCATAAAATATTTTAAATCAAAATTCAATATTAATTTTAATAAAATGTCATATTTTAGATTATATAATCTATAATTGAAATATGTTTACTTTTAAAAACACCCTTATACATTTTTTATGTTTTTAAATTCAACAAAAGAATTAGTAATTCCTAATAAAAACCAATATTTTTCACGATTTTAAAAATATTTATCTTTTCAGAAATTTATCAAAAATTCATTCCATTATAAATTTTATATGATGATCTATCAAATTATTATTATTTTGTAAAGTTAATTTTTTAAAATTGATAAAATTAATTTTATAATAACTGCGCATAAGGAAACAAAACGTCTTTTTATGAAAATTAGAGTTTGTAAGCGTAATATTCAATTTAATCTTATATATTGTCTAAAAGATATATAAGATGAATGTAAAATATTTTATTGAATATTTAAATTAATAATTTCATTAAAATCATTCCCAAAATTATATTTATTTAATTTATTGATATAAATTATTTTTATCTGCATAAAAAATAGTTTTTCAGATAATGAATTCATTTATTTTAAAATAGTTTTTATTCTCGTTTACAATTAATTAATAATAAAATAAATAATTTTACATAAAATTGTCAACAATATATTTTGTTTATTTAGTTAATACAATTCATTCTACCATTTAAATGACAATGTTATAATAATGATATTAAATAAAAACATTTTATAATAGTGTATAGTGTTTCCTTGAAACTAAGTGTTATATATAACACAAGATATACTTAATAATGTTTGTATTAAAAGCTATCCTTGGTGTTTTTTTATAATGAAAAAAATAAAAATGATTGTATTTATTTGAATTTTTTTTACAATATCTATATTTGATAATGTTTCATTCATATCACTAGAATGGTGTTAACTAGTCCCACACTTGGATGTGGGGATTATTCATAGTCAAATCTTAAATATATAATCGAGTGTCAAAGGATGTAATAATTATACTGATTTTTTTAATGATATTTACCTCCTATCGTCTTTACCAATTCTCCACTCATTGTTTTTATAGTAACATCCCATTGATTATTTTCATTTATAATTAAAATTTTCATCCACTCAAAGTAAACACAATAGATGTGAAAATTGGTAGTAGAATGGTTGGTGTGAAATATATTAACCACATATGGTTGGGTCATTCCATGATTCAGGCACTATATTTCCCATGAAACAATCCCAATAGACCAGTGGTGTATAGGAAATAATGACTTCCCCTTGGATCCTTGATGTAGATATTGATAAATTACCACCAATGATATGGTTATATATTTATTTTATATTTTCGATGATATGGTAAGAAATAGAAATGGTTCCACTAGTGATATGGTGATATGTTGATACACTACAACCAATGATATTTAATATTTTTTTATGTTTTCATGAGGAATATGGTTTAATGATTATATTCTATCATTAGAAATATTTAATGGTATTGGTAAGATATGATCTACGATATAATGATATTTCAATACAATGACACCTGTGAAATGGTTAGATTTTCAAATTCTACCACCAATGATATAACGAGATGATGATAAATTATTTTCAGGTTAATGATAGGATGTTAATATAATGTTATTTGTAATATTATGACATTTTGATATGGTTTCACCAATTTTAGATCATGATTTTGACATGCTGTTATCAGTGATGTGGAGAGTTATTGTCACATTTTCTCCAGTGATAGTCATAGATGATATGACTATAGAATTGTATGCTACACCAATATATCTAATATCTCATTTGAAAAGTATAATATAATAATTCTTAATATGGGTTTTTATATTTGGGGATGTAATTCCGAATCACTAGATTTTGTGATATTAGGGGATGTCATACCCTCTATTTTGATTCTATTATATCATAAGATGTTAGAAAAATTTACCCATGGTTTAGGTTAAAATAAATAATTATATTTCTAGGTTATACTTGATATTGTGGTTGAGGGGATGTTATGTTTAGCTAAGGATGAAAAGGGTGATAAGTTTAAAATATAAATATAAAAATTTAAATTATGGTGCTGACCATCCATGTGGCTTTTCAATACCCATGGTTCTATAAGTGTATTCTTCTTTTGTTTCATCTCATATTATATTTAGTGGATATATACATATATATTAGTTTTAATGTGGATTTAATTAGAAGTGGATTACTGATTTTATGTTCATACCCTATATAAACACAGTTGTGTATGGGAGGATCTTATGGTTTACATGTAGGTTTGAAAAATAGACACAGTGAAAGTGGGAGAGCTTGAGGATCTCAATGGAGATATGGAGATTATACCAAGTAAATGTTGAGGATTGTGGTCAGTACATATTTTTTTATTTAGTGTTTTCAATTATTGTATATGATCATCCTATTAGGTCATCTTGATATGATGTATAACTATCAAGACAGAAGTGTATCATGTTATTATCGCATTATGGATATTTTTTGTAGTTATCATTTTAATATAAAGGCTATAGAAGTTCTATTAATTTTGTCTATATAAGGATTGTGTTTTTCTTTTTTTTTATTTTATATGATTATTTAGATGGTATCAAAACCACAAATGGTTTTATCTAACTCTCACTACAAGTAAATAGTACATAGTGCATGGGGGACTTCTTGAGTTCATCTAGAATCTTATTCTCTATCAACATTTAGGTATTCAAAGAAAAGGCATTAAAAAGTGGAATTAGAGAACTCTTTTATTTATACTAGTTTTCAAAATATTATTGAATATGATAAAACTAGTTGAAACATGGGAGAATGCTATTCTTACACTTGGACAACGTAAGAATAAGACAAAATCCATTTTTCCTAGGAATTGAGTTACTATTTCTTTTGTTTTTGAGGTTACATATATGTCAAATTTTACATGTATGTGGTTCTATGTTATAAATTAATTGGTTTTAATCCTTAATTATTTTGGAATGTGGAATTTTTTTCATGCATCATCTTTGCTGCATAAGTTAAAATAGAATATTCATATCACCGATATACACATGGATGTGATAGCGATCCATATTAGGATTGGATGGTAAGTTGGAACCAGATGAGGATTAGAACCCAAGAGTTAGTAGTTGATATGAGTAAAAACACATGATTATTACGATAACTCTAAGATGAGGTATTTTCTTATGATATGCCCGAAGTTATTTGAGGCCTATGCATGTGATCCACTTCATGGAATGTGACCTTTATATGATAGGGTGAGTAGGCTTGGATAGAGAGTCTAATGTTAATGTTTTTGAGCTCAGGATAATAATGACGCGTTATTATCATATGTAGACGCATATGTTGCATCATTTTTGGTGAATATTAATCACATTACAGAAATAAATTCCTGAGGACCATAATAGTTTAGTTCTTTTAGAAACTTGGAAACATAAACACCGATATGTAAGTTTTGTACGTCATCACCCACTACATTCTTCATAAATATAAACACTCTTAGAAATATCATACAAAATAAAATTCTTTATGACTCGAGGAACTGATACCAAAGAAAGTGTGAGAGTAGATGCTCAGTAAGGGTAAACTAGAAAGATAAATAAGTATAACATGAATATAAGGGTGTGTGAATAGGAGAATAATATTTAAAAACAATACCCTACATATCAAAGATCATAATAATGAGTCATTTAATAAATATTGGCATCTCATAAGTTATAAATCATAAGGAAATCAAAGTGTGAGATCGATGAGAGAATAAAATTGTTAAATGACATGAAATTTTTTTAATAGACATAAGAATATTAAATCATTTCCCTATTATCAAAGACTCACCACCAATGCTATAATCCTTCAATTAGATCACTCCCCACACTATCATGGTAGTACGGGTTCACTCCAAGGACCATCATATAAAAAAGATTCCCTTACTGAACCAGGTTCACACCCCTTTCCAGTATTTACTATCTCACGAGATATAAATCATTAACCAAAGAAATAAAGGGAGATATAGGTCCCACAAATCACATAATGAAAACCATATTTATGTGGACCACAAGATCATAAAAATTCATCTTATCATATCCCATGGAATAAAAAGGGTATCATATTCATTTCATCATATCACAACTCGTGGAAAATATAGTGTATTCATAATCATTTCATCATAATATTACCCATAAAATGAAGTAGGTTTCATAATAATATTGTCATGGTATATCCCATGGAATAGAAACAGGTTTCATGAAAATCATAAAATCATAAACATAAAACATTTAGAGAATTAATATTAATGATATCATTGGATCATATCCTCACAATATCATATCTAACATCAATAGTTATCATCATAGATGAAAAATGTTTTTGAAAAATCATTTAAAAAATTTATTGAGAAAAATATCATTTTCAATTCGATTTTTTTAAATATAAAAACTGTTGAAAATTTTATTCATTTAAAATAACCTTTAAAACATATAAATGTGAATTTTATGAAATGAATTTTCATGGAATCTGAAAATTTTGTTCATGTTGTACACAATAAAATGATGATTCCTTTGAAATTTTCTGTGAAATCTAAAAAAACATAATTTGGAAAATGACATGAAGATTCATTTCAAGATTAGTTTTTGAAAATTAACATTTTTTATAAATGTATTTTAAAAATCATACTGTTATAATAAAACATGTTTTAATTTTTTTTATAGAAAATATAGTTTTGAATGAAAGTGTATTTCCGATCAAAGAGATAAATAATCTAGGTTTTTATTTGAAAAATTTACTCAATAACTCCAAGTACCAATGTGTGGGAAAATAGTTATATTACATTAAGATTTAATTAATATCTAGATTATAGTAAAATTCATGAGAATTATTGATAGGTAGATCATGATATTCCACCATTTGAGATTAAATCATAAAAAATTATAATAAATAATGAGATTGTAAAATAAAACCCTCACAACTTTGTTAACCTTCATTAATAAGCCCCTCTAAAAGATAATATAAAAAAAATTAAAATATCATGAGCATAAAAAAACCTCATGATATTACATGACAACAGGGATGCATGAAAAACATGAGAAATATTATTGGTGTATAACATAACATATGTCTTATAGATGCCAAATTGAGACAAAATTCCCTTTCTTTCAGTCTTGAATTATATCGTATTCATTAAAAACTCATGAATAATGAATAAAAATTTATTTAAAATAAATAAAATAACTATATTATTATATATAATACCATATATTATTTTCTTATGAACTTTTATATCCAATTTATTAACAATTTCATGTTAAAGTTACATTTTGGGAAATAACAGTTTTGTTTTTCATGTATGTTTTGATTTTTTATATTTTGTTCTCTTATATTTAACATGATTTCATATTATACACAATTTTGAAAAATATATAAATAATATATATTTTTATTATCTATTTATTTATATTAATTCCTAGAATTTAGTGACAGAAAATGAAATTCACCATTCATGGAGATGGTAGGCCAAAAACTCACATGTACACTTTTTATATTTTACATTATAATTAAAATAAATAAAATAAAATGATATATATTATTATTATAGAATATTTTTTAGGTCATATATATCAAATATTTATATTAATTACATCCTTAATATATTCCATGGAAAGTGTGAACGAATCACATCACTTCACGAGGTTGTAGTCTTCTATTGACACGAGTGACATCATTGTATTCCAAAAAATGGGAAGTATAAAATAATGTGTGATATAAAAAATAAATAATCATAATAACATAAGAAATCATATATAAATAATAAATCCTTCATTATGTTCAACTATGGGAGGTGGTAATGGAAAAAATGAATGACCATTGTTCGTGAGATGGTAGTCCTCTTTACACATGAATTATGATTTCAAAATCCATTTAACAGAAGAAGATATGGTTTTAGGTCATTCCCCTAAAATAAATAAACATTTTTATATGTAAGATAATGGTTATATTATATCATCACAGGATAATAATAATTTAAAGAGGGTGTGGATGAAATAAAAAAATAATTGTGTTGAACATTACATCTTCTTTGGGTTTCTTCCATAGTTTTTCACCAAAATTTTTCCTTGAATGGATTTATTCCAAAAATAAGGCTTCTAGGATTAGTGAATATAATTTTTTAAGTGGTTTATGAAGTAATTATATTTTTTTAAGGTGTGAATATGAGAGGAGAATGGGTGGCCTTTTATAAGTGAGGTGAGTGGTCCACTTGTATTTTTTAGATGAGAAAATTCCACCAACATTTTAGTCATGTCAAAAGTCACCAATAATTGAACAGTATAAATCCAATAGGTATAATAAAAAAAATCATACAATGGATGTTTAATATGTTTTTCATAATTTTTTAACACTTATCATTTTAGTTTAACCCCCAGTAAAACCATTTTTACCTTAACTGCGATAAATAATTTTTATTGTTTTAGTATTCATATTGGTATAAAAATATGTTAACCTTATTATAGAATATAAATTATTTCATTTAAAAATATTTAATCTATTTTTCAAAATTCTAATCACATAAGTGGAAAATTTTAAAATAAAAATAACCCCAGAGACATGACGAGAATGCACGTTTTTACAGAGAAAATGTTTGAAAGGTTTTAATATCAAAATTAAATATAATAGTGAAAAATTGACCAAATTATATAAATGAATTTATATTTTATAAAATTTTACTTTAAATCAAAAGTAATATATTATTAGTTTTATAAATAAATTAAATTATATTTTTTATTTTTTTAAATATTTTCTATTATTATTCAGAAAATGAATCTTTTTAGAAATATACATATTATTGAATCTAAAATAATTTTGACATGTTGACATCAAAATTTATGTTTGTTTTATAAAATTAATTTTCTAATTTATTTGTAAATTAGAATTTATTAATGTTTACAAAAAAAAAACAAAAAAAAAACATTTCTTTAAGAAAATGGTATTTTCGAAACATCTAAAAACTTTTACAAAAATTAAATAATATTTTTATGAATAAGTTTAATTTATTTAAAACAATTTTAATTAATATTTAAAAATTATTTATTAATATTCAAATTTTATGTTTAATTTATAGGTTAAAACCTTCATGTTTAAATAACTATAATGACATTATATTGCGGTTTTATTAAAAATCAGTGTCATGTGTAATGAAAGATACCCCAGTTTTATGAGTAGTAAAAGCATAACATGGTGTTTCATGTAACACAAGGTTAACATGGTGTTCTATTTAATTCATGGTATCAAATTAATTGAATTTATTTGAAAAAAAATCATAAGAGAAACTATGTTACATTTTATCCCCCTTAAAATGAATTTAACCCTAAAAAATTCATCACTCTAATAAAAATAGATGAGGATAATTTTTCCTAACTATATGATCAAGTTAATATGTAGATTCCTAAAACTGATTGTTTCACCAAAAAACATTGACTAGATGAGTGGTCTTTCTTCCTTGAGCATTCTCTATATGATCCATAATCCCAATCTGTAGTACCTTATAAGAATGATCATGCTCTAATGATATAACTTCCATGTTCAGTACATGTGTTGGGTCTGGTATGAACTTCCTTATCAGAGATACAGAAAACACATTCTGTACTTGAGATAGGTGTTTTGGATGTACCAATTGATAATATATGGTTTCATTATGATCAATAATTTCAAATTGATTAACATACCTATGGCCCGGTTTCCCTTTATTATAGAATATGAAAACCTTATTCCATTGAAATATTCTTCGAAACACCTTATAACCAGCATAAAAGTATTACTCACACAATAAATTATCATTATTACATTGTCGTCGACTTTAAGAGGCCTCTATATTTTTTGAATGGATTAATCCTTATCTATCATTTCTTCATCTATCTCAGACCCCAATAGCTTTCTCTATACAACTTAATTCCATAAAATCTGATCTCTACATTTCCATAGATAGAGGGATATATAAAAAGCCATCTGAATTAGTAGTAAAACTCAAATAGATGAATGTTTTAATCACAAAAACGTTTGAAATAAAATGATAAATATCTCAAAATATCCTCAAGTGTTTTAATTGTTCTCTTAGACTGACCATATATATTATAATTATAATTATTGGTGAACCTCAACTCCATATCAAGATCTTACTAAAGTCTTCTCCAAAACATTAAGGTAAAAATTAGATCCTGACCAGACACAATTAAATGTGGTACTCCATTCAAGCTTACCACTTCCTTAATGTACAATTTGGAAATATGATCCAGAGAGAAGTCTTCTTTGGTAGTGATGAAGTGTGCTGATTTTGTAAGGTGATTGACTACAACCCACATTTAATTATTCACTTTAAAGATTTTTGGGAGTCCAATGAAAGAAAATACATGGTGATGTTTCCCATTTTTATTTTGGTAATGGTAATGGATGGAAAATCCCCTTATAACATTTTCTTTTATCCTTAGCATGTAGACATACAGTGAACCAAAATACAAACTCTGAGATATCACACTTCATAATATATGACCATAATTATTCATTCAAATGTCTATAAATCATCAAACCTCTAAGATGAATAGATAATAAAGAACCATGAGATTCCTTTAAAAATTCTCTTTTCAAGTTTGGTATAGTTAAAACACATACATGGTCATTGAACGTTATCCTTCCATCACAATCAAGGATAAAATTAAAAATCTTTCTATCTTCTATTGAAAATATAAATCTTACTTATGAATCACCTTAACAATTACATGTATTGATGGATGAACATTCAATAAATAAATATAATATTGTTCCCCTTCCTAATTTTTAGATTCATCCCTTGAAAATCAATAAATAATTGATCATTTTTAGTCCTCATAATTTATAATCTACAATGATAATTTCAACAAAAATCATAAACCATCTTTTTTTATTTCATAAGGTGGATTGTTTTCAGAATTCATAATCATTAAGGATGAATGACCCTCTTTTATTGTGTATATTTTACTTATTTTTATGTGAATATATTAATTAAACATTTGGGATCAGTATATAAATATCCATATTCTCAATAAAGATAATGCCTCAATATTTTTAATGTAAAAATTAAGGTAGATAATTCTAAATCATGATATGGGTAATTTATAATAGTAAACATAAATGTTTTTGAGTAATTAGTTATAACCATGTCATTATTCATTAAAAACATCCCAATACTTTCTTGGGAGATTAAATGAATATTATAAACCCATCTCCAATACATGCTAATGTTATAGTAGGTGAACTGAATAATATTCCCCTAATTTCATTCAAAATTTCCTCACATTAATCTATCTAGAGGAACTTGGATCGATTCTAAGTTAACATTATGAGTGGATTATATATTCATAAGAAATTATCCTCAAACAATTGATAATATCCCACAAAACCAAGAAAACTATGAATCTCAGTCATCGTGTTTGGTCTGGACCAACATTCATTTGCCATTGTCATTGAAGGATATATGGATATATTCTATATTAATAATATAATACCAAAAAATGAAACATTTTTCACTAAAATTCATAGATTATAAAATTTTAAAATATTCTTTTCTTCCTTATATTATTTATAATAATTATTAAGTGGTCTTTATGCTCTTACTTTCAAATTTAATAGATAAGAATTTCATATATAAAGGATACCAAAAATTGATCAAGGTTATATCTAAAGACGTTATTAATTAAATACATGATAATAATTGGGGAATTTGAAAGACTAAAATTAACCACTATATATTCATAGTGTCTAAACCTTTTATGAAATAATTTATTGGGAATATCTATCTTGTTGACCCTCAATTGATGATATCTAGAATGAAGGTTAATCTTCATAATGTATGGAGCTCTGCCTAGTTTATCAAACATGTCATAAATACAGGGAATATGATAAATGTTCTTAATTGCAATCTTGTTCAAATCTTGAATATAAATGTAGAGTCTCATTAATCCATATTTATTTTTAATAAAAAAGGGTCCACATCATGGTGACACACTGGACTGAGTGAATCAATTATCAAGGATTTCTTGGAGTTTATTCTTCAATTACTACAACTCAATTAGAGATATTGAATAGGGAGTCAATGAAATTGGCATGGTTCCAATTAGAAGTTCTATTGAGATATCAACTTCTTGTTTTAGTGGAAGACTATGAAATAATTCTAGGAAGACATCAAAAAATCCCCAAACAACAGGCAAATCATCGATGTCATGTCTCTCAAATTACATTCTAGACAAACTCCCCTATTATAAATGAATCAATACCCATACCATAAGTGTGATTTCTATTGTAATTATTTACTTATCTTCCAATCAATAGACAATCATAGGTTTGTTTTGAGTATCACAAGTGACTTACATTATATGAAAATTGATGCGGTCTTTATATATATAAATCCAATTAATCCCCATTATTACATCAAATCCAACTAGAGGAAGAATAACTAGATTTGATGGGAGTACATTCCCACTAACATAAACCAGAGAGAAATCATATATGTGATATGTGATCATCGTACCCTTAGGGATTTTTACTAATGATTCTATATCTAATAATTTTGGTGTCATCTTGAAATCATTATAAAATTATTTATATATGATTGAATGGGTAAAAACCGAGTAAAATAATACATTAATAGTTCTAGAGTGGATGATAAGAGTATGTTTTAACTCATATATTTCACACACTTCATCAGAAACTACGATCACATGAGATTTTCATTTAACCCATAGACTAAGAGGATTCTGACATCTATCATTGTCATTAATCTTTGGTTTTAGACATTTGGTAAGCAAAATTTCTACAATAATTTTATTTGAAAGAATGGAGTGTGGATGGTACATTGTTTTTAGATTTCCATATATTAACCTCATTAGCTAACTTCTTCCCATCACATGGGAAATCAATTTCCCAATAACCATATCTCTATGGTTTTTAGATTTTCCATTGAACACCAACTTTATTTTCTTGTCAAAACAATGATATTGATCCATAAATCCAATGTCTATTTTAAAATCGAAAACATGTCAAAAAATTTCTTCAAAGGTATAGTTGTATATTTTGGATAAAACCCTTCAGAGGCTTGGCTTTAAGAGACTAATGAATTGATTAACCTTATATTTAGGATGGATGATAATACTAAAAATCTACCCCACAAGTCTTGTAAAATAATTATAATTAGTACCTATAGATTCATCATCATTTGTCTTTAACTCAAGGTACTCCTTATCCATATTGGTATGAATAATATGAGGAAAGTACTTATTTAAAATTAATTTATTATAATCATCGAAATACATGGAGTCAATTTAATCATGTTTAATTCTATTCTTGATAATATCACATGACTAATCTTCTTCACCTTCAAAATGATAGACAATAAAAATGAACTTTTCATGTTCATAACAATAGATATGGAAAATGTAATTTTGGTGGTATTAATTTCTGTATCTTAAACTATAGTATTAGTGGATCCATTCAAGGATGGTGGATGTTTCCTCATGAAATAATCAATAGAATGTTGTTCCATAATTTTTTCATTTGGAAGTCTAGTGTGATTCATAGGTTGATAAAGTTGTGTGATCATAAAAATAATATTTTGAATTCCAAGTATCATATCATTTTAGTGACCATGATTATAATCATTACATTTCCCTTCACAGAAAACATTAACTTATATCCTTCAAGTTCTAGCTGTTGACTAAAACCAAAAATCATAGTGTAAAAAAACCAATCATTATGGGGAACTACCAAAATAATGAAAATAACTTATATTAAGTATAAATAACAATTCCTTATTTAATAAATGAAACCACAGGTTTATCCTAGGTCATTTATTATCACTATTTATGTAAATACTTAATAATTTTTCATAAAGAGTTTATGAATATCTAAAAGGTATCCCCTAGAAGTATTAAACCATTTGTTTTGAAAATCCAATAATCTTGCACTGGGTGATGATCAAGTCAATCTAAATGTTCTTTTTTTGATGTTATTATCCCTTGGTACCTCTGGTATATAGTGAAATAAACTTGTAGTGTCCATATAGTTATGTAATATCTTGGAAACCACTCCCTCTATCCTTTACCAAAATTCTTGGACACTTTTCTATATATTGATTCACACATAGATTTATCCTTAGACATATCCATGGGGATATCACTATAGTTTTCTCATCATAGTTTCCAAATATAATAAAATATATGATATGATACCAACCATAACTACCCAAGATTATCACACATTGATATTAAATCCTTATTTTGATGAATGTTCATTACATTACAAAAGTACATGCTAGTTGACCGTAATAGTTTCGTGCCCTTAAAAATTTGGAACCTAAAGACTAGTCAATCTGTGAGATACATCATATCCCACTATATTCATCATAAATATAACCCTTCTTAGATGTATTGTATAAAATAAATTTCTTCATATCCTAGAAAAAGGAAACATAATACATTTTAAGCACATATACTCAGTAAGGGTACAAAAGGGAGATACATAAGAATCACATGAACATAATGGTATGAGAATTGATAATAAAACTTTAAAATACTATCATTTGTATAAAATATCATAATATGGAGTCAATGAATAAATATTGATAGTTTATAAGATGTAAATCATAACTAAATCAATAAAACATGATAGTACAACATTGACATAAGACATAGAATATGTGGCATACACATAATTATTGAAAATGATTTCCATATTATACAAGGATAATTACCAAGGCTATCATAGTGGAATAAGTCCACTACTAAAACCATAGAAATAGTCAAGGTTCACTCCCCAAAGGATCATAATAGAAAAATCCCCCTACTGAACTGGTTTCACACCCCGTTCTAGCCCTATTAATCTCATGAGATATAAATCACTAAGCAATGCATTGGAGGAAGATATAGGTCCTAACAATCATATAATGAGAACCATATTTATGTTCTCCAAAAGGTAATAAAAATTAATCTAATAAATACCCAGGAAATGAAATGGGTATCATAAAAATTTCATCAGATCATAACATGTGTAAAATAGAGAGGTTTCATAATCATTTCAACATAGTTTAACCCATGAAAAGATGTGTTTTTCATAAGAATTCCCTCGTGGTATAACCTGGGAAGAGAAATAGGTTTCATAATCATCATTAAATCATGAACAAAACCCATTAAGAGAGAGAATATGAAAGGTATCATAATATCATAACCTTATTAAGCCTTAGGTGAAAACAATTCATTTTACCTTATATAGAGAATTATTTTTGAAATATAATTTAAAACATATTTTTGAGGAAAATGCCCTTTGTTTATTGAAAAAAACTTTTAAAAATTTTAAAATTTTTGAAAATATTTTTCATTGGAAGGAACATTAAAATAATATTATGTAAGCATTGATGAAATTTTTGGTCATGATGTTACAAAATTTGGTTCATGTCGTACATATTAAAATATAGAGTCCTTTCATATTTTCTATAAAATCTTAACTATCGTTGTTTAAAAAAGAATTCGAAGATTCCATTTTAGAAATTTATTATAAAAAGTAAATCGTGGTTAAAAATTCCTTTTAAAAATAACAGGATAATAATAAACCATTTTTGAAAACTATTTTTTTTATAAAACACCAATTTGGAAGAATATTTATTTTCAAACAAAGAGAGAAGTAATGAAGAATTTTATTAAAAACATTCAAAATTATTTTAAGTAAAAATGATTGGGAGAATGTTATTATTAATTTATGATATCATGAATACACATAATATTATAAATAAAATCAGTATAATTGATTTTAAGATAACGAGATTTCAACATTAAAGACTTAATCATAAACAAACCCGATAAATGATGAGATTGTTACATAAATACTTACAACATTGGTAATAATGATTCATAAGCCCCAAAAATTATAAAATCAAATATTAATTTTAAATATGATAAGGATAAATAAATTCCTTATATTACATGTTAATGGGACTATATAAGCACCTTGTAAAATAATATAGATTCATAACATAATATATATCTTAATGAAGGAAAATTGGGACAAAAATCCCTTACCTTTATTCTTGAATTTAATCATACTCATTAAAAACACAAATATAATAAAAAAATTATTATAAATATATTAATGAATCAAATTAATATATATATTACCTTATATTATTTTCTTATTACCTTTTTTACCCATTTCTTTACAATTGCATGTTAAATTCATGTTTCTGGCAATAACATGTTTGTTTTTCATGTGTATTTTGAATTGTTATTTTTTATCCACCTACCTTGATCATCTGTTAATCAAATAAATAATGTTTACCATGATATAAATTTCAAATGTATTTAGTATATATTTATTTATCGTAATTTAAGAAATTAGTGATATAAAATGAAATACACTGTTCATGGAGACAGTAGGTTGTACACATGCATGAATGATGTTTCCATTTTATTATCATATTAAAAGAAATAATTGTAAATGATATATATAATCATTAAAAAATATTTTTTATTTCATACATATCACATATTTTTTAAATAAATCCTCAATAAATTCCATGTAAAGTGTGAACGGATCATATCGCTTCGCAAGGTGGTAGTCATCCGTACACATAAGAAGAAATACCATATTCCAAAAAAATTGATAGTATGATAGTGTATGAGTTATAATAATTCAATAATAAAAATAAAAAATAAAATATTATATATAAATAATAAATTCAACATCATGTACAACTCTGATATGTGGTAATGTAAAAATGAAGGACGTTGGTTCGTGGTGCGGTAGTAATCCATACACACAAACCATGATTCCGTAAACCATTTAATTGAAGTGGAGATGGTTTTAGGAAATTTAATTATAATAAATAAATCTCAGTATATCCAATATACTAAGGAAATTATTTAATTATGGTATAATAATAATTTATGGAGGTGGAGGAATAAATAAAACCAAAATTCTTGTTGATGATCCTTACATATTCATCGGGTTTCTTCCTTAGGTTTACACCAAAAGCTATCCTAGGTATGATTTTTTCATTAATATGGCTTATAGGTTGAGAATAAAAAAGTTGTGAAGTAATTTTTTAATTTATTTTAAAAAAATGGAATGATGGTGTGAAAAGGAGAGGGGAATGGATGTCCTTTTATAAATGAGGTGAGTGGCACAGATAATGTTTTTTAAATAGACAACTATATCCACTTTTTCGTATCACAAGGATCCAATAATGGAAACATGTTGAGAATAGAAGTGATATGTTATATATTTTCCATAAAATGGGTGTGGTAAGGGTTTTTTTATTTTTAATGCTTTTCATTTTAGCTTAACCCATAGTGAAACCATTTTTACCTCAAACATTGTAAATAATTTTTATTGTTTTTATTAGATTTTTTAAAAAAAATTATGTTGAGCATATTATATTAAAAAAATAATTATGATTCCAAATTTGAAATCATATTTTTCAACTTACATCCACATAATTTGAAAGTTTTAATTTAAAAATAATCTCACAAAGGTGAATAAAATAGATGTTTTTAAATACAAAAAGTTTGAAGGATTAAAATAGTTATATATTAAAAATAAATCTAAAATAAATTACAATGACATATATAATATTAAATGGTTTATATTTGAACTAATTATAAATTAAAATAAATATATAATATAACTAAAATTTATGAATAAATTAAATAAAATGATATTTTTCAATTACAATTCAGTATTGTTCACTATTTATAAAAAAATAAAACTACTCAGAAAATAAAAAAATTACCCTAATTTAATTTATATATGAATATTTCAAAAAATTTGTTTTTTTATAAGATTAATTTTATAAAATTGTGGAAAATTAATTTTAAAAATGTATTAAAAAATAAAAAATACATTTCTTTGAGAAAATAGAATTTTCAAAACACATAAAGACTTCAGCGAATATTAAGACATTTCTTATCAATAAATTGACTTTATGAAAAACCATTATAATTAATATTTAAAATTTATTTATTAATATTCGTTTTTCTATTTTTAACTAATATGTAATGACATTCATTTTCAAATAAATATATTGATACTATATTATGGTTTTATTACAACTCAGTATCGGGTTTAATGCTTTCTTACCTAGTGATGTGTGTAGCACAATACAAACTTGGTGTTTCATATAACAAAAAATTAAATTGTAATATAATGTAATGATCGATATTAAAGAAAATTGATTTGTTAAAATATAACATAAAAACTAAAGGCATTTCCAGGATAGTGGTTATCCAAGTATTGTTCATATAGTGAAATTATTTTCCTACCTGTACCAAGGATAGATTATAGAATATTAGTGTATATAAATATATACGAGATAGATGATACATATGTATACCCTATAGATCATAATTTGTTTTGATTATTTATATTATATGAAATAAACAGGGTAATTTTTTGATCATGTATTTCCAGAAGGATTAGGGATTACTTTAAATAAATAGATATGTAAGCATGATTGATAGATAGTGCATTGATTCAAATACCATTATGGAGAGTCATGGTTAGGGGATTAGGAATGAGATCCAGGGATTTATAGGATATATATCATAATTATTTGTGTTTACTTGTGTGGTATGATGGAACCAATGTTGTACTCCAATAGTAAGGTGATATTTTTAATGAAATTGTAAATAATTATGTAGTATTTTGATAGATATCAGACAATGTATCTCATGTCATTGAAATAAGTGTGTGGATTTTGATATTATATATATGTTAGGTGGGATAAAATTATTTAATCATAGTGTTGTAGGGTGATCATAAGGATCTGTTAGGAAGAATTTTCCTTTGATATCACGTGGAACATTCTAATTAGAAATAATTTATAAAATAACATATGACGTAGTGAGATTTAAAATAAGAGTCACATGTATTTCAAATATTGGTCCTGAAGTTGTTTATCTAATAATTATTTTTTCATGATAGATTTCAATGTGAGTAAGATTTCAAATCCAAGACATGTATTTGGTAATATTGAGACATGTATATGATCTATGACCATTAGAGGAATCAATATGTTGGGATGAGATTGAGGCTTAATTATTACCCCTGACTACTTGGAATTGGGTCTTGGGATATTGATATAATGAAATGGATTATCAAACATGTGTCATGATTTAGTATGATAAAATTATAAAAATGAGTGTTACACCAATTGGGGTGCTTCAAAAGGACATTATTTTATGTGTATTTATGAACAATGGTTACTTTGTAGAAGGTAAGGTGTGTTTGAAATGTGAGATCCAGTGTATTGGTATTTAATTAGTGTGTGATAAAACATCTCTATAGCATTGTTATTATATATAAAATTGGTCATCATACTATTTATTAACAATAGTGGTCAATAGTAGAGGCATGAGATACTGAAATGATCCAACCCAGGACGATTTTACATGGCCCCCATGATAGCTCGCCACTATGTGAAAATCAACAGAAGAAACAAAACATGCATTATATAAACTAGAAAATAGATAAAATTTAAAAGAACACTGTTGAAGAAAATGTTACAAAAGGATAATATATACAATCTAAACCAAAATTTAAACTCAGAAAATAGAAAAAAACCAAGAAAATTAAAAAAAACCATGTAAATAATTGTCACTTCCATTATATCCCGTTACAAAGGAAATGAAAACTGGGGGAATATGGAATTATACATGATGTTTTCCATTTGACTGTGTCTTAGAAAAACATAGGAATTCTCAATGGAATAAGTATGGTGTGATCACAAAAAATTATTATACTCACACCATGATACAAAACCATTTTTATCCACATGAATATGTCACTTCAAGCATTAAAAAAAATTTATAATGACATTTCCATTGACAAAAAATTTCATAATAACATAGTTTGTTTTCTTTTAATACTTACCATACTAAAAAAAATTATATGATTATAATGATTGTTTCTAATATATAGGTATATAATCCAATCATTCATTAGTGATCATATAAGATAGGATATAGAAATGAAACCAATATATTATAAACAAACTAGAAGAACAATTTTCAAAGTCATATTAAAATACCCATGAGCGCTATTTTAATGAATAAAAACCCTATTAAAGATCACCACATCCATCTCAAGGGTTGTGAAAACTAATATCTATGAAAAAATTCCATTTAAAACTAATTTTAGATTCCATACCTTGTGCAGTTTTTTAAAAAACCCCTCAAATATTTCATATCGGTGGTTTTCATAAATCAAAATAGAGGACGTTTCACAATATCACAAGTCAAATCATGGGATATCAATATTTAATAGAGAAACATACCATATATATATATATATAGCCTTATTTCCTTGAAACCCATTTATATGAGAGGAGGAGATCTAGTTCCCACAAATTTAGATCTATAAGGAGAAATCCCATGAATAATAAAAACAACCTAATCTTCTTTTGAATGAAAGAAGAGTAACAGAAACCACATCCTAGAACATACTATGTCTAAAATATTACCCAAAGTGAGAGAAAAAATAGTTTAAAATGTGTTAAAAATCCAAGAGATTATATAAAACCCATATTTAATTAGTAATGTGGATGGAGTAACCATCCAAATATTTTAAGAAAATGAACAATAATTTTCAAAGAATAAAACTCCCACCAGAACCCCAAGGTGCTTCCCACTAAAACATCGTATCTCCACCTAGAAGGTCAACCCTATGAACTGACCAGACCCTACTACAACTTAAAAATAATTTTTGGTCTAGACATGAGCTCCACCACACACGTGATGAGACTCGTTGGTTGTGGAAAAAAATGCAACCAAAAATAGCCCATGTGTGAGACCATTTATTATAATGGGAATTTTGGCTTATTTCATTTAACAGAAGATGTAGAAGGGTATACCAAGGCCTCCACCATGGTTTTTTGGATTCCCCCTTTTCTCTATAAAGGGTCTATCCCAAATTTTAATCCATTATGCACCTTGATAACGTCTAAAATTGAAATTAACCAACGTTAGGCTCAATAGAGAACATATTTATGACTTTAAGGGAATCAATGTATTCAAGAGCATGAAAAATTATTTTCATTTAATTTTCTCAGGATGTTTTCCTCACAAAAGAAAAGCACACAACTACCACATTGATTATTATCACTTCCATTTCTCATGGCTATTCCACCCACACATCCATATCACATTGACCAAAGGAATTGTTTTACCACACAATATATTATCTTAGTGATCCATAATCAGAACTATCTACCCAACCACTAAGGTGTCAGGATAATTGGTCAATATCCTCTCATTCTATCATATAAGAAGGATATGTTCAATACTTACTCAATTTAGAAACAAGAAACACATTGTAGATCAATGTTACAAGAGATGTAAATTAAAATAGATAAGACTCCTTCCCTAGTCAATAAATTTTCTCAAAAGGGACAATAATTTGTTGTTCAGACATTCCATTTATACCCAAATGATGATTTCCCATGTGAGGTGACACCCTATGAAAATAATTATCACACAATTTAAACTACAATAGTCAATGAAGATGGTATTTATATTATTTTTAATGAAATTTGACTGTCTCCAACCTCTTCGTTTTAGTTATAAAATGTCAACCATCTCCTGAACAAGGATCAGTACAACAAAATACCATTCTCCCAAATATTCCAAATATAATATGGATCTATATTTTCACACCAAAAATTCTATAATGGGAGAAATTTTAATTGAGGTATGATCATTATTGTCATTGATAAACTCAACCAAAGGCCGATTGTTTTCCCACAATATACCTGAATTGAGAACAGATGCCCTAAGAATATCCGTTTGATTCTAAATGTTGTTCTCAATATATCCCAATATATAATGGTAATAAACCATGATGGACATTAGTTTTGCACCCATAAACTCTTTATAAAACCATTCCAGAACTAGGATACAACCATGGGATCAAGTTAGAAACAACTATAGAAGGCCCCCCATGGAGTATTATAATCTATCAATCATATTGGTTCCTGAGATCATCCACCATTATCATGAACATAATATAATGTAAGTGATCAGATTTTAAAAATTTTCAATGATAACCGAAATTGAATCTTTCCCACTCAGATTCTTTGGTAAACTAATAATAATTTCCCTAGATATCTTTTACGACCTCCAAACTAGAATTGGTTTAGGTTGTTTTAACATGATAGGTCTCTGGTACTCTGTATTAATATTTTTACATGTAGGGAATATAGAAGTATAGTCTTATAATGACGGCCTCATCCCCAGTCAACAATATCGATGTCTCTAATCTTGGTGCATCTTTATAGTCCCCGAGAGTATGAACTAAATATACTAAAAAAATGCTGAAAAAAATTTATATCATAGATATGAAACAAACAACCTTATTCTGAAACATATGGTAACATCAAGAGATAGATGATAGTCACTGGAAGTCCAACCAACAATAATTATTTTTATAAAGCACATATAATTGATATATATTTATGTACCTATTGAATATGATCAAAAAGTTCCAAATCATATTTTATAGAAGTAAAAATATCATCCCATCATCCTACTCCACATCCAAGCTTATCTCAATAAGAAATATTTTCAATTACCACTCCACTACTAATTCATTAAATTCCTTTTTCAGTAGCATCTACCCAATGCATGGCAGACCTAAATACACTTCAAATATGTATATTTGACATAAAAATAAGATCTATGATGATATTAATCCCATAATATATTCCATTTAGGACTATTTAAAGGAAAATATATTTCCTAATCTTATTATATGAATACATAGTGAACCACTCACCCAAGAGTTAGTGATGAAGATTCACAAGATCATGCTTCACTACAACCAACTCAAGATCATGTCTCAAATTATTCTTCTCATTATGATGTACTTAGTGATATCGATAGAGAAACATCTATTTCCTATGAATTAGAAAACATAACAAACCTGTACCTAAGTTATTGTAGAAATATTATAGCCCAAACCTAGTTCTTCATGAATTATAACTTTAGATGAAGGAATTCTCACCTTTCGTTCCACAAATGTTCTTTCAAAATATTCATCAAAATTAAACATGGCACCCTTATAGACTAACTCAATCATCGTAGATGAAATCAGGGAGAATTACTAAAACAAATATATGTTAAATCATACTTAACCTAGGAATATATAGATCTCAAACACATTTTTGGTTTGTTCATAGTACATATTTGGTTGATTATATTATAGATTAACTTATATTACCCCCTTATATATAATTTGTCCAAGATACATTATCTATTGGATAAAAATACAACATTTAGATATCTTTCCATAAAAATGATTATACTTTAGAATTCTAAATATGATATTAAGATGGTACTGATTTTCCTCTTATAACATTGGTTAAACCAAGATATTAACCAAAAAACCCATAAAAGAGTTTATTAATTGATAAAAAATATGATTTTTCAAAATCATAAACATTATAGGTTTGTTAGTAAGACCAAATTTTATAAACAGATACTCATAATGTGAAAACTTTTTCTTGGGAACTTCTTTATGAATATATTCAACTCAAAATATTAACTGATAGTACCTCAAATGATTATCAATCATTGAAAACCATTTATCTCTCCTGAGTTTATAAAAAAAGTCATCAATAATAGGAAAATATTCATGTTCTTAATAGTATTCTGATTGAGCATTTAGAAATCAACCTTATGTGAGAGGATCCTATCTACTTTACTTTAAAATAATCATAATGATTACTAGGGTGTCACATGATGATGAATAAATACTTTGGCCTCATGGTCATTGAGGGGAACTTGAATCTCTATTAACTGAGTTTATGTCATATGATAATATAGAATAGGGATGGTATTTATACTTATAAGTAAGTAAATAGAAAAAGAATCTTCCTTTTGGGGTGGTAACACTAAAATATAAATTTGGAATACCCCATGGCCCTCATCCTCTATATTAGTATGTGAACTAATAGAATTTAAGCTGATGAATTCAATAATCATATATGAAAACTGGAATGATATCATTATGGACTAAAAAATAACAGGCCACTATCAAAAAGTTCTAGTATCCCACTAACCAAGAAAGAAAAAATTATCCTAATCAGATGATAGAATCTGAACCTTATGATGATAAAGATCAATCTTGTATTTATATATAATCAATTAGTTTATGATACTAATGAGTTTGGTAATATAAATATAAAGAGCTATAAAATCCCACATACCCTCATAAAGTTCAAGAATAATGGAAACACCTTAATCTTCTAGTGGAAGAGAGTTGAACAACCAAAAAACCTTCCTAAAATACACAGAATCATAAATTTGAGCCAAATACTAGATATCTATTTGTTTAATATGGGTAAACCCAGTCTAGAGATACTAAAAAACACCTACATAATGTGGAATTTGGAAGTACTAACCACTTTCAGATGTTCATAAGAAGAAGGGTCATTTTTAAAAACAAAAATCCCTACTAACTTTCAACAATAATTCCTATAATGTCATGGTGGTCATACCCAAGATACTAACCATGGTAACCATCCATTCCCTTGCATTGAGACCCCGTCTACTTTTTTTAGTGAATAGAATCCACTACCACCATTATGATACTTTTCGGTCATAGTATATATGGAAACCACTAAGAGGACATGATCGGGACCATACCATACAATGGTGATGGGTTTATAAGCTATTTCACACAAGAGGACCAAGGGTTCACTTAAACAATGGTATTACCAGTTTTCACTTTATCGGGTCAAAACCAACTTTTAAGGCACCATGTTTCACCATAACATAAAAAACCAATATAGTGATAAAAAACTATGATCTAGAGGGTGTCATATATATATATATATATATATATATATATCCTATTCTATAATTTGAGCAATTTTTTAGTGGGTAATGGATTTATTTATAATATATGTATATGAGGAGATCATCTGGAATATTGATGAATGTAATGGTGCCTTAACTATGGGATGTTAGTAAAAAATGGAATTCTAAAAATATATCTGTAACCAAGCTGATTATATTATAAGTTTAAATTTTAGAACCATGTTAATTGAAAGAGACAACTGATATTGGATAATTTCTATTGGATTTGGAATGCAACAACGAATCATCTATGATTTTAATTGGAGGTTGTGTAGAGCACATGATCTCAAAGAACATATAGCATAAATCATGTGATGATTATATATTGATGAAACATGTGGTTAATTATAAATTAATAAATGAAACTGGAATTAAGGATATTTTATAGTTTTTAGTTATTTTGGTGTTGTTCTTCATAGTTCATTTGGTTGTTGGAAGTAAACAATATAGTGGGGCACCAGTAGGTGTATTTCATGTGTGATGGAATATAATGAATCAGATTTGTGTTTGAATTCATAGTTTGTGAAAAAACATATTGATCCCACAATTTAAGGAATTTTGATAATGTAAATTAATGAATAAGACAAATATTTAAAAATGTTTGTTTTGTTTTATTTTATCCCCAACACACATATCATTTCCACAATCCGGTGTTTTTAGATGGTTTATTTGAGGTAAAATAGGTTCCGTGGGTTTAAAATTATTAGAAGAATGTGGAATTAGTTTATCATTTTCAGATTAGTATTTGAATATATTTGATGTTAAGTATACATAACCACATAGCGGTGATATAATAAATTGTAAATGAGAAGATACGATAAGTTAAAATAGTGTTTCTTTTCTAGAAACCAGTAATTCAGTAAGTCCTCGTATAGATTGGGTGGTTTTAATGAAATTTATTATATTTAAAAACATGAAATACCAAGGAAATGTGAATTTTAACTATGAAAATTTCCCTTTAAATGGTGTTTCACTAGATATATTTTATATGGGTAAAAAAAAAAGAAACATTAATTTTATATATGATGTAGTGGTGGATTGTGTTTGAGTTTGGGATTTTTAAAAGGTCTATATTTATGGGTTTTTATGTAAAATTTTATATCTAAGGTTTAATATTCCAAAATTTTAATTTTTTTTATAAATATTTGGAGTCCCACTCCATGTGAAAGAAATTTTAACCATTTTTCAAGAACCATGAAAATTCATAGAGGTGTTTTCCAAGTAAAGTAAATCATTTTCGTAGTTTTATAATTTTATTAAATATTATTCCCTTGTTGTTTCACATGTTTTGTTGTGAGAAAATGTTTATATAAAAAGTTATGAGTGTATAAAATAACATTGTGTAATGAATTTTGGGATTTTAAAAAATAATTTCATCATTTTTGAACTGTAACATTGTATGAAAAGTCATATTGATTGTTTTTGTATGTGATGATTTCCAGAAATAGTGTAAAAAATTTATAGTGAAGAAAGATCAATTTTTTTCATAATAATGTTCTAGATGTTTTAGGGATATGATTATTTGGATTATATTATTCCTCAAAATTTACCATAATTAATCACTTAATTCATTTTTTTGATTAAGTTGTGTGAGAGGCCTTGAATGATCCAAAGGCCCAAAAGGAATAGGTGTCCGTTGAGAATAAATTTAAGGCAATTTTTAGTTTGAATTTTTATTTCTATTTTAATTTCAATTTTAAAGAAAAATATATGGTAATTTAAGATAGAATGTACCATCACTACTAGAATCTAGTGTTTCCCCAACAGTAGTATACCAATAGTTTCTTCAGACCATTACTATAGCTTAAAAGAAGAAAACATTTTCCAATAGTTTGTTCAAACCATTGGCAATATTTAAATATTCTTAATATTTCCCAATGGTTTGCCAAAAACTTTGGGAAATAATTATTTTCTCTATGGTATACCAACAGTTTATCAAGAACGTTGGTAAAGAGAGGCTTTCCCAACGGTTTGTAAAAACTTTCGGGAATGTTTTCCCCCAAATACGTAGCGCCCCATCTCCCCCTCGTCCTGATTGCAAACCCTAATATAGAGATCCTCCCAAAGCCTTCTCGGCCACGAAACTCCTTCCTGCTATAGATCCATCTTCAATCAAACAAATTATTATTTCTATACTTAAAATTAGTAAGTGTTACCTTAGTTTTAGTATTCTTCCTCTCTTTTTCTGTTTTCTATTTTGATTTTGGATAAATTAGAGTTCATTCTCTCTTTGGTGTACTGAACACTTTAATTTGTTTTATGTTTTTTATTCTACACTTCAAACATAGTAAAGGGATTTTTTAGTGGGGTGATATGGTACTTTATTTGGACATGAGTTTAGTTGAAAATTGGATTTGGATTCTGGCGTTGGTTGAATGATGGATTGGAATTGTGAACACCCCCACCCCCACAACCCCTGGACACATCCCACCCCGCTAGAAAACCCCTACCCCTGGACCCCCCAGAGGACAACCCCCACCCCTACACCCCCACCCGCTAGACACCCCCACCCCTTGGATAGCTCCCTTCCCCACCCCTGGACACCCGAGCCCCTTGGACACCCCCACCCTTTGGACAACCCCATCCCCACCCCCCGGACACCCACACTGTAACACCCCGAGCTTCCACAATACACTTCTCTTTCAATAATGCAATAGCTTGCATTGTACGCAAGTTCGAGATTTTAATGAACCGCAACCAATCAAAATAGCCATTTTGAATAGTAATACCCACTTTTGGAAATTATATATATTTTATATTTGAAAATGGACTTCATATGTGGATTTGGAATATCAAATTAGCATATGTTGAATATTTGGTATTTTTCTGAGAACTTCCAATTTTTTATGAATTGTGGAAAATACTTAAAAACAACTTCTTTAATCAAAATAATTTATAGCGATAAATTATACTATTCAGTGGTTTTAAATTATAATTAGAATATATTTTTACCATTTTATCCAATGGTGTTCATTAGAATTAATTTCACTTTGAAAGTGGACGTAAACAATTGTCAATATTTTGATATATATTGTTTCTTAAAAACATGCTATTTGTTGTGACAGTGGGAATTAATTATAAAAATAATTAATTCAACTTATATTTTTGGAATTTTTTAAAATAGAAATAATTTTTGAATTAGGAATATCAATTATAGCTTAGGGTGAAATTTTGGCATTGTTCTGAAAAACTTCAATTTTTGATCAAGAGTGAAACCACTAAGTGGTAGTTAAAAAACTGATTTTTCATTTAAATGAAACATTAACACTTCTGTGATTTGAATTTCAAAAATCTGACATACATGGTTTTCATTAGGAAGTAAAATTTGGTTCAATGAGATTAAAATAATTTTTTTGGTGAATAGTAACTTTTAAGTTTAATTAATCTCGAGTAAAGGTAATTAGTGAAATTTAAGGTAAAAATGATATTATAAAAATATGAAAATACCTTTAAACATGTCCTAAACTTATTTTATGATTCATGGCTGACCAAGAAAATCCATGGGTCAACTGGGGGACCCCATGGAGCCACTTGGGTAAGAAAATAACATTAATAACTTTTTATTTAAAGTAAAAATAAAATTGTCACAAACACGAGTTGTTTTAATAAAACAATTATTACATGGGGTTATATAAGTTAAATGTTTTACTATAAATATTCATTGGAAAGATAAAGCTACTTCCAACATGTGATATATAATATTTTTATGATTTACCTAAGATTCTTTATTTTTCATTTATGTCATACCTTTATGGTTTCCATTATGGGTAAACACGATATCTTCATTTTAGGAAGTGCGGACTACCGCCCCCTCAAAGTGATTTGAATCGTTAATGCCATATGTGGGCTGTATAAATGATGGAGTAAATGATATTATATATGATATTATACTGGAATTATAATATACCTTTATATCATTGTGATTTCATTCCATTAAATATGAACTAGAAATGAAAGTAGCGTTCATGCGTACGTACGGCTTGCCGTCTCCATGAACGGTACATTTCATTTCTTACCTCTAAATGTTACGTAATATTATGAATGAATGTATATACTGGATATATATTATATATTCGATATCTAAATCATGAATATAATTCTGGATAGCATGTATATTTCACCACATGAACAACTTGTAATTATAAGAAGTTTATTTTTGACTCAAGTAGCAAAGATCGACAAAATGACCGTTATTAACTTAAATAATTACATAATGTTCATAACATGGTAATAAGTGATATTAAAGGAATAATAAACATGAAAAAGGTTCTCAATAAAATTGAAATTAAATCTAGTTTATTATTCATGAGATTAAAGAATGGTCGAGTGAAGTCGGACACGAGGTAATGGAACTTCTTAACACAATTTCCATTCTTTGGGTTAATATCCTACTTTCAAATTATGTCATTATATTATAATGTCCTATATTGTATTTGTATTTTATTTATGTGTAATTATAGTGAATAAACATAATAGATTTATTTTATTTAAAAAATGTTCTTTGTAAGGGACTTCATCTCAATCTCCTTTCATTGAGGCATATTTTGTTTTATACACAACTTTCTTTTATATGGTCTATAAAACCCTCTGACTTTTACGTTTATTCAAAAGGTTTTCTTTTATAATTATGTTATTTTTAAATGATTTCAAAAAAGATATATTTCTCTAAAATATATGAAAATACAGTGCCAATGTATACATATTTAACGCAAGCTTAATTTTTTTTAGAAAACCCAACTCTCGAGTGTGGTAGACATGAAGGGATTGGGCATGGACCCATCATGGCCTGTAATTAGTCGAGCAGTCTCAGTATTAGTTATTTTGTTTTCAGAAGCTTGCATAATGTTTTCAAAAAAACACTGGAGTATATTTGATCTATTTTAATCGTAAGTATCTTCTAAAAAAATTGCATCGGCAGGTATCATGAGACAAACTAGTGTCTTGGAACGAGACCTTGAAAAAATATTATTTGTGGTCTTGGAAAAAGGCTTTGGCTATGTAGTTATGATAGTCTGTCATTATGAATTACATCATTATGAAAGTGGTTATTGATATTTCATTTGATTATTCGACCAGTAGAATATCCATGTGAATAAATAAATGACATTATTTCATTTTACTTTTTCCATATTATGCTAAAGTTCAAGTTTAAAAGGCTTTTGTTTTAGTTATACATTGCCTTAAATGTTATGTTTATTTATGAAAGCTTCCGCTATATTTTTATCCTTACTGAGCATCTGAGATCACCCCTTTCAATGTTACAGTTTTTCCAGGATGTGATGAAGTATATTTTGAATGACCTGCAGGGATAGTATGAAGGGATATGAAGACATTATATTTTTTTAGTTTTGTTTTACTTTATAATGTAATGTAAGACTTATGAATGTATCTAGTGTTTCCAAGGCTACTAAAATAATCGGTCTTTCGAGACTTATTCTTTTGTGATCATGCCAATGTTACGCAATAACGCACCAACTCTGGGTAACTGGGGTCGGGGTGCTACAGTTGGCATCCGAGGCAGTTTAGTACTATCCTTGGAAGCTAGATTTAGATAAACACTGATTAGAGTACATAGCCCAAAGATAGACTTTGAGGATTAGTATTGAAGAACTTCCTAGAATTTTGGTATTATAGATATTTTATGAGTTTTCCGAGCAATACATCCCTGTCTGGATACGAGCAGGTAGAGGCAGCTCTAGCATAGATGTACCTAGGGGTAAAACCCGAAAACACTGCTTTGAGGAAGACTCGAACGGGAACTGGTGCACGACAATGGGCCTTGCTGCACTCTTGGTTACAAATATCCCGTGGGATATGCTTAGTATAATTCTCATTTTCTTTACAAATCATAATGAAGGGTTTATGAGTATATACTCCCTCAAAGAAAACATTTCTTTTTATTAATATGGATTATATCTCTAAACTGTTCAATTTATGTTAAGTGCTTTACAAGTTACAGAATTATGTATTTTTATTCATAAACTGATCTAGTTTATGCCATTTTTTAGAAATGGCACCTAGTGGAAGGAATGGAAACCATATCAATGCATGTACTCCATGTAGGGATTTCCCTCCTACTCAAGATAATTATAATGGAGCAGGTGATAAAACTGGTTCTGATCAGCTTATCACCATAATGGGACAACTCACTCAGTCTATGAATAACAACCTTACTCGTATGGAGCACGCTCAGCCACAACGTGGAGGATCAATGTTAGACCGCTTCATGAGGCAACAACCACCAACATTCAATGGAATTAAAAGTACCTTAGTAGCTGAGAAATGGATAAATTCCTTAGAGAAAATATTCTATTCCTTGGGGAGTAGTGAAAGGGAAAAGGTTATCAGGGAAGTTTACCGCCTCACTGGAGATGTTGATCAATGGTGGTCCTTTATTCAAAATACAAAGGAAGATATAGAAGTATCAAGTATGGAATGGAGAGTGTTCAAAGATCTTTTCTAAGAAAAATACATTCCTCGTGACCATCGAGCAGATATGGAAATGAAATTTCTGAGTCTGAGACAAAAGGAGGATGAGAATGTCACAAAGTATGATGCCAACTTTACAAGGTTAGCGAGGTATTTTGCAGATTATATACGTAAACCAAGAAGTAAGATTTATCGTTTCTTTTATGGGTTAAAACCATTTCTCCGTCGAGCTTTAGTATCTCAATCCTTCTCATCGTACAAAGATATTGTCTCATGTGCTATCAAGACAGAAAAGGAATTTTCTAAGTCATATGACAACAAAGTAAAGAAAGAGAAGAAGAGAACTGTGGAACAAGAGACAGATAAAGGGAAAAAGGGAAAGAAGTATTTTCCATTATGTGATAATTGTGGGAAGAATCACCCTGGTGCTTGCCTAAAAGGAATGAGAGTTTGTTATAAATGTGGAGAAAAAGGTCACCAGGCTCGTGATTGCAAGGGAAAGAAAGAGGCTATCAATGTTGAATGCTACAATTGTAGGGAAATGGGGCATTATGAAAATGAATGTCCTAAGCATTAGGGAAACTTACCTCAGAAAAGGCCAAGGGATCAAGGACAATCTTATGCTGTTACTACAGTTGAAGTGGAATAATTAATGTATTGGTGCTTTTGGACTCAAGGATTATATTCTGGTTATAAGAATAATGTGATATATATATATATAAGGATTGTACTACAGTACTTGTTGTTTTAATTAAGGTTTTAATATGATGAATGGTAATCATATTTTTAGTATGTGAAAATAAGAGAAACTTTACTTTATTTGGGGAATCAGATGTTACAATTGATCTTGGAATTTAGATACCATTTAGAGAAAGTCTGGACATAGGTATTTTGGATAACTATAAAGGTTGGAATGGATTAAGTTGGACTTCGGATAGTATTGTTTAAGGTTAAAATAATTTTGATGATTTGTTTTGGAATATTATACTATAGTTTTTGGAAAAGGACAACCTGCAGGTTGAGGGATAACCCGTCGCGTCGGACAAAGCTGCAGGAATCGAACCCACAACCATAGTGTGATAGGCCTTTATTACCTACCACTAGCCTACAGGACGTCCCTGATTATTAAAAAATAGTTTTCCTAATCTTAATGGTATGTGTTAATATTTTAAACCTTGTACAAATAGGATAAACATAATATTTTTGAGTTCTATTATCTTTTTGAGTAAAAGATGAGTTTGTGGTCGAAATTAATGAAGGTTGAAACTCTACTTGTCAAGCATAAATATATATATACCTATCTATTATTCTATGAATAAATTAATTCATAAACTTTAGTAAAGGGATATTAAAACAAAAAAATGTGTTATCCTAATACCTTATCACTTGTTGAACTTATAATATTTTAAATCAACATAGATTGAAGGTTTTGAGGCCCTTAATTTTACACTTGTTTGTGATTGATGACCTCAATCACTCCATACAAATATTTACATTTTTCCTCCAATTATATGTCTCTAATTGCCACTATTGTTCTCCTTATCGAGATCATAATTTTGTGGTGACTTTTTCATTTCTCTTTCCCTCTTATTAAGGCTAAATTTTATTAACCTTATTTCCGATGTGGGTTTTCCACAAAGGTATTTTCTATTTTCAACCATTTATTTTCAAAGAAAAATTTCAAATTGAGATGACACAATTTATTGAAGGAGGGGAGAATGTAACACCCTGATCTTCCACGATACGCTTCTCTTTCAATAATGCAATAGCTTGCATTGTACGCAGGTTCGAGATTCTAATGTACCGTGACCAATCAAAATAGACATTATGAATAGTAATACCAACGTTTTGAAATTATATATATTTTATATTTCAAAATGGACTTCATATGTGGCTTTGGAATATCGAAATTAGCCTATGTTGAATTTTTGGTATTTTTCTGTGAACTTCCAATTTTTTATGAATAATGAAAAATACGTAAAAACAACTTTTTTAATCAAAATAATTTATAGCGATAAATTATACTATTGAGTGGTTTTAAATTATTATTAGAATATATTTTTACCATTTTATCCAATGGTTTTCATTATAATTAATTTCACTTTGAAATTGGACATAAACAATTGTCAATCTTTTGATATATATTATTTCTTAAAAACATGCTATTTTTTATGACAGCAGAAATTAATTATAAAATTAATCAATGAAACTTATATTTTATTAATTTTTTAAAATAGGCATTATTTTTGAATTCAGAATATCAATTATATCTTAGGGTGAAAGTTTGGCATTGTTCTGAAAAACTTCAATTTTTTATGTATAATGAAACCACTAAGTGGTAGTTAAAAAACTGATTTTTCGTTTAAATAAAACATTACCACTTCTGTGATTTGATTTTCAAAAATCCATCATACATGGTTGTCATTAGTAAGTAAAATGTGGTTCAATGATATTAAAATAATTTCTTGGTGAATAGTAACTTTTAAGTTTAATTAATCGTGATTAAATGTAATTAGTGAAATTTAAGGTAAAAATGATATTATAAAAATATGAAAATACCTTTACACTTATCCTACCATTATTGTATGAGTCATGGCCGAACAAGAGAATCCATGGGTCAACTTGGGGACCCCATGGAGCCACTTGGTTAAGAAAATGACATTAATAACTTTTTATTTAAAGTAAAAATAAAATTGTCACAAACATGAGTTGTTTTAATAAAAAAATTATTACATGGGGTTATATAAGTTGATGTTTTTAATATAAATATTCATTTGAAAGATAAATAGATTTCCTACATCATGGTAATTTTTTTTGTAATTTTAGACATTATATAAATTAAATTTTTTAGGACACTATGATGATGCAGCGATTACCTCATTAATTAACCAATTAAATAAAATGAAAAGATAATGTAAAATCCAAGACATACACATGTAAAAAACCTATTGGATGAGTATAGTTCGAACCCTTATCACCTCATCTTCAAAATATATAATTTCTGGACCTTTGAAATCCGAAAAGCATCTCATAATAATGTAACATTTCATGAGTTTCCAAGAGTGCCCCTCCTCTCATCTTATAAAAGGCCCCCACCACTACCACCTTACTCACACCATCAAAGCCATTTTTCTCGGCCATCCCCTAACCATTTTGTCTCTAAAAATCCCACTCTTACTCCTAGAATCCTCACTTTGGGCAGAAGTCTTCCCAAGGAAGCCTTTGAGCTCAAATCAAAAAGTGTTACCCATTTTAAAGGTAGTGTTTTCTCTTGTGTTCTTATGTTTTATTTTGCTTATCCAACCCCCTAAACTGTTTTTATTCATTTCTTTTGTAACAACACCAGTATCCTAAATATATTAGGATTTTTTTATAAGAAGGATTCAATCTAAACTTACACACACCTACATCTAATGGTTAAAGAACATATTGTTTCTGTGGATGGCGAATTTCTGTCTCATGAAACGATGATTGTTCAACACTCATATAACAGCTTCAAAGGTGGCCATTAAGATGTCACTATATTTATATGTGATATATAATATTTTTATGTTTTACTTAAGCTTCTGTATTTTTCATTTATGGCATACCTTTATGGTTTCCATTATTGGTAAACATGATATCTTCATTTTAGGAAGTGCGGACTACCTCCCCCTCAAAGTTATTTGAATCGTTAATGTCATATGTGGGATGTATAAAGGATGGAGTAAATGATATTATATATGATATTATACTGGAATTATAATATACCTTTATATCATTATGATTTCATTCCATTAAATACGAAATAGAAATGAAAGTAGCGTTCATGCGTACGAACGACTTACCGTCTCCATGAACGATACATTTCATTTCTTACCTCTAAATGTTACGTAATATTATGAATGAATGTATATACTGGATATATATGATATATTTGATATATAAATCATGAATATAATTCTAGATATAATGGATATTTCACCACATGGACAACATGTAATTACAAGAAGTTTATTTTTGACTCAAGTACCAAAGATCGACAAAATAACCGTTATTAACATAAATAATTACATAATGTTCATAACATGGTAATAAGTGATATTAAAGCAATAATAAATATGAAAAAATGTTCTTAATCAAATATAAATTAACTGTAGTTTATTATTCAGGAGATTAAAGAATGGTTGAGTGAAGTCAGACACGAGGTAAGGGAACTTCTTAACCCAATTTCCATTCTTTGGGTTAATCTCCTACTTTCAAATTATGTCATTTTATTATAATGTCTTATCTTGTATTTGTACTTTCTTTATGTGTACTTATAGTGAATAAACATAAGATCTATTTTATTTAAAAAATGATCTTTTTAAGGGACTTCATCTCAATCTCCTTTCATTGAGGCATATTTTGTTTTATACACAACTTTCTTTTATATGGTGTATAAACCCTTTGACTTTTAGGTTTATTCAAAAGGTTTTATTTTATAATTATGTGATTTTTAAATGATTTCAAGAAAGAGATATTTCTCTCAAATATATGAAAATCCAGTGCAAATGTTTACATATTTAACGCAAGATTAAAAATGTTTTCAGAAAACCCGACTCCCGAGTGTGGTAGACAGGAAGAGATTGGGAATGGACCCATCATGGCCTCTAATTAGTCGAGCAGTCTCAGAATTAGTTATTTTGTTTTTAGAAGCTTGCATAATGTTTTAAAAAAAACATTGGAGTAAATTTGAGCTATTTTAATCGTAAGTATCTTCTAAAAAAATTGCATCGGCAGGTTTCATGAGACAAACTAGTGTCTTGGCATGAGGCCTTGACAAAATCTTATTTGTGGTCTTAGAATGAGGATTTGGCTATGTGGTTATGATAGTCTGGCATTATGCATTCCCTCATTATGAAAGTAGTTATTGACATTGCATGTGATTATTCGACCAGTAGAATTTCCATGTGAATAAGTAAATGGAATTATTTCATTTTACTTTTTCCATATTATGCTAAAGTTCATGTTTAAAAGTCTTTTGTTTTAGTTATACATTGACTTACATGTTATGTTTATTTATGAAATCTTCTGCTATATTTTTATCATTACTGAGCATCTGACCTCACCCCTTTCAATATTTTTAATTTTTCCAGGATGTGATGAAGTATATTATGAATGACCTGCAGGGATAGTATGAGGGGATATGAAGACAAGAAATTTTTGTATTTTTATTTTACTTTATAATGTAATTTAAGACTTATGCATGTATCTAGTGTTTCCAAGGCTACTAAACTAGTCGGTCTTTTGAGACATGATCTTTTGTGATCATGCCAATGTTACGCAATAACGCACCGACTCTGGGTAACTGGGGTCGGTGCGTTACACACACCCTTTAGAACGCCCCTCCCCCACCCCCTAGACACCCCCACCCCCTGGACACCCCTACCCTCCCTGGACACCCCTCACCCCCATGGACAACCCCCACCCCCTTGGACAGCCCCCCCCCCCCCCCCCCCTCACTAACTCCACCACCGCTAGACACCCCCACCCACTGGACACCCTCCACCCCTTGGACAACCCGCCCCCACCTTAGATATCCCCCCTTGAAACCACCACACCGCCTAGACAACACCGCAAATCCTAAGTGGTTGACCCAATTTTTAAATTGGAATTAACAATGTAGTTGAGTTCCCCTTTCCCCAATGACATTTTCTAAGTGATCCCTAGAGCCTTATAAATTGAATATGTCATGTTTTTATGAATTGAATTTTTCATGTTTTGGTAAATTGAATATGAAATGTTTTGATAGTTCTGAACCTTATGAAGTGTTCTGGAGATATCCTCTTCTTCGAAGGATTAAAGTTATTATTGATGATGCCTCTATAGGTAGTCTAGGTCCTGGGGGTTGTAGTGCTATCTTCAGGAATCACCTCAGTCATATCCTTGGATGCTTCTTGGGTAGTTGTGGAATCACCACCTCTCTTGAAGCTGAGATGATGAGTTTAATACATGATATTTCCTTCTTCATGATCCTTGGTTAGAAAAATTTATTGAAAGAAAGTGATTCGACAACCGTCGTGTAAGCGATTTGGAATTGCATAACACATCTCGCATGGCCTATTACTACCGATTAGATGAACTCCACCCATTCGCTTATCGATCTCCACTATATCATCACATATGTTTATTGAGAAGAAAACAGGGTGGTATATGGCCAGAAAAACCTAATTTAAATCAAGACATTACCTAGTTCAAAGACCTCCCTATTGTTTGACTTCCGTTGCATGAAAAATATTGTAATATGATCTTGTATTTCAAACTCCTATAAAATCTTTATTTAATAATAGTTGGGCATTAGCCATTTTGGGACAAGGCATCATCTTTAAAAAAATAGAATATACTCTAAATTCATTCAGTACACTCTTCATATTGTAAGGTTCCCCTAACAGCATGGGAGATAGGTGGACTATATCATCCCGCCTTTTTGTTACATAACTTTTCATTACATTTTTCAAACAGAGGATCTTTAAAATCATATGTCTTGGAAATCCGGAACATAATACATGAAAAAAACATAAAACATCCTTATAATACACTTATAATGATTCATCATTGGTTCATCTTATGTAAAATTACTACAATTCATAACCTGGATACATACATCAAAGGAAAGGTTGAGAAGAAGGCCCAGTAAGGAAAACAAGGGAATCAATTTACTTGTGAAATCAATAAGAACTCGATAAAAACATAAATACATGAGAAATGGAGGCAGATGAATTTCATAATGAAAAAAGTTGAACCATAACATGAATATGTGGATACAACATTTAATTTAGACATTCCTGAACATATCACCAATGTTCGTCCCCAAGGTGTCTTAAAAATTACCATGGTTATTCACCAAGGTATCGTGAAACTTGTCATCTATAAAGATTAAATTCTTTATCCAATGAATTGGAGAAATATCAGGTTAAACCCTTAATATGTATTAAAATTCACGTGATCTAGATAGATCATAATCAAACATTTCATAAATAACCCATAGATAACAAAATAAATGGTTTTCATTTCAAAATTTTGACGTTTTAAAAGTTCTTAAAAAATAAGATTATTATGTCATTTATTACCCAAAGAAAGGAAGTGAGGGTATTATGTATGTCAATTATAGAACCAAATATATCATTTTTTATTTATGAACAACCGTAGAAATGAAATAGATCGGGGTATTCACATAAATAAAACAAGATAATTTCTGGAGAGAAAGAGAGGATTTTTTAGATGGAAATACTACAGCATAATGGCTATATAACATCCTTTTAGAAAAAATTAAAAAGAAAGGTTACAAGGGTAAACCACTACTATATAAACCCTAATATAGTATAAAGGAAGAAGAAAATGGATATAATAATATGGTATGGATTTTTGAATGTCATACCATATGAAAAGGAAACTTGAAAGGAAAGATAAGATGCAATTTCTCTAACAAAAAAATTCGCAGCCTAACAACATCACTTAAAAATTCCGAAAAAATCAATTGATGAGAGTGGAAAGGGTATATTATCATTTGTAAATGAAATTTACAGTAGTAAAGATATAGAATAACAAGCCGTAACATAATAAAATGGAACTATAATACATAACATAAATGAAGTCATGACTTAAAAGAGGAGGGTGAAAATTTTTCTTAACTTGAAGAGTAACTTCGAAATACTGATTTTCGGGAAATTAGAAAGCTTGAGGGTGCATTGGGAGGACTCCATGGGAGGTAGAAAGACCAGAACTTCATGGAGGAGGATTTTTTAATGAAAAGAATGGGGGAATGGCTTAGTATTTATAGGAATAGTGAGGGAATAAATTATTAATTTCTAATGGACACCTCATCGGTGGAATTTGCAAAAACATGGGCATTACCTTGGTATTTTCCCATGGTATTGGCCACATGGGACACCTCATAACATATCTTACTATTAACAACTCAACCAGATTATTTACATCAGGATTACATCCTCAATGATGTCATTAAACACCCGAAACTCAAAATTGTATTTTTACTATTCACCAAAAAATCAATTGTTTCAGAAAAATCTGAAAAACTCACTCTAACCTAATATCGATGATCTAAATTCAAAAATTAACTCCATTTTATTAAAATTATCTCTTAAATAGTTTTCATTTAATTTTTAAATATAATCATTATTTATTCCAAAAATACAACTTCAAAACTATTAATCATGTTGTAACACCTTAAGAAAGTAATCAAGGTCCCATAAAATTATAATATAATCATAAGACAATAAATTCAAAATTTATGATTTAATTTTATGAAAATGCATTTCCAATTTAAATTATTAAATTAATTATAAAATTTTAATTAAAATATTTATGACATATAAAAATACCAAAACATAAACTATGACCATTTTTTCACATTTAAGATGTCTAAAATGTATTTATACATTCATGGGAGAAGTTTATATATTTTTGGTCTATTTACTATTCATTACTATTCATTACTATTCATATGTGTATGTTACTATTCATACTTTACTATTCACTAAAGATTTTGTTGATCTTATTAGACTCTAAATTTCTTACTGAACACAACTGTACAAGACCATTTTTTTTGAAAATAAATTCTTATTATTAATTATTTAAAAATACATAAATATTTTAAAATACCCCCTTTTTTCAAATTTCATCAATAATATGGAACTTCTATAAATTAATCCAATATTTATCTGGACATTTTAAAGTCATGAATTTTACCATAATAAGAAGTAAAAATTTTATTTATACAAAAGGATTATAGAAGGTAAGTAAGGCTTCGTTACACAGCCCCTTATAACACTTGCATAGGACCTAAGTGTAAGGTGTGCTGTGGTGATAGAATCTTGGGGTGGCTCAGACAATGTTGCCCGAGTGGTGATTTCTATCACCTTGAACTTCTCACTTCAGCAATTCTGTTCAAGATTCACATGTTGAAGTTCAGCTTGGGCTTGGTACAGAGCAAAGCCTAGTGATGATACCTATTTCTCAAGCTCCGAAAATGGGCTTCATATGGCTCGATTCTACTAGATGACTCTATCGACTCTTCTTTTTGTATTAATTAACCAAGATCATTTGAATTTATAAAGAATAATTATAAGGTTTATATTTTTGTTTCCAACAGTCATATTGACCAATGGTCATATAACAGTCGCAACCCAATAGTCTCATTTAATTTTACTCACTTCATTAATTAAAAGATATATTTTTGTCGAGTATAAAATAAAACACACAAATTTATTAAATAAATATTATTAAAAATATCGGGTCGTTACATTCTTCACCCCTTAAGAAATTTCATCCCCAAAATTTTAACTCCTACCCTAAGAAGAGAAAAGGTGAGGGTACTTCTGCCCCATAGACTCCTCTGGTTCCCTTGTGGCTTCCCCGCATTTTTGGTTCCTCCACAACACCATAAGAAGGTGAGTAGTCTTGTTGCGTAGAACCTTGTCTCTACAATCCAAGATCTCCACCGGCTGCTCCTCATAAGAGAGGTCATGCTCCAATAGAACCACCTCTAAATTTAGTACATGTGAAGGGTCAGGTATGTACTTTCTCAAGAGGGATACATGGAAGACATCCTGAACTTGAGCTAGATTTGGATAAAGTGCAAGCCGATAAGCCACTACTCCTACGCGATCAAGGATTTTATAGGGGCCAATGTACCTAGGGATGAGCTTACCTTTCTTCCCAAACCTCATGAATCTCTTCCAAGGTGAAATTCGAAGAAAGAATTTGTCCCCAAAATCAAAATCCAAGTCCCGTCGATGGTTTTCAGCATAGCTTTTCTACCGACTCTGAGCTTCCTTAATGTGTTACTAGATGGAATTGAATTTTTCTATCATCTCTTGCACAAGATCTGGACGAAGAAGCTTTCTCTCACCAGCATCATCCCAATAAGTAGGAGTTCTACATAGCTTCCTATATAGAGGCTCCTAGGGTGCCATTTTAATTCTTGAGAGGAAGTTGTTGTTGTAAGAGAACTCAACTAAAGGGAGATGTTTATCCCATTCACCTTTAAATTCCATTGAGCATGTTCTCAGTATATCCTCAGGTGTTTGAATAGTTCTTTCTGATTAGCCATTAGTTTGAGGGTTATATGCCATACTGAAATTCAATTCAGTGCTTAGATCACATTGAATAATTATACATAATTTTGATGTGAACCTTGTATCATGATAAGATACGCTTGAAAGTGGAACTTCATACAGCCTTACCCCTTCCTTCACGTAAATCCTGGAAATTTGATCAAGAGATAAATCTTCTTGAATAGAGATAAAATGGGCAGTCTTGGTGAGACGGTCCACAATAATCCATATCACATTGTTTCCTTTGGTAGTTCTTAGGAGACCAATGATGAAGTCCATAGTGATATTGTCCTACTTCCATGCTAGTATGGGTAGTGGCTGCAATACCCCTTTAGGAAGTTGTTGCTCCGCCTTTACTTGAAGACATTCCAGGCACCATGAAGTGTAGTAAAAAATCCAACTTTTCATATTATCCCACGAATAATGTTCACGAAAGTCCCTAAACTTCTTTGTGCTTTTAGGATGTATAGATAAATTAGAGCTATGAGCTTCATCCATCAGCTCCTTCTTTATTTCCGAAGTAGATGGAACACATAGTCTTGTATGAAATTTTAGTACACCTTCTTGATCAATATTGAACTCAAGAAACTTCCCATCCTTCAAAGCCTCAAAATTATTCTGTAACAAAAGATCTTCTTTCTGATCTTTCATGAGCTTCTCTAGTAATGATGATTGTGAAACCATTTGGGTTAGGGTTGATGATGTACCTTACCTTATAATTCCCATGTCCACTTTTACTAGGTCACTGATCAAAGGATCTCTTTGAATCATCATCATGGAAAGAACAACTGGGTATTTCATACTTAATGCATCAGTAACATTGTTTTCTCTTCTGGGATGATAATGAATTGAAAAATCATAATCTTTGAGAAGTTTCAACCATCTCCTTTTCTCATGTTCAATTCGTTTTGTGTGAAAATATACTTAAAACAGTGATGGTCTATGTATATATCACATTTCTCCCCCTAAAGATAGTGCCTCCATATCTTCAGAGAAAAAATAACCGTAGCCAGCTCCAGATCATGCATAGGATAATTATGCTCATGAGTCTTCAACCGTCGAGATGCATAAGCAATGAACTTTTCATTTTTCATGAGGACACACCCAAGCCATTTCATAGACACATATCAAAAATAAAAAATCCTTCTCCACTTGAGGGTAGAGTTAACATGGGTGCAATAAAAAATATCTTCTTCAGTTCTTGGAAACATGCCTCACACTCCTTTTTCTAGATGAAGTTGACACCTTTTCGAGTAAACTTGGTTAATGGATTAGAATGTCATGAATAGTTTTTCACAATCCTCCTATAATATCCCGTTAGTCCAAGGAAACTATGAATCTCAATTATTGTTGTAGGATGAGGCCACTCCTCTACAAATTTTGTCTTTGTAGTGTTAGCTGTGATTCTTTCATTGGTAACAATGTTCCGCAAGATAGAAACTTGGTGTAATCAGAATTCACATTTTCTAAACATCCCAAAAAGCCTATCCTTCCATAGAGTTTGCAAAATAACCCTTAGCTGATCATCATGCTCCTCGACACTTTTGGAATATATCAGAATATCATCAATAAAAACTACCACAATGTTATTAAGGTAGTTTTTAAATACTCTATTCATCAAATCCATCAAAATAGCAGGTGCATTAGTCAGTCCAAAAGGCATAACAACAAACTCATAATTCCTATATCTTGATTGGAAGGCCGTTTTTGGAATATCTCACTACAACAACCGCAGCCCTTAGCGGCAGTTTTTTCCCATTTAGTGGCGGTTTAAACCGCCGCTAAATGGGTTGGCGGCGGTTTACAAAAACCGCCGCTAAACATGGCGTCAACAATCTTTTAGCGGCGGTTTTTTCTATTTCGTGGCGGTTTAAAAAATGTGTCGTAGATTCCTCATTTCCCGGCGGTTTCTCTCCATTTAGCGGCGGTTTTATGGGTCTGCCACATTTTTTTATTCGCGGCGGTTTTAACCGCCGCAAAATTATGCCGTTTGATTCACCTATTTTGCGGCGGTAAAAACCGCCGCTAAATATAAACGTAATATATTTAGCGGCTGTTCAAACCGCCTCTAAATGCTGCCCATCAAGGCATTTAGCGGCGGTTAAAACTGCCGCTAAATGCTACCATGTATGGCTTTAGCGGCGGTTAAAACCGCCGCTAAATGCTGAACTGGAAAAAAATAATTTTGGTTCTACTGCACCACTGCCCTGAAAAATAAATCAAACCAGAATATAGAGATCACCTAGGTTTCATGGGGATCTCGACCCCCTTCTTGGTAGTGTAGGATAGTGGTATAATAAATAGAGAAACAACATACAATAATTAAATCAACGATAAATGAAAGACAAAGCATTGGATGAATAATATAAACTAAATATAAAAGGCCAATGACAATTTACAACCATGAATTCATGTCCAGATGAAGATAAAAAACTAAAAAATAGTATACATATAGAAGGTAGCATGATACACATATCACAAACTGAACCACAATTCCTTCCTCTATGAAATCCCTTGTTTACCACAAGCACATTCACATAAGCCTATACCCGACTTTCAATGAAATTTCTTAGTCATTCCATCACCTAACCATTTAATACATTGTTCCCCAGCATGAACAAGGGTGGAACCTAGATCCATCCCACTATAATCATTACCCTTTAAACATCACCTTTGAGTTCGACGATAACTTTGGGATAAAATAAGATCATTAAGTTAGAGTCCAAGTAACTATACCTAGGTAGTCCATACTCCAAGTTTACAAGTGAGATATTGGTAAAAGACCAAAACATCCACATAAGATCATTGACTGAGCCTAGAATGACATTCATCTAGTGATCAAGTCAAAGGAAACAGTTGGTGTCCAAAAGTCTGTCCAAGGCATTCCTACACAAGAACTCAGGTATCACACAAGAACTAACCATGCCTTAATAAAAACCATGCATCCCGCATGAAACATTGATAAAACCTATTTATCACCTCTAAGACACTTCCATCACTTCTACTACCTAGAAGGACATTTTTACTATATCTGACACGATGTTCCCCAAATTAGGAGTGTCTAAGTCATGAAAAAAGAGATAAACCAACTGCTCATAAGAGAACTAGGTTAGATTCACCTAAATAGCACATGTGACACTTATCTGATTCACACTCACAAACTCCATAACATTTGTCATAAAAGATGAAACCAACCCGAACAGCGAGTCAGAACACCCAATCCATTTATGAATCGAGCTTACACAATGGGGCTACCCGAATGCTGCTATATAGTAGAAATGGTATTAATATAGGTTACATATATGGAAATGTTTGGTGGCAACTATGTGCCATAAATGTTACATATAAAAACCAACCGTTATCATACTTGTTCAACACATCAAAAATACTACTACTCATCATCTGATGCTGCATCGTCACCCTCTCCACCTTCATCTCCACCACCTGCTGCCACCTGTAAGAACATTATATTGAAAATTAAATATTGTTGCATATTTATAATAAAACTTAAAACCAATAAAAGTTTGCAAACTAAATGATTTTGATTTTTTTGTGATTTACCTGCTCACCACTACCCGATGCACTACCACCGGGGGCATATCTGCTCATATACTGACGCATTTCAAGCAACTCTTTCTGCAAACCAGATATCTGATCCCCCTGCTGGTGAACTGTTTTTCGTAGAGAAGACATCTCCCTCTGAGCATCTTCAGGTATGAAATAACTATAAGCAGGAGTAGATGTAGCTGAAATCCCTGATGGCATGCGAAAGACCTCAGATGGTACAGGTCCCAAACCCATCCCGCACACTCTACCATGATGCTCCTTCCCAAGGACTTTACCAACCAGGCCATCCTGGGAGACTGAGTAGGATTGCCCAGGATTGGCATCCCATATTTCTTTAATTTTTACCTATAAATCAAATATCAATATATATTAACAAAGTAAAAACTGATAATAAGTTATTATAATAAATAATTGACTTCATACCCCAACTTCTCTGGTAGGTTCATTAACAAAACTTACATCTGTTTTTTTATGAACATCCAGCCACAGTTCTGTTTGGGATGCGTCATGCCCTAAACTCTGTGACTGCATTAAACAAAGATAAATCAACAATTAAATATGTTAAATAGATAATATTATCTTATAAATATTTAAACTAATTAAAAGATTACCAATGACATTCGGCTTCTTGAAAAGCTTTTTGAACCCGCAGTGTGCGGGATGACCTGCTTTGCCCGGTTTGAAGCATTTTGTCTTGAGAGATCCTGAAATAAATAAAATTCAATTTAACAGTATTGTATTCAATGTCTATCTCCTCTTCATGTACATGTATAAATGTAAAATGAGGATAATATAATAATATATATTTCAATAGCATCCGCTTCTCATCACGATGTCTATCGACAAAAACCTTCCACTATTCTTTTAGTACCCCACTGGGTAGCTTCTCATACATCTGCTGCAAGGTCAACGAAGTATCGTTGACATCACACCACAACCTCCATTTGAAATCTTTCCATTTTTTCCCAAGAATTTTCAATGTCCACTTCCGTGCTATCACATCAGCAACGGTAAAGTGGAAGAACATCTGTATACAGAAATTCATTTTGAATATATTAGTAACATGACATTCAATTAAACCATAAAGTAATAAAATTACCTTTATCTGAGAATCATAAACTTCATTTTTCCAGTTTGGAGGCATATACCTCCAATCGTCATATGAAATAGGCACGGAAATGGGCTCCGCTGCCAGCTGACCTATAATCTGACCAAGTAAACCTGCGGCGTCATCCGTCGGGACCCCATAAGAATCAAATGGCACCACTATCTTCTCTCCATGCATGTTCCAAACATCATAACTTTTTATGTGTTTTTACACGGTTGCATTGTTTTCATCTGTAATGAGCAAACAATTACTATAAACAAAATGCAATAAATTTATTTAATTAAAATTTGTACCTATGACTGTGACCCTCCAGAATGCCCGTGATGAACTGGGAGGGGCATGTCTCTGCCCCACTGCTGAGGCTCCTGTAGGGGGAGGCGATGACTCATCCTCTAATGAGGCATCCACTGATGGTGTCAGAGATAGTTCAGGGGGAGATGATGCAGGGATGTAGGCAGCTGCTGCCTCAGATGTCATGGGGACAGACGGATCGTCATCTGTCGCAGAAGTAGAAGGAATGGTGTACCGCTTCTTCCTTGGCATTCCTATAATTTAATCAAATAAAATTAAGTTCAGAATATATATTTCAAAAAATTATGCAGAAAAAAAAAATTAAAAATGATAATAGATTCCCAGTACTAACAAACAAAATATATATAACAATGGTAATGAATGACTACAGAAATGAAACAAGTGGTTGCTGAATGAATAAATAATTGTACATACAATCATTTTCCCCTTCAATCATGTCGGTTTCCCGCTCCATTTCTTCATCCAATTAATTCATCCTTGCTAGACTAATATTTTCAATATCATGATGGACAAATAATTCTGCTTCATGTTGTGGATGAAATTCAATTGCAGAGGTCAAATCTTCCACTTCATCACCCATATCATACAAATCTCTTTGTATTACGTGAGTAACTACACTCCACCCTTCATCCACAACATCATTCACATAATATACCATTTTTGCATGCGATGCTAAGATATATGGATCATGGAGTTCATGTTCACCAACATCCATCAAGCGAGAGAAGTTTACAGTAGTAAATTGCAAGGAATCTCTTTTAACACCTCTGATAATATTGACCCATTTGCATTTGAATAAAACAACAAAAAAATGCCCGTGGTAGTTTAATTCAATAATATCATGCAGCTTTCCATAGTATTCCACTTCAGCAAATGTAAATATACCACTATTATGTGTTTTCAAACCCACTTCTCAATCGACTGTACGAAATATAAAACCATTCACATTATAGGCGCCGAAATTTCTAACTTGTTTTATAGGACATCTAGCAAGAAACTTCAAATATTCTGACAAGTCTGCTCGAGTATCAGTATTCATGATCTGAAAAAAAAATAGATTTGAAAATTGTATGTGTCAAACTAATATTCATATTTATTGCAATATTTATAATCTTACACGTCGTGCAAACCATTCTACCAACTCTTTATTTACAGCTTTCGTTATATCTTTTTCATTTCGTGTTTGGCCTCTCATTTGTCTCTTTGTTTGTATCCTAAACTCATTAAGTAATTTGAAAATCAAATTATCACATACATTCTTCTCAATATGAATCACATCAAGATTGTGGTGCAAAGAATTAAATTCCCAATACGGAAGTTTGAAGAATATACTTTTTTTCTTCCATTGTTGCGTTCTGATTTCACTTGACGATGCACTTCGCACTCGTTTTCCGCTATCATTCAAATGATGAACCTTCCCAAATTCAATTTTAACATTTTCAAGCTGTTTCAATATTTCAGAACCGGTTAACAACATTGGAGGTGGTCTACGATCAATGGAACCATTAAATTTTGATTTGTTCAGCCGAAATCTATGAGATTTATCAAGAAATCATCGATGGCACAAGAAGCACCATTTTCTACTATGAGGTAGCCGTTTGGGCTCGAAATCAAAGTTACAAATGGGACAAGCCAAACCCGTATAAGTGTTCCAACCAGATAAATTCCCAAGCCCAGGGAAGTCACTAATGGTCCACATTAAAGCAGCATGCATTTTGAACATTGTTTTAGAAGAAACATCAAATGTCTCAACACCGTTGCTCCATAACTCCTACAATTCTTCAATCAAAGGCTGCAGGTATACATCAATATCTTTTCCAGACATTTGTTTTCCAGGAATAATCATCTAAATGATAAAAGATGTTTGTTGCTTACAAATCCACGGAGGCAGATTATAAGGGATCAAAACAACGGGCCAAATGCTATAACTCGTACTCAAAGTCCCAAATGGGTTGAATCCATCGGCAGCCAATCCCAATCGAACATTCCTAGAATCAGCTGAGAAATCTGGATGTAAAGAATCAAATGTCTTCCATGATTGGGAATCTCGTGGATGTCTCATTAACCCATCATTGTTATTATCTACAGCATGCCACTTCATGTGTTCGGCGGTTTTTGATGACATGAATAATCTTTGCAATCGAGGCTTCAAAGGAAAGTAACGCAAAACTTTTGCAGGTGTTTTCCTTTTCTTCTTCTCCATGAAATTATGTTCAGTCATACTTCCAACATTACCCTTTGACTACCATCTAGAAGAAGAACATTTCTTACAATTCTTTCTACTTGAATCCTCTCCCCAGTAAAGCATACAATCATTGGGACACAGTTGTATTTTTGTATAATTCAGACCAAGCTTTTTTACAACTTTTTTCATCTCATAAAACGATTCTGGGATTTTTGCTTCAGGAAATGCATCACAAATCAATTCCAATAACATAGACATTGCCTTATTTGTAATTCCACAAAGACATTTGATATGGTACAACTTCAGCAGAAATGAAAGCTTTGAATATTTCAAACACCCACTATACAACTCTTGATTTCCATCGTCAACTAAATCATGAAACACATTTTCCTCACTGAAGTTTTCCCTTACATTTGGCTCCACAGAATCAAGAGGAGGATCCAATGATATGTTACAATCTTGATCTGCTTGTGTTACAGTCTCAAAAACATCACTTGTCATGTTGCAATTTGTAGCATCATCTTCTGGTTGTTCTGATATGTTTTGATTCTCATAGTGGTGTCTTGCAGTGCCGAATGCATCATTTATGAGGTTTTGCATTTCATTTTGCATTGACAACAAACTTGGGACCTCATTCTGTGGATTAACATTAGTCCTCAATCTTTCTGTATTGTTTGATTCTCCATGCCAAATCCAACACAAATATTGATCAGGGAATTGCTTCAGTATTAAATGTTCATAAACTTCATCCCTCTTCAACCATGTTCTAAATTTACATTTAGGACATGGACATCTTATTCTCCCTTTAACGGATCGATTAGAAATTGCAAAATCTAAAAACTCATTCAAACCCTTAACATATTGAGGTGTGTTCCTCGGTAATGTGATCCAGCTTTTATCCATGTATATCACAATGTGCCTACACAAAAATATAAGATAGTGTAAGATTACAGAAACATAATATAATAAAGATGAACCATTGATCATAAAGTATGCATAATATAATAAAGATGATTCATTGATCACATTTACCACTTCAGACCAACAGAACAAGTCTGGTCCATAGGAGACAGCGTCAACACCTCATTGAGGATCAATAAGAATATCGGGCTACACACTTATCATAACACTATCGATCACACATTTATGTTGCCTCAAAAAACACCCCATTGATGTGTGATCGAAACTGATAATAATGCATTTTAAACCTGAGACATTATGTGATTGTTTAGGCTTTACCTTAGATGTCCTCCAAGAGGAATGATGTTTCTCAATGGTTTCATACACAACCAACTATAAAGAGGGCCACTATGTTCACTTTATTCATCGAAGTGTCACCTCTCTAGGTTTGAGTATTACAAGTCAGAAATTTATAATCATGTCTTCAACCATAGACATATAAAGAACCAGTTTTTTATTCAAGGGTTGTCTAAGACATTGAAACATTATTAAAACCAATAACGTGGAACCTGCAACCAGTCTGAAGCTTGACATTGATTCCTCAAATACAAATAAGAGCTCTCATTCCAGTAGATTAAACCTTCTAGGAATGTTTCTCGTCATCCTTTTTACAATAATTGAATCACTGAAATTGTCTAAACATTCTACAATATTAGTGGAAATTTCATTGACTCTTGAAAAGTAGTCATCTATGTTTTCTTCTCCATCCATATTTATTTCCTTAAATTTTCTTCAATAAATTTTCAATTCGACACCGTTGAATTTCACATTAGCTTCATAACTATATTCCAATATTCCCCAATTTACAAGTCATTATAGTGCCCTATATCCTTTTGTGTAAAATTTTTCTAAAAGAGACATCAAACTTAAATTCCGAGCTTTGTCGTCAAATCCCATATTACATTTTTTAACAAATTTCATCATATCAGCTTCAACAATAGGTGGGGATCCTACTATTTATAAATCATTAACTTCATGGATAAGTTATTAGAGACATGGATATCCTATTCTTACAAATTTGATAGTTCTATTCATTAGACATAAGAACACCAATAGTATTTAAAAAACTCCTATATCCTTATTCAGTACTTCTTGGTGCTTAACTGAGGGATCAAACACTTTGATTCCAATTGAAGAGCCTAAGGAGATGTTTCAAAATAGAGAAGGGGGTTTAATCACTAGTAACTTTTTATATCATATATTTCTTTTAAAAATAACCACTGTTGACCTATTATAATCTAATGAACTATTATAACTACTTTTCCTTACCCAAATATAGTAAAAATGAATAGCACATGGACAAAATATATTTACTATGTTTAATACTAATGTCATCCTAATACTTGTTTTTATTATTTTGATTCTCGAAACATATATTATACACTATGATTAGAGGTGATCCCACCAAAGAATCATTAATAAAATAAATTCACACTATTCTTTCCAAAGTTACACTGGAACAATGACTTAAAAATTCTCGATACAAAATGGATTAAAATAAAATAATAACGATAGCACTTGAATATTGGGTTCCCTTTCAAATTTTGATAAATATATTTATCCTTGATCCTTAAATATAAGATAAATATTATATGTTATCTTCTTAGAAAACATTAACATTGATAATCACAATCAAAACTACTAATATTTCTCACTTTTAATCTTCTAAATATTATTCATTATGAAAATTATTACCATATCTTCTCAAATTTGATTCATGGTACTACAACAAAAATAATATATTAAATTTGTTTTATTGATCTATAAAATTCTTGCTATTATAATATACTACACTTTTCTAAACACCTCAATCACATATTACAATCTTTCGTACATGTACTTTTCATAGAAATTAATTCACATAACCCCTACATGTAGTATACACTTTTCATATAAAAACATATTTAAATTAATTTTCATAGGAACAATGCTTTATGGAGTAATCGAGTTTATCAATCATGATGCTTTTCATAGTATTTAACATACATATTTAGACTCAATGAGTGAAATGATGGGGTTTTCTTTTAATGATATCAACAATCTCTTATCGATAATTAGTAATAATGCTTAATAGATGAATCATAGTGTATTTATAGGCTATATTACTTGTGATTAACACATGTTAGTCCAAAAAATTTGGTTTAACCAATAATATAAGGCATCACTAAAAAATATGTTTCCATTGATTCATGTACTATATGATGGAAAAATATAACTGTATAAAAAAATTTCTTGGAAACAATATTATAAAAAATATTAATTGAAATGGATTTTTAATATGCTACCTTTAAATAAAATTATGGAAACCAATACTAACATGGAATTTTAATTCAAAAATGTAACCTCATTCTCATAATAACTTCTCATTGAATCTTGACAAAAATCCATGTTAAACTATAATTAATGGTATGTGTTCCTCTTTTCTAAACCATTTCTTCATTGGGGGACCTCATCATTACCTCACATAGGTTTTTTTTACATTAAAATATTATGTCTGTGTAGAAATGATGTCACTTTCCTTCAAATGATGTGATGTATGTTCATGTTCTATTAATAATATCCATTCCCAAATCTTCCCCACATACCAACTTTGTATCTTAACAAAATCCTATTCATTGTATTTGAAATTATATACATACCAGATTTTAAAGGCTTCAATTTTATTCTGATGATATTTCATGGGGTTTGAATTTGAATACAGTCTAGAAAATGAAAACCCTATGTTGAAGGTTGAGGATAATATGAATTTATATTCAGTGTTGTTGATCAGATAAATCATATAGAGTATTATATTTTCATAAAATTTTAAGTGGAGGAACAATTCCCCACATAAAATTTGACCCAAATAATTTTTTATCATTAGAGGTTTTTTTATAATAAGAATGTTCGTTCCTTATTCCCTCCAACCATAACACTGGGGTTGGCTCCTAAACATAGTTACAAACTCTATCACCTATTTGTTCAACCCCGCATATATTCTAATCCTTACACGCCACATGGGCGCACCATATACTAGTTATGTTTCTCTAAATTTGGAAATTATCCATGAAATTTACATTGAGTTGGCATGCTAACTTTATGATATATTAGGCTATCTTGGGCTGTTGGCATTGCATTGGAAAAAATGTTTTAGAAAAACTCTATAAAAAACATAGTAAAAATTCATTATTATATTATTCTAAACCCTCAAATAAGTCAATTAAAATAATCTCAAAATAATCCTTCTTCAATTATCAAAATAATTATTAATCAAAACATCACCCACATTTATATTCAACATTTTTCTATTGACAATGTTCTCTTAATAAAGCTCATGAAATGATCCTTAAGATCAGTTCAAAAGCCATCATAATACATGTCAGAAATTCAATGTAATTAAAAAAATTTAAACAGTTAGTTGAAATTAAGGACAACATCATCAACAAATCCAATGGTTATTTACCTCACAAATCAGGTGCGGGGGGTCGCCAAAGGCCACGGGGGGCGTGGGGAGTCGCCGGCAGCGCGAGGGGGTGGGGAGTCGCCGGCTGCGAGGGCGCGGGGGGCGTGGGGAGTCGCCTGTCGAGGGGGGCGTGGGGAGTCGCCGGAAGCGCGAGGGCGTGGGGAGTCGCCGGCAGCGCGAGGGCGCGAGGGGCATGGGGAGTCGCCGGCTGCGGGCAGCGCGGGGGGTGGGGAGTCGCCGGCAGCGCGAGGGTCATGGATCGCGAAGGGGAAGTGGGAAAGGGTCGACGGCTGTGTAAAATAAATCGGGTTTCGTGGCGGTTTATTAAAAACCGCCGCGAAACCTTCACCGAAAAAGGTTTAGCGGCGGTTTTGTGAACCGCCGCCACAAAACCACCGCTAAACCATGTTTTTTTTGTAGTGTCTTCTTTCTTCACCCTCAATTGATGATAACAAGATTGAAGATCAATCTTAGAGAAGAATTGATCCACTTAAAGTTGGTCCAATAAGTCATAAATTCTTGGAAGAGGGTATTTGTTATTTATTGTGAACCCATTTAGTTCTCTATAATCAATTCATAGCCACATATATCCGTCCTTCTACTTCACAAAGAGAACAAGTGCTCCCCATGGAGACACACTCGGTCGGATAAACCACTTCTCCAAAAGATCTTGGAGTTGTTTCATTATTTCCTCCACCTCCAAATTTTCCATCCTATATTAGGTCATTGATATTGGATAAGATCCTAGTACGAGTTCAATAGAGAACTCTATCTCTTTTTCTGGGGGAGGTCTAGGCAACTCCTCAAGAAACACGTCAACGTATTCCCAGATGATGAGGAAATTGTCTATCCTCAAACTCACATTTACTACTTCTTATTCACCTATCAACTCCATAAAGAAGGATATAAGAGGTTCTTCTAGAAAATTATCAAGTTGAGATATCTCTCCTTGGAAGATAACTATAGGTTCATCATTTAAGACTATGGGGATTTCATTACTTCTGCATTTGATAACAGCATTATACTTTGAGAGCCCGTCTATCTAAAGTATAATGTCGAATTCCAACGTGGGAATGACTACTAGATTTGTGATAAGATTGTGCAAACTAAAGAAAATACCCGAGTTTCTAAATATTGATGATGCTTGGAAAACCCCACTAGGGGTCCTGACTAACAACTCTAATTTTAGAAAATCGGGGGTTTATTTGAAATTAATTTGAAAACTTGGACGAAATAAAGGAATTTTTAGAACCATTATCAAAAAAAGTACTTACTAGATTTGAGAGAACAATAAGAGTACCTGCTACCACATCATTCGGAGCTTCAACTTCTACTTTCGTGATAGCAAAATAAAAACCTCGTTCCCTTTGCGTTTGCTGAGGCTGATGGTGGTTCACCTCTACTACCCTCAGATTTGGGAAGTGATTGGAAAAGTGCCCAATTTTTCCACACTTAAAGAACTAGACATCAGGTAGGGCCTGCACCATCTTCCCCTTGTCATTAGTGTTTGGAAGTTGAGGTTTCACCACACTATGACAATTCCTCATAATATGGCCTTCTCTTCCACACTTGTATCATTTCCCACTCCCGAGCAGGCAATTCCCCAAATGCTTCTTCCCACATTTATTACAAGTGGGACGTTGCACTTTCTTGCCACCTCTTCCCTGATAGATGGTCTTCCCTAAGCTAGGCTCCATAGATCTCTTCTTGTCATTAGATTTATGAGATAACTGTGTCCCACCAAACTCAAGGTCGACTTTCTTCGCACTCCGAATGATCTCCTCATAGCTATCATAGTCTCAGTTGGATAGATTATTCCGTAGATGAGGTCTCATTCCATCGAAGAATCTATCTACTTTACCATTTGGATTCATGAAAAGATAGAGGTGTAACATGAAAGCCTTGTGAAGTTCATCACGGAGCTTCCCACAGATTCATTCTCCTTCTGCTTCAGCTCAAGAAACTCTTTCTCTATTTTTCTTCTCATCGATCGATGGAAATACTTGATGAAGAATATCCCTATGAACTCCACCCACTCAATAGATTTAACTTCCACTCTTGGCCTTGTGATTTTAATCAGTTTCCTCCACTGATCAGCTTTTCACTCTAAAAGTTAGACAACCAGGGTAACCTTCACTAGTACAAAACATCGGAGCACAGAAAATATCTTCTAGATATAGCTGATCCACTATTCAGAAATCAATGGGTCGGTAGATCCACTGAATGTTGGTGGTCATTGACGCATAAAGGTTTCAACAGAAAGTTGTTCCCTTCGTGGTGAGATCGGTCTGTCAGCATGATTCAAGTTATTTCCCATAACTTGAGTCAGTTGGTTCATCATTCACATGAATGTTTCGATTCCGGATTCCATCAGAGGGCCATCAGCGCATGGTCCATTGTTGTCTCTATTTGCAAGGTTCCTCCGATTTATGACCATTTTATAAAAGAATGAATCCATAGTTAGAAAATTATTTCATTTATGAATCTTTTAACTATACAAGATTTTATGTCTTAAAACTTCTTTAAACAATTACATTTCTCTATAAATCCTTCATAATGATTCATAAAAAACTTATGATTAACCAAACATATCCTATAGGAGTGTCTTAACCATGAGTGCAGCAAGGCCCATTGTCATGTACCAGGATACACCGGGTCAAGCCTGAAATTCCTTGTCGCAGTTTTCACTCCTTGGTACATCTGTGCCAGAGCAGACTCTACCTGCTTGTATCAAGACAGAGATGTATTTGATTGATAAACCACTTACTCAATACTCACCAAAATACTAGGAAGTTTTCCGATATTTAAACTTTCTAATAGGAATATTCCTAATGTTTTGATAGACTAATTTCCATAAATAACTAATCTATCCTCTGATACTAACTATAGTATCCCGCCTTTTTATTACATAACTCTTCATTCCATGTTACAGACAAAGGATATTTAAAGTCTAGTTTCTTGGAAATCGGGAACATAATACAAGAAAACAACATAAAAAATACTTATAATACACTTTTACGAATTCATTTAGGTTTATCCTAAGTATAATTACTACATCTCATAACTTGGAGACATAAATCAGAGGAAAGGGTGAGCAGAAGGCCCAGTAAAGAAAACAAAGGAATCAATTTACATGTGAAATCAATAAGAAATTGATAAAAACAAAAAGTCATGAGAAATGGAAGTAGAGGCATTTAATAATGAAAATAACTTGAACCATAACATGAATATGTGGCAAAAACATTTAATTTATACATTCATGGACATATCACTAAGGTTCATCCCCAAGGTGTCATAAATATTTCCAAGGTTTTTCACCAAGGTATTGTGAAACATGTCATCTCTAGAGATTAAATTCATTACCCAATGTATTGGAGTGATATCAGGGCACACCATTAGTATGTATTTACTTTCATGTGATCCAAATAGATCATAATCAAATATTCCATAAATAACCCATAGAGAACAAAAGAAATGGGTTTAATTTAAAAATTGTGATGTTTTAAAAGTTCATAAAATATAAGATCATTATGTCATTTATAACCCATAGAAAGGAAGTGAGGATTATATGCATGTCAATTATAGAACCAAATATGTAAATTTTTTTGTGTTTATGAACACCCATTAAAAATAAATAGCTCTGGGTATTCACATAAATAAAATAAGAGAATTTCGTGAGAGAAATATATGAATTTTCAGATAACAATTCTATAGCATAACAACTACATAACATCCTTTAAGAAAACATTAAAAAATGAGGGCAAAAGGGTAACCCACTAAGAAATAACTCATAGTACAGTATAAATGAAGAATAAAAATGAGATAAGAACATGGTATGGATATTTTAATGTCATACCACATGAAAAGGAAACATGAAAGCAATGATAAGATGTGATTTCTCTTAAAAAATTATCGACAGCCTAACGACATCACTTAAAAATTAATAAAAATAAATTGAGGAGAGTATAAAGGGTATCTAATCATTTGGAAATGAAATGGACAATAGAAAAGATATACAATAACAAGCCCCCACATAATAAAATGGAACTATAAGACATAACTTAAAGGAAGTCATGACTTAAAAGAGGAGGGTGAAAAGTTCTATTACCATGAAGAGTAACTTTGAAAGCAAGAAGGTTGGGACCTTGGGAGGCTTGAGAGAACCTTGGGAGGACTCCTTGTGAGGTATAAAGACCATAACATCATTTAGGAGGATTTGTTAATGAAAATAATGATGGAATGGCTTGGTATTTATAGGAAAAGAGAGGGAATAAATTATTAATTTCCAAGGGGCACCTCATCGGTGGTATTTGCAAAACCATGGGATTTCCCATGGTATTAGCCACTTGGAACACCTAATAACATATCTTAATATTCACAAGTCTTCCCAATTATTTACATCATGATTACATCATCAATGATGTAATTAAACACCCGAAAATCGAAATGGAATTTTTACTATTCACTGAAAAATCATCTTTTCAAGAAAAATCCCAAAAATTCACTATAACCTAATTTCGATGCTCTAAATTCAAAAATGAACTCCATTTTATGAAAATAATTTTCTAAATAATTTTTAATTTAATTCTTAAATAAAATCATTATTTATTCCAAAAATACAACTTTAAAACTGTAACTAATTTTGTAACACCATAAGAAACTAATCATGGTCCCATAAAATTATCGTATGACCATAAGTCGATAAAGTAAAAATTTATAATTAAATTTTATGAAAATAAATTTGCATTATAAATTATTAAATTAATTATAAAATTGTAAATTAAATATTTATGACATATAAATATACCAAACTTAAACTATGATTGTTTTTCACTTTTACGATGTCTAAAATGTATTTATACATTCATGGGTGAAGTTTCTTTTTTTGGTCGATTTACTATTCATTAATATTCATTATTATTCATACGGATATATTACTATTCATACTTTACTATTCCCTAAAAATTAAGTTTATCTTATGAGACCTTATATTTCTTACTAAACACAATTGTAGAAGAACATTTTTTTAAATCAATTCACATTATTAATTATTTGAAGCATAAAAAAATATTTTAAAATAACCCACTTTTTCCAAAATTAATAAATAATATGAATCTTCTAAAAATTCATCCTCTATTTATCTAGAGACTTGAAATTCACAAATTTTACCATAATAAGAAGTAAAAATTTATTTATACAAAAAGATTACAGAAGGTAACTAAGGATTCGTTACGTAGCCCCTTATAACACCTACATAGGACCTAAGTGTAAGGTGTGCTATGGTGATAGAATCATGGGGTGGCTTAGACCAAATTTCCCAAGTGGTGATTTCTATTAGCTTGAACTTCTCCCTTAGGCGATTCAGTTCAAGCTTCACATGTTTAAGTTCGGCTTGGGCTTGGTCTAGAGAAAAGCCCCGTGATGCTACCTCCTTCCCAAGCTCCGAAAGATGGGCTTCATATGGCCCGAGTCTATTGGATGACGCCATAGGATCTTATTTTTATATTAATTAACCATGATGATTTAAATTTATAAACAATAATTGTAATGTTAAGAATTTTGTTTCCAACGGTCATATTTACTAATGGTCATATAACAGTCGAAAACCAACAATCTTATTTAATTATACTCAATTCATTAATTAAAAGATATATTATTGTTGAATATAAAATAAAATAACACACAAATTTAGTAAATATATATTATTGAAAAGTTTGGGTAGTTACATAGACTAATCTAGGAAAATTATGATACATGATCCAATATTCATCTCGTGTTTGAAACACCCATCAAACCCAAAATCTGGATTATGTTGATAATTTCTTCAACCAGAGAGGAGTTTATTGGAGGGTTTTTTAAAGGTAATTGTCTCAAAACTTTCCATATATTTATAAGATCCTTTTTTGTGTTTTTATATTTCAAAAATAGGTAAAAGAATATTAGATAACACCTCAAGAATCTAAAAAAATCCATTAGAATATAAAAATATAAGGCATTAATAGATTCAGCAGTGAAAATAAGACAAGGCATGGTTCTTCTAAATAAAACCCAATTTTTTTTAATTTATATAAACTGATAACAAGATTTAATTTTTATGAAAAAACAATGTCCACCCATGGTAACTCAAAAAAAGATTCAAAATTTATCCATCAAGGTGCCCATATATACTTAACACCCATGTTCCGATGGTTGTAAATCATATCTACCATAAAAAACCAAACCCTTGTAGTTTCATCACACTTATTTTAGGGCATTCCCTTTGATAGCATTTTATTATGAACCATCCTAGGACAACATGACACATCCCCAAAGATAACTACCCAAAAGGGGAAAGTCAATATAAGAATCAAGAAATGATTTTTTTATTTCAAAAAATCGATAGAACATCAATGTATTTCATGGAATAAAAGGGTTTATAAACACAAGAGATACATGCTACACTAAAAAGATAATCCTATAAAATAGAAAACATACCAGCCAAAGACACATACAAGGTAATTATTTTTCACCACCATACCAATGTAATATGAATACAAGGAAAATTAATGGAATCCTACGAGCTACATAACTCTCTTTCACTTACCCAAGACCTAAAAAACCAAATCTAAAAACTCCCAAACTAAAAAGTATGGTCTGTATAATAATTATATATAGGATAACATAAATAATATATACCATGTATATATATATGCATCATTTCGTTGTATATTTAAATATTTACCATTTTTATAAATCCATTTTATTTGGAAACACATTTCATAAAAACATTTCTTTATGTCCTTGAAAACAATCCATATTAAATACCAAATGAACACATGTATAATAATTGATAAAAATATATTTGAAAAAAATAATAGAATTAATATTTCATATGATAACCAAGTGAGAATATAAAAAATGATACCTAAATAAAACAAAGATAATATAAACCAACCCAAGAGAACCCTGTTCATGAATGTAATACATGATCTAGAAGTTCCATGTTCATAAAAAACCCCATATAAAAGATCTGTATGACCATATCAAGTGGAGGATTTTTTTTAAGGAAAAAACCACCTTTAAAAACATTTTCAAATGATTCCTAAGGAGTAGTTTTCTTGTAGAAAACATATATATTTCAAAACAATTGGCTTCATAAATCAAAAAAAGGATGTTTCACAAAAAAATTAGGTAAACCAAGGGATGATACCATTGTATAAAGAAACCAACCACATAATCAATGAAAAAGAGGTTTCCTTCATACCCGTTGATTGTATAGGATAAGTCCAGTCTTTATAAACCTTGTTCTATAAGAATAATGTCAAAGAAGATTGGAAACACCTTAATCTTCTATTGGAAGAGATCTGAACATCCAAAAACCCTTCCTAAAATGAACTGAATCTTAAAGTTGAGCCAAATACGAGATATCTATTTGTTTAATATGGGCATACCCAGTCTAGAGATACTAAAAACCACCTATATAATGTAGAATTTGGAAGCATCAACCACTTTCAGATGTTCATAAGATGAAGAGTAATTTTTAAAAACAAAAACCCCTGCTACCTTTCCCTATTGATTCCTACCATGTCATGGGGGTCATACCTAGGAGACCAACCATGGTAACCATCCATTCCCTTGCATTGAGACCCTGTCTACTTTTTTAGTGAATAGGATCCACTACCCTCATTGTGATACTTATCGGTCATGGAATATATGGAAACCACTAGGAGGCCATGATCGGAACCACACCATTAAATGGGAATGGTTTTATAAGCTATTTCACACAAGAGGACCAAGGGTTCACTAAAGCAATGGTATTACCAGTTTTCACTTTATAGGGTCAAAACCAAATTTTAAGCCACCATGTTTCTCCATAACATAAAAAACCCAATATAGGGATAAAAAACCTATGACCCAGAGGGTGTCATACATATATGCCATATTCAATAATTTGAGCAATTTTTTTGTGGTTAAAGGATATATTAATAATCTAAGTATATGAGGAGATCATCTAGAATATCGACGAATGGATTGGTTCCTTGACTATGGGATGTTAGTAAAAAATGGAATTCTAAAAATATATATGTAACCATGTTGAATATATTATAAGTTTAAATTTTATAACCATGTTAATTGAAAGAGACAACTGATATTGGATAATATCTATTGGATTTGGAATGCAACAACGAATCAACGGTGATTTTAATTGGAGGTTGTGCAGAGCACATTATCTCAAAAAACATAGAGCATGACTCATGGGATTGTTCTATATTGACGAAACACGTGGTTATTTGGAGTTTCAATTTTTTGATAAATATATAACGTATGATGGTTAGTTCTCATAGATTTAAAATAAATAAAATTCTATTGTGAGTGTAACACTATTAGAATGTTTTTATATTCACCCCTCTATTTTTTGAATTTTGTTGACTATAATCCATGATGTTTAAGGGTAACCATGACTAGTAGTTTATTTTTTTCATGGACTTTTGATACAATTATATATGATATTCCTAGCTAGTTGGGGGAACTATATTTTTTCGTCTCGTCGTGATTATTTGGAAAGGAAGTACACAGAATAACTGATGGGAAGAAATATTATAAATTTACCTATTAAGGTAGTGGGTCAATGAAATATTGGAAAACATGGTATGTATAATGAAATATTATGTTTTGACAGGCTCCATAATTCATCTAAGTGTCTAGTGTGATTATATAGTTTTAGTAATGAATATATTGTTTTTCCGTAGGTGTACTGTTGAGCATGTGCTGTTAGGGTTAAGATAGGTGACATAAACTGTTGGTGAATGAAATTGGATAACTATAAATTAAAAAATGAAACTAGAATTAAGGATATTTTATAGTTTTTAATTATTTTTGTGTTGTTATTCATAGTTAATTTGATTGTTGGAAGTAAAAAATACAGTGGGGAAATAGTAGGTGTATTTCATGTGTGATGGAATATAATGAATCAGATTTGTGTTTGAATTCATAGTTTGTGAAAAAAAATGTTGAGACTATGATTTAAGAAAATGGGATAATGTAAATTAGTCAATAAGTAAAATATTTAAAAATATTTTTTGTGTTTTATTTTATCCCCAACACACATATCATTCCCAAAATCAGGTGTTTCTAAATGTTTTATTTGAGGTAAAATATATTCCATGGTTTTAAAATGATTAGAAGAATATAGAATAAGTTTATCATTTTCATATTATTATTTGAATATATTTGATGTTAACTATACATAACCACATAGTGGTCATATTATAAATTGTAAATGAGAACATACGGTAAGTTAAAATAGTGTTGCATCTCTAGAAACTAGTAATTCAGTAATTCCTAGTATAAATTGGATGATTTTAATGCAATTTATTATATTTAAAAACATGAAATATCAGTGAAATCTGAATTTTAACTATAAAATATTCCCATTAAAAGTTATTTCACTAGATATGTTTTTATATGGGTAACAAAATTGAACAAAAATTTTATAGATGATGTAGTGGTGGATTGTGTTTGAGTTTGGGATTTTTGAAATGTCTATATTCATGGGGTTTTATGAAAAATTTTATATCCAAAGTTTAATATTACAAAAATTTAAATTTTTTTTATATTTATAAATATTTGGAGTCCCACGCCATGAGGAAGAAATTTTAACCATTTTTTAACCTCAATGAATAGTTATGGAGACCTTTTCCTAGTGAAGTAAATCATTTTGGTAGATTTATATTTTTTTAAATGGTATTTTCCATGTTTTTACACATGTTTTGGTGTGAGAAAATGTCTATATAAAAAGTTTTGAGAGTAAAAAATAACATTGTGTAAGGAATTTTGAGATTTTTAACATAATTTCATCATTTCTGAACTGTAACGTTGTATTAAAAGTCATAGTGATTGTTGTAGTAAGTGATGATTTCAAAAAATGGTGTAAAAATTTTATAGTGAAGAAAGATCAATTTCTTTCATAAAAAAGGTCTAGATGTTGTAGGTATATGATTATTTGGATTAGATTATGCCTCAAAATTTACCATACTAAATCAATTAATTCATTTACTTTGTTAAAGTCGTGTAAGAGGCCTTGAATTATCAAAAGGCCCAAAAGGAATAGGTGGCCGGTGAGAATAAATTTTCTGGAATTTTTAGTTGGAATTTTTATTTCTATTTCAATTTAAAAATTAGTGAAAATTATATGGTAATTTAAGAGGGGGGGGGGTGGGCTGTCTAGAGAGGGGGTGGTTTCTATTGAGGGTGAGGGCTATCCAGTTGGGGGAGGGGGGTATGGTCTATCCAAAGAGGGGGATGTCCAGTGAGAGGGGGGTAGGTTGGTTATTGGGGAGAGGGGTGTGGGCTATCCAAGGATGGGGTGGGTTCCCCAGGGGTGGTGGTGGGTGGGCTATCCAGGTGGGGGAGGGGTGTGTGGGATGTTAGGGGGGGGGGTGGGCTGTCCAAGAAGGGTGGGGGTGGGCTTTCTAGGTAGGGGAGGGGGTGTTGGTTGCCTATGGAGGAGGGGGTGGGATCTCAAGGTGTGGTGGTGGTGGTGGTGGGGGGGGGGGGGGTCCAGGTGGGGTGGGGGGCTATTCGGGTGGGGGGGGGGGGTGCAATGGGTAGGGGGGCTGTAGGGGTGTGTGGGGTAGGGGGGCTGTCCAGGGAGGGGGTGGGATCTCCACTCCGATAATCTACAAAAAAATAGGAATCAAATATAACCAATGAATAGTTGCTTTCACACGTTAAGACTTTTCTTGAAGTTCCATACCAACACTCACTCTTACCCATCCAAGAAGAAGTGATATCTTGCAATGAAATCTCACTAAGGTTCTTATCCACTATCCATATTGATCTCATAAAAATTTAACATCTATAAAACTCCATATCATTGAATGATATAACAAGGCTTATAATCCTATGAGTAGTGTCCCATCGAAACATGGATCACAAAATCCGTTCCATGTATGATATTTGGTGGTGTGTTTACAATTGCGTGTGTTGTGATTTATATGTATGATATTCATGGTCTACACCAATAGTCTTATTGGTCATCTATAATAGGCAGGCCTGAAATCATGTTACAATTGGATAAAGATTAGATTTTATGACCCTAGTTTGGGGGTGGACACCCCCACCCCCCTAGACAGCCCCCCAACCCCTGGATTTCCCCATCACCTGGACAACCCAGCCACCCCCATGGATAGACCTTCCACCCCCATGGACAGCCCTCCCACACCCCCATGGACAGATCGCCCACACCCTAGACACCCTATACCCCCAAGACCGCCCCACCACCCCCATGGACAACCCGTCCACCCACCTCGTACCCCCTGGACAGCCCTGCCACCCCTAGACAGCCCCACCACTAGAAATCCCCCCGGGACCCCAACCCCCCTGGACTGCCCCTCCACTTCGTGGATAGCCCACCCACCCCCTTGGATAGCCCCACCACTCCTGGACAGCCTTCCCACCCCTTGGACACCTCATACCCCCTAGATAGCCCTGCCACTCCCTGGACAGCACGTCCACCCCTTGGACACCTCGTACCCCCTGGACAGCCCCCACCCCTAGAATCCCCCCCACCCCTGGACACCCCAAACCCCCCAGGACATCCCCGCAACCCTCGTGGGCAGCCCGCCCACCCCCTGGACCCCTCCCCCCGTTGGAATCCCCCACCCCATGGACAGCCCACCCACCACCCCCCGGACACCCCCATCCCCCCCGGACACCACAGCCCCGGGAAAGCCCCCCCACCCCTAGACACCGCAACCCTACTGGACAGTCCCGCCCCCCCCGTGGACAGCCCGACCACACCCCATGGACAACCCCCCCACCCCTGGACACCCTATACCCCCTAGAAAGCCCTGCCACCCCCGCCACCACCTAGACAGCCACCCACCCCCATGGACACCTCGTACACCCTGGACAACCCCCACCTCTAGAAATCCCCCCACCCCTTAGACACCCCGACCCCTTGGACAACCCCTCCACCCCCGTGGACAGCCCAGCCACCCCCTAGACACCATGTACCCCTGGAAATCCCCACCCCCATGGATAGCCCACCCACCCCCTGGACGCCTTCCCACCACCCCCTGGATACCCTCAGCCCCCCCGGACACCGCACCCCTAGAAAGCCCCCCCCCACACCATTAACACCCCTGAACCCACTGGACAACCCTGCCATCCCCGTGGACAGCCCGACCACCCCCCGTGGACAGTCCACCCACCCCCTAGACACCCCATACCAATGGAAATCCCCTCCACCCCAAGGATAGATCTCCCACCCCTGGAGACCCTGTACCCCCTGGATAACCCCACCCACCCCCTGGACACCCCGCTCACCCCCCCCCCCTGAGGACACCCCATACCCCCTGGACTGCCCCCACCCCAGAAACCCCCCACCCCTAGACACCCTGACCCCCTGGATAGCCGCTCCACCCCCATGGATGGCCTACACACCCCCTGGACACTCTGTACACCCTGGACAGCCCCCACCCCTGTGGACAACCTCCCCACCTTGACACCCCAACCCCCTAGAGATCCCCCACCCCCTGGACACCTCCGACCCCCTGGACAACCCTTCCACCCCCTGGACACCCCACACCCTCTGGAGACTCCCACCCCCTTGGGAAATGTATGTGATCACTCAAATAATTTACTAAAATAAAAAATTTATTCGATCTAAAATTTAGTCATCTCCTGAATAATTCTCCTCCAAAAGTGTACATGATCTTATACACTCATGTATAGTTCTACAAGGATATTTTTTTATAAATATAGTATTTTGATGAATTTTATATTATGATTCTCATATAGAGTAGTGTGTCAATTATGGTTTCATATAAAGTGAACAATTCTAATTTACTTAAATATATTTTCGATGAAACTTCAATCTTATTGAATTGATTTTGACGAAATGACTTATAATTTTTTGTATAGAGTGGATAAAAGTTGGATGAATGATACCGATCATATCTCAAGTGATTTTAAAAAAATTGGAGAGATTATTAGATTTTTCATTTCACAATGCTTTAGATAGTGGTCAAATACACTACTCCTCTTACAAGTGTGTTGGAAGACATTGGTTGAGCCATGAATAAGACAAATACCACATAACCAAATATGGATTTCAAGAAAACTACTCTGTGTGGAATCACAATGGGGAAAAAAAGACATCTCAAATTGTTGATGATCCAAATGAGAGGACTGTATTAGAGAATTTGTTATATGAACAGTTTCAATTTATTTATCATCATGAAAAAGGAAGGATTCCGACCAAAGAATATTTCTATATGAGCACACAAGATGCGTCTAATGAAAATGATGATGTTTTCTGGGTAAAAAAAATTGAATGATGCTACCACGACTCCAGTATATTGACAATGCAGTAAAATTAAAATGCTGGAATTTTTTATCTGATTGTTTCATGGGAAAACTATGTATGGGATTTCTAATACTTCCATCGATTACGTTATTACCTTCTTGAAGGAATTACTTCTAGATGATGCATGTGTACCCTCAAACCACTATATTTCATGGAATTTAGTTGGGGAACTTGGATTTTCAAGAAACAAAATTCATGGTTGCCTGAAAGAGTGCAGTTTATTGTGGGAGGAAAATGTTGAATGAAATGATTGTATAAAATGTGGCACATCCCAGTAGAAGCCAAAATCAGATGGAACACCATCCCACGTGCCACATAAAGTAATGTGGAACTTTCCATTGATCCCCAGACTCTAGAATCTTTTTATGTATAAGGAAATATCAATTAAAATGTGATGGCATGATATCGAGAGAAAGAAGACTAATGATGAGTTGGTTCACCCTGAAGTGGGATTTGGATGGAAGATATTTGATGCTCGATATCCTGATTTTGCAGTTGACGTGTGTAATGTGTGTTTGGGTCTTTCATGTGACCATTTTAATCTGTTTGGGTATATGCTTAAGTCTCACAACACATGGATTATTTTTATACCCATTTATAATCTTCCCCCATGGCTGGGTATGAAACAACTGTTCACTTTCATGAGTATAGTCATATCTATCCCTTCTGACCCAGGAAATGATAATGACATATACATGAAACCTTTAATAAAAGAGTTCAAACTTCTTTGAGATGTGGGTGTGCTCAGATACGATGGATGTTCGAAAGAAATAATTTAGATGCGTGCTCTGCTTATGTGGACGACCAATGATTTTCCCGCTTATGAAATGATGTATGGATGGAGCATGAAGGGAAAACTATCATGTCCTGTTTGTATGAAGAATACATGATATAGAAGAATGAAACATCATTGTAGTTTTGGTTTTATGGGACATCGACGATTCTTTCTAGTTGACCATCCATATAGAAATATTCGTTGAAGATTTGACAATACCATGGAGACTGATGATCCACCTCAGTGTATGTCTGGAACTGATGTGCTTAATGAATTGAATGATTTCGTTTTTTCGTTCAGGAAGGGTCAAATGAAATCTAGAAAGATAAAGAATTTTCCACTGAAACCTATTACAATTAGAAGAAGAGAAGCATCTTTTTTGATTTGCCTTATTGGTCAACCAATTTTTTTACGTCAGTTCTTAGACGTAATGCACATTGAAAAAATTATATGTGGAATGTTACTTTAGATTATTATAAATGTTAAGGGAAAGACAAAAGTTGATTTATGGTCTCTACGTGACTTGGTGGAGTGAGGCATCAGACTAGAATTGCATCATGTGCATATTAGTGAAACTAAATGGAGACTTACATGGGATTCTTTTGTGATGAAACCTATAGAAAAAAAAACAATTTTTGGAAGTACTAGAGACTATTAGAGTTACTGATGGCTATTCAAGAACCATATCCTAACGGGTCAACAGAAGAGAGTTAAAGCTAAAATATTTGAAGAATCATGATTATCACCCCCGTGGAAAACCCGCCCACCCCCTAGACACCCCCGCCCCCTCGACACCCCCACACTATAGACACCCCCACCCCCTAGAAAGCCCCCAACCCCTGGAAACCACCCCACCCCCTGGACACCACCCCACCCCCAGACACCAGCCACCCCTAGAAACCCCCATGGAAAGCCCCCCACCCCCACCCCCACCCCCCTGGACACCACCCCAGCCCCCTAGACACCCCTATGGACAGCCCCCCCCCCACCCTTGACAGCCCCCACCCCTAACCACCATGATGGACATCCCCCCACCACCCTGGACAACACCACCACCCCCTAGACACCCACATGGACTTCCCCCCCACCCCACCACCATAGAAACCCCCCCCACCCCCACGCCCCCCCGCATCCCCCCTGAACACCCCATACCCCCTTGGAGAGCCCCGCCACCCCCGTGGATAGCTTGACCACCACTGGAACCCCCCACCCCCTGAACACCCCGTACCACACCTGGACAGCCCCACCCACCCCCTAGATAGCCCCGCCCACCCCACTAGATTTCCCCTCCCCTCGTGGATAGCCCGACACCCCCGAGGACAGACTTCCCCCCCGGACACCCCTACCCCCGTGGACAACCCATCCCCTGGACACCCTGTACCCCATGGAATGCCCCATCCACCCCCATGGACATCCCCCTCCCCACAACCATGGACAGCCCAAACCACCCCCTAGACACCCCCGACCCCATTGACATCCCCACCACACCCTTGGACCACCCCGCCACCCCTGGAAAACCCCCACCCCCAGGACAGACCCCACTCCTATGGACACCACCCACCCCCCATTGGATAGCCCCCAACCCCTAGACTTCCCCCACCCCCTGGACACCACCCAACCCCTTAGAAACCCCCACCCCTAGATATCACCACCCCTGGAAAGTCCCCCAACCCCTTGGACACCTCCCCACCCCCTGGAAACCCCCCTAGACAGCCCCCCAAACACCACCCCACACCTTGGAAACCCCCATCGAGAGCCCCCCCACCCCCCACCACCCTGGAAAACCCCCCAGACATCCCTATCTCTCCCCAGACACCCCACCCCTCTAGAAACCCCTATCCCCATTGGAAAACCACCCCAAACCCCTGAAAAGCCCTCAACCCCCTAAATTATGAATTGAATTTTTTATGATTTTGATTAACTAATGAATTATGTGTTAATAGTGTATGGGTATACATGTTGTACTTGTATACTTACTGTAATTACGTTATGAATTATGTGTTAATTTGGTATGTGTGTAGAGGGTAATTAAATACATAATTGGAGGTATTAAGATTTATGATTTAATTATTTTTTGGATGAATTCAGTATGAATTCATATAGAATTCTGTATATATTATGTTGGTATACTTGTTAATGGTGTATTGTGTAACCTGTTGTACATGTATATATTATGAAGATATTCTATTGTGAATGAATTTTGAACGATTTCTAGTGGAATTGATACAGCTCCATAGGGGGAGGACAATAAGCCGTCTTGCTACTGTAGGTATAAATAAGATATGCCAATGGTTCACAACCATTGGCATACATGTAAAACCAGAACTTATACAAAAAGTTTTATGTAAACCGTTGGTTTACGTATATCCCAATGGTTTGTAAACCATTGGAATATATAATATTACTTGAGATTTACCAACGGTTTGGGGAAAATCCTTGGTAAAAGTCATTACCAATGATTTACACAACCATTGGTATAGAGATACTTCATGCTATTACTCACGGTTTAAAACTATTGGGAAAAATTTATTCCAACAGTTTACGGAAACTGTTAGTATATACTGATATTTTTTAGACATATCCCAACGGTTCTCATAGAACCTTTGGGATATGTCTATCCCTATGGCTCATGACACAACGGCTTGAACAACCGTTGGTATAGTTTATACCAACAGTTTTCCATCCTTTACCAATAGTTTTAAACCATTGGTGAAGATAAAATTTCCAGTAGTGCATGGAAATTATATCAGAATTAGATTAGATGAAGAAAAGTGAATGAGTTTTTATAAGATAGTGTATAGAAAAATAAGAAGATCAGTACCCACTTTGTTATGTGTGATCCCTAAAATAGTATCATGTGTTGTGGAATATGGATGGAACACTTATTCTATATAGTGAATAAGTGTGGGAGAAGTATTATATTATTATGAGATAGTTATCAAGGGAAAAAATATAATACTTACAATAAAAAATAGGATACTAGTAAAACATATTTGATCAATATAGAAACTGTTCTTATTGTGTAAAGATATAATTGAATTATTATCTTGAAACACAAGTTCTGAGATAGTCCATCTTAATTATAATATAAACTACTGATTCTAGTTGATTTTATGGTTTTAAGTGTTTCTAGATAAATAAAATTATTACTTAAATGTTTTTAATACTAAAAAATTACATAAGGTGTCTTTTTTATATTTTTCATTGAAGTGAATGATTTATGTGTAGATATTCCTCAATCAAACAAGTGGCACTATTTTTTTTCATGAAAAAACTTAACAGGAAATGAATGGAATATTTAAAATAGATTTACCCCCACTCCATCTCTCCCCCTCTTCGACCTACCATGTTTGGGACCAGAACAATTAGTATCAAATAACAAAAATATCATATTATGATTTTGTAGTTTTAATTATTCTAGTCTGATGGTTTTGGAACCTAGTTAGTATTTGAGTTATTCTATATCTTCCCAAATTCAAGAAGTTTGTAATTTTTTTCGAAGGTGTTCAGTGAAGTAGGTGTCATTATCTAATCATTTTCTTCTATCAAAGATAGTATTAATATGGTGAATAGTAATGATTTCATATATTCAATAGAAAAATTTCACTATCTATAATTAAATAATGAAACCCTACTTCTTTTTTTGGATATGGATGTTTAATATATTCTAACTTATGTATATACACATATTTTAGAAATATTTTTCTGACTCATGATACTATGAAAATTTAATAGAATTATATAAGTGGAAGAGAAACCATTTTATCCAAACAACTAAGGAAATAATTTCTAAATTTTATAGGGATTAAGACTGTACAAGGTATGTGATATATAACATAAAATATCTTGGAAGGAAATATCAATGTGAAAAAATGGAAAAAAATAAATTTAGTGAGAAATTTATGAAGATATTTGTTTTATTTTAGGAGAACCAACATATGTTTTCAAGAAGATCAATTTGGTGGTGTGCACCATTAGAGGATTTAATGAGACTCTTAAATGTTTAATGGTAGTTAAAAAGTGAAATTGTATCTTAGAAGAAAAATTAGATTCCATTGTTTTGGATTTTGAAGATGTTGATATTGAAATAAATCCATTGCATTACCACTACTATAAATCAGGGCTTTAACAGTTCTAGTTAAGGGGTTTTATTAGTGCTTAAAAAGAATTGATGTTGTGAGGGATGTTAAAATGTGCGATTATTAACATTTCTAAAAAATCACTTATAAAGGCACAATTTATAGGTAATTATTAGCCTTGATAAATGTTATATTTAATAGAACATTTTAGTACTATTAAAGGGTAATTTTAATGGTTCTTCTAGCACTACTAATGGTTGGATTTTAACAGCACTAAAAAAAGCGTTGTGAAAAAATATGGGAAAAAATTATTTTTTTCATGCACAATTACAACCTTTCTCAGTTTATATATCCCACTATATCATCATTTTTCACTACCCATCCTCAATCACATACCCCAACCCCTTCCTCAGCACCAGAAGGATTCCCCACATTTTTGTGCCTCCTTGGATTTGATCCTTGGACCTCCCTTATGTGACTGAACCTCTTTACAAATATTCCATGCATGTTTTGTTGTATATTTAATTAATTTTATAATTATTTGTCTATATTTTGAAATGAATGATATATATATACAAAATTATATTTATTTAAATATATTATATATTAATATTCATTTATTTATATTAGAATATATATAAGAATATATATATATATATATATGATTGTTTATACACATACGTATGTATATATACTAATATATATACATATTATTTTATTTTATAAAGAAAACAAGAGATATATATTTTTAGTGTATATAAAATGATTAATATATATTTATTTTATATATTTAAAAATAAATTTTAACCTAAAAATATTGTTATACTTATTTATAAAAGAAATTTATTGTAAGTAAATATAAGAAAATATGCATATATTTAATTATAAATAAAACTAAATTATGAAGAATGAGAAAATTTCAAAACCATATTGTTAAGTTGAATTTAATCCCTGGGAATAAATTCAACCATCACCAAAAAAATCAACCACACTCCCTTATACATGGCTGAAAATCTATCGAATGATATAAAATTGTATTACCCCGACAAGAAAATCAGTTTTGGTGGCCCTATGGGGATTTTTTGGCCTTAAAAAAAGTTACCAAGGTCTCTATGTTCAACATAGAATATAGATCATCACATGATTTGATTTGATATGTGGTTGAACCCAAACAAATACCCATATCAAATGTTGTTTCCTTTCAAAGTTTGAGTCACTTTTTAACTTAATTTAGATCTTTTTTTTTTATTTTTTTGTTTTAAAATTATTATTAAATGACTATAAAAATATTATAAATAGAAAATTAGTAAATAAAAAAAATCTACAAAAAGTTTATAAGCCATTTTCACTAAATAACTTTTATATTATGTTTAAATGTTTATTTATCCTTATCTAAAAAATATAAAAAAAATTTATATTATATTTATATAAATATAAATATATTTATATATTTATGTATTAATATATTTTTTAATGATATTTTTTAAATATACTATTTATCAGTTCTAGAAAAAAGCACTGATCGGTGGGGTCTTTATGAGCGCTTCTAAAAAAGTGCTGCTAAAGACACCCCTTTATCAGTGGTTTTTTACAAACACTCATAAAGTACCCTATCAACAATTGTTTATTAGTTCTGATAAATGGGGTTATTTATCAAAAAAATTTAGAATCACTCATAAAGGGGGTTTGTAATATCATTCTTATCTAGCACTACGAAGCCCCTAGTACTGGATAAACCCAGATTTATCGCAGTATGTTCCAAAATCTTAGTTACATATGAGATAAGAAATAAATACTCCCAAAATAATAAGAGTTCAGATGAGATAATAATAACATTCAAATCCATTAAAATTAAAGCACGTCAAGATAAAATGATGAATTTGAAGAAGATGAAGATGAAATTTGATAATAATATTCAAATGATTCCTTTTTTTTAATGTTTGAAATGATCATGTAACTCATGTCAAGATGTGATTGAATAGGAAAAGATAAATTTCATATTAAATTAACTTTGAATGGTTTTATATATAGTGTTATTATATATTTCATTAAAAAATACTTAATCTTGAATAATATTTACTTAATTATGAGTAGTTACCATGATATGATTCAATGAATAATTCCATGAATTATATAATATTATAATGGCCATAATGATAAATCATTAACTCTAATTATTTTAGAAAAAATATATTTTCATCTATGGATTATTAAACATCTAGTGATGATGAATATAGTGATTTTTACTCATGTGATAAAGGTGAGAAGATATTCATTTCAATAATAAATGAAAAAGATTCAAAAAGTGAAGATGAAAAAATGATATAATAAGAGGTTTCTTCTAGTAGAAATAAAAAGTTACATGAGTTTGAAAGGAATTTCATATTGAAAATGGAATCAGAGAAGTGAATCACTGATGTTTTTTTGAGTTAGATAAAAAATTGAATAATAATTAATATGTCCAAAAGTTTTTAATATAATAAGGATTTTTTTAGAAATAATGATGTAGAGTTTCTCATATTTTTTATGAAGTAAATTAGTTACTCAACAATAATAAGGGGAAAAAAATAGGTGGTGAAAGATATGATTATTTCATAGGATATATAACATTAATAACTCAAGGTGTAGTTTCATGAGAAATGGAATCATATAAAAAATTTCATGTATTGTCTTTCAAATTCGACACATGAATTTAGATATTTTTACAAGAAATAAGTGTGTTGTGGATGATGTGATACATTAATATTGTTAATGTTAAAAATGGATCATAATAGATGATTCATGAAGATAGTAAAATCCCTGGAAGAAAATTTTAATCCCCTAAAAAGATGATAAAATTGAATAGTATCATAAAAGATAAGAATATTTAGAATAAGGTTTATTATGGAAAGTATGATCATGATTAAAAATGAGATATTGTGTGGGAATAAAGAGGTTAGTAGAAAAGTATACATAAAATTGGATTACGTATATAGTCTCTTAGATTTCAAGTTCAAAAAACTGAGGTCAATTTTGATATTAATGTGATAAACTATAGAAGAGTTATAATTATATATAGGTTGATGGCTTAAGAAGAATATTTACATTTTATAGTAATTTCTTGGTAGAGACTACATAAATATGATTAATTTATTTTGGTTCAGATGAATAAAATTTTAGTCTATGATGAGTAATATAATTTAGACATGTAGTGGGATAAAACCATTATAATCAAACAAATTGAAGTAGCATGTTATTAAACCGCATAATGTCAAGTTGAAGAATCATTTTTAAGATTCAAATGAATAGTCTGGGATATGTGACATTTGGTTCATATCACCGAAATAATCTCATTATATTACTTGTTTAGAAATTTCACTAAATGAATCCAATAATAAATCATATTAGAGACAAGAGAAATGAAAATTGAAGAAAATGATTATTCATAATAATGAAATAGAATATGTTTAGAATAAAGTGAATTTATTTACCTTAGAAGTGTGTATAGAGTTGGATACTCAAGACGATGGTTTAAGTGGTAACTCTAATTAATAGTCATCCTAAAATGAACGAATAACGTATAAACATTTCTAAAATATAGTGTCAATGTTCTGATAATTAAGAAGTAAACATAAGTAAAAAATTATTTTCTTGATTTTAATTTTATATTAGTGAACATTAAGACAAGTTCTCCCAATATGAGGAGGTAATTAAAGAATTTTTTAGGAAAAATAGTTACAAATAAATGGTTATTTGAATACCATGACGTGGATATTTAAGAATTAAAAACATCCTTCACACATAAAAGGCTTTGTTACAAGGTTACATTTACTCCCACACTTATTTGTTAGATTATTATTATCAAGGGGTGATAAAAGATAAATGAAAACATTATATTAATTTACTTTTTTAATAAAAAAAGAAGGTAAAATCTATATATTTGCAGAATCTAAATATATTTTTAACCAAATTGGGGGTAGGTAAATGTTTTAGGGGGGTCATATATTTATAGTGATTTTTATAAAGTAATTCTGTTTAAGATTGTATGTGAATTGATTTAACATGTTTGGGTAGTATGTATTTATAAAATGGTTATATATAGTTTCAAGGAATAGTTTTATGAGGTTTTGGGAAGTCTAAGTGAAAGAATCATTATTCAAAAGTGGTAATAAAATCATTGAATATGTAAATGTATATGAAATTCATAAACAAAATGGTGTTGTTGTTAAATATTTTGGTTTCTAACATCATGTTCTCTAATATAGGTTTAGAATAATTTAATGATGATTCATTTCTATGTTAGACAAATTTAAAAGTGATTTGTATACAATATTTTCCTATAAAATAAAATGGGGAGGATTTTTACTATGAATTAAAAAGGTGTTGATGAGTTGAAGAAGTTGATATGATTTTTGTCTTAACTTTCATTTTATCTAATAAATTATGTTTTAATATTGGTGTTTTGTGAGATTTTATTTCAAATGGAATTCCTTACATGGATTTTGAATTATTTGAAGAATATGGAATCCCTTTTTGAGGTTGAGTATCAGTGTTTGAAGATGTCTAAAGTGAATGTACAAAACAATGCCACATTAATATAAGGAACTGGTATGAAGATTATACAGGAAGAGAAAATGGTATGAATGCTAAAGAATATAAAATTTCTGTAAAAAATGATATAAATAATGATAGAACTAGAATTTATATCAATTAAAATTTCCTTCATATAATTATATTATATAATTTAAATCACTTAAAATCACATAATTCAAACATTATAAAGGAATAATTAATGAAATAAGATGTAATTATTGAAGTTAAGAAACCTAAACTAATGTAATATTAACTTGACATATAACTCCCTGACCCCAGTTACCTAAAGTCTGGGCATTATTACATTTCATTGGCATGATCAAAAGAAAGATCAAGTCTCGAAAGACCGATTAGTTTAGTAGCCTTGGAATAACTAGATACATTCATAAAGTTTACATTACATCATAAAGTTAAAACTACTACAAAAACATCTTGTCTTCATATACCCTCATATTATCCCTACAGGTCATTCATAAATTACTTCTTCACATCTTGGGAAAAATAAAACATTGAATGGGGTGAGCTCAGATGCTCAGTAAGGATAACAATATAGCGGAAACATTCATAAATAAACATAAAAAATTAAGGCAATGTATAGATAAAATAAAATACTTTTAAACTTGAACTTCAACATAATATGGAAAAGATAAAATGAAATAATTCCATTTAATTATTCACATGGATATTCTACTAGTCGAATAATCACATGCAATATCAATAACCACTTTCATAATGATGGAATGCATAATTCCAGACTATTATAACCACATAGCCAAGGCCTCGTGCCAAGACTACAAATAAGATTTTGTTAAGGCCTTGTTCCAAGACAGTAGATTGTCTCATGAGATCTACCGATGCATCGAGGAGCTATAGCAGGCTCCACCTGTCACTTATTAAGTCCAATGCATTCCTCATATGAACAGGTTTAAACATAACATAATCATTCGTATTGAAACTAGCATAAGAAATGTCAATAATTTCTCCATAAACCATTAATGGTATAAAAATAACACATCCATAGTAAAAAATATCACAAAAATACTAATACAATGTGGTAGTTTTGTATTATAATAACTCAACTTCAAATAAGCTTAAAATCCATCAAAGAATGTTGACATAGATGAAATCAAAACTATTTGAGAGATATATATCTTTTTTTGAAATCATTTAAAAGTCACATAATTATAAAATAAAACATTTAATTTGAAAATATCCTTATAATATTGTAAGGGAAGCTTTGAAGATTTTATAACGGCAGAAAATAGGCGCACCTGCCGTATAAGTTAAAAAATACAGTCTTACCTTAATTCTGTCGAAAAGGTTAAAAAGGACCTTGTTTGGAAAACGACAAAAAGATTCCTTTATAAAAATATTATAAAAATCCAACAAGTGTATAAATGACTTTATACCATAGTCTTTAAAATAGTAAGAATGATTTCAAATACATTTCTTAGAATCATGGATGTGGATGATAAAGAGGTCCCAATAGATAATCACGTATAAACAACCTCGGATAATGAAGAGATTGTGAAATAAACCCTTACCTTGTACTTTTCCTTGGATGATGGTAGGTTAACCTTCTATATAATGGTGAAGTAATTTTTATTGAATTATACAATAATGAAATCTATTAATATGATATCATATATGATCTTTTAACATCACTTTGTTAATAAAATCTTTGTATTATCGTTGTTTTGGGTGTTAACTTACTTGTTTTCTTTTATATGTTTTGGTACATAAGCCATGTTTTTTAGGGATATGTTGTATAATATTTATATCCAGAATGATATTTAGTATTTAAACATTATTTTTAACCATCAAATGAAAATCATTCTTCAATGGATACAATGGGGAATGAATCTCATTGCGTTCGTGGAGACAGTAGTCTGTACGTACGCACGAGCGACAATATCAGTCTTTTGATATTAAAATAATATGTAATTGGATGATATATCATATATACAGAATCATTATCTTGTTATATTTATTATTTACATGAATTAAACATCATTATTATACCCATCTAGATAATAATATATTGAATAAAAATTACACCACGACGTGGAGACGGTAGGCCGTACGTACACACGTATGGTGACATGTCATTCAAAGGATGGATAAAATACTAAATATGGTTGTATAATATTTATAATAATATCAAATTATATTGGAGATACTGGATTTATTATTTTATAATGGGAATAACAAAGAAATAATAATTTGAAGAAGAAATGAACTTGAAAAAGGGTGGTGAAAACATTACATCTTCTTCGGGTTCTTCCTATTGATTTGATCAAAATGGATCATTAGGTTGGCTTTCTGATCAAACTAAGTCCTATAGGTTTTAGTGAGGGAAGTTGAGAGATTATTTGAGAATGGGTTGGCCGAGCCAAGAGGATTTGAATGTGTGAATTAGTGAGAAGGGGGAGTTCCCTTTTATAATAGGGGTGAGGGTCACCTTTGGAAAAGTTAAAAATATTATTTTATAATAAATTCATATTCGGTTTCTAATGGCTCCAAAGTGGATTATTTAAAGGTTAATGTGGGGATAGGTCGAAAACCACCCACCAATAGAATTTAGACAGGTTTGGGTCATTATATTAACCTTATCTTTTAGTTTTAACTCTTAGTTAAGTAGTTTGACACTTACCATGTCAATTTTTATTTTTATATTATATAGTTAATAAACTTACTATATACCTCCAAGAGACCCCAAAGTTGTCCATAAATGATACAACTATCATCATAAAAGTATCTTGGATGAACCTTAGATTTTTATGAATTTAATATCAATTAATAATATGATATTTGTTTTAAAAACTCTTTTATGTCAATTTTGACACTATTGGGTATTTTTTTTTGATAATTTCATTACAGCATTATTACTTAAAAAAAATATAAACAATACTAATATGTCATATTAACCTATAATATTAGTGTAATTCATAAAAAGTCTCAAATTACATTTATTTGGATATTTATAATATCAATTATTTTAATATTTCATTAAGTAGGTAATTACTGCATCACCATTGTGTCATAAATAAATTAAATTATTTAATGTCTAAAAATTATAAATAAAATACCATTATGTAGGAAATATTTTTTTCTTTGTAATGAATATTTACAATCGAATTTATCTTATGTATAACCCTATATTAAAAATGTTTTACTAAATAAACTTTGATTTTAACTCTTTCAACTCTTCTTTGAATTAAATAATAATAAATGTCCTAATCTAATCCAAGTGGACCTAAATGATAATATTTTATTCCTAAGGTTGTTTTTGGTCGACATACACTTTTCCAATAGAATTAGGACAAGTGTTAGGGTAATATTAATATCATTTTTACCCTTAATTACCATATTTACTTTTAACCGTGGTAAATAAAAGTAAAAAATTACTATTCAAAAAAAATTATTTTCATCTCATTGAAAACATTTTACTCGTTGATATTAACCATGTCTCTCGGATTTTTGAAATTCCACTCATAGAAGTGGTAGAATTAAGTTTTATGTGAATTTCCAAATTATCCTAGGAGGTGGGTAAAAGACGGTGAAAAGTTCAATAAAATTTTTATATATCTAAAATTATTCTAAACTAACTCCAATGAATTAAGTTGAACTTATATATGTATTATGTATCTATTTTGACCTTAATTAAATTTTAATAAAATAAATAATTATTTAAATTAAAAATTCGGTTTTAAACAACAACTCAGTGTTTTCTCACTATTTATCAAAAAATGAATGTTTTCAGAAAAATATCAAAATTTCACCCTAGACTAATTTCGATATTCCGAATCCAAAAATGAAGTCCATTTTGAATGATAATATTTATAAAATTTCAAAAACTGGGTATTACTATTCATAACGGCTAGTTTGATTGGTTGTGGTGTGGGTGTTAGAACTCGATGTTACGTACAACACACGCTACTATATTATTGAAAGGGAAGTGTACCATGCAAGTTTGGGGTGTTACATTCTCCCCTCCTTCAAATAATTTCATCCTTGAAATTTGTAGAAAATTAATGTATAAAAAGACTCGGGTGATTCTTCATCATAAGTTCCTCAGGTTCCCACGTTGCCTCTTGCATCTTATGGTTTCTCCATAGAACTTTTACCAGACGAGTTGTCCGGTTTCTCAACACTTGTTCTCTGGTATCAAGAATCCTGATGGGCTCTTCACAATAAGAAAGATCGGTTCTAGTTCTAATTCATCGTATGTGAGTACATGTGTTGAGTCAGGCATGTATTTCCTCCACAGTGATACGTGGAACACATCATGAACTTTGGAGAGACTTGGAGGCATTTCCAAACGGTAAGCTACAACCCCAATTCATTTAAGAATTTTGAAAGGTCCGATGTACCTGGGACTCAATTTACCATTCTTACCGAAACGTATAATTCCCTTCCATAAAGATACCTTCACGAAAACATGATCTCCTACTTGAAATTCCGAATCCTTCCTTCGGTTATCGACATAGCTCTTCTGCCTACTTTGAGCTGCTTTGATGTGATTTTGGATTACCTTCACCTTTTCCATTGTTTCCTACACCAGTTATGGACCTACAAGTTTTCTTTCACCAACTTCATCCCATTAGGTCGGTGTGCGAAATCTCTTTCCGTATAACGCTTCATATGGTGCCATCTGAATACTCGAATGGAAGCTATTGTTGTAGGAAAATTCTAGCAGAGGTAAATATTGATCCCAAATACCCTGAAAGTAAAGTGAGCAGGATCTCAACATGTCTTCTAAGGTTTTAATAGTCTATTCTGATTGTCCATCTGTTTGAGGGTGGTAGGCAGTGCTCAAATGAAGTTCAGTATCTGGGGCTTTCTGAAGATTCTTCCAGAATCTTCAAGTAAAATGGGGATCACGATCAGAAACAATCAATAGGGGTACTCCATGAAGTCTCACAACTTCATTAATAAATAGTCTTGTAAGCCGTTCGAGTGGTAAATCTTCCCTTATAGCAAGAAAATGTGCTGACTTGGTAAGATGATCAACAATGATCCATATTGCATTGCTATTTCTAGGATTCTTTAGTAGCCCCATGATAAATTCCATCATAATATTATCCCATTTCCACTCAGGTATGGAAAGAGGTTGCAATACTCCACCAGGCTATTGCCTTCAAGCTTTCACTTGTTGACAAACCATACATCTTGACACAAAATCAGAAATCTCTCTCTTCATGTTGTCCCACCAAAAATATTCCCTCAAGTCTCTATACATTTTGGTGCTCCCAGGGTGTATAGAGAAATTGGAACTATGAGCATCATCCAACAATTCCCTTTTTAGATCAGGTATATTGGGAACACAAAGTCTCTTCCCAAATTTCAAAATTTCATCTTCATACACAAAGTCACTCAATCTCCCATCATTCATAGCTTTAATATTCTTTTCAAACTCTTCATCATCGGTCTGAGAACTCTTTATCTTTTCAAGTAAAGATGGTTTGGAAACCATTTGAAAAAGCATTGATGTTTCACCTTCCATGGTAATTCCCATTTCCAACATCACTAGATCCATGAAAATAGGATCCCTTTGAATTCACATCATGTTCAAAACTCCATGATCTTTTCTACTCAAAGAATCTGCCACCTTATTTTCCTTCCCCGGGAGTTAGTGTATCATGAAATAATAATCCTTGAGTAGTTCAATCCATCTCCATTGCCTCATGTTGAGTTCTTTTTGTGTGAAAATATACTTCAAACTCTTGTGATCAGTATAAATCTCACATTTTTCACCATAGAGGTAGTGCCTCCATATATTCAAAGAAATGATCACAGCTGCTAACTCGAGATCACGAGTAAGATAGTTTTTCCCATGAATTTCCAACTATGGTGATGCATATGCAATAACCCTATCATTCTGCATAAGGACACAACCAAGTCCTTTCTTTGATGCATCACTATAAATAACGAACCAATCATTCCCTGATGTAAGAGTCAATATAGGAGAATTGACTAATCTTCTCTTCATTTCTTCAAAAAATTCTTCACACTCTTTTGTCCAAATAAATTTAACCCCTTTACGTGTGAGCTTTGTTAATGGGTTAGCCAATCGGGCAAACTTCTGGACGAAACGTTGATAATAACTTGCTAAACCAATAAAGCTACATACCTCAGTTATACTCGTAGGTTCTGGACATTCATTGATTTCCTTGGTTTTAGAAGGATCAACAAAGATTCCATCTTTAGATACAATATGGCCAAGAAAAGAAATCTCCTGAAGCCAAAATTCACACTTGTTAAACTTCCCATATAATTTATGTCTTCTCAGACTCTTCAGAATAATGCGCAAGTGATTTTCATCATGTTCGTAGATTTTGGAGTATACCAAGATATCATCAATAAATACCACCACAAAATCATCGAGATATTCTTTGAAAATTCTATTCATTAGATCCATGAATACAGAGGGTGCATTAGTCAGCCCAAATGGCATTACTGTAAACTCATAATGCCCGTACCTAGTTCAAAATGCTGTCTTTGGAATGTCTTTCTTTTTCACACACAACTGATGGTTTCCATACCAAAGGTCAATCTTTAAAAAGTATTGAGCTCCACGCATTTGGTCAAATAAATAATCAATGTGAAGTAGGGGATACTTGTTCTTTATTGTTATAGCATTGATCTCCCAATAGTCGATACAAAAACTCATAGATCCATCTTTCTTTTTAACAAAAAGAACAGGGGCTCCCCGTGGAGAAACACTAGGGTGAATAAATCCCTTATTACTCAATTCCTATTGTTGTTTATTTAGTTCAACTAATTCCACTGTGGCTATTCTATAAGGGGTATTCGATATAGGCCTTGATCTAGGAATTAAATCAATGGAAAACTCAACTTCTCGTTCTGGAAGATGTCCAGGTAAATCTTTCGGAAACACATCTACATATTCATTTACAATAGGTATATCCTCTATTTGAAAATTCCTTTCCTCACCCACATTCAATTCATTCTCTTCCCCCCTAATAATTGAATTTAGTTGAGCTAATGGGGGTGGATCCAGATAAGAATTAGGTGGTGATGATTCCACCCTAAAGATAAGGTGTTCCTTATAAATATCATCAAAAATAGTAACATCCTTCTTCTTATAATAATTTTTTGCATCGTGGCCCTAAATCCAATACATACCAAGGATTATATCAAACTCAACCACAGTTATGAGGACGAGATCAGCGGATAAAGAACATTTATGTGCTCTAATGGGGACTGATTCACAAAACTTCGTTATAATGATACTTCGCTTAGGAGTTTTAACTGACAAATCCTTTGTTAAATCAAATTGGAAATATCTAATTTTCTTAGAAAACTGGGAAGATATTAAACAATGCGATGATCTAGAATCAAATAATGAATTTTCTAAACTTGAGGAAACCATTAAATTACATGCCACTATGTCTTTAGGATCTTCTACCTCAGCAGTAGTGATAACAAAAGCTTGGCCTTGATCCCTTGGCCTTGATCCCTTGGCCTTGATCCCTTGGCCTTTTCTAAGGTAAGTTCCTCTGACTCTTAGTACATTCATTTTCATAATGTCCCATCTCCCTGCAATTGTATCATTGGACATTGGTAGCTTCGTTCTTCCCCTTGCAATCACGAGCTTGGTGGCCTTTTTCACCACACTTGTAACAGACTCCCATTCCTTTTATGCAAGTACCAGGGTGTTTCTTCCCACATTTTACAAAGGATGGATATTCAACCTTTCCCTTCTTCCCCTTATTTCCATTCCCAAATTGATCAGCAGATCTCTTCTTCACATGCTTTGCTTTAAATTCATAAGACTTAGAGAATTCCTTTTCTGTCTTGATAGAAGATGAGACAATGTCTTCGTACGATGAGAAGTATTGTGAGACTAATGCTCGACGAAGAAATGGTTTTAACCCATCAATGAAACTATCAATCTTACTTCTTGGGTTACATATATAATCTCCAACATACCTTGCTAACCTTGTAAGGTTATCCTCATACTTTGTGACATTCTCATCCTTCTTTTGTCTCAGACTCAGAAATTGTCTTTCCATATCTGCTCGATGGTCACAAGGAAAGTATTTTTCTACGAAAATCTCTTTGAACTCCCTCTATTCCATATTTGATACTTCATTGTCTTCCTTTGTATCTTGAATCAATGACCACCATTGATCAGCATCTCCAGTGAGGTGATAAACTACCATGACAACTTTTTCCCCTTCATTACTCCCCAAAGCCTAAAATATTTTCTCTAGGGAACTTATCCATTGCTCAGCTACTAATGGATTTGTACTCCCATTGAATGTTGGTGGTTTTTTCCTAATGATGCGATCTAACATTGATCCTCCACGCTGTGGATCAGGGTGATCCATACGGGTAAGGTTTTTATTCATAACCTGAGTGAGTTTTCCCAGTATGGTGATTAGTTGATCAGCACCAGTTGCATCAATAGATCCACTATAATTATCTTGATTAGGAGGGAAATCCCTACATGGAGTGCGTGAATTGATACAGTTTCCATTTCATCCACTAGGCGCCATTTCTAAACAATGGCATAAACTAGATCAGTTTATGACTAAAAATACATAATTCCATACTTGTAAAACACATAACATAAATTCAATAATTTATTTATATAATCCATAATAATAAAAAAAGTTTTCTTTGAGGAAGTATAAACACATAACCCTTAATAATGGTTTGTAAAGAAAATGAGAATTATCCTAATCATATCCCCTAGGAGTGTCGTAACCAAGAGTGCAGTAAGGCCCATTGTCGTGCACCAGTTCCCTTTCGAGTCTACCTCAAAGCGGTGTTTTCAGGTTTTACCCCTAGTTACATCTGTGACAGAGCCGCCTCTACCTTCTCGTATCTAGAAAGGGATGTATTTCTCAGAAAACTCACAAAATCTCTACAATACCAAAATTTTAGGAAGTTCTTCTATACTAATCCTTGAAGTCTATCTTAAATCTATGTTCTCTAATCAGACTTTATCTAAATATAGCTTCCAAGGTTTGTACAAAAATCCCTCTGATACCAACTATAATGCCCCGACCCTAGTTATGTAGAGTCAGTGCATTATTACATATCATTGGCATGATTACAAGAAAGATCAAGTCTCGAAAGACCGATTAGTTTAGTAGCCTTGGAGTAACTAGATACATTCATTAAGTTTACATTACATCATAAAGTAAAAAATACTACAAAAACATCTTTCCTTCATATACCCATATATTATCCCTATAGGTCATTCATAAATTACTTCTTCACATCCTGGGAAAAATAAAACATTGAAAGGGGTGAGCTCAGATGCTCAGTAAGGATAACAATATAGCAGAAACATTCATAAATAAACATAAACATTTAAGGCAATGTATAGCTAAAACAAAAGCCTATTAAACTTGAACTTCAACATAATATGGGAATGATAAAATGAAATAATGCCATTTACTTATTGACATGAATATTCTACTAGTAGAATAATCACATGCAATATCAATAACCACTTTCATAATGATGGAATGCATAATGCCAGACTATCATAACCATATAGCCAAGGCCTCATGCCAAGAATACAAATAAGATTTTGTCAAGGCCTCATGCCAAGACACTAGTTTGTCTCATGAGACCGACCGATGCATCGAGGAGCTATGGAGGGCTCCACCCGTCACTTGTTAAGTCTAATGCATTCCTCATATGAACAGGTTTAAACATAACATAATCATTCATATTGAAACTAGCATACAAAATTTCAATACTTTCTCCATAAACCATAAATGGTTTAAAAATAAAACATCCATAGTCAAACATATCACAAAACCTTTAATATAATATGGAAGTTTTGTATCATAATAACTTGACTTCAAATAAGCTTAAAATCTATCAAAGGATGTTGACATAGATGAAATCAAAACTATTTGAGAGAAATATCTCTTTTTTTGAAATCATTTAAAAGTCACACAATTATAAAATAAAACTTTTACTTTGAAAATATCCTTATAATCTTTTAAGGTATGATTTGAAGATTTTATAACAGCAGAAAATAGCCGCACCTGTCGTATAATTTAAAAAATATAGTCTTACCTTAATTCTGCCGAAAAGGTTAAAAAAGACCTTGTTTGGAAAACAACAGAAATATTCCTTTATAAAAATCTTATAAAAAGTCAAAAAATGTATACAAGATTTTATCCCATAGTATTTAAAATAGTAAGAATGATTTCAAATACATTTTTAATAAACATGGATTTGGATGATAAATATGTCCAAGTAGATAATCACTTATAAACAACCTCAGATAATGAAGAGATTGTGAAATAAACCCTTGACTTGTACTTTTACTTGGTTGATGGTAGGTTAAACTCATGTATAATGGTGAAATAATTTTTTATTTAATAATACAATAATCATATATATTAATATGATATCATATATGATCTTTTAACATTGCTTTGTTAATACAATCTTAGTATTATCGTCATTTTGGGTGTTAACTTACTCATTTTATTTTATATGTTTTGTTACACAAGCCATGTTTTTTATGGATATTTTATATAATATTCATATACAGAATGATATTAAGTATTTAAACATTATTTTTAACCACCAAATGAAAATTATTCTTGAATGGATATGATGGGGAATGAATCTCATCACGTTCGTGGAGACGGTAGTCCGTACGTACGCAAGAGCGACAATAACATTATTTTGATGTTAGAATAAAATATAATTGGATGATATATCATATATATAGAATCATTATCATGTTATATTATTTATTTACATGAATTTCACATCATTATTATACCCATATAAATAATAATATATTGAATAACAATTACACCACGACGTGGAGATGGTAGGCCCTACATATGCACGTATGGTGGCATGTCATTTAAAAGATGGATAGCATACTGAATATGGTTGTACCATATTTATAATAATATAAAATTATATAGGAGATACTTTATTTATTATTTTGTAAGGGGAATACAAAATAAAGATGAATTTGAAGAAGAAATTAACTTGAAAAAGGGTGGTGAAAACATTACCTCTTCTTCAGGTTCTTCCTTTTGATTTAATCAAAATGGATCCTCAGGTTGGATTTATGATCAAACTAAGGCCTCTATGTTGTAGTGAGGGAAGTTGAGAGAGTATTTGGGAATGTTTTGGACGAGCCAAGGGGCTTTGAATGTGTGAATTAGTTAGGAGGGGGAGTGCCCTTTTATAAGAGGGGTGAGGGGCACCTTTGGAAAAGCTAAAAATATTATTTTATAATAAATTCATATTCGGTTTCTAATGGCTCCAAAGTGGATTATTTAAAGGTTATTGTGGGGATTGGTCGAAAACCACTCAACCAATAGAATTTAGACAGGTTTGGGTCATTATATTAACCTTATCTTTTAGTTTTAACTCTTAGTTAATTAGTTTGACACTTACCATGTCACTTTGTATTTTTATATTATATAGTTAATAAAGATACTATATACCTACAAGAGACCCCCAAGTGGTCCATTAATGATACAACTATCATTATTTAAGTCTCTTTTACGAACCTTAGATATTTAGGAATTTAATATCAATAAATAATATAATATTTGTTTTAAAAACTCTTTTATGTCAATTTTGACTCTATTGGGTATTTTGTTTTTTGATAATTTTATAACAGCATTATTACTTCGAAAAAAATTTATATAACCTAGACTAATATGTCATATTGACCTCTAAAATTAGTTTGATACATAAAAATTCTCAAATTACATTTATTTTGATATTTATAATATCAATTATTTTAATATTTCATTAATTAGGTAATTAATGAATCACCATTGTGTCATAAATAAATTAAATTACTTAATGTCTAAAAATTATAAATAAAATACCATTATGTAGGAAATATTTTTAGATTTCTAATGAATATTTACAATCGAATTTATCTTATGTATAACCTTATATTAAAAAAATTTTAGAAGATAAACTTTGATTTTAACTCTTTTAACTATTCTTTGAATTAAATAATAATAAATGTCCTAATCTAATCCAAGTGGACCTAAATGATAATATTTTATTCCTAAGGTTTTTTTTGGTCGAGATACATTTGTAAAATATAATTAATACATGTGTTAGGGTAATATTAATATCATTTTTACCCTTAATTTCCCTATTTACTTTTAACCGTGGTAAATAAAAGTAAAAAGTTACTATTCACCAAAAATTATTTTCATCTCATTGAACCAAATTTTACTCCTTGATATTAACCGTGTCTCTAGGATTTTCAAAATTCCACTGACAGAAGCAGTAAAATTATGTTTTATGTGAATTTCCAAATTCTCCTAGGAGGTGGGTCAAAGACGGTGAAAAGTTCAATAAAATTTTTATATATCTAAAATTATTCTAAACTAACTCCAATGAATTACATTGAACTTATATATGTATTATGTATCTATTTTGGCCTTAATTAAATTTAAATAATATAAATAATTATTTAAATAAAAAATTCGTTTTTAAACTATAACTCAGTGTTTTTTCACTATTCATCAAAAATTGAATGTTTTCAGAAAAATTCCAAAATTTCCCCATAGGCTAATTTCGATATTATGAATCCAAAAATGAAGTCCATTTTGAATGAGAAAATTTATAAAATTTCAAAAAGTGGGTATTACTATTCATAACGGCTAGTTTTATTGGTTGTGGTGTGGGTGTTAGAACTCGAAGTTGCGTATAACACACGCTACTGCATTATTGAAAGGGAAGCGTACCGTTGAATCTTGGGGTGTTACATGACATTTTGAATAGTTACATGACCATTAAAAATAGTAAAATAGACAATAGAACCGTATCATCACCCAAAACTTTATAAATAACACATTGGTATATTATTAATGGAAATATGATATAATTGTATCATATTATTTGTAAATAAATGTTCAAAAAATGATAAATCAAGTGTTGGTATTTTTATAAAACATAAATGTAAATTTACAGAATTATAATTATTATAATGATTTAAAAAAATTATTATCATAAAATAGATTCATAAATTGATATTTTTGTGTCTTATGATTATAATAGAATTTTTGGAGACCTTAGTGAATTTTTCAAAGTGTTATAAAATAAGTAATAATTTTAAAATAGAAATTTGTTTGAGTAAATGAATATTGTAAATAAAAATTAAATTTCTTATATTCAGAAAATTATTTTCATATAATGAAGTCCAAATTTTAATTCTTCTTGATAAATCATTTTTGGGGTCAATTTTGGTATCTTTCTAAAATAGTTTGATTTTTAGTGAACAGTTAAATATGATAATTTACCGTATAAGGTAAATAAATAAATTTTTGATTTATTCTTGAGTAAAGGATGATGTACGTGGCCAATGGTTCAAACTCACATGAAATTTTTACTATATTTATTTATAGTAATCCACACTATTTATAGTATTTAGTAAAAATAATAAACTAATAAATCAAAAAATGGGAAAACACCCCTATCCCCCTTATAATAACCACTCCTCACCACCCCATCTCCTAAAACATTTAATTATTTTATCCTGGTCAAAATTCTTTCCAATAGACTTATCAATTATCTCCACCACATCTAAGATCCCTTGGTATCAATAAAAGACAAAACTCAAGTTCCTCATCAAGGATATTTTAAATATATAAAAACCTACTTCCTTTTCTTTTAATTTCTTTAGATTTTTCTATTTTCTTCGCACCCCCTTTATCCAAGGGTCATAAGAACTCTAGTATATCACATATACTATAATGTCATTATTTTAATTGAATAATCCATCATCATTTATTTCCAATCTCCTATTGTGATAAGAATAAAAACATTGTATGTGATGTATTAATTTATTGCATTCAAGATCAGAGATGTTTTCAATTTCCATTACCTCCTTCAAGATTCCTCCTAAAAACAATTTTATGGTTAATTCAGATTTTAATATATTTATTACATCCTATGAAATGTTTTTTAATAATTATATATAGATCATATTAATTTAAAAAACTAAACTTGTTTATGATGATCGAAAAACCGCCAAAGTAATCTAAATGATTATCACTAACATCTTATCTAATGACTGATCCCCACCCTTAGATCAAGTTTTTTGTTTTTTCCACATTACTATGATTCCATGACAATTAGAGATGGTACCCTAGAACCTACTTCTTTTTACTTCATGAGAAACATGTATTGATTGGATGGATATTAATTAAATCCTTATAACATAATGATTATTTTTCTGCATGACATTGAATATGATAATGTCAAAAGACTGGCTTCTACACTAAAATATCATAGTGAATCCTTGCAAGGATGAGAACCCAGAAGTCCCTTGATGTTATTATTAAATATTTGTTATATAATTTTATAATATCATTTGAAGGGATAGAAATGATATATTCTATCTATGGGTGGAGACTCATAGGACTTCGAGGGACCTTCACATACTGTATGACCTTGGTAATGTTTAGGAGGATATTATGAGAATGAGACCCACCAGTTGGAAATCCACATTTATAAGTGTTATTGGATGTTCCTATCTATGGAGGTGTGTATTGGTCCTTAGACTTTAAGATTATTGTTAATGGGTATTATTAATCATGCGCTTAGATATATTGGTGAAAACTTTGACGACATATGTTTGCAGCGAGGTATGATATGTTTGGTGCATGAAGAGTAATAATTCATTAATAAATAATGTTAGAAAGGATTTATCCTTGCAGTTCCATAACATATGATTATATATTTGGTCCTCTGATATTAATGATATTTCCTAAAAAAATCCATGTCCATGGTGTTCTAATGGCTTGTTCAATTTTTGGGAAGTCAATGTATATGAAATTGAACACAAGGGTTGATGGAACTTTCAAAAAACCCATTTGATTGGAGTTATAGAGACATGGGAGATTATATTTCACAGCTAACATTCATATGTGGTTACGTGTTTTCGCGACATTAACTTCTTTCTCAGTGGTTGAATTGGCATGTTGTTAGATGATAACTTTGGACTTGAGGATACTCAACCTAATGCTACTAAGAAAGAGGCCTAGACGTCCCCAAACTATGTGTATCCAATATCTCAGTTAAATAATACATTATTTATAACATAAATTTGAATAAATATTATTCCCGATTTTGGTTTAATAATTATTCAGGGATGCCTGATCACATTTATTTCAGCAGTAGTTATTAGAGAGAATATATTATGGGTGAAATAATTAATAAATAATTATTATTTATTTAGTGAATATAATATTTATATATTTATTAGTGAATAATGCAGTTTCATTTATTTAGTAAATAAATATTCATTATTCAAGGTTCAATAAATAAGGTGGAGGATTGGAGGATCGTGTTACAGGTCTAGTGAGAAATAATAATATTGAATTCTATTTGATTAAATAATATTTAATTATATCTCGCAAGTTAAGAAAATATCAGAAAATAAAATTTTTTTGTTATTATTTGTCATGGGGGTTTCACTAGGATTAATAAAATAATCAAGGAACTTATGAAAACTATTTTTTATTACCCTAGTGTATTAAATTAACAGTTATATTAATTTATTATTCTCCAAGATCTATCTAAGAGACTGTAATTGGTTTTTGAAAAAAAAAGAATAAAATCTCTCAAACTTATAGAGTTCACCCCTCTCCAAGAATGCCCTAAAAAAGGAGAGAAATCCTCCTCCACCGAATCATGGAGAATGCTTCAGAAGTGGTTCTCAAGGAAATTGAAGGTGAACATCACAAGCCTATAGATCTTCCATGCTACGAATTGAAGAGTACTTTAGTGATATCCAAAGATATATGGAACACATGTGGATCACTTCTAGAGGAGATATACCCTTGATCTCTACAATGAAATGATGGTACACCATCAAAATTTTGGTCAAACACATCAATGAAGATAGAATCACCTTGGAGGAAATTATTAATTAATTAATTAATTATAAACAAAATATGTTGATCCTCTATTCTTGGTTAGAAGTTCTATTCCTTTTTCCTATTTACTTAATTCAATCCATTGATATTGGAGTTCATCATCATATTGTTCATGAATTAATCATCGATTATGGAAAAGAAAAAGTTGGGCATCGCTCCATCCACTCTTCCGCAGCGCCCATAACCTACAAGTGGTATCAGAGTAGGGAATATTATTGCCTATAATTATTTCAATATTTTTTTGATTATTTATTCTTTAATAATTTAGTATTTAAATTAAAGGTTAGTCATTCCCTTTTAATCTGAATGTTTAGATCTATTCTTTCTATATAATTTCTCACAGATATAACATAAAGGACTAATATTTTGTTTACAATTAAATCATGGAACTCATCTGGAGGTTCCAAGGGTTCTCCCCTGGTAGCACAACAGTACATTCCATGTAGTCATATTTTCACACCATGTAGTTGTGTTCACTACATCAAGAGTAGTTTAGGAATTACCCAGGACGTGTACATTTAAGACATGTGGTGCAGTTATTTCTTACACGGAGTCTTGACCAGGATAGACTAGCGCATAGTAAGCCAGGTTACACACCACGTGAGCCATTGGACATAATGTGTACTCCCTTTCGGGTTATGGTTGGGACATATATCCCATAAATGTCTTAGCCGACCAGTGGCCATGTAACGTATAGTCAACATTGCATTTGGCACAATAGACACAACGTGTACTCGGAAATTTCTGAAGTACGCCTCACACGCCGAGTCCGTAGGCATGTACTTTGGATAGATGGAGATGGTAGTACCAGTTGTGTATATCAGATCAACACACAGTGTGATTTACCAAATTATATAGAATTCAAACATAAATATTTGCATTGTTTTCAAATCATCATACCATGTATATGTCTTATTAAAGGCTGTTAATCTAAATTAATTGAATCATTAAACATGGAAAATAATTCATGTAATTATTGTAATCATCCATGAAATACACGTCATGAAAGTACGTGATAAGTAGTTTATGCCATTTGTCACAAGAGTAAAATATTATATGAGCATAATACATGTTGGTTAGGTATGGACATGTAATCACTAGGTTACCTCCAAGGTACAAGTAATGTACAAGGATAATTTTAAATGAATTCTAATTTGTTTAAAATTAAAATGGATGAAAATCTCAAATAAATTCAGAAAAGGACTAATATAAATGTATTAATTAATTGAAGATAATAATTAATCTATTAAAGAACTATTTATCTTAAATAAGAGATATTAAAAAATTGAATGAATGTTTTGTTAAATTCATAAATTCTTTTCACGAATGTGGATGATCATGAGCTATACCATACCTTTTTATGTGATTGGTTTCCTTTTAGTTTATTAAATTAAATTGTTGGTATTTGTGCTTTCTCTTCCCATAAATATGTAGGGCATGCGTTCCCATGGTTTATTTTATGTAAAACCAGTTTTACCCCTCACCTGTGTGTGAGTAAAATATTATGTAATTGATGGATATCCAAGTATAATAGAGGATTTTGAAGTTAGGAGATGAGGTGAAACCAATCCAAGGGCCTAAAAATGTTAACAATTGGAATGTTATAAACATGAACCTAATTGGTTTAAGTGGTTTCTTACCTAGGCCAGTGTCTAGTTTATCTACTGCAAGATAAACTACCCATTAGAACAAGTTCATGATCATATGCTTTATTTTATTTCTGTATGTTTTATGGTTGTTAATTATTGATATTTTTTGCGATCACACTATTAATTAATTAACAATCATGGAAGATGGAACTAAAATAAACTGGACAATGCATAAATATTATATAATACATGGTTAATCCAATAATCTTATCCCACGTAATATTAAAAACATGTGAAAAGATAATAAATGGAAATTTACATAAAAAGGATAAAATACCTCAATAAAATATTCAGTCAGTACGACCCTTCATTCTTCAGTTAGAGTCGAACCATAGTTTAATGTTCTTGACCAGCCAAATTTGGGATGATTTCAATTATCTTGGAATTCTAATTTGAGCTTTTGGGATGAATTCACTTAGTTTACATCAAGTTTTTACTACCAAAGTAAGATTTAGTTTAATTGATATTCATAGGATGGGTATATAAAAAATTATGATTTCAGGATTGGGGAGTCCACTCAACAGATCAAGGAACTGTGAGTTAATGATGTTGTAATTTGTAATTCAAACCTATAAAAATTAATGTTGCAACACTAGCCAAAGTTTGGATGATGATAATGGAATATATATCCTTTCCAGTAGAATATCCATGAAATGGGATATTTCAGAGTTAATGGAAAGGGATATTGGATTTCAACAAAATAGTGGGAGAGGAATGAATATTTATTTATTTATTTTTCTTAATTTTATCAAATAGAGTACTAAAACTCTATTAATCATATTTTTAGAAATGAAATTGAAAATGAAATCAAACATATTATTGTGATTCAAAAACAAGAAGGAAAACCTTCTCACAAAACTTTTTTTAAGAGTTGAAAAGCCACCTTCGGGTCATCCTTCTCTATGAAAGGAAACTATACGCGTTGGAGGAACATTTATGAGTTTCACCTGGGAATAAGGTGAGTGATGAGGAACTCTCTTTGTATGAGAAACATCTGAATAATGATACATGTGTTTATTGATTCATGCTATCATCCATATAAAATGAGCTCTCTATGATGTCTTACCTTTGGGATCTATATTAAGGGAATATGATACAAGAGAGGTATGATATCTCTAACAATTTATTCATGGCTAGGCTTAGAGAGTATTTCCATCTAGGTCTCATATAGTCTAGCTTACTGGTTACATTGAGCATCTGGATATCTTATAGATTAAATTCCCAGATGAGTTACTTATATATCTCATAATATCATCACTTCCAAAGACATTCTATAGTTTTATTTTGAATTATAATATGATAAATAATGAGAAGAGCCTGTTGGAACTCCTTACTTTAATTTTCCCCAGTGGATAAGGACATGGGGCATGAAAAATCTATAGTCCTTATGGTGAATAAATATAAGAAGGACTAGGAAAAGGATCCTAAGACATATAAATAGTTTAAATCACCTGAGCGCCGTCTGACCAAGAAAAAGAAGATACAAATATAGGAAAAGGAAAAGGAGGAAGAATGCCTCTCATGTGGTAAGTTAGGACACTAGAAGAAGAACTGCACCGAGAGGTAAGGGGAAGCCAAATGTGGTTTCATTAACGAGTGAAATCTTTTTATTTATACAAATGTGATATTAAGTATAGCTTGTGGTGATCACATCTATATTTAAATACAATAACTAAGTAGATTATATAATATTTCCTAAGGAGAGGTGGATCTGCGAGCTGCCAATGTTGTGAGGATGGCTGCTCATGCTATTGGTGACTAACACCTCACATTTCCAACGTGAATGATTTTTGTTTTACACTTATATTATTATGTCCCTAGTTTCACCAAAATTATAATTTATTTATCTTGTGTGGATACAAAGGGGTTTATTTTCATGTTCAGAAAAAATAGTTTCTTTTATAACGAAAACAAATGTTATGGTATGGTGCATTTAAATAAAAGTTTAATTTTATTAAATTACAAATAATAAAGAGTGGAAATTGACAACGAATCAGGTTCATATGACTCATAAAACACCGAGTTGTGGAATCACCATATCATTCATGTAAACGAGAAGAGTTTAACAAAGCCCCATAAAGATGGTTATTTTGACTCTTCTGAGTTAAAACCAACCAATAAATGTCTTGCTTGTTTACAAGGTAAAATGAAGAAACCAACATTTGGTGGAATGGTTGAAATGTCCACCGATCTTATAGGAATGGTACACAATGATGTATGTGGACCATTTCTAGTAGAGCCTAGAGGTGTATATTTTTACTTCAAAACATTTACTAATGACTTCAGCATATATGGATATATTTAAATGATGAGGTTTAAGTCCATGTCCTTTGAGAAATTCAAGTAATTAAATAATGTAGTAGAGAATCATCATGGAAACAAGATAAAGAATATTTAATCGGATCAAGGTGGATAATATCTAAAACAATATTTCATCATCTTTCTACGGGAGTTTGGGATTTTAACTCACTCCACCTTATAAACCATATTATAATTGTGTTGGTGAAAGGAGTATTCGTTACTTATTTGACATGGTAAGGTCTATTATGAGTCATATAGATCTTCAATTATACATTTGGGTTATGCGTTACAATCTATGGAATACACATTAAATTGATTAACTACTGAAGAAGAAAATGGCATTCCCTTCGAGTTATGGAGTGGAAAGAATCCCATTTTGTTGTATACACACATATGGGGATGCAAGGCATTTTTTAAGGCTTTCTTAGAAAAAAATAGCACATTGTGGTAGGAGGTGTATATTTATAGAGTATCCCATGGAAAAAAGGGATATTACCTATAGAATCCCTTTGACCAAAAATTAACTATCACTAGAAAACACATCTTTCTAGAGAGGGATTACATACCCAAAAGGATAGTGGGATCTAGATTGACTTTGATGAATTAGATGATAAAGATACACAAGTGTTGGTACAAGAACAAGTTCCACAGGTCCCCCTAGAAGAAGTAGTTCCTAAAATACATGTACTATGTAGTAGTGTAATAAAGGTAAGGTAACAGGAGAGATATGGTTTTCTGTCCACCAAGGATGGTGTCTCATTATTATTGGACAATGATGAACCTCCCTTTTACAAGGAGGCAAGAATGATCTTAGAAGCTATGATATGGCTAGAAGATATGAATTATGAGATGGATTCCATGTATCAGAACCATGTTTTGGTTCTAGTTGATCCACCAGTTGATGTAGAGCGTATTCGGTGTAAATGGGTATTTAAGAGGATGCTGTACATGTAAGGTAAATTAAGTACCTATAAAGAAAGTATACTAGCTAAAGGGTTTAAAAAACATCAAGGAATTGACTAAAATGAATCCTTTTTTATAATTTCCATGTTTAAATCCTTCAGAATCATATTTTCCATTATAGCTTACCATGACTATGATATTTGGAAAATGGATATTAAAACTACATTCCTTAATGGGAACCTTAAGAAATATGTCTATATGACACAACCAAAAGGTATTATGACACAAGGTGATGTCAAAACAGTTTTCAAGTTTCATAGGTCTATTTATGGATTGATGAAAGCATCTAGATCATGGAATATTTTATTTAATGAATCCAAAGGGGAATTTATTTTCATTAAGAATGAATATGAACAATGTGTTTACAAAAGGATTAATGTGAATACGGTAATTATACTCGGAGTATATGTTGATGGAATATTACTTATTGGAAATGAAATACCAGTCTTATAGTATGTTAAAGTCTGGTTAAACAAGTGCTTCTCCATGAAGAACTTAAGTGAAAAAACCTACATTCTAGGGATCAAGATCATTAGTGATTGATCCAAGAGGTTCCTTATACTAATTCAAAGTACATATATTGACTAGATACTAAAGATATTTAGTATGGAACAATCCAAGAGGGGATTGGTCCCAATGTCACATGGTTAACATCCTTATAAGAAAATGTGTCCCTAGACACAACATGGGAAAGTTAGAATGATTAATATTCTATATGCTTCAACAATAGGTTCAATCATGTATTATATTTTATGTACTAGACTTGATGTCGCCTATGCACTAATCATGGTTGGATGATATAAAGAATATCCAAGAGAGCAACATTGGACTGCTGTTAAGACTATCCTTAAGTATCTAGGAAGAACTAAGGATATGTTCCTGGTGTATAGAGGAGATGAGGATATTTTCCTTATATGGTATGATAGTGCTGGTTTTCATATAGATTACAATTATGTAAAGTCACAATAAAGATGTTTTATCTGTCTCAAAGGAGGAGCTGTGAGTTGGAAGAGTTCAATGTATCCCGATTTAAATGATTCTATAGTGGATTAAAAGTATATAGAGACTTTTGATGCATCAAAGTAAGCCGTATGGATTCATAACTTTTTCCTGGGGCTTGATGTGTAACCTAGAAGTAAATACCCTATTGCATTGTATTGTGATAATAATGTAGTATTGGATCTTGCAAAAGAGACAAGGTCACATCAAAGGAAAAATAACACACTCTAGATGTATCATCTATTGAGGGATTAATTTCATGGGGGTGAATTGTAAGTGAGTTGAGTATCCCTGGAATGGATCTTGGTGGACCCATTTACTTACGGTCTATCTTAGTAGAAGTATGAATATCATTTGAGAGATAGCTAATTGAAGATTGTTAGAATTTGGATCTAGTGAAATTGGGAGTCTGTTGGAGTTGGTTCCCTTGAAACAAATTCTTTGGACATTATGATAAACATGTATTCATTGGATGAATATTAATAAACTCTTTATCACATCATAATTATTCTTATACATGAAATTATATTTGATAATGTCATAAGAGTAGTTGTTGCACTAAATGGTCATAGAGGATCCATCCTATGATGAGAACATGAAAGTCATATTAAAATATTCTTAAATATATGTTCTATATCTAGATGATATCATTTTATGGGACATAAATGATACATGTTATTAGGGGTGGAGACTCATAGGACATTTATGCACCATCTCATGATGTATTCCCTTGGTAATGTCTAGGAGGACAGTATGAGAACAAGACCCATTAGTAGGAAATCCACATTTATAAGTATCATTGGATGTTCCTATTTACAGGTGTGTTTATTAGTCCTTAGTATTTAAGATTATTATTGATGGGTATTATGACAATCACATTTAGTTTTATTGGCGAAAATAGTGAAAATATTTTTTCATGGAGTGGTAGGATATGTTTGGTGCATCACAAGTAATAATGCATTAACGAATAATGAGAAAAAGGATTTGTCCTTTCTATTCCATAACAAAAGTTGATATCTCATTACCATTTATGGAAATGATATAGGTTAAATAAATTCATGTCCACGGTGGTCTATAGGAAGGTTCAATTTCTAGGAAGTAAATGAATGAGAAATCGATCACATGGGTTGATGGAACTTTCATGAAACCCAATTGATTGGATATATTGAGACAAATGGATTATACTACACTGTAGAAATTTATATGGTGTGAAATGTCATTGTGACATTGACCTCTTTCTCTATAGGTGCCTTAACATGTTTCTAGACACCAACCATAGTGTTTTGGCTACTCCACCCAATGCCTTTGAGAAAAAGGCCTATAGGGTCATACACTATGTGTATCTAGTATATCAGTTAAATTATATATTATTTATTATATAAAGTTGATTAAAGATGATTCCTTGTTGTGGTTTAATAATTATTTAGGGATGCATAATCACATTTATTTTGACAGTAGTTATTTGTGGGAATATATTATGGAGGAATAATTAATAAATGTTTATTTGTTATTTAGTGAATACAACTTTTATATATTTATTGGTGAATAATGGAATGATATATAATAATAAATAAATAGTAATCATTCAAGGTTCAATAAATATGGTGGAGGATTGGAGGACTGAGTTAAGGGTATAGAGATAAATAATAATATCAAATATTATATGATTAAATAATATTTTATTATAACTCACAAGTTTAGCGCATGTCATGAAATAATAATTCTACTGTTATTATTTAACATAGGGGGTTCGCTAGGATTAATAAATTATTAAGGAACCTGTAAAAATTATTTTTTATTATCTAGTTGAATAAAATAAACAATTATATTATTCTACTATTATAGAAACACAATCAAAGAGATGCTAATCAGGTTGTTCCCAATGAATTTAAGAAAATCACTCAAGCACAAAATGTTCTCACCACTCTAAGAATGCTCTCTAGAACGAGAGAGATCCTCCTCCACTAGATCAAGGATAATTCTTTGTAAGAGGTTGTCAAGGTGATCAAAGGCAAACATATCAAGCATTAGGGTCTTCCATGTTAGCACCAAGAGAATTATTCGACGACATTCGAAGATTCGCTGAACACGTTTGGTTCACTGTAAGAGGAGGTCTACCCTTGATCTCACAATCCAATGATGGTACACCTGCAGATCTATGTTCGAATTTATAAATGAATAAAGAATAACATTGGAAGTAATTATTATTTAATTAAATTAATTATTAATAAAATATGAGGATCATATCTTCTTGATTTTGGGGTCTGTTTTATTTTCTTATTTCATTGATTCAATCTCTGGATACTGGTGTTCATCATCATATTGATCCTAGACTGATCATTAATTATGGAAAAAGAAAATTTTGGCACCGTCCCTCCCATGGTTTTACTGCACCTAGAACCTATGATGATCCCATGTTCTATATGTTATGGTAATATATTTTTATTCATGTTACACCCCTTTTTATGTCATCTTGTTGTGACTTCTAACCCATGTGCAATTCTTTATTCTTATGTTTATTCCCTTACAAGGATTTTTATCCCTTCAATTTGTTCATTTATTCCCCGTGTCATCCAATGAATATGTAAGTTCTCAAAGGGTGTTAGGATCTCATGATGAATATTAAATAAAAAGATGTTTTTATTTTGGATTCATGTTTTTAGTTTTATGTACCAAATCCCCAAAAGGCTCTAGAATTTACAATCATTGTTTTATATTTTATAGTTAATTATGCTTAAAATTATGTAATAATATGTTTAAATGGCATGTGATATAACACCACAAAATTTTATAGTGCAACTTTGTATTCAATATTGTGTATGGCATGCAACACAATGATTAAAAAAGGAATATATTAAACTAAAAAATTATAATATATTTAATATCTTAAATAAATGTATTCTATTCCATTGGGTGTAATGAAAACAAATGAGGGTTATCATGAATTACACCCAAGAGTAACCTTCCTCGAAATCTTTTGTTACATTCAATTTCTACCTTCATTGATAATTTGCGTTACATGCATGACTCAATTTCACCATATAATAATGTATTATCAAAATATTATTATTTAATATAATATGATTTAACCAACCATTATGTTAGTGTTTATGAATATTATTAAATAAATTATGAAAATATATTTCTTATAAAAATTTAAAATGAATTCATTACTAACAAAATTAGTAGAAATGCATATAAGTCCCAATTGAAAATAAAAAGAATATTTTATAGAAAACTATTTTTATTCTCACAAAGATGTTTTACACTAATTAATAATATTAATTAAAATTAGGGAGTGATATTAATGTAATATCTATATATATATATTATATTTAATATAAAATTTTTATATTCAACCAATATATTAGATACGTGTATGAAAATAATAATCCCAATACATCACATAAAAACCAATATTTTTATTAAATAACTTTTACCATATTTTGAAGGAAAAACCATATTAAATCTCAAAATTGGAAATTTTATTGATTTCATGTCAAATTAAACTTTATCTTTGAAAATAAAACATAAAAATTAGGCTTGGGTGATTTTTTTTTATTTTTATGAAGCACTTCATTTCTTAATGAATAAATAAAAATAATGAATTTTAGTTCTAAAATATTTTTTTATTTAATTTATTTATAATGTTAAATTATACCTTGAATTTTATTTAAAGTTTAAATAAATAATATTTTTATCAATTAATAAAATTTAGGCAATTTTAATACAATTTATTATGAAATTTATTATAAAAACATAGCAAACTTTTGAATGTTTTTACTTTAAAAAGTAGTATTCTTGTCCCACTTGCAGGATGAATTCTAAATTAATCTATACCACTTATATGACTGGAATATGAAAAAATGGATTAAATATAATGAATTATAAAATTTTATGATGTATAAAATGAAGAACTTTGTTTTTTATAAAAAATATTAGTGAAGTTAATTAAAATTAATTACAATGATTAAGGTTGAATTAAGCCATATAAGGGACTAAACCTTAACCATAAAGCCTAAAACGACCTATAAACTGGTTCAAGAGCTATTTATGGCCATATTTAAACCCTATATGCCCTTTACTATAATTTGTTCCATTATTTTATCCACTAGAAACATGAAAAACCTAGGAAGTATTCCATTGTCAACATATTACAAGAGTTCCACTCCTCCTTCACTATAAAAGGCCACCTCTTCTCCCTATTACTCTCACCACTCAAACCACATAGGTGCAGAAAATATTTAACCATATAGATTACCAAACATCCATCCTATAGATATTGAAGCATTCATTTCATCATAAATCATTCTAAGGAATCCCTTTGGTATAAACCAACAGGAGTTATATGATTTTATGGTGACATTTTCCAACAAGTTCTTTTCTTTAATTTACTTATACAAACCTTAAAATATTATTATTATATTATGGTATAATAAAACAATTATCCTCAATAAACTAGTATGTTTTTATTAAAAGGGTTCTACCTACACATATACACAATTTAATTTAATGGGCAGCGAACATACTATTTCTGTGTACGACGAATTGCTGCCTCATGAAACGACGATTGATCATTTTTACATTACCAACTCTCATGGTGGAAATTGTAATATAAAATCTATTTATTTAGGTCATATATTATATTTATAATTACTCTATACTTATTTAATTCTTTTATATCACATACCCTTATTCCTGTGATTTTTGGTAAATACGATAACATCTTTTTGTGGACGGGTAGACTACCGCCCCCTCAAGGTGATGTGATTCATTCACACCAAACATGGAAGATATAAATGATGTTTGTAATTAAAAATATGTGACATAAAAAACCTATATATGATATAAATGGAATAATTACCTTTCTAGAAATATAATATATATCATTTTATTTATTACCCTTTCACACACTTAAAGAGTGATAACGTTATTCGTGGATGTGTAGACTACCGCCTCATCGAAATAATGTTATTCCTTTTTCATTCCCAAAATTATATATGAAAGTATATAAGATATAATAATATGGTATTTTTGATATAATTATCATTCTATAATAATATTATTCTTCTTACCTTATTTTCATAATGATCATTCAAAAAAGAGAATGTTACTTAGGCATATGTACGGCCTACCGTCTCCATGACCGTAAAATTTATTCATTTTTCATACCATTATTTAATGATTTCTTTTAAAAATTTACATGATGTATAAATATGATAATTATTTCATGATTATTATTATTGATATGTTATATAATTACCCATATCACTATAGTTTACCTATAAATGTTTTTTTGACACTTAAATCAAATTTGTTCAAAACATGCGATGTAAACAAAATTTTTTAAGTAGCTGTATACAAAATGGTAATATTTGAAATAAATTTCATGATAAATATTAAAAAGGTTAAAAAACAATTATATAATTAATATATGTTTATTATACAATAATTTAGAGGACATTCACTTGAAAATAAAATTAAGGTAAGGGATTTCATCTCAATTTAATTTCTATTGAGATTTATCAGTTGTTATGAACCTAGTTTCTTTTACATGGTATATATATAATCATTTTACATGATATATCTTGAATATCTTGAATATCATGATATTATAACATACATTTAATTTTAATCTTCACTAGTCTTATAATTTATAATGTTTTAATGTCGTATGAGGCACTTTGGAATGTTTAAAGATTTTTTTCTTCAATAATAACAATAAAGAACATTCAATGGTATTTACATTCAAGGAAATTATATGACCATTGTTCAATAAAACCATTAATGTTTCGGACCATTATTTATTCATTACTTTTTTCAAGTACCATTTTCCACTATTTGGAACTCAAAATGTTTTAAAAAAGGTTTTTCAAAATACCAAACTTTATTTCTATCTTTAGTAGGAGAAACAATTATCTTCTAAAAAACATGTTTTATTTACCATGTTTTAGAAAGTGTTTTGAAAAATGATTTTAAAAATATTTGGTAAGTAATTTTTTAACCCTTTTTATTTTACTAATGTTTTAAATGAAATATTCATGGTACTTTCTGAATAAGATATTTTTCTTACCTTTTTAACATGAAAAATAAATGTTCTTTTTACCTTGTACGACATGTATGGATTTACCCACCATTATTATTTGAAATATTCATTTCATGTTTAAAAGGTTAAATATAATGATATTTTTAAAAATTGATTTTCAAAAGGTTTTTTCAAATGAAAAGGATATTTTCATCAATATTTTTTAAAGATATTATTATAATATATCCATTCATGAATTAAAACAACCATTTATTTTACTATACTTGGGATATGTTGTATTCGTACTATCCATATGTTTCTTGTGGATGGTTTTTGATTCAATTGGTTTATGATAGTTTTTATATTCACATCCTTTATTCATTTTTGAAATCCACTTAAAATATTTAATATTCTATGATAAATTAATTTCCCAAAATTAGCCATATCATTTATCATGTATATTAATATTTCCTAAATCGTATACCATTTTACCTACAATAACTACATTGATAGTTATTTAATATTTACTTATTCTTTATTAAATATGGTTATTTGATAGGTCATATTATTTCTTTGGATTATTCAATATGATTAATGTTTTGGGATGGTATGACATGGGTGGGGCACATTTATAGATAGCTCGTCGATATATTAGTAGTCTGATGGGATGAGTTATTTGGCTAGCCACTTTAGATGGGTTCTTACTTGATATGCTAAAATATCATGTGAAAGGTCTTAACTATAATGGTTACATGTACTTATAAAACATGAAATCCAATAATTATGAGTTTACCTCAATTATATTTAGTTATTATTCATCCTAGATTTCACTGATTAGATGGCATGCATTTTAGTTTATTACCTTACCATAATTATTTTTTCCTTATCTAGTTATTTCAAGAGAACATGTTTTCAATTATTACCCTTCCATATTATTTATGAACTTCTTTATTAGTTTATTGATTATATGGAATGTGAGTTTAGTTATTTACTATGTAATATCTATTATTCTCATTGATTCATTATTCCTACTATTATACGTTACCCTTACTAAGTAATTGAACTCACCCTTATTTTTTTTCGTTTTCCCTATGAATATAAGAATCTTACTATGAAAGATATACAAGGATATACTAAATGGAAGAAAGTTATTATTAATGTTATTTATATAGAAAAAATAATATATTAATTGGTGGATTCATTTGTAATACAATACTCATGTATCTATATGGTTTAACAATACTACTAATGTCACACCTAGTTTTTCAAGTTTTAGTTTATGGTCAAGTTCGTTGGAAATCCTGGTCTTTTTCTCATGTATCGGGTGTGATGGGGGTTGTGTTTTGAAGTTTTTCCATTGTATAATATTTCACTCATGTTTGTCCTTCGTTTTAGTTGGGTCAATGTGGTATGTTAGAGAGTTTTGGACACCCACATTGTCACCTTTTTGTGTTTTAATCATTCAAGAATCATTAGGTGGGGTTCTATAGTGTTTGGGGTGTCATTAGAGGGTTTATATCCAATTTTTCAGGCCTCACAGTTTGAGAAAAGTTTAACCAAACCGTGCAACCCAACCATGCGATGTTGTAGATTCATTTCAGTATCCCTCGCACAGTTTGTGCATAGTTTTCCAAACCATCAAGAAAAATCATGCAGCCGCATATGGGAATAATAAAATTCACTCTAAAAAATCTTATATGGGTGATTACTCCTCATTTTTAAATTCATATGTGTTGGATATTGACTAGAGGGAGCCCCACTTCATTATATCTAGATTTGTGTCACTGTTTGAGTGATTTATCACAAACAGTTATTGATTCTTCTTGGTTTCTTTGAAAAATAATTCTCCTTTATATTACCTCATCATTTTCTTCTAATTTTTCATGGTTTTGTCTTATATCATGGCATTGATCGACCTAGGGTTTTAGTACCTGCGATAAGAGTTTTTGGGTTTTCTTTTCCATTCCACCATGGATTTGAGGTAGGATTTCACAAGGACATTCCATTTTAATTTATTATTAGTTTATTTCATACTTTATGCACTATATATATATGATAAATGTTTTTGTGTGTTCTTTGGATAAATTGTTTGGTGTGAAAAGTGGTTTTTTATGCCTTGTTTCATGATAAATAGAATCGTTTTATTAAATAATGCACACCAAGTATTCTATTAAATTCCTGGTTGGATTTTGTGAGTAGTTTATGGTATGTAAAGTGTGTTTTGGCTCTCTTAACAAATATTTAGCTTGTGTAATTATGATATGGGGTTTCATGGATGTTCTTTCAAATGGTTTCAATTTAAAAGAAGTGTGTTTTTGGATTTTGAAATCAGTTTGACAAGTGATGAAGAATTCTGACCCGTTTGGAATTTTCATAGAGAATGGTTTTCTTTTTAATGTGAGGTAGATATATTTTGAAAGAGTTTTATAATATTTTTTACATGGTAATGGGGTGACTGATACCTCATTGGAATATGAGATTCATTTTTTTAATGGTTAATTTTGTGAGAAATATTTAAGGGCCCGTTCGGACACTTTGTGAAAATGATGAAAAATGTTTGTTATAAAAACCTCAATTGTAGGTTTCTCGTGCCTTGTTGAGATGGAATGGTAGGGTTGTCTTTGTTTTGGGATCTCTGGGATCCATTATAAGGGTTCCTCGGTTGTAACCCTTTGTGATCTATTAATCTTAAGGCCTAAGAGTAGTACTTGGGGAGCCTCAGGGTGAGGCCTTTTGTGGATTATTATAACTATGTATGTTGTTATTGGATGCACTGCTGGCATTGGTTGTCTCACCACATTTTTTACACTTGATTCATGGGAACCTAGCAAATTGATAGAATATTCAATGAATAATTGATGCACTGGTAGTTTATGGTACTAACTTGTGGCCCACAGTAGGTAGATATATTGGGATTATTACTATGATATTATCCATCGGCTTTCCTGAGAAAGGATGGTCAAGCGTATTGGGAGTTTTTATCTCATCGCGTGTGACATGTCAATGGGGATGAGGTCTTATGTATTTATGTCTTATGGATTATTCTTCATCTTCTAGGTTTACCCATGTCTATTTTCTTTGTGTTTCTTATAATATTGAATATGATGAGTGTGTGTGTATTTACATTACCCCTATTGTGTGATTACTATTGTGCCTTATTGTGTATTGTTTTCCTTGGAGAGTGATGGATTTATTTTAATAAGGTTTATGAAAATGGTTTTCAAATGAAGGTGTTTTATCCTCCTTATACTAATATGAAAAATTTAAGCATCACATTCCCCATGAATATGCTAATGACACACTAGTTATATGATTCTAGTTTTCAAAATGAACAAGGGAAATGGATTATAATTTATTTTTAGTAAACATGTAGAAAACCACAATTTTATTTATTATATTTGAAACTTAAAATTATTTTTTATTTATTTTAAAGAACTGGAATTCAGAATAGATTATTGGCCTGGACTACTATGTTTTAATACTAATTCCTATAGTTCTTTTCTATTTTTATCCCTTATGCAGGTATCATATTAAGTTTGATCACCTTGAGACACTTGGGATTGGTTTTTTAGAGAGTGACCAGAAGGGTCACATAAAGTTAGTTGGTTGACTTTTCTAGTTGGATATGTATTCTAGTTTAGTTCTATTTTTTTGTTTGTTGTATGAATCATGTTCAGGTCAATTTTATTTAAATTTATAGTGTGAATTACTTTTATTTACGTTTTTTTAATTTTTTATAATTCGGTAAAATTGTTCCAGTTTTTACACTAATGATGCAGGACACAAGTTTCCTGCTCACGGGGATTAGGAATGTCCTTCGGATTATGCCACAGATTAGTTCGGGTGCCCTATTTTGGGTCGACCTGGTATGGTTCGTGACAAAATAGTATCAAAGGAGGTCGGCTCTTAGAAAACCTTTCTTTTCAGAGTGCCCTTTTGTTAATTGGGGACATCCAGGTAGATGGAGTAGGATTTTTGGGACTTCAGGGGTAGGTTTAGGAAGGGAATCATGAACTTTTACTCGTTCTAATCCTTATGTTTTCATGGGATGTCAGATTTTCATAGTTTCATGGTCTTTAGGTGTTGTTTGGTGATTGGGATATGACAAGGGGAGTTGTACTAATGGTATTTGTGAGATAACAGGTCCTGGAAAGCCATGTGGATCTAGGGTATGGTCCTAAGAAGGCTTTCATTATTGGTGGTGTGTTTGACATATGGATACCGACCATATGTTCATGTCTCCCATCGACACTAGTTCCCTTTTGGGGGTATCTTGGACCTTTCTTGAAGTCTAAAAACTATTTTTGATATACTAGTGTGAGAATTGATAAAATGGGTTGTAAAGGAATAGTTGGATTCTGAAAATTGGAAAATGGGTTTTCAAGATTTAATATGATAAAGGTTTTAGAAGGTTTTGTTTTTGTGAAACAAATCATAGGGATAAAGTGAAAATGAATTAACTATATTGGATTATCCCTAATCTAAAATTGCGGTTTGTTGACATAAAATATTTTGAATGTATGGATTATTTTAAGGAGATTATGAAACATTTTTTTCCAATGGGATGTTCTGGGCTGTTGGAAAGTGTTTGAATATAATGAATTGTTTTTGGATATCATTTTTGAGTGGTGAGTGTTTTTCGGAAAAAGTGATTTGGCCTTTGTGGATGTCAGATTAGGAAATGATACCTTGTAGCACTTTTGAAATGGAATGGGTTTTTAATCAATTTTTTCTTCATGATGTGCTGTTTGTTAAGATTCTAGACGAAGTTTTGATAAATATCACTGATACAAATATGGCTTATAATAGCGCTAAAAATGGCCTTTAAGAGGGCTAAAAAAGCGCTGTTAATCTCGGCGAAGATAAAGGGGGTCCCCTTTATCAGCGCTAAGCAAGCGTTGATAAAGGTAGTATTTATCAACGCTATTTTTAGCGCTGATAAATGTATAATATATCAGCGCTATTGTGAGCACTGATTAAAAATACCTTTATCAGCGCTCAAAATAGCACTGATATATTATCCATTTATCAGCGCTTAACTAGCGCTGATAAAGGCCAAAGATCCTATCCAAAACCAGAACCTGCATAGAACCTGCCCAGCACCTGCACACATTACAACACCTACACATAGTCCAAACAAAACCTGCACACAGCACACACACCACCCACACACAAAGCACAGAAGAACAGAAATGATACATAAATTAACTTTAAATCCTGAATACAAAATAACACACTTCTATATACATTTCTAACAATGTTTAATTTGGTTAATATTACATTTATCCAAAAAACAGTTAAAAAACAATGATGTTCCATCCTTTTTGCATCCATCCGCTCTAAAAAATTGTCGTCCATGGCGGCAGTTTCCGAACAAAGCTTTCGAACTGAGGAAAAAGATTTCACCTACATAATAAAACAAATATTATGTTAGTAATACAATAATGAATGAAAGAATGGGGTTGCTAAATGGAATTATACTATAGTGAGGCACAAAACATAAAATAACCAATTAACAAAATTGGTGCATGGTTAGGGATAATCATCTATAATAATCAAATGGACCAATGTTTAGTAGAACATGGCTATATGTCCCCCCATTCCATAAAAAAGAATCACCCCTTCCCCCTTCCCTAGCACACCCCCTACACACTGCCCATCCCAGAGCACACCCCCTACCCCTGCACACTCCCTGCCCCCAGAACACCCCCTGCCCCCTTCCCTAGCACACCCCTTCCCACTACACTTCCCCTTGCCCATTGGACACCCCCTGCCCACCCCCTACATATTTCAAAAGAACCCATCACACCCCCTACCCCTTCCCCTACCACTTTGCCCCTTCCCCCTCCCCCAAAAAACCACCCCTGCCCTCTCACCCTATCCCCTTCACATCAAAAAGAAAATACCTTGTATAGAAATTGTGGTCAATTTACATTATACACATCATATATATCAACACATTTTCATGTAATTTCATTTAATGTAAATACACATATATAGACTCTCTACATATCATAAGAAAACCCTCTTTAAAATTCACTAACACATTAAATCAATTTGAAAACACCCATCACACAACTTTCTCATTTCTTTAAACACATTTAAAGGACTTAACCCTGAAAATCCACAAGAAATACAACTACATTCATTTTAGAAATAACTTCCATGTCTATACACACCCGAAATTCCTTTGATAACACATTTTAACCACAAAAACATTTCATATAGTACACTTAGAAAGAAAATACAACATAATAAAATCATCATATAATGTAAAAGCATGGGATCACCTACATAAAGCGTGGAATCTTCCGAAATCTGCTGGAAAACATAAAACCACACCTCCACAATACCTTAATAAGGACTGATTAAACATTAATATTGAATATATTAATGGAAACCCATGTTTAACTTGTGGTATTCCATGAGTTTAACATCCCACAAGGATAGAGGGTCATGATTTAATGTCTTATAGAGATTTAAGACCTGGGTGGATCAAAACACTTATAAAGGTGGATCAGGTAGGTACATCTCTAGGAGGGAGAACCTGGAATGTTTACCTGATAGATGGATCAAAATTCCCAATGAGGTCTGACCCAAGTGTGGTGCATCCCATAAAGGTAAGGTTTCTCATTTTGATGAATTACTCGGATGCCACTAAGGGAAATACAAGAGGGAAAATAAGTGAAGGTGTACCCCAGTGAGGGGGTCACCATGGTTTACCATTGGTTGGGATTTAACCTCATGGAGGCATCCTACGTACCCTATTTGAAATAAAAAGATCAAAACCCATATATTTAAAAGAGGTATGTTGTGGGTATTACCCATGGTTAGCTTCCCTTCACAGTAGGAATTCTCTTGGTTGGATGAGTATGGGTCTTTTGGGGATTATGCATTGTCAGATTCTCAGGTTCTTCTAAGAGTAGAAATGGGATGAATGGGACATACGTTCTAAGATAGACCATGTGAATGGAATGATCCTTGTAAAGAGGCACGAGGCACAAAAAACATGTGGAGTTGTTTGTAAACATTATTTATGGTGGCCATGGGGCTTATCAGACTCCTCATACCTTCCATAAACACCTCAAAACATCACAAGGACCAGATTATACATGATGGTGCATCACAGGGTTGATTATTTTGATGATGTACTGGTCATTTGATCTTGGATTTCATCTCAACCAGCATTTCCCTTACTTGAATTATCCTAGGACACATATTTTGGTTCCAAAAAATCCCTCAACGATGCTGATTATCTCATGCATTTACCTAGAAATAATTGTAAAAGTCAAACAACAACACATGTGCTCAAATACAAGTTCAAACTAACGAGATACAGAAAATTGATTTTTTTGATCCTCGGTGGTTTTGTCGTTCACCCCATACGCACTACACACCATCATGCCTTACTTCAGCATTGATTTGTTCAAAGATCAATAATATGAATCCGGGGATAGAAAACATTGAGTAATAAATTAATATTTCAATACATCGGAGCATTCTCAATTCACCAAATAAGGTTGGAGGATAATCAATGATCATATATAGATAACATATGTTGTTGGAATTCACCTTCATCCTATTTGTGTACAATCTTCCATCAGGTATGTTGCCCATTCGTTTCTAAACACTTGTATATCATCGTCTGAATATGAGTTTTTGCGACAGTCCTAGTAGTATTGAAAAAATATAAATACACAACGGATTAATAAATATTTTAAGTGAAATCGTAATTATTTTCGAAAATACCTCATCAGGGATGCTAGTTTTTTGATGAAATACGATCTCTTTCATAAATTTACAAAAACAATAACCACAATCCTTTCCATTTGTTTGTTTTGGACACTACAGAAACATCGAAAAAAATAAGTAATTTGTTTTGAGACGTGTTTAGATAGTGAAATGTTATTATATATTCCCGGATACTTTTCCAGTTGTAGATCTTGTTTGCATGCTCATCCTTATGCCTTGGATTCATTCCATGCATTAGACGATATTGATGCACCACCCCATCATAACAGAATCCTCATTAAAAGATAACATAAATTATATAACAAGATGTTTTTTTAAAATGTCGAAATAGAAAATCATACAGACTCCTGATAAACCCATAATAGAAAACATATCACCTAGTATGTCTTTCACATATACAAATAAATAAATTAGAAGAAAAAATGCTACAAAGCATAAAGGTACCATTAAATACTTACATTGGTCAACTTGTTTTAGAAATTTTTTATCTTCATCCGTGCCTTGTACTTGCACCCATGAATTTGAAGGTGAGTATGCGTACACGATAGTTGACCTTCTTAGAGAAGAGTTTCTGGAAGAGTATAAGAGACATGAAGCAATGAAGATCATTAGAGTGTTGGAGCAAATGTGGTTTCAGTGTGAATTAATTTTGGAATGATCATTGCTATTCATTGTGGCAATCTGCTTGTGCAATGCGGCCTAAGTTACAATACCTGCAAGTTGTAACTTAGGCTGCGCTGCACAAGCCGATTGCCACATTGTTTGTAGCAACAAAATTTTCTCCAACACTCTAATGATCTTCATTTCTTCATATATCTTATACTCTACCAGAAACTCTTCTCTAAGAAGGTCAACTATCGTTTACGCATACTCACCTTCAAATTCATGGGTGCAAGTACAAGGCACGAATAAAGATAAAAAATTTCTAAAACAAGTTGACCAATGTAAGTATTTAATGGTACCGTTATGCTTTGTTGCAAGTTTTTTTTCTAATTTATTTATTTGTATATGTGACAGACATACTAGGTGATATGTTTTGTATTATGGGTTCATCTTTGTCTAATCTTATAACTATGAGATTATGCTATGTGATGAAAATTAATAAGGATCCATCATCATTTCCATTGGGATAATCTTTTGGAATCCATATAACCATAAGATTAAAAACTATTTCCTTTGTATCTCATACATAAATATTCAAATCGAAGGGGTAGAACTTACTGCCCATGGTAACTTAAAATAAAAAATATGAAAACAAGGGTTGGTTATCTGCAGAAGTCATCACACATAACCTTGGTAGACCTCTCACACATGTGAACCATCATAACTAACCAATTACCATATACTTCATCTTAGAGTCAAGATATACCTATAGAACCTATAGGGTATCCAATTCCACATCATTCACAAACAACCCACTTGTGTTGCTAAATATCAATAACATTTCTTATTTCGACACTCATCACTAATTATGAATCACATCCCTAAACATAATCATAATCACAATAAACCACACTATCTATTAAGGAAATCCTTACTAGAATTAGGCTCATGATATGGTATCATTCCTATCTCAAATCTATATTCACTATTTGGTCCTCACACACACAATATATAAATACTATACCAAGATAATACCATCCATGGAACTCACATCCCACATTGAGAGCATGAGGAGGAGGAGGACGAGGCAGCAGTGGTCATGGCAGCGAGGGTGGATGTGGCAGCGGCGGTAGAGGAGGAGGCGGAAAAGGTGGTGGCGGTCGCGGCAGCGAGGGTGGAGGTGGCAGAGGCAGAGGCAGTTGTTGTAGCGGGAGCGGGGGAAGAGGCGGCGGCAGCAGCGGAGAGGGAGGAGGATGAGGAGGATGAGGAGGAGGAAGTAGGAGGAAGTAGGAGGACGAGGAGGATGAGGTCGCGTGGTGAGGGGCCTGGTGCAGCTTCCGCGAGAGCTTGACCACATGCAAGTGAGGATGGACTATTAGGGTTATTAAATAAAAACCGACATAACCTTTATCATCACTCATTAAAAGAGATGATAATGGTATGTTTTATCAGCGCTAAAATAAAAGCGCTGATAAAAAATTCATTTATCAGTGATTTTTTAGCACTGATAAAGAGCTATCTTTATCAGCGCTTTCTTTTTAGCGCTGATAAAGGGCAGCACTTCCCTTGCCATGTTTTGTGGTAGTGTATGAAAATGGTTTTTGACATGGTGGTTAGCGTGACTTTGGAAAGAACATGAATTTTGAAATAGGTTGATGTATTTATCTTGTAAAATGATGATGTTTTTTTTCTTTTGGTGATTTCATGGGTTCTCACATGCATGGTTTTACATGGAATATGGATGGATGCTCGGTATGGCATGGTGGTTTGGTGCTTGGGGTAACACCGAAATGTGCATGTGAGGGAGACTTCATCAAGCCCCATTAGTGAATATGGAAATACACCAAGTTAGTTTGTTTTTAAAAAGTGTTTTGAGATGAAAAATTATGGCATTCATTTATAAACCAATGGTCATATGGATGGTTTTTCTCATGGCTTAGAAGTTTTGTTTATTTGGTATGCTTCTTTGTGATTAGGAAGTCATACTCTTATTGTTTATTGAGATGGGATCTTGTTGGTGGCATATTTTAGGAGAAATTTTCTTGTGGGTTTATGAAGATGTGTTGGATGTTGTCATATAGCTCCAGACAGTTCTCCATTGGTATGATATCTAGTTGATGAAACTAAGGATTCATTTCAAATATTAAATCCACCTCCTCGAATGATGCCTTAGCCTTTTTGTTGGAGTAAAGACCATTTTGGGTTGAATTTAAATTGTTTCTACATTATAATAATTCTCTCAATTATATTTATAGTGTTCAGTGAAATTTGGTGTATTTCAACATGTTCCCTGTTCACTATACTCCTCGTTCAGAGAGACGAAGAATGGTGGTGTGAATCCTTGGCCCCTGTTTGGATAAAAGTGTGTTGTTTGAGGAAGTGAGATTCACAGTGTGTCTTTGTCCTTTGTTTCCACCTAGGAGGTTATGTGGATTCATGTAGCACTGGAATAAGGGGTTCTAGTTAGGTATTAATATCTCTTGACTATAAGGAATTGGATGCTTCACACAACAATGCTCTATCCATAGGTCCCAGAGTGATGTTGGCATGTAGTCAGAAATCCCATAGGTTTGAGAAGTCTGGTTAAGTTTCTTCCTCAACCATTATGGTGAGGAAATTTCAGTATTTCTATTATCGGTCCATTATCAATGAAATATTCCCCTGGATTCAAAGAGTGTTTTGGAATTACCACTCATGAAATGTCTTTGAATATTCCATCTTAAATGCAGGTTTCTGATCAGTGTCCTTGTATGGACAACCAATGTGATTTGGATGCGGTCTCAGTTTTATTCATTCATAGGAGTCGAGTGTTTGGTAGTTTTCAGTTTTGGTTTTAGTGGTCCAAGAATTTGTCCCCTTCCCTCCATGACTCGAGTGGTAGGGGTTTTTGATCTATGCCAAAGGTTTTGTCCTAATTCTTGTCCCCTCCATCTAGGAGAGGGTGATTTAATAGTTCAAGTTGTGTTCCATTTTTTCTTGGGTTGGTAGGTTATTGTGTTAATGTTTTGGTGGGCCTATGTGGGAGATGTCCGATTCTAGATCATTTTGAATTATCATTTGATCTTTCGTTCTTAAGGTTTTGTAAACCTACCATAGGTCACGTTGAGATTCCTTTTAAGAATTTGTCAAGTGCTGGTAGTTTCTTAATGGTGGGGAGTCCATTTGGTCCTCCCCTCTACTGGTGATCTATTTCTAGTTTGGTTTTCGGGTTTGTTTGAGAGAAGTATCTTTCTTTTGAAGTTGTTTATTTCTTAGTTTCTTTTTTGGTTTTGGCGAGCATTGGGTTTCTTAGGTGAAGGCTGAATGTTCTTGTTGTCAGATTGGTTGTGTGGTGGATTGATCCTTCCGTTCATTCTCAGAAAGTGGTCTTGAGACATTGTTTTGTTTTGGACAAGATGACTATGTCCCATTTTTGGTGAGTGAAATTTACTTGGTTGAGGGGGATGGATCGTTCTTTTTGTGGAGTCTTTAAGCGTTTAACAATCAGTTGGAAAGTGTTACATCTTTACGAGGGTGGAAAGAGTTAATGGTTGGGAGAATTGTCACACCCAGTTTTCAAGTTTTGGTTTATAGTCAGGTTCATTGGGAATCATGATCTTTTTCTCAGGTACTGAATGTGACAGGGGTTGAGTTTTGAATTTTTTTCTATTTTATAATATTTCAATAATGTTTTTCCTAGGTTTGTGTTGATATAATGTGGTGTGTCAGAGAGTGTTGGACACCCACGATGTCACCCTTTTTTGTTTAAATCATTCAAGAATCATTGGGTGGGGTTCCCTAGTGTTTTGGGTGTCATTCGGGTATTTATAGAAAAATTTTCAAGATTTATGGTTTGAGAACAGTTTTCACAAACTATGTAACCTAACCATGAAAAGTTGGAGATTCATTCTAGTATCCCTTGCGCGGTTTGCCCACGGTTTGGAAAACCGTGGAGCAAAATCGTGCTGCCAATTACAGGCATAATAGATTTTAGTCTAAAATCATATTTGGGTGATTACACCTCATATTTGAATCCATAAGTGTTTTATATTTACTCTAGGGTTCCTCCACTTTTTTATACGTCATTTTTGACCACTTTTTGGGCGATTTATCACCAATGTATAGTTATTCTTCGTGGTTTCTTCAACAAATGATTCTCCTTCCTCTTCCCTTTTCCTTTTTCTTCCAATTCTTCATGTTTTTTTTCTTCTAAAATGATTACTATCGAACTTGGAATATGTTTTCCCCATGTTTTTAGGGGGATTTTGTTCTATTAGGTCTGGTATTTGTAGATCTAGGGTTTTGGAACATGTGGTCTATGTTTTCGGGTGTGATTTTCCATTCCTCCCTCTATTTGAGGTAGGATTCCCCAAGCATTTTCCTTTTATTTTAAGATTCATTTATTTCATTATTTATGAAACATATATATATTCTAAATTAATTTTTGTTTTCTTTATATAAATAATTTTGTGTGAAAAGTTTTGTTTTGTGCCTTGTTTCGGGATAAATAGAATTGTTTTGTTAAATAAGGGACACCAAATGTTTGATGAAATTAACTGTTGGATTTTTTGAGTAGATAATTGTATGTAAAGTGTGGTTTGAATTTGTTACCAAATACGTAGCTTGTGGAATGAGGATATTGGGTTTCATGGAAGTTCCTTAAAAGCATTTTAATTTAAAATAAGTGTGTTTTTGGCTTTTGAAATCGGTTTGACAAGTGTCGATGAATTCTGGCATGTTTGGCATTTCCATAGAGAATGTTTTTGGTTTTAAAGTGAGATGGAAATATTTTGAAAGAGTTTTATAAAATGTTTTACATAGTGATGGTGTGATGGATAACTCTTTGAGATATGGGTTTCATTTTTGTTAAAGGTTAATTTTGTGAGAAATGATTAAGGGCCCATTTTGCCACTTTATGAAAATGATGAAAAGTGTTTGTTATATAAACCTCTCTTGGATGTTTATCTTGAATTTTTAACATGGAATGGTTGGGATGTACTTGTTTTGGAATCCCCAGGTTCCATTAGAAGGGTTCCTTAGTTGTAACCCTTTGTGATATATTAATTCTAAGTCATGAGAGTAGTCTTTGGGGAGACTTAGGGTGAGTCCTATTGTGGATTACTATTACTATATATGTTGTGATTGGATGCTCGACTGATATATGTTAGATTAACTTATTTTGTATACTTGATACATGTGAACCTCGAATATTAAGAGAATATTTTATGAATGATTGTTGCACTAGTAGGTTATGGTACTGACCAGTGGTCCATAGTAGGTGGATATATTGGGTTTATTCCTAGGGGATTTTCCCTCGTCCTTCCTGAGAAAGGATGGTCGAGCGTATTGGGTGTTTTGATTTCATCATGTATGACATGTAGATGTGGATGAGATCTCATGTATTGGTGTCCTATAGATTATTATTTATCTCCTAGGATCACCCATGTCTATTGGATTTGGGTTACTTGCATTGTTGAATATGATGCATCTGTGTATATTTACATTTCCCCTATTGTGTGATTACTATTGTGCCTTCTTGTGTATTGTTTTACTTGGAAAAGGGATAATCAGATTTTAATCAGGTTTATGAAAATGTTTTTCAAATAAATATTTTTTCCTCCTTTTACAAATCTGAAAAATATAAGCATCAGTTTCCCCTTGAAGATGCTAATGACACACTAGTGAAATGATTCTAGTTTTGAAAATGAATTTGGGAAATGGATTAGAATTTATTTTTAGTAAACATATATAAAAACTTAAATTTATTTATTATAATTCAAAATTTAAATTGATTTTTATATTATTTTAAAGGATGTTTATTAGGAATAGATTATCGGGCTATCCTACTATGTTTTAATACTCATGCCTACAGTTATTTTCTATTTTTAGCCCCTATGTAGGTTTCATATTGAGTTCAATTTCATTGACTATCTTGGGATATTTTTTTAAAGAGTGACCAACAGGGCCACATAGAGTTAGTTGGTGGAGTTTTATAGTTCATTTGTATTTTCAGTTTGTTTTATCAATCATGTGCAGATCAATTTTATATAAATGTATATTGTGATTTCCTTTTCTTTCTATTATTGTTTACTTATTTATTATTGGGTGAAATCCTTCCCTTGGATACTCTAATGATTCCTGGTACTAGTTTACAGCCCGTGGAGATCTGTAATTCCCTTCAATCCATGCCACAGATCGGTTAAGGTACCGAGTTTGAGGTCGACCCGGTACAAGTTTACTTATTTTCCCTCTTGTATTTCCCTTAGTTACTCATGCCTACGTACGACCTACCATCTCCATGATCGAAATATTGATTCATATTTCATTACCATATTTGATGATTATTTTTAAAAGTATAATTGATTTATAAATATTATTATTATTTCATGATTATTATTTTTGAGATGTTATATAACAAACACTTTCACCGTAGTCAACCTACAAAAGTAGTTTTGACACATAAATCGAAATTCTTCAAAAAAATTGATATAAAATTAATTTTTTAAGTAGTTATACACGACGTGTTAACAAGTGAAATAAAATTTATGAAAAAATTGAAAAAGGTTTTTAATAATTTATATAATTAACATAATTTTATTATATAGGATGTTAAAGGCTAATCACTTGAGAGGAAACACAAGGTAACATATTTCATCTCAGTTTACATTCTATTGATACTTATTTGTTTTTATGCACATAGTTTCTATTATAAAGCGTATACAATACCCTTTTACATGATATATCCTGGATATAATTACTCTAATGATATTATAACATTCATATAATTTTATACATTCCTGAGTATTATGATTTAAAATGATTCACAGTGGTATGAGACACATGGAATGTTTAAATATTATTTTCATCAACAATAACATTAATGATATTTCAATGATATTTCCATTCAAGGAAATTATATGACCATTTTTCAATAAAACAATTCCTTTTTCTCTTATATGGTTATTAATTACCTTTTTCATGTACAATTTCCCACTCTTTGGTATACAAAATGTTTAATATTATTTTCCCAGAAAACATGAATATATTTATCTCTTTAGTAATAGAACATGTTTTCTTCTAAAAAATGTGTTTTATTTAGGTTTTTTCAAAAAAATTATTAAAATGATTTTTTAAATTCATTTTTACTATTGTTTTTCTTTTACCATTATTTTTAATGGAATTTTATTAATGCGTTCTGAACAAGGAATTTTCTTAAATTTTTACAACATAAAAGGATTGTTCTTTTTACCTTGTACGACATGTACAGATTTACACATTGTCATTCAATTTATTATTCCATTGTATATTTAAAATATTTATTTTAAATAAAATGTTTTTAAAAATTATTTTCATAGAAAATGTTTTTATAATGTTTTTTTAAAACAAAAGTAAATTTTATTCAAGAATGATTTTAAATGATATTTTATAATATTTCCATTCATCAATTAAAATAACCCTTTATTTTACTAAACTTTGGGTATGTTGTATTCATACTATTCTTATCCTTTCATGGGAAGCATTTTTTATAGATTTGGTGAAGGATAGTTATTATATTCTCCTACCTGATTCATTTTTTAAATCCCATTGAAAAATTTGATATCTTATGATAATTGAAATTCCCCTAATTAGCCATATAATTTATCACATATATTATTATTTCCTAAACTGTATACCATATTACATATGGTGTCTACATTGATAGATATTTGATTATTTGGAGAAATATTGATTAATACATATTCTATATTCAATACATTTAATCGATAATGCATATTATTTATTTCAATTATTAAATATGAGGAATGTTTAGGAATGGTATGACATGGGTATGGACATTTTGTAGATATCCCTCGATGCATCAATAGTATCAGGTGATGAGTTAGTTAGATATATTCTTTATATGGGTTTTTACTTGATATGATAAATTATCTTGTAAAAGGTATTGATAGTAATGGTTCATGTACCTAGGAAACATAGAATCCAATAATTAAGAATTTCCATCGTTTAATTTCATTTTTTATTCATCAATGTTATTTTCCACCGGAATATCTAGTGTAACACCCCATGAATCCATAGTACGCTTCTCTTTTAATAATACAATAGCGTGTGTTGTACGCAACTTCGAGTTCTAACACACCACAACCAATCAAACGAGCCATTGTGTATAGTAATACCCACTTTTTAAAATTTTATAAATTTTATATTTCAAAATGGACTTCATTTTTGGATTCGGAATATTGAAATTAGCTTAGCGTGAATTTTTGGTATTTTTCTGAAAACTTTCAATTTTTGATGAATAGTGAAAACACTAAGTTATAGTTTAAAACCGAATTTTTAATTATTTATTTTATTTAAATTTATGTTATGTCAAAATAGATGCATAATAATTATATAATTTCAATGTAATTCATTGGAGTCAGTTTATAATAATTTTATATATGTAAAAAGTTAATATTCTTTTCACAGTCTTTTACCCAGCTCATAGGGGATTTGAAAATTTACATAAAACATAAATTTAACACTTCTATGCGTTGAATTTAAAAAATCCAAGAGAAATGGTTGATATCAGTATGTAAAATGTGGTTCAATAAGATGAAAATAATTTTTGGTGAATAGTAACATTTTACTTTTATTTACCACGGTTAAAAGTAAATATAGTAATTAAGGGTAAAAATGATGTTATTATTACGCTAACATATGTCCTAATTATTTTAGATAAGTGTAATTCGACTGAAAACAACCTTAGGAATAAAATATAATCCTTTAGGTCCAGATGGATTAGATTATGATATTTATTATTATTTAATTCAAAGAAGAGTTAAAAGAGTTTAAATCAAAGTTTTCTAACTAATTTTATTTTAATATAGGGTTATACATAAGATAAATTCGACTATAAATATTCCTTCGAAATATAAAAATATTTCCTACATAATGGTATTTTATTTATAAAGTAATTTAATATATTTATGACACAATGATGATGCAGTAATTACCTAATTAATGAAATATTAAACACTTGATATTATAAATATCCAAATAAATGTATTTTTGAGACTTTTTATGAATTAAATTAATTTTGAAGGTTAATATGACATGTTAGGGTTGGATAGATGAATTTTTTACGAAGTAATAATGCTGCCATGAATTTAGAAAAAACAAAATACCAAATAGTGTCAAAATTGACATAAAAGTGTTTTTTAAAACAATTATTATATTATTAATTGATATTATATTCCTAAAAATCTAATTTTTGGCCAAATGACTTATATAATGATAGGTGTATCATTAATGAACCACGTGGTGTTCTCTTGGAAGTATATAGTATGTTTATTAACCATATAATATAAAAATACAAAGAGACATGGTAAATGCCAATCTATTTAACAAAGAGTTAAATCTAAAAGATAAAGTTAATATAATGACCCAAAGCTATCTAAAACCTATTTTTAGTGGGTTTTGAACCATACTCACCTTATACTTTAAATAATCCAATTTAGATCCATCAGATACCGAAAATGAATTTATTTTAAAATAATATTTCTAGCTTTTCCTAAGGTGCCCCTTACCCCTCTTATAAAAGGGAACTTCTCCTTCTCTCAAATTTACAACTTCAAATCCATTTGGATCAGCCAAAACCTGCCCATATACCCTCTAAAATGTACTCCCTTCATCCTAGAGGCCCTAATTTAGCCATAAAACCAACTTATGGATCCCTTTTGATCAAATCAAAATGAAGAACCCGAAGAAGAGGTAAATATTTCATCACCTCTTTCAAGTTCCTTTCTCCTTCCACTTCCTATTTATTTGTTGTTTCAATTATAAAATAATAACTCTAGTATCTTCTATATAATATGATGTTATTATAAATATGGTAAAACCAAATTCATTATTCTATCCATCCCCTGAATGACATGTCACCATACGTGCATACGTACAGCTTACTATCTCCAAGTCATGGTGTAATTGTTATTCAATACATTATTATTTGGATGGGTATAATAATGATGTGTAATTAATGTAAATAATAAATATAACATGATAATTATTCTTTATATATGATATAACATCCATTTATATATTATTTTAATATCAAAATAATGATATTGTCGCTCGTGCGTACGTAAGGATTACCGTCTCCACGAACGCGATGAGATTCATTCCCCATCGTATCCATTCAAGACTAATTTTCATTTAATGACTTAAAATAATGTTTAAAGACTTGATATCATTATATATATGAATAATATACATCCCATTCATAACCAATATGACTCACATAACAAATAATATAAAAAAAACTAATCCGTTATCCCCCGAAATGACGATAATACTAAGATATTATTAATAAAGAAATGTTAAAAGATCATATATGATATCATATTAATGTATATGATTATTGAATAATTTACTAAAAATTATTTCACTATTATACAAGAGGCTAACCTACCATCGACCAAGGAAAAGAACAAGGTATGGGTTAATTTCAAAATCTCTTCATTATCCAAGGATGTTTATATGTGATTATCTACTAGGACCTCTTTATCATGCACATCCACGTTTCTTAAAAATGTATTTCAAAACATTATTACTATTTTATAGAATATGGGTTAAAGTCATTTATACCATTTTTTGAATTTTATAAGATGTTTATAAAAGAATATTTCCATTGTTTTCCAAAGAATTTCCTTTATAACCTTTTTGACAAAATTAATATCAGAATATGTTTTTTAACTTATACAGATGGTGCGACTATTTTCCACCATTATAACATCGTTGAAGCTTCCCTTAAAATCTTATAAGAACAGTTTCCAACATAAAGGTTCTATTTTATAATTATGTGACTTTTAAATAATTTCAAAATAGAAATAAATATTTCTCTAAAAAGGTTTTGATTTCATCTATGTCAACATCCTTTGATGGATTTTAAGTTTGTTTGAAGATGATTTATTATGATTCAAAACATCCATATTTTATTGAAGGTTTTTTCATATGATTCAATGGGGATGTGTTATTTCATACCATTCATGGTCAATGTATAAAGTATTGACATTTCATATGCCAATTTTAGTACGAATGTTTATGTTATGTCTAAAACTTTTCATATGAGGAATGCATTGGACTTAGTAAGTGATGGGTGGAGCTCGCTATAGATCCTCGATGCATCGGTAGGTCTCATGAGACAGACTAGTGTCTTGGCACAAGGCCTTGACAAAATCTTAATTGTAGTCTTGGCACAAGGCCTTGACTATGTGGTAATGAAAGTCTCGCATTATGCATTCCATCATTATAAAAGTGGATATTGATATTGCATGTGATTATTTTACTAGTATAATATCCATGTGAGTAAGTAAATGGCATTATTTGGATTTATATTTTCCATATTATGATCAAGTTTATGTTAAAAATTCCTTTGTTTTAGTTTTATAAATTTCCTTAAATGTTTATGCTTATTTAAAAAAGTTTCTGGTATATTGTTATCCTTAATGAGCATCTGAGCTCATCCCTTTCTATGTTTTATTTTTCAAGGGATGAGAAGAAGTATATTATGAATGATCTATATGGATAGTCTATGGGATCCTAGTGTTGTAATTAGAAATTATGTTGTTGTATTTTTCAATTTTATGATGTAATGCAAAGCTATTGAATGAATCTAGTACTTCCAAGGATACTAAACTAATCGGTCTTTCGAGACTTGATCTTTTATGATCATGCCACAATACGTAATAATGCACAGACTATGGGATTCTGGGGTTGGGGTGTTATAGTTTTTATTAGAGGAAGTTTAGTACAAACCTTGGAATCAAGATTTTTATAAACTCTGATTAGACCACATAACCCTAAGATAGACTTTGAGGATTAGTATAAATGTACTTCCTAGAATTTTGGTATAATAGAGATTTTGTGAGTTTTCCAAGAAATACATCCCTTTCTGGATATGAGCAGGTAGAGGCGGTTCTAGCATAGATGTACCTAGGGGTAAAACTTGAAAACACCGCTTTGAGCTAGACTCGAACGGGAACTGGTGTACGACAATGGGCCTTACTGTACTCTTGGTTACGACACTCCCGGGGGATATTCTTATGATAATTATCATTTTATTTACAAACCATTATGAAGGGATTATGAGTATATACTTTCTCAAATAAAACATTTTTTTGATTATGGATTATATTCATAAACTGTTCAATTTATGTTAAGTGTTTTACATGTTTGGATTTATGTATTACAATTCATAAACTAATCTAGTTTATGCCATTGTTTAGAAATGGTGCCTAGTGGAAGGAATGGAAACTGTATCAATGCACACACTCCATGTAGGGATTTCCCTCCTACTCATGATGATTATAGTGGAGCTGGTGATTCCATCAGTGCTGATCAGCTAATCACCAAACTTGGACAACTCACATAGGTTATGAATAATAACCTTACCCGTATAGAGTACCCTGATCCACAATGCGGAGGATCAATGTTAGACCAATTCATGAGGCAACAACCAACAACATTCCATAGGGGTAAAAATCCATTAGTAGTTGAGTAATGGATAAATTCCTTCGAGAAAATATTCCAAACCATGGGGAGTAGTGAAAGGGAAAAAGTTGTCATGGATGTTTACAGCCTCACTAGAGATGCTGATCAATGGTGGTCATTGATTCAAAACACAAAGGAAGAATATGAAGTATCAAATATGGAACAGAGGGAGTTTAAAGAAATTTTATTGTAAAAGTACTTTCCTCGTGACCATCACACAGATATGGAAAGACAATTTTTGAGTCTTGAGGCAAAAGGAGGATGAGAATGTCTCAATGTATGAAGCTAACTTTATTAGGTTAGGGAGGCATGCTATAGATTATATACGCAAACCGATAAGTAAGATTTATCGTTTATTTTATGGGTTAAAACCATTTATCCATCGATTATTAGTCTCACAATCCTTCTCTTCGTACGAAGATATTGTCTCATGTGCTATCAATATAAAAAAATAATTCTCTAAGTCTTACGGCTTTAAAGAAAAGCAAGAGAAGAAGAGATCTATCAAAAACTTTGGAAATTGAAATAAGGGGAAGAAGGGAAAATTTGAATATATATCCTATAGTAAATGTGGGTAGAAACACCCTTGTACTTTCCTGAAGAGAAAGGGAGTCTGTTACATGTGTGGTGAGAAAGGCCACCAAGCTCGTGATTGTAAGGGGAAGAATGAGGCTCTCGATGTTGAATGTTACAAATATAGGGAAAGGGGGAATTATGAAAATGAATGTCCTGAGAGTTAGGGGAACTTACCTCAGAAAAGGACAAGGTATCAAGCCAAGCTTATGCTATCACTACTATTGAGGTTGAAGCTCCAAAAGACCTGGTGACAGGTTATTTAATAATTTCCTCAAATTTAGAAAATGCTTTATTTGGTTCTGGATCATCGTATTGTTTCATATCTTCCTAGTTTACTATGAAAATTAGATATTTCCAATTTGATTTAACAAGGGAGTTTTCAGTCAAAATTCATAAGAGAATTATCATTGCTACAAAGTTTTGTGAATCAGTCCCCATTAGGGCGTATAAATGTTCTTTATATGCTGATCTCATCATCATTCCCATGATTTAATTTGATATAATCCTCGGTATGGATTGGATTTCAGACCATGATGTGAAAATTTATTGTAAGAAGAAGGAGGTTACAATTTTTGAGGATAATAGGGAGTACCTTATCTTTTGAGCAAAAATGTCACCACCTAATTCTTATCTATATCCACCCCCAGTAGCTCAACTAAATTCGATTATTGGGGAGGAAGAGAATGAGATAATTGTGGGTGAGGAAAAGAATTTTCAAATAGAGGATGTACTTATTGTGAAGAGTATGTTGATATATTTCCAGAGGATTTACCTGGACATCCTCTAGAAAAGGAAATTAAATTTTCCATTGATTTAATTCCTAGTTCAAGGCCCATATCGAAGACCCCTTATAGAATGGCCACTGTGGAATTAGTGGAACTAAAGAAACAACTAGAGGAATTGAGTAATAAGGGATTTATTCACCCTTGTGTTTCTCCATGGGGAGCCCCTATTCTTTTTGTTAAGAAGAAAGATGGATCTATGAGGTTGTGCGTTGACTATAGAAAGATCAATGTTATAACAAAAAAGAACAAGTATCCCCTACCTCGCATTGATGATTTATTTGACCAACTTCATGGAGCTCAATACCTTTCAATGATTGACCTTTGATCTAGATATCATCAGCTATGTGTGAAGAAGGAAGAAATTCCGTAAACAACATTTCAAACCAAGTATAGGCATTACGAGTTTACAGTAATGCTTTTTGGATTGAATAATGCACCCTCTGTCTTCATAGATCTAATGAATATCATTTTCAAGGAATATATTGATGAATTTGTAGTGGTATTTATTGATGATATCTTGTTATACTCCAAAATCTACAAAGATCACAAAAATCACTTGCGCATTATCCTGAAGACTCTTAGAGGAAATGAATTATATGGGAAGTATAACAAGTGTAAATTCTGGCTTCAGGAGATTTATTTTCATGGCTATATTGTCTCTAGGGATATAATATCTATTGACCCTTATATGAAAAATTCAATCCAAGAATGGCCAGAACCAATGAGTATAATTGAGGTACTCAGTTTTATTCGTCTAGCAGGTTATTATCAATGTTTCATCCAGAGTTTTTCCCGGTTGGCTAACCCATTAAGAAAGCTCACAAAAAATGGGTAAAATTTGTTTGGACAAAAGAATGTGAATAATTTTTTGAAGAACTGAAGAGAATATTATTCAATTCTCCTATATTGACTCTACCATCGGGGAATTATGGGTTTTTTATTTATAGTGATGGTTTAAAAAAATGACTTGGGTGTGTCCTTATGCAGAATGATAGGGTTATTGCCTATGCATCACGACAACAAAAAATTTATGAGCAAAAGTATCCTACTCATGATCTTGAGTTAGCAACTGTAATATTTTCTTTAAAGATTTAGAGACACTATCTCTATGGTGAAAAATTTGAGATTTATATTGATCACAGGAGTTTGGAATATATTTTTTCACATAAAGAACTCAACATGAGGCAAATAAGATGGCTTGAACTACTCAAGGATTATGACTGCATTATACACTACCACCCGGGGAAGGAAAATAAGGTGGAAGATACTTTGAGTAGAAAGGAACATGGAGTTTTGAACAAGATGAGAGTTGAAAAGGATCCTATATACATGGATCTAGTAAATATGGATACGGGAATCACCATGGAAGGTGAAACATCAATACATTTTAAAATGGTTTCAAAACCATCTTTACTAGACAGCATAAAGAGTTCTCAGAACGATGATGAAGAGTTTCAAAAGAATATTAAAGCTATGTATTATGGGAGATTGAGAGACTTTGTGTATGAATATGGAATTTTTAAATTTGAGAAGAGACATTGAGTTCCCGATATACGGGATCAAAAAAGGGAATTGTTGGATAATTCTCATAGTTCTAATTTCTCTAGACACCCTGGTAGCACTGAGATTTATATAGATTGGAAGGAACATTTTTTGTGGGACAACATGAAGAGGGAGATTCCTGATTTTGTGTTAAGATGTATGCTTTGTCAACAAGTGACAGCTGGAAGGAAACTGCCTAGAAGAGTCATGAAACCTCTTCCCATACTATAGTGGAAATGGGATAATATTATGAAAGAATTTTTCATGGGACTATGAAAGACTCATCGAAGGAATGATGCAATATGGGTCATTGTTGATCGTTTTACCAATTTAGCACATTTTCTTGCTATAAGAGAAGATTTACCACTTGAATGTTTATCAAGACTATATATTAATGAAGTTTTAAGACTTCATGGAGTATCTCTATCGATGTTTTTATCGTGATCCATGTTTTACATCAAGATTTTGGAAAAGTCTTCAGAAAGACTTGGATATTGAACTTCGTTTGAGCACTGCCTACCACCCCCAAACTGATGGACAACCAGAATGGACTTTTCAAACCTTAGAGGACATGTTGAGATCCAGATCACTTGACTTTCAAGGTATGTGGGATAAATATTTACCTCTGGTAAAATTCTCCTATAACAATAGCTTCCATTCAAGTATTCAGATTACACCATATGAAGCATTATACTGAACGAGATTTTTCACACCAACCTGTTGGTACGATGTTAGTGAATGAAAACTTATAGGCCCAAAACTTGTGGAGGAAACGATGGAAAGGGTGAAGGCAATCCAAAACCACATCATGGCATCTCAAAGTAGACAGAAGAGCTATGCTGATAACCTAAGGAAGGATTTGAAATTTCAGGTAGGAGATCATGTTTTCATGAAGGTATATCTATGGAAGGGTGTTATATTTTTCAGTAAGAGGGGTAAATTGAGTCCCAGGTACATCAGACCTTTTGAAAATCTAGAACAAATTGGGGCTGTAGCTTACCATTTGGCACTTCCACTAAGTCTCACCAAAGTTCATGATGTGTTCCACGTATCACTCTTGAGAAAATACAAGCCTGCCCCAAAGCATGTACTCACCTATGAGGAATTAGAACTGAAACCTGATCCGTCTTATTGTGAAGAGCCTGTCAAAGTTCTTGATACAAGTGAACAAATGTTGAGAAACCGGACGACTCTTCTGGTAAAATTTCAATGGAGAAATCATAAGATGGAAGAGGCAACGTGGGAACCCGAGGAACATATGATGAAGTACCACTCGAGTATTTTTACGCAGTAGTACTCTATAAATTTCAAGGATGAAATTATTTGAAGGAGGGAAGAATGTAACATCCCAAGCTTCTATAGTACACTTCTCTTTGAATAATACAATATTGTGTGTTGTACGCAACTTCAAGTTCTAACAAACCACAACCAATCAAACTATCCATTATGTATATTAATACCCACTATTTCGAATTTTATAATTTTTATCTTTCAAAATGGACTTCATTTTTGGATTCGGAATATCGAAATTAGCTTAAGGTGAATTTTTTTATTTTTCTGAACACTGTCAATTTTTTATGAATAGTGAAAAACATGGAGTTATAGTTTAAAACTGAATTTTTAATTATATATTTTATTTTAATTTATTTTAGGTAAAAATAGATATATAATACTTATATAAGTTAAATGTAATTCTTTGGTGTCAGTTTATAATAATTTTTGATCTATAAAAATTTTATTGAACTTTTTACCAACTTTTACCCACCTCCTTGGACCATTTGCAAATTTACATAAAACATACTTCTACCCCTTCTATGAGTTGAATTTCAAAAATCCTAGAGACGCAGTTTATATTAGTAAGTAAAATGTGGTTCAACAATATGAAAATAATTTTTGGTGAACAGTAACCTTTTACTTTTCTTTACCACAGTTAAAAGTAAATAGTGTAATTTAGGGTGAAAATGATATTATTATTACCATAACACAAGTACTAATTCTATTGGATAAGTTTAATTCAACCAAAAAAAACCTTATTAATAAGATATGATCCTTTAGGTCCAGTTGGATTAGATTAGAAAATTTATTATTATTTAATTCAAAGAAGAGTTAAAAGGGTTAAAATCAACGTTTAATAACTAAAACATTTTTAATATAGGGTTATACATAAGATAAGATAGACTATAACTATTAATTATAAATATAAAAAGATTTATTACATAATGGTAATTTATTTATAATTTTTAGACATTAAATAATTTAATTTATTTATGACACAATGATGATGTAGTAAATACCTAATTAATAAAATATAAAAATAATTGATATTATAAATATATAAATAAATGTAATTTGAGGATTTTTATGAATTCCATTAATCTTCTAGGTAAATATGACATCTTGGGGTTGGTTAGATGATTTATTTTCGAATTAATAATGCTGTTATGAATTTAGAAAAGCAAAATACAAAATAGTGTCAAAATTGACATAAAAGAGTTTTTAAAATAAATATTATATTATTAATTGATATTATATGCCTAAAAATCTAAGGATTAGACAAATGACTTATATAATGATAGGTGTATCATTAGTTAACATCTTGGGGTTCTCTTGGAAGTATATAGTATGTTTATATTAACCATATAATATAAAAATACAAAGAGACATGGTAAATGTCAAACTATTTAACAAAGAGTTAAATAAAAATGATAAAGTTAATATAGTGACACAAACCTGTGTAAAACCTATTGGTTGAGAGGTTCTCTACCCATAACCACCTTAGACTTTAAATAATCTACTCTGGATCCATTAGAAACCGAAAATAAATTTATTATAAAATAATATTTCTAGCTTTCCGTAAGGTGCCCCTCACCCCTCTTATAAAAGGAAACTTCCCATTCTCTCAAATTCACACATTAAAAGCCATTTGGATTTGGAAAACCCAGCCCAAATACCCTCTAAAATATCTTCCCTTCATCCTAGAGGCACTCCTTTTGTCATAAAGCCATTCTAAAGAGCCCTTTTGATAAAATCAAAAGGAAGAACCCGAAGAAGAGGTAAATATTTCATCACCTCTATCAAGTTCCTTTTTTTCCACTTCCTCTTTCTTTGTTTTCTCCATTATAAAATAATAACCATACTATCATCTATATACTATGATGTTATTATAAATATGGTACAACCAAATTCATTATTTTATCCATCCCTTGAATGACATGTCACCATACGTGCGTACGTACGACTTACAGTCTCCACGTTGTGGTGTAATTGTTATTCAATACATTTTTATTGGGATGGGTATAATAATGATGTTTAATTAATGTAAATAATATATATAACATGATAATTATTCTGTATATATGATATAAAATCCAATTATATATTCGTTAAATATCAAAAAATGATATTTTCGCTTGTGCGTACTTACAGATTACCGTCTCCACGAATGCGATGAGATTCATTCCCCATCATATCCATTCAAGACTAATTTTGATTTGATGATAACAAATAATGTTTAAAGAGTTGATATAATTCTGGATATGAATTATATATATCCCATCCATAAAAAAATATGACTCACATAACAAATAATATAAAGGAAAACGAATCCGTTAACACCCGTAACGACGATAATACTAAAATATTATTAACAAAGCAATATTAAAAGATCATATATGATATCATATTATTGTATATTATTCTTTTATAATTTAATAACAAATATTTAACCATTATACCTGAGTTTAACATACCCTCAACCAATTAAATGTACAAAGTAAGGGTTAATTTCACATTCTCTTCATTATCCGAGGTAGTTTATATGTAATTATCTACCGGGACCTCTTTATCATCCACATACATGTTTCTTAAAAATGTATTTCAAAACACTCTTACTATTTTATAGACTATGGGTTAAAGTCATTTATACCCTTTTTTGACTTCTATAAGATGTTTATAAATGAATCTTTCTATCATTTTCCAATCAAGGTCCTTTATAACATTTTCAACAAAATTAAGGTAAGAATGTCTCTTTTAAATTATACGGAGGGTGCGGCTATTTTCCACTGTTATAACATAGTCAAATATTCCCTTATAAGATTATAAGAATATTTTCAAATATAAATGTATTATTTTATAATTACGTGACTTTTAAATGATTTCAAAATAGAAAGAGATATTTCTCTAAAAATGTTTTGATTTCATCTATTTTAACATCCTTTGATAGATTTTAAGTTTGTTTGAAGTTGATTTATTATGATACAAAACTTATATAATGTATTGAAGGTTTGGTCATATGTTTGACTATTGATATGTTATTTTATATCATTCATGGTTTATGGATAAATTATTGAAATTTCATATGCCAGTTTTAATAAGAATTTTTATGTTATGTTTAATCCTTTTCATATGGGGAATGCATTGGAATTAGTAAGTGATGGGTGGAGCCCTATATATATCCTTGATGCATCAATAGGTCTCATGATACAAACTAGTTTCTTGAAACAAGGCTTTGACAAAATTTTATTTGTAGTCTTGGCACAAGGCCTTGACAATGTGGTTATGAAAGTCTGGCATTATGCATTCCATCATTATGAAAGTGTCTATTGATATTACATGTGATTATTCGACTAGTTGAGTATCCATATGAGTAATAAAATGGATTTATTTTGATTTAAAATTTCCATATTTTGATGAATTTTATGTTTAAAAGGTTTTTGTTTTAGTTTTATACATTTCCTTAAATGTTTATGCTTATTTAAGAAAGATTCTGCTGAATTGTTATCCTTACTGAGCATCTGAGATCACCCCTTTCTATGTTTTATTTTTCCCGGGATGCGAAGAAGTATATTATGACTGACCTACAGAGATAGTATTTGGGATCTCAGTTTTTTCTATGGAAACAATGTTGTTGTAGTTTTTCATTTTATGATGTAATGTAAAACTTATGAATAGATCTAGTACTTCCATGGATACTAAACTACTTGGTCTTTCGAGACATGATCTTTTGTGATCATGCTAATGATACGTAATAATGCACTGAATCTGGACTTTTGGGGTCGCGACGTTACATCTAGGGATACATTTTATTTTTTGTTTCATTAATTTGATGTAATGTGTTTCAGTTTTTTACCTTGCATTATTTATTTTTCCTTATATATTTATTAGAATGTCATGTGTCTTTAGTTATTACATTTACATGCTTTTTATGAACTTCCTTCTCAGTATATTGATTATATGGCATTTAAGTTTACTTATTTACCATGAAAAAACTCTTAATCTCATTGATTCATTATTTTTTCCATTATAATTTACCCTTTATGAGCATATAAGATCACACTTATTTTGTTTCCTTTTTCCCAAGAATACAAGAAGCGTACTACGCCAAATATGTATAAGATATACTAGATGGAATAAAGTTATTCTAAAAGTAATTTATTTAGAAAAAAATAATTACGTTGTAATTAGTGCATTCATTTGTAATACAAGACTCATGTATGTATCTGGTTTTCCAAGACTACTATAATATTAGGTTCTTTGGGATTTGATTCCTTATAGTCATGCCAATGTAATTGATAGCCGAAACCAACTCTGGACTATCTAACGTCGGGGTGCTATATGGTCCATTATAGTTGGTATCTAAGCAAGGTCTATTTATTTTTTGTAAATTAGGAATAAAGGACTTTAGTAAGAATGCAAGGGCTAATTCTATCACTATATATAACCTAGTTTGAAACATAGGGTATCAAAAGTTAAGATATAATTTTCATTAACAATTTTATCCTTATATGTTCAATGTTTTATTTTTATAAGATTATTTGCTAAGTATTTAATCCCCTGAATTATACATTCATTTTCTAAATAAATTGAAAAAATAGAATAACTCATTCCAACAATCAACGTGATAGGAAATGTGACAATTTACCTTAAGATATGCCAAATATGATGGTAATATTTGCTCAAAACATAATGAAATTACTTTTTCAAATGGTTGCTGTTATAAATAATAAATTTTATTATGTAGAACTCATTCCTTATCTTAAGAAAGGGAATGTTGCAGTCAATTAGATCATGAAAAAAGGCCTCCCATGTTTAGTGGATCTTGTGATCCCATGATTTTAGATAAATGGATAAGCAACATTAAGAAGATATTATTTGTCCTCTAGTTCTTAGAAGAAGTGAAAGTTGTGTTGGAATTCTATCATTTTGATGGAGAAGCTGATAAATGGTTAAAAATGATCAATAACACAAAGTAAAAAGAGGAAATAGATACAATGGAATTATAATATATCAATTTTTTTTAAATAAATATTTTACCCGAACCCTCCTACTCAAGATAGAAAGAGAGCTCCACAGACTAATGTAGAAGGAGGAAGAATATGTGAGGGCATATTAGGTAAACTTCATAAGACATTCATGATGTATCTCTGAATTGTTTATGAATACCACAAGAAAGTTGGATCACTTATTTAGTAGAATAAATCAAATTCATTAAAATGTGTTGGAGATTCATGATTTTGGTAGCTATGAGGATATTGTACGATTTTCCCTAAAAGTTTGAATTAAAGACCAGAGACTCTCAGTAGTCTCGTGGGCCCAAATATAAAAAGAGGAAAATTTATTTTAATATGGGAGGATCCACAGATATATACCATGGTGGAATAAAAACTCAATATCCATGTGTCAAAATTGTGGTAATAATCATATGAGGAACATTATAAAAGGAACTAGGAAATGATTCAAATTTGGAAGAATGGGGAATCTAGATAACAAATTTAGAAGGGATATGAAGAATACCACAACTATAAAAGAATAATTGAAGGTTCAGATTAATACTCATCCTCTAGTAAAATGTTTCAACTACACGAAAAATGGTTAGTATGAAAACCTTTTTTCTAATCTAAGGGTTGTTGGAGGAAATCAAAAACAATTACCTCCATAATAGAAAGGAAGAGAATATTTTATAACTACTCCTAAGGTTGAGCCTGGATATGATGTGGTGATAAGAAATATGGTTAATTAGTCAATAATAGAGAGTGTACAATTCTTCTCTAGTACTAGGAATTATTTTATATCTTTTTAGTTTTGTAAAACTATTCAAAAACTACCTCAAAATATAAAGTTTGATTTATATATGAGAAAAAATGGGGAAATTATTTCATCCAATGTATATAACTCCTACTTGGGTAATTTTTATGTAATAAAACTCCTAGAAAATATTTCCATACATCCTTGGGAGGTTTTTTATTCTATATTGGAAAGGGATTAGGGATATTTATAAAAATACAACATTGAGTGCCAGGAAAGAGAGATCACTCTTCACATCCTAAGGCATCCACTAATTCTGTACATGTTTAAGGAAGAAGATGAATCTCTTTTTGGATCATTATCTCAATTGTGGATATTATTTCTTTATTAGAAAGAATATATTTATCAAATTATTGAGACAAATGACATGATCATGCTTTAATAAATTCACACTATGAGGGAATACACTAATTTTTTCCCCGAAGAGTTGACTGGTCTTGCTCCAAATCAAGAGATTGAGTTCTACATTGATCTTTTTAATTGGTATCTTCCTATATCAAAGAATCCTTATATAATGGGCACCATTGAGATGGAATAATTGAAGAAGAATTTATATGGGAATCTGGACAAGTGTTTTATGTGATTGAGTGCTTCACCATGGGGTTCACTAGTCCTCTTCATAAAAAAGAATGATAGATCAGTATACCTATGTATTTATTAACATTGGATCAAAAAAATCATGGTAAGGAACATGTATCCCATTACATGTATAGATTAATTATTCAATTAGATATGTGTGGCCAATTATTTCTCTAAGGTGGACCGTCAGTCGAGATATCACCAATTAAAGGTGATAAAGGAATATATTCCAAAAATTGCCTTTCAAATGAGGTAAGGATAGTTTGAGTTCATAGTGTTTCCCTTATGACTCACTAATGATTGAAAAATTTTCATGGACATAATGAAAACTATATTTTGAGATTACCGTGAAACATATGAGGTAATATTTACTGACGATATTATGATATGATCCATGAAAAAGGATTAACATGAGAAGTATTTGGATAATATTTTGAAAACTTTGTGAAGGGAGAAACTTTATGCAAAGTACATTAAATGAGAGTTCTAGATAGATAATACGTCATTATTGGGGAATGTAATCATCAAAAAAGGGTTATCTATGGACCTATTCAAGACAAAGGAAATACAATTTTGGTCTATACTGACATCTGTAATGAAAATTGGTAGTTTTCTTTGTTTAGTTAGGTATTATCAGCAATTTGTGAAGAAATTATCGTGATTTTCATAACTTTTATCTTATATGACTAGAAAGGGAGAGAACTTTTTCTAGACCAGTAAATGTGAATACTACATCCAAGAGATGAAAAAGAGGTTTATCACTACACTGGTACTTACACTACCGACATGTGGGGAACTATTTATGGTGTAAAATGATTCTTCAATGAAGTTCTTTACACTATTTAATGATAAAAAATGATAAATTTAAGATTACTCCCAAATATAGTTGAAAAATAAAGAGAAAAACTTTCTTATGAATGATCTGGAGTCGGAAGCTGTGATCATGGTGTTAAAATTTGGTGGTGTCATCTCTATGGGGAGAAGTTTGAGGTATACACTAATCATAAAAGCCTCAAATATATATTCACAAAGAAGGATATTAAGATGCACCTTGAATATGGTTATATCCCATCAATTTTTATGACTACTCAATCCAATATCATCTTGGAAATGATAATAAAGAAAAATATTCTCTACATAGTAAAGATCATGCATCTTTACCAATGATGAGAATTGAAAATGATCCAATTTTATTAGATTAGAAATGTATGGAAAATTTGAATCATTAAGGAAATAAAATCATCAATACTCTCTAAAATTATTTATCAACCATACCTCAAGGATAAAATAAATGTTTGTTAAATAAATTATGTGGAAATTTAGAAGAAGGTGGATTCAATAATAAATGGGAAATCCAAGGATTTTAAAATGGATGAAGAAGGATTCATGATATTTGAGTCATGACTATGTGTAACATTGAATTCAAAGATAAATAAAGTTATTATAAATGACACAAATAGATCAAGCTTCTATATTCACCAAGGGAGCTCAATGATGTATCAAGATCTATAATAAAACTATTAGTGGTAAGGATACATGGAGTATCAATATTACTTTTATCTGATCAAGATCTTAGATTCACCTCCATGTTTTAGAAAAGACTCCAACATGCTGCAAACACAGAGCATAACATTAGTACAAACATTTCATCCTCAACCTGATGTCCAATTAGAAATCACTATTTAAACACTAGAATACATGTTTATTGCATGTTATATGGACTTCAATGGAGGATGGGAAAAACATATGCCTTTTTTTGAGTTATCCTACAACAATAGTTTCCACTTGAGAACCCATATGACTCTATATAAAGCCTTTTATTTGAAAAGAAGTAGAACATTGACATGATGGGATAAAGTTGGTGAATGTAAGCTAATAAGACTTCAAATGGTTGATGAAATGGTAGAGAAGGTGAAAACCATTTAAAAACACATCAAGGAATCAAAAAGTTGATAAAATATTTATGCATACAATAATCTATGATACATGGAGTTTAAAGTTGGAGACATTTCAGTCCTTTGTATATCTCTATATAAGCAGTTCATGAGATTTGGGAAGAAAGAAAAGATGAGTCTCAGGTACATAGGCCCCTTTAAGATTATTGATCATACTGGATCTGTGGCATATCGAATAGCACTTCCACCAACCATCTCTCAGTACGTGATGTATTACATGTATCCCTATTAAGGTAGTACATACTATATCCATCACATGTACTAAATTTAGAGTTGGTACATTTAGATAATGATCTCTCATTCAAGGAGAATCTAGTGATGTTGTTGAACTGTTGAGGCAACAATCTACACAAAAAGACTAATCACCTAGTTGAAGTACAAAGGAGTAATCATAAGTATGAAGAGAAAACATGTGAACTAGAGGAATATATTGAGGATAAATATCATCACCTATTTTCCCCATAGTTCTAAAACAAAATTTCAATTGATAAATTTCATGAGGGGTGAAGAATGTAGCAACCCAAAATTCTACCAACATATATTTCCTTATTATAATTATGTTATAGTGTATAAATCAAATAAAATAACATATAAAACACAATAAAAACTTTATAAATGAATAATGAATTCAATAATCAGTATTTATAGATGCTAATGAACCTATACTAATGTAATAGTAACTTAACCTTTGGAATAGTAAAATGACCATTATGAATAGTAAACAGACCAATAGAATAATAACATCACCAGTGAAATTATAAATAAACCTTAGGTATCTTATAAATAAAAATATGATATATATATATATATATCATAGTATTAGTAAATAAATGTTTTGAAAATGATAAATTAAGTGTTAATATTTTTATAATACAGAAATTTTTAATTACAAAATTATAATTAATATTATGATTTAAAAGAATTTTTTTTTATAAAATAGATTCATAAATTGATATTTTTTATCTTAATTATAACACAATTTTATGAGACCTTAAATAATTTTTCAAAGTGTTGTTAAATCTGTTATAAATTTAAAATTGGTATTTTTTGAGTAAACTATGATTTTAAATAAAAATTACATTTCTCAAATTTAAAAAATTATTTTCATAAGATGGAGTCAATTTTTGAATTCTTCACATCAAAAAATTTAGGGGTTTAATTATTGGATTTTTTCTAAAATAGTTGTTTTTTGAAGAATAGTTAAATATAGTTATTTATAATATTAGGTAATTAAATAAATTTTTGCATCATGCTTGAGTCATGGATGATATAAGTGGCCATTGGTTAGAAATAAAATGAATCATTCACATTATTTAGTCCCACTAATCCATACTATTCTATGTCCTGAGGAAAAATAATAAACTAATGAATAAATTAATGAGAAACCACCCCTCTCCTCCCCAATAAATACTACCACTCAACATCCCTTCTCCTCACACCGTTCAAGCTATGAGACTTATAAAAATTCAACCCAATATTCTTCTTAAGTCTCTCACCGAATTATAATATTGCTTGGTCACAATAAAATATCTAAATCAAGTTCCTCAAGGATGTTCTCAAGGAGAATAAATTCCATAGGTAAAACCCTCTTTCCTTTTATTTTAATTTCTTTCCAATTTATTTTATTTTCTTATTCTCTCATCACCTATGCTTATCCAAGTGGTATGGTAACTCTAGTATCTAAAATATAATTTATTTTTATTATGTTAATGTAATAATTCCCTATAATTTCTTTCCCCTATCCATTAGAAATAAAATTAAAACATCATTTGTGATCTGTTAATTTATCACATCCAACGATGATGATGTTTTCATTTTCCATTCCATCATTTAATAATACTCATTAAAATTTGTTATACATAAAACAAATCATCATATATTCATTATATCCTATATAATTTTCTATATACATTTTATATACATAATATTAGTTAATAAAACAAAACTAGTTTCTGATGATCAAAAAACCACACAGATAATCTGAACAGTTATCATTAACGTCTTATATAATGATTCATCCTCACCTAAATATACCTAATTACTTATATAAAAATTTCATATTATTGGTATACATTAATAAAATAAAACTTTAATTCGATAAAACCAATCTCATTTTATATGATTTTATGTACATGTATACAAGTAAACATAACCAAAAAACCACGGAAACCAATGACCCCGAATGATGAAATTGATTCCCATAACCCATGAAAAACGAAGTAAACGAACTTAATAAAATTATTCTAAATAAAATAAATGTATCAAATGATCCAAATTGATTAATTAATGGAGTTAATATTATTATACAATACATTAAGATCAAATGCAGAACCAATTCAAAAATAAGGTAAAGGATTCATTCCAAACCTCCATTTTTTTCTTCAGGTTACACTTTATCTTTCTTCAATACATGTGAAATCTTCTTTATTTTTATATAATTACACAAAATTCTATTTATATGTGATAAATTAATTTATCAAGATCTTATAATCCTTCTTTCATGGGGAAATTCATGTTTTCAAAAAAGTTCCCTTCTCAATTCATCCCAATAAACATGCCAAATTAAAGGGAACATCTTGATTTCATACCCATTTTAAAATAACATACATAATCTATTTTAACCCACAATTATTTCTCTAAAAAACCATTTTATCATGAAAATATATCTTGGTTCATTTTTGAATTTATATAAAATATTATCCCTTTACTTTTTTGAATACTCTTTAATATTTTCTTTAAATCACACTAAAATGTTTTATTTCTTAAGTTTATTAAGAACTATTTTTTACTCATTTTAATTTTTTTTAAAAATAAATTGTAATTATCTATGAAACGTTTCCCTTACGAATTTCCATTTATGATTTAAATCCATTCTTTCATCGACACAATTATAATATCCCCTTTTGATATGCCTTCTGACATGATTATGATACCCAACTCATTCCATGGGGGACACTTATGTTTATGTTTGATTCCTTAGAAATGATTATACATGTGGCACACATATTCCTAAACATGTTATGATGGGTGTTTCCAGATATCTCTTTAATTTATTGGGTAATTTTTAGTCTCATGGGATGTCATATGAAATGGTCTTGGTGGTTAGCCTTGACTCGGGCTCCAAGTGTAACGGTCTTGGTGGCTAACCTTGACAGATTCTCCTTCATGTAAAATGATCCTTGAATAATAATTATGTCATGTTTTTTTGGATTCTAAATTTATATGATTCTATTATTACCTTATCTCATATTCTTTATGTTATGCTTCAATATTTTTATTAATGTCTCATGCCTTTTTATGTCATATTGTTGTGCCTTCTAACCCACGTGCTATCCTTTATTCTTATATTTATTCCCTTACTATTTCTTTTATCTTATAACTTTGTTCATGTATTCCTCAGTTTATTCTTTTAATTTAAATGAGAATAAATGGTTTTAAGATCTCATTTTGATGATTAAACAAAATACTTTTTTTATTTTTGTTTCATTTTTTCTATTTTATGGACATAATCATTCAAAGACACTAGTCTAGACAATCCATGGTTTGTATTTAATGGTTAATTATGCATAACATCATGTAAAAATATGTGTAAAAGGGTAGGGATATTATAAATAAGGTGAGTTTTCTACACCATGGTGAAATTAGAAAAAAGACATAACAAGAAAACATAGAGAGTAAATCTAAAATAGTTGTTTTTTTGAAAATATTTTTTTATTGGAAATGGCGAGACTTGTACATGTTGTTGATTAGTATTTGGTGGATTGTGAATAAATTTGTGAAAATTAATTATAAAATGGTATATATGTGACATATTGTATATTATATGAGGGATAATAAACATTTTTATTAAGGGAGTTTTTTATAAGAATCAAAATAAAGAGTCACATGACAGAGTAGAGATATACTGACCATTTTATAAAGTCAATGAAAATTTGAGGAGTATTTTTCCTAGTTTTTTTAATGGGTTGGTAGTTTCCTAAGGTTATAAATAGGATATTCCATCCCATTGAAAAGGATATGGTTTTATCAAAATATTCCTTTCTAAAATAAAGGTTTGAGAACAATCCATACTATTGTATATTTTAAATGTTTTTTCTAATAAGATCATTTAATTTTATCAAAAATAGAATTTGAGGGGTTGGGTGAATGTCATGGTTAATGAAGTGTTATAAAAATAGTGTACAATACTACATTGTATTGAATGATTAATATGTGGTAATAAGAGAGTTCTATATTTTGAGTTTTCATAATGATGTGACTTTATAAATCAAGGGATTCCTGTAAATGATTACCAAAGTCTTAAACCTCACCAATGGTGAATTATATGTGTTAAATGATCCAAATGATAAAAAGTTAAAGGGAGTAGGTAAAATAATTTTAGAGGTATCTGTTAGTTTGAATTTAAAATTTAAATTAAAAGTCCAACTATGAGATAAATATCTGGTCATGTGAATTGAAATAGCACAATAATCTTACAAGTGAATTAGATTGGAAGAATTTAATAGAATTACAGTTGAATGAAAAAAGTGTGAAATAATAATAATAGTAAACAAATTATTTTATGGTATCATCATAATTTTATTATTTTTTAATGATTAACTAAGTCACATCTATTATAAATAGTTTTTATGTAAAATAGACCTATAATATTGTTGGGAGGTTTTCAAAAAATGAAAAACCAAAGTCCTATACTCAAAAAAACAATATATATATGAAATAATTTAAATCATGATGGAATAATTTTACCATTATTTTAGGAGGAAAAATTATTGAATATCTTCTTACATGAATTATTAAATATTAATTACTCTTTATTATTTGACATGGTGATGTTAGTGGATTTTATGGTCTCAGGTTATTCCTAATCATGCCAATTATTTTTTGAAATTTTAAGATGAGAAACATATACAATGAGTTCCATTTGTTAGTGTGTTTCCTTAGTGTGGGTTTATTAAGATGGAATATCATCCTCAATAGAAAGTTATGGGTTCTTATTTAGTAAGATATTGTGAAATAAAATAATATACTATTACTCATTGACTCACCCCTCCCCATTATTGAACCCATTGTTCATGGATCCACCACACAACTATTGTATATATTGGGATGGAGGATGGGGTGTCTATGATTTATAATTATTCCACAGTTTTGAGTGAATTGGGGGCTTGACCACTGTCTGTAGATGATGCGAAATTAGAATGAGTTACAAATTCGGATAATAAGAGATGTATAATGAGACTTCTCATAGATGAAAAGTGTTATAGTAGGGAGTTTATAACACCCCATTTATATTATTGTATAAAATTGTTTCATTTTTTTTGACAGACCGTTTGTATGTATGTATTTTTATCAATCGAGGGTGGTTTGGGGGAGGTAGAAAACATAGCTCAATTATAGTAATTGTACCATGAAATGGGGGATTTTACTATGAATCCAGGGGATCACACTAAATTTGATAACATAATAAAACTTTTCAAGATCATGGGAAGGTATCACATGACTGTTGAAAGTGATTTTCTTGGATTTTTTTATAAAGGAATAAATTTAAATGAAAATGGGTGAGGTTTCAAACTTAGGTTTGAGGTGTTTCACTAAAAATATATTGGCCACACAACAAATAATGATCCTTGACTACTTTATACTACTATCAATAGAGGCATTGTTCAATAACATAAACATTCATTCCACAACTTATCATTGTTCAATTTATTATATATTTTAATAAAATAAATTAAAATTTTAGAATCTATTTAAAATTATATTCCTCCCATGTTTGTGCCAACAAAAATTACCAACCCATATTCCTCCAATATTCCCTATTATCTTCCCATTGATCTATAGTTATTTGAGCCTGGTGGATCATTGGGGGAGGTGAGTTTTATCTCTTCTATTAGTTTATTCTTCCCCATTACATAACTGACTAATAATAGTGGACTATAAATCTATGATTTGGGATGATTCCATTGATGAATAGTGGAATTGGTTCTGAAAAAATACTGTATTTTCATATCATGTCTATAATATGTTAAAGAGAGATGATTACATAATTTGGAACATTTTTTGTGGTAATTAACTTTATTGAATAATTTTGGTATTTCATCAATTTATGATGTAAATAGATGGTGATTAAGTGTTGGATGTTGGAATGTTTGTCAGTAGTGTGCCTATAGGTATAATATGAGTTTTTCACCACATGTCACTTGAGGTTACTTAAATGGAAGGCCACATAGTGAGAAATTTTTTATCATTTTACATACATATAAAATAATTAATTTATTATATAATTTCAATTAATGAATTTTATCATTAAATATTTATACATCCAAATATGATATAGAACTAGGATGATGTTTGGTGGGTGGTTTTGGCTTGGAATAACTTAATTAATGGCGTTTTAGTGTTGCATATGGGTATAAACCCATTTTAAGGTAAGTAATTTCATATATTACCTCTCCATATAGATTCTCATCTACTTTAAATATTGTAACTATGGTCAATGGGTGGGAGTGACTTGAGATGGAACTATGAGTGGGTTACCTACTGTAAGGTGAGGCTAAGGAGTCTTGTTAGACTCATATAGAGTCCAATAATATTATATGTCAATTTCATCGTCATCAATGGAAATATAACTTACATGGGAGGCTTGGAAAAGTAATAATTATAATTTTATTGATTTTCATCATGGAGTTATGGATCTATTAAATGAGTGATGTCTTTTTTTATAAATAGGCATAAGCAAGAGTTATGTCTATAAGGGAGTACATAAAATGATATGATGTTGGTTGTATGAGGTATAAGCATAAATGGAAATGTTAGGGTGGCTAAATATTTTAGGAAATGTGGTTTGTTTTTTTTATGATTATAAACTATTTAGATAGATATAAGTTTATTAAAGCTTATGTGTTGAACCCATGACTACGAATGGTTTTGTCACCTAGGGTAGGTAGTGAGATCCTATGGAAATAGATCTATGAGGGTTAAATGAATAACCTAATAAAAACTTAAGGAAAACCCTTTTGGGGTATTTATATGTATTTATTTTTAATTTTTTCTAGGGATACTCTGTTTGACTTATAATGTTTATAAATACATAGACTTATACTCCTAACAATGGTGGTGAAAACACTTTCATTAAACACTAGTTTGGATAAAATATGATATGAACCTGCCTTAATATTAAAAAATCCCCAACGAATAAACATTAAAACTCATAATAACCTCTTAATCAAAAGAATTGAAGGGTTAGTGTGATTGAGAATCAAATACAAAAGAGACTTACTTTACCATACTTTTGTACATTTACCCACATTTGAACCTCACTAAATCAACCTTTTTGGATTCACCTAGGTTATAGTCCCCATTAAAACTTGAGGATAGAAAATATAATAAAGAGTTCATCTTGAATGATTAGTAAGGGTAGAAATATCAACCTGTTATAATGGTTTAAAACAAAATAACATCATAAAAATTAATAGGTGAGAAATTTCATATTAGAAAACATTTTACAATAAGTGTTTTCTAAATTTCCTTGTTCAAGGACAAGTAATATCAAAATAAAAATAATATATAATGGAAATGTTTTTGGAATCATGAGACATTAAACATGAGTCAGGGAGAATAATCATAAGTATATAGAAAATTGGATTTTCATTTTATTATTGTATAAAAAAATTATTTCACATATATTAAAACCGTAATCCCTGTGAATAAAGCTTCCATAAACAAATTTACACCAAATAAACATGTGAACAATGATTCCAATATCTCATCCCAAAAAAACATATAAATAAATATTATGTAATTTCATTCATAGGGAAATAAAAGGAAGGAGGCTTCCTACATCTCATTCACACTAAAACGTGTGAAAAAATATTCCCACTTCACATTTACCAAACTATATTTTGAGAAAATATTCCTACATCTCACTCACATAACAATAATACTCTAATGTGATCTGAAACCATAATCATTGCATTGTATTGAGATATAGGACCTCACCCACTATCACACACACACACACACAGATATATATATGTGTGTGAGTTTGATATAAAATAAATCTTGCATTCTATAATAAATAAACCATTTACATAAAAATGTTCTTCACATGACTTTTAAAATGAGTCATAAAAGTAAAAAATTCATAATTCCATCAATAATTTTAACGTGATATACCCTTGGAAAATAAATAGGAACCAAATGATAGTTAGAAACATTTTATGAAAATACCATTCAATCAACATAATAGAGTTTATGTTATTTAAGATATATAGATAACATTTTTACTATTACGTAAATAATATACCCCTTAAATCAATCTATGTAATATTAGTAAAAACATATTAATCAAGGGAATCAAAAATAGGATATTCATAAAGGAAATACATTAGTAGAATAATTTTGGTTATACAATGGAGATGATTAGGAAAATAATAGGTATAAATAGATCATTTCTCTTAAAGGGGAGGACATTACATAAGTAATTTAGAGGAATATGTTGGAATTTAGTCTTTTAAAAACATCCTCAATCAATAATATGATATTTCAAAGTATAATTAAATAGATGAAAAATAGTTTTATGGAGATTTGGGAAAATAACTATAGAAATATAAAATATCCTTGATCTTATAAAATCATCTTAAAATAGAAATTTTCTAAATATTAGTGATAAATAATTTGTTATAATGGTATCACGTAAAAATTGATAGAGATTATAAAATAAGATACCAAATATTATAGAAACATGTGGTCACATATAAAACATGAAAAGGGATCACTTTCAACGTATTCACAAAAAGATAAAGTTCAGGGTAAAATTAAAAATTTATTTTAAAAAAAGAAATGAGAAGACATTGGAAAGAATAAACTATTGAAAAATAATCATCAATAAATTATTCATAGAAAAATCATATTGATTAACGAAAAAATAATTAATAGATAAAATTTTGAAATGCCTTTTTTGTAATCCCATATCTTAAAATGCGTAATAGATTATATGTTTTTAATAGAGTAAAGATAAATATTAAAATAATAGAATATAATAATTAATATATTTCTCAAAAATACATGATTACATAGGTTGGAATGAATATGTAGACATAAAAAACATAACTAATTCAGATATGGTGGTTCATTCATTATAACATTATACAGTTATGTGAGAGAATTATCAAATAAGAAGATTTGAATCAATATTGAAATTATACATAAAAATATATAAGATAATTTTATGAACTATAAGGAAATATTGTCACACGATTATATTAGTGTCGAATTTTATGAAATAAATACAAAACAAAATTGTTTAACGTAAATATGTATCAAGGAATTAAAATTTGAGACGTAGAACCCATAACTAGTAAAGTAGAATATAACTATAAACCGCTTTAAAGAGATATATAATTCAATGAAAATATAATGAATAAATGGTATTTAATGATATAAAATATTAATTAGGTATCTTATAGACTAATTGAGATAAAGTTGATACATAATAAAAAACATGTCCCAAAGAGATGAATTTAAGCTAAAAATCATCATAAAATTATAAAAATTCATTTAGAAACCCTTTGAGATAAATAATATGAAAAAACACTAAAAACAATATAATTTTATATAATAATTTTAGAAAATAATACATGGATTTTAGGTACACCATTTAAAATAAATAATGGTGTATAATATTTAATATGCCTCAAGGGGTGAAAATTTGAGATTGAAACCTTTACCCTTATATCATATTTGTTATAAAAATATATAAAATAAAATAAAATTAACATTAAAATATTAATAATTTATATGATAATATTAATATAAATGAATACACATTTATAACTATTTTATAACCATATATTACAAATATATTAACCGTTTATAATTTATTTTACTCATGGGGTGTTTGAACTTTCGGTTCTTTGTTTCGTACAAAATTCATAAATATGAGAATGGTCATAATGAATTGGTTTCAAGTACATAATTACTATATCATTCATGATATAATAATCCTTGTTTTAAATGATTAATTTAGTCACATTTATAGTAGGTGAATGAAATTAATATGAAATTTGAAAATAAAAAATGTAATGAACTAGTTTTCAGTGTGTTTAACAATCAAAATAAGGAATATTGATAAATATTTTAAATAATAAAAAAATTAAAACCATTATAAAATATGAAAAATATAATTTTTATATGATATTTCCATTTTATTAAATGATATAATAATTTATGACATAATCATAATAACATCGTTTTAACAGGCGGTCAAATCAACACATATGGTAAGTTGTAATAATGATTTAATGAGTAAATGGATATATATAGATATTATAATATGAAATATTCAAAAGAATTAAAATTTCATAAAACTTATATATACTCTTTAATCCAATTTTATGAACCGTCATTATTTCAAGTTGATGAAAAAATGAATATATTTTTTGTGGAGGTTGTAGTCCTCCATACACATGATTTGTGATCCCATTTCTGAATGAATAGTCAAAATGAGGGTATATGAAATATAATTAATTAAAAAATTATTTTATACAATTAAAATATTTTTATTCATGAAATACATTCTTAATAATATTTTTTATAGGTTGTGATGAAAAATTAACAACATCACTTTGTGGAGGTGGTTTTTGGCACGTATGCATGAACAATGATAATTTGTTTTCATAATATATAGAAAGTATTTAGTAATTTTTATAAAATTAATATAAAAAAATTTAATTATAATTATTATAATTATTTAATTATATTATTTTGATTAGTGATTATTTATGAATTATTATAGTAAAATAATTTTTAAGTGTTAGTTATGCTCACATTGGAAGCTTGAGTTTTATCTTTGAAAGTTAACTTGAAATTAAGGCCTTAAGAAAAATAATAATTTCTTGAATCATATGAATGTCAGGGAATGTTTTGGGAGGGTATATTTTAATATTATCAAGATAAAATTAAAATGACATGTTATTCTAGAAGTGATGAAAGTGTTACCTTTTTATAAGTAAAGAGAATTGTAGTTTTGGAATTTTCTAACATATTTCAATAATTTAATTTTTCTATCATATTTTAAATGGATCTAAAATGAGAAAAGGTTTAGGTAATGTTTTTTTGGTTTATATTACCCATGTTCAATAATTGTTAAGGTAACATGATGTTCTTTTAGGCTTTTCCCATTAATGTTTTTACTTTTATTATAAATCACTTTTACCTTAGTAATTGTTTTACATTGGTAATTAATATCAATGATAAAAAATATGAGTAGAACTTTTTTTTAAATGTAGAATTATTAATTATTATTTTTAATTCATTTTAACACATTAAATTTTTATGGTATTCAACTGTTAATTTGAAAATAAATGCATATAATCCATAAAAAAGTACTTTTTTGGAATAGTGTGTTATTATGTTTAAAAATTTATATACGTGATAATATTACATTAGATAATTATATTTATGATATTAATTAGTTTATTAAAAATATTTTAGGTGTATTTAATAGAAATAAAAATTCAAATTTCAGAATCAAATCACTTTAACAAATGAAAAGAATAAAAATAATTTTTATTAACGTAACAATTTTATTTAGTTCTACAAATATTCTACATAGGATTTATAAGTTCAAATAATACATCCAAAAATAATTTATTTCTCATATACCTATTTTATTAATTAATTGGTTTTTTAATCTTCTAAGATTTTCTTACATAATGATAATATCATTAAAACTATAATATCTAAAAAACCATATTTTTTAACTAAAAACACCCTTTGATGACAAAACACAAAAAATAATACTATGTAAATTATGATTTGTGGAATTAAAAAATGAATATTATTTATAAAAAATTAAATTCAGGGTTTTATAAATTCAATTTTTTTTAAAAATAAGATACCTAATATAAAGAAAGTACATCTTATTGAAAATAACACTTTTCAATATTAATTCATATTAAGTATTTATCTTTAATAGTTATAACCTTTAAATGGTTTACCATATTAGTGTTTATTATAGTTTTATTTATAATTTTAAAATATATTATGGTACATTTAAATATGTTTTAACATGTAACGAATGTTATAAATGTAAATTCAGTTTTATAAGGTCTAAAACTGTTGGCCATTATATCATCCCATCATAAATAAATTCTATACATGAAATTTTAATTACCATTCATTGTATAAATTGGGTTAGGGTATTATTAACATATTAATACATTAGGTTATAACATATATAATTAAATATACTTTACCATATTAGACTATTATAAGTATTTCATCATTCTTCGAACAACATTACCCATTCATGCAATCCTATATCCATGTATTTATATATCCCTAGCCATATATTCCCATTGAAATAATTTTCTTAAAACCATTTTCAAATAAAATACATACAAATATATCAAAACAATATATAAATATAGAAATAAACACTATATTTAACCCTTAGATGGTATAAAGTCACACATCCTTCAAAATATACCACAATAAATAAATGTGACAAAAATCTACTAAAATATCATAAATCAATAATAAATCCAGTGGATACAAATACTCTATAATTTACTTTTAAAAACAATCTATCATCCTTATGTATCTCATCATTATTTATATATCAAATCAATAATTTTTCTATACCTCAATCATGTGTTCTTAAATTTTTGTCACAAAAAATGTAACCTTGTTATAAAATCACATATCAAGGTTATTGATTCTATTAAATATACGATTCCGAAAAACATAAAGAAAAACACTTAATAAAATTCATTATAAATATCACATAATCCTTATAACTATTAGAATATACCATAATATCATCTATAAATATCACTGACCAGTGATAATATCTAAATGTATCAAATATCAATTTCATTTATGTTATTATCCTCACAAAATCAACTAAGATAATGAAACAAACAATTTTTATAATAAAAACATATAAAAGTTTTACCAAAATTTTTTGTATTCCCCATATTTGGTTATATGATACATTAGTTTTCTAGATATATAAAGTTTGAATATTTATTTCCTTGATCCATTTATAATTGGATAATAATACTAAAAATGTATTGGTAATATGAAACATATAAATACTTAAACATTAATATGATTATTTCTTCACACATAACACATTCATATTTTAAATGTGATACTTTTCATTCAACTTATGACTCCCTCAATTTAATCATTGGTTTTATACGGTAATTTTTAATGATATTATCTAACCTAATATGTTATCATCATATGTAAAAAATTTATAATGGTTCATTAAATTGAATTAAAATTTCCATATCATATCCCCAAGAGTATAAAACAATGTTTGTTGTTGGATATATTTTTCATGCCCAGGGTGATGATTGCGTTAGTACCCAAAAAACTATTTTAACGGTTGTTATGATTTGGTACATTTTTACTTGAGCACTATTCCACATATAGTGTCAATAAATGGGAGTAATTTCTAGGAGAACCGTTTTGTATCTATTTTACTAAAACATAAAATTATTATTATATTCTATGAATTATCCATTATTCATATTCATAGGGGTTTCATTAATGTTCTCTTATCATATTCCCCAACAATATCTACACCAATTCAAAAATAATAATAAATACTACTCAGATACAAAATTTGAAATAAAAAAACCCATTATTCTATGTTTTTAAAAAATAAACATTCTCTAAACACTATCATTAATACAATGTCAGATAAAAGAATCTTTATTTTAAAATTTTACAATTGAATAAAATTTAAAAATACTAAACCATCTGAAAATACCAATAATGGAATGTTTTAGTTTTTTTGAGGACCATATATATAAGAATATTAATAGATTTCTCTACAATTAAAATTCAATATACCCACTTCTAAACATTTACTAGTTTATACAAATATTTATGACACGGGGAAAGAAAATATTAGAAAGTTGTAACCTTGAAAACCCAATATGGGAAGACATATAAAAATATGATCTATGGTTAGATCACATGCATATGAGAAAACATGACCATTGAATAAATTTATTTTTCAAAAGAACATGGAATGGTAAGAGTTTTTTATAATTTCTGATAAAAAGAAATTTAACTTCAAAAGAACAAAGTTTTATCATGTAAATGGTTTGTGGAAAAGTGATAAATTGAACATAATTTAAGGAAAATAATTGTAGGAATATAGAAATAGGTAATTTCCTTGAATATTAATTTGACAAAAAATTATGGTACAAACCTAAACATATAAAATCTTATGATCAATGAGTCAGACATCATGTTTACAAAATAAATTTAGATCAAATAATCATACTTATCATTCATGCAACATTATTTTGACCCAAATATCTTTCAAATTATAACACATGAGAAAAGCATCACATATCTCATTTATAATAAAATATTTTCAATAATACATTACATAAACTGTTGACACTATAAAATTTTGAACTATTATTCCTACATATCATTCACTCCAAAAACATTTGTTAAATGCTTCAAGTATTTCATTCTTTAAACATTTCATCATCTCTTGGGATATAAAACCTTAATCAGTGCATTACTAGATGATATAGGACCCCACTCATAACTATTCATACATATCCATGCAAAATAATATAAAATCAGTCATCTTATTAGAAAAAAAACATTAAAAATGGATTTCATAAAATTTTCAAAAGGAAATATGTTAGGAAAACATGAATTATTACTCTATATCAACTACATGATATACAAATTGAAAATAAATGGGCATAAGAAGATACTCACAAATATTCTAGGCAGAAAAACCTTCAATAAAGAAATTAGATATTATGGTATTTACACCATATAGATAATGAGTGTATAGTTATGTTCATAATTTTTCCAATCAATATTCATATGGATTTTAGGTGGATGACCTATAATCCATGGAATCAAAAATTGGGTTTCCATTGAGGAAATATATTGGAATGATAATTTTGGTTATACATCGAAGATGATTAGAAAAGAAAAAGGATCTGATGGATAATTTCTATAAAAGATGGGGGAAATACATAATCTATCTAAATAATGATGATTGAAGGATATATTTAAAAAATATCATTGATCAAGTATAAGATATTCCAAATTAATCTCCTTTTTGTTGATGAAAAAGCAGGGGGTGGGTAAGGGGATACACTGAAAAACCCAAATGGAAGATGGTAATGGGGAGCCTCACCGGATCTCAAAGACAACGACGACGTCATTATCATTTATGAGAAAGTCAGTTCGATGACCCCCATTCTCTTGTTCTATTCGGATCTTCTACAACATATTCCCCACAGTTTTCTTTCCCTATATCTTCAACATTTTCCCTCAATTCCCTTGATTCCAATCTTATAGAAGGACCCATTTTATTTCAAGGTATCTCTAACAATTTTCCATTCACCTACTGAGTTTTAGGATGCGATTGCCTTTAATTATCAGATGATCATGGCTAGATTTGGTGCGGATTTTCCCTAGCCAAACTGTTTTATGGTTTTGTCAAATCAAATTGGGGTATACATTCTTGGGTGGTGGTGGGGGTTCTAAATCACCAACAACCTAGAATCCAACGTTTTTCTGACAATAATTTCATTTTTTCCTGGAAGTTAGGGACATGCCTGTGTGATAATAGACGCTTTCTTGTCTTATGTTGGATAGTAAATTTAGATAATGGTTGTGATTGAAAGCATGTAGAGGTGTGGATTTTACTTCCCTGTCTCCCACATCCCTTCCCGAATCCATCAATCCTTAATGGTATTAGTGATAAGATTTTTTATTTTCCCTGAATTGATGAACATACACTTTTCCTAAAGAAACCGTATTTCTCTCGTCTCTATGTCGAGATGTAACTCTTGAAGCCTCTCCCATACCATCTCAATCTATAGGTTTAATGATAATTTTGTTTTCTTAAACAAATTCATTATGAGGATACCATCATTTATTTTTTTTCTGTTGATAAGGCCACTCGACTTAATTTTTCTCTCTCTATGGGAGGAGAGGTTATAAGGGATTAGCGGCTTAGTCCAGTGACACCCTTGATCCCAGAATACCCAAGGTTACTATTGGAATGCCTCATTCTAGTGTCAGTATGAGTTAATATCCTTGTTGTGTAGACATCACTCCCATTTAGGTGTCTGATAGGGTCCTACCACTTCATGTCCTGGAAAAACCTCCTCACATTTTTATGGTATTCTATGTTTTCTCATCAATGCACCTTCCTTTTTACTAAAGGTATAAAATCTGGGAGGTGAAAAGAAGGGTAAAGGAATCCCTATGGTAGTTTTATGGGGTGTTTCCCCTTCCCATGACAATGTTGTATGTGGTGTGGTGGCTGGGCTACCAGAAAGAAGGGATGACCCAATATTGCTGGGTACCCCCAAGGTCGATAGAGCCAAAGGGAGTGCTACTAATTTGGATGTATCGTAGGGGCCATACTTGCGGGTACTAATACCCATTCCTCATCTAAGGCTGGGTCTATCGGTTACATAGGGGTTTAAGAAGCCCTTGTGGACACCCATATTCAGTTTGGAATCCATGGGGGTGACGATCAGACTAAAAGAAAGCATAAAATTAAGGGGGGGGGGGATTTTTACAACTTGGGTGTTTCCTCGATGGTCATTGGTCAACAAGAGGTGGATTCCATGATAGGTTGGATGTATACTCACTCTACCAACTTCCAATTAGATTTTCTGGCTGAGGATTCAGATCTATATTATATGAGGGAACTGGATATTTCTTAGGGTTTGTTTGAGGACGATTTTTTGTCTTAACATCTGTTCCATGGCTTGTCATTGCCATAAGTGCAACCCTTCTATGGTTCTTACTCAACCATAATGTGATTTATGAAAATTTTAAAATAATTTTTGTGGTATAAGATATGTCAACGGTTAATGAAATAGATAAAAAATATATTTAAGGTGTTTTGAGAAAATCATATTAGAAATAAGAAACATCTTTGATCTATTGAAATAATTTTCAAAGTAATATTTTTTAAATCCTGGAGAAAAATAAATTTTATTTTAAAAGGTATGTAAATGTAGATATAAAGTGTAAAATGAAACAGTAAAGGTAGTGGAAATACTTCATCTCCGATAAAAATTTGTTATAGATCATTTAAATTGTATATTAACATGATGTTTTAATAGGTAACTATGAAAAGACACTTTCAAAGAGATGAATTGAACTCTTTTAAAAACCTTCATCTTTGAGAAATAAATTTCAATAACTGTTTCATTAAGAAATCATAAATATTATTAATAAAAATTTGGGATCCAAAATATTTTAAATACCTTTTTTTGAAATTCCATATAATTAGAAGTTTATGAGATATTTCTTCCTACAATTGGTATATATAATTATTTAAATTATATAAAAAATAATCCATATTATGTTTAGAAAAAATAGAATAGTGAATTGGCATGATATAAAACATAGACATGAAACAAATATCTAATTAATAAATGGAGGTTTTGTTCTTGACAACATTACACTTTTAGGTGAGAGAATAATAAAGATGGTAGATTTTAATAGAAAGATTCAATGCCCCCAAAAGGAAAAAATAGTACATCCTGAAATATATGTGAATTTGGATAAAAATGACAATGACGGTGATATTTGACCATAAAAAGGAAAAACAATTTTATAAAATAAATATGTAACAATGAATTCTATTTTCAGACAATGTACCATTTATGATTTGAGGAGAACATAACTCAAAACCTCATAAAAGAGATATATATTTTAGTTGATCTTATATATATATTAATTAAGGTTATTTGCTTATATAAAATATAAATTCCATATTTTATACACCATAAAAATGAAATTTTATGCATCATACTAAACATTCCTCAAAGAGAGTAATTTGAGATAAAATTCCCTTACAACCATAGAATAATTCAAATGAAAAACCCATTAGATAAATTTTATGGAATATAAAATTTAATATCATGAAACAAAATAGAAACGTGATAAAATAAATGTTAAGGGGATAGTTAGTACACTGTTATAAGGAAAGCATGGTTTATAATAAAAAATGCATCCCTACGGGAGAAAATTTAATACATGAAACACTTACATTTATTTATTCTTAGTATAAAAGAGATTTATCCTCCAATTTAATGGGCCAAAAAATCATAATAACTTATCCAAATATGGTAATATTAGTAAACTACCATATTTAAAATTACTTTATAAACATATATTAAAAATATATCAAATGATATAATTAATTTTCATTATCCAGTGTTAGAACTTTTTTTTGTTAGTTTCATATTAAAATTACGAGGATGTGATCGATTCTCACTTAGTTGTTTTAATTTCATCATTTATATATAATAGATAATTGAACATAATATAATAATGCTTTTCAATTTTTAAATAAACCTAATTTTATCTGGTTCAAATACATGATTAAAGCTTTTGGAAATGGAAAATGCGGTGAACCAGTTTTTGATGTCTTTAACAATAGAAAAACATCATATTAATAAATATTATAAATATGAACAAAATTACATAAGAATTAGTAAATATTAAATATATCATTATTTTTATGACCAAGTTGGATGAAGATGGAAGTTTTAAGAGTATTCTTTTTGTAGAATGTTTTCTTTTGTTGTCAAAAGAGTATAAATCAATCCACTTTGTAAAATCCTTGAAAACTATAACAAAGCTTTTCTGATTGGCATTTCAAAAATATCATAAGTTTTGAGAACTTGTGATGCAATCCTTATAAAGGATAGGGGGAGTAATGAAGTGTTTTTGGAAAAGGAAATAAAGTGTCATGCAAGTCAAAAGTGGCGCACAAGTATATGTGGAATGCAAGTGTATGTTACGCACAAGTCATATTTCAAGATCAACACATCAAAACATGACAAAAGAAAGAAATTGGCACACAAGTTAAAGATTGGCGCGCTAGTGTGGGGTGCAAGTATATGTGAAGCGCGCGTGTATGTGCGCTCAAGACATATTTTAACATAATCACATCAAAATATGACAAAGGAAAGAAAGTGGCATGCAATTGATAGAGTGGCATGCCGGTCATGAAGTGGTTCCCAAGTAGAGTTTCATGCCTCATGCGCAGGGTCTCCAAAATACCAATAATTACATGACTAACCGATTTATTTTTTAAAGCTCAACACTTAAGATAAAATTTGATCTCTGATCATGCAAGTAGTAGAAAGTGACACACAAGATGAGGTATTGTGCAAGTCAGGTGTTATTTATATGGCGCACAAGTAGGGATGCATGAGAGCAGCTTGGCGCGCAAGCCGATGTGGTGCCCAAGTTGTAAGAGGCAGGCAAGCAGGGAGTTGTGTTCAAGAAGTGTGTTGTATATAAGCCAAACGTGGCATGGATGTTTTGAGCTTTGACCAATAGTGGCACACATGTAGTTTGTGGTGCACAAGAAGGTAGGCGCACATGCTGAGTGGTGTGCAAGCAGGTGGCATGCAAGTCGGGAGGTGCTAAAGTAGGGAGTGGCACAAAAGATGTTTGCACCAGGAGGTTCTTACCAACTTTTTGGTGGGAAATTGAAGACTTGTGTTGAAATATTTGATTTGTGAAAAATCATTAAGAAGTAAATAAACATTACATTACCCTATTTGTGGTAAGTTTTAGCACACATACTATTGGATTGTTTTCAAAGTGCTACACGAGTGTAAGGTAATATCCTACTCATTGTACTCCACATCAAAGGATTTTTTTTCTAGTGGAATGTGTGGTACCAGATTATTTCTGTACCATAACAAGGATGTATCTACATTGATTGAGTAGTGAAACTTGTAAATCTTGTGTTTCTATGGTTGTGTGTGTTCAGTATGGAAGAAACTCTTTAACAGTAGGATAAGGTTGTTTCAAAAAGAAGGAAACATAAAAATTAAAAGATATCACTGATTCACCCCTACCCATATCTATAATACTCATATCCTAACTAGGAACTTCAATTGGTATCAGAGGGAAATTTACCATGTTTTGTCCTTTGGTGATGTTTTTAAGAGATATTGTGATAGAGAATCTTAATTGCGTGAACTAGTAAGGGGTTTTTGATATTTGAGGGAAATAATTATCATACCTAGAAGGATATAATGATTCCTAATCTTATGTCTCTTGGGTATGAAGTTCTTGAAACCACAAATGATGGATTTCCTCCTATTTATGACAATGCTCCTCTTACACCTGTCGATAAGAAGAATCTTGAGAATGATGGAAGAGATAAAAATTCATTACACTTATCTCTTTATGACAGCGAGTTTTTAAGAGTGAAAGTTTTTGCTACAGCTAAAGGCATCTGAGATAAGTTGAAGAACACCTAACAAGGAAATACAAAAGTGAATAAAGAAAAACTAAAAATCTGGAGGCTGAAGTACGAAGACTTGAATATGGGAGAATCTAAATCTGTTGGGTAATTCTTTACCTGGGTTAATTTAATTGTCAGTACAATAAGATTTCTTGGTGAAATTTTTTAAGATTCTTCTATTTTTGAGAAGATCTTGAGAATTATGCCTGAAAAATTCGATGCTAAAGTGTCTTTATTAAAAGACAGAGACCCTGAAACATTATCTATGGATGATTTTCATATTACTTTATTACTTATGAAATGATCAGGGAGAAGACTGTGAAGATAAAAACAAAAGATGATAGAGAAATTTCATTCAAGGATTCAAAGAGAGAGAAGTCAAAGAAAAATCTTATTGAAGATGATGCTCGGGAATCTGATTATGAAGATGAGGTATGTAAAATGCTTGATGAGATTTTGTCCTTATTTTCTAAAAAATGTGAAAAGTGGTATAAGGAAACAAAATGGGAAACTTCCCTTTAATTGTTTTGAGTGTGGAGCCATTGGTCACTTTGTATATAACCTTCCTCAAAAAAGTAATGAAGAAGACAGTGATGATGGTGACCGAAGGCCAAGATGGTTGTGGAAGAAAAAAACTGCAAAGATAAATATATTTCAAAGGGGAAGGATAAAAAGTTATTCAAATAAAAAACAAAGCTTTTTATATAAATATAATGAAGAAGAAGATAGCGAAGATGATTCTGAAAAATCATTTACTGAGAAAGATAATGAGAATAACTATATTTTAGTAGTGAATAAAAAAGATTACGGGAGAAACAGTTCTAAAGAAGAATAATCTCAACATGAATATCATCTAAAAAAAGAGTTAAAAGAATGTTTGTAGAAGATCAAAAGGATCTAGAAGGAAAAACGAAGTTGATAAATGAAAATTCTACATCAAACAATCAAGATGGTTTTCTTAATGAGAAATTAATGATAAATAAGGAGATTTTTAATCTGAATAATTCTCTTGAGAATGAAAATAATCATTATGATCATCTTAAACTAAAACTGATGGAAATATAAGAAGATTTGTAACTTTTCCAACAAAAACTTTATTAACATATTTAAATAAAAATCAGTTTCAAATAATTTATCTCAGAAGATGGTGAATTTTCAAGTTATAATGAACTAAAAAAGAATCCAAAAATTTTACCTTCAAAGGTTGAGAGGAAAGATGGAACTGGTTCTGATAAGAACAAAGTTGGAAAGGCTATGTATGTGGAAAAAGTCAGCAATGTGTAAAAATCATAAGTACATAAAAATCTTTATTCTAGAATGATTTCTACTACTTATGGTACTGATAAGTCTGATCAAAAATCTGGGATGAAAAAAAATGTTATGATTGAAAATGGGAAGGTTTATGGTCAGTAGAGTTATATTAAGATGTTTGTTGAGAAGCATGTTTACAACACCAGTTAGTGTAGAAGTTTTAGAGGAAAATATTCATTCTATGGTTACTACTGGTATTGTGGTAGATTTTGACACACTACAAATAGGTTTTGGTTCAATCAACAACATTACTATTATTCCGCATGTTATGGAAGACAAGGTTTGAGGGGGAGTGAATCCTATCAAAAAGGAAAGTATGAGAAGGATGTTCAAAATAATTCGGAGAAGGCTGGTGTTAATGTTGAAACTAGGTTCCAACCATCAGAAACTATTTGTGAAATATGTGAACAACCTGGACATATTTCTAAGTGATTTTTTGTTTTTTCTAGTGCAACAAAAGTTTCTTAACAAATATCAGATGTTAGAGGTGAAGAACAAAAAAAGGAAGAAGAAAAAGCTCTTGTTGTTGAAACCTCTTTAAAATATAAAAAAGGATAACATCCATGGATTTTTCATAGTGGGCGTTCTTCTCATATTATAGGAGACTTAATGTCACTGAAGAGTGCGAAAGACTTCAAATAATGAGTAATTACATTTGGAAATGATGAATCTTTGAGGATCAATGATGTTAGATCTACCATCATCAGTGAAAAAAATAAAATATAAGCAAACATTATATAATGATGGAATGAAAATTAATCTACTGAGTGTTTCAAAGATTAGGTATGAGGGAAACAAAGTTATCTTAAAAAAGTATTTTTTTGGGAAAAGGGAAAATGATGGAAAGGCAGTTACAAGAGGCCAATGTACAAAAGAGAACTTGTTCTATATTGGTGAAGTACAGAACTCTTGTTACAGGGGATACATGGATGAAAATCAATTATGGCATCAAATCCTAGGACATATGTGTTAGAGAAACTTCTGGAAGTTATCAATCTGAGATATTGTCTATGATATGCCTTATTTATCAAGAAGAAGTGATTGGTGTAGCACTATTTGTGAAAAAGGGAATATTACAAACTATATGCTTAAGATAGTTGAAATTCGTTCAAAACAACCCTTGGAAATTATACATTCTAATATTTGTGGACCAAATAGAAAGGAATGAAAAAATGGAGATAAGTAATTCATTACAATTATTAATGAATTTACTCACATTTCGCGTGTTATGTACATGATACATAAGTCAAATGCTCTGAAAATGTTTAAGACTTTCAGGAGGAAAACAGATAAGGAATGTGAGAATTCAGTGAAGATATTGAGAACTGATATTGGTGGGGAGTATAAGAATGAAGATTTTCAAATCTATATTAAGATGTATGGAATTTGGCATGAGTTTTTTTCACCATACACAACCCAAAAAACTGGGGTTGCTGAAAGGAATAGTAGAAGTCTGGTTGAAATGGGGTGAACTATGTTACTTGAACATGGTCTCTCTCATTATTATTGGAGGAAATCCATGAGTACTCTCATGTATATTCAAAACCATTGATTCTATAGGCCACATTCAGTTATGACACTATATGAAATTTTTTATTAAAAAACTCCACTTTTGAAACACTTAGGAGTTTTTGGGAGCCCATGAATCATAATGAAAAAAGGTTTAAACCATGTAAAGTTTGAACAAATAAGAGATGATGAAATTTTTATTGGAAATTATCTAGAAGGAAGAGGATACCAATTTTTCAACAAAGAAACATTAATAATTTTTGGTTAATCTAATGTGAAAGTTGTTGAAAATACTGAGAGATAAAAGATAACTTTTGCCGATATAGAAGTTGAGAAGGATAGAGAAATTCTTGTTAGCGATTCTGATAATGATACCTAATGTGGTAATCCTACTCAAGAAGAATAATCAGACTCATCAATTTCAAGTGATGAGGATGAAATTCGAACAACTCATCCTATGTTGAGGAAGAAATTGGTGGCTCAGAACATTGTTGGTGATCAACATCAGAGGGTTTAGACAAGAAGAACAACAAATGTTGTTACCCATACTTCTTTTTATTCAAAAGTGGAGCCAAATGATAGAAATGGAGATTCTAATCATCCCCAATGGATTCATGCTATGAATGAAGATCTTGATCAAATAGAAAATAATTATACTTGGGAACTTGTACCCATGTCGGATGACAAAAATGTTATTGGTACAAAATGGGGTTTTTCAGAACAAACTGAATGAAGAAGTAGAAGTGAAAATGAACAAGTCAAGATTAGTGTGAAAAGGTTACTCACAAATTGAAGGTGTTTATTTTTATGGGGCTTTTCTCCAGTGGTTAGATTGGAAAAAATCAGAATATTTCTTGCTATTTATACACAATGAGGTTATAAAAATTTTCAAATGGATGTGAAGTATACTTTTCATAATCAAACTCTTGATCAAGAAGTTTACAATTAAAAAAATTGTGGCTTTGTTGTTGTGAAAGATGAATGTTATGTGTGTAAGATGAAGAAATCATTGGGTGTGAGAAAACAATATCTAAGGGCATGGTATTCCAAAATGGATACATACTTAAGGAAGATGAGTTTCAAGAAAGGAATTGTTGATCACAATATTTACATCTAGGAATGTCAGGAGTCTTCTCTCATTGTAATTGTTTATGTTGATGACATTATCTATGCTGGAGATGATGAAAGATGTTGTGAAAGATTTTCAAAAGATATTAATATGTTGTTTGATATTTCCATGCAGAGAGAAATGAAATACTTTCTTGGGTTAAAAACATTATAGAAGAGGAACCACATTTTTATTTCTCAAAGGAAGTATGCTAAGGAACTTTGGAAATCATTTGGCATGGAAAATTTGAAACCATTTTCCACACCAATTTCAGTGGGAACAATGCTATATAAAGATGTATAAGACAAAAACGTTAATCAGAAATAGTTTCTAAGGATGATTAGAAGTTTATTTTATTTGACTAACTGAAGACCGAACGAGGACTATGTTATTAACTTAGGTGCAAGGTCTCATAGGGATCCTAAAGAATCAAATTTAATTGCAATAAATAGGATTCATAGATATTTCAAAGGCAATTTTTTTTGGAATTAGGTACAATGGCGGAGAAAATATTGATTTGTTCAAATATTTAGATGCTGATTGGGTAAGAAATGTTGATGATAGATGTTTTACAACCGATGGAGTTTTCATTCTGTGGAAAAGTTGTGTTATTTAGAATATAAAGAAATAGAAATCAGTGACTCTTAGCATGGATGAATATGAGTATGTTTCTGCCACTCAAGCTACTACCCATCTTATGTGAATGAATACTCAGTTGGATGATCTACTGGTTGTACTAAAGTGACCCTTACTCTTGGGATGTGATAATCAGAGTGCAACCAATCTTAGAAGGAAACCAATACAACATTCTCATTCAAAAAACATTAACATAAAGTACAACTTCATCAAAGAGCATGTGGAGAAGAATGAATTCAAGCTTGAGTATGTTCCAACATCAGAACAAGTTGCTGACATATTTACGAAACTATTACCGAAGGATCCAATTTCAAAATTGAGGTTTACCATGGGTGCCCAACCTCCTTCTCATAAAATTTGAGGTATGTATGTCTATCCCCACTATCATCATACCTTTTTATTGTGTTTTCAAGGGGGATAATTGTTTCATAAATCTATCCTTATGAAAGCATGTATAAAGGGGGGGGGGTGTTGGTAAGATGTGAATCCAACATGTATGCGTGTGAACTATTCTAATTGTTTGTTGGAGTGGTTGTAGGAAACAATGTTTTTGTATTCCAAGAAACATTAATAAGTGAGGAATTCTGAGGTAGATGCTTGGAAGATCTTCTGGAGGCTGAGGAGATATGATCCTGAAATTTTATAGTCACTACTTTTTGACAGCATGGTTTTTCCTATCAATAAATATTGTTTCCTATAATGAGTTAGCTCACGTAGGATTATAATTTTTGATAAGGAATCCATTTAATGAGTTTAAAAATATCATTGATTTATGAATCTTGGATGAAAAAAATATCAAGGGGGAGACTTTTGTGACCAAGTTGGATGGAGAAGGAAGTTCGAAGAGTATTCTTTCTGCAAAATTTAGTCTTTTGTTTTCAAAAGAGTATAAATAAATTCACATTGTAAAAGCTTTGAAAACTATGAAGATGCTTTTTTATTGTTAATTCAAAAATATAATATGTTTGGAGAACTTGATGTGAAATCCTTATGAAGGATAGGGGAAGTAAATAAGTTTTTTTAAGAAATGAAAGAATTTGGCATGCAAGTCAAAATTGGCGTGCAAGTGTGGTGCACAAGTATATGTGGAACGCAAGTGTATGTTGCGGGAAATTCATATTTCAAGATCAAAACATCAAAACATGTCAAAGGAAAGAACTGGGAGTCCAATTTAAATATTTGAGCACAAGTTTGGCATTCACGTATAAGTGGCGTGCATGTGTATGTTCGTGAAAGTCATATTTTAACATCATCACAAAAAAATATGACAAAAAAAAAGAAACTGGCATGCAAGTGATGGAGTAGAGGCCAAGTGATGGATCAGAACATAGATCATGAAGTTGTGTGCAAGTTGAATTGCATGCCTCATGAAAAATTTCACCAAAATTCCTATAAATAGATGGCTACCCACTTCATTTCATAAAGATCAAAACATAAGAGAGAATTTGAGCTATAAGAGCGCAAGTAGTAGAAAGTTCTACACAAGCTGATGTGTCATGAATTTTAGGAGTTATTTATAAGGTGCATAGGTAGGGAGGTGTGCAAGCAGCGTGGAAAACATGCAGAGTGGCGCGCAAGCAGAAGTGGCTCGCAAGTTATAAGAGGTGCACAAGCAAGGAGTTGTGTTCAAGAACTGTGCTGTGTATAAGCCCAAAGTGGCACGTAAGTTGTGAGATGAGCACAATAGTGGAGTGCAAGTAGTTAGTGGTGAGAAAGGGATGAGCCCGTAAGGGGCTCAACGACGCTTTAGGGTTTGTCTCGTGCCGCCCAACCCATCCTGGATCTGCTCTCCTTCTTCTCCCAGATTCGGCGGTTCGAGGTGGTGCTCTCTTATACTGTGGTCCTTTGTTGGATCTTATTGCGCGCACTGGTGTTTCTTCTTATCATAGTGTTGATTCTGCGCCTGAGCTCCTGGCCGGCGGTTCAAGTTCGTCACTTCATCCATAGATCTGGGTGTTGGAGGTCAAGTGTTGTCCTTTTGGATCTTGTGGTTGGTGGCACCAGGATCCTGATTTGGTTTGATTTTTTGCCTTGGCGCTCTCGGTTGGTGCTTGGATCGACGGTTTTTGGTGATGGCAAGTGATTTTTATTTTGGATTAAACGATGAAGCTTCGTTGGTGACTCGTGGCTACTCTTGCCCTACTTTCGAGATCTTCTGCAGATGTTTCTCAAAGGTCTTGAAAGGTGGGATTTTGTATGTGGTGGTGCTCCTTGTAAGGTATTTTTTGGTTTATGGTGAAATCTTTTTTGATTTCATGGATCTGCTTGCGACCGCTTCGGAAATTAATTTTCTTATTCCTTTCATATCGTTTCTTGGTGAGGTGATGTATGGATGTGCTAGTGTTTTGGATGTTTGTGATTGTCGAAGGCATTGTGCTGCCTGTCGTATGAATTCTGTGATTTCGGATGTTTGCGGTGATGTGGTGAATGTGTTGGAGGCGTCAGCCTGGAGGATGTCGATGGAGATTTGGTTCTCCTTCGCTGGTTCTCTAATGAAGTTCCCATTTGTATGTTTGGGGAATTTGAGGATGACATTGAGGGCGATTCCGACGGGTTTCTCCGGCATGCTGTCACTGGCGACGATGCTTCCGATGGTCTTGCCGATGACCTGCATTGATGGCGATGCGTGATGATGGGCTCTCTGCTCGAGGTGTGGCACGTGGAGTTTGGTAGTCAGTGGTTTGGTTTGAATTTGAATTTTGAAATGTGAAAATTGGGGATTGTTTGTATGGGTACTGGGAACCCATAAATGGTCTTTGGAAAATGAAAAAAATGATTTGCAGAGAAAGTAGGTAGGCACGCAAGCTTAGTTCCATGTATGTAGGTGGACCACATGTAGAAAGGTGCGCATGTAGGGAGTGGTACACAAGCTATTTCCACGAGGAGGTTCTTTACCACGTTCTGAGTAGGAAAGTGAATAATTATTTTGAAAGATTTGATTTTTGGATGTTCATTACGAATCACATAAACAATACATTACCCTATCTATGCTAAGAGAGATCACACACACATGTGGACTGTTTTCAGATTGCTACACGTGTGTAAGGGCTCATCATACTCGTTGAATTCCACATCAATGTATTGTTTTTATGTGGATTGTGTTGTACTGGATCATTTCTGTACCATACCAATGACGAAGCTACTCTCGTTGAGTAGTGGAACTTATAAATTTTGTGTTCCTATGGCTGTGTGGGTTCATCAGGGAATAAACTCTTTAACAGGAGGCGAAGTTTGTTTCAAAAAGATGGAAACATAAAAATAAAAAGATACCACTAATTCACCCCCTCCCCCTCTCAATGATACTTGGTTCCTAAGTGGGAACATTAATTATTACATAATTTTATAATTATATGAAATCACATAATCATATGTGTCATAATCATTATAACATTGTTTATATAGTTGGTTAAATTGAATCAAATTGTAACTTTTTATAGTGATTTAATGAGTAATATGATATATTTAGATATTGAAGATTTGATATATATATATATATATTTATATATATAAAAAATCTTAAAATTTCATAAACATCATATATCCTCCCCAAATATATTCTTGGAACCATAATGGTTTGGTGGTTATGTAAAATGAAATTCATTATTTGTGGAGGTCGCAATCCATCATACGCACCTTTTATGATCATATTTCAAAATTAAAGGATGAAATGATGGTGCATTAAAAAAATTCAGTTCATATTTTTATTTTTTAAAAAAGAAAACATATTGATATTATTTATTTAAGGCCATTGTGTGGCCTATATATCATCTCTACAAAGCTTTGGATTCCCTTGGTGGATATTAGAATGGGGGAGGCATGTGCACTACTTCATAGACATTGTCTCCCTCCCCCCAATTTCCATCCCTTTTTCCTCTATCCCCCACTTCCCTATTCCATTATTTCTCTATATCTTTCTATGTTTCTTTTATTCCTATTTTCCCCAATTTCCCAATCTCATTTGACTCTAAATGTGGTCATGGATCCCTACTTAATGCCTCATTAGAAACTCACCTTGTCATTCCACCAAGATACAACCTTTATGACCCTATTTCGATATGGTTCCCTAATATTATTGAGAATTTTTGGGATGCATGGTTTGATTCTTGTCAGCGTTCCACGAGGATGGCCTTCATTTATTATCTTCTTTTCCAAGTACTCTATTTCATGATAGTAGTTTCTTTTGTAGTGTGTTTCTAGTATTCTATTCCCTTAGTGGTGTCTTTTATGGTTTATATTGGTAGTCCATGAATGGAAGACAATTTATTTTGTAGACCTACCAACTAAAAATATTATTTCCCTTTCTGTAGATTTTCTTCTCTCCTAGTCATTCTATTAATTTTTCTTCAATGAGTGATTGGATTGTTCTATTTGACTAGTCGATGATGTTCTTGGAGGCGTTCCCAAAATAAGATTTAATATGATATGGGATGGTTTTCATTAGATGAATTATTATTATGGAGAGGTGGAATTATATTATTATTTCAGAAGTCTTCAAGTTTTGTGGGGTTAAAAGAAAGATGTTTCAGATTTTCATTTAAGTGAGATATGTATTTAGAAGGCTGATATCAGTTTTCTTGTTGTACGTGTCCCTAAAGTAAAGGATGGAGTCCTTGTGAATGTGTGGTCCTCTATAGATCTTTCATCCACTAAATTCCTCTCTTACATTCTAGTATAATTCTACCTTACCAATTAGTCTGGTGTGGTGGTCCCCAAGGATGTTTTGGGATGTGCTGTTTTTGTGGGTATCAGTTTCTAGGTGAATAGATCGATATAGTCTTCTTCCACTTCGGGCCCATATTATCATTATTTCATAAATTTTAATTAATGGAGATGATTTTTTAGAACATGAATGTTTGTGTTTTGATCTATGAAATAGTTTCCAACTGAAATATAATTTGGAGACTTTATTGTGGGGTTCTATATCACAACGGGTGATCCTGTAGGTGAGGAGAAAATGCTCTGTGAAGAGGAAAATGGTGACAAGAAAAATATGAAGGTGAAAGATTTTTTTTAATTTTATAGTGGGATGATTGCTAGTGGTTTCTCTATAAATAATTTTATAAAATTATAGTGTGATAGAATTTTAGGGGGAATAGATTGAGATCGATCAAAAATCAAGATCTCATGACCCTAGTTGATTTGGTGGTGTTGGGATTTATTTATGGATATAATTGAATTTAAAATTTTTGATACATGGTTTTAATTGTTTTATTTTTGGAATATGAATTTTGAAATATGGGTGTAAATGGGATTGGTTTGTATCCCAGTAGAATAGTGGTTACCACTAAAGGACAATATTTATTTTAGAAAATAACAAAAATGGATTTTGAGTGGACATAAAAAACATATTTATTCATAAAATCCTTTCATGATATCATTTATGATAAGAAGAGATGAAAAACTAACAACATCACTCCATGGAGGTGGTAGTCTGCATGTATGATTGATCAATGTTATATTTTTCTTAGTGGATGGAAAGGATTGAATAATTGATTTTAAATTTATATAATAAAAATAAATTATAATAATGATATCGATTTATTTATATTAATAATCATAAATATGATTTAGAAAGGAGTGGTGTAAAATAAAATAGTATGTGAATGTAATACTCACATTGGAAGATTTTGTTTTCTCTTGTAAAACTCCATTGAATTGAAGGACCTCAGAAAACTAATGGTGACAAAAAGGTTATGGATGTTTTATTGATTTCATGAGGGGATTAATGTGGTAGATTTTGACTTAGAAATTCACATTCTATGTGTGTCCACATGTGGTTTCAGTGTTAACATTATTATAAGTGAGGATAAGGGTAGTTTTGGAAGTTACCATTAAATATTCAAAAAGACAATGTAACTATTAAAATATTAATGACTTAAGAATGAATAAAGGTGGATTGTAAGTGTGTTTGGGTCTATAATCTCCACATAAACTCATTTTGGATGCATGTAATAGTGTTTCTAATGACTTTAATTTAAGTTTTTCATTGTTACCTTAATTTACTTTTACCATGGTAATTAACAATTTTACCCTTATTAATTATTATTAAAGGGAAAAAATTAATATTGGAACATTTACCTAATTCATTATTTTTTGATTTTAAATTTTTAGATCATTTTTAAAATGGTTGTTATAAGTTTTTGAAATGTTAATTTTAAAATAAATGCACTTAACTCCTATAAATATTTTTTTAAGGAACTATAAAAATATATGTACAATATTAGATAATCATATATACACATTTTTATTAAATAAATTGGTTTATTAAAAAAATAAAATTTAGGTCACTTTTAAATAATTCTCAAACTAAATTTCACTATTATGACATATAATTTGAAGGAAAAAAGAAAAGTGTTTTTATTAATGTATCTAGTTAATAATTTTCAAAAAAATATTGAATGTAGGAATTATAAGTTCAAATAATTTTTAAAAATACCTAATGTTATTAAATAAATTTATATTTTACTACTTAAATGTTTTAATATATTAGAGGGTATTTATATTTGATTTTATAATAAAAAATTATAATTTCCGAACAAACTATATTTTTTGATAAAAAATATACTTTTTAGAAAAACAATAAAAAAATATTAGTAATTAAATTTTTATCTCATTAATTTAAAATATTCATATTTTATTAAATTTATATCCATTATTTTTTTTTAAAATGAAATATTTAATATAATGAAAACTTATATTTATGAAAATAAACCTTTTAAATATTATTTTTTATTAATTATATATCACCCAAAGGTAATATATTTTAATCATTTTCCATCATAGGTATTTTTTTCTGTATATTTTTTAAATATTTTATTCTAATAGGTTTTGGTTTTTTACGTTGGGTGTACCTTGTAACTAAATTTATCAAACATAACATTAGTTTATAAGGTTTAGAATTCTAGGTTTTTATAAGGGATAGGTGTATAACTTCTTAGGCATGGGTGGCCTAGTGTGTGGGTTAACATCAAGTGAACCAATTCCTTGGGTGATGAAAAATTCACCGTTCATGTGAGTGTGATAATGGATTTAAAATTTGGAATATATACCTTTTAAAATAGCAATTTAACTTTAGTACACCATTGGGATGCTTTTCCACTTGAGAATAACTTAGTATTCCACAGGGGATTTGTTACCACCTGATAAAAACTATATATGTTTTGTGGAATGTGATTCCCTCTATGTATTATTGAAATTTGTTACATGAGTTGATCTTCCCTGATTTTCATTATAAAGGAAAAAATTCACTGAAATATTATATGTGATTGTATATGATGGAATTCCATTGGATCATTGAAACAGAAGTTGATAGACTAACAAAATAAATATTAAAAGGTTTTGGGAAAAATTTCATTAGTGACAAGGTGAGAGGTTGATTCATTATCCCCAATTATATGAAATTTTTTTCAAACACATTATCTAGTAATATGGCGTGATTTTGATATGTAACCATCGTCAATATGAAAATGTGATGATACACTATCATCATTTTTATGGATATATTTTAACAAGTTGTCTTTTGTGATATAACAATATATTGATATGTCATAACAATTGATATAATGGTTCATTAATTTGTTTCCACTATAGATATTTTTATATGACAATACACTACAATCATTGATATAGTGAGATGTTGATATTTTGTTCTTGGTGATATGATGGGATGTTGGTAATCTATTTCCAACTATATAGTGATATGTCAGTGTATTTCAAATTGTGATAAAGAAAGAAAATATAATAATTTATATCAAACATGATGTTATAATTTCTCTCAATGGTATGGTGATATGGGATGATGATATATTTAAATTTTATGCCAATTAATATAATATTTCCATGATATGGGATGGTATTCCCATTTACAATGAAGTTTTATATAATAGGGAATAAAATACAATTTTTTAGATGTTGAAAAAATATGGGATTTCATGACTATTTATTTGTTTTATTATATCATAGGATGTTATAAACATTCACCCTGGGTATTTGATATGATATTGGATTGCATGAACATTTTATAATTGATATCCATATCAATATGTTGTTATAATATGCTTGGATATTACTAGGTATAATTTTATTCCAAAAAACCTACAATGGTCAAAAGAAGATTGAGTTTGATATTCTGGGTGGAATTTATTTTTGAAACATGTCTAACCAGAAGTCGAAGCTCATGAAAATTTATTAAAATTGATGAAAATATAACAAGAACATGAAAATAATGATGATGTAAAACAAGTATAATACGATATCTATAAGAAAAAACAACAAATCCAACATCACCACCATCATGATCAAAGTCGTGCTCAGACTCTGTAACATCAGAATATTCCCAATATAACTAAGAATTATTCTTCTTGATGAGTACAGTGTACTACTCATTAATTTTCATATGCTTTGGGGTGATCTTGTAAGATCTATAAGAAGCACATTATCCACTCCCCCGAGTAACATCCTCTCAGCCATGTCCTCAGCCTCAACCCATTGGATGCCTACCCCATCTCAAAGTTTGCTGATATAGAGATGCACCATGTTCACCCTTCTTAGCATCATCAACTTCTTTAGTATTAAGGTTATCATGTACCTCAATGTTTTTAACATCAGTAAAAATTGGCCAATCATTTACTATTCAAACACCTTAGGTAATTCATGTTGAAATCCAGTTTTCCTTGGAAACATTAGAAACAATTCATCATCCACATTTTTCTTCCCTTTATGAATCTTATCAGCCATGTATTGAACATATATTTACCTATGAATGAGTTTTATTCATTCTTATAGACCAGATGAATCCCTAACACATCTTTTTGAGCATTCTGGATTGGTCTCAAACAAGCCTCAATTGCATTGAGTTCTTTATCAGCAACAATGTCCACCCAGAAATCCTTCCAATCAAATTACTGCATAGATGTTGCACTAATACAAAGTGGGGTTGTCCTAAAATGATTAAAAGATATTACCATAGTATTTTTTTAAATCAGAAAATTATCAAACACTGCATTCCCATCAGCAGGATAAATTCTAAGCTTCCTAGAGTTCTGAACAGGTTGCTCACAAACATGAACACTATCACGCTCTATCTGAATAGCATATACTTCTATGATATTCTTCAAAAAAACCCTTGGTAACAATAGAAACGTTTTTATATCCCCTCCTAGAATTCCCAACTTCAATAATCAAAGAAGAGGTCAGAACATCTAATCCACCAATATCTTGAACTAGAGGCACATTACCAGCTGATTGAATTCCTAGCCTCCTATAATTACCACCATCTGAATTTTGATCAAAAAAAAGAAGAAAGACCCAATTTCTTACCACCCTTTAAACATGACCTCCTATCATGTACATGGATAGAAAAAACATCACAGACAATTAACCTTCTATAGGATTCTCAATCATGTCTTATAGCACTGAATTCCACCCATAATTTTGGAATCTTCTCATATACAATACTCATTCTAAACACCACATCATCATTTGATATAAAAATATAATCAACATGCAGTAACCATAATTCAATTTCAACCAAGAAATTCACAAAATCCCATTCCTTTCATTTTTAGTCTATTTATCCAGCTTTAGAGGAGACTAAGTGACATAGCGATGTCGTAGATAATTCTTAAACGCCAAAGCATCCATTGTAGATAATAGACCTTAACCCAAACCTTCGATTAAGAACTCACAAAATTAAAGGGATTAGATATCCAATCCAAATCCTTAACATGAATAAGGCCATGTATTTGTGAGAGAGAACCGATGCCCCACACCCTCAATTTAGTATTCTTAGAAGAGAAGAGAAAATGAAAGAACACACACCCCAAAACACTCTTCTCTAGTTAGAGAAACCCCAAATCCTTGAAAAACGTTCTACCAAATCATCAAAATTATATAGAATGGATCCTCTAATAAAAATGATACATGAAATAATAGAATTTTTACCAGATTCAAACCTCTATGAAACCGCCGATTGATCATCTTTGACATGGGAAACACACCACTTATGATGAATTGAGAAATCAGTTGATACTTTGTAGTGAGAAAAGTTTCATTTGGACTGCACATCATAAAACTCACCATGAAGGTGCTTCTAAGTGACCCAAAAACCACCAAATGTTTAGAATTCATGAAACTTACACTATAATAGTTGTATATATTCCATTAATCTAAAAATTCAAAAGCTATAAGAGATGAACAGAGTTCATCTCTCTCTCCTTTATGGGTGGATTTTGAGTACCCATGATTCAACAGTTGTCTGCATGTTATGTTAGATATTCAATTTGTATCATTGAATTCATTCACATAGATATTGGTTTTAATATGGGAAATCATTTTTGGTGGATTTTTTAGTTTATTCTCACTCACTTCATGGGATCATTGGTATATGATATAATTTTATAGTAGGCATGAAGGTTAGGAAAATATCCTTAGTATAGGTGTATGAGTTAAATAATATCAATAGGGATGAGGATACCAATTAAATGAATTTATTAGGGTTAAATTAGGTATCTTTTTGTTCTCAATATATTCATGTAAAATATATGATCAAATATTTGGGTGATATGGTTTTAATTTTTTTTCTATCTACATTTATGTGTATCATTTTGTGGACGGTTGACATTATAAATGTTAAAAATACCACAATAAAAAATTATGTTGTTTTCTGATGTTCACCTGGTTATATATTTGTTATGCATTAATATTATTCCTTAAAATGATACTGGGGATGTAGTCTCTCTATATGATTTTAATAGACCATCACTAGTAGTAAACATATTCATACATATGCAGAGGCATGTCTATGGTCACGTGGAATCTCTAGATCGATCACTATTCAAGTTGTTTAGGTTGGAACATTTAAAAAATTATAATTATTAGTGAAAAATCATAATTAGTAGTAAATGTTAAAAATTAATAATATTTAAGATAATGTAATAAAAATTAATCACTATTAGGAGTAATTATAATTAGTTAATAATAATTTGATGAAATTAACAATTTTTTTAGAATTACTTTTTTATTTAACACAACAAATAATAACTAGTAATATTTAATCATAATTAAAATTAAATAGTAATATTTAACTATAAATAGTTCAAAAAAATGTAAAAGTAATAATTATTGGGAGAAATTATAAATAGATAGGAATAAGTGTGGGGAATTAATAATTATTTTCTAATAATGATTTTTTGAATGAACCAATTGTTTTTAGTGATAATTAATCATTATTAGAATTAATTTGTAATAATCAGTAGTAATCCTGAAAAATTATATATATCTAATAATAAATTAGGGTAATTACAATGAATTAAAAATAATTACACATGACATATATGTATTTTGTTATAATGATTATTACCTAGATATAACTGATCCTGGTGATTAATACTTATCCTTAAATATGAGTAATTAGTAACAAGTAATTATAATTCAAATAAAATAATAAATTATGGATTCAAATTTTGAGTAATTGAAAATAATTATGATTCTTATAAATGAAGAACCATAAAATAATATATATGATTTCCTATTTCAATTCGTAGTTGTTGTGGATATAGGGTAGTGTTTGTTAACTAGTTATTATCATTACTATATCATGTATATTGGATTACACATGGTGGTTACTTGATTAGATTTAGATAATTTCCTTGAATCCTAAATTTTATATGTCCTCTATATTATATTCATAAAATTTTTGAGAAACTGTAAGTGTTTATGGAAGTATTTTAGGGATGAAGAGAAGTAATAAAGGATTTTGAAGAAGAATGTTGATCTGGTTTTCCTTAATACATCGATATTTGTCTAGGATGTTCCTTGTGGATTTTTTCATTTTTATAGAGAATTGATGCATGGTTTTTATTGTTTATATTATAGAGGAGTATAGAATCCTGTTGAAAAATACTGTTGTGTTTTTCATTATTTTTTATTATAAGTTTTGGATCAATTTTTATGGAAATATCTACCTTAAAAGGGTTGGGTGTAAATAATAATTTTTTTGAAGATGAAAAATTAAAAGGTTTTATAATACTATGTTCTATTTTTATCATATATTATTAGGGAAATATGAAAAAATACATGGTTTTGGTGCATGTTGTGTTCGTTTCATCTATTAGTTTTAAGTGAAGATCAAATGAAAAATATATGTTCTGTTATATCTATAACTAGGTTTTTGTTAAAGTAATTATTAATAATAGAAATACATAAAGTTATTTAAACATTGAGTCCCATTTAGAATGTTTCTAATATTTTTTCATATTAAAAAACCATGATGTGGCTTATTTACATCACTCCATAGATTTATACCTATAGGGTTTATTATAAATTTGTGTTTTCCTAGTCTATAGCATAATTATTATATTTGATCTCAAACCAAAGGTAGAAAAGAGGCTTTATTTTTTTGATCATTGATATAATTAGTGGTATCTTAAAGATTTATCATTTTATTATTCTGTTCAATAAATTTGAGGTGATATTATCTTACCTCCCCTTCATCTATTATTATTTTTTCATTATCATATAAACCATGTAAGTGTTAGTGTTGAGTTTTAGTGGATTTTGGGTGAAGGATTAGATTTTTATAAATTTTGTAGAATTTTTTTGACTTTCCCAATGTATTATATCAATTTGTATATCATATCATAATATTGAGGAACTTATGATTTATTCAAGGTTAGTGTTGTTGATTCCATATTTTATATTCTATGGAAATATGGAATTATCATCAATTAGTTTTTATTTCATGAAGAGATAAATTTATCCTATTCAAAGACATATTATTAGATTTAAATTAGTGGAATATATGTCAGATATGTGTTACATTATTTCTTATGTTCTTTTTATATAATTATTTTAAATTATTACATGCATCACGATTTTATGATTTAAAATCAAAATTATGAATATGGTGAATCATGTCATAAACTTGTCAAATGATTGGAATATGGAAAGGGAATATATAAGTGTGGTTTATAATTTTCTACTTTTATTCTGTTATTTTTGAATGTAAATTACATAATAAAATGTGATCAAATTATATTGTTTCTTGTTTTTACAATTCATATTGATTATAATATAAGTATTATTTTGTTAGTTTTGGAAATTTCTTGTAGTTTATTATCTAGTAAATGGAGATCTTATGACGTTGTTCATGGATATATTTTATGAATCAATGTTTTGAGGAAGATTATGAGGTTGTTTTTATAGTTTTATTCGTTTAAGGATCTATACTATAATAACATAACCCAACCAATTAAATTTGAATTTATTAGATTATGTTGAATAAATATTATTTAAAAGGAGGTAAATTAAAGACCTTAAAATAAAATTTTGAAATTGAAACATTAATAAAGTGATACTGGATGGAAAAAATTAGAATTATCATGGATTATAAATAAATATGGTTATAAAATAATAATGATTATTATAACTGAAATGTAAAATATATATATTTTAAATCATTAGGTTGTTGTTGTGTGGTTGTTGCCATTTCTTATGTTCCATCTAGTGGTGGTAGAAATTATTCTTATATAGTAATATTGGGGTGATAATGAGCTATGGTTAAATAGGTTGGATATGAAGTTGGTCCTTAATATAGATTCAATTATATTATATTTACATTATAAAAATTTATATTTTTTACACACCACCAAACAACCGGTTAATGAAATCACTACTGATTTTATGTTTTTTAGTTTCAATTTGTGGGAAACATTATGGATTTCGGTGATAAGTTTTATTTATTACCCTCCTTTTACCCTATCTTCTAAAAATATTTTGGTTTTATGGTAGTGATATGGTGATGTGCTATTAATATTATGATATAGAATTATGAAAATAACACTATTATGATATAGTTCTGTAGTAGTGTTTGTATAATTTTGGTATGTTGTTTGTGATTTTATTTTTTTCATAGTGGTTTTTGATGAGGTCTGTGGTTTTTAATGGAATGATATAGAATATATGGGAGTTATAGAATGTATATCATTGGTATATAAGTGAAAATAGATCATTGTAGAAGTAGAAACATGGTACATTCCAGGAATATTCTACTAATTAATATATTATTATAGTTGTATATGTATTTATTCAGTAATTGATGGAGAGGTAGTGTTAGGGTTTTATTTGGGGTAGTTAATGAGTTGACTTTCTATTTATTAAGTTCATATTTATTATATTTCTTTTTTATTTTCCTGAGATTTTCCAAGGATAAACACATTGAGTATCCATATATGATCACTGTTATCTTTTATATATTTTATCTTAAGATATTCTTAGTAGAGTTGGTGATAATTCTAGCCATTATTGTCTCATGAAATTGTTATCATTTAGTGCTGGGTTGCTATAGTGGGAGATATTTTATTTTGGTGTTTTCCATTTTTATTTAAACAATCACATATATATTTCGTGGATCATGAATAGTTTAATTATTTTATTTCATGTTTATTAGTGTATTTTTTTCATCATTACAAGGATTAATGAGGTGTTTACATCCAATATTTCATGATTATACCCTCAATTCTAGTCTCAAAACCATGGCCTCTTGAATGCAGTCTTTGGGGACACTCTTGTCTTCCCAATTATTCATGGATGGGTTCTAGTAGAGGTGGGGTTTGAATATAGGAATAAAAATATTGAGTAATAATTTAATTAAATGTAAAATATTAAAAGGTTAGTTATGATTCATATATATTATGTGTTATAATAATACTATAATTTATATAACTCATGAGTTCTTACATATGGGTAGTTGGACATTGGTTCATGAAACATAATTATGGGGCCATAAATTTTATTTGAAACATAATTAGTTAAATACTTCTCAAGTGATAACTTCTCAAATATTTTTTTGTTTTGTATGATTCTAAACCATTATGTGAAAGTGATTTATACACCCACTATAAGATACCAATATTATATATTTAAGATTCGGAATAACAATTATTTTATGTGTGTAACCCAAATATTTAGTTTGGATATTAGTTTTACATTTATTTTGTTACAGTATAAATTTACTGGAAATTATAATCTATAAGATAAAACCTTTTTTAATGAATACATATAAGAGGAAAAAAATTATAGTTTTTTCAACTAAAAATTAATGACATTTTAACTGTAATAATTATAATTAAAAATATCACATATATTTGAATTTATTCACATATATAGATTCATGGTTAACAAAATCAGACAGATTAAATTTATTTTTTTAATAGATATTTAACATCAATGGTGAAAATCCAATATTTTTTTAAATAGGTAGATATTATAAATATAAATCATTATTATTTAATCCTAACTTCTGATCAATAGATATTATATATGAGTTATAGATATCTATAATAATATTATTTTTTGTGACTTATTTATTATCCAATTATTTGCAATAAAAACTATAATGTACATATCCTTATTCAATATATAATTTCATTTTTAAATAATTATTAATTTTCTTTTATTCCCAACTATATTTTTAGATGAATGGATTTAGTTAATTATTATATAGCTTGTTAATAATAAACACATACAATACATAGTGTTTATATCCACTTAGTATCCATTTTTTCCAAAGTAGTTCTTTTGAAATTAAATAAGTTTTATTCTAATGAAAAATCATTATGATTCTCAACATGGATTCATCATTATTCCCACTAATCCTTATATATATATGAAAAAAACAACATAAAACATGGTATGAGAAAAAAAAATATTATTAAGTGGTGTTAAAGAAATAAAAAAGAAACCTATAATTCTATTTAAGAACCATAATATCTTATAACATAGTTTTCCTTTAGCATAATAAACATTGAGAATCAATATATCTTTACTTACGCATGAAACCATCCTTAGAACCATACTTTTTTCATAAAATAATTTTCAATAAATCATGAAGGAAAGATAAATTCGTTTATGGTTTCTTAGAAAACAATGCAAGATAGTAAAAATATTTTCTTAAAACATATATTTTTTTATCTTTATTGAGAATAATCACTCGTTAAAAAAATATAATATAATTACAATGGACAAGGATCCTAAGAAAATTAAAACACATATAAAATTTTATTTTCACCATATAATATAATAAAATATTTTGTCTTATACATATGAAGATCAATTTTGATTTCTCTATAAAAATAAAGATAATATTCATTTTCATTAAAAACTGTTAAAAAATAATAGCCGTATGATAAGTGGGTACATCATTTGTCAAACCATTAAAAAATCATAGTTAAAATCAAACATGGTATAAAATGACTTTTATAAAATATTTCAGCATATTAATAAAATACTTGATACATTTTAATGATTGTCGATATGGTGGAAAGTGATTTATAAAATAATTATTGAAAAATATAAAATTAGGTATTAAGGTAACATTTCCTCTACCCCGAGATTGAATTATCAATTATATTCATTGTGCTTTAAAATAATAATTTTATTTAGTTAGTTTTTTTCATAACAACCTTTTTGACTTTTTTTCTTTTATTTTACTTATATCCAGTTAATACTTAATCACTTATTCGATTTCTATTACAATGAAAATATTTAGGATATTTGTGTCATATGTACAAAATGATTTTTATTGGTTGAATGTAGATAAATTCATCTCGATTATAATATTTTTTAAATTTTAATCATGTTATCATCATTACTTTTATTAATTAATTTTACTTTTCTCACAAATTATTCAGAAGGTTATGAAAAAATAATTACATTATAATCATGGATATAGTAGGTCGTATATATGCCTTAGAAACATGCCACTTTTAGATAAACCATAGGTAAATAAGGAAGGTATAATTTATATTTTCATATTGATAATTATATCATAAATATATTATTATTTCAATAAATACACTTATATATATCGGTCTTGTGAGGTGGTGATGAAGAATTAGAATCATCGGCACATACAATAGTGTACCCCACATATACAAGAGTAATGCCTTTATTTTCCATTGGAAACTAAAGAATTATGTTTAATATTTATTTCCCATAAAAAAATAAATAAATTTAAATAATATTATATTATTTTTATCCATCATTATAAAAAAATATAAGAGTGGTGTTGAAAAATAAAATACATCATCTCATACGGCGGTAGTCAACACGTACGCACATGCGATGTTTTGTATTAGATAGGTAAATTGTTGATTATTTTTCTAAAATACATAATAACATTGAAATATATTTAATATATATATCGTATTATTTTATAATTGTATTAGCATATTTTACAGATGTAGAAGAAGATATAAATTGAAAACAGTTGTTTAAGGACTATACCTCTCTATCGGACAACTTCCTCAGGTTTATAACTAAATCCTTCATAGGATGTTTGTATAAAAAAATAGGACCCCTAATATATATATTGGGATTTTATGAAGTTATTTGGGTAGGTATTGGCTCATACAAGGTACTCTTGATATTTGGAAGAGAGGGGAGAGAGGATTCCCTTTTATAAGTCGGGGAGAAGACACTCTTGGAATGTTTCCAAATATTAAAATATTTTATCATCTTAATCAAGTAAAATGAATACATAATGACCCATTTAAAAATAATATATAATATAAGGTCAAAATATGATAGTAAAATAGGATTTAGTAAAGTTTTTAGTCCACTTAAATCCTTATGTTTTATATTTTATGCCTTTTAACAAATTTTAAATATAACTTTGGCAACAGTCTCTTTTAACTAAGATATATATAATAATGGACAAAAATTAAATTATTATAATTTTTTTTAATGATGACACCAAATTGGGATTCTATTTTATCAAAATTCAATTTTTATAATGGAAAAAATTACCTTTTCAATTAAACCCATAAAATGTAATATTTTTAAAAAAAATGAGTTTTTATGTATAAAATTGACTTTAGACAATATTTAAAACATTTAATACAATGTAAGTAATTTTATTATATTTAATCAAATGGAAATAATTACACTTAGAAATCAATCCATCAAATGTGACTTTTTGAACACTTTAAAATAAAATATAGGTTTCCTAAAAATTGACAATTTCTAATGTTCAACCAAAAATCAAGTATTTAAGAAAATTTAGAAAAATCATACTAAGATAATTTTGACATTATTTTCTAAAGATGAATTTAATTTTATTAAAATTGTAATTATAATATTTTGAAATAATAATTTCACATATAACCATATAATATATATAATCAAATTTAGTAAGAAAAAAAAACTATTTATTGTTTGAAATGTTAATAAATACTATTATAATAAATGTAAAACTATAAAATCAATTTCATGAATATTTAAAAGGAATGGAATTGATTTACTAATTCCATTACCTGGGTTTTTACAATAACATCAATAAAGAGTCAACATTATTCATACAATGTTCTAATAATTAATTGATATAATTATACACGGGAATATCTATTATTAATAAAAAAGTAATTAATACCACATCACAACCATACAAGACTATATAAATGAGCTAAATCATAAGATTATGATACAATTTTAAATCCCATTGAGGAATATAACCCACTAAAGATATTGGATATGATTCATGAATAATTTGAGAATGATGAAGTATCTAATGATAAAATACAAGGGGAAGATGGTAATAAGTGGGAAGAAGAAGAAAAATAAAATAAAAAGTGAATCCAATAGTTGTATACCATCTACAACAAAACATAAACCATCCACCATAATTTTTTTGTATTAAGAAATTCCATGGCAACAAAACTTTTACTTGAATGTTATCACACAAAAAATTTAATTCACTCAAGTTAAGAGATGTAATGTTTGGTCAAGGGATGAGACTGTATTTTTTATATTGAAATTTTCATAAAAATATGATATTAAAAGTCTAGTAAATAAGTATCATATAGTGTTGTATGTTTGGAATCTATTTTAGGAATATATAATTATCTATTAATCAATTACTTAAATTTTAAAAAAACCTAAATATCCATAAAATCATGACTATTATATAGAGTTTTGGTGTATTTGATATATTTTGTACGAAATAAATCATTTTCAAATAAACAACACACTATTTTATTTTCCATAATAACATTTTATTCCTAGATCTCATTGTAGTCAATTGTCTGTATTAGATATCTAAACAATGAGAATATACAAATTAGGTGACAAAAAATACAATTAAGGGGATAAAATAGGACAAACATGTGATGGGGTAACATATGATTCAATACATAAAACCTATAATCATTATGTTTTATGATAAAAAACTTCAATTTGAAACATGGAGTAAGATACATGATATCATAGAAACATGGTAATCATGATAATTATAAAAATGATTCAAAAATAAATGTTTATACTCACTATTGAAATTTCATAACATAATGCTCTTTGATTACTACTCATGAACCATAAATAGTAACTCTTATGATGTAAAAAATTCCAAATAAATTGGGGTATATATTTGAAAGGAAACTTTTTAAATTAAAATATTCCATGTTTATGAGTTTATATATAAAACAAACAAGAAAGATACATAAAAATGAAATAAACCCTTGAGGATACAATGAGTTAAGTAATCATGATAAAAGTATCAGTCAAATGGTGAATTAGGTAGATACTGAAAAAATAAGGGAATATATTATTTTGGGTGATATAGAAACTTAAAAAATAAAGTATTTTATTTATTTCCGAAATTAGAAACATTATTGTGGAAATATAATAATAATTTAGGAGAGGTAAAATGAAATGGGTTAGTAATCCTTTTAAGCATTATTGATATAAATTTAATAAATTAATTGTGAATCATAAAATTATGAATATTCCCAGAAAAATGAATAAATGAGAATATAAAAATTATTAATGAATAATATCATAATTTTGAAAATAGCGTGTGGGGTGTGATAAGGAAAAAAACTCCCAGATTTGAAGTGTGAGAGAGACATCTTTCCCCATGTTGTGAATCTTTTCCAACACTCCTATAAAAGTTCGGACTAGTTAATATAAATTAATTAATTTCATTCATAATTTAATTTTTAATATTTATTTCTTCTCTTATAAAAAATTGTTTATCTTGAGTTATTCATTTATTAAATTATTTTTTTACATAAATCTTGTTTATGTTTTACAGTTCATGATTCCAAATATTCATTGATGTTATGATAATGGTTGATGGTTTCTATTCTATGATTCCAAAACCACATGAAGTGACATTTAATATATTTAATGTATTTTTAGAATTTATATAGTTTAATAAAAATTTAAAATTTTATAAATCTTTTATAGTATGCTTGTTTTAATGTTTAAAACAAACATTAAGAAATATCTATAATATTATTAATATAATACCTATGTTATTATTCCAAAATCAAAAAAATAATATAAATTAAATATTAAAATTATATGTATATAAATAATAATTTTAAAATACTCTGTGATTTGTTCAATAGAAAATAAAACATCATTATTTCCTAAGATAAGATAAATGTACAAAGGGTGAACAATTTTTTTAAGAGAGTTTTAAAAGGGAAGACTAAAACTGGAAAATATTTTAATACAATAAAAATATTAGATTAAAATTATACTATTAAATTAAACATATATTAAATATTATAAATTTTAAAATGAAGGATAATAGGGGAATTAAATTTAAAATACATGGCTTTTGATACACTTACATTACTCTTTGAGTTCCCTCCTTTGGATTACGTCTAAAGCATTATGAGGTGGGTCTTTTGAGTAGTTTACGACCATAGGAATGTGTCTAGGATAGTTTAAATTGGAATCTTGTTATAGACTAATTAATATAATATTTTTTAAATGTGAGGAGAAAGTGGTGGACACGAGATGATTCTATATCCATGGGGTTGGGGTATCTTTGAATAGTGTTGAACCAGGAAACTATTAATTATGTTCAATTTTAAAATATATTGGTTTATTTAAAACTTAATATCAATTAAAACCAAATAGAATACTTAAAATAACTTATTCTAATTAAAATATAAACAAATAGTCTTCAAATCGGAATAAAAGTTTTCTTAGGATTTGGAATTTTTTTATACGTTTGAAAAATGAGTTTATTTTTAATAAAAAAATTATATCACTAAATTAAAAGAAAGTTATGTCAAGAAAAATGTTTGATGGGTATTTAGTTATTTTTAGAAAATAATGTGGTCAAAAAACATACAGTGTATATAAAAATAATATTTTCACAATTCATCAAAAAAATTTATCTAGAAAATATATCTAACATACAAAAATTTAAATTCAATGTTATGATTAAAAAATTAAAAAATAGGTAATTAAATTTAAGTTACAAATTATTTAATGTTTATATTTAAATTTGAATAATCAAAAGATAATTTTAATAAATAATTTATACATACTATATTAAATTTCATAATTATAAAATATTTCTGTTATATAATTTAAACGGTTTTATGGTATTATAAAATTTATGATTCATTATTTTATTGATTTTAAATTTTTATTATTCTCCACTTTATTACTCCCTATAATCATGTTACAATGTCTGGTTACTATTTATACAGTAAGATATTCATTATACATTCAATAAATACATTTATTTCTATTATTTTTAAACACATAAAATTTAACTTGACGTTATTTACATCTGAATTACATGTTGTGGCTCAGGATTTGGCCCCGTTAAACATTGGAATATTCCTACGAATAATTCAGATCAAGACATGAAGACGACGTGTGATTATGAGACCTGGTGTGCCCGGAATAAAATTAATAAAAATATTAAGTATCTTTGTACTGTGCACGAGGTGGGAAAAATTACCTCTTGAATGGTACCTCAAATCAGAAATATGAGGGCACAAGTGCATCCAGAGCATGTCGTTCACCCTATGTGGGGTGTAACCTTTGTAGGCATGAGCCTACTGTAGAAAAAGGTGACCATTGAAATTTTTGTAAATATTTGAATAATTTATTTGAAACGTCAGATCTTGAATAAAATTTAAATGATGTCTCAGATCAATATTCATATGTCATGGTTGAGTTCAGAATGCCGCATTTACCCTCATGGAACCCTAAAGTTTGTCCCACCTAGCGCGAGTTCGGAGGCGAGTCTAGAGCCGGATAGTAGGATGGAGAGGATGTAATTAAAAACAATTAAATCCCCTCCCCTCCCATTCGGTGCGCACGCTAGAAGTAATCTACTACCATGAGATCTTCCTCCCTTCCTCCTTTCACTGACCACGAATGACCAGAATTGATCAAATGAGGTGTCTTCAGACTCAGATGTTGACCGCAAATGCTCCCGGATCGTGCATCAGTAGCGTCGGAGCATGAAAACCATCAGAGATCCGCCTAAAGGTAGGAAGTTGTTTTTTTTAATTTATATATCCCGTTTATGCATTTTTTTCTTCTAATTGTTATAAGGGTTGTGTAGTTCAGGACCTGGGATTTTGGAAAAATGTTTCATATCAGACTTTGGAGAACTCGAATGCTCTGGGTGGTTCCCGGAAGTTTACCGGGAGAAAACCAGATTTTCAGTGGCAGCCATGGTGGAATCCAGCAAGGGTGGCAGTGCGGTAGATTATGGCTTTGGCGTAGAGGATTTCAGCGATGGCACGACGGTTTCTTGCGAGACAGGCGGTTGTTCGACCCGAATTTGCATGGGGTTCTTTAAACCCCCGTAACTGGAAAATTGTAACTCTGATTTGTGATCCATTTGTGGTGAGATGTTCCTTGCATCTAGATGTGATTTTTGTTATTTATTTAGTAATTTTATGAGGTGGGTTCGGGGTCCAGGGCTACAAAGCGTTGAAATAATAATAATATTTTATTATTATTCAACTTTGACCCGCCGTAATTTCTGCACGGAGCGTCTGATAGATGTGCCGTAAGTGGTGTTGTGATCCTGATACTACGACGGACATTTCTAGGACAGTTTCTGAGTGCTGATACTGATATAGGTTGTAGTACCCATGAGTCTGGTTTTGGGTTTTATAGACAAACATGAATTTTTCATTGGGTGTTTATTTTGGACAAATGAGTATTCGATCTCATGAATTTTTTTGAGGGGATTGCGATGGTACGGTCTTCTTGATGAGTTTCTAGACCAAGGTGTGGGCTTCAACTGGGATTTCTATGGTGAATAATATAATTTTCACCACTTTTCCATTTTGGGAAAGTGAATAGCCTATCCTTTGTGTTTTTCTTCATAGAACGAGGTGGTGGAATCAGTTTCTGCCTAGGAGGTGTGCAGTGTGGTAATGTTACCGGTCGCTTAGGTTAGCGATGTTTGGACCAATAGTGGTTTGGTGTACTCCCCTGACTCATTCCTATAAGGGTTTTTGTGGAATTACAAATCTGTTATAGGGTAGTGATCCCCTCGATAGGATAATTTCCTGGTAGAGTTGTGGCATCCCTCCGGGGAGGTCCGGAGTGGGATCCTTTAGATTTGCTTCCCTAGATCAAGTTCTTGGTATTGTTGTTACCACTTATAGACAAGAAATGATCCCATATCTAGTAGTTCAACTCCATAGGGTTTGAGGCATCATCAAGAATATGATCCCCAATGTAGTGGGTAGTTTAGTAGGGTTGTGGTATCGTCGGGTATACATTCTCTTATCCAGCACATTGTTTCAGTAGGGTTGAGGAATCATTGGTTATACGATCCCCTACTCAGTGCGTGGTTTCATTAGGGTTGTTTAATCTTTGGTTCGATCCACTACATCATGAGTTATACCAGATGGGGTTTCTAGCATCATCGTGATGATCTTCACACGGGAAATGATCCACTATCTGGGTGATGTGAACTATCGAATGTCATATTGGGTTGGGGTATCCCCCTGCTGATCCTGGGAGTGATCCCCTATATATGAGATCTTCGAGATACCATTGTGTGTTCTCGTGTCCCCTAGATGTCCCTATAAGTGATCCCCAATCTGATAAGTTTGGTGTTCTCGCTATTTCATTGCGATGTTCTCAGTGATGATATCCAATGACCGTGATCTCTCGAATGGGAATTTGGGATGTTGGTGTGAGTCATGTTGGAGTTTATCAATCAGAAGAGTGTCACCTGGGATGACATAGCTCATGGAGTGTGCCCTCTGGGTTTTGTGTAGAACATTACACTGGTTATGTGTCAGAACCTCATAAGGATTTATGCGTGAAACAAGTATATCTGGATGATCATGGTATATATATGGGAATATACCAGAGCTAAGATGTCTAGTCGTGTTTAGCTGAGGATGGTCTTGAGATGGATTTTATCTATCATTTGGGTTCCCTCTGGCTGGTATGAGCGGACATTTTTCTTTCAGTTGCTCTCGTTTATTTTGTAGTTTTTGGGTTGCCTACTGAGTATCTTTATACTCACCCCTACTCGGGCTTTTCCCGCACATATTTTTTTATCTTGTAAAGACCATGTAACTTTTGATGGAGTACCAAGAGGACCTAGAGAAGGCAGAGCTTAGTGAGCTTGTCCTACCTGGCTATTTATTAGAGTTATTCTAAGAAGCTTTCTGGTGGGTGCCTTTGACAGCGATCCCCTCTTTCTGAGCTAGTTGGATGCTTTTGCAGTTTACTTTTGGTGGGCCCTGTATTTTCTATTTTTTTACTTTTTTTCATACTCCGATTGTGGGTTATATGTATGCATGCATTTCTATTCAGTTTATATATATATATATATCAATTAGCTGTTTCATGGAGGTTTTTGTGGGTGTGTGTGTACATGTACCTTGGGAAAATTCCTCCCATGTGTGTGATGCCTCCCCCATGTGTACAGAGCTTGTAGAGTGTGTTCTCCATGTTTTGTGTAGAACCTGTCACTGGTGATGGGTCGGAACATAATGTAGCTTGTGTCATGAAACGATTATATCTGGATGTTAATGGTATATGTATGGACATAAACTTGAGCTAAGCTAACTAGTTATGTTTAGCTGAGGATGGTCTCAAGATGGAGTTTCTTTTTCATTTGGGTTCCCTCTAGCTAGGATGAGTTGAATGTTTCCTTTTAGTTTCTCTCTTTTATTTTTGGGTTTTTGGGGATCCTATTGAGTATCATTATACTCACCCCAGCCTGGGCATTGCCCACACATGTTTTGTGTCTTGTGCAGACCACATTCCTTTCAACGAATTCCTAGGAGGACCTGGAGCAGGTAGAGCATTGTGGGATTAATCGATCGAGGTATTTACCAGAGTTGTGCAAAGGAGATTTTGGTGGGTGCCTTTCATAGTGATCCCCTATTTCTAATCAGGTTGGACACTTTTGTATTTTACTTTTGGTGGGCCCTGTATTTTCCCTTTTGTACTTTGGTTTAATCTGGTTGTGGGTTAGATGTATGCATGCATTTCCTTTCAGTTTTTATGTATATATCTCTGCATGCTTTCATGGAGGTGTTTTTGGGTGCGTGTGTACAAATACATTAAACTAATGGATCCCATGTGTGTGATAGCTTACTCGGTGTTAGTCTCCATCCCCTGTCCTATTAGAGCTGTTCTTGGCGAGTCACAGCTTGTGCCCTTTTGGGTTGGGTCCTGACAAAGTGGTATCATAAGAGGTTCCACCTTTGGGATATTTCGGTGTAGGTGGTATTGCTGTGAATTTGGTTTGGTTTGCATAACGTAAGTGTTAGGATGTTTGGAGTTTTGATTTCTGGCTAGGGACTCCAGTGTTGGTGCGACGACTGACATATCCATTAACCAGAACTCTGATTACTTTCCTTTTGATTTGGTACATTAGGAAACTGGTCACATGGGAATAATGGTACATGCATCATATTGGAATGGTTTTTGAGTTTGTCCTTTTTATTCTTGTGTCAGATCCCCAGATATACTATTTTAACATGGTGTGTCATGATGATCTTTCATGATGCCACCACGGTGGTAGCCATCGAGGGTTCCACAACCGTATTTTGGTGACGATCTACCTCGAGTAGAGGCCTTGGGGCATGGAACAAGTTTTGAGGCTAGACCTCCAGGTGGTCTTCCATTTGATCAACCACCTGTCGAGCAGTTAGTTTTGTCGGCAGTGCCGAATGAGGATGCGCACAGGCTGACTCCACTGCATGAGTTCTACAGGAAGCAACCTCCCAGGTACTAGGGTGATCTAGACCCATAGACAGCTAATGAATGGATCAGAGTAGTCACCCGAGTATTCAACCTGGTGATGAAACATATAGATTAAATGGTGGTCCTCGTATAGATCCTTCTGAACATCTCGACAGAGCGATGGTGGAGTCTAGTGACACATTCCCATGAAGAGGATACTCTCTTGTGTACCGAGTTTGAGAGGCTCTTTAGGGAAGAGTTCTATCTGGTGATGTTGAGGTCAGTGAGGATGCATTATCTTCTGCATCTTTGGAAGGAGGGCATGACTGTGTCGGTGTAATCCGCAAGGGTTGAAAAACTTTAATGCTACTCCCTATATATGGTTTGAGACCCATTCTTTAGGGCTAAAAACTTCAATAAGGGCCTATGCAGAGACATCCAGGTAGGTGTGGTTTCCTTGTGCATTCCCACCTATGCTGTAGTGCTGGAGTGGGCCTTAGTGGTTGAGAGATTTAGGGATGAGCAGATTCTACCTGTTAGTGCTGGGCATGTGAGAGCTGTGACCTCGACAGCTGGTTCAGTAGCTGGAAGTCGACGGCAGGTGCATGAGCCCGGACGTGCTCGACATTTTAGGAGGCGACCCGGGGATGGAGGATCTCAGGGTAAGGGCTCTTAGTTCTCCCTGGCCAATTTTGGTCAGCCGTAGGAAAGGAGGTGTTACGCTTGCAATGGTCAGGGACATCTTTCTTGGGAGTGTCTGACCCCCCGTGCAGCTGAGAGGGAGCCGGAAGATAGTCCACCTGGGCATAGGCAGCGTCCCAAGTATGGAGGTCCTCTGAGCAGTGTACGTGGTGATGGAGATGGGGCAGCTGCGAGAGATGGTATGCAGTACGAGTTTCCACCACCACCACCCCGAGGTGGTCCACACCGAGATTAGGGATCTAGAGGTCTAAGGTAAGGATAGCTGTAGGTTTTATAGGGTGTTGACCCTGATGCTTCTTAGATGGATAAAGGTATGCTCTGTGTCTTTTATACATCGACAATAGTTTTGATAGACTCTGTTGGGAGGTACTCTTTCTTTTTCCGTCTCTTTCTCGAGGTTATTTCAGGGTTTTGGAAAGACCCTGTGGGGTGTTGTTCGATGTGCTGTGAATGCAGAAGTAATAGGGATTATTCCCCCTCTAAGACATGTTTTTGTGATGAAATTAAAATGATATAGGTGAGTTAGTGCCACCTAAAGAAGATAGTATCGAGGTGTGTTGGATGAGTCCCTCAGACTTGTGTGTTTGGGCAGGGTTGCGTGTTGGAGAACTCGTTGGTGTGAGAGACCCAGTAAAGATTTCAGTATCCTTTCCTCATGATGATGGATTATCAGGAACAAAATTTCCTAAAGAAGGGAGGATGAAGCATCTCAGACTTTGTCCCTCTTAGACATTGAAATATTCATACGAATAATTCCAGAGTAAGGCGTGAAGATGACGTGCGATTACGAGCCCCGGTGTGCTTGGAATAAATATAATAAAAATTTTAAGTATTGTAATATTGTTCACGAGGAGGAAAAGAGTTTTCTCCTAAACGGTAGCCTGGATTAGAAATACGAGGTCACGACTATGTCCGGAGCATTTCGTTTACCCTAAGAGGGGTATAAACTTTGCAGGTGCGGGCCTGCTATTGAAAAAGGTGACCAGTGGGGTTTTTGTAAATAAATAAATAATTTAGATTAAACCTCATATCTCGAATAACATATGAATGGAGTCCCAGATCAAAATTTTGTGGTTATGATTGAGTTTAGAATGCCGCGGTTACCCTAGGGGCACCCTAAACATTGTCCACGTCGGGCACGAGGTCAGAGGCATGTATTGAGCTGGGCAGTTGTGTAGAGATGATTTAATTTAAAAAAATAAATCCCCTCCCCTCCACATTAGTGTGGACGCCAAGAGAAAGCCACTTATAGGAGCTCCTCCTCCCTTCCGGCTCCTTCCGTCGAAGATGACTGACTGGAATCGAGCAAACGAGGTGCTGTTAGACTCAGATCTTGATGACAGACACTCCCAGATCATGGAGTAGATGCAGCAGAGTGTGAAAAACTCAGGTGATCCTAAAATATGTGAGAAATTGAGTTTTAAAACCCCAAATCCCATTTATTCATTGATTTTCTTCAAATCATAATAAGGGTGGTGTAGTTTGGGTCCTGAGCTTTCCGAAACATGTTTCAGATCAGAATTTGGAGCACCGGGGTCTTCTGGTGGTTCCTGGAAGTTTTTCACTGGAAAAACAGGATTCCTTTGGTGGCCATGGTAGAATTAGGCTACAGAGGTGGTAGCACATTAGTTGTCACCTCTGGTGTTCCAGTTTTTGGTGACGGCATGGTGTTTTCTGAAGAGACATGCGGTGGTCCGACCTGAATTTTCTAGGGGTTCTTTAAACCCCAGTAACTTGCAAACCATAACCCCAGTTTTTGAGCCATTACAGGTGATGCATTCCTTCCATTGATATGGAACTATTGAACTTGCTTCCAAAAATTAATGAAATGGGTTCAAGGACCAAGGCTATGAAGCATTGAAATAATAATATTTTATTATTATTCAACTACGACCCGCCGTAATTTCTGTATGGATCGTCCAATTGACGTGCTGTCAGTGGTGTTGTGATCTTGATAGTATGATGGAATTTTATTGGATAGTTTCTAGGTGATGAGACTAAGATCATCGTTTCGGACCCACGAGGCTGGTTTTGGGAATTTTTTGAGAGAAATTACTTTTTCATCTGGTGTCCATTTTTGAAAAATGAGTAGTTAATCATGTACATTTTTGCTGAGGGGATCGCGATAATATGGTCTACTTGATGAGGTTTGGGACCCACCTTGGCTTTCTACGAGGAATATTACTTTTTTCCATTGGTTTTCCATTTCAGGCGAGTAAATAGACTATTCTCTGTGTATTTCTGCATAGAAGGCGGTGGTGGCCTCAGTTCGTGCCTAGAATGTGTGCAGTGTGGTGATGTTTCTGGTCGCTCAGGTTAGCAACACTTGGACTAGTAGTGGATGAGTGTACTCCCTTGGTTAATTCCTATGAGGGTTTGTATGGATTTATAACCCTATTATAGGTTTGTGATCTCCTGGATAGGATGTTTTTTCGGGTAGAGTAGTGGCATCCCACTGCTGGGTTCAGAGTGGGATCCTCTAGCTTCACTTCCCTGGATCAGGTTATTGGCATCGTTGTGACCACTTATACACACGCGAAAATTCCATATATATCAAGTCATCATGGTAGGGTTTGAGTCATCATCGGGAATATGATCCCCTATGCGGTGGGTAGTTTAGTAGGGGTGTGGTATCATCCGGTATATAATCCCCTACAAAGCACATGGTTTCAATAGGGTTGTAGAATCATTGATTATACGATCCACTACTCATCGTGTGGTTTTGGTAGGGTTGGTGCATCATCGGTTCGATCGACTACATCATGAGTAATAATAGATGGGGTTTCTGGCATCATCGTGAGCATCTTCACATGGGTGAAGATCCACTATCTGGGTGATGTGAACTCTGGAATGTTAGATTGGGTTGTGGTATCCCCCAGTGGATCCTAGGAGTGATCCCTGATTTGTGAGATCATAGAGATATCATAGTGGGTTCTTTTATCCCCTTGAGGACCCTTTGAGTGATCCCCTATCCGAGAAGTTTTGTGTTTCCTTTTTTTCAGCCAGATGTTCTCAGTGACGATATCTAATGATTGTGATCTCTCATATAGGCATCTGGGATGTTGGTGTGATACCCGATAGAGTGTGTCTCTCAGAAGAGTGTGATCTGTTATGGTAGATCATGTGGAGTGTATTCTCTTGGTTTTGTGTTGAACTTGTCATTGGTGATGGGTTAGAACCTCATGAGGCTTGTTGTGTGAAATGAGTATATCTGGATGTTCATGGTATATGTCTGGGCATATACCAGAGCTAAGTGGATTAGTTATGTTTTGCTGAGGATGATCTCAAGATGGATTTTCTCTCTCATTTGGGTTCCCTCTATCTAAGATGAGCTGACTGTTTCATTTAAATTGCTTTATTTAATTTTGGGGTTTTTGGGGCGCCTAATGAGCATCTTTATACTCCCCCATGCACTAAATATTCCTGCACATGTTTTGTGTCTTGGGAAGACCACAGGCCTTTCGGTGGAGTCCCAGGAGGACCCAGATCTAGATGAGCATAGTGAGCTTGACCGACTAGGGTGTTCCCCAGAGCTATTCTAAGGAGTTTTCTAGTGGGTGCCTTTGACAGCGACCCCCTCCATCTAAGAAGTTCGGTGGGTTTTTAGTTTACTTTTAGTGGGCCTTGTATTTTCCATTTTGTACTTTTTTTGTACTCTGGCTGTGGGTTAGATATATTCATAAATTTATTTTCAGGTTATATATATATATACACTGTTTCATGGAGGTGCATATGAGTTTGTGTGTATAGGTTCCTTAGGCTAATGCCTCCCATGTGTGTGATATCCTACACAACACTAGTCGCCAGCCCCTAGCCTAATAGAGGCGAGCTTTGGGAGTCGATGCTCCAGACCCGTTGGGTTGGGTCATGACATTACATTACAATATTATTATTTCAAATTTCAGTTGTCATTTTATAATGTTGTTCAATATTGTATTATTTTTTTGAATCCATGAACCAATGGATTTACAATTTTATTATTTTTATTTCTTATTATCTAATTTTACGTGTACTGACCCTATAGAATTTATTAATCCATTTATTATAATAATATTCTATGAAATAAAATGTTTTTAAATTTTTTACTAGGATTATGTTATAATATAACTATGTAACACATAGAGTTTATGAAAGAGGTTATCATAAAAACATGGGATATTACAATTTTCCTCCCTTTATAAATGTCTTCCTTGAAATTTTTACTCAAAGCCTAAGATAAAATAGATAAGTATTCATTTGTTTCATTTCATCCTTATGTTCACACACTATCTCTTCGTAATTATTATTTCAGTATATAAATTTGTGAAGATGAGTTGACTTGTTTCCTAGAACATTATCTCTAAAATCCATGTTTTCCATTGGATGCTCAGTACAAGGTATATCATGTTCCAACAATACCAACCTAAATGTTAAAAAATGAGAGGGATCATGTATATACTTTAATAAGAGTGTTTTGTAGAACACATTGTGTACTTGATAGAGGCTTTGGGGAAGGGATCCTCGATAAGCCACAATCGCAACTTGGTTATGAATATCAATGGATCTAATATACCAACGAGGCTATTTTCCATCTTCCCAAACCCAAGAACCCACATCCACATAGTTTTTTAACAAATAATTTGTCATCAACCATAAAATATAAGTCATATAAATAATTCTCATCATATCTCTATAGTATAATTTATGCTTCTTACATTATTTTTTTGAATGATTTGGACATTATTTATCATCTCTTCCTATAATTATAGTCCCATAATACTATTTTTTCTAATTTCATCACATATTTTTTAGTTTTACATTTCTACCCATAAAGAGATTCATATGAATATATCTGAATGTGTGAGTGAAGGTTATTATATTTTGATAAACAATTTAGATATGTGTATTGACCCCAAAATCCATTGAATTATGTAGATCAATCATAGAGAATGTCCTCCAAATGTCGAATGGTCCATTCAGATTTACGATTTCCCCGAGAGTGTTATATCATACTAATGTTCAATACTAAATTTTATTCCATTTAATGAATCCTGATGTGTCTATTTGTTAATGCATTTTATTGAAATTTTTATGATGATTTCTTGATTATTTTTCTTTTTAAATTATAATTCAATAGAATATAAATCATTCTTCGTCACTAAATATTAAAATTTTAATTAATTAAATATTTTCTGTAAAATGAGGGTTTTTTTGTGCGTAAATTTTTTACTGATCATTGGATGAATTTCAAAACATTTCAAGAATTATATTTTAGTTATTTTTCATAAAATATTAATTGGAAAATTATCTTTACAAAATTATAGTTTCAATGTAACAATGGTTATGATTTCAAATATATTTTGTTAGAAATAATTTTAAGTTACCTTTCACAAATTTCAAAATAAATGGTAGAGATGGTTTTAATATTTATTTTATTTGTTATAAAGAAACCTTAATTTAAATATATTTTTTAGACTTTTGGTTGTGTAATTTACATTTTCCAAAGTTATGAGATTTTAATTTCATATATATTCTGATGGAATAAGTTTTAATTCTTCTTATTGACGTGTACCAATTCATTGATTAATAATTTTGGAATTTAATTTTAAATTTTCAATCATTTTATCTCAATTAATCTACACTTTCTTTGTTTATACACCGAAATTCCCATATGAATTCCTTTGTTAATATAAATTTTACTCTGTCAATTATTTTCAAATGATATGTCTCATTGGGTATTGGGATAGTGGATGCAGAAGATATTTTATTTTAGTAATCCCATAAGATATTTGATTTGTCATCCCTCATAAGATATTTACTTTAAACAATTTTAAGACATTTTTTACTTCCAAGGAATATGTTATTTTTATCTCATAATTCATTTCTCTAATTTAAGAGATATCTCCCAATTGATACCTAGATAAGGATAATCACCCCATGTAAGTTTTTTCTTCCATTGTTTCCCCATATATGTTTTTTATGAATGAAGGACACTGATATCAGTGAGGGGAGATCACTCTTCTAACATTGATCAATTTCATATAATAAGATATGTGTAGAAGATATTGATTAATAAAATACTAATGGAATATCATATATACTTATTAAACGATGATTCAAATTTGGGGAAGAAAAACATGATTTTGTGTGTAGTATTTTTTTATGGATGGTTTCTCCCCCTTAGTTTTTCATGTTAGGTAGGCATGGTTAGGGAATGTAGGAAGACAAAACCAATAATTGGGCTGAATCTATTGAGGAACCTGGTTGATATGAAGCTTATATAAAGGTCTCTCTTACAGCAGTTTCATCAATAGAAATAACATCCAATATTATCCCATTATTATTTGTGTGATCTTTTGTGAAGTGTTATATACATGCTTTCAATAGAGATAGTTCCATGAATATTGAACATATAATTTTGAGATATTTTCCATACATATATTTTAATATAGTGAGATAATTGTATTTTCATGTGGTTTTTTATCCCTCTTTGTTTAAATGTTTTTATATTACATCTAGAGTCCATGTTCAACATTTTTTTCTCATTATATTATTATTATATTTTCATTGTACTAGATGGTAAATTGGTTTTTATCTTAAAAAGTCTTACCATAGTAAGGTTCTAACCTGTTTTTGTTCACTATTTCTGGTGTTACTCTTTCCCAAAAGTCAGATTATTCTCTGTGGTTGTATATGAGGTTGACCTTTTACATTGGAAAAAATTTATTGAGTCTATGAAATACATTGTCATAAAATATATGAGTTTCTGGACTGAAGAAATGTCTACATAGAATAGAAATTTGAAATCAAAAAGTTCAAGTAGAATAATATTATACTGTGACGAATATTGATTTGAGTAATTATTCAGAAGGTTAATTTCTGACAAAAATATTTGAATAAAGCCTATAAGAGTGACAATGGATCTTATCTCTAGAGGTAGATAGAATCATGGAATGGATAGAGATGTGATAAGTACTTCTAGAATTAGATATATTATAGTCAGGGAAGTGGTGATTTCTACTGGAAGTAGACAACATACCTATGACGCATGGATAATAAACTAATGAGAAACATGGAACATAGAATCAAGATGATAATGGTTTTATTAGTATGTACATATATCATAATGAATATTTAAATGGTAAAATATAATATCATAATGATTTTTGGAGTCGGTACCATCAAAGTTAAGTTGTAATGTCCCACGTTTTTTGGATCGGGTAAAAATCCTCACCTGTTTTAAATGTTTCTGAATTTTTGGGTATGAACATTTATTTTTGATCATAAAATCTCAATACTAAGAGTCTAATTAGTATAATAAATTTTATTTTTATGTTTTAGAGGATTGGAATGTTCCTCTAGTGTTCGGATGTGTTTCGAGTGCATTGGAGGCCTAAAGGCACTTTTTGGTAGTTTCATGTCATGGCTCATGGTATGGGTAAATCATGTGGCCTCTACCAAAAAACCATGCAACCAAATTTTGTACCGCCACATGGTTTTCTGAACCATTCAGGTTTGGGTACATGGTTTTGGGTGAAACGATGTTGTTTTTATAGATTAATTAGAAAGGTTTGCACATGGTTTTGATAACCATGCACAAGCAGCACATAGAGTTTAACCTAGGTAGTACCTCAACACTTTAGCCCATAGGGTTTCCACAAGGTTTGGAAAACCATTTCAGATAACCATGTGGCATCATTAATTGTGTGAAATTACTAAGTTTCCCCTCCATCATTTTTATTTCTTCTCTTACTTTTCTTCCCTCTTTATTGTGCACTACACAAGAAGATCCTCCTTTTTTTCCACTAATAGGGTGTGATACATATATATTGTGTGAGAACTATTTCGATCGTATTTGGGTGAATTTGAACCACTTTAGTGATTCTATCCTCTACCATTCTTTTTTTTCCATTTATCTTTCCACATGAAATGTTAAATACGTTCTCCCTGTATTGCCCTATATTCTAGGCATTTTTCAAAAAGTTCAATTTATCCCAAACCAGGTGGAGTAAGAGGCCAATATTTAACATGCATATGTCTAAAACAGCAATTTAGGTAGTGAATATGTTTATTTTAGATTTAGTGAGTGTTTTTGGGGTGTGGATTTTAGTATGGCCTTGTGTTGACTGAGAGAGAACCTATAATTTCAATGGTTCCTTTTAATTAATTAATTAGATCTTATGAGATGCCTTAAAGAATTATAAATCATTACTACTAGTGGTTATATTCGTGAAAGAATCATTAGACCTTAGGTTGTTTTGGATGGGTGTATTTTTATAATAAATTGAGTTTTTAAATTAAAAGTTTCATAATAAATTTAATTTTATTGATTTTTGTAGTTTAATTGATGTGATATATATATATATGAATTGATTGTGATGAAACTACTGAGTTCTGATGGAAGGATATGGGATCATCTAGAGGATAAATATAGTTAATGCTATCTATTTTTAGGTGATGTGATCCCAAGTATGGGCTTGTCCTAGGTTACTTTTGTGATGCTATCACAAGATAGGGAACATAGTTTTTGGTTGAGGAAGAAAGGCCACGAGGTTAAGGGAATGACCCATGATATTATAGAGAATGGAAAATAGATTTGAATGATAAGGTCACATGGGCATGAGGTGCTAGAGTTGGTGTGCCTTATGTTCTATTTTTGGTGATTATCACCCACCAATGATTGTTGAAAGAGCTATTTGGATTCATGTTCACCCAAATTGATTTAGTAATGAGGTGGTCTTGAATAAACATGTGGGTAGAGGACCCCAATAGTGAGGGTTAGGGTTTCAATTTGGGGGATCTTATTATATAAATTCTCAGGGATAGTGATGATTGATCAATTGATTATGTTGAGGCTATTGGTTAGTTTTTGAGTCTCTCTGTATTAAGACTGTTGGTCTCGAACAATTTTGGGAGGACGAAGATACCTATTCCTTGGGATTTCGTGTTAATAAGAGATGGTGATGTTACTCTGAGGAAAAATATCATTACGCTTCTAAACATCAGGATTCGAGATAATGGTTAATTTTGAGCTGAGGTCCTAGGGACCAGATACAGTTTTTGGGAATGTGTTCCGGATGTTGGTGATGTGATTTGGACACATCGTGGTGGGAGGAACATCATGTTGGGTTACTCTACTAAATATGAATCCTGAGGGTTCACTAGGGACCGTTTGTCATGAGGGTATTTCTTGGGCTATGGTCCAAGAACTATCTCCACTTCAGACAATTAGGTGTCGGGCGAGGTAGGTGACAATATAATATTTTCTTTGATTCTTTAGTGAGGTGTGATTTTATTTATATTCATGTACAACAATTTTATTTATTTATATATAACTCCTTATAAATAACAAATGTACTGTATGAACATTTGTGTGGTACCCTACTGAGACTCGTTCTCAAACCCTTTAGCGAACTTCAGGGAATGTGTAGACTTTATGATTTTGTGTTCAGGTAAGGGTTTGGATTCTCGAGCTGTATCCTTGTAGTTTATTTGGAATGGATTGAAGGCAAGGAACCATCAGTTCTTTCCTCAACCATATTACCTTTTTGGTTTGTATTTTCTCTTTAGTATTCAATTAAATGTATATACTTTGGTATTCCCTTTGGAAACCCTTGATGGAAAATTGTATTTTATTAAATATTTTTGATGAATTCCTAGATAAAAATGATTTTTTTCTTGTTTACATATTATCCATTAATGATGTTGTATATTTATTACTCTATTATCTGATATTGAATGTACTTCTTCATTTTTCAGGTCTAGTTCAAGTCTATTGAGTCTTTATTTACACTGCATGTTATATACATTTTCTCATATCATTATTTTATCATCAATTAAGGGTATAGTTTCTCCAATATCACCCTTATTACACACTCACTATAGTCAATGTCCTTTAGCGTACAAGGAGGTATGCCTAAGGCCAGTGGTACATGGCCTTGAAGCACTTCTTAGGTGGAAATTTGATTTGGGGTTCTATAAATGGTATCAGAGCATTTTATGTTGGGGAATTAGTGTTAGAATTCTTCTAGATACTAATGATGTAATGATTCATTTTCCTTTTATTATGGTCTTAATATTTAGGTTAAGGTAGACTAAAGAATTAGGATATTTTTGGGACTAGTATTATAGATCATACTCGGGTTCCTGTAGTGTATAGACCCAAAGCTTGACGTACAAGGACAATACATTACTTTTGCGGAATAATTAGTACATAACAAAAACAGACACAAAAGGACCGTAATAGTTTTGTGTCTTTGGAATCTCGGAATATAATCTTCTAATCGTGGTGAAAGATCTTCAACATCTCCCATAAAGATCTTCCCCTTTTATTTCTTACCTAAAACCTTTCTTTATATCCTGGGGAAAAGAAAACATAAAATGGGTGATCTCAAATGCTCATTAAGGGTAAGCACAGAGAACATAAAACAATCCTTAGACATTTGAATGTAAAAAAACATGACCATAAAATCTAAACATCAAAATCTTGAGTAAAGACATAAATCTTGGAAGTACGTAAGGAATATATCATTAAGAAACATCAATCATGATAAAATAGCTTGGAAAAAAACTTGTAATTGTGGAAACCATTAAGCACATGATATTATTTCCATAGTAGCCAAGGCATTACATCCAAGACCATCTTAGTGGACAAAGTCCCTTTCTGAATCGAGATCACTCCTCATTCTAGTACTGTATTACTGAACCGGTTGTCGTTCCAGCCATGTCTATCTCATGAGATATAAATCTTTACCCAATGCCTTGGAGGGAGATATAGGTCCCACCCATCTCATAATGAAATCATTCTTACATGTTCCACAAAATAAACATACATCATTCATAATAACCCAATGAATAAAATGGGTGTCATAAACATCATCCCATCATCACATAATCCATATAAAAGAAATGGATATCATTTCATAATAATAAAAGTGAGACCATGTAAATCATAGAGACATTATACATGAAACATACATATGTGAAATAATGTCATCTTATATGAAAATGGTTTTGATAAAACACTTGAAATGAATTCTTGATGAAAATATCCTTTTTTGTTCAAAATCATTTTCTTTTCACAAAATGTCAAAAAAAATTAAAAGAAAAGGATTTTTTTGAAAATAGTCATGAAATATTTTGGAGGAATCTTCATGAAAATAGGGCTTTGTAAAACCGTAAAAATACTTTCATGCCATATACGTTAAAAAAACAGTATTCTCGTACTTTTTTCAGAAAAGTCAAAAAGTACCTTGTAGGGTAAATAAAAGAAAGATTTTGTTCCATACCATGGTGTAAAAGTCCAAATGGGTAAAAAATACTTTAAAAATACATGAATAAACTTTTATAAAACATGGACATGGATGATAGCAATAACCCGAGTAAATACTTACGAATAAGCAATCTCGGATAAAAATTAGATTTGCACAATTATCCCTTACCTTAGGTCCGATATGCTTCGTACATATCCAAATATCTGGTATAATGATTTAAATAATGTCATTTACTTATTACAGAATCATATTCCATGTTATTATATCATATATGGTTCACTTATGACTTTATATTACCCGTTCTTTTGTAAATTAATGTGAAAGTAGTGTTTTGGGTAAAATCGTTTCATTTGTCGTTCGTGTTTTAACTTGTAATTATTCATATGATTACTTATATCATGATTAATTACATCCAAAATGTAAAACATGATTTATATATAATATATATTCAGAATATACATATATATAATGGATCGATAAATGGAAAGAAATACACAGTGCATGGAGATGGTAGGCCGTACGTACGCATGAATGCTGTTTTCGTTTCCTTATTGAATTGAATGGAATTAAGTAGATGAAATAAATAAATAAATATATATATATATATATACATAAATCCAGTAGCATTATTATGTCATATATTTCATTATTACTTATTATATATACTTTATAATCATTCTTGAATGGTTATCGTGGAGAGTTAATCTCATCACGTCGTGGAGACGATATTCCGTACGTACGCACGAGCGATTATATCATTACCATGATCATGTAATTGTATTAAAGTGTATGTATAATATTAAATAATCAATATCACTTTACAATAATCATATATATTCATTATTTTCACCATTATACTCATCCAAGTAAGGTGGTGGTGGAAATTATGTTACACCACGGCATGGAGACGGTATTCTGTACGTACGCACGCATGGTGATTTTGTTTTTCCGTAGGATGGATAGATGGTGAAATATGGTTGTTTAATAATTATAATAACATATTAGAATATGAGTTATACTTAATTTATTACTTCATAATTAAACAACTAAAGAAGAATAAGTGGAAGAAGAAATAAATTTGAAAGAATCGGTAACGGACATTACCTCTTCTTTGAAGCGCCTCCTTGAGACCTCCTCTTAGGGCACTAAAATTGGTCTTTGAAGAAGACCAGAACCTCTAGTATGGTTCTATGGAAGTGGAGATGAGAATTTGGCAGGGGTTGGACGAGTTTTAAGGCTCAAAGTGGTGTGAGGAAGAGAGGGAGGAGGTGCCCTTTTATAAGGGAGGAGAGGGGCACCTTTGAAAAAACTAAAAATATTATTTTATTATAAAGTCATATTCGGTTTTTAATATCTATAAATTGATTTATTTTGAATATAATGTGGGGATGGGTCACAATAATCTCCTCCAATAGATTTTATACATGTTAAGGTTTCTATTTTAACCTCATCATTTAGATTTAACCTTAAGTTTAATAATTTTACTTTTACCGTGTCTTCTTATTCTCTTACGCTATAAGGTTAATAAACATACTATAACAAGCCAATGGAACCCCAAGATGTTTATTATAAATATATATAACCTTATCTAAGTCATTTGTCAGAACCATATATTTTAGGAATAAAATAAAAATTAATAATATAATACTTGTTTTAAAAACTATTTTATGTCAATTTTGACACTATTTGGAAATTGATTTTTTTGAAAATAATAACAGAATTATTAGTTCGAAAACAGTTAATTAAATCAATACTAACATGTCATATTAACCTATAAAATTATTTAAATTCATAAAAAGTCTCAAATTACATTTATTTGGGTATTTCTAACATCAATTATGTCAATATTTCATTAATAAGATAATTACTACATCATCTTTGTGTCATAAATAAATTAAATTATTTAATTTCTAAAATTTTTAAATAAAATACCATTATGTAGGAAATCGTTTTATATTTATAATGAATATTTATAGTCGAATTTATCTTATGTATAACCATATATTAAAAATGATTTACTTATTAAAATTTGATTTTTACTATTTTAACCCTTCTTTAAATAAATTAATATTAAATTTCCTAATCTAATCCATGTGGGCCTAAATGGTCATATTTTATTCCTAAAGTTGTTTTTAGTTGAATTACACTTATCCAATATAATTAGGACATGTGTTAGGGTAATAATAATATCATTTTTACCGTTAATTATCCTATTTACTTTTAACCGTGGTAAATAAAAGTAAAAGGTTACTATTCACCAAAAATTATTTTAATCTCATTGAACCAAATTTTAGTCCTTTATATTAACCGTGTCTCAAGGATTTTTAAAATTAAATTCACATAAGTGGTAAAATTGAATTTAAATTAAAAAAAATCTATTTTTTAACTACCACTAAGTGGTTTCACTATTCATCGAAAACTGAAGTTTTTCAGAAAAATACCAAAAATTAAGCCTAAGAATTATTTGATATTCAGAATTCAAAATTGATGTCTATTATTTAAAATTCATAACATATTATTGGAATTAATAAATTTTAAATTTAATTCCCGTTATCAAAACAAATAGCATGTTTTTAAGAAACAAAAACAATCAAAAGATTGATAATTGTTTATATCCAATTTTAAAGTGAAATTAATTCCAATGAACAACATTATATTAAATGGTAAAAATATATTCTAATTACACTTTAAAACCAATTAAAAAGATAATCTAACCATATAAATTATTGCGATGAAAAATTTTGTTTTTAATTAAAATATTGCGTGTTTTTACTATTCATTAAAATATGAAAGTTATCAGAATAATATGAAAAATTTACCCTCCGTAAATTTTTATATCATGATTCCAAAGAAGAATTTTATTTTGTCAAATTGAACTTATAGACATGTCAAAAACAAGATTTAAAGTGGGTGCGCCATCAAAAGGTGGAAAAACTACATTTTTTGAAAAATACTTATTTTACTCAAAAAATTAATTTTGTTCTCATAAAATTTTCAAAAAAATGTGTAAGATGAATAATAATTTTATAAAATTCAAAATTTAGTTGATACTATTCATAACGGGTAGTTCATATAACATATCTTTGTTTAGCAAAACTCAGTATTGCGTACAACACACGCTATCGTGGAAGGTCGCTATTACGTGTAATGAATGCCAGGTCAGGGATGTGTGTTGTGCAAGCTATTTTTGGTGTAGTTTACAACACAAGACATTAATGAAATTAAAATGAATATTTTTCATAAAATATCGGGGTGTTACATTCTACCCCCTTAAAATTAATTTCACCCAAGAAATTCGTCAGGGTTATAAATGGTTTACTACTCGAAAGTTTCTTTAATAGAAACCCACATCGTAAAAAGAAATACCTAAACTTGGCTTTAAAAACTAATGTATGAAACGTAATGGTTACCCAAATTAACTCATCACTAGGTTTCCATGTAGGAGAACATATGTGAAAATATAGATATGGAAGAAAAATCTAACCATCAAGTTCTGTTGGAGAGTGTTACAGAACATGGCTACGAAAAATCCATCAATCACAAAGCCATATATTTGTGATGATCTATGGTACCATATGATTCATCGGATATAAGGACACTAGGAAAACGTTTTTGGTTTTCAAGATCATTTCCCTATAGTTGATGAAATTGGAATTAGAATAAATACATTTGTGATTTTGGTATAGTCTCACTGTTGGTCGTTCTTTGGACAATTTCCACTTGATCTCTTAAAGAAATGAAGTTTAATTTTTCATTCATGAAGTGTTAGCAGATCATGTGACAGAATGATGGGTCATTACATTTGTCTCAAACAAAATTTTATGCCCATTTATAGTGAGATTAATCATATATGGTTCCTAAATGGACTTATACTTTATATATCATACTGCTTAATATAATAAAATTAGTTTCTACTAAACAGGGACTTCCTGTAAGCTAGTGGTAGGTGATAAATGCCAGTCGTACTTCGGTTGTAGGTTTGATTCCCACAGCTTTGTCCGACATGATGGGTTGTCGCCTGTCCTGCAGGTTGTCCTTTTTCTAAAACTACATTACTATAACATCCCATCAATAATATCGAAAAAATATTCTATCCTTCAACAATACTAACTTATGTCCAACATAATTAATTCCAATCTTTATCTAAAATACTTCGGTCTAAGCTCATTGTATAAAGAAAACTATTACTTGAAATGTCATCAACCAAGCATGTGAATACCATCATTTATCTCCAATATATTCTGTTGGTCACATTCCAATCATGTGAATACCTTAATCATGTATTCTCTTGAAAAATGAATACCCATTAAACCTTAGTGAAAACATGAATACTGTAAAAAGTTAACTCTTTCCACATACCAAAATCCAATAATTCTATATACTAAAACAATGATATAATCTTCTCGTTATATCAGTCATGAGCTCATGAATACTGTCAAACATTTCATTTTCTCCTTATCCCTTCATTATGCGCATATCATCTTTTTTCAAAAAATATATCAATCACTTTCCATGGTTACCAGTACCATAAAATTATTGAAAACCACAATAGACTAATACATAAATATTCCAATATTCCATGATACTATATACAACATTATTTTGGAATCCCATTACAAAAACACTTAATCATTCCACCACATCGTTTTCATATTCAACATCGCCAATAGTGATCGCATGTGACTTCCTTTTTTTCCATTGCCTTAAGTGGTTGCTCATGTCGATCATCACTAACCCTTGGATTAGGGCATTTATTAGCATAATGACCCATTTCTTTGCACTTGAAGTATTGAAGTGTTGGTGGTGCTTTCTCTGCAATCTTTTCTTTATTCACATCATTAGCAACCCTTTTTCCATTACTTCGACACTCAGTTATTTGATGACCTTCTTTTCCACACTTAAAACATTTTCTAGTCCCTTGAAGACAATCTCCACCATGCTTCTTTCCACACTTTGAGCATAATGAAACATTCATCTTCTTTTCGCCATTATTACGAGATTTCTCCTTGAACTCCATCTTTCGTTTCTTGTCAAAACCATGAGATTCATAAGTTACACCAACTTCCTTTTCTACCATGATAGAACAACAAACAATTTCTTCATAGCTACTGAAGTCTATTATAGCTAATAACCTTCGACGATTTGGTTTCAAGCCACTGAAGAATCGATCAACTTTACTTTCAGGTTGGATGATAAAGCGAGATGCATACATTGCAAGCCTTGTGAAATTCGCTTCGTATAAACCAACAGATTCATCATCCTTTTTCTTTAGTTCAAGAAACTCCTTCTACATCTTTTTTCGAAGAATACGAGGGAAGTAATTATTGAAAAATAAGTTCTTGAACTCTTCCCATTCCATGGACTCAATTTCATCTCTTGGCCTCATATTCTTGATAAGATTCCACCATTGATCAGCTTCACCTTCCAAACAATATACAACTAAGACGACTTTATCATGTACAGAACATTGAGGAACTGAAAATATATTTTCAATAGTACTGATCCATTGTTCAGCAACAAGTGGATCAGAAGACCCACTGAAATAAGGTGGAAGTTGCCTCATGAAGGACTCAATAGTATATTTTTCCCTTATCAGCTCATTTGGAAGTACAGAATGATTCATAGTTTGTGTAAGTATATAAATAAGATTTTTTACTCCATCTCCCATAACATTTGTTTGTTCGGGAGGAAAATCATCGCATTGTACATTGCATTGATCAACAAGTTTCCTTCGGGTTCCAACCATCGTCTAAAACCCAAAAAGAATAGTGTGAGAGGAAAAAATCATGCTAGGGAAAAAAACATAATAAATGGGGAGTACCTTCAATATCTAACATCTTGGGTTTAATTGTAAGATCATTACTGTCATTCTAGTACTATAACATATACTTATACTTAACCTTAGGGACATCCATAGACATACCTTAGAAATATCTCTAAGGATCTCACTGAACTTATCAAATCCTAGTTTCCAATGGTTGACTAAACCTTTCCTCTAATAACAACTGTAGAGACCCAAAGATAGACGTACATGGACAATACATTACTTTTACGGAATACTTAGTACATAATAAAAACAGACACACAAGGACTGTAATAGTTTAGTGTCTTTTGTGACACGGAATATAATCTTGTAATCGTGGTGAAAGATCTTCAACATCTCCCATAAAGATCTTCCCCTTTTATTTCTTACCTAAAACCTTTATTTATATCCTGGGGAAAAGAAAACATAAAATAGGTGAGCTCAAATGCTCAGTAATGGTAGGCATAGAAAACATAAAACAATCCTTAGAAATTTTAATGTAAAAAAGACATGAGCATAAAATCTAAACATCAAAATCATGAGTAAAGACCTACATCTTGGAAGTACGTAAGGCATATATCATAAAGGAACATCAATCGTGATAAAATATCTTGGAAGTTAAACTTGTAATTGTGGAAACCATTAAGCACATGATATGATTTCCATAGTAGCCATGGCATTGCTGCCAAGACCATCTTAGTGGACAAAGTCTCTTTCTGAATCGAGCTCACTCCTCGTTCCAGTCCTGTATTACTGAACCAGTTTAACTTGCCATTCCAACCATGTCTATCTCATGATATATAAATGATTACCCAATTAATTTGAGGTAGATATAGGTCCCACCCATCTCTTAATGAAATCATTCTTACATGTGCCACAAAATAGACATACATCAATCATAATAACCCAATGAATAAAATGGGTGTCATAAACATCATCCCATCATCACATAATCCATATAAAAGAAATGGATATCATTTCATAATAAGAAAAGTGAAACCATGTAAATCATAGATACATTATATTTGAAACACAAACATGTGAAATAATGTCATCTTAGATAAAAATGGTTTTGATAAAACACTTGAAATGAATTCTTGAGGAAAATATCTTTTTTTCTTCAAAATCATTTTCTTTTCACAAAATGTAAATAAATATTAAAAGAAAAGGATTTTGTTGAAAATAGTCATGAAATCTTTTGTAGTAACCTTCATGAAAATAAGGCTTTATAAAACCGTAAAAATCATTTCATGCCGTATACGTTAAAAAAACATTTTTCTCATACTTTTGTTAGAAAAGTCAAAAAGTACCTTGTAGGGTAAATAAAAGAAAGATTCCTTCCATACCATGGGGTAAAAGTCAAAATGGGTAAAAAGGAATTTAAACATACATGAATAAAATTTTATAAAACATGGACATGGATGATATCAATAACCCCAGTAAATACTTACGAATAAGCAATCTCAGATAAATATGAGATTTGCACAATTATCCCTTACCTTAGGTCCGATATGCTTTGTACGTCTCCAAACCTCCAGTATAATGATTTAAATAATGTCATTGATTTAATACAGAATAATATTCATTGTTATAATATCATATATGGTTCACTTATGACTTTATATTACCCGTTCATTTGTAAATTTATGTTAAAATACTGTTTTGGTAAAATCGTTTCATTTGTCATTCGTGTTTTAACTTGTAATTATTCATTTGATTACTTAGATCATGATTACATACATACAGAATGTAAAAAATGATTTATATATAATATATATTCATAATATACATATATATAATGGATCGATAGATGGAAAGAAAGACACCGTTCATGGAGACGGTAGGCCGTACGTACGCTTGAATGCTGTTTTCATTTCCTTATTGAATTGAATGGAATTATGTAGATGACATAAATATATATATATACACACATAAATCCAGTATTATTATTATGTCATATATTTCATTATTACTTATTATATATACTTTATAATCATTCTTGTATGGGTGTCATGGAGAGTTAATCTCATCACGTCGTGGAGACGGTATTCCATACGTACGCACGAGCGATGATATCATTCCCATGATCGTGTAATTGTATTAAAGTGTATGTAAAATATTAAAGAATCAATATCACTTTAAAATAATCATATATATTCATTATTTTCACCATTATACCCATTCAAGTAAAGTGTTGGTGGAAAATAGATTACACCACGACGTAGAGATGGTATTCCGTACGTACGCACACGTGGTGATTTCATTTTTCCGTAGGATGGATATATGGTGAAATATGGTTGTTTAATACTTATAATAAAATATCATTATATGAGTTATACTGATTTTATTACATCATAATGAAACATCTAAATAAGAATAAGTGGAAGAAGAAATAAAGTTGAAAGAATCGGTAACGGACATTACCTCTTCTTTGAAGCACCTCTTTGAGACCTCATCTTAGGGCACTAAAATTGGTCTCTGAAGAAGACCAGAACCTCTAGTATGTTTCTATGGAAGTGTAAAAGATAATTTGGCAGGGTTTGGCCGATCTTGAAGGCTCAATGTTGTGTGAGGAAGAGCGGGAGGTGGTGCCCTTTTATAAGGGAGGAGAGGGGCACCTTTGGAAAAACTAAAAATATTATTTTATTATAAATTCATATTTAGTTTTTAATAGCTCAAATTGATTTATTTCTAAGAAAATGCGGGTATGGGTCGAAATACTCTCATCCAATATAATTTAGACAAGTTTAGGTTTCTATTTTTACCTTATCATTTAGATTTAACCTTAAGTTAAATAATTTAACTTTTACCGTGTCTTCTTGTTTTCTTACTCTATAAGGTTAATAAACATACTATAACAAGCCAAAAGAACCCCAAGTTGTTTATTATTAATATATATAACCTTATATAAGTCATTTGGCAGAACTTTAGATTTTAGGAATAAAATAACAATTAATAATATAATATTTGTTTTAAAAACTATTTTATGTCAATTTTGACACTATTTGGTAATTGATTTTGGTGAAAATAATAACAGAATGATTAGTTCGAAAAAAGTTCATTAAATCATTAATAACATTTCATATTAACCTAGAAAATTAGATTAATTCATAAAAAGTCTCAAATTACATTTATTTGGGTATTTATAACATCAATTATGTCAATATTTCATTAATAAGATAATTACTGCATCATCATTGTGTCAAATATAAATTAAATTATTTAATATCTAAAAATTCAAAATAAACTAACATTAAGTAGGAAATATTTTTAGCTTTCTAATGAATATTTATAGTCGAATTTATCTTATGTATAACCATATATTAAAAATGATTTACTTATTAAACATTGATTTTAACTATTTTAACTCTTCTTTAAATAAATTAATATTAATTGTCATAATCTAATCCAGGTGGGCCTAAATGGTCATATTGTATTCCTAAAGTTGTTTTTGGTCGCATTACACTTATCCAATAGAATTAGGACATGTTTTAGGGTAATAATAATTTCATTTTTACCCTTAATTATCCTATTTACTTTTAACCGTGGTAAATAAAAGTAAAAAGTTACTATTCACCAAAAATTATTTTCATCTCATTGAACCAAATTTTAGTCCTTGATATTAATCGTGTCTCTCAGATTTTTAAAATTCAATTAAAATAAGTGGTAAAATTTAATTTAAATGAAAAAAAGCCAGTTTTTTAACTACCACAAAGTTGTTTCACTATTCATCAAAAATTGAAGTTTTTCAGAAAAATACCAAAAATTCAGCCTAAGAATTATTTGATATTAAGAATTCAAAATTTATTTATATTTTTCAAAATTCATAACATATAAGTGGCATTAATTAATTTTAAATTTAATTCTTGTTATCAAAACAAATAGCGTGTTTTTAAGAAACGAAAACAATCAAAATATTGATACTTGTTTATATCCGATTTCAAAGTGAAATTAATTCCAATGAACAACATTGGATTAAATGGTAGAAATATATTATAATTACACTTTAAAACCAATTAAAAATATAATCTAACTGTATAAATTATTGCGATGAAAAAATTTGTTTTTAATTAAAATATAGTGTGTTTTTACTATTCATTAAAATATGAATGTTATCAGAATAATATGAAAACATTATCTTAAGTAAATTTTTATATCCTGATTCCAAAGGAGAATTTTATTTTTTCAAATTGAACTTATAGACATTTCAAAAACAAGATTTAAATTGGGTGCTCCATCAAAAGGCGACAAAACTACATTTTTTGAAAAATACTTATTTTACTCGAAAAATTGATTTTGTTCTCATATCATTTTCTAGAAAATGTGTAAGATGAATAATAATGGTATAAAATTCAAAATTTAGTTGATACTATTCATAACGGGTAGTTCATATAACATATCGTTGTTTAGCAAAACTCAGTATTGCGTACACCACACGCTATTGTGGAAGGTCGCAATTGCATGTATTGCAAGCCAAGTCCAGGATGCGTGTTATGCACGCTCATTTTGGTGTAGCATACAACACAAGACATTAATCAGATAAAAAATAATATTTTTCATAAAATATCGGGGTGTTACTTTCTACCCCCATTAAAAGGAATTTTGCTCTCGAAATTCGTCGGGGTTATAAATGGTTTACTACTCGAATGTTTCTTTAATAGAAACCCACATCGTAAAAAGAAATACAAAAACTTGGCTTTAAAAACTAAATTATGAAACATAACGGTTACCCATATTAACTCATCACTGGGTTTCCATGTAAAAGAACATGGGTGAAAATATGGATATGGAAGAAAAATCTAACCATCTAGTTCTGATTGAGAGTGGTAAAGAACATGACTATGAAAAAGCCATCAATCAAAAAGCCATAGATTTGTGATGATCTAAGTAACCATATGATTCATCCGATATAAGGGCACTAGGGAAACATTTTTTATTTTTCAAGATCATTTCCCTAAATTTGATGAAATTGGAATTAGAAGAAATACTTTGGTGATTTTGGTACAGTCGCACCGTTGTTAGTTCTTTGGACAATTTCCCATTCATCTCTTAAAGAAATGAAGTTGAATTTTTCATTCGTGAAGAGTTAGCAGATCAGGTGATAGAATGATGGGTCATTCCATCTGTCTCAAACAAAAGGTTATAAAAGTTATCAAAAAATACATAAGTCCATCTATAGTGAGATTAATCATATATGGTTCCTAAAATGAACTTATACTTCATATATCATACTTCTTAATATAATAAAACTAGTTTCTACAAAACAGGGACTTCCTGTAGGCCAGTGGTAGGTGATAAAGGCCATTCGCACTGCAGTTTTGGGTTCGATTCCCACAGCCTTGTCCGACGTGATGGGTTTTCGCCCGTCCTGCAGGTTTTACTTTTTTTAAAACTACATTACTATAAAATCCCATAAATAATATTGAAAAAAAATTCTATCCTTAAACAATACTAACTTATGTCCAACATAATCCATTCCAATCTTTATCTAAAATACTTAGGTCCAAGCTCATATTATAAAGAAAATGATTACTTGAAATGTCTTCAACCAAGCATGTGAATACCATCATTTATCCCCCATATATCTTGTTGGTCACATTCCAATCATGTGAATACCTTAATCAGGTATTTTCTTGAAAAATGAATACCCATTAAACCTTAGTGAAAACATGAATGCTGTCAAAAGTTAACTCTTTACACATACCGAAATTCAAAAATTCTATATACTCAAACCATGATATAACCTTGTCCTTATATTTGTCACGAGCTCATGAATACTGTCAAACATTTCATTTTCTCTTTATCCCTTCATTATGCGGATATCATCTTTTTTCTAAAAATATCTCAATCACTTTCCATGGTTACCAGTACCATAAAATTATTGAAAACCACAATAGACCAATACATAAATATTCCAATATTCCATGATACTATATACAACATTATTTTAGAATCCCATTACATAAACACTTAATCGTTCCACCACATTGTTGTAATATTCAACATCAGCAATATTGATCGCATGTGACTTCCCATTGTCCTTTGCCTTAAATGGTTTCTCATGTCAATAATCACTAACCCTTGGATTAGGTCATTTATTAGCATAATGCCCCATTTCCTTGCACTTGAAGCATTGAAGTGTTGGTGGTGCGTTCTCTGCATTATTTTATTCATTCACATCATTAGAAACCCTTTTTCCATTACTTCAACACTCAACTGCTTGATGACCTTCTTTTCCACAATTAAAACATTTTCTAGTCCCTTTAACACAATCTCCACCATGATTCTTTCCACACTTTGAGCATAAGGAAACATTCATCTTCTTTTCACCATTATTATGAGATTTCTACTTGAACTCCATCTTTCGTTTCTTGTCAAAACCATGAGATGGATAAGTAACACAAACTTCCATTTCTACCTTGATAGCACAACGCACAATTTCTTCATAGCTACTGAAGTCTCTTATAGCTAATTCCCTTAGAAGATTTAGTTTTAAGCCACTATAGAACCGATCAACTTTACTTTCAGGTTGGATGATAAATCCAGATGCATACCTTGCAAGCCTTGTAAAATTATCTTCGTATAAACCAACAGATTCATCATCCTTTTGCTTTAGTTCAAGAATCTCCTTCTCGATATTTGTTCGAAGAATACGAGGGAAGTACTTATTGAAAAATAAGTTCTTGAACTCGTCCCATTCCATGGACTCAATTTAATATCTTGGCCTCGTATTCTTGATAAGATTACACAATTGATCAGATTCACCTTCCAATCGATATACTGCTAAGATGACTTTATCATGTTCAGAAAATTGATGAATTGAAAATATTTTTTCAGTGGTACTGATCCATTGTTCAGCAACAAGTGGATAATAAGACCCACTGAATGAAGGTGGACGTTGCCTCATGAAGGACTCAATAGAATATTGTTCCCTTCTATTCTCATTTGGAAGTCAAGAATGATTCATAGCTTGTGTAAATATAGAAATAATATTTTGCACTCCATCTCTCATAAAATTTGTTTGTTCAGGAGGACAATCATAGCATTGTCCATTGCATTGATCAACACGGTTCCTTCGGGTTCCAACCATTGCCTAAAACCCAAAAAGAATAGTGTGAGAGGCAAAACTTATGTCAGGGAAAACAACATAATAATGAGTGGGGGGGGGGGTACCTTCAATATCTAACATCTTAGGTTTAATTATAAGATCATTACCATAATTCTAGGTCTATAACCTATAGTTATACTTAACCTTAGGGACATCCCTAGATATACCTTAGAAATATATCTAGGGAACTCACTAAAGTTCTCGCATCCTAGTTTCCAAAGGTTGACTAAACCTTTCCTCTGATACCAACTGTAGAGACCCAATGCTTGACGTACATGGAAAATACATTACTTTTGCAGAATACTTAGTACATAAACAAAACAGACACACAAGGACGGTAATAGTTTAGTGTCTTTGGAAACTCGGAATATAATCTTCAAATCGTGGTGAAAGATCTTCATCATCTCCCATAAAATTCTTCCCCGTTTATTTCTTACCTAAAACCTTTCCATATATCATGGGGAAAAGAAATCATAAAAGTGGTGAGCTCAAATGCTCAGTAAGGGTAAGAATAGAGAACATAAAACAATCCTTAGACATTTGAATGTAAAAAAAACATGAGCATAAAATCTAAACATTAAAATCTTGAGTAAAGACATAAATCTTGGAAGTACGTAAGGCATATATCATAAAGGAACATCAATCATGATAAAATAGCTTGGATGTAAAACTTGTAATTGTGGAAACCATTAAGCACATGATATGATTTCTATAGTAGGCAAGGCATTGCTGCCAAGACCATTTTAGTGGAAAAAGTCGCTTTCTAAATCGAGTTCACTCCTCATTCCAATCTTGTATTACTGAACCGGTTTAACTTTCCATTCCAGCCATGTCTATCTCATGAGATATAAATATTTACCCAATGCATTGGAGGGATATATAGGTCCCACCCATTTCATAATGAAATCATTCTTACATGTGCCACAAAATAAACATACATCATTCATAATAACCCAATGAATAAAATGGGTGTCATAAACATCATCCCATCATCACATAATCCATATAAAAGAAATGGATATCATTTCATAATAAGAAAAGTGAAACCATGTAAATCATAGAGACACTATACTTGAAACATACACATGTGAAATAATGTCATCTTAGATGAAAATGGTTTTGATAAAACACTTGAAATGAATTCTTGAGGAAAATATCCTTTTTTCTTCAAAATCATTTTCTTTCCAAAAAATGTCAAGAAATTTTAAAAGAAAAATATTTTGTTTAAATAGTCATTAAATATTTTGGAGGAAGCTTCATGAAAATAAGGATTTATAAAACCGTAAAAATCCTTTCATGCTGTATACGTTAAAAAAACATTCTTCTCGTACTTTTGTCAGAAAAGTCAAAAAGTACCTTTTAGGGTAAATAAAAGAAATATTCCTTCCATACCATGGGGTAAAATTCAAAATGGGTAAAAAGGAATTTAAACATACATGAATAAAATTTTATAAAACATGGACATGGATGATAGCAATAACCCTAGTAAATACTTACGAATAAGCAATCTCGGATAAAAATGAGATTTTCACAATTATCCCTTACATTATGTCTGATATGCTTCGTACGTATCCAAACCTACTGTATAATGATTTAAATAATGTCATTGACTTAATACAGAATCATATTAATTATTATAATATCATATATGGTTCACTTATGACTTTATATTACCCGTTCTTTTGTAAATTTATGTTAAAGTAGTCTTTTTGGTAAAATCGTTTCATTTTTCGTTCATGTTTTAACTTGTAATTATTCATATGATTACTTAGATCATTCTTACATACATCCAGAATGTAAAACATGATTTATATATAATATATATTCAGAATATACATATATATAATTGATCGATAAATGGAAAGAAATACACCATTGGTGGAGATGGTAGGCCGAATGCACGCTTGAATGATGTTTTCGTTTCCTTATTGAATTGAATGGAATTATATAGATGAAATAAATATATATATATATACATAAATCCAGTAGTATTATTATGTCATATATTTCATTATTACTTATTATATATAATTTATAATCATTCTTGTATGGATGTCATGGAGAGTTAATCTCATCACATCGTGGAGACGATATTCCGTACGTACTCACGAGCGATGATATCATTCCCATGATTGTGTAATTGTATTAAAGTGTATGAATAATATTAAATAGTCAATATCACTTTACAATATTAATATATATTCATTATTTTCACCATTATACCCATTCAAGTAAGGTGGTGGTGGAAAATATATTACACTACCGCGTAGAGACGGTATTCCGTACGTACGCACGTAGGGTGATTTCGTTTTTCCGTAGGATGGATAGATGGTGAAATATGGTTGTTTCATAATTATAATAGCATATCATTATATGAGTTATACTGATTTTATTACTTCATAATGAAAAAACTAAATAAGAAGAAGTGGAAGAAGAAATAATGTTGAAAGAATCGGTAACGGACATTACCTCTTCTTTGAAGCGCCTCTTTGAGACCTCCTCTTAGGGCACCAATATTTGTCTTTGAAGAAGAGAAGAACCTATAGTATGTTTATATGGAAGGGGAGAAGATAATTTGGCATGGGTTGGCCGATCTTGAAGGATCAAAGTGGTTTGAGGAAGAGAGGGAGGAGGTGCCCTTTTATAAAGGAGGAGAGGGGCACCTTTGGAAAAACTAAAAATATTATTTTATTATAAAGTCATATTCAGTTTTTAATATCTCCAAATTGATTTATTTCGAAGCTAATGTGGGGAGGGGTATAACGACTCTCATCTAATAGAATTTAGACAAGTTGAGGTTTCTATTTTAACCTTATCATTTTGGTTTAACCTTAAGATAAATAATTTTACTTTTACCATGTCTTCTTGTTTTCTTACACTATAGGGTTAATAAACATACTATAACAATCCAAAAGAACCCAAAGTTGTTTATTATTAACATATATAACCTTATCTAAGTCATTTGGCCGAACCTTAGATTTTATGAATAAAATTACAATTAATAATATAATATTTGTTTTAAAAACTATTTTATGTCAATTTTGACACTATTTGGTAATTGATTTTTGTGAAACTAATAAAAGAATTATTAGTTAGAAAAAAGTTACTTAAATCAATAATAACATGTCATATTAACCTATAAAATTAGTGTAATTCATAAAAAGTCTCAAATTAAATTTATTTGGGTATTTATAACATCAATTATGTCAATATTTCATTAATAGGATAATTACTGCATCATCGTTGTGTCATAAATAAATTAAATCATTTAATGTATAAAAATTATAAATAAAATACAATTATGTAGGAAATCGTTTTAGATTTCTAATGAATATTTATTGTCGAATTTATCTTATTTATAACCTCATATTAAAAATTATTTACTTATTAAACTTTGATTTTAACTATTTTAACCCTTCTTTAAATAAATAAATATTAAATGTCCTAATCTAATCCAAGTGGGCCTAAATGGTCATATTTTATTCCTAAAGTTGTTTTTGGTTGCATTAAAACTATCCAATGGAATTAGGACATGTTTTAGGGTAATAATAATATCATTTTTACCCTTAATTATCCTATTTACTTTTAACCGTGGTAAATAAAAGTGAAAAGTTACTATTCACCAAAAATTATTTTCATCCCATTGAACCAAAATTTAGTCCTCAATATTAACCCTGTCTCTTGGATTTTAAAAATTCAATTCACAGAAGTGGTAAAATTTAATTTAAATTAAAAAAAGTTAGTTTTTAACTACCACTAAGTGGTTTCACTATTCATCTGAAATTAACGTTTTTCAGAAAAATAACAAAAATTCAGCCAAAGAATTTTTTGATATTCCGAATTCAAAATTGATGTCTATTTTTCCAAATTCATAACATATAAGTGGCATTAATTAATTTTAAATTTAATTCCCATTATCAAAACAAATAGCGTATTTTTAAGAAACAAAAACATTTAAAAGATTGATACTTGTTTATATCCAATTTCAAAGTGAAATTAATTCCAATGAACAACATTGGATTAAATGGTAAAAATATATTCTAATTACACTTTTAAAACAAATTAAAAAGATAATCTAACCCTATAAATTATTGCGAGGAAAAAATTTGTTTTTATTTAAAATATAGCGTGTTTTTACTATTTATTAAAATATGAATGTTATCAGAATAATATGATAAATTTATTCTAAGTAAATTTTTATATCCTGAATCAAAATAAGAATTTTATTTTGTCAAATTGAACTTATAGACATGCAAAAAAAAATATTTAAAGTTGGTGAGCCATCAAAAGGTAGCAAAACTAAATTTTTTGAAAAATACTTATTTTACTCGAAAAATTGATTTTTTTCTCATAAGATTTTCTAGAAAATGTGTAAGATGAATAATAATGTTATAAAATTCAAAATGTAGTTGATACTATTCATAATGGGTAGTTCATATAACATATCGTTGTTTAGCAAAACTCAGTATTGCGTACAACACACGCTATCGTGGAAGGTCACGATTGCGTGTAATGCAAGCCAAGTCAGGGATGCGTGTTGTGCAAGATCCTTTTGGTGTAGTGTACAACAAAAGACATTAATGAAATTAAAAAGAGTATTTTTCATAAAATCTTGGTGTGTTACATTCTACCACCCTTAAAATGAATTTCGCCCTCGAAATTCGTCGGGGTTGTAAATGGTTTACCACTCAAAAGTTTATTTAATAGAAACCCACATCATAAAAAGAAATACCTAAACTTGGCATTAAAAACTAAAGCATGAAACGTAACGGTTACCCAAATTAACTCATCACTGCGTTTCCACGTAGGAGAACATAGGTGAAAAAATGGATATGGAATAAAAATCTAACCATCAAGTTCCAATGGAGAGTGGTAGAGAACATGGCTATGAAAAAGCCATCAATCACAAAGCCATAGATTTGGGATGATCTAAGGTACCATCTGACTTATCAAATATAAGGGCACTAGGAAAACATTTTTGGTTTTCAAGATCATTTCCCTAAAGTAGATGAAATTGGAATTAGAAGAAATACATTCGTGATTTTGGTACAGTCTCACCGTTGGTGGTTCTTTGGAAAATTTCCACTTCATCTCTTAAAGAAATGAAGTTGAATTTGTCATTCATGAAGTGTTAGCAGATCATGTAATAGAATGATGCGTCATTTCATATTTCTCAAAAAAATGGTTATAAAAGTTATCAAAAATACATAAGTCAATCTGTAGTGGGATTAATCATATATGGTTCCTAAAATGGACTTATACTTCATATATCATACTGCTTAATATAAAAAAACTTGTTTATACTAAACAGGGACTTCCTGTAGGCCAGTGGTAGGCGATAAAGGCCAGTCGCACTTCGGTTGTGGGTTCGATTCCCACAGCCTTGTCCAACGTGATGGGATGTCACCCATCCTGCATGTTGTCCTTTATCTAAAACTACATTACTATAACATCCCATCAATAATATCGAAAAAAATTTCTATCCTTAAACAGTACTATCTTATGTACAACATAATCCATTCCAATCTTTATCTAAAATACTTCGGTCCAAGATCATAGTTTAAAGAAAATGATTACTTGAAATGCCATCAACCAAGCATGTGAATACCATCATTTATCCCCCATATATCTTGTTGGTCACATTCCAATCATGTGAATACCTTAATCATGTATTCTCTTGAAAAATGAATTCCCATTAAACCTTAGTGAAAACATGAATGCTGTTAAAAGTTAACTCTTTCCACATACCAAAATCCAAAAATTCTATATACTCAAACCATGATATAACCCTCTCCTTATATCAGTCATGAGGTCATGAATACTATCAAACATTTTATTTTCTCCTTATCCCTTCATTATGCGCATATCATCTTTTTTCCAAAAATATCTCAACCACTTTCCATGGTTACCAGTACCATAAAATTATTGAAAACCACAATAGACCAATACATAAATATTCCAATATCCCATGATACTATATACAACATTATTTTGGAATCCCATAACAAAAACACTTAATCATTCCACCACATCGTTGTCATATTCAACATCGCTAATAGTGATCGCATATTACTTCCCTTTGTCATTTTCCTTATGTGGTTGCTCATGTCGATCATCACTAACCCATGGATAAGGGCATTTATTAGCATAATACCCCATTTCCATGAACTTGAAGCATTGAAGTGTTGGTGGTGTGTTCTCTGCAGTCTTTTCTTTATTCACATCATTAGCAACCCTTTTTCCATTACTTCGACACTCAGCTACTTGATGAACTTCTTTTCAAAACATAAAACATTTTCTAGTCCCTTTAAGACAATATCCACCATGCTTCTTTCCACACTTTCAGAATAAGGAAATATTCAACTTTTTTTCACCATTATTCTGAGATTTCTCCTTGAACTCCATCTTTCGTTTCTTGTCAAAACCATGAGATGGATAAGTAACACCAACTTCCATATCTACCTTTTTAGAACAAGGTACAATTTTTTCATAGATACTGAAGTCTCTTATAGTTAATGCCCTTCGATGATTTTTTTTAAGCCACTGAAGAATCGATCAACTTTACTTTCAGGTTGGATGATAATTCCAGATGCATACCTTGCAAGCCTTGTAAAATTCTCTTCGTATACACCAACAGATTCATCATCCTTTTGATTTAGTTCAAGAAACTCCTTCTCCATATTTTTTTGAAGAATATGAGGTAAGTACTTATTGAAAAATAAGTTCTTGAACTCGTCCCATTCCATGGACTCAATTTCATCTATTGGCCTAGTATTCTTGATAAGATTCCACCATTGATCCGCTTCACCCTCCAATCGATATATTACTAAGATGAATTTATCATGTTCAGAACATTGAAGAACTGAAAATATCTTTTCAGTGGTACTGATCCATTGTTCAGCAACACGTGGATCAGAAGACCCACTGAATGAAGGTGGACGTTGCCTCATGAAGGACTCAATAGAATATTGTTCCCTTCTCTACTCATTTGGAAGTCAAGAATGATTCATAGCTAGTGTAAGCATAGAAATAAAATTTTTCACTCCATCTCCCATAACATTTGTTTGTTTAGGAGGAGAATCATCGCATTGTCCATCGCATTGATCAACATGGTTCCTTCGGGTTCCAACCATAATCTAAAACCCAAAAATAATAGTGTAAGACCCAAAAATCATGCTAGAGAAAAAACATAATAAAGGGGGAGTACCTTCAATATCTAACATCTTAGGTTTAATTTTAAGATCGTTACTGTAATTCTAGGACTATAACCTATACTTATACTTAGCATTAGGGACATCCCTAGACATACCTTAGAAACATCTCTAGGGATCTCATTAAAGTTCTCGCATCCTAGTTTCCAAATGTTGACTAAACCTTTCCTCTAAAACCAACTGTAGAGACCCAAAGATTGACATACATGGACAATACATTACTTTTTCATAATACTTAGTACATAACAAAAACAGACACCCAAGGACCGTAATAGTTTAGTGTCTTTGGAAACTCAGAATATAATATTTTAATCGTGGTGAAAGATCTTCAACATCTCCCATAAAGATCTTCCCATTTTATTTTGTACCTAAAACATTTCTTTATATCATGGGGAAAAGAAAACATAAAAGGGGTGAGCTCAAAATCTCAGTAAGGGTAATAATAGAGAACATAAAACAATCCTTAGACATTTGAATGTAAAAACAACATGAGCATAAAATCTAAAAATCAAAATCTTGAGTAAAGACATTAATCTTGGAAGTATGTAAGGCATATATCATAATGGAACATAAATCATGATAAAATAGCTTGGAAGTAAAACTTTCAATTGTGGAAACGATTAAGCACATGATATTATTTCCATAGTAGCCAAGGCATTTCTTCCAATAACATCTTAGTGGACAAAGTCCCTTTCTGAATAGAGTCCACTCCTTGTTCCAGTCCTGTATTACTGAACCGGTTTAACTTTCCATTTCAGCCTTGTCTATCTCATGAGATATAAATCTTTACCCAAAGAATTAGAGGGAGATATAGGTCCCACACATCTCATAATTAAATCATTCTTACATGTGCCACCAAATAAACATACATCATTCTTAATAACCCAATGAATAAAATGGGTGTCAAAAACATCATCCCAACATCACATAATCCATATAAAAGAAATGGATATCATTTCATAATAAGAAAAGTGAAACCATGTAAATCATTGATACATTATTCTTGAAACATACACATGTTAAATAATTTCATCTTAGAAGAAAATGGTTTTGATAAAATACTTGAAATGAATTCTTGAGGAAAATATCCTTTTTTCTTCAAAATAATTATCTTTTCACAAAGTGCCAGTAAATTTTAAAAGAATATGATTTTGTTGAAAATAGTCATTAAATATTTTGTAGGAACCTTCATCAAAATAAGGCTTTATAAAACCGTGAAAATCCTTTCATTCCGTATACGTTAAAAAAACATTCTTCTCGTACTTTTGTCGGAAAAGTCAAAAAGTTCATTTTAGGGTAAATAAAAGAAAGATTCCTTCCATACCATGGGGTAAAAGTAAAAATGGGTAAAAAGGAATTTCAAAATACATTAATAAACTTTTATAAAACATGGACATGGATGATATCAATAACCCCAGTAAATACATACGAATAAGCAATCTTGGATAAAAATGAGATTTGCACAATTATCCCTTAACTTAGGTCTGATATGCTTCGTACGTATCAAAACCTTAGGTATAATGATTTAAATAATGTCATTGAATTATTAAAGAATCATATTCATTGTTATTATATCATATATGGTTCACTTATGACTTTATATTACCCATTCCTTTGTAAATTCATGTTAAAGTAGCGTTTTGGGTAAAATCGTTTCATTTGTCATTCGTGTTTTAAATTGTAATTATTCATATGATTACTTAGATCATGATTACTTACATAAATAATTTAAAACATGATTTATATATAATATATATTCAGAATATATATATATATATATATATAATGGATCGATAAATGGAATGAAATACACCGTTCCTGGAGACGGTAGGCCGTACGTACGCATGAATGCTGTTTTCATTTCCTTGTTGAATTGAATGGAATTAAGTAGATTACATAAATATATATATATACATAAATCCATTAGAATTATTATTTCATATATTTCATTATTACTTATTATATATACTTTATAATCATTCTTGAATGGTTATCATGGAGAGTTAATCTCATCACGTCGTGGAGACGGTATTCCGTACGTACGCACGAGCAATGATATGATTCCCATGATCATGTAATTGTATTAAATTGTATTTATAATATTAAAGTATCAATATCAATTTAAAATAATCATATATATTCATTATTTTCACCATTATACCCTTCCAAGTAAGGTGGTGGTGGAAAATAGATTACACCACGGCGTGGAGACGATATTCCGTACGTACGCACGCGTGGTGATTTAGTTTTTCCATAGGATGGATAGATGGTGAAATATGGTTGTTTCATACTTATAATAACATATCATTATATGAGTTATACTCATGTTATTAATTCATAATGAAACAATTTAATAAGAATAAGTGGAAGATGAAATAATGTTTAAAGAATCGGTAACGGACATTACCTCTTCTTTGAAGCGCCTCTTTGAGACGTCCTCTTAGGGAACTAAAATTGGTCTTTGAAGAAGACCAGAACCTCTCATATGTTTATATGGAAGTGGAGAAGATAATTTATCAGGGTCTTGACGAGCTTGAAGGCTCAAAGTGGTCTGAGGAAGAGAGGGAGGAGATGCCCTTTTATAAGGGAGGAGAGGGGCACCTTTGAAAAAACTAAAAATATTATTTTATTATAAAGTCATATTCGGTTATTAATAGCTAAAAATTAATTTATTTCGAAGATAATGTGGGTATGGGTAGAAATCCTCTCATCCAATATAATTTAGAAAAGTTTTGGTTTCTATTTTAACCTTATCATTTAGATTTAACCTTATGTTAAATAATTTTACTTTTACCCTGTCTTCTTGTTTTCTTACACTATAAGGTTAATAAACATACTATAACAAGCCAAAAGAACCCCAAGTTGTTTATCATTAATATATATAACCTTATCTAAGTCTTGTTTCGGAACCGTATATTTTAGGAATAAAAGAACAATTAATAATATAATATTTTTTTTAAAACTATTTTATGTCAATTTTGACACTATTTGGTAATTGATTTTTGTGAAAATAATAACAGAATGATTAGTTAAAAAAAGTTAATTAACTCAATACTAACATGTCATAGTGACCTTGAAAATTAGTTTAATTCATAAAAAGTCTCAAATTACATTTATTTGGGTATTTATAACATTAATTATGTCAATATTTCATTAATAAGATAATTACTGCAACATCTTTGTGTCATAAATAAATTAAATTATTTAATGTTTAAAAATTCTAAATAAACTACCATTAGGTAGGAAATCGTTTTATCTTTTTAATTAATATTTATAGTGGAATTTATATTATGTATAAACATATATTAAAAATTATTTACTTATTAAACTTTGATTTTAACTATTTTAACCCTTCTTTAAATAAATTAATATTAAATGTCCTAATCTAATCCAAGTGGGCATAAATGGTCATATTTTATTCCTAAAGTTGTTTTTGGACGCATTAAACTTATCCAATAGAATTAGGACATGTGTTATGGTAATAATAATATCATTTTGTCCCTTAATTATCCTATTTAGTTTTAAACGTGGTAAATAAAAGAGAAAAGTTACTATTCACCATACATTATTTTCATATCATTGAACCACATTTTAGTCCTTGATATTAACCGTGTCTCTTTTATTTTAAAAATTCAATTCATAGAAGTGGTAAAATTTAATTTAAATTTAAAAAAGTCCGTTTTTAACTACCACTAAGTGGTTTCACTATTCATCGAAAATTGACGTTTTTCAGAAAAATACCAAAAATTCAGCCTAAGAATTATTTGATATTCAGATTTCAAAATTGATGTCTATTTTTCTAAATTCATAACATATGAGTGGCATTAATTAATTTTAAATTTAATTCCCATTATCAAAACAAATAGCGTGTTTTTACGAAACAAAAACAATCAAAAGATTGATACTTGTTTATATCTAATTTCAAAGTGAAATTAATTACAATGAACAAAATTGTATTAAATGGTAAAAATATATTCTAATTAAACTTTAAAACCAATTAAAAAGATAATCTAACCATATAAATTATTGTGACAAAAAATGTTGTTTTTAATTAAAATATAGCGTGTTTTTACTATTCATTAAAATATGAAAGTTATCAGAATAATATGAAAAATTTATTCTAAGTAAATTTTTATATCCTGAATCCAAATAAGAATTATATTTTTTTAAATTGAACTTATAGACATGTAAAAAACAATATTTAAATTGGGTGCGCCATCAAAAGGCGGCAAAACTACATTATTTGAAAAATACTTATTTTACTCGAAAAATTGATTTTGTTATCATAAAATTTTCTAGAAAATGTGTAAGATGAATAATAATGTTATAAAATTCAAAATGTAGTTGATACTATTCTTAATGGGTAGTTCATATAACATATCGTTGTTTAGCAAAACTCAGTATTGCGTACAACACACGCTATCCTGGAAGGTCGCGATTGCGTGTAATGCAAGACAAGTCAGGGATGCGTGTTGTGAAATCTCCTTTTGTTGTAGCATACAACACAAGACATTAATGAAATTAAAAAGAATATTTTTCATAAAATCGCGGGGTGTTACATTCTACCCCCCTTAAAATGAATTTCGCCCTCGAAATTCATCGGGGTTTTAAATGGTTTACTACTCGAATGTTTCTTTAATCGAAACCCACATCGTAAAAAGAAATACCAAAACTTGGCTTTAAAAACTAAAGTATGAAACGTAACGGTTACCCAAATTAACTCATCACAATGTTTCCACGTAGGAGAACATAGGTGAAAATATGGATATGGAAGAAATAAATGTAACCATCAAGTTCTGATGGAGAGTGGTAGAGAACATGGATATGAAAAAGCCATCAATCAAAAATCCATAGAATTGTGATGATATAAGGTACCATCTGATTCATCGGATATAAGGTCACTAGGAAAACATTTTTGGTTTTCAAGATCATTTCCCTAAAGTTGATGAAATTGGAATTCAAAGAAATACTTTCGTGATTTTAGTACAGTCTCACCGTTGTTCGTTCTTTGGAAAATTTCCACTTCATCTCTTAAAGAAATGAAGTTGAATTTGTCATTCGTGATGTGTTAGCAGATCATGTGATAGAATGAGGGGTCATTAGTTTTGTCTCAAACAAAAGGTTATAAAAGTTATAAAAAATACATAAGTTCATCTATAGTGAGATTAATCATATCTGGTTCCAAAAATGGACTTATACTTCATATATCATACTGATTAATATAATAAAACTAGTATCTACTAAACAAGGACATCCTGTAGGCCAGTGGTAGGTGATAAAGGCTAGTCGTACTTCGGTTTTGGGTTCGATTCCCATAGCTTTATCCGATGCGATGGGCTGTCGCCCGTCCTGCAGCTTGTCCTTTTTCTAAAACTACATTACTATAACATCCCATCAATATTATCGAAAAAAAATTCTATCCTTAAACAATATTAACTTTTTTCCAACATAATCCATTCCAATATTTATCTAAAATACTTCGGTCCAAGCTCATAGTATAAAGATAACGATTACTTGAAATGTCATCAACCAAGAATGTGAATACCATCATTTATCCCCCATATATCTTTTTGGTCACATTCCAATCATGTGAATACCTTAATCATGTATTCTCTTGAAAAATGAATACCCATTAAACATTAGTGAAAACATGAATGTTGTCAAAAGTTAACTCTTTCAACATACCAAAATCCAAAAATTCTATATACTCAAACCATGATATAACCTACTCCTTATATCAGTCATGAGCTCATGAATACTGTCAAACATTTCATTTTCTCCTTATCCCTTCATTATGCGCATATCATCTTTTTTCCAAAAATATCTCAATCACTTTCCATGGTTACTAGTACCATAAAATTATTGAAAACCACAATAGACCAATACATAAATATTGCAATAGTCCATGATACTATATACAACATTCTTTTGGAATCCCATTACATAAACACTTAATCATTCCACCACATCATTGTCATATTCAACATCGCCAATAGTGAGCGAATGTGACTTATCTTTTTCCTTTTCCTTAAGTGGATGCACATGTCGATCATCACTAACCCTTAGATTTGGGAATTTATTAGAATAATGCCCCATTTCCTTGCACTTGAAACATTGAAGTGTTGGTGGTGCGTTCTCTACAATCTTTTCTTTATTCACATCATTAGAAACCCTTTTTCCATTACTTCGACACTCACCTGCTTGATGACCTTCTTTTCTACACTTAAAACATTTTCTAGTCCCTTTAAGACAATCTCCACCATGCTTCTTTCCACACTTTGAGCATAAGGAGACATTCATCTTCTTTTTACCATTATTATGAGATTTCTTTTTGAACTCCATCTTTCGTTTCTTTTCAAAACAACGAGATGGATAAGTAAAACCGACTTTAATTTCTACCTTTATATCACAATGCACAATTTCTTCATAGCTACTGAAGTCTCTTATAGCCAATGCCCTTAGAAGATTTGGTTTTAAGCCACTGAAGAATCGATCAACTTTACTTTCAGGTTAGATGATAAAGCCAGTTCCATACCTTGCAAGCCTTGTAAAATTCGATTCGTATAAACCAACAGATTCATCATCCTTTTGCTTTAGTACAAGAAACTCATTCTCCATCTTTGTTTGAATAATACGATGGAAGTACTTATTTAAAAATACATTCTTAAAATCGTCCCATTCCATGGACTCAATTTCATCTCTTGGCCTCGTATTCTTGATATGATTCCACCATTGACCAGCTTCACCTTCCAAACGATATACTACTAAGATGACATTATCATGTTCAGAACATTGAAGAACTGAAAATATCTTTTTAGTGGTACTGATCCATTGTTTAGAAACAAGTGGATCAGAAGACCCACTAAAAGAAGGTGGGCGTTGCCTCATGAAGGACTCAATAGAATATTGTTCCCTTCTCTGCTCATTTGGAAGTCCAGAATGATTCATAGATTGTGTAAGTATATAAATATAATTTTTCACTCCATCTCCCATAAAATTTGTTTGTTCAGGATGAAAATCGTCGCATTGTCCATTGCATTGATCAAAATGGTTCCTTTGGGTTCCAGCCATCATATAAAACCCAAAAAGAATAGTGTCAGAGGAAAAAATAATGCTAGGGAAAACAACATAATAAAGGGGGATTACCTTCAATATCTAACATCTTAGGTTTAATTCTAAGATATTTACCTTAATTCTAGGACTATAACCTATACTTATACTTAACCGTAGGGACATCCCTAGACATACCTTAGAAATATCTCTAGTGATCTCACTAAAGTTCTCACATCCTAGTTTCAAAAGGTTGACTAAACCTTTTCTCTGATACCAACTGTAGAGACCCAAAGCTTGACGTACATGGACAATACATTACTTTTGCGGAATACATAGTACATAACAAAAATAGACACACAAGGACCGTAATAGTTTAGTTTCTTTGGAAACTCGGAATATAATCTTCTAATCGTGGTGAAAGATCTTCAACATCTCCCATAAAGATCTTCCCCTTTTATTTATTACCTAAAACCTTTATTTATATCCTGGGGAAAAGAAAACATAAAAGGGGTGAGCTCAAATTATCATTAAGGGTAATCATAGAGAACATAAAACAATCCTTAGACATTTGATTGTAAAAAAAACCTGAGCATAAAATATAAACATCAAAATCTTGAGTAAAGACATAAATCTTGGAAGTATGTAAGGCATATATCATAAAGGAACATCAATCACGATAAAATAGCTTGGAAGTAAAACTTGTAATTGTGGGAACCATTAAGCACATGATATGATTTCCATAGTATCCAAGGCATTGCTACCAAGACCATCTTAGTGGACAAAGTCCCTCTCTGAATTTAGTTCACTCTTCTTTCCAGTCCTGTATTACTGAATGAGTTTAACTTGCCATTCCAACCATGTCTATCTCATGAGATAAAAATCTTTATCCAATGAATTGGATGGAGATATAGGTCCCACCCATCTCATTATGAATTCATTCTTACATGTGCCACAAAATAAACATACATCATTCATAATAACCAAATGAATAAAATGGGTGTCATAAACATCATCCCATCATCACATAATCCATATAAAAGAAACAGATATCATTTCATATTAAAAAAAGTGAAACCATTTAAATCATAGATACATTATACTTGAAACATACACATGTGAAATAATGTCATCTTAGATGAAAATGCTTTTGATAAAACACTTGAAATGAATTCTTGTGGAAAATATCCTTTTTTCTTCAAAATCATTTTCTTTTCACAAAATATCAAAAAAATTTAAAATAAAAGGATTTTTTTGAAAATAGTCATGAAATATTTTGTAGGAAGCTTCATGAAAATAAGTCTTTATAAAACCGTAAAAATCATTTCATGCCGTATACGTTAAAAAAACATTCTTCTCTTACTTTTGTCGGAAAAGTCAAAAAGTACCTTGTAGGGTAAATAAAAGAAAGATTCCTTCCATAGCATGGGGTAAAAGTAAAAATGGGTAAAATAGAATTTAAACATACATGAATAAACTTTTATAAAACATGGACATGGATGATAACAATAACCCCAATAAATACTTACGAATAAGCAATCTCGGATAAAAATGAGATTTCCACAATTATCTCTTACCTTAGGTCCGATATGCTTCGTACGTATCCAAAACTCCTGTATAATGATTTAAATAATGTCATTGACTTATTAAATAATCATATTCATTGTTATTATATCATATATGGTTCACTTATGATTTTATATTACCCGTTCCTTTGTAAATTCATGTTAATATAGTGTTTTGGGTAAAATCGTTTCATTTGTCGTTCGTGTTTTAACTTGTAATTATTCATATGATTACATAGATCATGATTACTTACATCCAGAATGTAAAACATTATTTATATATAATATATATTCAGAATATACATATATATAATGGATCGATAAATGGAAAGAAATACACCGTTCATGGAGACGGTAGGCCTTACATACGCATGAATGCTGTTTTCGTTTCCTTATTGAATTGAATGGAATTAAGTAGATGACATTAATATATATATACATAAATCCAGTAGCATTATTATTTCATATATTTCATTATTACTTATTATATATACTTTATAATCATTCTTGAATGGTAATCATGGAGAGTTAATCTCATCACGTCGTGAAGACGGTATTCTGTACGTACGCACAAGCGATGATATCATTCCCATGATCGTGTAATTATATTAAAGTGTATGTATAATATTAAATAATCAATATAAGTTTAAAATAATCATATATATTCATTATTTTCACCATTATACCCATCCAAGTAAGGTGGTGGTGGAAAATAGATTACACCACGGCGTGGAGATGGTATTCCGTACGTACGCACGCGCGGTGATTTCGTTCTTCCGTAGGATGGATAGATGGTGAAATATGGTTGTTTCATACTTATAATAACATATTAGTATATTATTTATATTGATGTTATTACTTCATAATGAAACAACTAAAGAAGAAGAAGTGGAAGAAGAAATAAAGTTGAAAGAATCGGTAACAGACATTACCTCTTCTTTGAAGCGCCTCTTTGAGACCTCCTCTTAGGGCACTAAAATTGGTATTTGAAGAAGAAAAGAACCTCTAGTATGTTTCTATGGAAGTTCAGAAGAGAATTTGGCATGGGTTGGCCGAGATTGAAGGCAGAAAGTGGTGTGAGGAAGAGAGGAAGGAGGTTTCCTTTTATAAGGGAGGAGAGGGGCACCTTTGAAAAAACTCATAATATTATTTTATTATAAAGTCATATTCGGTTTTCAATAGCTCCAAATTGATTTTTTATAATCTAATGTGGGTATGGGTATAAATCCTCTCATACAATAGAATGTATACAAGTTTAGGTTTCTATTTTAACCTTATCATTTAGATTTAACCTTATGTTAAATAATTTTAATTTTATCGTGTCTTCTTGTTTTCTTACACTATAAGGTTAATAAACTTACTTCAACAAGACAAACGAACCCCAAGTTGTTTATTATTAATATATATAACCTTATCTAAGTAATTTGGCCGAACCATAGATTTTAGGAATAAAATGACAATTAATAATATAATATTTGTTTTAAAAACTATTTTATGTCAATTTTGACACTATTTGGTAATTGATTTTGGTGAAAATAATAACTGAATTATTAGTTCTAAAAAAGATAATTAAATCATTAATAACATATTATATTAGCCTATAAAATTAGTTTAATTCATAAAAAGTCTCAAATTACTTTTATTTGGGTATTTATAAGATCAATTATGTCAATATTTCATTAATAAGATAATTACTGCATCATCATTGTGTCATAAATAAATTAAACTTTTTAATGTCTAAAAATTCTAAATAAAATACCATTATGTAAGAAATATGTTTAGATTTATAATGAATATTTATAGTCAAATTTATCTTATGTAAAACCATATATTAAAAATTATTTACTTATTAAACAATGATTTTAACTATTTTAACCCCTCTTTAAATAAATTAAAATTAAATGACCTAATCTAATCCAAGTGGGCCTAAATGGTCATATTTTATTCCTAAGGTTGTTTTTGGTCGCATTACACTTATCCAATAGAATTAGGACATGTCTTAGGGTAATAATAATATCATTTTTACCCTTAATTATCCTATTTACTTTTAACCGTGGTAAATAAAAGTAAAAAGTTACTATTCACCAAAAATTATTTTCATCTCATTGAACCACCTTTTAGTCCTTGATATTAACCGTGTCTCTCGGATTTTTAAAATTCAATTCACAGAAGTGGTAAAATTTAATTTAAATTTAAAAAAGCTAGTTTTTTAACTACCACTAAGTGGTTTCACTATTCATCAAAAATTGATGTTTTTCAGAAAAATAGAAAAAATTCAGCCTAAGAATTATTTGATATTACGAATTAAAAATTGATGTCTATTTTTTCAAATTCATAACATATAAGTGGCATTAATTAATTTTAAATTTAATTCCCATTATCAAAACAAATAGTGTGTTTTTAAGAAACACAAACAATCAAAAGATTGATACATGTTTATATCCAATTTCAATGTGAAATTAATTCCAATGAAATACATTGGATTAAATTGTAAAAATATATTCTAATTACACTTTAAAACCAATTAAAAAGATAATCTAACCATATGAATTATTGTGATGAAAAAAGTTGTCTTTAATTAAAATATAGTGTGTTTACTATTAATTAAAATATGAAAGTTATCAGAATAATATGAAAAATTAATCCTAAGTAAATTTTTATATCCTGATTCTAGAGAAGAATTATATTTTGTCAAATTGAACTTATATACATGTCAAAAACAAGATTTAATGTGGGTACGCCATCAAAAGGTGGCAAAACTACATTTTTTGAAAAATACTTATTTTACTCGAAAAAATGATTTTGTTCTCATACCATGTTATTGAAAATGTGTAAGACGAATAATAATGTTATAAATTTCAAAATTTAGTTGATACTATTCATAATGGGTAGTTCATATAACATATCGTTGTTTAACAAAACTCAGTATTGCGTACAACACACGCTATCATGGAAGGTCGCGATTGCGTGTAATGCAAGCCAAGTCAGGGATTCGTGTTGTGCATGCTCCTTTTGGTGCAGTGTACAACACAAGAAATTAATGAAATTAAAAAGAATATTTTTCATAAAAACTCAGGGTGTTACATGTAGCCCCATGTATGAGGGATGTACCAACATTCCAGGGGTTGGAATTATTGTTATATTTTTTTAATTTACATTTTATATGATTCATACCTTGAGTGGTCCACTTGGGATGTGAATTATTATCTATTATGAATTTTTACCTTGTCCTGTTATGATATTGAATGAGAAGTTTACCCTCAGCCTTATATAGAAAGGGAGTCATAGTTATGATTCCTATGCATGTTTATGCTTTGATTAGGCCCATGACAGGGTATTTCAATTTTAAATATGCATGTTTTGTAGTCAAATTATTATGATGTGGTATATATATATATATATGTATGGTCCTAACTCTTATAAGAGTAGGCATGTATCATGACATGGGGAGATATTGATCACCAGGTTGGGTGATAGGGTCTTCAATTTTAGGAGACATTGTATGTTAGGACGAGCATTTCACTAGGTATATTTGATACATAGATATGCAGAGGGGTAGTAAGAAGGCCATGTGGCTAAGATTCTATGAGACATGGTTGCAAAAGGGGAGAACAAGTGTAGTGAGTTGATGCTACCTGATATTCCGTTCCCAATATTCAAGATATATATGTTTTTTATCAATGTTGTATGACCTTGTAACAAGTATTCAGTGGTTTTCCACCATGATGGATTAGATGGTGCATTAGGTGGGTGATAATTTAGTGTCGTAGGAGAACAAGACGATTGAGACCCCTAAGGGTCCGGTAGATCATGATCCATAGGAATAGGCTGAGGTAAATTCTCAGGTATAGGTAGGGAATCAAGAATACTTGACAAATTTTGGGTTGTGGATTTATGGGCATCGTAGAGAGACCTTGGTATGGGTTAACTAGGGTATCAATAGGGGAGTTTAGGGAGAATATCCCTCTATGGCATATTGGACATGGGAGTTTTAGTCATATCAAATTTTTCTGTATGAGGGTAGGGGTGGTCCACACATGAGTGAGAACTGGATTGAGTATATGGAGATGGTTTTTGAGTTGCTAGAGATACCTCCATGAAAGGGTATAGAACTAGAAACCTACATTCTCGAAGGATATACTAAGAAGTAGTGGGATGTATAGGTTTAGGCAGGTATACACATAGGACCATCTTGGAAGGACAATTAGCCAAGCTCTTTGAGCACTTATTTCTAAATATGCTTAGGGTAGAGAGATCTCATGATTTTATGAGCCTTTAGCAGGGTGACATGTCTATCATGGACTATGAAATGAAATTCAACAATTTTTCTCACTCCACAAATATTATGGTGAGTGATGAAACCTCAAGGGTGAGGCATTACGAGGATGGTTCAAAACATACCATTCAGGTTCTGGTAAACAACATTAAGTTAGAATCATTCTTAGAGTCAGTGAACCTATCACTCATTTTAAAGGAAAACTTTATATAGATATCTTACTTGATCAACATGATAGATTCATGAGATTTCATTGTTGATTTTTTAGATAGCATGATGTGATACTGGTACAAGTTCCAAAAGAGACGTCATGCCAAGGACTCAAGAATACCACCTAATAGTGGATCCTCAATGGTGTGATTCTAGTGTGGGAAGCTGGGACATGTCTAGACATAGTGTGAGAATCCTCTAAAGGAGTTCCGGGCATGTGGACATGTTGATAATCTCAAAAGGTTTTACTGGAACCCTTTTTAGAAAGCTGGAATTAGGGACTAGGGAAGACACGGTGTTCTGAGATCAGACCGTGAGTGGTACCTTGTTATGGTATTCTAGTTTCATTGACATTCGGAGGTCATAGAAAATATATAATGAACCAATAGTGGGGTCATTGGATGGTGTTTGGCACTACAACATTGGGTGGACATGCTTTAGAAAGTTGGGCTTTGGGATAGCTACATGCCTTAGAGCAGATATGGTTAGAGTAGGATAGTGAGTTGGCAATGGTCAGATGTACACTATGGGATTTTCCATTTCCTTTTGTTTTTCTTTTTCATTTCCTATTTTGGAATATCTATTTTGTGTGAATGAGGTGCACACGATATATTTAACAAGTAACCAGATGCTGGTTTGAATGTTGGAATTTGCTTCGGTATGTTATTGAAATATGTGTATTAGGCACATGTAATTGGTAATTTTTTGTGGGCACCATTAGGTGTGTGGATATTGAGGTGCATAGGCATAGAGGAATCAATAAGATCTAGGTTATATGAGATTTGTTGGAATACATACATAATTAGATGTGGGACTAGATTGAGGTGTGAGGCAAAAGGACTATTTGGAGCATCTTTTGAGACTTTGGACCTCATTGCTGCCATGTGTGACATGGGCATGAGGCTGGCATCAATGCGATGTAAAAATATGACGAATGTTAGGTATGAAACAAGGGAACCTGATGTGGTGAAGGATTTAAAATGCATCAAGGGAGGTATTCTATGTCCTAGTATAGCCGATGGAACATCTATTTTTTTGTAGGTACATGACTGGGGTTGGTCACAGATAAGGTGGGGATCATGCTAGGGGTAGTTGACCTATTCCCTTGAGACAAGGGTAGAGCAGTTTAATTATAATGGTATGGGTATTTTTGATACCATATCCAAGTATTGTTTTATATAATATGAAAAAACAATGATGAATTGGGGAGATTGTGAAGTCCAAGGTTTTTGGAGCTTGTCGAAATCCACACCCACTTTAATTTTTTAAAAATTGGTGGGTTTTATAATTTCTTTTTTGATTATCGAGACTCAATACCTAGAGTTTTCTCAATAAAATATATCTTTTTTCATATGTGTTTAGAGGATTGGAATGTTCCTTCGGTGTTTCGATGGGTTTCAGATGTATTAGAGCACTGAAGGCTATGTTCTGGAAGTCGCAGGTCAAAAAAAATAGTTGGTGTAAAATGTCTAGATTTTACCACAAAACCATGAAACCAAATTTTGTATTGTCACATGGTTTGAAAAAATGTGTGGGATGGAATAAATACCTTTCATAAAACTCTGCAATTTATATAGAGGGATTCCTTATAGTTTTTAGTCATTTTGGAAAACCTTGTGCAAGTCGCACGAGTAGTGTCTATTAGGTAGTACATCAACACAGTAGCCCACACAGTTTCTCTATAGTTGGGAAAACCATGTGAGATAAGCGTGTGGCCTTATTAAAGGTGTGAAATTATATAATTTTCCCTCCCTAAAATTTCTTTATTCTCTTTATTTTCACATATCTTGGTCGCATGATCCATAGGGAGATCCTCCCTTTTCATCATATGATAGGGTGTGATCCCTCTCCATTGTACAAGATCCAATTTGATTTCCATCAGGTGTGTTGGAACTGTGTTAGTGAATCTATCCTATCCATCGATTCTATTTTCCATTTATCTATCCTTACATACATCTAAATCTGTTCAAGATGTTTTTCTTATTTTCATGGAGTTCATCAGAAAATAGGATTTCTAACAAAATAATCAGATTTATATAGTAATATGAGATATTCTTATTTATACGACTACAAGGTTAATGTATTATAGTTTTATTTGATAGTTCATTAGTGTTCGGGGGTGTGGCCTTCATTGATCTGTTTTGTTGACCAAGTGAGACCACATTATTTAATGGTTTCTTTTAATTAATTCATTGGAACTTTTGAGAGGAATTTGGGAATTTTCAACTGTGACTACAAGTGGTTAAATCCATGTGAGAGGCATTGTACCTTGGGTTGTTTTGTCTAGGTGTGGTGTTATATTAAATTGAGTTGTTTAATTAAATTTGAATTAATCAATTCAATTTCCTTGAATTTTTTAGTTTAATTATAGTGAATTGGGATATATATATATATATATAAATTGCTTGTCATGAAGTTGATTATTTCATATATAATGAGTTGTGCTCAACTTAGGGATCTTTATTGTGACAGATATCAATTTTTTAGTGATGTGATCACTAGGATGGGCTTGGCCCAGGTTACATGCGTGACATGATAACAGATTTGGAAACTTGGTCAATAGTTGAGATGGAATGACCATAAAGTTGTGTTCATGGTCATGATATTGGATTGTGTGGCCATCAAATTTTAGTTACATGGCTGTAGGGGAATGAGGTTCTTGATTTGGTGATTACCGCTCACCCGTGATCGGCCAAAGAACCATTTTGATTCATGTGAACACATGGTGACTTAGTGAAGATGTTGTTTTTACCACTCATGTGGGTAGAGTACCCCAATAGAGAATCATAGGTAATTGGTTTGGGGGTTTTTTTGTAGAATACCATGGGTATATTAAGGATCTATAAAACGATAGCGTTGAGGATATCAGTTACGAGATGAGGCTAAATGTATCATGGCCAGTGGTCAATGACTATTTTGGGAGGACATAGTATTTCATTCTTGGGATGTAATTCAATGAGCTCAAATTGATTTTAATTTTAGGATAAATATACCTATTCCTATGGAATTTGGGCTTTGAGCCAATGGGTGCTTTTGAGTAGGGTTCCGAGAAACAATATACATTTGATTGGGAATGCCTTCAGGATATCGGTGATGTTATTTGAATAAAATATTTCAGGAGGCATATGGTTCCCTGTTACTCTACTCATGGTGGTACCTTAGGGTTCACTTATGACTACATGGAATAAGGGGATGTCTTGGACCATGGGCCAAAGATACTCTCTGATTCAGACAATCTGACATTGGTCGAGGAAAGTGACAAATTTCTAGTGGGTTTTGAGCATCAATGAACTGTTTTTTATATGCATGTAATGCTATTTTATTTTTATTTATATATCACAACCGCTTAATAAAAAATATAAGGTACTCACATGTGGGTTGTACTCTACAGAGACCCGTTCTCACAAACTACACGGGCCCATCGGGATGTGTGTAGACTTTTTCCATTTCTTTTAAGTAATTGTTCATTCTCTACAGTTGGATCCTAGTAGTTGAGTAGGAATGGATTAAAGGAGAGGTGCTATCAGTTCTTCCTTTAGTATTATTATATATGTATATACTCTGGTGAGCCCTTTGGGGAGACTTTACTAGAAATTTTATTGTAAGACCAGTTATGAATAAATGATTTGATATAAATGAATGTACAACTTGTTTAATTATTTTCATATCTAATGTTGTATTTATCTTCCCCTAGAGTCTGATATTTAATATGATTACTCCATTGGTGGGTATGATTCGAGTCTACTATGTTTTTATTTCCATTGCATGTTATATGTATATATTTAAATGGTCTAGTATATTATCATCACCGGAGGGTATAATATCTCCACTATCACCCTTATTACACTTCTATGCTATTCGAAGCCGTTTTCTTATGGGAAGGCATTCCAAGGGCTAGTGCAACTCGGATTGGTAGCATTGTTCAGGTGTATATTTAGTTCAAGGTGCTACATTAGTTTTATGATGATATTTTTCAATCCAGTTAAGGAGTACACAATATAAAGACCCTGTAGTTTAACATATTATATTTGGGAAAATTTTATTACATTGAATACAATGCACACATTGGGAATAGTGTGATAATAATTTTTAATTTCATTCTTGTGCTCATGAATATAGATAACATATTGATGAACCCATTTATACTTATGGGTGATACATTCAAGTATGAAAATGTAGTTTTTTCATCAAATACCTTAATGGAAGCATCAATTATTTCAGGGAATTAAAATCTTGGTTATATGTCTAAACGTGCAGTGATGATACTTGTTGATTAGAAGTTTCTTATTGGTCTTACAATTATTTCCTTACAACTTTGTGAGCATTGTGTTTTGAGTAAACAATAGAGATAAATTCTTGTGATACCAATAGTATGAATCAAATATATCCTAAATGTTATAAATTTTGATGTTTGGAATGAAGTGTTTTATTTTTCATTGATGATTATTGCACGAGATATTTCGTTCATCCAATCCAGAGGAAATAATTTATTTTTGAAGCATTAAAAAAATTACAAGAAATTATGGAGCATGAATTTGGAATGAAGATAGAGTTTTTGAGGATTGAAAAAATGTAAAATATATAAGAAAAAAGTTTGATTATTTTAATCAATAGGAATTAACCTTGAGACAATTCATTGTGGCGTACACTATGTAGTAGAACAGAGTGGCAGAGATGATGAAGAAACCCATTTAAGATAGATCATGATATTTTTAAAAAAATATCGTAATTGACAAAAGGATTCTAGAAAAAACAAGTGAATCACATATGTTATGTGAATAACCAATATCCTATAACAGTGACTAATCTGAAGACACTAATGGAAATTAGGATTTTTAAACCACCTAACTATTCAATGTTATATACTTTTGGATGTCCGACATATGCACTTTTTAAGGACTGGGGAAGATCAATATTTGATTGGAGATCTATAAAATTTATCTTCATGGGATATGATAATTGGGTGAATGGGTACCGTTTGTGGGACCCTACTACCAAAAAACATATAATCAGTAGATATGCCATTTTAAAAAAAAAATTGGTAAAAAATAATAATTGATAGATACATGGGAACAAGAATATAAAAACTAAAATAGCCTAAGTTGAGGATTAATCTAAAGAAAACATTGTTTCCTTTGAGTCATTACTAGTACATGATGATCAAGTACCTCTTGAGTTTAGACCATAACAATCAATTCATTGGGGAAAACTTGATTGGAAGGCTTGACATTATCACTAAGAGTAATATTTTTGAATGATTATTAATAGATTATGGGGAGAAATATTTTTTTATGGTGACCCAAAGACCTTATTAATCTTCTTGGGTAAAAATAATTTCATAGGAACATGAATATCTACCAAATAAAAAGACTTGGGATATAGTTCTATTAACTTTTGGATGTATTTCTATCAGTAAATAATTTGTATTCATGAAAAAATGTTATATAATGTACCATATTAAAAGATATAATGAGAGGCTAGTGTTTGAACGATACACATTGAAGGATGTTATTTATTTCAATGAAATACATTCTCATACTATTAGACTTATGACTATTCAGTTAGGTCTGGTGATGTGTTTTATAAATTAATTATATATATTAAAGTTGGATGTGAAAAATAATTTTCTACAAGGTGAAAGTTGGGAGAGTTTGGAGAGTTCAGTGATCTTTCACTATGTTTGGCGAAAGATAATATGTCCATATTCAGGGCCATCAGATTGTAGTACCCCTAGTTTCTAGCACATAAACCTTTATTTTTTTAAGGATATAAAGTATAAGAGGGAATGTTGAGAGAGTTTGGTGATCTTTCACAATGTTTTCGGGATAAAAGGTGAGGCGCATGTGCTACACATAGTTCATCCAATCTGTGTAGAAATTCTAGTAGAAACAATTTGCAAGAGCCGATTTTAGGAAGAGAGCATTAGTATGGTGTGATAACTATTTGGGAGACCATGCGAAGAGGTAGTACGAGGGTCTTACTAGCTAGTACATAATGCATGGTTAGTGTACAGTTTTTTCTAACTGTTCGGATTAACCACGTACATGGTTTAAATGAGATCCTAAAAAAGTGGATCTCACACATTTTTGCCTCAAAGTTTCTCATTTTGGCTCCAAAGTGGCTATAACCTAGGATTTATCTTCCTTGAAGGTAGAGGAACCAATACCAGGATATTTGGAGTCACTCTGAAGGCTTACCTTGGGGTTTCGAACTCGTATATCTGAGGTATGTGATTGTTCTTCATCTTTCTTAATCGATTTCTAAGATCTACAAAGAACTACTTCTCATCTCTTCTTAATTCCTCATATCTACACCCATTATGGGTATATCTATGAGTTTGGATTGCAAATAAGTTTACATTTGGTCTTGATCTTTCTAGGAGAAGAGATCTAAGGATGTTCTATGAATAATCGACCGAATTTTGTTAAGCGTTCTTCCTCAATATTCTTGTTTCGTCCAAAAAATTATGGTAGGTGGCTTCTCTCTCGAATCCACTTATTAGAACTGATTTTAATGTTTCCAAATTTATTTCATTGTGAGGATTTGACTGTGAAATGGATGTTTTTGAATTGTTGGAAACATTCTTTTGTGATGGTTTAGTAAATTGTATAAATTTGGTAAATTGAGGGTTCTAAGAAAATTTATTTTGATCTTGGTTTTAAAAGATGGATTTTAAAATGAAGATTTTCTAGAATTGTGACACATGGATTTGATATGATTTTTTCAATAAAAGGGGATGTTTTATTGAAATGAAGTGGTTGTTTGAAATTGATTTTCTCCTTAGTTTTCCATAAAAGTACAATTTTATTTAAATGGTTTGACGTGGTTTATTTGAATAGATCTGGAACATATGTGTAGTGTGTGATTATGTTTTATATTCCCCTTAAAAAAGGACATGAACCATTGGAATACAAGGTGTGTGAACTTGGATTGGGGGAATGTGTTATTGGTTTACAAGGTAATTGGACAAGAGACCTCTCATGAGTATGGAATTGTTGAACAAAGCATGCATGTGTGGGTGTGATGTGAACTATGGAATGGGAATGACCAAATAAAAATCAGATATTGTTGATAATATATTATATGTAATTTTATAGAAAACAACTTACTGTAAATTGGCTTCATTTACATTTGTTCCACATGGTTATAATTGTTTTTCGAACATCTTTATATTTGGTGATAAATAGTTTAGGTTTAATTTTTTATATGAACTATTTTATATAATGTCTTAATCGTTCTATCTTGTGGAATGAGTTGGGAGTTCACTGAGAAAACATACTATGTTATATACTCACCCATGCATTGAAACTTTTGTGATTTTATAGATTCTAACTTCCGTGACTTGGGAAATGAAAAAGTATCACACTTCTATAGCACCATGTCATGATACTTTAGACTAATTGGTGATGTTGGAGCATGGAGCTTGTGGAGTGTAGAGTCTGGTTTTCATCTTGGAGTTTGTTTGATGTTTTTCCTCTATTTACTTTGATGTTGGTTTTTCTTCCTCTCTAGCACACTTTGGTTTGTGTTTTTAGGAGAATGTCTTCAAATGTCTTAGTTTATTTCATGTATCATATAGCGCGCTGTTTGTGGATGGTTTGTTGGATTTTCATTTTGATAAGTTAAAGGATAAATCATCCCCCACTTTGTTTGAAAACCTTCCCCATTTATTGTTAGCATTTAGCATCTTGAGGATTTTTCTTTAGGCCTTGTAATGACTCATTGTACTTTCTTTCCAATGAGAATTAGTGGGTCATTACAAAGGGTATCATCTTATTTGGTACTTTCCTAACAAGTAGTCATCAATGATCTTGGTCTTGGGGTTGAAATTCATTCTTATCTATTCCTTGGACTGGAATATTATAAAGGAGTAGGATTATTGGGACATGAAATGTATATCATAAAATGAAATAGCTAACATATTTATTATAATCTTCATGTAAAAATAATTTGGGTATATATGGGTTTGGAGAGATTTCTAAGACTTTGAAACCTCATTGTCATAGTTTTAGACAATGTGATGGGCATGAAATGAATAGTAGAAGAATGAATTACCACTAGGAGTGCATTCAACATTTCTAGTAATGATTCATGTTGTGAAAAAGTGTTGATTTTTGTAAAAGTATGAAATCATTTTCAAATGAATGATTTTGTAAAAGTAAATTCTTATAGTATTTTTAAAATGGTTTAATTTTCAAAAATAATGTAGAAAGTTTTCAAAAATGGTGGAACATGGAGAAATGTTGTTTTCGGAAAAAAATGTTGTGATAGTTTATGTGATAGAATTTAAAATTCTAAACCATCAGCTTCTAGAGAGTGAGATTGGTGGAGTTTGTTGTTGGTTTTTAAAATGAAACCTGATAGGAATTGTCGAAACCAAACTGAAGAAGTTGCGAAGAATGTGGTTGAAACTGAACCATTGGTGAACCAAGATCTAGTCTTAACGATTGTCCATGTTTTTCACGCTTTGGATATAGGGAAACAGAGGTATGATCCACATAATGTGGATCCTACCATCCAATTTATTAAGTAGAATCTACCCATATTTAGGGGTGTTTATGAATGTGAAAAGGTAAAGGTGTGGCTAATTAGGATAAAGCGCATCTTTGAATTTATTGGCGCATTGACAGAGCTCAATGTCAATCTATCCACATACATGCTTGATGCTATTTTGTGTTAGTGGTGGGAATAGGTACTGCATGCTAAAGGGTATGAAGTTTGTACTTGGGATTTTTTTGAGGAAATTTTTAATAAACAATTCTATCCTCATACATTCCAAATCTAGAAAATGATGGAAGTATTTAGCCTAAGGTAGTATAATCTATCTATCATAGAATGTGCGTCTAAAATCATGAATTTAGTGCCCTTTTCACCAGATGTTGTGGCAAGTGAATCCTTGAAGGGAAAACTATTCATGTTAGTGCTAAGGCAGGAGATTCGACCGAAGATTGGGGTGATCTGTATTAATAATTATATAGATATGGTGAACAAAGATAATGTGTCTGAACATGATATCTCAGGATCTATGGGAGGAGGTTTGATGATACCTACATGGAATGGTGGGAACTCTTATGATGGGAGCAAGCAAAAAAGGGACACCTATTTCAAATTTGGAAGTGCAAATCAGATTTAAGTGGTTGTATTATTGAACCTTCTTCCACAAACCAAGAGAAAAGTAGGTTGTCTTCAATGCAGTTCATTTGACCACATAAATTGAGAGTGAACGACACAACCTAGGGCATGCCATAACTACAAGCAGATGGGGCATCTTCAGTGCTATTGTCACAGTGCTCCAATGTTATTAGCTCGAGACGCTTCTCAGGCATCAAAAACATCATATGATTCGACATGATGAGGAAAATTGAATCAATATCTTCAGTAGAGCAGAGCTAGCTAGGTTGATTCTTTAAATACAATGACTCCTCAACTAGGGAAATTTCTACAAGTCAACAAGGAGAACCGTGCAGCGACGAAGAAGTTGTATGGAGCTGAGAAAATGATTTTCTATGATCAGGCTAGACCATCTATGGTGAGAGGTACTATTATATTCAATTATACCCTTCTGAATGTACACTTTGATACTGGTGCATCACATTCTATAGTTTCTTCTCATGCAGTTGATTTTATATGTTTAAAGTTGGAATTGATTTTTTATGTTTTAGAACTACACAATCTTCGCAGGGAAAGAGAATGTCAAGACTTTGTGTGTAGAGAATGTGCTATAACTGTTGATGGAGTTTAGATGAAATGGGACTTATCAATCTTGGACAAGAATTTATATTATGTAATCCTAGTTATGGATTGATTGACAATGTTCAAGGATCATATTGACTATTATAGTAGAATGGTCAGTTTCAAAACTAAGGTCGGCATCGAGCAACTCCTTAGAGAAGAGAGGATAGTAAAGAATGGTGAAAAGAGCTTGTTGGAAACGAAGGTGGGAACGATATCTTATTAGTTAGTATTGTTGAGTTTGGAATCAATGGTAGAGATCGAGGAAAATAGTTTTATAGAAATTTTGGATCAATTTCCAGATGTATTTCTTTAGAACTACTCAGGGTTACCACATATTAGGGAAGTGGAATTTATGATTGATATCCTTTTGGGGACCATTCCTATTTCCCTTTAATCTTATAGGATGGCACAAATAAAGTTACGGGAATTGAAATTACAATTAGAGGAGATGGAAAGCAAGGGTTTATTCAACCGAGTACATCTCTATGGGCATCACAAGTCTTGTTCCTGAAGAAATCAAATGGAAATATTTGGTTGTGTGTTGATTATTGTAAGCTGAAACAAGCTATGATAAAGAAAAGGTACCCGCTTCCACGCATGGATGACCACTTCAATCAATTACGGGGAGATAAGTGGTTCGCTAAAATTTAATTGTGATCAGGTATCACCAATTGCGAGTTTGAAAGGAAGATATTAAAAAGAAATCATTCAGAAGTAGATATGGAGACTACGAATATGTATTCCATCATTTTGGTATAATGAATGCAGTAGAAGTCTTCAGGGATTTGATGAATCAAATATTTTAGTGATATCTAGATTCTTTTGTTCTGGTGATTATTGATGAAATCTTGATGTATTCAAAGACAAGGGATGACCACGAGGAATACCTGGGAACTGTGTTACAAATCTTGAGAGATCACAGTTTGTGTGAAAAATTAACTATGTGTGATTTTTGGATTCAAGAATTATGTTTTCTAGGCCATGTCATTTCTGCGAAAGGCATTTTTGTTGATCCCAAAAATATAGAAGATGTTATCTCATGGAACCCACTGAAGAATTTCTTCGAGGAATGTTGATTTCTTGATCCAGTTGGCCACTACCGACGCTTCGAGTGTGAATTCTCATGACTAGATTTTCCAATGAAATATCTAACAAAGAAGAATGCTCCATTCCCATGGATAGAGTAATTCCAAAAGTATTTCTAGGAGTTGAATGTTCACCTTACCTCGGCACGTATCTTGATTTTACTAGAATCGTAAGATGGATATTTGTTGTACTTTTATTCATCGGGATCAGTGTTGGGATGTGTTATTATGTAAGGATACCTTGTTGTGGTGCATGGTTCAAGGTAGTTGAGTGTTCATTAAAAGAACTACTCAACACATGACTTGAAATTAACAAAATCCATTCATGCCTTGAAGACTTGGAATAATTATCTATTTGGTGAGAAATTTACCTTGTTGACGGACCATAAAATCTTGAAACACATTTTCTCACAACTATATTTGAATTTGAGGCAAAGAAGATGGATGGAGTATCTGCAAATGTTTGACTTTGACTTGATGTATACACTAAGAATATGGAATTCAGTGGAAGATGCATTGATTAGATATTCATATTCATAGTTGGAAAAAGAAGCTTCAGAAAAAAGGTAGTTGATGTTGGTCCTAGCCAACATGCTTGTGGCATGTGAAGACTGAGGTGATATTGAAGTTTTATTTTCAACCACTCTTGTTCCTGATTTGGTAAGAATGGTCAAACATGAAAAAACATTTGGTGCAGAATGTCTGGTTATGAGTTCAAAAATCAATGGTGGGGAGACCATTGAGGGATGGAAACATGATCGGAGTTCAGTTTTGTGTTTTATATATTGGATGGATGTACCTATGGATTTTCATGAATAACTCCATCATGCTTACCACTATTTGAGTTGGGCAGTACATCTAGGCACACAAAAGATGTATAAGACATTGAAGGTGAAATTTTGTGGAGCAGAATGTAAAGTAAGGTGGCTGAGTTTCAATCACAGTGCTTAACATGTCAGGAGGTTTGAGTAAAACATTAGAGAGTAGAGGATATGTTGTAATATTTTCCTATACCAGTGTGGAAATGAGAGTATATAGTGATGGATTTTTTTACAGGGCTTCCAAGAATGGTTTGTAATCACGATTTCATATGGGTGATAGTGGATCGTCTTACCAAGTCGACACATTTCATTACAATTAATGAAACTAATACGTTGGAAAATATGTCCAAAATATATATCCATGAAGTGGTAAAGAGACATGGATTACCAGTTTCAATCATCTAAGATAGAGATCTGAGGTTCATGTCTCGTTTTTGGAAATCCTTATAGAAAACCCTTGGTACTCAGTTGAACATGAGCACGTCGTACAATCCTCCGATAGAAGACCAATCTGAGAGGGAAATACTGACGTCAAAATACCTGTTTCAAGCTTGTGTAATGGATTTTTGTGTCTCATGGGAAGAGCATAAACTTTTGGTGGAGTTTTCATACAATAATAAATATCAGGACTCAATACATATGGCTCCATTTGAAGCACTGTATGAGTGTCCTTGTCATTCTCCATTGTGTTGTGTGGAAATGGGAGAGACTTCACTAGTTGGGCCGAGCCTTTTCCAAGAAACAATAGAGAAGATTCAGTTAATCAGAAAGTAGATGGAGACAGCTTAGATCAAAAATATTATGCAGATCATCATAGAAGACCATTGTCATTCACCGTTTCGGATCATGTGTTCTTGAGAATCTATCCAAGAATTGTACATAATCATTTCGTGAAGCATGGAAAGTTATCTCCTATATACATTTGACCTTTCAAGATATTATAATGTGTAAGAGAGGTGGCATATCAGTTGGAATTTCCACAACAAATCAGGTGAATAATGTGCCTCATGTATCTCAGTCCTAAAAGTATGAGCATGATCCTGACTATGTGATTAGATGGGATCATGTTGACCTAGAGTCGGATGCTTCATTGACTCAAATCTTGATAGATATTATGGATATGCAAGATAATGTATTTCATGGAAAAAGAATCGGCCTGGTGAAAGTTCATTGGCAACATGGTCATATTTATAACGAGACTTGGGATCATGAGAAGGAAATGAAAGAGGAATGGCCAGAACTCTTTCAGAGAACCAATAGTTTTCTACATATGGGGATGGAAAGACATATGGTAGGGAGAATTTATTACCACCAGTTTCTGGTACATAATCCATTATTTGTGTGTTTATGGATATAAAGTATAAGATGGAACTTTGGGAGATCTTGGTGATCTTTCACTATGTTTTTTGGAAAAAAGGAGAGGCGCATCTATTGCACATGGTTCATCCAAACTATGCATAAATCCTAAGATAAACCATGAACAAGATAATATTTGAGGCATAGTGCTTTAGCATGGGGGGCGTATGGTTATGAAGACTATGTGAGGAGCCCATGCGAGGTCTACCTAGGTAGTAGCTAACGCATGGTTAGCACACAATTGTCTTACCGTGCCATCTAACCATGCACATAGTTTAAATGAGATCCTAAAAATGTGGATCTTAGATGTTTTTAATTCTAAGTTTCTCTTTTTTTTTCTCTTAAGCATCAAAATCATTTTATTTATCTTCATTGAATGTATAATAACCTCTCTGAATTCATCTGGAGTCAATACGAAGGGTTTTTTAGTCTTTTTGAGCTCATATTCTTAAGGTATGTGATTGTTCTTCGTCATTCTTGATCAGTTTCGTAGACACACATAGATCTAATTCTCCTATCTTATTGGTTTCTCAGATGTACACCTATTTTGGGTAGATCTATGAGAGTGGATTCCAAATAAGTTGATATTTGGTATTTAAATTTCTAAGAGAAGAGATATAAGGAGGTTTCGTGCAGAATCAACCCTAGTTTCTTAAGCATTCTTCATCCATTGTGAAGTTTTCTCAAAACCTTTGAGGTTGGTAGCTTCTCTCTTGACTCCACTTATTAGACCTGATTGGCATACTTTTAAAATTATTTCATTGTGATTATTTGATAGTGATTTTTCTATTTATGAATGGTTGGAATCCTTATTTTGAAATGGTTTGGTAAATTGTAGAAATCTAGAAAATTGGGGGTTTAAATTAAATTTCTATTTTTCTTGGTTCTAAATGATGAATTTTTAAATGGAAATTTTCTGGAATGGTGACACATAGATTTGATTTAATGTTTTCAATAAAAGTTTATGCTTTATTGAAATGAAATGGTTGTTTGAAATTGATTTTCACTTCAGATTTCAAGAAAAGTACAGTTTTATTGAAATGGTTGAAAGAGGATTATTTGAATGGTTTTGGCATATATATATTGTGTGCATTCATTTTTGATGTGCCCCTGAATTATGGATATGTACCATTAGGGTAAAGGGTGTGTGACTATGCATTAGGGGTGTTTGTTATTGGGAAACATGGTAATGGGACAAGAGATCTCTCATGAGTATGGAAATGTTGAACAAAGAATTCATGTGTGGGTGTGTTGTGAACTATAGAATGGGTATGCCAAAATAATAATCAAATTTTTTTTATAATTCATTAATAGATATTTTATGGAAAATAACCGTCTGAAAATTGGTTTCATTTACTTTTCATTAAACTTTGTTATAATTGATTTTGGAACTTGTTTATATTTTGTTATAAAATATTTTGATATATTATTTTATATAAATTATTTTATATAATGTGTTAAGTGTTATATCCTTGTGGCAGGAGTATGGATATCTTTGGGAAAACATATTTACTTATATACTCACCCCAACTTTGGAACATTGGTTCTTTTTCAGATTCTACCTTCCCAGACTAGGGAAAAGATAAAGTGTCACACTTCTTTATCACCAAGTCATGATACATTGGATTACTTGGTGATGTTAGAGCATAGATATTTTAAATGATGGAGTCATGTTGTCTTCTTGTAGTCTATTTGTTGTCTTTCACCGGTTTACATTTATGTTGGTTTGTCTGCTACTACAAAAAAACTTTCTTGTTTGTTTTTAAGAGAATGATTTCAGAGGTCTTAGTTTATTTCATGAATAATATAGTGAGTTTTTTGTGGATGGGTTGTTGGGTTGTAGTTTTGTGAAATTAAAGGGTAAATTTCCCCCCACTTCCTTTGACACCCTTTGGCACTTATTTCTAGCCTTTTCTATCTTGGGGATGCCACATAAAGCCCAGTAATGACTCTTTGTACACTCAAGCCAATGAAAATTAGTAGGTCCTTACAATTTTGAGAGTTGTGGTGTTGTGTGATATAAAAATTTATATATATTGACGTTAGATGTGAAGAATAATTTTATACTTGGAGATCTTGACAGATGTATCTATTTTTCCTAAATATAATTCTTTAGAGAATAAGTTGAAAAGAACTTCTATATAGAGGTTCGGTGAATCAATATATAGTCTCAAGAAGACACTGAGGTGTTTTTTGAAGATATTTGATTCAATATCATGATATTTGGATACATTAGACTTTATTATAATCCAAATTTATATTTCATCAATTTATATAGTAATGATTTCGTAATTATGCAATTTTATGTGGACGAAATCTTGTGTTCAAGACTCAAAAATGATATTTTATGAGTGATAGTGTTTCAGTTATCTCTGGGGTTTGATATAAAGGTATTAAGAAAATAAATAAATCATATTGGGATTTATATTTATTGATATTGAAAAAATTATATGATTCTTATATCATAAAATAATTACCTGATTAATATCTTTAAAAAACATGAACATGTAAGAATGTAATCGTATTTATACTCCACTTCTTGTTAATATTATGTCATCCACTATGATGAGTTATAAAAGTGAATTATGTGGGATAAAAATTTCTTAAATACCATATGTATTAGCTACGAGGAGTGTGATGTTCTCAATGGTTTGTATTATTACCAAAATTTCACATGAAGTAAGTGAAGTTAGTTAGTATATGGAAAATATCGGATATGAACATTAGAGAATAGTAAATAGGATCCTAAGATAGATGAAGGAGACATCATATTTTTCGTTTTGTTATATAGGAACATATTTCACTATCATAGCCTATGTTGATTTATATTTTATAGAAGATTATAATCGTTAGAAATCCACTAATACTAATGTGTTTAATCTTATAAGAGGATCTACGGGATGAATTTTGAAATTATACTCACTTGCGGCTTTATCCATGATGAAGAAAGATTACATCAAACCTATAGAGGCCTATAATTAGGTTATTTGGATGAGATGGTTTTAGAGGAGATCAACATAAAGAGGAGGATATTCAATTATTTTGTGACACAGTGAACCCTAAAAAATGTAATGAACCCATATTTTCATTTTATGACAAGTTGCACTAGGGTTTAATAAAATTTTGTTCAAGACGTGATAGAGTATGTTAGAACATATAGAATATACAAACTAAAGAAAATATGGAAGATTTACTGATAAATAAGATTCACTCTTGTAAGTTCTAATGGAGTAGATCTTCAAGAATCATTTATGATAAATGATCATCATGGTTTTTTAGAAAAAAATATGTATGTATATGTGATTGATTCTTAATAAAATATATATGTTGGTGATATGTCAACCATATTTTATTATAGATAGTGTTTCCCCCTTCTTTTTTCAAGGGAGGTAGGTGTGGTTGGTGATGTTTGGTGGAAAATTCCACCAACTAGGCTGTTGTAGGAGAGGGATATGGGTGAGAGGGGGCTAAAATAAATGGCTCTATCCCAATGGTTTCCTCCCCCACAATCAAAATCTAATATTCTCCCACCCTTATTTTTGTGTCATTTTTTTTTCTCCATTTTTTAGATAGATAGTTATAAGGGATATTCTAATTATAATCGTGGTAGATTTTCTATACTCTGTTTTTTCATTACTAAGACCCTTTTATTATCTTGTTTCTTTTTACCCTAATTATTTGGAAGGTTTTCTACAAGACATCTAATTTCATTTGGGATCGTTTTCCACATATTTTATCTCTCTATTATCAATGAACCAATCAGAAAATAGTTGTTGTTCCAACCATATTGAAATTTTTTAATACATCAGTGGATCATCAGTCTACCTATCACAACCCAACCATGGAAACACATTTTAGGTGGGTTTTCGGCCTACGCACGATTGGCACACGACCTAGAAAACTGTGTGGCCAAACCATGAATCCTCCCTTGAATATAATAATAATAATAATAATAATAATAAATGTAAAATAAAATAAATTGAATATAAGATTAAATGAGAACAAGATTATGTTTAAAGAATACTTAATATTAATAATAGTATTCATATATATTTTAAATGTTATTATTATTACTATTAATTTTAATAATAATAATAATATTATTATCATTATTAATTTTATTGATAATAATATTAGTTACAATTATTAGTATTATAAATATTTTTTTTATTAATATTTTTATAATATTTTTATAAGAATGGGGAGGAAAAACCCCAGGGGCATTACCCCCCCCCCCCTCCACCCCTTCATGCGCGCTGCTCAACCGACTCCCCCCTCCCCTTGTTGTGATCCCCCCTTCGTGGCTGGCTCCCCCTCTTGTCATTCCAGTTCTGGAAGCCTGTGCTCGCACCCCCTCCCGTCACCCTCTATATGCACAGAGGTCCTCTAGATAGCCTCCTCTTTGGGCAAGACACCACCTCCGACCTCCCCACTCCCAGTGGCCCGAACCCCCTATGATCTGGCCCTGACATTCTCTGGTGAACCCGACCCCAGTAGCCTTATCTCTTCCCCCACTGGTAGGTATTACTCCATTTTTAGAATTCTTATTTTGGGTTTTCATATTTGGAGAATCTTAAGGGATTGGGTTTACGTTCAGTTCATTTTTCTTGGATGCTAGGGGTGCGAATGTTTCTTTGGGGTATACTCTTCCTCCTTCGAAGGTTTTTTTCACAATTGCGCACCTTTGAGGTAGATGAATCTGTATTTTTTCCTCTTTCAAATAAATATTTTGATTATTTAATAGTTTCAATTAACTCTTTGACATTCTTCACACACCCCCTCCACTCTTGGTTAGAATAATAAAATGTTACCAAATTAGTAGAATTTGATTTAAATATATTTCTTGGCGATTGTATGTTTTTTCTCACCTATTTCCAAGATAAAGGTGTTTGGTTAAATGTTATCTTTTATTTCGTTAATATTTTTTTTAAAATATGTTTTTCACTTTCATAAGTCACGTAGTTAGTTTTTTGTGGTGTTTCCTCATTGATAGAATTTGATAAAAATCGTTTTTGTGAAATCCTATGTTTTTGTTTATGTTAGTACATATGAAATGGGCGAGGGAAATGGCCAATTGTGTTTTGTTGAAAATGTTGGGTGTTTTGGTTGATGTTTTCCCATTAGAAGTTTTAATAAAAAAGAAACTGGGGGATTGTGGTGTGGATTTGTGCATGAACCAGTAATTTATATGGTTTGAAAAGTTATTGTGGAAATGATTTAAAATGGTGTTTTTGTTTTTGTAATATGGTTGGATTTGGTTTTTAATGAATGTGATGGTTTTAAAATGGGTTTATTTGGGTATTTCTTAAATGATTATAAGGATTCATTAGAATAAATCCAAACCATGGGTGCTCAAATTGCACACATGGATGTGTCCTCAAATTATGACGATACTTTAAAATATTTTCTTCCTTTAACATTTCATTTCATAAATGTTTTTTGGGTTTTTAATTGTATATTGGTTCCTTTGTTTGGATTAACTTTTTTTTTGGTATTATGATATTTATGGATTCCTATTTCTTTTTAATTAAGGTGTGTTGGTAAATGCTTAGTGGTTTCGAGTCGTCGGGTCTAAGGCAACTCTCCTATGTAAGCATAGGTAAGTATATATATATAGGTTTCCTCGTTATGTGTATATTCATCCATGGAAGTAATTATACATGTATAGGGATAAGTATTCCTATGTATATATAGGGAAATTCATACGCAGGGGAGTATATATGGGTATATTTATATAAATATATTTGTAAGGATCCCCTTGCACATGTTCAAGGACATGTATATGTGTGTATAGGGGCTAGGTGCCCTTATATGCATATGAAGATTCATCTGCGTAGTGGGGGAGCATCGACTCTTAGTTAGAAAGCTTCAAGGGATGAATGTTAGGTTTGGTTCCACTCTGAGGTAGGATCTCTAGGCATTGACATTTAAATTTAAGAACAATTTATTTCATGCTTCTCATACCTAGTTTTAATATTAATTATTGATATACAATTTTTAGTAAAGTTGTCTTTCTTTAATTATAAGGTTTTATTTCTTGTAATGGATTGAAATAAATGGTTTTGTTGTGTTTTTTAAATAAAAATCTTGATGAAATACCCTGATAGCCTATGTAGATGTGTATTGGATTTAAAATTATGGATTTGGTTTCTTAAATTGGGTTTGAAGTGTGTTTCTAGTAATCAAAGAGGCATGTGTGTAGTTATTTATGAAAAGGTTTAGCATGTGATGGTTGTGTGGGGCCGTATTGTTACTTTAAATAAAATAGTTTCATTGGAAAACCACATTGGAATAGACCCTTGCCTAGTTGGTTGATAAAATATGGGAGTTCATTTGGTTTGGGGATTCCTTGTCTTATGATTGTTTAAAGGTGAGAGACTTGTTCCTTGGGGTGACTCGGGGTGACCTTGTTGTGTGTGTTGACTATGTGTAATGAATGTTTGGATACTTGTTTGATACAATTGTCTCAGCCCCTTTTTAGTATGAACATGGGAAACTAGAATAGCTAGATAATTTTCTAAGAACAATTGTGTCAGTAGTTTAGATTAGGCACTGTCTAGTGGCCCATAAAAGTGGATTTTTTGTTAAAATTACTATGGGAGTGGGCCCGTCAACCAGGCCAGATAGGGAGACGGTCTGACATTTGGGCATCATGATGTCATCAGGATGGGAATTCCTTCAAGATGATTCACGTGTATAGTATGTTCTAGACAATTCATGAGCTCCTAGGTTCTTCCATATATTTTGGCACATAGTGGTCTATGGAAGATGATTGTGGCGCCTTGTTTGTCTAGTTATTTGTGTGCTCTATTTTCCATTTACCTTATTGAGTGGTTTTTGTCCCTGATTCCTTGTGTAGTGTATCCTCTTTGATAAAGAGATATATTGTTATGAAAATGTTTACAGAAAATAACATAAAAATGATTTTCACTTTCTTTCTTCTTTTTTTTGTGAAACAAAACATTCTCTCTCTCTAAAATGCTGATGTCTCTTTCATGAAGAAGAACCCGGTTTTAAATGGAAAAAAGGAAATGAACCGTGATTTATTTTATAGAAGAAACTGTATAAAAACCTAGTTCTATACATTATATTTTAAACATGAAATTGATTGATCTTTTATTTAAAGGAAATACATACGAGAAAAGATTGTCTGGGCATGCCTACTGAGTTTCAATACTCATTCCTATAGTTTTATATTTGTTTTTACCATTAGTTTTCGTGTCTTTCTCGGATTCGGTAAACATAGTATGGCACTAGTTTGGGGTCGTTGGTGATCCATATGGTTACATGGAGGTATGAATGACTTTGTTTTCTCTCCCCTCATAGTTATCATTTTCATTGTTCAGTTTTCTTTATTTTAATGACTTCAATTTAGAGGAAAAATCTTTCCCACCTATTTAATCTTGATGCCCGACACTAGTTTCCAGCCCATGGGGAACAAGAATTCCCATCATGCCATGTCGTTGGCTGGCTCGGTTGATCTGTTCAAGGTCGACATGGGATGGTTAAGAAAAAAATGGTATCAGAGTAGGTTCTTATTATTTGGGGTGTCCAGTAGATGGAGATTAGGATTGTAGGGGATTAGGAGGTAGGTTATAGGTCGGTTCCTGATCACAACCACTCATGACAAGTCTTGAGTTACCAAGGGTAGTCCATGATTCGAGTCTTTTGTATTTGTTTCGGATTAAGGGATGACAGTAGAGGTGACTCGGTGTCACGTTGTGACCCCACATGGAGTAGTGACCCATATGGAGCCCAAATGTCCGGTTCATGGTCCTATGGTGTTATGCCTTACATGGGGCATGTCTCACTACCATGTAACCAGGTTGGGCATAAGTACTAGCTCATCATTCCGATTTATCATTGTTGGTTATGCTTTGTCTTGATTTTGGTTGGTGTAAGAGTGTTTTTGGAAATGAAGTTTCGAATTGAAAGGGATATTTCTCTAATGGTTTTATAAAAATTAAAAAGCGGATTTCAGTCAAATTATTTTGAAATAGGTGAAGTGGGTTTTTTAAAAAGGAAATATTTTGATTTAGAAAATTTGGATTATGTTTGGATTTGGTAATGGAAAGGAAATTGCGACCCTTGGTATTCCATTATAGCATCCACATATGTGTGGGTAGACATGTGAAGTGAACATTGGAACATATGTATGAGTGATTTGAGTGGAAAGGGATGAAATTTTATGTGGAGGTTCATAGGATTATATGGGAGGGTTTTTGGAATTTGAGTCTTGGATTGATTTTTCTAAAATGGGCTTGAATGAAAGAAATTGATTTTGGGACTTGGTTTTTTTGAAAATTGGTTTTCGATATTTTGAAAAGTGTATTTTGACTATGTTTGTATCTGTTTGACTAATGAATCTATTACCCTTGTGTTATGGTGTTACTTTTGGTTTTGTATAATCATTTTCGGGATTCCGGGCTGGTTGTCTCGACTTGGGGTGTTTCTTTCGATTGATTTTTGGAATTATACTTGTTTCAATTTTTTTTGTTTTATGAATATGCCACCTAGAATTTTCCTTAGAAGTTATTAATCAGTCATGACCAATTTTTTTATCTATCTAGTGTTACTTGTCTTTCTAAGATTTCAGGGTTCGCTGGGGGAAGTGAAGTGGTTTTAGGGGTGTAGAGTATATCTTCAGCTGGTTGGGGACTCCTGAGTTTATTAGAGTTTATATTGTCTAATGTATAGTGGAGGGTCCATACTTGGACCAGCAGAGGTGGATGTCTCATCATTGATGGAGCTTGGATGATTTGGGAGGTGTTGAAGTCCATCTTTATCCAATAGATCATACCGGAGGAGGTGAGGGTGAAAAGAGGTAAGATCATGTTCATAATTTACAAGTATAGTTGTTTGTGATGGAATGTGTAGGCCACTTTTAGGAGTCGGCATCCAAAGCGCGATGCATGGGAAATTCAATGCCTCTCTTCATTCACGAGGGATCCCCATCGGGTGAGAAAGGTGTACCAGAGGAACCCATTTATGAAGAATCCCTTTCATTGGTGTCAGCTTCTAGCTCATCAAACCACCTTTTGATGTTTCATCAGTATGGCCAATTCAGGAATTCCAATCCTAGTGGTCGCATGCCTTCAAATCCTTACTGTCATTGTGACTATTTGGGTCATCGGGGAAAGTTAGATAAGAAGTACCGTTAGTGGAAGGAGTTTTGATCGTGGTATTCTAGTGTCTGATTGTGAGTTACAAGATTCTTCAACCATCAGATCTCTAGAAATAGGTCTCTGGGTGAATCTTCTACACAGTTTGGTTGCCAGAGGCATGTAATACCTTTGATTGGTTCTTAATCTTTAGTCTTGGAATAAAGATAATCAGGATTTCCTTATTCTTGTTTTCCTACTTTTGAAAGTTAATCATTTGTAGTGATACTGTGATTAAAATATTCATTCATGATCATAGTAGTTGTGTTTTTCTATATCTGGCCTCTAGAATCATTCTTTTATTAAACGTTTATTTGGACCTTGTGTGGGTTGGACTTAGTTTTATTAGTGATCATTTGTAGATGTGAGTGTTTGGTATTTTTGGCTTAGTTTGAGAGTTCCTTGTTTCAGTGGAGGTGTTCTCTCACTCATACTAAGGGAGTGGATGTGTTGGGAGTTTTAGATTGGTGTTGTGTATTCTTTATTCTGATAGTGTTGTTATAGGGAGTGCCCCGCATTAGCTCCTCCTTGGGGTGGTGAATGTGGCGTTTAATGTTTCCATGTTAGTCGAGTTCTTGTGGTGGGGAGAACCCTCTCTTGTTCTCCCCTCATTTTATATCATTGTATCTCCATGATCAGTGAGGCGTAACTAGTGGATTGTATAGTCAACCCAAGGTTATTGATTTTTCTTTCGTTTTTTTTGAGATTGGACTCAAGCATTGATTGTCTTTTGAATAACTGACTTTCTGGGGGCATAAAGTGTGTGTGGTGGGGAGAATTGTCACACCCTAACCTTGGACACACATTTCATGTAAGTTCTTGGTCTACACTTGTTTGACACACTATATGGAAGACCGTGCAGCCAAACCATGTGGCCTTCCTTGCATATAAAAATAAAAAAAAATAAAAAAATAAAATAAAATAAAAATAAAATAAATTTATGATAAGATAAAATGAGAACAAAATAAAGTTAAAATAATGTTTAATATTAATAATAGTATTCTTATTTATTTTGAATATTATTACTATTACTATTAATTTCAATATTCTTATTATTATTATTATTATAAGATTTATTGAAATTACTATTAGTTACAATTATTAATATTATTTATAATAATGTCATCATTAATTGTATAATTTAACAAAAAGGAAAGGTAAAACCATAAGGGGTGTCACCCCCTTCCTGCGCGCTACTCACCCAACTCCCCCTCCCCTTCACATTCTCCCCCATTTACGGACAACTAAGCCTCTAGCCGATCCAGCTCCAGTGGCCTGACCTCACCCCCCCACTCGGCCCTCTACTCGCCCGGCGGTCCTCAGGACTGACTCTTCTTCACGCACGACACCTCCTCCGACCTCCCTACACCTGGAGACCCGAGCCCCATGCTCCGAAAAGGCCTTCTCCGGTGATCCTGACCCCAGAGGCCTCCTACCTTCTCCCACTGGTAGGTATTACTCTGTTTTTTCAATTCTTCTTTGGGGTTTTTAGATTTTACTAAATCCCAATGGATAGGGTTTATATTCTGTTCGTTTTTCTTGGATGCTAGGTGGTGTGAATGGTCCTTCAGGGTGTACTCTTCCTACTCTAAAGGTTTTTTCAGAATCGTGTGCCTTTTGAATTAGATGAATCATTATTTCATACACTTATTAAGAAATATTTTGATGCTTCAATAGTTTCAATTATGTCCTTTATATGATTCACACACACCCGAAACTATTGGGTAGCATAATACAGCGTTTCCCAATTATTAGAGTTCATTAAAAATATATTTCTAGGTGATTCTATGTTTTTTCTCACACATATCCATTATTAGTTAAATGTTAAATTTTATTTTGTTAATTTTTTAAATATGTTTCGCAACTTCCTAATGCACGTAGTTATTGTTTTGTGGTGTTTTCTCAACGATAGAATTTTACAATAATAAATTTTTTAGAACCCTATGTTTATGTTTATGTGAATATATATGAAATGGGTGAGGAAAAGTGATAATTGTGTTTTTTTTCAAATGGTTGGGTATTTTGGTTGATTTTTTCCCATTGGGAGTTTTTATAAAAAATGTAAGCGGTCGGATTTCGGTATGTCTTTGTGAGTGGACTGGTAATTTGTATGGTTTGAAAAGTGGTTGTGTAAATTCTTTAAAAATGTGTTTCAGTTTTGGAAATATGGTTGGATTTGGTTTTGAAGGAAAGTGATGTTTTTTTTCAAATGTTTTTCTTTGGGTATCTCTTGAATGTTTAGAAGGTGTCATTAGAGGATAGCACAACCATGGGTGCTTGAAGTGAACACATGGATGTGCCCCCAAATAATCACAACACCTTAAAATAGTGTCGTCCATTAATATTTCATTTCTTAAAATTTTCATTACTTTTTGAATTGTAACTGGGTTCCTTTGTCTGGCTTAATTTTATTATAGGTTATTATGATGTTTATGAATTCTTGTTTCTATTTAATTATGGTGTGTTGGTCACTGCATGGTGGTTTGGTGTCGTCGGGTCTAGGGAGACTCACCTGCATATGCAAAGGTAAGTATATATATATATATATGTATGTATGTTCTACCATTATGTGTATATTCATCCATGGAAGTGAATATACATATATGGGGCTAGGTTTTCCATTATATATATATCTAAATGCATATGTAGGTGAGTGAAGACAGGTATATGCATATAAGAATATATGTAAGGATCCCCTTGCACATGTTTAAGGCCATGTGGGTGTGTTCATAGGGGCTCGATGTCCTTATATGTTTGTGAAGATACTTATGCTCAGTGGGGGAGCAGAGGCTATTAGTTAAAAAGAACCAACAACCGAATGTTCTATTTGTTTCCACTCTGTGGTACGATCTCTATTCATTTACCTTTAAATTTAAGAATCATTTATGTCTTTATTTTCACACATAGTGTTAATTTTAATTATTTATATTGAATTGTTAGAAATTTTTTTTGTTATATAATTAGAGTGGATTCATTCTTGTAGTGGATTTAAATAAATTAATTGGTTTCATATTAAAAATTAAATGCATGAGGAAATTCCCTGGTGGTCTTTGTATATGTTTTTTTTGAATTTATAATTTTAGTCTGGGTTTCTTAAATGGGTTTCAAAGTGTGTTTCTATTTTTCAAAGTAGTTTGTGTGTGTTTCTTTAAAAAAAGGTTTAACATGTGATAGTTGTGCGAGGCCTGGTATTCAATTTAAATAAAACATATTAATCTAAAATCCTCCTTGGAATGGGACCCCACATTCTTGGTTGAAAAAATGGGAGTTTCTTTTGTTTGGGGATTCCCTTGTGTTGTGATGGTTTAAAAGAGAGATACTTGTTCATTGGGGTGACTCATATTGAGCTTGTGGTTTGTGTTGGCTGTGTGTGATGAATGTCTAGATACTTGTTTGGCATAATTATCTCACCCCATTTTTAGTCTAAACATGGGAACCTAGAATGACTAGAAAATTCTCTGAGAAAGATTATTGAACTAGTTTAGATTCCGCACTCGCTAGTGGGCCATATCAGGTGGATGTTTTGTTATTATTTCTATTGGATTGGGCCCCTTGACCAGGGAAAGTAGGGTGACAGTTGGGAATTTGAGCGTTATGACATCGTCGGGTAGGGAATTCCTTCGGGATGAGTCACGTGTATAGTATGTTATAGACTATTCCCAATCTTCTTGGTTCTCCCATGTATTTTGGATCTTAGTGTTCTATGGAGGATGATTGTGGAACCTTATTTGGCTAGTTATTTATTTGATCTATTTTTCATTTCCCTTATTGTGACGTTGTGGTCCCTGCTTCCTTGTGTGGTGTAACCTCTTCAAAAAAGAGATGAGTTGTTGTGAAAACTTTTATGAAAAATAACCTAAAAATGTTTTTCACTTTCTTTATTACTTTTTATGTGAAAGAAAACTTTCTGTATCTCTAAAATTTTAATGTATCTTTCATGTTTAATAACCCAGTTTTAAATGGAAAAGGGAAATGTACTGTGATTCATTTTAAACAAGAAAATGTATAAAATCCTAGTTCTATACATTGTATATTGAACATGAAATTGATGAATCTTTTATTTAATGTAAATGCGTATGAGAATATATTTTTTGGGAAAACCTAATAAGTTATAATACTCATTATCATAGTTTTATTTTTGTTTTGGCTTTAGGTGTTATGTCTTTCTTGGATTCAATCACCATTGTGCGACATTGGATTGAGGTCGGTGGTGATCCCTAGGGTCACATGGAGGTATGTACGACATTGTTTTCTCACCTCTCATAGTTTTTGTTTTCATTGGTTAGTTTTTTATTTATTTTTCATTGATTAGCAGATGAATCACTCCCATCTGTTTAATCTTGATGCCTGACCCTAGTTTCTAGCCCGTGGGGATCATGAATGCCCTTCGGGTCGTGTCGTGGGCCGGATCGGGGGAACGGTTCAAGTTTGACCCGAGTAGGTTCGTGACACTACCATAAAAGGATTTCTTAATAGATTTAATTTTGATCCATGTTAGGTAAATTGTGACTAATATAGGATAAAAAACTGACTGAGAACTATTATATAAGTAGTTCTCAATGTTGGTCATGTGTTACCTGTCGAATATAAGACCATTAAACTAGATAAGATATTGTATTTATCACAGAATCATCAAAAAATAAAACATATTTTACCTTTATTCTAGAATGAGAGATTATTCTTGGAACCAGGTTTGACGATCAAGTGTTGACCATGATAAAAAACATTGTACAAGTGAATAATTTTTCATTCAGTAGCTTTTATTTCTATTTTTAGGCCAGAAGACTACAAGTTTGGAATGCTCTCAATTACCTTGGTTATTCGGTTGAAAGTCCATGCACAACTAATGCACAATATAATTACATTAGGGAGCCATTTTTTTAGTTATTGGTTGTGGTTTCCAAAGCTAAGATGATTTTATATTGAGGCCAAGCATCAAATTTTTTTTGGAACAACTATTGCTAAACATGAAGCAGATGATTAATCGAAGGTGTTATGATCACCAGTTAATGGGATTTATATTTATATCAGAATATCGATAAAGGGGATGGGTTGATTATATTAGTTTAATTGTGTAGTTAGGTTGAGTTATAGTAATATTAAGTCGATCTATGTAGTCAGAGACCCCATTCAGAGTTACTCAAAGAGGTTAAATTGAACGAAGTGGTTGAGACTAGTTCATAGGCGGTTGAAAATAACAAATTATATGATTGTAATTACTGATTTCATTATACAAATATAAATGGAAATATTAGTTATTTTAATTTTAAAGCATTGAAAAAAAAAATTCTTAAAATAAAAGTTAAAGTGACAAGGATTTTGGTGGAATCTAGGTAAAAAACAATTGGTTAAGACCAGAGGAAAATCTAAAAATCCTCCTAATTCACCTGAGGAAGAAAATTAATAGTGTCATGATCAAATGTGGAGACATTTAAATTGAGTTGGGAGATGATTTATAGGTAATGGAATATTGGTAAATCGAGTATATAACAATTATATTTTCCATAAAGAGGGATAAAATCGTCATGTAAGGTAATTTTTATTTCATCAATTAAGGCATTGAGAAATGAATATATTAAGGGACTTAGTATTGGATTGAGTTGGTATATTTTATCTACCCAATATAGACGACTATTTTATACCATATTTCTAAATTATGTAATAAATCATTGCCATTTTTATGTTACATATATTAGTTATGGAAAAATCTTATTTGGGGAAATAAGATTATTCTATGTCATTAATTAGATTCTTTCTTGTATCATTTAACATTCTGGGATGTCTTCTGTTAGGATCAATTGAAAAATTCATCTTCACAAAAATAATTTCATTCCTCTCTATCCTAGTGAATTTAGTGGTACCAATACTACTAAAATTAACAAATAATGCACCAACATCCTCAACATGAGGTGTTAGTGATTTTTTTTTTGTTTTATAAACCCAAATTTATCAATTTTAGAATAATTGAAGGAATAAAAAATAAAAATTAAGAACTCTAAATTTTATATATCCTCATTAATCATTTTTAACATAAAATAATAATATTATGACTTTTATTATAACAATTTAATTTTCATTGTTTTCAATAATTTAATTTTTATTATCTCTCCACAACATCAGTACACCATAACCATCACTCCATCTCTATAAACATTAATTATTTGTTTTGTGTGTTTTGTGTTCTTTTCTTTGAGATTATGTTTTCTGGGATATTTTACACACCTTTCATTTGGGTTAGACCCCTACTTAATTATATTTAGTTTTAATTATGGAAAATGTGTAAATAAGATAACTTATCTCAATGGTAACATGTCAAATTTTGGAACTATAGATTTTAAACTGACTTGTATGATTGAGCAATCCATAGTCACATCTTCTTCATACCATAACATTTTTTCTAAACATTCTAAAATTAATATATTGGAATATGAAATTTATCTATTTACATATAATTTCAAAACAAGATTAACCAAAGGGAAATTAAAATAAGGGGGAAGATGTCACTAGCTTAACTTAAAATTGAAATGATTCCTTAATCATGGGAGTTATTAAAATAAATAGCACATCTTTTTTTTCCAATATTATTTATATTAAAACTATATATCTCTCATTATCTTGAGTTGAATATTTAATTGGTTTTTAATTTTTTTTAATAAATACATTATAAGAAAACAAGCATGGTGGGTTCCTCATAAATTAGATCATTAATAAAGATGAAATGCTTGTTAAAATATTTTCACTTCCTTGAATCACTTACTAGTTGTGCTATTTTATTTATTTATATTGAAAACTCATAGGCATGGATATGAGAGAAAAATCTAGAATAACCTGAAATAAAACATAGAAAAACAATTATAAAATGTGAAACCTTATTGATTTTTAACTAAATATTTACCCTTGAACATTATTTTAATTTAAAAAAAACATATTTTCAAACCAAAAATTGATTTAATTTGGTTCCCTCACATTGAATTTCTACCTTGGGGAAAATGTAGGGTTCTATTTATGAGGTACAGATATTTAAATGTGTATGTGGTACTTCAATATAAACATAATAAAATTCCATCAACACAATTGAAAATTTATTAACTTTCAAGAAAAAATATTTATTTTCAATGGTTATAGATGTTTCATTAATTTGTAGGTTGTATTTCTGATTTGATTAATCAAATATATATATATATATTTCCCTATAGATTAAATATATTTAAATCATTTACATTAATAAATTAAAAATTATTTATTGTGATAAAATTATATACATATGATTTTGAATAATTATTGATTTTGAAATTTTTGCTTAAAAATAAACTCTAAAACAATTAATTTTAGTGGGTAATGAAATGACCTCTTAATACTAGTTGACATTTTTATTCTTTAATCTGAAGATGGAATATGAGTTATTTATGATTTCATTTAATTATTAACCTCACTCACCCATGAGTTTTGTTTTATTATTATATGTGTTAAAATATGTGCCTCTGTTCACAACAGAGAAAAGGAGATGCTTGAAAGAACAATTGAGTGAAAAAATGATGATTGTATAATATCTTTAGAATATTCAAATTCAATCATTAATTAAAATATAGATAGATACTTTTTTGGAAAAAAATAATTTTAACATAGAAATATTATGTTGATATATTTTATAGGATATTTTTTTGGAAAATCACTTATTTGTTGGATTTCAAATTCCTTCATTTTTAATATTTACACACATTTATTAAATATTATTGATTATTATCTTTTTGAAAAAATGTGTTCTATGTGGGGGAATTTTAATTTCCTCAATTTAAAGTCTTGCAGTCATAACCTTTATATGATATTTTTGTCATTTTTGTTATTAAGTGATACTTAACTGGTAAATTATCCATTCATCACCATTATATGTATAAATTATAACTTATTAAATTTTTTAATTTACATTATATAATTTGGTGCATAATATATTTAATTTTCTACGGATTAAATGCCTCACATTTAACAAAATATATTTCAGATTATTCTATCAAGTATTAATTAAAAAATTATCTTGAAGGTATTAATGATTAAAAGATCCTAATATTTTTATTTCAAATATTTTATGTAGTAATTAACTTTAAATTAAATAATTAAAATTTAAAATGTATGTTTAATAAGGTATGAAACATTATTTAATTTGTTCTAATGGTACATTAATTCAAATATATATTTTATTTTTACACAAGTGTTGAATTTTTAATTTCCAAATTTCTATAATTTTAATGTTTAGTATAATTGGATAATTTTATAGTAATTATAATTGTTACTCAAAAATTAATGACTTAATTATTGGAGAGTTTGATATTAATTTGATAAGAGTTTTATCTAAATTAATTTATAATATTATTACTTATTCTCAAAATTTCTCATATGACTTACATTATTCTTATTAAATTTTACTCTGTTAATTTTTATGTTGGCATAGATCTCATAGGTTAATTAGTAAGTGGATGTATAAGATTTTTTTTACTATGGGCCCATAAGAAATTTCTAGTGGGTTTCCTCATACGTTATTTTCCAAGAAACAAGATAAGATATTTTTATCTACAAGAATTTAAAATATTTTTTATCCCATAAGTAATTTCTTCTTTATAGGAGATATCACCCACTAGCAATCATCATTGTAAAAATCTTATAACACCATGATATTTCAAATTTAAATTATGAATTAAATGAATATTACATTTGATATCTTGGGATAAACGTGACATGAAAATAAAATAAAATAAAATTATTTTAATGAAATAAAATATTACAATGAATGATAAACACTTATTCATTGTGAGGTTGCAATATGAAATAACTTGAATAAAAGTATAAGTAGAGTAAATGCTCATATATGAAAAAAATAACAAGAACATAAAATATTTAAACTCATGGTTTTAAAAGAGTATTTTTTCCCAAACTAAAACAATGGGAACAAGGAAAATAATAATTTTTTACAATCAATATGTTGAGAGAGAAGTAAATGAATAATATTTAGTGAAACATTACAGATTTATATTAGAATGTAATATGATCATTTATATGTGGTTATTAGACACATATCCATTATGTGTGAAGATATATAGCCATTATATATATAGTATTTATATATTTATTATATAGTTATATTTAGATTCAATATGTTTTAAATGAAAATAAAATCTTTTGAATGTTAAAGAGATATTTTTTCATAAAACCATTTTTAGATGAATAATTTATTTTTATCCTGATAGACTAAATTATCCACTATTGATAAATAATTTTAATGAAATATTAATATTATATTTTAAATTTAATGAATTGAAATTAATTTAATTATGGTTTTATTAAATCAATGATAATTATTTCGTTTTTTTCATCAAAAGTAAATTTTCACCATAAATTGTATTTTTCTTTCTGTTAGTCAATATTACAATTAATTTATTAAAAATATGGAATTTTTTATGAAAATGTTATTTTTTTGAAATAATAATATTAAAATTATCTTAGGATAATGTTTTCATATTTTTTCAAAAAGTTTAATTTCGTTTTTGAATATTTAATGATACAAATTTTAAGGATTTTTTTATTTTCTTTTATTTAAAACATAATTTATTCTAAGTGGGTTTAATTTATTGATTTTTCACTTTAACTAGACACAATACAATTAATTTAATTTAATTTTACTTTATGTTTTCTAAGATGAATATTTATACCTAAATATGTACTATTCTTGAAAACTACTTCTCATCACATTTTGTAGGTTAATTTTAAAAGAAAATCCACGCAATTATAGTTATAGAATATGATAAAGAAGATTCAAAATTTTTAATAATCATGTAACGATTTGTGAATTATTAAAATCCCATTATTTTTAATTATGAATATTATCTTTGGTAAGGATGTTAGTTACCATGATAATTGTCAATACGTGTTTAGAGGGTTGAAACTAAATTGATAATTGTCAAAATAAACTAAAAACTACTCTAAATCCTATGTTTTGGTAATATTTCAACACAATATCATATATTATTTAAATATTAGTCACTTTTGAGATATTTGGATATATAATGACATTAATATATTTGAATATTATGAAAATTCCAAGTGTGTTCTTACACCCACTTATAAATGGACACTCCCCCTCTCCACTCTTCTCCACAGATAAAAAGCCACTTATCACAGACATGTCGGGACCAAATCATTTATTTACATACAAACCCCAAGTTCTAAACGTCCCCATTTGATCATAATACCATCATATGAAGTTTTTAGATATAAACCTACTAAAATTGTCTGATAAAGAGGTATAGTTATTAACTGAGTGTTTTTTAGTTTTTTATTTTACATACTTCAAAACCCTCTAAATCATTGAGAAAATTTTAAAAATATCACCAATATAATATGATGTAATTATATTAATATAATTAACTTATTCATCACCTTTTCTTGGATTTAGTTAACAAATCCAACATTCATGCATATGTAAGGACTACGACCTCAGAAAACGATGTATTTCATTTTTATTAACGACTTTTAATGGATGGTTATTTTGATGGATTTAAAATAGATACATGATAATCATGACATTATTATTAATCTATATATATTATATCTTTAAATTCATTATTTTCTTGATATATTTTCTATTAAATAAACTTAGTCATTTTATAACTTGTGACACACACAACCTTGAGGCTAAATGAAACATAATATAATATACCATTAATAGAAAGTCATTTGATTGGAATGATTAAATAATAATAATGAAATTATAAAATATTTATAGTTTACACATCTAATAAATATATTCATTAGTTTTCAATTTATTAGATATGAGATAAATTATCATTTTATGTAAACTAAATATTTTATTAAAAAAAATATGTGTATACGCACAATATTTTTTATTTTAATAAATTAAATCAAAACATATTTTTCTTTATTTCTAAAAAAATTATATATTTTATATTTTGTAAAATAATTTATAAATCATGCAGTAATTTTTCAAGGCATACAATTAAAATATATTCAATTTTAGGCTTGAAAATGAATTTTATTACAAAAAGCTATTTTGTATGATTTTTTCACATGTTTTAAAATTAATGTTTTAATTTTTTTACATATTATTTGAAAAATTGAACATTATTTTTCAAATATTAATTTCAATATTATATTTGACTGAATTTTTTAGAATGTTATGAAAAGAATTTTTTTTGACGAATATTGAAAAATATTTTGTTTTTATAAAAATTATCGTTCTGTTAAAAGCATTTAAAATATTTTGTTTTTTATTAAAATTATTTTTAAAGTAACATGAGATAAATTAAAATGTTATTAATTTAATTTGTTTTATTAGAATTTATTTTATTTTTCATTCTGATATAGAAACTTTTTATACGTAAGAAAACGATTTCTTGAGGAGGCAACTTTTCATCTTACTTGTCAAATTAATTTTGAATTAAATTATACCACTTATATGAATTGATTTTTAAAAAATGGATTAAAAATTTAGAATAATAATAATTAATACTACATAATAATTTAAACATAATTTGTCATTCTTAATGAATAGTAAAAATAAATTATCTCAGATAAGGTTAAAACAGTTTTAAGAGGGGTTCAAACAAAATATTATGGTATGTTTTCCAAATAAAATTATCTAAATACTATTGGATAGTAATATTTAAACATTATCCTATAAAAATAAATTCTTATCAATTTGGATGAATTTTTCTTAATAATGAATTTTTTCTTTTTTATAATTTTAATAAATTTCAAGGTGGGTTCCCTCCCCCACATATAAAAGGATATCCCCTCCCCTCTCCTCCTCACACATATAAAGAATTTTGGTTTAGAAAATATCTAACCAAATATGTCATTTACATAACTCCAATTACCTAGAGTCCCGAATTTAATTATAAAACCACCATCTGAAGGATTTAATTATAAACAAAAAGATATTCCTTGAAGAAGATGTATAGTTCTTAACCATGCATTTTTGTTTTATTTCTTATTATACTTCATTAAAAAATTCTTAAACTATGACGAAATAATAAAAAATTTATATTAGTTATAATTATATATTATTTTGTTAGTGTTATAACCTATTTCCATATCCCCTTCTATCAAATGGGAAATGAAACTATCATATGTGTGTACGACAAATTACGACATCACAAACCAATGTAATTAATTTTACATCACCACATCTCACAAATGGATATAATAATGGATTAAATATATATATTATTAATTACCTAATTATACTTCTTTAATATTTTTATAACACTTACCTTGTAACCTTCTAATCAGTCGGAAAAAGATAACGTCTCTTAAGAGTATGTGGGGACTACCGCCTCCATAATGTGATATGATTTGTTTATCATTTACATTTTACATGGTTAATAATTAGGAGGTATTTTAGGAATATATATGATTTATATGGTGTAATAATAATACTATATTGGTGAATTTTTATTTAACTCCCTTTTTTATCTATCTGTTGTAAAATAAAAATCGCATTCATGTGGACACACGACCTACTGTGTCTAAGAACGATGTAATTAATTTTTCTGTATCTAAATTTTATGAATTGATATCAATATGTTTATAGTGAAAATATATTAAATATATATATATATATATCATGACTAAAATTATTTAGATTTTGGAATTAATGTAAATGTAAAATCACCAAAACTACCAAACCAAAGAAATGAAAAACAAAGTCGTTATCAGTGAGAATAGTAATTTCAATAAAGAATTGTCAATAAATTGTTTATAAAAGATTATATTTAAACCATATATGATATTATATATAAGATTATAGTTATATAATTTACTTATAAAAAATTTACTTTTTTATATAAGAGGTTAAAAAATATATAATGTAATTCATACCTGAGGTAAGAGATATAACATTACATTTATTAATGTGTGACACACACCATATTCCGCACATGTTTATTTAATGTGGTTTATATACTATCTAGGAATGTATTTTATCATTATTTATATTAAATTTATAGGTATTTATATATCCATATTTTTTTCATTCATAGGGATTGTAATTTAAATTTTACAAAAATGGTAAGGCTTTTAGGTAATAATATCATTATTTACTGAGATTTATAATGATTATGTTTACTATGACGAAATATGATAATATATCTCTTAAAAAACTCATGAGTTTTCATCTCCAATATTTATTTCTAAAGAATAAATATTTTACAATCGATTCCCTAAAATTATGTACTCAAAATTTTAGGATCATTTGTGATGTTTTTGTTTTAATAAACATTAATAACAAATTTTTCTTGTAAAAGAATATTTTTTTTTAAATGAGGAGAAAAATATATTTCTAGATTTTTATAAATTATTTTATTGACATGTTTTTATGAATCGAGATGAAGTAAGTTTTTTTTAAATATAAATATTATATGTATAGGATTAGTCTTATATCACTAGATATTATAATGTATAATTTTATACCCATGGGAAATGCATTAGAAAAAGAATATATTAAGTAAAAAAGGTTGTTAAAAGAATAAATAATGAAGTGTTTTAAATATATTTTTTGTAATCTATGATTTAAAAAGTCATATTATTATTTTATATTGTTTTATGTTCTCTAAATAATTAAAAATATCATGATATAAGCTTCAGAGGGATAAGAGATACTAAAGTTCTACAGTCATTATTTTATAGAATCAAGGTTTTTCTAGTGTAGATCGTAGGCCTGAGAATAGGTGGACATATATGTTTTTAAGTGATTTTAATCTTGAAGTAGCTAATGTTTTATGAAATGAAATGTTACCAATCTAATGTGCTTTATCCGATGCAGGTCATCAGATGCATCTGATGGGTTGTGAACAAAATTTATGAGTTTATCGTTATTATGTTGTTTTTAATGTCAAGAAATATGAAGAGTCATTAGTTACAAAATTCACCAGAATAAGCTTTCACAAAGATCAATTTTTTTGTTTGTTGAGTTTGAGTGGTTATAAACATATGAAGATGCTAGATGTTTCTTAACTACATAAGTTGATGGGATGAATATGTTATTTTATTTACCTATCATTCTAATATGATCATACAGGAGGTAGTTGTTCAGATTTTGACAACAAATATTATTTGATAATGATGAGTTAAATACATTAATTCAACGAGATAGTTTTTGACACCAATTCAAAATAATTTTTTTGAGACTAATATATTGTACTTGAGAAAAGAAATAAGGGTGATCATGTTCCATCAAACTATATTCTATAGAAAAACAATATTGGAAGATGAGTGATCGAAAGAAAATTATTTGACAAAGCCTCCTAACAAATTTTTTTTTAGAAATTTTTGACTTGCTACTAAATTGGTTGTATGAAACTAAAGTATTTAAAAGTTGTAACAATTTAGTAAACTATAATCAATTTCCCTGGAGAATCAAAGTGACTAAGTATACATGTTTTTTATAGTTCATGATCATAAAATTGTTTTTTATTTCAATCAGATAACGTTTATCATAATGATCAAAAAAATTTGAATGATTTTTTAAGATTTTTATTTCGTGATTGAATTTTAGGAAAGTTTAGAGGAGTTTTTAAGATTAAATAAGTTTTTATAAGAGACTAGAAGAGATGATAAAGTTTTACATGGTCAAAAATGATGTTTAAATATAAGTTAATCTTTGAGATTTTGAATTTTGTGGAGCGGGGTAGTATTTTAGTTTCCCACGTTTACAATATATAGATAAACTAGAAATATAAGTGGAAAATACACCGTACCTCAACATTATTTATCATTTTGAAAAATTTATTAGTCTACTATACTAGTTTCATATGTTAATTATCCAACCTATATTGTTTTGAGTTGAATATTAATTTACAGAGATAATATTTTGTTCACTAAATTTGACTAATTCAATTTCAATTTACACAAAATAGGAAATAAGATTAAGCGTTTTGATCTTAGACTTGAGTTTTTTAAAGAATTGTAGATTTATTATATTAATAATTGGGTACTCATGCTATAAATATCAGACTAAATCCATAAGATGTTGGATAATCAGAAAGAGGAAGATCAGACTGAGATTCTAGAAAGAGATTTGGTGGAGTAATTTGAATATGTTACATATTTTTTTTATGGCTGAAATCATGGTATAAAAAATTTTAAAAACTAAAAGGATCTAGTATAATCATTCATATCAGGAGATAGAATGTTTCTAATTGGATTTGAAACAATTTTTAAATATTTCTTCATAATAGTGAATTTTCATAGACCCACGGGTGAGGATCGAATAAGGATATAGGTTCTCAAAAGGAGTTTGAACGATTTAAACCATATATTCCATCTTTTCATTTCTATTTATAGGTACACTTAAATTTATTAAAATTTTATAATGTATAAACATTAATATGTTAAAGGTGTTAAGTTTCATAATGTTTTAATTTTTTTAAAAAACAAAAACAATAGATTCACACCCTCACAAATATTTTTTAATCCTTTATAACTAAAATTTATATCAAAGGGTATTACCTTGTTGAATCCTTATTACTGATAATCTCAATTCTATCAATAGTAAATTAATTCACACAATTTTTGGAAAATTGTTTTATGGTAATAATAATAGGATGCTCCCATTTCTCTTACCTATTGGATTGGAACTGGTTTATGGTGCTACAATAAGGTTTCCACCCATTAATAATTATGCCCCAATTACTTTTTCTAATGAGTGATATATTGAATTTGATGGAAAATATAGAAATTATATTGTTATGACTCTAGCAAAACATTTTTATTTAGAGGGTTTGTGTCTCAAAATATAAAATATAATTTAGGAAAATATCAAAATTATTTCAAATATGAATAATAATATGAAGGAAGAAAAGTTATATATATATATCACATAATGATTTAATGAAGCTAAAAAAGCTATTGATAAGTAAATCACAAGAGTAAATAATTTTTGTTACCATATTAGAGTTTTTTGAGATTTCATGTGGTATTATATACTCCTGAATAAATTTATAAGAATAATTATAGATAATATTTATTCTAAAATATATTATTTGTAAAATAAATACGATTTATCTCTTGATTAACTACAAAACATTCATATTTCTTATGAAATGAGAGAATCTGCAATTTTAAAAAAGATGATAAAAGATGAAATATATTTTAAAGCAATGGAAATATGAAAACTAATGATGTTGAATATGCTATTCCATGTGGTTTTAAATATAGGATCAAATATGAGTTGAATTACAAAATCATATCTATTATCCCTAAAAAGTATATTTTATTTTACAAACCATTCTAGTTTTATAAAAGGTATTGAACATTATTCATATGAGAATGGTTTTGGAAGATATATCACATTCCAAAAAGGTAATAAATCTTCTATAAAAAGGTTGAAACTTGTCCAAAATATTTTATAGTATAAATAATTTATCAATCATGATAATGATTATATGGAGAATGATCCTACTTCAACAAAAAACAAGGATTTGATAGGGGTACTGTTGGTGTTAAGAAATTTATGGTCATAGATATTACAAATTTTACCATAATGTGTCTCTTATAAGAATGAGGATTGAACAAAGTGGAAGAAATGGTGGATGAATAATGGTTAATTTTTATAACATTCAGAAAGTTGGAAAAGTAAAATCTCACGATTTTAGAAAACTCCCAATGGGTTTTTTGAATTTATTGAATAAGTAAGGCTAATATGTGATTGGGATGGTAATAATGTAAAAAAATTTATTTCACTACTTCTAGAATAATTTTATTATATTATAAAATGAAATGATTCTAGAATGAAGAGATATGATGAAATTTATTTTGTTTTTTACGTAAATTTCAACTCAATTAAAAGGAACAAACCATGGATACTTGATAGTGGTTGTTCGTCACACATGAAAAGTGATTTGAAAATCTTAAAAGATACATAAAATCATTTTAGAGGAGATCATACCATTGGTAATGACAGTTCCTTAAAAATCAGAAGAATCAGAATAGATGAATTAAATAAGAAAAGGTGAAATATAACAATGTTCCATTTTTTTGATCAGTTAAAACATAACAAATTTAGGTTCGGTCAACTCTTTGGTGATATAAGATAAGTTATTTTTGTAAAATATTCATGTATCGTCAAAAGTGTCTAAAATGAAAAAGTTGTTATAGAAGGAGAAATAACTTGCGGGAATATTTTTCAGATTGGAGAATTTGATAGCACATGTTATATAAGTGCTGAATATGAGAAAAATTTGTGGTATTGTAGACTTATCCACCTTAGGTAGAAAATTATGGGAAAAATTTCTAATATTGATAATATTTTAAATTGTATATAATTTAAAAGAAGGTAAGTTGATGTTTTTATATCTTTTTAAAAATTGAAATTACTTAAAGATGTCATAAGAAAGTTGATATTCTGTCTCCCAGAACACTTGAAAATAAATATTTTAATTTATATAGGATGATGAGACATTAATAAAAAAATCTTATTTTTTACATTATATATTTTTTTGATTAGTTCACTTGAATGAACAACATTATTTTTATGAAATCAAATTCACAGGCTGTAAAGATGCTTATATTCTCCAAAAAATATTTTTAGGGAGAAATGGGGTTTATATAAAGATGTTTAGTGAGAATAATAGCAAGAAATATGCTTGAAATTATTTTCCATCATATATGTGAAATCATGGAGTCAAATATTGGTATATTTCTCCACACACCCCCGAAAATGGAGATGCAAAATGGGAAAATAGAATTTTAGTGAAAATGGAAAGAATCATCTTAGTATAATAGAACATTTCAATGATATAATAGAGATAAGCTGTTAGTATTGTGGTATATTTTCAAAATAGGTTTTTTAGACTAGTATCCTAAATAACTTCATAACAAATGTCGTATAACAATAAAAAATCTTTGATGTACTTCAATGTATTAATAAGTCTATGTTTACTAAATATAAATAAACCGGATCATGGAAAATTTAATGATAAATCTAACGAAATAATTTTCTTGAGATATCTACAAAATTGAAGAAGTTATAAATGTTGAAACAAAAATTAATTTTTTTGTGTAAACCTATGATGTGAATGTTATTGAAAATCCAAATTCCCTTAAAAAATTCATCGAGAATGTTAAGGGGGGATAAACAAAAGTCAAACAATGATATTAATAAAACAGAAGATAATTTTGATTCAAAAGAGGTTCACTAAGAATAAAATGTGACTTCTGATGAAGAGATTAATATTGGAAGAAGAACCCTAAAATTTCATACTATAAAGAAAAATATCGAAACAAAAAAATATTCATGTGAATAAGAAAGATCCAATTTAAATATGAAGAAGTATGAGATTTGAAAAGTATATATATCTCATTACACATATTAAAGTAGAATCAATTCTAGAAGTATTTTAAAAAAAATAAGGGGTTGATGCAATGAATAAAGTGTTTGATCTTATTGAAGAAATAGTTGGGAAATTTTTCCATGTGCAAAAAATAAAATTATTATCATAACAAGATGGATTTATAGGAAGCTGTTGAATGAACATGGGGAAGTTTCAATAAATAATGAAAGACTTAAATGAAAAATTTAGGCATAGGTGGAAGGTGTAGAATTTGAAGAAACATTTTCTCCATCTACAAGAATAGAAACATTACAATTTTTCTTCAAGTGGCTATAACTAAATATTTTAATGTTTATCGTATGGATGTAATTTATGATTTACTTTATAGGGTTATTGAAGAAAAAATTTACATTCCAAAACTTTGGAGGTTTACACTATAAATTTACTATTGTGAGGTTTATAAATTGAATAAATCTTTGTATGGGTTGAAAAACTCCTTACATTCCTGGAATACAAAAAATGAAAATTGTTTTAGAATATTGTTTTTTTATAAAAGAAAAGATGACATAACCTTATTTATGAAAAATGAATACTCCAACAACCTAGTTGTAATTTCTTATATAGATGATATTATTTTTTTCTATAGGTAAAGAAAAATCTAGTAAAAAAATTTCTGAGGGAATGAAGATGAATTTAAAGATGTTATTATTGGTAAAACTAACGTTCTCTATGAGTTTAAATGTTATAAAAAGAGAAAAATATATTTTATTTTCTCTCAAAAATAATTCTAGAAAATTGAAATAAATATTTGGTATGGATGAATCCAAAGAAATTTCTACTCTAATTTCTATGAGATATATTTTGAGAATAATAAAAACAAAAAAATGTGAATTAGAATTATTTTAATAAGATAATAAAATATTTCTTCATCTCATAGCCTCAAGAACTATTTTTATTTATACTGATACTATGTGTTCAAAATATATTAATAATCTGATAGAGAATAATATGTCGGATGTAAAGGGAATTATGTGATATGATAAAGGAATAACATTAAATATTCTTTTATATAAAATAATTTATGAAATGAACTTTTATTAATATACAGATGTTGATTGGGCTGAATATTGCAGTGATAGAAAATCAACAATAGGATGAATATTTTACTAAGGAGAATTCTGTGTGAGTTATCATAGGAAGAAACATAGTTCAATAACATTGAGAATAGTGGTATTAAAATATGATGCTACTACACAGACATATAATTAAAAACTGTGGAAGAAGGTTCAATTGTAATAAATGAATGTTTATGTTTTCAAATCATTGATGATACATTGTGATAATCAAAGTGAAATTGAACGTTCAAAAAATATTATGCAACATTTGAGATAATAAATATTGATATCATGCTTCACACCATAAAAGTGAAAGTTTCAGGTTTCGAAGTTGGGATATAATATATTTTAAGGAAATATGAAGTTATTGATATCGTTAAAAATGAAATTACAAAAGATATATTTGAGTAATTGAGTTTATTAATTTATGTTCAGCCTCCACAAAATACTTCCAAAACATCTTAAGGAATACAACCACTATGATATAGAATATTTTCCAAAAGGGGATAATTATTAAAAAATTATCCTAAAAAGTATAGGGAAGTACTTTTTTTACTTAATTAATATTAATCTTTCATTATCATAAAATTGGGGATAGGTAGATTAATGTGAGTGAGATTTTAACATGACATGGAAATAAATTTTATTATCATAGAGGAATGGAATTAGTTTAAGAACAATATGTTATCCCATAGTATTGAGTTATAATAATCTCTTTTGAGAAAGGATTTGTTTTTTTAAGGGAAAAAACACGAGTTTTCCATAAATCTAAATTGTGAAAGAGAGATACCGTTGAAAAATGATGAGGTGAAAATGTTTTTGTCTTCGGTCAGCGGATCAAACTCAGATAATCAAATATAAGAAATTATGAGTTTAAATAATGATGAAATTCATTGTAAAATGATACTATTAAGTTATTAATTGTTGAAATAATGAATGTACAATGTTTTTGAAATAATTATTTTTTTTTTGAAAATTTATATAACCTCCAAATTACTTCATAATTTTTTTTATTTTCATTTTATGTTCTCAAAATCATGAAAAATCTCATTACATAAGAATTTGAGGAATTAGATATGTTTATGTTCGCTAGACACAGTATTCCAGAATAAGGGTTTTACTGATATAGATTATCAGAGTAAGAAGAACAAAATGTTGGTGAGGTCATAAGATTGATAATTTTAATTTGATGATGTTTTACTTAATTAAAAGTTGATGATCATTAGAGGTTCATCAGGTGTAGTTTATCAAATGATCCCGATTGATTTGAACAAAATTTCTGAGTTCTAAGATGTTTTGTTGTTGGAAATATCATATAATTTAAAGGGACATGATTCAAATATCTTCAGATGAACATGTTTTCGGTACTCTTGAATTGTTTTGGTTATTAAGTTTGTAAGGTTATCAAAATATTAAGATGCTCGAAGAAAATTCGTAAAAGAAGTCAATAATATAATGAAGTTAGAATATTTTTATAGCACACTGAAATTATTTTATTAGAGGTAGTAGTTTAGTTGTCGCTACCAAATATTTGTTGACACCAAATTCTTATTGAAAACTAAGAGTTGATGAAACCAGAGTGCTGTTGAAACAAATCTGATTGGAGAGTTGTTAACACAGATCCAGTAGAATAGTGGTTGACACTACTATATTATACCTGATCGTAGATAATTTTTGGGATAGAGTTATATAAAATTCTATTATTTAATAGAAAATATTGTAATATGAGTGATTAGATACAATTTAGTAGAAAAATAATCTCAACAAAGAAGTTCTCATAAATATTTTATTTCCTTTCAATGTGGTTGTAGTCAACTGATGTCTGTTGATGTTTTAATAATTTAGTAAATATTTTTCAATCAGTCCGAAGAATCAGAATCAGAATTTTTTTTTACATTGGGTAAATAGAAAAAACAGGTTTAGTATTTCTATTGAGACAATAGTATCAGAATGATCCCAAAAAAATTGGAATTGATTTTCAAGATTTGTATTTCAAGAATAATTTTTTGGAAATTATAGAATAGTTGTGAAAATTTAATATGTTTCAAGATGACACCATAATAGATGGTAACATTTGAATTTGTAAAAAATGAATGTCAAATGTGAGTGAAATTTGTATATTTGGAATTTTGGTGAGTGGAAAAATATCTTAGTTTTCTTACTTTACTACATTTAGAGAACCAATAAATATTTCTAGAATGTACATCCTACTTCAACAATGATAACCCAATCAAAAAACTTTTTTATCTATAGAACTGGTAGCTCATTCATAAAATGAATAGAAGATTCTTTTAAAACCATTTCATAAGAGAGTCAGTAATTGATAAAATTTTATCTAAAAAATAATATAAGAATGTAAAAAACATTCCTGAATTTTTTTTTAAAAAATCATATAGAATAAAACATATTTCTTATAGAAGAGATAAATCAAGTTGATTTTCAATTATTTTTAACTATTGATGTTCTAAAGGATTTAAGAACAACTGAGAAGTTGTGAATGAATTAGTTATTTCCATTTTAAATATTCCAAATATAGGAAAGTTAACCTCTTCAATCTGTCAGTGTTTCCTTATTGTTAACTTTTGGTAAACATATTTGTATAAACAAATAGAAAAGTAAACATTAAATAAACTATTTAAGAGGTTTGTAATTTTAGAGACCCAAAGCATTATGTACATGGACAATACATTAGTTTTGCGGAATACTTAGTACATAACAAAAACAGACATACAAGGACCGTAATAGTTTAGTGCCTTTGGAAACTCGGAATATAATCTTCTAATCATGGTAAAAGATCTTCAATATCTCCCATAAATGTCTTCCACTTTTATTTCTTACCTAAAACCATTCTTTATATCATGGGGAAAAGAAAACATAAAAGGGGTGAGCTCAAATGCACAGTAAGGGTAAGCATAGAGAACATAAAACAATCCTTAGACATTTGAATGTAGAAAAAACATGAGCATAAAATCTAAACATAAAAATCTTGAGTAAAGACATAAATCATGGAAGTACATAAGGAATATATCATAAAGGAACATCAATCATGATAAAATATCTTGGAAGTAAAACTTGTAATTGTGGAAACCATTAAGCACATGATATGATTTCCATAGTATACAAGGCATTGCTGCCAAGTCCATCTTAGTGGGCAAAGTCCCTTTCTGAATCGAGTTCACTCCTCATTCCAGTCCTGTATTACTGAACCTGTTTAACTTTCCATTCCATCCATGTCTATATCATGAGATATAAATCTTTACCCAATGCATTGGAGGGAGATATAGGTCCCACCCATCTCATAATGAAATCGTTCTTACATGTGCCACAAAATAAACATACATCATTCATAATAACCCATTGAATAAAATGGGTGTCATAAACATCATCCCATCATCACTTAATCCACATAAAAGAAATGGATATCATTTCCTAATAAGAAAATTGAAACCATGTAAATCATATAGACATTAGACTTGAATCATACACATGTGAAATAATGTAATCTTAGATGAAAATGGTTTTGATAAAACACTTGAAATGAATTCTTGAGGAAAATATCCTTTTCTCTTCAAAATCAGTTTCTTTTCACAAAATGTCAAGAAATTTTAAAATAAAATGATTTTGTTTAGATTAGTCATGAAATTTATTGGAGGAAGCTTCATGAAAATAAGTCTTTATAAAACCGTAAAAATCCTTTCATGCCGTATACGTTAAAAAAACATTCTTCTCGTACTTCTGTCGAAAAAGTCAAAAAGTACCTTGTAGGGAAAATAAAAGAAAGATTCCTTCCATACCATAGGGTAAAATTCAAAATGGGTAAAAAGGAAATTAAACATACATGGATAATCTTCTATAAAACATGGACATGGATGATAGCAATAACCACAATAAATACTTACGAATAAGAAATCTCGGATAAAAATGAGATTTGCACAATTATCCCTTACCTTAGGTCTGATATGCTTCGTACGTATACAAACCTCATGTATAATGATTTAAATAATGTAATTGACTTATTAAAGAATCATATTCATTGTTATTATATCATATATGGTTCACTTATGACTTTATACTACCCGATCTTTTGTAAATTCATGTTAAAGTAGCGTTTTGGGTAAAATCGTTTCATTTGTCATTCGTGTTTTAACTTGTAATTATTCATATCATTACTTAGATAATTATTACTTACATCCAGAATGTAAAACATGATTTATATATAATAGATATTCAGAATATACATATATATAATGGATTGATAAATGTAAAGAAATACACCATTCTTGGAGAGGGTAGACCATACGTACGCATGAACGTTGTTTTCGTTTCCTTATTGAATTGAATGGAATTAAGTAGATGACATAAATATATATATACATAAATCCAGTAGCTTTATTATGTCATATATTTCAATATTACTTATTATATATACTTTATAATCATTCTTGAATGGTTCTCATGGAGAGTTAATCTCATCACGTCGTGGAGACGGTATTCCGTACGTACGCACGAGCGATGATATCATTCCCATGATCGTGTAATTGTATTAAAATATATGTATAATATTAAATAATCAATATCACTTTACAATAATCATATATATTCATTATTTTTACCATTATACCCATCCATGTAATGTGGTGGTGGAAAATATATTACACCACGACGTGGAGACGATATTTCGTACGTACGCACGCGCGGTGATTTTGTTTTTCCGTAGGATGGATAGATGATGAAATATGGTTGTTTCATACTTATAATAACATATCAGTATATGAGTTATAATGATGTTATTACTACATAATGAAACAACTAAATAAGAAGATGTGGAATAAGAAATAAAGTTGAAAGAATCGGTTACAGACATTACCTCTTCTTTGAAGCGCCTCTTTGAGACCTCCTCTTAGGGCACTAAAATTGGTCTTTGAAGAAGACCAGAACCTCTAGTATGTTTATATGGAAGTGTAGAAGTTAATTTTTTAGGGGTTTTCCGAGAATGAAGGCTCAAAGTGGTGTGATAAAGAGAGGGAGGAGGTTCCCTTTTATAAGGGTGGAGAGGGGTACCTTTGGAAAAACTAAAAATATTATTTCATTATAAAGTCATATTCAGTTTTTAATAGCTCAAAATTGATTTATTTTGAAGATAATGTGGGTATGGGTCGAAAGAATCTCATCCAATAGAATTTAGACATATTTAGGTATATATTTTAACCTTATCATTTAGATTTATCCTTATGTTATATAATTTTACTTTTACCGTGTCTTCTTGTTTTCTTACACTATAAGGTTAATAAACTTTCTATAAAAAGACAAAAGAACCCCAAGTTGTTTATTATTAATATATATAACATTATATATCTCATTTGGACAAGCCTTAGATTTTTGTAATAAAATAACAATTAATAAAATAATATTTGTTTTAAAAAATATTTTATGTCAATTTTGACACTATTAGGTAATTGATTTTTTGTGAAAATCATAACAGAATTATTAGTTCGAGAACAGTTAATTATATCAATACTAACATGTCATATTAACCTATAAAATTAGTTTAATTCATTAAAAGTCTCAAATTACATTTATTTGTGTATTTATAACATCAATTATGTCAATATTTCATTAATAAGATTATTACTGCATCATCATTGTGTCATAAATAAATTAAATTATTTAATGTCTAAAAATTCTAAATAAAATACAATTATGTAGGAAATCGTTTTATATTTCTAATGAATATTTATAGTCGAATTTATCTTATGTATGACCATATACTAAAAATGATTTACGTATTAAACTTTGATTTTAACTATTTTAACCTTTCTTTAAATAAATTAATATTAAATGTCCTAATCTAATCCAAGTGGGCCTAAACGGTCATATTTTAATCCTAAGGTTGTTTTTTGGTCGAATTACACTTATATAGTAGAATCAGTACATGTGTTAGGGTAATAATAATATCATTTTTAGCCTTAATTATCTATTTACTTTTTACCGTGGTAAATAAAAGTAAGATGTTATTATTCACCAAAAAAAATTTCATCTCATTGAACCACATTTTAGTCCTTCATATTAACCATGTCTCTTGGATTTTTGAAATTCAATTCACAGAAGTGGTAAATTTTAATTTAAATTTAAAAAAAGTCAGTTTTTAACTACCACTAGGTGGTTTCACTATTCATCGAAAATTGAAGTTTTTCAGAAAATACCAAAAAATCAACCTAAGCATTATTTGATATTCCGAATTAAAAATTGATGTTTATTTTTCCAAATTCATAACATATAAGTGGAAATAATGAATTTTAAATTTAATTCTCATTATCAAAACAAATAGTGTGTTTTTAAAAAACAAAAATAATCAAAAGATTGATACTTTCTTATATCCAATTTCAATGTGAAATTTATTCCAATGAACAACATTAGATTAAATGGTAAAAATATATTCTAATTACACTTTAAAACCAATTAAAAAGATTATATAACCATATAAATTATTGCGATGAAAAAAGTTGTTTTTAATTAAAATATAGTGTGTTTTTACTATTCATTAAAATATGATAGTTATCAGAATAATATGAAAAATTTATCCTAAGTAAATTTTTATATCCTTATTCCAAAGAATAATTTTATTTTGTCAAATTGAAATTATAGACATGTCAAAAACAATATTTAATGTTGGTGAGCCATCAAAAGGCGGCAAAACTACATTTTTTTAAAAATACTTATTTATTCGAAAAATTGAATTTGTTCTCATAACATGTTCTAGAAAATGTGTAAGATGAATAATAATGTTATAAAATTCAAAATTTATTTGATACTATTCATAACGGGTAGTTCATATAACATATCATTGTTTAACAAAACTCAGTATTGCGTACAACACACGCTATCGTGGAAGGTCGCAATTGCGTGTAATGCAAGCCAAGTCAGGGATGCATGTTGTGCAAGCTCCTTTTGGTGTAGCATACAATAAAAGACTTTAATAAAATTAAAAAGAATATTTTTCATAAAATCTCAGGGTGTTACATTCTACCCCCCTAAAAATTAATTTCTCCCTCGAAATTCGTCGGTGTTATAAATGGTTTACTACTCAAAAGTTTCTTTAATAGAAACCCACATCGTAAAAAGAAATACCTAAATTTGGATTTAAAAAATAAACTATGAAACGTAATGGTTACCCAAATTAACTCATCACTGGGTTTCCACGAAGGAGAACATAGGTGAAAATATGGATATGGAAGAAAAATCTAACCATCATGTTTTGATGGAGAGTGGTGGATAACATGGCTATGAAAAATCCATCAATCACCAAGTCATAGATTTGTGATGATCTAAGGTACCATCTGATTCATCGGATATAAGGGCACTAGGAAAACATTTTTGGTTTTCAAGATCATTTCCCTAAAATTGATGAAATTGGAATTAGAAGAAATGCTTTCGTGATTTTGGTACAGTCTCACCATTGGTCGTTCTTTGGACAATTTCGACTTCATCTCTTAAAGAAATGAAGTTGAATTTTTCATTGGTGAAGTGTTAGCAGATCATGTGATAGAATGATGGGTCATTCCATCTGTCTCAAACAAAAGGCTATAAAAGTTATCAGAAATACATAAGTCCATCTATAGTGATATTAATCATATATGGTTCCTAAAATGGACTTATACATCATATATCATACTGCTTAATATAATAAAACTAGTATCTACTAAACAGGGACTTCCTGTAGGCCCGTGGTAGGCGATAAAGGTCAGTCGCAATTCGGTTGTGGGTTCGATTCCCACAACCTTGTCCGACACAATGGGTTGTCGCCCGTCCTGTAGGTTGTCCTTTTTCTAAAACTATATTACTATAACATCCCATCAAATATATAGAAAAATAATCTATCCTTAAACAATACTAACTTATTTCCAACATAATCCATTCCAATATTTATCTAAAATACTTCGGTCCAAGCTCATAGTATAAATTAAATGATTACTTTAAATGTCATCAACCAAGCATGTGAATACCATCATTTATCCCCTATATATATTGTTGGTCACATTCCAATCATGTGAATACCATAATCATGTATTCTCTTGAAAAATGAATACCCATTAAACCTCAGTGAAAACATGAATGCTGTCAAAAGTTAACTCTTTCCACATAACAAAATCCAAAAATTCTATATACTCAAACCATGATATAACCTTCTCCTAATATCAGTCATGAGCTCATGAATACTGTCAAACATTTCATTTTCTCCTTATCCATTCATTATGCACATATCAACTTTTTTCCGAAAATATTTCAATCACTTTCCATGGTTACCGGTACCATAAAATTATTGAAAACCACAATAGACCAATACATAAATATTCCAATATTCCATGAAACTATATAAAAAAATATTTTGGAATCCCATTACATAAAAACTTAATCATTCCACCACATCGTTTTCATATTCAACATCGCCAATAGTGATCGCATGTGACTTCCCATTGTCCTTTTCCTTAAGTGGTTTCTAAAGTCGATCATCACTAACCCTTGGATTAGGGAATTTATTAGAATAATGCCCCATTTTCTTGTACTTGAAGCATTGAAGTGTTGGTGGTGCGTTCTCTGTAGTTTTTTCTTTAATCACATCACTAGAAACCCTTTTTCCATTACTTCGACACTCAGCTGCTCGATGACCTTCTTTTCTACACTTAAAACATTTTCTAGTCCCTTTAAGACAATCTCCACCATGATTCTTTCCAAACTTTGAGCATAAGGAAACATTCATCTTCTTTTCAACATTATTCTGAGATTTCTCCTTTAACTCCATCTTTCCTTTCTTGTCAAAACCAAGAGATGGATAAGTAACACAAACTTCCATTTCTACCTTGATAGCATAACACACAATTTCTTCATAGCTACTGAAGTCTCTTATATCTAATTCCCTTCGAAGATTTGGTTTTAAGCCACTAAAGAATCGATCAACTTTACTTTTAGGTTGGATGATAAATCCAGATGCATACCTTGCAAGACTTGTAAAATTCGCTTCGTATACACCAACAGATTCATCATCCTTTTGCTTTAGTTCACGAAACTATTTCTCCATCTTTGTTTGAATAATAAAAGGGAAGTAATTATTGAAAAATAAGTTTTTGAACTCGTCCCATTCCATGGACTCAATATCATCTCTTGGCCTCGTATTCTTGATAAGATTCCACCATTGATCAGCTTCACCTTCCAAACGATATACTGCTAAGATGAATTTATCATGTTCAGAACATTGAAGATCTGAAAATTTCTTTTCAGTGGTACTGATCCATTGTTCAGCAACAAGTGGATTATAAGACCCACTGAAAGAAGGTGGATGTTGCCTCCTGAAGGACTCAATAGAATATTGTTCCCTTATCTACTCATTTGGATGTCCACAATAATTCATATCTTTTGTAAGTATAGAAATAATATTTTCCACTCCATCTCCCATAACATTTTTTTGTTCAGGAGGAAAATCATCTCTTTTTCCATTGCATCGATCAACACGGTTCCTTCGGGTTCCAGCCATCGTCTAAAACCCACAAAGAATAGTGTGAGAGGAAACAATCATGCTAGGGAAAACAACATAATAAAGGGGGAGTACCTTCAATATCTAACATCTTATGTTTAATTCAATGATCGTTAACGTAATTCTAGGACTATAACCTATACTTATACATAACCATAGGGACATCCCTAGACATACCTTAGAAATGTCTCTAGGGACCTCACTAAATTTCTCGCATCCTAGTTTCCAATGGTTGACTAAAACTTTCCCCCGATACCAACTGTAGAGACCCAAAACTTGACATAAATGGACAATACATTACTTTTGTGGAATATATAGTAAATAAAAATATAGAAACACAAGGACAGTAATAGTTTAGTGTGTTTGGAAACTCAGAATATAATCTTCTAATCGTGGTGATAGATCTTCAACATCTCCCATAAAGATCATCCCCTTTTATTTCTCACCTAAAACCTTTCTTTATATCCTGGGGAAAAGAAAACATAAAAGGGGTGAGGTCAAATTCTCATTAAGGGTAAGAATAGAGAACATAAAACAATCCTTAGACATTTTAATTTAAAAAAAACATGAGCATAAAATATAAACATCAAAATATTGAGTAACGACATAAATATTGGAAGTACGTAGGGCATATATCATAAAGGAACATCAATCATGATAGAATAGCTTTGAATTAAGACTTTTAATTGTGGGAACCATTAAGCACATGATATGATTTCCATAGGAGCCAAGGCATTGCTGCCAAGACCATATTAGTGGACAAAGACCCTTTCTGAATCGAGTTCACTCCTCGTTCCAGTACTGTATTACTGAACCGGTTTAACTTGCCGTTCCAGCCAGGTTTATCTCACGAGATAAAAATCTTTACCCAATGCATTGGAGGGAGATATAGGTCCCACCCATCTCATAATGAAATCATTATTACATGTGACACAAAATAAACATACATCATTCATAATAACCCAATGAATAAAATGGGTGTCATAAACATCATCCCATCATCACATAATCCATATACAAGAAATGGATATCATTTCATAATAATAAAATTGAAACCATGTTAATCATAGAGACATTATACTTGAAACATAAACTTGTGAAATAATGTCATCTTAGATGAAAATGGTTTTGATAAAACACTAGAAATGAATTCTTGAGAAAAATATCCTTTTTTCTTTAAAATCATTTTCTTTTCACAAAATGTCAAAAAATTTTAAAAGAAAAGGATTTTTTTTGAAAATAGTCATGAAATCTTTTGGAGTAAGCTTCATGAAAATAAGGCTTTATAAAACCGTAAAAATCCATTCATGTCATATACGTTAAAAAAAATTCTTCTCGTACTTTTGTCAGAAAAGTAAAAAAGTACCTTGTAGGGAAAATAAAAGAAAGATTCCTTCCATACCATAGGGTAAAATTCAAAATGGGTAAAAAGGAAATTAAACATACATGGATAATCTTTTATAAAACATGGACATGGATGATAGCAATAACCACAATAAATACTTACGAATAAGAAATCTCGGATAAAAATGAGATTTGCACAATTATCCCTTACCTTAGGTCTGATATGCTTCGTACGTATCCAAACCTCATGTATAATGATTTAAATAATGTAATTGACTTATTAAAGAATCATATTCATTGTTATTATATCATATATGGTTCACTTATGACTTTATACTACCCGATCTTTTGTAAATTCATGTTAAAGTAGCGTTTTGGGTAAAATCGTTTCATTTGTCATTTGTGTTTTAACTTGTAATTATTCATATGATTACTTAGATAATGATTAATTACATCCAAAATCTAAAAAATGATTTATATATAATATATATTCAGATTATACATATATATAATGGATCGATAAATGGAAATAAATACACCATTCATGGAGATGGTAGGCCGTATGTACGCATGAACGCTGTTTTTGTTTCCTTATTGAATTGAATGGAATTAAGTAGATAACATATATATATATATACATAAATCCAGTAGCATTATTATGTCATATATTTCATGATTACTTATTATATTTACTTTATAATCATTCTGGAATGGTTATCATGGAGAGTTAATCTCATCACGTCGTGGAGACAGTATTCCGTACGTACGCACGAGCGATGATATCATTCCCATGATCGTGTAATTGTATTAAACTGTATGTATAATATTAAATAATCAATATAAATTTACAATAATCATATATATTCATTATTTTCACCATTATACCCATCCAAGTAATGTGGTGGTGGAAAATAGATTACACCATGGCATGGAGACGGTATTTCGTACGTACGCACGCGCGGTGATTTCGTTTTTCTGTAGGATGGATAGATGGTGAAATATGGCTGTTTCATACTTATAATAACATACCATTATATTAGTTATACTTATGTTATTACTTCATAATGAAAAAACTAAATTAGAAGAAGTGGAATAAGAAATAAAGTTGAAAGAATCGGTAACGGACATTACCTCTTCTTTGAAGCGCCTCTTTGAGACTCCTCTTAGGGAACTAAAATTGGTCTTTGAAGAAGATCAGAACCTCTAGTATGTTTCTATGGAACTGGAGAAGAGAATTTATCAGGGGTTGGCTGATCTTGAAGGCTCAAAGTGGTGTGAGGAAGAGAGGGAGGAGGTGCCCTTTTATAAGGGAGGAGAGGGGTACCTTTGGAAAAACTAAAAATATTATTTTATTATAAAGTCATATTCGGTTTTTAATAGCTCCAAATTGACTTATTTCGAAGCTAATGTGGGTATGGGTCGAAATACTCTCATCCAATTTAATTTATACAAGTTTATGTTTCTATTTTAACCTTATCATTTAGATTTAACCTTTTGTTAAATAATTTATCTTTTACCGTGTCTTCTTGTTTTCTTACACTATATGGTTAATAAACATACTATAACAAGCCAAACGAACCCCAAGATGTTTATTATTAATATATATAACCTTATATAAGTAATTTGGCCGAACCATAGATTTCTAGAATAAAATAAAAAATAATAATTTAATATATGTTTTAAAAACAATTTTATGTCAATGTTGACACTATTTGGTAATTGATTTTTGTGAAAATCATAACACAATGATTAGTTCAAAAAAAGATAATTAAATCAATACTAACATGTCATATTAACCTAAAAATTATTGTAATTCGTAAAAAGTCTCAAATTAAATTTATTTGGGTATTTATAACATCAATTATGTGAATATTTCATTAATAGGATAATTACTGCATCATCTTTGTGTCATACATAAATTAAATTATTTAATGTCTAAAAATTATAAATAAAATACCATTATGTATGAAAACCTTTTAGCATTATAATTAATATTTATAGTTGAATTTATCTTATGTATAACCATATATTAAAAATGATTTACTTATTAAACGTTGATTTTAACTATTTTAACCCTTCTTTAAATAAATTAATATTAAATGTCCAAATCTAATACAAGTGAGTCTAAATGGTCATATTTTATTCTGAGGTTGTTTCTGGTTGAATTACACTTATCCAATAGAATTAAGACATGTGATAGGGTAATAACAATATATTTTTTACACATAATTATCCTATTTACTTTTAACCGTGGTAAATAAAAGTAAAAAGTTACTATTCACCAAGAATTATTTTCATCTCATTGAACCACATTTTAGTCCTTGATATTAACCATGTCTCTCGTATTTTGGAAATTCAATTTACAGAAGTGGTAAAATTTAATTTAAATTAAAAAAGTCTGTTTTTTAACTACCACTAAGTGGTTTCACTATTCATCGAAAATTGAAGTTTTTCCGAAAAATACCAAAAATTAAGCCTAAGAATTATTTGATATTCTGAATTCAAAATTGATGTCTATTTTTCCAAATTCATGACATATAAGTGGCATTAATTAATTTTAAATTTAATTCCTTTTATCAAAACAAATAGCGTGTTTTTAAGAAAAAAACAATCAAAAGATTGATACTTGTTTATATCCAATTTCAAAGTGAAATTAACTCCAATGAACAAAATTGGATTAAATGGTAAAAATAAATTCTAATTAAACTTTACAACCAATTAAAAATATAATATAACCATATAAATTATTGCAATGAAAAAGTTGTTTTTAATTAAAATGTAGCGTGTTTTTAGTATTCGTTAACATATGAAATTTATCAGAATAATATGAAAAACTTATCCTAAGTAAATTTTAATATCCTGATTCAAAAGAAGAATTTTATTTTGTCAAATTGAACTTATAGAAATTTCCAAAACAAGATTTAATGTGGGTGTGCAATCAAAAGGCTGCAAAACTACATTTTTTGAAAAATACTTATTTTACTCGAAAAAATGATTTTGTTCTCATACCATGTTCTAGAAAATGTGTAAGATGAATAATAATGTTATAAAATTAAAAATGTAGTTGATACTATTCATAACGGGTAGTTCATATAACTTATCATTGTTTAGAAAAACTCTGTATTGCGTATAACACATGCTATCGTGGAATGTCGCGATTGCGTGTAATGCAAGCCAAGTAAGGGATGCGTGTTGTGCAAGCACCTTTTGGTGTAGCGTATAACACAAGACATTAATGAAATTAAAAAAATATATTTTTCATAAAATATCGGGGTGTTACAGTAATCAATTTGAAAACCCACATTATTATCATATCCACATCCATGAGACTATATAAATTAACTATTATAAAGGAATTAATATATCTTATGTAAAATACCATTAGACACCTTTTATCATCCAATAGGAATGATTAAATGACTCACACTAGTTTAAATGTTTTTTCTTAATAAAATTTGTGCCACCCAAAAAAATATGCAACATGTCCCAACTGCTCCACCAAAGGACAATCTAGAACCCCAATTTGAAATACCTCTATCTGATTAGAGAGTTTCCAATGACCATAATAGTTCAAAAAATGGTTTAAAATAATCTTCTAGTCAATTTTTGAATGAGTTAAATTTTCATTTTACCAAAAATGTGAACGAAAGCATTATTTTAACATACATAAAAAGTATATCATTTTACATTTTCATGAGAATTCAATTATTTATATATTCCTCTATAATCATTCAATATTATTATCAATGAAAATTTATTCCCTTTCTACTTGGGAAATTTTTCCATTTTAGGTAAGTCATTTGAAATAGATTAAGGTATTTTTTATAACAAATATTCCATGTAATATTTTTATCGACCATTTCATTTTTAATAACATCCTTTATTGTTATTTATTTTTTAATTAGGATATAATCCTATGATTCTAGCCTTATTATTTCTCATAAATGTGTAATGATTATGATGAAAAGGTGATTATCAAACCCATTAATTTTATATGGCTTATGATTTCATATAAAAGTGATTTATTTTCCATGGGTTATGCAATGATGAAATTTTTATGATATCTATTTATTTTTAATTGGTAATTCTATGATAAAATGATCATGGAAGCCATTTCTTTTTCATGTGTTATGATATTATGAATTATTTATGATATTTTGGAACACATATGTATGATTACTTATTATTAGGTTGGTGGTAATTACGTTATATATCCCTCTAGTGCATTGGGTAAATAAGGATACATAATGAGGTTAATAGAACCATAATGGGGTGTTGACCCAGTTCAGTAATGGAATACATCAACTATAATAGCTAGGTGAGTAAAACATGACTACTATGACTATTACGGTGTAAACCAAATCCATTGTGATTGTATTGGAATTGATCCATGACTAATACGGAAATGATTTTTTATTCTTATATTTTTAATAAAAAACTATGTCTTATGATATTGGGATGCACTTATGGCTCATGTTTTTATTATTATTTACAATTCAAGTTTTATGAACTTCAAAGAAATAATACATGAATCTATATTATGATATGTGATATTATTTTTATTGTTTCTAAATGTTATGTTCTTTTTAACATACCCTTACACTAATTTTAGATTTATGTTATTATTAATATCCACCTTTTTCACCATTACTGAGCATTTAAGTTCACACATTATTTTTTTTCTTTAGGTTATGAAGGAAGGTATTGTTTATGTTATAACCCATAATTGTTCTAGTTATTATTAACCTAGTGGGATGTGTTGTATATTCTATATAAACACGTTTCTTATGTGTCCAATTTTCCAAAGTCATGATTCTTTTGTGATTCTATTATAGATCACTATGTTGTGTATATTATAATAATTTATTAAAATGTGATATATATGTTTGAAATGTATGAGTCTCAATAAGTAGAATTATACCCAGGTCTAGTTATCCTTTAAAAACCGAGATAAGAAAAAATTTAGTGAGAAACCATAGGATAATCTAATATATAGTAATTTTTCATAAGTTATATTAAAAAATGGGTTGGGGTTTTTTAATAAAAACATTACTGTCTGCATACTACAAGTTATTTTTGTTTTAAAATAGATAGATCTAGGTGTAATAATCCCAAAATAGGATTTCATATGATATATTAATGAAGTGGATGGGATTTTCTTAGAAAGACACCCATGTATTGATACTACACATTGATTTGGATTTAGAATGGATGAATATATAGGTAATGGCCCCAAAAATCATTAGTCTACTATGTTTCACTATTCATTCGAGTTAATAGTGAGCATTCCTTTACTTCAGAACTTATATGACACCCATGAGGAACATGTTTAAAAAAATATTATATATGAACCATTATGATGGATTTGAATTGATGTCAACCAAAAATCACTTAGGTTAAAACTATGGTGTCTTAGATTAAAAATATAGATTCATGATTTATAAATCCTATGAATAATTTATCACAATGATGAAAGATAAAAGAAGATATGGTATAAAATTTTGGATTTTCTAAGGGATTCAGGAAGAAAAAATACATTTTGGATGGTGATATGTATACTCAAATATTGAAGTATCATATTTTATATTAGTTAAATAAATTACCTTATATCATTAAGATCATTTAGGAAGGTCGATTCCTAACCCTAATAATTAGATGTTGAATTATTATTGTAAACCTCTATTTGTATGATGATAATATCTCATGTATATGATGCTTCCCCAGTTAATGTTTGTGGGAGTTTAACTCTTAAAAATATTTTTATTCTCAATCTAGTTAAAATTTATGTTATCATTAGCATGGATTGAATTTCAATACAATAATTCCACATCAATTTACAAAGAAGATAATTAATGTTTGATATTCAAAAGAAATATATAAACAACTATCGGTGTGATGATTAATAAAAACATCAAATGGAAATCACATCAATTTTATGTGTCTTAATTCATTTTCAAATGTGGTTTTTATCTCAGATGATGATGGGGAAACATAGCACTAAATTTATACTTATTTTATAGTATTTTCTTGACGCCTTTCCATATGTTAGAACTATTCTTTCATAGAATCATGAAGTTTATTTCCTAATACAACTCATACCATGTGTTACACCTATTTCAATGAAACCATAGAAAATAAACTTGATTAAATTATTGGAATTGAAGAGGAAACTCAACTAGAATATTTTTAATGTATTTATTTAGACTGTTTTTTCATATTTGGGTGAATATGTTCATTTTATTAATAAGAAATAAGGATCGATGTGACTGTGTATTGATTATCAAGAACTCGATAGTATTATAATCAATAATGAGTATTTTCTACACTGTATTTATGATTATTTTGAACAACTATTTAGAGCTCAATAATTTTATAATATTGAAATATTTTATAGATATCATCAATTTAGGTTCATGAATTTGGACATACCAAGAATAACATTCCATAAAATCTTTGGAAACAATTAATGCATAGTTATTTCATTTTTTTCTTACCATTCGACTACTATATTCTAGTATTTAATGAATAAATTATTTATATATTACCTTGATTATTTTTTCATTAGTATAAATAGGAAATATTTTTATATATTCAAATTGTAAGGAAGATAATTAATATCACATTATGATTATACTAAAGACCCTAAGGTGGGATAAGATGTTTGAAAAATTTACAATGTTTAAATTTTGGCTACATTTATTTTCATTTTTGGGGAATATAATCTCAAGATATGGTATATGAGTGGATCCATCGAAGACTAGAGTTGTGGAATTCAGAACTAGATAAACCACAGTGTATGTGGTTTATAGTTGTCATGGTTTTGATAAATATTATATATTCTTTTTAGTTAATGTATCAAAATTTTCTAATCCCCTCACTATGTTAATGTTGACGGGTTACATGTTCTTTTTCATCGACAAAAGTGAAGAAAACTTCATGGAACTTATGAAAAGTGTACTAAAGGTACCTATTCATATATTACCCTATGGTGGAGAAGTATCTATAATCATTAGTGATGAAATTAAGATGGCATTGGGTTGAATCCTCAGGGAAAATGATATGGTTATTGCTTATGCATCATAAAAATTGATAGTTCCTAATAAAATTACCCAAATCATTATTTGGATAATATTTCATTAATTGTTTTCATTAATCATATAGTGGAATAATATTTATGGAGAAAGGTGTTATATTTATATTGATAAAAAATGGTTAATGTGTTTATTAACATATAAAGAGGTGAGTATATTCTAAACAAGATGGTTATATCTGATTAATGATTATGATTACTCATAATATTAGAATTGTGGGAAAGAAAAAAAGTTGGTTGATGCTCTTAGTCAAATAGATCATGATATATTATCTATGATGAGGATAAAAAAGATATAATATATCTATAATAGAAAATCATGTATATCAGGATCTTGAATGAAGGGGTGAAATATTATTTGACTTAAATGAACATTCAACCACCTATACTACCGAGAATAAAATAGGTGCAAATAGAGGATGTGGAACTATATAAGTAGGTGAGAAAAGTTTCTAATTTTAACTATTAATGTGATACAATGAAATATTTTGGAAAATATTTATTTTTATGCCCATACTTGATTTAAATACGAAAATATTGGATGAGTCTCATAGTTCATCATTAACTATTCTTCCTCAATGAATGAAGATGTTTAGAGATATAAAATATTGTTTTCAGTGGGAAAGATTAAGGAGAGAAATTTTTGAGTGTGTATCTTGGTGAATGGTTTTTTATCAAGTTAAGGATAAGTGGAGATATTCTTGGGGATTGTTACAACCATTACCCATAAAAAAAGAAATATGAAAACATAACCATTTATTTTATTATGCTCCCATAAATTTCTAGGGGGCATAATGTTATTTAGGTTGTAGTCAACTACCTTATGAATTTATCACATTTGATTTCCATTAGATAATATTTCCCTACAGGTCATCCTTCTAGTATGACACTATTTGATTTTATGAGGTAAATTATTTTATTTTCTTTTATGTATTGTGTTGTATGCTACACCAATATTAGCTTTCACTATATGAAACACTGTTTTAGCTTGTAGTATACACAACACTATTCTTGGATTGAGTTACACACCAGAGCGACCTTCCCCAATATCTTCTGTTGTATGACATATTGAGATTCACTAAACAAAAATGTATTATTAAAATATTATTATTTTATAAACAATCTGTTATGAATACTACCAAAAAAATTTTGATTTTTATATCACATCAACATTCATCTTATGTATTTCCTAGACATGATATAAGGACAAGTTCAATCTTTCAGATAAAAGAAGTATTTTTCAAAAAAATAATATTTTGATATCTTTTAATGGAACACCCTTTCTAATTATAGTTTCAAAATCTTTTATATGTTATATTTTACAAAATAAAATTCTTCTTTGGAAGTGGGAAATCAAAATTTACTTTTTTTGAATTTTTTATATTTTACAGATATAATAATTATTTTAATGAATAGTGATGAATATTGCATTTTAATTTAAAACTGCATTTTCATGAAATATTTTTATATAGTTAGATTATATTTTTAATTGAGTTTAAAATGTAATTGGATTATTTTTTATCATTTGATACAATTTTGTTCATTGGAAGTAATTTCACATTTAAATTAGACATAAACAAATGATAATCTTTTGATAAAATTTTACTTCTTAAAAGCTTGCTTTTGGTTCTTGACAATGAGAATTGATTTTAAATTAATTTCTACCAATTATGGGTTTTAAATTATATAAAATTGATTCCTTATTTGGAATCTGTGGGTCTAAATTATGTTAATGGGATTCTTTTATTTTTTGATATTATGAATAGTAACTACGATAATTTTTATTTACCATAGTTAAAGATAAATCGTGTAAATTATGGTAACTAATAATATGATAATGATAATAAAATTACCCTAAAACCCTATAAAATACTACTGGATGAATTAAATTTGACCAATATCACCCATGAGTTATAATTTATTCATTTAATTGACTATTTTCTATTAAAGTGATGTAATTATAATTAAAATAATAGAAGGTGACAACATGTCACTCACATATATCTTATGAGTATAATAATTTCAATGTAGTGATAAACATGATAAAATATAGAACATAAATAGTCTTCAAATACACAATGAAATTATATACATTATGTGAATTTCTTTATAATTTTTATATATTAAAAATTACCATTAATGATGACACAATAGTGATGTAATTTTTATTTATTTATAGTAATATCAAATAAATGCCTTTAAATATATTAAAATAAATTACATATTAACTAATTAACATTATCCCGAAAATATTTGGTGACTATGAAATGTTATGAGTATATTAAATATTTTTTCTAGAATTTATGTTCTGTGTGGATTTTATTTAATTTCAAATAAATGAATTGTTTCAAAATTGACATTATTGATATTTTATAAAAATAAAATTTTATAAAATTATTTAAAAATCACAAAAAAATTAAAAATTACAAAGTGAAATTATGTGGTATAAAATGTCATAAATTTTCTAACTATGGATAATTAAAAAATAGATAATTAATTATGTTTAACAATTTATTATTATGAATATTTTCACTACAATACAAATTAAATTGATTAAATAAAGAAAATTAAAATGATAAGGTTTAAAATAAAATAACAACTGGTTAAAAATTTATTCGTTGATAGTATTTCAACCCAACCACATCTTAACTTCTAAATAACCCACTTTGGAGGAATTGTAATTAAAAAATTAATTTATAATAATTTTATAGTTTTGGAATTTCCAAAGGTGCCCCTCCCATCTCTTATAAAAGGAAACATATCCTTACCTTTTAATCACACCACCAAATCCCATTGGCTCAGAAAAAACCTTTCCAAATCTCCTACCAATATCCCTTACATTATTCTAGATTCCAGTGTTTGGAAAAAAATCCATCTTAAGGAGTCCTTTTGTGCATACTAAAAGAAGATACCTGAAAAAGAGGTAATTGTTTTTCACTTCTTTCAAAATAATTTTCATCATAAATATCATATTTTTATGTTGTTTCTATAAAATAATAATAAATCCAGTATATTAATTATTCATATATGTTATTATAATTATGTTAAGACCTTATAACTCTTTTTATCCATCCGACGAATGACAATATCACCATGCCTGCGTATATATGACTTACCGTCTCCACGCCGTGGTGTAATTGTTATTCGACAATACTAAATTTGGATGGTTGTTTTGATGATTAAAATGAATTTAAATAATGAATATAACATAATAATAATTATTTTAAATTTATATACAATCCAATTCCATACCATTTAACCATTAAGGGAGTGATATCATTGCTTGTGCGTACGTACAACTTACTATCTCCACAACATGATGACATTCATTCTCCACATTAACTATTAAAGAATGAATAAAAGATATATATAATAAATAATAATGAAATATATGAAATTATAATGAAACTAGATATATCATTTTCTTTATTCCATTAATTTTAATAAGGAAATGGAAGCAACATTCATGTGTATGTATGCCCTACCGTCTCCATGAATGGGTAATATAAGTAATAATATCAATAATAATAGGTCAAAAAAATATACGATAAATAAAACGATTATTGCCCAAAACTTTCTTTAACATGAAATTGATAAATGAACGGGTAATATAAATTCATAAGTGAATCATATATATGATTTAATAAATATTATCATGGTTCTGTTATAAGTTAATAATATTTTTTAAACACACTATATCATATTTTCAGACACATATGGAGGATTTCATTCCTAAGGTAAGGGATTACTTTACAATCTCATTTTTTATGAGATTGTTTATACATTAGTATTTACTGGGGTATATTTATATTCCAAAATCTTGTTCCTTAATTATGTAATATTATTTATACTCTTCTAAAAAAATTTATATTAGTTTTAACATCTGTTAAATTTTTATTAAACTGTATGAAAGGAATCTTATGTCATTATTTGATTTGAGGGACTTTTTTACTTTTCTGGAAAAATTACGAGGGGAATGTTTTTTAACTTATACAACATGAATGGATTTTTACTATTTCATTACAACCTATTTCCATGAATATTCCTCTACGTTATTTCAAAATTATTTTCAACCAAATTATTATCTTTTAATAGTGCATGGAATTTTGAGAAAAGAAATTTTTTTTGAATAAGAAAGGATATTTTACACAAGATTTAATTTGAAGAGTTTATCAAAACTATTTTCCATCTTAGATGACACTCTTTAAATAGGTTTATGTTTATAAAACTATTATTACTTTAATTTCATTGTATTTATGATGGAATTAATTTTATTTATTCCATTAATCTTATATGGATTATTTTATGATGGAATGATTTTTAAGAGTCCTATTTTATTTCATGAGTTATGCTAGGATGAATGATTTATGTTATTATGGAACATGTAAGAATGATTTCATTATGAAATTGGTGGGTCCTATATCTCCCACCAATGCATGGGGTAATGATTAATATCTCCTAAGATATATATTTTTGAACAAAAAGTAAATCCAGTTCATAAATATATGTATGGAATGACAAGTAAATCCGATTAAATAATACATGGATAGAATAGAAAGTAAACCCAGTTCAGTAATAAAATTTTTCCACTATGATGGTCTTGGAACAAATGATGTGCTTACTATGGAAATTATATTATGTTCTTATTTTCTTTCGACAGTTCCATGTTTTATGCCAATGCTATAATATCGTGGTTAATGATCCTTTGTGATCTTTTACTTACGTACTGCCAGGATTTATTTCCCGACTCAAGATTTTGATTCTTAAACATTGTGTTCATGTTTTTTACATTATTATGATTGTGGTTTGTTTTATATTCTCCTTGTTTAACCTTACTAAGAATTTGAGCTCACCCTTTTTATGTTTTCTTTTCCCTAGGGAATAAAGAAATGTTTTTGGTAGGAAAAGAAAAGGGGAAGAAATTTTTGGGAGATATTGAAGATCTTTCAAAAACATAAAAGATTATATTCCATGTTTCCAAAGACACTAAACTCATAAAGCCTTTGAGAATCTATTTTTTTCATGTATTAATTATTTGACAAAAGTAATGTAATGTACATGTTCATCAAGTATGGTTCGTTAGAGTTGAAATCAGAACGAAGAATAATCAATCTTTGGAAACATGGATATGAAATCATTAGTGAGATCCCGAGAGATATTTCTATGTTATGTCAAAGGACATCCCTAAGGTTAAGTATAACTATAGGATAAAGTACTAGAATTATGTTAATGATCATCAATAACATAGGATTAAACCTAATATGTTAGATATTGAAAGTAAGCCCACTTGATTATGTTGTTTTCCTAGTATATTTTTCCTCTCACAGTATTATTTTTGGGTTTCAGATGATGGATAGAACCCAAAGGAACTGTGTTAATTATCAATGCACTGAACAATACAATGATTTTCCATTAGATCAACCAAATGTTATGCGATATGGAATTCAAAATATTATTTATATACTTACACAATCTATGAATCATTTAAAAAATCCAAATGATATGATAAGGGAACAAAATTCTATTTGTGTCCTTCATGAGGAAACATAAACTTTCTTTCCGAGGGTCTTCTAATCCACTTATTAATGAATAATGGGTCAGAACCATTGAAAATATATTTTATACCCTTCACTATTCGAAACATGAAAAATTCATTTTGGCTGTTTATTAATTAGAAGGGAAAGCAAATGGGTAGTGGACTCTAATTAAGAATACCAGACATTAAGGTTAAGTTGAATCAATGGAATGAGATGATTTCAAGAACTTTTTTTGAATAAGTAATTCTCAAATAATCTTTGAAAAAAAAGGAAAATGTGTTCCTTGAGCTTAAGAAAAAGGTTGATGAATCAGTTGGTACATATGATGTGAATTTTACAGGACTTGCAAGGTATGCTTCTAGCTTTATCATCCAACCTGAAAGTAAAGTTGGACCATTGGTCAGTGGATTAAAACCAAGTAATTGAAGGGAATTAACTATAAGAGACTTTAGTAGCTAGATGATATAGTGAATTGTGATATCAAGTTATAATTAGAAGTTGGTGTTATATATCCATCTCATGGTTTAGACAAGAAATAAAAGATGGATTTCAATGGAAATTATGAAAACAATGTTGAAAAGAAGATGAATGTTTTTATGCACAAAGTGTTGAAGGAAGAATAGTGAATATTTTTTTAAAAGGGCTATAAAATGATTCATGTGTGGAAAATAAGATCATCGAGTAGTTGAGTGCCGAATATTGGGAAAAAGGTTGCTAATTATGTGAATAGAGAAAAAAATCTAAATAACACTCCACCAACACTTTAATCACAGACGTGAAAAAATGGGGCACTATTCTAACCAATTCCACAATGAAAGGGATAATGATGATCGACATCAACAACCTATTAAAGAAAAAGGCATTGGGAAGTCACTTAAAATCACTATGGGATATGTTGAGTATGACAACAAAGTGGTGGAATGATTAAGTTTTTATGTAAAGGGATTCCAAAATAGTGTTTAACAATATCATTTATAGTAATATGGAATATTAGAATATCTTGGTATAGGTATATTGTGGTTTTCCACAATTATATGGTATCGGTAACCACGAAAAGTGACTGAAATAGTTTTGGAAGGCACATTATATGTACATAATTAAGGGTAAAGGATATAATGGGATGTGTGATAGTGTTAATGACCTCATGACTCGTATAAGGACAAAGTCATATCATGGTTTGAGTATATTGAAATTTTGGAATTTTGTGTGTCTTGAAAGAGATAATTTTGATAGAATGCATGTTTTCAATAAATTTATATAGTAATTCAAGTTATTATCATGTTTCAAGATAATAAATTATTAAGGTATTCATGTGTTTTTAATGTGACAACCAAGAACTACCTTATTAGATATCGGAGATAATGTTAAGTCGATTTAGTTCACCTCTTTATAAAGGTTTATATTTTTATATTTTGGAAGGATTTTAATGTTTAATGATAGTATAAGTTATATTATATTTTATGTTTGTTAGATTGATATATTATATCAGTATAGTTGGCCTTATATATATTTTATTACATGTGATTACATTTTTTTGAGACATATGGAATGACCTATCATTTTATCGCATTATCTGATAACACTTCCTGAATGAAAAATTCAACTTCATTTCTCTAAATTGGAGATGAAGTGGAAATTTTCCAGGAACAGAAAATAGTGTGATTTTTGGAAAATTGAGTAATTATTTATTCTCCTACAAAATTATTCAACTTTAGGAAATGTATCATGAAAACCAAAAAAGTAATCCAAGTACCTTTATATCTGATGAATCATATGTTACCTTAAATCATTAGAGATTTAATGATTTGTAGTAGTTAACTTTATCCAAAACTTATTATCTATCACTATCATCAAAACATGATGGATATATTTCTCTTCTATAGCCATGTTTTCACTTCATACCTATGTTATCCAATTTGGAAACCTTGTGATGAGTTGCATTGGGTAAATAATATGTTTCTAACATTCCTTTATAAAATGAAGTTTTAGTATTTATTTTTACAATGTGGGTTTCTGTAAATGAAACTATCATGTAGTAATCCTTTTATAACCCCGATGAATTTTGAGGGCAAAATTCATTTTAAGGGAGGTAGAACGAAACACCTCGAGATTTTATAAGACTGATTCTTTTATTTTCATTAATGACTTGTGTTATATGCTACACCAATACAATCTTGCGCTATATGAAACATCGTATAAGATTTTTGTATACACAACACTATTCTTGACTTGCATTACATATAAGAGTAATCTTCCTCGATAGGTTGCGTTTTACACCATGTCGAGTTTCACTAAAAAATGATATATTATTTAAATATTATTATGGGATATAAACTAGACATTAGGAATATTATTAACCAAATTATAAATTTTATGTAACATTAAAATTCATCTTATGTGTTTTCTAGACATGATATAAGAAGAAGTTCATTTTTTTGGATAAAAGATATACATTTAAAAAATTGATATCTTACCGCCTTTTAATGGAATACCCATTTTAAATATAGTTTTTAATACTTTTTTAAACTATATTTTACAAAATAAACTTTGTTTTTGGAAGTGGGACATCAAAATTTAGTGTTGTTGAATTTTTGGTATTTTTATGATAAAATTAATATTTTAATAAATAGTGAAAAGTACTGCATTTTAATTCAAAACTGTCATCTCATCTAATTTATTTTTATAGTTAGATAATCTTTTTAATTAGTCTTAATGTATAATTGAATTATTTTTTTATCAGTTAATCTGATTTTGGTCATTGAATGTCATTTCACATTTAAATTTGACATAAAAACTGACACTCTTGAGAAGTTTTCACTTCTCAAAAACCCACTTTTTGGTATTTGACAACGATAATTTATTTTAAATTAATATTTGGATGTTCTATGTTTTGAATAATAAAAAAATGGATTCCATATTTGGAATTAGAGATTCCAAATTCTGTTAATGGAATACTCTTTTTTGATATTATAAATAGTTACTACGATAATTTGTATTTACCAGAGTAAATGTAAATCAGGTAAACTAGTGTAACAAACTATATGGAAAAGAAAATAAAATTACCATAATATATATTAAATCTTATTGGATGAATTAAAGTCAACCAATATCACTTATGAGTCATAAATAATTCATTTAATTGACTTTTTCCCAAAAATTTATGTAATTATAATTAAAACAAATGAAGTTGAGAACATGTCACTCTCATATATCTTAGAAGTATAATAATTTTAATATAGTGATAAACTTGATAAAACTGAAAATACAAATAGTATCCAAAAAGATAATGAAATTTTATACATTATGTGAGTTTTTTTAGAATTTTGGGAGATTAAATATTTACGATTAAGGATGACCCAATAGTGATTTAGAATTTACTTTAATGATGTAAATATCAAATAAATGATTTTAAAAATATTAAAATAAATATTATATCAACTTACTAATGTTCTACATGATTTTTATTGGTGACTATGATATGTTAGGAGTGTGTTAATGTTTTTCGAATATATCTTCTATGTGTATTTTATTTATTGTCAAATAAATGAATAGTGTAAAAATCGACACTATTGATATTTTATAAAAAAACATGTTTTAAAATTATTTTAAAATCAGAAAAATATTTTAAAATTACTAAGATAAAATTATAAGGTATAAAATTTCATAAATTATCCAATTATGGAAAATTTAAAACACATACGTAAATAACATTAAACATTTTTTATTTAGAGTATTATTACCATAATTAAGGATAAATCAAAATGACATGGTTTAAAATAGAATCAAATACATGAAAAAATTTCATTGGTTGAGAGGATTTCAATCCAAAATCATCTTATCTTCAAAATAATTCACAATATCGGCATTTTAATTTAAAAATTAATTTATATTAATTATATAGTTTTGGTACTTCCAAATGTGCCCCTCCCATCTCTTATGTAAAAGAACATCTTCTCTCTTTTAATCACACCTACAAATCTATTTGACTCAGAAAAACCCTATCCAAATCTCCTCCCAACATATCTCACTTCATCCTTGTAGCGAATCTTTGGGAAAAAATCCATCTCAAGGAGTCCTTTTGTACATACAAAATGAGATACCTGAAAAAGAGGTAGTTGTTTTGTCACCTCTTTCAAAATTAATTTCTTATTCTACTTCCTCTTCCTATGTTGTTTCCATACAAAAATATTAAATCCATTGTATTCAAAATTCTGAGATATTATTATAATTATGGGAAAAACTTATACCTTTAATTATCCATCTTAAAAATAAAAATATCGCCCTATGTGCATGCATACGACTTACCATCTCCACGACATGGTGTAATTGTTATTCAACAATACATAATTTGGATTGGTATATTGATGAGTATAATGAATTTAAATAACCAATATAACATAATAATTATTCTATTAAATTCATATACTATCCAACTCCATACAATTTACCATTCAATGGAATGATATCACCGCTCGTGCGTACGTACGACTTACCATCTCCATGACGCGATGAGATTTATTCTTCATGTTAACCATTCAAGAAATATTATAATTTATATATAATAAATAATAATTAAATAAATAAAAAAATTATTCTACTGGATTTATGTATATATATATATCATTTACTTTCATCCATTCAGTTCAGTAAGGAAATGGAAACAACATTCATGCATACGTACGACCTACCGTCTCCCTGAACAGTGTATTCCATTTCATTTATATATTTATTATAAATATTTATATAATGATTATATATGATATATATATCATTCTTTACATTCTATTAGTGTGTAAATCATGATATAATTAATAATATAAATAATAGAATGTATAAACCCAAATGATAAATAAAATAATTATTATAAAAAACATTGCTTTAACATGGAATTGATAAATGATCGGGTAATACAAAGTCATAAGTTAATCATATATGATGTCATAAACACTATTATGGTTTTGTAAAAAGTTATTAATATTATTAACCCCACTATAATGTAATTTCAGACATATATGAAGGATATTGGACCTAAGGTAAGGCCATATTTTACAATCTCATTTTTATATGAGATTGTTTATATGTAAGTATTTTCTGGTGTATATTTATCATCAACATCTTTGTTTCTTATTTATGTAAAACTATTTCCAGTATTAAACAATTTTTTAAAATTATTTTTACACTTTGGTAAATTTTTATTGATTTTTATGAAAGGAATATTTGGTTATTATTCTATTTGAGGTTATTTTTTAATTTTAAAGCAAAAGTAGAGGAGAATATATTTTTTAACTTATACGACATGAATGGATCTTTATAGTTTTATTACACCCTATTTCCATGAATCTTACTCTACCTGATTTCAAAATAATTTTAAACTAAAATCCTATTTTTTTAAATCTCATGGAATTTTTAGAAAATGAAATGTTTTTGAAGAAGAAAGGATATTTTCCACAAGAATTAATTTCAAGTGTTTTATCAAAATTATTTTCCATCTAAGATGAATCTCTTTAAATAGAGTTAATTTTTATATCCATATTATTACGTTGATTTTATTGTGGTTACGATGGAATTATTTTTATGAAGTCTATTTATCTTATCTGGATTATGTTATAATGGAATAATTTTTAAGAATCCCATTTTATTTCATGTGTTATGCTATGATGAATGATTTATGTTTTAGTGGAACATGTTATAATGATTTAATTATAAAATGGGTGACACACATATCCACCTAAAATGAATTGGGTAAAGATTTATATCTCATAAGATATAAATTACAAGAAGAACAAGTAAATATAATTAATTAATGAAGGGCTGGAAGGATAAGTAAATCTGGTTCAGTAATACATAGCTAGAATGATAAGAAAATCCGGTTTAGTAATGGAATTTGTCCACTATAATGGTCTTGGTAGCAATGTCTTGACCACTATGGAAATCATATTATTTTATTATTATTTTGGCACAATTCCATATTTTATGACAATGTTATTTTATCATGGTTAATGTTCCTTTTTTATTTATTACATATATACTTCCAAGATTTATTTTACGACTCTATATTTTGATATTTAAACTTTATTCTTCCGTTTTTACATTCTTATGTTTTCGGTTTGTTTGATGTTCTCCATGATTACCCTTACAGAGTATTTAAGCTCATATTTTTTATGTTTTCTTTTCCCCAGGGTATAAAGAAAGGTTTTAGATAGGAAAACAAAAGGAAAATAAATTTATGGGAATTGTTGAAGATCTCTCACAAAGTTAGAAGATTAAATTCCATGTTTCCAAAGACACTATACTAATACAGTCTTTGGGAATATTTTTTTGTCTTGTATTATGTATTCCACAAAATTAATTTAATGTCTATGTATGTCAAGCTTGGGTCTTTAGATCTTGGATATATATTAAGGAAGTTTTCTCATTTCATAGACTACCACATTCTATTTTATCTTACTGTGATTCAAGGTTTACCATGTTGTTCTAGAGAATACTTTATTAGTATCTAGATACTAAAATATTTTTCATTACTACCTATCATCCGGATATAGGTTCTTATTCTATTAGAACCATTAAAAAACTAGAGGATATGTTGATATCATGTTCTATTTAATTTAGAGGTGGTTCTAATCCACACTTTCCTCTAGTTGAGTTTTTATACACAAATATCCTTCCCTAAAATATTCATATGGATCCTAATGAACCCCTCTATGGAATTAAGTGTGGAACTCTGATGTTCTACAATGAATTTATAGAAAGGTAGATGTTGAGACCTGATCTACTAGATGAAATGAATGAAAAAGTCACATCCAATTAGCATTATATCAAGGAATCTTAGATTTTATGTAAATGTTATGATGGAGTCATTAGTGTGATCTATAATTCGAAATTGGTGAGATGGTTTCGTAATATTTTATCCCCATAAAGAGGATTTAAGATTCTCTAATAATGGAAATATAAGTCCAAGCTATATTGGACCCTTCAATATTCTTGATTTATTCGAGAGGGTAGCTTACAATTTTTCACTTTCTTTGAACATCTAATCTATTTAGGATGTGTTCCATGTTTCTATCATGAGAATGTACAAACCATACCCTTCAAATATACTAAAATAATTTTTTATACCAATAGATCATGATATATCTTATGATGAATAAATGGTGGAGATTCTTGACCACAAAAGGATTTTTTTATGAAATAGGATACCTTATTTGGTAAATTATTTGTGTCGAAATGACCAATTTGAGAAAGATACATGGGAACCTGAGGATATGATGAGTCAACTGTATCCTAATTTTTTTAAAAAATTAATATAATTTCTATGGATAAATTAAATTTAATGGGTGTCGAATTTAACTCATTGATGTTTTATGATATATTTCGTGTAAATAAATTTAATTTCATTGATGAATCTTAGTGAACTATAATATAATATCCTCTTATAACCATGATATTGAATTGGATTGTATGAATATGAATAATGAAATTGTGAAAAATTTATGATTTACAAATGTATAAAATAAATTCCTTAGAAATGAGTTTTTTGATATAAAAATAAAAATCATTTTAAAGTAAATAAAATATTTTTATGAAAAAATATATTTATGTGAGAAATTTGTTTTTATAATAAAATTATAAATTAATACTATTAATGAATTATTTTAATTAAATAATTTTTTTATATATTAAATAATATATTTTTTCATTCAAATAATAATTTATCAAGACATGAGATTAGAATAAATATTGTTTTATGATTAAACTATATTGTTTTTTCTAAAAAGAGGCTTTGTCCTGTTTTTCAAATTAAAATAAAATATATTTTCCCTTCTTATAGAAATTTTATGTGAAAAAAATTTTTATTTATACTTAAATTCATCATGTCAAAATCATCTTAAAATAAATTTTTGTGAGTATTCTGAAAAGATTAATTTCTTGATGAACTATGAAAAGATTGTTTTTATTAATAATTTTATTTTTATTTAAGTCGTTTTCAAAGATCCATTTTATTTTAAATTTTTTTCGAGGTAAAATTAGTTCTATTATATTATAATTAATACAATTTAGTTCATTATACACAATTTTAAGAGTAATTTTTACGTGAAAACGTTTTATACTTAAAAAAACAATTTCTTTTGAAAACCGTTTTTCTTCACAATTATATTATTAATTTAAAATTAAATTATTCCTATTATATTAATTGAATTCAAAATAATAAATTAAAAATATATAATTATAATAATTAATATTTATTAATAATTAAAAAATTAATTTGGGTAATTATGGATAGTAAAAACTTTAAAAATTAGCTACCATAGTGATGATTAAAATGGGTATATCTGGGGGGGTCAAACCAAATGATATGGGTATGTTTCACAAATAAACATCTATAAATCCTATGTTATGTCTATATTTTGACCTTATTTTATTCCATTATTTAATATGTTTCCATTCAGAATAATTTTTCTTGATATTTAATATATCATTCTCATTTTTTTAAAGAAGTTTCCATGTATCTCATATCCCCCACTTATAATTTGACATCCTCGATTATCTACTCTTTGCACTATTTAAGTCTCTTGGTTTGACCATTACATAACCATATTGATTCCTCAAATTAATAAACATTATCTAGACTCCCTTTTTTTATAAAACAATCTTATATTAGATTCATGTAAAAAAAGTGGTTATTAGAAGAAAAGGCATAATCCTTACTGATACATTTTATTTGTTTCTTCTTCTTCCCCATTAAAATATATTTCATCTATGATTGAATAATAAATATTTTAATTTCAACATTATTATATTTTATTAAAATAATTTAATAACCAATTTTCTTCCCCTCTTCTATGAAATGAGAAACAAAATCAATGAACATGTGTTTGGTGCTCTTCCGCCTCACGAACAAATGAAATTTGTTTTCAAACACCAGCTCTCATAGATGGATATAATTATGGATTTACATAATATATATATATATATGATACTTATCGAATAATTATACATCATGAATTATGATATCACATTATAGTTCTTACCCTCAAATCCATTGGAAAACAATAATATCTCTCATGAGAACATGTAAACTACATCCACCACATAATGACATGAGTTGGATTTAATTAATATTTTACATGGATGGAATTAAGGATGATTTTGATTAATATATAATTTTTATGTGATATTAAAATATATCTATAATGGTAAACTATTTTCTTCCTTTCGTTTGATCCTTCCGTCAAAAAAACAAAACAGTGTTAAGGTGTATGCATGGCCTTCCATCTCCAAGAATGGTGTAATTAATTTTTCTTTCCCCAAATATTATGAATGACTATAAATATGTATATGATGCATATATATTTAATTTATATCATCTTTAAATTTTTTGATTTGATGGATTTATATGCAAATTACTAGAACTAAAACTGCTAAACGAAAACAAAAATAAAAAATAAAGCAGTTATCAATTGGAAAAGTGATTTTAATAAAACAAATTTAAAAAAGGGGTAATAAATGGATATAAGTAAACAATATATGGTATTATATATTTTATTTTGGTTATTTAATATATTTATATCAAATTTATATTTATTATATAGGTGGTTAATACATGAATGAAGGAACTCAAACCGGTGGTAAGAGAGTTTTTTCCACTTTTATTTATGTGAGACACATGCCATATTCACCACATATCTCTTTTTTCTGATGAAATTACTTCCCATGATTTTTTTGATTGATATTATTAAAATTAAATTTATTTAAATATCCATATAAATTTAATTCTTCTATGGGGCTTAGGATTCCAACTTTACCAAAGTGGTTAGGGTTTTATGTTACTAGCTCATTATTTATGAGAATCAGTTAATATTTTGTTTTAGATTATGAAGTGTTATGATATATCTCATATAAAACTCATGAATTTTATTATAATCTATTCATTTTTTTGATTTTATATTTTTTATTAATTTTCCCCAATTTACTTATGATAATAACAGAATATTTTAATAGAAAACATTCATTATTTCTCTCATCGGTCGAAAATGATTTTTCTTCTATAACTATGTTTTATATAAGTTTATATAAATAATGATTTAAATGATATTATATGATTTCTTGAAGCCAATTTAAAGAAATATTCATTTTAAAAAAATATTATAAAATAAATCATCTCATCGTTTAAATTATTACTAGAAATTTGAAAGGAAATATAGTTTTAATATACACGACATGAACCGAAATTTATGAAATCATGACCAATAAATTAATAATATATTCAATTAAATTATTTCAATTTAATTTTCATATAATATTTATTCCATTATATTTGGAAAAAAATTATTTTATATAATTTAATTCAAAGGGAAAAGGATATTTTACATAGGACATATTCTAATTGAACTTTTAAAGTAATTTTACATATATGACTATATGATTTGATGTTAATTAAGTGTTACTGGGGATATGATCTAATGATACCATCCATAATATTTATTGGATGTTTTATGATTATTATTAAAATATTCAAATGAAACTCATTTATTTTCTCTGTTTTATTCTATGATATGAATCATGTTTCATTTATACAGACTATGATATGATGAAATGTTTATGAAACGATTTTAATTTTGATGAGTTATGTAATGATGAAATTTATGAAAAATAAATTTTATTCCATGCTTTATGATATGATGAATTATTTATGTTCTTGTGGTACACATTTATATGATTTTATTCTATAAAGTGTGGGATCAGAAATAAATAGTCCTCCAATGTGTTGGGTAAAAATGGATATCTCATTAGATAAATATGACCAAAATAAATATTGAACCCAATTATATAAGTGGATACATATATTGTAATAGTATTGATATTGAACACTAACGCCTTTAATATTTTGGGGAGTGAACCTCAAAAAATATGATATTCATGGAAATAATCTTTAATAACTTTGAAAATGACTTTCTAGGCTTAGGAGAATTGAAAGAACTTATGTCTTATTCCAATGTTATGCTCTCATGGATCTTGTTCTTTTATTCCTTTATGATTCATGTCCTATGAACTCTTTAACATTATTACATGAATATATATTATCATCTATGATATATAAAAGTCCAGTATTAATGTACATAGACAATACATCACTTTTTTAGAATACCTATAACATTATTCAAACAGACACCCAAATACAATATTAGTCTAATACCTTTGGAACATGGAATCATAAACGGTAGTACATAAATGAGATACATTATCTCTTACTAGGTTCTTCTTTACAAGAACCCTTATTAGAAACATAAAACATAATACATATTTTCATAACTTGGGAATGTACACAAATAAAGGGGCGATCTCAGATGACCCTTAAGGGTAAATAAGGGATAAGTGTAAGCATAATCATGAGTATAAGTGTATTAGAACATGATCAAGAAAATAGAATACAATAAATTGTATATCAAATATCATAAATATGAATCAAAGAATAATGTGTGACATATCATAAGACAAAAATCAAAAGGAAATAAAGAACATAATCCATTAAGGCATAACAAAGGAATAAAACAAGGAATTGTGGAAAAAACTTAAGCATATAAAATGATTTCCATATTATCCAAGGAATAAATTCAAAGAACATATTAGAAGTATGGGTTCACTCCCCATATTATCTTCGTAGTCGTGATTTACTCCCATGGCCATATTAGAATCATGAGTTCACTCCTCTTACCATCTTGGTAGTTATTTTTCACTCCCATGGTCATCTTAGTTGTCAAGGTTCACTCCCAAGACCATATTAGTCTATCTCATGAAATATAAATATTTACCTAATTAATTGGAGGGAGAAATATTTCCCACCAATCTCATAATGAAAAAATACATATATGCGAAAAAAATCATAAGGAATCATATCATTACTCATGAAATGAAATTGTTTTCACAAACATGTAATCATGTTTTAACATGTAAAAAAGGAATGTTTCACAATCATTTCATCAAAGAATAACCAATGAAAGTAAGTGGGTTTCAAAATAATACAACCCACAGAAGATAAATGAGTGTCATAATCATCATTCCATGAAAACATGACCATTAAAAAATAATATTAATGGAACCATTGGATAATTTTTTAGAAGGGCCTGAGTAAAATCGATTGATTTCATCCTTGAAGTAAAATAACATGGAAAGATATTTTGAAAATATTTCCTAATAAAAATATCCTTTATTCTAGAAAAATATCATAATAAATAATTTGGAAACCATTTTCCTTGAAAATATATAATAGAAGCTCAAAAACATTTTGAAAACTATTTATTTGAAAATTATTTGAAAACTAATAAAGAAATATTTTAAACATTTTAAAATCATTTTTACTTTTAAAACATATAATGCTATCCTTGAAAACATTTTTTAAAAAAATTATCCTTGAAAGCGTATAAAGGAATATTTGATGACATCTTTAAAATAATTTTCCTTGAAAACTTATAAATGAATCATTCAAGCATTAGGATTGCCAATTTTCTTAATAACATATAAAAGAATATAAAAAATATTTAGAAAAACATTTTCTTTGAAAAATAATTTTAGATTATATAAAAAATCTTGTAAACGTTTTCAAAACATTTGAATTATTTTATTGATATCATTTTCTTAAAAATTATCCTTTTACACATGTAATGGAAGCTTTATAAAAATGATGGTGGGTAAATCTGTACATACCGAATGAGGTAAGAAGAACATTCCTTTTATAAGGTAATAGGTTATAAAAATTACTTTTTTAGAAAGAAATAAAAATATTCCCTTGAATTAATTGGTAAAAACAGGAAAAATGCCTTTCAAATATTATAGAATAATATTATAATAATATATTAAATCCTTTTTAGAAAACATAGCATTGAAGAAACATTGATTTTTGACCAAAGAGTGGGTAAAGTCAGGCTTTCTTAAAAAAACATTATTTACTATATTATATATCAACATGTATAAAAATGGTACTAATAAATGAATATATCATGAATAAATGCGGGTGAATAAAATTCAGGAATGTTATTCATATATTGATCATAAGAATTAGACCAGGGAAGCATAATCATAAATAATCTCCGGAGCAATGAGATTGTTTCAATAGACTCTTATCGCTTAGTAACTTTGAACCATTGTCACGACCCCCTCCCCAAAAAGTGTACCCCTCCTGGGCCGGCAATGTGAGAAGAGAGATAATGACCCCCGAGTCCCACCTCCAGTAGGCCCCGGGTTGGCGACTAGCACTGAGGGTATAATAAACATACAAATGGGAGGCATTACCCTCTAAGAGAACACATGGGGAAGAGAGAGATAGAATAGACTCCAATCAACTCCAACTCAGAACTGAAATATAAAAGAAACCCTAGTACATTTATGAAATGTCATGCAAAAGTACAACAACTGAAAGGGAAGACTAAAAGTACCCAAAAGAAAGTAAAACGGCAGCGACCACAAGCCCGAACAGCTCCTCCTCCAACCGCAAGCTAGTAGTAACCAGCTTGATCTCCAACCTGATCCCAGAGACCTGAAAAACAGTTTATATGTACATAGGGTGAGTATAACAGTATACTCAGTAGGAACCTCCCAAAGCCTCTCGTGCAAAAGTAAAGAAATCATGCTAAATCCCAGTGAACAACAAGTGAAACTAACTCGTCACCTAAACAGGTATACTATGTTCCCAACCTCACCATGGCTACTCTCACCAAGTAACGCATACAAGAAAATAGCATATAGTAAAGAATATCAAGGGTACCCCGCTACTACTTCCCCACTGGTTTTCCGCTTTTCCCCAACGACATACGTCATGTGCATCTCTCTCCAAAGGCTTGCCCGCAGACACCTGGGCAAAGCTCCACAATCTGCACCTTGTGCACCACATAGGCTTACTCGCAGACACCTGGGTGAAGCACCACACCGTCCTCACAACCAAAAGTAACCAGGTAGTCTCCTGGAGCCACCACAGCTCGCATAACATGTATCATACGTCGGGTATAATACCTCAAGCCATTACAGCCCATACTCTGAGTAAGGATCCTCAAGACATTATAGCCTATACACATTACACCTATAGTAGTCCATAGGATACTATATCCAGAATATTTGTGTGTGAATAACCACAAGCCATTACAGCCCTCTACACACATATATGGGGTAACTAACCGTTGTGCCTCATGGCACAAGTATCTACCAAGAGAAGAGAGCAGAGCCAAAGGGGGTAGTCAGCAATTAAACCTCCCATCAGAATGTTGGGGAAAACACCCCCCAGGGCTCAGAATCCTCGGGGTGTCAGTTTCCCTTACCGACAGTGTGGAGTAGCGTGTAGAAACACAAAAAGTACAAAATATATAAGTAACTCACATCCACACTATGGGCATTACCTAGTCTTAGATACAACTGCAGCTAACGTCTCTCAGACTCCAGGCTGCTACTTCTAAGACTAGGTATCCTATAAGCACCCAAACATTTGAAGAGATTTATTAGATTACTCCGTTCTCATTTTATCAGTTCCACTGTACATTAATTAATTCTTTAAAAATTAATTAAGAATGAACAATTCCACATTAAACTGAATTGGCATCACATTCAAAAATAACTGCTCCTTTTTAAGAATCACATCACCTTTAAATTCCAGCATCTCTATCCCCGTGGATTTTCACCATTTAATCAAACATTCATTACAGAATTACTTTTCCACATTCCCAGGCAATCTAGAAAAAACATTCTATGCTTATAAACACAAAGGAGGATCAACATGGTGAGTAGATATACTACCCGTCGAGTCTTTGCCACCTATATAAAGAGCATATACCCATTCCCCCTCGAGAGGCTAAACACGGAAAGCACCTGGCATACCCCGCGCATCTTCGCCTCCTTCGGAAGAAGGGTAGAAAGACCTGCTGACTTGAGCAGTGGGGAAAAGTAAAGTAGATTAACATTCAAGAAAACCACAAGCAACCAGCAACCACATCCATCCCATTCCATCAACCCTGGTGTCCTCCCCGACACCCACATGCATAACTGATGCATATCGCCACTCTAGGCATCATCTACTATCATAACCACAAGGCCTCCACACCTCCACATATCACAACATCCATCTAGGCTCACATCACATCACAAGCAGCAGAAAAACAACAATCACAACCATGGGCCCTTGACCCTTTAGAAAACAAGAGGGTAACTCAAAACCCCTTTAGAAATTCCCACATAATCTATTCTTTAATCCATATTGAATTGGCAGATTTGTTATTCGTAGGTTCCAATCACGAATACCTAATCAGCAAGCTATCACAATTAAATAACCATGCTTACTTCCCTAATTTTATTATCCTCAAATTAGAACAACTAAACAACGGCAATAACCAGATTAATTTACATGCCTCTTTATCTTCAGCCAATTAATTAACAATTAATTCCTGATTTACGTCCATTATCAATTTCTATCATGAACGAACAACAAATCAAAGAAAACATAGATATCACTATATCTAGGAAAACATGAGGCAAACCGTTATCATGGTACAAAGCAACAACATGCGATCAACCAATTCTTTTAATCCGGTTCAGGTATTTAATTAGGTCAATTTCATTGTGATCCAAAGGGATAAATCATGCTAATTCTACGATTGCACATATTCAAATAGAGAAGCCATGAATCCCCTACCTCAAACAGTTCCTCACGTTCTTTATCCACACAATAGGTCACGATCCTCCCCTCGCGACAACTGCATCCACCGGAGGATGCTGTGGTACGACAGTACCAACCAACCCCAAGAAAACCCATTAGAATCTTGGAAATTACATTGTATAATTATGGAAAAGAGGATAGGAGATGATGAACCCCAAAAGAACGATGATACAACATACCTTATATCGAAGATTGATCGACACAGCTCAGTTGCATCCAAAACAGAACAGAACCAATCCTAGAGTTAAAGATTGATTGTGCAACTCCTACGGGAAGGATTGAAAGGCTCTAGCATCTCTTAGCTGAGAACAAATGGAAATCACAAGGTAGAATGATATCTCGTCCCTTTTTAAGATTTAATGGGGCAACAGTTTAAGATCCGGTTAATTCTCCATTAAAAACGGATCGCATTAACCCACGCGGTTTGACCAAGTAAATACATCCCGGCCTTAGGAATAATTAATATAGGATTTATAGCATTTGAATCGGCCTTAAGAGTCCTTAAAATAAGTCTTTAAATGTATTTTACATCAAAGGAAACATCAAAAGGGGCAAAACTGTAGGATTCGGGAAATAATGTTCACCCACTGTTACTGTACATGAAACAGATCTGTGAAACCGATCTGTGAAACCGATCTGTCACACCGATCTATGAAACTGATCTACCACACCGATCTGTGAAACCGATCTATCACACCGATCTGTGAAACCGATCTGTCAGACCGATCTGTGAAACCGACCTGTCAGACCGATATGTGAAACCGATCTGTCACACCGATCCGTGAAACTGATCTATCAGACCGATCTGTGAAACCGATCTGTCACACCGATCTGTGAAACCGATCTGTTAGACCGATCTGTGAAACCGATCTGTCACACCGATCTGTGAAACCGATCTGTCAGACCTATCTGTGAAACCGATCTGTGAGACCGATCTGTGAAACCGATCTGTCACACCGATCAGTGAAACCGATCTGTGAGACCGATCTATGAGACCGATCTATCAGACCAATCAGTGAGACCGATCTATTACTGTTCATAAAACTGGAAACACTGTTCACAGAACTAGAAAAATTGGAAAAGTGTTGGGGAGAAGTCCCCTTGACCTCCCAGAACACCTCCAACACCAGCATTTCAAAAAGTAATGGACCGGAGAGGTCCGAGACATTACATTAGATACCTCTCAAAACATTCTCATCCTCAAGAATTAAAAACCAACCCAGAAGAAAAGAGGGGTCCGAACAACCACCCCATAAGATACCTCTCAGGGGAAAACCACCATGAGTTGTTCGAAAGCTGGAACAAAACTACGACAGCCGGGAACAAACAATCCATACCCAAACAATTCATTCACAAAATCACATCAAAGGTACATAAATAAAACATGAAAGGTCTAACCAGAGAGGAAACATCCTTACATGAAAGGAGTTAAACATTGAACAACTCTGGGTACTGAGCACGTATCTGTGACTCACGCTCCCAGGTACTCTCTTACATGCCACCGTGTCGCCACAAGACACGAACTAAGGGGATAGAACTCCCACGAAACACCTTCTCCTTGTGGTCTTGGATCTCCACAGGTCGCTCCTCGAAGGGTTCATCATCATCAATATCGATCTCTCCCCAATCAATAAAATGAGATTCATCATGAAGATAACGATGGAGCTGTGATACATGGAAAACATCATGTATCTGACTCATCTGAGGGGGAAGTGCTACTCGATATTCCACAGCTCCAACATGAGATAACACCTTGAAAGGCCCAACAAACCGGGGAGAAAGATTACTTCCACGACCAAACCTTCGATGCCCACGACGGGGAGTCACCTTCAGAAACACATGATCCCCAACATTAAACTCTAACGGTCTCCTTCTTTGATCAGCATATGATTTCTAACGATCCTGTGCTGTCTTCATCCTCTCACGAATCTCCTGTACCATTTCTGTTGTATTCTGCACTAGTTCTGGTCTGAGAATTGCTGACTCTATGACCCCAGTCCAACACAACGGAGAACGGCATGGCCGGCCATACAAGGCTTCAAACGGCGCTATGCCGATGGTAGAGTGAAAACTATTATTGTAACCTAACTCTACCAAGGGTAAGTGCTTTTTCCATGAAACTCCAAAATCAAGAACACAAGAGCGCAACATGTCTTCAAGAGTCTGGATTGTTCGATCTGTCTGACTATCCGTTTGAGGATGAAAAGTAGTGCTAAGGCATAATTGAGAACCAAAAGCATGCTGGAGACCTCTCCACACCCTAGAGGTAAAACGAGGATCTCGATCAGAAATGATCGTCTTAGGAACTCCGTGAAGCCTCACCACCTCCTCCAGATACTGCCTCGACAAAACCTCCACTGAGCTCGACTCCTTGATAGCTCTAAAGTGGGCCAAATTAGTTAAACGATCCACTACCACCCATATTGCATCATGTCCTCCCATAGCTCGAGGTAAACCTGTAACAATGTCCATTGAGATGTCCTCCCACTTCCACTGAGGAATCTCTATGTTTTGGAGAAGACCACCAGGAACACGGTGTTCGACCTTCACCTTCTGGCAGACTAAACATCGAGACACACACTCTGCAACCATACGTTTCAGACCAGGCCACCAGAACTGACTCCTTAAGGATCGGTACATCTTCGTCACACCAGGATGTACTGCTAAGGGCGAGCTATGGAACTCTCGAAGAACTGTCTCACGCATCTCCAAGGGAACAAAAAGCATGCCATGATACAACACTCGGTGTTGTTCATCCTCCGACCAACCATCAGGGGCCTCTCCACAAACAACTCTATCTCTCCAAACTTCCACCTCTGGATCACCCAACTGAGACTCTTCCAACTTCTGCATTAGAGATGACTGTACCGTCAACTGGAAAAGACAACCTCTACCTCCAACCTCTTCCATATCAAGATGTAATGCTGACAGTTCCTCCATTACTCTCCAAGAGTCACCGGATTCACGCACAACATCACTACATGACTTTCGGCTCACCGCATCAGCAACAACATTTCCCTTCCCAGGTGTATACGATATTTCGAAGTCGTATTCCTGCAAGAACTCCATCCACCGACGCTGCTGCAAGTTCAAGTCCCGCTGAGAGAAAACATACCACAAACTCTTATGATCGGTGAAAACCACAAAGCGCTCGCCAATGAGGCAGTGTCTCCACAACTTCATCGCAAACACCACGACTGCCAACTCAAGATCATGGGTGGAATAGTTGCGTTCATGGGGACGCAATTGTCGGGACCCATAAGAAACAACTGAACATTGTTGCATAAGAACACAGCCTAGCCCCAGATGTGAAGCATCACAGAAAACATCAAACTGGACTCCCTCTGCTGGAAGACAAAGGACTGGAGCACTTACCAACTTCTCCTTTAGATATTCGAAACTGCCTGAAACTGATCAATCCATATGAAGGCTTGATCCTTCTTAGTCAAAGCCTTCAGAGGAGTCACAACTCGGGAGAAATTGGCTACAAACCTCTTATAATAGCCTGCGAGACCAAGGAAACTTCGCACCTCTAACACTGTCTTGGGGGCTTCCCTAGACACTACTACTTCTATCTTCGATGGATCCACAGCTACTACCTATTGGGACACAACATTCCCTAATAAACGAACTTCTCGAGCCCAGAACTCACACTTGGACAACTTCCCAAACAACTGATGTTGGCGAAGAACTCCCAAAACAGCTCTTAGATGCTCTTCATGCTCTTCTTTAGATGTGGAGTACACAAAGATGTCATCGATGAAAACCACAACAAACTTTTCCAGGAATTCACAGAACACAGCATTCATCAACCCCATGAAAACAGCTGGAGCATTCGTCACGCCGAATGGCATTACAACAAACTCATAATTCCCATGACGACAACGGAAAGCAGTCTTTGGGATATCCTCATCCTTTACACGCATTTGGTGATATCCTGACCGCAAGTTGATCTTTGAGAACCAACTTGCACCCTTCAGTTGATCGAATAGGTCATCAATCCATGGAAGAGGATAGCGATTCTTTATTGTCACATTGTTTAATTGAAGATAATCGACACAAAACCGCAAACTTCCATCAGCCTTTTTCACAAACAAAACTGGTGCACCCCACGGTGACATGATTGGTCGAACAAAACCACAATACAATAGACCATCAAACTGAATACGTAGCTCTCGTAACTCAGAAGGGGCCATTCTATACGGAGACATAGAGATAGGAGATGCTCCTGGCTGTAGCTCGATCCCAAACTCGATCTCTCGTCGAGGGGGTAATGCTACAACCTCTTTGGAAAATACATGAGGGTACTCCTCCACAACCCTAGGAAACGCAAAATGCTCAACCTCTGAAGAACATAACATCATCCCAGCCATCATGGATGATAAGGAAGGAACTCGTCTATGACTCATTCGAGGATCTCTCTCACCAAAAAACACCACTTCCTCTCCATCTTCATAAAATAAAATGACCTTCTTCCTGTAGCAATCCACAATAGCCTGCACCGAATACAACCAATCCATGTCGAGTATGACATCATATGGTTGTATTCGTAAACATAGGAAATCTCTCCAAGAGCGGTGTTTCCCCAACACTAGCTCACAGTCTCTACATACTTCAAACAAGTCAGCCCGACCTCCAACTGGCGTAGTCAACGCCAAGGGCACTGGAAGCCTCTCTACCTCAAGTCACAAAGCGTGGACCAGGGTAGGGGATATAAAGGAGTGTGTCACTCTTGAATCAAACAAGGCATACACCAAGGTAGAAAACAAGCAAAGGGTACCTCGAACGACATTTGGCTCGCCTGGGGCTGGCAACGCTAGAGCATGAAGCTGACCACGACCTCTTCCATGGCCTCTCGGACCCTGATGACGACCACCACCACGGCCACGCTCTACTCTCTGAGGACGGGGAGCGTCATGCGGATGTACTCTACCTGTTCCATCTACCCTCTAGTGATCTAAAGCTGGTGCAACCTACTGCTGCTGCCTTGGCTGGAATTGCCTCAACGGAGGAACCTGGAGTAGAGTGCCTGATGCACGATGACTGCTCTGAAAAGTCGGGCACTCCCGCTACTGATGACCACGACCACCACAAGAAAAACAAGCGCCTGGTCCCATGGCATAGGCCTGAGAGTTGCTGCCTTCGTAGAAATGATATAGGAAGGGCTGGGACCTACCCCCAGGTGAACGGAAACTCTTCTGTCCTGAAAACTGGGAACCCCGGACCACAGCTCTTCTTCATGAGGAATTATGACGATTCCCCTCTCGTGACGATCCAGTCCTAGCCAAAGTCCTCTCAACAACCTCTTCCCTCGCCAGCACCTCACGATATGTCTTTAGCATAAATGGGGTGACCTAGCACTGGATCTCTGGACGCAAAGCCTCCTCGAAATGCCTCGCCCTGGCCTCATCATCTGGTAACAGGTCTGAAGCATATCGTAGAATGTTCCTGAAATGGATTCCAAACTCTCGAACACTAGAGCTCCCCTGCCGAAGGGTGAGAAGCTCCTGGTGACTGGACACCTTCGCAGTCGATGAAAGAAACTCGACTCTAAACCTGTCTCGAAACTCCTCCCACGAGAACGATGACTCCTCACGATCACCGAGGAACAAGAACCACAACTGCCTTGCTGCTCCACACAGCATCGTCACAACCAAGGACACCCAGTGTTCCTTCCGAGCACGAATTGAACTGAAGCCTATCTCGACCTCCTCCAACCAGTCTTCTGTGACTGCATCTGAAACAGAGCCCTCGTACTTCTGTAGACTCTGGCGCTGAAACTCTCGAAGTGTCTTCCTCCAAGTGTCATCTTCATCAACCTCTACTCGGCGGTGATCTGTTAGAATAGCCTGCTGGGAATCTTCTGCGCAAACCTGATGAGGACGTCGACCTGGAGCCATACCTGTAAAATAACAACTGTTAGAACTCCTAAGCCTGGAATATGGAAGATTCACATTAATTAATTAATTGTTTTGTTTTATTAATTTCAGGTTACCTATCCCAAGGTCTACCCATTCAAACACAGGCGCAAAGAGTAATGATGCATGATCGTTTCCTAGGTCTCTACCCTACAACCAGTATAACTTTGTTTAGTAGCCATCATAATCTTAAAGGTCCATGCAACAGATCATAGGGGGTCCTGAACGCCTATGTCTCTACCGGTCTCCAGTGTTTACCCCACTTGCTAAACATGAATGACACCGTTGCCCTACCATCCCATGCATCCTCACTTGTGCCTAACTCCGAACTCCATCCTATCCCTCAACCAGAACTCTGATACCACTCTATCAAGACCCCCTCCCCACAAAGTGTACCCCTCCTGGTCCGGCAATGTTAGAAGAGAGATAATGACCCCCGAGTCCCGCCTCCAGTAGGCCCCGGGTTGGCGACTAGCACCGAGGGTATAATAAACATACGAATGGGAGGAATTACTCTCTAAGAGCACACATGGGGAAGAGAGAGATAGAATAGACTCCAATCAACTCCAAATCAGAACTGAAATATAAAAGAAACCCTATTACATATATGAAATGTCATGCAAAAGTACTACAACTGAAAGGGAAAACTAAAAGTACCCAAAAGAAAGTAAAACGGCAGCGACCACAAGCCCGAACAGCTCCTCCTCCAACCGCAAGCTAGTAGTAACCAGCTTGATCTCCAACCTTCTCCCAGTGACCTGAAAAATAGTTTATATGTACATAGGGTGAGTATAATAGTATACTTAGTAGGATCCTCCCCAAGCGTCTCGTGCAAAAGTAAAGAAAGCATGCTAAAGACTAGTGAACAACAACTGAAACTAAATCGTCACCTAAACAGGTATACTATGTTCGCAACCTCACCATGGATACTCTCACCAAGTAACGCATACAAGAAAATAGCATATAGTAAAGAATATCAAGGGTACCCCGCTACTACTTCACCATTGGTTTGCCACATTGCCCCAACGACATGCGTCCTGTGCATCTCTCTCCAAAGGCTTTCCCGCAGACACCTGGGCGAAGCTCCACAATATGCACCCTGTGCACCACATAGGGTTTCCTGCAGACACCTGGGCGAAGCACCACACCGTCCTCACAACCAAAAGTAACCAGGTAGTCTCCGGGAGCCACCACAGCTCGCATAACGTGTATCATACGTCTGGTATAATACCTCAAGCCATTACAGCCCATACTCCGAGTAAGGATCCTCAAGCCATCATAGCCTATACACGTTACACGTATAGTAGTCCGTAGGATACTATATCCAGAATATATGTGTGTGAATAACCACAAGCCATTACATCCCTCTACACACATATATGGGGTAACTAACCGTTGTGCCTCATGGCACAAGTATCTACCAAGAGAAGAGAGCGGAGCCAAAGGGGGGTAGTCAGCCATTCAACCTCCCATCAGAATGTTGGGAAAAACACCCCCCAGGGCTCAGAATCCCCAGGGTGTCAGTTGCCCATACCGACAGGGTGGAGTAGCATATAGAAACACAAAAAGTACAGAATATATAAGTAACTCACATCCACACTATGGGCATTACCTAGTCTTAGATACAACTGCAGCTAACGTCTCTCAGACTCCAGGCTGCTACTTCTAAGACTAGGTATCCTATAAGCACACAAACATTTGAAGAGATTTATTAGATTACTCTATTCTCATTTTATCAGTTCCACTGTACATGTATTAATTCTTTAAACATTAATTAAGAATGAACAATTCCACATTAAACTGAATTGGCATCACATTCAAAAAAAACTGCTCCTTTTTAAGATTCACATCACCTTTAAATTCCAGCATCTCCATCCCCGTGGATTTTTACCATTTAATCAAAAATTCATTACAGAATTACTTTTCCACATTCCTAGGCATTCTAGAAAAAACATCCTATGCTTCTAAACACAATGAAGGCTCAACACGGTGAGTAGATATACTACCCATCGAGTCTTTTCCACCTATAGAAAGAGCATATACCCATTCCCCCTCGAGAGGCTAAACACTGAAAGCACGTGGCATACCACGTGCGTCTTCGCCTCCTTCGAAAGAAGGGTAGCAAGACCAGCTGCCTTGAGCAGTAGGGAAAAGCAAACTAGAATAACATTCAAGAAAACCGCAAGAAACCAGCAACCACATCCATCCCATTCCATCACCCCCTGGTGTCCTCCCCGACACCCACATGCATAGCTGATGCATATCGCCACTCTAGGTGTCATCTACTGTCGTAACCACAAGGCCACCACGCCTCCACATATCACATCATCCATCCAGGCTCACATCACATCACAAGAAGCAGAAAAGCAACAATCACAACCATGGGCCCTTGACCCTTTAGCAAACAAGAGGGTAACTCAGAACCCCTTTAGAAATTCCCACATAATCTATTCTTTAATCCATATTGAATTGGCAGATTTATTATTTGTAGGTTCCTACCACGGATACCTAATCAGAAATCTATCACAATTAAATAACCATGCTTACTTCTCTAATTTGATTATCCTCAAATTAGAACAACTACAACAACGACAATAACCAGATTAATTTACATGCCTCTTTATCTTAAGCCAATTAATTAACAATTAATTCTGGCTTTACATTCATTATCAATTTCTATCATGAACGAACAACAAATCAAAGAAAACATAGATATCACTATATCTAGGAAAACATGAGGAAAACCATTATCACGGTATAAAGCAACAACATGCGATCAACTAATTCTTTTAATCCGGTTCAAGTATTTAATTAGGTCAATTTCATTGTGATCCAAAGGGATAAATCATGCTAATTCTACGTTTTCACATATAAAATTAGAGAAGCCATGAATCCCCTACCTCAAACAGTTCCTCATGTTCTTTATCCACACAACAGGTCACAATCCTCCCCTCGTGACAACTGCATCCACCGAAGGATGCTGCGGTATGACAGTACCAACCAACCCCAAGAAAACCCATTAGAATCTTGGAAATTACATGGTATAATTATGGAAAAGATGATAGGAGAAGATGAACCCCAAAAGAACGACGATAAAACATACATTATATCGAAGATTGATCGACACGGCTCAGTTGCATCCAAAACAGAACAGAACCATTCCTAGAGGTAAAGATTGATTGTGCAACTCCTACGGAAAGGATTGAAAGGTTCTAGCGTCTCTTAGCTGAGAAAAAATGGAATGAACAAGGGAGAATGATATCTCGTCCCTTTTTAAGATTTAATGGGGCGACTGTTTAGGATTCGGTTAATTCTCCATTAAAAATGGATCGCATTAACCCACACAGTTTGACCAAGTAAATACATCCTGGCCTTAGGAAAAATTAATATAGGATTTATGGCATTTGAATCGGCCTTAAGAGTCCTTAAAAGAAGGCTTTAAATTTATTTTACGTCAAAGGAAATGTCAAAAGGGGAAAAACTATAGGAGTCTGGAAATACTGTTCACCCACTGTTACTGTACATGAAACCGATCTGTGAAACCGATTTGTGAAACCGATTTGTGAAACCGATCTATCACACCGATCTGTGAAACCGATCTGTCACACCGATTTGTGAAACCGATCTGTCACACAGATCTGTGAAACCAATCTGTCAGACCGATCTGTGAAACCGATATGTCAGACCGATCTGTGAAACCGATCTGTCACACCGATCCGTGAAACTGATCTGTCAGACTGATCTATGAAACCGATCTGTCACACCGATCTGTGAAACCGATCTGCCAGACCGATCTCTGAAACCGATCTGTCAGACCGATTTGTGAAACCGATCTGTCACACCGATCTGTGAAACCGATCTGTCACACGGATCTGTGAAACCGATCTCTCAGACCGAACTGTGAAACCGATCGGTGAAACCGATCTGTGAGACCGATCAGTGAGACCGATCTGTCAGACCGATCAGTGAGACCAATCTGTTTCTGTTCATAAAACTAGAAACACTTTTCACAGAACTGAAAAAATTGTCAAAGTGTTGGGGATAAGTCCCCTTGACCTCCCAGAACACCTCGAACACCAACATTTCACAAAGTAATGGACCGGAGAGGTCCGGGCCATGACAACCATACTCACCATGTTAGAAAGTGAAATAACATGCATCTTAAAATATGAGGATTTTAATTAGAATCAAGATATTACACTTCAATGTTATTATGTAAACCACATATAAAGAATATTATTTCATAACATGGAATATGTCTCAAAGAAGGTGAATTGAGACAAAACATTATTAACGATTTGGTAAATTTTAAAAAATAATCTCCATGAAAGGATGATAATAGAACAGATATGAAAATACCCATAATTTTATGTACATGAATAATATAATACAACCATGGAAATTATAAACACCAAACTAAAGGAATGGGTGGTGAATAAATCATGTATCTCACAGAAGTAAAAAAGCGATATGAAATCCCATTACCTTGTTTCTTGTCTCTCACCAAAATTATCAAAACATATTTTATAATAAATATACATTTATTATAAATATTTAAAACAACCATAATATTACTTATAATAACATATATGGTTTTATTATGGATTTATATTAGGAGATTATTGACAATTCTATGTTATGGGTTCACTTAAGGTAATATCCGCTTGGTTTCTCTCAGGTGTATTAATTTGTTATATATTTGGACCTTATATTTAAATAATTATATCAATTATGTAAAGAAATATTTAAATATAATTTATATTATGTACATATTTATTTTAATAATCTATATTATATAGTGGTATGAAACAAAATACATCATTAATGGAGACAGTAAGACATACGTATGCATGAACGTTATTTACGTTTAATTTTTATGTTGAAAGAAAGAACGTAAAAGAAATATGTATATATATGTATATGATTAATAATTTATATTTATTATATCATATATATCATATATATTCACTAAAACCTTCCTTGATACATTCCTTGTAGTTTTTTAAACAAATCACATCGCTTTGAGAGGCGGTAGTCCACAGTTCCTCAAGAAAAATTATCATATTAACACAAAATGAAATGTATAAAGGAATGTGTCAAAAAATAATTAAATAACATTAAATAAATAATTAATATAATTTATAATATATATCCAAAGAGTTTCCATAATAATTTTTACCATGATACGTGGTAAGGATATATGAACAATCATCATTTAGTGATGTAGTAATTCATCGTTCACGTAAACTGTATGTTTATTACCTATTAGATGGATGTATGTGTAAGTGTAGGAAAAAATATTAGCAAAAAAACATCAAATTATATTTCTTATAATTTCATTGTTATACAATAATATAATAAAGAGATTAGAGAGGGTGGTGAAATAAAATAATAGTAAGGAGTTTGAGAGAATATGTTACCTCTTAATCGGATAACTCCTTCGGATTTATACCAAAAGGATTCCTTGTATTTATATATGCTTCAGGATATTATTATATGAGAAAGGGAGGGATTTTTTGAATTTTATTTGGATGATATTTTATGAACTTATGTGGTTTGAGAGGTGTGAAGTTGGGGGAGAGGTGGTGGCCTTTTTAATGGAGAAGGAGTGACACTCTTGTAATATTTTGGAAAATGGAAACCCAACCCAAGACATTAATGCAAGTGGATCCAATAATGGTAAAATGATTCTAAAATGGAAGATATGTTCTAAATATGTCCATATAATTTATTTTTGACATGTTTATAGGTACTTTTGGGTCTTAAATTTAAGGTTTAGTCCACAGTTAAGCTTATTTTTACCTTAATCGACGTAATTAATATTAATTACATTCAAAAATATTTTGGTCATAAAATAAGTTTAATTAAAACAAATTATAAAATATTATATTTCCAAATATGGAATCCATTTTTCAAACTTCAATAACATAAGTGTCATTAACTTGATTAAATTTAATCTCACGGTCGGGTCAAAAATGCATGTTTTAATATAAAAACATTCAAAATTTTGATATGTTTTTATACCCAATTTCAATTTTAAATTGATCTCAAAGACCTATATTATATTAATTTATAAAAATATTATATGAATAATCTTGTAAAATAATTAAAATTTTATATTATCCAAATAAATAAATTAGATGAAAAGTAGTTTTAAACTAAAATTCAGTATTTTTAAATATTAATTAAAAAAATTAAACATTATAGAAAAACAACAAAAACATATCCTATCCTAATTTTTACGTTTCAATTTAAAATATGATGTTTATTTTGACATATTTAGTCCAAAAATGTTCAAAAACTAGGATTTAAAGTGGGTTTCTCATTAAAAGTGGGTTAAACTACATTTATAAAATTTTGTCTATTCTTATATTATATATATAAAATATATTAAATCAATATAAAAAATATTTTATTAAATATATAACATATATATTACATTAATATCACTCACTAATTGTATTTAATTAAATTTATTATGGTAAAATAGTTTTTTCAAACAAAAACAAATACATTTCTTTTTGACATTCAATCAATTATCATATTAATATATAATTAATAGGTAACCTATGACTTCATATAACATTTTTGTAAACCATATGCTTTCATCACTTCATGACTTATAATTTAATATCTAGGTTATATATTTTTATATTAAATATTCGTATTTTAATAATATATTATTTTCTGGTAAACCTTGTTCATGCATGTTATGAATGCCATCGAGGAAAGTCAATGTTGTGTGTAATATAAGCTAAACACATGTTTTGTGTAAAGAAAGATAAATTTTAAGTTGTTTAAATATCGTTATTAACTTCGTTATACATATAATGCAAGTCGACCATAGTAATTTATTATAAAATAAACCAATATCATTGTTGCGGAAAATGAAAAATATCAAAAAGGATAAATTATTTTTAAAAAATAATTTACAAAATCTCATGATGTTACATTGTACCACCCCATAAAATAAATTTATCCCTCAAAATTAGTCTGGGTTATCAAAGGTTTAATAATTGAATGAATCATGTATAGAAACCCACATCTCAAAAATAGATACTAAAACATCCATTAAAAAGTGAATGTTGGAACTATAATGGTTACCTAAGGTAATATATAACTAGGTTTACACATAGAAGAACATAAGTTGGGAGTAAATATTTGTCATGGAAGAAAATCATAAACAATTATAGGGACTTATTGAGGCCAAAAAATCACAAACAAGTGAATTATTAATGAAAATTTTAGGGAAACAAGTCATAAATTTGTGATGATTTAAAGGGTAATTGGTTCAAAATAATTAAGGTATTATGATGAAAATTTTATTTTATAATTATCTTAACATTGAGTAATTGTTTTATTGACTAAGATTATAAGGAAATGTACACACATGGTAAATTTTTATAAACAAATTCTAATTCTTTTTTTTATTTTATCTATTTTTAATTAATCCATTACATCAATAAATGGATGTTTAGAAATTTACTTTGATGCTTGAAGTTCTAAAATAAACATTTAGCAGATCATAGGTCCCATAATAGAATGATATATATAAATATTTGTCTCTAAATATTCTTAAAAATAAAAATGGTTAATACACTAATATGTAAACATAAAAAAGTAACAATACTTATGCATTATTAATAATTAATCAATAAAAATAATCATAAGTTAACCACGACATCCTGTAGGCGAGTGGTAGGTGTGAAACCCTTATCGTCCTTCGGTCATGGGTTCAAGACCCATGATATTTTCGGAATTGATTTTTTTTCACCCTAAATAAATGATGACCTTTTCTAAAACCACATCAATTTTATTTATAAAATAAATAATATGGACATCCTAAAAATAAGTTAAATCACTATATAGCCTTTAACAGGGGAATTCATTACAAAATCATTGCATAAATACTTACTCTGATGTTTAACTTAAAATTTTCATTAATGATTTACCATATAAACCTTTTAAAGATGAAAATGAAAAATAATATAAAGAAATTAATGAAATCATCTTAACATTGATTCCATTGTATATAAAAATGTAGATCTTGATTGTTGTATTTCAAACATGTGAATTCCCTCATCATATATTCTCTTGAATCATCGTAATAACCTGAGTTACTATAACTACTGTTGGAAAACATTCATTGTTCATTATTCCAATGGTTACTGGATATATTATACAAATCCAAGACGTTGTAAACTTTATCCATGATAATTTTTACTACTATTTAAATAAACACTTTATGAGTTATTTGGTAATCAATACCATAAAATTTACTTGTATCAAATATATATTTATCCAAACAACATTATTCTAACATGAATAACATATTAAGGGTTATTTTTCCAAAAATCATTTTTTTTAATTGAAATCATCTTCCCATTAAATCACTTTTCTATTCCATCAAATCCATTCTACGTATTTTTATAAATCATTAGCCTAAAAACACAAACATACCCATCCATATATATTTTATCTTTCATAAAAAATAATTCATGAATACAAATATATAAAAAAAATTATTATTTTACTTCATCATTATCCTTTAACAGGGATACTGCATCCTATTACACAATACAACTTTTCTTTCACATTTCATATGTAGTCACGTCATTATCCACAATTAAAACATTAATCCCACCATCCTGCTAATTTTATTTAGTAGATTTCCTCTTGGGACTTCTAGTTTCATTATTACCATTTATTACACTCTTAAAAACACTTATCCTTCGATGGTTCCGTTGAGTGGCCAATATTATTATCCATTTTGTTAACCAAACTCTTCATTTTCCTTTACACTAAATTGATTTATGTCCTTATGAACCCCCCAAAAATATTCTTGTTATACTAATACATTCAATTATAGGATTATTTCGACATTATTGACACAAAGGAAACCAAATCTTCTTTCACCCATGTTATCTGTTCCCTGAACTCTTAGTGGACTCCTTCTTTCTCTTCATTGGGGAGTCCAAGAGGGGGTTAAGGTATATATTTTTAATAATGGTCTATGAAATATTATTAGGAATTATAACAACATATTTTACACCAATGATCATCCCACTTGACTTCTCATCAGAAAATAGTCTATCATATTCAATATCCATCTTGTTCATTCCTATTCCCTCCATTGAATAAAACCGAAATAATAGTTTGAGCATGAAATATCATAGAATAAAACCACATAGTCATGAAAATAATTACTCAATGGATGTTTAAATCATGATTCCTTACTTAGTTTATGACACCCTCATTTTATCCAAGGTTATTCATAGATAACATATATTTAAATCTTTCGTGATGGTTCGTGAAGAGTTTTTTGAATTCCCGAAGCAATGCCCATATAATTTTCAAAGTAAGTGAGCAAAAGGCCCGTTTTCGTATACCATATTACCCCGAGTCAGGACCAAAACATCTTGTCAGAGTTTTTAACCCTACGAACATCTCTGTGAGAGCCCTATTTTTTCTAGAGCAACACTAGCTTTTAGTATCTAGAAATGGGTATATTTATAGGAAACCAATCACTCTATCCTTAAACAAAATTCGAAGAAATTTTCCTAACCATTTCCTAATCTTATGAATTATCCTTAGACATGTTCTTAGGGTTATCACTGTAGTTTTCTCATCCTTTCTTCCAATGGTTAAATACAAATTTTCTTCATTACATCCTATAATAACCGAGTCTTAACATACATAGACAATACATCACTTATGTGGAATACATAAACATTAAAAAAATAGATTCCCAAATACTGTATTAGTCCAATTCTTTTGGAAACATGGAATCATAAACAATAGTATATGTATGGGAAAAAATTATCTCCCACTAGGTTCTTATTGAATGGAAACCTTATTAAACATATCAAAAATAATAAAAATATTCATAACATGGAAACATAGAAAGGGGTGATCTTAGATGCTTAGTATGGGTAAATAAGGGAGATATATAAGAATAAAAATGAGCATAAGGGTACGAGAATAAGGTCAAGAAAAATATAAGACCATACCCTACATATCAAAGATCACAAACATGAATGAGTTCGTAAATCTTGACAGTTCATATGACATGAATTATAAAGAAATAAAGAACATAATCTATTAAATCATAAAATAGGAATAAAAGAATTAATTATGGGAAACAAAGAGAAAAATAATATTATTTCCATAGTAGCCAATTAATTACTTCCAAGACCATATTATTAGTATGGGTTCACTAATAAGATCATCTTGGTAGTCATGTTTCACTCCCATTCCCAGGTGAGTAGCATGAGTTCACTCTTTATTTCATCTTGGTAGTCATGAATCACTCCCATGACCATCTTAGTTTTCAAGGTTCAATACCAAGACCATCTTAATCTATCTAATGAGATTTAAATATTTAACTAATTCATTATTTGGAGATATAAGTCCATACCATATCATAATGAAATCAAACATATATGTTCCACAAAATCATAAAAAATTATATGATAAACCATGATATGAAATTAGTGTCATAAAAATGTAGTCATATCTTAACCTGTGAAAAAAAGACAGGTTTCGTAATCAGTTCATCAAATCATAACCCATTAAAGGAAGCGAGTTTCAAAGGCATATAATCTGTCGAAGAGAAAAGTGTACCATAAGGATCATCCCATGAAAACATAAAACATTTAAGAATGAATATGAATGGAACCATTGGGTCAGTTCCTTAAAAGAATGAGTAACCTCAATAAATGTCATCATATGTGTTTAAAAGCATGCAAATATATTTTGAAATCATTTAGTAGGTAAAATATCATTTCTTCATGAAATATACCTTTCAAATAGCAACAAAAATTTTGAAAAAAAAATCTTTAAAAAAATATAATAGATGTTTAAAAGTTTTTATAAAACCATTTATCAGAAAATAATTTTAAAACTTATAAATAAATCTTTAAAACATTTAAAGAAACATTTTTCATTTGAAGACTTATAAATGTAGATTTTAGAAAAATATTAAAAACTATTCCTTTAAAACTTATAAAGAAATATTTGAAAACATATTGAAATCAATTTTCCTTCAAAACATATAAAAGATGCTTTAAAAAAAATTGAAAATTATTTTCTTAAAAATTTATAAAATAATATTGAAAACATTTCGAAAAATAATTTCTTTGAAAAATAAATTTTGAGATTATAAAGAAATCATGAAAACATTTCAAAACTATTATTTGAAAATTACATTTAAAATCATTTTCATAAACATTATCATTTTAGTCATGCAAATAATCTTTATAGAAACAATAGAGGGTAAATCTGTTCATATCGTAGGAGTTAAGAGAAATTTTAATTTTTCACAGAAATAGGTAATAAAAATTCCATGTTTGGAAATAGATAAGAAGAATCCTTTGAAAAAAATTGTAAAATAAAAAAAGGAAACATTTCATTTAAATATTATAGGAGAATAATATAATATTCTTGGAATCCCTTTTTAGTAAACATAGTTTTTAAAGAACATGGATTTCTAAAAGAAGAGAGGGTAATGTTGAGCTTTCTTAAAATTGCATTCATAACAATATTATATAACAAAGGGTTGAAAAATGTAACCAATACGTGACAATATAATGGATAACTAGAGGATAATAAATTTCATGAATGTAGTTGAGATATGAATTCCATGATTTCAATAAGGGAAGCAAAATCCTAAATAATATCGAAAAGTTATGAGATTGTTTCAGTAAACTCTTCTCACTTGGTAACTTTGAACCATAATCCCCATATAAGAAAGTGAAATTACCTAAATAATATCATACAATTAAAATAAGGATATTCATGATAGAACATTTCATAGGTAGTGCATGCACCTCATATAAAAATTATATGTGCATAACATGTCATGTCTTTCAAAGATGGTAAATTGAGTCAAAACTATCTTTAAAAACATGAAAAATTTGAAACATAATCCCCATAAAATGAAGATAATAGAATGGATATGAAAATACCCATAATTTTCATTATAATAATCAAATAATACATCCATGGGTAGTATAAACACTCGAAAAAAGCAATGGGTGGTGAATAAAGCATGTATCTTAAGAAAATAAAAAGTGAGATGAAATTCCCTTAGTTTGTGTATTGAATCTCTATATACTCATTTAAAACTATTATATGATAAATATGAATTTATTATAAATCTATAAATGAACATTATTCTAAATTCTAATACCATATATTGTTTGAATATTGATTTATATTTCCCACTAGTAACAATTTTATGGTTAGGTTTCACTTCATGTAATATCTGCTTTTTTCACATGTGTATTAATTTTATATTTAGATAGTAATTATATTTATATAATAATCCAAAAAATGTAAATAAACATTTAAATATAATTTATATTTAGTATATTTTTGTTAAAAAAATCCATAGAATAGAGAACTATGTAATGGAGTACACTGTTTATGGAGACGGTTAGCCGTACGTATGCAAGTATGCTATCTCCAGTTGATTATCATGTTGAAATATAGACATTAAAATAAATAAATATATATATATATATAATTATTAAATTATCTTTATTTTATAATAAATATCAAATATATTTTTTAGAGACCCTAAAAATTTAAGGAAAATTTTTACGTAATTTTCTTTGGGATTTTACAAGAACGCAGTTTCTGACGGCGCCTGATTCCGAGGCCCGGTGTGCCCGGAATCAATTTCTGAATTTAGGCTTAGGTACGTTTAGTGAACGAATGAGCGGGATTTTCTAACTTTTGAACTGGTGCTCAGAATTGAAATCTGATGGCACCGATGAACTCGCAGCACCGGTAATTGCTTAAGAAGACACCTTTCTGAAGTTTCATTTTCTCGGGATGTGTTGTTTAAATAAGTGAGAGATAATAGTATAATTGTTTTACAATTATATTTTTCTTCTCTTGTTAAGTGGATTAAGCGTTGTGTCACAACACTTTTCCCCTCTCTTATGTGGTTATAACCTAAGTAAGGGAGTTGGGGGTGGGACTCACTTGTAGTAAACTACATGTGTGAGGATTAAGGTGGGGTGGGGCCCACATGAGCCCAACCCCTCACATTCTTCTAACATTCATAACCCTTTCCCTCTTTTTTTTAACTCTCAAAGAAAACCCCCTCTTTTAATTAGGTAATATACCCGCACCCCCCTTTAATTGAAAAGTCAACTCTTTAATTGTGTAGGTTTTTCAGGTAATTAATTCTTGGATTCGTTTGAATTTCAAATGAATTCCTTTGGCTTGTGTGTTAATTAAATAAGACTAAGTCTTATTTCATGGGAGGATAGTTGATGGTGCAAAGGGATTTGGGGAGGAAAGATCTAAGTTTCGAAGGACGTTCTTCCTCCTTGAAGAACGCGAAGAACGCACCGTCACTGACGAAGAACGCCGACCTCCGATGAAGGATGACGGTGAGAGACATCTTCCTCAGAGATCGCCGACGCGACGCTGTATACCGCGACACCAACGACCCTTTACTTTCACGATTCCTTCTTCCGCGATGAACCTTCATTCAACAATTACATCAGGTGGGGGGATTATTTTGAGAATGGTATTATTCCCTTGGTTGTTCTTTATAAAACAAAGAACCCGGATCAACTCATCATTAATTTGATCCGCGAATGTTTCATTTTGCAGGTTGGAATATTGGTATGATTCTTTTTATTTAAGAGGTTGTAGGGGTTTATTTATTTAGTTTGTTCCTGATTACTTCATCGTTTGTTTATCATCTATTTTGAACTGGCTGTTATCGCAATAACGGGAGGAGGTCGGACCACACAAACACGGCCGACCCTCCTCCCCCTTTTGGTTGATTTTTGTTGCAGCTCGTGTAAGGCGACGCGATGCCGAAGCACCGTGCGGAAAATGTTAAAGAAAGGGTGGAGAAATGCGACGCCGTCGTGCCATGCCACTGGAAACAAACTATTCCACAGCACCGTCATGCCGAGCCAAAGAACCTTGAAGGAATCTCGAAGCACCGCGGACGGAGTGGGGCTGTGGCGGAGGGGCGCGACACCGTCGCGCCGGGCCGGACGGACCATGGCCGCGGCCAGTTTTTGGCCGCGGCGGAGCAAGGGAATCGGCGGCCGGTTCCGGAACACCAATGTCAAAGCAGGGGGACCGGCCTTGCCAGTCCCGTGTCGGCAGCAGCCGACCGGACAGTGCGGGCCGACCGGTCAGCGGAAGAGCTGGGGGTTACAAACCCTTGACGGCCAGCTCGAGTGGCCCCCCATTATGGGGCCGCAGTTATAGAAACGGGGGCAGGTGCCCCCCCCTCATTGGCTTGGCCGTTCGGCCAAGCCACCTAGCCAGTGCGCCGGGCCGGGCCGAACCTGGACCTGGGTCGGGTCTCCCCAGTTCGGGCCGACCTAGGGGGGGTCGGGCTGGGCCCAGACCCCCCATTTCGGACTGTTTCCGTTCGAACGCCCATATATTGGGCTAAGGACCTCCAATCGACGCACTGTTAGTTGCGTAGCGATTTTTGGATCGAGAAGGTCGTTTCGGTATATTACACTCAAGCTTTCAGAGGACTTTTGGTTCGTCTGGGTTGGTTTGGATACGAAACCAATCGGGCCCTCGGAGCGGAAACACTTATATCTTGAGCTCCAGACGTCTGATTGACGTGTCATCAACTTTGTTAGATTCCTCTTGTTGAGACGGAACTTTTGGCATACTTCACTCAAGATTTGGATGCAGTTGGATAGTGGAGGGGTTGGATTGTACCCGAAATCCAACCGGGCCCCTGGAACGGAAAAACTGATAACTTTCAGACCGGATGTCCGTTTGACGAACCGTCAGCGGCGTTGGTGATCACATGGAGAAACGGTCCCTATGAGTATACCCTATGAGTGTTTGGGGTATAGTTGAGATATGTCCGGGTTGGTTCGCACACGGAACCAACCCGACCCCTAGGACGAAAAGACTAATAAATCACAGACCGGGCATCCGATTGACGCGCCGTCTATTGCGTTGAGACCCCTATGATGATTCAGTCCTTTGAGATACTTCTTCGTGGTACTTTGAGATACTTGGAGTATCGACCTGTAGCTCGTAGATCGGACCCTCCCGGAGATGAGCGTACGGAGTACAGAGACCGTGTAGCTGGCTGAGACCTCACGACTGCTTGACCGACTCGACTTGGAGTGAGTCCACTAGCCCAGTGGACGGAGCACTACTTTGTTTGGGTGCAGACCCATGGCGGACAGAGCACTACTGTGTGACAGTGCAGACCCGCGGTACTCGTCTCGATAGTACCTCTGTAGGCTATTATGTGGTGTGCACTACTCTTTTTGGGTGGCATACCCCGTCGGGAAGCACTACTTTGTTTGGTTGGCTGACCCGCGGTACTCGACAGGAGGAGTACCTCAGCAGTCTTAGGTTAGTGAGCAGTACATCGGAGTTGTGACATGACCACTGTACACTCCAGAGATGGGGCTCTTTAGTAGTTACGGGTTCGATAATGAAAATCCTGGTTTGAGCTGAGTCTATGACCTTTTTGTTTACGTCATGATTGAGATGAATCACTTGATAACATAGGTATATGTATGGGCATATACCTGGGTAGTGGTTATCCATGGATTTCATAATCTTTGTGTTTCCTCATGATTGAGATGGTTTACTTGATAACTTAGGTATCTGTATGGGAATATACCTAAGTAGAGGTTATCTATTGAGATTTTCATTGTGGTTATCCATGTTGGTTTTAGTGAGACCTTGAGGGTCTCGGGGTCCCAACTGAGTATCGTATAATCACCCCTGCACAGGCTATGCCCGCACCTCGTTGTGTTGGTTGCAGACGACGTGCAGTGCTGATAGAGGCCGAGTATTCAAGGACTGGACGATACCTGGAGGTGGAACAGACGACAAGTCAGTATCCGGTGGTGGACTTCACGGGGAGACGACACTCAGAGGAGGTCGACAGGCGAGAAAGTTATGGAGGATATCTGTATATACCCTTCAGGTAGGATCTGTGGTGGACGATCCAGGAGCTGTGTTATCTGTACCTACCCCTCAGGTAGGATCCGAGGAGGACAACCCAGGAGCTGCTTCCTTTCTTCCATCTGTTTGTCTTTTTCTATTGTACTTTCATTCAGTTGTATCTGTACTTTCAGTTGGGTTTGTATTTTGGCCCATTCACTTTTCAGTACATTCTTTTGTACTTACTGTTTTAATTCCTCTTGTACTCTGTGGTGTTTTGTTTACTTTTATAAAGGCAGTGCCTTCCCAGTTATCGGGATTTATGCCTTTGGTGCTAGTCGCCAGCCCCTGGCCTATGGAAGGCGAGCTTGGGGTAGTCACAACACGGGCCCCGAGGACGGGTCGTGACAAATTGCTATCAGAGGAGTTCAGTTCTACCACAGAACTCAGGACTCTGATCTTTTTTCTATGTGAAGCAATATTGTTAATGGTACCGAGTGTGGTCTTCAGTTCAGGGATTCCAGTGTTTGTGCGGGTGGCCGACGTATCCATACACCAGGACCTTGACAACTGATTTCCGACTTTGTGCACGAAAAGCATTGATTGTGTGTGTGTTTTCAAAGCTTTCCATTAAAATAGCTCAAACCAGGTCATCTCACTAGGTATAAACGTTTGACCATGTCACGTTGTTTCTTTCAGGATGCCTTTACACGAATGACCAGCTAGAGCCCAGAGGGATGTGCGTACTGACAGCCTGCCGAGCGATGAGGCTTCGGTACAGGGCCCTCTTGCAGTTGAGGCACCAGCAAAGGCACTAGCAGTACTACCATACGTTGAGCCACCGATGCCACCAGCCCCAGCAGTAGGTGATGCATGCCACTTGAGCACGCTGCACGAGTTCCAGCGCCAGAGGCCACCCAAGTTCCGGGGAGAGACGGACCCTCAGGTGGCTGAGGATTGGGTGTAGGCTGTGGTGAGAGTCTTCAGGCTAGTGGGGACGCCAACAGACTTCATGGTGATCATTTCTGCCAACCTTCTTCAGGCAGCAGCAGGAAGGTGGTCGAGCCACTTGTTCCAGTTTTCCGATGGGATGACCTTCACATGGGGAGACTTCGAGACCTTCTTCAGGGTGTAGTTTGTACAAGTAGCTCTGCACCCCGAGCGTGTTCAGGATATAATGCCTTTGACTCATGTTTATCGATCAGTATCCGAGTCATCTGTAGGCAGTAGATAGATGATTCATAGTTTCAGGGGGACCAGAACAGTAGTTGGGTGACCTCGGATTTTAGGATCGGTGGTGTGGGGCACCCGGGGTGGGGTCAGAGCTAGGCGTGCCAGAAACGGACAATGTTTCTCCTGCAGAAGGAAGGGTCACCTAGCACGTGACTTTCTGAATCCTCGCACAGTTGATCCGCAGGTGTTGGAGGAGCCACCGAGACAGAAGCAACGGTGGGTTCTTGAGCAATAACCGAGCAGTGGACAAGGCAGTAGAGCTCTAGGAACAGGTGGACAGGAGCAGAACTAGTGGATATATCCCTTGTACTTCTAGTTCCATGTTGCTGTTGTATTCGTGTCTTTGTACTATGAGCTGCAATAATAAAAAGACACTTATCCTTGTGATGTTTGCTTTACTATCCTTTTGTTTGGTTGATACTCAGTGGTCCCGGTTAAGACTGTTGACTTGACCCTCACTTTCGAGATTTCTACTAGAGGAGACCCATTGTCCTCACACTGATGCCGACAGTGTGACTCGACCCTTGGAGGCGAGAGTGACAGTTGGATCTCTTGGTAGTAACGTTGAGGCCTTACGACATCATCCATGGCATGAATACATCATTCATGTCAGGATTGACTGTATTAGGCAATGGGCATGGTTTATCCAGGGTATGAGACTGAGTTTCTCTTTTAAGAAAAGGAGAAATCTTAGCAGCTCTTACAAATTGTAGGCAAAGAAGGTGCAGATCATCCAAGAGAGGATGAAGACTACATGGTGCAGTAAGAAACATGAAACCGGCGCCAGTCTTAGAGACTCGAACGTGTTAAATGTATCAAGAAGAGGAAGCTTTAAAGAGAGATGAGTCTGGGAAACAGCAGACGTGGAGGCAGATCTAGGAGAGAAACATGAGGTGGTGTTCGTTGTAACATGCTACAACCACCCGCCTTAGTTGTCCCCATCGAGCTCCGGGAGCTGGAGGGCAGGGGAAGAGAGTGGCTGTATGCGGTCAGGGAGAGTGACCTAATGGCTCTAAGAAAGATTCATGGGGCAGTCTGTGTCCACTACTAGCTGTCATAGTAACAGAAGTTGATATGAATCATTCCTTCCTTCCATGAATCTTGTCCCAGACCTAGAGTTTCTAGTAATCCGTGGACTTGACCCTCACGTCTGGAGATACCTTGGGAGGATACTCGATAATCACACTTACGCCGACGGTGTGGTCAGACCCTGTAGGTGAGAGTTTCGGTTGGAATCTCTTGGTGGCAGCATCGAGGCCTTATGACGTTGGATTGAGTATGGACTGGGCAATCACAGTTCATACACAAATTGAAGGTATTAGGCGAAAAGGGTTTGGTTTAATTACGACGTCGGGATGGGTTTTCCTTGGTAGGAGAAAAGGAAACCCCAGGAAGCACAGGATAAACTCATGCACAGGAGGGTGTGACCGATCACTCTTGATTCGGGCAACCTTATCCTCGTGGCGGCAGTCATTTTGAGTTTCTGTTCTAACAGGAATTGGAGAACTCTAGAGTTCGAGGAAGACAATCACATCCTTATACGGGTCTCACCTCGACGAGGTTTACAGAGATGTGGCCAAGGTGTCAAGTTATCTTCGTGGTTCAACGGACCTTCTTAGGTCCTCAGCTAGGTAGGCGTGGTGGTTTACCACTTTACCCATCCACCTTAGTTGCACCTGGTGCACGACGATTTCCACCTATCTCAACTGAGGAGATACGTGCTCGACCCTTCGCATATCATCGACCATGAAGAGATGGACGATGGTGATGGGGTGACTTTCACGAAGGTTCCTGTGGGGATCGAGGATCGATAGGAGCTGATCCTATGAGGATGGTCGATTCCTCGGGTGCTCTTTCTTTCGTAGTACGGGAACCTCCAGGTAAGCACATGGGAGCAGAAGGCTCAGATGCGTGCCCAATACCGCTTTTGTATCCCTAGATTATATTAAAGCTTTACGAGGACGTAAATCCCTGAGGTGGGAGTAATGTAAAGACTCGTAAAAATCAAGGGAAATTTTTCTTAATTTTCTTTTGGATCTTACAAGAACACAGTTTTTGACGGCGCCTAATTCTGAGGCCCGGTGTGCCAGAAATCAATTTCCGAATTTAGGCTCGGGTACGTTCCGGGAACGAACGAGCGGGATTTACTAACGTTTGAACCGGTGCTCATAATTGAAATCTGAGGGCACCAATGAACTTGCAGCGACGGTAATTGCTTAAGAAGACCCCTTTCTGGAGTTTTGTTTTCTTAGGATGTGTTGTTTAAATAAGTTAGGGATAGTAATATAATTTTTTTTCAATTATATTTTTCTTCTCTTGTTAAGTTGATTAAGTGTTGTGTCACAACACTTTTCCCCTCTCTTATGTGGTTATAACCTATGTAAGAGAGTTGGGGGGTGGGACCCACTTGTAATTAACTACCTGTGTGAGGATTAAGGTGGGGTGGGGCCCACATGATCCCAACCCCTCACCTTATTCTAACATTCATATCCTTTTTCCCTCTTTTCTTTGTAACTCTCAAAGAAAAACCCCCTATTTTAATTAGGTAACGCACCTACACCCCCCATTAATTGAAAAGTCAACTCTTTAATTGTGTAGGTTTTTCAAGCAATTAATTCTTGGATTCTTTTGAATTTAAAATGAATTTCTTTGGCTTGTCTTTCAATTAAATAAGACTAAGTCTTATTTCATGGGAGGATAGTTGATGGTGCGAAAGGATTTGGGGAGGAAAGCTTTAAGTTCTGAAGGAAGATCTTCCTCCTTGAAGAACGCGAAGAACGCACCGTCACCGATGAAGAACGCCGATCTCCGACGAAGGATGACGGTGAGAGACGTCTTCCTCGGAGATCGATGACGCGACACTGTGTACCGTGAAACCAACGACCCTCTCCTTCCACGACGCCTTCTTCCGCGATGAACCTTTGTTCAACGATTACATCATGTAGATGGATTATCTTGAGAATGGTATTATTCCCTTGGTTGTTCCTTCTAAACCAAATAAACCAGATCAACTCATCATTAAGTTGATCCGTGAATGTTTTATTTTATGGGTTGTAATATTGGTATGATTATTTTTATTTAAGAGGTTGTAGGGGTTTATTTATTTCGTTTGTTCCTGATTACTTCATCGTTGGATTATCGTCTATTTTGAACCGCCTGTTATCGCAATAACAGGAGGAGGTCGGACCGCACAAACATGGCTGACTCTCCTCCCCCTTGTTGGTTGATTTTTGTTACGGCTCGTGTAAGGTGGCGCGGTGCCGAAGCACCATGCAGAAAATGTTAAAGAAAGGACGGAGAAACACGGCGCCGTCACGCCGCGCCAAAGAACCTTGAAGGAACCTCGAAGCACCGCGGCCGGAGCGGGGCCGTAGTGGAGGGGTGCGACGCTGTCACGCCGCGCCGGACGGACCAAGGCCACGGCCGGTTCCGGGCCGCGGCGGAGCAGGGGAACCGGCCGGCCGGTGCGGGCCGGCTGGTTAGTCGAAGAGCCAAAGGTTTCAAACCCTCGACGGCCAGCTCGACCGGCCCCCCATTATGGGGGCTGCGGTTACGGAAACAGAGGGCAGGCGCCCCCCCCCCCCCCCCCCCCCCGTCATCGTCTCGGCCGTTTGGCCGAGCCACCTGGCTAGCGCGCCGGTCCGGGCCACGCAGCTGGGCCGGGCCGCGTCCAGACAGGCCGGACCTTGACCTAGGTCGGGTCGACCTGGTTCGGGCTGACCCAGTGGGTGTCGGGCCGGGCCCAGACCCCCCCATTTCGGAATGTTTCCGTTTGAACACCCATATCTTGGGCTACAGACCTCTGATCGATGCACCATCAGTTGCGTAGCTATCCTTAGATCGAGATGGTCGTTTCAGTATTTTAAACTCAAGGTTTCGGAGAACTTTGGGTTTGGCCGGGTTGGTTCCGATACGAATCCAACCTGGCCCTCGGAGCGGAAACACTTATATCTTGAGCTCCGGATGTCCGATTGGCGTGCCATCGACATTGTTGGATTCCTCTTGTTAAGAAGGAACTTTTGGCAAACTCTGCTCAAGATTTGGATGCAGTTGGATAGTGATCGGTTTGGATTGTACCTGAAATTCAACCAGGCCCCTAGAATGGAAAAACTGATAACTTTCAGAGCAGACGTCCGTTTGACGAACCGTCAGTGGTGTTGGCGATCACGTTGAGAAACGGTCCCTATGAGTATACCCTATGAGAGTTCGGGGTACAGTTGAGATTCGTCTGGGTCGGTTTGTACACGAACCCAACTGGGCCACTAGGACGAAATGACTAATAACTCACAGACCGGGCGTCCGATTGACGCGTCTTCTATTGCGTTGAGACCCCTATGAAGAGGTGGTCCTTTGAGATAATTTTTTCATGAGACTTTCTGATACTTAGAGTATCGACCTGTAGCTCCTGGAGCAGACCCTTCCGAACACGAGCGTACGGAGTACAAAGACCGTGTAGCCGGCTGAGACCTGACGACTGTTTGACCGACTCGACTGGGAGTGAGTCGACAAGCCAAGTGGACGGAGCACTACTTTGTTTGGGTACAGTTCCATGGCAGATGGAGCACTACTGTGTGACAGTGCAGACCCATGGTAGTCGTCCGGAGAGTACCTCTGCAGGCTATTAGGGGGTATGCACTACTGTGTTTGGGTGGCACATCCTAGCGGGAAGCACTACTGTGTTTGGGTGGATGACCCACGGTACCCGATAGGAGGAGTACCTCAGCAGTCTTAGGTTAGAGAGCAGTACCTCGGAGTCGTGACAGGACCATTGTACACTCCAGAGACGGGGCTCTTCAACAGTTACGGTTTTGATAATGAAAATCCTGGTTTGAGCTGAGTCTATGACCATTGTGTTTACCTCATGATTGAGATGGGTCACTTGATAACTTAGGTATATGTATGGGCATATACCTGGGTTGTGGTTATCCGTTGATTTCAAAATCAGTGTGTTTCCTCATGATTGAGATGGGTTACTTGATAACTTAGGTATATGTATGGGTAGGTACCTAAGTAGAGGTTATCTGTTGAGATCTTCTTTGTGGTTATCCTTATTGGTTTTAGTGAGACCTTTAGGGTCTCGAGGTCCCTGATGTGTATCGTATACTCACCCCTGCTCGGGCTATGCCCGCACCTCGTTGTGTTGGTTGAAGACGACGGGCAGTGCTGACAGAGGCCGAGTATTCGAGGACTGGATATTACCCAGAGCTTGACCCCACGACGAGTCAGTATCCGGAGGTGGACTTCACGGAGAGAAGACACTCAGAGGAGGTTGATGGGAAAGAGCGTTGTGGAGGCTATCTGTGCCTACCCTTCAGTTATGATCTGTGGTGGACGATCCAGGAGTTGCGCTATCTGTACCAACCTTTCATGTAGGATCCGTGGTGGACGATCCAGGAGCTGCGCTATCTGTACCTACCCTTCAGGTAGGATCCGAGGAGGACAACCCATGAGCTGCTTCCTTTCTTCCAGCTATTTGTCTTTTTCTGTTGTACTTTTGTTCAGTTGTAGCTGTACTTTCAGTTGGGTTTCTATTTTGGCCCATTTACTTTTCAGCACATTCTTTTGTACTTACTGTTTTACTTCCGCTTGTACTCTATGGTGTTTTGTTTAATTTTATAAAGGCAATGCCTTCCCAGTTATCGGTATTTACGCCTTTGGTGCTAGTCGCCAGCCCCTGGCCTATGGAAGGAGGGATTGGGGTAGACACGACACGGGCCCCGAGGACGGGTCATGACTTGGGGTAGTCACGGAATGGACCCCGATGACGGGTTGGGAAATATTCAATAAAATCATCCTTAATACTTTCGATGTTGTGTATGAATGAATCACATCACTTTGAGGGGAAGTATTTCACACTTCCTCAAATGAAATTATTCTATGAACACAAAAGTGAAGGTATAAATACATGTGTTATAAAAGAATTAAATTATCATAAAGGCATAATAAATATAATTCATAACATATATAATCATAGTTTCCATCATCATTTATAGCATGAGAGGCAGTAAATAAAAAAGTAAGAATCATAGTTAAGTGAGGCGGTAGTTCTCCATACACATAAACATTATGTTATTTACCCATTATATGAAAGTGTGTATAAGTGTAGGTCAAAAACATATCCTAAAAAAATCCTATTATATTAAAGGGACTTGAGGTTTTATACAATCAAGGAATAACAATATTCTAGGGGGTTGAGAAAGAAAATAAATGAAAGAAGATTGTGAGAAGACATTACCTCTTAATCAGATAACTATTTTTGGTTTTTCTCAAAAGTCTTACTTTATAGAGATCCTAATTTTATTAAAATAAAATTACATCATATTAATGATAATAAACATAATAAAATTACAAATTTAGGATCTAAAGGTTTATTTTCATTGTAAAACTAGTTCCATACATAATATTTACAACACAAACTATTTATTTAATGCCTTCTTCTATAACTTCTTTTTGGATCTTGGTTTCTCCTTAGAACAAGTAGTCAACTGAGTATATACATCAAATAGGGGTGAGATAAAATCCTAGTAATAGTATAATATTCTGATACTATATAACACGGGGTAAAAATAATCCTAACATAATCATCATAATCGTGAGAGGAAGCATTAGTTAGAGGCACTGAATGTTGCAATGTATTAAAATGAAACATCATGTCTTAGTGGTTATATATCACACATAGTTGTGAAAAAATATGGAATCATGTTAATGAATAATTAATTTTACTATTGAGTTTCATCACATTACCCAATACATTGAAGTTCTATATAATTCTGGTGCATCAGTCACGTCATTACTTTTTCATTCCGCTATATAATTCAGGGCCCACCCATTACAAAAGAAAATTTATGTTATCATGCATTCTGCATAAAAAATATATCAATATCGAACATAAAAAACCATGTAAAATAATGGTTTAAACATTATAAATTTTAATTTCATAAACTTTGGGTTCCCAAATGAATGAAGAAATAACATACTTGATAAAAGGACCAACATCCTTAAGTGAAAAGTAAAATGTGCGTTTTTGAAAGAAGAATTCATTTTTGAAACATTATTTTTGACCTAAAATCCAAAGGAAAACATGTATATCCTACAAATGGTAATATAATTTTGAATAAAATATTTTTAAGGAAATACCATACTGAATATGGAGTGAAAAAAAGAGATCCTGATTAATGAAAGTTGGGTTTGAGAATTCCCCGTACCTTGTTTTTGAACGCTTCCACCACTTTAATATCCTATATAATCACATTAAGTTAATTAATTAACCCCTAAATAACCTTTTATACCTTATTATGATTTATTATTATTTTATTATGTTTTTTATAGGCCTTTTTATGAGTATAGAGGTTAAATTCTTTGTTTGGGAGTGTCCTTTTCTTAGTTTTCATGAACCGTTCACTTGTACACATGAATGAAAGTTCAGGTAGAACACGGATAAAAAACATTTATTTATTTTAAATTATATTATTGTTATTTAGGTAATTTAAATGATCTTATAATTAATTTTTCTACATACCATGCTGGTGAATTATTTGAAAAAATATAATGTTGACCGTTTTGGGTTTATTAGGGCGGTTTTTGGATCACAAAGAACATGTTTTTTTATCATTTAGTATTTTGTATAAAAGCTGTTTCTGGAACATAAAAGTGGTTAAAAAATAAATATTACAATCTATTTTCAATTATTTAATGATTTTATTTACATCCTTGAATATGTTATCCAAAAATTGAAGTGCATCGCCCATAATATGGGTAAATTAACACATCACGGGCGACAATTTCATTTTTATATAAAAAAGAGAGATTGGTAAGATAATAATGAATAATATTCCATTAAAATGATATAATAAACGTTTATCAATCATACTGGAGTTATCATGAAATTTGGATAAAATATTTTTTGTATAAGATAAGATAATAAATGAAATTTGAAAGGAAATTGAATGAAACAAGAGAGAAACTACATGTTGAATATATCATCGTTGAGTACCTCTTTAGGGGAGAGTTTTTGGTCTTTTTATGAGTCCAAGGGATGATGGACATGGGGGAAGATATTGGGATGATATTTATGTAGAATATGGACTATAAAACTGGCTTGATATGTGTGAGGAAATGAGGTTGTGAGGGGTTGTATTTATAGGGGAGTGGAGGGGGGTTTTCTCAATATTTATTTCATTATTTTATTAATTCCTCTCAAGAAAAGAAATATTGATGATTACATGAATAAATAAAATAATTAAGGCATGTGAGTTAAATATTTGGGTTCTTAAATCACTCATGATGTTAGGAATAGTGGATTTTACATATAATATATTAATAGTGTAAATTTCCATATTTTAATATTTCCCAAAAATTCATGTATTTTAGAAAACCCCCTAAAAAATCACCCAAACTATTTACTGATGAATATAATTCAAAAATAAACACCATTTAATGAAAATAATTTTCTAAACATTATTCATTTAATTTGTAATTAAAATCAAAATTTACTTGAAAAATAGAAATTTTAATATTAAAATTGCTTATCTATCACTTTGAAAAATTAATCAAGGTCTCCTAAAATTGTCATATAATCATAACAAAAAAATACTCATTTATGACTAATTTTTTTGACAATAAAGTTTGTTTTAAATTATTAAATTAATCATTTAATATTTATGACTTTCGAAAATACAAACACTCTAATATAATTATATCATATTGTCACTTATAGGATGAATATATTTTAGTTATACTATCATTGGTAAGGTTCCTATTAACTTGGCTAATTTACTATTCATAAGGGTCATATACCATTAAAAATAGTAACATTACTATTCCTAAGGGTATGTTACTATTCACCAAAATTGATGTTTTTTCTACCAAACTCCAAAAATCTTACTGATTGTAACCGTGTATGTCATATTTTGAAAATTATAGTCTTAGAAGTGGTAAAATTAATTTTTAAAAGAGGCATAAAATTTATTAGTCTATTTGGAATTGTGTTTTCTACTGTGATTTTATGTTATTACACTATCTTATATTAATATAAGAAGGGATAAATTTCACTGATAAGAGTTTGGGTCATTACATTCATCCCCTCTTTTCAAATTTTACACGCAAAATTTCATTTTACATAAACATGTGAGGGTACTTCTCCTCCATCACATCATCTGATTCCCAAGTTTCTTATTCATAATTATGGTTCCTCTACAAATATTTGACACAATGGATGGTATTTTTTCATAGAACCTCATCTATCTAATTCATAATTTTTACTATAAGCTCCTTATAAGAAAGATAATCTTCCAGATGTACCACATCTGAGTAAAATACATGTCAGGTATTTGGTATGTACTTCCTCAGGAGTATTATGTGAAACACGTCATGAACTTGGGCCATATTCAGTGTAATTGAAAGTTTATAGAACATGAATGTTATGTTTACAAGGATATAAAAAGGTCCAATGTACCTTTGGAAAAGCTTCCCTTTCATTTAAAACTGCTTGAATCTCTTATATAGTGATATTCGAAGGAAGAATTTATCTCTAACATTTCACTCCATGTCCCTTCAATGGTTTTTCAAAAAAAATATTTTTCTAACTATGAGAAGATTTTATTTGTTTATATATGACTTGAATCTCCTCTATCATCTATTACATGAGATCAGGTCCTAGTATCTTTCTTTCTACAACTTCATCCCAATAGTTGGGAGTTCTATATCGCTTTCCATATAGAGTTTCATTTGAAGCCTTCTAAATAATCGAGTGGAAGATATTGTCATATGAGTACTCAACCAATGAGAGATTTTGATCCCATTCACCTTTGAATTCTAAAAACAATGTTCATACTATATCTTAGAGAATATGAATATTCCTTTTAGATTGTCCATCATTTTGGGGGTGATAGGCCATACTGAAATTTAATTCAACTCTCAAGGAATGTCAGAGACTCCTCCAAAATTTAGATGTGAACCTTGGATCATGATCAGATACAAATGAGAGTGGGACCCCATACAGCAACACCTCTTACTTCACACATATCTTTGAATTTTTTTTCAAGTAAGAGATCTTCCCTAATCGTGATAATGTGGGAAGTCATAGTAGTTGATCCACTATAACCCATATCACATTATTTACTTTGGACATATTTTGGATACCTGTGACAAAGTCCATAGTGACATTCTACCATTTCCACACAGGTATAGGAAATAATTGCATCATCCATTTTTACATTTTATAATGTTGTTTAACTTTTTGATATATCAATCACCATGATATATATTCTGAAATCTCTTTATTCAGGTTATTATTCAAGAAGTGTTATCAGAGAACTTGGTACATCTTGGTGCTATAATTTAGGATAGAGAAATTTGAGCTATGTGCATTTTCCAATAGATCATACTTTATCCCAGGTGATGAAGGAAGCCAAATCCTTGTTCCTAACAGAATCTCACCATCATCATCGATATGGAACTCTCGCGGTTTCCCTTCCTTTACTACATTCACCTTATTTTGCAACTCCAGATCATCCCTTTGTGCCTCCTTAATATTATCTTGGATAAATGGTTAAGAAATCATTTGGAAAATATAGGATGTATTACCTACCATTATAATTTCCAAATCTATCCTTTCATATCCATGAAGATAGAGTATTTCTCAATCTACTACATGGATAGATTATTAAGTTCTTTTATACTAAGACCATCAGCTAACTTATTCTCCATAACAGTATAATAGTGAATAGGGAAATAATAGACATTGATCATATGTAACCATATCCTTAGATGTATGTCAATCTCCTTTTGTGATAATTTATACTTTAGACTCTTTTGATCATTATATATGTCACCATTCTAATCATATAGGTAGTTCTTCTAGATTTTCAAGGAAAAATTTACACCTACTTGAAACATATCATTCATCAGTTAGTTCTACACATGGATCTTAAAATTTTGTGAGGTATAGGATATCACATTATCATTTTACATGAGTACAAAAACCAATAATTTCGTTGAAACATCACTATATATCACAAAAATTTCACCACATTTTGATAATGTGAATAAATGTGCAGTGATCAACCTTCTCTTTATCTCCATGAAGCATTCCTCACATTCTTCCATCCTAACCTACTTTACCCCTTTACATGTTAACTCAGTTATCGACCATGAAAATCATGAGAAAATTCTCAAAAAATATTAGTATTACCCAACTGACATAAAAAACCCGACGATTTAGGTGGCACTAGAGGGTCTGGGCCATTTCTCAATCGCCTTTTTTTAAAGAGTCCACATAAATCCCCTCACTTGTGATCACACGTCTTAAGTTATTTATCCAAAAGTCGCACTTTATGAACTCGATGTACAAATTATCCTTTCTCAATTTCTCCAATGCAAGAGTCATATATTTTTAGGTTCCTTCATTCTCTTGGATTAGATGACAATAACATCGATAAAAACTACCAAACATTTTTTTGAGGTAATGTCTAAAAACTCTATTCACCAAATCGAATATGATTTCAAGGGCATTAGTATATGTAAAGGGAATCACTAGAAAATCATAGTGCCCATACCTTATATGAAATTAATTCTTATAAATATCTTCATTATTCACCTTTAGCTAATGATATCCAGAATGAAGATCCACCTTTGAGAAGTACGAAGCTCCGCGTAGCTGATCAAACAAGTCATAAATCCTTGGGAGGGGATACTTGTTCATTATGGCAATCTTATTTAGTTTTTGATAATTGATACATGGACGCATTGATCTATCCTTATTCTTCACAAATAGAACTAGGGAACCCCTATGTGATGCACTAGTGTGTATGAACCCTTTGAACAAATGCTCTTATAACTACTTCTTTATCTCATTTTGTTTGATAAGATCAATAATATAGGGACACATTGAGATATGAGTCTCTTTGGGTATAAGTTCCATGGAGAACCTTAATTCTGGGTAACTCTTTGGGAAATAAATCACTGTATTCCTTCATAATGGGCATTTAAACTAGGTTGACACTTTCCTTTGACTCAACCACTTGATCGAGGTTTTCTTTTTCATAGGGAACCAACACCCACTCTGTTAAAGATTTTATAATGGAGGTTCATGATCATCCATTAATTTTCAGAGGATCGTGGGATTGTTTGGTATATTAAAATATATTTCCTTATCCCAACCATTTATATGTTCTCTATATAACGAGATACAACCAATTCCAGTTATAGCATTAAATTCAACCAATGCAAGTATCATGAGATTCACTTGAAGAATTTTTCCACAAACACCAATAGAAGAATAGAAAAACACTTGGGGATGCAATGATAAAAACCACTTGGTGTTTTTATAGATATATCTACTTATATGTTTTAGGGATTCAATAATATTGTTCTACCAAACATAAAAGATATGGAGGAATGCATAGAACCATAATAAAATAAGACATTTTTACAGTATTAAGTGAATAGGAAGCATACATTGTACGACATCATTTTATTTCTGAACTTCCATAGTTGTGATGGAATAAGCATTCCATTGATACTTTTGATTTTGAGGCTGATGATGCTAATTACCCTTGATGGATCAAGGTTTAGTGCACTATATTGCATAGTACCATTTCTCCCTACAATAGAAGCATCGGACCATGGGTGGTGCTCTCCTTCCCCCACCTCATTCTCCCACCTTATCATGTCTTTTAGATACTCTTGAGCTTGGTGTCCTTCTATCCTACACTTGAAGAATTTCCCCATCACTTTGAGGAAACTCCCATGATTCTACTTCCCACATTTTCAACAAGTGGGTGGTAGAGTTTTCTTTCCAACTTTCTCATCAGATCCTATGGAATTAAAATCCTTATTTCGTTTCTTATCAACATAGACATGAGACCATTTTCCAAACTCCATGTCAATTTTGAGATCACATCTAATTAATTCTTCAAAATTCCCAAAGGATCGAATAGAAATAGCCTTCCTAATGCCCGGTTTTAATCCACTATAAAATCAATCAATTTTTCTATGATGGTTGATAACAAAACCTGAAGCATAAGTTGTAACCCTTGTGAAATTATCTTCACAGACCATGAAAGATTCTCAATCTTTTAGATTTAGCTCTATTAATTCTCTATCGATATTCATACAAAGATTTCATGGGATATACCTGTAATGAAACATTATCTTAATGTATTGCTACTCCATCTGTTCAATTTAGTATATCAGTTTGGAGTTCTTAATCAAATACCACCATTGGACGGACTCACCACCATGATTATAAATAAAAAAATTAACCTTCTCTGTCACAGGATAGTTAAGTACAGAAAAATTCTTCTCCATTAATTGAACCCACTTTTTCACAATAAGTGGATTTGAAGATCCACTAAACATATGTGGTCAATGTTGCATAACCAACTCAAAAAATAGTTTCTCTATCATTGGTGATGGAGAAAATTTTACATTATTCAGGTTATTATTCATAAGTTGAGACAACTAGGTAATAATTAACATGATGTTTTCAACTCCACATCCCAAATCAATGGGGATGTCATTGGGGAAATCACTGCACTATCCCTCGCATGGGTTGTTGGCCTGGTTTCTTTTGGTTTTAACTATTTTCTATAAAAGAAAAGGGTAGAAGAAAAAATAAGTCAACAAGTCATGAATCAATAATTTATTCCATTAAAAAATTAACACTAAAATCATATCATATGGGATCCCTATGTTTAGGTAAGATTCTTGTGTGCTTATATATACTTAGTCTCATACTAGGGGTTTCACTAAGTTTACCTAATCCTAATTCCCAAATTAACTAAACTATGTCGTTGATATCAAATATAGTGACCCTATTTTTCTTACATTACTTTTAAATCAATTTAATGATAAACAACATAATATAATTACACATTGGGGATCCAAAGGTTTAGTGTCATGGGAAAACTAGGTCCATACATAACATTTACAACATAAAACATTTATTTAATTCATTCTTTTGTAGCTTTTTATTTTCTCTTTAATTATCCTTAGTATAAGTAGTCACCTGAGGATATACATTAAAAAGGGGTAAGATAAAATCCACATAAGAGGATAAGAACATGATTCAATATAAAACGGGGTGAGGATTGTCATAATTTCATCATCATAATCATGATAAGAAGCATTAGGTAAAGGCATGGGATGTGAAAATGCAAAAAAAAAATAAACATCGAGCCTTAGTGGTCATCTACCACAAATAGTTATGCATAAATATAGATTCATGTTCATGTATACTTCACTTTACAAAGGAGTTTTTTTCCTTTAACTAATGATTTGGAGTGCTATATAACTCCAGGCGCACATGTCACATCATAACAATTACATTATCATGCATGACACATAGAACAAATGTTAAAATTTAAAATAAAAAAACACATATAAATGAATGGGATTCACATCATAAATCATAAAATCAAAAAAATTTGGATCCCAAATTACATAGGGAATAACATAATTGATACAAGGACCATCAACCTTAAGTGAGAAGTAAAAGGTGTGTTTTTGAAAGAAGAGTTCTTTTGGAAAACATTATGTTTGACAAAAACTGCAGTGGAAACATGTATATACCAAAAAAGGTAAGATAATTATGAATAAATAATTTTCACGAAATAACATATTGAAAATGGAGTAAAAAAATAAAACCAGAAGAAAGAATGTTGGGTTTGAGAATTCCATTTACCTTGTGTACGAATTCTTCATTCACTTTAATATAATGTACAATCACATTGGATTCATTAATTAACATACAAAGATCCTTTTATATATTATTAAAATTTATTATGTTTTTATTATTTTATTTTATAGGTCGTTGAATGAGTTATAGAGTTTAAATTCATTTTTTGAGAGTGTACTTTTCTTAGTTTTCATGAACAGTTCTCTTGTACACAAGAATAGAAGTTCATGTAGAACATGGATAAAAATCGTTACTTTCATTTACATGATATTAATTATATTAATGAGGATTAAATTATGTAATAATGAATTTTTTATATACCATGAGTATTAATAATTTGTTAAAATTGAATGATGATATTTTGGGTTAATTTGGGTGTCTTTTGGATAATAACGAACATATTTATTTTATCATTTAGTATTATGTATAAAAGAAGTTTCTAGAATATCAAATAGTTTAAAAAATATATATTAAACTTTTTTTAACCATTTTATATTATTATATATATCCTTGAATATTTTGAAATAAAATGGAAGTGCATCATCCATGATGTAGGTAAATTAACACATCACATGTGACGATTTCTTTTTTATAAACAAATATATAAAGGGAGGAGTATAAAGAATAAACTTCCATTAACATGATATAATATCATTATATCAATCATAATGGAGTTATCACAAAATTTGGACAAGAGAATTTGAGGATTAGAGAATAAAAGGAATGAACTTTTAAAGGAAATTGAAAGAAAAGGGAGAGAAATTACCTCTTGAATATACCTTCTTTGAGAGAATCTTTAGGGGAGAGGTTTTGTTCTTTTATGAGCAAACATACTTATGGAATTGTGGGAGGATATTGGGAAGATATTTGAGTAGAATTTAGCGTATGATCTAGTCTTGAGCGGTGTAAGGAAATGGGGTTGTGAGGGCAATATTTATTATTGAGGGAGGGGTATTTCTCAACATTTAATTCATTAGTATATTAATTTCCCTCAATACAATAAAGAGTGATGATTCTATGAATAAATACAGTAAATAGGGCATGTGAGTTTGATATTTGGTTTCTTACATCACTCATGAAGTCATGAATTGTGGATTTTAGTTATAATGTATTAATTGTGAAAATTACCATATTTTACTATTCACAAAAAATCAAGTATTTATGGAAAATCTAAAAAATTTACCAAAAACTTTTATGATGTACCGAATATAAAAATGGACACCATTTTATGAAAATAAGTTTCTAAATATGAGTAATTTAATTTTTAATTAAAACCATAATTTACTTGAAAGATATAAATATTAATATTAAAACTGCTTTTCTAACACTTTGAAAAATTAATTAAGGTCTCATAATCTTATCACATAATCATAAGACATAAAAATTATTTTTTATGAATACATTTTATGAAAATAAAATTTCTTTAAATTTATTAAATTAATCATTAAATATTCAGGACTTATAAAAATACCCACACTATAATATAATTATATCATATTCTCAGTTATAGGATGGATAACTTTTATTTACACTATCATTAGTAAGGTTACTATTCACTTGGAAAATTTAATATTCATATGTATCATATTACTATTATAAAGGGTAAACTTACTATTCATAAGGGTATATTACTATTAATGAAAAAATTTGTTTGTCCTACTATACTCCAAACAGTTTACTGATCACATCTGTGTATATCAAATTTGCTAAATTGGAATCATAGATGTAGAAAAATTGTGTTTAAAAGACAAATATAATTTAGTATTACAAATGGATTTTTTTTTCAATTGTGATTTTATGGGATTATACTATAAGATATTACTATAATAAGGGAGAAACTACAATGATAAATGTTTGGGTTCTTATATACTTAGATTTATTTTTGACCTAGGGGAGGATTTTAAGAGGATGTTTAATATTTTGAGATGTTTATTTGGTATATCTTGTCCGAACCTATGTTTTTTGAGAGGTGTGAAGTAGAGGGAGGGTGTGGACTTTTATAATGGGGGAGTGAAACTCTTGTAAAATTTTAAAAAAGGGAAACCCCACCCACGTTTTTATTTCAAGTGGATCCAATAATTGTAAAATGTCTATAAAATGTAGCATATGGTCAAAATAATGACATAAAACGTATTTTTGATATGTTTATAGTTCATTTGGGGTCTTAAATTTAAGGGTTTTTCTATAGTGATGATAAATTTTAACTTAATTATTATAATTGATTTTAATTACATTCACTAATATTTTGGTAAAAAAATAATTTGGCCTTATTATAAATTATTAATTATGATGATTTCCAATATGGAATCCATTTTTTAAAATTCATATAACATAATAGGAATAAATAAATTTAAAATTAATCCAGCAGTTGTGTCTGCAATGTGAGTTTATAAAGAAAAAACATTCAAAATTTTTGTATGTTTTGATAGCCAAATTCACTTTGAAATTGATATCAATTACCTAAATTATATTACTAGATAAAAGTACTATCTAATTAAACTTTTATATCAATTAAATATATAATTTAACATTATAAATAAATTAGATTAAAAAGTAGTTTTGAACAAAAATCCATTTTTTAATAATTCATTTAAAAAAGAAATATTACAAAAAAATACCAAAAATTATCCTAAACAATTTTTTTATAAAAATAAAATGATTATTTTTACATATTAATTCTATAAAATTGCCAAAATTGTTATTTAAAATGGATTCTACATTAAAAGGTGATAAAACAACATTTATAAAAATATATTTTTTTGAGCACTAAATATGGTTCGTTCTTATCTTATGTTCATCAAATATATTGAATTAATATAAAAAATATTTGATTCAGTATATAAAATATTCGATACATTAATATAACTCCCAAGTAGTATTTAATTTAATTTATTATGGTAAAAAATTCTTTGACCACAAAAAATAACAATATTTCTTTTTATATTCAATTTGTCTACATATTCATTTTATAATTAACCAGTAACCTATAAATTCCTATCATATTTTTGTAAACTTTATATTTTAAAAAATTAGTTAATATTATTGATAACCTCTAATATAATATCTAGGTAATATATTAATATATTAAATAATCATATTTTAATATTTTTATTGTTTTCCAAACATCAGTTTTTCATGTTATTGAAGCTATAGATGAAAGTCATTATTTCATGAATCAAAAATAATATTAGCGTTCCATGTAGAGAAATCTAATGTTTATGTTGCATGTTGTGCCTGATTATCTCAGTGTTACATATAATGAAATAAAAAAATTGTGCCTTAATTTAAAATAAACTATCTTTATTGTTTTATAAAATGAAAAATATACTGAATGTTAAATTAATTTGAAAAAAATACTTTACAAAATATATGGGTGTTTCTTGATATGTAGGGTATGATTTTCAAATGTTATTATCAAGTGATCATAAACTTATACTCATGTTTTGTTTATTTGATCACTAATATCTCCCTTTTTATCCTTAGTACACATATGATCTCACCCTTTATTCCATTTCAATTTCATATGTTATGAAGGAAGGTATTATGTAAGATATTTCTTAGTGGGGTTCTTGTTATGAATATGTAAGTGGGATATTATACTGATATAATATATACATATTTCTTATGTGTCTATGTTTCCAATTGAACTAGACCTTTATTGGTCTAGAATGGATAATTTTATTACATAATAAATATTAATTTATTAATATTTCAAATCTATATATGAAACATATTAGTACTTATATCATCATCTATGTACATAGCATACCAATTATTAAAAATGTAATCATCAAGCATATTTATACAAGAACTATCATGTCCATATAGATATGTACTTTTTATTTCAAAATCCACCTCTCATTCACAGTTATGGGAATAAATTTAATGATTTTATTATAACTCTATAATGTTATATTTATTTTTTGTAATAATATTTTTCTCCCACTTTATTTTCCAACAAATAAAAAGTATAAACATTGCTTCTGTGTACATGCATATTAATTTTCCCTTTCCAATGGATATTATTTATCATAAATGATTTTCAATTATGGAACTAAAATTTAATTTTATGTATATAAAAGAATTATATAATTATAATTTTTCTAGATATCATGTAACAATGAACCCCTTTATCGTGGTCATCCTACCAACCACATTTTATAATTTTGAACTGAATATTCTCAAAACAACTGATGTGGACTAAACCAATTAACTAATAAAATATTTCACATAATTAAATTTTTAATGATAAAGAAATAAACCTCAAATATTTTATTGAAAAATAAAAAAATTAATATATGTTTATTATATTTTAGTTTAATGACATATATTGTCAGTTGGGACTCGAATTAATGTGCCTCTTATCTCAATTTCAATTCATTGTGTTATAACACTTATTAATTGACTTTGTTATGCTTTTATTATGTGAGAATTGATATCAAAATGGTTCAATCTTTTATTTTAAACTATTTTATGGGGATATATAAATTCTTAAAAAATCACCACAAGGATTAATTATCAACTCTTGTTTTATGATCTGTTCGTGGATTTTATTTTTTACGGTCTCATTTTCATGAGACATGGATTATGCGACCCACCAAGATTTAAATATATTGTATTGATATGATCCTAGGAATTAAATGTTTAAATATCTCTTAATTTAATTAATTTTATTTAGAAATACATATCATCTTCTTTCATTTAATGAATTTTGATTTCAAATTTTCCAGTGCAGCAATGGATATATGTTATAATATCATTTAATTTATAGATTTTTTACATTAAAAGTTCTTTAGGGAGAAATTATATGATTTTAATTACATGAATAAAATCTCTATTAATATCCTATGTTTATTTATCGAATTTAAATTATTTATTTTAATTTTCCTATTTTTGGTTCTTAATTTTACAAAGAAAATGGGTTTAATAAAAACCGAAACTATTTTCCATTTTGTTGTGGAAACATTTTTTCCATGAACATATTTTTATTAAAATGTTTCAAAAAATATTATTTTACAATTAATAAACTATTTTTTAATTTTACATTACACAATTTTAATTTCCATAAATAAATTCAATATAAATTATATTGTCATATTCTATATACGGCACTTTTTACAAAATGTTTGAACAAAATATTTGTTTTTAAATATACCACATACGTGGATTTTTCGAAATTTTTAATAATCATTGATTTGGAGATTCCATTATAAATTTCCATTTTTATTTTGAAAAACTTATATTCTCTATATTTTTTAAAATTTTAGTTTTTAATGGTACTAAATGGAAAGGGTATTTTCCCTTATTTTTGAAGATTTTTTAAAAATGTTTTTAAAGGTATTTTCATCTACATCAACATTATTAATCATTTAATCTAATTTGATTGTAATATATAATATAATACCATGAATTTTATATCTATAGATGAATAAAAATGATTTTTTATAATAAATTATCTTGAAACTCATTTCATATAAATTTGTTAATCAAGCTATAATGGAATGAATGGTGTTTTTTAAGGTTATATAGTGAAAACAAACTTTTCCATGTTTTAAATTCATATATGGTACGTGGAGATTATTTATGATAATGAGAGATTCCAATATATCTCATGATAATGTGTGAGTCATATTTCCATTAAATGATGGGGGAGCTTAATATGGATCTCCAAAGCATTGTGTATTGATCATTGTGGATAAATTTAAGAAGGTGGGTGGAAACCTGTTAGGTTTCTCCTTTGAATTTAAATTTTCTCTAGTTATTTATGGATAGTGGAAAAATATGTGACAAAGATAATGTTCTAAGATATCAAAATGCATTATATATGCTTCCAATAAGTTTTTAATGGTTCCATTAATTAATATTAACATCACATGGTTCATGATTATTGATTACTATGAATTCTGCATTTATTAAATCTTTATACCATGTAATATATCTAATTATACATGGGTTCAATTGTTTTATCAAATTATCATGTTATTTGAATATATAACAGTACCTTTATAATCATATTGTGCTCCCTAAATTTATTCAATTGTCAATTCCAATGTTTATCATTATTGGGAATTTTTGTTTACCATTCTTGTGTTTCTTTTCCACACTATATAATAAAATATATAATGTAATACATGTTTAGAATGGATTCATTTGGTTTTTGATGATGTATTATCGTGAAATAAGAAAATCAATGTATAATTGGAAACACTATAATTTAAAGACATTAGTATTAAAATGTAATTGATTTTTTATAATTATTTAAAACTCAATACCTAGATATTTTTTTGTTATGTAAGTTATACAACATTTTTAGATGATATTTTAATTTTTGGATAAATATAATTGGTTTTTGATTACTGGTATCAATGATATAAATGAAAAAATTATGATATTTTTACTAGATCCAAACTTTTATGTTTGGTATTATTATAGTTCATATTATAGAATTATTTAGAAAAATTTGAAGATTATAATGTTTTCATGCGACATTAACTAATGTGTTTTAGAAAACATCATGGATTTATAAGTTTAAGGTTGATCATATGTTCAAAGAAATATACACCCATTTTCATATTTTTAGGGACATTATTTTATTGCGATTAATGGTGTTTTGGGTGAATGTTTATTTGGTAAAGGTACAAAAAACCAGTAGGAGTATCATGTGTTTTGACATGAAGGTATTTTTAGAATGTTTTTTATTAAAATTTTTGTGATGTGAGATAAAATGTATAATAAAAAATTTTATGTTAAAACATTCATTAATGTTTTTGTTATTCAGCTTAATTGGGATGTAAGGTTATTTTTTATGGAGTTATATATGTTGAATATTTAATGTTATTGTGTAAATTTTAATGTTAAATGTATTATTTCATTATATAATGGTATATTCATTTTAGGTGTTATATTACCTTTTGATAACCATTTTTATTTAGTAAATACAAAAATTTTATCTTTTTATCCATGTCAATATTTTATAATATATTAATATTTGATCATTTATGATTTATGCATAAGAAAGATTGTTAATCAATACCAAACACACATAATATTTGATGAGATAGAGGTGAAATCTTGTTTAAACAAAAAACAAAATGATTAAATTTCAATAAAGGATTTAAAGAAAATAAATAATATTTATTTCTCAAGTTCTCTATATTAACCATAAAAGGATCCCTAAAATTTCGATAAAAAATATTGTAAATTAATTTGACTTACTTTATTATAATAATTTCTGATAAGTTGATGGACATTTTAACACTTTATTTGTTAATGATTTTTTTATTTATTATTTGACCTTATTTTTTCCATCCATGACCATATTTTCTCTATCCACTAATGATATACCATTTGGAAACCTAATTATCTGTTATTATAGATGTCCCTAATATATCCCTTTTTGAAAATTAAAAATGTATTTTTATCAAACCGTTTTATTATGTTATGTTTAAACAAATGTATTTTCAAACGTTTAACCTATGATTACTGGTCTCATGGTAATATCCCGAGGACGCAATTTATTAAAAGAGGAAAAATATAATGCCATGATATTTTGATATGTTTTTCAATATTAAATTAATATTATTTTCTATATATTTTGATACACAAAGCATCAAAATAAAATGACCCATAATATTTTTTTGAAATTAAATTTTACAATGAAATATAAACATTAATACATTGTGAGGTTTCAAAATGAAATAATATGAATAAATATTCAAGTTGAGTAGACATACATATAATGAAAAAGAAAAAAACATAAAACATTTACCATATAGATATACCTAAAATTTAACACATATCAATCTTTCGAAATAATAAAAATAATTAATAATACAATAGTCCTAACAAGACGGATAAGTAAATGAATAAATTTTACTGAAGCATGTAATGATATATATATATATATATATATTCAATAAGATAGTAATATTTATGGTTATTATAAATATATTAGTTATATATATATATATTTATAACTTAGAAATATATTAATTAGATATATGTCAATTATGTATATTTAAAATCAATTGGTTTTAGAAAAAGATAAAATACTTTGATGTGAAAGAGATATTTTTTCATAAAACTATTTTTATGGGTTTATTGTATATTCATAATAATATATTAAATTTTCCAATGTTTTTAAATTATTAAAATGAAATTATTATATTATATATATTAAATTTAATTAATTTACATTCACTTATTCATGTTTATTTTGAAAGGAATTCTAATAATGTCATGTTATACTTCAAAAATACATTATATTCATAAATGGTTTTTATGACTTTTATGTGTATGGAATATAGTTATTTTTTTATACTTTTGAAAAAATTATTTTCTAAAATTTTTATTATTTTTTAAAACATTACATAAATATTAAAATGGGATGATTTCTTGTGGTTTTTCTAAGTAGACAACGTTTTCAGTGAATACTAAAATATAACAATTTCATAAAAATTTTATCAATTGTTTCATGAATAAAAAAAATTCTATTTTTTCTAGAATTGGTATCTAAAAATTGCAAGATTATTTTTAATAAATATAATTCCACAAATTTCTTTAGAATCTACATTATTATTATATTTGTTATAAAAAAAATTTATACTTAAAAATGACTGTTTTCTCGAAAATTATTTTTCAAAGGATTTTGTAGATTTATTATAAAATTAAATTCTTTTATTTATAGATATGGAATTTGATATAATGGTTAAAAAAAATTTAATTGTAATTTAACATTTTTCAATATGTTTTGATTAATTATTTTTCATTATCAATGGTATATTTTGTAAAAAATATTTTGACCTTCATAAGAGTTATAATGGGTTAATGTTGTTAAAACAGAAATGATAATGGTTAAAATGTGCTAAAAGTTTTTCTAAATCCAATTTAATTGTAATATTTTAAACCTCTATAATATAATTTATTATTATTATTTATTTTGGATCCATTTTTATTGTGTAATACATTAATATATTTTAATCTTTTAAAAATGTTCAACTATTCTCTCTAAATCACATTATAAATAAAACCCCCAAGAGTGTCTTATACATAATTAAAGAGCCTCTTATAAAGTCCAATACCTATCCAAATCCATTAATAAAATCCCTTACATTTTTTAGAGGACCCATTTTTATCATAATACCATCTTAGTGAGGTTTTAGTATAAAAATAAGGTGATTTTTAAAGAATAGGTACTGTTATTAATTAAGTGTTTTATTTTTATTTTTATTTATATCTTTTTTAAACACATCATAAAATTTTGATATTATATCATCATTTTATTCCATATAATTAGTTGTTATAATTTTAGTGGAATAACTTTGTTCGTCACATTTTTCATTAAATGGGTAACCAAACCAAATATTTCACACACGTACGGAAGACCACATCATAAACTTATGTATTTAATTTTTTGTAATATATTTCATGGTTAGTTATTATAGTTGAGTTAATTTAAATATATTATATTCAAAAAATATGGCTTTTTTTAATTTAATATATTATAAAATCCCGACCCATTCCCCACAAAACTAGGGAGCTGAGTTGATTCTCCACGAGGGATAAATCTCGTGGGGGAGAAATGGGGAAGCAAAAGGGGGTAATAGACTTTAAGGGATATAGATTTTAATGGAAATTTTATCCTTCTAAATAGGCACATGATTTTGCCACATGTTTTTCCATACCATGTTCCAACATTGAAGATGGATCTATCATTACCTCTCCACCTTGCATGGTCATAGAACATGGTTTAATAGACTAAGCACTTACCATGCATCATGTCTATAAAAAATTGAATACCCCCCTGTATGGTTCCCTATATCCTGTAGAACTATTTATCAAATCATGATCCTCTAAAAATATTTCACACACGGTTTGGTTGCATGGTTATAAATAATTTTTACCCAACATTCACCATGAGTTGCACCTTTCAAAAGAATTTGATTCCTGATCTAGACCCCCAGGACACTCCCAAAACCAGTAATCCATCTTCTTACCCTTAAAATAACCTAAAAAAATTATTTACAAGTACTGAAACATTTTAATTACCATTTAAAATCATCAATGAATATTTTATTCATCTAGTAAATTAAACTTCGAATTCCTTTAAAAATATACAAATATGAAAACAATTAGATATTACAGACTCCCCACATTAAAACTTCGCATCCCAGATAATCCTTAGTAGGAATTAAATAAAAAAACCCGACCTAATTATGTAATTAATTAAGATTGATAGGTTGTTTTGCGTTTCAGAATTCCCAAAATGCATTCAAGAACTACTTTAATCATAGGATTATTAATATCTAGAACAGATCCAACGATCCTAACCAAAGATTAATCAACATGAAAAGGATTATCTAAGCCCTTATAACTTGGGACAGGATCAAATCATCATCTCTTAGGACAAGAAATAAATGGTGATATTCACTATTGGTTCTTTATTTATGGGGTAATTTTGAGCCATGGTATATCCATAATTATTATTTCATAAAGATACACATAGCTAGTGTCCTCATGAGCTGTCTAGTACATTTCCCAACACTATACCCATAATCAAAAACTAGGTCACATATCATCATCTTCTATTGGATCAAATGGTCGAATTATATTTTACCATGATCAACATAGTCATGCGGGATATTCCTTAAATATCCCTAAAAAACTGTTAGAGTGTACCCATCTTATCCCAATGGTGCGATCTATGTAGTTCAATACTAAAAAAATTCTAATATATGAAAGTTTTTAAGTGAAACTACCTTCAGCTGACTATTTTCAAGCAACCTCAACTTCAATAGAAAACACATCACAAAAAAATGATCTAATTGCATTATCCAATTGAATACTATTATCATTTTGAAAATGGACACTATTTTCCATAACAAAAATCATTTTCCTACTCATAACAGAACCATCTAATGTTTATAACTGTCATTGTGTTATAACATAATCATAAATAGAATACTTGATTGAAAACCATTGGATCACCAAAAGTTTCTCTAGGATTAATGATCACACTTAGACATCACCTAAGTGCATATTTCTATTTTAACAATAATTTAATAAAAAAATATTTATGCATTGATCCCTTTATTTAATAGAAACCAGGAAACAAATATCAAATGAATGCTCTCAATTTCCCATAACCATTCCCACTTAATGGTTTCCTACTAGTTACTAATATCCTGCTCCCCGCATCAGGAGAATCATTATCTTCATTCTAAAAACATTGAACCTTTTCATTGAACAATATTATTTAACCCTCTAGTTTATAACGATTATAATGGATTAAAACCCTCTCATCCATAGAGTTAACATAAAAAACACCCATGAATCATTCGTGGATCATGATAATTCATTCCACAATGCATGTAGAAATTCAAAAGAAATATGGGTCACCACCCAAAACCATACAATGATGTACCATGAACTATTAAGATTAATTTTAAACTACACTTTAATCACACTACCAAGGATTCATTCATTCAACCGCAAAATATAGAGAGGTACCAGGATCGGTAGTCCATGGTCTCATAGCATACTCGGAATGATGTAAATATATTTGATATAATCCCATATATCAAGTAGTACACTAATATTACATATATAGGATTCTATTTATTCATCCATCCATGTTCACCACCAGATTGGATACACATCCTTTAAACAAATCCTGAAACCATGTGTCCTGATAATGTGTGTCCAAGTCCTACCACATGTCAACTAAAACCTAGAACCCAAATTATTCACTATGACTCCTCTACTATATAGATAAATTACTCACATATATCATATGTTATAGGAAACTAGTACCATATTTTTTCTAAACCATTGGTCTTCATCTCAAAAGAGGTCGTTAACCACATTATGATATAATCGGTACCACATATTTTGAATGTGTACCAAAACAACTTATGTAGTAGGTGTACAATCGTGTAATATCCTATAATCAAAACCTGACTCATGATCTAGTGATTCATTCATCAAAATGAATAATATGATAATTATATACATAATGTTAGTATTAGGCATCCTTTTGAATTTGTCTTCAAAATCAAAAAACCTCACCTATTACACATTTCATTATATGACTTAACATTACAAAACATGATTCTAGTTATGAGCGTATACCTATTCACTTACCATGTTAATAACCAAAGTGTAACTAGTCAATAGGGCTAGGAAACCTATATTTAGGAACCTAAGGTGTACCCTTAAGAACTTATATAATGATCATGATTATATTACAAAACATGAGCCCTTATCATTCATCAGTCTCAACAAAACCATGAAACCAAGATCATTTCCACTAAAGAATCTGTATGATCATTCCAACTGTGGTCGATGTTAACCATTGATTAAAAAATTTTCAAACTAGAAGGGTCTTTTCCAAAACAAAGAGACTTGTGTTCTCTCACCTATCAATACTGATCAGTTCTCACAATAGGGTCAATATTTAAAACCACATATATTAATGGTTGAACTTCTCCAAAGGCACATATCACAGGGAATCATTCACATACCGATCTATGTGTAAAAAAACTAATGCATCATTTTACTCTCTCCCTTTAAAATTGTTAAAAAATTTATCTAAGAGGGTTAAATTTTCTTAAGCATCAGTATACATGGGAACTTATCCTCATCAAGAATCATCATAAGTGACTACCCTATATAAGTATCATGATATAATAGAGAAAAAATGATGAACTGACACTCATGAGGCATCCTTAAAAGATAATACCCCCTTATGGAGTAGTAAAATATAAATTCTTACGTATCAATAAACATTTTACACTTAAAAACAACTAGAAAACCATAGATTAAAATCTATATCCATATGGGTATTCTAGAAAACATTATCTACCAACATCGACCTACTAGGGGAAACAATGAGCACACAACATTGTTTCATTAATCCATTTTTTAATAAATACAATTAAGTAATGTATAACCTATTTCGAAGAACCATATATGTTGTTATTGACACCTTAATTTACTGAAACTATTTATAAACACCCTTCATGGGGTCCATCACAGGTGCATAATCTACCATCTTGACCAACTGGGGTCACTGCACCTCCTATTCATGAGGACTGAGTAATCATCCTCATTATCAGACATCTCAATGTGGATCCACATGACATAGTATCAGAGGGGAATATATACATTTCAGATAAATTGAGTATAATTACACAATGAAACTATAATGGAACACACCTTTTTGGTATTTTCTGATACTTTAAAAAAGTGGACTCTAATGTCAGTAAAATCACACTAAAGATGGACTATAATAAGTTGACCTTATATGAAAAACATGATTTATGAGACACCACATTCTGTCAACAAACAGAATTCAAAATTAGTATTGGCCACTCTCTAATGGGCCAAGAGATATAAATTTATAATAAATAGTAGACTTAACACAATAGGTGAATCAATAAATGGAAAAATCATATACACCTATTATATAATAGATCCAAACAATAGTCCAATATCCCTGGAATCTTGGACATAACACCAAAATTTGTCTTCTTGGTGAACCACTATGAAATATATTAGTGGTTAGAAAAAATTCATAATATTTATGGATACCATATCCCACATAGAAATACAATCGGAAAGAACACAGATGATACCAGTTTGTAACATCATGACATGGGTTCCACAAAAATGTTATACTCAACCAGTTTTCTATGAGGGATCAAGTATACCATGGTGAATAGGGTAAGAAAAGTTGGTAAAAAGTATTATGGTTCAGAGGGTGAAAAATAATTTTCCCTATTTAGTGAGCTATAAATTATTTACAAATAGTTTTATAAAAAAGTCACAAACTATGCAGTTCAAGGTGACTTGGACCATCCACCTCACATGGTTGCATCCCACAGTTTATAAAGGCATGTGCTAACTGTGTGTCGTGTCTGTACTAAATTGTAAAACTGTTTCAAAATTTACTATACACTACCACACAATTTCTCAAACCATCATCCTATAAAAAATACCTGTATAGTTAGGCCACAAGGTTAGCACTCACCATGCTTCCTAAACTACACCTTTAATAATCATCGGTTTCAATCCCTGAACCCCTGGGATTCCTCCAAAACCTCTAAGACAAATTCAAATTCTCAAATTGCATATAAAATAAATATTTAAAGTCATTCCAACCATTAAATTATTATTCCATATCATTGATCAACATTTGAACCATCTAGTAATTGAAAATTCAAAAAACATTAAAAAATTTCTGACTTAGAAATTATGGGATCCAACATATACCATTTACATTCGTACTATTAAAATTCTTAAAAATTATATCATCACATTTTTTACATAAAGACTACCATCTCCATGGAGTGATGTACATTATTTTCCAAACATAATCTCTCATAGATGATCATGGAGATATATTTAATGATGCAATTTGGGGTTAATTACATCATTAATATTCCGTACTCATTTTTTTATTTTAATTATTTATATTCCTTCAACATAAAAGTAAAACCATCGCTTGTGTGTATATGTGGACTACAGCCTCATTATATGATATTTTATTCTAACCAATTTTCATTGATTTATATAAAATTTTATTTTTGGTATAAAATTTAATTTTATGTTATGATTATTATAATTGATTTGTTTTAGTAACCACCATTTTTAACACAGTCAACCTACCGAAGTCACTTTTTAAATTATGAACCAAACGTCCACAAAACCCCAACATGGACTTAACTGATTATGTAACATGTAATTTCATTTAAATAAGTGTTTTATTGATAAATAAAGAATCATATAAAAGGTTTTTAAAAATTGAATAGTTAGTATATATTTTTTATATATGATTGAAATATTTCATGTAGTGGGCTAAGACTCGAGGTAAGGGATTTCATAACTCCATTTCATTTTATTTGTTAATAACACATCTTTATTGAATATGTTTTTCAATGATTCTTTTCAAATTGTTACCTAATTATATTTATTAAATATTTTAACTTGTTTTAAATGTATTCAAATATTTCAACTTAATAAATTCATGGATGAATTATCATTTCAAATGTTATGAAATTTTTATAGGTTTTATTTATCTCAATCTAATTTTATTGAGACATGTTTCATGTTGTGAAAGATGATTTAAATGTATGGTGTACTTTTTGTACCATTAATGAATTTTAAAATATTACTTCCGGTAATTAATTTTATTTATTGATCCATATAAATTTCAATCTTTCAATTACTTTTTAATTTTAAAGATACCCATGAAGAAAAGGATTTATGTTACAATCTCATTTTTAAAGGATTATTTATATTTAAGGTTTCATTGGGGTATATTGTATGATCGTAATTTCATTAACCAAATCACTATTCTTCTCATTTGTATAATTCTATGGTTTAAGACATTTCCTTTAATTTTCATCTCTATGGTATATAATATGATTTAGAAAAAGTTTTTTCTTTTCATTTTTCCAATGAGGTACTTTTTACCAATGGTGTGTGTAGAATCTTTGGTATAATCCTTACCACATGAATAAAGTTTCCCACTACAATGATTAATATTTTCATTTTTTTCTTTTGAGGTTTCCATGTTTTTTTCAAAGAAAATAATTTACTAAATATTTGTGAGTCTTTAATTGTCAAATGAACCAAATGAAATGTTTATCTTCCCTTATATACAATAAGATATTTTATATATTATTTTAATGAAAATTTCATCTATGTCAACATAATTTCATGATTCCTATACTTTATTGGTGATATTATATTCTGATAGCATCCATATTTCTTCTCTGGATGGATTATGATAACTATTTTAAAGATAATATCCTGAAAGACGTTTCTTTCTAATGGGTAAATATGGTTATAACAGAATGAATTTTTTTATAAAAATTTTGAATTAAAAATGAAAGGGATAATATTTATCTACGATTCATTGATATTTTTTATGATTAATGGTGTGCCCGATATTTCTCGTGATGATAGGTAATCCTGATAAATCCTAGATGATAGTTGAGACTAAAATATATCTCCAATTAATTTTGTAATATTTATTTTCATTATTGGAAATAAAGGGGAACTGTGGGAGTTAACTGGAGATATTTATAATCAGTTTTTTCACATGGAACCCATTATTTCTGACTTGTTTGAACATGGGTAATGAAGATAATGTTCCCGTATTCCAACATGTTTTCATTTTTATTTCTTTGAGTTTTTAATGGATCCAATGATTAATACTTACATAAGATGGCTATTAATTATTGATTATTATTACTATTTCATTTTTTAGATATATTTAAATTTCCTCCTAATTAATGATCCTAGTTTTTATGGTTAGAAATTATTAAATTTAATTTTCTTTGACATTGAATATGTTCAAATACTTTTATAATCATTGTTTTCTCTTGGGATGATATTAAACTATTAAGAGCTATGTTTTACCCATATTGATAATTTGATATCTTGATTCTTATGTTTTCCCAAAATTATAATGAAATGATTAAATTATGACATGCTTATAAGTGTTTCGTGTGGGTATCGATGAATTCTTACTGTGAAATAAAAAAATATAGCTACATTGAAAAAATTATCCCTTAAATCCATGTTTATTACTATGTAATACGTTTTATTTATTATTTAAAACTCTAAACCTAAATGGTCTATGGGAATGAATGTGATCCAATATTTGCTTTTTATTTTTAATGTTTTTTATCAATAAACTCTGTCATGATTATTAGTTTCATTCCAAAAATGTAAAGATTATTATTTTTATCTTGATTTTGAAGTGTGGATTTAAGAATATTATAAATATCTTCTTGTAAGATGTTTATTATATATTCTCCCCATCATTAAATCATATCCACAAATTATAAATGATATCACCATGGGGAGATCACCATTTCCATATTGAAAAAATCCTCGTAAAACAATTAGGATTGAGTATCTTGATGAATAAAATAATAACCAAAGATTGTGGAAGAATCTCAAACATAGATTTATGTTTCTGGAATAAAACATTGAATGAATATTGTGAATATGTTTTGAATTATTTAGTATTACTTTGAAGATAAACAAACTATATTTAACACTAATATAAGTGAATAAATTTGATATTGAAATCTATTGACAATTGATATTGAACAACACACTCAACACCACCCATGCATGATCCATTGAAGATATGACCACCAAAATAAAGAATATAAGTTGATTCTCACCAAGGATCAAATAAAGAAAATATAGATCCCATTAATTTTATTAGATATTAGGATTATCTGAACAAAAATTGCTTTATGAGTGATCATTCAGATAATGAATCAATCCAATTGAACACATTCTTATTCATTAGTCTTAATTTCTTTTTTAGGACTAATGACAATCCCCCATTATCAATATCAATCACTTCAATTTTGAAGATTAAAAGGCATTCAAAAGGGGTTATTGATGTTTTTTAGGTAAGGAGAGAAAGTCACAAATTCTAGGATGAATATTACAAATCATAAATTTTTTTGGTTTGAGGATGATCATGAAATTTTTAGAGGATCTTCTAAATCCAAAAAATGAAGTTGATGGTCAATCTAATGTTTTGTGATTTTTAGTCTATGGGATTTGGATTTCTCACTTGATATTGATTGAGAAGGTTGGATGTTTGTGTTTGTTGAAGGTACTAGTTAGTCTTAGTAATGTGAGTGGAAGGTTAACATCCTTTGAATAATCTCCCAATCTAGGTTACCCAAAGAGTTTTAGTAGATGGAAATGGTTGATCCTAGTTCACATAAGGTTGAAAACACTTACTCTTTTACTTGTAATTATTGATTCCAACATTAATACAAGAAGAGAAAACATTTTAAAAATATTTTATATTATTTTTTGGGGAAAATGGAAAGGGAATATTAATGTTTATGGGAAACATATGGGATCCAACATGGAAGAATTAGGTAAAACTATAGTATAATTTATAAATCTTTATGAATAATCAAAGAGAATTAAGACATATTATAGAGGAATTGATATTTATGGGAAAACGTTTTGTAGATCCATATTATTTACATAGTTAAAAATTAAAATATAATCCCTAGACAACTAGAAATTGAGTTTATAGCTGATGCTAGTGAGCTGTAATGCTGAATGTCCCTTTAGATAAAATTGAGCTTTAATTTAAGTGGGTAGAATGCTCTCTTAAAATGGAATTATTCATTTATAAATCAATAAGTTATTATGAAATTCTACCATGATACTTATAAGTAGGTCGATTTGGTATGATGGAGATCCTTGAAAAAGGAGACTCCTTTCTCCATTCATTCACATTTCTACAATGAATCCTTCGTATTTGGATTCCATAAACATAATTATTGGGTAAATATGTTAGGGGAAATAATATTTAACTTTTTATTCCTTTTAAATAGTTATTTGATTTTTTAGTTTTTAGTTTTTCAAAATGAAATGAAAATTTTACAATTTTGAAACTAATTTAATTCGCCACTTGCCTTATGAATCGAGTAGTTGAAATATGATTGAAATTGCCTATTAGAGCACTAAAATAATTAAAAAAATAATTAAAGAATTTCTTGAATGATGGAAACCCATATTAATAAATTTTATATGAAATCATGGAATGAAACTTTACAATAGTGAACCAATATTTCCCATATCCTCATTAATATTATATTCACAAATTGTTTCAACTCTTGTGTTTTTTTAAACCAATTTTTCCTTATTTTTTCAAAAATTTCATTTTCTTCAACTCACAAAAATTCATAAATTTTCATATCAATTAGCCATTATAAATCTATTCATGAATTTGAGTTTTGATATTTATGATCTATTGTTTAGGTTTTTTGTTTCCTGGATCTTTCACACAACATCATTGTGGGTTTGACCAATATTTTATACTATCAAGTTGTAAGTATAGAAAATAAATAAAAAAAATTAATTTTCTCAATGAAAGATTGTTAAATCTTGTTGAATTTTATCATTATTCTTGGATCTCAATACGATAAAATTGATAGTGGTGTGTAATGATACCTCAAAACTTCTGTAATATACATTATCAGAACATTATTATGTGATAATTTCTCTATAAGATAAATTATGTGAGAAATAATTTTATACCAACACAAAAATATAATTTGGATTTAATTATTGTAGATTTTTTTTGGATGATCTGTGATAATTTTCATGGTTATGTTCTATCATTTCAATGATCATATGTTAATATTTTTACCATTTGATTGGATTTCAATCAATTTTCATTGTATAGATTGCATTCTAAGAACTATTATATATAGTTAATAATATTATACATGAAATTATCCTTCTAGACTGAACCTATGATATCTCTATATATCATGGTGCTTCTTATATTGATATAGAATACTGATATTAATAATCACTTAATAGGTACCTATTTATCATAGGATATAATGGTACACATAACCATGTCTCAAACTATACATCCCCCTATATATTGATATTGAATCATGTTATTTACACCATGTTATATTTCTTCACCACATACCTTTATTCCATCTTAATATACTCCAACATATATTATAAAATATTAATTTGAGAAAGGTAGATTTAAAAACCTTACTTTAATACTCCCATGTTCAACCATTTCATGGATAAGAGGATTTCACCCTTTTTAATCCTAATCATGAATAATGTATTGGGGTATTTTTTTATTAATCAATGTGAAAGTTAATTAAATTGACCATGTTAGCTGTGGATTAAGTAGTAATAGGTATTGATCAAATAAAACCATCTATTCTAGACATCAAGAGGTCCAAAAATATGATTATATAAATTATAGTTTCATGATTAGTATGTATATTCCACTCCATTATGAAAAGAAAAAATGTTTGTTTACAATAAAGGGAAACATTATCTCTTCAAACATTAAATCATGAATTTGTAATTTCTTCTTATATATTTCTAATTTTCCTGAGACATATACTATCACATTTTTCATTTGATATAATAAAAAACCCAAGTAACTCTTTTAAGAATCACTATATTTCACAAATCCATTAACACATGAGGGTAGTGTGAGTACTATTTCATTAATGATCAACTACATTAACTCTATGTAGCTCTCTTTTAGGTCATTTTTCCAAGAAATAAATTACTCAATTCCATGTTACTATAATTAATGTGTTTGAAAATCATGAAAAAATTCTCATAGACCCCTTATAATACATGTATTCTCGTGGGAAAATATTGATTTCCATCAAATATATTGGTAAAAACCATTAATTAATCACCATAGTCTTTGAATAATCTAATTATATATTTTACTTGTGATTTTATACACTATTAATGTGAATTTATTTATCTATAAGTCACATTCACTCTGAATTTCATACAACTTATCCTTTGAAAAATATTTAGCACAATGCATTATTTATCTCCATAATCTTCATTACATTTGAAATATAATATTTTATAATCTATAAATACATCCATGATTTTTTATTGTAATACATAGAATCTCTATGCATCAATTCATTAATGATTACAGAAGAATTAATGATTGTTGGAAAAATCAATGTGGATTCATAATACCTATATATTGTTTTAAAGAGAGTCATGGAAATACCCCCTTTATAAAATTTAAATGATGATATCTCAATCAAATATGTACCTTAGATTAGTATAAGTCCCCATTCATTTGATATAAAAATTCATCATTCTATGGTTTAAAATGAATTTTCATTATCATGAACATATTATTCTCATTATAATCAATGCAGATATGTATTAAAACATACTCATACAATCAAAAATAGGTCCAAGGAACCCCATGTAGATGCATTAGGGTGTATATACCTCCATGCCATGACCAATTATAGTTTTATCTTCAGCTCCTCCATATTGATAGGGGTATTTTTTAGAAACTGTACAATATGGGTACTTCTGTGGGTATATGATATATAGATAATTGAGTTAATAAATTTATAGTATGGACCTTCAAATATTTAAGAAAGAAATCAATATATTCCCCTAAAATCAACATGTATTAAACTATAATATTTTTCAGTGTCTAAATAATTATAATGAAATATCCATTCTCATTAGGTAATAATATCCATATTTTATAAGGAGTTTCCAAAGGACTATATTTCATTAAATATTATTACTAATACTATTAATTATTGGAACATATGTACACATTAGATAAAATGAGTTCACCACTTGGTGTTTTCATTGATAACTCAACCTCCCTGACTTGAGGTGGTAGTTGAATATTTTTAGAGTAGTTTTTTGATATGAATGAATTCATATAACCTAAAAAAATATGATATTATTTATTCTTGAGATAATTAAGAGTACACTTATCACCATTTCTTCATGGTTAACGTCCGTAAATATGATTGAATAATCTATTTCTTATTTCATTGGATTTATATGTTATCAAATTTATTTTTCCTAAATTACCCTTGTATTGGTTTATTTTCTTTTATAGTGTCCATGTTCCTTGAAATTGAAAAATAGACAATGGGTTGAGGGTTTAAAATATTCTTTCTTTTATATATTATATTGATTTATGTATATATATCCCTTTATAAATCATCTTATTAAATAATTTATTTTCAATACCTGAAGAATTTATATTATAATTTGAGGTAAATTCCAGGATTCTTAATGAAAAAATCCCATCTTGTGTGTAATTTAATCATAATCCATCTATTAATATAATTAGTTGATAATCTATAGTTCAACATTAGACTTCATTTATTTTAAATATTCCTTTGATATGATTATGAATCATTAATATCTATATCCCCCTAAATGGCATGTTGAGCCATTACCTAGTAACCCTAATTGTCTAAAATATCATAAATTTATTAATGATATGGTTTTGGGCCAAAAACTAATTGCATAATGTAAATTTATAGGTCATAAACAATTCTAGATGAATACTTAGTTATCCTAGTGATGTTCCCATTATAGAAAAAATGACTAATCCACCATTTTGGAGTATAATAAATTTCAAATCATCTTTAATATATATATTGAAGAAAAAATGTTGAAAAATATTTTATTAAATTTATCTTATTCAATTGATATGATGTATTACTTCAGCTTGGTATTCTTTATTATTGTCCACTATTGATTGTATTTTTATCCTAATTGATAAATTTAGAATATCACTTTTTCTTTCTCTTAATATTAGACATTAAAAAAAAATTGGGGTAATTTATATATTTCATTTGGATTAAATGATCATAATATAGAAAAGTATATATTGATTATTTTCAGACAAATGACTCAATAGAATCATGGTCCTTCCTTGAAGAAGGAATGTTCTCTTCATGGTTATTTAAAACATGGGAAATTAAGATAATATTTTCATAATATTTTTAACTATATATACCATCATATTATTAATATCATTTAAAAAATAATTAAGATTTCTAATTCTATAATTTATTGGATTAATTCCTCCTATTTTTTGTTATTTTCTAAAAGAGGAATGTTATAGTGATGAATAACGTTCCTAATGTGTCCAATTTACATATTTTATTTTCATCATGAACCCACCCTCCAAAGATGATAGGTCATTAAAATTAAATGATAACACTTCTAATTATATATTTTGATCAATATGATGAGTTTTCATCATATCATATTATGGTTTTTATTTCATAGTCCTAGAATCACTTGTGGATTTAAGAAGCGTTCATGAAATCCTCAGTAATAATAATACTAATTACTTATATTTTGAAAGTGATAGATTGACACCATGAATTAATATAAAAATATATATGTATTATAGGGTTTTAATCTATATATATTAATGTTTATCTATATTCATCTCCATTGTTTTGTTTTTCTCTGGTTTAATCCCATATAGATAATTTATAACAATCCATCCCAATTCAAGTAGAAAAGACACCCTTGAATGATATTTTACATGGTATGATATAGAATATAACCTCACGTCTCAAGTAAAACTAAAGAAAAATAAATTTTTATAGAAAAATAAATGAATACATATATATGATACATACAGTTAAATCTAAATAGGCCACTCTATAAAGATAAAACTTACAAGACTAAATAATTCTCCATATGACCGTTTATCACCATTATACCATCCTACAATGATGAATTTAAATGATAAGAGAAACCATTATGAAACATCAATCCCTTCACATTACTAGAGTCATATAAAACAAGGTCTACAACTACCCAATGGAGAAATTTATGTTGTGATAAAAGAGCCTTGTAAGATACAACCAAATAATCTATAATTGTTTTAATACTAAGAATTTAAAAGTTATGATTTAAAAAAATACAGTTTAAAAGAAAATTCATAAATGAAATCCTTTTTTAAAAATTCTTCACATTACCATAAATGTACACCATATTCACCAAATCATGGATTATATAAAATTTAAATGAAAAGATGGTAAGCATAAGAAAAACCAACCATGGATACATCATAAGATAAGAATGTGAGATAAAATCTATGAAAGAATTTATCACAAAAAATAGGTTTAAATGAAAAAACAGACCAATTGAAATTTAACCTATAAGGCTTCATACTATATATAAAAAACCCTACACCAGTTATATTTATTTTCTAATCAACATTAATCCCGTCTTTATTCTATCAATATTTGAAATCCTCTATTGGAATCATAGACACTAATGTAACGTTGGAATTTTCTAATGTACCCAATGTTTCTAAAGTTCTATATTAGTCAAAAAAAATTTAAAAGAAATATTGACATTTAATAAAACCTTTTAATATTAAATAAAATATTTTTCAAATGCAAATAACTTTAATAATATGAATCCTCTACAAAAAATCATTTCAAATGAAAAAAAACAAGATTTTTTATTTAATAACCTAAATGAATTTAAATGAACATATAAGAATTGAATAATTTGAACATATTCATATATCCTCCAACCATAAGAATGATGGAAACATAACCTCCTTCAAAAATAAATATTATAATATAACATACCTACCATTAAAAGTAATGGAATGATATAAAATTACAAAGGATCAATAGAAAACACTATCTAATCACACTCTAAATCACAAATGTGGGAAATAATATTATTGAGAGTAGAGGAAATGAAGAAGTTGTAAGACCACTTACAATCAATATGCAATAGAACTCCCAAAAAAATAAAACATTAAAATAATAAATCTAGAAGGAGGTTTACCACACAAAATCACATGAAATCACCTTAAATCTCAAGATGGAGATCTTCAACCTATGTAAAAAAGGGCAGTGCATGAATTGTGGTTAAAAGTATTGAACCCAAAGACTTCACATTGTGAACCCCTTTCATAGCTTGACTTCCAAAAATATCAAGTATGATGAAAATAGAATCACCTGGGGTTCATGGAATATAATGTATCATTATATGATCAGGATTTATGTCATTTTCCCTACAACTAGTTCATTTCATGTAACCGATTAGTGATGTTAATATATCCACCAGCTAGTGCACTATGTAGTTTCTTACTAAAAATACATGAGGAAATTCTTTAGGATCTATACACTAAAAAATCACCCTATAACTCCATTTACACATTTATACTAGGAATCCATTAATTCAAATATACACAAATCACGGGACTTTAGGAAATTGTCACTTATAAATGATCTCTATCTCTATTAATCCTAACATGTACCCAAAAACAGGAAAACCTAAAGAAAATGTTATAGAATTCATGATGGCAGGAAATTGGATGTCATAATATCCATACAACAAATCCACTATTTTAGCGACAATTCATCAGGATACTAGACTTGTAAAATATCAAGGATAGTTATTTATCATAAAATATTCTCAACACTATATCTCATGGATATCCTATCACCACGAGCATAGTAAAAAGTTAAATGGAATCATTTTACCATACACCATATTCTTTAAGTGATCCACAATCTGAATGAGTTTCACATCCACAATGGTATCAGGACAAGATCAAAATACTCCTATTAAATCACACAATAAGGATCATTTCATTACCTATAATGCTATGAAACATGAATTATGTAATTGGTTGATTAAAAAATAAGATAATATGTCTATACAATATGCCACATTTCAATGTCATCCAACATTCTAAAAGGGTCCCACATACCTCAATACCAACTTCAACTAAATACTAAACAGAAAAAGTCAGAAGCAAGGTAAACATGGAATATGGACCTAATCACCAATATCAAACTTTTGTGGCCACTGATGATAGTGCACATTAGATTTTTGATGACTCTATTCTAGGATCAATATCCATTGGATCAATTATACCCTTTTCATCATATCCTGAATAATGATTGGCCCAACTAAACACTTCTCTCCCAACTCTTCCAAGCATAAGGGAGATCAACATGGCTTTCCATACAAATCTATAAAGGGAACCACCTTGTTCAATTCATGATAAATTCTTTTATATTAAAAAACAACTAATAGAAAATGATTTTTCCCTGAATCATCAAAATCATTCATAGAAGATCAAATCATATCCCCAATAACTATTATTTCCCACAATATATTCCCATATATCTAAAAGGTTTTTTTGTTCAAAACATCAACAAGTAAGACATATCCTTCTATTAACCTTTATGAAACCTTCTCTTTATCAGAAACAATCGAAAATGGAACACCATGAAGTCTCAGAATATCTACATGCAAGTCTCCATGTTGATAAAACTATTTTATCTAATTGATGGGGAGGAAATTCACTATTTTTTTGAGTCAATCAATGTTCAAAAAAATTATATCCTTTCCAATAGGATTTTAGTGTAAAACAATGATGATGTTTATGGAAATCACACCCCATTTCTAAAAATAGAATAGGTAAGGGTTTTAATAAACTAGAATGTATTTAGTGATCCTCTTTAATTATCTAACCAGTAACAAAGAAAGGTACATAATCTATAGTTGATCATATCAACCTCGACCACCAACACTAATGTCTCAAATCATGATACAGCTCTGTAGTTATTATTTGTATTGAACAATAAGAATGGTCTCCACTATCCATTATTCCATCCTCATAGAAAAATGAACAAGGCACATATTTTTAAACCATGAAGTTCAACATAGATACCAAGACATCTCGCATAAGGTCTTCACAATATATAATATTTTTACTAAATATATAGCATTTTGGGTAAGATATATGATCGATCTAAACCCTCTAACTAAATGAAAATTTAGCCTTTACTAAAGCTAAAAAACTTCCCATCATCTTATTTCATTAAAAAGATAATATTAGTAAACAAAATAATTTTATTTAACTCTGACAAAGATTACTTCTATACTTATATAATAAATTTCATGCATAGCACAGTGATGACTTCATTCCCTTTCCTAAGAGTTTAGAAAATTTTAATATCAAGGGTCTGTAGATACTCCATCAAGTATCTCTATCATAAATCCATATCCCATAGAGTGAAAATATACCTCTAGTTTTTATGGTAAGATTATAAAGTAAATCACTACCAAAAGAGGCAGTGAGACAAAATTTTGAGTGCATGCAGAACCACTGCCAAGTTAAGCTCATGGGTAAGGTAGATATTCTCAGGAGGGAATAACTAGAGGGAGTCTTAGGATAATAATTATCAAACATTAAAAAAACACACACCACATCCTTTCTAGAATCATCATAGAAAAAACCATCACCTGAACTTGGTTCCAAATGTATCAAAACTAGAGTTGATATCAAATCACATTTTGTTCCTCAAAATAACTCTAACATTTTCTATTCCATTGAACCATTACACCATTACGGGTGAAATATTTCATCGAAGATGAAATCATGGATATGTCCTAAACAAACTAGATATAATAACCAGAAAACCCCATGAATCATTAGATTTAAATTATATTTATTGGAATCTCCCATAAAATCACTTAATGTACATTTTCCGGATCCACTATAATTACCCAGTCAGATGTAATATTCCTGAAAAATATTACATCTTTAATCTAGAAATCACATTTATACATGTTACCATAGAAGAGATCTTCCAATAATGATCATAAAATGTTATCTAAATGGGCTATGTGTTCCACTTAGATTATATCAAACTAAAATATCATCTATGAAGAAAACTAAGAATGTTTCCAAAATCCAATAAAATATTATTTTCATCAATGAAATAAACACCATTGGTATGTTTTTGGAGACCTATTGTCATTACTAGAAACTCGATATTTCCATATCAGTTACAAAATGATGAATTCAGTATATCAAATTCTCAATATCTCAATGGGTGGTACCTTAATAGTAATCCAGTCTATGAAAACCAATGAGCCTATCAAATATGATCTAAGAGATATTAAATCAAGGGAAATGCATATTTTTTAATCTTCATCGAGTTCAGTTTCTATCTCTAGAGAGAACCACTCATGTTTTTCTGGGTGATCATTATTACATGTTTGGGAGAGATGTGATTGTTGATCCTTATTCTAGGGTGAAATCATGTTAGTTTTTGGAAATGTTATGATATGTTATTAATCAATTTTTGAGTAGTAGAAGTCTATAGGTGGTGTTTGTGCACCCCTAGGTTTTTACATTGGATATTTATGGTTTATCATCACAAAGAGTGGTCGGGTTATCATAGAACATCTACCTAGTATGATTCCCATTTATTTTGAATCTTATCGTATGCTGGCAGCTGATTTGGTACTACATTGGGGCATGGTTATAAATATTGAGGCCAAATGATTTATTCATCCAATTAATAATGAACCATCCCAACCCTGAATGGACTGCCACATGGTGAGATACATAAAAGAACCACAAATATAATGTAAAATAAAGGAATCACCAAATTATAGTGTGTAATTGTAACACCCCGAGATTTTATGAAAAATATTATTTTTAATTTCACTAATGTCTTGTGTTGTACGCTACACTAAAAGGAGCTTGCACAACACGCATCCTTGACTTTCCTTGCATTACAAACAATCGCGACCTTCCTCGATAGCGTGTGTAGTACGCAAGAACGAGTTTCACTAAACAATAATATGCTATTAAAATATTATTAAAACTAGCCGTTATCAATAGTAATAACCACTTTTTGAAATTTTGTAAATTTTATTTTTCAAAATGGAATTCATTTTTGGATTCGTAATATCTAAATTAGCTTAGGTTGAAATTTTGGTGATTTTCGGATAACTTTCATGTTTTGATGAATAGTGAAACCACTAAGTGGTAGTTAAAAAAAACTGAATTGTTCATAAAACTTAATTTTACCGCTTCTGTGAGTAGAATTTCAAAAATCTGAGAGACACGGTTGATTTCAGTAAGTAAAATGTGGTTCAATGAGATTAAAATAATTTTTTGGTGAATAGTAATTTTTTACTTTTATTTACCATGGTTAAAAGTAAATAGGGTAATTAAGGGTAAAAATGATATTATTATTACCCTAACACATGTCCTAATTCTATATGACAAGTGTTATTCGACCAAAAACAACCCTAGGAATAAAATATGACCATTTAGGCCCACTTGGATTAGATTAGGACATTTATTATTATTTAATTCAAAGAAGAGTTAAAAGAGTTAAAATCAATGTTTATTTACTAAAACATTTTTAATATAGGGTTATATATAAGATAAATTCGATTGTAAATATTACTTAGAAAGATAAAAAGATTTCCTACATAATGGTATTTTATTTGTAATTTTTAGACATTATATAATTTATGTTATTTGTGACACAACGATGATGTAATAATTATCTTATTAATGAAATATTGACATAATTAATGTTATAAATACCCAAATAAATATAATTTGAGACTTTTTATGAATTCCACTAATTTTCTAGGTTAATAGGACATGTTAGTATTGATTTAATTAACTTTTTTCGAACTTATCATTCTGTTATAATTTTCAAAAATATCAATTACTAAATAGTGTCAAAATTGACATAAAATAGTTTTTAAAACAAATATTATATTATTAATTGTTATTTTATTCCTAAAAATCTAAGGTTCGGACACATGACTTAGATAAGGTTATATATATTAATAATAAACAACCTGGGGTTCGTTTGGATCCTTATAGTAAGTTTATTAACCTTATAATGTAAGAACACAAGAAGACACGGTAAAAGTAAAATTATTTAACTTAATGTTAAATCTAAATGATAAGGTTAAAATAGGAACCTAAACTCGTCTTAATTCTATAGGATGAGAGTATTTAGACCCATCCCCACCTTAGACTCTAAATAAATCAATTTAAAGCTATTTAAAACCGAACTTGACTTTATAATAAAATAATATTTTTAGTTATTCCAAAGGTGCCCCTCTCCTCCCTTATAAAAGGGCACCTCCTCCCTCTCTTCCTCACACAACTTTGAGCCTTCATGCTCGGAAAAACCCTGCCAAATTCTCTTATGCACTTCCTTAGAAACATTCTAGAGGTTCTGGTCTTCCTCAAAGACAAATTTTAGTGCCCTAAGAGGAGGTCTCAAAGAGGCGCTTCAAAGAAGAGGTAATTTCCGTTACCGATTCTTCCACATTTATTTCTTCTTCCACTCCTTCTACTTAGGTTGTTTCATTATGAATTAATGACATCAGTATCACTCATATACTGATATTTAATGAAACAACCCTAGTTCACCATCTATCCATCCTACGGAAAACTATATAATCGCTCGTGCGTACGTACGGACTACCGTCTCCATGATGCGATGAGATTCATTCTCCATGTTAACCATTTAAGAGTGATTATAAAGTATATATAAGAAATAATAATGAAATATTTGAAATTATAAAGCTACTGGATTTATGTATATATGTATGTCATCTACTTAATTCCATTCAACTCAATAAGGAAACGAAAACAGCATTCATGCGTATCTACGGCCTACCGTCTCCATGAACGGTGTATTTCTTTCCATTTACTAATTTATTATATATATGTATATTCTGAATATATATTATATATAAATCATGTTTTACATTCTGGAATTAATTAATTATGATCTAAGCAATCATATGAATAATTACAAGTCAAAACACGGACGACAAATGAAACAATTTTACCCAAAATGCTCTTTAACATAGAATTTACAAAAGAAAGGGTAATATAAAGTCATAAGTGAACCATATATGATATCATAACAATGAGTATGATTCTGGAATAAGTAAATGACATTATTTAAATCATTATACAGGAGGATCGGACACCTATGAAGAAAATCAGATCTAAGGTAATGGAAATATCACAATCTCATTTTATCCGAGATTGTTTATACTTTGGCATTTACTGGGGTGTATTTTATCATCCACATCCATGTTTCCTCAATATGTAATATTATTTCCATTAACCTATAGTTTTTTAAATCCTATTTTACCCTTCGGTGAGTGTTTAGTAAATATATGAAAGGAATCTTTTTTTGTTTTTCGTACGAGGTAATTTTTTGACTTTTCTGACAAAAGTACGAGAAGAATGTTTTTTTAATTTATACGACATGAATGGATTTTTAAAACATTATTTCCAAGAAGCTTCCTTTACAAGTTTTCAAGTTTATTTTTAATTAACTTCTTTTAGTTTAGAATTGTATGACATGTTAAGAAAGGAAAAGTATTTTTGAAGTAGAAAGGATATTTTCCTCAAGAATAGAGTTCAAGTGTTTTATCAAAATTATGTTCCATCTAAGATAATAAAGGGTTCTGTTTCTATCCCTATTATTACATGGATTTTATTATTTTGTGATGGAAATATTTTTATGAATTCTTTTATCGTATATGAATTGTTTTATGATGTCAAGATGTTTAGGATTCCCATTTTTATTACATGGGTTATGCTACGATGTATGGTTTATGATTTTGTGGAACACATAAGAATTATATCATTATGAGATGGGTGGGACCTATATCTCCCCCCAATGCATTGGGTAAAGATTTTATATCTCATGAGATAGACATGGCTGGAATGGTAGGTTATACCGGTTCAGTGAAACAGGACTGAAACGAGGGTGACTCGGTTCAGAAAGGGACTTTGTCCACTAAGATAGTCTTGGCAATGAGTCTTGACTAATAAGATATGATTCTCTATGATTATGTGTGTATGCCAGAAAGTATCATGTTTTAGGTTATGATTTTTGGGATTACATTTCACTACTATGATTTATCCCATGTTATGAAATTATGATCTCTTTTGCAGGTTAATATTTCCAAAAGATATGTTCTTATGAATATGATGTGATTGATATTTATTTTGTTTACCCTTACTAAGCATTTGAGATCACCCTTTTATGTTTTCTTTTCCCCAGGATATAAAGAAAGGTTTTAGGTAAGAAAAAAAAAGGTAAGATCTTTATGGTAGATGTTGAAGATCTCTCACCACGATTAGAAGATTATATTATGAGTTTCCAAAGACACTAAAATATTACGATCCTTGTGTGTGTGTTTTTATTATGTAATAAGTATTCCTCAAAAGTAATGTAATGTCCATGTACGTCCGGCTTCGGGTCTCTACAGTTGGTATCAAAGGAAAGGTTTCGTCAACCTTTGGAAACTATGATGCGAAAGAATTAGTGAGATCCCTAGAGATATTTCTAAGGTATGTCTAGGGATGTCCCTAAGGATAAGTATACGTATAAGATACAGTCCCAGAACTACGGTAACGATCATATAATTTAACCTAAGAAGTTAGATATTGAAGGTACTCCCCCTTTATTATGTTGTTTTCCCTAGCATGATTATTTCCTCTCACACTATTCTTTTTGGGTTTTAGACGATGGCTGGAACCCGAAGGAACCGTGTTGATCAATGCAATGGATAATGAAATGATTGTCCTCCTGAACAAACAAATGTTATGGGAGATGGAGTGAAAAATCTTATTGCTATACTTACACAAGCTATGAATCATTCTGGACTTCCAAATGAGCAGAGAAGGGAACAATATTCTATTGAGTCCTTTATGAGGCAACGTCCACCTTCTTTCAGTGGGTCTTCTGATCCACTTGTTGCTGAACAATGGATCAGTACCACTAAAAAGATATTTTTAGTTCTTCAATGTTCTGAACATGATAAAGTCATCTTATCAATATATCGTTTGGAAGGTGAAGTTGATCAATGGTGGAATCATATCAAGAATACAAGGCCAAGAGATGAAATTGAGTCCATGGAATGGAACGAGTTCAAGAATTTATTTTTCAATAAGTACTTCCCTCGTATTCTTCGAACAAAGATGGAGAAGGAGTTTCTCTAACTATAGAAAAAGGATGATGAATCCGTTTGTATATACGAAGCGAATTTTACAAGACTTATAAGGTATGCACCTGGAATTATCATGCAACCTTAAAGTAAAGTTGATCGATTTTTCAGTGGCTTAAAACCAAGTCTTCGAAGGGCATTAGCTATAAGAGACTTTAGTAGCTATGAAGAAATTGTGCGTTGTGCTATCAAGGTAGAAATGGAATTTGGTGTTACTTATCCATCTCATAGTATTGAAAAGAAACGAAAGATGGAGTTCAAGGATAAATCTCAGAATAATGGTGAAAAGAAGATGAATGTTTCCTTATGCACAAAGTGTGGAAAGAAGCATGGTGGAGATTTTCTTAAAGGGACTAGAAAATTTTTTATGTGTGGAAAAGAAGGTCATCGAGTAGCTGAGTGTCGAAGTAATGGATAAAGGGTATTCTAATGATGTGAATAAAGCAAACACTGCAGAGAACGCACCACCAACACTTCAATGCTTCAAGTGCAATGAAATGGGTCATTATGCTAATAAATGCCCTAATCCAAGGGTTAGTGACGATCAACATGAGCAACCACTTAAGGAAAAGGACAAAGGGAAGTCACATGTGATCACTATTGGCGATGTTGAATATGAAAACGATGTGGTGGAATGATTAAGTGTTTATGTAATGGGATTCCAAAATAATGTTGTATCATGGAGTATTGGAATATTTATGTATTGGTCTAATGTGGTATTCAAAGTGAATGAGATATTTTTTGAAATAAGATGATATGCGCATAATGAAGGGAAAATGAGAAAATGAAATGTTTAACATTATTCATGAGCTCATGATTGATATAAGGACTAAGTGATATCATGGTTTGAGTATATAGAATTTTGAGGATTTTGGTATGTGGAAGGTGTTAACTTTTAACTACATTCATTTTTTCACTAAGGTTCAATGGGTATTCATTCTTCAAGAGAATACATGATTAAGGTATTCACATGTTTGTAATTTGACAAACAAGATATATCTTATGATATGTGGGGGATAAATGATGGAATTCACGTGATTGTTCTGTGACATTTCAAGTAATAATTTTCTTTATACTATGAGCTTGGACCGAAGTATTTTAGATAAGCCTAAATATTAGAATGGATTATGTTGGACATAAGTTAGGATAAAAAGTTTTTCGATATTATTGATGGGATGTTATAGTAATATAGCTTTAGAAAAAGGACAACCTGCAGGACAGGCGATAACCCATCGCGTCGGATAAGGCTGTGGGAATCGAACCCACAACCGAAGTGCGACTGGCCTTTATCGCCTACCACTGGCCTACAGGAAGTCCCTGTTTAGTAGAAACTAGTTTTATTATATTAAGCAGTATGATATATGAAGTATAAGTCCATTTTAGGAACCATATATGATTAATCTCACTATAGAATGACTTATATTTAATAAATTTTGCTATCCTTTTGTTTGAGACAGATGGAATGACCCGTCATTCTATCACATGATCTGATAACACTTCACGAATAACAAATTTAACTTCATTTATTTAAGAGATGAAGTGGAAATTGTTCAAGGCACGAACAACAGTGAGATTGTACCAAAATAAAGTAAGTATTTATTCTAATTCAAATTCTTCAACTTTAGGGAAACGATCTTGAAAACCAAAAATGTTGTCCGAGTGCTATTATATCTGATTAATCAGATTGTACCTTAGATCGTCACAAATTTATGGATTTGTGATTGTTGGCTTTTCCATAGCCATGTTCTCTACCACTCTCCATCAGAACATGATGGTTAGATTTCTCTTCCATATCCATATTTTCACCTATGTGGAAACCCAGTGATTAGATTATTTGGCTAACCGTTACGTTTCATAATTTTGTTTTTAATGATTGTTTTTGGTATTCCTTTTTACGATGTGGGTTTCTATCAAAGAAACTTTCGAATAGTAAACCATTTATAACCCCCGACGAATTTCTAGGGCGAAATTCATTTTAAGGGGGGTAGAATGTAACACCCTGAGATTTTATGAAAATATTCTTTTTAATTTCACTAATGTCTTTTGTTGTACGCTACACCAAAAGAAGCTTGCACAACACGCATCCTTGAATTTCCTTGCATTACATGCAATCGCGACCTTCCTCGATAGCGTGTGTAGTACGCAATAACGAGTTTCACTAAACAACAATATGCTATTAAAATATTATTAAAGCTAGCTATTATGAATAGTAATAACCACTTTTTGAAATTTTGTAAATTTTATTTTTCAAAATGGAATTCATTTTTGGATTCGTAATATCGAAATTCTCTTAAGGTGAAATTTTGGTGATTTTCGGATAACTTTCATATTTTGATGAATAGTGAAACCACTAAGTGGTAGTTAAAAAAACTGAATTGTTCATAAAACATTATTTTACCGCTTCTGTGAGTGGAATTTCAAATATCCGAGAGACACGGTTGATTTCAGTATGTAAATGTGGTTCAATGAGATGAAAATAATTTTGTGGTGAATAGTAACTTTTTACTTTTATTTACCACGGTTAAAAGTAAATAGGGTAATTAAGGGTAAAAATGATATTATTATTACCCTAACACATGTCCTAATTCTATTGGACAAGTGTAATTCGACCAAAAACAACCCTAGGAATAAAATATGACCATTTAGGCCCACTTGGATTAGATTATGACATTTATTATTATTTAATTCAAAGAAGAGTTAAAAGAGTTAAAATCAAAGTTTATTTACTAAAAATTTTTTAATATAGGGTTATACATAAGATAAATTCGATTGTAAATATTCATTATAAATCTAAAAAGAGTTACTACATAATGGTATTTTATTTGTAATTTTTAGACATTTAATAATTTAATTTATTTGTGACACAACGATGATGCAGTAATTATCTTATTAATGAAATATTGACATAATTAATGTTATAAATACCCAAATAAATATAATTTGAGACTTTTTATGAATTCCACTAATTTTCAAGTTTAATATGACATGTTAGTATTTATTTAATTAACGTTTTTAGAACTTATCATTCTGTTATGATTTTCACAAAAATAAATTACTAAATAGTGTCAAAATTGACATAAAATAGTTTTTAAAAACAATATTATATTATTAATTGTTATTTTATTCCTAAAAATCTAAGGTTCGGCAAAATGACTTAGATATGGTTATAGATATTAATAATAAACAACTTGGGGTTCCTTTGGCTTCTTATAGTATGTTTATTAACCTTATAGTGTAAGAACAAAAGAAGACACGGAAAAAGTAAAATTATTTAACTTAATGTTAAATCTAAATGATAAGGTTAAAATAGGAACCTAAACTTGTCTAAATTATATTTTATGAGATTATTTCGACCCATCCCCACCTTATCCTCGAAATAAATCAATTTGGAGCTATTTAAAACCGAACTTGACTTTATAATAAAATAATATTTTCAGTTATTCCAAAGGTGCCCCTCTCCTCCCTTATAAAAGTGCACCTCCTCCCTCTCTTCCTCACACAATTTTAACCCTTCAATCTCGGCCAACCCCTGCCAAATTAACTTCTCCACTTCCCTAGCAACATCCTAGAGGTTCTGGTCTTCCTCAAAGACAAATTTTAGTGCCCTAAGAGGAGGTCTCAAGGAGGCGCTTCAAAGAAGAGGTAATTTCCGTTACCGATTCTTTCACCTTTATTTCTTCTTCCACTATTTCTTAATAGGTTGTTTCATTATGAATTAATAACATCAGTATCACTCATATACTGATATGTTATGAATTAACCCTATTTCACCATCTATCCATCCTACGGAAAATGATATCATCGCTCGTGCGTACGTACGGACTACCGTCTCCACGACGCGATGAGATTGATTCTCCATGTTAACCATTTAAGAGTGATTATAAAGTATATATAAGAAATAATAATGAAATATATGACATTATAAAGCTACTGGATTTATGTATATATGTATTCCATCTACTTAATTCCATTCAACTCAATAAGGAAACGAAAACAACGTTCATGCGTACGTACAACCTACCGTCTCCATGAACGGTGTATTTCTTTCCATTTACTAATTTATTATATATATGTATATTCTGAATATATATTATATATATATCATGTTTTATATTCTGGAATTAAGTAATTATGATCTAATCAATCATATGAATAATTACAATTCAAAACACGGACGACAAATGAAACAATTTTACCCAAAATGCTCTTTAACATAGAATTTACAAAAGAAAGGGTAATATAAAGTCATAAGTGAAACATATATGATATCATAACCATGAGTATGATTCTGGAATAATTCAATGACATTATTTAAATAATTATAGAGGAGGATTGGACACCTACGAAGAAAATCGGACCTAAGGTAAGGGAAATATCACAATCTCATTTTTATCCGAGATTTTTTATACTTTGGCATTTACTGGGGTGTATTTTATCATCCACATCCATGTTTCCTCAATATGTAATATTATTTCCATTCAACTACAGTTTTTTAAATCCTATTTTACCCTTCATAGAGTTTTTAGTAAAGATATGAAAGGAATCTTTTTTCGTTTTTCGTACAAGGTACTTTTTTGACTTTTCCGACAAAAGTACGAGAAGAATGTTTTTTTAACTTATATGACATGAATGGATTTTTAAAACATTATTTCCAATAAGCTTCTTTTACAAGTTTTCAAGTTTATTTTTAATCAACTTCTTTTAGTTTAGATTTGTATGACATGTTAAGAAAGGAAAAGTATTTTTGAAGTAGAAAGGATATTTTCCTCAAGAATAGAGTTCAAGTGTTTTATCAAAATTATTTTCCATCTAAGATAATAAAGGGTTGTGTTTCTATCCCTATTATTACATGGATTTGATTATTTTGTGATGGAAATATTTTTATGAATTCCTTTATCCTATATGAATTGTTTTATGATGTCACGATGTTTAGGATTCCCATTTTTATTACATGGGTTATGCTATGATGTATGGTTTATGATTTTGTGGCACACATAAGAATGGTATCATTATGAGATGGGTGGGACCTATCTATCCCCCAATGCATTGGGTAAAGATTTTATATCTCATGAGATAGACATGGCTGGAATGGTAGGTTATACCGGTTCAGTGAAACAGGACTAAAACGAGGGTGACTCGGTTCAGAAAGGGACTTTGTCCACTAATATAGTCTTGGAAATGAGTCTTGACTAATAAGATATGATTCTCTATGATTATGTGTGTATGCCACAAAGTTTCATGTTTTACGTTATGATTATTGGGATTACATTTCACTACTATTATTTATCCCATGTTATGAAATTATGATCTCTTTTGCAGGTTAAGATTTCCAAAAGATATATTCTTATGAATATGATGTGATTGATATTTATTTTGTTTACCCTTACTGAGCATCTCAGCTCACCCTTTTATGTTTTCATTTCCCCAGGATATAAAGAAAGGTTTTAGGTAAGAAAAAAATGGAAGATCTTTATGGGAGATGTTGATGATCTCTCACCACGATTAGAAGATTATATTCTGAGTTTCCAAAGACACTAAACTATTACGGTCTTTGTGTGTGTGTTTTTGTTATGTACTAAGTATTCTGCAAAAGTAATGTAATGTCCATGTACGTCAAGCTTCGGGTCTCTATAGTAATAAAGGAATACATATCCATGATATATACAAGTCAATAGAAATATACCAAACAATAAATATTATATAGAAAAAACTAAACAAGTCTATGTATGACCAACCATCACCACTGAGTCATCCCACTACAAAGGGGAAAATTGAATAGAGAAACTGATGTGCTACATGATTTCCCTCCCATTACACAAGTCTTATATGCCAGGGTCGAAAACATTTCAATGTCAAAAATACGATGTGAGAAAAGAGCCTAGTAGGTTACATTGAATAAATCTCGGAAAGTTAAAATATCAAGAATCCATAAGTAATATCTACATTAAAAAAATACCTTTTATAAATCACTGACATAAATAAAACCATTTTTTAAACATTCCAAAATATTCCACAAATTCCTACCATATTCAAGAAACTCTAAAAAAGAGTCAAATATAAATGAATTGCATGTATGGAGAAGAAACACTAACCATAGATACACTATAATATAATCATGTGAGGTAATATAATTGAATTAATCTATCATTCAATAAACCATGTATAAAAGAAAAATCACACTATATGGGATTTGGCCTATGTGAATATGAACTATACATAAAAGAATCCTAAATAAGTATATATTTTTCCCAAGTAATATCAAGTACTACCACAATCTGTTGATGTGAAAAAACCTTGAGTGTTGTCACACACGCTAAAGTTTCATTTCTATTTCTCAAAGCACCTAGCGTTTCCAAAGTGTTATATTTGTAAAAAACATTTCCAAATCCATGATAACATATAATAAAACTTTTTCATGTAAACAAATTAATTTTTTAAAACCCAATTATCTTTAATAATTAATTCTCTTCATCGAATCATTTCAGATTCAAAAACATACATTTTCATTCAATATCCCAAATAAATTCACAAGAACATATTGAAATTCAATAATTAGAACAATTTTATAGTTCTTACTACCACAAGAATGATGGAAAGTTATCCTCATTAAACGATGGATATTTAGTACAAACATATCATCCTTTAAAATACATGTAATGGATGAAAACTAAAAAGGAATATTATAAAATAGAAACTAAGAAAAATATAAATCATAAGCATAGGTAGCGTTGTTTATGCAACCACGGGTAATGATGAATCATGAATACTGCTTACTTGGGATATTAGAGGAAACTTCAAATATATACAAACACATAATGGAGTGATCTATAAGGAGGGATACCATAAAAAATCTCCCAAATTCTTCCTAAATATTTAGGGGGATGTCATTACACTGGATAAAAAACATTTTAGGCATGAAGTGTGGTTAAAAGTGATAAAATAAATTAATTATTACCATAAACCCCTTTAACCATATGAATTCCCTAAATTTCAAGTACACTATAATGGAATCACTTTAGTTTAAATTATATCTTGATCAACCCATTCATTATGTGTATTGGTTTCACATATTATAAATAGTCACACTCCGAACAAGACTAACGATATAAACCCTAAGAAAAGTTCATGCCATGTAATCCATTCATGTAATTAACATATTCAGTAGGCAGTGCATAGTTCATTTTCCTACAAAAAATCACCGATCTAATTATTTAGGCCCTTCAAAACCTAGAATCAAACTCTAAATATATTTACTAATTTATACATAGTCTAAATTAATTCAATAAAAACATTTATCTTTAGACTTTAGGTCATCTTTTTTATTAGAGGATATCCATCCCTAATAAGACCAAAATACTCCTGAAAAAATGGGGAAATCAAAACAATTGTAAAATAAAAAATGATGTAAGGTATATGGGTGTTACATAATAGATATAGTATTTCTATACACACTGATATATTATTGGTGTTTCATTGTGAGGATTAATCTTATGAGAACATACATTTATATATCCTTATAAAGGAAATCAAATACAGGTAGTTTAATTCCATTTTACTTGATTATTATTACCTTTTAATTTCATCTGAAATAGACCATTGTGGTTCCATTTATAGTTATATAAAATTAAAAAAAAAGATTATTTTAATGTAATGAATGTAGGACCAAGGAATTAACTTTTAAGGTCATGAATCTAGGACCAATGAAGTAAATTTTATGGTTATTCATCCTAAATAAACTAATTCTATATTAAGTTAGTGAACTGAGGACCATTATGTCTTTTAGTTTAATTTTATATGACCAGGACCAGTTTCGAGTAGTTTAATGTCATGATGAAAGGAATAATATTTGAAACATCCAATAGAATGGTTTATAGAAGGCTTATTCTTGAGTTCAATATTCTAGTTTGACTAAACATTTGGTTCATGTAACTATTTGTGGGGGAATACACTATATTGGAGTCATTTAGGGTTTATCACATGTTTTTTGATAACTATATATGAAATGATGAATAGAAATAAGAATGATACAATATATTAATTAAATGCTATGACCTAATCTATATCAATGATTCATTTTCTTATTTTACTTATTATACAAACACATGAAGTATAAAAAGACACATAAGAAACATTAGAATCATCCCAGAGTGGTCATGATGATTGTTTTAGATCTATAAAGGCTTCAATATTTACCCATGGATTAGAACCCTCTATATTAATGGAATTCAATATATATTTCTTATTTGTATCTTATTAGTTGAGGAGGAAATCCAAAGGGAATATTCTAAAAAGTATCCAATTCACTATATCAAAATAATACATTATTCTACTAAACACAAAAGAATTCATTCTATCCTAATCATATAGGTCTTGCAGCTTTATAGGGCGTGTTTTTACGATATTACTGTAAAATATAACCCATGGATACATAGATTCTAGTAAGGTCTTATAGGCCATTAAGGGAAAGAGATAAAATTCAATTATTAAAAGAGGCCATGGAAATTAAAATATCCAATAGTGGATTAGGATTTCATATATATCACTTTTTGGAGAAGGTTTGGTTTATATTTGTTTGACCATAGAGATGAAATATTGGTAATGGACTCATCTTTGATCAAATACTTTTTTATATAGGATGACTTAATGAGGGAATCATGTACTATATAAATCCCATGGATAGTATATTTTTGGGTTTATACTAAAGTTTTGGTTCCAAATATGACTACAGATTTTAAAGGAAATTTTTTATGATATATTTATATGGAAATAGCCCTTGGTAATGTTTTCATTAAGGATATGACACAATATAAATGAATTTTTCGATGGATTTTGAAAGTTTCAGTTATTCAACCGTGCTCAGTAACTTTTTTGAAGTAGTCTAGAAAAGTTTTTATGTAGTGGGATCATGATAGAAAATAATTATTTCGGGATCCCAAACACTGTTTAAACATATATATGTGATCTATCAGAGTTATTTCAAATAAAAAACACTCTTGTAAATCAATTATTAAAAAACTTCTCATATCATCTCAAAATAAATTCTTTAGAAAATACCAGACTCCTAAAATATAAATTATGTGTATATTTATTGTACAGAAAAAAGAAGTAATCTGTGAAATATAATTAAACAATATAACATAATATGGAATTTTTCTATGTTAGAATATCACTATTTCACAAAAAAATGATGATATACATGAAATGATGATTATCAGTTATATATGATGACCACCATCCTTATATGAATGAACATGACTCACAGTTGAATTTGGAACCCACAAGGTAATTTTGATTTATAATATCAAATGATGACCCACTATCCTAAAAACTCTATGATTACAAATAGGGGCTACCTCTCTACTGTAGATGATACGTACCGCATCAAAATATCTCATGCTCTGAGTAATTTTTAAACTCTGGGATATAATGTTTATATGTGAATACATAAATCCACCCATTTTTTACGATAATTGTATGTTGTTAATATTTAATTAAAAAATAAATTCCCCTACCTTATAATTAAATCAATATATTATAAAAATAAATGAATTATTTGGAAAACATTCCTGTCAACTTATGTTATTTGAGGTGTTCCTAAAAAAGATTATGAAGTCATCTAAATATGTATATGTGGTTGTAAAGTCAGTTTTTAGATAATTTAATTTCTTTTAAAACATCTATAACACTATCTTATTTCTTTAAATATTTTTAAAATTCCAATACATTCGGATCATTTGAAAATTAGTTTTTCAACATTCTAGGTAATAAGATAGAAATTAGTTGTCTCTCATTTCATAGTATGCATATTATATTAGACCATATCGAACCTATGTAACATACACTATAAGTCATTTTTTTACTGAATTCTATAATTTTACAAAAAATAAATCCAAACAATATAAAAAAATCACTACATATATTTTATAGAAATAATGTCTTTTTGTCACGCTCACACTTCAAGTTCAATCAGTTTGGTTGAATGGGGGATTTTTGTTGAAAATAGTTTTCCAAAACAATAGTAACATGTTTTTCCCAGAATGTTTCCTTAAAAATTATTCTAAGACTATATATATATATATGATATTTTCCTTTATCCAATAGGGTTCCTCTATATAACTATATCAACCTCGATAAATAATTATGAAAGGAAACACAAAATAGAGGCCAAAAAACCTGAAGAATGTCACCCCATATTCTATAAGTTGTTGACTAGTAGTGGGGGATTAAAATTTTAACATTGGGAGAATATTCCCATAAATATAAAAGTTACAAAATCAGGAAAATCATAAGTATATATAAAAAATAGAACAGAAATTCATACACACAACCAACTGTAATGCGTCAGTAATAAAAAATTTATATTTTTAATTTCATGCTACCCATATAAATGACAATTTTATTACTCATAAAAACCAACATATAAATATAAATTAAATCATCTATAGTTTTATCTCATATATTAATAACATAAATTAATCAAAATAAACCAATATCACAATACTGATGAGCAACTTAGCATTTCTTTTAACAATAATTTACAAGTTTGATCCATCAGAATCATTATATTCTAAGATTAATAAATCATTCCATTTCCCTTTTTTATTTAGGAAATATTAATTCTACTAACTCCTTGAAGGGACCATTTAGGGTCTAAGAATAGCCTTTGTATTTCTCAACCAATGGTTTCCCTGGATATTATACATATGTATAAATTTTTGTTTAATGTTTAATAGATAAAAACAAATACAATCTACACAACCCATAGTTTTCGTGCCCACCCATCATTGTAAAAATAAATTAGATCCCTAAAAAATTAACTGATGTCCCAATCACATATTAAAAATTGGGTTCTACAATCAACCATTTACCATTTTTAACCACTGGTGAAACATCTATATAAAACCAACGTCATGCATAAAATACCCCCTTTAATAAGTCCATCTAATTTGATCACATGAAATCCAACATATATGGTTATCATCCCACTCATAATCGATGATCTCAATTTCCCCCAAAATCTCATGGAAACCTACAATGTATCCCTTATTTGTAATGATAGTCAATTACACCATCACTAAGCTACTAAAATCTGTGGAGGATACCACCGATAATAAATTGTCAAAAATAAACTCATTTTTCATTTCTTGGGGTCAAATGATCTCAATAACCATATCCCTTATGTTATGTGGTTATCACTAACAACCTATGGCTACTAATCAACAAACCACAGTCTCCACTTACAATAAATGTCAACACCATCCACATAACACCAGTAATCATGTCATTCCATCACTATTTATTGAAATGACTAATATACACATACTCTACACCTATCAAATTTTCATGTAGCCAAATCAACCATCACATCCAAAATAGAAAAATTTAAAATATTTTACATCACGAACAATATACCCTTAAAACACACAAATAAGAAGGCCATAATATACCAACCAAAACCCATCATTTCCCACATCATACAACACCTAGGAATCTAAAACAAAATAATAAAAAAAATACGTCATTCCATTCATGTTCTCTCAAAGAACCATAAACTTTTCCAATTAGCACGTAATGAAAAAACCCAAATATATATATCATGAAAATAATATTGTAATGACATTCCAAGAGTTATCAGGACTCTAAACTTCACCAATATCTTCTCAATTATTCTCTAATGGAGTGAAATCATAAAATTAGAGAAAAATAAAAAATATAAATTTTTTAGTCAAAAATAATTATAATGTTGACTAAACTAAAAATAGGCAATATGGGACCTCATTTATTATATGAATTGATTATATATAACAAACCAACCAAATAATATAAGGGAATAAAAAAACACCTCATGTGAAGGAACAAAGTATAGACCTTGGTATGTTAGGGAAAAATATCCCAAATAATGGCAAGGAGTGAGGATTTTTCTCAATTTAAAACAATTTATAAATTAATTACTTATACTATACAAAAAAATACCAACTAATCCCCTCATTATATGGCCCAAAAGATCATGGTGTAAGGACCCTATCCAAAAAAACTTCACAACATTTCGATTTGGATAAAAAAAGAAAAACCAAACATAAATCCATGAATTTACTACACAGGGTCATGTTATAGTGGGAAACTACCTTTCACCATAAAAAAACACATTGCATACATCATCATGGAATATCCCCTATTGTTATTATATGATCCACTCATATTGAAGAAGTAAATCTTAACACAGGATATTTTATTCTAATGTGTGGGACTTCTAAAAAAAGAATCTTACGTAATAAACATTTTAATTTTTTAATGGCTCTAAAAATGACACAATTCAATTTTTTTGACATAAAACACTACCATATCCACAAATTAATTTCTATATATACATCATCATATCATGGTATCCTCTTTTTATATTGTAACCAGAAACGTACACTAAACACATTAATCAGATGTATCTCATCACCATTCGGGGTCCTACTACATTGAAATGAAGATTTTACTGTATTGAATAATATCTATTAAAAGCACCCTATTACTCACCAATACTCTAATATCAGCCTATAGAGACACCCCATTCAATCTATTGGGTCTAGATATACATGGTCGACTTTAAACTAGACCATAATTACCTTGCCTAAATAAAAATCTATCACAAAATCCCCACCATTAAATATATAAATCATGAGATATGTTATTCCACAAATAGTCCAATACAAACCAAAACCTGAGAGTCTCATCCACAATACTAAAAAAATTGATATAATTTCAAATGTATTCATCTATTCTAGACCATAATGGAAAACTAACTCAATAGATTGATTCATTTTGTGTGAAATCTCCACCATAAAAATCTCCAACCCTATAATATTATAAAATACTAGAAAATACCCAAATGGTATAATACAAATTCATAACCTCAAATATCATATTATCTAGATATCTATACATATCTTAATGAAATAAACCATCGTTATTTCACTTCTTAATGAGGGCCACTTTTATCCTAAATCATTCACAATTCCCACAATTCTCATGCATTATATATATTTAAAAATATAATATTGAATGTTACCCAATGTGTGTAGATAAACTAGAATATAGGTATTACCTATTCCACACACATTCACATAATTCACCAATAACCATCATGAAAAACCATTACCAATATTCTCACATCATAACTATGATCCTTAATGCAACGATATCAAGCGTATAATATATTGAATCGATCATTTACAACTAATTTAAATACCCAATTCCGGATTATGTTCCACTTATTTTTTTCAAACACTATTGGATCATTCCCTCACTACTGGGTATCTGTTCCAAACCCACATTGCTTCAGGGGGAAAAATAATACCTACTGTCTCCTAGTACCACTCTCAATCATTCTTCAAACACCTAATTATTACCTAGCCATCGATCACAATATAATTATGGTTTCATCCAAAAAACCCATTTTATTTGCCCAATTGTGTTCTATATGTATAATAATCCATCCTTGGTCTATCACAACAGGCCCAAATAAGCAAGGTTTTTTCACACTTGGAGCAATTCACTGAAAAAACACTTCAAGGTGGAAATCTGAATCCTTTACTTGAGCCTCCCATATAGGGATTCTTAGGACTTTGTTTCTTCACACAGGAATCCCCACTATATATATATCCTAACATCTCTATCTAGATCAATATACTACCACTATTTTGTTTTCCTCTTCTATATGTGTTCAGGAAACCACCTATAAAAACATGATTAACCTAAAAATATTTACATGTATGATGATACCATAGAACAATCCATCCTTAAATCACCGAGTGTTATAATTATTATACAATACTAATTCTAATGAAAATTTTGAAACTTTTATGTGAACCTAATCGAATAACCCATCAAAAAAGTCACCCTCTTTACCAGGTGAAAAAAATCACAAGCTCAATATAATCTTAGTATCTAGAGAAAGAATTTCTCAATGAACCATTACTCTATCTCAATCTAAGTCATCCCATTATTTATACCATTCTAATCCTTCATGTCCCACCATAAGTTCAATAGTACTCTATGTATATATGCATCTAGTATTGGATTCCATTAGGGTGGAATATAGATCTAATCAAATATTATATATACTTACATGATCAAATGATATATTTCATGGATTCCATCCTCTCTCTCGAATAATTTTGGATGATGTGATTTCAAATCCTATGTTAGGTTCTTTTTGGATCGATTCACAACATGACCTCCTTAGTCCATGAAATGTATAACCCATATTGGTATTACCTCTAGTATTCTTATCAAACCACTGCACTGGAACCTCTAGTGTAACACCCCAAGCTTCCATTGTACGTTTCCCTTCGAATAATGCAATAGCGTGTGTTGTACGCAACCTCGAGCTCTAACACACACCACAACTAATTAAACTAGCCGTTGTGAATAGTAATACCTACTTTTTGAAATTTTATAAATTTTATTTATCAAAATGGACTTCATTTTTGGATTCGGAATATTGAAATTAGCCTATGTTGAATTTTTGGTATTTTTCTGAGAACTTCTAAATTTTTATGAATAGTGAAAAATACTTAAAAACAACTTTTTTAATAAAAATAATTTATAGTGATAAATTATATTTAGTGGTTTTAAAGTATAATTATAATATATTTTTACCATTTTATCCAACGGTGGTCGTTGGAATTAATTTAACATTGAAATTGGACATAAACAATTGCCAAACTTTTGAAATATATTGTTTCTTAAAAACACGCTATTTGTTGTAACAACGGGAATTAATTATAAAATTAATTAATACAACTTATATGTTTGGAATTTTGTAAAATAGACATCATTTTTGAATTCGGAATATCAATTATAGCTTAGGGTGAAATTTTGGCCTTATTCTGAAAAACATCAATTTTTGATGAATAGTGAAACCACTAAGTGGTTGTTAAAAACTGATTTTTCGTTAAAATGAAATATTTCCACTTCTGTGATTTGATTTTCAAAAATCCGACATACATAGTTTTCATTAAGAAGTAAAATGTGGTTCAATGAGATCAAAATAATTTTTTGGTGAATAGTAACTTTTAAGTTCTTAATCGCGATTAGAGGTAATTAGTGTAGTTTAAGGTAAAAATAATGTTTTAATAATATGAGATGAGCATGACACTTGTCCTACTCCTATTGGATGAGTCATGACCGACCAAGACAACCCATGGGTCAACTTGGGGACCCCATGGAGCCACTTTAGTTGGAAAATGACATTAATATATATTTATTTAATGTTAAAATTAAATTGACACAAACATGAGTTGTTTTACAAAAATAGTTTTTAAGTGGGGTTAAACAAGTCCAAATTTTAACTATAAATATTGATTAGAAATATAAAAAGCTTTCCTACATCATAGTATTTTTTTTATAATTTTTAGACATTAAATAAATTAAATTATATATGACATCATTATGATGCAGCGATGACCTCATTATTTAACGATTTTAATAAAATGAAAAGATAATCTAAAATACAAGGCTTACACTTGTCCAAAGACTATTGTATGGGTAGATTTCAAACCCTTATCACCTTAGCCACGAATTATATAAGTGTGGGACCTTTTGAATCCGAAATGCATTGTGTAATAATGTAACATTTCAATCTTTCCAAAAGAGCCCCTCCTCTCCACTTATAAAAGGCCCCCACCTCTCCCACCTCATTTACACTTTCAAGCCATTTGGTTCGGCCAAACTCTACCCAAATACTCTCCCAACTTCTCCCTCTTACTCCTAGAAGCCTCACGTTGGGCAGAACTCTTCCGAAGGAAGCCTTTGGCTCAAATCAAAAAGAGTTACCCGATTTTGAGGTAATGCCTTCTCTAATGTTGTTTTGTTTTATTTTTCTTCTCCAACCCCCTAAAATCTTTTTATTCATTTTTTTTGTAACAACACCAGTATCCTCAATATACTAGGATGCTTTTATAAGAAGTATTCGAGCTACAATTACACACACCAACATCTAAGGGTTAAAGAACATACGGTTTCTGTGGATGGAGAATTTCTGCCTCACGAAACGATGATTGTTCAACACTCATATAACACCTTCAAAGGTGGCCATTAAGATGTCACTATTTTTATATATGATATATAATATGTTTATGTTTTACTTATGCTTCTGTATTTCTCATTTATGGCATACTTTATGATTTCCATTATGGGTAAAACACGATAATTTCATTTTAGGAAGTGCGGACTACCGCCCCCTCAAAGTGATTTGAATCGTTAATGCCATATGTGGGATGTATAAAGGATGGAGTAAATGTTATTATACACTATATTATACTGGAATTATATTATACATTTATATCATTATGATTTCGTTCCATTAAATATGAAATTGAAATGAAAGTAGCGTTCATGCGTACGTACGGACTACCGTCTCCACGAACGCGATGAGATTCATTCTCCGTCGTATCCATTCAAGTATAATTATCATTTTATGATTTAAAAATAATGTTTAAGGACATGATATCATTCTGGATATGAATAAGATACAACCTATCCATGAAAAACACGACTTACGTAACAAAACATATAAAAGAAAACGAGTAAGTTAACACCCGAAACAACGATAAATCTAAGATGTTGTTAACAAAGAAATGTTAAAAGATCATATATGATATCATATGAATGTATACGATTCATGTATAATTTAATAAAAATTATTTCACCATTATACAGGAGGTTAACCTACCCCAACCAAGGAAAAGTACAAGGTAAGGGTTTACTTCACAACCTCTTCATTATCCAAGGTTGTTTATACATAATTATCTACTGGGACCTCGTTATCATCCAAATCCATGTTTCTTAAAAATGTCATTCAAAACATTTTTACTATTAAATGGAAAATGGGTTAAAGTCATTTATACCCTTATACGTTTTTGAAGGAATCTTACCGTCGTTTTCCAAACAATGTACTTTTTGACCTTTTTGAAAAATATAAGGTAAGAATGTTTTTTTTACTTATACGACGGGTGTGACTATTTTCCGCCATTATAACTTCGTCGAAGCATCCCTAACAAGCTTATAAGAATATCTTCAAAGTAAATGTATTATTTTAAAATAATGGTACTTTTAAATGATTTCAAAAATAAGAGATATTTCTCTCAAATAACTTTGATTTCATCTATGTCAACATCCTTTGATGGGTTTTAAATTTAATTGAAATTGATTTGTGATACAAAACTTCCATTGAACATTTTGTGAAATATTTGACTGTGGATGTGTTATTTTTATACCATCCATAGTTTATGGAGAAATTGTTGACATTTCGTATGCTAGTTTTAATACGAATATTTATGTTATGTTTAAACCTATTCATATGAGGAATGTATTGGACTTAATATGTGACGGGTGGAGCCCGCTATAGCTCCTCGATGCATCGGTAGGTCTCATGAGACAACTAGACGTGGAATTGGCCGATGCCCTTTCCCAATTTGATTTATGGTTTTGGCCGAGGCCTTAATCATTTTAGATGTCATGGTCGAGGCCTTGACAAAATGTTTCAGAATGTCTGGCATTATACATTCCCTCATTATGAAAGTGGTTATTGATATTTCATGTGATTATTAGTCAAGTAGAATATCCATGTGAGTAAGTAATGGAATTATTTTATTTTACTTTTGCCATATTATGCTGAAGTTCAAGTTCAATAAGGCTTTTGTTTTAGTTATACATTGCCTTAAATACTTATGTTTTCTTATAAAAGCTTCCGCAATATTTTTATCCTTACTGAGCATCTGAGCTCACCCCTTTCAATGTTTAAAAATTTTCCAGGATGTGAAGAAGTGTATTATGACTGACTTGCAAGAATAGTCAACGAAGATATGAGTGTGGACTATGAAGACCATGTTATTTTAGTTTGTTTAATTTTGATGTAATGAAAGGCTTATGAATGTATCTAGTGTTTACAAGGCTACTAAACTAATCGGTCTTTCGAGACTTGATCTCTTGTGATCATGCCAATGTTACAAAGTAATGCACCGACTCTGGGTAGCTGGGGTCGGGGCGTTATAGTTGGTATCAGAGGCAGTTTAGTACTAACCTTGGAAGCTAGATTTAGATAAACTCTGATTAGAGCACATAGCCCAAAGATAGACTTAGAGGATTAGTATAGAAGAACTTCCTAGAATTTTGGTATTAAAGAGATGTTATGAGTTTTCCGAGCAATACATCCCTGTCTGGATACGAGCAGGTAGGGGAGGCTCTGGCACAGATGTACCTAGGGGTAAAACCTGAAAACACCACTTTGATCTAGACTCGAACGGGAACTGGTGCACGACAACGGGCCTTGCTGCACTCTTGGTTACGACACTCCCAGGGGATATGCTTAGGATAATTCTCATTTTATTTACAAACCACTATGAAGGGTTATGAGTATATACTTCCTGAAAGAAAACATTTCTTTTTATGATTATGGATTATATCCATAAATAGTTCAATTTATGTAAAGTGTTTTACAAGTATGGAATTATGTATTTTGATTCATAAACTAATCTAGTTTATGCCATAGTTTAGAAATGGCGCCCAGTGGAAGGAATGGAAACCGTATCAATGCACGAACTCCATGTAGGGATTTCCCTCCTGCTCAAGATAATTATTGTGGAGCTGGAGATACAACTGGTGCTGATCAACTTATTACCATACTGGGACAACTCACTCAGGTTATGAATAATAACCTTACTCGTATGGAGAACCCTGATCCACAACATAGAGGATCAATGCTAGACCGTTTCATGAGGCAACAACCACCAACCTTCAATGGGATTACAAATCCTATAGTAGCTGAGCAATGGATAAATTCCTTAGAGAAAATATTCCATGCCTTGGGGAGTAGTGAAAGGGAGAAGGTTGTCATGGTAGTTTACCGCCTCACTGGAGATGCCGATCAGTGGTGGTCGCTGATTCAAAACACAAAGGAAGATGATGACGTATCGAATATGGAATGGCGGGAGTTCAAAGAGATTTTCTTAGAAAAATACTTTCCTCATGACCATCGAGCAGATATGGAAAGGCAATTTCTGAGTCTGAGGCAGAAGGAGGATGAGAATGTCGCAAAGTATGAGGCTAACTTTACAAGGTTAGCGAGGCATGCTGCCGATTATATACGTAACCCAAGAAGTAAGACTGATCGTTTCTTTGATGGGTTGAAACCATTTCTCCGTCGAGCTTTAGTATCACAATCCTTCTCATCATACGAAGATATTGTCTCGTGTGCTATCAAGACAGAAAAGGAATTCACTAAGTCTTATGACAACAAAGTAAAGCAAGAGAAGAAGAGAATGGTGGAACAAGAGACAGATAAAGGGAAAAAGGGAAAGAAGGATTTTCCATTATGTGATAATTGTGGGAAGAATCACCCGGGTACTTACCTAAAAGGAATGGGAGTTTGTTATAAATGTGGAGAAAAGGGTCACCAGGCTCGTGATTTCAAGGGAAAGAAAGAGGCTGTCAAAGTTGAATGCTACAGTTGTAGGGAAACAGGGCATTATGCAAATGAATGTCCTAAGCGTCAAGGAAACTTACCTCAGAAAAGGCCAAGGGATCAAGGCCAATCTTATGATGTGACTACAGTTGAAGCGGGATAATTAATGTATTGGTGCTTTTGGACTCAAAGATTATATTATAGTTATAAGAATAATGTGATATATATATATGGATTGTACTGCAGTACTTGTTGTTTCAGTAAGGTTGTAATATGATGAAGGTAATCATATTTTTAGTATGTGACAATAAGAGAAATTTTACTTTGTTTGGGGAATCTGATAAATTGATTTTGGAATTAAGAGACCTTTTAGAGAAAGTCTAGACAGAGGTATTTTGGATAACTATTAAGGTTGGAATGGATTAAGTTGAACCATGGATAGTATTGTTTAAGGTTAAAGAATTTCTGAAGATTATTTTAGGAATATTATAATACTATAGTTTTAGGAAAAAGGACAACCTGCAGGGTGGGGAATAACCCGTCGCGTCGGACAAAGCTGCAGGAATCGAACCCACAACCATAGTGCGACAAGCCTTTATTTCCTACCACTAGCCTACAGGAAGTCCCTGGTTATTACAAAATAGTTTTACTAATCTAAATGGTATGTGTTAACATTTGGAACCTTATACAATTAGGATAAATAGAATATTTTTGAGTTCCATTACCATTTGGAGTAAAAGCTGGGTTTGTGGTAAAAATTTATTAGCGAATGAAAGTATACATAACAAGTATGTATATTTCCTTACGTTCTTAGTAAAACTCCTAAATAAATTCTTCAACATTATAAAAGGTAACTTAAAACAAAAATGTTGTCGGTTAACTTTTCCAACTGGGGATTCAATGACCGTTTAACCAATCACAAGTTTGTGATTTTCTTGTGGTTAAACTTTCTCCTAATCCGGTTTTCTATAACTCTCCATCAGAACTTGATGGTTTGTTTCTCCTCCATATCCATATTTTCATATAATCCTAGAATGGGCTATATCGGGTGACCTTTGTACTTATCCTTCTTTCTTTTAATGTTATATATTTATTAACATTATTTCCGATGTGGGTTTTCCTCAAAGGTATTTTCTCTTTTCAACCTTTTATTTTCAATGAAAAATTTCAAATTGCGAGGACGCAATTATTTGAAGGAGGGGAGAATGTAACACCCCAAGCTTCCACTGTACGTTTCCCTTCGAATAATGCAATAGCGTGTGTTGTACGCAACCTCGAGCTCTAACCCACACCACAACTAATTAAACTAGCCGTTGTGAATAGTAATACCTACTTTTTGAAATTTTATAAATTTTATTTATCAAAATGGACTTCATTTTTGGATTCGGAATATTGAAATTAGCCTAGGTTGAATTTTTGGTATTTTTCTGAGAACTTCTAAATTTTTATGAATAGTGAAAAATACTTAAAAACAACTTTTTTAATAAAAATAATTTATAGTGATAAATTATATTTAGTGGTTTTAAAGTATAATTATAATATATTTTTACCATTTTATCCAATGGTGGTCGTTGGAATTAATTTAACATTGAAATTGGACATAAACAATTGCCAAACTTTTGAAATAAATTGTTTCTTAAAAACACGCTATTTGTTGTAACAGTGAGAATTAATTATAAAATTAATTAATACAACTTATATTTTTGGAATTTTGTAAAATAGACATCATTTTTGAATTCGGAATATCAATTATAGCTTAGGGTGAAATTTTGGCCTTATTCTGAAAAACTTCAATTTTTGATGAATAGTGAAACCACTAAGTGGTTGTTAAAAACTGATTTTTCGTTAAAATGAAATATTACCACTTCTGTGATTTGATTTTCAAAAATCCGACATACATAGTTTTCATTAAGAAGTAAAATGTGGTTCAATGAGATCAAAATAATTTTTTGGTGAATAGTAACTTTTAAGTTCTTAATCGTGATTAGAGGTAATTAGTGTAGTTTAAGGTACAAATAATGTTTTAATAATATGAGATGAGCATGAAACTTGTCCTACTCCTATTGGATGAGTCATGGCCGACCAAGACAACCGATGGGTCAACTTGGGGACCCCATGGAGCCACTTTAGTTGGAAAATGACATTAATATATATTTATTTAATGTTAAAATTAAATTGACACAAACATGAGTTGTTTTACTAAAATAGTTTTTATGTGGGGTTAAACAAGTCCAAATTTTAACTATTAATATTCATTAGAAATCTAAAAAGATTTCCTACATCATAGTATTTTTTTATAATTTTTAGACATTAAATAAATTAAATTATATATGACATCATTATGATGCAGCGATGACCTCATTATTTAACAATTTTAATAAAATGAAAAGATAATGTAAAATACAAGGCTTAAACTTGTCCAAAGACAATTGGATGGGTAGATTTCAAACCCTTATCACCTTATCCACGAATTATATAAGTGTGGGACCTTTTGAATCCGAAATGCATTGTGTAATAATGTAACATTTCAATCTTTCCAAAAGAGCCCCTCCTCTCCACTTATAAAAGGCCCCCACCTCTCCCACCTCATTTACACTTTCAAGCCATTTGGCTCGGCCAACCTCTGCCCAAATACTCTCCCAACATCCCCCTCTTACTACTAGAAGCCTCACTTTGGGCAGAACTCTTCCCAAGGAAGCCTTTGGCTCAAATGAAAAAGAGTTACTCGATTTTCAGGTAATGCCTTCTCTAATGTTGTTTTGTTTTATTTTTCTTCTCCAACCCCATAAAATCTTTTTATTCATTTCTTTTGTAACAACACCAGTATCCTCAATATACTAGGATGTTGTTATAAGAAGTATTCAAGCTACAATTACACACACCTACATCTAATGGTTAAAGAACATACGGTTTCTATGGATGGCGAATTTCTGCCTCACGAAACGATGATTGTTCAACACTCATATAACACCTTCAAAGGTGGCCATTAAGATGTCACTATTTTTATATATGATATATAATATGTTTATTTTTTACTTATGCTTCTGTATTTCTCATTTATTTCATACTTTATGATTTCCATTATGGGTAAAACGCGATAATTTTATTTTAGGAAGTGCGGACTACCGCCCCATCAAAGTGATTTGAATAATTAATGCCATATGTGGGATGTATAAAGGATGGAGTAAATGTTATTATACACTATATTATACTGGAATTATATTATACATTTATATCATTATGATTTCGTTCCATTAAATATGAAATTGAAATGAAAGTAGCGTTCATGCGTACGTACGGACTACCGTCTCCACGAATGCGATGAGATTCATTCTCCGTCGTATCCATTCAAGTATAATTATCATTTGATGATTTAAAAATAATGTTTAAGGACATGATATCATTCTGGATATGAATAATATACAACCTATCCATGAAAAACATGACTTACGTAACAAAACATATAAAAGAAAATGAGTAAGTTAACACCCGAAACAACGATAAATCTAAGATGTTGTTAACAAAGCAATGTTAAAAGGTCATATATGATATCATATGAATGTATATGATTCTTGTATAATTTAATAACAATTATTTCACCATTATACAGGAGGTTAACCTACCCCAACCAAGGAAAAGTACAAGGTAAGGGTTTACTTCACAACCTCTTCATTATCCAAGGTTGTTTATACATAATTATCTACTGGGACCTCGTTATAATCCAAATCCATGTTTCTTAAAAATGTCATTCAAAACATTTTTACTATTAAATGGAAAATGGGTTAATGTAATTTATACCCTTATACATTTTTGAAGGAATCTTACCGTCGTTTTCCAAACAATGTACTTTTTGACCTTTTTGACAAATATAAGGTAAGAATGTTTTTTTTACTTATACGACGGGTGTGACTATTTTCCACCGTTATAACTTCGTCGAAGCTTCCCTAACAAGATTATAAGAATATCTTCAAAGTAAATGTATTATTTTAAAATTATGGGACTTTTAAATGATTTCAAAAAGGAGAGATATTTCTCTCAAATAACTTTTATTTCATCTATGTCAACATCCTTTGATGGGTTTTAAGTTTAATTGAAATTGATTTGTGATACAAAACTTCCATTGAACATTTTGTGAAATATTTGACTGTGGATGTGTTATTTTTATACCATCCATAGTTTATGGAGAAATTGTTGACAGTTCGTATGCTAGTTTTAATAAGAATATTTATGTTATGTTTAAACCTATTCATATGAGGAATGTATTGGACTTAATATGTGACGGGTGGAGCCCGCTATAGCTCCTCGATGCATCGGTAGGTCTAATGAGACAACTAGACGTGGAATTGGCCGAGGCCTTTTCCCAATTTGATTTATGGTTTTGGCCGAGGCCTTAATCATTTTAGACGTCTTGGCCGAGGCCTTGACAAAATGTTTCAGAATGTCTGGCATTATACATTCCCTCATTATGAAAGTGGTTATTGATATTTCATGTGATTATTCGTCTACTAGAATATCCATGTGAGTAAGTAATGGCATTATTTTATTTTACTTGCCATATTATGCTGAAGTTCAAGTTCAATAAGGCTTTTGTTTTAGTTATACATTGCCTTAAATGCTTATGTTTTCTTATAAAAGCTTCCGCAATATTGTTATCCTTACTGATCATCTGAGCTCACCCCTTTCAATGTTTAAAAATTTTCCAGGATGTGAAGAAGTGTATTATGACTGACTTGCAAGAATTGTCAGTGAAGATATGAGTGTGGACTATGAAGGCTATGTTATTGTAGCTTGTTTAATTTTGATGTAATGAAAGACTTATGAATGTATCTAGTGTTTCCAAGGACACTAAACTAATCGGTCTTTTGAGACTTGATCTTTTGTGATCATGCCAATGTTACGAAGTAATGCACCGACTCTGGGTAGCTGGGGTCGGGGCGTTACATCTAGGACTTCTTGATGAACTACTAACTTTAGAAATTCCACCAATATGTCATGATCACATATTCCCTCATAGGAATTATCTTTTTGGTTCCATTTTTTTTCTATATATTCACCCCTAATGCGGAAATGAAGGCCATCTAGATGGAATCACATTGAAAACCACACTAATGAATAGAAATATAAAAATCCAAATATAGAATTTGAGGAAATATATTATTGGAAGTGAATAACTCCCATCCATATAAATACTTACTCAAAACAAAATTTTATATCATTCAGTTTCATGAACCCATATACCCAATTCATAATCATATAAGAACACACACTACAGCATAAAAGATCCATAAATATGATTACAATAGGAACAAAAAACACAACCTATATTAGTAGAATTCATAATGGAATATATATTGGAAAAATCCAAATATAGTTTTTCATTAACATTAAGTATTCAGTATTCTTCCCTTTCAAAATAAAACATCCAAAATAAAATAAATATGTAGGAACACAAAGTTAATGTGATCCCTACATGCCTATAATAATTCAAGAGCACCACCATTTTACACTTATGGACATGTGTTTATGATCATAAATCAATATAATAATAATCACATATTAATCCAAATCAAATAACAAAAATAGTATCGAAAAATAAAAAAATCTAAATTCCCATGAAAACATAGACATCAGTCTATACTTTTTCCATTTTTTCACAAAACATAACATTCTTACTGTGTTCTGTTTTAGAATGTGCAGAAAATATTTCCTAAGAATCGAGTTTACCACATTTTTAAATAAGAAAAAAAATCAGCAAGACCTAACCCACATTGTACCACATTATACCAAAATGTACATTTTTCCCTAATACAAATTATTACCACTTTGTAATAACATTTATTTGATACAACTATGTTGAATCCCTTTCCAAGATATCCTGAATAGAACCTGAAAGAAATACCCATAGAAATTAAGCCTATATTACAATATATTAGTGGATAAATATTATTTAAAAGGTTATTAGATGGAAGAATATATCACCTATATATAATAAATGTATCAAAATTACAATCAGAATCATGAATAAAAAAATTAACCATAAATCTAGGAGGTACAACTTACCTTATCCCACTTACAATCAAATAAAAATATATAAAATGTAATGGTATGGAAAGAAATTAACCTAAAATATTACATTGACCATCCATATGTATACATATATATGATCACAAGTAGTTTGATCACATATATATGTACAAAATTAACCAAAAAAAAACCAAAATAATACTAAGGATCTACTTAGTTCAAATATAAGACCACAATTTCAATCCAAGATTCATTTACACCTCTACATTTTTTACCTAATGAATTGGCCTTATAACCATGACTATGTAATTGAAAATAAAGTCTAAATGAATATTTTAGGTTATGTGTAGGCTGTCAGTGTTAAACATGTTTCCATCAATTGATTGTTTCACTATATTATATCCATATTTTAAAAATTATTTGGAAAAAAATTGTGACACATTGCACCATCACTGGTTGTGAAATCTAGGGTATATTTATATTGTTGTTCCTTATAAGTGTTTCAATGTCCTAATGATATTTTATCCTATAATATACTCTCAAATATTTGTTTTCACCACACTATTGGTCTAACAATGTGTTTTTTAACATAAAATTATAGATTAGTGGAAATCAGAGTCATTCAAATGTTTTTTGGGATATTTAATATTTAATATTTATATATTTATATATTAATTTATATTTTCGTGTATAATTGATGATATATTAAAAATGGATCCATTTAGTAATATTTTGTCTTTTTATTGGCTTTGTAATGATGGTTTTTCCTAATAACGGTATTCACCTATCATGGGCACAGTGTTTAGTCCCATACCACATTTATTTTCCTTTTCATTTTTCTTATTTATTTGTTTATCCTATCACTTTTATCCCCCTTTGTCTTTGACTTCATACCCCTTGGTGGGATTCTATATGAATTTAGTAAGAGAGGGATATGGATAGTGAGAGACTAAAGAGAAGTATGAAGCACTATTAAGGGTTTCACCCAAGGACCAAATTAGTGTGAAGCAGTTTTGGGTAGAAAGATTAGCGTGAAGCATTGGTGGTTTCCACCTAGAGGTAGTCCCATTTTACATTTTATTTCTCTATTCCCAATAGTTATATTTAAACTCTAATCCTATTTTGGATTTTGGCGTTTCATGAATGGACCAAAATTGGGGATCGAGTAGTGACTACCCCAAGCCCGCCTCCATAGGCTAGGGGTGGTGATAAGAACAAAAGGAACAACTAACTTGAGGAGGCCTTTACCTATGTACCTGTATAAACATAGTCAACTCAATGAAAAAGTGAAAAGAGAGAAGAAAGAAATTCAATAATGTTATAAATAAACCAAATATGCATGTACGACTAGACATAATGAAGTACGATAGTGTATATTGAAAAGAAAAGGGAGAAAAATACAAGCCCACCAAGAAATATGTCCAACCTGAAAAAATTGGAAAATATTAAATAGGTGAGATCCCACCTCTTGTATTTCATGATAATACCACTATACGTGGTACAAGAATTCTGTATAACTAAGCCCATTTCAAGTCACAAATGACCTGTCCACTATCTAAAAATATATGACATGTGTTTGGAATATCCCATGCAGGGGTGATAATATACATACCCAGTAGAATTCCCAAAAAAGGTGAGAGTGGGGAATTAACATATACAACTAAATAGAAAATAAATGGATAAAATATTATATGGTAAAATAGTATAGCTAAACCAAACAAGATATTGATTGTAAACTTATAAATGACCCAGAACATAGACATAGTGATAAGATTATATTCTCAATGATTCTTCGCTACCTATAGTGGAAGATTAAACTCATCTATTCATGTAAATCTAGACACAAAAATCTAATGGAATACCCCTCATATCTTCACCTCTCCTGGAAGAAGAGTTACCAAACCCTAAGGAATAGGTACTAAAATAGGATATAGATATATGATCATTTAAATGATCCCAAATGAGAGAGTAAGGGGATCTCCATCTCATATCTCATCCCTAGAAGAAGAGTATACAACACCTCCAAAAAAAGACCGTTAATGATTTCCATCACCTCATGTGTATTCCGTAAACAGCCAAATCAAATGGGATCAATCACCATTTTTGAATACTATCATCTTTGGGTGTAACTTACTCACCAACACAATTTTAGGTCGTGTTATAGGAACTCCTCTTGGGAGGGGTAATGTCCCTATTCTTTGTGAGTCTAAAGTTACATCAACCCATGAATCGTCACTATTCCACATAGTATACGTGCTACATATTCAATGTAAGGATCCCATGAACATGTACGAAAAAGGGGGTCCTACTAAGATAATCAATGGGGAACTCCGCTGCCAAGCCCGGTTAGAGCGTTATGCTCGGAAATGTCAACAGAGAATGTCACAACCCAGTCCTACTAGAGGGTAAGCCCAGTGAGTCAATAGGGAGCTCCACTCTCCGGAATGTCTGGAAAATTATGTTGAGAAATTTTCATCGGCGAACACCACTACCTTGCCATGATGTAGGGTAAACATAGAACTGTCATTAGGGATCACCATTGCCCAGTCCAGCTTGAGGGTAAGACTGTAACATTGAGGAACTCCAATACCAAGTCCTAATAGAGGGTTACCCAGATGAATAAACTAGGAATTCAACAACCCAGTTCTACTGGTGGGTAATCTTGATACTATAATTTGGGAAGTCCACTTCCTATCCCTTCTCGAGGATTACATTGAAGATTCTACAGTGATATTGTTTGATCACTGCCATCATTGGGTATCTTCTTTATGCATTCCAAACCTGAAACATTTCAAAATGTATCTCAAAATACACTTCTAAGGGAACGATCACATTATACTAAAAAAACATATGATAGGATACTAACATGCCAAAAAATAATTTCAAATGAAGAATGTATGAATGCTCAATTTTCTCTGAGAAGAGATCAAGGGGAACATAGAATGTGAGAGAGCAACATGGCGTGTGGTCCCTCTTCACTACCAGGACATGTCTTCAATCGGTACTCGGGTCCATTCAATATTGGGGTACACACTATATTGGTGGACTACATAGTGGGTAAAACCTATCTAGTGAAAATGTCGTGTCTATGAGCCGTGTATTTATACTCATAGACAATGTCTGTGTACTATTTTACACATCGTGTGGATGATCATGTGGTCATCACATGGATCACCCTTACAAGAAGGCAGTACATGGTGTGTGAGGGGACTGATATGTCATGTCATCCACATGGGTTTCTGAAACTCTTACATCATCGTTGGAAGGGGATAGATGCCTTGTATTATTCAATGTACATAGTTCGTTGTCGTGATTTTTTCAAAAACCTCAAATTTTCATGTTGTGTTATCTCGCATCAAATATTGTCAAAAAACATTGTATTTTTCCTCATATTAGTATGAAACACATGGATCAAAGCTCTTGTCAGAATTTTTACACATCATTCACCAGAAATCAACCACTGGAGGTTCATGTGGTTTCATGTTTACTATACATCCTCCCCTATCTTCAATCCCTGATGATCTGGCCTTATCCCACTAGATTAAACCTCCATTTATTGAAAACAATCGAGATTAATGAACTACTAATTTAATCATAATATTTTAATCGGTCATCCAAAAATTTTAGCACTCGAGAAATCTTGGGGCGCTTGTAAATTGTCGAACTAGAAACCGTGCGGTCTCATCAGTGAGGAATGTGAAGAACTTGAGAAGAAATTCACATGAAAAAAGGTTTTTAAGAACGTTTGACAAGAGTTCTGGGCCGAAGTGAAAGAATTTGATGAAACAGTTATCTAAACTAATGGAACCAAATTAATTTCAGTACTATAGAACATGAAACAGGTATTAAAGGAGTAGATTGAATGGTGAATTACATTCTAGTCAATAGTTTTAATATAAAGGGTAAACAACATGAATAAAAAGTCCTACCACATTAAAGATCAATAGTTTTTGGAGAAAATACTCGCCAAATTTTTGGGCGGAGATATTGTGTTCATTTCTATTCCATCCAACTTACCCCATAGGTTTTTCTGTTTCCTCCCCAATAGACGAAGGGAGGAGATCATGCCTATAGATTGGGGAACTATGAGCCAACCGCAGAGAAATATCCCAAACCACATCTTAATAACCAAAATTAGGTTGATATAAATTATGGGATTGAATAATAAATTAATTAATCCTCTCAAACTCACATATAATAGAGGAAGGGTCTGATTGTCTCACACCGACTTATTTTATGTCGTGCCTAGGGTAAAAATGAAATAATGGCTCCAACTATGGTATCAAAAAAAATGATCTGATCAAATATTTAAGAGCTGTCTCATTTTAATTAATTAAACACGTTTTCAAAATATATATATTTTAATATTTTAATAAAATTATTTATAAGAACACCAGGCATCAGAATCGCACACCGTCTCAGTGCATAGCTTTTCAAATATATATATTAATATTTGAATGTCTTACAAGGAAAACAATGGGTCTTTAAATCCATTCCTCCATAAATATTTTCATTCCCATAATAAAAATTTTGAAATATAACTCATGATATGAATCCTAAATATAGCTCTCTTACTCCTTGGATCTCCCCTGCGCATTTTCATGCTACCACTACATGTGAACCAAAGGTGGTTTATCCATTCAAGGTATGCTCTTGTCGATCCTCGATCACCACTGGGTGCTACAAAAAGGTGGATTCATCCTTGATGTACATATCACCCCATACAATGAATTTCATATGATCATGCACTTATCTCGACATAAATCACATGTGGAAGATGTAGTTCACCCGCTCCATATGTGCCAGTTTGGTGAGGCTATAGGCAAACTTGCCATCCCTTTGCACGAGATTGAATTTCCCGATGCACATTTAGGATATCTTACCTTAGAAGATGAACTTATGTTTTTTAAATAGTTGGGAGAAACTCAAGAAAAAATGGTATCCCTAATCCAAATCCATGAGCCTAAAAAATGATCTGAATATTATTTCTATCTGCTATGGGCCATTCCCATCAACTCATGGATGACCTGCATGTTTTATGTTGTCACCTGCACCAACTCTAAGCCCAAAATATATGAATCTTTAGTCATTTTCCAACATAAGTGAGGCATGAAGGATCTCTCATTTAGGTTCTTAAAATGTTACATGTTGATGGTAGAGTGGTATCTATTGTTGTACGCAAACTCTACTAAGGGTAGGTGATACTCCCTGCTCTGGTCGAAGTCCAACACACAATCCCACATCATATCCTCAATCAGGTAGATAGTATGCTCAGTATACCTTTCTATTTTTGGGGTGAAATGCTATACACATCTGCATATGGGTCTTGAAAACATCATGTAGTCCCATATATAATTGTGATTTAAACCACATGTCATGATCAGAGATAATCGTCAAGGGTACTCTATGAATGTCGACGATCTCTTATACATATAATTACCCCAAATTCCCCACTGAACTCTACTCCATAATGGAATGGAAGTGAGAAAAATTCATGAGTCGGTCAACTATCACCTAGATGGAATCATTTCCCTTCTCTATGAAAGGAATCCTTATGATGAAGTCAAGAGATATGTCATCCCACTTCCATTCTTGGATCTCAAGGGTCAGTAACAAACCTGCCAGAACATGGTGCTCAACCTTCAATTACTGACAGGTGATGCACCATGAAACAAAATCAGCTACACTTTCTCTCAATATAGACCCCCAAAACTATCTATTGTGATCTATTTACATCTTCCACACACTGGGATGTACCACTCAGTGATATGTGTGGAAATCCCACATCACCTCTTCCCGCAACTTAACTGGAACCATTGTCCACCCTTGGAACATTATGGCATGATTACCTACATCTGAATATTCATCTAGTGAATAATCTAGGGATATATGATCATACAATACATCACAATCAATGACTCCCATCTGGGGCTCTTTTACATGATCTAGAAGCAAAAGAATCAACACTATTATCTGAAGAAAAGTAAGACCCTCCTACTCCACTAGGGAAAGTAGCAGATAAGATAACTGGTCTGATGGTTCCTACACTTAGTGAGTATAGGAATTAATTATTAGGGAATATAATACAAAATTTCCCTTCCCTAGAATATATATTATATCTATGTCATGGTCCTAAAGGAACTCCAACCAGTGCTGATGTCTCAATATTAGGTCTCTCTGAGAGAAGATGTACCTCATACTCTAGTGGTATGAGTAAACCATGAAGTGTTCTCATATGAGGTCATGTCTCCACATCCTTAGGGTGAAGAAAACAATTTCGAACTCCATGTCATGATTCACATAGTTCTTCTCTTGTGGTCTTAACTTCCTAGACCCATATATGATAACAACCTACCGTTGAATCAACATGAAACCAAGTCCATCTATTGAGGCATCACAACACACTACAAACTCAACACCTTCCTATGGTAGTCTCAACACTAGAGCACTTTTTAGCCTCTTCCTAAAATCCTTAAAGGCCATATTATACTGCTTAGAGTAGGTAAAATGTTTTCACTTTCACATTAGGGTATTCAATGAGGCTATGATTTTGTAGAAGCCCAATGGAAATATTTTTTTGAACCCTATCATGGAAATGTTTCCCGACTCCTCTGACGCATTCTTGGGTGGATCCCAAGAAAGAACTAATTCTATATTTTATATATCCATTGATAAAACATATTTATAAGTAACATGTTCTATAATGACAAACTCTTGTATCCAGATTTGGAACTTCAAGAGATTACTGTAAAGATAGTTCTCTTGATGAAAATAAAGAACCATTATCAATGGCTCTTTATCCTCCTTCTATGTTGTAGAGAATAAGAGTATTTCCTCGACAGAGACAACAAAAAACATGTCCAAGAAGGGCTTGAAAAATTGGTTCATCAAATATATAAAAATAGTAGTGGAATTTATCACACCAAAGGGAATAACTAGGAACTCATAGTATCCATGACAACATAAAAAATCTTAATTCAGTATATTAACCTTGTAAACCCTCAATTGGTGGTAGCCAGACCTAAGATAAATCTTAGAGAAACATATCACCCTTCAAAACTAATCAATGAGTCCATAAATCCTTAATAATGTGAAATTTTTATTTATCATGGCCTGGTATATGAGTTGATAATTCACACAATGTTGTAAAATCCAATCTATAATTTTTATGTTCAAAACTACAACTGCCTAGGGGACACACTGGGTTTGATGAGACCGTTCTCACTAATGTCCTCCAACAACAAACGTAACTTCTGAATTTTGTTAGGTTCCATTATATATGCGACATTAGATATTAGGGAAGCACCTAGATGTAATTTTATGTATAAATATATCTCTCACCTTTGAGGTAGTCCTAGAACATATTTAGGGAACACATCCATATTGTCCTCAAAAAATGAAGGAATCAAGATGCTTGAAGAGATTTTGAATCATTCTTACCCTTGAAAATTGAGGTAAGTTAGGTTATAAACTTCTTCATTCAATATCGTTTCGTACATATATGAGGTTTCCCTCCCCAAAAAAGAAAAACATCATCCCATCAGTGCATAGGTATCTGACAAGTATTTAGTGAAAATGGATTTGGGATTGAACCATCTAAAGAATATCCATACCCAATATTATATCATAGGTTTCCATCATAAAACCCAAGAGGATGAACTTGAACCTCTCCCCGCTAAGTACTAGCTCAAACTATCAGAAGATGAAAGATACATAAGAAATGTTCTCTGTAAGAACCTCAGGATGAATATGTTTTTCTAGAGTCTCCATTGGGAGCTCCAACTCTCATACCATGAGCCATATGAAATAAATAAAAACTGGGACCTATGTCTACAAATATTTAGGAAGGAATAGAATAAACATAGATAATACCTAAAATCATCTCATGTGTTGTAGGATCGTAGACATCCAATTCATGTAGCTATCTACGACCCCAACCACCAGATACCTTATCATACCATGGCCCACCAAGTTATGGAAGAAGGATCACGTAGTGCCATCCTCTAGTTGTAGCTCCTCATGATCCTCTGACAGCTTCACCTCCCTTGGGACCACCATGTCACAACTTGGGAGATCTCTGATCATGACACTTTCTCTTCAATGGCGGTCCATGAACTATATTTCTAGGATGATATGCACATATAGTTGGGAAGCCTTGTACCATGTAACATTTCATGTCACAAGTAATGAAAAACCCCTCTATGGGATATTCTAGTCTTATGTGCCACCTCATCCACATATGACCATGTGACTGAGCCTACTCCTAGAAGGGTATTCTATTCCATGTTCTTTGGTTCCTACAATTTTTTATAGAAAAATAACTTATGTTATTCCAAATTCCAACTCTAGATACCTTGACTCCCTCTGAAATAAATTTCTCTATCACCTCGGAATAGGTGGGATACAGAAGGGTACTATGCTATCTTGGATCTCTCTATGGATTCCCTCCTCATTCTTTTGTACTTGGAATTATCCATCTACGATCATGTTGGGAGAGTACCACAAATAGTTTTTGAACCTAGTTGTGTACTCAATAACTATAATCACACCCTACTGAAGCTCCATAATCTTCTAGATCATAAATGATTGTAATTTGTAGTTGTGGTAATACTCACTGATGAATTCCTAGAAGTCATCCCATGTGAGTGTTTTCTCATTATGCATCTATGTTACTGGGCCCCAGTAATGACCAACTGCTCCATGGAAAAGGATGGCTAAAAAATAGAACATCTGATTTGTCGAGGTACGAATATACTAGAAGATATGAACTAATGGCCCAGAACAATCCTCTATTGCCTGATGATCGGAGTAGCCATAGAACCTCAATGGTCATTGACATTAGAACTCATGGAGTGAGAATAGCCTATACATGTCCCCATACTACTCTGTTGAGACAACCTATTTCTTGATAGGTGGAGGTGTTTCTACCATCCGAACTAGTGGAAGGGGATCATGAGATGGAAGAGGAATGGATGCCTCATTGCTCATAGAGTCATCTTCATGAACCAAATCATGTATCCAAGATGGTTTTCATCACATAAGAATCCTAATTTTTGTTTTTCATTAACATGGTCAGATGAGAATATACATTTATATCAACAAAAATGGGGAGCTGTCTTATGAAGGAAATTAAGAAACACAAACCTATATGATGCATGTACCATTTAACCTTGAAAAAGATGTCTTGTCATTATTAATTGACAGGCAGGTAGTCAGTGTCTTAGTGAATAGTTATGTTGGCCGCCCGTATAATCATTGTACTTCCTATCTTGAAGGACATACTCAAGACACTTTGACATCATTTTCCTAAATATAACTGATCCAGTTAAGAGGAAACAACAAAACAATTACCAAATGAATGAACATGATCTGATACCAATCATTCATGACTCGAACCATGTAGGGGCTCAATCCACAACTTCCCCAAGACCTCCTCTAAAGGCCAGGGGTGGCGAAAAGCACCTAAGGAAAAAATAACTTTGGGAGGACTTTTCCTAGGTACATGCACAGATTCACAAAGTCAAATCAATTAAAAAGTTGATAGGGTAAAAATTAAAGCTGAAACACTATATTAAATAAACCAAATATGCATAAACCACTAAACAGAACAATGTACAGTTGTTTAAACTGAAATGAAAAGGAGAAAAATACACATCCTCCTAAAAATATTTCCATAATTGGAAAAAATAGAAAATAGTAAAATGGTGAGATCCCCAATCCTATATCACAAGTAATGACCATCATACATAATCCACATAGTGTGTATCCGTAAACCCATATGAAGTCATGATTGACCTATCTTCTATCTTCAAAAGACATGAAATGAGTTGGGAAAATCCCATAAATGGGTGAGTATATACATAACTAGTATAATGACTTGAAAAGGTGAAGGGGGAGAATTAAGAGATATAAATGAAGAGTAATGAAGTATATAACATGCTATTGTAAAATATTATAAAACAACTAAACAAGAGAGAGAAAGTAAACTCATCAAAACACAAGGAGCGTGGAATGATGAGAAGATGGGTTTCTCATGAAGTCTTTACCTCTAATAGTATGAGAGTTGAATCATCCAACCATGATAAAATAGACAGACAAAGAACATGGCATACACATATGCATCTTCACATCTCTTAGAAGTAGAGTAAAAAAAACCATAGAAGTGGGTGCTGAAACAGGTTATACATATATGCTCAGTCCAGGAAAACCCAATGATGGAGTATAGGGATCTATGGATCACTTATTATCCCAATAAGAAGAGTAACCAATAGTTCCAAAATAAGTCCATCAATGATGCCCAACACCCCAATTGTATGCCCTAAACACCCACTTGTAAGGGTCTCAATCACCACACCATGATACTATACTGTTTTTGTGAAACTGACTTACCCATACAGTTTTAGGTCATTTTATAATAATGTATATTTTTGGGGAAAGCATCCCACTTTCTTGCGAGTCCGAAGTTATGTTAAACCACATATCTTCACTATTCAGCACAGTCGAGGGGCCAAAATATTCTAGATAAGGATCCCATTCCCTAGTATGATTGGAAGGGTATACTCTAATAATCATTGATGAACTCCACTTCTTAGCCTGGTTGGAGAGTTACGCTTGGGAATATCATTAGGGAATTCCAGTGATGAGTCCTACGGAATTCTAATCCAGGCGAGTCATCAGAGAACTCCACGGCCTAACCTAGCTATATGGTTACACTGGAAAGATGCCATTAGCTAATTACACTTCCCAACCCAGCTAGTGGGTAATCCTAGAACAGTCATCAGAGAACACCACAACCCAGCTCACCTGGAGGGTAAGCCTAGAACATCGAGGAAATCCACTACCCATTTCTACAAGACGGTAACTCAGAAATGTCATCTTGGAATTCCACTTTCTATTCTTATAGGACGATAATCCTAGTACAATATTTGAGGAAATCCACTACACATCACTACAGGAGGGTTAATATCAGGATACTATGGTGATTTTGTATAATAGTTACCATCATTGGGTGTCGCCTCAACACGTTCCAAACATGGTACATTTTATGTCAGACTTCAAAAGATTCTTCCATGTGAACTATCATGTTTTACGTGAATAAAATCAGAATAATCCACATGCAGGACAAAATCTGAGTTCAAATGAATGAGATACAAAAATTTAAATTTCACTCAGAAGAGATCAAGGGGAAAATAATGTGTGAGGAGTCATATATGGTTGGTGGTCCCAATTCACTACCTGAATATGAATCAATATAATAAATGGGTCCCTTTCATGTATCAGTACATGCTGTGTTGGTGGAATACACGGCTTGTCATGCCCATCCAATGATCGGGCCTTGTCTGCTGGCTATGTCTGTGTACTCGGACCCCATGTCTGTGTACATCGGTATGTATTTTGTAGATAGAATTGTAGTCCGTCAAAAGACTCAACACATGATAATTAAATACATGGAATGTGCGGGGACCCACACATTGTTCCATCCCTATGGGTTTTTGAAATCCTAGCATCACCAATGGAAAATGAGACACGACGTGTGTTCTTGAATGTACCCTACATATAGTCATAAATTTTCTAGAAACCATAGATTTTCAAAATCTGATTTCCAACATCAAATATTATCAAAACACCTTGGATTTCTCCTCGATATAATCTGAAACTCTGGGATCTTAACACTGTTCATCATTTCCATCCATCGTCCATCGAAAATTTCTCTTGAGGGTTTCAAATTTATTTTCCAAGATCCCGCATCTACAAATCATGATTATATGGCCTCAAACCATCAAATTAATCCTCCTTTCATTTTTAAAAATCTTGATCTATTCTTTCCTTATATAATCATTCATGTTCATCGATTCACCAAAAATTCGAGTAACAGATCAATCTCAGGTCCTTCGTTAATTGTCAAACTGAAAACCGTGGGGTTACATTGGTGAAAAATAGTCAAATAAGCATAAAACAACGGTTTTTATTATTTTTAGAAATGATTTTCTGGCCATTATCTGGAAAAAGAAGAATGGGTTAGGTAAATAAATTAAAAAAACATAATTTCAGTACATTGGAACATGAAAAGGCTATCAAATGGCATATATAATGGAGAATTATGATATACTTAATCATTTAATTATAAGGGAGAAAAATCGGGAATCCCAAGTCCTAACTAAATTTGGATCAATATTTGTTGAAGAACTTTCTCAGTAATGAGTTTTGGAAGAGCTTTTGTATTCATTGTGCTTCGATTTTCCTTGATCCCGAGGTCTATCATTTCATTTCCCACAGAGTTGAGGAGGAGCTCTGGATGATCGATGGAAGAATTATGATACAACCCTAGAGAATTATTCATATCCACAAACTTATAACCAAAATTAGGTTAATTAAAATTAAGTGATTAATTAATTAATTAATTAATTAATTAATTCACATAAATAAACTACCAAGGAGAGAGGGGTACGAGCCTCCCATAACGGATTATTTAATGTTGTGCCATGGGTAAACACTATGTTACAAACCCAACCGTTGTTGCAGAATTATGATCTGATCAACTGTTTAAGAGTTATCACATTTTCATTAATTTATTGCATTCATGCTCAGTATAATTTCATTTAATGTTATTATAAAAGTAATTCTGGGAACACCAGTATGTAGAATCACACATTGTCTCATATTCTAGGTATATAAATATATTTAAATATATTTCAAAGTACTACAAGGAAAAAATAGGGTCTCTAATCAGAGAACCACATGTTGGTTGATTTTTATCCTTTTGGGGGAAATTGGCAGTTTGGAGTGATTTAGGGGAATTCTATTTGGTGGAATCCATGTAAACATCATGTGGTTCATAGAACACACATAATTTGTTCTTAATATTCAGGGAAGATGATATTTTATAAGTACATGTCATGTACATTATGTGAACATTTTGTCATTGTATTTGGGCTTGTACCTTGTTATGTAGCTGAGTACACAGGAAATAAGGGATTAGGGAAGTGCATGTCTTATACTACTGGTACACTTCATGTAGGGGGACGTTTCCATGTGTCCATGAACATGGGAAGGCACCCCATGTGAGCAGTTCATGGTAGTGTAGTAGTATATTGGTAGACTGTATCTATACCCTAGTCATGAAGTATTATACTTTCAAACCTTGAGTATTTCATGTTCCATTAGAATTACATTGATGGGTTAAAATTTGTGAGTACCCTATGTAGTCTTCGAATTACATATCTTATACATTTTCCAATTACAGGGGTTTTCTTTGATTTTTTACCTCAAAGTCAGATTTGTACATTTGATTAATCAATTATGAGTGTTTTTTCTATATAGATCATGATGTTGAGATACTTTTAGTTTTTATTTTCTATCTAGATGGCCTTTTTTGTGTTGAGAGAATATATTAAAAGGATTTCATATATGTTTGGTTTAATAATACTTATGGGGATTGGTTAGGAGTTGGATGGTTGTGACATCAGTGATCAAATCGGAATGATTGTTCCATTTCAATATGATTATGTTTCTTTTGGATGGATTTATAAAGAAGATTTTATAAACTATCTCTTATATGATCTTTGATTTTCTCTATATGTAGTGACTTATTGCTAAAGGATAGAGCAATGTAAGTTTATGTTTTGGGTTAGGGGATCATTTTTATTGGAGGCTTCAGGTAGGGTTGACACCTTGGGATAGTGGATATGATTGGGTGTTATTAAGTTTTTTGGATGATTTTGAGGTACAATTTATGATTACCTTGAATGATGGTTATTGATTAAGGTGTCATTGGGTGTTATTTTCATTTGTTGGGGATGGATGTGTAGCGTTCTATGTCATGAATACCCTTATGTGAGAGGTAATACCTAAGAATAGGTTATATGCTGGGAAGAATAAATGTGGTTTTCATATGAGGGGATATGGAAAAATGTTTTGTTTGGATGAGGAGTCCCTATATGGTGAAACATTTATGGTGTTCCTAAGGTCCAGTGTGGATGACTTGGCACGGTCTATTTTCTATTAGATGGCCTTGTGGGTGCCTATTGATCAAGGATCGGTGAGAGGAATTTGATGGTCTCTTGGTGATGTTTATCATTATGGGAATGGCGAGTTCAAGGAATATTTGGAGGTACCCATCATTGGATATCCATATATTTATATTGTTTTTTTTTACTTTTTTGGATATTTTGATGTATGTGTATGGGGAGCTTGGGTGTACTAGGGGAATCCCTAGTTAGAATTCACTTTATTCTATGACCCTGGGGACCATGAGTGCAATGATATTGGGTTTCTCCCTAGGATGGGTTGGTGAGAGATAGCGGTCGTTGTTTGTTGGATACTGAGATTGAGGGTAGCGATATAGGCTTTGATCTTTATCGGTTCAGAGTTGATCAATTCTTCTTGTTTATCCATTTGGATAGTGGATTTGAGAGATGTATTTCCCAAAAGTTTGTTGGTCATTGGCCATGGTATTTTAATAATTTATTCTCAAGTCATTGGTTTGAGTAGGATACAATTTTGATATCTTGGATCAAGCATTGGACCTAGGTTTTGATCTTATTTCCTCCTCCACTAGTTGGGTATAATTTTCCTGTATTATGGAGAAAATTTAAAATTTAGATCAGTGAATCATCCATGTAGTGGAGTATTCACCCTTGATAGAGAGGCTTTGACATCATGAGGTACTGAGGATCACACATTGAGGTTTTAGTGTACCATGGATACATAAGCTCTCTTAAGGTCCATGGATGTCATTTTATCATGGAATTGATTATAGATCCCACTTTTTTAGGTCTGTTGAAGGTGCATTATTCAAACAGTAGGACCTTTTTGACTGAAAAGATATCTAGTTGTGTCAAACAAGATGTTTCAATTTCTAGATTAGATTAATCTATTTGAGTCATAGATCCTAGTAGATTCTCTTTATCATATGGACACATAGGGTTTACTCCCTAGGGTCTGACACTCATGTACATTATGTTTCTTCATCTTGGATTTTCTATATTGATATGAAGGATTCCCTAGTTATCATGTTATAGGGTGGGGAACATGTTGTAAATCCTCTAGAATGAGCATGATTAGGTGTATTTTTACCTAGTGTGTCATTATAAAATATTTTAGTTGATTTGTTTCTCTTTTTATCCCCAACCCTTTTATGAGGTTTCTTTTTATTCCAAATGTTGTTTGTTTTTGACAAAGTTGGGAATATAATATGTATTCTGTTTTTATGATAGTAGATTATAGGTTCTCCATTAGGGGAGTCCAACTTTTATTTACTTCTCACCCCCTATATGTGAACCTTAGTGTGTTTGTACACCTAATTTATACCTTTATGTTGGACCACAGGTTACAAAGTGGATGGATCGAAGGAAAAAAATTTCATGATCAAGTGTAGTCACTCATGTGGAGTCTCAGATTTTGGATAGTGTAGTTTGAGTGGCATAGAGCATGTGAATGTGGTTCAACTTAGTAATTTTAATAGAGTTATCTATATTAATTTTCAGTTTGTTTATTTTTAATTTCTTTTCATACCATTGCAAATCCTTCTATTTTATGTTTTTAATAATTTGAGTCTATATTAATCTATTATACATTTCATTTCATTCAGCATGCCCTAATTATTATTATTTTTATGTGTACTCTAATGTTTATCCATGTGCATGTTTTTGGTTACTTTCACACTATTATTGCACACTAACTAGAGGGTGTTGTCTCCCCACTATAACTTTTAGAAGCACTAATCTGTTGGGAATCCTCTTTCATTTGGGGAGGCCAGATTGAGAACATATGGAAATCTAGATCATGTGATGTGTTAGGTTGAATCAGTATGGATCATTATAAAATTATTTCATATAGGGATGGTTTTAGGATTTTAGGAGTTTTTTGCCAAGAGTTTTAGAAATGTGTCAGAACATGTTATGGATATTTTATGGGTGTGTCATGAAAACCTTTGTAAATAGGAAGTAAAAGTTCCCAAAACATGGGAATACAATTATTGGATTATTTTTCTATGGTTGTATGATTCCAACTACTATAACACAATTCAGATTGTGGATTTATTGTTTATCATGGAATTTTTTCACTTAACCTATGAATTTTAGTTTAGTGTTTATGTGTCATTTTAGAATCATATGACTCACCTGAAAATTATATATATATGTATTGTTTTACTAATGATGGAGGTTTAGTTTATTAAAGTGTTAATAAATACTTATAATGTTTTTTACCATATAATTATTTATTGTAACTATAATTAATTGAATGACATGTATATATTTTATTCTTATTGTTGTAAATTTGGATCTTGTAGTTATTTCTTCTCTCATGATAGAAATTCATTCCATTCACTGAGGGATGAATTAAAACTCTAGTGGGTAAGTAATGGGGTATGAGTGATAATTTTGTGGATATATGAGGGAATCAATGCCTTTGGAAGATTTTTTATTGTACCTGAGTTTCCTAGATTTGGAAATTTTCCTAAAGTCCTAGGTTCAAGTTTCATGGGGCAAAACTACTCTTTCCACATGTTGTCAATCATTTCTTGTGGCCAGGCCCATGTATCATATATCACTGATTGCATAATAGATCATGAATATTTTACCTTTCCATGGCTATCAGGCTCAACTTTTTTCATGATGAGGTTAGGAATTAGGTTACACGGTATTGGATAAGTGGAGAACTAGGAGTGTTCCCTATATTGTGGATAGAATGAGAGGGATGGTTTGGTTTGGTTTCCTAGACTAGCTCATATTTTGGTTAATCTTTATGCAGCGTAGTGGGAATGTTCTTGTGTTCTTATAGATTTGGAAATACACCCACATGGAGGTAGTCATGTGGTTAATCATGGAATCAAGGAAATGCCTTGATTTTGATGTGGTGTTTCGAGGGTGCTCTAGTTTTAAGAACTGAACTATATGAGTATCATGGTCAGTGGATTTAGGTGTATTAATATTATTTTATTATGGATTAACCCATGTGAACACGGGTCATGGTGCTTATTTGAATGTAGTTATGAAATGCATTGTGGTGGAGAGTACACCGTAGGCTATTGGATGTCAACATCCTTATATTATGTTGGTTGCTGACCATGAATGTTTTTTCCTTATGTGTAAAAAAAGACCATTTTTGTTTTCATACAGGCACTTAGGTTTGAGTGGTTTGGGCTTGTCAATCAATTGAATTTAATTATGGACATAACACAGGCTGTGTTTTTTTCATTTGAGAATTGGGAAAATGATAAGTATACTGCTATGGTGGAGAGAATTTGACTAGTTGTATTTGATTGTCTCTCATGTTTGGAGAGACTTCTAGATGTTTTATGTATGGTCATTAGATGTTTTATATAACACCATCTGATCCAGTGTTTTGGGGAGATCATGGTAGTTGGTTAACAACTGGGACTTCTTAAGGGCATGAAGCATTTTTAGGGCAAGTTTTTGATTCCTCATGCCATCACAGGTCTTTAAAATCAGGGATTATTAGATTTTTTATTCCCGAATTAATTTTTGGGGAAAGTTTTATATTCTTCTATAAGATGATATTGAAAATTTTCTTTGACCACTTTGTTAGTCCTAGATTAGGGTGTTACCATAGGAAAAGTGTTTAGTGGAACTATGATCTATTCAAAATTTGAAGGATAATTAATTTTTAATTAACTGTATATTAATTTATTCATTCATGTTCATTCATTTATATCATTCAAATAGATCTCCATATTGAGATTTCACTTTTATGGTTTAGTTTATAATAGGTGTTGCTCTTTTACAAGGCATCATCCCCTTATGGTAGTCTAGGATGTGCCCCTTTTCATTTCTTTTTCTTTTACTTCCTTCATATTTTTTCTTTTTTCCCTTTTTTTCCTTATTATATCTGTTGTATTTTTTTTTGCATGCCCCTTGGTGGGATTTAGCATTTCATGAAAATAGATGGAGATGACGAAGGATATAAGAGAGGGTGATAAGGCACTTACATGGGTTTCATCTGAGGCCTAGATGAGAGTTTTTCAGCCACATGTAGTGTATTTTACAAGAATAATAATTAGCTTCCTCTCAAAGGAGGGCCCTTTTTATATTTTATGACCAAAATCATAAAAGATTTTTTTTATTTTCAAATCATATTATATGGGTTTTAGGGAACCCTTTAGGGTTGATCAATGTCTTTTTTGTAGAAACATGGAGTTTTCTTATATTTTGGGGGATTTCTATTTGGGAAAAACCATCTACATGACACGACCTTCACAAAACACACGATGTGTGTAATTTTTTTTTGGAAGAAGATTTTTTAAAAGTCTATTCCATAGTCTTTATGTACATTTAGTGTTGTATTAATCAACAATGTAATGGTTCATGTGACCTAGTACATGGTAAGATAATGTTTTGGGATTTATACACCACGTACTATGGGTTCACACTAGGTAGCGGGGAATTGAAATGTGGTTATGAACTTTGGAAGACACACCATGGGAGGGGTACATAGATATGTAGTAATAAACAAGAAGACGCCATGTAAACCCAATCTATATAGTAGTACATAGGTAGACCATTGGTGTTCCCTACTAATTAGATGTACATGGCCCGATTTAAATTTGATTGTACACTCCATGAACTCATATGAACTAAAAATGTACTATTTCAAGCAAATTATTTTTGGGTGTTTTGTAACGGAGTCTGAATTAGTCATCTGAGTAGTACAGTCTAATAATTTTATTCCTTTATATCAAGATGGCAGAATCATTCCCATGTTTATATTCCATCAAGATTATTTTTTTTGTTTGGATATAATTCAATAGGTGGATTTATTCAAGGTTTGGTTTCATAATCATCTTAGAATTTGGTTTTGATCTGTGCGTTTTGTGTAAGGTTTGTGAAATCAGTAACTATCCTGAATTGTGTGTGCCTTGGTGATTTTTTGAGGTTATATTGGAGGGATTCTAAAAGATGATATCTTGTCATATATATGATGATATATTGGTTTGTACAAAAATGTTGGTACTTCTATTTTAAGGGTAGAGTAGTTGAGCTTTAGAACATAGGCTTAATGGTCCGATATATTGGGTCCTTTGGGATGTATTGGGACTATGGGATGACAGTTGATGCCAACTTTCATTGAGGTGTTAAGATTAGTTTGAGGGACACTTGATGATGTCCTTATGGCATTGTTTCTGATTGATTAATCAATGTACATTTTTTCATCAATTTAGAATGAATTTGTGTGGTAGTGTGTGTTTGATGCCCATGTGGATGACGTAGTACCAAATAATTGGTTGTTTATAGGGAATTTAGACTAAGGTTTTCTTTTGGAGGACATTGGCCCCTATTTTTTCTTAGACGAGAAGTCCTTGTGTGGTCTTATTATTTACGTGTTCATGAGGACCATTATTATTTCCTTTGTAAGAATGAATTTCATTTGGATTCCATTGTGGGATCTTATTTATTAAGGATCAGTTGAAATCCATTGGTTTTTTATAGAATATGATTGTCATATTTTTCATGGTTGAGTTATTGGATGGTATAGAGTAACCCCACGTAGGGTGTCATACTCCTGCTACAACATTTTGTAATTTATTGGATATTTTGTCGAGTATGACCTGAGTTCTGTGGTGAATCCAAAGAATCAATATTTGGATATCAATTTGTGTTTTAGAATATAGTACTATAGGAAAACCATGTTTTCATTTGAACTAATGGTGGGTTTGTGGGAGACCATGGAGGATGTTTGTTGAATGCCAAGATCCAAGGTTGGGATAGAAGCAGCATGATTTTTTGGGTATGTGTTAATTGGTGCTTCTAGTTATTAGATTTATATTACGGGTTCAAGAGTTGGATCATCTCATGTTTTGTTTGTTGTTATCCATGATATTTTACATATTTTCTTCTCAGTACTTTGTTTTGTAGAGGAGATACATGGGATATATTAGACATGGAATTGGACCTATGCTTTGATTAGGTTCTCTCCTCCATTGTCTAGATTTATGTATATAGACTTAAGGAGATTATAAATGACCTATATGAGTTCATCCCCCCTCTATTTGAGTAATCTACCTGGATTGTGTGGAATCAAGGTTGTTGGTTGTCAAGGCACCCATGTAGTTGGTTTTGTGTATTGTGGATTCATGAGTTCTCCTAGGGCCAATGGATGTTGTGTGATCCTAGGGTTTTGTATCCATCCCACCCTGTTGGATCCATAGCTTGTTCTCGATTTATTCTTCAGAACCATAAGGACTAATGGTTTCTCTAGTTGTGTTGATGTAGATGTCGATGTTTCTAGTTAATTCATATTATTTTCTCATAGATCCATGTAGATGTTCTTTTCCATATTGATACATATGATATATTACCTAGGGTCTGGAACTCATCCCTATTTCTTTTAAAAATCTTAGAGCACCTATTTAGATATAGGGGATGCACTAGTTGGTTATTGGTGGGGTTATAAATTTGTTTTAAAAACTTGATTGTGGGGTAGAGAGGGGGAATTTTTTGCATTGATGTCATGAAAAAACTAGCAATTGCAAATTATCTTTCTTTAATTTATACCCATTCATTTTTTATAGTTATATTTTATGCCATTTTTGGTAAGTATTAATCTAAATTGGGCATATCAAATGTTCATGGAGTTGTTTTGACAATATATTTTATGTTCTCCATTGGTGGTGTCCTAATGTGATATATTTATCACTCTATGTATATAAACCACAGTATGCTTGTAGACCTGATGTTTTTATTCAGGTTGAAGCACTTGTTACACAGTGGATGGGGTAGAGGCCTAATGTTTTGAGACCGTGAAAATCCACTCATGTGGTGTCTCAGGGTTTATCTAGTGCTACTTGAGCATCATGAAGATTTAGTATACAGTTTATCTAGGTGTTGATAGTCGATCAAGTGGTATTTATTTTTCATTAATTTACATTGTTTATTTGGTCAGCCTAGTGGCCAGCCATGTATTGTACCTTTGTCATAATTTGTGTGTATATGACACCATGTTTCATTCCATTTATTATAGAATTCATTAGATCAGTTTATTAATTTTGTTTGACAATATTTTTTCATAGTTTGTATAGTAAGTTATTTATCCACTGTTATTACACTCTGAAATGAGGTTATAGTCTCTGCACTACATATTTTAGACCTTCGTTGTTGGTCAGTAGCATTTATCCTTTCTGTATGTGCATGTTAGGCCCTATGGTGAGCCAAATCTTGTTATGTGTTAGCTGAACACAAGTTGGATGATAATAAAAAGAAACCAATTTAATCCACACAACCAATTTTCAACAAACCTCGCCATAGTTAACATAAAAATCTATAGTTGTACACGACAACCCAATAGATAATACAAATACCAGAACCCATATTCTATGGGAAACCATTTCTAGTTTTTAATCATTGGCTCAGAAGCCTGATAAAATGCAAGACATGATGAACACTCATCCATTTCAAATTCAATACCCTAAAAACCAATACATCCATCATATATTATGAGAATCCCACTTCTAACTAGATATCTTAATCACCCATATGATTTTTAATCCCCTATCATGTATCCCACATCTGAAAGGATGGTTAAAAATATCACCCCTAAGTCACTCGAGTGTATAGTGGATAATTCTGACGCTTAATTATCAGGACCAAATCATGGGACCTATAACGTCTTCACATATCCCCAATTTCCTTAACCCCAAAAGCGAGTGATAATTACAAACAATATATGACCAAAACTCTATGAATCTCCATTTTGGTATATGATAATTTCTAATACTGTCAACATCACACAAGGAACCATATCACCCCATATCTAATGATGAAAATCAAAATTTTAAAATGGATTACACTCAGCACATTCCCAAAGAATCTCATCAACTATCACATTGTAAATTGAAACAATTATAACTTATGATATCACACCCATTATGACCTCAAACGGCACAATGAAGAATGAAATCCAGACCATTTCAAACATGATATTTCATGCATGATAAAACCCCTTTAAAAATTTCTCAAACACTAAAATATACAAGAAGTTATATTATCAGATAATCGCACACCATTTTCCATTATTGGATATTTAATTCCACAAAAATATATGAATAGTACATGAATAATATAGGAACCACGAATGTTGATTTATTGGAACATCATTCATGATGATATTTTTGTTGATTAATATTTGATGACACAAATCAGAAAACCTAATACATTTCCTTAAAAATGATATTTTAGCTGGAACATGTTATAAAATTGACTAAACAAGAAATAGATAATAGGGGATGTTGATAAATAATAGAAACGACTATGTATGATAAATGATATGGTGAAAAGATATGAATTTATAAATATAGATTAATATAGAAGAGAAAGATGAGAGAGAGAAGATGGGGCCTAATATCATCACTATTGTCTGAGAATGATTTTTTTTAATTTGAAAAAATCATTTAAATTAACTAATTAATTTTAAAAAAAACTATCAAGGATATCCCTTATATAATTGGAATAAAAATATGGACCAATTACCTACCCAAATCGGCCTCATTTAATGGACATTTGAGTCTAAACACATAAAACCTCTCCCAAATCCTCGATTTCACATCAAATCTCTATGTTGTTTTCTAAACCTTCCTTTGAAATTGAAATACAATTCACTATGAACCTAATTTTAGAAACATCCATAGTTTTCTCACATGATCCACTTACTCCTGAAAATTTAGCCTTATACAAATATTTTTTATTCTTATTCATCGAACTATCCGAAAACAAATCATATGAACCAAAGCATAAAATCACACACACACCCTTTTTATAACACAATCCCATAGATATTGAGTTTTCTTTGACCATCCCCCAAAAAATCATTCCCTTATTTCACATGTCATGCCAAGATGCCATGTGTCATTTTTGTATTCATGAATCTTTTGAGAAAGTTGTAAGTTGATAAAACCCCTTCCACACTATTATCTTCTATATTATAGAGTGTTTTTCTATATTCATCATATTTTACAGCTTGATATAAATAAAACCCTCAAATTCTTAAATCTCTTCCAATTCTAACACCTCTAATTCATTAATATATTCTAAATACAAGTGATCGACCTAATATTTTACCTGAATTACCTCAAATAGATACAAGTGATTGACCTATTTTATTAACTATATGGATCTCTATTCTTTTAAAATATTGAACTTCGTTCTGGACCATTTGGTCCTACTAATATCCACCCTATCTTCATGGAAATAATTAATATTTTTTTTAAATTACCATGATCAGTTTGTGGTTGTATTTATTGATGAAATTATTATCTATTGATAGATCATGGAAGATCATGATGATCACTTTATCACTATACTGAAGACCCTAGGTAAGGATAAAATCTATGAATCATTTAATAATTTTGAATTTTGAATGAAAAATGATTCATTTTTGGGTTATATAATCAATAGAGAGTGTATATTGGTAGATCCATCAAAGATATATGCTATTGATTTTTATCCTAAACCAATCAGGGTGACTGAGATCTATAATTTTCTTGGTTTAGCTGAATATTATCATTGATATTTATACAATTTCTATTGACTATATAATCCAATCACCAAGTCTACATGGAAGGTAGACAATCCTTCTAGATAGATTAGGGTGCGGAAAATTTCAAGGAACTAAAAAGAATATTAGTTAGTGCACCTTTGATTACATTAACATGTGTTAAATAATGGTTTTTAATATATAGTGATACATCAATGAATTGATTCTGATGTGTTACTATTCATAATATCGTTTTTATAGCATATACCCCATAATAATTTAATTTTTATTATAAAAATTAACCGACTCATTATTTGGAGTTAGCTATAGTACTTTTTTCATTAATTATATGGATCCATTATATTTATGGATAGAAACCATTCATGAAAGATTTAAATATATATTCATATTTACATTGCTGAATTTTCACTAGATAATAAAGTTATATATGATTAAATATTATGAATTATCAATACATCAACACCCTAGGATTGTTAACATGGTTGATAATTCCTTGAGAAGGATCATCATTGCAGGTCTATGACGAGGATCACAAAATATATAATATTTTTTCATTTACAAAGAATTCTTCAAGAAATCTTGATGGTATGGAAGAAATATTATATTTATCAATTTAATATTCATCAATCTATTCTATTGGATATTAATGGGGAATAAAAGAAATATGTATAGATACAAAATAAGGGTAGAAATGTACAAGTGTATAATTTTGATCATGATGGAATTAAATGGTTGAAGAACTGTTTATGTGTTTTATCCATACTAAATTTGAAAAATTAGTTGTTAAAGGAAAATAATAGTTCATCATTATCCATTCATCATGAAAGTATAAATATGTATAGAGATTTGAAAGATTATTTCTAGTCGGATTGAATGAAGAGAGACACTGCCTAGTTTGTATCTTAGTGCTTCGTATGTCCACATGTTATGGATGAGAGATAAAGCTATATGGGTATGTTACATACATTACCAATACTGAAATGAAAATTATAAAAATTCAACATGGATCTTGTCATCGAACTCCAGAAAACAATTGAAGGGAGTAATTCTATATGGGTTGTTGTCATTTTACTTATACTTTCACACAACAATTATATTAGAGAAGAATTATATCTTGACAAATTTCTAGAATAGAAATTATGCAAGGGGAATTGTTCGTGGAGAATCACATTCCTTTTTTTTATCAGGATATGCTGATTACCTCAAAATTTTGGGGATGTATTCAGTAAGATCCTAATATGTAGTTGAGTTTCAACAATATGAATCATCCTAAAAAAAGGTCAGTTTAAGAGAAATATATAATCCCTATACAATATACTGAGATATTTTTCATTGGATTTCAAAGGAGGTTAGGATCGACACCATCCTCTAGTTGAAATTTCATACAATAATATTTTCACCCATTCATTCATATGGATAATTATGAATCCCTATATGAAAATAAGTGTGTGGATCTAATGTATTGGAATGAAGTTGGAGAAAAAATTTCATTGGGACCTGATATAGTTGAAGAAATAGCATCATGGGTTAGATTTATTTAGAAAATCATCAAGAAATGTAAGGACTCAGATCCGTGAGGACCGACCCTTCACGTGTTTTGAAAGACTAGGGTGATTAGACATGGTTAGAAGGAAGTGTGGAGGAGTTCCGTCATGAGAAATAGTGGGTCTTCAAGACATGGCCAAGGGGTACACGACGGGTAATGTTTTGGGTTTCAAGAAATAAAATAATTACTGAGGTCATGGGTTTTTCGGTAGAACCCGACCTCAAGGTTGTACACGACATGAATGGGAAGTATACGTTATGTACTAACCAACCGTTGTATGTTTTAAAGACATACCAGCCACCCAGGTCATTCCAACACTATAACCAATGCTGCCCTCCCTCTAATCCCAAGTGACCAATAGATCCCTATGTGGGGTTTTAGTGATCTTGTCGGCAGTGATCAATCTTAATATACCTTCTTCAACACATCTTTGATCTAATTAAGATCTACTTCTTTTGTTGTGGTCTCTTCGATTTCTTTTCTCCAGTTTCACTTTTTCATGGGATGGAACCTGAACTCTATTTTTATAATAGAGTTTCCTTGGTTGTTGGTTGGTGAGGTTGTGTTGCGGCACCTCAGGTATATGCAGTTGTTGTAGGGGGGAGGTGATCATGACTCATTGTGTGGATTGTTCTTTTACAAAGCACATCATAAACCTTTTGAGTCAGGGGATTGGTTTCTTCTCATTTTCCTATGTGAAATTATATAGATAACATTTTTTAGTGCGTGGATCAAAATGAAATCGACCAAAAAATTACTTTCATCGGATTAAATAATTGGAACCGATCATATGTTTTTTCTTTATACCATGATTACAGGTGTTCTTTTAATTTTCTAGATAATGTGAAATCTATTCATTTATTTTTTACCATGTTTCTATTGATGGTAATAACTAAACAACATAAATCCAGAATTAATTGTAAATTGTTTTTATATATATAAAGAGACATGTTAATGAATCTGTATGTTTTTTGTAATTTTTATGTTAATAAAATTGTCATAGTAAACCTGTTTTGTTGATAAACCTGAATAATGTTGATGCCTATTAACAAAAGAATCAATGGAGAGAAAAATTTATTTTTTTGTTAATATCTATATCATTGATATCTTTCTTTTTTAGGTTTCCCATTATTGGATTCTACGTTTAATGAATCGGTTAATTCAAGTTAGATTAATGAACCAGTTTTTTGATAGATTATAATACATGGTAGGGTTCTGAGTTACCCTATCACATGTAAAGTCCAAGAACTATATGATTTGGATCCTTGATTTCTTTTTTTTGTGAAGGCTGGATTCCTGGCTTCAGGACAAGATCCCAGTTAATTTTTTTTTGGTTTCTTTCTTCTTGGGTTGTGGTGTGACCCTGAGATTCTGGGCGGGATGTTGTGGTATGTGGGGTAGGGAGGCCCAGTGGTTGTGGTAGTTGTTGACTCAATGAGTGGTGAGACACATTGTTTTACGAATGTGGGTGTCGGAGAGGACATGTGGGTTGATGGAACAGGTTGAATTTGGCATCACTCATTGATGTGAAAGTTGTTTCTTGTTGAATGTGCTATTTAGTTATCTTCTTTACTTTTTCAAATGATTGAGGAAACTAGTATTTCTTACCCTCCTTACAAAATTCTTAATGATGCGAGTGGTATATCATGGGATTTCGATGTTTAGCTTCTTGAGTATGGATGGGTCTATGATCCTACTATTGGTCAAAAAAACTCTATGGATAGTTCATCTACTCACCGTGTTGAGCCCCTTGTGTTTGGTTGTGAATAATGATTTTCTAGAATTCCTTGAATTATAGGAAGTAACAATGATGTTAATAAATGATTGAATAAATTATGTTAACCCATGGGGTTGAATATTTCTTAAATGTATTGTTGTGGTTTTGCTTTTGAGGAACCATGGACTCTAGTATGTCATGCTTGGGGAGCATGGATCTGTGTTTTGTAGAAAAAAAAGGTAATGTGGTTTTGATAATGGTTAATTAATGGTTAAAGAATTAATTAATGTAAAGTGAACTAATTAAAAGGGATAAGATTTTTTAATAAATATCTTTCAATTGTTGTGTTCTTATATGATATCTAGTATTACCTGTGATAGTTGGGAGTCTGAGAGATTGTAGCTGTATTTATGTCTAAGACTACATATCACCCATAGTGTGGTTATAAGATATATCATATCATGTAATTTTTTTGTTTTCATATGCTACCCCACCCTGTCAATTAGGGATAAGGACACCCATAGGTTTCTGGGCCCGTGGGTGTTTTCCCGAACATCTTAGTGTGGCGATGGATGGAGGACTTCCCCCTTTTGGCCCACTCTCTTCTCTTGGTAATTACTTGTTCGGGTATGCATGATGGTTAGTTTTCTCCATAATGAGTGTAGAGGGATATGACGGATTGTGGTTATTTCACAAACATATATTCTAGATATATTTTTCTTATGGACCAATATAGTTATAACATGTATAGGTTGTGATGGCTTGAGGACCCTTACTCGGTTTATGGGTCATAATGGCTTGAAGAATAATACTTGATATATGATAATTGTTTTATGGGTTGTGGTGGCTCTTATAAACTACATTTTTAATTTTGGTTGTGTGGATGTTATGACGCATCATCTAAGTTTCTTCGGGAAAGCTATTGTGTTTAATGAGGTTCATGTGGTGGTACTCGGCTAGGTGTCTTTGACCCATCCTTTTTGGAGAGAGATGCTTTGGACGTTCAACATTGGGGAAAAGAGGCAAACTAGCGTGGAAGTGGTAGCAGGGTACCCTTGATATTATTTATTATATTATATACTATTTTATGAAATACATGGTGAGAGTATCCATGGTGTGGCTGGAAACATAATATACCAGTTTAGGGGATTAGTTAGTTTCACCTATTTTTCATTGTTCCTTAGAACGATTTCGTTACTTTTTCAAAAAATCCATCTGGGAGGATCCAAATAAGTATACTATTATACTCACCCTCTCTTATATTAATTTTTTGGGCTCACTAGGAGTAGGTTGGGGATCTGGCTAGTTACTACTAGTTTTCAGGTTTGGCAGGAGCTGTTCAGGCTTCGTGGATGCTATCGTTTTAACTTTCTTTGGTACTTGTAGTTTTTTCTTTTAGCTGTATTTGTTATTTCAGGTCATTACATATGTGTACATGGGTTTTTCTTTATATTGTAGTTTGAGTTGGAGTTGGTTGGTGTCTGTATTATCGATCTCCTTCTCATGTTTTCTCTTAGAGGGTAATTCCTCACATCTGTGTGTTTGTTGTACCGTCAGTGCTAGTTGTAATCTAAAGGACTATTGGAGGTGGGACTTGGGGGTCATTACCCCTCTTATCACATTTCCAGCCACAGAGGGATACATATTGTTGTGAGGAGGTATTGATAGAGTGGTATCAGAGGTTTTTTTGAAGGATAGGATGTAGTTTGGGGTTAAGAACAGGTGAGGTTTCATGGTTTGGTAGGTCAAATATGTTAGCTATGTTTTGAAAGTGCTGTAAAAACTAGAGACTAGCTAAGAAATAGGTATTTAGGACCCCCTGTGATCTGATTCATGGAAGATTATGTTTACAATGAATACTAAAAAAAGTGTTGTCGGTTTCACGGTAGCGTCCTATAAAAGGGTCATGTATCATTTTTCTTTGTTCCTATGTTGCAATGGGTATACCTTGGGATATGTTAACCTAACATGAATAAAATAAAACAATTAAATAATTTATGATAAATTATTCCATTTTTTAGATTTCTGAGTTCTAACTGTTTGTCATTTTTTACGCATGGATTCATGTCGGTTTCCTCGACAGGTTCTTGTAGAATATGTACAATAGGTTGTGTCAGCAGATCGCCATAGAATAGATGTTGATGAGGACGACACTTGGAGGAGGATCCTATGAGAGTTTCATCACCAGAGTATACAGAAGTACATGGATATATTTCAAATGCAGTCATAGAAGACTGGTTAGAGGAGGCTGAGATAGCGTTCAACTCAATCCAAGTTGGGATGGTGCACTAGGTGTCATTGGTTGTGGCTTTGTTGTGTGGGGTAGTGAGGTAGTTGTGGTTCTTGTTCCTTGGGGACCGCGAGGAGTCAGTAGTCTCATGGGAGATATTCCTTGAAAATTTTAGAGTCAAGTTTCATTCCTTGACTATTCACCAAGAGATTATTACCATTCTATAGGGGGATATCTAGTGTGTGAGAATTGTGAATCTATTTCTGAAAACATTATCGATATGCTTGGGAACTTTTTTATTGATGAGGAGGCCCATGTGAGTCATTTTTAGGAGGCATGAAATCCTGATATCTAGCACCCGGTAACCCCGTTTATTCTAAATACATATCTTGAGGTGACATCATTGGAATAGGCCACCAATAGGATGTTATAGGGAACCATATTTTCACAAGATTAGAGTCATTATGATTTATAATGATGTAGATATGTGGTATGGGGTTCCCAGTTTTTAGGGCAGAAGACTTTCCATTCGGATGGGGGTAAGACCCAGCCCTCAATGACTTCCTTCATAGGGGGAGGAGGATCTTAGAACTATTCTATGGGATCAGTGACTTGTTTTTATTTTGGAGGCCGAAGTCATCAGTAGTGAGGGTGCCTAACCATTTAGATCAGTTAGCATGCATCAGGTGTTCCACTTAAGGTTCCTCCATTGGGGAAGTTCTAGCCCAAGTAGCTGTAGCCAGTTTCTACAACTATGTATTAGTAGAGTGTAGATTGGGAAGTCATAGGATATCCTTGGGACACTACATGTCCTTGTAGAGCAGAGCACGACCATGGTGGTGGTTGTAATCAGGGTCAGAGAGTTCATAAGGTAGGTTATGGTCAGCTTCATTCTTTAGCGTTACCAGCACCAGTCAATCCAAACATCATTCGAGGTACCCTATTGTTGTTTTATAATTAGATGTATGATTTGTTTGATTGAGTAGATACACACTCCTTCATATCACATGACCTTTTCCTTGGTTGGGAATTCTGGTAGAGACACTTCTAGTTCCCTTGACATTGACTATGCTAGTTGGAGGTCGAGCTGACTTGTTTGAAGTATGTAGAGAATGTGAGATAGTGTTATAGAAAAACATATATCGGGGATATTTCTTATGTTTACTGATAAAACCATATGATTTCATCTTTGACATGGATTGATTTTATTTAGTGGAGGCTAATGTGGATTTATTCTAGAGATAGGTGGTATTATACAATGTTGATGGAGAGATATAAGTGTTTTTTGGTGAGAGGGGCCCTCAGATGGGTCAGAGGTGAGTTCCTTCCTTCTCATCCATCATGGATGAGCTGATGTTGAGATTTATGGAGGTTTAGAAGTCAGTGTTTACCCAGTTTGTGCAAGAGTGCTGTTATTTATTTCCCGAAGAGGTTGTAGCATTACACCATTGATGAGAGACTGAGTTTAGTATGGAACTACATCCAGGATTGTCTATTATCTCGATGTATCCATATAGGATGGAGCCTTATAATTTTTTAGATCCATTCATACTACATTATGGTCTATTGTTGTGCAGTTTTGTTGGTTTGAGTGTGTCACAGTGGGGTGCACCGGTTTTTTCATGAAGAAGGATGACGAAAATTTGCAGTTATGTTTCCATTATCATCGATTAAACAAAGTGGTAATGAAGAACCTCTATCCTCTTCCATGGAATGATTATTTCTTCAATCAACAAAAGGGTGAATGTTGGTTCTCAATGATCAAATTTTTTAGGATATAATCATATGCATTTGAAAGAGGAGGAAATCCTGAAGAGTGATTTTGTTTGTTTTCATGGACATTATGTGTTTTTTGTGATGTCATTAAGTGTGAAAAATGATCAAACTGTGTTCATGGGGTTGATGAATACTATGTTCCATATGTTCACGGATATGTCTATGGTGGTCATTACCGATGACATACTTCTGTACTCCATGTCCGAGGAAGAGTATACAGAGAATCTACATTGTGTTTTGAGATTCCTTCACCGACAATAGATGTTTGGGATGTTTTTGATGTGTGAGTTTTGGTATTCAGAAGTATTATTCATATATATTGTTGTGTCCTAGTAGGGTGTAGAAATAGATCCATTGAGGATAGAAGTAGTTGTGTCTTAGGAATCCCCTAAGATAGTGGAAGAGGTACAGAGTTTCCTTGGTCTCATAGGCTATTGTTGGATGTTCATTTCCAATTTTTCTAATGTTCTGACTCCTATAAAAGAATTTACCAGGAAGGATTAGTATTTAATGTGGACTGATCAGTGTTAAGAAGATTTTGAGTATCTAATGGATATGTTGTCTAGTGATCCAATTCATTGTCTTCCTATAGAAGGAGTTAAGATCGAAGTTTCATGAGATGATTCACATTTGAAGATATGAAGTTCTCTCATACAGAATAGATTGTTTTTTTCTTATTGGTCTCAGAAGTTGCATCCTCATTAAGGTAATTATTTCACCCCTGATATTGAGTTGGCAGAAGTGGTGTTTCTCTGATGTTATGGAGACATTTCCTCTTCAGTGAGGTTTTTTCTGTTTTCACTGATCATAAGAGCCTAAGGTATGTTTTATTCCTGCGTGATGTGAAATTGTGAAAACGTATATGGATAGAGTTATTATAGTATTACGACTTTAAAATATATATTACACATGGTAAATGGAATTTTTTAGCCATTGTGATGAATAGGATGTCACATAGTGATGCAGTTCTTGAATTATATGATTCCTAGAGGGTTATGGAAGAACTTCCACCATTGCATCAGAATATAGGAGAATTTGGTGGTAGATGTTGTCCTTTTCCGATGATAGTGCAATCATCTCTGGTGTAGCAGGTAGAAGATTCCTAGTTGGATGGTTGTGATGTGGATGTATGGAGAGATTGAGTTATTTTTTTTGAGGATTGTGAAGGTTGGTATGAGGATGAAAAACAAAAAATGTAGTTTTAGGGATGGATTTTTGTTCCTTTGATGGTGTGGGATATTTTTCTTAGGGAGTTCCATAGTTCTCATTTAGCGGTACATCATGGTGTGAAAAATATTTACCGATCAATGAGGAGTCAGTTTTGGAGTCCTAGCTTGAAGCATTCAGTTATAGAGTTTGTGTCTCGATGATTGATCTTCCTGATGGTGAAAACCGAGAATCGTGTTCTCGATGGTTTTCTACAGGTGTTATATGTTCCCCAATGGAAGTGGTAGGGCAAATCAATAGAATATGTTACTAGTTTACCTCAATATCAAGTTGGATATGATGATATATGGGCGAAATTGGATCATTTGATGAAATCACCCCACTTCCTAGAAATCAAGGAATTGATCTCAGTAGAGGTTTTGTCTAGGAAATACCTGCATGAGGTAATGAGACCTTACAGAGTTCTTATCATGATCATTATTTATTGACATCATCATTTTAAATCTAGCATGTCTACATGCCTCCAACAAGATTTATATTCTCAGTTATTCCTTAGCACTTCATTTCATCCATAGATAGAAGGTCATACAGAGTGGTCCATCCTGAATCTCAGAGACAAGTTGCGCTCATGTGTCCTAGATTTTGGAGGTTTGGGGATGAATAAAATTCCCTTGTTAGAGTTTTCTTACAAAAATATTTTCCACCCCTCTATTAGTATGCCACCATTTGATGCCCGGTAAGGAAAATCATTCCATTTTCCATTGTGTTGGACAATTATTCGAGAGTCAGTAATTATTGGGAAGGAACTAGTATAGAATTTGACAAAGTTGATTCAGTTGATTTGGGAGAGGATTAAGGAATCTCAAGATTGTCATAAGTCATATAATAGGAGACCTATGGAGTTTGATGTTGGGGATACTATGTTTTTTGAGGTGACTCTCTATCATTGGAATTGAAGGTTGGTCATGGGAGTAAGCTATATCCTTGGTTTTTTGGACCTTTCTAGGATTTGTCTTGTGTTGGATCCATGGCATATTTTTTAGCAACTCCCCTGCAGATGATCCAGATACACAATAATTTTCACATATCACATCTCCTTCATTATGTTGATAAAGAATCTCACGTCAAAGATTGGGGTGAGATCAATGTTGATGATGATGTAACCTTTAGAGAGCGGCCTGTGGATATCCATGACCACATGGAGAAGGTGTTTCACTAGTGTCTATACCATTAGTTTGTGTCTTGTGGCAGCTTAGTGGCATGGAGGAGAGCATTTGGGAATGTGAGTCACATGTATTTGATTAGAACCACAAGATTTTTGATGATTAGATATTTTATTGTGATGAGGTTCATTATGTGGTTGTATATGTTTCCTAGTTATGAGATGTATTTCCCTTTTTTGAGAGGTATCTACCACATTAAAGTGTTTGGGTTCTAGTTATAGTTTTCATATGGTTTTACACTGTACTTTTTGAAAAGTATTTGAGATCCTTTGATAGAAAGAGTTTTGAGAGTTATCTCATCGGGTGGATGTTCAGAAGACCCCATTTTGGTTTTCTCCCAAGGTTAGTTTTTGGTTGTCAAGGACAAGATTATTTTCAATGGTATATGATAAAGGGGCCCAGATCAGTGAGGATTGATGCTTTATATGTTTTTGAAGACTTTGGTGTTCAAAGGTGGCTCGTAGGATGTCTTGAGGATCTCGATCACGAGAAGATGAAAAAAGGATGGAAACATGATGTGACCAAGGGGTACACACCGTGTTCTTTTTCTGGTTTTCAAAAATGAAATAAATGTCAAGGAAATAGGTTTTTCAGAGGAACCCAACTTCAAGGTAGTACATGACCCGAATGGGAAGTGCACTTCATGAACTGACCCACCACTATATATTTTAAAGACATACCTTATGCTCGAGTCTTTCCAACCGTAGAACCAAGGATCCCCTCCCTCTCATACCAAGCGACTCTGCTGACCACTCCATGGTGTTTTAGAGATCTATTCAGCTAGGTTCGATATTGAGATTCTTTCTTTGATCCATCATCAAAACAAGGTATGATCAATCACGATTATTTTGGTTTCGTCGATCTATTTTTTTCCCATTTCTCTTTTCCATGGTATGGTTTTTGATCTCCATTGTTCTAATATATTTTTATTGGTTGTTGGTTTGTGCATTTTTCTGTATCATCCCTGGGTAGATGTAGTTGTCGCATGGGTGGGGGGATACCGTTATCCATTGGATGGACCATTCTCATGAAAATAATGTTAGAAACCTTTAGAGGTAGGGTATTGATTGAATGTATTTTTCCTACATGAAATTTTAAAGGTTGCATGTTTTATCACTTGGTTTATAATGAAATCGACTAAATATTAGTTGAACGTAATAAATAATTGGTACTAATTATATGATTCCACTTTATACCATGATAACAGTTTTAATTTTTTTATGTAGATTGTGTGATATCCATGACTAATTTTTTTTAGAATGTTTCTCTTAATGTAAATTGCTATAGAACATAAATACTTAATTAATTATAAATTGTTTGGATAACGATAAAGAGGAATAATAATGAATCCAGTTAAATTTATAATTTTTATGTCAATAAAATTGATGCATTAAACATGTCTAATTGATAAACGTAATGAATGTTGAAGATTTTTGATAAAAACCAATGGAAAGAAAAATTAATACTTTAATTAATAGTCAAAAAAATTATTTCTTGTGGTTTGGGTTTCTAATCATTGGAACCTATGATTAATGAATCAGTTAATTCAAGATGCATTAATGAACCAGTTTTTTAAATAAAAGATAATTCCCAGTAGGGTTCTGAGTTACCCTACTACCTATAAAGGCCAATAGCCTAATACATTACAGAAGTAAGCTCTTGTGGTGTGTGAAGGATGGATGCCTTTCTGGGGGGAAAGAGCCTAGTTTGTTTGTTGTGTTTTCTTACTTATTATGTTTTGGTGTGAGCGTGAGATGAATGATCCTAGAGGTCTGTTGTGTTATGTGGAGTGGGAAGGCCCACTGATTGTGGCAGAAGTTGATTCCTAGAGTGTTGAAATGCATTCGTTTATGCATTTTGGTGTTAGAGAGGACACTAGGGATGATAGAACAAGTTGAATTTGGGAATACCCATTGATGTGAAAGTGGTTTCTTATTGAATTCCATGTTTGGTTATCTGATTTACTTTCCCCACAACATGATTCACCTGGTCTTTCATATCCTCCTTCCAAAATAGGAAACAATGTGCAGGGTACACCACATTGTTATAATGTTTAGCTTATCATGGATGGATTGTTCTACTCTCCTGCTATAGGTGGAAAATACTAGATGGGTAGTTCATTTACTCACCGTATTGATCCCCTTATGTTTGTTAGCTTAGAATGATTTTCTAGAATTCATGGAGTTATGGGAAGCAATAATTATGTTAATAAATTATTGAATAATTGTTTTTAACCAATGGGACTAAATCTTACTAAGATAAAATTCGGAGGATATGCTTTTTAGGAACTGTGGACTCAGGTCGATCATGCCTGGAGGGCATAGAACTTTGTTCGGTTTCTAATAAAAAGTATTGTGGTTTTGATAATGGGTGATTAATGGTTAAATAATTAATTTATTAAAAGTGGACTAATTAAAAGGGATAAGAATTTTTAATAAATCTCTTTAAATATTTGTGTGATTATAAGATAACTAGTCTTAGCAGTAGCATCTTAGATTCCAAGAGATGTTAGTTACTGTTGTTTCTAAGAATAGGTTTTTCCCATATTGTGTTTGTGAGCTATATTAAATCATGTAATTTTTTTTCTATATTCTACCACAATCCTTTTTTTAGGTTGCATAACACCCCCAGGATTATGATCCCTCAGGGGTGTTTCCCCAACATCCTGGTGGGAGGATGGATGGCTGACTTCCCCCATTGGCAATTCTCTCTTCTCTTGGTAATTACTTTAGTTGGTATGAATGACGGTTAGATTCTTATATATATGTATCTATAAGGATGTGATGGATTGTAGTTATTTCAAAGACATATATTCTAGATATATTTTCCCAAAGACTATTATAGATATGACATGTATATGCTCTGATGTCTTGAGGACCCTTACTCAATGAATGGTTGGTAATGGCTTGATACATAATACCAAATGTATGACACACATTGTACAGGTTGTGGTGGTTCTTGGAAACTACCTGGTTACTTTTTGTTGTGTGGATCGTGTGGTTCTTCACCCATGTTTCTTCGGGCAAGCCTTTGTGTTTCAAGAGGTGCATGTGGTGGTGCTTACCCAGGTGTCCTCAAGCCATCCTTTTTGGAGAGAATTGCACAGGACATGCGACGTTGGCAAAATATGGCAAAAAAGTGGGGAAGCCACTACATGGTACCCTTGATATTATTTATTATATCATATACTCCTGTATGCAATACATGGTTAGAGTAGCCACGGTGATGATTGGAACTTAGTATACCAGTTTAGGTGATGAGTAAGTTTCACTTGTTGTTCAATGTTTTTTGTCATTATTTCTTTAATTATTAATGATATGTTTCAAGGAGGATCCAATTGAGTATACTATTATACTCACCCTATGTTATATGAACTATTTTTCAGGTCACATGAAGCAGGATTGAGATAAGTCTGGTTAATACTTGTTTGCAGGTTTTGAAGGAGCTGTTTGGGCTTCGTGGTCACTGTAATTTTAACATTATTTATTACATGCATTTTTTTCATTTCAATTGTAGTAGTTCATGAATGACATTACATATGTGTACTTGGGTTTTATTTTTTATCTCAGTTTGAGTTGGATTTGGTTGGGGTCTTTCTTATCTCAATCATTCGTATGTGTTCTCTTAGTGGGTAATTCCTGCCATATGTGTGTTTATTATTCTCTCATTGTTAGTCGCTAACCTGAGGCCTGCTGGGGGTTGGAGTTGGGGGGTAATTATATCTCTTCTCATATTAATATCCCAAGAGTGGTACACTTTATGGGGAGTGGTCCTAAAAATTACTCTCAAATCCATTGGAAACATTATGTCAAAAATCTCGAGTGTGATCTATAATTTTAATTTGGTGACAAGGTGATTATAAGAATTTTTTTATGGATGATGGTAATGATATTTTTAAAGAAAGGAAATTTACACCCATGTTATATCAGTCTCTTTGAAATTATTGATAATATCAAGATGGTATCCCATCATTTGACAATTCCACCAAACTTACATCAATTAAAAGTTTTTTCCCAAGCATCTCTTTAGAGGAAGTACATACCTGACCCTTCATGATTTCTAAACACATAGGAGGCACTACTGGAGCATGATCTTTCTTATAATGGGAAACTGATGGAGATTCAGGATCATATAGTGAATGTTCAGTGAAACACGACCGCACATGTGGTCAATGTTTTTATTAAAATCCACTATTCTGTGGAAGATAAGTGTAATATTGAGGATTTGATTTATTATAATAATCCTCATTTTTTATATCAATGTGATGAATTTTGAGGGAGAAGTTCATTTAAGGGAGGGGGGTAAAAGGTTACATCCCATATTGTTATGAATTATATTTTTTGGATTAAATTTTTTTTTAATATATTGTGTTACATGATACAATGATTTTCTTAGATAGATAGTGTAACATTAAACACTAAATTTCTCTTATGTTACACACATCATCAAATTTTAATAAACAACAATATATTTTTAATATAATTATTTAAATGTGACCATTATAATCTAACCATTATTCCTACTGGTATGAATGTTAATAAATAATTTAAAAATATAAATGTTAAATGATTTATAAAACAGGAACATATTTTTAAATAATTATTTATTTTTGGTAAGGTATATATATGTTTTGAAAGTACTATTTCCTCAAATAAATGTTTTTTTTATTTTTTTGGAAAAAATAATTTAATTAATTTTTTAAAAATTTATAAATATAATTTGATAATATATATATATATATATTAAAATTGTCATGTCAAAATTAGATTAGGATGAATTTTTGATTTTTTGATAAAATATTAATTTTTCAATGAATAGTAAAGACTATTTTTTTTGTTGAAAACTTATTTTTGGTTTAATGGATGATGATTTACGATAGATTCCAATTTCTGATGATGTCGCAAAAATGATTAGTTTATTTCAAATATGGGTTTTTATTCAAGCACCATAGACAAAAATATATTTTTTCTCGAGGGGTTGACAATATTTTTTTTGAAAGTTCTGTCCAATTTTATGATGATGAAATTTGAAGTTGAATTGTGATGATTTGGGGTGGGTTTTGAAGATCGTATTCGGTAATGTTTATGGTGTTTTAAATTTGGAATCCAATATTGTGAGGTTACCACTCAACATAAAGTTTTTTATTCATATCTTATTGTAAAAATTATTTTGAGGAACAATTAATCCAATTTAAATCATTTTATTCATTTTCATATTTAATTTTAACATTAGATTTTTTAATCTTTTGAACAAATTCTACTGATTTTATTTATAATCAAATATGATGGTTTAATTTATGTTATTAGATTTTAGGAAAAGGATTATGTATTTGGATTATGAATCTTTTATATTTTTTAGTATGAAAATGTTATTTTGTATTATAGTTAATACTAAAAGTTTTAGAAATAATTTTTTGTGGTTAAGGTAAAAATGGGTTTTCTGAGGGGTCAAAAATATAGGATAATGGTTAAGAAGGACAAAAAGATTTTACAAAATCCATTTTCTAGATAAATTTTGATAAAATTACTTATATTATTGTTAAAGATCCATATTTTAACCTTTTTAAATAATACAACTATGGTTACACCATTTTCAATTAAAAAATTAAAATTATTCTACTCACCTCAAATATAAAAGGCCTCCCATTATCCACTCATATTCACACTTCATAAACCATATTTTTACCCAAAAACTCTGAAAACCACTTCATTAAATTATAAATACCAAATCTAATCATTATATTTTTCTGAAATCCAACCATGCGGTCCTTTTGGTGCAGACCAAATGTAGTTTTCCAAAAGGAGGTAACGTCCCTAACCAAGTGTTTTATTTTATTTCTTCCTCCACCTCCATAAATTATTATTAAAACATGATAAAAAAATAAAATATTTACCCTAAATGTACACAGATATTTTTTGGTTAATTATATAACCTACATCTGAATCCTCTTCCATAAAATGGTATTTCAAATGATCATTCATTTGTACTAAGGACTACGACCTCACCAACTGATGTTATTCATTTTAAATCACCACTTATCATGGATGGATAAAATGATGGATTAAAATTTTATATATGATATTTATATTGTTATTATACTTCAAAAAATGAAATATCATTTATACCTTTGTAATTTCCTTTATGTGGTAATTTGCTAACATCACCCATGAGTATGTAGAACTACCACCTCCCGAGGTGATGTGATTCATTAAGGCTTTTCCTGAAATGAAATAAAATTTTTTATAATGAAATTATATGATATATATGACCAGAAAATAATTATTTAATGATGATATATTAAATAACATTCATCCATTAAATCCATTTTAAAAATGGAAACAAAATTAATTTATACGTATGGCTTACCTTTTCCTAGATAGATGTATTTCATTTTCTACCTCTTACTCTTATGGAATACTATAAATGATATATGATTAATCTAAATTATGTTTTTATATGGTTAAAAGTTCAATGATTATGGAACCATGATAAATTTAATAGGACCAAAATTTTTAGATTAAGTCATAGATGAAAAATAAAATCAATTATTTCCCAAAACGCGACTTTAACAAGGAATTGTAAATAAAAACATAATAAAAGGTCATAAGTAAATCATATATGGTATTATATATATACATGTATATGTATGGTTGTGTTTTTCTATAGTTATATAATATATTTATAATTAAATTATCTTTATTATACAATATTTTTGATGTAACACTCTCATACGTTGCCTCATTAAAGTAATTCAATAGATTGAATTACAAGCAACACTAAGTTCTAGTGCACCACAACTTTCCAAACTAGAAGTTCAAAATGCGGTTATAAATATTATTAACTTCACTTTGAATATTATATACTCTATATAATTTTAACATCCACATTTTGAATTTCTTAGAAATAATATAAGAACAAATTCATTTTTTCAGATAAAAGAAGTATTTTCCCAATAATGCAATTTTACTGCCTTTAAATGGAAAACCCTTTTTCAAACCAATATTTTAAACTTTAATATTTTTGATTTAATGAAATTAAATTCTACTTTAGAAGAGGGACATAAAAAATTTAGTTTGGATAATTTTTTTTGTACTTTTCTGATAACTTTCATATTTTGATGAATAGTGAAAAATACTATGTTTCAATTGAAAACTGCTGTTTTAATAGAAATAATTTATAGTGTTAAATTATGAATTTGAATGGTTTTGATGTATATTTAGATTATATTTTTGTCATTTAACACAATTTAGGTCATTATAAGTAATTTCACATTTAAAATCGACATAAACACATGTCAATCTTTTGATAGTTTTTACTTTTTAAAAACCCGCATTTTGGTTTTCACAACGGGAATTAATTTTAAATTAATTAATGAAACTTATATTTTTTTAAATTGTTAAAATATTTTTCATTTTTTAATTCATAATATCAAAATTAGTATACGGTATGGTTTTGGTATTTTTTAAAAAACATTAAATATTTTATGAATAGTGAAAAAACAATACGTTATTATTTAAAATTGACTTTTTATTTGAATAATTATTTATTTTATTTAAATTGATTTTATGTAAAAAATATATAAATAATACCAATTTTAGTTCAATTCAATTCATTGGAGTCATTTTATAATAAAATTAGATGTAAAATTTTTTATTGATCTTTTTACCATCTTTTACCTACCTTCGAGGGGCATTTACAAATTTTCATAAAATCTAATTTTACCACTTCTGTGGGTTGAATTTAAAAAATTAAAGACACACAGTTGATATCAGTAACTGAAATTTTGGTCAATAAGATGAAAATAATTTTTTCTAAATAGTAACTTTTGGCTTTTATTTACCACGGTTAAAAATAAATATGGTTATTAAGGGTCAAAATGATATTATAATTACCTTAACACATGTCCTGATTCTATGAGATAAGTGAAATTAGACCAAAAAATCATTATAAATAACATATTTTCCCCTTTTGTCTACATGTATTAGATTAGGACATTTATTATTATTTTATTTAAAGAAGAGTTAAAAGTGTTAAATTCAATGTTTATTAACAAAACTATTTTTAATTTTGGGTTACGCGCAATATAAATTAGCATATAAATATTCATTATAAGGATGAAAATATTTCCTACATAATGGTATTTTATTTATAATTTTTATTCATAAAATAATTTAATTTATTTATAAAAAAATGATGATGTAGTAATTACCTTATTAATTAAATATTAGAACAATTGATATTATAAATATCCAAATAAATGTAAATTGAGACTTATGATGAATTAAACTAATTTTATAAGTTAATATGACTTGTTAGAGAAGATTAAATAAATTATATTTGAAGTTATAATTTTTTTATGGCTTTCAAAAAAATCAAATACTTAATGGTGTCAAAATTGACATAATTGAGTATTTAAAACAAAAACTATATTATTAATTGATATAATATTCCTAAAAATCTAAGGATCATCCAATGGACATAAGTAAGGTTATATATATTAATAATTAACAACATGTGGTTATATTGTCTTGTTATAATTTGTTTATTAATCATATAATATAAAAATACAAAGAGACATGGTAAATGTCAAACTAATTAACTAAGAGTTAAATCTAAAAGATAAGGTTAATATGATGACCTAAAACTATCTCAATACTATTTAGTTGAGCGGTTTTTGAGCCATACCCACCTTAAAATCTTACTAATTCATTTTTGGGCCAATAGAAACCGAAAATGATTTTATTATAAAATAATATTTCATGCATTTCCTAAAGTGACCCTCACCTCTCTTATAAAAGGCCACTTCCCCTTATCTTAATTTCACCCCACCAAAAGCCTTTTTTCTGGACTAAACCTACCCAAATATCCTCTAAACTAATCTAAAATAAACTTATAGGCATTAATTTGATCATAAAACCATCTTATGGAGCCATTTTGATCAACATAAAAGGAAACACCCGAATAAGATGTAATAATTCCACCACCCTTTTATCAACTTCATTTCGTCTTCCACTTTCACTTTTTTTTTTGTTTCCATAACAAACTAATAACTCTAGTGCCTCATAAATGTTGTGATATTATTATAAATATGGTACAACCATATTTTTTATACTATCATTCTAATAAATGACAAAGTCACCATACGTGTGTACGTATAGCTTACCATCTCCACGTCGTGGTGTAGTTTTTTATTCAAACACTTCATTATTTCGATGGGTATAATAATGAGTATACCTGATATAAATAATAAATATAGCATATTAATTATTCTTTATATATGATATACAATACAATTACATATGACTTTACCATTAATATAATGATATTGTTTCTCATGCGTACGTATGGATTACCGTCTCCATGACGCGATGAGATTCATTCCCGCGTTCACCAATCAACGTTGATTATATAAATATATATTATTATTAAGTATGTAATAATTGAAAAAATAATGCTACTAGATATATATATATATATATGTATGTATTTATTTACTTTCATATATCTTATTCACTTACTTCCGTTCAGAAGGATATGAAAACGGAAACAACGTTTATGCACACGTACAGCCTACCGTCTCCATAAAAGGTGCATTCCAATTCATATATCTATCTATTATAAATATTTATATTCTAAATATATATTACATATAAATCATGTTTTATATTCCGAATGTATTTAATTAATGACCTAAATGATACTATCAAGAATAACAAGTTAAAACACGTACGATAAAGAAAGCGATTATTATCCAAAATGTTAATTTAACATAGAAATCGTTTTTAAATGGGTGGTATAAAGTCATAAATGAATCATGTATGATATAATAAATATTAATATGGTTATTTTATAATTTTATAACATAATATGGTTATTATAAAAGAGGTTAAACGTACCCTCGACCAAAGGAAAGTGGAAGGTAAGGGTTAATTCCTCAATCTCATTATTATTCGAGATTGTTTACGGGTAAGTTTTTACTGGGACATATTTATTATCCATGTCCATGTTTCATAAAATAATGTTCGAAGGTATTATTTTTATGGGTCTCTATTATTAAAACATCATTTTAAATTTATAAAATATTTATTCTTTAAAATCATTCTCATTAATGTCCTTGTTTTCAAAATGGTTTTTAAGGATTTATTTATATGGAAATGAAAGTTTTTAAAATGTTAATTCCATTAAAATGATTCAAAGTGGTATGGGACACTTTTACACAAAAATTAATTTAAATTGGTAACACCCCAAGCTTCCATGGTACGTTTCCCTTTGAATAATTTAATAGCTTGCATTGTACGCAACTTTGAGATTTTGACACACCGCGACGAACAAAACTAATTGTTATGAATAGTAATACACATTTTTTGAAATTTTATAATATTTATATTTCAAAATAGACTTCAATTTTGGACTCAGAATATCGAAATTATCTTTGGGTGAATTTTTGTTATTTTTCTGAAGACTTTCAATTTTTGATGAATAGTGAAAAACATTGAGTTATAGTTTAAAACTGAATTTTTAATTAAATAATTATTTATGTTAGTTAAATTTATATTAGGTAAAAATTGATACATAATACCTATATATGTTCAATGTAATTCCATGGAGTTAGTATATAATAATTTTAGATATATAAAAATTTTATTGAATTTTTTAACCGTCTTTTACCCACCTCTTAGCAGCATTTTCAAATTTGAATAAAACATAATTTTACCGCTTCTGGGAATTGAATTTTAAAAATCAAAGAGACACAGTTGATATGATTAAGTAAAATGTGGTTAAATAAGATAAAAATTTTTTTTGGTGAATGGTAACTTCTGACTTTTATTTACGATGGTTAAAAGTAAATAGGGTAATTAAGGGTAAAAATGATATTATTATTATTACCCTAACACATGTCCTAATTATATTTGATAAGTGTAATTAGACCAAAAACAACCTTAAGAATAAAATATGATCCTTTAGGTCCACTGGGATTAGATTAGGACATTTATTATTATTTAATTCAAAGTAGAGTTAAAAGTGTTCAATTCAAATCTTAATAATTAAACCATTTTTAATATAGGGTTATACATAATATAAATTAAATTATAAATATTAATTAGAAATCTAAACATATTTCCTACATATTGGTATTTTATTTATATTTTTTAGACATTAAATAATTTAATTATATATGACACATTGATGATGCAGTAATTACCTAATTAATGAAATATTAAACTTTTTGATATTATAAATATCCAAAAAAATGTAATGTGATACTTTTAGTAAATTACACTAATTTTCAAGGTTAATATAAAATTTTAGGGTTTGTTAGATGTTTTGTTTAGGTAATAATGATTTTAGGAATTTAGAAAAAACAAAATACCAAATAGTGTCAAAATTGACATAAAAGAGTTTCTAGAAACAATATTATATTAATAATTGATATTCTATTACTAAAAATCTATGGTGTGGAAAAAAGACTTATATAATGATAGGTGTATCATTGAGGAACAACCTTGGGTTCTATCGGAAGTATATATTATGTTTATTAACCATATAATAAAAAAATAAAAAGAGACATGGTAAATGTCAAACTATTTAACTAAGAGTTACATCTAAACGATAAGGTTAATATAGTAACAAAAACCTGTCTAAAACATATTGGTTGAGTGTTTTTCGACACATACCCACCATATCCTTTAAATAATTCATTTTTGAGTCATTAGAAACCTAAAATAAATTTATTATTTAATAATATTTCTAGCTTTTCCTAAGGAGCCCCTCACCCCTCTTATAAAAGGGAACTCCCCCTTCCCTCAAATTTCCACATTAAGATCCTTTTGTCTCGGACAACATATGCCAAAATACCCTATAAACTGTCCTCCCTTCACCCTATATTCCTTCATTTAGTAAAAAAACCATCCTATGAAGCCCTTTTTATCAAATCAAAAGGAAGAACCCGAAGAAGAGTTAAATATTTCATCACCTCTTTCAAGTTCCTTTCTTCTTCCACTTCCACTTTCTTTGTTGTTTCCATTGTAATATAATAAGTCTAGTATCTAATATATAATGTTATGTTATTATAAATATGGTACAACCATATTCATTATTCTATACATCCATTTAATGACATGTCACCATACATGTGTACGTACGGCTTACCGTCTCTACGTCGTGGTGTAACTGTTATTCAAAACATTATTATTTGGATGGGTATAATAATGATGTTTAATTGATGTTAATAATAAATATAAAATGATAATGATTATATATATATGATATAACATCCAGTTATATATTATTTTAATATCAAAATAATGTTATTGTCACTCGTGCGTACGTACAGATTACCGTCTCCACAAACGCGATGAGATTCATTCCCCATCGTAATCCATTCTAGACTAATTTTCATTAGATGATAAAAAATAATGTTTAAAGACTTAATATGATTCTTAATATGAATAAGATACATCCTATTCATAACAAACACTACTTATGAAACAAAGCATATAAAGGAAAATGAATCAGTTAACACCCGAAACGACGATAATACTAAAATATTATTAACAAATCAATATTAAAAGATCATATATGATATCATATTAATGTATATGATTATTTTATAATTTAATAAAAATTATTTAACCATTATACAGGAGGTTAACCTACCCTCGACCAAGAAAAATTACAATGTAAGCAGTTTCTTATCTCACTTTTAATTCCGTGAGATTTCCAGTATTCGCAACTTATTTATTAAATGTGGTGTATTGTGTACTGTCATTTGATATATATATATATATATATTAAAATTACACTCTTTATATTCATGTTATTATTTTATTCATTTTGTTTTTATTAACTTTTCTCCATACTACTCGATTGATTACAACGAAGTAAGGGTTTTCATCAGACATTCTCTTTCCGTGAGATTCATGCCATACTCCCACTTTTTCCTTTTGTGTGGTGTATATACTACCCAATGATTGTATTATTTGTGTAATATACATTAATTTATTAATAATAAAATCTGAATTTAATGATCCATATTTCATGGGATGTATGTTTCGTAAGTCACCAAATTGGTAAGAGAATTTAAAATTTCAATTTCCACTCATTCGGATTTACGCATACTTCATTGATTATTTTATTCTATGATTATGTGTGGAATCAATATTTATTATTTTTGTAGCAATTTCCACTCCCCTTTCTGTGGACATAATTTTTATATGCATAATTACTCCATTAATAAATTTTCAAGTCATTGATATGAACTTGATTAGAGTAATTTAAACTCAATCTCCATATATTGAGTTAAACATCAAATTCATTGGTGTTGTTTTTACTAGAATATGTGTGAATGTCCTATGGTTGATTTACACTAAATATCCAATAATATTGAGTGTATTTATATTTTTCACACATAATTATTTCATTGATATATCCTTAACCTAAGAATACTGTCTTTATAAGAGATTTCCGTTCAATTTACATTCTATTGAGACTTATTTGTTATTATATGCCAATTCACATTTATATGGTGCATATAATGTACATTGACATAGTATATGATAAATCCATTTATTCCCATGATATTATAACCTTTTCATTACTTCAATTATTTTTATTCAAGTGTCTCTCTTTTGGTTAGGAACTCTAACTAAAATATAATTTTAATTTTTTTTAAAGATTTATTATTCTAAATCTTTATCATTAATGTCCATATTTTAGAAATTGTTTTAAGGATTTATTAATATGGAAATTAAAATTTTAAAATTAAAATTCATTTTAAATGATTCAAAGTGGTATGTGACACTTTGATTAAGAAATCTATTTTTAAACAGCTTCTTGACAAACAGTGAGACTTTTAAATGTTTTCAAGAAAATGGGGATATTTCTCTCAAATATTTTTGATGATTATTTTCATATATGTCAATATAATTAATTAATCTATGTTGAGGTTGATCTATTATAATACAATTTTCCATATTTTATTGAATGATTTATGTTTGACTATGGATGTGTTATTTTTATACCATTCATGGTTTGTGGTTAAAATATTTATATTTCGTATGCTAGTTTTAATACGAATGTTAAGATTAAGTTTCAAACATTTCATATGATGAATGAATTGGACTTAGTAAGTGACGGGTGGGGGCTGTTACAGCTCCTTGATGCATTGGTAGGTCTCACGAGACAAACTAGTGTCTTGGCACAAGGCCTTGACAAAATCTTATTTGTAGTCTTAGCACAAGGCCTTGATTATGTGGTTTTGAAAGTCTAGCATTATGCATTCCATCATTATAAAAGTAGATATTGATATTTCATGTGATTATTCAACTAGTAGAATATTCATGTGAATAAGTAAATGACATTAATTAATTTTATCATTTCCATATTATGCTGATCTTCATGTTTAAAAGGCTTTTGTTTTAGTCTTATACATTTCCTTAAATGTTTTTGCTTATTTATGATTGTTTCCTCTATATTGTTAACCTTACTGAGCATCTGAGCTCACCCCTTTCTATGTTTTATTTTCCCAGGATGTGAAGAAGTATATTATGACTGACCTACATGGATAGTCTATGCGAGCTCAGTTGTAAAGACCTGAAAATTGTGTGGAATTTTTTTTCTAAAATACATGGGATTTTTATGAGTCTATGAAAATTTACGACGCTGGATTCCGAGGCCCAGGGTGCCCGGAATCAATTTTAGAAGTTTTGTTTGGGTACATTCAGTAAATGTACGAGCATGATTTTATAACTTTTTAACTGGTGCATGGAATGGAAATCCAAGGGCACCGATGAACTCGCAGTGATGGTATTCACTTAAGAGGAATTTCACCTCAACGGAAGATTGTTGAGAATAAATGTTAGTTTTTTGCATATTATAAAAAATAAAATAAAATAAATTGTACAACACATTATTTTATTTTAAGACACCATGAGTGTGATTGGTTGTTGGTTAAAACCTCCACATGGGAGTCGGAGGTGGTTCCGCCACACCCTAACCTCCTATGAGAGTTTATGGTGGTGGGTCCCACCCAAATATATCCTTCCTTGAGAGGTTACGTCGTTGGGACCACACGAGACTAAAACCCCCCAATTAATGGGAGGGTGGAAAATCTCCCAACAACCCTCATTAATGAGGGCGGAGTCCCTTAACCTCCTCCATCATTAATTGGTTCCACCTTTCCTTTTTTTATTAATTGCGCCAACGCGTGTAATTTAATTTAGGGGAGCCTCTTGACCTCCCCATTAATAAATTTTGCGAACACATGTAATTTATTAAAGGGAGACCCTTAATTTATTCCTCCATTTTTAAATTCTTGTGCCAATAAAATAATAGATAATTTATATTATTTTTGGCTTGTAAATTCTCATTGGGTGGGAGCTTGAGAGGAGAGCATGGGATAAAAGAAGTTCTTCCAACGAAGAACGGAGAATGCGAAGAATGCCACCAACAACCTTCTTCAACTTCCTCCCTTGGATCCTACCGACGTGGAGTGTCTTCCATAGCCGACGCAGCTCAGTTTTGGTAGTACATGGCAGACACGGCCAACGATGAACTTCATCGTCTTCTTTCCACAACACCTTCAACGAACGACCAACATCGATCGACGAATCAAAGGTTGGGGTTTTACCTTGTGTTTTGTCCATTTTCTTTTCTCATAATTGTTTAAAAACAAAATGTAGTGGGGTTGTGAATAATTGATGTTCATCTTTCCTTTTTTGATGAACCAATTGATATCACTTTAAATGCGGAGGATGTGAGCCAACCTAACATGGCATGACATCTTCCGTCGATTCTTCTTTCTTGTGGCCTTCTACGGCATGGCGATGAGTCGATGACGATGAAGGCAGCAACGATGAAGGATGCACAAGATGTGGCCTCTATGAATCGTGCCGCCCCCGTGGCACACCGACGCTTCCAGCCGACCAACACCAGCCCAAAAGGCACCCGACCCGCCTACCCGCGGCCTCCCGGGGCCCTACCCGATGTGCGGCCCGCCTACCCGCGGCCTCCCGACACCATGCCTGCTGCAAGGCCTACCTGCCCGCGGCCCTCCAGCGCCCCCATGCCCAACCCAACATTCTACCGGGACCCTTGTGGCCTTCTCGATGCCCTTCCAGCGCCATTGCGGCCTGCCCAACCCCTACCACCCCCTATCTGGCTCACCTGCGGCCAGCTCGCACTTCGCACGGCCTGCCCGTTGGACTCCTGACCGGACAGAACCCCCAATCTAAGTCACCCGAGCCATGCCCCTCACGATTCTGGCCAAATCAGCCCCAGACTTCGAGCCGAGTCGCCTACGTGGCGACCTCCGGGCCGAACCACCTTCACAGTCTGCTAGGCCAGGCCCAGCGGACCGGGCCAAAACATAGCAGGCTGACCCGCCCAATGGGACGGGTCAGACCCAACGAGACTGACCGGGTCAGCCCAGAAATGGTTGGGCTGAGTTGACCCAACTGGTTCGGACTGGACCCAGGCCCATTACTAAACCATTACCTTCTTGGGCCATAACTTTGGCACTAGATGTCCGTTTGACGAACTATAAACGGCGCCAATATTCGTGGTGTGAAGTCGTCCCTTTGAAAGTACCACACTAGAGTTCAAGGTATACTTGAGATACGGTCAGGTTGGATCGTACATGAATACAACCGGGCCCTTGGGACTAAAAGGCTAATAACTAACAGACCGAGCATCCGATTGAATCATCGTCTGTTGTGTTGAGACCCCTATGATGTGGCAGACTTTTGAGATACTTATACGTGGGACTTAGTGAAAGTTGGATTATTGACCAGTATCTTATTGATTATATCTTCTAGAGATGAGCAGAGATTTGTGCAGGAACCTAGTAGTTGGATGAGACTTGACGACTGCTGACTGATTCAAATCAGAGTGATTTGACTAGCCTAGTGGGGAGCTCCTCTGTGTGGGCACGGCAGACCAACGGTGGGGATCACCTCTGTGTGATCATGACAGACCCACGATACTCGACACGTGGAGTACCTCAGAAGGCTACCAGTGGAGCACCTCTGAGTGAGCATAGCAGACCCACAGTGGAGAGTGCCTTTGTGTGGGCGCAGCAGATCCACAGTACTCGACAGGAGGAGTGCCTCCGCAGTCCAAGTTAGTGGGAATTTCCTCTGAGTGACACGGCATGTCCACTGTACTCGATAGAGGAGGATTTCTCCAGTAGACGAGGGTTTAGATTAATAAAAATCATAGTTTGAGCTGATTCAATGACTTTTGTGTTTTTATCATGATTGAGATGAGTTACTAGATAACTTAGGTATATGTTGGGTCATATACCTAAGTAATTGTTATCCATCGATTTCATAATTTTTTGTTTATCTATGTTGGATTTAGTGAGACCTAGAGGGTCTCAGAGTCCCTACTGAGTATCGTTATACTCACCCCTGCAGGGGATATTCCCACACCTCATTGTGTTGGTTGAGAATGACGAACAACACTAACTGAGGCAGAGAGTAGCAGGACTAGATGGTACCTAGAGGTGGATCACAAGGTGTGATGGTGCCCGGAGGAGACGGAAGGATGTGGCGTGCTAAGGAGGCTATTTGTACCTACCCTTCAGGTATGAACCCCAGAGGATGACCCAGTAGATGCTTTACTTTTCTTTAGTTTTATTTTCATTCGGTTGTACTTGTACTTTCCTATTGGGATTGTATTTCCAGCCCCATTTACTTTCCAGCAATTCTATTGTATACAGTTTTACTTAGTTCTTTTCTTCCAGTTGTGTACTCTGATATGTTTGTTTATAGTTATAAAGTAAATTCCGTCCAAATTTAGGGATTTACGCCTTTTGTGCTAGTCCTGAGGCCCTGGACTATGGAAGGTGGGATGGGGGTAGTCATGATATGGGCCTTGGGGGACGGGTCATGACAAATTGGTATCAGAGGAGTCAGTTCTACAGCAGAATTTAGAAATCTGATCTTTTTTTCTTTGAAGTAATTATGTTAAGGGTAATAAGTGTGGTTTTCAGTTAAAGGAGTCCAGTGTTGGTGCGGGCCGCCGACGTATCCATACACCAGGACCCTGACTTCGGATTTCTAACTCAGTGCACAGAAACACTGATTGCGTGTGTGTTTCCAAAAGTTTTCATTAAGTCATCTCAACCTTGTCATATCACCAGGAATAATCTTTTGACCATGTCACATCTATTTATTTCAGGATTCCTTTCTATGGATGACTGGTTAGAGCCCCGAGAGTCGTACGTACTGATAGCCCATGAGGCAACAAGGCCTCGGTGCATGGCCCTTTTCCAATGGAGGCACCTACGGTACTACTTCCTGTTGGGCCACCGATGCCACCAACCCCAGCAGCAGATGATGCACCCCTCTTGAGCACGTTGCACAAGTTCCAGCACCATAGGCTAGCCATGATCAGGGGTGAGATGGACTACAGGTGGCTGAGGATTGGATGGAGGATGTGGTGAGAGTCTTCCGGCTGGTAGAGACACCAGCAGACTTCATGGTGATCCCTGCCGAGAGTCTCCTTCAGGTAGCAGTAGGAAGATGGTGGAGCCTAATGATCCAGATTCATCACGAGGTGACCCTACTCTGGGAAGACTTCGAGATCCTGTTTCGGGTGGAGTTTGTACCAGCCACCCTTCGTGTGGTGCGAATACAGGAGCTACTGCATCTATATCTGGGTAGAATGATGGTGGCGTAGTACTCAGTGAGGTTCACCGACCTCTCACGCTACTCCACAGAGATGGTGTGGGACTCATTCTTTAGGGTCCAGACCATTTATTAGGGCATCAAGTGAGAGATCAAAGCATCGACGATCTCCCTCAGCATCCCGATGTAGGCAGGGGTGTTAGAGAGAACCCTCATAGTGCAGAGTTTCCTTGCTGAGCAGTCCCTAGCAGTGAGACCCACTACTAGTCAACACGTAGCAGAGTCTTCTATAGCTGGATGTAGACTGATGTGGCAGAGGTTCAAGAGGACTAGACCTATAGGTGGTCGACCGCATGACTCAGAATCAGTTGTGTGGGGTACACGGAGCAGAGACACACATGCCAGTAGAAGGCAGTGTTACTCATGCGGAGGGCTTGGTCACATGGCTCATGATTTTCCGACCAACCATTTTGATGATCAACAGACAGTTGAGGGACCTCCCAAGAAGAGGCAGAGGTTCGTTCGAGGCGGTTTTCTGGGAGGATGCAGAAGTTGCAGAGGATATGGACGCGCAACTAGCAGTGGAAAGTGTTTCATGGTGTTGCCTCCACCACCATCAGGAGGTCCACCCCGACCGTAGGGAGTGGGTGGACAGGGGAGAGCTCATCTCCAGGCAGCTGAGGCTTATGGTCACCACACTCCGAAGATGATTCTAGGTATGATATGTGTCTATTACAACTTTGTTGTAGTTCTTATAGACACTGGTGCTAGTCACTTTTTCATTTCCACTGCCCTCATTCGAAGCTTGGAGATTCTGATGGAGCCTTTGGCTTGATCCTTTCAGCTAAAGACTCCTATGGGAGCTAATTCAATGACTACACACTGGTTCCAGCAGTGTGAGCTTACTCTTGGAGGTGAGAACTTCGGCTGGGATCTCGTAGTAGCGGCGTCGCGGCCTTACGACATCATTTTGGGTATGGACTTGTAATCTACAGTCCATGATCAGATCAACTATATTAGGAGAAAAGTGCAGTGTGTCAGCATGGATGGGACTAGGTTTACCTTCACCGGCGATAAGGGATCCCTTGCAGCATAGGATGGACTTACTCGAAGGAGGGTGCAGCCGATCACTCACCAATTGTCTTGCCTTACCCTTAGAGAAGTTGATGTGGAGAGTCGAACTTACTTGTAGGGGTGGACCAATACCCAGATGTTTTCCCTGACGATGTTCTAGGACTACCTCCTCATAGAGAGGTGGACTTTTACAATGACTTGTACCCAGGGACGACACTGATATCAACTCCAGCATATCGTATTGCTCCCGCTGAGCCTTGTAAGCTGCGAGTACTGTTAGAGGACTTGAAGGGGAAGGGATTCATTCGGCCCAGTGTTTCTCCATGGACAACCCTGATTATTTTCGTCAAGAAGGATGATGGGTAATTGAGTCTTTGTGTTGACTATTGTCGCCTGAACTAGGTGATCGTAAAGAAAAAGTACCCACTTATGAGGATTGATGACCTCTTTGACCAGCTAAAGGGAGCACGATGGTTCTCGAAGATATACCTCAGATCAGGCTATCACCAGATCAACATTCGAGATGAGGACATATAAAAAATGGACATTAGGTGTCATTACAGCCACTACAAGTTCTTGGTTATTCCCTTCGGTGTAACCAATGCTCCAGTAGTGTTCATGAGTCTCATGAATAGGATCTTCCTTCCTAACCTCAATCACTTGGTCATAGTCTCCATCGATGACATTATGATCTACTTGACTACTGAGGAGGAGCATGCCTACCATTTGTAGGTAGTACTGGACACACTCTGAGAGCACCAGCTTTATGGTAAGCTCTCGAAGTGCCAGTTTTGGATTTGAGTTGTTCACTTCTTGGGACACGATATCTCGGAAGCTGGAGTTGCAATGGATCCAGCGAATATTGACGAGGTACATGCTTGGGAGCCACCCAAGAGTGTGATGGAGGTATGGGGTTTCATGGGTTTGGCTGGATACTATCAGAGGTTCGTACCGGACTTCTCCAAAGTTATAGCACCACTATCAGCCTTAACGGAGAAGGGGAAACACTTCATGTTGTCGGAGAGATTCCAATAGTGCTTTTAGGAGATGAGGCAGAGGCTAACTAGTGCCCCCATCTTGAGGCTTCCAAAGGAGAGAGTATGAAGCGTAGTTTATTGTGACACATCAGGGACCAAACATGGGTTTTTCCTGATGAAGGAGTGAGCAGTGATTGATTATGGTTCTTGGAAGGAGAGAGAGTACGAGAAAAACTACGCTACCTATGATGTAAAGATAGATGCAGTGGTCTTCTCCTTGAAGATGTGGCGGCACTATCTGATGGGCGAGCATTTTACCATGTACTCTGATCACAAGAGTCTCTGGTATATCTTATCTTAGAAAGACCTGAACCTGAGACATCGATGATGTCTTGAGTTCCTCCAGGTCTATGACTTCGAGATAGTATATACTCCTTGTAAGGGGAACTTTATGGCAGATGCGCTTAGTAGGAGGACTAGTATACAGCTTCTAGGAGAGGCAACAGAGCAGCTGGATGCTTTATAATTATCATTTGTGGATAGGGATGGATCAGCCTTTCTACAGTCTCTTATAGTCACTCGCCCACTTCTTCATTGAGTCAGGGAGGCACAATGTGGAGACGCTGATTGCAAGACGCGACATGCTCAGATATCCATAGGGCATGCATCTAATGGATTTTATGAAGGTGGGGATCACGTCATCCTCTTCAGAGGACTTACCTTGGTACCAGTGTCACATCAGGAGGAAGTATTGATGGAGTTCCACACATTCCCTCTAGAGGTACATCTAGAAGTGGCGAAGATGTACCAGGACCTTCGAAGACAGCACGGGTGTCCTGGTATAAAGAAGGTAGTAGCAGAGTTTGTCTCACAATGCCTCAATTGTCAGCAAGTGAAGGCAGAGCACCAGATACCAGCAGGCTTGGTTCAGCCTTTATAAGTCCCATTATGGAAGTGGGAAGGGATATACATGGACTTCTTGACGGGTCTTCGACACAAATCTAGGGGTCACGACTCGATTTGGGTGATCGTAGACCGACTCACCAAGTCAACCCACTTCCTACCAATCAAGGACCAGGGTTCATTAGAGAGATTGGGATGCCTCTATGTTCATGAGATTGTGAGTCTAAATAGAGTACATTAATCTATTTTATCTGACTGTGATGCACGGTTTACTTCCCGGCTATAGCAGGGGTTCTAGGAAACTTTCAGAACACAGCTTTGATTTCACACCGCCTTCCATCCTCAAACAGTTGGTCAGACTGAGCAAACCATTAATACCCTCGAGTACATGTTACGTGCATATGTCATGGACTTCTGTCGCAGTTGGGAGGATCACATTCTAATGGTGGTGTTTTCTTACAACAACAACTATCACTCCACTATAGGGATGGAACCTTTTGAGGCCTTGTATGGGCGACCTTGCAGATCACCCTTGTGCTGGACTGACCCTGGGGAGTCTGCACTAGGGAATCCAGAGATAGTGCGAGCTACCATAGAGAAGGTGCAGATCATCTAGGAGTGGATGAAGACTTCATAGAGTGGACAGAAGTTGTTTGCTAACTGGAGATGCAGACCTCTCGAGTTCAGGGATAGAGACCATTTCTTTCTACTGGTCTCACCTCGATGTGGTCTAAGAATATTTGGCTGAGGTGGAAAGCTATATCTGAGATTCATTAGACCTTTTCAGTTCCTCAGCAGAGTTAGTGAGGTGGCCTACCGCTTAGCTGTTCCACCTCAGCTACACCGGGTGCACGATGTCTTCCATGTATCCCAGCTGAGGAGATACGTGCACGACCCTTCCCACATATTCGACCATGGAGATATGCACATCGATGATGGGGAAACTTTTAAGTAGGTTCTAGTGGAGATTGAGGATCGACAATATTGGGTCCTATGTGGATGGTTGATACCTATGGTGCACGTTCACTGGGAGCACATGAACCTCCAAGAGAGCACATGGGAGCGGGAGGCTCAGATGCATGCTCAATACCCCCATTTGTTCCCATAGTTGAAGTTGTAGCTTACGGTGACTGAATTCCATGAGGGGGGGGGGGGGGAGAATATAAAGACCCAGAAATTTCGTGGATTTTTGTTCTTAAATACATGGGATTTTTACGAGTGCGCGAAAATTTACGGTGCTTGATTCCAAGGCCTAGTGTGCCCAGAATCAATTTCTGATGTTTTGTTCAAGTTCCTTTATTAAACGTACGAGCGGGATTTTATAACTTTTTAATCGTTGCTCAAAATTCAAATATGAGGGCACCATTGAACTCACAGCGCCGATATTCACTTAATAGGACTTTCACCTTGATGGAGGATGGTCGAGAATAAAATTTAGTTTTTCTCTTTTTATAAAAAAAATAAAATAAAGTGTACACCACTTTATTTTATTTTAAGCCGCCATGAGTGTGAGTGGTTGTTGGTTAATACCTCCTCTTTGGAGTTGGAGGTGGGACCGCCACAGCCTAACCTCCCATGAGACATTATGGTGGTGGGGTGCACCCGAACGTAACCTCCCCTGAGAGGTTACGTTGTGGGGACCACACGACACTAAAACCCCCCAATTAATGGGATGGTGGAAAATATCTCAACTCCTCTGATTAATGAGGGGCGAGTCCCTTGACCTCCTCCACCATTAATTGGTGTTGCCTTCCCCTTTTTCATTAATTGCATCAATGCGTGTAATTTAATTAAGGGGAGCCACTTGACCTCCCCATTAACCAATTGTGCCAAAGCATGTAATTTATTAAGGGGAGCCTCTTAATTTATTCCTCCGTTATAAAATTTCTATGAAAATAAAATAATAGATAAATTATATTATTTTTGGCTTGGAAATTCTTAATTGGTGTGTGCTTGAGAGCAGAGCTTGGGAGAAAATAAGTTATCCCAACAAAGAACAAAGAACGCGAAGAACGCCACCAACAACCTTCTTCAACTTCCTCCCTCAGATCCTACCGATGTGGAGTGTCTTCCGCAGCTGACGCAGCTCGGTTTTGGGAGTACGTGGTAGACACGGCGAATGACGAACATCATCCTCTTCTTTCCAAATCACCGTCAAAGAACGACGAATGTCGATCGACGAATCAAAGGTATGGGGTTGAACTTGTGTTTTATCCCTTTTATTTTCTCACCATTGATTGAAAAGAAATCATTGTGTGGTTGTAATTAATTTATGTTCATCTTTCCTTTTTCGATGAACCAATTAATATCACTTTAAACGCAGAGGATGCTGGCCAACCTAACATGGCCTGACATCCTCCGTCGATTCTTCTTTCTTGTGGTGTTCTAAGGCATGACGATGAGGCGACGACGAGGAAGGTGACAATGACGAAGGTCGCGCTACCCACAGCCTCTTCAAATCACGCCACCCCCGCGGTCCACCGAAGCTTTCGGCAAACCACCGCCAGCCCGAGCGGAGCCCGGCCGGCCTACCCGCGGCCTCCCGGTGCACTACCCGGCGCACGACCCGCCTGCCAGCGGCCTCCCGGCGCCATGTATGGTGCATGAAACACCTGCTCAAGGCCCTCCGGTGCCCCCGTTCCCTACTCGGCATCCTGCCGGAAACACTGCGGCCTACCTGATGCCCCTACACCTATCCAGGTGCCCTTCCGTTGCCCCCACGGCCAGCCAGGCCCAGCCGTGACCTGCCCGGAATCCTTCCAACGCCGCCACGACCTGCCCGGCCCCTGCCGCACCCTACCAGGCGCAGCTGCGGCTAGCTCGTGCTCCGCGTGGCCTGCCCCTGGTCTCCCGACTGGCCCGACCCCCCTGGCCGAGTCGCCCGAGCCGCACCCCTCGTAGTGCTAGCCGAACTGGCCCCGACCTTCTGGCTGAGTCGCCTATGTGGCAACCTCTAGGATGAACCACCCTCACAGTCTGCTGGGTCAGGCCTAGCGGTCCAGGCCAAAACATAGTGGTCCGACCTGCCCAATGAGCCAGGTCGACCCAGACCGAGTCGGCCCAGACTGGGTTGGGCCAATTCCGTCCGACCAGGTCAGATCGGACCTGAGCCCATTACTGACCGATTACCTTCTGGGGCTATATCTTTGCCATCAAACATCCATTTGATGAACCGTTAGTAGCACAGCTATTCTTGGAGTGAATACGTACCTTTAAAAATGCCCCACTAGAATTCGGGTTATAGTTGAGATATGGTCAGGTTGGATCGCACACGAATCTAACTGGGCCCCTGGGACTAAAAAGAAAATAACTAATGGACCGAGCATCCGATTGACGCGTCGTCTATTGCGTTGAGACCCTTATGATGTTGCATACCTTTGAGATACTTCTACGTGGGACTTCGTGACAGTTGTAGAATCAACAACTAGCTTGTGGAGTAGATCTTCTAGAGATGAGCATGCATTTGTGTGGGAACCTAGTAGCTGGATGAGACTTAACGACTACTGACTGATTCGACTCAGAGTGACTCGACTAGCACAGTGGGGAGTGACTCTGTGTTAGCGTGGAAGACCCATGGGGGTGAGCGCCTTTGGGTGAGCGCGGCAGACCCACGGTACTTGACACATGGAGTACCTTAGCATGATACAAGGGGATCACCTCTATGTGGGCGCCACAAACCCATGGTGGATAGCACCTCTATGTGAGCGCAACAGATCCATGATAATCAATAGGAGAAGTACCATAGCAGTCCATGTTAGTGGGAAGCACCACTGTGTGACGCGGCATGCCCACTATACTCGAAAGAGGAGGAGTTATCCAGCAGTAGAGGGTTCAGATTAATAAAAATCCTAGTTTTAGCTGAGTCAATGACTTCTGTGTTTTTTTCATGATTGTGATGGGTTACCAGATAACTAGGTGAAATGTATGGGAATATACCTAAGTAATGGTAATCTGTTGATTTCTTATTTTATAATTTATCCATGTTGGATTTAGTGATACCTTGAGGGTCTCAAGGTCCCTACTGAGTATCGTTATACTCAACCTTGCATGGGCTATGCCCACACCTCATTGTGTTGGTTGTAGACGACGAACAACGTTGAATGAGGTATAGAGTAGCTATACTAGATCATACCCAGAGGTTGATCACTCAGTGTGATGGTACACGGAGGAGACAGACGAACATGGAGTGCTGAGGAGACCATATGTACCTACCCTTTAGGTTGGAACCCTGGAGGATGACCCAGTAGGTGCTTTACTTTTCTTCAGTTGTACTTACTTTAGTTTGTACTTGTACTTTCCAGTTGGGCTTGTATTTCTATCTCCTTTTACATTCCAGCACTTCTATTGTATACAGTTTTATATAGTAATTTGCTTCCAGTTGTGTACTCTGATGTGTTTGTTTACAGTTATAAAGGAAATGTCTTCCTAGTTTAGGGATTTACTTTTTGGTGCTAGTCTCCAGCCCATGGCCTATGGAAGGCGGGCATGGGGTAGTCATGATATGGGCCCCGGGGGATGAGTCATGAAATTAGTCTTGTCTATGGAAAAAATTTTGTTATAGTTTTCCATTTTATGATGTAATACAAACCTTATGAATGTATATAGTACATCCAAGGCTACTAAACTAATCGGTCTTTCAAGACATGATCTTTTGTGATCATTCCAATGATACGTAATAATGAACCAACTCTAGGATTCTGGGGTCGGGGTGTTACAGTTGGCATCAGAGGAAGATTAGTACAAACCATAGAAACTAGATTTATATAAACTCTGATTAGAGAACATAGCCCTAAGATAGACATTGATGGTTAGTATAAAATAACTTCCTAAAATTTTGGTATTGTAGAGAATTTGTGAGTTTTCAAAGAAATACATCCCTATCTGGATACGAGCAGGTAGAGGCGGCTCTTCCACAAATGTACTTAGGGGTAAAACCATAAAAAACCTCTTTGAGCTAGACTCGAATGGGAACTAGTGCACGAAAATGGGCCTTGCTGCACTCTTGGAAACGACACTCCCAGGGGATGTACTTAGGATAATTTACATTTTCTTTAAAAACTGATTTGAAGGATTTTAATATAAGGTGAGAATAAATGAAATTGGTTATTCATAATGTGTTTCAAATTGAAAATAAGGTGTCATGATATTCTCTAAATGATTTTATGACTACTGTTACTCACTCAATGCTTTCTGGTTTTAGTCAATGGCTCGATTCTATGGAATTCATAGTAATTTTGAGAATGATGTAGAAGGTGGGAATGGTGGTATAAATGAGAAACAAAATGGAATTTTGATAGGCGTAAAAGATATCGTGTTCGTGCCAAATAAAGTTTCAAAAAATTTGATCAACAACATATATATTGACCAACTACCGGACTCAATAAAGAAGAGAAAGGTGATGAATGATAAGAGTTCCCACAGTAGAGACCACGGAGAAAAGAATCCTCAATTTCCATCATGCATGAAATGTGGAAGGAGAAACCCATGAAAGTGTATCAATGGAAAAAATAAATTCTTTAAATGTGGGAAAGAAGGACATAAAGTAAAGAATTGATGAGAAAAAAGAAGAGTACTATGGAATAAAGTAAAAATTATCCCAAGAATCCATTTACAGTCATTTTCAAAAAAGTACGGGACCTGGCCATTACCCGAGTGAATTCCCTATTTATAGCATATTTTCTTGGTCAAAGAAAAAGCTATGTGGAAATAAATAGTTGTAGTAATGTTTAAAAGTATTGATGCTCCTTATTGATGGGATTAATTTGGAATAATTTTCTCTTGTATTTATAACCCTCTAGTTTGTCACGTGAAAATGATATTTGAGGAAGAATTGTCTTTCCTCTTGTGGATATAGTTATAAATAACCATTTGGTTTTATAAGATCAATGGGTTTGAGGAAATTACAAGTTATTATATTTTGGGATGAAAATGAAAGGTATGAGATAACATTTGTGGTTAAATTATGTTATGGTTATTTTGAGGAATTTATCTCATTTTGGTAATGTTATAAAATAGTTTTTGAAAAAGGAAAAAATGAAGACCGTGTGGCAACCCGTCGCTTCGGACAAAGCTGTGGGAATTGAACCCACAAGTAGAGTTCGATTGGGATCTATCGCTTACCACTAGACTACGTGAAGTCCCTGGTTAGTGTGACTAATCATTTTTAGTTAAATAATTTTATTGATCAATAATAATTTGATTTGGGATCTGATGTCTTATCAAGTGAATACCGTTAGTATATGGTGACACTCCTTTCCATCACAGAGTCTAAATGAATGAAAATGGAAATACCTTAACACAAAGTGATTCATCCTCTGATGAAACATCAAAAATTGACATAGGCATGAACAAGGATTTTTTTACACTTGGTTCATTCAAGTTTCATCATGGCCACACAAATATACTTGCATGACTCATATAGGTCATGCAAGTCACCTACGTGACCTAAGTTATTTTCCCCCAAAGTCTTCAACTGCCTATAAATACCCCTTGTGGGCCCCCCATTTTGATGACAGAAATATCCAGAAACTCAGATTAGAGCTCTCGGTGCCCTAGTATCTTCTCAAAGCCTTCTGAACTCTTCTAAGGTAATTTCTTACCTATAACGGATGATTTAATGAGAGGGAACAAGGACTAAGTGTTGAAATTCAGCAACACCTGTGCGCCTAAGTGTCTAACCCTTAAAGGGAATAAAAGAAACTTCTACGCCGCCTTATCCCTTCAATAAAACCTGATTGCCACTCATTTAAAATTATTTAGGGATAATATTAAGGGCTTGAACCAAGCCTTGCCCAAGTATTACCCCATGGGTTGACCATCGTGCAAGTACCCTTGTGTCGCGCAGGTATACCTATGAGACAAGGACTTGCGCGCCCATATAGGACTTGTGCGCCTCTCTCTTTTTGGGTGCCCCTCCTGTCTATTCACATCTCCTATTCAATATTTATTCTTGAAGACACTCTTCAAATCCATTTAGGGCATGTTTACTTGATTGTAATTCTTATCTGAAAGGAATTATCTGGAACATCTCTCAAAACATATTGATTTATATATCTTTATATAATTAAAGTGAGAGAATTCATTCATTCAACCTCATCCATTAAGATGAGAGGATCTTTAAACTAGGCCTCCTCCTCAAGAGTAATCCCCAGTATCAAATTACCATATATGGGCCTCCTTCTCAAGAGTAATCCCTTGTCCAAATTCCAAAATATGGGTATCCTACTCAGGAGTATGCCCCAAATTCCAAATATCCTCAACCTAGGTATCCTTCTTAGGGATAAACCCCAGTTATAATTCCCTTTTACTGAGGCCACCTTCTCAGGAATAAGCCCCAGTTCTCAAGTCCCTTTAACCTGGGCCTCCTTCTTGGGAATAAGCCCCAGTCATAATTTCTCTTAACCATCATTAATATATTTTGATTTGAGAATCCTTCTTAGGAGTAAAGCCCCAAGTGCCCTTATAATTTGGGCATCTTCCTCAGGATTAAGCCCCAAGTTAGAGTATCCTAATCTCCATAAAGCACATATACCTTTATTTGAGAATCCTCCTTAGGAGTAAATCCCCAAGTGCCCTTATAATTTGGGCAACTTCCAATTCTACCTTGATAGCACAATGCACAATTTCTTTATAGATACTAAAGTCTCTTATAGCTAATTCCCTTCGAAGACTCGGTTGTAAGCCACTGAAGAATCAATCTACTTTACATTCACGTGGGATGATAAAGACAGATGCATACCTTTGAAGCCTTGTAAAATTCACTTCATATATACAAACAGATTAATCATCCTTTTTCTTAATCTCAAGGAACTCATCCTCCATCTTTGTTCGAAAAAGACGAGGAAAGTATTTATTGAAAAAAAAAGTTCTTGAACTCGTCCCATTCCATGGATTCAATTTCATCTTGGGGACTTGTATTCTTAATTAGAGTCCCCCACTAGTCTTCTTCAACTTCTAAACGGTAAACAAATTAAATAAATTGTTCATGTTCTGAACAATGAAGAATGGAAAATATCTTTTCAATGGTACTGATCCATTGTTCAGCAACAAGTGGATCAAGAGACCCATTGCAAGAAGGCGGAAATTACCTCATGAAGGGATCAATAGAATATTGTTCCCTTATCATCTCATTCAGAAGTCCAGAATGATTCATAGCTAGTGTAAGTATAGTAATAAGTTTTTTCAATCCATATCCCATAACATTGGTTTGTTCAGGAGGACAATCATTGCATTTCCCATTACATGGATTAACATTGTTCCTTCAGGTTCCACCCATCGTCTAAAACCCAAAAAGAATAGTGTAAGAGGGAAAATCATGCTAAGAAAACAACATAATAAAAGTGGAGTACCGTTAATATCTAACATCTTAGGTTTAATTCTAATATGGTTACCATAATTCTAGTACTATAACCTATACTTATACTTAACCTTAGGGACATCCCTAGACATTACTTAGAAATATCTCTAGGGATTTCACTAAATTTTTCGCATCCTGGTTTTCAAAGGATGACTAAACCATTCCTCTAATACCAATTATAGAGTCCCAAAGCTTGAAGTACATAGAAATTACATTACATGTTCAGAATACTTAATACATAATAAAAACAGACACCAAAGGAATGTAATAGTTTAGTGTATTGGGAACCGTTGAACATAATCCTTTAATCTTGGTGAAAGATCTTAAACATTTCCCATAAAGATCTTCCGTTTTTTTCTTACCTAAAACCTTTATTTATATCCTGGGGAAGAGAAAACATATAAATGGTGAGCTCAAATCCTCAGTAAGGGTAAGAATGGAAAAAAATGAAACAACCAATATACATTTTAACTTCAAAACATTAACATAATGTTTAAACATCAAAATCTTGAGTTGTGAAATAAATCATGGCAGTACGTAAGGCATAGATCATAAAGAAACATTAATCATGAAAAAATAGCATGGTAATAAAACATGTAATTGTGGCAACCATTAAGCACTTTATATGATTTCCATAGTAGCCAAGACATTGCTGTCAAGACCATCTTAGTGGACAAAGTCCATTTCTGAATCGAGTTTACTCCCCGTTCAAGCCCTATATCACTGAACCAGATTAACTTCCCATTCCACCCATGTCTATCTCATGAGATATAAATCATTACCCAATTCATTAGAGGGTGATATAGGTCCCACCCATCTCATATTGATATCATTCTTATGTGTGCCACAAAATCATAAATCATACATCATAGCATAACCCATGTAATTGAATGAGATTATTAAACATCATGCCATCATAACATAATCCATATAAAAAATGCATATCATTTCATCATAAGAAAAATAAAACCATATAAATAATAAAGACATTATTTTTGAAACATAAACATATTAAATAATTTAATTTTAGATGGAAAATAGTTTTGATAAAACACTTGAAATGAATTCTTGGGGAAAATATCCTTTATTCTTCAAAATAACTTTCTATTCACAAAAGACCTTGAAATTAAAAAAAAGATTTTGTAGAAAATAATATTTCAATCTTGTAGAGTAAGCTTCATTAAAATAAGGCGTTATAAAACCGTAAAAATACGTTCATGCTGTATAAGTTAAAAAAACATTCTTCTCGGGGTTTTGTCGGAAAAGTCAAAAAGTACCTCATATGGTAAACAAAAGAAAGATTCCTTAAATAAAATGTAGTAAAAGTCAAAAATGTGTAAAAAGGACTTTAAACATACATGAAACCATTTTTAGAAAATAGGGAAATGGATGATAAATATAACCCATGTAAATACTTAAGAATAAACAATCTCGGATAAAAATGAGATTGGAAAAGTTAACCCTTAACTTTTGTCCTATTTCTTCCGTATGTGTCCGAAACTACAGTATAGGGGGTTTGAACATATTATTATTTTGTAACAGAACCATAATAATATTTATGACGTCATATATGATTCACTTATGACTTTATATTATCCGTTCATTTTTCAATTCCTTGTTAAAGCAGCATTTTGGGTAATATTGTTTCATTTATCGTCCGTGTTTTGACTTGTAATTATTAATATGATTCCTAATATCTTGATTACATAATTCCAAAATATAAAAAATGTTCTATATACAATATATATTCAGAATATACATATATATAATAGATCAATAAATGGAATGAAATACACCGTTCATGGAGACGATAGTCCGTACGTACGCATGAACATAGTTTTCTTTTCTTTATTGAATGGAATGGAATTATTTAGATGAAATACATAAATATATACATAAATCCAGAAGCATAATTATGTCATATATTTCATGATTACTTATTATATATACTTTATAATCATTCTTTATTTGTTATCATGGAAAATAAATCTCATTGCGTCGTGGAGACGGTAATACGTAAGTACGCACGAGTGATGATGTCGTTCCCATATTTATTAATGGAATTGGAGTGGATGATATAATATCCTAGAATAAGTATGATGTTATAATAATCACATATAGTTATTCTTTACACCATTATACCCATCCATGTAAGGTGGTGGTGGAAAAACAGATTACACCACGGCGTGGAGATGGTATTTCGTACGTACACACGCACAATGATTTCGTTTTCTCTAGGATGGATAAAGGAAAAAATGGGGTTGTTTCATATTTATAAAAACATATCAATATATTAGTGATACTGTTTTTATTACTTTATAATGAAAAAACTAATGAAGAAGAAGTTTAAGAAGAAATTAAACTGGAAAGAATCGGCAGAAGAGATTACCTCTTCTTCGACGCGCCTCTTTTAAGCTTCCTCTTAAGGAACTAGAGTTGGTCTTTTGAAAAGACAAGAAAATCCAGACTGTTTTTAGGGTAGTTTAGAAGGGAAATGGTCAGGGGTTGGCCGGGAATGAAGGTTCAAAGTGTTGTGAAGAGGAGAGGGAGGAGGTTCCCTTTTATAAGGGAGGAGAGGGGCACCTTTGGAAAGTGTGAAAATATTATTTTATTATAAACTTATCTTCAGTGTCAAAAGGTCCAAAAACCATTACAGATGAAGATACGATGACTCATGGTCGAAATAAAATCAACCAATTAGAATTGGACATGTTTTGGATAATATTTTAATCATTATAATCTTATTTATTTTAATAATTTATTAATGAAGAAACTATTGCATCATTATTGTCTCATAAATAATTTAATTTATATGATGTCTAATAATTAAAAAAATTCCATCATGTAGTAAATTTTTTATCTTTCAAATGAATATCTATAGTTTAAAATATAATTTATATAACTCCTTATAAAAATTAATTACTAAATGAGTTTTGTTAATGTCAATTTTGTCTTTACATTAAATTAATTAATCCAAATTGTCATTATCGCTACCACGTGGCTCAATGGGGTCCCAAAATCGACCCAAGGATGCCCATGGTCGGCCACTACTCATCCAATAAAGTTAGGATAAGTATTTAGGTAATTTAGAATTATTATAATATTCTTTTATCCTTGAATTACCCTATTTACCTTTAACCGTGTAAAATAAAAGTCTAAAGTTACTATTCACAAAAAATTATTTTTATCTTATTGAAATATATTTTACTTTTTTATAACAAACATGTATGTCGGATTTTTAAAATTCAATTCACAGAAGTGGTAAAATTTCAATTAAATGAAAGAGTCAGTTTTTTTAACTACCACTAAGTGGTTTCACTATTCATCAAAAATTGATGTTTTTCAGAAAAATACAAAAAATTAATCCTAAGATATATTTGATATTCCTAACTCAAAAATGATGTCTATTTTCACAAATTAAAAAACATATAAGTGGCATTAATTAAATTTAAAATTAATTCTCGTTATCAAACCAAATAGCGTGTTTTTAAGAAATAATAACTTTAAAAAGATCCACACTTGTTTATGTCCAATTTCAAAGTGAAATTAATTCCATTGACCAACATTTGATTAAATTGTAAAAATATATTATAATTACACTTTAAAACTAATTAAATAGATAATATATACATATAAATTATTGCGAGGAAAAAGGTTGTTTTTAATTAAAATATATCGTGTTTTTACTATTCATTAAAATATGAAAGTTATCTGAATAATATGAAAAATTTATCCAAAGTAAATTTATATATCCTGATTCCAAAAAAGAATTTTATTTTCTCAAATTTAACTTATAAAAATGGGAAAAACTAAATTTAATGTGGGTGCGCCATCAAAAGGCGGGAAAACGACATTTTTTTAAAAATACTTTTTTTACCCGAAATATTTATCTTGTTCTCATACCATGTAAGATGAATAATAATGTTATAAAATTCATAAATTTGTTAATAATATTCATAATTTCTAGTCCATAATAATATTAAAACAATATATCGTTGTTTAGTGAAATCGGTTATTGCGTACTACACACGCTATCACGGAAGGTCATGATTATGTGTAATGAAAGCCAAATCAGGGATGTGTGTAGTGCAAGATCGATTTATTATAGCATACAACACCAGACATCAATGAAATTAAAAAGAATAATTCTCATAAAATATCGGGTTGTTACATTCTACACCCCTTAAATTGAATTTCGCCCTCGAAATTCATCGGGGTTATAAATGGTTTACTAATTGAAAGTTTCTTTCATAGAAACCCACATCGTAAAAAAGAATAATAAACTTAAATTTAAAAATTAAAGTATGAAACATATCGGTTACCCAAATTGACTCATCACCGGGTTTCCACATAAGAGAACATAGGTGAAAATATGGATATGGAAGAGAAACCTAACCATCAGGTTCTGATGACGAGTGGTGGAGAACATGGCTATGAAAAATCCAACAATCACAAAGCCACAAATTTGTGATGATCTAAGGTACCATCTGATTCATCAGATATAAGGGCACTTGGACAACATTTTTGGTTTTCAAGATCATTTCCCAAATGATGAAGAATTTTTGAATTAAAAGAAATACTTACTTGATTTTGGTACAATCTCAACGTTGCTGGTGCCTCGAAAAATTTCCACTTTATCGCTTAAACAAATGAAGTTGAATTTGTCTTTCATGGAGTTTTAGCAGATTATGCGATAAAATGATTGGTCATTCCATCTGTCTCAAACGTAAGTTAGCAAACGTTATATACATAAGTCCATCTATGGTGATATTAATCAGATATGGCTCAAAAAATGGACATATACTTCAACTATCATACTACTTAATAAAAGTAATTTCTCCTAACCAGGGACTTCTTGTAGGCCAGTGGAAGGTGATAAAGGCTTGTCACACTTCCGTTGTGGGTTCGATTCACACATCCTTGTCCGACGCGACGGGTTGTCACCCGTCCTGCAGGTTGTCCTTTTTCTAAAACTACACTATTATAACATTCTAGAAATAGTATCGAAAAAAGGTTCTGTCCATAAACGATACTATCTGATGTCATACTTAATCTATTCCAATCATTAGGCTTACCCAAACTCATAGTATAAGGAAAAATATTGATAGAGAGGTCATCTACCAAACATGTAAATACCTTCATTTATCCCCATATAAGATATGTTTGGTTGGTCAAATTACAAACATTGGATTTCCTTAATCATTTATTCTCTTGAAAAATGAATACCCATAGAACCTTAGTAAAAACATGAATGATGTCAAATGTTAACTCTTTCCACATACCAAAATCCCAAAATTTCTATATACTCAAACCATGATATCACTTTTTCCTTATATCAGGCATGAGCTCATTAATATTATTTTCTTCTTATCCCTTCATTATGCGCATATCATCGGCTTTCCAAAATATTTGAATTACATTTCTTCGTTACCATTATCATATAATTATTTAAAACCATAATAAACCAATACATAGATATTCCAATATTCCACAGTACTATAAATTAGATTCCACAACATTATTTTTGGAATCTCGTTACATAAACACATAATCATTCCACTACATCATTGTCATACTAAAAATCTCCAATAGTGATCGCATGTGACTTCCCTTTGTCCTTTTCCTTAAGAGGTTTCTCACATCGATCATCATTAACCCTTGGATTAGGGCATTGATTAACATAATGCCCCATTTCATTGCACGTGATGAATTAATGTGTTGGTGGATCGTTCTCTGTAGTCTTTTCTCTATCCAAGTCATTAGAAACCTTTTTTCCATTACATAGGCACTCAACTGCTCGATGAACTATTTTTCCAAAATTGAAACATTTTCAGGTACCATATAGACAATCTCCACGATGATTCTTTCCACACTTTGAGCATAATGAAACATTCATATTCCTTTCACCATTGTTCTAAGATTTCTCCTTGAACTCCATCTTTCATTTCTTTCCAAAACCATGAAATAGATATGTAACACCAACTTCCAATTCTACCTTGATAGCACAATGCACAATTTCTTCATAGCTACTGGAGTCTCTTATAGAAAATTCCCTTCGAAAACTTGGTTTTAATCCACTGAAGAATCGATCTACTTTACTTTCACATGGGATGATAAAGCCAGATGCATACATTTGAAGCCTTGTAAAATTAGCTTCATATATACCAACAAATTAATCATCCCTTTGCTTAATCTCAAGGAACCCCTCTTCCATATTTGTTCGAAAAATACGAGGTAAGTACTTATTGAAGAGCAAGTTCTTGAACTCGTCCCATTCCATGGATTCAATTTCATCTTGGGGCCTTGTATTCTTAATTAGAGTCCACCACTGGTCTGCTTCACCTTCTAAATGGAATAAAATTAAATAACATTTTTATGTTCTGAACAACAAAGAATAAAAAATATCTTTTCAATGGTACTGATCCATCGTTCAGCAATAAGTGGATCAGAAGACCTATTGAAAGAAGGTGGACATTACCTCATGAAGGGCTCAATAGAATATTGTCCCCTTCTCTGCTCATTTGGAAGTACAGAATGATTCATAGCTCTTGTATGTATAGCAATAGGATTTTCCAATCCATATCCCATAACATTGGTTTGTTCAGGAGGATAATCATTGCATTTCCCATTACATTGATCAACATATTTCCTTCAGGTTCTAGCCATCGTCTAAAACCGAAAAAGAATAGTGTAAGAGGGAAAATAATGCTAAGAAAACAACATAATAAAAGGGGAGTACCTTCAATATCTAATTAAATGGTAATAATATATTCTAATTAAACTTTAAAAACAATTAAAAAGATAATCTAACCATATTAATTATTACGATGTAAAAAGATGTTTTTAAATAAAATATAGCGTGTTTTTACAATTCATTAAAATATGAAAGTTATCAGAATAATATGAAAATTTTATCCAAAGTAAATTTTTATATCCTGATTCAAAATAAAAATTTTGTTTTCTAAAATTGAACTTATAAAAATGGAAAAAACTAGATTTAAATTCAGTGCACCCTCAAAAGGCGGCAAAACTGCATTTTTTGAAAAATACTTATTTTCCCCGAAAAATTTATTTTGTTCTCAAACCATGTAAGATGAATAATAATGTTATAAAATTCAAAATTCATTTAAGAATATTCATAATGGCTAGTCCATAATAATATTATAACAATATATTGTTGTTCAGTGAAACCATGAATTGCATACTACACACGCTATCGAGGAAGGTCGTGATTGCGTGTAATGCCAGCCAAATCAGGGATTCATGTAGTGCAAGCTCCCTTTGTTGTAGCATACAACACAAGATATAAATTAAATTGAAAAGAATAATTCTCATAAAATCTCAGGTTGTTACACTTTTTTCCTTCAATGATATAAGATTTTTTTGATTTCACAAAGAAGTGTCATTCTTGCCAAGTATGTTCCATCATCATTCATCAAACCCCAGAGTTTTCTTCATACAGATAAATACTCGTGGCCATTTTCCACATGTGGAATCGATGTAGTGGAACCTTTTCCTTCAGCTACAGCCATGCAGTTTAAGTATATTCTTACTACTACTGACTTCTTTTCCAAATGGGCAGAAGAAATACCTCTTGAAGAAGTTAGTTCTAAATGCATTGTTAGCTTCATCAAATCAAACATCATTACCATATTTGGTGTCCGTAATACCATATTGACGAACAATGGCATCAATTTTTGTTCATCCGAGGTAAGGAATTTGTATCAAGAATACAACATCAAATCCAATCATTCGTATCGGTATCATGCAGCGGCCAATGGCCAGATAGAATCCTTCAATAAGACTCTGTCAAATATACTGCAAAAGATGGTGGATAATGATAAGAAATTTGGGCCTAATAAACTCTTTAATGCTTTATGGGCTTATCGAACCACCACCGGCACTGCAACACGGTTAACTCCATATTTATTGGTATATGGAACAGAAGTAGTCTTTTCCATTGATGCTCAATTACCCTCACTTAGGGTAGCCATTTGTGATCCGTCATCTACAGATGAACGATCTCAAAAGTGATTGAATGAATTGGAAGAATTGGATGAGAAAAGATTGTTCACCCTGCATCACTTGGAAGTCTATCATAATCTAATAGCACAAGAATTCAACAGTAATGTTAGTCTTCATTCATTAATTGAGGGAGAATTGGTATTGGTTCTTAGAACTCCAATGATACTAGGAAAGAAACCTCCCAAGATTTAGCTAAAGTGGGAAGCACCTTACTCAATACATAAGGACTACTCCAGTGGAGCTTATTCATTAATCTCAATGGATGGATAAATCATCACTTCTCTAACAAATGCCATATTTTCAAAGAATTATTTTGTGTAACACAAATACTAATACATCCAGCAAGAAGTTAAACTGCATAATCAACGGTCTATGCATATGACCTTAAACTATTCACACCATCGTCCAACATGACATTAAACTGTCCCATCATCCAACATGACGTTAAACTGTGAAAAAATCCCTAATACATCAAACATGACATTAAACGGTATTGTCCCCATCGTCTTAGCTACCGGACGCTAAACTGTACGACACCTTTATCATCCAACATGACGTTAAACTGTGTCCCTATATTTGTCCTTCATGACATTAAACAATACTTCTCAGTCGTCCTACATGACATAAAACTGAAGAACGTCCCTTAATACATCCAAATGACTTTAAAATGTATTTTTTCACTACGTCATGAAACTAAACTGTGCAGCACCAATAATCCTCTCTCCAAGTCTTTAAACTGCATAGTCCCATACATGTCCCACATGACATTTAACGGTGCATCGTTAGGGTTGTTGATACCTCTTGTTTCTCACACCGAGTATGAATCACATGATATTAGATTAAACTTCCACCATAACACCTTCATTGGGCCGCTAACCATGCGTAAGTCCCAACACTTTCTTTTTATATCGTTGTCCTAAAAAAACTTGATCACCAATTTATTCTTCAATCAAACTATGCGGACTTTGATCATTTCCTTCTAGGATGGGTACATAGGCATTCTATTAAGGTTCAAGCCCAAAACCAATCTCTTCACATCGGTTCATCTCCATCTAATAGGATTTTGATTCGTTAAACTACCCCCAAAACCAATATTTTGTACATTGGTTCATCATCATCCTTGCTATATGACGTTAAAATATTCACACATTTGTCATGTACAACAATAAACTACAAAATTCCTTGACACCCTCACTTGAGAGGGAATAAATATTTACATTGATCTCCAATCATGTTATATTCCAAAGACTACGTGCATACATGGCAATGCATGATCCTTTTATCTTGGGTCAAACCATCATTGCACTAAAGTCCGCCTTTCACCCTTCATATGTATGAACCAAATATGTATAGAGGATATTTTAATAACTACGCACGGCTTGATTCCCATCCTTATGGGATACGTAGGAATGTTCGAGAGTCCCTAAAATCCATCCCCTAGTCTTTGGGCCTAACCACAAATTTCACTTTCAGTCCCTTGGCTGAAAAGTACCCTTGTGAAAATATGAATTTGGTATGAAAACCCTGATCTTCATTCACATCTGGTTTCTAACAAACACACATTGTGTATTCCTCATAAATGGTCAGAGTTCTATGACCCTAAACTATGATCTCCAACACTCTCATCCCACATGATGTTAAACTTTATTTCAAGAACTACGTATGGATTGATTCCCATCCTTAGGGGATACACAGTGAAGTCCATCATCACAATTTAGGACCCAGCCACAACATGATTATGGTTAGAATTGGTCTGTGTATCTCTATATGCATTGAAAAATTCCCATTTTTATGTATCATACTCCTAACCTTAAATACATCCATATATCCTTAACATTTTTCTTGATTTATGGTCACAAAATGTCTGATACATGAGAGTTCTTTTGCCTGACTATGCAGCACGTGCCCTTATGTGGCCTTGCATAATTAGTCTATATAATAGACCCGTCAGCCAAAAGATGTTATTATTTGACTATGCAGCCAATGCGCTTAGGTTTCCCGATATAATTCAACCCCTAATGGGTTTGTTAAATAATGGAAACTTAATTCATGGGAATAAAACCTCTTTTATCCTTAGTTTTCTTAATAACAATATGTAGGGATCCATAGAAATTAGACATCCTTAACATATTTGTCCCATACTCTTTTTCATGATTTGAAAGTATTCAAATCTATGGTTTATATTTCCCTTCCCTGTGTTTGAGTCAGACATTCATAGGAGTGACATTCATCCAATTCTTTGACAATCTTGATTGGAAATATCTTCTCCATATTCAAGTACCTCTCTCCATACAGGAAACTCTATGCTTTGGAAAATTTGAATCTCCATAAACTTCCACAGGCCTTTTAGCAGTAGAAAAGAAAATTTCTAAGAGTTCTTTTTCCAGACTATAGAGCACATGCCCCTAGGCGTCCTTGCATAAGTAGTCTACATAATGGTCCTGTCATCCAAAAGATGCTATTATTTGACTATGCAGCCAATTCCCTTAAGTGGCCCTGCATAATTCAACCCCATAAGAGGTTTGTTAAATAGTGGTAACATCATTCTTGGGAAATACTTCTTATAATGCCTTTTATCCCTTTTTCATACCATTCCTCAGATTCAAAATTTTTTAAGTCATAGTTTACATGTTTTCCCCAATACTTGAGTGTGGTAATATGTTTTAGATAAATTTTCAAGGAATTGAGTCATTTTTAAGCCATTCTGTCACAGCTATTTCAACCTTAAACATTAGCCCTTTTTATTTCTGACATGAATGACTTTAAACTGCTCACAAAATACAAGGGAACTCTGAAGAAAAGTCATATCCCAACTCACTAAATATACATTTTTTATGATTTAGGTAATATTGAGCTATTAAAGATTCAAAGTTTGTAGGGTTATTTATAATAATCCTAGTAAAAAAAATCAAACTACGCTTACTAGGCCCATTGGATTAGGTAAAAATTTAAAGTAGGTAGTAAAAGAAGGCATGAAAAAATTATTGAAGATGAATGTATTTTTCATTTGATGCACAAGAGTTAGATGGACATCCACAGACTAGAGTCTCTTCTCTTTTCCAAGAATTACAAAAGGTTGTTAACATCAATATTCATTTGATTTACAGCATCCTGAGCTTCATCAGCAGCCACTTGAAGCTCATGCAGTCGACCAACTACACTCTTTTCAGCTTGATGGAGTGCTTTCATAGCATTTTCATTGGATTTTATAACGTGCGTTTGCGCTCCATCCAGTGAATTATTAAGTTGGTCAAGTTTCGCAGTAACAATATTTAACTATTGTTGAAGATTCATCTGCATAAAAAATTTCTATTTGATCTTATGCTTCTGGTCCTTTAAATTGGCAGCATAATCAGCCTCAGCTCAAGATACCGCAACCTCAAATTCACTGATATTGGATGACAGCCTGAACCTGGTCAGGTCTTGACAGTAATTTTGCTCCTTCTCCCATCTTAAAATGACTCATTTCACCGCAACATGGATCTCTTGATATCCAAAACCGCCAAGTCCCAACATGATAAACTTGGATGATAGTTAGGGGGGACGTTAAATGACATATTTTCAAGAGTTAATTCAGATATGTTCTTCCATATGTTCTTCCATGGCTTGCGTCGTGAAAATTGGTGCACCTTTTGTACCTTCGGGTTTGACTCAGCATCATTTTCACAAGGGGGAATATAATCTGGGATTAATGAACTTATTGAAGTGCCATGTTCTACTCCTTCCCCCCTGACCCGTGTTACTTCACTTTCTATTCTCGTTGGGGCGGAGGCTGAGGCTTCACCTCCAGATATAGCCACTGAAATGGATGGCCCTGCATAATCAACTAAAAGATTTGGTAAGTTTCAAAGGATAAAAAAAGTTGATTAGTTGTCCTGAAAATTAACTACAAACACAAATTTTGTTATCTCGTACCCAACGTTAGATCAACAACATGAGAAGGATACTCTCCATCTTTCCTAGATTCAAAAGTATTTTCAGGATGAATTTCAGGAAGCATTGCTAGGTTCAGCTCCACTTGAGCTAGTGTATCCACAGTAGTATGGTTTTCTGTACGCACTTCATGCATTGGTAGTTCAGCATCTTGCTCAGATAGAACTGCACATTTGAACCAATCATGGTCTGAGATGTAATAAGAAGTTATTTTAATAGGACGAAGGATAACACTCATTTCCAAAATCATCTAAATTACATGGTAATTTAACAAGATATAAAAAATCTTCAAAAGATGTGCCACGTTCCATTATTTCATCCAATGATATCTTAGATTCCTGGTTAGTCTCACAAGTTAGAGAATTCGATGTATCTACTTGGCAACCCACATCCTGCAACCTCTGACCCTGGAAAACTTCTTCAGCTATAATCGCAGCATCAGTTGAAATGGCCGCCAAAATATCTGGTTCAAGGATTGAACATAAAGTATCACAGAATATAAGTCAGTTGATGATTCATTAAATATTTTTTGAAGCATTGTTATCTTACCAGAAGCAGGTTTTTCTCTTCTTGTAGTAGCAGTAGGAGTGATACTGGGAACAGACATTGGTACCTCTTCAGGAGCAACCAAGCCAGCATGAACTTGTGATTGTTCACCAGCACCCTCTGTGGTCCTCATAGGAGGGTCATTCCATTCCCTCAAAGGTGAAATTGAATATTCCCATATAATCCTATTAATAATGAGCAATATTTTCATGGGTTAAGACTCATAACTATCTGAAGGACTTACCACTACTGATGAAGCATTTAGTTGTGGACTTCTTCCTTTGATGCCTTTGTTTCTTTGGATTCTTAGGAGTGATGACAGCATCATCTACAAATACAGGAATTGGAGAATGAAAAGCCATGTCTAACTCCTCCTCCACGGCTTGCTGTCCTGGAGATATCTCTCCCGTCTCGCGAGAAGATTCATTAGCCCCGATGGCAGTACCACTAGGGCTATATAATGGCGAAGTAACCTCAACAGTCCCTTTCTATTCATGCTGCAAGATGAAGAAATTAATTTCCTTGAGTGACAAATATTTAACTGGAATCAAGTTACAAAGAAAATAAGGAAGGAGACTTACCTCTTCAGAAGCCACATAATCGTGCCACTCCTCATCTCTGGAACCAGCATTCCCCTCATTGGTGCCACGATCTATCATTTCCTTCACCTTCTTGGTGACAAGAATGGAATCATCGATGGCATACATGATCATATCCAGCTCTCTAATGTAATCCCGCACTTCATCGAGGTTATTCTTGTAACGGATATCTATAGAAGCCTGAAGATTCTGTATTCCAGGGATTTGTAGCCCCTCGCACAGATGCAGCCAGAAATTTTTAGAATCACAATATAAACATTTCCATGTCTGGATAGCCACTGGTCATAGATATTCAACATGTGTACCAAAAGGCTTCAAGGAGGGTCCTACAATCTTAGACTTCAGCTTCTTCCCAGCTCCTACAACTATAGATAAAGGATAAGAAAACAAGACTTATTGCTCTATAATGTAATGATGATTAAATTTCCCCAATGATGTAACTAACTAGGAGTTGATGGAGTTGGTCTCTTGATTCTGATAGGGGGATTATATCTGGCAAGAGGCCGCTTTGCCGCATGTTGTGCATCATCATCCCCATCTTGGGAATCCAGCGAGTCATCCCTAGGCGAGGAACCTGATGAATCAGCTCCAAGTGGGGAAGCGTCTCCTTCTTGATGAAGGCTTTCTTTCTCTACAGTTATTTTCTTTTTACACAGCTGATAAAACAGACGATTCAACACCCATTTAAAGTATGATGCTATCCAGTTCTCGGCATACGAGGTAGTCAAGTTACTCACCGCTTTATAAACTGGTAGATCAAACACTACTCCGATCTTCTCCATAGATGTCAGCAACCATAGTTGTCAGGCAACCATCAGATGATGCTATGACCTGACATGCACATGAGGGGATACAACAGCCTGCTGCAAACACTTGAATTGGTGTTCAAATCTGTATGAAGCATATGCCTTGCATATAATATCTCCGTCAATCCTGGTGGCTAGTACACCATCTCTGCAAGACAGCCTGTATGACCTCAATTCCAGATCAGCAGTTCCATCATCAAAAAACCACCCAGTTGGAGGGTTTCAATAAGGAAAGAAATTGAATTCCTTAAACATGATCAGCCTCACCTTCATATCATAAATGTTAAGGGATAATGGAGCAACTCTAGAAAATGCTTGTACTGATGGCCTGAAGGAAATTCCAGGAACTTGTACTCCGTTCTATACATTATATGTCCTTAAATGAGTGGCGATCCATCCACAAAAAAATTGGAATGGTCCCACTAATCTCAATGGAGACATACCCATAAAGACATAGAGTACGCTCTTGTGAATAGTCTCCAAAATGGGGGTGGCCAACCCAACCATTTTCTTCTCAACCAACATGGCTGCCACAATGAAGCTCCCTAGCATGATGCCTACATTCGAATCCCTAACTGGCAGAAGATATACACTGATCCACAATGATCAAAATCCCGCCAGATAGGTCTTTTTTGGGATTCTCTGATTTACTTCATATCCCAAATTCTCAAATTCCCCTGCTTCCAGGGTCAGCCAGAATGTGCCAAGAACACCCCTCTAATCTATTCCGGGGCAGGTAGTAGGATGAGTATAGGTGGACCCCTTCTCCTTAAAATCCCTCTCCTCCTTCTTGGTAAGAAACATATTCATCCTCTCCTATGGATGAATATCCTTTATGGAATGAGTTTTGGAGGTCTTAGAACTCTTTAGCTTGTGGAAAATTTTCAATAATTTCCGGGCCCAAACCGGAGTCTTCTCCGAATCATTACAAGTCACCTTGGGAGGGATGAATTCATCATAAATGTTGCCTATAATTGGATCCCCTGAGACCTTGTAGACATCCCACAAACTGATGCCGACTTCTCCATGATTAAGATGGAATGAAATGGTTTCTGGGCTTCAGTGGCTGATTAACTCCGGCACAAACTCATCATTTCTATAGACATAGGTCTCCCCATCCCAGACGGCTTCATATACCACAGCTCCTTTCAAATCCTCAACAAACTATACACAGTTTTGTCGCACCGAGTATTCCCACATCCATGTTTTCTTCACACCTCTTCCAGGATGGAAGTCCCAACTCTTCTTCCAGCCTATGGATTGATCCATCTGAGAATTTCGAAAGATTGAAGGGTAACAATGTGGCTGCAGCTCGGGCTTGTGAGGATTCAGATCTGGCGCACAAGGGTTATGAGGCCTCATAGATGCTTTCTCCAATGTTCCAGTATTTAAAAATGGTCCTTCACATGAGATATTTGCTGAAGCAAAATTGGTATAATTCTGAAACCAAGAATTAGGAAGACAAATCTTTGCCTATGGAATGTTTACTTCTTGTGGATGACCATGCCCATATAAGGGAAAATAGATGCTCTGTGGAAAATTATGATGATACTTCTTCATGTACTTTTCCAGATCTGGAAGAGTGATGTCACAGATATCATAGTAATCATGGGCTACAGTGTTCATCATATCATCAATCCACTTGGTGGCCAGTTCATCAGCCATTCCAATTCTTCTAGGAGCCATTGAATTTGCACAATGGTCGAATAATTAACTCTTAAGTGAGTTGATTTTTCATAAATTTTTTGAAGAAAAGTGAAAAAATGTCTCAGGAATTAAGGCGCACAAGTCTAATTTTGGCGCGCAGGTATATTTGTGTCGCGCATGTTTTGGGTGTGCAGGTATCACCAAGAAAGTCCAAATACCTCTATAGAAGCGCGACAAACAGAACCAGCGGAAAACAATACACTTACACGACGAAGGCAACCTGCGTGGCGAGAGTGGGAATCTTTGAGAATAGGGTGATTTGCGTAATGAATGACCACATATTTATAGTCAAGGCCGCATCCCTTCATGCGGAAGCCTGTGCCGCTCGCACTTGCACGATGCCATCTGTGCGCTCAGAACCTATGTGCCGCCCTTCCTTGGTTTTCTTCTTTACCTTAGAGTAACATCCTTATTTATTTCAGATCCAACTCTGAGGGGGGACTTTTTTTTCTCTCCTTTCCGTCACAGAGTCTATATGAATGAAAAGGGACATACCTTAACAAAAAGTTATTCATCCTTTGAAGAAACATCAGAAATTGACAAAGGCATGGACAAGGATTTGTTTACAGTTGGGTCGCGCAAGTTTCATCATGGCCGAAAAAATATACTTGCGTGCCTCATATAGGTCGCGCCGGTCACCTACGCGACCTAAGTAATTTTTACCCAAAGTCATAAAAGGCCTATAAATACCCCTTGTGGGCCCCCCATTTCAATGACGGAAAAATCCAGAAACTCAGATTGGAGCTCTCGGCACCTTAGTCTCTTCTCAAAGCCTTCTGAACACTTGTAAGGTATTTTCTACCTAGAACAGACGATCTAAAGAGAGGGAACAAGTCCTAAGTGTTGAAATTGACCAACACCTATGCACATAAGTGTCTAACACTTAAAAGGAATAAAAGACACTTGTGTGCCGCATTATCCCTTCACTACAACCTGCGCGCCACTCATTTAAAAGTATTTAGGGATAATACTATGGGCTAGAACCCAGACTCGACCAAGTATTACCCCATGGGTTGACCTTCGCGCAAGTGCCCATGTGTCGCACAAGTATTCCTACGTGACCAGGACTTTCACTCCCACGCAAGACTTGCGCGCATCTCTCTTTTTAAGTGACCCTGCTGCCTATTCACCTCTCCTATTCAAGATTTAGTCTTCAAGACACTCTTCAATTCCATTTAGGGCATGTTTCCTTGATTGGATTCCTTATCTGAAAGTAATTCTGTGGAACATCTCTCAAAACATTGTGATTTATATATATTTATTTCACTAAAGCGAGAGATTTCATTCATTCAACCTCATCCTTTAAGATGAGAGGATATTTAAACTGGGCCTCCTTCTCAAGAGTAAGCCCCAATCTCAAATTATCAAATATGGGCCACCTTATCAGGAGTAATCCCCAGTCCAAATTCCCAAATATGGGCACCCTCCTTAGGAGTAAGCCACAAATTCCTAATCTCCTTATCCCAGGCATCCTTCTTAGGAACAATCCCCAGTCACAATTCCCATTAACCAGGGCCTCCTTCTCATGAATAAGCCCCAGTCATAATTTCTCTTAACCAGTCTTAATTTCTTTTGATTTGGGCATCCTTTTTATGAGTAAAGCCCCAAGTCCCCTCCTATTTTGGGCATCTTCCTCAGGAGTAAGCCCTAAGTTAGAGTATCCAAATCTCCATAGAGCACATATACCTTTATGGACCTTGTTCCTGGGTTTCTTCTCTGAAGTAAATCCCAATCCTCATCTATTTTGAGTAGTCATACATACATAAGCCGCACATTATTTCTTATGATTGCATCTTTCATGGAACAATTGTTTGGTTTTACCAATACCACTTGTTTATCACACCGAGCATGACTCACGTGAGCATAGAGTGTAAAAGTAACTATGACATCTTTCTTTTATCCATCAATCATGAATAAACCACATACTTATTTACTCAAACTATGTGGGTTTTGATTCCTTTTCTAAAACAAGGATACGTAGGTAGCCCATCTGCGGGTACGATCCCAACACTAAAATACTCATTGTCCTTCTGAATGATAATAAACTTCAAGTGCCCCTCTGAGTGTCTTTAAAACCAGTATGGTTATCATAATTACTAAGAGATTTCTATATAATGTGTTGAAGGATACAATTGACCAAGAATCCCTAACAAATACAGATGATTCTCTATCAATGAATGATCTCGAATACATATAAAAGATTCTCTAAATCTCATATATATTAATCATTGATCGTTAAATCTAAATGAAAGCTCATTTTCATACTTGGTAATGTAATAAGGATTCACGAACATAACCTAAATCTATAAATAGAGTCCTGGAGTAGACAATAATTCCCCTCAAAAAGGTGTGACGAATCTGACCTCCCATTCTCTCGACCAATGCAAATTCTTAATCCTCATAAGTTCACAACTAATGAGCACCTACCTTAGGAAAGTAGGTCCCAATGGCTATAGAATCATTGGATGTTTCTGGTTTTACGAGTAAACCTGGTAGAAACCGATTTGAATGTTTGAACCTTAAACAAACAAGGTCATCCCCAATTCAAGAGGAAACAGTATAAGAAAATGATTTGGTGATTATGTGATACATGTTATTTTGGAAGATGTTCTCTCTATTAGAAACATTATATGCCTAAGGAAAATAGAATACTATGGGATTTCATTTGAGGAGTAATGGTGGATTTTATCTATGTTTTTAGTATGGATTTATAGTGATTTGGGTTATTTATAAAATGAATAACCTATAATAGAGAATATGTGACTAGGTTAATTACTTTTAAGTCTGTTGCTTTAGAGTTAGTCGATGTCATTTGGAGATTCAATTTAACGTGGAAGACTACATAACCAAATTCTTCTAAGTTTTTGGTTTCAATATTATTTTGGATTATATTGAGGGATTTTAAAGACAATTTTTTATTGAATTGTACTTATTTAACATTGGGGTATTGTTGCTTTAATTTTAGAAATTAAGATTAGTGTTTATTTCTCTAAAGGAATCTCATTTTTGGGGATCATCTGATCTTGTAATAACGGTTTTGGTTTTTATTAATCTCTAAAGACAAGGTAAATATATATTTTATCCTTTGTGGATCATGTGATTATCTATAAGTTTTTGCTAGCTCTTCCGATGTGACCAAGTCATCTTGAATACTCATCGTTTAAAAAAATTAGTTAGTGGTAGAAATTTATTAATGAATGAAACTGTACTTAAAACGTAAGTATATTTCTTTATGTTCTTATTAAATCTCATAAATAAATTCCTCATCTTTATGAAAAATAACATAAAATAGAATAAAATTTGTCTTTTTTACTTTTCATACTGGGAAACTAATGACCGGTTGTCCCATCACAAGTTTGTGGATTTCTTGTTGTTAAATTTCTCTTGATAATCTTTTTTATCCCTCTCTATTTGAACTTGACACTTAGTTTATCTTTCATATCCATGTTTTCCTATATGGAATCATTATATGGGTTATCTCAGGTGACCTTTGTACTTATCTTTCTTTCTTTTAAAGTGATAGTTTTATTGACTATTTTTCCAATGTGGGACTTTTAATTATGTTACAAAGACCAATTTTTAAAATTGTGAAGGTGCAATTTCCAAAATGGGGGAATAATGTAACACCCAAATCATCCACCGTACATTTCCCTTTGAATAATGTTATAACTTTCATTGTATGCATCTTCGAGATTCTAATGCACCGTGGCCAATCAAAGTAGCCATTATGAATAGTAATACCATTATTTTTGAAATTTTAAAAATTTTATCTTTCAAAATAGACTTCTTATTCGATTTGGAATATCTAAATTATCCTAGGGTGAATTTTTGGTAATTTTCTGAAAACATTCATTTTTTGATGAATATTGAAAAACACTGAGTTATAGTTTAAAATAGAATTTTTAATTAAAGAATTATTTATTTTATTTAAAATTATTTTTGGTCAAAATAGATACATAATACCTATATAAGTTCAATGTAATTCATTAGAATCAGTATATAATAATTTTAGATATATTAAAATTTTATTGAACTTTTTATCCGTCTTTTACCCAACTCTTAGGAGCATTTGCAAATTTGAATAAAACTTAATTTTACCACTTCTCTGAATTGAATTTCAAAACTAGGAGAGACACAGTGGATATCATTAGGTAAAATGTGGTTCAATAAGGAAAAAATAATTTTTGGTGAATAGTAACTGTGACTTTTATTTAAGATGGTTATAATTAAATAGGGCAATTAAGGGTAAAAATGATATTATTATTAACCTAACACCTATAATAATTCTATTGGAAAAGTTTTATTCGACCAAAAAAACATTAGGAAAAAAATATGATCCTTTAGGTCCACTTGGATTAGATTAGGAAATTTATTATTATTTAATTCAAAGAAGTGTTAAAAGTGTTAAATTCAAAGCTTAATAAATACACCATTTTTTTATATAGGATTATACATAAGATAAATTCGATTATAAATAATAATTAGAAAGATAAAAATATTTACTACATAATTTTATTTTATTCATATTTTTTAGACATTAAATAATTTAATTTATTTGTGACACAATGATGATGCAGTAATTAACAAATTAATAAAATATTTAAATATTTGATATTATAAATATCCAAATAAATTTAATTTGATACTTATTATGAATTACACTAATTATCTAGGTTAATATGACATGTTAGGGTTCGTTCAATTAATTTTTTTCGAAGTAATAATGATGTTATAAATTAAAAAAAATACAAAATAGTGTTAAAATTGACAGAAAAGAGTTTTTAAAATAAATATTATTTTATTAATTGATATTATATTACTAAAAATATAATGTTCGGAAAAAATAATTATATAATGATAGGTGTATCATTAATGAACCACTTGGGGTTCTATTTGATGTATATAGTATGTTTATAAAATATATAATATAAAAATACATTGAGACAAAGTAAATGTCAAACTATTGAACTAAGAGGTAAATCTAAAAGACAAGGTTAATATCGTGAACCAAACATATATAAAACCTATTGGTTGAGTGGTTTTAAACTCATCCCCACATTATACTTTAAATAATTATTTTGGTTCCCTTATAAACCGATAATTATTTTATTATAAAATAATATTTATAGATTTTCCTAAGGTGCCCCACACCCCTCTTATAAAAGGGAACTCCCACTTCCATCATATTCACACCTTCAGAGCCATTTATCTCAGAAAAAATCTTTCCAAATACCCTCTAAAATATCCTACATTAATCCTAGAGGAATTATTTTAGTAATGAATCCAACCAAGGAAGCCCTTTTGATCAAATCCAGAGGAAGAACCCGAAGAAGAGGTAAACATTTCATCACCTCTTAAAAGTTCCTTTCTACTTCAAATTCCTCTTACAATGTTGTTTCCATTATAAAATAATAAATCTAGTATCTTATATCTACTTTTATGATAATAAAAATATGGTACAACCATATTCATTATTCTATCCATCCATTGAATGACATGTCACCATACGTGCATACGTACGGCTTACCGTCTCCACGTCGTGGTGTAATTGTTAATCAATACATTATTATATGGATGGGTATAATAATGATGTTTAATTTATGATAATAATAAATATGAAATTATAATGATTCTTTATATATGATATAACATCCAATTATATATTATTTTAATATTAAAACAATGATATTGTCTCTCGTGCGTACGTACAGATTACCGTATCCACCAACACGATGAGATTTATTCCCCATCGTAATCCATTCAAGACTAATTTTCATTAGACGAATAAAAATAATTTTTAAAAACTTAATATCATTATTAATATGAAAAATATACATCCTATTCATAACAAACACTACTTATGAAAAAAATCATATAAAGGAAAACAAATTAGTTAACACCCGAAACGACGATAATACTAAAATATTATTAACAAAGCAATATTAAAAGATAAAATATGATATAATATTAATGTATATGATTATTTTATAATTTAATAAATATTATTTCACCATTATACATGAGTTAAACATACCCTCAACCATGGAAAAGTACAATGTAGGGGATTTCTAATCTCACTTTTAATTCTGGGAGATTTCCATTATTCGCCACTTATTTATTAAATGTGGTGTGTTGTGTACTGTCATTTGATATATATATTATCATGATTATATTTATATTCATGTTATTGTATGATTCATTTGGTTTTTATTAACATTTTCCCACATGACTCGATTGATTACAACGAAGTAAGGGTTTTCATCTCACTTCCTATTTTCGTGAGATTCATGCCATATTGCTACTATTTCCTTTTGTGTAGTGTATATATTTCCCAATGATTGTATTATTTGTGTAATATAATTTAATTTATGGATAATTTTATCTTCACTTTATGATCCATCTTTCATGGGATGTATGTTTCGTATGTTCCCAAATTGGTAAGAGAATTTCAAATTTCAATTTCCACTCATTCGACGTTACGCATACTTCATTGATTATTTTACTCTATGATTATGTGTGGAATCAATATTTATTATTTTTGTAGTAATTTTCACTCATCTTTCTATGGATAACCTTTTGATACACATAATATCTCTATTGATAAATTATAAAGTCATCGATATGAACTTGATAAGAGTAATTTTAACTCAATCTCCATTTATTGAGTTAAACATTAAATTCATTGGTGTTGTTTTTACAAGAATATGTATGAATGCAATCTAATTTATTTACACTTAATATCCAATAATATTGATTGTATTTATATTTTTCACACATAATTATTTTGTTGAATTATCCTTAACCTAAGGATACGATCTTTATAAGATATTTCATCTCAATTTACATTCAATTGAGACTTCTTTGTTGTTATACGCCAATTCACTTTTATATGGTGTATATAATGTACATTGACATAGTATATCATTAATCCCTTTATTCCAATGATATTATAATGTTTTTATTACCTCACTTATTTTTATTTAGGTGTCTCTCTTTTGGTTTGGAACTCTAACTAAAATATCATTTTAAAATGATTTAATGATTTATTATTCTAAATCATTCTCATCAATGTACATGTTTTAAAAATGGTTTTAAGGATTTATTAATATGCACATTAAAGTTTTAAAATTAAAATTCCTTTTAAATGTTTAAAATTGGTATGAGACACTTTCATTTAAAAATCTATTTTTAAACAGCTTCTTGATAAATAGTGAGACTTTTAAATGTTTTCAAGAAAAAGGGGGATACTTTTCTCAAATAGTTTTGATGATTATTTTCATCTATTTAGATATAATTAATTATTCTCTATTTAGGTTTATCTATTATAATACAATTTTCCATATTTTATTGAATGAGTTATGTTTGATTGTGGATGTGATATTTTTACACCATTCATGGTTTGTGGTTAAAATATTGACATTTCATATGCTAGTTTTAATATGAATGTTCATATTATATTTAAACCTTTTCATATGAGGAATGCATTAGACTTAGTAAGTGACAGGTGGATCCCAATATAGCTCCTCGATGAATCAGTAGGTTTCATGAGACAAACCCGTGTCTTGGCACAAAGCCTTAGCAAAATCTTATTTGTAGTCTTGGCACAAAGCCTTGATTATGTGGTTATGAAAGACTGTCATTATTCATTACATCATTATGAAAGTGGCTATTGATATTTCATGTGATTATTTGACTAGTATAATATCCATGTGAATAATTAAATGGAATTATTTGATTTATTATTTTCCATATTATGCTGAAGTTCATGTTTAAAAGGCTTTTGTTTTACTCTTATACATTGCCTTAAATGTTTATGCCTATTTATGAATGTTTCCTCTATATTGTTATGCTTACTGAGTATCTAAGCTTTCCCCATTCTATGTTTTATTTTCCCCGGATGAGAAGAATAATATTATGAATAACCTACAGGGATAGTCTATGGGATCTCAGTGTTGTCTATGGAAACAATGTTGTTTTACTTTTCCAATTTATGATGTAATATAAACCATATGACTATATCTAGTACTTCCAAGGCTATTAAACTAATTGGTATTTCAAGACTTGATCTATTTTTATCACACCATGATTGTAACTCCCCGACCCCAGTTACCCAGAGTTGGTGCATTAATTACATAACATTGGCATGATCACAAGAAAGGTCAAATCTCGAAAGACCGATTGGTTTAGTAGCCTTGGAAACACTAGATATATTCATAAGTTTTACATTACATCATAAAATGAAAAACTACAACAACAACATAATGTTTCCACAGTCCACACTATAATCCCCCCATAATATCCCTACAGGTCATTCATAACTTACATCTTCACATCCTGGGAAAAATAAAACATAGAAAAGGGGTGAGCTCAAATGCCCAGTAAGGATAACAATATAGCGGAACATTCAAAAATAAGCATAAACATTTAAGGCAATGAATTACTAAAACAAAAGCCTTTTAAACTTGAACTTCAACATAGTATGGCAAAAGTAAAATGAAATAATGCCATTTACTTGTTCACATGGATATTCTACTAATCGAATAATCACATGCAAAATCAATAACCACTTTCATAATGTTGGAATGCATAATGCCAGACTATCATAACCACATAGCCAAGGCCTTGTGCCAAGACTACAAATAAGATTTTGTCAAGGCCTTGTTCCAAGACACTAGTTTGTCTCATGAGACCTACCGATGCATTGAGGAGCTATAGCGGGCTCCACCCGTCACTTATTAAGTCCAATGCATTCCCATATGAAAAGGTTTAAACATAACATAAACATTCGTATTAAAACTAGCATACGAAATGTCAATAATTTCACCATAAACTATGAATGGTATAAAAATAGCACATCCACAGTCAAACATATCACAAAACCTTCAATACAATATAGAAGTTTTGTATCATAATAAATCAACTTCAAATAATCTTAAAATCCATCAAAGGATGTTGACCTAGATGAAATCAAAATTCTTTTTAAAGAAGTATCTCCTTTTATTTTGAAATCATTTAAGATCCATATAAAATAAAAAATTTTCTTTGAAAATATTCTTATAAGCTTGTATGGAAAGCTTCGACGATTTTATAACAGCGGAAAATAACCGCACCCGCCGTATAAGTTAAAAAAAACAATCTTACCTCAATTCTGTCGAAAAGGTTAAAAAGGACCTTGTTTTGAAAACGACGGAAAGATTCCTTTATAAACCTCTTATAAAAAGTCAAACAAGGGTATAAATGACTTTTACCCATATTCTTGTAAATAGTAAAAATGTTTTGAAATACATTTCGAAGAAACATGGATGTGGATGATAAAGAGATCCCAGTAGATTATTACGTATAATACAACCTCGGATAATGAAGAGAATGTGAAATAACCCTTACCTTGTAATTTTCCTTGGTTGGGGTAGGTTAACCTCCTGTATAATGGTGAAATAATTGTTATTAAATTATACAAGAATCATATATATTAATATGATATCATATATGATCTTTTAACATTGATTTGTTAATAATATCTTAGAATTATCGTCGTTTCGGGTGTTAACTTACTTATTTTCTTTTATATGTTTTGTTACATAAGTCATGTTTGTTGTATCTTATTCATATCCAGAATGATATCAAGTCCTTAAACATCATTTTTAAATCATTAAATGATAATTATACTTGAATGGATATGATGGAGAATGAATCTCATCGCGTTCGTGGAGACGGTAGTCCGTACGTACGCACGAACGCTACTTCCATTTAATTTTTATTTTAAAAGAATCGAATCCAAATGATACATAGGTATATTACTATTCCAGTATAATATAATATTTTATATATGTTACTTAAGTTCATTAACACCATCCTTTATACGTTCCATGTGTGGTATGAACGAGTCATATCATTTTAAGGGGGCGGTAGTCCGCACTTTCTCAAATAAAATTATCGTATGTATATACAACATGAAACGAATAATGGTATGAAATAAAATGGAATTACAGAAGCTTATATATAAAATATATATCATTAATATCATATTTAATTACAGTGCCATCATAATGGCCACCATGAGAGGCGGTAAGATGTTTTTGAACAATCATCATTTCGTGAGGCGTTAGTTTGCCATCCACAGAAACATTATGTTCATCATCCAATAGATGGAGTTGTGTGTATGTGTAGTTTGAATCCTTCTTATAAAAACATCCTAGTATACTGTGTATACTGGTGTTGTTACAAAATAAAGGAAATAAAAAGAGTTTGGGGGTTGAAGAAGCAAAATAAATGAAAATAATTCAAGAGAAATCGTTACCTTTAATTTAGGTAACTCACTTTGGTTGGAACCAAAGGACTTCTTGAAATGCTTTCTGCATAAGGGGAAGATTCAAGGAGTAGGATAGGGATGTGGGGAGCTTAGTTGGGAAGATTTTGGACGAGCCAAGTGGCTTGAGAGGTGTGAGGAATGAGTAGAAGTGGTCTCCTTTTATAAGGGAGAGGAGGGGCTCTTTAGGAAAGAGTGAAAGTATTATTTTATAATATAATTATATTCGGTTTCTAATGGTCCAAAAATCATTGAGGTCGAAGATAAGATGACTCATATTCTAAATAAAATCAACCAATAAGAATTGGACAGGTTTTAGATAATATTTTAATCATTATAATCTTATTTATTTAAATGATTTATTAATGAGGTAAACATTTCATCATTATTGTGTCATTAATAATTTAACTTATTTGATGTCTAAAAATTATAAATAAAATATCATCATGTAGTAAATCTTTTTATCTTTCTAATTAATATTTATAATCGAAAATCCAACATGTATAACCCTATGTAAAAATTGTTCTTCTAAAATATGTAAGCTTATGCCATTTTTATTTTTATTTTAACTTTATTAATATAATGTGTCCCTACCACATACAAGTGGCTCCATGGGGTCCCCAAATTGACCCAAGGATGCTCAAGGTCGGGTATGTGTCCACCAATAAGGTTAGGACACGTTTTAGGGTAATTTTGTATTATTATAATATTATTTTTTAACCCTTATTTACCGGATTTACCCTTTAACCATGGTAAATAAAATATTTACCGCAGTAATTATTCAAAATGTCTAAAAATAAAAGTTATCTATTTACACAATTTGGACATCCTGATTCTAAATATGGAATCCATTTTCCTAAATTCAAAATACAGAAGTGGCAGAAATTAATTTAAAATTAATTCCCGCTGTCAAAACAAAAAGCGTGTTTTTAAGAGGTAATAACTATCAAAAGATTGACACTTGTTTATGTTTGGTTTAATTGTAAAATTATGTCCAATGACCAAAATTATATTAAATGGTAAAAATATATTCTAAATATACTTTAAAACCACTCAAATTCACAATTTATCACTATTAATTATTTTGATTAAAAAAGTTGTTTTTAATTAAAATTTAGTAATTTTCACTATTCATCAAAATATGAAAGTTATCCGAAATGTACCAAAATTTCACCCTAGGATAATTTTGATATTCTGAATCCAAAAATTAAGTCCATTTGGAAATATAGAATATATATGATTTCAAAAAGTAGGTATTACTATTCACAACGGCTAGTTTAATTAGTTGTGGTGTGTGTTAGAACTCGAGGTTGCGTACAACACACGCTATCGCATTATTCGAAGGGAAACGTACCGTAGAAGCTTGGGGTGTTACAATGATACATAATAATGCCCCAAATCTGGGCTTCTAGGGTCCAGGCATTACAAAATTTCTTCCTTTCTAAATTATGTGCCTTTAAATGTTCTCATGAAAAGGGATATTTCTCTCACTGATTTTTAAAAATAATTTTTATCTATGTCAATATCCTTTGATGGATTGTAAACTTGTTTGAATTTGAATTATTATGATTCAAATCTTCCATATTATATTGAAGGTTTTGTGATATATTTAACTCTATATGTGTTATTTTTACACCATTCATGGTTTATGGATAAAGTATTGACATTTCGTAAGCTAGTTTTAATACAAATATTTATGTCATGTTTCAACCTTTTAATATGATAAATGTATTGGACTTAGTATGTGACGGGTGGATCCCACTATAGATCCTATGTGCATCAGTAGTTATAATGATACAATTAGACATGGCATTGGATGCGGCGTTTCCCAATTTGATAAATGGTTTTGTCCAAGGCCTTAATCATTTTTAGACGTCTTGGTTGGGGCATTGAAAAAATGTTGCAGAATGTCTCGTAGTATATATTCCTTAATTATGAAAATAATATGGATGGTTCATATGGTTATTCGACTAGTATAATACCCATAATTTTGTTTTATTATGTCATTTTTTAAATAGATCATATTTCTTCCATAAATTGTTCATGTTTATTATTTGAAAAGGCATGTATTTTAAATTATTCCCCATGCCTTTTTTATGTTATCTTCTGCTAAATTGTTTTCCCTTACTAAGCATCTGAGCTAACCCCTTTCTAGGTTTTATTTTCCCAGGATTTCCAAGAAGTGCATTAAGGTTGATATGCAGTGTTATGCTGAAAGGTAATATTGGAATTCTCAAAGAACTATCTATGCTATATTTTATTTTTGAAATTTTAATGTGAAGTTGATGTATGTAATATATTTCCAAGGATAATAAATTAATTGGTCTTTAGACACATGATTCCTTGTAGCCTGAAAATTTTATGTAATAATGCACCGACTCTGGGTAACTAGGGTCGGGGTATTACCATTGGTATCATAGGAAGTTTAGTGCAATCCTTGAAAACTATATTTAGATAAAATCTGATTAGAGAAAATTACCATAAGATAGACTTTGAGAATTATTATAGAATAACTCCAATTAATTTTGGTAATGTAGAGATTTTGTGAATTTTCCAAGAAATACATCAATGTCTGGATACCAGAAGGTAGAGGTGGATTTCGAACAGATGTACCAAGGAGTGAAAACTCCTAAAACTTGTTTCTGTATTGACTCGGGGTATCCTGGAACAAGACAATGGGCCTTGATGCACTCTTGGTTATGACACTCCCGAGGGATATGATTTGGATAATTCACATTTTCTTTAGATTCCATTTTGAATGATTTAGGAGTAAATACATCCTCAAAGAAAACATTTTATGATTATTGATTTTATGCATAATCTTTTCAATTTACATTAGGTATTTTTCATGTTTGGAATTATGCATTGTGATTCATAAACTAACCTACTATATGCCATTGTTTAGAAATAGATCTTAGTAGAAGGAATGAGAATTCCAAAAATACGCATGATCGAACGATTAAGAAGGATTATATTTTTCATGGTATTAAGCCAAAATTTAAAAGGTAAATAGTCTCCCACATATTCTCATCATATGAAGAAATATTATCATGTGTTAATAAGATAAGAAAATAGTTCTGTGAGTCCTATGGCTTTGATGGGAAGAAAGAGTAAAAAAGGATGGTAGAGAAAACGATGGTTAAAGGGAGGAGGGGAAAAAGAATTTTCCCATATGTAATAACTGTGGAAGGAATCACCTTGGTAAATTCTTGAAGGGAATGACAGTTTGTTATAAGTGTGGAAAAAATGACACCATGTACGTGATTGCAAGGGTAAGAAAAAGGTTTCAAATGTACAATGCTTTATCTGCAAAGAGTTGGGACACTATGCAAAGAAATGCCCAAATTATCAGAGTATACCCCGAATGCTGATATTGGATAATAATCAAGTTATGATACTACCAAAGATGAAGAGGAATAATTAGATTTCTTATGTTGTTATTAAATTATTGTGTCTTTTGAGTATTTTATTAGAGATGTACATGCTATAAGAACTATTGTGTATAAAAGGATTGTACTAATGCACTACTTCATTAAGGACTTGAGATTGTGTGGAACCAATAAAAGTGATAGAAGGATAATTTTTTCAGAAAATATATGGTGGAGAGAAAGAAAAACCATAATATTCTCTTAATACTAAGGTAGCGATTTTGGAATAAGAGATGGTTGATTTGGATAAATTCTTTGGGATATTCTTGACTATCTTGGAACTGAATAATGATTTGTATATTCAATCATTGTTAGAGTTTACAACATTTTGGGATATAATAGGTATTTCCAGTATTATATATGGAATAAGGGAGCATGAATGTAATCAATAAGGTTTTATGGTAATTCATGGTGTAATGGTGTTTTAAAAATAATACATGATGAAGGTGTTCACATGTTATTACATGGCAAAAAGGAACTTTATTTTTTTTTACCTTCATTATAAATTTTGGAATGTGAGTTTAGAAAGAGGTATTTTGGATTAGTTTAAGGTTGGAGTGGATTATGTTTGATTTTAGATACTATTATTAAGGTTAAATCACTTCTTAAGATTATTTTTGGATTGTTATAAAAAGGACTACCTGGAGGTCAAACGACAACCCGTCACATCCGGTAAGGTCGTGAGACTTGAACCCACTACCGAAGGGAGACAATGGTGAATCACCTACCACTGGAATATGTGATGTCCTAGTTTGTATTATGTAGTTTTTTTAATATTCGAAAAAATTAATTATAAATTCATTATTTTTGGAACCCCATACGATTCACATAAAAAGAATATTTTTGAATTCTATTATCTTTGGGAGTGAAAGATGAGTTTGTGGTAGGAATTAGTTGAAGGATGAAACTCTACTTGTGAAGTATATTTTTCCTCTTATTCTATGAATAAATTAATTATTAAACTTTAGGAAAGAGATATTAAAAAAGTTTTTTATCCTAATACCATAGGATTTGTTGAACCATTTATATTTTAAATCATCAAAGATTGATTGTTTTGAGTCCCTCAATTTTACACTTGTTTTTGACTGAAGACCCCAATCACTCCCTATAATTATTTACGTTTTCCCTCCAATTATTCATCTCTAATTTCCACCAATTTTCTTATAATAGAGATCATAATTTTGTGGTGACTTTTTTATTTCACTTTTGTTCTTATTAAGACTAAATTTTATTAACCCAACTTCCGATGTTGGTTTTCAACACAGGTATTTTCCTTTTTTCAACATTTTATTTTCAAAGAACAATTTATAATTGAGAGGATGAAATTTATTGAATGAGGGGAGAATGTAACATCCCAAGATTTCATAGTATGGTTTCTCATTAATGTAATTCAATAGCTTGTGCTACACGCAACACCGAGTTCTAACGTACTACAACAAACCAAACTAGCCGTTAAAAAAGTAGTTTTGAATAGTATTAACTTAATTTTGAATATTATATAATCTATATAATTTTAACATCTATATTAAGTGTTTCTTAGAAATAATATATGAATAAATTCATTTTTTAAGATAAAAGAAGTATTTTTTAAAAAATGAAATTTTACTGCCTTTAAATGGAGAATCCCTTATAAACCAATATTTGACACTTTTTTATTTTCAATTTAATGAAATTAAATTATTCTTTAGAATCAGGACATAAAAATTTAGTTCGGATTAATATTTGGTTGTTTTCTAATAACTTTCATATTTTGATGAATAGTAAAAAATAATATGTTTTAATTGAAAAGAACTTTTTAAATTGAAATAATTTATAGTGTTAAATTGTGCATTTGAATATTTTTGAAGTATAAATAGATTATATTTTTATCATTTAATACAACTTAGGTCATTATAAGTAATTTCACATATTAATTTTACATAATCACATGTCAATCTTTTAATAGTTTTTACTTTTGAAAAACCCGCATTTTGGTTTTGACAACGGAAATTAATTTTAAATTAATTAATGAAACATATGTATTTTTAATTTTGTAAAATATAATTCATATATGAATTAGGAGTATAAAAATTATCTTATGGTGAATTTTTGGTATTTTTTTGAAAAAATTCAATTTTTGATGAATAGTGAAAAACACTGCGTTATTGTTTAAAACTGAATTTTTATTTAAATAATTATTTATTTAATTTAACTTTATTTTATGTAAAAATAGATATATAATACCTTTATAAGTTCAATGTAATTCATTAGAGTCATTTTATAAAAAAAGTATATGTTTAAATTTTTATTGATTTTTTATCGTCTTTTGCCCACCTTCTAGGAGCATTTACAAATTTGCAGAAAACATAATTTTACCGCTTTTGTGGGTTAAATTTAAAGATTCAAGAGACATGGTTGATATTATTATGTAAAATTTGGTTCAATATGATTAAAATAGTTTTTGGGGAATAGTAACTTTTGACTTTTATTTACCATAGTAAAAAGTAAATATGGTAATTAAGGGTAAAAATGATATTATAATTACCCTTAAACATGTCCTAATTATATTTTATAAGTGTAATAATTCTAAAAAAACATTAGGAATAAAATATTATCCCATTTGGTCCACTTGGATTAGATTTGGACATTTTTTAAAAATTTATTTAAAGTAGAGTTAAAAGTGTTAAATCCAATGTTTATTAACTAAAACATATTTAATATAGGGTTACACATAATATAAATTCGACTATAAATATTCATTATAAAGATAAAAATATTTCATACATAATTTTATTTAATTTATAATTTTTAAAAATTAAATAATATTATTTATTTATGACACAATGATGATGTAGTAATTACCTTATTAATGAAACATTAGAATAATTGACATTATAAATATCTAAATAAAGTTAAATTGAGACTAATGATGAATTAAAATAATCTTATAGTTTAATATGACATGTTAGGGTTGGTTAAATAAATTTTATTCTAAGTGATAACGTTTTTATGGCTTTCAAAAAAATCAAATACTAAATAGTGTCACAATTGACACAATTGAGTTTTTAAAACAAATACTATATTATTAAATGATATAATATTCCTAAAAATCTTAACATCATCCAAATGACTTATATAAGGTTATATATATTAATAATGAACCATATGGGGTTCACGTGGCTTGTTATAGTAATTCTATTAACCATATAATATAAAAATACAAAGAGACATGGTAAATGTCAAACAATTTAACTAAGTGTTAAATCTAAAGGATAAGGTTAATATGATGACCTAAACCTGTATAAAACATATTTGTTGAGAGTTTTTTGAACATTACCCACCTTAGACTAGAAATAATTCATTTTTGAGCAATTATAAACTGAAATGAGTTTATTATAAAATAATATTTCATGCTTTTCCACAAGTGACCCTCACCTCTCTTATAAAAGGTCACTTCCCCTTCTCTTAATTTCACACCTCCAAATCCTATTGGATCAGCCAAAACCTAACCGAATATCCATTAAAATATCCTCACATAAACCTAGAGGCCTAACTTTGATCATAAAGCCAACCTATGGAGCCATTTTGATCTACTCAAAAGGAAACACCCAAAGAAGAGGTAATAATTTCACCACACTCTTTCATGTTATTTTCTTCTTCCACATCCTCTTTATTTGTTGTCTCCATTCTAAAATAATAAATCCAGTAACTCTTACATTCTGTGATTTTATTATAAATATGTAAAAACTATATTCTTTATTCTATCCATCCTATAAATGACAAACTCACCATATGTGCATACGTACGGCTTAACGTCTCCCCGTCGTGGTGTAGTTTGTTATTCAAACACTTTATTATTTGGATGGGTATAATAATGAGTATAACTGATGTAAATAATAAATATAACATGTTAATGATTCTATATATATGATATAACCTCCAATTAAAAACTATTTCACCATCGATATAATGATATTGTCGCTTGTGCGTAAGTACTGATTACCATCTCCACGATGCAATGAGATTCATTCCCACATTCACCATTGAATGATGATTATAAAAATATATATAATTAATAAATATGTAATATATTACCTAATAATTATACTAGATATATATGTATGTATGTATGTTCTTACATATATCTTATTCACTTACTTCCATTCAACATGATATGAAAATAAAAACAACGTTTATGCGTACGTACGACCAACTATCTCCATAAACTCTGCTTTCCATTTCATATATCTATATAATATAAATATTTATATTTTAAATATATATTATATATAAATCAATTTATATTTTCTTGAAGTATTTAAATCATGATCTAAATGATACAATCTAGAATGACAAGTTAAAACACGTACGATAAAGATAGCAATTATTACCCAAAATGTTAATTTAATATGGAAATAATTATTGAATGGGTAGTATAAAGTCATAAATGAATCATGTATGATATACTAAATATTAATATTGTACTTTTATAATTTAATAACATACTATGGTCCATATAACAGAGGTTAAACAAACCCTCCACCATAGGAAAGTGCGTGGTAAGGGTTAATTCCTCAATCTCATTATTATTCAAGATTTTTTATGGGTAAGTTTTTACTGGGACATATTTATTATCAATGTCCATGTTTGATAAAAGATTTTTCGGAGGGATTCTTTTTAAGGGAATCTTTTTTTAAAACAACATTTTAAAATTTTAAAATTTTTATTCTTCAAAATGATTCTCACTCATGTCCATGTTTTCAAAATGGTTTTTAAAAGGATTTAATTAAATGGAAATGAATGTTTTTAAAATGTTAATTCCATTAAAAAGTTTCAAAGTGGGATGGGACACATTTATTCAAAAATGTATTTAAATGTCTTCCTTTCTAAATTGTGCGACTTTAAATGTTTTCATGAAAAAATGATATTTCTCTAAAAGAGTTGTACAAATCATTTTCATCTATGTCAAAATCCTTTGATGGAATTTAAAATTGATTGAAGTTTATTTATTATATTACAAATCATCCATGTTTTGTTGAAGGTTTTTTGATATTTTTGATTGTGGATGTGTTATTTATATACCATTCATGGTTTATGGATAATTTATTGACTTTTCGTATGCTAGTTTTAATACAATTGTTTATGTTATGATTCAACCTTTTCATATGAAGAATGTATTGGACTTAGTATATGATGGGTGAAGTCTTATATAACTCACTACAAAAAATTCAGGCATTAGAGACTGCCATTGGCTATTGATAATGGTCTTTATAGGCCACACAATGACCGAAAATGGCGGTCGCTGAAGGGGGCCGAAAATTTGGCCTATAGAGACTGCCCGGTGGTTGCTGACTAGCTGCTCAGCCAAGCAAGAGCGATCGCCAATGGAGGTCGCTGACCAAATTCTTGGACGAGCTAAAGCAACCGCCGATGGCAGTCACTGTCCTACTTCCAGGCCGACCTATAGTGACCGCCAATGGGGGTTGCTATCCTAGAGAATTTGTTTTAAAAAAAATTCACGGATGGTTCCCAAACAGCATAGACGGGGTAAACAAATTTTAAAAAAAGAAAACAATTCAAAAAAGCATAAACATCAGGATCCTCATAACAATATTTGATTGACATGCTTCATATTCATCAACCCAAACACATCCAATCCATTTCAATCTTCTGCTTCAATAAACCTACAAAAAAATACAAAAAAATACAACTTAACAAAACAAATTTAAATTAATCATATTTATTCAGTTAGTATTTATATATAATAAAATTAATTCTAACATCAAATCATGGGTGATATAATAATTTTAAACTCCGAATTTAAGAAATGTTATCATTTTAGAGTGTGCAAAATTGTTGAAAACAACATATTTAGTTATACCGTGCACACTGCATGTCCGATTGACATGGCGTCTCCTCTTACATGTCACGAATGATATTTCTATTGTTTTTTTGTGATTTCAAGTCATTCGGAGTATGTTTTCTTTGAATTTAATTGTTACATGTAGTTTTGGTGTTTTATTACTCTGGAAATTTGTTTCTGGTCACCGCGGTCAAACAACACATCCGATTGATGTACTGTTTAACCGAACATTTCACAACTCCCACCACAGTTGTTGTCGTATGATTTCATGACATTCTGAAGTCATTCAGCTGGTTTTGACCACCCAAAGCGCCCGTTTAGATCACAAAAAACTGTTAAAAATAATATATTTGGTCACACCGCGAACACCGCACATCCGATTGATGTTACGTCTCATCCTAAATATTAAAAATAATATTTCTATTGTTTTCAATTGATTTCAAGTCATTCTGAGGACATTTGCTGTGAATTTGACCATTACACGTCATTTTGGTGTTTTATGACTCCAGAAATGCATTTCCGGTCGCCGTGGTCAAACAAATCCTCTGAATGACGTAACTTCTACTCGAACACTTCAAAATTCACACCACTGTTGTTGTAGTTTGATTTAATGGAATTCAGAGGTCGCTCGGCTGGTTTTGACCACCCAACTCTCCCTTTTAGAGCACCCCAAACAGTTAAAAAAACATATTCGGTCGTACCATGCACACCGCACGTCCGATTGACATGCCTTATACTTATAAATGTCACCAAAAATATTTCTATTGTTTCCCTATGATTTAAAGTCATTCTAAGTAATTTTGCTATGAATTTTACTGTTACACTTCGTTTTGGTGTTTTATGACTCTAGAAATGTGTTTCCGGTCACCGTAGTCAAATGACACCTCCGATTGACGCACCTTCTACCTAAAAATTTAAAAATTGACACCATGGTTGTTTTTGAATGATTCCATGACATTACGAGGTCGTTCGACAGGTTTTCACTACCCAAAAAACCCATTTAGAGCACGCCAAACTTTAAAAAAAACATATTTGGTCGTACCGCACACATCGCACGTCTGATGGACATGATTTCTCCTCCTACATGTTGCAAATAATATTTCAATTGTTTTAATGTGATTTCATTTCATCTTGAGGATTTTGTCTTTGAATTTTACTGTTACACGTCATTTTGGTGTTTTATGACTCTGAAAATGCATTTCCGGTCACCATGGTCAAATGAAACCTCTGATTGACGTACCATCTACCCGAACATTTCAAAATTTACACCGCTGTAGTTTTCATACGATTTCATGGCATTCTGGTTTCCTTCGGCTTGTTTTGACCACCCAACACACCATTTTAGAGCACACCAAATTGTTAAAAACAACATATTCGGTCGTACCGCACACACCGCATGTCTGATTGACATGAAATCTCCTCATACATGTCACAATATATATATATATTATTTTCGTGTGATTTCAAGTCATTATGAGGACGTTTGATCTGAATTTGACTGTTACATGGCGTTTTGGTGTTTTATGACTCCGGAAATGCGTTTCTGGTCACCACGTTCAAAAGACACATCTGATTGACATACCATCTGCCCGACCATTTAAAAATTTACACCACGGTTGTTGTCTTATGATTTAAGGACATTCTAAGGTCGTTCGACTTGTTTTGACCACCCAACACATCTTTTTAGAGCGTGCCAAACTGTTAAAAAAAATATATTCGTTCTTACCATGCACAACGCACATGCGATTGACGTGTTGTCTCCTCCTACATGTGATTAATAATATTTCTATTGTTTTTGTGTAATTTCATGTCATTATGAGGATGTTTTCTCTGAATTTGACCGCTAGATATCGTTTTGGTGTTTTATGACTCTGGAAATGCGTTTCCAGTCACCACGGTCAAACGACACCTCTCATTAAAGTACTATCCAACCAAAAATTCCAAATTTCACACCACAGTTTTTTTCGTATGATTTCATGGTATTCTGGGTTCATTGGGCTGGTTTTGACCACCCAACACACCCTTTTTGGGCACGCTAAATTCTAAAAAACAACTTATTCAGTGGTACTGCACACACCGCATGTCTGATTGATGTTTCATCTTCTCCTTCATGTCACGAATAATATTTCTATTGTTTTAGTGTGATTTCAAGTTTTTCTGAGAACGTTTTCTCTGAATTTCACTATTACACATCGTTTTGGTGTTTTTTGAATCCAGAAATGCGTTTTCGGTCACCGCGGTCAAACAACACCTCCGATTGACTTAGAGTCTACCCAAAAATTTTACAATTCACACCACGGTTGTTTTCGTATGATTTCATGGCATTCCGATTTCATTCGTCTTGTTATGAACACCCAACACACCCTTTTAGAGGGTGCCAAACTGTTAGAAACCACATATTTGGTCATACCACACATACATCATGTCCGATTGACACGTCGTCTCCCCCTACAAGCCACAAATAATATTTCTATTATTTTCATGTGATTTCAAGTCATTCTGAAAATGTTTGCTATGAATTTGACAGATACATGTCGTTTTGGTGTTTTATGACTCCGGAAAAGTGTTTTTGGTCACTCCGGTCAAACGAAATGTCCAATTCACATACTATCTGCCCGAACATTTCCAAATTCACACCACGTTTGTTTTTGTTTGATTTCATGACATTCCAAGGACGTTCGGCTAGTTTTGTCCCCCCAACGCATCCTTTTAGAGGGCGTCAAACTGTTAAAAATGACATATTCAGTTGTACCGTGCACACTGCACATCCGATTGATGTTTCTTCTCCTCCTACATGTCACGAATAATATTTATATTGTTTTTGAGTGATTTGAAGTCATTCTGATGATGTTTGAAGTGAATTTGACCGTTACACGTCATTTTGGTGTTTTATGACTCCATAAATGTGTTTCCGGTCAACGCGTTCAAACAACACCTCTGATTGACATACCATCTCCTAGAAAATTTTTAAATTCACACTACGGTTGTTGTGGTATGACTTCATGACATTCTGAGGTCGTTCGGAAGATTTTGACCACCCATCGCACCCTTTTAAAGCGCGTGAAACTGTTGAAAACAACATATTCGTTCGTACCGCGCACACTGCACGTCTGATTGTCATGTAGTCTCCTCCTACATGTCAAAAAATAATATTTCTATTGTTTTCGTGGGATTTCAAATATTTACGAAGACGTTTGCAATGAATTTGTCCCTTACACGTCATTTTGGTTTTTTGTGACTCTAGAAATGCGTTTCTACTCACCGTGGTCAAATGATACCTCCGATTGACATATCATATACCTGAAAATTTCATAATTCCCACCATCTTTGTTTTCGTATGATTTCATCACCTTATGAGGTCGTTCGGTAGGTTTTGACCACCCAACACACCCTTTTAGAGCACACCAAACTGTTAAAAACAACATATTCGGTCGTACCACACACACCGCATGTACGATTGACATGACATCTCCTTCTACATGTCAAGAATAATATTTCAATTGCTTTCATGTGATTTCATGTCATTTTGAAGATTTTTTTTTTTCTGAATTTGACTGTTACACGTCGTTTTGGTGTTTTCTGACTCCTGAAATGTGATTCTGGTCACTGCAGTCAAACGACTCTTCCGATTGACTTAATTTATACCTGACCATTTCAAAATTCACACAAATATTGTTGTCATATGATTTCATGACATTTTGAGATCATTCAACAGGTTATGACCACCCAACACACCCTTTTTGAGCGCATCAAACTGTTAAAAACAATGTATTCGGTCGTACCATGCACACCGCATGTCCGATTGATTTTATGTCTCCTCCTACATGTCAAAAATAATATTTCTATTGTTTTCATGTGATTTGAAGTCATTATAAGGGCTTATGCTCTGAATTTGACCATTACATGTTATTATAGTTTGTTTGATTAGAGAAAATTCATTTCTAGCCACCGCAGTAAAACGACACTTCTAATGGACATACCATCTACTCAAGCATTTCAAAATTCATACCATGGTTGTTTTGGCTGATTTCATGGAATTCCAAGTTCATTCAGCTAGTTTTCACCACCCAACTCACCCTTTTAGAGTGAGCCAAAATGATAAAAACAAATATCCAGTCGTACCGCACACCCCGCACATCTGATTGACGTTCTGTCTCCTAATACATGTCATGAATAATATTTCAATTGTTTTCATGTGATTTAAAGTCATTCTAAGGACGTTTTCATGGAATTTGGCTGTTACATCTTGTTTTGGTTATGACTCCAGAAATGTGTTTCCAGTCACCGCGATCAAATGAAATTTCCAATTGATGTACCATCTACCTGAACATTTCACAAATCACACCACGGTTTTTTTCATATGATTTAATGGCATTCCGAGTTTTTTCGACTAGTTTTGACCATCCAACGCACCCTTTTAGAGCGCGCCAAACTGTTAAACACAACATATTCAGTCATATCACACACACCGTACATCCGATTTACATTCCATATCATACAAATGTCATGAATAATATTTCTATTGTTTTCGTGTTATTTCAATTCATTCTGAGGAAGTTTTCTCTAAAATGACTGTTACACGTCGTTTTGGTGTTTTATGACTCCAGAATTGCGTTTCTGATCAACGTGGTCAAACGACACTTCCGATTGATGCATCTTCTGCCCAAACATTTTAAAATTTACACCATGGTTGGTTTAGTATGATTTCATGGCATTCAGAGTTCGTTCGATAGGTTTTGGCCACCCAACACACCCTTTTAGAGTGCGCCAAACTGTTAAAAACAACCTATTTGGTCATACCGCGCACACCGCATGTCCGATTGATGTACCATCTCCTCTTACTTGTCACAAATAATATTTCTTTTTTTTTTCGTGTGATTTCAAGTCATTTTGAGGATGGTTTCTCTGAATTTGACTGTTACACATCGTTTTGGTGTTTTATGACTCCAGAAATGCGTTTACCGTCACCTTGGTCAAACGACACCTCCAATTGATGTACCATCTACCCAAACATTTCACAATTTACACCACGGGAGTTTTTGTATTATGTCAGGACATTTTGAGTTTGTTCGGATGGTTTTTACCACCCAATACACCCTTTTAGAGTGCACCAAACTGTTAAAAACAACATATTCGGTCGTACCGTGCAAACTGCATATGTTTTACAATTGGAATAATGGACTATTTTCTAGTTATACAATTGTAATAATGGTATAATGTCCTAATGTCTATTTGGACTAACATCCAATTGGACAATTGGCCAACTGGCCAATTTCCCTAATGGTCTAACAACCTAATGAACAATTTCCCTAATGAACTAACGTTCAATTGTCCTAATGACCTCCTGTTAAAATTTCCTAAGATATAATTTCCAATTGATTTAATAGTATCTTAGACAATTGTCATAATTGATGAACAGCCTAATGGACAAATATACAATGACCTAATGGCCTAATGGAAAATTTTTCTAATGGACTGATTAGCCAATTGGCCAAATAGAATAATGGAATAATGACTATTTGGCCAATAGGCCTAATGGAATAATGGACAATGACCTAATGTAAAATTTTCCTAATGGCCTAATGGATAATTATCCCAAAAAACACCCACATGATAGCCCCCTCCGCAGCCCCCTCTTGCTGGACAAACACCAATCCGTAGCCCCCCACCCCCAACTTCGCCACTCTCTTGTTTTGAAATCACTTAATTAAAGATGATGAATTTTAATAAGGTTTGTTTGTTAATGGTACAGATCTCAAAATAAAACTAATTACTTGGAATTTTCTAATTCACTAGGAATTAATCATGAACATTGTAAATTATTTAAAACTGGATTTTGAATTTTAATGAAAATGTGTCGGGGCTGGACATTTGTGGGGGACGTTAAAATATATTCCCTATTGTGTTGCGTTGTTCATAATAACCCACATTTCCAGGTTTAATTTTTTTCGGAACTCCCTTGGTCCGATGAGTTCCAATCAAGTTGGTAGGAATCAATCCCTTGGTCTAGGAATTGATTTCTACTGACTCCTAGTATTGGAACCACCCTCTTCAAATGACAATTATATGCAATAGTCATGGATATCCTTGTTTTAGTTCTCCCAAAGATCCCTGGAAACTCTATTCATGGTCCGATATGGGGTTTCTATCAAAATAAGAAACAGAAGTTGGGAGAATTATGTGAGAAACAATGAACATTCACAATAATATAGAAAGTGGTTTTAACAAACACAATTATTCCCTAACCCGAACACGGGGGGGGGGGGGGGGGGTTATCTACTCATAATTAAAAGTATAAGTAACTTAATAAGATTCATCAAAGGCTTCATTACAATAGAAAATAAAATAATACAAAGAACAACAATACTATAAGAACCCATGCCTAAAAACCTTCATTCCCCCCACAAAGCTTAGTTCCCAGCCTATTTTTTCTTCATTCCCCAATCCCCCATTGTTATGGATCATTCCCCAAAGTCTTCTTAGTCAGAAACAGACATTTCCCAATTTTCCAAAAAGAGGTAGAAATGGGAACCCCAGGTCAAGGTGTGGGTGAAAAGTCAAAAAGCAAAAAATGAAGGTTGTAGTGGTCCACACAGTTTGGGGGCACAGTTTGGTAAACCATGCACCAACCGTGCGGATACTACTGTCTCAAATACTTGAACAACACAGTTTTTTTTTGGATGGGTCACATGGTTTGGGAAGGACGTGCGCCAATCATGCAGAGGGTACTGTTAATTGAATTGTGAAATGTTCGGGCAGACAGTACGTCTATCAGAGGTGTCATTTGACTGCGGTGACCAGAAACACATTTCTGAAGTCGTAAAACTCGAAAATGATATGTAACAGTCAAATTCATAGAAAACATCCTCAAAATAACTTTAAATCACATGAAAACAGTAGAAATATTATTCGTGACATGTAGGAGGATATGTCATGTCAATGGGATGTGAGGTGTGTGTGGTATGACCAAATAATGCGATGAAAGATCTCATCCCTTCGTATGGGAAGCTATCACTAGTCCTCTTGCAACTGTTCTAACTCAGCATCAAATTGATCCTGGGAAATATTTAAATATATAGACATATATATGGTAATATACAGATATATGCAAGTTTTGGTAATGATTACAAGCACTTACTATCAATGCTGTAGCCTCTGGATCATTTCGATCACGAGTCCTCATCCACACCGACATTTTATCAGTCAGTGCGCGTTTCTATTATAAATGTATACGAATAGAATATAAACACAAAACCATATTAATTAATAAAATAAAAATTGAATAATAAATACCTCATATCATATATAAGACACGTGACGAGTCCCGAGCCTGTGAGGTGGTCCCTGCAACGCTCGATTTTCCGAATGGCATGTTGACACCTCCTACATTCAATTAATTCAAATTTCAAAAAACCACACATTCTTGAAAATATATATACCAAAATAAATATACATACCAAAACACCCTCTGTAGACAAATATGAAACTAAGTCATGCCACTGAGCCAGGAGAACATCTCTGAGGACTTTTTCCAGAATGTCTGGGGCACCTACATTTGGTACCCAGTGGCCCCTCTTGACTTTTCCATTAATATATTTCCACATCTTATGGAATTATCTCATAAAAACGGGCCGAAACTCATTGGGGGAATTCTATAAGATTATTCTATTTAATAAAAAAAATAAAAAATGTAAGTATTGTTAATACATTGGGAAGAAATTAAAAAGGTCTTCTTACCTGAACCTCACCCCAAAGACGATCTAATGTGTCCTGAGGGATAGAAGAACAATCATGTGTGGTCAAGGGAAATCGATGCGGGTCACATATGATATAAACCAGCTGAATAATAAATGCAGGGGCATTCATTCCCATAGGATGAAATATCTTGTCAAAGGAAATATCAAACGTCCTGTCGGAATTCCATGATAAAATGCCACGACCAGGGCCTCTCTTACGGGAGGAAGAAGCGGTCGAGTTGGATCCTGTTGAAAGCAATTTTATATATAATTTGACTGATGTTATAAATATATATATGTGTGTGTTTTTCAATTAAATAAAAAATAAACACAATAACATTCAAACATACCTTGACCTGGAGATGTAGATGGCTCATATGCATGACGTGGATCTGCTGCCTCTTCCCCTAACATGCCTGCAGTCATAGAAAAAATTATCAAGGGGACTAGCAAAGTTTCCAAAAGATAAATTGGATTATTTTTAAGAAAATAAAACTTTTATAGTTGTTAATCAAACTAAATAGGATTGAATAATTTGTTGGGAATGGATTTTAAAAAATCAGAAAGTTAACAAAACATATATAAAATTATATACAAAACCATTCAATGCATAGCCAAATTTCAGATTGATTTAATAAAAACTGAAGTAGCACATGAACCAAATGAAGAAATCCTCTATGGGAAGATACATTGACAATAACATTAAGATACCAAAAAGGAAATCACCCTAAATATTTATAAATGAATAAACTTCCTAAAGTGAGGATTAAAACATACATGGATTTATAAAATGGTTAGATAATTTATGATATCCAAGGACATTCAATACTGAATAGTGGGAAAACAATTATACCAATCATTAGACATGAAAATCGACCATTTCCCCTTCAATGACGGCTCTGAACCAATAAATATCTTCTTCACGTTGAACTACGATATGTTGATCATGCTGCTGGGAAACAAAGAGAACAGTCTCGGGTTCATCTTGTTCAAATAAAAAAAACTCCTCGCTGAGACATTTTCACAAAAACATGCAAAATTGGATTCGAAGGAAAAGTAATGAAGAATACTTGTTTCGCTTGTGATGTCAAAATGGTAGGTTCATTATCAACTTGTTCATTTCTTTATAACATATAGTTAAAATTCACCAATGGAAACTCATATTGACCTACTTTACATCCACGCACTGGATCAACCCAATTACACATTATCAATATGTACATCAACCCATGTGCATATACAACATCAATGATGTCTATCATTTGACCATACTAATAACTAGAATCGTCGAATGGACAACCGATGCAACTGTTTTGTGTTGCTCGTTTGTCGTCAACATCTTTAATATGAAATTGAAAACCATTACCATCGATAGCTTTATAACGACGAGCTGATATAGATGGACCCTCATCCAGTTGGATAAATTCTTCAGTTGACGTGGGGTTCCCTAAATCCCTCATATTATTAACCTACATAATTCATAGAATTCAATACTGATTTATGAAAAAGGAAAATATTATAATACTTCACTCATAATGAATATCAATTTATATGTACAAAATCCTTGAACCAATCATGAAATGACACCTAAAGGTATTATTGAATTCGATACTTATCTGCATGATACATCTCTTCTTTTATCTCATTAATGTGTTTCCTGCAAAAGGTAACATGATGGTTAAATGATCAAATTATGAAAAAAACATTTAAAAGTTAAACAATAAAAGTGATAAGACACTTACTGCATTAATGGTGCAACTGATGGAGTATTGAACAAGATATATCGATGCGCTTGTTTCCACTAAATGTAGTCCATATCAAATATGGTTCCTAATCCAACTTGACCATCATGAATCCAAGAAGGATTATCTAATTTTGTTTCAACATCCATAATATATTCTTTAATAAAATTAGTACACTCATCCATCAAACAACCATTGGCTATTGATGCATCTAGACGGTTTTTTTGCGTACAAATCGTTTCAACGTACTCAAATACCACTCAATAGGATACGTCCACCTGAAATTCACTGGACCAATAGCCATTACATAATCAGTTAGGTGCACATTCAAGTGAACCATAACATCTAAAAATGAGGGGGGGGGGAATAGTTTCTCAATGTGACAAAGCATAAGGACAATTCGGTCCTTCAAACTTTTTTAATCACTCATTCTTTGATTTCGTTAACAAAGATTTCCAAAAAAATTACTCATCTCAATCAACGGTTGAGAAAAATTATGGGATAAACAATCACAAATTGCAACTGGAATCAAATACTGATGTAAAAAGTTATTTTCATGACTTTTCAACCCTTTCAATTTCCTACTTGTCGGATTCACAAACATTGGAATATTAGAAGAGTAACCATCAGGCACCTTGAGCATCTTCAAAATGGAAAGAAATGTTTCTTTCTCCTTTTTAGTCATCGCATATTGTGCAGCAGACATATATTCCTTGTTTCCCTCAGCTAATTGTAAATGCATGTAACTCCCTGACCCCAGTTACCCAGAGTCGATGCATTATTACATATCATTGGCATGATCACAAAAGATCAAGTATCAAAATATTGATTAGTTTAATAGACTTGGAAATAATAGATACATTATAATGCTTACATTACATAATCAAATGGAAAAATAAAACAACATTGTTTCCATAGAAAACATAGTGATCCCATAGACTATCCATATAAGCCAGTTATAATATACTTTTTCGCATCCTGGAAATAATAAAACATAAAAAGGGGTGAGCTCAGATGCTAAATAAGGATAACAATATAGCTGAAACTTTCATAAATAAGCCTAAAAATTTAAGGCAATGTATAAGACTAAAACAAAATAATTATAATCCTGAACTTAAACATAATATGGAAATGTTAAAATCAAATAAATCCATTTACTTATTCACATAGATATTCTACTAGTTGAATAATCACATGCAATATCAATAGCCACATTCGAAATCATGGAATGCATACTTCCAGACTTTCATAACCACATAGTCAAGGCCTTGTTCCAAGACTAAAAATAATATTTTTTCATAGCATTGTCCAAGACACTAGTTTGTCTCATGATACTTACCGATGCATCGAGGATCTATAGCGGGCTCCACCCGTCACTTACTAAGTCCAATGCATTCCTCATATGAAAAGGTTTAAACATATCATAACCATTCATATTAAAACTGGCATACAAAATGTCAATAATTTGTCCAAAAACCATAAATGGTATGAAATATCACATCCACATTCAAACGTATCACAAAACCTTCTATACAATATGGATGTTTTGTATCATAATAAATCTACTTCAAGCAAGAATAATATCTATCAAAGGATGTTGACATAGATGAAATCAAAACCATTTTAATGTAATATCTATTTCTATTTTGAAATCATTTAAGAAAACATTTATTTTGGAAATATTCTTATAAGCTTGTAAGGGAAGCTTTGATGATGTTGTAATGGTGGAAAATAACCATACCTGTCATATAAGTTAAAAAAGACGTTCTTACCTTAATTTTTTCAAAAAGGTAATAAATTACCTTGTTTGGAAAATGATAGAAGGATTCCCTCCAACCATTTTATAAAAAGTCAAACAAGGGTATAAATGACTTTAACCGATGGCCTAGTAAATAGTAAAAATGTGTTGGAATACATTTTTAAGAAACATGGATGTGGATGATAAAGAGGTCTCAGTGGATAATTACATATAAACAACCTCAAATAATGAAGAGATCGTGAAATTAACCCTTACCTTGTAATTTTCCTTGATCGAGGGTAGGTTAACCTCCTGTATAATGGTGAAACAATTGTTATAAAATTATACAAGAATCATTTAAATTAATATGATATCATATATAATCTTTTTACATTCCTTTGTCAATAATATCTTAGTATTATCGTCGTTTTGGGTGTTAACAGATTCATTTTTCTTTATATAATTTGTTATGTGAGTCATATTTTTTATTGATGGGATGTATCTTATTCATATCCAGAATGATATCAAATCTTTAAAAATTAATTTTAATCTTCAAATGAAAATTAGTCTTGGATGGATACGATGGGGAATAAATCTCATTGCGTTCGTGGAGACGGTAATCCGTACGTACGGACGATCGACAATATCATTATTTTGATATTAAAATAATATATAAGTCGATGGTATACCATATATACAGAATCATTATCATGTTATATTTATTATTTACTTCAATTACACATCATTATTATACCCATGAAAATAATAATGTGTTGAATAACAATTACACCACGACGTGGAGACGGTAATCCGTACGTACGCAAGTATGGTGACATGTCATTAAAAGGTTGGATAGAATAATGAATACGGTTGTAACATATTTATAATAACATCATAGTATATATAATATACTAGAGTTATTATTTTAGAATGGAAACAACTAAGAAAGATGAAGTGGAAGAAGAAAGGAACTTGAAAGAGGTGATGAAATATTTACCTCTTCTTCGGGTTCTTCCTTTTGATTTAATCAAAAGGGATCCTTAGGATGGCTTTATGACTAAAGGAAAGACTATATAATGAAGGTAGTATAGTTGATATAGTATTTGGGTAGGGGTGGTCCGATCCAAATGGCTTTGAAGGTGTGAATTAGAGACAAGGGGGAGTACCCTTTTATAAGAGGGGTGAGGGGAACCTTAGGAAAAACTAGAAATAATATTTTATAATAAAATAATTTTCGGTTTACAAAGGCTCCAAAATGGATTATATAATATCTATGGTTGGGATGGGTTTCCAAACACTCAACCAATAGGTTTTATACATGTTTGGGTCAATATAGTAACTTTATCTTTTAGATTTATCTTTTAGTTAAATATTTTGACATTTATAATGTCTCTTTGTATTTTTATATTATATCGATAATAAACATACTATATAATTCCATGTGAACACCAGTGGTTCATTAATGATACAAATATAATTATATATGTCTTTTTTCCTAACATTAGTTTTTTAGGAAAATAATATCAATTAATAATATAATATTTGTTTTAAAAACTCGTTCTTGACAATTTTTTCACAATTTGTTATTTTGTTTTTTCTAAATTCACAACAACATTATTATTTTGAACAAAATTCATCTAACCAACAATAATATGTCATATTAACCTTGAAAATTAGTTGAATTCATTAAATGTCTCAAATTACATTTATTTGGATATTCATAATAAAAATTATTTTAATATTTTATTAATATAACAAATAGAACATCAACATTGTGTCATAAATAAATTTAATTATTAATGTGTAAAAATATAAATAAAATACCAATATGTGGGAAATATTTATATCTTTCTGATAAATATTTATAGACGAATTTATATAATGTATAATCCTATATTAAAAATGTTTTAGTTATCAAACTTTTATTTTTACTCTTTTAACTCTCCTTTGAATTAAATAATAATAAATGTCCTAATCTAATCCAAGTGGACCTAAAGGATCATACATTATTCCTAAGGTTGTTTTTGGTCGATTTACACTTATACAATAGAATTAGGACATGTGTTCGGGTAATAATAATATCATTATTACCCTGAATTACCCAATTTACTTTTAACCGTGGTAAGTAAAAGTAAAAAGTTACTATTCACCAAAAATATTTTCATCTTATTGAACCACATTTTACTTTCTAATATCAACCATGTCTCTCGAATTTTTAAAATTCAACTCATAGAAGTGGTAAAATTATGTTTGGTGTGAATTCGCAAATTCTCCTAGGAGGTGGGTAAAAGACGGTGAAAAGTTCTATAAAATTTTTATATATCTAAAATTATTATAAATTGACTCCACTGAATTTAATTGATCTTATATAGGTATTATGTATCTATTTTTACCTAAACAAAATTAAAATAAAATACATAATTATTTAAATAAAAATTCGGTTATAAACTATAACTAAGCGTTTTTCACTATTCAATAAAAATTGAAAGTTTTTAGAAAAAAACCAAAAATTCACCCTAAGCTAATTTTGATATTCTGAATCCAAAAAAGAACTCCACTTTGAATGATAAAAATTATGAAATTTCAAGAAGTGGGTATTAATATTCATAACTGTTAGTTTGATTGGTTGTGGTGTGTTAGAACTCGAAGTTGCGTACCACACACGCTACTATATTTTTCAAAGAGAAGCGTACCATGGAAGCTTGGGGTGTTACATTTTCCCCTCCATCAAATAACTTTGTCCTCGAAATTTCTAGAATATTACTATATAAAAAGACTCTGGTGGTTCTTCATCATAGGTTCCTGGGGTTCCCACATTTCCTCTTCCATGTCATGGTTTCTCCATACAACTTTTACCAGAGGAGTCGTCCGGTTTCTCAACACTTGTTCTCTTGTATCAAGAACCTTGATAGGCTCTTCGTAATAAGACCGATCAGGTTACGGTTCTAATTCCTCATAGGTGAGTACATGCATTGGGTAAGGCATGTATTTTCTCAACAGTGATACATGTAAGACATTGTGAACTTTGGAGAGACTTGGTGGCATTTCCAAATGGTAAGCTACATCCCCAATTCATTCTACAAGTCTGAAAGTTTTGATGTACCTGGGACATAATTTTCCTTTATTACCAAAATTTATAACACCCTTCCATGGAGATACCTTCAAGAAAACATGATCTCCTAATTGAAATTCCAAATCCTTCATTTGGTTATCAGCATAGATCTTCTGCCTAATTTGAGTTTCTTTGATGTGGGTTTGGATTATCTTCACATTTTCAATCATTTACTCAACAAGTTCCAGGCCTACGAGTTTTTTCTTTCACCAAAATCATCCCAAAAGGATGGTGTGTAGCATCACTTTCCGTATAACGCTTCATATAGTGCCATCTGAATACATGAATGGAAGCTATTGTTATAGGAAAATTATACTAGAGGTAAATATTGATCCCACATTCCCTGAAAGTCACGTGAGTATAATCTCAACATGTATTCTAAGGATTGAATAGTCTGTTATGATGGTCCATCAGTTTGGGGGTGGTAGGAAGTGCTCAAATGATGTTCAGTATCCTGGGATTTTTGAATACTTTTCAATAATATTGATGTAAAATGGGGATGACGATAAGAAACAATCAATAGTGGTACTTCATGAAGTCTCACATCTTCATTAATATATAGTCTTCCTGGACGGTCAAGTGGTAAATATTCCCTTATAGTAAGAAAATGCACTGACATGGTAAGACGATAAAAAATGACCAATATTACATCGTTCCTTCTAGGAGTCTTTGGTAGTCCCATGAAAAATTCCTTCATGATATCATCCCATTTACACTAAGGTATGGGAAGAGGTTCCATGACTCCACCAGGTTGTTGCCTTCCAACTTTAACTTGTTGAAAAACCATACATCTTGACACAAAATCAGTAATCTCCCTCTTCATGTCGTCCAACCAAAAATGTTTCTTCAAATATCTATACATTTTGGTGCTATAAGGGTGTATAGAGAAATTGGAACTATGATCATCATCCAATAATTCCCATTTTAGATCAGGTATATCGGGAACACAAATCCTCTTCCCAAATTTCAAAATTCCATGTTCATATACGAAGTCACTTAATCTCCCATCATTTACAGCTTTAATATTCTATTGAAACTCTTCATCAACAGTCTGAGAACTATTTATACGTTATATTAAAGATGGTTTGGAAACCATTTGAAAAAGTATTGATGTTTCAAATTCTATGGCGATTCCCATATCGCTCTTTACTAGATCCATTTATATTGGATCCTTTTCAACTCTCATCTTCTTCAAAATTCCATGATTCTTTCTACTCAAAGAATCTACCACCATATTTTCCTTCTATGGGTGGTAGGGTATCGTGCAATCCTAATCCTTGACTAGTTCAAGCCATCTCATTTTCCTCATGTTGAGTTCATTTTGTGAGAAAATATAATTCAAACTCTTGTGATTAGTATAAATCTTACATTCTCACCATAGAGATAATGTCTCAATATATTCAAAGAAACTATTATAGATTCTAACTTAAGATCATGAGTAGGATAGTTTTTCTCATAAATTTTTAGCTGTCGTGATGCATAGGCAATAACCATATCATTCAGCATAAGGACACAACCAAGTCTATTCTATGATGCATCACTATAAATAACAAGCCCATCATTCCCCATTGGTAGATTGAATATAGGATAATTGACTAATATTCTATTCAATTCATCAAAACATTATTCACATTCTTTTTTCCAAACAAATTTCACCCCTTTATGTGTGAGCCTGGTTAATGGGTGTTCCAATCGGGAAACATTCTGGACGAAATGCCGATAATAACATGCTAAACCAATAAAACTGCATACCTCAGTTGTACTCTTTGGTGCTGGCCATTCTTGGATTGCCTTGGTATTAGATGGATCAAAAGAGATTCCATCTATTGAGACAATATGGCTAGGAATATAAATCTTCTGAACCTACAATTTAGACTTGCTAAACATCCCATACAATTCATGTCTTCTATGAGTCTTTAGGATAATGTGCAAGTGATTTTCATGATTATCGTAGATTTTTGAGTATACTAAGATATCATTACTAAATACCACTACAAATTCATCAAGATATTCCTTGAAATCTCTATTCATTAAATCCATGAAGATAGAGGGTGCATTAGTAAATCCTAAAGGCATTACTGTAAACTCATAATGCACATACCTAGTTCAAAATGCTGTTTTTGGAATATCTTCCTTTTTCACACACAAATGATTATATCTAGATCGAAGTTCAATCTTTGAACAGTATTGACCTCCATGAATTTGGTCAAATAAATCATCAATGAGAGGTAAGGGATACTTGTTCGTTATTGTTTTAGCATTGATTTTCTTGTAGTCACTGAACAGCCTATTAGATCCATCTTTCTTCTTAATGAAAAGAACAGGGGCTCCCCAAGGAGAAACACTATGGTGAATAAATCCCTTATTAATTAATTCCTCTAGTCGTTTCTTTAGTTCTTCTAATTCCATTGTGTCCATCTTATAAGGGGTCTTCGATATGGGCCTTGATCCAAGAATTAAATCTATGGAAAACCCAATTTCTCATTCTGGTGGATGTCCAGGTAAATCTTCTAGAAACAAATCAACATATTCTTTCACAATAAGTACATCCTCTATTTGAACATTATTTTCCTCACCCAGAGTTGTTTCATTCTTTTCCTCCCCAATAATTGAATTTAGTTGATCTACTGAGGGTGGATGTAGATAAGAATTAGGTGGTGATGATTCTTCTCTAAAGATAAGGTATTATTTATCATCATCATCAAAAATAGTAACCTCATTCTTCTTACAATAAATGTTTTCATCATGGTCCAAAAGCCAATCCATATCGAGGATTATCTCAAATTCAATCATGGGTATGACGATGAGATCAGCAAATAAAGAACATTTATATGCCCTAATGGGGACTGATTCACAAAACTTTATTGCAATGATACTTCCCTTAGGAGTATTGACTGGAAACTACATTATTAAATAAAATTGGATATATCTAATTTTCTTACCAAACTGTGAAGATATGAAACAAAGTGATGATCCAGAATCAAATGATGTATTTGCTAAACTTGACGAAACCATTAAATTACCTGCCACCATGTCTTTTGGAGATTCAACCTCAGTAGTAGTGATAGTATAATCTTGGCCTTGATCCCTTCGCCTTTTCTAAGGTAATTTCTCCTCACACAGAGGAAATTCATTCACATAATACCCCATTTCTCTGTAGTTGTATCATTCAACATTGACATCATGTTTCTTCTCCTTGAAATCACAAGCTTGGTGGCCCTTTTCACCACAATTGTAACAGACTCCCATTCCCTTCATGAAATTACTGGGGTGTTTTTTCCCACATTTACTGCATGATTTATATTCAACTTTTCCTTTCTTCCCCTTATTTCCATTTCCAGACTGTTCTGTAGATCTATTATTCTCTTTCTTTGCTTTAAAGTCGTAAGACTTAGAGAATTATGTTTCTGTCTTGGTAGCACATGGGACAATATATTCATACAATGAGAAGTATTTTGAGACTAATGATCGATGGAGAAATGGTTTTAACCCATCAAATAAACGATCAATCTTACTTCTTGGGTTGTATATATAATATGCATGATGCCTCGCTAACCTTGTAACGTTATCATCATACATTGCGACATTCTTATGCTCCTTTTGCCTCTGACTCAAAAATTGTCTTTCCATATCCACTCGATGGTCATGAGTAAAGTATTTTTATAATATAATTTATTTAATCTCACTCCTTTCTATATTTGATACTTCATCATGTTCCTTTGTGTTTTGAATCAATGACCACCATTCATCAGCATCTCCAGTGAGACGGCCAACTGCCTTGAAAACTTTTTCCCTTTCGCTACCCCCCGAGGCGTGAAATATTTTCTCTAAGTAATTTACCAATTGATCAGCTACTAGTGGATTTATACCCCAATTAAATGTTGGTGTTTGTTGCCTCGTGAAGCGATCTAACATTGATCCTACATGTTGTGGATCAGGGTGCTCCATATGGGTAAGGTTATTATTCATAACCTGAGTGAGTTATCATAGTATGGTGATTAGTTGATCAGCACCAGTTGCATCACCAGCTCCTCTATAATTATCTTGAGTATGAGGGGAATCCCTACATGGAGTGCGTGCATTGATACAATTTTCATTCCTTCCACTAGGTTCCATTTCTAAACAATGGAATAAACTAGATTAGTTTATGAATCACAATACATAAATCCAAACTTCCAAAACACTTTACATAAATTGAAATGTTTATGGATATAATCCATAATCATAAAAATGCTTTTTCTGAACAAGTATATACTCATAAACCCTTCATAATGGTTTGTAAAGAAAATGAGAAATATCCTAAGCATATCCCCTAAGAGTGTCATAACCAAGGGTGCAGTAAGGCCCATTTTCATGCACCAGTTCACGTTGAGTCTGGCATAAAGAGGTGTTTTTGGGTTTTAACCCTAGGAACATCTCTTCCAGAGCCGCCTCTACCTGATCGTATCCAGAAAGGGATGCATTTCTTGGAAAACTCACTAAATCTCTTCAATACCAAAATTTTAGGAAGTTCTTCTATACTAATCTTCAAAGTCTATCTTATAGTAATGTGCTCTAATCAGAGTTTTTCTAAATATGGATTCCATGGTTTGTACTAAAATTCCTCTAATACCAACTGTAACACCCCGACCCCTGTTACCCAGAGTCGGTGCATTATTACGTATCATTGGCATGATCACAAAAGATCAAGTCTTGAAAGACCAATTAGTTTAGTAGCCTTTGAAATAATAGATACATTCATAAGGTTTACATTACATCAGGAAATGGAAAACAACAACAACATTGTTTCCATAGATAACACTGAGATCCCTGTAGGTCATTCATAATATACTTCTTCGCATCCTAGGAAAAATAAAACATAAAAATGGGTGAGCTCAGATGCTCAGTAAGTATAACAATATAGTGTAAACTTTCATAAATAAGAATAATAATTTTTGGAAATGTATAAGACTAAAACAAAATCATTTTTAAACATGAACTTCAGCATAATATGGAAAAGATAAAATCAAATAATTCAATTTACTTATTCACATGGATATTCTACTAGTCGAATAATCACATGATATATCAATAGCCACATTCATAATGATGGAATACATAATTCCAGACTTTCATAACCACATAGTGAAAGACTTGTTCCAAGAATACAAATAACATTTTTTCATGTCCTTGTGCCAAGACACTAGTTTGACTCATGAGACCTACCGATGCATCGAGGAGCTATAACGGGCTCCACCAGTCACTTACTATGTCCAATGCATTACTCATATGAAAAGGTTTAAACATAACATAAACATTCGTAGTAAAACTGGAATATAAAATATTAATAATTTATCAATAAACCATGAATGGTATGACATAACACATCCATAGTCAAACATATCACAAAACCTTAAATACAATATGGATGTTTTGTATCATAATAATTCAAATTGAAACAAACATAAAATCCATCAAATATGTGGACATATATTAAATCAAAACCTTTTTAGTGAAATATATATTTCAATTTTGAAATCACTTAAGAAAAAATTTATTTTGGAAATATTATTATAATCATGTAAGGGAAGCTTTGATGATGTTATAAGGGAAGAGAATAGCGGCACCTGCCGTATAAGTTAAAAAACAGACATTATTACCTTAATTTTGTCGAAAAGGTCATAATGTACCTTGTTTAGAAAATGATAGAAAGATTAGCTCCAAACCATTTTTTAAAAAGTCAAACAAGGGTATAAATGAATTTAACCCATATTATAGTAAATAGTAAAAAATATTCAGAATACGTTTTTATGAAAAATGGATGTTTATGATAAAGAGGTACCAGTAGATAATCACATATAAACAACCTGAGATAATGAAGAGATTTTGAAATTAAACCTTATCTTGTAATTTTCCTTGGTCAAGGGTAGGTTAAAATCATTTATAATGGTGACATAATTTTTACTAAATTATAAAATAATCATATAAAATAATATGATATCGTATATGATCTTTTAACATTGCCCTGTCAATAATATTTTAATATTATCATCATTTCGGGTGTTAACGAATTCATTTTCCTTTATATTATTTGTTATGGAGTCATATTTGTTATGGATGGGATGTTTCTTATTCATATCCATAATTATATCAAGTCTTTAAACATAATTTTTGATAATTAAATAAAAATTAATCTTGAATGGATACCATGGGGAAGGAATCTCATCGCGTTCGTGGAGACGGTAATCTGTACGTACGCACGATCGACAATATCATTAATTTAATATTAAAATAATATATAATTTGATGGTATATCATATATAAAGAATCATTATCATGTTATATTTATTATTTAATCAATTACACATCTTTATTATACCCATATAAATAATAATGTGCCGAATAACAATTACCCCACGACGTGGAGACGGTAAGCCATACGTACGCACGTATGGTGACATGTCATTCAAAGGATAGATAGAATAATGAATATGATTGTACCATATTTATAATAACATCACAATATATAGAAGATACTGTAGTTATTATTTTATAATTGAAATAACAAAGAAACAGGATGTGGAAGAAGAAAAGAATTTGAAAGAGCTGATGAAATATTTACCTCTTCTTCGGGTTCTTCATTTTGATTTGATCAAAAGAGCTCCTTAGGTTGGATTTCTGACTAAATGAAGGCCTCTAGGATAAAATTATTATAGTTTATAGGGTATTTGAGTAGGGGTTGTCTGAGTCAAAGGGCTTTTATGGTGTGAATTAGAGAGAAGGGGGAGTGCCCTTTTATAAGAGGGGTGAGGGGCACCTTAGGAAAATCTAGAAAGATTATTTTATATTAAAAACATTTTCGATTTATAATAGCTAAATAATAGATTATTTAAAGGATAAGGTGGGGATTGGTAGAAAAATACTCAATCAATAGGTTTTAGATAGGATTGGGTCACTATTTTAACTTTATCTTTTAGATTTAACTTTTTGTAAAATAGTTTAACATTTACCATGTCTCTTTTTATTTTTATATTATATGGTTAATAAACGTACAATATAATTTCAAGCGAACCCCAATTTGTTAATTAATGATACACCTATCATTATATAAGTTTTTTGGCCGATCCATATATTTTTAAAAATAGAATATGAATTAATAATATGATATTTCTTTTAAAAACACTTTTATGTCAATTATAACACTATTTGGTATTTTATTTTTTCTAAATTCATAACAACATTATTACTTCGAAAAAATTAATCTATCAAACCCTAATATCTTTTATTAAGCCAGAAAATATGTTTAATTCATAATAAGTCTCAAATTAAATTTATTTGAATATTCATAATATTAATTATTATAATATTTCATTAATATGGTAATTACTACATCATCATTGTGTCATAAAATAATTTACTTATTTAATGTCTATAAATTATAAAGAAACACCAATTATGTAAGAAATAGTTTTATATTTATAATGAATATTTATAGTCTAATTTATCTTATGTATAACCATATAATAAATTTTTTAGTTATCAAACATTGATTTTAACTCTTTTAACTCTTCTTTGAATTAAATAATAATAAATGTCCTAATCTAATCCTTGTGGACCAAAAGGATCATATTTTATTCCTATGGTTGTTATTGGTCGAATTAAACTTATCTAATAGAATTAGGACATTTGTTAGTATAGTAATAATATCATTTTTACCCTTAATTACTCTATTCAGTTATAACCGTTGTAAATGAAAGAAAAAAGTTACTATTCAAAAAAATTATTTTCATCTTATTGAACAAAATTTTACTTACTAATATTAACCATGTCTCCTGGATTTTTGAAATTCAACTCACAAAAGTGGTAAAATTATTTTTTTTTTGAATTCGCAAATTCTCCTAGGATGTGGGTAAAAGACGGTGAAAAGTTTTATAAAATTTTTATATATTTAAAATGTTTATAAATTAAATCCAATTAATTACATTGAATATATATAGGTATTATGCATCAATTTTGACCAAAAATAAATTTAAATAAAATAAATAATTATTTAAATATAAATTCAGTTTTAAACTATAACATAGTGTTTTTCTCTGTTCATAAAAAATTGAATGTTTTCAGAAAAATAAAAAAAATTCACTCTAGGCTAATTTCAATATTCCGAATCAAAAAATGACTTCCATTTTGAAAGCTAAAATTTATAAAATTTTACAAATTTGGTATTATTATTCATAACGACTAGTTGGATTGGTTGTGGTGTGTTAGAACTCAATGTTGCATGCAAAACACGCTACTCTATTATTCAAAGAAAATCGTACCACGGATGTTTGGGGTGTTACAATGGAACTGTTTTATTAAACCCATTTCTTCCAAATCACGATGTGCATTAACATGGTCCTTTCATTTTCCATTGAAACCTAAAATCGTCTATAATATATTATCAAAAACATTTTTTTCAATGTTCATGACATCCAAATTATGACTTAGAATGTTAGTTTTCCAATACGAAAGACTATAAAAAGCTATTCCTTTTTCAATTGTGACTATGCTGCCTACCCATAGCATGAATATGATGTAATGGATGAGCCACAAAATCCTTAATTTCATATACTGTGTGGTTGTTTGCTTCCTAAATTCGAGATAACATTTCGATTACTGTCATGATCTTTGGTGTTGGGTCGAACTCTCTAGAACCATCCAATGACACGCTGTACTTTCTGAACATGTTCTTAGATGGAGACAATGTTTGTGACGCATTTAAGACCATTTTTGGAATGTTTAAGCCATAAATATTATTTTACTTTTATTGCAACAAGGGAAAGAAAATTCCCTTGTTGTACTCTAGCCTGATAAATTTGTATAAGCCAGGAAGTCATTGATTTTCCACAATAAAGCATCATGCAGTTTGAACATTTCATTCGTTTCAAATTCATAAGTCATCACACCATCACCCAAAAATTCATTCCACTCATCAATCAATGGCTGAAGGTAAACATCAATCTTATACCCCAGAATTTTAGGTCCCTCAATAATGGTGGAATGTAATATAAATTGTTGCTTCAAACTACGCCACAGAGGATGATTATATGGAACCAAAACCACGGGTCATGTGCTATGAGTTGCACCAACCATAGACTTGAATGGATTGAAACCATCTTCTACCAACCCTAATTGGACATTACACACATCTTTAGCAAAGTCGGGAAGTGTCATATCAAAATCCTTCCATGCATGAGAGTCTGCCAGGTGGGATAACATATCACCTTCTTGAATTTTTTCTGCATGCTAGGTCATTAAATTACAAAATTTAGATGACATAAAAAATCTTTTCAACCTCGGTTTAAGGGAAACGTAAAGCATTTGATTTACGGAAATTAGTTTCCCCTATATCGCAATTAGACTTTGGTGAGTCCGATTTCTCTTGTTCTCTTTCAACCTAGAAGCGCCACAAACCATATAGATATCCACATGGGCAGTTTCCTTTCTAAATAACATACAATTTTTTGCACATGTATCTATGGTATCATATGTAAAACCTAAGTTCTCTGTCAACTTACGAGCGTGGTAATACGACTCGGGAATCATAGCGTCGACATAGAGAACCTTTTTCAATAACACCAATAGCATGCCTAATGATGTGTTTGACCACCGATTCAATGACTTAAAATGCAACAACTCCATGATAAATGAAATTTTTTTATAAGAAGTACATATAGGATATAATTCTATTTTTGCATTATCAAGTGATTCATAAATCCTCCTCAAATCCCAATCTGCACTAGAGTAAAGATTTATCTCACCGGTATCAAGATTCTGGATTTCAATGCCTTCAGGATCCATCCCACATACCATTTTTGTAGGCATTTCAGGCAATGGATTATTCATCCTTACATCAACATCCATCTGAACTGCATCCCTATTTTGAAGAAAAAGACATAATCTTCTCCAAGATGAGCCCAAGTATTATAATTTTTCATATATCTATTAATGAATAGGTGATCCCTCACAATATCTTGTGTGAATTGATATATGTTAGCACATTTTCTACATGGAAAACTAATATATTCACTTTGAAATCCTCCAGTGAACTCAATAAACTGCGTAATTCGATTGAAATATTATTTAGACGTTCGATTTGGAAGACCAATACAACTCTTATACATAATAATATCTGTATAACAAACATTTACACAAGACTTATTACATGCATTTTTGATATCAAATATATTTAAAATAAATACTAACCAGTGGATTGTTGACCATTGATAAAATAATCAAATTGTATCTCTGAATGATAAACAATAGAATAGATATTGGAATGTAAGTGAAAGACCATGTCATCATCGTTATTTGGTATGGAAAATCTAATGATAATTCTATATTCAAGAGTCCCTAATCATATTTTGACCAAATATTGAATACTTCACTCAAGAATATGTACAATCTTCTCAAACTCAAAGAAATTGTATCATTGTAAAATTAATGTCTCACTGCCTCTTGGATTCACACTACCTTTGTTCCATCAGAGGCAGTACAGAGTAACCATCAATGATAACAATAAATCTCTAATTTATAGAAAACTAACTAATATATATCCAGGATGACAAAAAATATATACAATTCCAAAACAAAAAATACCAATCTATCATGACTTGTGTTATCTCAGTCCAATCTTCATGGAACATACATCATCTTATCATGCTCCCCGTTAAAGGCTACTAAGCCACAATAAGTACACCTGTAACATTGGTACCATGCATAGAGCAACAAAATATAAAATATATACAAATTATGTCAAATTGAAACATGGAATATCATATAGATGAAGAACATATAATATTAATAATAACATATATTATCAAAAACACACATATGTGATCAAACTCAAACAAGTGTCTCATGGGATATGCAAGCACACACATGTGGTTAAACCTCATACATTTTCTCATGGGATACACACAGAAAGAGACATGTGATAAAACTGAAGAATGGTATACATAAAATAAAAACACAACATAATATTAATTCAGTGAACATATACATGGACTCAAAAATTATATGTAACTTCCAATACTCAAGTAAAGTTTGATGTCACACATACACACACTGTCAGGACACATTGTTTCATATTAAAAGAAGCCCGTATACACATGAACATCCATTTCCATAGTTTTTATTCACAGATAATATTCATATAATGTTCATGCATACCAAATTTGTGCTCTAAATTGTCCAAAATGAAAACTCTTATACAGAAATTAGGGAATACCTGATTGCGCTATAAATATGGAAGGTAGGGGAGCCGAAGGCAGTGTTGTGAGGGAGAGGAGAGGCGGCGGAGGGGAGCTGGAGCCGTAGGAGGTACGACGAAGGAGGGGACAGGCTGCGGCGACAACAGAGAGCTAGAGGAGGAGACAGTGAGGTGGAGATAGTGCAACGAGGGTGGGACGATGAGGGAGGGGACAAAGGACTACGAGAATCCAGAGCGGACGGGCAGAAGTGGTGTGGGGATGGGCAGTGGCTGTGTGGGGAGGGAGGGGACCGGGAGGCAGCGGTGAAGCAAGGGAAGGGACGGTGAGGGAGGGGACTGACGACAGTAGTGTGGAGAGGGAGGGGATGAAGAGGGAGTGTTCGGGGGATGGTGGGGATCCAGAGTAGAGGCTGTTGAAGGGACAAGAGATATGAAGTGTGGGGGTGGAGGGTGGTGAAAGAACGAGGGACGAGGGACATGCAGAGGGCAGAGGGCAGCGAGGGGAAGGGGATGGAGGACAGCGGATGGGGGACGTGTGATGGGGGTGGAGGGTGTCGAGGGGATGGGGGAAGCAGGATGGGTGGTGGGAAGTGAGGGGACAATGGATGGGCGACGAAGAGGGGATGGGTAGGGGAATCGCAGGGGTATGGGAATCAGGGGGAGGGGGTGCCGATGGGGTTTTTTATGCAATACCTTGCGACCGCCTTTGGCGGTCACCCTTATCAGGGGGATTCAATGCCTATTTATCTAGTAGTGGCACCTCTGTGCATCAATAGGTCTCATGAGACAATTAGTCATGAAATTGGATAAGGCCTTTCCCAATTTGATATATGGGTTTGGACGAGGCCTTAATCATTTTTAGATGTCTTGGCCGAGGCCTTGACAAAATGTTTCAGAATTTTTGGTATTATACATTCCTTCATTATAAAAATAATATCAATGCTTCATGTGGTTATTTGACTAGTACAATACTCATGACTATGTTTTAATACTGAAATATTTACATAGATTATATTTTATCCACAATGTTTACATGTTTATTTTTTGTAAAGGTATTCATTTTTAATTATTCACCATTCCTATTGTTTATGCTATCTTCCTCTAAATTGCTTTCCCTTGCTGAGAATCTGAGCTCACGCCTTTCTATGTTTTATTTTCCCTGGATTTCCAAGAATTGTGTTGATATTGATATGCAGTGTTAAGATAAAAGGGAATAATGTCGTTTTCAAAGAACTATCTATGATGTATTTTATGTATGAAATTGTAATGTGAAGTTAATGTATGTAATATATTTCCATGGGTGATAAACTGATCAGTCATTCGAGACATGATTCCTTGTATAAATCAAACGATATGTAATAATGCACCAACTCTGGGAAACTGGGGTCACAATGTTACATTTGAACATTTTGGATTGTATTTGAGACTTAAGATAAAGTATTTTTTGTCTCAACTTTCATTATTGGGACATATATAAAGTTATACAAATATATTCGTTTATGAGGTGTTTATACATACAATTTTGAATGTAATATCATTAATTAATTTATTTTAATTATTTTTATGTTTCATTAAATGTTATTTTCTCATAGGGATTGAAATTAAAATTTACCAAATATGTAATGTTTTTTTGTTACAATATCAATATTTATTGACATTTTATGCTTATGTTTGTGAAGATAAAATATCATGAACGATATCTAAATAAAATTTTCAATTTTATTCACCACCCGTTATTTCATGATAATACATTATTTCCCTTTATTTTTCATCTCTTTATATATATAAAAGTAGAAAAACATTTAAGAAAAATCATCTATATTTCTCTCTTTAGTCCAAAATCCTCTATTTTTCCGATACCATTTTTTATAAAAATGATTAAAAAAATGTTTTCAAAATTAATGAAATTAGTTAAAAAAATACATTTTTTATGTATGTTTAAATTATTTACAAAAATTCTTGATAGGAATCATCTTTATTTTTCAAACAATTCATGTATGGATGTTACTGAAACTGTGTAAAGAATATTTGTTTCAACACGTATAACATGAATGGAATTCTCCACCACAATTACAAAAAATTTCTTTTAATAATTATATTAAATCCTACAATTATAATTTAAAAGATATTTACTTTTAAAAAACATTATGACTCAAGAACGTTTTTTCAAAGTGGAATGTTATTTTCCTCAATAAATGCTCAATTTTTTATTTGAAAATTGTTTTCCATTTCAGATGACATCCTTTGATTCTACCTATGATTTATTAGGGATATGATCAACCTATAAAATTCTTATTATTTCTCTATGTGTTTAATATTTATGATGAAAATACTTCTATAAAACCCTTTACTATTCTCTGGTTTATACTATTAAAAATTCGTATGAAACAAAATTCATTTCATGGGATATTCTATGATGAGATTATTAAGTGATTTTTAAAGAGTACCATTTCCATATTTTATGATGTGATGAAATGTTTATAAAACACATTTATTTTCATGGGTTATGATATGATGAATTTCTTATGATCTTTTAGCACACATGTGAATGTTTTTTATTATGTGATTTGTGGGATATATATATCAATCCATTTCATTGGGTAATGTTTTATATCTCAGAAGATAGATAGGATTGGGATGTTGAGGGAACTACGTTCTGAAAGTGTTTTATTCAACGATGATGGTATTAAGAGTAAACCTTGACTACTATGATGGTTTTGGGAGTAAACCCATCCCACAATGATAATCATCACAAAGATCCTTTATACTTTGGAAGTTATTTTCCATGCTTATATGTATGCCAATATTTTATGTATTATTTATATTTTATGGTATTATGGCTCATGTAATTTTATTTTATTATGATTAAAGTATTATGAACTTCCAATATTGTTTCCATGAAATAAGATTTTGACCTTTCATATAAAGGCTGTTCTTTTCACATTTTATGCACATGATCTTAATCCCTTATTCTCGTATTATGTTTATGCATCTCACTTATTTACCCTTATTGTACATCATACCTCGTTGTTTCTTATGATTCATTTCCCCATGTTATGAAGAAATGTATTATTTATGAGATGTCTAAGAAGGATTCTAGTTATAATGAACAAATGAGAGATAACATAACTTACTTATAGATAAATGTTTTATGTCTCCATGATTCTAAAGGAATTATACCTTTATGATCCTCAAGAATATTCTTTCATAATGTATTGAATAATCATCTAAAAGTATGTAATATATGCATATTAAAATTCTGGCTTGCAATAATTTTCTTCTTTAGTCAATTTCATATTATATATACCTTTAACTAGTTTATTACTAAGTAGAAATTATAATTGTGGGGACTCAATTTATTTAAGGGGGGGATAATGTGTCCCACTAATATTTTACAATATTTTCATTTCCATTAAAACCATATATATTAAATATATTTTTCCACACAAATCCTAGAAAAATGGTATACTTTTATAAAATAAAATAATTTAATTATTATAATATAGTCGTTAAATTAGTGCCTATAAAAGGAACAATTTTTGGAAATCTATAAAGAATATGGAATGAAATAACACTGGGGAGTGGTAGTCCCCCTGATGAAGTTCATTACTTTATTTATAGATAGAATGTATCATCACAAGTAATTCAAATAATAAAGCCAAATTTTAACTGCAAAAATTATGGTATGAGTGGAATCATATATGGGAGACATTCAATCTCATGGAAATTACTAGAAGATCTATGCTCGAGGAATTATAAAATGTTATTACCACCGAATAATTCCTTATTCTTAGATCTTACACATAGATCCTGAGGAAATTTATAACTATAAATAATAATGATTTTTTTATTATTAATGTAAAAAGTTACTTATCAAAGGTATTATAAATATTTAACATTTTTACTTTAAAATAAAAAGATAATTTGTTTAATAAATTACTCGAAAATTTAATGATATCATTTTAGACATAAAATGTAAATTTTTTTCAAAAATTAGACTTCCATATACATTGTTTTTAAGAAATATTATATATATATATTATTGATATAAAAATTATAACAACAATTTATTTTTTAATTAATTGGCAATAATAGTTAGAAAAGATTATATTTTTTTAAGAAATAATTTATTTCCTATAAAAAATGTATTCAATAAATTTTTAAGATTTTATTTAGAAGTTAAAATTTAGAAACTAAATATTTCCAACATAAATGAATTTTTTTATTTCAAATTATAAAATTATCAAAGGATAAATTATTAATATATTATATAATAAATGATTTTTACTTGAATAGTAAAAAAATAGTTTTCACATAAAGTGAAAAATTAATAACCATATAAAAAAGAAATTAAAACAAAATAAAAATATAAAACCATTTTATTGATAAAAAATTTATCATTTATTTGATATTATGTGTTTAAAAAAATAATATTTTTAATTCATAAAACATATGTATAACATTATTAAAATTACGAAATATTTTTCTAACGAACAACTTTGGAGTATTTATTTAAGTATTAACTAGGATTAATTTGGTGTGGGATTTAATTAAAAGTTTTATAAATTATATTTCATTAAGAATAATTTATTTAATGGGATTTAAATCATTAAAATTTATTATTTTTTCCTCAAAAAAAATTTATTCTTAAAAAACTAACTTTTTCGAAAAACGGATTTTATGCATAACATTTAGTAGTGTAAAAATTCTTTTTTCATACACACATAAATTTTTATTAATGAAATTTATTTCAAATCTAGAATCATTACATCCAAATAATGAAATATGTCTCATTTTCTTATAAGGAATTAAATGTAAATTACATTATGAAAAATTAATTACCATAGAAAAAACAAAAAACGGTTTAATTGAATAATTTAAATGTGAAAGAAAATAAAACATGATTAAAATAAATTTTTTAATGAATGGTTGAGAATTTATCAATCATACATGCCCACTACATTATAATACACTTTGGATATCTATGTGAAATATCATCTCATTTTATATTTACAATTTATATTTATAAATAATAAATTGTCTACACATTTAAAAGAACCTCACCTACACTCCAATTCTCCCCTCATATTAGAGATTTGTCATGGGAAAAACTTCTACCCTTGTATATCCTAAAAACCTTAATTTTATTCTAAAATCCATGGGCAATCTAATATACCATGATTCATATCCTTTACATGTTACCAAATAAAAATATCCAAAGTGCAAGTTAGTGTTCACGAAAAAGCTCTCAAAATTCTATTCTTCTTATACGCCATCAAAAAAATTATATACATGAATGTATGATAAAATTATTATTAATAATAATACAAAATATTATTATAATAATAGAATAGAAATTTTACACCTTCCTCCAAAACAATCCAAAAAAATGGTGGCATAATACATACATAGAGACTATTTCTTCTATGAACTACATGTTTGATATTTCATCGTCACATTAAATATATTTTTGTAAAAGTAAATATAATGTTTTATTACTATATTTATAAAATTAATAGTATTTTAAAATTATTTTCCATTTCTTATATTTCTCTTCATCTATAGAAAAGAAATGAGCCACCCATTTGTACATGCAAACTACTGCCTCCAAAAACATGACATATTTTTTTAACATTCATTTTCATTATTTATAAAAATATCCTATTAATTGATTAAACTATATTAAAACATCTATATTTTAACATTATGATTCTTTAATAAATATATTATGCTAATGGAACTACATTTTAACAATACTAACAAATATAATATATCTTGTCCTTGTTTGAATTAGTATTACCACTATAAAGAGAATACTATAAATTTCTATAATGATTAAATAACAAAACATAATTAGTTTTAATATTGTAAAATTATAAGTAAATAATGATTATTTTGTTTCAAAATGTCAATGGTAATATCTATCTACTTATTATGTTACCCACCAAAGTTAATGATAATCAAAAAAATATTGTCACCAATTTCATTTTCAAGAACTACAAGAAAATCGTTAAGAAATAAAATTAGATCATTATAAATAATTGAAAAAAATAAATTATAGTTCCTTAAATTAATTTGAATTTATTGACTTTAAAAATATCAAAATTAATCAACAAAGCCATTATGAAACTAGTCCTAAACAAAAAAAGAAAACTAATAACATACGGTGATAAAAAATAAAGATGAATAATATATTAATAATAGAGTAGTGTAATTGAAGCCCATAAAAGGTTATTAATATAAATAAGGTCATGATATATGTTATTAGTAATACTATCACTGTTATTAAATATTTCATATAGTGTTTCAACTATATGGGATAAAGGTAATTTTTTCTCTCTCTCAATTTTCTATTCCATGAGACATGTTTGACATTCCTCATCATGTTATCTTTTATATGTAGAATAAAAATAATTTTTTATATGTCATATCATGAAGTAAAATATTTTAAAGTTAATTTAAGATAAAATCCATGATATCTCTTTAAAGGGGGTTTAATTAATACTTGCACAATCTATAAATGTTCCATCACAAATCTAATTAACAAATAGTTATTTCTCTTTTACGATATGCCAACCATGGAATTTGTACACTTTTATATCTAAAAACAACATCATTTTATTATGTTTTGAAAATTATTGTTTTTTACCTATATTATTAAAATTTAAATTTCCCCTTGTTTCATAGTTTACCCATTATTAGGAAAACTAATGCGAACTCTCATTTTCTGTTAAATATATTTCTCATCCATGTCAATATCCATTGGAATCTTTTGTAGGTTTTTATATTTATGTCTTAATTATTTATATTGTTATTTTTTTACTATTTGGATTTTAATTAAAATTTATTGAATTAAATTTTTAATTGTTTTTGTTTGGGTCATTTTCTATAATGTGTTAATAGAATCTCTTTTAAAATTTTATATGTGAACACATATTTCTACCACATTTGATTTCTCTATAAAAAATTCTATATATGTATGGTTCATTTATAAATGTGAATATTATTTAAATATGTTCATAAAATATATTTATTTTAATAATTTTTTTCTAAAGGTCAATGTCATTTCTAATTTCAAAATCAATTTCCCTAATGCTCCAACAACCTGTTTTTCATATATGTAAATATCTTTTGAAATATTTTATGGCTGATTATGGATATTGTTAATGTGATACTCTTCACTTTATTTATTTTTATAGATTATGAAATCTTTATATCTATCAAAATAATGGTCAATATCTACTCTTTTATTGCTTGATCCAAAAATGTATATAATTGTTTTTATTATAATTTATTTCCTCATCGAATACCCTATAATACATTTCCTTATTTTATGGGTGTTGACATGGATACCCATATATTTATTTACTAGGGAAATTAATGAATAAACCATATACCTTTTATCTATATGGTTTATATATCATTTATATCATCATATGAATTAAATTAAAGTAACCAAATATGTTGCTAAATATGTTTGGATACCCACTTATATTCCCTGGATTTATCTTTTGTGATTATTTTTGGAATTATGAATTATGAATTTATGTAATTCCTTATAAAAATTTCTTGAAACCCATTTTCTTCCCTTGGGTTCTTTACTAAATAATTAATTATTTTTTATGTAGTATATATATCAACGGATGATGAAGACTATGGTATGATATCACCCTATAATAGATATGTTAAATTTTTAAATCTCATGATATATTTATATAAAATAACAATTATGTTCTATTGTATGTGTGGTTGTAAATATGTGACTCTTGAAGGTGATGTGTACATAGGTTAAATAATATTTCCCACCACCATTGGTTGAAGTGTGCGACTTGTGTAGGTGATGTAATGTATTCTATTTTTTTCAAAAGTTCATTATTATTATATTTTTCATAATCATGTTACATTTATATTCCTTATGAATATGTTTAGGCTCCTAGTAACGTGTTTATTATTTTATGAATCAAAATTAATTTTTTTTTCATAGTATATATATTTCTAATGAGTATTTATATTATTCTATAATGACATTTTAAGAACTATAATTGTATAATGTTCATTTTAATAAGATATTTTTCTTTTGTGTATGTTTTATAATTTTATTATGATCTAGGCCTTTTTTAAATGTTGTTATGTTTTCCCTCACTATGAATTTGACATTACCCTATTATTTAGTTTCCATTCCCCATAAAGCAATAACGATTATATTTTATGGGAAAACTTCAATGATTTATAGTGTGGATAAATTATAAAGAGATACTGAAAAGTATCATAAAATAGGGGTTTTATGAATATTTATCTAAATGAAACTATACCTTTTGTTCATAGGACTTTAGGTTTATTGGGATATTTAAATTTTAACATATGAAAATTATGTAAAACTAATTGATGATTAGATTGGATCATATAATTTTTCTTTCAAATCTATAATTTAATGAAATTTTTTTAGAACTAGATATAGGAATCTATAGGTAGGTTTCCTCAACAACAATTTGGGTGTCTAAAAAGAGGTTTCTAGATACCTTACATTGGGTATCAGAATGAATGAATCCCAATTATTTCTAGACAATTATTGTTGATATAGGTATTAATGGAAAAAACAACAGTCAATATGTCTCTTATTAGTTACATAGTGAACATGTAATGTCTTATGAAAAATCAAGGTCATAGATTTACCGAAATGGGGTTTTAGGATAGTTTTTCTAAAGGATTATTGATTTGATCATCTGTTAATGGCCATGACATCAAATTATATTAGATTATGTTTTTAAATAGATGATTTCTCATCCATGTTTCTTATAAAACTTGTAAAATCCATGAACTAGATTCCTCATTACCTTAATGGTAGTGTGGATCCATCCTGAAAAACCATAATAATTAAGTATATCACCTCTATAGGTATTATGGTTCCAAAGTGAGTGATATAATAGTGAAATTTATTCCCATTAATTACATCCATAGGTCCAGTTAGGGATGGTCTATTTAATATCTATCTCTATTATCCTCATCTACTTGACATATCCTCTCCACAGTATAAATGATTCTGGACTATATGAATGTAATAACATATGATTTAGACACAATTATATAGGTTATTGAAAAAATTAATAAATAATCAATTAATCATATTTTTAGGTCCTTAATATTATTACTAAGATCAATTTTACAATGCGCGTAAATAATATTGAGTGTAATCATTAAATATTATATGTTTGGTCATAATTTATTACCATTAATACACACTATATTTTATAATATAAAAAAATTAGTCATTAAATAATTAATACAAACTAAATAAGGATATATTTATTCTTGTAAATCAGTAAATTAAAATATAAAATAAATTCCATGGACTGTCTATGAATTAGATTGAAAAATATGTTGATTTTGAACTTCTCAAATAGATCTCTACTCAGACTGTGGAGATAAATAAATTTTAATATCACGTTTTTTTTATGAAAATGTAATTGAAAATACTATAATACAGATTTAATTTATGAGAATAAAATTTCATGGAATGTTGACATAGATTTAGTAGCTGTATATTTCTGTTAATGTAGTTATTTATAAACTAATATATCTCAAATGATAAATTTTTCTTCTTACTAAATATAAAATCAATTCAAAAGTCATTTATGTGAGATTTTATCATTGTATTCTTTTACTAATTCTATTTTTTTCTATCAAAAATTAAAAGAAAGGCTTTACCCTATGTATGTTTCTCATTCATCCATTATGGCTAAATTTTTAATGGAATCTTTTATTCCTAATCATCAAAATTTAATTTGAAATAAATTTTTTATTATAATAAAAAGACACAAAATGAAATAATGTTAATGTAATATAATCCATATAAATATTGAGTTTAAATAGATATGATAAATCTAAATTTGAAAATACATTAGTTGTAATCAATACATTATACTTATGTCCTTCTCTCGAAGATATATAAAAGTGATCTGGATATATAGAATAAATACCATCACTATTGGATGAGTTTAGCATATTAGATTAAAAGATTATAGTAACTGAATAAATTCTATTATTATATTCCCAAAAGGAAATAAACGACCTAGATATGTTGAACATCCATGTCCACTACAATAAAATGTTTTTTATTCATATATAGGAGAGTAAATGACAAAAAATAGTTAAAATCATTAAGGGGATTATGTATAGAGGGTCTAATTCTAAAAAAATATTCAAATAACTTGAAATTAATTCTCTTTGAAATTTCATTAGATTATATGAACCAATATGTATGCATGTAATTTCAATATTCTCTCAAATTTGTCTATATCAAAAAATGTAATGAGTACGACTCGGATTTTTTAGGGAATAGTTGTGGTCACCAAAGACTTTTTATTATCCTTCATTTAACCAATTTTTCTTCTTAATTCATGATAGTTAGACTCATAGAAATTAGAAACATATATTTCTCTCATTGCACTATTTCTAGGCTATGACACTAATTTTTTTCCATCTTCACTTTGGAATTCCCAATATTAATTCAAAGAAACATAAGAAAATTGATAATATTGGAATAAATGAATTTCTCCCAATCTAATCATTATTGGTTTTCATGTATCATGTCTCTTTTATTTATCAATTTAAGGTAACTCAAGTCAAATAGAAGAGTAAGAATGTTTAAATCCAAACAGATATGACCAAATAAGGTTGTTGTTTAACTTTATATAGCCATTAAAAAAAGGGTTTTCATTGTATTGATTTTGTTAAGGTAAACCAATCATAAATTAAGATATTATTACTAATATATATTTCCTTAGGTAAATGACAATGTAATTTAAGGAAATACTACTCCAACCATGATGAGATGTGTGAAAATCTATATGAGGGATTTGAAAGCTAGATGAATTTCAACAACTTTGAAAGGAATAAAATATTGGAAATATTATAAATTGAATTTTTAGAATTTACTAATGATGAAATAATAGTGAATTGTCTAGGATAACCAATTACTAGGTTTAATGGGTTTTTTCATTACCATACCAGTAAATTGGTATGATGAGAATGATCACAGATGAAATTAAAATTAAGGGCTCTATTTTAATGTTGTCAAGGGTATGTGGGTTTAGAAGACCTTCTTCTTAGGGTAAAAAAATTAATTCGGTTAATCATAAGAAGGCATAGTAAACCGAAAATATACCATAATCTATCAAGAGGGGGGTTTTCAATATCTAATTTTCCCATTTCCAACATCCATGATATAGTTTTGGGGATTTGAATACTGAAGGTAAAAATTATAGAATATGGAAAAATAATAAGTGAAAGGTAATCAATATAATAAATATTTGAACTGACCATGATTGGGTTATTTTGAAATGTTCGGGGAATTAGTGGTAATGAAGATTTTGGAATTCATTCAGGACTATTGGTTTAGACATTTCTAAATATCCTACACTAATTGGAATTAGGACACACATATTTCTTGAAAAAATATATTACTAGTATATATTTAATTATTTAAAAAACCAAAATAAATAGGGATAAATTAATCTAATAGTGTGATTATATAGATTTGAAATATGTAGATTTTTGTTAATAGGAAATCCCCATGTCTCTATATATTGTGGAATAATTGGAATCAATCCCTGCATAGTTATTAGAAATAAAAAAAATTCTTACTCGCAAACATTTTTAATGATGAAAAACATAACATGAATTTGTAAACCAACCTATTATAATATTTAAGGAAAATTGGGTGAGAATTAAATTTTTCATTGGTTTCATGATAGATGACCTTTAAATAACTTTGTATCCAACATATTTATAATTTTTTCCACATATAGTTTGGAAAGTGGTCACTGTATAAATATGACTCATACAAATGGGTAAATTAAATGGTTTCATCCTACTAGGGGACTATGGGAGGATACTATATTTTTTTTGTGAATTAACAAACACTACAATAATGTAATTAGACCAAGGCGATGAGTATTTACATTGAGCCTAAGACTAGTGGCCCAGATGTCTCTTCATATCATTGAAGAATATAAATAAATCAACATATAGTTCATGTAAAAGGATATAATTATATATTTGGATCATATGTTGGAGGAATAAAGTGGATCCATATTATTATAGGTTTGTTAGATAAAACTCACTATGAATGGGTAAAGTCATAATATACTAAAATGGTGTTCAGAATTTGGTTGAATACAATTTTTGGTTTGGTTTGTTGTAGGAAAATAAAGGATCCATTGCATATCATGCAATAATAATAATTAAACAACATGTAGTATTAGAAATCTCATAATTTATTATCCTATAATAGGCCATTGTATGGGGTAAACCATATGATAATAATATTAAATAGATAAACCCCTCATTTTAGTGAATCTAATTATATGAAAAAGACCACTCCATGTGATTTAAGGGTCATGTAGAATGGATCTTTATGTTATTTTATTTAACATCTTATATCATGGAAAATGTGTTATGTAGTTACATTCTATATAATTTGGACATTGGTTCCATGAAACATGATTTCTTAAAATGAGTAGAATTTTGGCATGTAGTTTATGTTCTTTCAACTATGACCTAATTCTACTTATTTTAAATTCATATAGAATGGAATTTGGAAAACCCTATATGAATCCATGTAATTCATTTATTTAAAACTTTGCATTAGTGGCGGGTATGATATTCAATCCATCCATTTTGATAAAGAACACACTTATTTGGAGTGGACCTTGTGTATGATATATGGTCATTCCAATCTAATCTGTAATTTTGGGGTATTTATTAATTGAATCATGATAATTCTAAATGATTGTACCAATTCCATATAGATTAATTGTAATAGGTATCGTTTTTTAATTCTTATTTTACACCATTCTGATGGAATTCAATTTCATGTGACATTTGAAGGATTTTCTCACCAATCCTTTATAATTGATTGAGAAGAATCTAAGACAATTCATATTCAAATAATTAATCATAAATAGAAATTTAAAGGAAGGTAAGTTAAACAAATATTAGAATTATCTATTTTTTCTCATATACAAGTGAATATGGGGTCACCTATTTAGAAGTACATATTATATTACTATAATCCTTCAACACATAAAATATTTTTTAGGATAGACGACTAGTCCTCATCCACTATATTTTTAAGGATGATGGAAAATGCCTTAATAAATTTATTTTTCTATCAATTTTGAACTTCATGATAATGGGATGATTTATTTATAATATAAGTTATAATATTTTTTCAACTTCGTCATCTTATAGTTATAAATATTGGTGTTATTTTCCATTTGAATTGTGTTAGACACATCAAATATATTAAATAAAAATTATTTAATATAATTAATTATATCTCATTTCCCAAAATCATTTATATATATTTATTAACCCATTTTTAGATGATATTGGTAACACTAAGGACTAGAATTAACTACCCTATTGTGGTTGTATATTATAGAACTTTAACATTTATCACCCAAATAGTAAATAACTGAGATCATTTGGTAGTATGAAAAAATATGGGGGTTCTGGAATGTTGTTTAAATATCTATGAAATACATAGAACTACCAATTTAAATTCACGAGAGCACATATAATTAACATCCAATAATATCCAAATAAGAAATATTACAATAGGATCTCTAAATGATGAGCACTGAAAGCATCAGTATAGACCTCACCTATAATACTGAGGTTTCTTCCTCCTTTGCTGAACCTAAGTATGTAACATTGAATGGCTCATTTTATTGTGATTTTTTATAGTTAAAAACTCATAATCTAAAAAAACATACCCTCCAATCTATGAATTTTTTCCTTAATAACACAATTATTTATAAGTTATCCCCATTTTAGGATATTCTATTATTAGATATATACGATATAATTTCATACATAAAACTCTTTAATGAAATATTTATACAAAATATTGTATTGATAACATTTTCATAACCTTAAAATTTTTGAATTTATAGAATTAAGAAATCCAATATATAAATACCCCATAAATTTTATATTTTATCCATTTATCAACTAAAAAACACATTTAATTATACACTTACTTCATTCAATACTAAATTACCTTATCCAACACAAGATTTATATATATTTCAATTCATACTTAATCCATACAAATTTTTCTTTTTGAAATTTTTTGATGAGCATAAAACATATTAATGGGTACAATAGAAATATGAATACATGTTAGGACACTGAGAAGACATAAAAACTATTTAAATGTTTTCACTTTGAACATAAAATTGTGAGATAATACACAATACAATTCTATTTTCCAAAACTGTTTCAAAAAAGAGACATAATGATAAAAAATGTAAATAATTTAAATTATCATTTAAGAAAACACAGAAACTGATGATAAATTTATATCAATATAAATTCATAAGCATTTATTAAAAAATATTCATTTAGCTTTGAAAAAATTGAATCATATTTTTACATATAAAAATGATTTCTTATTTTATGAATTAAAATGGTTCCTATTAAATCTAATTACTATAAAGGAAAAAACCATGAAATCCTCATGAATAATTATATTCATATCATTCATAAAAGTCACCGATATAACCACCATTATAGCTTAATTAACTCTATTATAAAATTATAACATAATTTTTATATATTATAAATCATTACCAAATACATTGGAGGTTCATATAAGAACCGTCCATTATCCTATACGAATTTAAGTAAAAAACATAAATACAATTCATAAAACCTTGAAATTAAAATTCAATGAGTAAAAAAACTTTTCAACTCCTAAAAAGGAATTTCTAGTGTATTAATAAAAATAATAAGAAACTTCATTTAAAATTATAATAATATTTATTTTAAAATGATAAATTCTCAAAATAATTCATATTGAATTTTTTTTGACATCCATGTAAACATGAATTGGATACATCACTAAGATAAATGGATATAAAACTGGGAAAATGAATTCAGGAATAATGTATTTAAAAGGGTACTATTTTTGAAAATTTTGTAAATAATTACACATATAGAAAACATGAAAATAACTTTTTTATAATTTTAAAATGATGGAAATGAAAGATATATTATATCATATAACAATAATCAAAGTATATATAACAAATTATAGTAAAAAGTAATTATTATGAAAATAAATGAAAAATATTTGAGTCGACATCATAAAAAAATTAACGTAATGGTTTAAAAGAAATATATCTTCATTTGAATATAACTAGTTTCATATGTCATATAAAATAAATAGTAATAAAATAATATTAATTATTATATTGATTAAAATAAATTCATTTTAATTTATTTATTATTATTTCTCTTATTTTATTTATTATATTTTTTCATTTTTTTACTAAATCAATAGGGATCGTTTTGGGGTTGTACATCCAATTCAACAAAATGTGATTTGGTATGTTAAATGTGGTTAAAGTAGTAATAAAATAGTTTCATTATCACAAAACTTTCATAGATATATGTTTTAATAGTTCCATTAGAGAAAAATATTTATAGTTTGACTAATTTTTTCAAATAGGTTCAAATAAAAAAATGAGTCCTGGAATACTTGTTTTTTATAATAAAATTTTAAAATAACCATTTATTATTAATATTGACAATATAATGGAAAAATTAATTTTATATGATAATAATAATAAAATTAATATAATATTTATTTATTAAATACATTTTAGAAAATATCCATTTATGGAATTGATGGAAAAGGAAATACAACATTCAAAGAGGAGGCAGTCCGCATGTAACCTGGGTGGTGTTTTAATATTCAACTATATATGAAGAAGACATATAATTATTCTCTTATCAATATAACAGAATTTCAGTAAATTAATTATAATAATTTTTTTATTTTAGTATTTTTATAAATGATTGTGATGATGGTTAATGGGAAATAAACATTAAAGAAACACAGTTAAAATTTTACCTCTTCATTGGATTTCCTCCTTAAAGTTAAAAATTAAGCCTTCTTAAATTGTAGTTTTTCTCAGAGACACAATACTATTGGATATAAGAATGGTGTTTTGGGGAATTTTTCTTCTATATTTTGATTTATCCAGGAAGTTTTATGTGTTTGAATAGGTGGGGTGGTTCATGGATTCTTTTATAGATCAGTATGGTGAAATTTTGGTAATATTAATTTGTGAATATAATGAATGTAAGTCATTAACAAATAAATTTAATATAATATGGATAACAAATTTAAATATATATAACATGGTTGATAAATATCCTCTACATTCATTTGAGAATCATTTATTGAGATATTTTAAGGCTTTAAGAATTAATTTAAATCTTTTACATTATTTTAGAATTTATCACAGTGAAAAATATTTTCCTTGGTAAACTATTTTTAAGAATAAAAATTTAAAGATTATTTTTAACTAATTAGAAAATTTTGATTAATTTTTTAAAACAATTTTACTAATATTAAACTTCTAGTGGTGGTAAAAATTACTTATACTAAGATTATGTTTAAATCTTCAAAAAATGGGTTTTAAAAAAATCATAGATTAAGAACAAAAAGTAACTTACCCCTAAAACATGTATAATATTTATTAAAAAGAAATTAAATTTTCAATTACTAAACATGGTAGGGTTATTTTAAAAATATATAAAAATTTTAAAATTAAGGGAACATTTTACTCACAAAATTAAATGTAAAGACCCAAAAATAGTTTTAAACTAGGATGAAATAAAAATATGTTCCAAAAAGTCAAGAATAGATTTATAAATTAATGAAATTAATTTTCAAACAATTATTTTATATCTTATATTCAATTTTCTCTATAAAAATTTTTACATATTTTTTTCATTATTATATAATTATGATGTCAGAGATGTTATAATTTCTATAAATTTTTTTTTCAATATTCACTAAAAATAAATTTTTTAGAAAATTTTTGTAATACCACCATATGATAATGTTAATTTTATTAATAAAATTATTATAATAACTATATAAAATTAATATTCTAATTTTTTTAAAATTTTTATTCAAATATAAGCATATAATAAATGGAAAATGTTTATTTAAAACAGAACATATTTGTTTTCCAATAAAAAACCATGTTATTTTTTCACATCGTGAAAACATTATTTATAAATATAATTTTTATAATTAACATCAATATCAATTTATATCATATTTTATAATTTAATAAATAATTTTTCAAAATAAGTAATCATTTTAAGTAAATTTACATAACATTTAAACAAGACATCCCATAAGAGAAGAAATAAACATAGTAATCTTAATTTGGTTATGATTATTGAATATATTTTATAAAATCATTTTAAACATTATATTGAAATCAATATGAGTTTAAAAAATATATATATATAAATAAATAATAAATAATATTAATAAATATTAAAAGTGATATCTTATTAAAAATACCATTATTTTTACATTTTTTACCCCACAATGGAATTTTTTCCTAAGAATTTTCTCTAATGTTCATAGATAATGGGTTCATGATGTTTTGAAAAAGCATGAGAAATTATCAAAATCTTTTTTAAATGATAAAAGAGGAAAAATTAAATGTTAATTTTTTATTGAATCCATAATAATGGAACCTTAAATGAAAATATTTGTAAAGATAATAACTGTTGAGTGGAAGATGAAATAAATAAGTAAGTGGAAAGAAATACCATTTATGGTTTTTAAACTATTTTTTTCTTTTATAAGACTCATACTTTTGAATGAGTTTCTATGAATTTCCGTGATATTTGGTTAATGTTTTCTAGATAATCCCTGAAATATTAACCATTATTATTTTTAGAATTGGAGAATTATTTTAAAACTGATATAGAGTATTTAAGAAACCATTCATAATTGATTTCATTCCATTTAATAAGCATGATTTCATCCTTTTCTTGTTCATTTTGATAATTTATGTCTATTTCATCTCTCTCTCCAAAATTTTAATATCTTAGATAAATTTTTCATGAATGAAGCACAAAATTAAAATATTAAATAATCATGAGATCCACTAAAGAATAACATTCCTCCTGGTATTCTTTGACAAACTCAAAAGATTAAAAATAAGAAAAATTTAATCACATATTCCCCCAAAATTAACGTAACATTTATCCATTAACAACATTAATCACACATAATTTCACCTTGTATACTGATATATATACCCCAGTTATATATTCTCTATAATTATGCTATTCATTTCCATAAATTACATGAATATTCCGACCATAGAATCATATATATATATATATACTAGTAAAAATTAATTCAATATTTATACCTCATATAATTTCAACCATGTTGACAAAAAATTACATACTATCTAAAAAATATACCATTATATTTTATTTTTCTAAAAAATACATAAATAATTTATAAGAAATAAATATAGTCAAATTGTTAATAATTCGATTTTCAATCCCCAGGGTTATCTATTCCATACAACTTAATTTAAAAAATATAATTCCTTATTCTATTAATTAAACATAATTACCTCAATGAGTATCAATATTATAGATACTTGGCTCTAAAACCACTTATTGGATAGAAATTTCTATGCAAATGAAAAACAAGAAGAGGGGTGGGGGTCAATTGTAAGTGTAAGAACTTCCATTTTAACCATAAAAGTGTTTAGTTAAAAAAACTAAAACTATAGGAATTCAAAAAACCTTTTATAAAGAAAAATGGATTCTCCCTTGGTTCGGATTAAAAAGATATCATAATCAGGTTGATTCCAATATGTATTACACATTCCATATTTTAATGTATTCATAGTAAGTGTGGTGAGTATCGTAATCACAATGGTTACAATAATCAATGTAAATAAAAATAATGATTCTATCATGAAGAGTACAAAATCGTACTACATAATTGAATAATCATAGTCAAATATGTCTTAATCACAATGTAATTCAAAAGAATCATATTCAAATCCATTATGATAATCAGAATACAGAATAAGAAAATGGGTATATAAAATATTCCACTTTTACTATAATAGCAACAAAAATGAGATTCAAGTAAATGAATAGAACTATATTAACCCAATGAGTAGGGTATACAATAACATAGAATAAAATTAACTTCATTTATACATTCAAGAATGTATGTCTTACCCACCCCAGGGTAAGCCCTTGATATGATTATCGACATCGTTTTGTCTGTATGTCCCTGACATCCCTCGATCAAGAAGGTGATCAAGACATCTCTATTGAAATACTTAGATACCATCTATATGAAAAAGATCAGTATATTTTTTTACTAATACAAGTACGCCCTCAATCATAATCATAACGATCAACATCGCAGAACGAAATAAAAACCGTACAATATTTTAAATGTTTAGAACAAGCAGTTCACAACTTATAAACAATCAAGTTTTTCGCATGTAGAAGATTTGGAAGAGGTCTCGTATAGTTATAAAATTCTGAAAAAACAACCTAGATGAATTGAAAATGGCATAGTATTTATAATATTTTATCCCAATGGACATCTTGATCCCCAGTAATCATATTTTCTCCTAAAATCATAAAGGGATTGGAGACCTGCCACTCTAACAGTCATATCGAAATTTAAAGAAATATATAAAATTTAATGAAATTTTAAAAATGATATAATATTGACTTAAAAGAATAAATTTCATTACAATACAATTATCTTGGTTCGATAAAAAAATTGAACTGAGTTTTACGATTTTTGTTATGAGATTCAGTAAAATTTATATCATTTTGAACATATTTCTAATAAGAAATACAAGACAGTGTGTATAATATTAATCAATTACAGTATGAATGATATAAATGTTATCCGGGATTGTTATGATAATCATCTAATGAATTAATACAACAATACTCAAGAGTACTATTTTTATCATAAGCACTTAGGTAAAATCTTAATAAAAAAGTATAAATTGATTTTAATGAAATTAAGTATGTTGAAATAAATTTAGACATAAAATAGTTTGTAATTGAGTATTTAAGTAAGAGTTTGGTATTTCCAAAAAATATATTATAAAAATCAAAAAGATACTTTCGAAAGCATCAAATAATATATTAATCTTAAATGTTATCTATACAATTCTTCATATGATCTAAAAATATAAATTTTTTGTCCATAAATAAATTTCCAAAAAAATACATTTTGAAAATGATGGGTAAATGTTATACCATCCCATATTCCTCCTAAAAGACAATAAATGTTCCCCAAAATATCTATATTCCCCATAGAAATACAATAACATAAGACATAAAAATAATTTATATGGAACTGAATTATGATTAAAAATAAAATTATAATCTCCTGATGGAACCTACGACTCATAGATGTTCCTCCTTTGTTTACTTCATATGATCTATTGTTATGTAATTAATAATCATGTACCAACTATATCATATCACATATAATCACTCATTAATTAAAATTTTTATAGAAAACATTTCATTAAACACATTCCAATAATGTTTTATGTTTATAGTTTTAAATAATTAATAACTATCTAACATAATAAGACCCATGAATTTTCTATTTATGGGAATGTTTCTCACTAACCAAACTCATTAAATTATATAGATTCATTATTCACATTAAACTTCTCATATTCAGTTCAAGATATCATAATCATTTATTATCATCCTTATGATTTGTGAAAAGACATTTTGTAAAAATGAGAATGAATGAAAATAATCATGGTGAATAATTGACATAGGAAACCGTGTTTGGCTATTAAAAAAGAATAAAACATTTGAAATGAATTCACATTAAATTTAGAACTATGATATTATACTCAAATATTCAACTTATTTTCTAAAAAATGTATCATAAATAAGATTTTTAATCAGTAATATAAAATGGAATTAATTTTTAGGTTTCTATAGAAAACATGAAAACCTAAAGAAAAATTAAATCTGAAAAATAGCATAAACCATCCTTTGAAAAAAAAATCATTTACTTTAGAAATGATTAAAACATCCATTTACCCAAAAAACTGATTTTTTAGTATGAATTTAAATTATTTACATAAAAAATAATTATAAGAAAATAGAAAACCATGAATTAATATTGGGGAATTATATCTATATAAAACATAAAAATATCCTTTATAATTCTATAACAATGGAATGAAATCTTCAGTTAATTTCACTATTATTTATCCTGAGAATAAATTACTTCCCACTAAATTAAATGTCTATATCTGACCAACCTAACATTATATATAATTTTCAAAAACTATAACATGAATAAAACAAATATTACCTAGAATTTACTATTCTATGAATAAAAAAATACATTTCAACCCATAAACACAACGATCATTATTTTACTTGTAAGAATAAGAAGAAATTAAATTTACATATCTATTGATTTTTATTTAAAAATGGGAAAATCACCAAAAAATAGGAATATAAAATTATTTTTAAAATAATGGAATCAAGGATAAAAATAATCATTAAGATAAATTTATATAAGGTTTGTAAAAAAATTACATCATAAACAATATAAAATGAAATACTTTTCATAATATTTGTAAATATGGACCTGTGTAGAAAATATGAAAATATGAGTCCTTAATTATTTCGAAATAAAAGTCATCGACGATATAAAATGATCTAATGCAGTAATAAAAATATATAATACATCCTTTATATCCCATAAAAATAATATTAATCTGTAATAGGTTTATTGGTGATGGAAATTTCTAGGAATCTAAAGTAAACATTTAAAAGAAAAATCTCTTACCGCAAGTAACACCTTGTTTCATACATCTTCAAAAATCATGATCAAAAAAAATATACTAATTAATTACATTAATAAAAAAAATTTAATAATCATTATCATGTTATTATTCTTTTAATATTAGATATTATCATATTTCATATACTAATTAAATAAGAAATGATCATTAAGGGTCGTTATTTCAATTCATCCAAAATAGAATTATTAGGCTCACAATAGTCATAGGAGTTAAAAAATAGTTTCATATTCTATTCATATTTATTCATATTATGTATCATCATAGTAGAAAAATTAAATTTTATTAGTTCTTCCATAATAGATTCAAATAATTAAATGTTTCTAGGTATGCTCATTTTAGTCTACTAACTTTTATAATGATCATTTATAATAAACATGATTTATATAATATTAAAATTATATTTAAACAACATAAATCATGTTATACTTATTATTTTTATTCATAAAATTCATTTTCATAACCAATAATGAATTTTTTTATGAAAAATTAAATATTTCGTTCATGGTAGTGGTAGTTACCATGTAACATATATTCCATATTCAGTTTCTAAGGTAAGGGAGTAAGGTATACAATGGTTTTTATCTCAAAATAGAAGCATTTATTTAAAGAAATGATACTGATATATTTATTTCTAGTTGACTATAGAACTTTTGGATGAGCTTCAAAAAGAAATAAACTTTAATGAGCACAGTTAAAATAATTTCCTCTTCCTTGGATATCCTCCATAAAGTCACACATTAAGAATTATTAGATTTATATTTGGTGAGAAAAAACATATAAAACTTGGGAAATATGATTTGGGAGTGGCTTAAGTATATTTCTTGTGGATAATTTAACTTTTAGGTTTTATGATAGTTGAGGTGGTGAAGGGGTAATATTATAGATGAGTGGGGTGGAAATTTTGGAATATTTGTTTCTTAAATTAATATGTTAAAGTAATTATAATGAAAAATTGATTTAATATGGGAAAAAATTTAAAATATAAAATTTTAGGGTCTATCAATCTTCTATCCACACATTTCTGCATAGTGGTTTCTAATATTTTAAGTCTTTATCCATTTTCTTAACACTTTTCCCCATATTTTCTCTATCTTAGTGACTAACTTTTACCTATATAACATATTTGTATGTCAAAAATTTAATGTATCTTATTTGAAAATTCTAAAAAGATGAATAACAATTTTAAATAATTTTTTATAGATTTTTTTCTATAGATGGGAGAAATTAAAATAAAAAAAATCTTAACTCAACAAAAATTAATTTTACAAAAATGGGTTTTTCACTATAAAAAAATCATCTACTAAAAAATCATGCCCATTATTTATTCCATTATAATTAATTTCATTATAATTGAAAAAAATTGGTATATTAAACATTTATTTTGTAAAAAACCTAAATGGAAACTTCAAACCACACAATTATAAGCTAAAAATAAAAAATAAATTTTTAATATAATAAAATATAACTTTGCTTCCAAAAACTATATCATAGATTTATAAATATAAACAATTAATTATAAATTAATTATTTTACTCCTTAAATTATTGTTTTGCCTACAAAAAATTTACATATATTTTCAATTGATTATTATATAATGATGATGTAAAAAATATAATTGTAGTTGAAAAAATTGTACATTTAACTATTCACTCAAAAAATAACCTTTTAGAAAAAATCCCAAAATTTACTCTAGGACAATATATTGAAGTTGAATCTGTAATTAATATGATTTTATCATATTAAAATTCAAAATTTTATATAATTAATATTCAAATATACTCATATAATAAAGGGAAATATGTTAATTTAAATTAGAACCAATTTATTTTCAAATGAAAAACCATAACATTGAATCCAAAATTAATAAAATTATTTATGAATACTATTTAATTTAGTATAGTTGAATATATATTTATAATATAATTAATAATTATGTAATTTTTGTAATACTTCAAAGTAGGAAGTTATGTTTTTTGAATTCTTAAGTCCTTTAAATGAAACATCGCTTAAGAGATAAAGCGAGCATAATAATATTTAATGTATTAAGAGTTTCTGATTTGGTATATAATATCATTAATCCATTATATAAAAAAAATAATGGTTTAAATAATATTTATAAATTAATAATCATGAATATTCATAAATCATGAATGTGATATTATTAAAAATAATTGGTGTGTGATATATACTGCAGATTACACAATAAACTAGTCTCAGCCGTCCCTTAAGTAGACCCCCAAACTAGACCTATATTAGGAGAAAGGGATTTTTTGTTCCCCACGGTCTAGAAACTGGTTCCTTTTCATTATGAGAACAGACTTGCGAATGGTTTCTCCCTAAATGAATGAAATAAAATTATAGTGTGACTCATTTGTAAATCGGATGTCCGTGCTAGAGATAAAAAAATAAAAAAAGACATAATATCAGGACATAGAAATTTCTGAAATAGTACTAAGCACTAAAAATCACCCTCACATTCAAAACACCCTATACTACAAGGAAATGTTTCCCACCTCGAAATTACTACTTCACCTACTAGAAATTATAGAAAAACTATTTACATATAAACTGATAACAGCCTAATTTTACAAAGGAAATAAAATTATTGACAAAATTGAAGTCAAAAGTAAAAGAACACTCAATGATACTCTAATCAACCGAACCAAGAACTTAAAACTGATATTATAATATAGAAGTGAGCACAAAAACACTCTGTTAGCCACCAAAACAAACTAAAACTAAGAAGCCACTTCTATATTAAATCATATTATTTATAGAATGAAATATAATGGAATGGTAAATGATTAATATATAGTAATAAGAATGAAGAAACCAAATATCATAAGTTTTCTAAAAAAATTTTCTATGATTCTTCTTAAATGAAATAAATCACATTGAAAATATCTTTTCCATTCCCTAAACCACTTAGTTGAAACCCAAATTTAATGTCCAATTTTAAAACCATTTCATAAATTATTCATTAGAAAATACACATTAAAAATCCACTAAGTTGTTTCAATTCATTATCCAGTTTTCCAAAACATGTGTGAAGACCAACCATTTTTAAAAACAACGCATATTGACCTGTTTTTTTTCAACATATATCAGAATAGAACTGTATCAAAAACAAATTCTATAATAATATTCAAGAAATTATAATTTCATCATTTTACATTAATTCTTAAAAAAAACCATTCTGAATCTCTTTTCCAATCCTTTAAAATGTAAACCATATAAAGAAGAAATTACACATGTAGGAACCACTATGTCAAGTCGATCAACTTGTGAAAAAAAAATCAATATCATATGTACCATGATATAAAATAATAAAAAGTAATAAAATCAATAAAAATATAAATACCATAAATATTATATAAAGTATTTTAATGTAATGTGACTAACCCTTTCTCCTAACATGTTACCATCATAGAGTTCACTCAATGGAATAACTTATAGATGTGTGTTGCATCCAAATACAACCATCTGATTAGCCATCACTCCACCATTTTGGAATCAAACCCCCAATCAAGTTATATCACGAACATGAGGGGGGTAATTGTATTTTGTGCATATCTAGTGAATACAAATTATATACTCCCAATTAGTTTTCCAGCTTCATAAGAACAATAATAATATATGTGTTCATAATCAATCAACAATATTAATCACATAAAAATATTTGAAAGTAACAAAATAGTCCCCTCCCTTTCCCTCACACGAAAGTATCCCCATAATAAAAACAAAAAATTAGTATATTAGATGGATAAATATAAATATCCCTTCATTGGATAACAAGACACCATAGACATAAAAGAATCACAAAGGGAACCATAAGGTCTCAGATATTTTTTGAAAACTCATTTTCATAAAATAAAAAACTAACCACCACTTTAAAATGTTATTGTAATGAACGTCTAATTTACTGAATCATTTTTGAATCCAAAATGGGAATTCATTCATCCCTTTTCTAAAAATACATCTTGAAAATCTTTGAGATCATATATAGTTTAAAATAAAAAAGCATGATGGTTAGTTTTTCCATTTAAAATGACATAACTCATATTCAAATATATAAAATATATAAAAAACATCCATCATATGGTTCTCAATTCAACTTTAATCTAGAAGATATGTAAAATCATCAAACCTATACTCTCCACCACTTTAAAAATCGATAATGTTATTTTCAATTCCAAATGGAATTTTTAACAACAATTTTAATGTTTCCAAAGACCATTAAAGGTTGTAAAAGTTGAGTCAAAAATCATTCCCGGAAAACTAATAAATATAGTAGGCTTTAAAACATATTAAAGAAATTTAAAATTACACAAGAAATTAATATAATTTAATAGAAAGAGAAGAAATATAACATTTTACCTCGAAACATGTGGCTTTTGAAAATGACCACTCAAAACGACCCTTTTAAACTTATACATATACACACACACACACACCCATACACATACACACAGATATATATATATTCATGTTTATATATAAAATCACACATAGACCCAATGTGATTATTTATATTACAAGAAGTCTATATATAGAAGGGAACATTTATATATAAACTCGTATTTAAATATATAGGTATGTTTTCCTCATAGGGACAAATAGTATCTAAATAATAAAGAGGAAACTAAAAATAAAAAAAATCAAAAACTGAAATTTAGATGGAAGAAAAGCTTAAAGTAAAAACTATATAAAATAGTGGAAGTAGAGCGGAAATGGTCTCAATCACTTTACCTATGTCAATGGATGCTAATGTATGTAATAAGAGGACCCATGCGACCCATAAAATACCCTATAAAAAGATGAAATTACAAAAAAATAGGTAAACATGTGAACTATGTTTTGTCAGAAGAAGGAGGTATTTCAGGAGAGTGAATACACCGTAATGGGTAGGAGAATATAAAAGGAGATTTTATCTAGGGAGATGGATCATAAATCCCCAAGAAATTTGAGATAAATCCTGTTGAGAAGGAATCTCAGGATAGGTGCGGTCATGTATACATGGATAAAGGGATGTGTTGTGTTCCACATGACAAGAAGATCAAGCAAGAAACCCAAGGTAAGAAAAAAACTTAAGAGAGAAAGAAAACGAAGAAAAAATTATGAAAAAAATTAAAATATGGACAAGGAACATGTTTTTCCAAAATTTTTGCCAACCATGATATCCCTAATAGAAAAGAATTGGGTTATTACAATTTTACTCTGATCTGGTCTCATGGTTGATCTAACCATATTGAAACATTGTGATTAAACATAGTCATAATTATACTCCTCATGCATGGTTAGTGCAAGATTACTCCTAATAGTTGAAAAACTAGGAACATCACCACTTACCTTAAAAAAATTAAAATTTCCATCCCAAAGCACTTACAAACTAACCAAATTGAAAAATTTATTACATTAATATATTAATTTACGACTCTATGATATGGAGTGTGTGAAAACATCCCCACCACACCAATATATTTCGTCATAAATTCTCAAGTCAAAGGTATTGGTCAAAATGGATAGAACTTATAAATAAAATCCCCTATAAAATAAAAAGAATCCACAAAAATGCAACAAAATCCTCAAGAAAATCTCATCATACACCAATCAAGAATATTCATTAACTAAAAGGATACCAAAAATTGTAATCCCCTCCAATGAAAAATGAATTAATATGGTGAAACAATCATTATCATCATTTCCCAAAACAAGAGAATTCTACCATGAAACCACATTTTTGAAATCTCTAAAAAGAATATGCAAACTCTACAGGACAAATCCAACCCATACTAAAACCATAAGAGATTACTACGTAAGAAATGGACTAAGGTATATGTGAATAAGACTAACACAACCAAGGAATCAAAATGTGAAGCTCAAAATGATAGAAATTCATCATTAAGAAATGGTAGGGCTCTAATATAAGGTTTATATTTGGTATACTAGTGTGCTTAATTCCATGTCCCAAAAATCCCATTGAATAATCATTTTGATGAATAATATAACCTTGTAAAATCTATATCCCTTATAGATTCCAAGATACACTCCAAGTATCCATTCATCCATCTAGGTTTTACTTATGTCTGTAGGAAAGAGCACAAATATTCCATGGAATACACCATTGAATGGAAAACAAATATCAAGAAATGATGCACATACCAATTCTGAAAAAGCAACACCACCCATAATAAGAAACCTAATAAATCTCATGAAGCACTTGTCCAAGGATTACACAATATAAAACTCCAATAAATTCGATATGAATAAAACATAAGAACGTTAATCAACTGAAATAGAGTAAAAAACACTCAATGGTCCCTTTAGTGATGGTCACTCAACCATAAACCCGAAAACGTCTCCAAAACCAAATGAACAAATTTCCCAAAAATGAGATCACCGAAGAGATTTGAAATGAAAACTAATCTGACCATAAATTTAAATTTAAGGGTCTAAAAAGTAAACCAAATAATCATTAAATAATATAATAATGGAAATCCACAACTTAAGATGGAATCCTCACATGAAACTTTTTTTGGAACCTTGTTAGTATTAATATAATGAGGAAGAACCTCTATGACGGACAATATACATTACCCAAGAACATTTTGGGAGTCTAAAAATAACCAACATGAAATATAGACCATCACATGGTCAATTTTATAAAATCACACCAACCTATCTTAAAATAGACAATAGATAAAACAAAACAAACTGTTTACCAAAACAAGGTTTTTTCAAAAATCCAATCTTGAAAATTGAGGAACTATAGAAAATTTGTATTTATTTTATTTAAAACCAAATAAAAATTTCATGTTTCAGAATTATATTAATAATATCGATATTAAAACAATTTACAAATAAAAAAACGTTTTAAAATACACCAATCGAGGTTAAAATACCAATATGGAAAATATCTTTTTACAATGAAATTATAAATCCACCCATTAAAACACCCTATACAAGATTCTAAAATCCCAATCACATGTAAATAATTTTGATGATTTAAAATAAAATCAATAATTTAATTCATTTCCTAAAAAAACATTTCTAACAAACAATATATAAAGCCCTGTTTCAATACTAAAAACATATTTCCTTCTAAAACCGATTTTCAGTTAAATAAATGAATTTCAAAACACATTACAAAACAATCAGAATATTCAAAACACATTCCTTAACCAAAATGTAATTCCAAAATTAAAATATATTGCAAGAATAATCATAAATCTTATCTCATTTCACAAATACATATGGAAACTTGAAACGTATGTAGTCTAAGAGAAAATAATAATCAAGATGTGGTACAATTCCAAAATTGTCTATATGGTTGACTACCATATTCTAATCATCCAGTGGTCCCTAAAATGTTTCCCCAATGATGATTTTGGTTATTTCATGTTATTTCGGAACCTATGAGTTGACCTAACATAGAGTATTCCATAATATCTATCATACCAAAGTATATTCAAATAATAATGGAAACTAAACTATGTAAATAAGGATCAAAAAATCGTAAATTATATATATGATTAAATAAGAATTCTAAATTCAGTATACTGTACCATGGAAACATGAGACTCAAGGCATGAAAGATATAATGAGAGTCTTTCAACACCAACTTTTCTAGTTTCAATGAAAAACTCTAACTCAATCTTACAATGAAACAACAACAAAATAAGGGTACTCCAAAAAAATGATCCTATTGAAAAGAAGAACCTATGAGCATATAACAGTTTTAAAAAACCTCAATGGTCTTTCCCTCTAAAGGACACTAAAAATGGTATGCCACTAGGCTAAATGGTATTCTCAATCCCCTTTATTTGAATACAGTGTCTAGGAAACACAAGAATACACATCAGAATGTTTTCTTATTGTAATCATTGTAAAATATCATTGAACAAAAGAAAATATAATTCATGGATGACCCATCAGTATGTCAAAAATATATACCATATAAAAACAACCATGAATTAAACTAATGTTTCAATTAGGAAAATTGAAAAATAGCAGCTCAACCAAGAAACCTACACCTCCCTCTAAACACCATCTACTACATGAAAAATACTACCACCTCCAAATGCTTTTCTTCTTTGACAAGAAACTCCATTGACCCTCTATACATAGAAAGTAACAAAATCTTATTTAGAAGAATGTAATAAAGTAAATTCCTAGCCTTATATACATGTTAATATAAATCTAAAATAATATCTAATCAACTAAACCATTAATAAGAATATGAGATGATTATATATTCATGATCATAAAAGCACTAAGTATTCCACTACAACCCACAAAAATAATGAGTACACTTTAATATTACAACATAAGAATAGTTGTTTAAAATAAATTTGAAAATATAAAATTTTAATTATAGTTATGCAAAAAAATCCATATTATATCACATGTTTACTAAAAATATTTTCCATGATACTACTTAAGTGAAAACAATCACTTGGAAAACCTTTTTTCTTGGAAAAACCTACTTAGTCAAAAAACAATTTTAAATTTCACAATTTAATACCATTTGATAAATTTATCATTTATAAATAGATATTCCAAGGCCCCTGAGAGGTCTCAATTTACCAAACTTTTTCCCAAAACAATTTAAGAAATTCACGATTTATAAGGCATAATGACCTAAAAACACATTTTTAAAATTCTCTCACAATGAAATGCTTTAAATACTCATTTCAAAAATACTTTTCTAATAATATTTATTATTTCCATATTATAATTTAAAAAAGTATTCAAAAAATACTTTCTAGAAATCATAAGTGTAAATAAAAAAAATTAGGATGGAAGAACAAAATAAGAAAACACTATATCATGACTACCAACATGGTAAAAAAAAACAATAAGTACATATATGAGATGATATTATAGAATAATCGAGGATGCAATAAATACACAAATATAAACCACAAAAATGACCGTATTTTAATGAGATAAACCCTTAGTTATAACATTAGACTGTCCTAAACATCACTCAATGGACCTACACACCTACACACATTTAAGCCTAATACAACAACAAAATTATCCATCTCCAAGACTCATTAGAATGGAAAAACCCATATAACCTTAACCCTAACTAGAAAATACACTACTAGTGTGTGAGAACCTAGTTTAGTAAAGGTCTAGACTCTATAATAGATACCTAGGATCCCATGATCAATAAAAATGGAGTTGATGATGAATAATAACACATATAATTCACATGAAAAGATATGAAAATAACATTGGCCTCAGATCCTAAAATACAAAAAGAAAATAACCCTGTAATCAAAAAATAAAAGTAACATATATGATTCATAAAAATAAACATCCCCCCATAGGATCACAAGAAAATAGGGGCACATAATAATCACAAGGGGATCAAAGGGGGATCACATCATTTATGAAAACTCATTTTCATAAAATTATGAAATGGTACATCACTTTAATATGTTCATTGAATTTCAATCCATTACATTGAATCGTTTTCAAAAACAAAATGGGAATTCCATCTTCAATTTTCTAGAAATACACAATGAAAATGTTCCAATGCATAATGAGTTCAATTTTAAATACCTCATGGGTTAAATCCCCCTTTAAAATATTACATCCCATGTCTAAATATTTATACTCTTTAAAAAATAACCAACTTATGTTTTGAAAGAAATTTTGAATTAAGAAAAGGTTTTGAAACACAAACCCGGTGTCAATCACCACTTTAAAAACCATGAATTTTATTTTAATGGCCACCAATAAATTTTAAAAAACACTTGGCATTATGACAAGGCCCATGAAAGGCTTAAAAATACAATAATAAATCATTTCACGAATAAAAATAAATATCATGGGATTCATAATATATTAATTTGATTTTTAATTATACAAAAAATTAATAACATTTAATAGAAAGTGATGATAAAGAAAACCCCTACCTCCGTATATGTCTCTATTGACTACAACAACTCAGTAACACAGTTTTATACTTATATGCATATGAACCTTGACTTATATATCATCACACTCAGACAAAATTTGTTTATTAATATTACAAATAGTTAATATGTAAAAGGGGTTCCTTATTTGTATTCCCATACTTCCATATACATGTATGCCTCTCTCAGTGATCAGTAAGATAACCTAAATAACAAGGATTAAACTAAAAATCACATAATAAATAACTACAATTTTTATGAAAGAAACGGGATAAATGCCATAAATAAATTGAGGGTGGGTGAGGAAAAATGGGTAGAATCATTTCAACATAGGTGGTGGATACAAAAACATGCTAGAAGAGGACCTTATAGACCCATATCACTCTATAATAATAGAAATTGTTTATAAAAATCAGGTCAACCATTGAATTTTGTTTCACCTAAACTGGGATGGGTGATGATATATAGGGAAAAAAGATTGGGGGATAATATAATTGGATTCCTTACCATGGTATATCTACCACAAATCCCCATGAAATATGAGAGAAAATTAGAGGATATGAGAGAACGAGAGAGGGGGTGGAACACAATCATGGAGGAAGGGAGGGGAACCAAATCATACCAAACAAGGGGGAGGATAATAAATCAGGTAGGAAAGAATATAATAGGGAAATAAAAAATAATAATAATTAATATAAATAAAAATAATAATAATTTTAAAATTTTTAAAAGGGACATATTTTATAAACTGATGATCCAATAGTCTTTTCCATACTGGACCAGCACATAGCCCATGAACGGTTACCCATAGCCAGTTTTAGAGTTGTGTAAATTGATCTCCAACCGTGCAATTAAAACTTATCAATGAAAGAACCCATATTAATGGTTGGGTCATGCTTAATCAAAACTAAGAACAAACCATGCATAAAACCACTACACCTAAAAAATTAAAATTCTAGCATAATACTTTCGAGATCCCACAATGACTCAAAATTAATTTAAAAAATTAATATTTATCACCACTATGAAAAGATAAGTGTGAAATATTATTTCATAAATAAACATGGGTGAAAACTAACTTTAACATACTGTGGATATCTCTTCAAAAATATATTACATATGAGTAGTGATAAATGGTGACACTGGGATTTGATGTGATATATGTATTAGTATATCATTCTAATTCTAGTCTATTAGGGTGGTAGAGGTATTTTAAAAAGTGTTAGTAGGGGAATTCATTATGAACAGAATATAAGGTAATACTGGATATGAATTAAAATGTCACATTAATAGTTATTTATAGGAAAAGATGGGTATTAACTATTCATTATTGAATAAATATTCCCCTTTACATTTCTAATTACTAAAGGTAAAATGACATTAATATTCAATAAAGATATCTCTATCTTTGGTGATATTTTAAAACCAAGGATCAAATCACGAAACTCTAACTCAACCTTTTTTCACCCCTATAATTAGTGGAAATAATAGGATTAAAATTTGTTTTTGTGGAAATAGATATAATCCACAACCCAACTTGATGGGAATTTAGGTCTTACATATACCCCTATAAAACATTATATAGATCTATTAAAATAAATTAACCATGATTAGGAATCATTGTGGATATAAAAAACAATTAAATAATTGAATTCCAAACGTAGTAGTTATTCTTATTGGGTAGGTTGTTTCTTAATGAAAACATAAAACACTTCTCCCAGGACAATCATCATGAACATTAAAGAGTTTTCAAACTGTTATATAATGACATTCCATCTTACCAACTATCCAATATATATAGGATTATCATGGATATATGTTAATTAATCTCTATGAGAAATTATATATATTACATAATGTTTTAGATAACATCCTAGGTTTTACCCCTAAATATTAGTGGGATAAAGTCTTATGTGATATACTTATTCTCAGAATCACCCACTATTATTACTATATTATGGTGGAAGATTATTTTCACGTAATTTTCATCATTCTTCTCAGAAAAGGAGGAGCCATGTGACAATTTCCATGTCTCCACAATGAGAATAAGAGTTTCTCTATCTATGGATGTTATCAATATTGGATTACACAAGAGATAAATCTTGAGGTCATTTAATTTATTCTAATAATATTATTCCAACAAATATTTTACCCATTTATCATTCAATTTGTTGAAGGTAAATAATTTTCTATTGATGTTTTCTATAAAATTATAGAGATATGAAACATTACCCATGATTCCTTGTAAATAATTAAGTTATAAAATGGGGGAAGGTAAAGTATTCCCATGGTTTTCATTGGTCCATATTCAAAGATATCATGGAATACCAAGAATTTGATAAGGTTTTTTATGCCACCCTAAATGAACAACTCGTTGCCTACATTTTTAATATATTTTATATGTAATTTTTAAAAAATTCCTCGTGTTTGGTGAAACTCGTTACGATTTTTTGAGACATATTCTTTTCAATTTCATTCATGTATTATGTTTACTCTACACCATGATTATTTTGCGCTATTTGAAACACTGTATTAGCTTGTAGTATACAGAACAATATACTTGGATTGTGTTACACACAATTTCATGTTCATTTGACCGAAGTCATTTCACGCATCATTGAGTATATATTTTGTCCAATGTATAGAAGAAATATTCTTGGATTATGCTATAAACAAATCCAATGTAATCGTTAACTAAAAACACACCGACATGGCTTGCATTACATGCATGGGTGACCTACCTCAATTGCTTTCATTGTATGCAATACCAAGTTTCACTAAACAATGTTATATTATTAAAATATTATTATTTAATGGGAAATAACTACCCGTTATTAATAGTATTAACCACATTTATAATTTTATATAACATTAACATTCATCTTATGTATTTTTGATAATGTGATATAATAGAAAATTTAAATTTTCACCTAAAATAATTATTTTGTAAAAAATATAGTTTCCCCCCTTTTGATGGAGCACCAATTTTTAAATCTAGTTTTAGAACTTATATATATTCTATTTGATGAAATAAACAACTTTTTTGGAAGCAGGAAATAAAAATTTATCTTCGTTGAAATTTTGGTTATTTTTAGGATAAAATTCATATTTTGATGAATGAAATATATATAATTTACCTTCATTATTATTTTTTACTTTTTACTCAAAAATTAAGAATATTAAATAATTACACAAAACCATTGTAGTGATTATTTTATTAATATAGATATCAAATAAATGTTATTAGGAATGTTAAAATAAATAAATTTTGGTATAATTAATATATGAAATGAATTTTTGAGATAAACACGACCTCATATGAATACTATAAAATAGTTTGTTTGAAGTCAACTTGTTATCTTTATATATTTTTATAAAAATCAATAAATTTAAGTGTGTCTAAATTGACACTATTGATTGTTTATCAAAATTGTGTTTTATTAAATTATTTAAAAATAATAATGATTATTTCAAAATATAGAATAATTATGATATGGTCAATTAATTTCCAAATTATTTACTTACGTTTTTATTGAAATTAAGTAAGTAAATATTTTACCCTTTAAATATTGAAATATTTTTTACCCTAGTTAGAATGAAATATAATAACTATGTATTAAAATGAAAATATTAGGTTTGAATGAACATAGAAACTTGTCAAAAATTTATTGTTTGATGACATTAAAACCCTATATCATCTCATATTTAAAATTGCGACATTTTGGTGGTTTTTTTATTGGGGTTAAAATTTATTATATATTAATATTTTTTAGGTTTCCAATAGTGCTACTCACGTCATTTATAAAAGGGCACATACACCCTCATTTATCCACAACTGATTAAGCATTATAGTTCATTCATCACCTAGAAATTTATATTCTAGGCTACCCTAGTTACATTCTAGAGTTTCTAGTATTCTCAAAAGACCAACTCTAGTTCTATTATGAGGGTATCTAAAGAGAGTACGTTAAAGAATATGTAATCTCTTCTGCCAATTCGTTCATATATTTTTATACTTCTAAATATACATATAGAGTTTTTTAAATATATAATTATAAATCTTTTGGAACATATATACTAATATTTTATTATAATTTTGAAACAACCGTATTCAAAAATCAATCCATCCTAAGAAAGATTAAATCACCATGTGTGCGTATGTACGACTTACCATCTCCACACCATCGTGTAATATATTTTTCAACACCACCTTAATTTTATGGGTATAAAATGGATGTAATTACTATACAAGAATATTATATTATTATATTTATTCTAAAATATATTACACCATTAATGTCAATACTATTCAACAATTATGGGAATGATATCATCACTCAAGCGTACGTAGGGCATACGGTTTGCACTATGAAATGTGATTAATTCTACAAGATAACCACAAAAGTATGATTATATAAATATAACAAATGAATAGATCTGGTATTTATTATGTTAATATAATTTTATAAGGATATAAATTTGTTATAAGAGGGAGAACCATAACTTATTCAACGAAACATGCATACGATCATAAAGTAGTTAAAACCCAAATAACAAGTAACAATGAATTGTTACAAGAAAACTAAGGATAATATGACCTTATATGGTGACCATGATTCTGAAATAAGTTAATAACATTTTATATATCATTATATATGAGGTTCAGACACATTGGAAGCACATCAGACTTATGGAAAGCGATAATTTTATAATCACATTTTATCAGAGATTCTTTATATGAAAATATTTACTAGGGATATATTTATAAACCATTTCTGTGTTTTATAAAAATGATTTAATAAATTTTTTAATATTATTATATGTATAAATTAAGCAATTTTTACACATTTTTGACTTTTACTACATGGGACAGAATGAATTGTTCTTTTTTTGACCATATGAGGAACTTTTTGACTTTTCCAACAAATGTATGAGTAGAAGTTTTATTTAACTTATATAGAATGAATGGATTGTTATGGTTTCATGATGTCTTATTTCTATGAATCTTCCTCCACAATATTTCATGATTAATTTACACTATTTTATTTTCGTATAAAATTTCATGGCATTTTGAGAAAACGTAACGTTTTTGAAGAAGAAAGGAAATTTTCCTCAAGAATTAATTTCAAGTGTTTTATAAAAATTATTCCAATATAAGATGACACTATTTAAATAGGGTTATGTTTCTATCCCTATTACTACTATGATTTCTTTTTCCAAATGATGTAATTATATTTTATATTGATTATGTTATGATAAAATGATTTTTTAGAAACCCATTTTATTTTTTTGGTAATGCTATGATGAATGATTTATATTTTTCTGTAACATGTAAGAATGATTTAATTATGAGATGTATGAGACTTATATCTCCATACAATGAATTGGGTATTGATTTTTATATCATGAGACATACATTACTAGAATTATATGTAAAGCCGGTTTAGTAATACAGGGCTAGAACGACAAGTAAATCTCACTCAGTAATAGATGGAAGGAACCCGAAGTAAACTTGATTCAGAAATAGACATTTTCCACTATGATGGTTTAGGAATAAATGCCTTGGTTACTATAGAACTCATATTATGTGCTTATTTGTTTCCCCATAATTCCATTTTTTATGCCAATTCTATTTTATCATGGTTAATGTTTTTATGATCTATGCCTTATGTACAATCAAGATTTATTTCACGACTCACATTTTTGGTATTCAAAATTTATGTCCATGTTTTCTCATTATTATGCTTATGTTTTGATTGATGTTATTTATGTTTAACCTTACTAAGAATTTAATATCACCCTTTTTATGACTTCATTTCCCCAGAATTTAAAGAAATTTAATACGTTGGAAAAGAAAATGGGAATATCTTTATAGGAGATGATGAAGATCATTCACCATGTTAGAATATTATTTACCAAGTTTCCAAATACACTATACAAATACGGACGTTAGTCATATTTTTTGTGTCATGTATTATATATTCAGAAAAATTAAGGTAATTTCCAGGTATCTTATGATTGGGTCATTAGAGTTAGTATTAGAGCGAAGTTTTAGTCAACCTCTAGAAACTAGGATGTGTCATATTTAACGAGATACCTATTGATATTTATAAGGATAAGTATAGGTATATCCTAGGGATATTTCATGTATAGGTTACAGTCCGTGAGTTTTTGTGACAATCCTGAGTAACCTAGGATTTAAACTAGGATATCATAGACCGTAATATTATAACTAATTAACATTAAATATGTATTTTTAATAGCTGATATTTATTTCTCACACTATTATTTATAGTCTTATTCAATATCAAAAAATACATAAAACATGGTTAACCATGGAATTTTTCAAATGTATAAATTATGTGAATAATGAAGATCAATTTCATAATTGGAAATATCCTGAAGAGAATCATTATTATGGTACGAGTACCAGTTATTCAGTTGAGGATAATGAGATTTTAAACAGCATGGAAAAGGTATGTGATTTTCCACTAGTATTTTTTACATTAAGCCAAAGAAGATTGAGGTTGAGAAACCATAATAAATGATTCATATTTTAGGAACGATAAAGATGATGGATCTTGAGTAATGGTTTAAGAATAAAGTTGGATGATTTTGGTGTATATGTTTCATATTTCAAAAATTATGTTATATGAATAATGTAATACATAGTTTTTTAGTAGAAGTTATTAATTATTGATTGAATGGATATGTTTAATAGTCCCAAGGATTGAGAAAAGTGATTTAAGGGTAAGGTGATATACTTGGTGGACACTTGATTAATGGTAAGATAACCCTTAATTTGTACCTTATTTTAAGATAATAATGGATTGGAATTTTAAAATTGGATTATCTTGTTTCATGATATCTAATTATGGAGTTATTGATAATAGGGTCATGCTATCATGGATGAAGTATTCAACTTTTTGAGACATAAGGAATATATCCAATAAAATTTGGAATATGGAAACATGCATGTTTTCAATAAGGATATATGGTAATTTTTGTTTTTACCATGGCTCAAGAGAATTCATGATGAAGTCATTAAAATATTTGGAAATGTGACAAACATGATATATATTATGATATATGAGGGATAAATAATGATATTAACATGCTTCTTATATGACCTCTCTTGTATTTTTTTTCTTACTGTGAGTTCAGACAGAAGTATTTGGATAATCATAAAGGTTGGAATGGATTAATTTGGACATCATACAATATTTTTTAAGGATAAAACTTGTTTTTATAATATTATTCATGGAATGTTATAATAGTAGGGTTTTATAAAAATGACATCCAATATGACAGGTGACAACCCGTCACATTAGACAAGGATGTGGGAATTGAACCCAAAACCGATGTGAGACATGCCTTTATCGCTTACCAATGGCCTATGTGAAGTCCATGGTTAGTATAAATAATTTTTATATTATTTATGTGGTATTTTAGTTGATGTATAAGTCAAATTTATGAATCATATATGATTAATCTCACCATAGATAGTCTTACGTATATTTGATAATTTGTTATATCCTTTTCTATGATAATAATAGAAGGAATGACCTATCATTCTATTTATGGATCACATTATCTAATAACACATTATGATGGAAAAATTCAACTTCATTTCATTGAATAATAGATGATGTAGAAATTGTTCAATGAATGACTCTTGAATTGATTGTACTGAAATAATGTAACTATTTTTTTCTAATTTTATCTATCTTTAATAAGAGGATATTGTAAACCAAAAAATGTTATCCTAGTACCTTCGTATCTAATGAATAATATAGTCCCATAAATCATCAAATATTTAAGGATTTATTGTATTTAACTTTATCTATACATTATTTTATATAACTATCCATTAGAACATGATGGTTATATTTCTCTTCCATATCCATGTTTTCACTTCCCACCTATGTTCTGTTATGCGGAAACCCAAGGATGACTTACTTTGGGTAACCATTATGTTTCTAAATATCCTTTTTAAAATGATGTTTTAGTATTCCTTTTTATAATGTGGGATTCCATGAAAGAAATTTTCAAGTAGTAAACCATTTATAAACCTAATGAATTTTGAGGGAGAAATTCATTTTAAGGGAGGTAGAATGTAACCCCCCGCGATTTTATGAGACAGATTATTTTTAATTTTTTTATCTCTTTTGTTTTACACTACACCAAGATTATTTTGTGCTATACACAACACCATATTTTTTGGTAGTATATGTAACACTATACCTGGCTTGGGATACATACAATTTTAAGTACATTTGACGGAATTCATTTCACGCAACATTGAATATAGATTTATTCAATGTATAAAATAACTATGTTTCGATTATGTAATACTCAACACCATAGAATGATTTCAAAAAACACAACACTAACATGGATTGAATTACACACAAGAGAGACCTTCCTCTATAGCTTGTGTTGTACACAAGACCAAGCTTCACTAAATAATGATATATTATTGAAATATTTCTATTTAATGGGATATTAACTACCTGGTATGAATATTATTACACACATTTTGAATTTTAGAAACCATTATCATTAATATTATGTATTTTATAGAACATTACATATGAAAAATTGAATTTTTTAGATAAAAGAAGTATTTTTAAAAAAGTTGATTTTTCCCACCTTTTGATGGAACACCAATTTTAATTATAGTTTATTTAAGTTTAATATATTATATTTACAAAATAAATGTCTTATTTGGAATTGGGACATAAAAATTTATCATGGTTGAAATTTTGGTATTTTTTTGCTGAAATTCATATTTTCATGAATAGTGAAAAATACTGCATTTTAATTCAAAAATGACTTTTTGTTAAATTTATTTATATGAATAGATTATATTTTTAATTGGTTTTAAATTTAAATTGGATTATTTTTTATCATTTAATCCAATTTTCTTCATAGGAAGTAATTTCACATTTGAATTGGGCATAAACACATGACAATCTTCTGATAAGTTTTTACTTCTTAAAAACCAGATTTTTGTTTTGACTATGGGAATTAATTTTAAATTAATTTTTTCAAAATATGCGTTTTGAATTATGAAAAATGGATTTCATATTTGGAATCAGTGGCTCTAAATTAAGTTAATAGGTTACTTTAATTTTTTGATATTATGAACAGTAACTATGGTCATTTTAATTTATCATAGTTAATGGTAAATGGGGTAAATTAGGGTAACTAATAATATGATAAGAACAATAAAAATATCCTAAAACTCGAAAAAATCCCATTAGATGAATAAAATTATACATTTATCATATTTGGTTCAAAACAAAGTCCTTTAATGTCCACTTGACCACGAAAATTGTATAGACATTAATAAAACCAATGAAAGTGTCAAAATGTCAAACTCACATTTCTTATAAGTATGGTAATTTTAATATTGTATAACCAGGTGATTTATTCAAAACATAAAAGTAAATGGAATGATAAAAAAATTACTTAAATCACGGGAATTTATTTTTAATTTTTTTGAAATATATGATTACCTAAAAGCATTATTATTTGATGATGTAAAAATTAATTAATTGGCAAGAAATCAGAGAAGCAATTTTAATTAAAATCACAATAACCATAAAACCGTCCAAAAAAAGGAAAAATATTGTTTTTCGATTATATCTCGACCATATTCATCTCATGATCAAGATATTGACCATTTGGAGCCTTATAGAAATGATTATGACCATTATATTATTTTATTTAATGTAATGATAATGTTGTCACATTCATACATTAATAATAATAACATTTTTAATGATTTATTATATAGCATATAAATTATACTAAATATATTCTCATGAAATAAATTAAATTTATCTTCATTATCATATTATATTTTTACATTTTACTCAAAAAATATGTATATTAATTTTTTACACAAAATCGTTGGATTAATAATTTTATTAATGAAGATATCAAATAAATGTTACTGACAATTTTAAAATTAATATATTTTTGGGTAATTAATATGTATAATGAATATTTTATATAAAAATTAAATAATAGGAATATAATAAAATAGGTTTATATTTGTAAACTTGTTATCATTATATTTAAAGAAACAATAAATTATATAGTGTTAAAATCGACACTATTTATTGTTTATCATAATAGTGTTTTATTAATTTTTTTAAAATTATGTCAACATTTTTAATAATATATAATAATTATGATTTGGTAAAAAATGTTCTAAATTATTTATTTATGATATAATTGACTTCAAATAAGTAAATAATTTACCCCTTTAATATTGAAATATTTGTACCCTAGTTAAAATAAAATAGAATAACTAAGTGTGAAATTGAAATGTTTAGATTTGAATGTACATATAAAATTATATAAATTTTTTTTTGAAGATATTACAACCCTATATAATCTCATATTCTAATATTTTACATTTTTGTGGTTTTTTAGTGGGGTTTTATTTTATTATAAATTAATGTTTTTGATATTTTTAAAAGTGGCCCTCGCCTCAATTATAAAAGGGAACCTCATCCCTCATTTATCCAAAAATCATTAAGAATTAATGTTTGTCAATACCATTTCCATTTCCCTTCCACACTTCCATAGTAACATTCTATATGTTATTTTCGTCTCATAAGACTAACTCTAGTTCCATTAAGATGAGATATAAAAAGAATATATATCAAAGAAGAGTTAATCTCCTCCACCGATTCTATCATATTTTTTTTCTAATTCTACTTATACATAATGGGTTGTATCAATATAGAATAGTAAATCCAGTATAAATTATATATTGATATGTTATTATAATTATGAAACAATCATATTGAACATTCAATCCATCCTAAGAAATATAAAATCACCAAGCGTGCATACATACAACTTACAATTTCTACGTCGTGGTGTAATATGTTTTTCACCACCACCTTACCTAGATAGGTGTAAAAATGAATGTAAAAAATATATGATTATTTTAAATTGATATTTATATTGAAATAGATTATACCTTTAAAATAAATACCATTCAGAAATTATGGGAATGATACAGTCGCTCGTGTGTACGTACGACCTCCTGTCTCCTTGATGTGATGTGATTCATTCTACAGGATAACCACTCTAGCATGACTATATAAATGTTGGAAATTAATAATTATGGTATTTTTTATGTTAATATAATTTTATAATGATATAAATAAGACATAATAAGGATAACCAAAACTTATTTGACAAAACATGTATACGATCATAAAGATGTTAAAACCCGAATAATGAGTAACAATGAATTATTACAAACAAATGAATGAGAATACAAAAATATATGATGAATATGACTCAGAAATAAGTTAATACCATTTTATAAATCATTATACATGAGTTTTGGACATACAGGAATAAAATAATACCTAAGGTAAGGAATAATTTTACAATCTCATTTTTATCCATGACTGTTTATACTAAAGTATTTACTGGGGATATATTTATTATCCAGGTCCATGTTTTATAAAAATGTCTTTATAAAACGTTTAAAATTATAATATATATATTTAAATTAATTTTTACACAATTTTTTCTTTTACTACATGTGATGGAAGGAATATTTCATACGTTTACCATATAAGGTACTTTTTGACTTTTCTAGAAAATGAACGAGGAAAATGTTTTTGAACTTATACGACATGAATGGATTTTTATAATTTAATGATGCTTTATTTACAAGAAGAATCCTATACATTATTTAACGTTTATTTTCAGAAATAATTTTTTATTATAAAATTTCATGGAAATTTTTGAAAAGAAAATGTTTTTGAAGAAGAAAAGATATTATCCTCAGAAAATTACGTTCAAGTGATTTATCAAAATTATTTTCCATATAAGATAATGCTATTTAAATATGGGAATTATTATATTCTTATTACTACTATTATTTTACTTTTTTAATGATGTAATGATATATTATATGTATTATTTTATAACAAAATTAGGTTTAAAAAAACCCATTTTATTTCACGGGTTATGCTATGATGAGTGATTTATGTTTCTATGGAACATGTATGGATGATTTAATTATATCATGAGTGAGACCTATATCTCTCTCCGCTGCATTGGGTAATGATTTAAATCTCATGAGATAAACATTAGTGGAATGAAAAGTAAATACGGTTAAGTAATACAAGGCTGGCACGATAAGTAAATCTAGTTGAATAATATATTGATGAAATAACTGGTAAAACTACTTATTAATGGAAATTTTCCACTATAATGGTCTTGGAAGCAATGCCTTGGCTTCAATTTAACTCATATTATGTTCTTATTTGTCTTAAACAATTCTATGTTTTATTCTAATGTAATTTTATCACGGTTAATGTTCCTTTATGATCTATTCCCTACGTACCTCCAAGATATATTTCATGACTTGCGATTTTGATATTCAAAATTTATGTTCATATTTTCAAATTATTGATATTATGTTTTGTATGATTTTATTCAAGTTTACCCTTATTGAGATTTTGAGATCACCCTTTTTATGTTTTCTTTTTCTCTGGATATAAAGAAAGTTTTTGGGAAGGAAAACAAAATTTGAAGATCTTTATGGGAGATGTTGAAGATCTTTAACCAAGTTAGAAGAATATGTTCCAAGTTTCCAATGACACAAAACTAATATGGTATTTCAGAGTCATTTTCTGTTATGTATTAATTATTCCACAAAATTTACGTAATTTCAATGTACATCATGTTTGGGTCGTAAGATTTGGTATCATAGTGAAGATTGATTCATCCTTTGGAAACTGGGATTCAAAAACATTAGCAAGATCCCTAGAGAAATTTCAAAGGATATGCCTAGGGATGTCTCAAGGATAATTGAAGTATAATTTAAAATTGAATTGTTTTTATGATTATCATGAATAACCTTTGAATAAACCTAAGATAACATAGATTGAAATATTATATGTAATTTACCTTATATATGTTTTTTTAATCTATGATTTTTATTTCTCACACTTTTCTTTCTGATCTTATTCAATAACCATGAACTACATAAAACATGGTTAAACATATAATGTTTCAGATGTTTAAATTATGGGAATAATGAATACCGATTTCCTAAGCAGAAATATCATGAAGAGAATAATGATGAGGGTAAGATTATTGGTTAAACCAATGAGGATAAAGAGATTATCAATGACATGGGAAAGGTATGTGATGTTTTTCGAATATTGTTTACATTAAAAATAAGAATCTTGAGGTTGAGAAACCTTAATATAAGATTCATATTTTAGAAAAAAATGAATATTATCAATCTTGAGTAATGGTTTAATAATAAAGTAGGATGATTTTTGTGTATATGTTTCAAATTTAAATGATTATGTTATATGAATCATAAAATATATAAGTGTTTTTAGAATAAGTTTTTAACTAAGGATTGGAAATGATATGTTGAATAGTTCTAGGGATACATAAATGTTATTTAAGGGTAATGTGATATACATGGTGAACACATTATTAAGGTATAGATTACCCTAAATATTTCCCTTATGTTAAGATAATGATGGATTTGAATAAGATAATTAGATATTTTTTTTTTGAGATCTAATTATAGTGTTATTGATAAGAGTATTATGCAATAATGGATTATCTGAATTTTTTTTGGGACTTATCGAATATATCCAATAAATTCTGGAAGAAGGAAACGTGCATGTTTTCAATAAGAATATATGGTAATTAGGATATTTCAACGACTCAAGAGAAGTTTTTTATGAAGTCATTAAAATATTTCCAACGTGACCAGTAAGATATATCTTATGATATATGGGAGAAAAATTAATATATTCAAATTCTTGTTATATAACCTTTCATGTAATTATTTTTTGTACATTGAGTTTGGATTGAATTATTCTGGATAATCCTAAAGGCTGGAATAGAAATTTTTGGAAATCATATCTTATTGTTTTAATGATAATTTTTTAAATATTATTTACAAAAGTTTATAATATTATAGTTTTAAAAAAATATAACCCACAAGATGGATGGAAACCTGTCGTGTTAGGCAAGGTTGTAGGAATTGAACCCACAACCGATGTGCGACATGCCTTTATCATCTACCACTGGTTTCCAAGAAGTCCCTGTTAGTTATAAATCAGTTTTATTTTGTTTAAGTGGTATGCTAGATGAAGTATAAGTCCATTTTTGGAACCAAATATGATTAATCTCACCATAAATGGACTTATATATATTTGATAATTCGTGATAACCTTTTTGTGATAAAGATAGATGGAATGACCTATCTTTAAATTTAGGGGTCACATGGTCTACTAACACTTTAATAATGAAAAATAAACTTCATTTATTTGAATAAAATATGAAATGGAAATTTTTCAAGGCACGACCAATGCCGAGATTGTACTGAAATCAATTTAGTATTTCCTATCATGTTCTTAATCATTAGAAAAAGGATCTTGAAAACAAAAAAATGTTATCCTTGTACCATCTTATCTGATTAATAAGATTTTCCCTTAAATCATAAAATATTTATGGATTTCTGGTAGTCAACCTTCTACAAATCTTATTCTTTATCACTATCCATCAGAAAATGATGGTTAGATTTCTCTTCCATATCCATGTATTCAATTCCAAAATGTGTTCTTCTATACATAAACCCAATGATGAGTTACATTTGTTATCCATTATATTTATAACGTTTCATCTTAAAATAAATTTTTGGTATTGATTTTTATGATTTTGGTTTCCATAATAGAAACTTTTATGTAGTAAACCATTTATGACCGTGACGAATTTTGAGGGCAATATTATTTTAAAGGAGGGTAGAGTGTAACACCCCAAAATTTAATGAGATAGAGTTTTGTTTAAATTTCATTGAAATCTTGTGTTTTACGCTACACCAATATTAGTTTTCACAATACACAAAACCATAATATCTTGTAGTATACACAACACTATACATTGCCTGTGTTGCACACAATTTCAAGTTCATTTGACAGAATTCATTTCACCAACATTCGGTATAGATTTTGTTCAATGTATAAAATTAAATTGTTTAGATTATGTTATAAGAAACACCAAAGTAATATAGCACTAAACACAACACTTACTTGGTTTTCATTATATGCAATAGCGACCTTGCTCTAGAGCTAGCACTGTTCGCAATACCATGTTTCATTAATAATGATATATTATTAAAATATTATTATTTTATGGGATTTAAACTACCCATTATGTATATTATTAACAACATTTAGAATTTTATATAATTATAAAATTCATCTTATGTATTTTATAGGACTTTATATAAGAACAAATTCATTTTCGGATAAAAGAAGTATTTTTCAAAAAATACAGTTTTCCACATTTTGATAGTGAAAAAATTTTAAATACATTTTCTTACACTTTTATATACTCTATTTGAAAAAATAAATGACTTATGTTGAATTGGGACATAAAAAATTATCTTGGTTTAAATTTTGGTATTTTTCTGATGAAATTCATTTTTTTATGAATAGAAAAAATACATCATTTTAATTCAAAAAAAATTTTTCTTAAAAATTATTTATATAGTTAGATTATCTTGTTAATTGGTTTTAAATTTTTACTAGATTATGTTTTACTAATTTAATCCAACTCTTTTCATTTTATGTAATTTCAAATTTAAATTGGACAAAAAAAACATGATAACTTTTTGATAACGTTTTCTTCTTAAAAACCCACTTTCTAGTTTTGACAATGAGAAATAATTTTAAATTAAATTTTCCCAATTAAATATGTTGAAATATGTAAAATGGATTCCATATTTATAATCATTGGGTCCAAATTATGTTAATAGATTACTTTTATTTTTAGATGTTATGAATAGTAACTATTGTAATTTTATTTACCACATTTAATGGAATATCATTTAAATTAGGGTAAATAATAATATAATAAAGACAAAAAAATTATCCTAAGATCTATTAAGATCCCATTTTATGGATACAATTCTAAACTTCACAAATTTGGTTCAAAACATAGTCATTTAATGTTCACTTGAAAATGAAAATAATATATATATTAATAAAACCAATGAAAGTGAAAAAATGTCAAACTTATATTTCTTATAAGTATAATAATTTTAATATTGGTAAAACCAGGTGATATCTTAGAAAATAAATAATACATGTAATTATAATATAATTTCATACATCATGGTAATTTATTTTTAATTTTTAGGAAATAAATAATTTTTTCAAAGTCTTATTCTTTGATAATGTTAAAATTAATAAATTGGTGAGAAATGAATTAAATTTTTTTTTATTAAAATCTTAATAACCACAAAAAGGCCCAAACACATGAAAAAAATATTATGGGTAGAGTATATCACAACTATAATAATCCAATGGACATGCTAGTGACCATTTGGATCCTTATAGAATAGAATATGACCATTATATTATTTTATTTAAAGTAATGTTTATGATTTCACATTCACACTTTATTAGGCATAACTTTTTTATTTTTTATTTTATAGAAGATAAATTAGAATACATATATTCTCATTAAAGATATTAAAATTATATTAATTATAGTATTTTATTTTTAATTTTTATTCAGAAAATGAATATATTAAATAATTTCACAAAATCATTGTAGTAATTATTTTATTAATGGAGATATCAAATATATATTATTAACAATATTAAAATAAATATATTTTGGGATAATTTATATATCCTTGAATTTTTGAGAAATCAATGACCTGATAAGAATTTAATAAAATAGTTGGTTAAAATTTAACTTGTTATATTTACATATTTTTTAAAAATCAATAAATTGAATTGTGTCAAAATTGACACCATTGATACTTTATCAAAATAGTGTTTTATTAAATTAATTAAAAAATAATAAAACGTATTTTAAAATATATAATAATTTATATATGGTCCAAAATGTTTTAAATGTTATATTTATTATCAAATTTACATTAAAGAAGTAAATATTTTACCCTTTTAATATTGAAATATTTATTACCCTAGTTAAAATGAAATATGATAACTAAGGGTTAACTTGAAAGTATAATGTTTGAATGTAAGTATAAACCTATCTAAAATTTATTTTCTGATGATATTACAATCTTATATCATCTCATAATAGAAATTGGAATTTTTGTGAGGTTTTTAGTTTAGTTTTATTTTATTATAAATTAATATTTTTGAGGCGTCCAAAAGTTCCCATCACCTCAATTATAAAAAAAACTCAACCCTCATTTCTACACAACTCATTAAGACATAATGATCATCCATTACAATCCCATTTCACTTATCAACTTACATAGTTACATTCCAGAGGTGATGAGTTTCTCTAATGGCCAACTCTAGTTCCATTAATAGGTGATCTTAAAAGAGCACATCAAAGAAGAGGTATTCTACTCTTCTGATTCATTCAATGTTTTTATACTTATAGGTCTAATTAATGAGTTTTATAATTATAGAATAATAACCCCAATATCACATACATACTAAGATTTTATTATAATTATGAAACAACCACATTCAACTTTCTATCAGTCCAATGAAAAAATGAAATCACCACGTGTGCATACGTATAACTTACCGTCTCCACGCCATGGTGTAATATTATTTTTATCGCCAGCTTAGTTGGATGGGTATAAAAATTGATCAAATAACTATATATGATTATTAAAAAATGATATTTATTCTTAAATATATTACACTATTCAAATAAATACCATTAAACTATTATGGGAATGATATCTTTGCTCGTGTGTACGTATGACCTACAGTCTCCACGATGCGATGCGGTTAGTTCTACAAAATAACCACTCAATTATGACTATATAAATGTGAAACAAAAATAAATACGGAATTATTATGTTAATATAATTTTATAATGATATAAATATGAACGAATAAGGAGAACCAGAAGTTATTTGACAAAACATGGAAACAATCATAAAGTAGTTTAAACATTTATAACAAATAACAATGAATTGTTTCAAACAAAATAAAAGATAATATGATCATATATTATAAAAATAAATCTGGAATAAGTTAATAACATTATCTAAATCATTTTATTAGACATTCAGACACATAATAAGCACATCAGACCTAAGGTAAGGAATAATTTTTCAATCTCATTTTTAGCCGCAATTTTTTATACATAAGTAATGGGGATGTATTTATCATCAATGTCCATGTTTTATAAAAATAGTTTTATAAAATTTTATTATTATCTTTTGTATGTTTAAATTCATCTTTTCCCATTTTTGACATTTACTACATGGTATGGAAGGAATCTTCCTTTTTTACCACATGTGGTACTTTTTGACTTTTTCAGCAAAAGTACGAGGATAATGTTTTTTGAAATTATAGACCATGAATGAATTTTAATGATTTAATAAAGCCTTATTTTCATGAATAATCCTCTAAAATATTTCATGTTTACTTAAAAATATATTAGTTTGTTTTAAAATTTTAATGAATTTTGGAAAAAGAAAACATTTTTAGAGAAGAAATGATATTTTGTAGTGGAATTAAGTTCAAGTGTTTTATCAAAATTATTTTCCATATATGATGAAACTATTTTAATATGGTTATGTTTCTATCCCTAATACTACTATTATTTTATTTTATTAATGATGGAATTATATTTTATATGGATTATGTTATGATAGAATGATGTTTAAGAAACCCATTTTATTTTTTGGGTTTTTCTATGATGAATGATATATCTTTTTGTGGAATATGTAAGAATGTTTTCATTTTGAGATGGGTGGGATATATATCTCCCACCAATTCATTAGGTAATGATTTAAATCTCATGAGATTGAAATGACTGGAATGGTAAGTAAATCTGATTTTGTAATGCGGGGCTCAAAAAACAAGTAAATCTGGTTCAGTAATACATGACTAGAACAGAAAAGAAACCCTATTCACTAATGGACTTTGTCCACTATAATGGTCTTGGAAGCAATTCCTTGGCTACTATGGAACTTATATTATGTGATTATTTTTTTTCCACAATTCCTTGTTTTATGCCACTAATATTATATCATGGTTAATGTGTCTTTTATGACATATCCCTTATGTTCTACCAATATTTATTTCATGACTCACAACTTTCATATTAAAAATTTATTTTCATTTTTTAACATTATTATTTTTATGTTTTGTTTTATGTTCTTCATGTTTATCCTTACTGAGAATTTGGGCTCACCCTTTTTAGGTTTTCTTTTCCTTGGTATATAAAGAAATGTTTTTGGCAGGATAACTAATGGAGAATATCATTATGGGAGATATTAATGATCTTTCAACATGTTAGAATATTTTGTTCCATATTTCAAAAGACACTAATATAATACGGTCTATGGGTTTTGTTTTGAGTCATGAGTTATGTACTCTTCAAAAATAATGTAATTTCCATGTAAAACAAGTTCGGGTCATTATATTCGGAATGTCAAAAATGATTTTTGTGGGAATTGACTATCAAATAATCTATATATATTTAATTTGTTTTCATTAAAAATGAAACAAATATAATTTTCATTACAAAATCATAATTAAAACCAACATTATTTAAGAAAATGTGAATTTATTTAGATAAATATACACCTTAGGGTACCATCAAATAAATATTTACATCAAATATATAGTCCATTAAAATGTATTTTTAACTAAAAAACCCTTTCTAGAATATATAGGCCTGATTTTTTTTTCACAACAATTCAAAACATATTTATTAGGATTAAAAAATAATTATTTGGAAGGTGTCGGTTAAAATATATGATGTTAATGGATAGCATGATTTTACATTTTTAACATGTATTATTTTGGAAATCTACATTGGTTTCTGAATCACCTGTAAAAAGTTATATTTTATCAATTTATAAACCGTAGATTCTATCATAGTTGTATAAGTTGGATGCATTCTCCTAGATATATTTTTATAATCTAGTTGGATATATATAAAACTCATGTGACATGTAGATAAATAAGGATTAGGAAGATTATGTTTATATAATTCTATTTGAACACATCAGGATGTCTCTTATAGTAATGATGTATTTTTCTTTTTCTTCACGATTCATATAAACATTATTAGATATTGATCATGGGTCCCATTTAGTGCCTCAATTTTGTATTACTTGACCATATTCATGATGGTGGAAACACCTTCCTTCAACATAGGTGGAGTCTCCTTGACCTCTTCTTCATATTTATTTTTAAAACCATTAGTATACTTATTTGATGATATATTGGAGACTGATATTAAAATTATGTAATCATGATCATGTGTTGTATTTATATTTCATGTATTATAGAAAATACAATGAATATGCTAAATAATAATGATGAATTTTTATCATTATATAAGTGTTTCGAATGTTTTTTCAAAAAATTTGAGTTCTCTAAAATATGTATCACATGAAGGAAACAAACATAATTTTGATAGGTGATAATAGAAAGGTGAAGACTATATAATTATATCGTAGGGAAAAATGGTTCAAATAACATAATGAAGAAGAATGGAGTTAATTATGTTGAATGATAAAGAAAAGTGTACTATATTAACATTATCTAAAAGCATATAATATATATAATGATTTTTAAACCAGGATCAAACATTGATTTCATGGAAACTGATTATAGTTTAACAATCATTAAAAACAATATAAGTTGCTAAATAAGAAGTAATTCCCCATAAGTGATGATAAGTTGAGTTGGTTTACATACCAAACCGTTAGATAGAATAAACCTATTGATAATGAGTGAGAAAAAATATTCACAAATAAAAGATATACTTCGAGATGATTAGTCATTAAATTGATGTATTCCTGAGTATTACATGATGAAATACCATAATTATAAAAATATATTCTCATATTTGGGTATCTATAAATTAGATATCATAATAGAGGCTACTTTATATGAATTCAAGTTATTCTGTAGATACGGAAATTTATTTGAATATGATGGAATATAAAAAAAATAGATGTTAAAATTGGATAAGAGAAGAAGGCTCACAATAGTAATAGATAGTTAATTTCACATATTAAATGCATTTCAATGAAATATAAGAGTAATTAATTATCCAAATTTATAAATTAAAGTAGTTTCATGTTAAAATTCTAAATGGTTTGATGCAGGTGCTATGGTGGGATTGAATAATAAGGGAACTCTAAGTATATCTGATCATACATCTGGGAGTTTCAAATTTTCATTCTACCATATTATATGTGTATGGATGATATAAATCTTCAATTACTATTTTTCCAAAGAATAATATTATACCCAAAATATTAGGAATGATTTTTTTATACAAAACATTGTTAAATTCTTATTGATTAAAGTGGCTACTCATGAAGGCATGTAAAATTCACTGAAAACCATTTTCCTGAAAATAAATGAGTTGATCCTAGATTGAGGTGATGAAACATGTCCCAATGAGGAAGTAAAATATAAATTATAATGTTTCATACATATATTTAAATTAATATGTATATCATCATTATTTAATATTTATTTTTTATTAAATTTGAATTAACATATAATAGTTAAATGGGAAATAATAAGTGTGTTTGTATTATATCAAGAAAATAAAAAAGAATGATTTCAACATGTAAAATGATAAAATAACTATATCTAAATGTATTTGGTAGAAAAAATGAAATAAATATTAATGGATTGAAGATAGGCCAGTGTATGGAATCATAAGATTTTTTATGAACTTTTCTAGTGAATTCACTTATGCGGGTTAGAAACACTGAAAAACAAAAATAATAGAAAATAGATACTTAGAAGATCCTAGAAGGTCCATTATGGTTAATAATTTTTCCATGTTGAAATGGGGAGATATTATGAATACTGACCTAGAAGAGGGATTGGAGATTAGTGAATAATGATAATCATTAGACAATATGATTGGTAGATGATATGTTGAGATACCTAAAACATAATTTGAACATGTTCTGGATAAACAAAAGTCAAATAACATGGAACTTAGATGACTTGTGATGTAAATTTCAGAAAATCCATGTTTATGGAGACCAACCCTGAACTAGACCTCCAATTTTTGGATATTTATGGACTAGATGATTCCAAATATATTTTATATAATAATTATATATTGTAAAGTACCATTTTTATGATGTTATGGTGGATAATCCAAGATACAATATTTATTAAGATTATGTTTCATAGTGTAGATAAAATATTAAGAAGATATTATGTTGAGTTTTGCAGAGCATTAATGAAAACGAAAAACTCAGAGTTCATAAATGATATTTAAAGTGATACAAATTAAAATTTAGATAGATTTCTCATTCAAAGACCTTGTATATATATCCTTGTTGGAAAATTTATTATTCATAAATGGGATAAAATAATAAAAAACTATGTAATATTACTTCTAACTAAATTCATATTAATATAATAAAGTAAGTATTTGAACTAAATTTATCATAATATCATTTTTTGACTATTAGAGAATAATGGAAGAAAATGTTCAAAAGAATCCATGTGTGGTTTTTAGAATTCAGGAGACCTGAAGATACTAAAAAAGGTTGGTGTAAAGCATAACCTACAAAAGAACTATATATGAAATATCATGATGGTGAGAGATTGTAAAGTTTTGTTTTTGGTAGTTGAAGAAAAAAGTGAATGAATATTGATTATACCTAAAAAAATTATGGTTGTTTAATACTTCATAATTATTAGTGATTATTTTTAACTACTAAGAGTTAGTATAATTCTATGTAATTTTGTGTGAGTGTGTGATGCACTATGGGTCATAGATGATATTAATCTATAAAAACATGTAATTTATAATAATATTATTAATAGATAATCAACATCATGGTATAATAATAGGATTTAGTATGAGGTAATATTATAATATTATTTTTATCCTTGTAAAAATATATATTTACTTGAGTTTCATTAATTATTTCCATTTTTTATATGTTTGAAGTAGAGAGGTTTCATAAGAAGGTCTATAAATCCTTATAATGGTATAATTTGGAAAAACTAAATGGGTTAAAAAATTTGTTTATTTTATTTAGTAAAATGATGGAAACATTTATTCATCCCTCTCACAGTGTAACAACATTATCAACTAAAATAAATAAGTGGTTTTATAGAAGTTTTAGTCTAATATCATTTAAAAAAAATTTCCCAATTTTTTTATTGAATATACATGGTTTGAGTATTTCATGAAGTTTAATGTTTTCACTTATATAATATATAGAAGTTTTTTAGATGTAATAATTAATGAAAATGGAAGATATTTCTATGCCCTCTAACATAATTGTTTCATATATAACCATTATAAATAGAAATGAAGATAGTGGGATGGATATTTTAGAATATATCAGCTCATGTCTAGTGGAAGGTGGATCCACCATTACTAGATAGAAAATAGAGGAATGGATATATAGATATATCTTTTATGATTGATCCCCCATTATATTCAAGTTCATGTATTGAATATTAAGAATCTTTTAAACCAACTAATAATTTTTAATCTAAAATCAAGGATCAAATGAAGAATTTCCCTACTGAAGTATCACACATACACCTTCATTTATTAAGGGAATATATGATGAAAAGTTATTGCTAGAATCATAACCCAATAAGCTCGATAATACATTAAAAGTGAATGAAAACATTCTCATCACTCCCAAAAAACTCTCTAAATCCAATGAATAATTAACATCACTTTGTAATGAACTTTTTTCTCTTTTTATAGAATACTTACAATTTAGTGGTTTTGAAAACTATGTGTTTTATAAAATGTATTTAGGATTAGTGGAAATTTATTATGTAAACAATAATCAGTATGAAGTTAAATCTTGGAGAATAATAGATATTTAATGTAATATTTTAAAAAAAAGAAAGACTCAGGAAAAATATGATTGGAAAATTAAAATTGAATTTGAATATTTATTAAAATCTCATGAATATTTGAAAAACACTTTAAATTTATGGTTTAGTGAATTTAATGTGAAATTGTTAAAAATTGATGTTAATCACGTGGAATCCTAAATTCAAATCAAGAAAATATCAACTAAAATAATTTATAATAAAATATTACTTTGTGAAATATATATTCAAATTAAAGTATAAACACAAACTGATCATATGACACACCTTCCAAAAAAATAAAGAAGAATGTAACCCCTATATCTGGAAATATTTTTTTCACTAGTTCTAATAGTTTTAATATAATTACCCATAACTTTTAAAAGAATCATTACTTATGTTTCAAATAATTATCTATAATGTATAAATTATATTGAATTAAATTGATATAATTTTATTTCATTTGTGTTTTCATTGGTTATGTGAATATTGAATTTATATCATCTTTTTTCAATAGTTTTATCAAATAAAAATCATAATTCAATAAAACATTAAATATATAAAATAGTTTTTCTATAAAAATTTGAAAATAATTAACTTTCTATATATTATAATAATATTACATTTTCACTAAATTATACATAATAGAGTTTTAGGGAATCATTCACGTAGGTGGTTAAACCACCCCAACCTCCAAAAAAAATTAAACTTCTTAGAAGACTATGGTTAAGGGGGGGAATATTTTGTAAAGATGTCATTATATGATAATATTAATGATATTTTTGTATGAATTATATCAATATTAAAATATATTAGTATAAATAATGAAAAAATATAAAAATAAATTAAAACATGATTCCTCATGGGGTTGTAGTCTCCACACACACATGATTGACATTATTTTATTTTTCGAGGTTGATGGAAATGAGTAACTCGATTTTATAAAATTAATAAGAAATCATTCAATTACTATAATTATAATTCATTAATTAAAATATTAGGCATTGTAGATATTTTTAAGGGTAATATTAATAAGAAAACTCAAAGAAGAAAGTAATAATTAAGTTGTAGACTTGAGGTTTCCCTAGAAGTCATATTGAAATGATAGAGAATATTATAATTTTTTTGACCATGGAAATATGTTTTTTTAGAGAGGGTTATTAGGATTATATTAGGATAGATGTTAAAGGTGTAATTTTAAAGTATAGGTGATTGTTTGATAGAGTGTAAGTGATTCACTTTTATAAGTTATGAAAAGAGAATTTTTAGAAAACTCGTTTATATTTTAATATTTCAATGACACTATTACAATGAAAATGGATCAAATGTTTCTAAATAATTGTTTTGGGGTATCTTTGGGTTAATTAAAAATCAAAAAAAAATTCCATTCATTTTTAAACATTTTATTGGGTTCTTACCATTAAATTTTCAAATTTTACGATTACTTTTATACTAGGAATCTTGTTTTTAACAAAGTAATTTTATATCATATTAAACATATAATATAACCAATATATAATTTTTTTTTCATGGAAATAAATTTAACCTATATCTAACACTATTCAATTTATTAGTATCATAAAATTAAAATCTCATATAAAAAATTTAATGTTTTGTAAATCTCATTGAGAAGAAAAATCACATTTTTACCATTATGGATTTTTAATATTATTTAGTTTTTATTACTAGTTAAAAGGGTGATAATATATTTTTTATATTTTAATACATCAGTATAAGAATATTTATTTAAATTATTTTCATTTAATTTATTCAATAAAAATTCTCTGATAATTAACAATCAATGATTTAATTATAATTGCTTCACCATTATCATGGTAATTATCATTAATATGAAAACTGTAAATTTTTTAACACAAATTAAATTTACCATATTAAATAATCTGAAAATTATTTTCTCCAATATAAGAATAATTTTATCAAATTAAATTTCTATGTGTTCGTAAATTTATTCTAACATTACCCCATATAACATGAAAACCAGTGTACAAAAAAGAGTATTTTTAAGCATCTATTTAATGTATAAGAAATATTTAAAATTTTTATTGATTATAAAGATTATAGTTGTTTATAAAAGTTTAATGTGACATTAGAAAATTTTAATACGTTATTTCTCAATATGTAAATTTAATTTGGAAAACATATGACAAATTATTTTCATTAAATATTTTAATATTTTATAAAATAATATTCATGGGTTTTATATGCTAATAGAGTATTTTAATATTATTTATTTTATTTTTTAAAAAAATATTTTCTATGTAAAAAATTGTTTTAATAAAATTCTTAGTCATATAAAATTGGTGGTATTAAAAAATAAGATTTTTTTTAGTATTCACAAAAAATATGATTTTTTTAAGAAAAATTCCAAAATAAAATCCTTATATTATTTTTCATTATTAATTAAAAATTGAACTTTAAATTATAATATACATATTAAAAAATTTAATTTATATTTTTATATGAAAATATATATTACAAATAAAACAGATTTAATTGGAAATGACAATTTTCAATAATAACTTATATTATATATTTACATAATAATGGTAATAATTATTAATGTTTTATCATCATAGGGATTTTATAGCTTTATAAATAATAAATTCTAAATATGTTATGTTTTTTTGCATAATGTGACAGAAGTTATATAATATAAGATTTATTTTAAAGGATCCAAAATCTCATTTCATTACAATTTACCCAACTAAATAAATTATTTTATCGTAGTTTCAAATATTATTCACTAAAGGATATTTAAAAGTTATCCTTTTGAAACACAAGATATAAATAATGTTAAGATATAGATATCCACCTCTCCAAACCTATTGATACAAGGAAAAAATTTATCCTCATTATAATTCATTAATGGTTCTTTGGGTTATACATTTTATAGTTTCATTTTCTTGATCCATATTCTAATATAATAGTACCTCAAAAATTATAATTAAATTCCCAATCAAACTAGAGTAAATGATTATATGAATTTGAGAACGCAATACTAAGATCTCTTCTAAAATGATATTTCTATTTAAACTGTGTTATACATGGATCATCCTATAAGTCACATGGTTCAACCTAGGAAACCTTTAGTTGGGTAATCTTCAACTTCCCAACCAAATCACTCAAAGTAAATATGAAATAAATATATTATAGTGGTTCATAAAGAACATATGAGTAACCAAATAATGTACCTATGCGGTATCAAACTAGGTGTATAGTTATACATCTTTATTATTCACCAAGACACAATTGAGTTATTACCCAACACACCCATTTTGAGTTTAGTACCACTGGGTACAACATTTTTAGATCCTGTAATCAATTATAATATCCGGAGAGTGACACAATTTCTTTTAAAAGCATAAAATCAATAATTTACCAAAAATAAGGTTGTTATCTAATACATAGACTCAACGTATATAGTTTTTTTATTATTTTCACTAACTTTTCCAATAAATCCTCCAAATATAACTAAAATATTTTGAAAAACTAAATCCTCAAAAAACATAAAATACAGAGACCCTTCTATACATATAAAAATTAGTACAATAATCTCAATATTTAAATAACACATCTCACAAAAAGTTTCATTACCCAATGATCAAATATTTATTATCATGGAGACTATAAATATATATATTTTAATACACTTTCTACAATTTATCCCTAATATTGATCTTCTAGACTCTTACCCATATATATATAAATATATAATCATCTATGTTTTAACCCAACTGACATTATAACAGGGAAGAAAAAATATTCCAACATATTGAAACTAATTGTCCGTTATTGTGAAGGGTTTCATGTGAGGTAAGATATCTTCATTGGGTCTCCAACATGTTTACTCATCGAGACAGAAACCCCCAAAAAACCTTATAACTATGATTGTAGATCTTCTATTCAATGGGAGGCTCTCATTGGATGATGATTTGTCCAATGAAACTTAAGGATTTCTTTGGTTGATATTATGGGGGGTTGGGCTCATCAAACCCTTTTGTGGGGAATTAGTACCTACTCCAAGGCACTCTTATAAATTGAAGAAATGTTCATATGTTTGTGAAACCATGGTTCTTTTCCATTCATGTGTCTGCGGGTCACCCCTAGGTTGCATGATTAACCATATATACACATGGGTTAGAAATTACTGAGACAGTTAATGTTTAAGCTATATGATGAGGTGTACTTGATTTTATCTTCATCTAGGGGGGTTAAAATCTGTCTCATTGTTGGTATCAAGACTATAATATTGGATTCCAACATATTCTCATGAGTAGAATCCGATCCCACGTAGATTAGTGCCACTTAACTAGATACACCACCTTTTAAGGTCATTTGACGAGGACCCATCTTGACTATTTAACATCATGCACGAAGGACTTGTAGTCGTAAGATGCCTAATCAAGATTTCATGTGGGACTTACACGAAGAGGCCTAGGATGATCAGGGGTGGCATGATCTCCTGGGTGGATATGGACCTATTGGGGATATGTCTTGATATACACTAGGGTGGTTTGGGTGTTGGATTTAGATTTGAGATAGGCTTCCTACATATCCCAATTATTTGGGAATCTAAAATCTTTTAATTTTGTTTAATTTGGGGATTTTAACATAGTGGATGCCCTTTTTTGGATGTTATTATTTGGTATTAACAATTGAACAATGTCCCATATTGGACCAGGCATTTAGACATGTCTCTTATGTATCCCTTTCAGAGCAAGAATCAGAGTTCTCATAGTTCATTACTCAATGATGTGGATGTTGTGATCATCATTAACCTGAAAGACCAGAAGATTCATGTTCGGTGAGATAAAAAAGAGTATGTTGTAGATCCAAGAAACCACATACTTTCCCTTATCCTTTTATGAGAATGTGGATTATAGTAGAAGAGGTCGGGACTACTTTCTCAAAGGGATAGAGAGATGGGATTTCAATGTGCCAACCCTCAACCACATTGATATCCATGATAGTCATGTCTGGTGATCTATATGGACACATCCTGAGCTGAGGGGAAGAGGAATAAAGTCCCCCATCCCTCAAAAATGTTATAGAACTACCCTAGTGGGAGTTCCCTAAAATGGGTTATGGGAAATGGGAGTAGCATTTTTCCTCATCAAATGTGAAGGAAATCATGATTCCCTTGACTTTTCATTGTGCCTCATTAAATGGAAAGGCCAGTGATTACCCATAATAAAAAAACATGGAGGTAAATGTGAGAATTGGAAGGTTGGAACCTAGGTTATCATGGTAATCTATATTTATGTACACTCTAAGGGGCTATAATATTCTAGGGGAATACCCACATATCATCACTTACCATAGGTATGCAGACTCAGAAGGTCACACTGATGTGCCCGATGGTCTATTCATATGAGTTCGATGTCTTGGGAAGAGGCATGGGCTTGATTCCATTGGCCTGATGCCTTTGGCCTAGTGTGTGGAGTACCCATTTAGGGTGTGACGAGTATGAATGGACATTATTATAACTAAATGGAAGAATTCTTATAGAAACCCCATTTCATGTGATTTTTCTTCATGCGGGATGTGGATCCCTACACCTAGTGTAATGCTATGTGGGTAAAGGGGTCATCTGCATACCAATGTGGTACACAGACCTGTGTGTGGTCTGCATATCGTGGTGGTATGTGTCACGTGGATTCATCCAAATATATTCGTTATATGTGGAAATAGTGTTTTTCTATGTGGCGGAACACTACAAAGGGAGGTGTTTCATCCACCTAGAAAGTGATATGTTAAATCCCTATTTGAAGAAGGGGAATTAGTCCTCCAGTTCATGGGATAATCATTGGTGAAGAGAGTGTGGTTCTTGATTCCCTAATTAGGATTCTAGTTTTTCCATATTATTATGCTTAGTTCTCTTTATATTTCATGGTATGTTTATGATGACTATAAATCATTCTCAGTTCTATACTTCATCAATCATTTTTCGTCAAAGTATTCCATCAGTAAACTGCATGCTATTTGAAAATTAGATCCTTTTCTCATCACCCGTCAAGGTCCATTTATAGATTGTTGGGGAAGCTCTGTCTTTGGTTCATGTGGTGCCATTTTTGGAATCTGGTAAATAAATTTCCCAGTATAATGATGACTCATTAAAAAGAGATTTTTAGTGATATTGTTCACAATGAAAAAAGTCACTACCTCCATCCTGCAAATGAATTAGTTCATGGGATGTCACTAACATCTCCTTGTCTATGAACTGAGTTTACGGGGATGGTGTGTGGGTTGTATCTCTCCATCACGTTTTCACCAATGAAATTATTCACAGATCCACTGTTTGTGGGTGGAATTTCTCAGACTCTATTCTTCCAATGAATTGGTTTGCGAGGGACCAATCCCATTCTTTATTTTTGTCATGGGTTTCTAGGTTCAATATATAATGCATCACGTGCCAAAATTTCTTTGGATACCCACGATCCATTTAGTTTATGTGCAATATCATCCAATTATCATTCCTAGAAATTAGTATGTGGACCACTTTGCTCCTTTTCCAAATTTGGTATCTTCAATCTCCCTCTCAAATTATCAATCAAACCTACATCTCATTCATTTCTCAAATTTGATGGAGTATTTTATTTCATTTTTATAATTTTTGAGGACCCTATAAATTTATGCCATTATAAAGGCCACCAATTCGGATGAAGATGAGGATATTCCATTGTATAAAGAGATCCTTAAATAAACTGGTTTATGGTAGAAAGTTGGTCACGAGGGGGGATTATGCCTATATAGAGGGGGGTCCATATCCTTTTTCATTTTCCATATTTTTCAGAAAAAATCATGCCATATTTCCAATCGGAATTCCTTTCATTGACGTATCAAATCCTTTGCAGACTCCTTCTACCATGAACTGTGCTTCATCTTCCGCACACATAATACTCTTCAAGGTTTCCTTCATCCGTGAACTAATATTTTAAATCTTCAAACTGAAATTTATTTTTTGATGTTAAAATTTTATTTATTAACTTCGTATTATCACATAGAGAGGATAATTATGTGCTCTCCCAATCTAAGAACCATTTCATTAACTAGACACCACTTCATGGGCCATCATATTAACTATTTCTCCAAGAACCGTCAGTTTGTGGGGAATGCGTTTTGTGAACCGTTTCTTGTTTTCAGAACGTGAAGCCCTGCTATACGGGTTTCTTGTAGTCCTTTTTCATTTTTTTGTTTATCTACCAAATATTTTATTGTATAGACCTTTTGAATTGTGTTTTGGGTGAATAAAGGAGATGGATCTTCTACTTATATCAATATAAGTGACCAAGAGGAGGGAATCTATGGTTGAGAATTTTGATGACAACCTTTGGTCCTACATCATTACTTAAGAGTGTATCTTTTAATATATCCTCTCATCATAACTTATTACTTTTCCTCTATCTATCCAATTTCATCATTAAAATATTTTCCTTCTTGATGACTTTCTCTTGACACCATTTGACTGGAGTAGCTTCACTATTCCCTTTAAGGCATCTTGAGAGTATGAATGTATGAATATTTATTCTATAGGGGAAACCAAATCCTCCTCATTCTAGGAGAACATATTTTTTCTAAATGGATCTTTTTGGACCCATAGCACTCAATAGAACCACACTAAATCTTTTGAATCAGTCATTCGAGATTATTTAACCCTTGTTAACTTGTCCCTAATCTACACCAATGGAGGGTGGATCTCCTAATGGGATCTTCTATATATAGGTTTCCTTTATGACGAGTGGGTATGGGCCTTCTAGGTTTACCATAAAATCAATGAGTTCCCTAATAAATTGGAATCTATCAGTATACATCAACCAGTATGGGTCTCTAATTTTATATATATTCACTAGGATAAATGCTTCGTAAGTTTCTTAGTCAGTGTTGTTCAAGCACTAACACCATTCACTTGTCCCATGGTGAGTTGGGATCCGTTTATGAGATGTATACCATGTTGGGGGACTGCCCATCCTTGGTGACATGTACAATGAGTTTCTTCCTATGACCAACACATTATAGAATTAGGAACTAGTATCTCCATTGGTGAGTGATATACTAGTCATGGAAGAGGAATTTATTGGTCATCCTTTCATGGTCTCACATTGATTTCATTTAAATATTGGATATGATTGTTCCTGCAAGCGAGTTGGACTGAGACAATGTTTTTCCACAACTGAAATCATCCAAATAAATAGGATGAGAAAATTCTTAACTCATAAAATTCTACACTCTAGGATGGTTAGTACACTATTTGGGGATATGATATCTCGTCAGATGTATCACCTGAGCTCAGATTAATGGGTTTCTTTTCCATGTTCTAGAGTGGATGTCTCTTCCCCTCTTGTGATGTATACACTGGTGTTAGTTCTTGTACTTTGATGATGTAATCCACATTGTTGAAGGACATCCTATCAACATAGATATTTTTACCCTTTCCAAAATTTATGGGCTATTAGGGAAGATATTGGAAGGGAGGCCCTCACATCATCTCAGCGGGCCATATCATATTTTCTATGGTTGTCTGGGAGACCATTTTTTCTTTTATGGGTATCATTATACTAAAAATGTTCCTTATTATATCTTTCACCCAACCCGTATATGTATTTCTAGTTTTTCCCCTAATCACTGAGTTCTTATGGAATAGTTGAACTTCAGAGTGATAATTTTCCTTTTTATTTTTTACCATACCTTATGTCTAATGAAATAATAGAGTATTATGTGAAGGGTTCTTCGAAATAACATTCATACAACATAAAACATTGGGATGGAATCTTATACACACATATAGATAGGATAACTATCTTTGAACCCTATGTGCCCTACCGATTTTCTAGGTAATTAAGATGTCTGTAGTGAGTATCACTCCCCTTAGTTTCCCTAATTGAGAGGGACTCTCATGTAGAAATCCTTCGTCAATTATTGTTGATGACGACGTAGGAGAACATTGGAATTCATGTCTTTATTCCTCCCATAGAGGCCTCTAAATATTTATCATTAGAGTATTCCAACCTATGGGTAACACATTATTCTAACGAGGTGCTATCCAGACCAATCTGATGGGTGCAATGACCACTGATTGCTTTCAGTCCTATTTCCAATGTGCTGACTAGAACATCTTCCTATATTATAGTTATAAAAAGGAACTCTTTTCATCGCCACAACCATTTGTAGTGGGATTTGTTTTTTTCATCCTATATATGTGGATAATGATGTAGACCCCGTACCATCATCTTATATGTTTCATGGACTTACTAAAGCTGGTCTCTGTGGAACATCACAAAGTGCTCCTAATGTTTGGCCATCCCTCTACACCTAGTTCTAGAGGCAAAACTATCTAGCGATAGGGAATGTCCTCATACTTGGGTGACTAAACTTTGGGCACTTCCATCTACTATGATGGTGCTTCCAAAATATATTCCCTTTGTACGGAGAAATTCTAATTCTATTAAAATGAATCGATATGTGTGTGGATAGGAATGGGGTCAAATCATTACCCTTTCCATAGAAACTACCATAGAAGACTTTTCTAATGAGGGATATTCAATTTGATGACTATTCATCGACTTGGGTTCATATATATTTGACTACTGACATCTACATCTGCTTGTGTTCTAAATTGTCAAAACTTGAGAGGATCTATGCGCTTGTGATGATAGACACACCCAGTTTAATGATTCGCAAAACCAATATAAAACCATTCATCACCTCACTGTATAGTTTTATCATATAGAAGATGAGTAGAAAAATGATCATGAGAAGGTGATTTCGAAAACATATGATCTGTGAGATTATGAATAACATTTTTACATGCTAAAGGAACAACTATAACCCTCAAGTTCCAATTTCAAAATCATTTAACCGAAGATTCATGATCTTGGTACTATTTTGAAGTGAGTGTTTCCATTGGTTGAAGTAGAACCTACTAAAAGAATTGCTTTGAAGAAGGCTGTTGATGGTGTATGTCTCACAATTATTGAACTATTGGAAAGAGTCAATCATGATTAATTGTAACCATTTGAATTGTGTTGCGTCATTATTCTGCTTTATCCTTAGGGAGAGATTCCAAGGTGTGGATTCCCTCCATACCTTTATTTTATTTAATAAAAAGTTTTTTATATATATTTCTTCACCTTAATCTATTACTAAAATTTCAATAAATCTTGATCAACTATTTCTTAAAAAGAAAAATCAACTGGAAGATAATTTGAGCCATAATCTGGGATAATTGAAATGATGAAATCTAGATCTAATTTTCTTTCTGAGATATGGTACTCAAGGAGCGTACTTTGATTTTTTATAGGGTAACATGAAAATTCCTAAAAATATTGCATCTCTTGATTATTTTTTAATTTATCGATGTTCTTAATAAACCGTATGTAACATAGGTCTAGTGAGCATTTAATCAACTTTTTGTTCAAGATTCCCTTTGTGGTTTTTCATCTAGGTGAGTGTAGTGTCTCATTTTTATTGGAATTTTATAGTCTTACATGCTAGACTATCATTACTGGTGCATTTTTTTGAATAGTGTTTTCCATGATTTATAGGTTGATGGACCCAATTTCGGACTCATGGACTGAGGATGTCCTAATAAATTTCAGATATGGATAAGGTATTTTTCATTACCATAATTTCATTATTTTTGGATATGGGACTTGATGTGGTACATGGAAGCCATTTTGGTATTGAAGTAGGAAATTCCACTAATGAGGATGAATTTGGCATTTGTTAACATTTCATTTTTGTGGCTGACATAGGCATTGTTATTAGGGTGTTGTGCGCATAGTCAAACAAAGGTGTATGCAGGACACTGGCTGTCAATTTCGGATAGGAATGAAATTTGTATAGAAATTTGGATTTGTTTTGTTGTGGATAACCAAATTGGGTAACCTATTGAGGGAATTATTTTTTGAAGTTATAGGGATATTTGAATTCGATTGGGATGAGAAAACTCTCCCATGTGAATTGGAATTGTATAAAAGAGGTTTATTGTAGGGTGTAGTTTAACATCGTAAAACCAAGATATTTGAGATCTATTATTATGAAATCATTTTACTATGACTAGAATAGTGTAAATGATTCATCATTTCCACATTAGTTTGACTAGAAATCTCATTTATCATAAGGTATTGCAAAGTGGAAATATGTAAACCGTAATCCTGTGGGTTTTCAAATATTGTGGTTAAGGTGGGACAGAAAAGACATAAGGGCGTACAGAGGTAGAAAAATATTTTCATAATGATGAATTTACCCTTGGTAGATAGAACAATTTTTGGGAATCATATGCATAGGCTCTGGGGTATTGTGTTCATAGTCAACCAAAGGTGTATGGAGAACACTGGAAGTCCATTTTATATGGCAATGGATGATAATGGGAATTCATACCTTTCTAAACATTGAGTAAGGTTTGTGAACAGGTGGTCTTAAACCTAAAAGGGAGAATTTCGAATGAAGTGGAGGAATATGTATCCTATAAATGAGTGTTTAGTTCTTAAACAGGTCTGGCCCTTCCTCAAGCAGGGGTGTGACAATTCTATTTAATGGCTAAACCCAAAATATGATATTTAGATGTCACTATGTATCCTTGTGGGGATAGGAATCGAGCCTTATGTAGTTATTATGAGGCTCATCTCTATGTAGATCAATTTTAGACAGATGGATGGGGAATTCTTGATTTTTAAAAGAGCATTCTAATGAGATGGGACTTGCAGCAGACCTTCTTATGCAAATTCATTTCGTGCAAAGGATCATTGATGGAATACTTTCTCTAGTGCATTGAGGGATGAGAATGAACATTGATTTGTGAAAGAATCATGAAATTTTTATATGTTGCAATTAGAAAATTGATATAAGAGCCTCATGTATCCGTAGGATTATCCCGCAAGGATGTTCTGACATATACAAGATGTGAGTAGGTATAAATGTGTGAAATATGGTTTCAAGGGTTCTTGATGAAGAGGAATTAAATGGGGCATAGAAGATGATAGGTGCACTGATGTATGAAAATTCTCTCTTGAGGATGAATTTTCCTTTTGATGACATGGATTTTTTGGGGAAATATAGGAAAATCCACAATGGAATTGCGTTCATAGTCAATCAGAGATGTCCATAGGAAACTGGACCTCTATTTCTGATGTTCGTGTATGATTATGATGATCATAGATCTCTTAGAGAACAAATGTTAACACATAGAAGGTATGTGGCTTGATACATTAGAAACATTTAGTCAATTATTTAATCATAGAGATGGGAAATATCCATCACTGATCTGAATTTTACATTGGGTGAGGTATTTCAATTCCCTAGGTGGGCCTGAGCCCAGGTTTGGAGATCATAGCACCCAGAGATTTCACACCTTGCCTGGGTCTGATCCATAAGTACGGGAGCATATTTTTTCTATATTATGGATACCATGTATTTTAACATCATAGGGTTAGGACATTGTAATACCTATTTTGGGGAAAAATCCATAAAGTTCCATTTATGGTCATGTCTCTTGGACCAAAATCATAGATTGATGAGCCATAATGTCACAATGAATTATTTACTAAGGTCTCTAAGACAATGTGAGAAATTATCGGTGTGAGAAATGAAGGACGTCAAGGATTTCAAATAAAAAACTAAGGATTGCATTACCAATAGAAGGGAGAATCTTATACTCCGGAGTTATGTTCTGCAGTTTATCTTAATAAACAAAAGACTTATCATTAAGAAGATTATTGTAGTGCAGTAATGATGCTCTATTTTACAGTTTAATATCATGTGAATAGGAAATATTTTGTACACATTAATGTTTTGTGTAATGGATGTAGGTGGACATATGTGAAAGAAGAAACATACGATTATTCACTATATAGTCTTGCAAATAGGACATCTCTCGGATTCCTTAGATTGCACTTAGCTCTCATTCGGAACAGGGGACACATATAGGTTTCAATGGTGGTGTCCAAGTCATTGGATTTATGTGTCACTACGTATCCCCTAAGACAGGATTCAAACATCCTCTGATACATTATATAATTTTCCAGGTAAAAATATGGCCCATTCATAGGGGGGAGGTATTTTATAATTCATGGGTTGGGTGGTTGCATAATGATTATTATCTGGGAAAACCGTGTATCAAGTGAGGGAAGGAATCTTGCCAGTTGAAGTCTTCAAGAACAACATTGTAGGTGATTTATACTCGAGTCAATGTATTCTCAGGTGAGAACATTGTTAGTACATGAAGTTTGACATCATATAGGAAGGATGTTGGAGGCATAGTTTAACATCATTTTATGGGGAATAATTATCACAGGAATCTTGGATAACTATTTTCTAATCAATTTGGAATATTCTAGAATGCCCCAGATATGTGGGAGTTGACAGAAGGTTTAAACCATGACCCCAGGGACCCTCGAATATGGAATAATGATGTAGGTATAGGAATCTATTAGGCATTCATAAGTAGGAACATAATCTCCTAAGGATGAATTATCCTTTGGTTGACATGCAATTTTTGTTGACAACATATGAAGAGCTACTGGGGAATTTAGTTCATAGTCAAACAAAGGTGTCCGTAGGACATTTATGTCCATACTTGATTGTTGTGGATGTTTATGGGGATCTTAAACATCATGGGTTATGGAGTTTAACTGATGAAAATGATATGTTTGGGTACATAGGGAATTCTCATAATGGGATTATCCATGAATCATGATTTCAGTCACACAGATATGATCCATTCGTAAGGGAGAGAATGGCCCTTTTTAAAACCATTTTTTAGGAAAAAAAGTTTGGAATCTCTTCCCTAGATTAACATTCTCACACAGGACTTATGGGAATTTATATTTCCCCATTTTTTTGTAGTCGGACCATGGTATGTGGAACCCATGCGTTACTACTTATCATGCAGGGGAAAGAATAAATCCACACATAGATAATGGAAGGAAATTATCAACATAGGTCTGATGCATACATAGAGATGAAAGATTTTTTAGTTATTGGATGGACTATGATGTAAAATATGAGCATCACTACATATCATAATATAGTAAGAATGAAGACACAAGTATTTCTTTTGGTACCCAACAGTTTTACATCTTGGGGTAAGGAATTTTTTCAATAGTGAGTTGGTATGCCTATGAAGAATCCCCTAATGAGACTCCTAGGCCTACATGAGTTGTACTCAGTGTGAGAAACAGGGGCCCAAATGGATTACATTACCACACAAGGGGATCATGAATAAGAACATACGAATTTTTCTTTAATAATTATCTATACCCAGACCTATGTATAATGATCCATGTGCTACTTAAATATCACACAAGGGTAGGAATGAACCCATATTTGGTTCTTTGAAGAAAAAACCTATATAGGTCTTATTCGGGCATAATGAAATGAGTAATTTTTTTGGGTGGCAGATGGACCAAGATAATGAATCTGTGTGTCACTACGTATTCTATGAGTGTCAGAATTTAGACACACTTAGTTTTAGAGACACCCTATGCTGGTCGGATCCATGCATAAAGAGGTGTAATTTTACATTTTTCTTTGTTTTATGGCAGCTAGACTGGGGTGGGAGATCCGGTCATCACTACATATCCTAGAGGGGTAGGAATCAAGCCAAACATAGTTATAGAGATACATCCCAATATAGGATTGTCTTCCATATAGGGATGGGGGATTTAAACCATTATTTAACTTGACTATAGTGTAATTTTACCCTCTATTCATCTGGGAGAAACCTTTACCACTATTCTTAATCTCATCTGAGCTACGCTCAGTTTGAGAATAAATGAAAATACAGGGTATCCTATTGTAATTTAGAGCCCATTGAGGGTAAAATAGAGGAATTTTGTTACCATGTGGTGGATGGACCAAGGTTTAGGATCAAAAAATCTCTATGTATCCCATTGGTAGATGATAATAAAGACATACATAGTTATAAGAAAATATGTTCCCTGTACCAAAATGACCCATGCATAATGAAGGAGGTATGTATTAATTTTTCTATGGCATATTGATGAGGATGAATGATTTGGGTGTCACTATATATCCCATTAGTAGATGGGAATCAAGTCGCACAAAATTCTGTAGCATGGCACGATAGGTGACTGATATTGGTGGAAATGTCTGCTTAGGTGAGAACATTGTTGGGGAAATGCAGTTTAAAATCATGCATTATGGATGAATATAAAATTTAGTTTAACATTGTGCAACATGGAAGTATATGCTATTTAGTTTAACATCCTGCGACATGGATGAAGATGCTATGAATTTTAACATTATGTGTAATGGAAGCCTTCATTGTGTAGTTTTATTTCATGCGATCTAGTTGAATTCTTTGCTCTTGGCTATATAAAATATTTCCTAAGAAACCTCACATTGGTGGGATATGTTGTGAGATTTCCAGCCAATGGAATAATGGAATATGCTCTATCATAGTAAAACATGTGTATGACATATGATCCTTGCCTTTTCAGTTACATATTTGGTGGTTTCCTCATGATTATCATCAGGTTTCTGAGGACCAACACCATTTCTCATTTGATGAAAGACCAACGATGAACCATTTTGAAGGCTCTTGCAATACAATTTTGGTAGACATCCAAATGTTGCAATGTTTTCAATCATTTCTCATCCAAATGTTCCATCTCATCAAAACATTTTTGGGATTCCTCATTTATAGATAGTTGATCAAAGATAGTGACACGGAGTGATAGTAGTTGAATTCTGATGTACAAAACTTCCTCCGTCCCATATACTAACGAGTATGGGGTTTCTTGGGTGGTGGTGCATATTTTGGCCTGGTATTCACAAAGAGAATAGATTAGATTTTCCAACCAAAATTTATTATCCTTATCAACCATATTTTGGATTATAATGAATAGAGTCTTGTTGAAAGCCTCCATCGGTCCATTGGTTGATGTGTGGTAGCCGGATGAATGGTTGGCCTTGATTCCATACTTTTGGTACAGTTTTTCCAATTCAATAGAGTAGAAAAAAGTACTGTTTTCCATCATTATTGTGTGATGGGAACCATTCATAGTGATTGTATTAGATTTCAAAAAGCTAACAATGGTTTTTCTCTATCTTCTTTAATGGGTACAACTTCTTCCCATTTGGAAAATAATTTTATTTCTGTGAGAATAAACATGAATTTTCTAACCATGGAAGGAGGATATGGTATAATGATGTCCATTCCCCATATAGATAATGGCTTGGAGTACATAGCTATGTGAAGAAGCTATGGGGTTGATGGATGAAATTGGAATGGATATGATAGGATTGAATATTTTTAGTGAAATCTATAAAATCCTTCATCATGGTGGTTCAGTAGTACCCAAGCCGTCGAATTTTATTATAATTTTTGGGTGGTGATTGGTGTTCCCCACAAGTTTCGGCATGCCCATATTTCATGAGGGAAGTGGTAACTTCTCAATAAATAATTCTAAGAAGAACTCGATCAAGGAGTCCCTGCAAGAGAACCTACAATTTATTTTTACCATCATACATACAAAAGATTATTTCCCATATATAGACTTAATCCCATCCAGCCCTATCCTGTAGGAGTTATATCTTTTGACGATATTCCATAACGGGGGCCATCCAGCCAGCGGTATGACTATACAACTTAGAAATGGGACTGATTTTGTTGGTTTCTTCCATCTTGTAATGAATATATTGTAAAAACATCTAGTGCTGGGAAATGATGACGACAGTTCCATTCTGATTTGAATTAGCCAGATATGTTGCTGCATTGGCTAATGCATTGGCCAATTCATTCTACATCCAAGGGATGTAAGATTGTGTTGGATTTGAGGATAAATCTTCCATAAATTCTTGGGCATGTTTCATCAAACAGATCAACTACTCATTATTGATGATATAGACAACAATGACTTTCTTGATGTCCAGTTCTGAGTCTCCTTTTCTTCTAGGTGTTAGTATTATACAAGGAGTTCTAGTTCCACGCCCTCAAGGAGGGCCTGGTTTTCTGCTTCTATGCTTTTGAATCCTTTTGATTGTGGGAAGGAATAAGACTGAATGACCCTTTCTAGAGATATGAGAATGAATCCCAACCCCACCTTTTGGAGCCTGGGTTTGTCCATTGTTTTTCCTGTTAGGCTTCTGGACGTGTCGTCGAAATGCATTTCCTATATACAGGGATCCTGTTGAAAAGTGAACAACTCTTTAGTAGTTAATTTGACATCCAATGGAGTCACTTATTTTGAGGGGTTTTCTTCCAGGATGTTTCCTAATGCCCATCCTTTGACTGCATTTTGTGGAATGAATCATATTTCTACTACTAAAGGGTGAATTCCCACAGTAAAAAGTTTCCTTTCAATATTGGTTGAATCAAAATATACATAAGAGGGTTACTACGAGAGTCTAGGTGGACCACATGGTTCTACATATAATTAATCTTTTTTAAAACTACAAATATCAAGGCCATAAGTCTCTTATCCTTATTTGAATACCGAGTCTCAACATCAATCTTGTCTCAGATGATACAATAGAGACTATTTTCGCTATCGGTATCATTCTTCTATTTGAGGAATGAGCCAAGGGACTATTCTAATAATGATTTTTACAGAATGAGTGGTCATCCTTCGAAAGGTGGAATTAGCATAAATGGAAATAAGAGATAATTTTGAGATTGTTGAATTCATCCTGAAAATCATCAGTATAGGGATATGTAACCCCTTTTTTCATTAACCTAGTGAAGGGAAAACATTTTCCAAGAAGGTTACCTATGAAGCACTGAATGTAGGCCATATTATTGTGGATTCCTATCAACATAGTGAAATTTTGAGGAGGATAAATTCAATGTATATACATTTTATTATAAGATCAAACTTTTTACCATTATTTTGTATGATGAAAATAAGGAATTTCCCATAGGTGACACCAATAGCACATTTTTAGGAAGATCATTTTCAAACAATGTTGTCATAATTTGCGAAAAATTGTTTCATGATCAGAAAAGTGGTACATGAAATATCTTGAATTAACCACAATATCATCAACATAACATTCTATTAACTTTACCATGGAGGGTTTGAAAATAATGTTCATGGAGAACTGATATGCAACGTCGATATTTTTCAACCCGAAAGGCATTATTTGGTAGAAAAAACACTCCCTAGGGGCCTTGAAGGTTTTATATTTATTATATTATTTGGACATTCAGAAATGTTTGTACCCTGAAAAACAATCCATGAATAAGAGAGCCTCATATCTAGAAGTTTCATCAATCAACAATTTTATGATCAGGGATAAGAAATATTGTTTCGGGAAGTGCTTGTTGAGGTCCCTAAAATCAATGAAGATCCTGATCTTCTAATTATTTTTTCTTAACAGGGACTATATTTACTATATATATGGAATATTAGACCTCATGTATGAAGTTAGATATGATAATATTATCACTGTCATCCTCTATCTTGGTGCCTTTCTTGAAACCTCAATGCTCTTTGTCAGGCCCAAGTGGTGAGTGACTACCTTGGGATCAAGGTCTAACCTTTTTTATACTTATAAAAAAATAATCTCAATTATACTTTATGAAGGTGGTGTATATATCTTTCTCCAAAAAATACATGTCCCCAGTAATCAGAGTGTGCCACAGGTTCTCTTCAGTACCTAGGTTTATTTCCCTGAATTCAACAATTGTAGTATGGACACCATCCTCGAAAGCGAGAGGGGAATCCTAATATATTATTCTTCTTATACTTCCACATCACTTCATAATCCTATTCCTCTTATAAAGAGTAGAAAATTATAGATATGATATATTCAGAATTCAGAAAAGAATCACGATTTTGGTATTTGGGGGATAAAACAACTTCTTATGCCCCGTCTGACTATGGGGAATTTTCTGGAGGGGATATATTTAAGGGAAGAGGCATTTCCTTACATTATTTTTGTGGAGAGACACCATCTTCTTCCTTAGTGAAAAAGTTTTTAATTGTTTGGATCCATAATTATGGGATGGGGAATTTGTTTTTTGAGCATTGACCATCGTCTTGTGCATAAATAGTCTTTTTAATACTATCAGGCTCAGTATCCACAACTAAGATCATAGAGATGGATGAATATGTGTCTGATTTTGGAATCATTCCATCCAAATGACTGTGGGGGAGTACATATTATTCTCTGAACATTCTTAGAGTGTCAATAGGAGAAACTTATTGTCTTTTTAGGGTAGCGACCTAATCGATGTTATCAACGGAAGATAACTTCTCTTCCTACTCATATAATCCTACATCAATGTAGTGTGATTCACATGATTTTAGTGGGGATTTTTTGGCATGGAAAATACCATTATCACATCGATGCTATATTTGATTCATTAATTGTATGATGAGTGAATAGATGCATGTTGATACAATAGGGCCATCCTAGTAGGACATTAGAGGCCATATTTTTTGGAGAACAATAATTTTTTTGTCAGCCACCTAGTAACCCATCCAGGTGTTGAGCATGATTTGGAACAATCTATTCTTCTCTATTTTATCATTCCACAACAAAGTTTTTGTGTAGTGTATTAGTCTTTTTTCTTCGCAACCTAGCTGCCAAAGTGTTTGTAGTGGGATGAAATTTACTCCAGATCCATTATCAATGAATATTTTTCAAATATCGACACCATTTATCTTTCCATACACATATTGTGGTTTTATGTTCCCTTTCATATTGGCATCTTCATCTTGATCCATGATGGAAATTACCAGATTACATTCTATGGGACCATTTTCTTGCCTAATAGACTTTTGTAGTGGCTACTTCATCATTAAATTATTGGGGACACATAAAATCTTCTATGAGTGCCTCCCCAAAATCCACTGACATGTTCAGTTCATATGGGATTTACATCTTGGTTGGTATAGTCATTAGCTATATTTGGATATCACATTTCTATTCAAAAGGATCTCACTTCCCATCTGGGGGGGGGGGTTCTATTTCATAGTCCCTTTAGAGACATGATGCTTGTATATATATGGTATAACCCATGAATCAGAAGCTATTTGTGCTTATGCAATTCGTCGACTTGGATGAGCATGTCTGTTGGCATACCGTGAGAGGTTATATATCTGTTCCTCTTTTGATGAGTACTATAGGATGAAAGGGCCAAAATTTATTCTGATAGGGGAATAGAAGCTTTCATGTTCCCATTGTGTCTGCTTATGATATCTTCAATGAGTCTCTTCAACATTGAGGATTTGGACAGAAGTGCAGCTAGAGATTTGGTTTCTTCTGTGATAGCATCTTCTTGGGTAACCTCATCTTATGTGTACTCCTCCTTTTATTCCATGATTGGGTGGGGGGAACTCAGGTTCATAACCCGAATAATCATTAGAGAGGGGATACACTATGTGTATGACATTGTTAGATCTGAAAACTTGTTCCTCATCTGATAATGACTCAGCATGATTGAATTCTTCTGATGTAGTGGTTTGGCAGGGAGGCTCCTGTTGTACTTTTTTGGAAGGGTGGTGATCATTATGTTAGATCATTTGGAATTAAATAAGAGAACGTAAAATACATATTTAGTTTTGGTGAAGGATCATCTTCTTAAAAATGTTCCCTGACTTCAAGGCCCTTGGAGGATTGCAGGGGTAAGGATGTTGGCTCTATTGTGTCAGGAGGTGTTGGAGGCAAAATTGGGTGCATCAACTACTTGTAGAGTATTCCATGATCTCAGTTGAATATATTCCAGGTCATATGATTATAAAATATCCAATCCTTCTTGCTAATGACCATTTTTCAATCCTCTCATTCTTCTAGGATAGTGGTGGAAACAAACCCGACTTGTGTTAGCGATGGTCCAACCATAACTTGTTAGGAATGTATCATTATCTGTATGAAATCATAGAATAAAAAACACTCCTAGATGGTGTGTCCCCATATCCGGTGATAGGGAAAATAATATGTTTATTCATTGAGACCTACATCATTTGTCCTCTTTAGCTCTGGTAGATGAATCATGTTACAGTTCATGGTATCCACAAAGTAACCAAAAACATGATCCACCCATAACGAGTATACTTTATTTCTCCATTACTTTAAGTAAGTCCCCCATCAATTGTCTTATCATGGTGGGGGTGGATACTCACTTCCAAAGGTCCCTACATGGGTTATTGAGGGTCTTGGATCTTGATTTAGTGGAGGGGGTTGCTTAAGCGTAACAGAAGCTGCATCATCTCTCTCTAACCTTTTTTAGGGGATGATGGGGCTTCCTAAGACTAAATATTTGTATGTTGCAAGGAATATTCTATACTATGAGAAATGGTATAGGAATTATGGAATCCACTTGTACATTTCCCAAGAATGAGTGGTGTTACCATCTCATCTCAGAGATTATCAATGCACATTGAAATTATCTCATCTTGGGGGATTGGCCAATTTAGAGAGTAAGTTAGTCCTTTCCATATTACTATGAAGGATGAAAATATCTCATTCTTATTTTGTTTTCATTTCATGAGATCATTAACCATTGTTTTTGGATTTTCAAACTAAACTAGAAGAGAAAATACCACCCTAGGTCTTCCCAGCATATTATTGAATTAGACTATTTACAGGTATACCACAGAAAGGTCGATCCTTATAGACCCCACATGATGAAATTGAGTTTTAATACTTATTATTTCTCTTGGTTTCCCATCAAGGGGTAACAATAAGAAGTGTAGTGCATTAGATGCTAATCTAGGAACCTGAGCCATTAATCATTGGGAATATGGGATTCATGAAATCAGGTAGAGGAAGGAAATTTCTCAACCATTTGGGGTAAGGTTTCCATTCTGGTTTTACCAAAGAACACCCCCTTCCATTGATTACTTTCAAGTTCTAAATATCTCGATGGTATTCAGGATCCATAGATGCATGTCTTGTTGGACCTGAGCATAAGAAGGTGCAATAGGGAGAAATATTGGATGTGTCGGAGTTGATGAAACATGTGGTGGATATCCTGCTAGGGTAATCCTTTGTGGATTCACATGAATCTATTACGGTTTCTTCCCCAATTCAGGTAAATATTGATATATTTCTCGGGTTGGGTACAGGTAGAATGATGGTTGCATCGCTACATTAATTGAGCTTTCTAGCCTTACTTTCTCCATTGGGATGATTCCATGAGGTAGAGGTACATATTATGGAAGTGTGTGTTGACCCTTCACATGAGGAACATACCCATTAGTATGGTTTTCTCATTTTATATCACAATTGATTCACCCTATCTCTTTCAATTCTTCCACTCGTTGAGATAATCTCTCATTATGTGTGGGGGAATCATATTCATGAGGAGGAGATGGTGGGTCATAGACCTTGATCTTATTCTTCCCCTTGATGGATATTTTCACAGGAGGTAATGTAAGATTAGCTAAAGGGTATCCAAATTTAGGAAAAATATTTGGTTTTGGATGTGCAAACCTTTAGGCTCACTGGGGACTATCTTTGGGAGGGAACCCACTTATAAAATTTCTTCATTATTTGTATCATTTTTAGTGAGGACTATGGGGGTTTTTCCTTGATGTTCACCAAGGAATACCACATTGTGGGAGGTGTACAAAGTGGTGAATGTTAGGAGATCTTCTTGTGCCCTTTTTTAGATCTTCTCTATCCATTTCATGATACACTTCATGTTTCATGTTGAAGAGTGATTTGTAAAGATCCCTAATTTGACCTTACAATATGCATCCATACTACATGATGTGAGTCATGAGACAAAATGGAAAGGGTGACCCCTCTATCTATTTTTATCCCCATATAGAATAATACAAACCTATGTTCGACGGTTATTTGAGGTAAAAATCCCCCAACCATGTGGGCTGGGTTCCTCCTATTCTTCTATTGACATTCCCCCACACGTATTTTCTAGACTTACGGTGGAATTTTGTGTTAAAAATTCCCCCAGGCCTATGGGATGGGGATGTTCATATATTTTGACATCTACTATTTATATTTACACCTTCTTGATCTCATGCATTCCCATGCGGGTGTGAGACAGATATGGTACTGGGTCTGCACAGGAGTCACTTGTTTCCAAGGACAAGATCAATACTCAATGACTATCTTCCCTTAGATGATATGAATACTGGATGTTTTTTGTAGCATAGTTCATGATCATTTTAATATGAGTATCTTTTTTGGAACAAACATTTATGAGACTTACTCATGGATGGTTCTTGTCGAGCATTCCACCATTCCTGAGCAGGGACATCATTTGACTATCATCTAGAGATGTTGAAATTTCATGATGTCACTTATAATGGGTTATGCCTGATGGGAAGTGGGGTGATTTTAGATTTCCATGTTCTCCCCATCCCCATATATGAACACTATATATGGAAGTTCTAATAAGGAAACTCATCTTGTGCAGTGCATGGTGGAAAGCCGACTCATGAGTTTTCTTCTTCCTTTTTGATTGTTTTTTCCATGCATATGGGAGGAATTCATGGTCGATTTGACGATGAATCTATCCCAGGACATTAAAATTTCCTTCATACCCATCATAGAGAAAAAATTTCATTTAAATGGTGGACAGTTTTATAGACATTGAGGTGTATTTTACGCATACATCCTTCTGAAAAATATCTTATTATGTCGAATTGAGAAGTGGATATGGTCAAATATGTTAATGGTATGTCATCCCTTGCTAGTTCTCATATAAAAAGAAACACATCTTCTTGTTGTTCTGCCATAGACTATTCTTCTATACCCCCCAATTTTGAATGCTCTTTAATGATTACAGTCAATGAAGTGGGGTTGGCAGGAATATCATTACCATGAAAATAAAATGGGGGTGGCTCGGAAGATTACTATGGTACTGAGACATCCTCTAGTTGAGAAACAATTTAACTTTTCATGGAGAGAGTATTTATAATGTCATATTCCCTTATTCTATATTCCTCATCATATGGGGACTTCCTTGCATTGACCCAATGTGGGGAGGACGTTCTCGTCAGCATGAATTTTGATTATACGGGGACTTTCGTAGTTAGTGTTTTGATGGAATGAACTACCATCATAGCTAAGAGTCCATCCGTAAATAGTAATTATAAAGTGTATACCATATGGAGGACCTTCAGAGAAGACTGAATCAAGGGAAAGAACTTCTATCTTCTTGGGGTCATTGAGGGGAGTGCCTCCACAATGACTGCTATCATGGAGAGGAATACCATCATAATTGCATGTATGACTATAGGGGGAAACATATCTATAGAGTATTCCATAGGTAGGACGATTAGGGTGGAAACAATAAAGAGGAATACCATCTTACTATTTTATATTCTCTTATATAGGAGTACTACCTAGACACACATCATGATTTAAGCTGTCATGATCGATCATTTCTGGCCGATTGAGTAAGCCCCCATGGGTGCTTTTGGGCAAACCTTCAATGCTTCTAGTAGTGACCTTTCTGGTACAGCCATCGTAACTACTATTTCCAGTTACATAATTTTGTAAGGGATTGATAGTATATTGATCCTTTATTGTTAGTTATCTTATGGACTCATGAATTCAATATTCTAGTAGATTAGAATCATGATTATGCTCTTCATTTTCTGGTTCACATTGGAGAATTTCATTTTTTCCACTTTGTTTTGGGAAACTGGGGTCGCCTGCTATTGGTTACGACCATCATAAATGGTTCCCTATTTTTCTTGGTTATCGTGATTCCACTAATATATTCCAAAGGGTATCTTGAATTATGTTAGGGTTATATTCCTGCCCTGGAGTAGCATCCACATTAGACCGGTGTCCCCTATTAGAAAATATATTTTTTCTTGGTCTGGTTTTTCTTTGTATTGAGAAATATGTTCATCGAACCTCCTGGAATCGATAATGTCTGTAGGTATGTTCTAGGGTGTCTATCTGATTTTGTGGATGAATCACCCCTAGGAGATATGGCCATGGGCCACACTCCATGCTATCGCTACTAATGAAATTATTCCATGAAAAATCTAGAGGATATAGTCTGGGATCATTTTTTGAACCTATGTCAGGTCCTAGATGTATTAGGGAACTTATATGGATGGAACATGTATAAATTCTAAATAATATGTTAGAGTAGGAGGTTGTTCTTTCTTTGGTCCTCCATGGGTAGCCAGTGGGTACTGGCGGTTCTCCATTTTCAGGATAGAGTAACAAGTCTACCATTGGTTTTCTTCTCTATTTTCCACTATATTTGGCTGGTGGTATTTTTATGCATCTATACAAAATTTCACTACTAAGATTTTCTTGATACCATATTTGATTGGTGGTCTTCATATGCATCAACATCGTTAAATAACTTCACATGGTCGGCCACCCAATTTTAATGGAGGTCTTAGCAAGCATTAGTAGGGATTTGTGCCTATTTATAGATGGGTGCTATCCTATTTGGATGATGGGATTCATGTTCATTGGTAGATATTTTCATATTCATATAATTTTGTTCTCCATATATGCGGTGGGACTGGTGAGCATTGGTTTGAATTTGTGTCAGCTTGTGATGTGCCACCAAGTATCCGTGGTGGGATTCATGAGATTGAGAATAAATATAAACCCCCTCATAAGTTTCTACTGTATTTATTGTGGAGGGATTGAGAAGAATGGGAGGAGTTGTATGTCTGCTAGTTGTATTCCTCCATGTTTATGTGGAGGATATCCTCATTTGAATAATGGGTAAAAACCTGCCCCTGATTTTGAGTTTTCTGCCTTCAAAAGGTAGCCTCAGAGGCCTATATCTATTGGACTTCACTAGGTGACCTTATAATGAGATCCTCTTCATAGAGAGGATATTAGGTTATATGCCTTGGGTAGTGACATCATATGGTAGTAGTCCTCAAGTAGGGTTCCTATGCAACTTGGATGAATTCATTTTTGTTGACTACATCAACCAGCCTAAGATAAGGGTGGTAGTCGTTGTCTCTCTCTAAAGACCGGCTACCGAAGAAGTTCGAGATGGCTAGTGGGGCCATCCTATGCTCGGATTCCCATAAAGGATGAATAGGTAGATGACAAGATTTCATCGATTGGAGAGCCTACCTTGCAACTACCACTATGGGGAGAGTACCATTTTGTGGTAGTCTTTGTTCAATGTGTTTAAAACCCACCATTGAAGATGTTTGGTACTTTATGGATTCATGTTTCTTAGGGATCTAATCACCTGTACGGATGCTAACAGGCATGTCTATGTAATTTTTCGTGGTGCATCTTGGATCTAAGAGAGCTCTATGAAATGATTTCTTTATATATATGACATATACAGACAAGAAAATACCATTAGAGTATCATCTCATGATAAAATGCATTATTGAAAATCTTTCCTGTACATCTACATATTTGACTGAATGGGTCTAGTGGTTGGATAATATTGAAACCTTTGTTAAGGATTCATGTCAGGTTTACCATTTTTGTTTTGACCTGATTTTCATTGTACCCGGGAAGACAAAATGGTCCGGCAGATAGTAACCAATTTTCCACTATTAAGAAGGTTTTCACATTGGGCATTATTTCCTCATATAGTCTCCAACGAGATTATTTTTGGTGCCAAAAACGACCAAAGACCCTTCTATCCATGATTCCAAGACATGAATTCTAAATAAATCACTCTTTGGATTATGATTTGGAAAAAAGACACTTAAGGATACCATTGGTTGAGAGAATGGGAGGTCTATCTCATCACAAAATTTTGGGGGGAATTATTTCATACTATGGGACTCCTATATAGATTTAACCAATGTTTATATGTTTATGAACCCTTGGTTCTTTCCCAGTCATGTGTTTGTGGGTTACCCCTGGGTTTCATGATTAACCATATATACTAATGTGTGGGAAATTACATGGAAAATGCTAGTTTAAGCTGTATGATGAGGCACACTAGTGTTTTTCATCCACCAAAGGAAAAAAATTAGAATCATTTTTGGGATTGAATCCATAAGATTTCCTTCTTATGTATCCTCATTAAAGGAATCTGATCCCACTTAGTTTGGTGGTGCATAACTAGACACATAACATTTTAAAGACCTACGGTGAGGACCCATCAATGATGTTTAATTTCAGGCAGTAAGGACATCTTGGAGAATGATGGATAATCATGATTTCATGTGGGAATTACACCATTGAAAACTATGATGATCAGTAGAGGCATGATCTTCTAGGTTGATATGGCCCTACCGAGGATATGGCTTGATGAATACTAGGGAGGTTTTGGTGTTTGGTGTGAACCTCAGGGAGGCATCCTACATATCTTAGTTAGTTAAGAATTTAATACCTCATTATTTAGTGTATGTATGGGAATATACTATTTTGGAGGCCCTATTTTTGGGTGGCATGATTGGGGATTAACCTTTGAAATGGTTCTCTTTTGAGCTCATGCCTTTTGACCAATATCCTATTTATCCTAGTTAGAGAAGTAATTAGTGTTCTCATAGTTAATTTCAAGATGGTGTGGATTTTGTGAAAATAATTCACCTCTATGCCCACATGAGTCATGCACGGTGTAAGAAACAATAGGAATCTGTAGATCCAACAAACCACAAACTTTCCCATCCCCTCTAGTGGAAAAATAGGATGACGACAAACGAGGTCGCGACTACATTCCTCAAGGGAGAGAGAGATGAGGATTTTAATGTTCCAATGCTTACCATGTTGATTTCAAGGGTAGTCACATCTGGTGATCTATATGGAAACATCCCGATATGACATGAAGAGAAGCAGGTGGCCCCCTCCCACAAGATGGTTATGGACATACCATAGTAGTAGTCCCCTGAAATGTGTTATAGGAAAGGGGGGGAGTGTAATTCCTCATCAAATGGGAAGGAATTAATGATTCCCATAACTTTTCACTATCCCTCATTAAATGGAATAGATATTGATTACCCTTAATCCTATGAATGGAGAGGTCCATGTGAGAAACCCGGGCTGGACCCCAGGTTACCATAAGAATGTGGACATAGGAACACTTTGGGGGCCTATACCATTGTGTGAAATAACAACATGTCACCACATAACATGAGTATGTAGACATAAAACTGTGCAATGATGTTCTCGATGGTATATTCATACGAGTTTGGTGGATTTTGAAGAGGCTTTGGCATGATGAATTTGGACTAGTTTGCAAAGGATCCATGGAGTTGGTGACAAGTATGGAAGGAAATTATTAGCATTGGATGGTGGAATACCCAAATGAACCCCATTATATGCACTTTTTCTTTATGAGGGATCATGATCCCTTTGTAGAGAATACTTCTATGTAGTTAGAGGGGATGTCCACATACCGAAGTGATATATAAAACTAGGCATTGTCCACATACTATAGTGGTATGCGGTCTGAGATTCTGTCTGCTTGGCGTGGTGGTTTGCGGCAACAGAGTCCATCTATGTTGTGGAATGCTGCTGAGGGTAGGGTTTTTTCTACATAACGATGTGTTATGTGGTATTGTAGATTAAAGATGGGAAATTGTTCTTGACATTCACTGGACACTCATCTATGATGGGAGTATGGCTCGTGGTTTTCAAATTGGGATCCCAATTTTCCCATATTATTTTCCTTCCTTATGTTTAATATTTTTAGTGCATTTAAAGCTGCTTGAAACTGTAATTAGTTTTATACTTCATCAATCATTCTCCTTTCAATTCGTCCATCCACATAAACCAATATTTCAAAAAATATGATCCTTTAATCGTCTCCCCATGGGTTGCTTTTATAGAGGGTTGGGGAAGCTATATATTTCCACCATGTGGAGCCATTTTTAAAATCCTATAAATAAATCACCTCGCCTACAGTTGACTCAGTCGATAGAGATTTTCATGGCTGCGGTTCGCACTGACAGAAATCACCGCATCTATCCCATGAACGATGTAGTTCATGGGATGCTGCCAGCCTCTCCTCATCTGTGAACTGTGTTTTGGGGGATAGTGTTTGGGGTGTACCTATCCATCATATTTTTACCAAATACATGGTTTTTGGGGTCTTAGTTCTTAGGTGTAATATCTCGACCTCCATTACGCTAATGACGTGGTTCGTGAGGGACCTATATTGTTCTTCATTTCTTCCAAAAACTGCCAAGTTCACTAGCCAAGGCCTCATGGTACAAAATTCCTGGGATGTCCCATACCATTCAGTTTGTGGTATATACCATCTATATACCATTACTAAATATCATTACATAGATCGTTTTGGTCCTTTTCCAAATTTTATTTCTTTAATCTCCTTCTCAAATTGTCATTCAAACCTACATCTTATCCCATTATCAAATTTGTGGTAGTATTTTCCTTCCCTTTGCATAGTTTTCATGACCCTACAATCTTCATAACTTATGGATTTGAAATATAAGAAATAGGAGGGCTTAGATTTCTAATAAGGAACCATCATATCATAACATGAAGTATAAACTGTGGGGGGAATAAATATCATAATAAAAGATCATGAGAACATAAATAACAATCATAGAAAATATGAGAGAACAATACGTTCATGTAAAGATCATTAACTTAGAATAAAATATAAAATATGTTTTAAATCATTTCTAATTAGTCTTATAACATGAGATAATAGAAAAAGTGTTGTGTACTTTTAAAAATAAGACATGATATTAAAATCATGGAATTTCAAGGAGATAAATTTTATCTGGAAAAATTAAAATAACATGACGAACAACATAGAAATGCCTCATAAATTTATAAACTAAAAATTGTGGAACCACTATATTAATATGAAAATCAGTTTGAGTAAAATCATTTTCCTTATGGTCATGTGAACAAACAGACTGTTTCTGCACTGGAAAATGTGAGAAAACACATCATGCCAGCACTTGTGTGATCAAACCAATTATATCCCCTCATAAATTACTCATGTTATATTATCCCCAACCAGTGGATTGGAGGGTGATACAGGACCCCAAACTTCATTTTCAATACTTATATGGGTCACATAAATTTAATAATGATTATATCTTAATGAAACTATAGAAACAAATGGGTTTCTTAAATATCCAAAGTGTAATCATACATTATTTATAATGACCAATTGGAAGTAAAATGTGTTTCACAAAAATATATATAGAGGTAAATAACCTAAAAAGTTTGATTTTTTATACTAAAAACATAATTGCCAAAAATAATCACATAATAACTGAAAATATATATTGAAACCAAAAATATAACATCATTATGTGTAGACCATTTTAAATATAGTGAGTGAAATTAATATGAAATTAAAAAAGATATTTCCTGAAAGAATTTTGAAAGTATCAATATATCAGATATAGTTATGAGTCTTTTTTCAAAATATTTATATTATTTTATTAAAAACATGTGAATATAAAATAGTTCATAAAACTATATTTTAATTTTAATACTATATTACTTTGAAATAAAAATAAATAATAATTTAAAATGAAGTATATGTACGTTATTTTTTAATAAGAAACCTTATAACTCAATGTATGGTGTTTGAGTCATAAGTCCCTTACCTTATTTTCTTTCTTAGAATATCACACTATAACCCCCTTTAAAAATATAAATAATTTAATATCATATTTTATTATTTTATTCATAAATAATAAACTAATATAAATTTTATTATAATTTCTTTATAATGTTAACATTTATTAGTTATTGCGTATTATGACCATCAGGTGTTATGAACTCTATCTGTTATTCACAAGTTTAATAATTAAAATATAATTAACAAAATTTGAGATATTTTCATTATAAAAATATCATTTATTATTAATTAGTATATATATTATAACAAGTTATCATTTTCTTGTTTCATTCCATATTTGTTTGGTTATGTTTATGTGAAAATAGAAATGTAGGAGCTTATTTCGATAATTTTAGTTAATGTAAATGATACATTGATAATAAGTTAAATATATAATATTATATTTCTAAACAAATAAAACAATAATGATTTAAATATTATATTATAATAGTTTTTTTAAATTGGGTCATAAATCAAGGATATATTTTTATTGCTTCATCTTTATTGGTGTTTAAATCATCGAAATCTTGAACACACTTTATCTTGATTGGTTAGCATGGTAATGAATGTGTATATTTTTACCTAATATCATTATAATAGAATAATAATAATTGTATTTTTATGTGTTCATGATGGTGAAATTAATTTTATAAAATTATTAGAAAAAATGAAAAAATGAAAAAAATTATTCTTCATAGAGGTGGTAGTTTGCACACACACACACAATTGATGTTCATTTGTTTTTCCAAGTTGATGGAAATGAATAAATAAGAATTTTAACATTAAAATAAAAAATATCTATTTTATAATGATTCTATAATCTCTATATTTTTATGGTGATATGACATATTGAAGATTACTATTATGAAAAAATATCAAGGGAGATAATACCTTTGTTGAAGAATTTATTTTTCCTTGGAAGTTACCAAGAAATTGAAGGGAATTAGATAAACCATGTTTTATAGTGGGATTATTTTTATGGAATAGAGATATATGGATAATAAAGGTATTATTTTTATGGAGTAATTTAATGGTAGTTTTTTGTAAAGTGTGTAATGGAATCCCATTTATAAGATAAGGAAGGGGATCTTTAAGAAACACCGTTTATATTTTAATAATCCATAGATATTATTTCAATGTTAATTGTAAAAAATAATCTAAAAAATATATTATTTGGTGTCTCTTTGTTGATAATGACTCAAACAATTCTTCCCAAACACGTTTAAAACATGTTATAATATTTTTGACATTGAATTTTAAAATTTTAATCTTTTTCTATTAAACTAGGAAAATTTTGTTAACTAAGTGATTTTATGTATTAATTAAAAATATAACCTGACCCATATGTATATTTTTAAAATATTATTTAACCCTTATCTAATTAATTTCAATTTATAAGGATTAAAAATTAACTTTTATTATAAGACATATAATATATATAATCTAATTTAGTAGAAAAATTTCATTTTGATAACCATAGTCTCATAATCTTGTTTAGATTTGATTAAATATTAAATGAGTGTTAATATATTTATTTATATTTTTATAAATCATATTAAATAAAATATTTAATATATTATAAATTTATTAATTCAATTTATATTCATTGATAATAAAAAAATGAAAAATTTAAAATAATTGTTTCACCATTGTAATATTAATTAGAAATAATCCTAAAAATATGAATATTATACCAAAAAAATTGTTATATTAAATAATATTATAATTTTTATCTCAAATGTAAGAGTAATTATATGAAATTAACATTCGATGTCTAATAAATTGATATTAGCATATGTAATGTAAAAAAATAACCATTTTTTTGAAAGGTGTACTCTTAAGAATTTTGTTTATCCAGAAGAGAAATTTTTTAGTTTTAATGATTCAAATTATAATAAAAATTTTATAAGTTATTAAAGGAAATTTATGTAACATTAAAATAAATCCAAAACCTAATATCCCTCTACGTAATATTTTTTATAGAAATATAAGAAAAATATTTTTCGTAAAATATTACATGTTTTCTAAATCGATATCCATAAGCTTTAAAAATTAACATATTATTTATAAATGAATAATTTTATTATATAAAAATATATATTTATATCAAATATGTTTAAAGAAATCATATTCATATATATTTTTTAGTATTATAAAATTCAGATTTGTCTAATTATAGACTAAAAAATGGGATATTATAGAAAAATATGAAAAATAAATCTAATGATATTTCTGTTGTGAGGAATTCGAAAATGAATTTTTATTTATTTATTTTCAGTTCAAAAATATTTAGACGTTGGTTTCTAAAAGACAATATAAATTATACTTATAACATATTTTATTTGAAATAACATTTCCAACATTTACTCATATTAATTATTTACATTCTTAATGTAACAACTATTAATGTCTTAACATGTTGTTATTTATTATATTTATATTAATAATAGAAATATAATAGGTTATTTATTCTTTATATTGGTAATATTATGTGACCCTTTTTGTAAACCATATTTTGTATTTTAATGGATTGAAAATAGCATGTCATTATAACAAATTACGGGTGAAATCTAGGACTATTGATTTTAATGATTTTATATATTAGAGATAAAGAGTAGAAATCTATATAAAAATTATATAGAGTACCATATAACGTAGATTTATATAATAGAGTTATTTATATGGTTATTTGGGTATATTGAAATACCTGAAAGAAAAATATCTGGATGATGATGATGTGGTTTTAGATATTGGAATTTTGAAGAATAAAGATTCTATTTTTGTTTAAGTGAATTATTATTTCATCTAATCCATTTAAAAAAACAATCTCTTTATTTAATGGGAGTGTTTTATCTTTGATTATAAAGGAATATGTCTTGAATTGTTTTTATTTACATGGTTTAGGGGAAAACATATTTAATCTATTTATTGAGATGAACACTCAAATTTGGTTGAATGAAAATCATTTATAAAACCCTAGGGTGAGGTTATAAAATTTTGTGAAAATGGAAGAATAATTTATGGATACTTTTTATATTCATGTTAATCACTCTTGTTGTTGGTACTGGGTATGGACCATATAGACATAGATTTGCTAAAGGTGTGACTCATTACATTATGTAATTTGATTTTATCCTTATCTTAATAATTTCAAGTGTTCCATTTATTTCAAATAAATATATGTTTTGAAGATGATAAATAATTAATTTTTCCCAAAAAAAATGAAGAACTAAATTTATTTTCAGTATTTTTTATAATAGATCGTTAAAATTACCACATATTTACTATTAGAATGAAATCCCATGGGTGATATTGATGTACTAAATAAGTTATGATAATGGTGATCCTTCTTTGTTTTCAATGGATTATATCGACATCCATGAATATGATAAATAATATTAATAATGACGGGGTTGTCTATACATGTTCTTTATGTAACTAGTAAAAGATAGAGTTCTCTAGAAGATGAATAAAATTAAAGAAATAAAACTACTTTCGTTAGGTGAAACAAAGGTTGTATAGATATTCTATTTAGATTAAACAAATAAGTGGTTCACACTCAATAATATAAAATAATAGATTTTATATATCTGATGGATGAATATTAATATGTTATTTGAACTCTATGAAGAAAAAACTATATATATAGAAACAATATTACTGATATCAAGTGAATATATCTTGAAAAGTGTATATGGTTGAAGAATTATTATTGAACACATGAGTAACAGATCATTAAAAGTTATTTTTCAAAAGGTGTAAATATGGATGATTAGGAGATATTGAGGTGGAATGTGTACTTAAAAAAATATTCATAATGAAACCCATAAATACGAGTGAGATATAAGATTTACACAAAATTGTTACATGACAAAAGTATTTATTTTCTGGTGGATGTAATCATGGAAGTTACATAATGAAATACCAGAAGGTGAGACAGAATAATGACTAATTTGGATTTATATTGATAAATAGGGTTGTATAGATCAAAATACTAGATGGAACAATGTTTGGAAGATAAAGGAATTAAATTGGGAATGTTGGAAAGTAATAGAGGTATGTGAGGTGTAATTTGTTTAGCTGAAAACGAATCACAATAGTTTATTTTAGTGGCTTACTATTATGAAATGGTTATCAAATTAATATAATATTATTTTAATATAAAAATTTTGAATCAATTAATCTTAATGATATACTTTTAGGTGTTGAGATGCATTTGTTATTGTGTGATTTGAAATTAATGAATTACAAAAGTGGTAAGATTATGTGTCCAATAGTTTCAAATGATTATTCTACCAGATCATATGTTAATGAGTAATATAACTCCCCATATTTTTAGTTCATAATTGAGGATTATGAACCTAATAACTAGAGGAACAAAAAGAATTTATTGAACCAGGAATTAACATATTCTGTTTGGTTAAGGAGAATGTTCATGAAGGATTTTGAAGTTCGTTGAAAATCATTTCCTTGAAAATAAATTGTTAGAGTAATGATCAAGAAGGTGGAGAATATATACGTGATGAACCTAATAGTAAATCAGATGATTCAAAATTGAACATTCTATTCAATATATAATGATTATTTTGAATAATTTATGATATAATTTAACCTAACTTGTCCAATTCATAGTATATATAATAATATTTTTGTTATTATATCCAAATATAAAAGTTTAATAATTTATCCAGGAAAATATTATCATATATCCATATCTAAATCAATCATAATTGTATAACTAAAATACATCATAGGGAATGATATATAGGATAGTGCTTAGGATTAAAAGACAGACTAATGTGTATTACAATAAATTCATTTATCCAAGATAAGAATTAAGAAAATTTAGAGTAAAACATAATTTCTCTCGGGAACAACCTGGAAGGTTCCAAAAGGTTTAATATTAAACTAAGTCAAATTCGTAAAAATAATAAATCCTAGGCATGCAGAAGATATGATGGTTGGAAAATAATAATGATAGTGGAATGAGTATAACATAAGGTGAGTAGTTTATACAACAATTCTAGAGTTTGAATTTTTTTTTGTGACAGAAGTAAATACACTAGATGATGAAAAGATTTTTTAAAGGAGGATTAAATAATTAGAGTCCATAGTGATATAGGTATAATACCACTGAATATGAGAAGTCAAAATAATTTGCAGGCTTTCAGAATATTAAATTTTGTTTCTTTGATGATAGAGACCACATGCCTTCAAATTTATTGTGAAATTTACTTTTTTATAAAAGGTTTGAGGTCATTCAAAAAACTGAATGGGGACTTTTCAAGAAAATATTAATAAAATAAAGAAGAGTGTTAGCTAAAATGCATTATTCCAATAATAATTTGGGTTAAAAATTTTGAATATTGGAAGTCACTAGTCCAAATAAGCAATTTAATGTTTTACAAAAATAATAAACCATATGATGTTGATAAAGTATAATGTCAAGTACATGGAACATGAGATTTTAAATTTTACATGCTTAAAGGAAAGATCTCTAGATATTATTTTCCAATAATTATAATGCAAGGTTTATGTGGATGTTGATTGTACCAAAATATAATTTTTTTTTCAAAAACCTTCTTATTATATTAGATTATAGTTAACTAATGAGAGTCTATATAATTCAGTATGATGTTATGTGAGTGTGGCAAGAATGGTTTTTCTGAAATGATAATAAGCCCACACTACAAGTAATTGAGAATATGAGTTTTATTAAATAAACTACGACATGGGATAATTAGTAGGCATAACAAGGAGTAGGTTTCAATAATTAGTGATTACTCTTTAAAAAAATTGTGTGTTTTTGTTGCATTCATTAAACATTTATCATAAAAGACTATAGTGGAGAGGTCATATAATAAGATCCATATATCCAAACTTAGATATTGGTTTGAACAAAATTAATGTTGGTAAAATTTTATGATATATTTATTCAATAAAAAATTATCCACACAGAGTCAAACCAAAATATTATAGCGTTGTCCCAAGGAAATTATAGAGAATGTGTAAGAGTGATATTGTCTACATAGAAATTACACCTCTATAATGAATTTAAGGTTTATTTTGACATTTATGACCCTATTTTAATTGAGTCATAGGTTCATATACCCTATTTTATTCATTATGGATTCCAATGAATCCAGTTAATGATCCATGGATGGGTTCACTATATATCAGTAAGACCCAAGTTCATGGGAAATATTAATTTTCATATTCTTCATAGGGATATTGTAAATACTTAATGTAGTTATTTCATATAAATATCTTCTCAATAATGATATGAGATAAATATAATCATAGGATCTATAGGGCACAACTCATAAGGGCTGATTTGACCCATTATTCTACACCCATCATAATATCCTATTGATATTCATTCTCAATTATCCAATGAAACAATTGGTGTCGTTCTAATCTCATTATAACAAAACATATTCATAAATGACAATTAAAATCCAATAATTACCCTTGTCTATACATTTAAACAATAAAGTTATAGTATTCCCTTCCAAAAAACAATATTGAGTGTGTTGGATTCTCAATGAAAATAGTCAACTAATCCTCAAAAATATCTTTCATACCCCAAAACATACCTATTTTAGTTTATAAAATACCTCATTAAAAGATAAGAAAAAACAATGGTCAAATCTACCTCATGCGACCATTACTAAGAATGATGGTCCATACTTTCTAATGTGTTGTCTGATTTCCTAATCATGATGCCTAAATCATTAATGGAATATTTTAATAATTAAAGATCCAATACTAAAGTGCAATACCAATATATGGTACGAATCTATGATTGTATCCTCAACTAAAAAATTCATCCACTAGGATTTTACAGTGAGGAATAGTAAACCATTGATCTAACTCTCACTCAGATCATATAAAAATTCGTCCCATGCCTACCACCAATACATATAATACCTTAAATATCACATATAAATAAAAAATATAGTATTTATATAGGATATATAAATCAGGTTCACCATCTCACCATCATTTTAGTTCCATATCGATTTTTTAATAACTATATCATCACATCCAAAAACCTTACAACATGATGGTCATTCCTCTATAGATGATGATCTATATATTATAAAAAATAATTATTATGCATTGCAATCCAACTCATATATGATCTGTAATATGAAATGTAAACCACAACCCATTCTAAACTCATAGGGATTCTATCTGTGACACTCTTTGAACTCCCATCCATAAAAGGGTAACACAATCAATCTGGTAATGGTTCACTCCCCATCATAGGTATTTATTTATATAAATCATAAGGAAAACCTCAACATATTCCCATATAGAATATTTGTTACTACCACCAATCCATCATCATCAATATGGTAAACTCTTAACACCATTTCATCTGTGTTGTGATAATAATCATTGAGGAGAAACTCTTCATTCTAATCAAACAATGGAATTATAAGTGACCAAGTATTTCATCAAAAACTTCGGTCTCCAACTCATATATATCTATTAACCAATCCAAAACTCAATTTACCAACACATAAATATCTTTTAATGCTTCAATGTCATCCAAATCTAATAATTGTGTGTTCCAATACATCCCAACAATGATTCTGTCTCATTCTTTCATGATTCTCATTTCAAAAAATATGCTCACATTCGTAAACCACTGACCCTGGTTACATGCATTACAATTTTATCTAAACAAATAAACCCTTGGAACTCATCTAAAAAATTATGAAGTTTCACCTATTCCAGGGTCTACTCCAAGATCTCCCACCAACATGGGAATCAATCTAATAGTTTAATTGTCTATCTCAGTCAAAAATTTCTTCTAAAATCAAAATGGACCACCACTCAACCGGTCCATCCCTTAAAAACCAATCCACGATAACCAAGAAACATGATTTATTTTCTTACGAAAATTAAAACTATATTTCCACCTATATAACATATTTTATATCTCCTCCTATGTAAAAAACATAAATAAAATCAATGTAATCATTATTCCCAAAAATATGGAACTAAAAAAGCATGGGTAGATTCTCTTGTTGGCTACCCTAATATAAAACATCGCATCTAATGTACAATACCCAACTCACCTATATCCCAATCCATATCTCATAGAACTAAGAACTGTCATATAACTAATAGGTCACATCTTATAAAGGTTAAATTTTTTTGGGAAATATCTCTACTCCCATCTAAAATATCAGACAACCATTCATCTTTCTAATATCCTAATTTTGGGTTATCATGTATATATAGAAGGAATCACATAAAAAAGAACCATCCTACCAATAATAACAAATTTCATGTGGAATTATCATAAGGCAGTACCCCCATTAGAATTTCAATAACATCTCCATATATATGCACTGGATTTACATTCCAAATATCTAACCTACTAATGGAATAGAATCTCATTAGGAATTAGAATACGATACTACCACCACAATAATAAAAATTAAAAGAATATCCATACTATGAATATGTGTACAAGATCCACCTTCTCAAGTATCACATTCTTATACAATTAAAACAAACACACACACACACACATATATCAGTAACTCCCCACTATGATCTATTTAGATTAAGCAATTTTCATATGGTTTATTTAAGTAAAAAACCTCCAAAAACTATATGAGGAAAGATCATATAATTTTTTGATGACACGCTAAATTTAAAAACCCATTTCTTTTAGAAAAAAATCTTAATTATTTATATGGGTTTTATCCTTATCATATCAAATGCCAATACTGACATACTAGGGTCACAATACAACCGTTATTCTATAGGGTTGCATAGTCCCATATATCTAATATCCTTGTATAATATCCAAATAAACTACCATTATATAGATTCATTTTTTTTATATTTAGAATAATTACTCCACCATGTTAAGTAAGAAAACTATATATAATTTATTAGTGAAATATTAAATTATTGAAACATAATAATCTTTTTTCTGAATCACACAATGGAATGTGATTGTCATGTAAATCCTAATTTCCACATATGATGCATATAACCATTCTGTTTTTAATAGTAAATATTTCAAAACCATAATAAATCATAAATACTAAAAAAATTATTATTGGGGAAATCATCCAAATGTTACATAAAATATCCAATAACAAAAATCTCATATCCTTGGAATGTGGGGGTTATTACCAAAAATGGTATCTCAATGCACCCATTTGATATCAATGACTATCCCTAATACCGTTCTAGGTAACATTTTTACTATATCCATAATTATTGTGAATAAATAAAGCAATGAAACATTCATTGATATAAGACATGTAAAAGAAAAAATACCAATTTATTCTTTACCCATCATAAGACCACTCAATAGTGTATAGACAAGAGAGTCACATGGACCTTATTCACACCTCCCCATATGATATAAGATACTCACTAGGGGTTAGGGTATAGATTAATACTATCAAGAGACTATACCCTCATATTAAAGTGTGGAATAAGAGATTAAATTAAACAAAAAAATATCCTTATAATTGCTATTAACATCAATGTTTGAGATATAAGAGAAATAAGAAAAAATAATACATTAAAATACATATCATGAAGTACATTATCATGTAGACTCACATACATACCAGTATACAACATTATTAATCTTCAACCGGGTTAATCACAAATATAAAAATAAAAAATAAAAAAAGAACACTAAGGATCTATTGAAATCCCTGATCCAAACATTTTTCCTATCTATAAAATTATATAATATATCCCACTAATTCATGATATTATGGCCTGCTTCCAAACCAAAACCATTGATTAAGGAATTATAATTGCATACCTATGTGCCATGGCCACCTACACAGGGCGTCATTACAAATCAATTGTGTACTAAAAATGTAATCACATACAAATAGAATAAATTTAGGGTTTAAAATTGTGACATGGATAGTTAAATAAATAAATAACTATAAAATACAAATAAAAAATAACAACTATTGATCCGAGGTTTTGATCAGGAAATACCTGATAAACTCAAACCTTCTTTAGCATATGGAATGGTTTCTCTTAACACCTAAAGTAACCATTCTGAAAAATATAATGACCTATCAAATTTTAGGGTCAAGAACTAGTTAATAAAATAATATCACATTTAATAGCTCATTCCTAGGATATTAACCTAGGATATCCAATTTAGGCTCAAAGGACACATGGGAGGGTTATATCCCTAACCCCAAATTCCACAGAATATGTCCAAAGAAATCCAAACATTATCATATCTAAATCAATTGAGTGTTTCCTATAAATATATAACTACATCCCAATACTAGGAGTGTCTCCATGTAATTATAAATGAAAATTTATACCACTAATTAATAGGAAAATCAAATTCAATAAAACCCTCCTAGGATTACCTTAAAAGTAATACAATCCATATTGTAGAACTTACAAAGGTTGGATCAAAGGATAACATCAATTGAATCCATGTGTCTCAAATAAAACATAATAGTCATTATATCCCATTAAAAGCATCTAATAAATCCTATAAATACATGGTCAACCATGTAAGACCCAGAGAATTAATGATATTTTTATTCAAATAAATTTAGTTTCTTTGATATTATATGATACATGCAAACCCATGACCAAATGTTTGGTAATATAGCATATAATTATAAATTTTCCATTAAAATAGTATGTTGAATATGAATAAAAAACTTTTAAAAAATACATATAATTATTTTAGATAATGAAAAATAATTATATATTTAGACATGAGTTTTTATGCATTAAAAATATATTTTTCTTTGAAATATTACTTTTACTACATTATCTGAGAATGTAATATAATTAATTTTTCAACATTAAGAAGTTCAATTTGAAAGAAATTAAAATTATTATTGAAATTATCCTGGTTTAATTTTCATAATGTGATTTTTTTATAATTTAGAGAAAAAATTGATTTGTTGATGAATAGTGAAAAATGTTTATTTTTATTGAAAAACATCATTCCATTTCATAAATTAAAAAATTAATTTTTATTAAAATAGTTTTAAAAGAAAAATTAGATCATATATATTTTTATTAATTCAATTTTGTATATTTTAATTTACATTATATATTTTTTTCTAAAAAAATATATACTTCCAAAAACATTTTTTATGGAAAATAACATCTTATCACGTTTTGAGAGTTTATTTTTAAATAATACTATAAAAATTATGTGAATAGAAAATTGAAAAATTAGTTATATATTTATAATTATGAAGATTAAATTCATCACATAACTTCAATTTATTTTTAGTTATATTTAATAGTAACTATGGTAAATACTTTTCTCCCTAATATGGGTAAAATGGTAAAACATGAATAAAGCATTGAGAAGGGCCTCAAAATAAACGCAAAAATTACATTATATTATTTTATGGGATAAATTGGACCATATTAATCCTAAATTTTATGATTTTTTAATTTTGGAGCCTTATTCCCTGGATAATTACAATTATATTATTTTAATTTAATATAATAAAAAATATAACCCTGTTGTATTTAGTATCTCTAAATTTTTTTACATAAGGATAAAAGAGGATATGTTTTTTTCTAAATTATTAATTCAAAAAGAAGTTATTTTTTTACATTTAATTAATTTTCAATGTTAGTGATTAAATAATAACCTTAAATTCTTACACAATGACATGATTCTTGTTTGAGTAGTAGAATAATTATGTAAATGATTTTTAAAAACATGGAAAAACATATTTTTTTGGTTGAGTATTAGATTACCATTAATCATATAGAATATTAAAACACATTAGGGATTTATAAAAGTTTAATAATATAATTATTTTAATATAATAATTTCATTAATGTCAAATTAAGTGAATTGTGTCTATAAATTTCATTATTTATATTATATAAAAAATAATATTTTATTAAATAATTTTTAAAACATAAAATTATTTATTGAGGAATTTTATGATTATAAATGGTTTAAAATTTCATCTATATTCAATTTTTTATCCAATTGTTACCATATAAGTAAAATTATAACCCTGTAAGATGAAAGAGTAATTACCTCAGTAAAGATTTAAATTTCTTGTTGAAGGGGTTACACTAAAATATATGGTTTAAAATGACATAAAAACCTTCATGAATTTAATTTCCCAATGATATTTATACCATAGATTCTTTTAAATTTGATTTATGTATATTTGGAAACATTATACTAGAGAAAAATTAATTATATTTAAATCAATTATGTAATTCCATGTTTATTCGTTCCTTACCTTAAAAAGGGAAACCCCTTCCCACTTTTATCTTCATCTCATTAAGCTATCTAGCATGGAAAAATCCTCACCACCTTTTTAATCAATACACTTATTAAAAAATTATATGGTGTGATATTATTAAAATACCATTACAAGGTTTCTAATGATGGGATATAAAAAAGGACTACTAAAGAAGAGGTTGTTAATGAACATTATATGAGAGTTACACTTGAGGCAAAGGACTTTCATATCCCATTTATTTCTACGAGACACATGATTTTTCCCCAGTTGATTCTTTTATGTGATATATATAATAACAGTGAATTTATTTTATTATTCTTATCATTCAAATTATTTGGATGTACATATCCATACCATTGTATCTCTTTAATGAGGTTTTAGATTCAAAAGTTACCAATATTTTTTAATATTTGTATTACAGTCCTATTTAAATCCTGATTTTCTATGTTTCTATGTGAATTTTAAAAAATTTATAATCCATATATCATAAATACATTTGTTTATATTCTCCCATAACTATTCATGTAATATACATGCAATAGTATCGTTTCCCCTCTCTATTACTCAAATTAATTCAAAAAATATTTTTAAGAAAATCATTCATATTATTCAACTTTTATTCAGGAAATATTTTTTCTATATCTATGATTTAAAACAAACATTCAATAATTTTTTTTTGTATATTCTCAAATACTTTAAATGTCATTTTTATTTTTATTGAATTTTTATAAAATAAATCAAATGAATATTCTTACTATTTTTTAAATGATGTAATTTTGACTTTACTAAGAACCTAAATGAAATATAGGTTTTAAAAAACATGGAATGAATAAAATTCATCACCTTCATGAATTTTATATGTCATAAATATTCCTTTACATGTTTTCATGGATCATTTAAAAGAATTTTTATGAAAATATATTGCAATTTTTTGGATTTTAATGAACAGATTGCAAAATTAAAGGGGTATTCTCCAATAGAAATAATCATATTATATTTAAAAGGTAATTTTAAACTTTTAAAAAATTCAATTATGTTATGCACTATAAACTAGTTATATAAACCAATGAAACCAAGTTTATTATTTCTATATATGGTTATGATTATGATTATGAGGTTTTTATGAAACATATTTGGTTTCCATGAGTTATACTATGATGAAACAGTCAAATGTTTAGGAAACCCCATTTATTTCAATGTTGTATGATTATGATGATATATGGAAATTTTTATGATCTTTTGGATCACTTATGTATAGTTTTCATTATTTAATGGGTGTGACATGAATTATAGATCCCTATGATGCATTGGTTAAATACTTATAATTATTGAGTAATTAAGGGATGCCGGTTGATGTACTCGATCGACAATAATAAATATTTATGGATTATTAATCGACTATTAAAAACTGGGGGTGAAGCATGATCCATTATTGAAATGGAAGAAAGTTTTTATTCCTGAACCAAATGATTTGATGGTATTAGTAGTTAACATTTTCCATTTTTTTTATTTTAAAAAAACAATTTATTAAGAAAAAGTTATAACCAAAAAACTCCATCCGTGATGAGACCTAAGTAGGATTACCAAGGAACCGAGTGTCGGACTAGACCCGCCAAAAAAACTAGAGCACAACAGCCGTATTTTCTCCCTAACATGCCTACACATAGGCCCAAAACACTCTTCAATTGTCATACCATGTAGAACAGATCACACAGATCACACCACCCTAGATCGCCCATCTTATTGCCACCCTACACTATTTTATTAGGAGTTAACAAATAGGAGCCAAAAAAATCGGGACCCCTTGGGGACGATCACCGTGAACCACCTCTGGCACCACAATAGTAGGCATAGAATGCCTGAGAGGAATCCAGAAGCAATCAACAAGCAATCACATTAGTTAAAATTGACATATGAAATGGTTTAAATTACAATGTCAGTGCCACACTATTATGTGTTGTTTTTATGATTATAACTTATGGTTCATGATTTATTTATTATTATTCATTACTCTTATGATTCATGTATTTTGGAATGATAATGTTTTATTATAAGATTGTTGTTTATGATCAAAGATAGATTGGGTATAAAAACATTATGTTATAGGAATGCTATCATATCCTACTTCTTAAATTATCATTTTATATGATCATCGATCATTATCTCCCATGATTACCCTTAATGAAATTATAATCTAACACTTTCAGTTGTTTTGTTTCCCTATATTTTTAAGAATTGTTTAATGTAGGGTATCTCAAGAAGGGTACAATGTGTGATGAAAATTTTCAGAGATGATGAATAATATACCAAAATAATATGTTAATATATCTTGTATCCAAATATGATAAACCTTTATAATTTTGAATAGGTTGTAATGTAATGTATTAAATATTCATAATGAAATATTTATCTATGATATGTCTAGGATTCCTCATTTAGTATTATACAATAGTTTTGTAAATATTTGTTTATTGTGGTCAGAAAACCATTGTGAAAACATTATGGATAAGTCTCTGTATAGGTTAAAATCTTAATAATATTTAATGATTGTGGATAACATAGAAAAATCCTATCATTCTATATATTGATAATAAGTTTTTCATGGTTTAGACATCCTGTGAATGATATTACATGATTACATGGTTGATCATTCTAATTAATCATTTTTGATCATCATGTATACCATTTTTGTTTTAGTATGGGATTGAATATAGAAAGATAATGTCAAAATGGTAATAGTTATTCTCAATTATAATATTACTCTTAATTGAATTTTGTTTAAATGTGATTCACAAAATTATCATTATTCTACCTCCACTTTAATTTGATGTTATGTTATGATTTGAATTTCATTATGTACAAAAATCACACACTAATTATCATAAAATGTAATTAAAAATATATTTTCTTAACCAACCAATGTTTATCTATCAATGTGATAATAATTATGCACAACCAATGGAAATTACATCCATTATAAGGGTCTTTATTCTAATTCAAAATGGATGTGTATCTCAGATGTTAGGGGTAAAACACAATATCAAATAAAGACATATTGTGTAGGTCATTATTGATTTTTAGGAGAAATTCCTTTTATTCCCAAAAATAATGAAATTGAAATTTGCATATAACTTATACATAGTGATATATCTATTTTATATAATCCTCTGATTGAATTATAGTAATTGAAGAGAAAACTCTTGTAGAATCATGATATGGGACATATTCAACCAAATGTATCACCTTGGGGTGCACTTGTTCTTTTTTGTTATGAATAGTTATGAATTTATGAGACTTTTCATTAATTGTCAGTAATTATCATGATCAAAATTATGTATGAGAATCCACCACCCAATATTGGTTATTTTTTTCGATCAATTATTCAGACCTCAATATGTTTCCATGACTAAAATTAGACATGAATATTGTTAGTTTAGTGTTAAAAGTGATGAAATAACCAATATATCCAGCCTTAAAATTTATGGACACTAAGAATTTATAGTTATTTTAAATTATAATAAAATTACTATTTAATTTTAAATGTTTTAATAAATATATTATTTTGAGATTGCCATGAATTGTTTTTTAGTCTTTATAAATGTAATTTTTACAAAATATAAGAGTATGGAAGAGTAGAAATTACACTTAATAATAGTACATAAGAACATATTAAATTATAATTTCTATTAAAAATTTACCATGTATGAGTTTTTAATTAAAAAAGATTCATTTTGGGGTAATACAATCCCAATTTACTGAATATTAATGGATGCATCAAAATAAGAAAATATAGAATGTCATCCAAGAACAATCACTATGATCGATATCCATAGTTTACTATGAATGATTTTATATTATCAATTTCTAATGAATAATATATCACATTTTTCTGATTTAATCTCCATGTTAAATCGGTAGGTATCCAAGTTCTTTTGATATGTGAATGTGAAGAAAAGTTTGAGGAACTAAGGAGATGGATAGTTTTTTCACTTTCTCTCACACTACCCTCTTTAGATAGGGTTTTGTTGTATACATTGATGCATCAAATAATGAACATGGATTTTTAATAACAAAAAAAATATTTGGTTATAGTATATTCCTCTCACTAACTCCAAATACATGATAAAATGTACCCAACTCATTACTTGGTGAAGGATGATGAATTTTTCTCATTAAAGATATTGAGGAATTATATTTCAAGCAGAAAGTGTGACCTATATATAGATCATAAAATCATGAAGTTTATATTAATGTATAAAGTGATGAACCATTGACAAAGGAGATGGTTTTAATTGATTAATGAATGTAACAATTGAATACATTACCACCATTTTAAGGAAAATGAGGTGGCTAATTCTCAAAGACGGATAGACCACAAAACATTTTCAAGGATGAGCATACAATGAGATACAATAATTATTGTTTTTCAGAATATAGTTTTTTAAATTTTATTGAAATTAAAAAAAATATAATATTCTTCAGATAAAGTTTCAACTGTCCATCCTTGGTATGATTATGTAGGCATAGAAGGAAGATGTAGAACATTAAAATATAGTCAGAAAAACCTGACATGAATCACGGTTGTGATGGAATGAAATGGTTTTGGATCCGAGGATGTGTCTTATCAAGACTATATATGGAGAAGGAGTTGTTTAATAAAGCTCATAGTTCACCACCCTCTATTATTATAGAAAATATGAATATGTATGGAGATCTGAATGAGTGTTTCTAGTGGGACGACAAGAAATGGGATATTATAGAGTATGTATCTAGATGCCTAGTCTGTTTACAAGTTAAGGATGAGAGATATATATATTAGGGTATGTTACAACCATTAACGATATTGGATAAGAAATGGGACAATTTTAATTGTTTTTCATAGTCTAATTAACCAATATATACAAGGGATGAAATGCTATTTATGGTATATTTGATGTTTTAATAAAGTTATCACACTTCACTGCTTTTAGTTAAGATTTATATAGAGATTTTTACTCATGTTTATGTATTAATAAAGTGGTAATATTTCTAGGGGTACCTCAATCTGTTGTATTTTATTGAGGTATAAGGTTTTCCAAGATGTGCCAGAAAAGTCATCACCAATCTCTAAATTCAATGTTGTGTTTCAGTACTACTTATCATCCCCATATAGATAGAAAATCTATGAGATTCATTCAAACCCTAGGGGATATGATGATATTTTTTTATGGACTTTTCAAGGTGTATGGGATCAATACAATCCTCAATTAGTTTTTCTATTTAATAATATATATTAATTGAAAATTCAAATGCATCATTAAGAAGCTCTATATTGAAAGAAGTGTTGAACTCAAATTATTGGAACTAAATTTAAGAATTTAGAATAGTTGGAATAAAACTATTTGATAAAATGTCTTGGAAATTAATTACCATTAAGAAAAAAATCAAGGTAGCTCAATGTCTATAGAAAATATATGATGTAAATTATCATATAATTCTAGAATTTGAGAAGTTATTACTATGAACTTATCCATGATAGAATGTTTTTAAATTTAAAATTATTTGAAATTCAATCACTATGTATATTATCCTCTTCCATATTCTTGATCAAGTCAGGATAGTAGATGATCAATCACGACTTCCACTAAACTTCTCTCATGTTCATGAAATGATCTATGTATATATACAGTGGAAGTAAAAACCCAGTCCTTTAAATATAGATAATGTCGATGTCATACAATTGGATCATGATATAGAAAATCTGACCACATTATCTAAGAGATGGTGTCATATTTATTAGATCAGTACAAATAGAAGGAGTCATATCATAAAGGACCGAAATTGTTTTTCCCATCTTAATGATTATAAATACATGGTGTCAATTTTACAATGGAAAAAATAAAATAAATCCAAAGAAATGTAAAAACACAACATCTTTAAAACTCATTCCAGTAATTAATATTCATTTCATGGAGATATTAAATTAAATAAGGATGGGATAAAATATTTAATATGGGTTAAGTACTGTATATGATTTTATGAACAAATAATCATAATAAATTTGGGATGAATAATATGTTAAGGTAAATATATATGAACACACGTGGATTTTAATCAATAAATTGACAATGTAATGAATATTAAGATATCATCCTTATGAAAATATCATGAATAAAAATAATTAAATTAAAAATGAAAGAAATTATTAATTATTGAATGTCTTGTTTTATAGTCACAGATACTGTTAATATCTTGTTCTATCCACTAAACAGTTTGATACATACTTCCTAAAAACCCATCTGACATGTCCAATTTACTCCTCTCATGAGACTATCGATTCATCAAGGGGATTCATATAAATGGAACCTAGCCAAATTTCTTATATATAAAAAGAATTTAAAATATATATATAACTATATATTTAAATAATGAATAATTTGGCCTATCATCAATTATATATATTGAGTAAAGAATTTTGATTTATCAATATTTCTCCAAATAAATAACATTAAAAATAAACGTAATATATTAAAATAGTATATTTTTAAGCAATAATAATATCCATGATAAATATTATGGATATTTTGGTGAAATATTATTTCTATTGATCATATAAAACTGAGCATTTCAAGGGAAGGATAAACACTACGAAAAAGAATCATGGAAGTTAATTTCAATACTTTCCTTAGTAAAAAATTAAAATTAAAAATATATAGAAAGAATAATGATGATATAGATAAAAAAACACATCAGAGTAAGAAAAAAGGGCTATTTTAATTGATTAATTGAAATTCCAAAAAATGATCTTTGAATTTTTTTTGAGGAAAATATCCCTTTCATTTTAGAAAATATTTTAAAAATGATTTTATTTGAGAATTACATTAAAAAAAATATTCAATAAAATGATCATTATAAAAATTCAAAGGAAAAATAAATGAAATGATGATATTGATGGAGAAATTATATACATGTTTAGAGAAAAAAATAACATCCTAGTTTCAAGGTAAAAATATTAGGGAAGATCCTTGTTCAAAAAATGATCGGAAGATTCCTTTCCCATTTTTAGTAAAATCCAAAAATGTTTTTTTCAAAACATAATAATATTAAATTTAAAACTCATATAATATAGTTCAAATGGGTAAAAATTTCATCAATAATTCATATTTATATGGTTAATTATTTTTTGAAAATGAACTTTAGGAAATATAGTTTTGGATTAAAACTAATTTCCTACCGAAGAGAGAGATGAAGATACAATTTATTAAAATATTTTAAATTAAATTATGTATAATGGAGTAGAAATTAGAACTATTACTTTAATTTATAATAAATAACCACGGTAAAAAAAATTCATGGGATTATTAGGAAATGGAAAAATTATTTTATTCAACTAAAATTCAAGAGTAAGTAATCTCAATTAAAATGAGAATTTTAAATAAGCCAGTATAATGATCATAAAATTCATGTGAGAATTAATAAATTAATAGATTATATTTTCTAAATATAATTATTAATAATATAATTTTAAATAAAATATAATTTATTCATCATTTATTATTAACATAATCATGGAATTAAATAATTAATGAAGTAGAATATAAACCCAATGAACGTAAATTGGGTGAAGAAATCCCTTACCTCACAATTAATTTTTATTGAACACTTTTTAACATAATTTAAATTGGTTTTAAACATGTAGTTTAATTATAAAAAATTAATATTTATAAAATTATATATGATCTTTTTATAACCTATTATTATTTTTCAATTAATAATATTTCATTAATTTCATTATTTTGGGTTTTACTTTCCTTATTTTCTCATGGGTGTTTCATCATGATTGATCTGGCTCATAGGTATATTATATAGTTCTACCGTATAATGAATAATAATACTGAAATAATCATTATATTTTAATATAAATTTTACTTCTAAAACCAATCAAAAATTATTGTTATGAAAAATGATGTACCATATGATCATGAAGATGGTAGGTCCTACGTACGCATGCGTAATATTTCCATTATACATCTATCATTATGGAAAGGAGTAATATAATATTTTTTCATTAAATAAAAATCATAATATCATTAATACCCTATTTTATTATTATATATAACATCTATTTGGTGTGGTGATGAAAAGAGAGTCACATCTCTTTGGGAAGGCACTCGTCCACCCATACATAAATAATGCTATCATCTTTTCATGAGTGAAAATTAATGAAAGAAAATGAGATATATTATATTTATATAATGAAAAATATATCATGAAAATCATAATTATGTAATTTATATCAAAAATATTAACTAACACTATCTTTATCACATGCTATGTATTGCGTTTTTGAAGGATGAATCGCATCACTTCGTGAGACGGTAGTTAATCGTACATACGAGCGACATTATCGTATATTTTATAGAAAATAGGGTATATATATAATATAGTTAGTGAATATATATAAATATGGTTTAATTATTATATATATATACTTTTGATCTATCATCATATGAAACCGTAAGATGTGCAAATGGATAGACCAATGACATTGGTTCGTGAGGCAGTAGTCCATCGTACACATGAACAGTTATTTCATCACCCATTTTATAGAAGAAGAGAGGGTTTTGGGTAATTAAATTATAATAATAATCATCCTATTATATAGATGATACCAATTGTTTTATATCAGAATAGATTAATAAAAATATAAGGAGGTGGTGAAGGAAGTAATGTAATGATACTCAACAATGAACAATACCTATTCTTCGAGTATCCTCTTTAGTATTGCACTAAAGCCTTAAAATGATGAATTTATGTAAAAAATAAAGAATATAGGATCATGTTGGGGAATTTTGGAAGTGATTTGGGTAGTTCTTGGTTCATCAAAAATGGAGTGAAGTTGTGAAAAATAGTGTGGCATGGGTGGCCTTTTTTAGTGAGGGATAGTACACACTTAGTATTTTTGAAATGAATTAATTTATCCAAAATTGTTCATAAATAAAATTTCTCAATAATAGGATATTATAGAACATTATAGATTTATTGGTTTAAATATGTCTATAAAATAATTTATGAATAAATATATTAATGATTCTTATGTTTATCCATTTAGTTTAACTTCTGATAAACCAATTTTTACCTTAACAATAATAATTAATTTTTACCATATTAAATATTAATTATGGTCATGAATTAATTTGACCATATTAGAAATTATTATGTTTAAAAATATGGAATATAGTTTTCAAAATTCAATTTATTGATGTAGAAAATTTTAATTCCCAATTAATTGAGAAGACAAGATGAGAAACCAAGTTCCAAAAGTGAAAATGTTCAATTTTTCTAAAATTTTATATAAAAATTCAATATTGAAAATTTTTCCAATGACCTAAATTGGATTAATTTAAACAAAATTGGACTAAATTTACATCTAAACCAATTAAATATATAACCTATCATTATAATTAATTTGAATGAAAAATAAATTTTCAATTAAAATTTATTATTTTTCGATATTCATTAAAAAATTAAACATTTCAGGAAAATACAAAAAGTTCTCCCCATGGTTATTTTGGTATTAAAATTTTAAAAAATGTTTATTTTCTAAAATAAATATTTTATAGTGGTACAAATTTATTTTATATTATGTCCTCAAAGAGCTATTGAATCGTCTTTTAGAAAGAATAAGGTTTTCTTGGAACCTTTTTTTATTTCTTTTTAATAATTTTAATTATATTTATATTTAATAGATATCTAATAAAATTGGGTAAAAAAATATATTTTCATAAGTTATTTAATACTTCTCATATAATCCAATTTAACTTTTAGGTTATAACTGTTATATTAAATAATTATATTTTGATACTATATTTTAGTTCGATATAATTTGGCCTTTCATATAACGAAAATTAATTAATAAACTTATGGTTTCATATAACTCAAGATAAATATATTCTTTCATGTAATGAAATATATTTAATGTATTAATTTTTTTTAAAATAAATATATCTTATGGTAATAAGGTGTTATATTACCCTATATTCTTGGTGTTGTGTGCCATATTCAATATCAAATACAACACCATTATCTTATAATTTAGGTGTATTAAATTCTCCCCAACTTAAATAATTTTCTTCCTTATAATCTAAATTTGATATTTGTAATATGTGGTTTAAAATTTTTAAATACCATTGTTGAATACTTAATATTGTAAAAGGGTTAATAAAACATCCTCTTAATTCGAAATAAAAGAGGAATACAAGGGTCATATGGAATAAGAAATAATTGGATTTCTATTTATGAAATCATTTCTAGAAATTGAGGATTTTTACATGGATGAAAAGAATAAATAGTTACAGATAATTATAGAGGTCATTGATCATGATGAACTGAATGATCAGTGGAATTTTAAGAGACACATAATTATAAATACATAATTATTTGAAAGACTATATAATTAGTCAGATATTAATGTAATAGGATACAATTTTTCATTAAATATCAATTTCTAGAGATGAGTAATTATTTAAATTTCTAGAAATATATTGAAATAAATTTACTTGATACATATCTATTTAACAATAACAATGTTTACATTTGGTTGTGTTTCCATGAATTTCTAATTTATCCATTGCTCTATGAAATAAATATCAAAAAATAAATTATTTAGTTATGAATCACTAAAATTCAATTTTAATGGATGGTAACATCCATAATAGAAGGATATGTAATTCCATAAATATCTATTTATTATTATGAAAACCGTTAGAAAAAGTTACCTAATACTCCTGAATCTTTATATGGTGAAGTAATACATTAATCATTAAAACCTCATCTGAATTTCAACATAAACTATTTCATAAATGGTTATCCTTATGAACCTTAAAAATGATTAAGATAAAAAAATTTATAAATAATGACACAAAATTTCAAAATTAAAATTACATAATTCACCCCACAACATGATGTATCTCTTAATACTCAAATACCAAAAATTTGAATACCATCATCATGTATTCCCTTATTGTAAGGTAATAAACTGAATTACCATAAAAACATATTGAAAATATTCAATATTCCATATTCCTGAAATTACTGATAGATTATTGTTCATATTTCTAAAATAAAAAAATATTTCAAGTCCACCAATAATAGCATAAAATACTTTTGAAACAAATCATTAATCAGTTCCAAGGTAGTTATAACTATCCAATTTATATTATTCATATCAATGATCTCATCATCCCAATATCATTATCTTAACATCAGGAAAATATTAATGGTTATCTTTTATTCAATCATATTTTTTCAAAGGAGTTAAAATTTCCACTGAGCTATTTTTCTTGGAAATGAGTACTACTAATCATATTCTCAAAATTCCATACTAAAATTTTACGTTAGTACAATCCTTATATATTTTATAATAATTATAATATTAAAATGTTCAATAAAATAATTTTACAAAATTTCTTATTGATCTTAATAAAAATTAACACTAATCATTACACTTTAGTCGTATCAATATCATAAACCTGACCATGATCCCTTGGATTTTTGAGGTATATTCCTCAAGTTATTGGGACATTTATTTGTAATCTTCCTCATTTACCTACACCTGAAGCATTATAAATTAGAATATTTTTCTTACCCCTATTATCACAAGGACATCATACTTTTTATCCACACATGTACCAATATTGAATTAATTTTAATAAATTAACATAGTGTTTCTTTCCAAAATTATCACATTTGAGAAAAACCAAAATTATATTTTTTAAATTATTTAGTTTTTTCCAAATAAGAATTGTATAACCATTCTTCCCTCTAAAGCCATAATTGATTGAGAATTATTTATCTATATTTTTATAACATGATAATGTGTCCTCATGTGATGGGATTTTTTGTGATACTAGTTACCTTCAAAATATTGGAAAACACCCATCAATTAAATGATTATTATATCTCTTTGGAATATTTTCAATAATTTGATTCCCATATCATTAGCTAAGATACATTTCTAAATGATAAAATAAAAAATTTAAGAAAATATCATTACGAAACATAATGTGTTGTCCAAAAACTAATAAAACAATTAACACAGATTGGAAATTTTATTCGTAGATATTCTAATAATAATAATAAAAATTCTTTGTGGATATATCGTATTAAAATACTTCTCCATGCATTCTAATGGAAATTTGAAGGATATTAATAATATACCCAAGGAGTGTCAAACCATGTTGTGAGTAAGGCATGTTTTCATGCACCAAGTGATTAATCAGTGATGTCTAATGTTCATTTTTTAATTTATTCGCACTGGGTACATCATTTCCCGAACTATTCCTAGTTCTAGTATCTAAAAAAAGATTTATTTCAGTTAAAAACGACATAATATCAAAAATACCAAAACATTAATAGGTTATTGTATACTCATAATCAAATTCCATCATAATTTTATGATCCCTAGTCAATTTATTACTAAATAAAGTTACCATGGTTTCTACTAAACTTCCTTTTATTCTAGCCAGAGAGACCCCAACCCTAGTAGTACATAGTTGGTGTCTTCATTATTACATTGGCATAGATACAAGGAATCTCATCCCGAAAGACTAAAATATTTAGAAGTCTTAAAAAACAATATATATAAATGATACACATTTTAAATAGGAAAAAATAAAATAAAGCATAACAAATGTAAAAACATAGCATCATTGTAACTCATTCCATGAATTCATATTTATTTACTAGGGAATAGACCAAAGATAAGGGAAAAATAAAATAATTAGTAAGGTTTATGTATCGTGGAAGATATCATGATTCAACCAGAATAATCAATTTTTATTAACAATATTGAAAGGAACATTTTTTAATAGGCATAACATTTAATTAATAAAAATATAGTGTAATGAATCCATAGATAATATCATTATAAAAATTTCATAGATAATAATAATGGAATTTGTAATGAATGAAATGATTATTTATTGAACACCATGTTTCCCAAGAACACTTTACCCTTACCATCAAGATATATCCCAAATATTATTTAAAACATAATGCATGAAAATCAATATGACATGGCCAGTTAATTCATCTCATGATAATACAAATTCATCATGGGAACATCTATAAATGGCCCCCAACATATATCTTGCATGTCCAATTCATGACTCATATATAAAATAATATATTTAATTCATAAATAATATTCCTTATCATCAAAGATCTATATTGGGTAAGGAATAAAATGATTGATATATTTTTCTAAATAAATAAAATTATTTCAATGTAAACAATATATGTTAAAATTCTATACATTTAAACAATAATAATATCCCTAATAAATAATATTGATATTTTTTGGGATACTTAATCTTTGTTTATCATGGGAAGGTGAATATTTCCTGAAAATGTTAATGACTACAAAAAAAGAATCAAAAAATTAAATGTCAACATTTTCCCTGGTCAAAAAAATAATAAATAATCCACTGAAAGAATAAGGATTGTATCAATAGAAAATAAACCCATTGGAGTAAAAATAAAGAGTTTTACTCACTTATGAATATAAATACAATAAAAAAATATTTGAAATTAAATCATGGACATAATGGGATTTAATTCAAAAGATTCAATATGTGTTGAAAATAACACTCCTTTTTCAATTTAAAAATATAGGGAAGTGTCCTGATTGGAAAATGATACAAATATTCATTTCACATTTTTCATAAAAGTCAAACATATATTATTTTGAAAACTACATAAGAGATAAATAAAGTTAGATTTCCATCAAAACATTTTCTTGAATATTTACATAATAATAAATTATTTATAAAAGTACATTAATAAATCATTTTTAAAATTTTATAAAATTTAATCCATTTTTGGAAAAAAATGGTTTTTGAAAAAAAAAACAGCTTTCTGGACGAAGACAGAAATAATGTAAGATTTTCATAAAAAAATTTCTTGACTATTTACATAATAAATTGTGAAACCAATTGATCCATTAATAGAAAATATATTGAGTAATTAGAGGAGAGTAAATGTTTTTTAGGAAATTGAAAAATTATTTTTTTAATCTGAAATTTTATATTAAACAATCTTGATTGGAATGAATTTGTTAAATAAGACTATACAATGACCATGAAATTGATGTGAGAATTAATCATCGAATAAATTATGTGTTACAATAGTAAATACCCCTAAAAATATTTCATAAACAATATAATATAATCAAAATTCATTATATACATAATAATACAATGGAATAATCAATGAAAAAGAATATTAACTCAATGAACATAAATTGATTTAATAAATTACTTACCTCACACATCCTTTATATTGAAATTTTTTAATCCTCATTTATTTTGGATTTAAACATGGTATTAACTCTTAATAAAACCATATGTATATTTATAATATTATATATCATCCTTTTATAAAATTTTATTATTGGTTAATTGATAATATTTCATTATTATTATTGTTTCAGTTGTTAGTTACCTTTGATTCTCTTGTATTGCTTATCAGGAAAGATACAGTTCTTTAATATATTCTCTAGTAACATCATATAAATAAAAATAATAATTACATAATTATGATACTTTTATATATATTGATATTGTAACATCCCAGGTAAATAAAGAATATGACATTTTTATATTTATTAATATTTTTAAATATTTTTTTGAAGGGAATGCTATGTTCGATGGGGTACCCAATATGCAACAATGAGTTTCTTTAAAATTGTATGTTGCACAGTAATAATATAATAATATTATTTTAAATGGTAGTTAACGCCTAACCGTCATAATGGGGGGAATGAACAAAAATAAGTAAAAAATGAATATTTAAGTTTGTTAAATATTTTAACAATTACACAATAAATTATAGAGGCTTAAAATGAAAATGAATCCAATTTTAAGCATAAATATTCTATTAATTCATTAAAAGGTAGATTAACCGCCTTTTAATGGAGTACCCTTTTTAAAAATACTTTTTGTAAATTTTATATGTTATATTTGACAATATAAAACCCTTCTTTAGAATCAGGACATCAGAATTTACTTTTTCCAAATTTTTTTTATTTTTCTGATAAAGTTCATTTTTTAATGAATAGTGAAAATGTTGTATTTTAATTAAAAACAAAATTTTAATATAATTTATTTATATGGTTAGATAATATATTTAATTGGGTTTATAGTTTAGTTAATTTATATTTTTACCATTTAATCTAATTGTGGTAATTGAAATTAATTTCACTTTGAAATTGGACATAAACAATTGTCAATATTTTGATAGATTTTGTTTCATAAAAACACACTATTTGTTTTGACCACGGGAATTAATTATAAAATTTTTTAATGATACTTCTATTTTTTGAATTTGGTAAAATGTACATCATTTTTGATGTTGGAATATCAAATTCAATTTGGATAAAATTTTGGTATTTTTCTGACAAATGTTCATTTTTGATTAATAGTGATAAATACTGCATTTTACTTCAAAACTGCTTTTTCATCTAATTTAATTATATAGATATATTGTCCTTTTAATTTATTTTAAATTTTAATTGAATTATTTTTTATCACTTAATACACGATTTTTCATTGGAAGTAATTTCAATTTTCAGTTGGATGCAAAAACATGTCAATCTTTTGATAAATTTAACTTCCTAAAAACCCGTATTTGGTTGTGACAATGAGAATTATTTTTAAATTAATTAATGCAATTTTGTGTTTGGAATTTGGTAAAATGGATTCCATATTTGGAATCAGAAGGTCCAAATTATGTAATTAATACTCTTTTGTTTTTGGAAATTATTAATAGTAATGACGGTAATTATCAATAATTATCGTGATAAATTTGTAATCGGGTAGTTATGGGTAATAAAATAATATCATAATAATATAAAATTACCCCAAAATGTGTCAAAATAATCTTGTTTGAGTGATGGACGAACATAGTATTATAGTTAACAATTTTATCATCCCATGGAGTCACATTGGTGTGATAGTGACATTTATGAAATTATTTTTAAAAAAGAATAGTAATATAACGAAGGCTTGAATATCCTATGTAAAACAATTATAAATTTTTTACATAAATGATATTTTAGAATATAAATATTTATTGGAATGATAAAATGATTTCATACATCATGATATAATTTTTTTATAATTTTTAGACATTATATAAATAAATTTATTTATTACACCATGATGATGCCGTGATTACCTCATTAATGAACGATTTAAAAAAATGAAACGATAAGGTAAATTCTTAGACATAAACTTGTCTAAAACCTATTATATGGGTGGCTTTTGAACCCTTATCACCTTATCCTCAAAATATATCATTGTGGGTCCTTTAAAATATGAAAATAATTTTATAATAAAGTAACATTTCAAGACTTTCCAAAAGTGACCCTCCTCCCTCTTATAAAATTCCCCCACCTCTTCCCCATTACCCACACCTCTCAAGACCTTGGATCATCCAACCTCAGCTCATATTATCTCTCTGAATCCCTCTCTCACTCCATGAATCCTCAATTTCTGAAGAAGTCTTTGCAAGGAAGCCTTTGGCTCAAATCAAAAAGAGTTACGTGATTTAGAGGTAATGACTTCTCTCGAGTTGCATTCTTTTATTTTCCATCTTCACTCACCACTATATTCTTATTATTTGATCCCATAATAACACCAATATCCTAAATATACTAGTATATTTTTATGATAAGGATTCTATTTACACTTACACACACCTCCATCTAATGGTAAAAAAACATACTATTTCTATGGGTGGCGAATTACTGCCTCATGAAATGATGATTGTTCAATCTTATTTTAACACCATTAATGGCGGAGATTAATATGTCACTATATTTATATATGATATATATCATATTTATTTCCTCTAAATTCTTTTTTATTTTATATTTAAAACATACCGTTATGCTTTGGATGTTATTCAAATGTGATAATTTCATATGAGGAAGTGTGGACAAACACCCCCTCAAGTGATGTGACTCATTCATGACAAACATGGAATTTATAAATAATGTAATTAATGAACTTATTTTACCTAATATATGATATATATTATACCTTAATTATAATATATCTTTGTCTAATTTAGTTTTAAAGCCCATTAATATGACAAAAAAATGAAAGTAGCGTTAATGCGCACGTACAGCTTACCGTCTCCATGAACGATACATTTCATTTCATATCTCCAAACATTATGGAATATTATTAAATAAATATATACTAGATATATATGATATTTAAATCCTGAAAACCTTCCCAGATATGATGTACTTATAACTACATGGACAATTCTCTTCAAGCAAGTTCATTGTTGACTCATGCACTGAACATTGACAAAACGTATGATATGAACTCACATAACTAACTAATTATTATAACATGATAATATGTGACATGAATTTATTAATAAACATTAATGGAATTACTAAAGCAATTATAAATTAAAAAAAATTTATTATTCAGGAATATAAAGAAACAAACAAGACAAGTCGGACCTAAGGTAAGGGGATTTCTTATCTCACTTTTAATTCCATGAGATTTCCATTGTTCACCAATTATTTATTTCATGAGGTGTATTGTGTACTTACATTTGATAGATATTATCCTGATTTTATTTATATTCATGATATTATGTGACTCATTTGGTTCTTATTTTGTTTTGGTCATATTACTCGATTTATGACAACAAGGTAAGGGATTTTTATCTCACTATTTATTCACGTGAGATTCATGCAATATTTTTCACTATATCCTTTGAGTGGTGTATGTACTTCCCATTATTATACTCTATGTGTAATATTATTTCATTTATGGGTATTTACATCAACATTGTATAGTCTTTCTTTCATGGGGTGTACGTTTCGAAAGTTATCCAAATCGGTAAAGGAACCTTTCACCCTCTTGTTTTTAAAAGACTTCTCTATGTTAGGTATTTTAATTTACATATTATTAATGTTGGGATATGTTCTTGTATATCCTTATTTCTGTAAATTTTATGTTCATGTGATGAGATACCCTTTTATCTCTCATCAAATCATTTTCTAAATTTTAAAATGACAATGTTATGCTGTCAAATTTCTGTAAGGGAACTTCTTAAACCAATATCAATTATTTGGGTTAAACCTATACCTATTTATTATGTAGAAATATGAATATTTTTTGATGACCTCTTATTGTTTTACACTTAATATCCACTTATATTAGGTGTATTTATTTTTGTCACACATAAATATGTAATTGATTTATCCTCAATCTATGGATACCATCATTGTACGGGACTTCGTCTCAATCTCCTATCATTATGGAATCTTTTGATTTCTACAAGACTTTATTTTATATGGTGTATAAAACCCTTTTGACTTTTTATTTAATTCAAAGGGAATATTTTCTCTACGAAGAGTTTTTTTAAATGACAAAAAGGAATGTTTCTTTTTTAACGTAAGCGGTGACAAAGACCTTTTCCACTACCGCGAGTATTATTTGATCTAGGGATTCCTTAACAAGGCGTGATGTTTTAAAAAGAAAAATAAATACCATATACTCTTTTTATGTATTCTGGTATTGAAAATGGTTTTTTTAATGGATTTATTATTTCAGTATCATGAAATGTTAAATTTTTTTTGCAATGTGGGAACATTATCATTACTTTATGTGTTAAGTTATGTGTTATGATTTGGTTATAGTTCTTGTCCATTGTTATGTATACGGGTGGTTCCATGATAAAGCTATGGTGGGTGAGCCCGAGATAGCTCTCCAATGCATCGGGAAACATGGAGGCGGTAAATGTGAATGTTTCTCCAAAGAGATTTAGGGAATATTATGTGATGGGTATTCCAAATGGGACTCCCTATGTAGCTACGATAGCTACTATGTAAGTATGTTATGTAAGATTTAAGTTACATTTATTAATTGTGATTACTATGTTTTATTAATAAATATAATTATTTCAGAAGGTATGTTATGATTGAAAATTATGCTTTCATTGATTTTTATTTTTGATGGGTTAATGTTTCCTTTCATTATGTTATAAACTTTACTGAGCTTTTTATGCTCATACCATGTTTTTGAAATGTTTTTGACAGGACATAATGTGGAATAGGGTCATGGATGGGATCAAGGAAATGTCATGCTATCTTAATCATGTAACTAGACATGAATCTTTTGTTCAATAGGTTTTATTTTGTGAAAAAATGGAAACTGAGTTGATGTGTCTACTTTGTAATCATTGAGATGTAATAGTTATGTCCTAATTCTATAAAACTCTAAACCTGAAAAGATCCTCAATTTGAATTATTCATTTAATTCATTGTTATGTAATGATTTATGGCCGGGTCCTTATAGTTGGTATCAAAGGTCGGTTTAGATAACATTAGAGGTTGGGGTATTCTTTAAGCACAAGTGACATTACCATAATAGGTAGGATTTTAGAAAGAGTCATAGCTATTTTTATAAAGTGAATGAGTTTAAGATAACATGAATAAGTATATCTTAGTATTTACCCTCCTCATAAGATATTATATGATGATTTTACTGATATACTCACACTGAACTTTTTGGTTTAAGTAAAGGGTTGGATCTAGAAGGTGCCAAAGTAACAGTGGATGTGATGAAAACTGTGATGATTTTCTGAATGAGCAACTGAATGATATGGGAGATGCAATGAGAAATAATTTGGTTATTCTCAACTAACAATCTGAAGTAATGATTGAACCCCTAGAACTATAGTTATTTCTATAAGGCATCATATATGTGAGAAAAAAATCCCTACAGAAGTTCAGGTAATAATCATAATGGTAAGTGTGTTAAAAAACCTATGTGTCAAAGATGTCGAAAGAAACTCCTAGGAAAATGTTTCAAAGGGACAAAAAGAAGCTATAGATGTTGAAATGAAGGTCATAATGCAAGAACATACCATGGAAAAAAGGAATCATATGGTTGACTCTAGGAAAGGGAAATAAGTTCTTTTTGAAGGATCATTTCAATGTTTTAAATGTGGTGTGCGTTGTCCTTATACAACACATGTCCTACGAAGAAGATTCGGGAATGGGATCACCAAGATCATAATAACATTTGGTAACCAATACCTAATTCCATTCCGATTGAGGATGAAGAAACTGAAAATGACCAATGAAAGGTATGGATTATTTCATAACATATATTTTCTTATTATTGAATCTTAGGATATGATTCATGATTTTATTTGTAGGAAAAAAGTATTTCAGAATAAGTTGGAAAGGAATGGTTAATGGATCATGAAGACTGTTGAATTGGTAAGAAGCCAACATATAAGGGATTGAAGAGTTATGGTAGATTTTAGGATGGTGAAATTCTTAAAAGTATTAAGGATCTTTTGATGATGAGATTACATTTGAAGGCTTTTTATAGTATTTGTAACAATGATGTTTGATAGGTGAAAATTTTATTCAAGGAATAATTATCTTTTCTTTTGTGGATATAGTTATAAAGAACTATTTGGGTTTATATGATCCTTGAATTTGAGGTAATTACCGGCTAATACATTTTGGGATGCAAAACAAAAGTTCATAGATAACCTTTGTGGTTAAAATATGTTATGGTTATTTTTGAGGAATTTATCTCTTTTTGGGAATGTTATAAAATTATGTAGTTTTTGAAAAGGGAAAACACACAAACCGTGTGACAACCCATCATGTCGGATGATGCTGGGGGAATCGAACCCACAACCAAAGTTCGACAGGTATTTATCACCTACCACTGGACAACGTGATGTCCCTGGTTAGTATGTCTAATTATTTTTAGTTAGATGATCTTATGAATCAGGAATAAGTTGACTTTCGGTTATCTATGGAAATAATTAACCTATCATAGAGGATATGTAATTAGGTTAATTACTTTTTAGTATGAGACTTTAAGAGTAATCGATGTTATTTGGTGATAAATGTTAAGATTTACCTTGGAAGACTATGTGATTAAATCCTTCATAGATTTGGTTTTAAATATTTTTTTGGACTACATTGAAGAATTTTATGGATATATTTTTATTGAATGGTCTTTGATGAACTTTGGGTTTTATTGGGAATGTTTTTGAGATTAAGAGTAATATTTGTATTTATAAAAGACCATCCTTTTGTGGATTATCTAATATTGTACTAACAATTTTGTTTTTATTTAAGGTATAAATACATGTGAAATATATAGTTCATCTTTTGTGGATTATTTGATTCTCAAGAAGTTGAATATAGCACTCTTAATGTGACCAAGTCATCCTAAATACCAATCTTTAGGAAAAAAATATAAGTTTATGTAAGAAATATAGTAAGGATGAAAGTCTACATGACAAGTAAGTATGTTTCATTATGATTTATTTAAGCTCGCAAATAAATTTCTCAATGAAAAGTAACTTAAAAAAATCATTGTCTGATAACGTTTCCTATTAGGGAATCAAATACCGTTTAACCCATCCCAAGTTTGTGATTTTCTAGTGGTTAACTTTCTCTTAGACATATTTTCTATCACTCTCCATCAGAACATAATGGTTTGTTTTCTCCTCCATATCCATGTTTTCATCGAATCCTATAATCTTTTGTCTTGTTTGACCATTGTACTTTTTTTTCTTTATTTTAATGTGATAGTTTAATTTACACCTTTTCTGATGTGGGGCTTTCAATGAAGTTTCTGAGCCCAATTTTAAAATTGTGAGGACACAATTCCCAAAAGGGGGGAAGGATGTAACATCCATGGTAAATAAATAATATGACATTTTCATATTTATTAATATTTTTAAATATTAATTTTAAGGGAATTCTATGTTCGATGGAGTACCCAATACGCAACAACAAGTTTCTTTGAAATCTTATGTTGCACACTAATAAAATAATAATATTATTTTAAATGGTGGTTAACGCCCAGCCGTTGTAATGGCGGGAATAAACATAACTAAATAAAAAATGATTATATATGTTTGTTAAATATTTTGACAATTACCCAATAAATTATAGAGGCCTAAAATTAAAATGAATCCAATTTTAAGCATAAATATTATAATATTCTTTGAAATGTAGATTAACCGCCTTTTGATGGAGAACCCTTTTTAAAAATAATTTTTGTAAATTTTATATGTTATATTTGACAAAATGAAATCTTGCTTTATAATCAGGACATCAAAATTTAGTTTTTGTAATTTTTTTTTATTTTTCAGATAAAGTTCATTTTTTAATGAATACTGAAAATGCTGTATTTTAATTCTAAACCACATTTTAATCTAATTTATTCATATGGTTTGATTATCTTTTTAATTGGTTTTGAAGTTTAGTTAAAATATATTTTTACCATTTAATCCAATGGTGGTCAATGGAACTAATTTCACTATGAAATTGGACATAAACAAGTGTCAATGTTTTGATAGATATTGTTTCTTAAAAACACATTATTTGTATTGAATAGAAGAATTAATTATAAAATTAATTTCTGAAACTTCAATCTATTGAATTTGGTAAAAAATACATCATTTTTGAATTTGTAATATCAAATTTACCTTGGATAAAATTTTGGTATTTTTCTGACAAATGTTCATTTTTAATGAAAAGTGAAAAATACTGCATTTTACTTCAAAACTCCTTTTTTCATATAATTTAAATATATAGTTAGATTTTACTTTTAATTGGTTTTAAATATTAATTGAATTATGTTTTTATCACTTAATACAATTTTGTTCATTGGAAGTAATTTCACTTTTTAGTTGGATGTAAAAACATGTCAATCTTTTGATAAATTTTACTTCATAAAAACTAGTCTTTGGTTGTGACACCGGGAATTATTTTTAAATTAATTACTGCAATTTCTATGTTTTGAATTTTGTAAAATGGATTCAATATTTTGAATCAGATTTTCAAAATTATGTAATTAATACTCTTGTTTTTTGACATTATGAATAGTAATGACAGTAATTATCTTTAATTATCGTGATTAATTAGTAATCAGGTAGTTAAGGGTAATAAAATAATATGATAATAATATAAAATGTCTCCAACATGTGTCCAAATCCTCTTTATTGATTCATGTCCGACCTTGGGAATACTTTTACCAAACTTAAGTGCCCATGGAGTCACATGGGTGTGATAGTGACATTTATGACATTATTTTTAAAAAAGAAGAGAAATATAACAAAGGTTTGTATATCCTAAGTAAAATTTTTTTAATTTTTATTACATAAATGATATCTTAAACTAAAAATATTCTTTGGAAATATAAAAATATTTCTTACATCAGGATATTTTTTTTCTAATTTTTAGACATTATATAAATAAATTTATTTATGACACCATGATGATGCAGTGATTACCTCATTAATGAATGGTTTAAATAAAATTAAAAGATAAGGTAAACTCTAACACTTACCCTTGTGAAAAACCTATTATATGGGTGGATTTAGAACCGTTATCATCTTATCCTAAGAATATATCATTTTGGAAACATTAAAATCTTAAAAGTATTTTATAAAAATGTAATATTTCAAGACATTCCAAAAGTGACCCTCCTCCCTCATATAAAAGGCCCTGACGTCTACCCCCTTACCCACACCTCCCAAGCCATTGGATCATCCATACATGGATAATATTTTCTCTCCACATCCCTCTCTCACTCCTCTAATCCTCACATTTTGCAAAAGTCTTTCCAAGGACGCAATTGGCTCAAATCAAAAAGTGTTACCCGATTTAGAGGTAATGTATTCTCTCAAGATTCTTTCTTTTATTTTTATTCTTCACACACCAATACCTTCTTATTATTTGATACCATAATAAAAAAAATTATCCTTATTATACTAGTATATTTTATGAAAATTATTTTACCTACACTTACACACAATTCCGTCTAATGGTTAAAGAACAAACTGTTTCTATGGGTGGCGAATTTCTGCCTCACGAAACGATGATTGTTCAATATTCTTTTAACACCTTTTATGGTGGCCATTAAGATGTCAGTATATTTATATATGATATATATTATATTTATGTCCTCTCAATTCTTCTTTATTTTATATTTAAAACTTACCTTTATGCATTTCATTTTATGCACATGCAATAATTTCATATGAGGAAGTGTGGACAACCGCCCCCTCAAGTGATGTAACTCATTCATGCCAAACAAGGAATTTATAAAGAATGTAATTAATGAAAATATGTTACCTAATATAACATATATATATTATACTAGAATTATGATATATATATGTCTAATTTAGTTTTAATGTTTATTAATCTGACAAAAAAATTAAAGTAGTGCTTATGCGTACGTACAAACTACCATCTTCATGAACGGTACATTTCGTTTATTATCTCCAAACATTATGGAATATTATTAAATACATATATACTGGATATATATGATATTTCAATCATTAACACCATTCTGGAGATGATGTAATTATAAATACATGGACAATTCTCCTCATGCAAGTTCATTGTTGACTCATGTATCGAACATCGACAAGACGTATCATATGAACTTACATAATTAACTAATGATTATAACATGATAATATGTGATATTAATTGAATAATAAACTTTAAAGGAATTCCTTAATCAATTATAAATTGACGAATGTTTATTATTCATGAATATATAGAAACGAAAAAGGCAAGTCAGACTTGAGGTAAAGGGAATTCTTATCTCACTATTAATTCCATCATATTTCCATTGTTCTCCAATTATTTATTGCATGTGGTGTATTGTGTAATTCCATTTGATATATTGTACAAAACTGACCCTAGTTACCCAGAGTCAGTGCATTATTACATAACATTGGCATGATAACCAGGAAATCATGTCTCAAAAGACCCATCAGTTTAGTATTATTGGAAACATTATTCATACATAAGTTCAACTTTACAGCTTGAAGAGAAATACAACACAAATATATTTCATTAGAAATAACCAAGTCTCCTAGATTATGCCTGCAGTTCACTCATAACTAACTTCTTCATATCTTGGGAAAATGAATCATAAGAAAGGGGTGAGCTCAAATGCCCATTAAGGGTAATTAATATAGAGAAAAATGACATAAATATTAAGCATGATGAAAAATTGAATCCACATGCATTTACCAATAATAAACATGAGTACTTTTATGGAAAAAATATATGCTGAGTAAATAATTCCATAATAATATATAATCATGGTTATTCTACTAGTCGAATGACCACATTAACCATCAATATTATTTCTATGATGAGGGAATGTATAATGCTGGACATTCGGAAACATTTTGTCAAGGCCTTGGACAAGAAATCTAAAAATGATTAAGGCATCATCCAAAACCATATATCAAATTGGGAAATGGCCTCAGCCAATTCCATATCTAGTTGTCTCATGAGACCTATTAATGCATCGAGGAGCTATAGCATGCTCCACCCATTACATACTAAGTCCAATACATTCCTCATATGAAAAGGTTTAAACATATCATAATCATTCGAATTAAAACTTGCGTAAGAAATGTCAATACTTAACCATAAAACATGAATGGAACAAAAATAGCACATCCATAGTCAAAAAAATCACAAAACCCTCAATACAGTATGGAAGTTTTGTATCATACTAAATAAACTTCAAATAAACGCAAAATCCATCAAAGGATGTTAACATAGATGATATCAGAATCCTTTTTAGAGAAATATCACTCCCTATTTTGAAATTATTTAAGAGTCAAAGAATTATAATGAAAAAATTTATTTTGAAAATAATCTTATAAGCTTGTAATGGAAGCCTTGATGATGTTATAACGGCGGAAAATACATACACCCGACGTATAAGTTAAAAAAACATTCTTACATTAATTTTTTCGATAATATCCAAATGTACCTTGTTTGGAAAACGATGGAAAGATTCCTTTCAAAACAAATAAGAGTATAAATGATTTTAACCCATTGTCTAGTAAATAGTAATTTTTTTTTGAAATATATTCTCAGGAAACCTGAATGTTGATGATAAAGAGGCTTGAGTAGATAATAACATATAAACAACCTCAAATAATAAAATGATTGTGAAATCAACCCTTACCCTGTACTTTTCCTTTGAAGAGGGTAGGTTAACCTCTTGAATAATGGTGAAATAATTGTTATTAAATTATACATGAATCATATACATTAATATTCTATCACATATGATCCTTTCACATTTCTTTGTTAATAATATCTTAGTATTATCGTTGTTTGAGGTGTTGACTTACTCGTTTTATTTTATATTTTTTTGTTACATATGCCATTTTTTAAGGATAGGTTGCATTGTATTTATATCCAGAATGATATTAAGTCTTTAAACAGTATTTGTAACCATAAAATGAAAATTATTCTTAAATGGATACGATGGGGAATGAATCTCATCGCATTCGTGGAGATGGTAGTCTGTACGTACGCACGAGCAACAATATCATTATTTTGATATTAAAATCATATATAATTGGATTTTATATCATATATACATGATAATTAAAATGTTATATTTATTATTTACTAAAAGTACACATAATTATCATACCCATCCAAATAATAATGTTTTGAATAATAATTTCACTACGACGTGGAGACAGTAAACCTTACGTACGCATGTATGGTGACATGAAATTCTAAGGAGAGATAGAATATTGAATATTTTTGTACCATATTTATAATAACATCACATTATATAAGAGATACTATAGTTATTATTTTATAATGGAAATAACAAAGAAAGAAGAAGTGGAAGAAGAAAGGAACTTGAATGAGGGTGGTGAAATCATTACCTTTTCTTCGGGTTCTTCATTTTGATCTGCTGAAAATGGCTCCATAGGTTGGATTTATGAACCAAATAAGGCCTCTAGGTTGATTTGAGGGAATCTGGGAGGATATTTGGGCAGAGGTTGGCCGAGAAAAAAGGATTTTATGGTATGAATTAGTGAGAAGGGGGAGTGTCCATTTATAAGAGGGGTGAGAGGCACCTTAGGAAAAGCTAGAAATATTATTTTATAATAAATTCAAATTAAGTTTTTAATGGATTAAAAGTGTACTATTTAATGGTTAAGGTGGGTTTAGGTAGAAAACCAATCAACCAATAGGTTTTATATAGGTTTGGGTCACTATATTACCTTTATTTTTTTGATTTAATACTTAGTTAAATTGTTTGAAATTTAACATGTCTTTTTGTATTTTTATATTATATAGTTAATAAAATTACTATTAACCTTAAAGTGACCTCCAAGTGGTCCATTAATAATACACCTATCATTATATATGTCCTTTTTCCAGTCCTTTTATTTTTAGGAATAGAATATCAATTAATAATATAATATTTGTTTTAAAAACACATTTCTGTCAATTTCAACACTATTTAATAATGGATTTTTGTTAAAGTCGTAAAAACATTATTAATTATTAAAAAAATAATTTAAGAAATCATAACATGTCATATTAACCAATAAAAGTCGTGGATGTCATCAAAAATTTCAAATTATGTTTATTTTATCATTTATAATACCAATTATTTGATTCTTTCATTAATAAGGAAAATAGTGCATCATTATTGTGTCACAAATAAATTTAATTATTCAGTGTATAAAAATTATAAATAAAATTAAATTTTGTATTAAATTGTATAATATTTATTATTAATATTTAAGGTCGAAATTATAACATATATAGAAATATGTAAAAATTGTTTTTCTAGAAGATATATGATTATTCCATTTTTGTATTTACATTAACTTAATTAATATAAAGTGTCATTATCACTTACAATTGACTCCATCAGGTCCCAAAATTGACCCAAAAATTCCCATGGTTGGAAATTTATCATCCAATAGGGTTAGGACATTTTTTAAGGTAATTTAATATTATTATAATATTATTTTTGTTACCCTTATTTACCTAATTTACCCTTTAACCATGGTAAATAAAATATTTACCGAAGTAATTATTCAAAATGTGTAAAAATAAAAGTTAACTATTTACACAATTTGGACATCCTGATTCCAAATATGGAATCCATTTTATGAAATTCAAAACACATAAGTTCCAGAAATTAATTTAAAATTAATTCCCGCTGTCAAAACAAAAAGCGTGTTTTTAAGAAATAATAACTATCAAAAGATTGACACTTGTTTATGTCCAGTTTGAATGTGAAATTATGTCCAATTACCAACATATTATTAAATGGTAAAAATATATTTTAAATATACTTTAAAACCACTAAAATTTATAATTTATCACTATTAATTATTTCGATTAAAAATGTTGTTTTCAATTAAAATTTAGTAATTTTCACTATTCATCAAAATATGAAAGTCATCAGAAAAGTACCGAAAATTAAACCTAATCTTATTTTGATATTATGAATCCAAAAATGGAGTCCATTTTGAAAGATAAAATGTATAAATATTTAAAAATTGTGTATTACTATTTATAATGACTAGTTTGATTGGTTGTGGTGTGTTTTAGAACTCGAAGTTGCGTACAATACACGCTACTATATTTTTCAAAGAGAAGCATACCGTGGAAGCTTCTAGTGTTTCAAATATATTATCATGATTCTATTTATATTCATGGTATTATGTGATTCATTTGGTTCTTATTATATTTTGGTCATATGACTAGATTTTTTACAACGAGGAAAGGGATTTTTATCTTAGTATTTATTCCCGTGAGATTTATGCTATATTTATCACTATATCCATTGATTGGAGTATGTACGCCCATTATTATACTCTATGTGTAATATAATTTAATTTATGGTTATTTACATCAAAATTGTATATTCCTTATTTAATGGGGTGTTCGTTTTGAAAGTTATCGAAATTGGTAAGGGAACCTTTCACCTCCTCTTTTTAAAAGACTTCTTTTCATTAGGTATTTTTATTTACATCTTCTTAATGTTGGGATATGTTCTTATATATCCTTATTTCTGTAAATTTTATGTCCATGTGATGAGATACCCTTTTATCTCTCATCAAATCATTTTCTGAATTTTAAAGTGACGTCGTTAGGCTGTCTAATTTCTGTAACAGAACTTCTTAACCCTATTTCAATTCTTTGGATTAAACCTCTACCTATTGATTATTTCATACAATGAATATGTGTGGATGAACTCTGATTGTTTTAAACTTAATAACCACTTATATTGGGTGTATTTATATATTTCACACATAATTATAGAATTGATTTATCCTTAATCTATGGATACCGACTTTGTACGGGACTTCGTCTCAATCTCATTTCATTAAGGCATATTTTGATTTCTACACAGCTTTATTTTGTACGGTGTATAAAACTCTTTTGACTTTTCATTTCATTCAAAGGGAATGTTTTCTCTACGAAGCATTTTACCGAATGACAAAAATGAATGTTTCCTTTTTAACGTCAGTTGTGACAATAACCTTTTCTGTCTCCGCGAGTATTATTTTATATATGGCTTCTTTAACAAGCCGTAATTTTTTCCAAAGAAACATAAATACCATATACACTTTTTACATATTTTGGTATTGAAAATGGTTTTTTAATGGATTTATTATTTCAATAACATAAATTTTTATATTGTTATTGCAATGTGGAAACGTTATCTTATCTTTATTCTAAAGTTATGTGTTATGATTTTGTTATGGCTCTTGGCCATTATTACTTATACAAGTGGTTCTGGGATAAACGTATGGTGGGTGAGCCTGAGATAGCTCTCCCATGCATTGGGTAACGTGAAGGAGGTAAACGTGAATGTTTATCAGAAGAGATTTAGGGAATATAATGTGATGGGTATTCCAAATGTGACTCCCTATGTAGCTGTGATAGCTACAATGTAAGAATGTTATGTATGACTTATTTTACCTTTATGAATCGTTATTACTATGTGTTATTCATAAATATTTTTATTTCAGAAGTTATGTTATGATTTAAAATTATGGTTTCATTGATTTTTATTTTTGATGGATTAATCGTTCCAATCATTATGTTATAACACTTACTGAGCTTTTTATGCTCATCCTATGTTTTTGAAATGTTATTCACAGGACATAAAATGTAATAGGATCAAGGATGGGATCAAGGAAAAGTCATGCTATCTAAAAAATGGAACTAGACATGACTCATTTGTTCAAGAGTTTTTCATTTGTGAAAAAATGGAAACTGAGTAGATGTGTCTACTTTGTAATCATTGAGATGTAATAGTTATGTCCTAATTCTCTAAAACTCTAAACCTGAAAAGATCCTCAATGTGAATTATTCAATTAATTCAATAATATGTAATGTTTTCAGGCCAGTTCTTTATAGATATTTTATAACCAATCATAAATTATGGTTATGAAAAATGAAATATTTTACAATCATAGATATGGCTGGTGGTAAGTATGCATGGGTTCTGTTTTAGTTTTTACACATATTATTATGGAAAGAAGTTATTTAATACATAAAAATCCAATAATTAATATAATATTTTTAATACCATACTATATACATAAAATTATCATACTTGTGGTGTGATGATGAAAAGAAATTCACATCACTTTGTGAATGTGGTAGTCCACACATATACGAATGGTGTCATCATCTTTACATGATTTAAATTGAAAGATGTAGAGTGATACATATTTTCATTAATAAATGATAAACAATACAATAATATAATAATTATCTCATTTATATAACATATAATAATTTACATTATATTTATCCCCTACTATGTTAAGCGTTAGGGAATGACGAATCACAACGCTTCACGAGGCGATAATATATCGTACACACGAGTGGCGTTATCGTACCCCTATGGAATGGATGGTGAAAAAGATGTATATGATAAATTTACATGATAAACATAAATTTTTTAAGAATATTATATATATATATATGCATTATATCTATCATCATACCCATCCTTGGGATGTGTAAATTTAAAAACGAACAACATTGGTTCGCAATATGGTTGTCCATCGTACACCCGAATGAGGATTTCATAACCAATTTAATGTAAATGTGGATTGATTGATGTAGTAATATTATCACAAATACATCCAAATACATTAAATATAATTTGGTTATTATATCATCATGGTTTAAAAAAATGAAGGTGGAGAAATAATTAAAATAAAGATGCTCATTAAAGAACATTAACTCTTCTTAGGGTTCCCCCCTTAGGTCTTCAATAAAATAATTTTATGGTTGGATTTATTCCCAAAATAGGATTTTAATTTTATGGGAGGGAATTATAGTAGTGCTTCTGGAAGGTATAGTGGAAACCAAAATTGAGTGATGGTATTATGAAGAGTGGAGAGTGTGTGGCCTTTTATAATCGTGGGAGAGGACACAGATGGTATTTTTTTCAAACCATTGAGTATTCCCATGAATTTTATATGTCACAAAAGAAATTATCATGAAATTAGATAAAAAAATAAGTTTATTCACAAAAATATTTCAATCCAATATATTTTGGAAAATTTTATAGGCAATATAAACTATATGCTTTTTATTTAACCATTGTTAAAACCATTTTTACCTAAACCATGAAAATTAATTTTTACTGAATTTAATATTTTTTTGTTTAAAATAATTAACCCAACCAGAAATTTTAATTATTATAATCTAAAATATTGTATCCATTTTTCAAAATTCAGTTCACAGAATTGGAAAATTGGAATTTTAATTAATCTCTTATATATGATGAGAAAACTCATTTATAAGGTGAATCCGATCAAAAGATTATAGCGTTTTATATATAAATTAAGTACTAAAATTATTAGAATGATCTGAATCAGAATAATTTTTTTAAAATTGGACTACTGTTTCTTTAAAACCAATTTACATATAATTTATCATTAAAATTAATTTAAATGTAATGTAATTTTTCAAATATGTTTTAGTAAGTCTCACTATTTATAAAAAATTAATCCTTTTAGTAAAATAAAAAAAATTGACCATAAGATTATTTTTTTATTCAAATTTTAAAAATGATGTTTATTTTTTCAAATAAATTCTATATAATTGGTACAAATTAATCTAAAATTTTGTGTGAAGAGAAATATTAATCCTACTTTTAGAACAAAAATATGGTTTTTCTGGAAACATTTTATTTTATTATAAAATATGTTTATTTTGTTTCTTAAAAAATATTAACTAATAAAAAGATATAATATATATTTTTTCATTAGTTAGTTAATGTTATTAATACCCTCCAATTTAGTAGATATTTTATAACTATTATATTAAAAAAATATTTTAATAATATATTCTTATTCAGTAAAGCTTAGCCTTCCATGTAATATAAGTTATCGAATAAACTATTTGTTGTGTGTAACACAATAGAAACTCGGCGATGTCTGTAATTTAAACTATTTACGATATTGATATTTTATTAAAATAAATATATCTTAACGTATCGGGGTGTTATATTCTCTTTAATGATTGTTTTTTGGTTTTATACATACTATCAAAAAAATATCCCTATTTTATAATTTCAGTGTGTTACACATGATCTCTCTTATGAGGAAAACCCAGCGGAGATTTTTAATGTATTGATAAATTTCTAAAAACCTAGGCTAATCCCCAGGTCAATGTCTTCTAATGAAACCATAAATTAGGATAATATACTTGGAATACCCTGGAAATAATGAAATTGAGATATTTTCATTTATATTTTTACAATTTATAGAATTTATAGGGTGAAATCAATTTTATGTGTGTTAGAATATAAAAACCTAAGATTTTGCGACATTATTATTAAAATAAATTTAATTTCTTCAATAGATTATGATACAATAAAACACTTTTTAAATTGAATGGTAATATAGTGTACAATTATAATCTATCTATTAAATTAGAGATGTTTATTGAAAAAACCTTACTTTAAAAAATATTCATTACGGTGTTTGATAAATAAAATATACTCTAACTTTTTTTGAAGTCTTTATATGATTCAAAAATACATTTTTTCGCAAAATTTTTTTTATTGAATAATATAATAAAAAATAAGACAAACTTTCACCAAATTTTACAAAATTTATTGTCAAAAATGGAATTATTAATTTAATCACCCTATCAAATTTCTCTAAGGGTGGATTTTTGAAAATTTTCTAAAAAGGGTTATTTTTTGATGAATAGTTAAAAATATATTTTTATTGAAAAATGTATTATTTATTCCGGAAATTACAATGTTCTTTTTTCTAAATTGATTTTATTCTAATATAATTTCATTGGTATTATTAAAAATCCAATTAAGGTATTTGGAATTTATTTTAATGTTGTATTTCACTATATATTTTTTTTTAGAAAACATTTTTTCAAGAAAAATACATTTAATAACATTTTATGGGTATAATATTTCATTAAATTATTATACATTTATGAATTGAATCCTAAAAAAATGATTACATATTCTAAATCTATAGGTTCATATTTGGTAAATAAGCTGACATTATTTTTTAGAATGAATAGTCATGATGTTAAATATTAGTCACCTCAGTAAGAGTAAAATCAGTAAAATATGGCTCAAAGAAAGATCAAAGGACTCAAAAACAACCCAATGGTAACCTTTATTTATTTGTATAGGAGAAAGTAGACCAAATCCATTCGGAACTATCATATATCACATTTTTTTACCACTTTCCCATTATACTGACATCTAGGTGAATTGAAGTAATGAAAAATTCCAAAATACCAGTCTTTCGACATTAATGCATCTAAAATCCACTACCTAAGGATAAAAAGTTTATAATATATTATATAAAATTATATTTGAAATAATAATTAATTTTTTTATGATAATAATTTATTTTAAATTTTTATGTGATGAAATAATTACCCAAAATACTAACACAACACTGAAATAGTTCTTATTTAAGTGGAAGAAATATCTTATAAAGCATTTTAAATAAACCGATAAGTAATATTTTTTGGGATATTTATATTTTCCCAAGAATTTAATAATAAAAAAAATATTATAGATTTGTTAAATGTTTAAAGGTTATTTAAATTACTATATAGATGTATTTAAATTCAAATTCTCTGAATAGTTTGAAAAATTAAAATACTATTATTTTATAAAAAATAAAATTATTTAAAATTATTTTAAAATAAAAAAATATTTCATATTTATAGGTGTTATGATAAATTTATAAAATTTAATCCCATGTACATTTTTTATTCAATTGTTACCTTATAATGAATATTATAACCCTTTAATATTGAAAATGGTGTTACCAAAATTATGGTTAAAATTTCTTAATAAAGTTATTAAACCTAATGATATGGATTAAAATGACACCAAGACTAATACAACTTTTGTTATAAAAGGTTCTTTCGAACACTTATTTTTTTTTGTTTGAATAAGTTTTTCAATAAATATTCATGAGAAATAAATCAATTATATCAAAACATTTTATGTAATTCTAGATGGGTCATTTTCATTTCTTATAAAAGGACTCCCCTTCCCATTTTTTCTTACAGATCCTTGAGCAAACTTTCCCTCCCAAATCCTACCAAATTCTATTCTCAACATTCATAACCTTAAATTAGAGGTGTTTCTATTGTTAAAATAATATTTAAATATTAATTAAGATGTTATCTAATAGAGGTCTACCAAAGAAAAATTGTTTATATTGCTTTCAAAGCATGTCAAACTTATGGTAAAAACATTTCTTCTCACCTTTTTAGTGAGAAAAACGTTTTAGACACCATTTTTCTCATTTATATGATTTATATAATTTTTTATAAATTTATTTTCTAATTCATTTCATTAAAATAATTTGGATATATATTTTAATATAATTTTCTCTCATTGATAAGGTTTTGTTTTTAATGTTACAAAAGTGGTCTGAAATTAATGATTTAATCATATTTAAATAAGTATTTTAATCTTTATATTCTATTTAAAAAAATTGATCCATAAATGTTAAATCCATTTTACTTTCTTCAATCCATGTTACTCGCATAATTTTTAAATAGTAGATCAAATTTCTCCTCTTTGGCACTCAAAATGTGTTAGAAAATTCTTTCAATAAAATGATACCTTATTTATTCTCCCTCGTTCAAATTTTTTTCTTATATATCCATGTTTTATAAAATAATTTCATGAATGATTTTTAGTATTGTAAAATTATTTTTGATTTAATTTTTATAATTTTTTTTCAGAATTTTCAAAGATTCATCAAAATAATATTCTGGTAATTTTATGAATTATGTTTTTAAGACTTTTTTTAATAAATTGAAAGTAATATTTATTTTAACATACATGTCAATAAAGAAAATAACTAATTTCATTAATACAAAATATTTTGAATCATTCATTACAGTTTTCTACGATTTATTTCATTGAAATTTATTTCAATAATAATTTTCAAATTTTAGGTAAAAAACAGGATATCAAAATGACAAGGGTATTTTACATTATAAATATTCTACTTGTCTTTTGAAAGGAATTTTAATATTGTATAGAATCCATTGTTTTTAATTATGGTTTACTAAGGAGATGATCATATTTTACCGTCCTTATATTTTCTTTGGATGGTGATGATTATGATTATTATATATTTTTTGAAACTGATTTGCTTTCCTAAAGTTATATTATTATCAAATGATGATATTTTAATGAAACCCATTTTATTTAAATAGGTTATGATTATGGTGACATGATTAATGCTGTGTGATCTTATGAAGGACATCTATTGTTTCGTTATGTGATGGTTTGGAGAAAAAAAATATAGACTTATAATTTCTTGGACAAAGGCTAAAATCATGTTATAACATTATGGGTTATGATTTGTTGTTCTTGATCCTCTATGGAAAAAAACCGGATATTCCATATCCCATTCGGGAAATAGTGTGTGATTACTCATCTCTTATAACATGTAATTATGCTATTGATGGGTAGTCAACAAGGATTTGATGTTCTCCATTGTTAAACATGACATATAAAATTTTTTTTATACCAATGTTCGTTCCAAATTCTTTTGACATGTTTTCTGATTATGATATAAACTTGTGGTTCATGATTGATTTGTGATGATTTCTCACTCATATGACTCATATATTTTTAATTTATAATGGTTTATTTGATGAATCATGTTCATGATTTATGATATATTTGGTATGAACGTTTTAAGAAATTGTCTTCAAATCACACCCTTATAATTATCTTATTTATTGATGTAGTAATTGATTAATATCTCTCATTTATACCGATATAGATCATATAAGATCACAATTTTTAATGTTTCATTTCCCCAATTTTTCAAGAATTATTTTCACTAGGGAATGTAAATCAGTGTACAATGTGAGACCAATATTATAGATGATAGGGAATTTACTTAAATAAGATGTTTATGTATATTTTTTACAAACAATCTAATGATTTTTTGTTCTATCATTGATATTAATATTATTTATTTAATATTCATAAAGAAAATTAATATTTATGTAATGAATTTATGGCCTTCCTCAAACCATATAGATGAACCTATCTAATAATCATAGGTTGGATTTTCATGTTAAAGATCATAAATAATCAAAATAATATATCAGGTGCATCATTGATTCATATTCTAACATGACACTAGAAATCCTCAATACATATTTACCATATGAACCCTCAATAGGGTCAACATCTCCTACGGGTCTCTGCTGGGGTCACCAAGATCTCGTCTCTACCATTACACACCAAATAAGATAAACGAACATGTATTTATTACATAGATTCACTATCCGAAAAATTTATCCCAAAATGGAATCAAATAATGTATATATCCTCAAGACTATTCCCATTAAAATCCATCGTAGGTCCATCCACATACCCAACCAATCTATAAATGACCAGGGGAATACCAACATAGGGATAATATTCAAGTGGGAGTAAATCAATCACCCCAATTTCATCTCAACTATCCATTTAGGCTATAATGAATATTAGCGTTGCAACGTGGCTAGCCTCATGTACACAATACATAACTCATCACTGACTTCTACCTAGAGATCACAAAAGTTTCCTACCATAAGGGTCAGTAATATTCATTCATTAATTTTATTTTATTTACAACCCATAGGGTAAATTTTCATAATAAATATTTTTATAAAAGAGTCTCAAACCATTAGTGGATAAATAAATAAAGATACTACATAATGTTTCATCCTATCACTCAGCACATTGTCTAGTCCATGCAATTAATTTCAATGAAAAAATTAATTTAAAAATTTAATTGTGGATTTCCATTAATGGTGAAATAAAATATAACATTCCATTATAAAAAAGAATTATATCATAGCTTAATGTAAGAAGGACCCCACATCTCAATCAAAAAACATTTTTATTTTTTATTCATGGCCAGAAAATGCCTTCCTCAATTTTTCCATTTCTATCCAGAAACTTTATATTAACATGAGGACCAAAATAAAAATAACAAAATCATACAATTTATTATAAAAAATTATATTTAATAATAAAAATCACAAAAATTCATATAAATATTGTTAATTCCCTAAATCCTTATCTTGTCATAATTTCTTTCTAATACAACTTTGAATGGGGTACATCCCACATACGACCTACACTTGAAGCTCATCCAAGACAAAAAATTAATTAATTATAAAAATATCGATTTTGATCATAATAGAACCAAGTATTCATAATTCTTTTAAAAATCACTAGGGCACCTCATCATACAAAAATATTTGACAACGTCGTGCAAAATTTACCAAACACACTTCTAACACCATCTCAAAAAAATTACTATCAATTAATTTCAATTCAATAAATAATTTAATCAAATTTGTTGAAACACCCTCATAAAATCTATATGGTGATGTACATAAACTAAATCTTTTTTAAACAACATGATGATGTCTTTATTGGATGACATTATAAGACGAAGATAAATACAAATTAAAATAGCCAATTCCACCACTATCATAATACCAAACCCTAAACTAAAATAAAAAACGAAATCAACTCAGATAAAGACAATGGATAATTAAAAGAAGAGGGTAGAGGATCACACCTCAAACCCTTATTAAATAGTGTAATACCCCCCAAAATTTATTAGTGGTTGGGTAAGTGATAGGGAGAGATCATCTATGTATAATAATGAAAAACAAGAGATGAAGAGCAATTCTAATGGTAAAAATATCAAAAAGATATTTTGGAAAATTTTAATTTTTATATAAACTTGGAAACCAATATCATTCACTATTTGAATATAATGATCACACAATAAAATACATAGAAAAATGGTTTCATCCACCTTGAAAAATTCTCTTCACAATTTTAATCACATCTCATTTCATGAAATATTAGCAGAAGATTTCCAATATTCTTTAGTTGAACCCATTTATTATATAATCCCTATGTTTCATGACATAAATGGTATATTTGTAGAAAATTCATCCTTTATACTACTGACCAATTCACTAATGCTATCCCAAGAACTTATACCTCTAAAATGGTCTCAAACCATGAACAAAAGAAACATCCTAAGATATAAAAACATAATGAATTCATCTTTGAATATCAATAATCATAATTATCCTCTAAATAATTAAAAAAACATCATTCTCTCAAGAATTCACACACAAAAATGGTGTGAATTATTTTATAGAGGAACTCTACAAAATTTTCCATAGATAATACTTCTCTAGTTTATAAATTTATTACCATAGGTAGGAACTCAATGTATCCCAATAGTTTTGATACCAAGAAGGGGGTATATCCACTAAATTTTTTTTCTAAGTTGAGTAAAATTATGATTTTTTATTTATTATATATTGAAAAGGTGAATATCTTCTTGAAAGATGATAATTTAACTATGGTAGGATCTATATAACTAGAATCATGGGAAATACCTCCGTGATTTTATTGATGTTCCACAGAAGATAGAGCCTCTATAGTCGGTCATCAAAAGTATTTTGAGGAGATCCTTTTCGATGAGAAATATTTAGAGGACTTATGTTTTTTTTCTCTTATTTTTTACTATGGGATGTTCCAATGTTATTGGAATTTTAATAATTGGGAGCAACAACTATAGGAAATGTTGTCTAGGGAGGACCTGAAATGTTGGTGGCCATATTCTTGTTGGAGTACCTTTACATATTCTAAAATATTATCTCATTGATAAGGGGTTTCTCTAAATATATGTTCGTTAATAACTTAACATATTATGTGTCTTGTTTATAACCAAGATTTGAAATTGCACCCAAGCCATTTGTGAGATACTTCATTGGGTGATGGGGACCCTAAATGGTCATAATAATGTTATGTACCATGATAAGAGGATGAATTAAGAAATATTTATCTCTTCAGATGACCAATGATAAAAATAATATCAATAAATTAGTAGGACCACCTATATCTGTCATTTTATAAATAGAGTGGAAATTTGTACAAAATATGATATAAGAAATATTACCTGGTTCACAAAAAAAAGGGTTAATCGTTGGATCCTACAACATTAGTGTCATAGTATACCAATATCACATATAATAATACCATTTTATAATAATTTATAGTCTATACACTATCCCCCAATGTTTATAACCCATAAAAAACAATTCACATTCTACTATTAATATATCTGAAACCTCACATCTCATCCATGAAAATTTTCATCAATCACCACAAAACAAGAGTGATATTGCACCATAAATCGTTTATCTATCCATTTTACCTTCCTCTATGTGATAAACTATACAATATTTTAGTTAGATAACCTCTGGTATCTTTATTATTTTTATCTCTAACATTTTATAACATATCTAAAATTCCTCAACTAATATTCATGATCAAAGATCCCCATTCTTTTGAAGAGAAAGGTATTTATATCTTATTCATATATTATCCAAGTCACTATTTTTAATAACCACTAATTCACCATAATTAATAAGGTAAAATTCATTTAATTAGGCCCTGAAATATGATTTAATATTAACCATAAAAATATAACACAATATTTTTAAATGACACATGATATTAATTTTAAAAAATATACTAACTCAAATTAATCATGGGGTATGAATTAACATAATGGGAAAATATCATGACCTCTAAGATTCTCTTATTCCATTCCAAAAAAAACATAACATGGAGAAAATACAATATTCCTCCATTGATAAACACACCACAACACGAGCATTATTTTAGAGTGCATACTAATTATCCTTTACAACACAACCACATTAACTTTTATATGATCCACAATTAATAATTATGGAATAATTCTTACATGGATTTAACTTAATCACATATAAGATAAAATGTCTCTGGAAACCATATTTCTTAGGGTGACTCGTCAATGAACTTGAAATCAAATAACCTAATATTCATAGGGTCTCATTCATGGTATGGATTAATCCATGAAATAATCATCTTTATAATAGGTTATGATACTATAGTTCAATTCATGGTTTGGATTGACAATCATCTCAAATATCATATACCCTAATATTCATAGGGTCACATTCATGGTGTAGACTATTTCATGAAATAATCATCATTATAATAGGTTAATTCACCAAAACATATAGTTGATGGATATGTGTAGACTCCAAGATCCAATAGATGCCTTACAAACTTATTCTTTAGTGATGAATTTTTCAAGATACCCACAAACTAATTTTTCTTTGACATGTACTCCAAATTCACCTGGTATTTACCAAAATTATATTTAATTAATTGAAACTATATATCATTGTGTTTTCTCCTTGAGTGAGGGAAACATTTTTTTATTTTATTAATAACACTTGATTTTCCAAACTTGATTATAATATAAGAATTCATATAAACTCTAATATCTTCCGGTTCTTATTTTATACATATCCATTAAGTAAAAACATGAGTATATATTACATACACAAGATTTTTTATTTCTTAGTGAAATGGTATTTTTATTTGAACCCAACAAAGAAATAATCATAGACTAAAGATACAATGAACCACATGACATAACCCAAATATCATCATTGAGTTTCTTATATATTACACACATAGTTCTAATGAATTTTTTTTATCAGTTGAGAAAAAATTTCCAATGTTGATTTGATTAATTTTTTTCAGTCACCTCATGAAAAATCTAGATTCAATTATTATATTTAATATCCACTTCAAAGAAATTTATTATTACATGATATAAGACATATGTTTTTTATAAATACTTCACTCACTCTATTTTCATCCAAGATATCTTATCATTGATTATATTTTCATCATTTATTTTTTCCCTATTTTTTTAATTCATTACATTTGATGAACATGATTTTACTTTCTCGTAGTCATAGTATTCATCAAAATCCACCTTATCCACATGTGTTTCCCTACTTTTTGTCAGATTATAATTACTTTTACATTTAATATCATTAATCTCTTCCAAAAAAAAACTACTCAATAGATTGAGAGTTTTTCTATTTTTTCAAGATAGATATTTAATGATGTTCAATGATTTTTCTTATAATTTAATTAAAAAAAATTTATGCATGGATTTCTCATGAGTTTCCAATGAAAAAGACCATCATTAAAATGATAATTAAACTTGTGGTTATTTTAATATTATAGAAAAATAACTTCTATACATTTGAATGTATTTCAATGTTTAATTATTCACATTAAACAACTAGAATGGTGTCCTCTCATCATATGGATATGATAAAAAACTATTGGACTTATGGATTCATGTAAGAACAAAATTCGCCCAATACATCTCTATAGATCATTCTCATTGACCATAATCTAGGGACTATTTTTAATAATATAGTTCCTCATCTCATTGGGAACATTTTTATGAAAATTACCCAGCCCTAAATCTTGGTTCATTATCTCATGAATCTCAGGATATAATTACTTTAGATTTTTGGTTTATTTCATGCCATTATTAGTAATTATTTTCTATATTTTAACCCCAAGAAACTTATTATCCAATAGAGAAAAAATTTCAATTCCCTTGAACAATTTATATTTCTGAGATATATCCATCTTCAATACCATCCAAGGGTATTTATTAATGCACACCAAATCATGGAATCATATTTTTTTCTTATTCATCATCATATATGAAATACTACTGATTTTCCCTTTTTAACAAGAATGAAATGTGGGAGTGTGCATATGTGATTATTTAAGGATAGCATGATTACTTTCATTCACATAAAAATTATATATGGGATTATTCATAAGTGTACAATGATTGTTTTATTTCTGATGTGTTTTCTAGAAACTGTGTTTTGAGGAAATGTGGACCCAGTTTCCCAAGGAATTAGATCACTATTTAATTTCCAAAAACACCTCAAAATTTGCAGTGGTAATGAGTATAAGAGTTTAAGATCATTAAAATATTTTATGATGTAATTATTAACTACATTGGGACTCTTATAATTAGTTATGTCTAATTTGTGATTCCTTATTCATTTATATCATGATAATGGTAACCACCATGCAAGAAATTTATTTGAGATACCAATCGATTTTAAAAACTATATATAATACGTGCTATTTATATTTATTTTATTAACAGGTGATTAGATGTTTTAAAGGAACAATGTTGGGAACACTAAAATTTATCTACCAAAAATCTATAATGATTTGTTATGTGGTTGGGATTAGTCCCATGTGAGGGGATTCATATGTTTCAATATTAAATAAATTAGAACTTCTGTCATTTGGTGACACTTAATGGAACACATAATAAATTTTATGGTCAGATGATTAAGATTATAATTCCTTCCTTTGAGGTTTTTTATCCATGTCCACTACCATTGAGTTTGACATTAGATTAACATGAATACTAGGTAAAAGATTATTAACAAAGATTAGTGTGTAAATTATTGATGGGAATACCCTTATAGATCAACATTTCACATGGAAACTAAATAATATATGGTATAAAGATAATTTTTTTGATATTTCCTTTTGAGGATTATTATCATATAGAGAATGTTCCTTATTGGGGATTGGTTCAATAAGAAATATCCTCACATGTAGATAGGTTTCAAGTAGAATATAATATAGTGAGAATAGAATTCATAAGGAATATTGATTATTAAGCATATGGTTTGAGATTCTAAGTTAGAAACATATATAGGGATCATACAATCTAATTTTATAGAAATCAAATGTTATTTAGTTTGAGTAATAGTTTAAGTTCATTTGAGAAGAAATACCACGTAGTTTCATGGAATGTACCATGTATGATGTCATGTAGTTTCACATTGTGTGATAAAGATATGTGTTTCACGAAGGGGGTCTCATTAGTCTAATTAATGGGGAATTTTCGTTTGTGTACAATAGTTTTCCACGCTATTTTTTTTGTAACTAAACATGGAAGACAAGGATTAGTGTAATTATGAGGATATGGATCAATGAGAAAGAGGTCAAGGATTACACTTAATAGGAGGAACTTTATCATTATTCATGGATTCCTAAATTATTCACTAGGATGATATAATCAATGGGTCTATGATTGGGTATTACACCAAAAGCAGATGACTATGTTGATATGGCTCATTGAGTGGAAAAATTCTGGAAAATTGGATCTTAAGTAGCCATGTTGGGAAATATGAGCCTTAGGAGGCCATAATAGATGCTCGTAATATGTATCTTCAATATCAATAGAGTACATGATTATGATATCCATAAGGGTCATATTAGTAAAGGACAAAAAGCATGTTGATATGTTTTATCAACAAAATATACAGTCGAAGGGATACATACTATTATGCAGGGGCATATAATGTATCTTAGGGGGGGCATAAAGGATGTGTAATATTAATGTATATTGCATTGAATATAAGCTGGATCTGAGTGTGATTTTGATATATCTTGGAAAAAATGGATAGAAAGTGTACCTTTGGTCAAGTCCCCCCTGGTGACTGATGGATAAGTGGATAGTGAGTAACAGGTGGAAGTAGTAAGGCTTTGAATGGTGGTTACACCAATGAATCATTTTAACACCAAAATTCCATGAAAAGGAATGCCATTTATATATATTTCTCCTCTAAAAATTTAATGGGGTACCTACCTGTCTGTTCCAATTAAAGATGCATTCCTAGTTACTTAAAGGAAATTTGATTCTTGGAGAAGAACCTACCTGTACTAGATATATAGAGGTTTCTCCATGAAAAATAAATTCACTTAATATGGTTTGCATATTTGTTTACACAAAATTGAATTTCCAACATGAATCAACCCAATGAAGTGGAATAATTTTTTTAGGATGATGAGGTAATGACCCATTCACTTGAATAAAAGGATATTTATATTGATTTGGTGGTTTAATTGATGATGCAACCCCCAAGAAAAATACGGAATGAGACACTAATCAAATCAATTACTAGGGTTAAGTAAGATAATTTATATTATATGATTTTCATGGATTTCTGTTATATTTCTATAAAATTTTCTACACAACTTTTCTAGGAGTCCAATGGATATCAATCACCAATTATAGTTTGGAAATATTCATTTGGATGTATAAAAATTATCCAAGGAGCTCACTTGAGAGAAAGAGTCTTATAGGAAGGATCCTATATGATAATAGAGAATATGTGGGATTAGATATATGTTCCTCATAATGAAATTATTGAGTCAATTCAATTGATAACATAAATATACTAATTTCTATGAGAAACCTCCAATAATATTTATGTGAGGTCATTAAAACCATCTCTTCACATGAGTTTAATTATTAATTTCTAAATTTTATCACTCATCATTTGAGCTATGACAATAACATCACGATAATTAACTATCTTTTTTAGAAGTTTTTATAATATCTATAGGTTTAGAGTATCAATTATAAAGAAGAATATATCCTTCAAACTCAGTATATGAATTTATATTGGAGTGTTCATGGGTGATTTGAAGGAGTGGTAAGTCCCATTTCCCATCCCAGATGCATAAGAAATTGTCTTGGTTAATCCCAGGCTAGTGGTTGACCTCGTGGGAGTTCTATAAATTAGTGGCTATTTAGAATAGGTCATGATATGATTAGTTTTCCTATACTGAAATGTAGTTCATACCATGGTTTTAAAATTTTTTATGGTTGTGATTTCCAATTCTTGTCCACACATACAAATTTATCTTATAGTTTTATAGTCTTACCTATCTCGGATATACCTCACGAGCCTAGCTTTCTAGAAGAAGGTGTGACTCTCATGGAAATAGATACAATTTTCCAAATCCAAAGGTGGGTATCCCTATACTATTACATGAAATATTATAGAAATAGACAATGAATTTTATAATTCTTAAAATAATTTTTAATATTCCAATCATTCATATTCTAATTTATTCTCCTGTTAGTCGATGAACATGTTCAATGTTCTAATTTTTAAAACCTTAATTTATATTACAAAAATTATTAATATATATAAATGAGATTTTAAATAATCATATGTAATGGTTATAATGAATGAGCAAGTGTCATGTCACCCTATAGTATTTGAGACTAGACCCTCTTTGAGATATTCAATCCAAGACTATGAGATTTCCATTCCACTGGACTCTGATTCAAACTGGGAGTATGCACCATTCTTTTCCTTTATGTGTTAGTGGGTATAAATAATTTTCTCAAGGATTGTTCATAAGAATCCTTTAAATCTTAATTGCAACTAAATTATTCTTCTTTAACATATATTCATCACATTACGAAATGGTGGGTATAACAAGAACATAATTCAGTCATAAGTGTAAGAGCTTATTATTTATCAAAAGTGAATGAGAATTCATCACTCATAGTTTTCATCTATAAAATCCATGGATCACTTTACCAAGCTTGAAAATGTTATGATTAATAATTATTCAAAATACTTAGAAGTAAAATTATATTGGTTCGAATAGTCCATGTATGAGATTTCATGAGTGTAATGAAACATCAATCAATTATATCAACACCACAAATAGTTGGACAGACTCTGAAAATGAATCATTACAACTAAAAAGCATTCATACAGGACGAAACATATATTTAATTAGGTTTAGAATGATGGAATCGATGATTATGTAAGGTAATATATTTTTTAACAAAATGTAGAAGTAGAAGCCTTCTCCTATGATGAATTGTACCATGATATGATAACATAATTAAAACATTGATCCATCATTAAGAGGTGATAGACTGAAATCTATAAATGTATTTTTATTCAAGATATCAATGGTGTATATAAGTATTTAAGAGACTCTAAAATTTGGATTTTCCATTATTATAGTTATCAATTATAAACCATTCTTTTTAATCAATATCAATTCTTTGAGACACGCCCCACTCAGATAATACATTCATGATTACTTGTGGGATGTTCTGTAGATGACGCCATGATAATTGAATCCCCATAATCATTGAAGTAAAATGTATTATGTCAATAATGATCTCCATAATATTGATACAAAATTAAATATATTGAAACACATTATCCTTCAGTCACATTTCTTCAAATGTGTGTAGGTTGGCTGGATATGAAAGTATATATATAACATAATCGTATATCAGGTTGATTTTTTGAGGTCAAGGATCAATTTTTCCCTCATAAAAATAGATATTTAGAATTATATATCAATTAAAGATATATATGTATATGTGAAATCACTCTAGTAAAGGTTAAATCTCTCATATATGAGAAATGGTTTACTCAACATAGTGAAAATCATAAATAGTATTTTAAAAAAAGGGTTTAGATATTTATGTTATCTCATGTACCCTATAGATACATAATCATGAATTTTAATAGATTATATAGATTCATATATATAAAGAAGATTTATTTTTTTTTCTAGATTAAGGGTCCTAGTGTGTGTAACTCAACTTTTTCAAGGTTTATATGAACCTATAAATCATATTTATTTTTTAAAGATCTATGTTTTTACTAGGAATTTTATGTGTCAAACATATTAGATAAGAAATTGAATTTTTCATAGGATATAGCTTAAATGTTTTAAAAAACAAACGTTTTTTCATTTTCATTTTTTATAAACACTATATGTTTTCTAGGTCATGTGATGTATATTCCAAAAGATCAAAGAATCAAAATTTTCCCAAATCACTATTCATAGATATTCAACTTGGATTGTATTTTTCCCATTTTATTGGATAGTTTATGGACTTTCCAATATGTGATATGTTTTTTTTCATCTTTGGTTTGTAATATTTGAAAAACCTTTAATGGTTTGTGGATCAAAATAACTTTGCGGTAAACCGGATCTAAAGGTGTTGTTAATGATCCCACAGTCCACCATGGGGATAAGTTTATGAATTTCAAGGTTATGTTATTTGGTCCATTGTGTAATAAACTTTTGGATCAAATAATAAATTCTATTAGTGGTTCATGATAATGATTTCATATCGTTTCTTTGATAACTGATATAATTCACCAATATGTAATATCAATTGAATTCAAATAAATCTGAATTTATAGATTATGAAATGTGAAAATCAAAACATGAGACTTTTAAAACCATAAATTTTGTGACGAAAATGGTATTTTAACGATGATATAAACAATCCTATTTATGCATATTTTAAGTGATTTTTTATTATATTAAATTAATTGTGAATTAAAATACCCATGAAAAATGTGTTTTTCAAAAAGATGGACTTTTTAATATTGAATTAAAAGGAATTTAAATTATAGTTTTTATTTAAATTATCTTTTTAGATTTTATTCTAGGAATTTGAATATTTATTTATATTTGAAATTGAATTTTTTTTATATCTCATGAGTTGTAATAAAATTATCTATGATCATGCTGACCAATTGGGCTATGGTAGCTAACCACATAGATAACCCATAAGGGTCTAACTTTCCAAGCCACCACTATGAGGGACAGCTTAAGCCAATAGGGCCACACATGGGATTAGGCCCATATGATGTAATGTGGGGAAGATCTTAGGGGGAGTGTTAGTTGGACGAAGCCTATATTCATATTAGATCATGGTGGTCTAGACCATGAGGTGGTCATAGGAAATATTCGACGGGATGGGGTGGTCCACGGTGGTAGGTGGGGGTCGTCCGACCCCCATCCGATTTCACTGCCCCAATTATGTGCGTATTTGATTTTTAATCCGTCAGATCTCTATGTCACCTTTCTGTCATGTAACAATAATTTTTCAGATACTATCAATATTTAAAAGAATGTTTTTATCCCATATAAATTTTTTATTCCAGGAACTCGGATACACTTCAACAATATCCTCTTCCACATATGATTCCCCTTAATGACTCCATCCACCACTACTACACCAGGGAATGCCATGGCCAGCCACTAGAATTATCAGATGTGATGAACCAACCCAAGTTTCCAAAATTCATTTCCTTACTTTATAACATTGGTATATTATACAAGGAAAAATATCATGCAGGTCCAAATAGTTTAGTAGCCTTGAAAACTCTAGAAAAAAACATAAGTTATACATTACATATTGAAAACAAGATAAATCATAGAAACTCCTTTAGATACAATCAAATACCTTGGACATTCCATGAATTTCAGTCATAATATACATCTTTACATTTGAGAAAAAATTAATCATAATAAAGTGGTGTGATCAAATTCTTAGTAAGGGTAAATACTACAGTAGAAGATGTAATAAATTATCATAAACAATTAAAAAAATGTATAAAACTAAACCACAAGCATTTGAATCAAAAACCTGATCATAATATGGAAGTAAAAAATAAAATAATTCCATATAATAATTCACATGGTCTTCTACTAGTCAAATAATAACAGGAAATATCAATAAATAATCTTATAATGAGTGAATTCATAATTTCATACATCTAAACATAAAATTGAAACCTCAGATAAAATATTTGATATAAAAGGTTATGTACTCGACCAAATCAATATCTAATAATAAATATTCAATGACTAGTCGAAGTCTATATCTATATTCTCTCATGATACCTTTCGATGCATAGAGGGGCTATAGTAGGCCCCACCCTTCACTTATAAAATTTAATGCATTTATTATATGAAAATAGTGAAACATAATGAACACAAACATTCGTATTAAAACTATCTAATGAAATATTAATACTTTTATCATCAACAATGAATAGAATCAAATTAGTGCATCTATAGTCAAATATTTCATTAAAACAAGAATACATTATGATAAATTGTATTACAAGAAATAAACCTCAATTAAAAGTAAATTACAAGGAAGGATGTTGTATAGGTGGAAATAATCCAATATAATTATTAAATAGTTCTTGATGGAAATATAACTTTTTTATTGAAGTTATTTTAATTACGGTGCATAACATAAAGAAACATTTGTTTGTAAAAAGAATCATATAATATTGAAGTGGAAACTTAGTTCATTCCTTATTAGTTAAAACAGAACATTCCTTCCTAATTTGGTCGAAATGGACATAATGGACCTCATTTGGAATAAGACCAAAATATTCCACTGAAAATGTTTTTTAAAAAGTAAAATATAAGTTAAAATGACTTTAAACAAGTGTAGAAGAATAGTATGAATAGTATGAATTACATTTTTATTAAACATGGACATGGATGTTAAATATTCCCTAGTAGATAATATTATTTAAACAACCTCAAATAAGAATAATATTGGTAAATTAACCCTTATCTTGTACATTCCTTTAGTTAAGGGTGTGCTAAACTCATCTTCTATAGGGATTTACTTTTTATTTGAAAAAAAATATTTCATAGTTTCGATTGATAACCATAGTATTGCCACTTGGATGAAGGGTATAAATTGGGGAGGATAAATGGGAAGAGGATTGAAGAGCCAATTGGATTTAGAGGATTAAAAAAATAGAAGTAGAGTTTCCCTTTTATTAGAGAGGGATGATCACTTTAAGAAACTATTAAAATATTAATTGTATATAAATTGATTTTTTATTTTAAATAGATCATATGTATTTTATTTTTAAGATAATATGAGGATGAATTGAAATCCCCTCAACCAATTATTTTTAAACAAGTTTAGGAAACAATTATAACCTTATGTTTTTTATTCAATACTTTTTATAGCTTTCAAATCTTTCCTAGTAAGACTAACTTTTTACTCATTAAGGATTTATATAGTTACTATAAAATTTCAGATGAACCTATAATGGGTCATTGATAATTTATTTAAAATTATTATAATTAGTTGTACAAATTTTATATTTTTATTAATTTTTTAATCATTTAATAAAATATTATATATTTCAAAGTATCATTTATGTCACTTTTGATACTATTGACTTTTTTAATTTTTAAAAATGTCCTAACCACTTGATATCTTCAAAACAATACTTTAAAATATCTCAATCATGTCTAATGTATCTATTAAATTATTATATTTCATTAATTATTTCATATTATTTTTGTTTTAATATTTTTAAATCAATTTTTTTATATTTCTACTAATTAAACTCTTACTACAAAATCATTATTCAAGAATTTAATAAAACTATTCAGTATCTAAAGATTAAAAATAAATTATTAGGTTGAATACTAGTTTAATAGATTTATAATGTCTATTTTTTTCCAATTTATCTTTTGTATAACCATATATTTTAAATGATTTAGTTATTAAAATTATGTACTTGATATTTTTAATGTATCATTAAATAAAATATAATAAATGAATAATTTATAAACATATGTCATAAAAATAAAATAATTTTTTCCTAAGGTTTATTTTTGTATAAAATCACTTATCCAATTAAATTAGAACCATATTTGGGTAATTTTATAATTTTATAATTTTATTATTTTTACATTCAATTTCTCAATTTACATTTCACTGTGGAAAATTATTTCTTTCAATAATGTTACTATTCAAAAAAATTAAGTTGGTCCTATTCAACTCTAAATATGATCCATATTATAGCAATTAATTCCCATTTTTTAAAATTAAATTCACCGAAGTGGATAAATTATGTTTAACTCTAATGTGGCGAGAAGGCGGGTAAAAAGACGTTCAAAAATTTGAGTAAGTTTTTATATCAAATTTTAATACAAAAATGAGTTAAATGAATAAATTGTATTAATATATGTACAAATGATCTATTTTGACCTTAAATATCAATTTAATTTATGGTATTTTTTTAAGAAAAAATTCTGTTTTTTAAAATGTATTATTTTTCAGTATTCATTAAAAATGAAACTTCTCAGAAAAATACTAACAATTCACACTCAGTTAATTTTAATATTCAAAATTATAAAATGAAGCCTATTATAACAAAAAACATCTATAAAATTTTCAAAAGTTAGTTTTTTAAACTGCGTGCAGTCAAACTCTATGTTGTGTGAAATGAAAGCTATTGAATATCAATAAAAAGAAAATGTATTGTGAAACATTGTGGTGTTACATTCTTCTCGATTTAAAAAAATTTTTCCTTGAAATTTCTTGAATATAAACTCATAAAAAAATTCTATTAGTTATTAAAAAATAATTTCCTCAGTTTCCCACTTTTCCTATTCTATTCTATAGTTTCTCTGAAGAGCCTTTACCTGTTGAGTCATCTGATTCCCCAACACTTGTTCTCTAGTATAAAGATTCTTGATAGTCTATTCACAATAATATAGATCACGTTACATCTCTATTTCATCATTGGTGATTACATTCATTGGGTATGGTATATATTTTTGTTGTTGTGATACATGGAACAAATCATTATCTATGGAGAGACGTGGCAACATTGCTAAATGGAAATCTATAGCTACAATTCATTCCATAATTTCAAAAGGTCTGATGTTCCTTAGACTTAATTTAAATTTATTACTGAATACTATGACACCCTTCTATGGATATAACTTCATGAAAACATGATCTCCCACTTGAAATTAAAAATCCATCCTTTAGTTATTGATTTAACTCTTTTTCGAACTTTTAGCTACTTTGATATATGTTTGAATAATTTTATCATATTATATTTTTTCCTCATTATTATCTCAGCCTATCAGTTTTCATTCACCCAATTCAATCCAAACAGTGGGTGTATAAAATCTCTTCCCATATAATGATTTATAAGGTTCCATTTGTATACAAGAATGAATGATATTATTATAGGAAAATGCAACCATTGTTAAATACTGATTCCACATACCTTGAAATTCATGTGAGAAGGATCTCAACATGACTTCTAATGTTTAAATAGTCTGATGTAATTTTCTATCAGTTTGAGGGTGGTTGGAACTTCCAAAACAAATATCTGAATCTAAGGCCTTCTGATGATATTTCTAGAAACTTTTTGTAAAACAAGGAGCACTATCAGACACAATAAATACATGTACATCATGAAGTATTACAACCTCATTAATTAAAATTCTTTCTATGCATTAGAGAGGTAAATATTTTCAAATAGAAACAAAATGTTCTTATTTGGTAAGATGATCAATGGTAAACGATATCACATCATCTCTCATAGGAGTCATTAGTAACCCCATGTCAAATTCAACTATAATATCATCCCATTTCCACACATATAGGAAGAGGTTTAATGACTCTACTAGGATGTTTTCTCTCATCTTTCAATAATTTACAAACCAAAAATCAGGATACATAATCAGAAATATCCATCTTCTTGTTGTCCCACCAAAAATGTTCCTCAAAATATCTATACCTTTTAGTGATACCAAGGTTTCCAGATATATTTGATCTATGAGAACCATCCAATAATTATATTTTTAGCACTTGTATAGAGGAAACACAATGTGTCTCCCCAAATATCATAATTCAATATTCATATATAAATCCTATCTCTATCCCATCATTCATAGATCTGATTTTCTTTTTAAAATCCTCATCATTATAATGAGAAATTTTAATCCTTTCCAATTGATATGGGTTTTCGACCATTTGAAAAATTATCAATGTTCCACTTTCCTTGATAATTCCCATATCCATATTTACTAAATCCATAAACAATGGATCCCTTTCAATTCTCATTTTGTTTAAAACTCTATGGTCCTTCTTGTTCAAAGCATCTTACACCTTATTTTACATCCCTAGGTGGTAGTGTATTGTGCAATCGTAATCATTGAGTAACTCTAGAAATATCATTTGTCTCATATTGAGTTCTATCAGTGATAAAAGATATTAAAAAATATTATGATATATATAAATATATCTCACATCATTCACCATAGATATATTGTCTCCATATCTTTAGTGAATAAATTACCACTACCAATTCAAGACCCTGAGTTGGTTAGTTTTTTCATGATTTTTAACTACCATAATGCATATGAAATAACTCAACCATTCTATATAAGGTCACAACAATTTCATTTACTCGATGCATCACTATAAATTAAAAAACCATCAATTATATATAGTAATGTCAATATTGGATAATTGACTAATAATCTGTTTAATTCTTCTCCTTTATGTGTGAGAATGGTTAATGGTTCAGCTAATGGAGAAAAACTAAGAATGAAATAGAAATAATAACCTACTAAAACAATGAAACTATGTACCATGGTTATTCCCATCAGTGAAGGACATTCTTGGATTTACGTTGCCATTTTAGGACCTAAATAGGTTCCATACATGGAGAAAATATTGCCAAGATAAGAAATTTATTGAATCTAGAATTCACGGTTTCTAAATTTACCATATAATTTTTCCAATCTGAGAGTCCCAAGAATTATTCTCATGTAATTCTCATAGTATTCAAAGATTTTAAAATATACCAAAATATGATTAATGAAAACCACCAAAAAATCATCATGATATTTATTGAATATTGTATTCATTAGATACATAAATATTAAGGGTAGATTATTCTATCCATATGGAATTACTACAAATTCGAAATTTCTATACCTCAACTAAAAATATTTATTCAGAATCTTTTCCTTCATTTCATGAACATGAAGATATCCCGATAAAAGATTAATATTTCAAAAGAATTCAGATCCTTAAAGTTGATAAAATAAATCGTCAATGAAAGGTAGATGATACTTTTTATTTTTTTGTAACAGAATTTATTTCTCTATAATAAATCCATAGACATATGGAACTATAATTATTCTTGACAAAGAGAATATGGGATCCCCATGGAGAAAATTTAGGGAGGATAAATCCCTTTTTACCCAAAACATTTTGTTTTTTTATTCAACTCCTCTAATTTTAGTATGTTATTCCAATATGGATTCATTGAAATTAATATTTCATTAAGGATTAAAACAATATAAAACTCTAATTTATGATCTAGAGGGTGTCCAGGTAAATTCCCTGGGAATAATCAATATATTCCTTTACAATAGGTACATCCTCAATTTTAAAATACTCTCTTCATCCCAAGATATTATTTTCTTTTCATCTATAAAAATTTCATCCAGTAAAGATGGTGGGGGTATGTCTAGATACGATTAAAGATATGAAGTTTCATCTTTAAAGATATGTTGTTCTTCTTATTCCATATAAAATTTTAATTTCTTTCTTCTTGCAAAAACTTTTTGCATCATATTTTGAATTTAGATCCATAATAAGGATTATATTGAGTTTAATCATATGTACGATGAAATTTTTAGAAACTAAAGTATATTTATTTTTCATAATGGGTATTTAAAGATATATTTTATTACAATGAGATATCCATTAGTATTTTTGACTCACAACTGCTTTGTTAAATGAGAAGGGAAATAACTAATTTTCATATAAGAATTAAAATATATAAAATAATGAGACGATACATAATAAAATAAATCATTTTCTAGTATTTATGATACAAATAATGTAACTACCGAAAAATCATTAGAAACATCCACATTCAAAGTTGTGAATGCATAATCTTTTACATGATACCTAAGAATTTTCAAGGTTCTGATTCTATGATGCTTAGAAAAATCATTTTCATAGTGTCCTATATTCCTGAAATTGTATTATTAGAAATTGGGTGCCTCTTTCAATCCTTTTAAGTCTTCAGAAATATAACCTTTCTCTCTACACATGTCTCAAAATAATTTTCCTTTTAAGAAATATCTATCATGTTTGATTCAACAATTATTTCATTAGGGAAAATTCTATGGTTTCTTCATACCACTATCCATTCATTTCTCTACGTCCTTCTTCTTCTCCTACTTTTTATTATAGTTATATTACATAGATAATTCAATATATATCTTGGTAGTATATGAAACTATATCTTCATATGATGAGAATGTTTTGGAGACTAGTTCCCATCAGATGAATGATTTTAAACCTTAAAATATTCAATCAATTTTACTTATTGGTTTACATCTATGTTATCCATCATGTCTTTATATCGTTGTGACGTTATATTCGTCAATTTCAACACTATCATCCTCCTTTTTCCTTAGAATGAGAAATTTAACTTCCATATCTTCTCGCTATTCATGAGTAATTTTTTTATAACAACTGTTCCTTAAATTACGTCCATTCCATATTTCTTATTTATTCATACATCTTCTTGTTTTGAATCAATGACTACCATTTATCCACATCTATTGAGAGATGATAAATTTTCATGACAACCTTCTCCATATCATTACATTATAATGTAATAAATATCTTCTCAACATAACTTATCTATTACATACCTACAAATGGATATTTAGTCCCACTAAAAGATGGAAGTGGTTGTCTATTAAATAGGTCTAACATTGTTCCTCTATATTATGGATCTGGGGGCTCCATATGGGTAAGTTTATTGTCCATAACTTGAGTCAGATGTCCCAGTATAGTTATTAATTTTTTAGCAGTAGTTGTATATCTAGCCCTAAAATAAATATGTTTTAGAGGATGGTATTCCCTACATGGAATAAGTTCATTGATATAGGATCCATTTCATATAATAGGTTCTTTTTTCTAACTAATGGAATATACAGATAACATTATGAATCATAATACATAAATTTTAACTAGTAAAATACGTAACATAAATTGAAAATTTTATGAATATATAATCTCATAATAATAAACATGGTTTCCTTGGTGACATATTTACTCATAAATACTTTATAATGGTTTGTAAAGAAAATGTGAATTATCCTAATCATATCTTCAGGAGTATCAAAGAAGGTGCATAGTAACGCCTATTGTCATGTACCATGGTACACCGAGTCACACTCGACACACCTTTTCCGAGTTGTTACTCTTAAGTATATGTGTTCCAGAAGCACTTCCGCATGCAGTATCCAGGCATAGATGTATTTTCTAGGAATACCCACATAATATATACCTTAACAATATTCTAGGACATACTTCTACACATACCCTAACAGTTTATATTAGCGTAATGTTCCTTAATAAATGTTTTTAAATCTAGTTTCCATGGTTTCTACTAAACTTCCTTTGAAACCACCTATGAAAACCAGACATCAGTTTCTTAAAGTTGGCCCCTTACATTATTTTATTGGTATATTATACAGGTAAACACATTTTGAAGGATCAAATAGTTTATTAGTTTTTTAAAAACTAGATAAAAACATATATTATAGATTATATCTTAAAAATTAAAAACAACATAGTAACTCATTCAATTTTAAAATTTTAAAATTCTTAAATTTATTTAAATTAAATATTAATTATTAATCATTCAATGAATGATTTTCCTAAATCATATTTATAATTCCCAAAAGTATTTTTATTCCAATTATTTTATATTTTATCTATACCATAATTTTTGATTGATCTTGGGACTTGCCACCTACTATGAAATTCATTAGATCATATTAAAGAAAATGACAGTTAGAGAAAAGTAAAATTTTGATGCATATTTTGAAAATCCCTAATCATTGGGACCACCTTTACATCAATCCTTTTTTATCTCATAGATACCACATATGGTCTTTTTAGAATTGATCCATGTTTTATGAAATTTTTATCCATTTTTACCCTCCTATTAGTATTATAATAATATTTTAACATTGAACAGTGGGGGTGAGGAAATCTTGGTGAAAGAGATTAAATATATTATAAGGGAAAAGTTTTGGGTTGATAATTATGGATGTAGAGAATGTTTTTTATTTCATTCACTATGTTTATTTACCTTCCATTATTAAGAAAAATAAAAAAAAATGTGGGTTGTAACATATAAGAATTAAAAAAGACTATTATTCGACCAATGATATCATATGCGGTTAGGTTGTGTATGGGAGGTTCATTCCAAGAATATATTTCTAAAAAGTAAACAAATAAAAAAAAGTGTTTTTTGAAAAAAAAAATTATAAAAGTTGTGAAAATTTAACGTATGTTCACAAATCATTCATTATGATTTATTTTGACATGAACACTAACACTGAGTTTTGAGGGAAGTAGAAGTTTCTATTGTGAAAGGGAAAATTCCATTGATATTTTCCTTTAATATAATTCACTATAATTTAGAGAAAAACCTCTTCTTTGAGACTTAATATTTGAATATCAATTCCTACCTATCATAAGCCTTACAATCATTTGGACATTTATTAGAAAAGTAATTATGATTTTATTTGACGATTTCCTTTAAAAATGGAAAAATTAGTTCATTTAAAAGACTAGGGATAATTAAAAACATCATATGGAGATCCAATACATTATATCAGCCTTAAATCCCATTATAAAGGGGTTTTTATCTTATATTTTATGGGATATACTCAACATCCATAGTATTTCTATTTTGATGAATATTTTTATGTCTTTCATAAAGAGTTTCCAAAACTTCCACAAAAATGGGTATTTTAATTTTCAATAGAACCCATACCTGGTTTGACACAAATTTCAATGAACCCCATAAAATACCTTGCATTAAGTTTCTTGAATTTAATAAGAAACTCCAGCAAACACTTAATAAGGTATTCATTCATTAAAAGGAATCACCTTGGGGTGTTCCTATTAGTTTCATTAAATATAATGTTGGATTAATGAAACTCTATAATGATTATTAGGTGAAGAAAAATATCACAATTAAGAAAAATGTATCTTCTTATATATATATTGATCTTATGTTTGATCAACTTTGCAAAGTGAAGTGCAATGTGTTGCATTTGTTTTCAATAAGGCATGATGTTGTCATAAGATGAATGGATGTCAAGGAATGTCAAGATGTGAATGACGAAGGATGTGATGGTGTTGGTGAGGAAAGGAGAATGGCCATGGTACTAAGATGCATGTCACTTAGGAGATTCACTAAGTGAAATAGGATGTTGTGGTTGAAACATTCTCTATGTATATCAGACTATTGTAGAACTGATCGTAATGTTTCAATACTTGTATCAAGATGATACTAAGTTACACCACTTGAAGAATGGATGATGATGGAGCATCATCATTACATCTGACGACTGTTGAGCTGGTCTTTAAGTTCAATGAACTTGTATCAACTAGATACAATGTCACAACAATATCTGAAGTCCATGCATTGTATTGACAATGCATGAGGAGTGGTAAATGATCCATCCATAAGTTCTAAGTGGATGAAGTGGATTAAAGAAGTCCATGCACTATCACTTAGTGCATGTTAATTTTAAGAAGATCCAATTTGATCTCTGATTAGATCAATGAAGAACATGTTGAAGAATTATTTGATTCAGGAGCTTCGGTTGAAGATGAACCTTCGGGAATTTGATATCCTAAGTGAAGATCATATGAGAGGAGGATTGATGAATTCCTAAGAAGAAGAGAGAAGAAATGTCTTAGAGGAGAAAGGCATTTGGCATTTGAACCTTGTTACTTTGTTTTTAAACAAAGTACTTGTTCTATACTTAAGCAAAAAGAAAGCCACCAAGGAGGCCAGCCGAGGGTCATCACCCAAGGCTCTTGTGGGACTCAAGGTCACCACACCCATGGGGAACCCTCAAGGGCAAGGCCGCAGCCTTGAGGCAGGGGCGCACCTGCAGGACGCAGCGTAGACGCCAGGGGCACGCCCGGAGGAGCGCATGGTGGGCGCATAGCGCGCCCGAGTGGCAGGGGTGGGCGCAAGAGCGCACCCGCTAAGAGAACTCGGTGCGGGCGGAACATAGAGGGGAGAAGTGAAACTGAGCGTTGGAAGGGAGGCGGTGTTTGATAAACCGCGTGGAAACCGGGAGCCGTTTCGATGTAGGACGCGGAAAAATATCCAAGAGCGGATCCTGGCCGCACGATTGATCGCGCGCCCGATCTTGGCCGCATATCTCATCACGCCGCTCCCGTTCAGATCCAGGCCATTGAAGATTATTTGATCGCCTGATCCAACCGCTCCGAGGCGCCTCCTTCCTCGAGCTCAGTCGAAGCTAGCCCGCGACGCCGATGAACTAGAGGCTCCCTGTGGCCGGATTTCGAGTTCCCGACCACCTCTGAAGGAGCTAAGGCGTCCATCCGGTTCGTCTGGCCACACTGAACATGATCATGGCTAAGAATGGGTGTGCATGCAACGAGGGGAGCATTTCGAGTTCGGCCAAGGCAAACGGAGTTGCTGAGGCTTCGTGTGTTTGTGCTATGCATGGACAAGTATTAAAGAGGTCATGCATGCGTTCGAAAATGCATGCATGTGAAGGAGGAAAATAAAGATGCAACCCGCGTTGAACAGAGTATAAAAATCAAGATTTGAAAAATCTTGAAGATCCGAAATCTTCGGGATCTCACGCGGATGGGCCGAAGAATTCCTTCCCTATAAAAGGAGCACCCGAGGCTCTCAAAATGATTGCTGAATCTTTGTTGAAGATCTGAAGTCCCGCGAAGCCTCGATTCTTAGCGAAGAAAAGCATGCGCGCACCACTTTCGCGGCAGTGAAGCCCGGAGCCATCCCTTGGCTTTGTTCGTTCCTTTTGCGCACACTTTCATGAAAGAAGTATAAGTATTCCCTACGCGCCTTCCCCTTGCACGGCAGGATGACCCGAGGCCGCATCACTTGCGCACCCCGTGGTTGGCCGAGGTCTTGCGCGGCCCTTGTGCTTGAGGTTTGCGCGGTAGTGGCTACCCAAGGCACTTGCACGCGGCTTGTGCTCTTGCACCAATACGCTTGTGCCTTGCACCCATTGGACTTGCACGCTTTGAAGAAAAAGGAAGACCCGAGGCTTGGAACCTTGCACGGCAGTAGTGAAGAAGAGAAGGCCACTTGCCTCTGTGAAGAATAGTGGCCACACCTAGCACGCCTCCCTTGTGTGCATAGTAAAGAGAATACCCTATAGTGTGTGTGCTAAACAAAAGGAAGGCCGAGGCTTTGCCTCGTGTATGTGCAATGTGAAGGAGAACATTTACGGGCAGTGGCTGTGCAAGGAGGAGTGGAAGGCCGTGGCCCTAGTGTGTGCATAAGGAGGAAGACTACACCCAGTAGTATGTGCAAAGAAAGAACAAGTCCAAGGCTAGAACCCATGTGGACAAAATTTATATAATTTGTGTGTGCTTAACAAGTGTGAAGGCCAAGCTCAAGTGTGTGCCAAAGTGAAGAAGTTTTGTATGCAAAGAGACAAGAAGGTCGAACCTAGTGTGTGCACTATGAACTGTGTACACACTTAGAAGAAGAGGAGGATACTCACACTAAATTATAACACACATTCAATTGTGTAAGCAAATTGGATAAAGTGTGTGAAGGAAGAAGTGGTGTGTGTACTTAAGGAGATTACACCCTTTGGGGTTTATCACACCAAGAAGAAGGGAAGGGGAGTGCATGCATGCATGCATGCACGTGCACACGTGAACAAGCTCAAATCTTGTTGTGTGCATCTGAGTTGACCAAGACTGAATGTTCGTGAAGAAGATTTTGAGAAGCCATGCAGTCAGTGCATGAGGAAGAAGAGTTGCCATGCACTCAGTGCATGAAGTTGATGTTAAGTCAGACTGAAGCCAGACTGAAGTTAGAGATATCAGTTGTCTGAGTTTTCAGTGATTGAGAAGATCCTGATCAACAGAAGTGATCAGAATCTGTGAGCAAGACCAACAGACCTTATCAGAGGCTGTTGAACATTCTCGAAGAGAGAGGCCAGGTCATCCTTAGAAGAAGGTGATAAAGCCTGAGCAAGACGAGAAGACCTGTTCACCACAAGTGAGCAGAGGTATAGAGCAAGGCCAGCAGCCTTTATCCCAGGCTGCTGAATATACTTGAAGAAGCCTAAAGTGAAGAAGAGCTACTTGTGTGACTCGAGGAGCCAAGAGAAGCCCCCTGTGAGACTTAGGGTGGAAGAAGTCTTCAGTGGGATTCTGGAGCAGGCCAGTGGGACTCTGGTAACACTATGGGACGCAGTATAAAGACCCTCCTGTGGGACTCAGGAGAGATACAGTGGGACTCTGTATCGACCATTGTAATTCTAACAAGTTATAATGTAGAAACCATGTTGGGGCGTATAACCAACATGGCAAGGGTGTAGGCCTTTGGTGTCGAACCTTGTAAATCCTTGTGTCCTGTTCCTTTACATTTACTGCATCACTCGAGGAAAGGCTGAGAGATACAAGAAGAGTGGATCGAGGCCTTAACATGCCATAGAGGTTTAATTGATAAAGAATCAATTAGTAAAAAGTTTTAAGGGATCACTGATTCACCCCCTCCCCCTCTCAGTGATTCACACAGATCCGGGCACTTCAATTGGTATTAGAGGGAGGTTCCCTCTAAAAGATCCAAGGGAGTCTTTATGAAGTGCAGATTTGAGGAAATGAGCGACCAACCTCAAATGGAGATATCTGCCAAGACTCTGAAAAACAGGAAGAAGAAACAGGCAAAGAAGATGAAGAAAGCCTGTCCTAGCTGTGATGAAGTTGGTACTATGAATGATCTTCAAAATGCACTCAAATATCTTCAGAAGAAAGTCCCCAAGGAAGTGGCAATGTGTATTACTACTGGCATCCTTGATCTTCAAGAAGACAAATTACAGCTAGAAGAAGAAGCCAATGCAATGGAAGATCATTTGGCAAAAAGGGTTGGCATAACCAACACTCTCAGAAGGCTGGTGAAGGCTAAAGATCAAACAGTTTCTCTTTGCAATGATAGATATGAAGACACTACTAAACAATTGCAAAGAAGCCTTTCTGAGAAATAATTATTTAAGACTGTGGTCAAAGATGTTTTCCATGCACTGGAAAAGAGGCACAAAGTTTCAATGAATGTCAGAGATGCTCAACTTGAAGACAAAGTAAACAGGGTGGAGGAGCTAGACAATTCATTGCTAGAAATGAAGAAGGTGCATGAATACCAGTTAGAACAGCTGAAAGAAACTTGGTAAGGAAGGCTAAGAACTATTGAGGATGATAAGAACTCCCTTAACATGAAATTCTTAGAACTAGAGGTGATATTGAAAAATCTGAAATCACCCAAAGCTGAATCCTCCCAGTCAGCTGAAAGTAGAAATGTTGATACTCAAGTATGCATTGAGCAGGATGATTCTAAAATAAAGACATCCTCTAATGAAAGGGCAACATATTCTAAAAAGAAGGTACCCTCCATACCATCTTGTACTCATGCTTCTAAAAGTGTTTCTACTAAAAGTGCAGGATGGAAGAATAATTCCAAACAAGTATGGATGAAGACAATGAAGAAAGAAAGCTCTCCTGAAGTAGCACAACAATTCAAGACAAATACCCTACAATCAGAAGGAATCAAAAAGTCAAGATTTGTGGGTCAATGTTGGTGTGGTAACAAGTATGGGCATTGTGAAAAGGATTGTTGGTACAATCCACTGAATGCCAAAGCACAGAGGAAGCCCATGCCTAAGGGGAGCAAGCCAGAAGAAAAGAAGCAGCATCCACAGGTCCAAAGACATCTGTTTACTGCAAATAGATTTGGATTACTTGACAACATCTGGGATGATTGCAAAAGTGGTCAAAAAGATACATGTCAATCTCCAACTGTTTCCAGAGCTTAAAAGAAGAAAAGATCACAGAACCTGGCTCAGAAAGAATCCTTGGGGAGCAAGAAGAAGGAAGATGAAGATGCTCCCAGGAAGATTATGAAAAAGGAAGAGAAGACCTTGGAGTGTAAATCCAAGATGGGTGATGCATCCAGAAGGACCACCAAGATTAAATGCTTCTACTGTGGAAAGAAAGGACATATCATGGATCTTTGTAAAGAAGCCACGAAATTCAATAGAGGCAGACTGGACTCAAACAGACGATCAATCCAAAAGAAGCAGAAGGGATTGATTGAAAACAAGTTGCCTAAGAAAGGTAGCTTGAAATCATCGAAGGAACCATGTGGAATATCCAGAACTGAGGCCACACTTCCAAGTGACTTACTAGTCATATGGACAAATCAGTTGCAACTTGCCAAAGATCTGCAAAGAGCGGATGATAATGTTCTGGCAATTGCTAAGGCAAAAGGAAAGAAAAATATTTCACATAAAGATCAAGTTCTGTGTGTGAGGTGCAATCAAGCTGCACATACTTGTGATAAATGCATGATATTCATTCCAGCTCAGAAGGGATTCTTCAAAAAAATGAAGATTGCACTAGGAGACTCTAGTGCTCAGAAGGCACCTAGAAATAGAGGAGTCACACACAAAGAAGTTAAAGAGGTGTTGATATCCACACCCGCACAAACATCATTGAAGATCAAATGTGCAAGTGTGAAGAATGGTGAAAATGGGACATCTCGGTTGAGAGAATCTTCTCAACCTTGTTGTTCACATTGTTTAACCAAGGAGGTTCCATCTTATTCCCTTATACTTCTGGTATTTACATGTGATAACATTGCAGGGAATTGAAGATGATGATCATTCTCATCTGGAGAGTGGTTTGGACAGAATGGAGTGCAACCCTTAAGGGGGAGCCAATCTGTAGAAGATGGGATTCTAATATTTAATACCATCTTGAGAAAAGTGAAGGTATTCCAATCATACTTTCATCTCTTATTTCTTAATTGTATTCATCGTGACAATTAAGGGGGAGTATTGATTGAAGGCAAATGGATGAAAGGGGGAGCTTTATCTTTGCACCTGAACTTTCTAATGAGTTTTGTGGAGTATGTGCAGGATTTGGCAATTCATTGATATATCTGAAATATTTCAAACCCCTGAAGCATGATCTCACATGTATAGTGAATTATGGATAGCATTGAGTTCCTTGGTTACATCACCCTTGTTTTCTACACCGGGTTAGCCCAAGTAGAATTAGAGATGATTTACTAAAGGTTCTTTGCTAAAGAGAACATGTGACATCATCCCTCTCTTAGTAATTTTCAAGAAGATGCTATTCGAAGGGAGGAAGAGATATTTTTGAGGAAAACCACCCCACACCTTTGCATTTGATTTCCAATAAGGGGGAGAAAAGATTGTCACACATATTGACCCATTCATATGTGCTGAAGAAGGGTATTGACAACAAATACAAAGGGGGAGATTGAAGTGCAATGTGTTGCATTTGTTGTCAATAAGGAATGATGTTGTCATAAGATGAATGGATGTCAAGGAATGTCAAGATGTGAATGACAAAGGATGTGATGGTTTTGGTGAGGAAAGGAGAATGGCCATGGTACTAAGATGCATGTCACTTAGGAGATTGACTAAGTGAAATAGGATGTTGTGGTTGAAACATTCTCTATGTATATCAGACGATTGTAGAACTGATCTTAATGTTTCAATACTTGTATCGAGATGATACTAAGTTACACCACTTGAAGAATGGATGATGATGGAGCATCATCATTACATCTGACGATTGTTGAGCTGGTCTTTAAGTTCAAAGAACTTGTATCAACTAGATACAATGTCACAACAATATCTGAAGTCCATGCATTGTATTGACAATGCATGAGGAGTGGTAAATGATCCATCCATAAGTTCTAAGTGGATAAAGTGGATTAAAGAAGTCTATGCACTATCACTTAGTGCATGTGAATTTGAAGAAGATCCACTTTGATCTCTGATTAGATCAATGAAGAACATGTTGAAGAATTATTTGATTTACGAGCTTTGGTTGAAGATGAACCTTTGAGAATTTGATATCCTAAGTTAAGATCATATGAGAAGAGGATTGATGAATTCCTAAGAAGAAGAGAGGAGAAATGGCTTAGAGGAGAAAGGCATTTGTCATTGGACCTTGTTACTTTGTTTTTAAACAAAGTACTTGTTCTATACGTAAGCAAAAAAGAAAGCCACCAAGGAGGCCAGCCGAGGGTCATCACCCAAGGCTCTTGTGAGACTAAAGGTCACCACGCCCATGGGGAACCCTCAAGGCCAAGGCATCAGCCTTGAGGCAGGGGCGCACCTACAGGACGCAGTGTAGACACTAGGGGCACGCCTGGAGGAGCGCATGGTGGGCGCATAGCGCGCCCGAGTGGCAGGGGTGGGCGCAAGAGCGCGCCCGCTAAGAGAACTCGGTGCGGGGCGGCACCGAGAGGGGAGAAGTGCAACTGAGCGTTGGAAGGGAGGCGGTGTTTGATAAACCGCATGGAAACCAGGAGCCATTTCGATGTGGGACACGGAAAAATCTCCAGGAGTGGATCCTGGTCGCATGATTGATCGCGCGCCCGATCTCGGCCGCACATCTCATCGCGCCGCTCCCGTTCAGATCCAGGACGTTGAAGATTATTTGATCGCCTGATCCGACGGCTCCGAGGCATCTCCTTACTCGAGCTCAGTCGAAGCTAGCCCGCGACGCCGATGAACAAGAGGCTCCCCATGGCCGGATTTCGAGTTCCCGGCCACCTCTAAAGGAGCTAAGGCATCCATCCGGTTCGTCTGGCCACATTGAACACGATCATGCCTAAAAATGGGTGTGCATGCAACGAGGGGAGCATTTCGAGTTCGGCCGAGGCAAACGGAGTTTCCGAGGCTTTGTGTGTTTGTGCTATGCATGGACAAGTATTAAAGAGGCCATGCATGCATTCAAAAATGCATGCACGTGAAGGAGGAAAATAAAAATGCAACCCGCGTTGAAAAGAGGATAAAAATAAAGATTTGAAAAATATTGAAGATCAGAAATCTTCGGGATCTCATGCGGATGGGCCGAGGAATTCCATGCCTATAAAAGGAGCACCCGAGGCTCTCAAAATGCTTGCTGAATCTTTGTTGAAGATCTGAAGTCCCGCGAAGCCACGGTGCTTAGCGAAGAACAGCCTGCGCGCACCACATGCGTGGCAGTGAAGCCCGGAGCCATCCCTTGGCTCTGTTAGTTCCTTTTGCGCACACTTGCGTGAAAGAAGAAGAAGGATTCCATGCGCGCCTTCACCTTGCGCGGCAGGAAGACCCGAGGCTGCATCACTTGCGCACCCCGCGGTTGGCCGAGGCCTTGCGCAGCCCTTGTGCTTGAGGTTTGCGCGATAGTGGCTACCCAAGGCACTTGCGCGCCGCTTGTGCTCTTGCACCATGATGCTTGTGCCTTGCACCCATTGGACTTGCACGCTTTGAAGAAAAAGGAAGACCCGAGGCTTGGAACGTTGCACGACAGTAGTGAAGAAGAGAAGGCCGCTTGCCTCTTTGAAGAATAGTGGCCACACCTAGCACGCCTCCCTTGTGTGCATAGTAAAGAGAATACCCTACGGTGTGTGTGCTAAACACAAGGAAGGTCGAGGCTTTGCCTCGTGTATGTGCAAAGTGAAGGAGAACATTTACGGGCAGTGGGTGTGCAAGGAGGAGTGGAAGGCCGTGGCCCTAGTGTGTGCATAAGGAGGAAGACTACACCAAGTAGTATGTGCAAATAAATAACAAGGACAAGGCTAGCACCCATGTGGACAAAATTTATATAATTTTTGTGTTCTTAACAAGTGTGAAGGCCAAGCTCAAGTGTGTGCCAAAGTGAAGAAGTTTTGTATGAAAAGATATAAGAAGGCCGAACCTAGTGTGTGCACTAAGAACTGTGTACACACTTAGAAGAAGAGGAGGATACTCACACTAAAGTATAACACACATTCAAGTGTGTAAGAAAACTGGATAAAGTGTGTGAAGAACGAAGTGGTGTGTGTGCTTAAGGAGATTACACCCTTTGGGGTTTATCACACCCAGAAGTAGGGAAGGGGAGTGCATGCATGCATGCATGCACGTGAACACGTGAACAAGCTCAAATATGGTTGTGTGCATCTGAGTTGACCAAGACTGAATGTTCTTGAAGAAGATTTTGAGAAGCCATGCAGTCAGTGCATGAGGAAGAAGAGTTTCCATGCACTCAGTGCATGAAGTTGATGTTAAGTCAGACTGAAGCCAGACTGAAGTTAGAGATATCAGTTGTCTGAGTTTTCAGTGATTGAGAAGATCCTGATCAACAGAAGTGATCAGAAGCTGTGAGCAAGACCAACAGACCTTATCAGAGGCTGTTGAAAATTCTTGAAGAGAGAGGTCAGGTCATCCTTAGAAGAAGGTGATAAAGCCTGAGCAAGATGAGAAGACATGTTCATCACAAGTGAGTAGAGGTACAGAGCAAGGCCAGCAGCCGTTATCCCAGGCTGCTGAAGATACTTGAAGAAGATTAAAGTGAAGAAGAGCTACTCGTGTGACTCGAGGAGCCAAGAGAAGCCCCCTGTGAGACTCAGGGTGGAAGAAGTCTTCAGTGGGATTCTGGAGCAGGCCAGTGGGACTCTGGTAACACTGTGGGACGCAGTATAAAGACCCTCCTGTGGGACTCAAGAGAGACATAGTGGGACTCTGTATCGACCATTGTAATTCTAACAAGTTATAATGGAGAAACCATGTTGGGGCGTATAACCAACATGGCAAGGACGTAGGCCTTTGGTGCCGAACCTTGTAAATCCTTGTGTCCTGTGCCTTTACATTTACTGCAACACTCGAGGAAAGGCTGAGAGATACAAGAAGAGTGGATCGAGGCCTTAACAAGCCATAGAGGTTTAATTGAAAAAGAATCAATTAGTAAAAAGTTTTAAGGGATCCCTGATTCACCCCCTCCCTCTCTTAGTGATTCACACTGATCCGGGCACTTCACAAAGCTTATTAAATTTCTGAGATTGAACATTATTCTGGATATCATCAATTGCTGGTTATGAATGATGATTTATCCAAGATAAAATTCTATATGTGTTATGGAAACATTGAATATATAGTAATTCCATTAGGTCTCAATAATTCCCTAGTTATCTTTATATATTTAAAAAATATATTATTTAGAGATTATCTTGGTCAATTTTTTGTACTCTTTATAGATGATATTCTAATAAACCAAAAAAGAGAGGAAGATCATGAAGATCACTTGATAATTATATTAAATAACCTAAGTATAGATAAACTAGATGAGAATTTAAAATGTGTGAATTTTTATGGTCAAAGTATTCGTTTTTTGGTTATATAAAATCAAGATATGGTGTATCAGTAGATCCATATATGATGAAGGATATTGAATGTTGGCCTAGAACAACCATGGTTAAAAAGTTAAATATTTTTCCTCAAATATCAGGAGATTATTGATTGTTTTTAGGAATATATCATGAAAATATAATCCTCGAACTTATATAACATGGAAGGGGATATGTTCCTATGTTTAGATGAATGTGTGTTAATTTTCTAGGAACAGAATATAAGATTAGTATGTGAGCATATTCTTACATTACCCTATAGTGGAGAAGTATTTGAAATCTATATTTAATCTTATAATAATGTTCTCAGATGTGTTATTATATAAAATGACAAGGTTATATCTTATGGATCGTAAAAATTTAAGATTCAGGAGAAACATTTCCCAACTCAGGATTTGGAATTAGGTGCTTCAATTTTTTTCATAATGATATAGAGGAATTATCTTTATAGTGAAAAGTCTGAAATATATTATAATCCTAAATGTTAAATTTATATATTCACATAGATTTAGTTGAATATGTGTAAAGGATTATGGTTATAAATGATTAAAAATTATTATGTCTCAATACATTACCACCCCGGAAAGGAGAACAAGGTGGATAATGCTTTGAGACGAAATGATCATGCTTTATTATAAATGTGGAGGATTAATAAATATAAAATAATTCATGATTTTAAATGGATGGATATAGAAATCTTGATGTAAGGTGGAAAATATTATATTTATAAATTTAATATTCAACTAAATTTCTAATTAAACTTTAAACAGTCATAAAATGAAGATGAATAGAAAAAAGATTGTTAAAAATATTCGAGAGATTAACCTTGATCATGATGGGATTATAAGTTTCAATAAATGTTTATGTGTTATATCCATACCAATTTTAAAGGTGTTGTTAGAGGAATTTCATGTTCCTTCATTATCTATTCATTTTGGATGTATGAAGATGTATAGATATTTAAATTAGTACTTATGGTGGGATAAAATAAAGAGAGATACCATAGAGTTTGTATCTTGATTCCTGTTATGTCAACAATTTAATGATTAATTACTATATTACAAGGAGATGTTACATCCATTACCCATATCGTAATAGAAATTAGAAAATATCACCATTTATTTTTTTATTTGACATCTAAAAATATCTAATGTGAATAATTCTATATGGGATGTAATCGATCACCATACTAAGTCATCACACTTCATCATTATTAGAGAAAAGTTATCTTTGAATCATCTTTATATGAAATAAATTAAGGAATATTTAAGGTTTTATGGAGTACTATATTTTATTATATCTGATTGGGATTAGTTTTTTACATCAATTTTCTAAAAATTATACATCTAACTCTTTATTCGAAGTTGAACTTTAGCAATGTATATTATCCATAAGAATATCTTCAGTATGTGAGGAAAATTAAAAACATATAGGATATTATTAGATAATGTTATTTGGATTAGAAACGTTTTTGGGATCAATACCTTCCTCTAGTTGAGTTTTCATTAAAAAATTTCTTTCACTGTTGAATTCATATGGGTCCTTAAGGACCCTATATGCAATGAAATGTAGAGCTCCAATGTGTTGGGATATAGTTGGAGAAACAAATATATTGGGACCTAAGATATGTGAAGAAATATAAGATAATGTTAAATCAATTTAGAAACATATAATGGTATCTCAGAGTCCACAAAAAGTAATATTGATAATTATTAGTTTTATCTATAACATAATGTTAGTGGAAAGGTGTTTTTAATAATTTATCCATGTAAGATGGTTATGTTGTTTGGGAAAAAGGATACTAGTCCATAGGTATATTAGTTCCATTGAAATTCTTGATCACAATGGGATTGTATCTTATCAATTAGTGCTTCCACAAAACCTATCTAATGTCTATAATGTATTTTATATATCTAACTAGGTAAAGTACATACCTAACCCTTCACAAATACTAAACCCTTTGGTCATACCACTAGATAAACATATTTTTTATCCTAAATAACCAGTATAAATTGTGGATTATATATATAAATTTATAGGTATCCAGATAAATCAATTATTCAATTTTTTCCCAAAACAAAATGTTTGAGGAATCTATATGGGAACTTCATGAAATAACGATGTAGAAGTATCCCCATTTTTTATTCTAGTGATGAATTTTGAAGGATAAATTTATTTTAAGGAGGTATAATGTTACACCCCAAGTTTTTTTAAATTATTTTTTTATTAATATAAATATATATAATATATTCAGTCATGTGAAATTCCAAGTTAATAATCATCAACACACAACACATGGATAGCTTCTATTACAGAAGGACATTGATTTTTTTTTAAAAACCACACTGAATTATTAATATTATAATAGAAATATGAACATTATAACCTCATCATTAAAACTATAAATATATATATTAATAAATAATTATAAATACTCTTTGTAATTGTTTTATATAAAAAATATATTAACAAAAATTACTTACTTTTAGTAAAGTAACTATTTGTTTGGAAAAAAAAATTTTCTCACAAAAATGATTTTTGTTTTTATATGATAAGATTTGTTACTTTAAATTTTTGAAAATTTATAAAATTAATTTAATTAAATAAACATTATATTTGAAATAAAAAACATCAAACATATCATAGTGTAGAATTTTTTGTTTTTCTGAAAGGTTTCATGTTTTATTGAATATGAAAAATAGATAATTTAAATTGAAAAGTTACTTTTCATTTAGTTTATTAATATGTATAAATTATATTTTAAAATTAGATTAAATTAAAAATATAAAAAATATTTAGAAATTAATCTAATTTAGGTCATTGTAATCAACTTGAAATTAAATTTTGATTTAAAAACAATGTAATGCCTTTTGATTTTCTCATTAAAAACAAGCTTTCTCATCGCTTTTGTGGGATTAATGTTAAATTAAAATTTTCAAAATCTATGAATGTAATTGGATATAATGTAATAATTTAATTGAATAAATTTTATTTATTTTATCTTATGTTTTCAATATAATGTTTTACCCAAATGAATAGTAAAAACCAGTAAAAAAATATTTTCCATTATTAAGAAATAAATGGGTTTATAGAGGTGTAACCAAAAAAGATACAGGGTAAAATTATCTTTATACATATCAAAAACATTGTATGGTAATATTTTTACCAAATTATTTCATTTTCCAATAATGTTATATTATTCATTCCTTTTTAAATGAAATAAAATTGGTTAGAATTATTCCTTTGAAAAAAACATTACATGCCTTCCACAAAACTCAGATATACAATCCACCACCTCTACTTCTATTCACACCATCAAACCCTTTTATTGAATTGAATTATATATAAATTTTCCTTAAAAATTAGCTCCCCTCATCTTCTAGGACTTTTTGTTAACATAAATCCAACCAAGGAAGGATTTTAGTGCAAACATAAAAAGGATACATGGAGAGGAGAAAACATTCATTAATAACAATTTTTTATTTTATTTCTTTCATCACAAACATTTATTATTAATACAATATAATAACATAATTATATTTCATATAATTATATTTTATGTTATGTAAATTACTTACAACCATATCCACATTCATCAAATGGGTTATGAAATCATCATTAATTTATACGGAAGACTACCGCCTCACAAATTGATTCCATTCTCTATGAAATTACCACCTTTAAATGATGGAAATAATATTTTATTTATTATTTATATATTATATTTATGATATTATAATTATTATTAATGTTTTATATTACATAAACCATTTTTTTCTATTCCATGGGATTATGATTATGTCATTCGTGCATACGACATACAATCGCCTGAAAAAGAGATGCAATGCATCCACAACTTACATTGATGGTATTAAAGATTTTATTTCAAATATATTAAATACATTAAATAAATTTATTTTTTAGTGATAATATATCATTTACCTTTATTTCTCTTAAACCAAAATGAAAATGGAAATAACATTCATGCGTACATACAGTCTACTGTCTCTATGGATGATATATTCCATTTTCTGTCACTAAATTTTATTGATTACGCAAAATACATATATAAATAATATATTTGATATTTATATCATGGAAATGTTTTTGTATCAGTTGATATAATGATTAAATAAAATGACCAAAAATAACAAATGGAAACATATATGGGAAACAAAGTGATTATTTCAAAAAATGTAACTTTATCATGGAATTGTTAAAAAAGGGTTATAAAAGGTCATAATAAAATAATATATGTTATGATATAGATTAATATTGTTTCTTTAATAGATTAATAATAAACTTATATTTATTATAAATGAGGTTTTAATATAAATGACGATGGTCAAGACTTAATGAAAGGAATTTCTAGTCTCTCCTTTATTTCTAGGAGACATATGAAAATTCCCCACTAGATTTTGTGTATCTATAAAATTCTCCATTTACATGTTATATCATCATTAACATTATTTATAGGATATTTAAATCTTCAATTAATGTTATTTTTATTGGGTATTATGATTCAAAAGATTACTACATATATAAGGTATTTTTTACTATCTTTTTACCGATGTGAGAAACATGTAATATTCACTACATATTTTTTTTATTTGGTGTATATAATGACCATGAATATTTTTATGATTCATATCTTGAAGTCTATTTGGTTATAAATATCCATTTTAGTATTTCTCTTTCATGGTGTTTTCTGTTCAAAATTTAACAAATCGATAATGTATTTTTTTCTTAATTTGACTTATCTGAGATATACATTATGTTATCCAAATATATTCTTTAACAACGTCTATATAAAACCATTATAAATGTAATATCATGAATTAATTTATCCTGCTTATATTTTTTTGTAACATTTTATGTTATTATATCTTGGGGAATATGACTTAAAATTAATTAAGTGGTAATTATTTTTTGTTATCAAATCATTATTTATTGAGATTGTATTGGATTTTGTTTCTGATAATAAAATCGTATGAAAATATCTCAAGAAACAAATTAATTTTGTTAAAATATAGATATTAATTATATTTTAATGAAATACCACCATTTTCACACTCATTGGTACATAAAGAATTTGAAAAAAATATTTGTATGAAAAATCTTATTTTTCTCCCTCTTTAGTTGAAAACCTATTTTCATCCAAAACCATGTTATTTAAAAAAAATTCAATTTTTTTTTTCTATTTTTCTTTCGATATTAAAATTAATTTTTACCCATGTTTTTCTTTAAAAAAAATGAAATAAATAACCATATGAATTTCTAAAAAATTACCATTTTGATTTTATTGAAAATGTGTAATTAATGTATTTTTAATCCATTAGGAATGACCAAACCTCCCATATAATGATGATTTTTTATTGGGATATTTCATTATAATATATCAATATATTTTTCAAATAAAAATATTTTCAACAGGTTTTATTTTTAGGAAACAAATTTCTATGAGGTGTTGATATTTCCCTAAAGGAATGTTTTAAATGATCAATTAAATTTTTTCTCCGTCTAAGATGAAATAATTTGATGTTGTGAATTCCTTATTAGGGATATGATCCAAGGAAACCATTCATATAGTTTCATTAAATGGTTTATGTTTTTGAGGGAATGATGAATAAGAAACTAATTTCTCTTTCAAGGGTTATAGGATGATAAAATTCTTATGAAACCATCATCATTTTACATGGGTTTACGCTTTTATAAAATTATGAAATTATTATGAAAACTGTATCTTTTATACAGGTTATGATATGATAAAAATTTAATGGTATTCATTTCTTTTCATGGGTTATGATATGATGATATTTTATAATCTTATGGGACACATAAATATGTATTGCCATATGATATGGGTGGGACCTATATCTCCCTCCAATGCATTGTCTAAATAAAAATATATCATGACACAGAAAAGTCTATAACATGACTGAACCTAGTTCATTAAGTGACATTTTATACTATTGTGGCTTCCAGAGTGATATTTTTTTATTATGATGGTTTGGGGAACGAAACCAATCCATTATTATATCATTGGTAATGTTACACTACTATTATGGAAATTATTTTCTATACTTATGTGTATTCCATAAATCTATGTCTTATAAAAATAATATATTATCAAGGCTAATGTTTATGGATTCCATTATGATGAATATATTATAAAATTTAAATATTTATTCCAAGACTCAAGACTATGATCTTTTATATATATGGTTTGGATTTCAAATGTTATTATCATGTTCTCATACCCTTATGTTCAGATTATGACATCATATCTCACTTATTTACCCATATTGATCATATAATCTCACATTTTTTATATTTAAATTCCATGGGTTGTGAAATAATTTAGTACATATGATATTACTATGAATGGTGTTATTTATAGATATCCTAGTAGAGGATGATGTAGTTTACTTATGGACCTATTATTTGTGTTTCCCATTATCCAAAGACCCAAAACTATTAGAGTCCTAAGGAATTTGTTTGTGTAATATCCTGAATATTCATTATAAATGATATAATATCTTTTTATGATAATACTAGTTCATTATAGAATTTGTAAATCCCTCGAATTTGGAAGTAAAATATAAGACACTCTCCTTATTTCATTATTTACAATTAAATATAACATGGGTTGTTGTCTACCTCAATCTTTAGTTTAATTGGTAAAAGAATTAACAATGGATTTTACTATACAAGATGAATCCTGATAACATTACTATTTTCAAGAAAAATCTAATTTATGAATCATTCTATTTTTTATGGGTACCCATAATGGGTCCTCATCATGAAATAATGTATATAAGATTATATATTGGATCTCTTATTCCATTAAAGATTTAGAATTTACGGTTACAAATGATAGGAAGAGGATATGTCCCATTCACCCATTCATGATATTTTTTTCCTTTCAAGATGAACTATTATGTCCCACCATACCATTGCCTATATCCTAGATATTAAATAATAATTTATCTTATGTTTTTTAAGAAGGGAATTAAGTTATTTTGACACTCGAGTAGAGGCATTGGGCATATCATGATAGAATTATGTTACCCACTTCTACTATTGATGTACAATTTGATTAGTTTTGACGTAGTTTAATTTACAAATTTTCAGCTACATCCACCATGATTGAAACACCTAATAATACTCATTAATTGGGTTTTGATACATGAGATTTACATATCCAATTCCTCTTGGGCTGTTGGGAAATCCTCTCACATTGTGTGAAGTTCCATCTTTTGGATTATTCTATGGAGGGGAATCAGTGGCCTCAGTTTGAGAGTTAGTATGAACATGAGTATTTCCATTTATTAATTCTATTTTGGTTCACCTATGTTTCTCTAACTAAAAATCATATTTATAAAAACTATCTTAATCCATGATTTTAAAACATGCGCTAGTGGTAGGAGGTATATATCAATTTTTGTACCTCTGTGTTTAGTTTAAATAACATTAGGAAGGTGGTAAATATATTATTTAATGATTCCCCATATTTTAATCTATCCACGGATACTACGTATGAACACATTATAGAATAATGTCAATAGAAATTAAATTTTGAAATAAATCAACCTTATCAAAATATTCTTCATCAGTGTTGTGCCTTGAGTTTTTAAAAGTTTTGTGTTATGATATTCACAGAATCATAATAAACCATAAATATCATATCGTCATCATAGTGGTGGGGGTTATTTCTTCTTCTAGATATTTATTGAGGTAAAATAATAATCCTCTTTGTTAATCTCCATTTCATTAGAATATTTTACCATTATAACGCTATGAAAAGTTTCTTTTTCTTTTTAATGTTATCACAGTAGTGTTTTTTAGGTCTATCTAGAGTGAATCAATAGTATTATTTCATTAATGTATTCTCTATATTGAAGATGTATCATGAAATTAATGAAACTATGATGAATTGTTTTATGAAACTCACCCAAATATGGAGAAGGTTGACTTTTGTATTAGAGGATGAAATAATAACACAATCCATATAGGCAATTTTTTTTCATATCTACCACCGCCAAATCTTGCACATGCTTGGTATTTTCTTATTTTAATGGTGGTGGTTATAGTAAAAATCATTATACCTATAGGCTAGGTATGATCACATTTTTGTGATGGGGTGGCTACTTCTAATTCATTTTTCATTTTTTATGCTTCTATTTGGGCATTAATTAAATATATAATGTCTAATGGGATTGAGTTTCCAAACACTTATGATTTTCATTGACATGTTGTCTTTACATTACTCAAATTTGAATCCTAATAAACAATCATTGTACATTGATTTGGGATCATATTGATTACCTACTCCCACAAAGGGCATCATTTTAGGGCCCTATGAAAAATAGGAATCTTTTAGTTCAACTAGTTTGAATGTTTAGAACTTGATCCCAAGTATCACCCTGACGTAATGATGTTTTATATTTATTTTATCGGTATGCTCTACTAGTCATGGAGTTGTGTATTGTGAAACTCTCTATAATTACTCCACACTATAATGTGCACATTAGTTGGGGAAACAAAAATTATCTGGAAGATAGTCTTTAATACAATAAGGCATACCTATTAGTGGTCTTCAAGTGGTTTTCCTCACATTTCATCTCATGCCCCTAAGATCATGGGCAACTTAATGTTGTGATATATGTCACCTATTTCCATAAAATGGATTCTATACTAACTATAACACAATTATTTCATATTGTGTGGGAATATAGTCATCTAATAATGTTTCCATAGATTATATATTAATTTCTATTTAAATATATGTAGAATGACATATCAAAGAGTGGATATGGGGAAAATGATACCTATTAAATTTTCCCCACCCATTTATCTCCACATTACCATTGTGTTACCCTCATTCTTGGAGAGGTATTCTTTAGCATGGATTGAACAAAGTGGCCATTTCATGACTTCCATGTCAATGGGAGTAGAAATGTTCAGAAACCTCTATGTTGAGTCAGAGAATTAACAGCCCATATGAGGCATTGGTGATGTCATTTTCTACAAACTATGACATGGATGGGATGATATATCACCAGTTAATGATGAGGTGCTCGGTGCAGCTATCCTAGATCTCTCAACCTCTTCTGGACATAAAGATATCCTCAATATGATCAAATAATGGGTATGATCCTCATATTGAGATGAAATTATATCATAGTGATAACTATCACAATGGAAAACATAAGGATGTCATACATGGTTATATTCATTTATTTCATCATAAGGATGACTTATTTTATTTATTTATATACGGTTAAAGGGATTATCTCTATAACATAGTACATTAGGGGACCTCCATGGTGAATCAGATGTTTTCTATTGGGAGGAACTTCATGGATACCAATATTTGATTAATTTTAATAGGGATATCCTTTCTAGTACATCTTTAGGTTATAAGGAGGACCTCCTCAACTAAAATCATAGGGATTACCTTCCCAACTATTACTTATTATATCGTGGGGAGAACCTCGAAAACCTCAATGAATTTTCCGTCTTTATAAAGAGTTATAATATTCATGGTTTTTAAATATGATATTCTCCATGGCGTAACCAATTTAATTGTCTATTAGGTAAATAATGTTATGATGAACATTAATTTTGGAATTCCAATAATGATATATTATTTATGATCTATACTTTAGGTCATGATAGATATATCTATATATAATTACAATACTATCATGATACTTTTATTTATTCATCAGTAGGATATTGTGAATATTGTCCAAAATGAGACTGAAAATATTGGAAATCTCCTAAGTACCACCATGATGTGTTTACACACATCTTATATATTTTTTTTGAGAATGAATATAGTTATTCCCCTATTGGATGATGTAATATGTTGATGATAATCTCTTATTTCTTCAAGAACAAATTGTAATCTTTTTAAGAAGTCCAAAATTATGTGGGAATCCCTTTCTTTTACATCCAAGATATGTTGATAGGATTTTGTACAAGGGACAATGATAAATTTATGCTTCTTATAGGTAAATACAAATATATGTCCACTCATATCTTCTATTTTCTATCAAAATATCCTTATGAGATTCAACTATGGGGGAAAGAATATGGCTTTACTCCTTCAGTGTCACCAGATTATATTAGCATGATCCCTCCAATGATTTTATAGTATTCATATAAGTTTGTTGAGTATTAATATGAATATTAGACTAATTTTTATTCTTCTTGAGAGTGTGATTACTAACTCCTTTGTTGGTAATGAGGATATGGGACCTCTACCTTTATTCGGTGTTTCACTAACTCTAGTGAGACCTTTTGAATTCCCTGGTCTGAGAACCATGTTTTAGTTTCTCCAATGAAGCTTCCTATGAAAATTTTTATGGGGTATGGGCCACATGATGTTGAGAAAGTTAGAAAATAATGTTAATAGGCCTCATGTGGGACCCTAGAATTGAATTTTATTTTTAAATGAACTCTTAAACCACACCCATAATATGAAAAATATGGTTTTCATGCTTGGAGGAGATTTTTCTAAATCTATTAGATATGGAAATTTCTGTTAAAATTTTCATCAAGTTCATTCATTATTAGTTAGACAGTCCATGATTATACATTTCATTAATGTTTCCTTGGGATAGCTATAGTATAGAAATAATTCCATTAAATATATATTCATAAACTAGTGCATTCATGAACTATTTCTAAATATGATGCCTTTAATAAATCCCCCATTTAGTTTTTAGGTGAATATATCAGAAGAAATTATAATCCTTTTGTAGTTGACGTAATAATTCATATTTCTAGATTAATTGTGAATATAGAATGGGTTTTCCTAAAGAATAAAATAATAAAACAAACTAGATAACATGTTATTGTAGCTTGAAAATTATGAGTCATCATAATTGATCACTTTCATATTTAAAGGATTCCCATCATTTTTATCTTATTTTTCTGATGTGCATTCTGAACTTGATTTTTTGAACTACTTTAGTACCATTTTTAAAGGGAGGTAGTAATTGATGGTTTAATAGGAATTAGAATGGGAAATTTTTAATAGGATGAGTGGTTGGGTTTATCTGTACTTTTTGAGGGGGGGGGGGTTATTTCTTAATAGAGAACTCTCTAATAGATTTATGTCATGGTTGAGAATCCTTCTTTGGTCTCATCTCTAAACAGGTGATGACCATGCTAGAAATTGATTGAATATATCTAGTTATTTAAAACACTATATATTTTAAACATCATATATATTGTTAATATTAATTGGTTATTATCTAGTTCAATGACATGCATCTAGGAACTCTTAAATTTATTTTTATCCAGGGTAGTGGTAGGGGTTGTGATGTTTTGATCAATCCCTTTAATGGTGAAATAAATATATCTTTATAAATTGAATTAGAAAATATTTTTTTTTTGGTTTAGAAAAATAAGAAAATATTAAATTTTATGGTCTTGTGAAAAGGACCATCATAGGGACTTTTAAGGTTACATATCCATGACCACTTCAATTCAGGTTTACATTATGTGGAATGGACTACAAAGGTATAGGTGTCTATAAATTTCTAGTGCATGGATTATGAATGAGAAGTTGTCTCTAGCTCATCATATCTATTGGAAACAAAAAAAGAGAATTATTTATGGTATTCATAAGGGATACATACTATTTATGTTGAATTGATAATAAGGAATATAACATAGTGATGATTTGTTTTACATCAAATGTGGAAAAATTGGGATGGCTCTCACATGGAATATATCCTAGTGAGAATAAGTTTCACAATAATTTTGGCCCGACAAGAATATGTTTTTGGAAGTTGGGGTTTAATATTATTGAGGAATCATCAAATTCCTCTATAATAGGAATCAAAGCCCTCATGGTTTGAGATACATCATATAATCTTTGTGATACAGTCATTATATGCACCTTAACATTATGTGATAATGATGATGTGATTGAATTTTACATCATGAAATAAGTATGTATATTTCATGGAAGGGGTGACATCAAATAATTTTATAGGTTATAAGAATGGGTATCCCATAGGAATCCACCACATTTTTTGGTAACAAAAAGAGGAAGGAAAGAGTAAGATATCACATGGTGGATATGGATTGATGAGAATGATGTTGGGGATTACACCTAATAGAAGCCCCTTGTTCCATATTCCAATCCCATTGACTAGTCATTGATATGAAATAGTCAATGGGATGATGATTTGGACTTTTAACTATAGAGGATGCCCATGCTTCCAAGGATCACTGAGTATATGAAGTTAGATAACCGAAAACATTGGTAACCAAGATTGGTGACATGAACCAAATACATTCTTACTTGTATGTTCATGATGATGACCCACAATATCATGAGAGTACATGATTGAATCTTATGCGAGGCCCAAATCAGTATGGGTGGAAAATTGTGTCCTTTTTTCAAGGGGAATAAAAGTTTAATGGAGTGTATGTTGATATACTTGTCCTTAATAAAAATATCTGTATTTCATGAAATATGTCTCACTAAAATGAGCACTATTTGGAATTGGACACAAAAAAGGAATCAAGAATGTCATTGGGATGGGCCTGATCCATGTTCATAAAATGGGCGGGGTAAAAGGTGTTATATAATACTATTCTTCCATACCTAATATTATTTTAATTTTGTTCATAGAAATAAAAATTACTTCATAGACCATGGTAATTTTCAATAGGAATATGAGAATCTTATGAGTCTACCATTAAAAATTGATGAAATATTCTTTGACAAGGGGGTTTACCACATGAATTGCTTACTCTAATGTTTATTTATATAGGGATGTCATGAAGGTAGATTGTGAGTAGGATACCAAAAAAGTGGATAATATATTTCACCTTGAGGATTATACGTCATGAATGAGGATTTAGAGTGATTCCCTTGAATCAGGTTCATTGAGGTGGATCATGGTAAAGTATTATAGAGGATCCATCTCCAATGAGACTCATGGATGAATAAATTATTATAGGACTTTTGGATTGGAACTCATGGAGTAGCTACAGAAAAAAAATTTCATTTTTTATTCCCTGAATATTTTTTTTGCTTAAGAATCACCTAGAGAACCATTCACTAATGATTTGAATCTTTAAAAGGGTTTGATATTTTCCTAAACTCTTATAAAGTACTTAATAGTCACCAAAAGATGTATTATCATCAAAATAAATGGTTCATATATATAAAAGAATCATTAAATAACTACCATATCAAAATGGTCAGCAAAACATATCCAGTACATTTATAATGAAACACACAAGGGGTGGAAATATTCCACCATAGTGTCACGTACATATGAGGAATAATAAGAATCTTGGAGGTTGTATATGTCATCTACATCAATTTTTTGAATTAGTAAATCACATAAAATCACCATGTCATTTTAAGAAATTATTATCTCAGTTTTGTGTATGCATGATGTCTCTAAACTATTGGTAAAATAATTAAATTCATGAATTTGATCATATAAATATTATTATTATCACTTTTATCTCCGTTTGTATGAAATTCAATATTTATTATCACCTAATAATTCAAAAAAAATTTCTTCTTAACCTCTTTTATAAGAACATGTATTCTATAATTTTTAGTTAGATATTCAAATTTGTTAACTTTCCTTATATAAAAAATAAAATATCTCTGTCTGATAATGAATTTTATTTTTTTGAAATTGAATTAATTTCCCAAGTATCATAATTAACATACACATATAAAATATTTATTAGGTCCTTAAACCATGAAAAAATTAATATTCACCAATCCTTTGCAACTTATTTTTCTTTTCCTAAGACATACTTATTTAAGAAATCAGAATTTACAAATCAAATGTTCATTTCCATAAATGATGCTCAAGAAATAGTATTTGATTCTCCATATATGGGGATTGAATCCACTATCAAGTATCACAACTACTGTTGAAATACTTACTTTTAAATAAATCTATGTAAAATTTTAATTCCAAAGTTTTCCATTATTGATCAATAGTTCTTGATTCACTTCCTCTGGTGATGAATGGGAATTCTCCATATCTAGATCCATTGGATCATTAGTCATATTCCATGGATACAAATTTATTATGAATTTTTAACCTACACAATGTTGTTTTATTCTACTAAGATATGTTTTGAATATTTTTTAGAGCATCTCCTTGTATTTATGACGAGAAATTAGGGAATTTTTTTATTAACATTCGCACAAAAATAAAATAAAAACATATCTAATATTGTAATTTTTTTCTCAACTATTAAGGTTTTTTATTATACCTTGAAATGAGTTTTTATTATATAGAAAAAAATAATATATTCCCTCCATTTCCATTAATGTAATCCAAGATCCGTTGTGTTTTATTAATTGTGTTTTGTGCTCCTAAAATATAATTTCAATTATTTTTTACATTTTATTTGGACCCACAAAAAATTTTCCATTAATTTTCAAATTCTCCACATATTAGAAATTAACAAACTTTTTTATCTACACCAAAATATTCATCCACTTATATTCTCTTATATCATACACTCCAAATTATTAATTACATATGGAAGATAGCATAATCTATTAATCATGTAGATTTATTTCATATTACTTACTTTAGAATCAATATTATCGATCCTTTTGACATGATCATTCATATAATATATCAAAATATTTAAAATATGGGATTTATATTAAAATTAAATCATCATATCAAATCCCCACATTATGTTGTTTACATTTCCATATTTTAGTAATTCAATTTCAACATTAAATTCATATTTTCTTCTTCTTATTATTGCATACCAAGATTCAAATCATGTAACACTCCATTGGAATTATTTTTTCTCTCTCTACAAATATTAATTTCATTGTTTTTATATTATTAATAGACCATGACATTCAATATTATATCAAAATTTGGGACATTATCATAATTTTCATCTTTTTCAGATCTGTAAATGATAGCTACAAGGACTTCAATGTTGAGTTCACTACAATATGATATTTATTCCACTCCAGTTTCATTTTTTAACATATTCATTTCAAAAATAGTTATTATGTAATGAATCTATTATGTGAAATATGTTTTCCTTTTATATCTTTTAGTGATTTCTTAATAGGTTATATTTTTTTTCATCTTCTTGAAATTTCAATAGTAACATTTCAATTATATCCCCATCATTCCCATATTAAAATAAACAATGTAGAGGGTCGAATTTTAATATCCCTTTTCTATATTTGTTGCATGAGGAAAGAAAATTAATTGATTCATCAACTTCCATATTATTGATATCATATTCTATTGTTAGTCTCTTTATATCATTAAATTACACTTTATAATACATTTCCAATTCCTTTGACTTATTTTATTATATCTCATCTTCTATGAAATGAGATGGTTTTCAAGACTATCCAATATCACCTCATTTATGTTATTATCTTCAAGAACAAATACTATCATTTTAAAAAATTATGTTAAAATTTTTAGGAACATATATAGAGTTTCTATATATTTCAAAGTTTATCTAGGTCCACTAATGTTCTATAAAGTAATATTCACATGATAAAATAATTTAATAGCAAACTCATTCACCTATATCATCAAATAATAAAAACAATTTCCATATAAGAAAAAATTTATTTTCACATTACATGGAATCAAAATCATGGAGGTTGACATGTTATTCCATTATATCATATAAAGATCCTCATAGCACCACAATCCAATAGGGTTTGTTGGAACAAATTCCTCCTAATGTGTTGACACATTTTGGGTCAACATCAGGCTCCCACTAGTATTTTTATCATAATTCCCTACTCCCCCAGATGACTAAGATCCCATATAGGGAATCTATGTATACATGAAAACATAAATACTAGAATTATTGTTTTGTATTTTTATTCTATAATATGAAATTGTTTCCATTAATGTCTAAAACTCATTTATGGTTCATGGTCACTACCGCAACATTATAGAAAAAAAATACTTCATCAATAAAATTATATTATAATTTGAGTTTAACATCCCATTAAATGAAAATCAATTTATGGTTGGGGAATTAAGGATTATCAATATCTTCGAATGACTTTACACAAAAATCTTATTCTACAATTAGTAAGAACACTTATCTCCCTTAGAGTAAATTCATAGCGATAGAGGAATTAAATGGGGAACTAATACATTTTTAATTATTTCTCCCTAACCAGACTATTTTAATGGCAATAGAAAATATATGGGAAGATATACTTAAATTAGTATGTGCACTACTATTTCAAATAATTTTGAAATGATTCCTTAAACATTTGGGTTTTTGACTCTAACAAAAAAATCCCTCTCCTCTGATCACTTTGAAGTGACACCGATCATCTAAGAGAAAATGTTTCAATATTTATGAATAAAGAATGGGAATAATAACCTAAGAATTCATCCATGTGATGAATTCCACGAACCTCTATTAAGATGAACCATATGATATAACTTCTTTTCTTCCCAAACATTTCAACACAGATCTTGAATGAATTCCCTTGTCATTTTGTTCAATGATCCTCAATATTTTTAATATAAATATATTCATATAATATTTATTAAATCTTGAAGTTACACCTTAAAATTATATTTCATTCACATTAATTAATATTTGAAAATTCATCTGATTTCTCTTAAAAATATGCATAAAAACACACCATGAAAAGATCCCAAAATATTTATAAATGATATAAAGATTGAATTAATGAAATAAATTGACCTGACATCATTATGGTGTGGATTATAACCCACCCACTCGTCGCAATAGTTTTTTGGTCATTTTTAGTCAATGTTGACACTCCATCCGTTTATATGTGGGTGACTAAACAATCATATAGAATGAGGAAAATGTCTTTTTTTCATATGAGAGTTCATAGGATAACACATCCCCTAAGGTGAATTAATTCATAATTGAGGAATCTATAATATTTTTACGTAATATTCATAAATACTACTATGTAACACTTCCAATGATGTTGATTGGATAAATAATTGAGTTTAACAAAAAAACTACATGGGGAAATTATATTTTATCTCATTTGTAAAAATATTTCAATTACACTATAGATTAGAACTATATAGAAATGTAATATAGAATTTATCACCATCCAATGAGGTATTTAACTGATATGAAAAAATGAAAAAGGTTTTGTGGGATTTTGGGCCGCCCATAAAAGGGGATTCCTATGTATCAATATGAAGGAAATCAGGAACCACATTATTTGATGTTACGTAATAAGACCTGGAAAACATTTATTATTGGGGGAAAAGGACCATGGTGTTTTGTTTTACAGTAGTGAATCCATGACTAATTCTAATAATTCTTAATACATAGAGACATGAATACTATGTGAATGGAACTAATCAATGGTTTGGTTTGGTATATATTAATGAATTGATCATTTATGTTTACATTGTAAGATGAGTCATGTGAATAGATTTTGTGTTTTTTATAGCATGTCGACTCAATGAATTTTCAAAAAATAATCACAAAATATTTACCAAATTTTTATTTAAAATTCCATCAGAGGATATCTACTCAAGGAATAATTGGAATCCGTGAAGAGAATCTACATGAAACTCATAATGTGAAAACCAAATGAGTATCTCAGCTAAATATATATTAGGATACCAAGAGAAGAATATCAAACCAGACATAGTAGTATTCTAAGAGGATTATGTGAACTGAAGAATGTGTAGAAACATAAAGTAGAATCTTAAATGAAGACATATTGTGAAAATAATTGGCGGATCTCAATGGCATAAAATTTTGGAAACTAGGTGGAGATTCATAACCGAATTCATATTAAACAAATAATTTAAGGATATTAATTCAAGGAATATTGGAAAACCAAGAGGATATTATAAACACATGAAATATTAGGATACCAAGATGAGGGTAATAACTCATTTAATATTATAATTCCAAAGGAGTTTATTGACTAATTTAATATCTTGGATAAAAATTGGTGTTATAGGTATCAAAACCCAATAATTTTTTAATCCATCCTAGAAAGTTCATGGTATGACCCACAAATAATCATGGGTTTTCTGGAATGTTGTAGAGGAACTGTGCTAATAGTTCAACACCATATCCCATCATTGAACCCAAAAATGGTGTGGGAAAAGATCCCCCGCATTATAAAAAAACTTCTTTGGTTTCGATTATCAGGCAGGTGACCTATGAGAATAGTCTCATAGGTTGGTGACCATTGAAAATAGACACCCAACTATGTGGAATTGATGATGTGGTGCCCATGACGGAGTCCTAGGAAAAGTGGTGATTATATTGAGGTATAAGAAGAGTTATTAACCGTGTTAGAGGCCTAAGATGTGTATTTCCTATCTAATAGGCCTAGATGAAGAAGTTCCCACGTAGTAGGCTTGGGTGAAGTGGTATCCTAGGTAGTTGGTCTATAGGTAGGATATTACTATGGTAGTGACGTGTTTTAGTACATAAAGGGCAAGGTTTCAGTTTCCTTGTTGGTTAATAACTAGGTGGTCAGTGCTAAGGTACATCAGTTCTTGAGGTATATCTCTAATTAGTGATGGATGGGAATGAAATTTTTATCCATTTTTATTACCTATTATATTGAAAATCACCTAAATAAGGGTTCTATACACTATATTTATTTACCGCTATGGAATATATTGTGATTCATAAACAATCTTGATACATTTTTTTCATGGTGTACACATCCTATTAAAAATGGGGATTGAGTGTCCTGTTATATGAATCACCTAACCTTGGTTTTTATCTTTGGGAAATAACCACATCATGATCCTATGTTATCTACAATAGTATATGTGGTATTGTGCACACATGAAGGCATGTGGGTTGGTAGAATGTATTAGGGTGCATGAGGTAGGTTACATATAAGAATTTAAAAATAATAAATCATAAAATTCTTACTTCAAAAGGACATAAAATTGGTTTCAGTGTATTTTTGGATCAATAACATATCAAAACAATGACTATAGTGTAAAATTAATTCCACATATAGTGATTCCCCATGTAATGTGGATTAGAACATAGAGATACCATGGGGTTTTTTCAATATTTTTTGTCACATTCATCATTCACTCAAATTGTTTCTTGTTTTCTAGGATCATATCATGGAAATCATAGTTTTCAATGTGTGTGGTTATGATCATCATAGTGCTAATATGTTTTATTATTAATTTATTGAAATAAATATCTTCAACTCCTAGCATCACAACTCAAAATGATAAAACCAAATTATAGACAAAATATTGGTCCATGTATTGATCAGATCACCATGCAATTAGACATTTTCCACGATATAGAATCTTTCTACATCACAGAATAATTGGAATAAATATTAGGTGATTACCATTTCATTGGTGTTGAATCATACTTAATTGGTTAATACATAATAAAACTCAAGATATGTTTTGAAATGACATTGTTATCCATTTAACTATTAATCAATCAGTATTAAAAATATTTCACACTAATATCCCTCGGAACCCTTCCCAATTTGGACAATTTACCATAATAATTATCCTCTCAATATGTTATTTTATCATAACACTATATTTGTAACCTAACCCTCAAGGTAAAGATGATTCATAAATTTATTTATTATAATACATAAGTTATTTCCTTGTATAATCATCTTCAAATAACATGTGCCTATAATAGTGTGGTCACTATCAACACGACACAACAATTCTAACAACTATATAATTTTAATATAAGTTGGGATGTTCTGTGATGTTACCTAGGATATTGTGATGTAGTCTTCTCCTATATATAGTACTTATAAATATTTATAATATCCTTGTAGAACTCCACAATATTTCTTCTTGATCCCTCTGTTTAACACTTAACACTACATTGTTTTCATTAAAAATAAAACCAATGTAATATAAGGGGATTTTTCAAACAATTTTAGTGTCATGAGGTGAAGATGTGTAATATTTGGCCTCAAGATATGATAACCTATGTTAGTCCTTCATCCTTATATTCATTGTTTGGAAAACCAATTTTGTAATATATTATTATCTATAATCCAAAGTGACTGATGGTAGGAAGCAATAATGTTAGCCATAATTGATAGGACTCTACCAGATTGATCTATAGTGAACATAGTGATGTAGAAATAATCTTACTTATAACATCTATGTCTTCATTATGAGGTATTCCATTGTTTATATTATTTATAGTGCTTAACTATCACTTCCCCCCTATAATTATGATAAAAAATCATTTTTTGGTTGTTAAAAGTATGTGGCACATAGTTCTGATATAGTAAAGGGAAACTGTGTGCCTTGACTATGAAATTGTGTAGCGAAGTGGAATTTTTTTATAGTGGCTTCTCCTCAGTCAACTTATGGATTGTCAAACCGTTCAAGATAACTATATAGAATATCCCTCATATATAGTTAGGTGTGCACATTTTTTACACTATTTTTAATATAATGTGGGAAAACCATGTGACTTTTCGAGGTCATTAAAAATTTAAATTTATATTTGTTTCCTCTTGGGATTTAACCCTAAGCCACCCCCATTCCACCCTATATGTGATTTTCATACATTGTAGATCCCTCCAATATTTCTTGGACCTATTGGGAATCACTCATAAGGTTGTTTTGACCATGTAACAAAAAGGGTTCATCATGTAAGTGGAATATATAATTATTTTACCCACTTCATAGGGGATTCTGTCATAATTTCTTGGGTTCTTATTTTCCAAAGGAGGTTTGACATAGAAGAGGGTTTTATATTGTAATATTTAGGGGAAGATATAGATGTTATTTAGTTTGTCATTCATTTATATGGTCTTATAGAGGTGATGTTGTGGCCTTTCACTAATTTATGGAATCATTCAAGTGTGATGTAGGTGTTTTCATTCTATAACAGTTTTAGATTATTTTGATATGATTACGTGTCTTTATAAATGTGTTCTATGAATTTCAATTGTGTTGTGAATTATGTTTTGGAAATATTTTTACATGAATATATGATAATCATGGGACTTTAAAAGTAAAATGGTTATTATTTATACGCGATTCATTTTGGATATTCTTATATGACATTTCATGATTATGTGAAAGGTGAGAAATGTGTTAATAATGTCACTTGAGGTGTGAATTTTTTGAAACTGAGTTTTTAAATGAAATCAATTATTTTGATATGTTATCATTTATAATGAACCTTGAAATGTGATTTGTAAATTTAATAAATAATTTGAATCTCATTTATAATTGATTGAGGTTTTTTCGGGGATTTGGAAAGGTCTTGTCCTATGTAAGTTGTTAAATTACTTAGGTTCTTCTTTTATATTGTTTCCAAATGGGATTCATAGATTTTAAAAGTTATAGAAAACATGATTTCAAATGGTTTTGATGTTTCTTCAGGGAATGTGGTTTTGTTTTTAAAAAATGGGGGTTTTAGAAGTATTTTTTTGTGAAATTGTTGAATTCTCATGTGTGTATATGTGGAATGGAATTTATTTTTTAATGTGATGGTTATGTGGTAATTTAATTTGAGCACAATGGGAATCCCAAGAATATAGGTAGGTAAACTTTAACAAGTAATATAGTGATTCAAAAGTGGAAAGGCTCAGATTCACTTAGCAGGATATAAACTTACCACACTAACTAATCGTATGGTATGACCGATGACCACAAAGACATTGGTATTTTCCCTCATAGTGGATCATTAATGGGAATGTAATTTCATTTTACAATTATTTAGAGATCATTAGGCTGATGGAATTATAAATCATAGTGGCTCGTGAACAAGAAATTGGTTAGTAGTTGAGTTAAAGGATATGAATCACCATTGTACTAGGTTCTTAGATACTAACTTGTTCTTTACTACTCTTAGGGATTTACCCATGGTGAACTCTCGTGACATTATAAATGTGATCTGGTGAAAACCTTCATTATATGGTGGACCTTTTATACTTCATGCCACATGGAAGTTTTTATCCTAGTGGCTCTTACCAATGTGCATGTGGACTGATCATATAATGTTATAACATAGAATATTGTTTTTTGGGTGGATTCCTATAGGACATCAGACCAAACCCTTCATACAAAATTGGGTATATATAGACATTGTTATGTATGAATCAGGTAAAGTAAATATGTTTCGTGGTGATGGTGGTTCATGTTTCTTCCAGTTGATTCAGGTGGTGGTGGTGGTGGTTTGAGGGTGATTTTCATCATATTTAATGGAATATTTTTGGGTTTTTAGAAGATTCATTTCCATTATCACGCATCCACTTTTTAATTTAAATTGAAAAACATATATTTTGAAAATTAATGTACCGTTTTTTGTTATGGATTTTTGTTATATGTTAATTTACTATTGTTTGATGGTTATTGTTATATAAGTGGGTAAAATTATTCCCAAAATACATTGTTGAACCCTAGGTACTAGATTATATCCAATGGGGATCAAAAACACCCATCAGGCCTTTTCTTGGGTCAGATTGGGTGTTGGGATAGACAGAATCGTATCTTGGTTAATAAAAAAATGGTATCAAAGGAGGTTGTGCCCTTTTGGATCATTATATTTGGAATGAGTATAGATAGGATGGTTCTAGGATTTTATGGAGTTGATTTTTTGGTTACAAGTAGGGTTCTTAGCTATCACACCTCATCATAGGGGTCGATTCATTAATGGATATTGGGATTTTTATTTTTTACATGTCCTCTTGGTGAGACGTACGGGCTGCAGACTGTACAAGGAAACTAGTGTAAAGTGTATTATTTTGGTTTTTTTGGAGTATAATTGTGATATAATTGGTTATGTCATGATTTATTCAAGCATTTTATATTTTTTATTGTTTCCAAAAATGTTAAGAATGTCTATATTGTTGGGTTTTCTTATGTTTATTATGTGATACTGAAAAATTCCTCCTTATAGTGTTCATGTTCCATTGTGGGAAGAGGCTAGAGAGAGAACTCATTTTCCAATTAACTAGAGGTCAGTGGTTGAAGTGGTTTGTGATATCCCAGATTTGGGACAACGACCAGGATCAGGTTTTTCAATGTTTAGTGAAACCAAACTGGGTCCTAGAAAGGAATAAGATTACGAGTTCCTCATGATCAAGCCTCCCTCATTCTAGGGAAATGCAGATCCTTAGAAAGGGGAGGAGTGGATTGAGAATATAGTGATTTTTTTTGAATTTTAGGACACTCTTGAGGATATTTGAGAGAAATATTAATTCTTTATGTTGGACGGTCCTAGCCATAGGAGGTGGGAATCCGGGATGCAAGCTGAAAAGCCTGAGAAGATGGGTCAATTGGATTTCAAGATCACCTTCAATGATCTGTATTTTCCCAAGGATTTGGATTACACCAGGTACCGGGAATTCATTGATATTACACAACGATTCCATACTTTTATGGAGTATGCCAACTAAATAATAGAGTTTTTATGGTATGGATACGAGATATTTCCACTGAGAAGAATAAATATCTGAGGTTCCCGACAGGTTTACGACTAAAAATTAAATATCAAGTATTTTAATTTAATATGAAAACCTATGCCGATGTTTTTGAGCATGCTTTCATGGTGTCTATTGATTATAAGGTGAAACATGATTCCTTCAGGGTTATCTCAGAAGCAGGAAGAGGTTGTTAATTTGAGAATAAGAGAAAGTGGGAGGAGGATGTGAAGAGGGATGGGGTGGTCCATGTTATCCTTTTCATCTATCTTCAGTTGCTGAATCAAGTGTAGGTTTAGTGGCATGTCATCAGTGTGGAAAGTAAGAAAACAATTGATTTGTGTGTTCATCACCGCCCCGATCTTGCCATGATTGCGGATCTTTGGGGAACATTTAGTAGTTTTTCATGGTGTCTCCCCAATGTCAACGGGTTACATGATATGTGGTTTCTAAGGCATGTCATCTCATCCATAACATTCCAAGGAAGTGGGATATCAGTTTGGTGGTCATAAGGGTAAGGATAGATCTTCATTTGGGCATTGTTATTTTAGGGTAGATCCACATGCTTGTGGTCATTTTCAGGATCAGGTAGAAATGAAGAATAATAATTCAGTGGCTAGAGCTCTAGTTTTATCAAATGTAGGGCCTATGATAATTCATGGTATCATTCATATTTCATAATCTTTAGATTATGATATATTTTCTTGTTGGTTCATTTGTGTCTTTTATGTATTCCCATATTGATGATGTGTTGATGTAGCCAACTGAGCTTATATTGTATACGATGGAGTTAGTAACGCTGTTTTTTAATATGTGAGAGAAGGGACTCATGGGTATTTATTTTCCACTCACAATGTTAGGGGTCGAGCTGGAGTTAGATTTCCTGGATTTTGAAATGGACCTCTTCGATGTAATCCTCGGTATGGATTGGATGATGCATTTTTAGGTGAACATCGATTTTTATAGGAAGTAGGTGAAATTTTTGGAACCTAATGGTAGTACCTAGGTGTATCATAGTGAATGGGATCTTCCATCGGGTTGTGCTAAACCTCCATTTTTGGAATTAGGTAGCCTTATGTAACAAATCTCATCACTCATGTTGGAGGATAAGGGTTGTAGTTACAGAGTTTAATTACCTCTTGTGGTGGATGAGTTCCCAAACGTTTTCTAGAGGACTTCCCTTGTTTTCCTCTAGATATGGATACAAAGTCCAATATTGATTTTTTTTCTAGAAACATATTTGATATCCCTTCCCTTGTATTGTATAAACCCCACTATGTTGAGGGAATTAATGGTATAAATAGACAATTTGGAATCCAAAGGATTCATTCACCCGAGTGTCTCTCCTTGGGATGCCCCGATTCTTCTTGAAAATGAGGCTGATGGATCTATCCATTTGTTCATAGAAAACCAAATGTTGAATAGCTTGATGAGTAAGAACATGTATCCATTTCCATACATTGATTGGTTTTTTTGACCAGATAAAGGGGGAAAGGTGGTTTTCTATGATTTAACAAATTTTTGGTTATCACCAAGTCAAATTTAGAGACGAGGATTTCCTGATAACATCTTTTTGACGTAGGTACAACCATTTTGAGTACTTTTTCATGACATTTAGGTTAGAAAATTCATGAAAATTGTTTTTGGAACTTTTAAATAGGGTACATCATCAATATCTGAATTCCATCATTATGGTGCTCATGGATGACATCCTGGTTTATTCTGGATATGAGGGGGAGCATGAGTGGCATTTTAGAATTAATTTAAGAACTCTTCAGGATAATCTACTATATGAAATGAATTATTAATGAAATATATGGATTAAGTAGTTATGGTTTCAGGGTCACGTGTTCTCGGAATGAGGATTTTTAGTGGGCCTAGAGAAAAACAATGTTGTTATATCATGGGAGCAGTTATGGAATTTATTTGAGATGATGATTTTGCTTGTCATTATAAGATATTAGAGGAAGTTCATTCAAAAATTATCATTAATTTCACTATCCCTAAACACATTACCTATAAATGGGTAAATATTGAATAGATATCCATATATCATGTGTCCTTTTAGGAACATAAGAGGTAGTTGAACACCACTCATATTTTGTTTTATCTTGAATATGGAATGGGATATGCGGTTTATTGTGATTCCTTAGTTATGGTTCTTGGATATGTGTTTATAAAGGATGATTAGGTGGTGGTTTATGGTTCCTTACAATTCTGACCACGAGAAACAAATTTCCCAACCCCTGACCAAGAGTTAAAAGAGGTCATTCAAGCCCTAAAGAACATGTTCCATTATCCTTTATATGATAAATATATTGTTTATTATGATCATATGATCATGTCCTATATTTTCCCCCAAAATCATTTAAACATAATGAAGGCCTGTTTGGTTGAGTATCAGTAGGGTTTTGACATTGATATAGTTTATACACTGGGTAATGGTAATTTTTTGGAAGATGGGTTGAGCTGAGAAGTCTCAGTGTATAAGATAAAGAGGTCCAATGATTATTGTACCTTTTTGGGGATATTTGATCAGATGCACTTGGAGACCAGGTATCACAGGGGAGGTGTGTTCTAGGGTAGTGTACAACCGAATCCTTCCTTCTTGGAATTTATTTAGTAGGAAAATCCAAATGATGAGTTGTTATAGTGATCTATGTATATTATTTGTGGCGGCCAGGAGTGTTGTGAGTGATCGTTAACTCCTAAGGGAGCCTTTTTTAGTGGTTGTTTCTAGTTTTTGGTTATAAAATATAGTGATGCATGATAGCCATAAATATCATTGGAACATTAATAATGGATCTACCAAAATGTTTTATGATGTGCACCAGTAGTTCTGGTGGTGAAGCATGAGATAAGATATAACTGACTCCATATTGCAGTTTTATATGGTCAGTAGGATAAAGAAGATCATCAAAGAACTTATAGATTTATTTGTCCCCAATATATTCCAACATGTAATTGGGATGATATTTCCTTGTACTTTATTGTTTATATACCGCATATGCCTTGGGGATTCAACTCCATTTGGGTAGATATTGAGGATTTCACTAAGTCAGGTTGTTTCATTTCGATCATATATTCCTCCAAAGTGGATGAGATGGGATAGTTGTTTGTTCCAGAAGTTATAAATATCTATGGTGCCTCATTGGATATTATTTAAAAAGGGACCCATGTTTCACCTCTTGGTTTTATGTAGGCCTTCAAAAGGTAACAGGGTTTCCAGTCAATTTTAGAATGAAATACCATCCTCAAACGGATGGTCAGATGGTGTTAGTGAAATATTTTTTTAGGATATGATTTGAGGATGTGATTTGGATTTTGGAGGTTCTAGGATATAAATTTAGAATAGGTATAGTTCATGTATATAAAAAGTTTCATATCTTTGATTCATATGGCTTCATGTGAGGTACTTTACAGTCGGTCGTGTTTGTCCCCTTTTTGTTGGGATTAGGTGGGTGAGACCTAGTTGTTTGGGCCTAGCCTTATGCAGTAATGATCTGAGAAAGATAATTTGATCTAGTAGTAGTTTCTAATAGGTCAGAGTCATTATAAGTAATATGATAACTAATTCTTTCGTGATTTAGAATTCTCTATGGGTGATCGAGTCTTCTTGAATGTTGCACACTGCTTAGGTCATCATAATTTAGGTAGGAAAGGGAAGCATTCAACAATGTATATTGGGCCTTTTAATATTACTAAGATAGTTGGTATGGTGGAATATTGGTTGGCCTTTTTTCATAGATATGATCAATTCATGATGTTTTACATGTTTTAAAATTGAAAAATCATAATTTGAATATGTTCCTTGTGTTGAAATGCATGGAGTAAGACATAGAGACAAATCTATTTGTGTTTTAATGGCCAATGTGGATTGTATATTTCCCAGATAAGGTGATTCACATGATTTTTTTTACATTGGTATAAGTTATTTAGAAACATGGTTGTGATTAACATGAGAATTTGGAGCAGTGGTCTCAGCTTCAAAATGAGTACCCATTTTTATTTTTTTAGATCAGGCCTCATGATGACTTTCTGGAGGTGGAAATATTTCATGGTGCGGAAATTTTTTGTTTTATAAATAACTAAAATTAATTTTTAAATGATTATATGATCAATAAAATAGTGAAAAGTACTTCATTATGTCTCTAAATATCATCCAAGACCAAGTTAGTTTACAAGAGTTATCAAATGACACATAATATTAATCTTAATAAATTCCATAAAATTTTAATCTTATGATTTATCCAAAATATGTTTGACAAAATTCATAGTCCAAAAATTAAGAATGTAGGTTACTAAATAAAAATTATATTCCCTCAATTATTTAATGTTTCTCTTAATGTTAAATTACAAATACGCGAATACCATGATAAAAAACTGTAATAAAAACATACATGATTTCAAAAATGAAAATATTTTATTTTCAAATATATTCCTTAAATCCAAACATGTATTAAACACTGTAAATGATAAAAAATCCATCAAATTAATAACAAATTTAATGGTAACCAAGATTATCCTATAAACCTATATTTATCAATATTATACCAACAAAGAAGACATATATATAGTTGTCACCCAAAAAATATTGTGTCTTCCAAAAAGATCAACTTTCTACTGAATCATAATTATCATTCATTAATTTATTAAATATACAGTCTCAAATCCGAAAATAAAATAATTTCATAACAATACTTATACATTTCATGATTTGTTAAACTTGAAAATAATATTCAAAATACTCCTATAAAATAAGTATTGAATCCATGAATAATATTGTTAATCATTATTATATAGAGGTTTAAATATAATATGCATTACCTTGATCTTTTAGCTTCATCTGGGGTGTTCCACTAGGTGCTTAATAAATTCATTAGCATAGTGCCCCATATCCTTATAGTTGTAACACTGAAAATAACATATTTATTTCTTCCCATTTAAATCATACTCATGGATTCCTTTCTCTCCACAATTATATTAAACTCTCATTCCATTTTACAATGTACTAGGGTGTTTCATTCCGAAATTATTAAATGGTATAAACTTTATTTTTCCTTTTTTCCATTTATCCATTATTTTATCCGACATTCAAATCTTTTAATTCTTTTTTCTGAGTCATAAGCATTGGAAAATTAATTCACTTTCTACATATTAAATGTTAATATATCCTCATATAATGATAATATTATATAGATGAGTTCCATTTGAAATATTCGTTTAATCACATCATGTAAATGATTATTCATGCTCTTTGGATTGGGTTCATTGGTATGGTTCACATTTCTTCTTCTTGGTTCAATTTATAAAAAATGGGATGCACTATAATAAGTCATTAAATTATGTATCATAATGTATAATCCAAAAAATAGTGAAATAATTAACATAAATTTGGAATTTTATTCCAGTATAATCACATAATCGTAAATATTGTTTCTTTATTAAAGTTTCCAAATAATAAAAATATTTTCACATCCTTCTTAATGGATTGTAATGAATATTTGAATTATCCTAAACATGTTCCCTTAGAGTGAAAAACTAGGTTTGGATCATCATTTATTTTCTTGTACCAGGTAATTATTGAGTCATTTTTTATAATTCATTTTGAAATTTATTACCCCAAGGTACATCTATTCGATAACCATGTCTAATTAAAGTATCTACAAAGGGATTTATTTCTAAAGAAAAATAATATTTTGTACATTACCAGTACATTATGATTTTTTTCTATACTCTTTCTCAATGTTTATCATAGGGTTACATTCCATAATCAATGTTTTTATAAATCTAGTTCCCAATATTTATAAGAAATTTCATCTGATACAAACTATAATTACCGTGACTCTATTATCTAGGTGTCATTGTCTACTCTATTACATTTCCATAGATACAAGGGTTAAAATTTTGAATGGACAATCTGTTTTGGTGATTTGGAGAATAATATAAATAGATGACACCCATTTTACTTGGGGAAATAAAATAAAAAACATCAAAATGTAAAACATTTAAAATTCTTGAATTCATTCCTAGAATTATTCTACATATCCAAGGAAATGGAAAAAATTATGTTTGACCTGAAATACTATGTAATGATTACCTACAGAGGAATATATCTTAATTTAGTAAAGAATAATCAATAAAAAAAATTAAATAACTAAACACGCACATAATTATACAATAACTTTACAGTAATGTTTAGATAACTCATAATCAATATGGGAATGTAGTATATGAAAACATGTTCTACTTAATCAATGAACTAGGAATGAAATGCATCAAGAGATAATTTAAATATGAAAATATTGTGGATAATAATAATTAGTAAATTCTAAAGGAATGAAATTATCATTTACTGGAGTTCATTATCTAAGGAAACATGATACCTCTAATTTCAATACCTTTCACATGGTAGTTTAACCATATAAATAAAAACCCATTTAATTAATCCAAAAAATTTGTCTCATAAGACCAGTTGACATATCGAGGGGAAATCTATAATTTATCCCCATCATAACTAAATTTACATAGAATTAATCATATATTGAATCATATATTTAATTTAAGAATAAATAATTCTTATCATGAAAAATAATTATTTTGTAAAGGATAATGATTTATCTGTATTTCCCCAGTTAATCGAATAATTTTGAAAGTAAAAAACTTTTTTAAAAAATTTAAAATTTATTAGAAAAAATAAAATCCATCATACATTAATATTAATATTTATGATAAATTTAGTTTCCAAAGAAAAATTATAACATTAAATAGATTTTATTCAATAGAAATTTAATAATCCCAAAATAAAGTGAGGTTGTACAATAAATTTCTCCACTTTGGTAACATTTAATTTATAAAAAATCAATGAATAAATTTGAAACTAAATTTTAATAATAATTAATACGTAATTATTTGTTTTATGCATTGAAAAAGATAAGGATATACACCACATATAAGTGAATAAGTTCATATTTACAAATATTTCTGAATGAAATTGAAATTGTGAAGAAATCCATTACCTCATGCTTTTCTTCAAATGGAAATGCATTAACCTCATATATGATGGTATCAATCACTTTATTTTTTTATAAAATAAGTATAATCCGATTTATATTATCATATATTATCCTATTATGAAATTTTACCACTCATTTGTTTGAAATATTTCTTTATTTTCATTATTACTAGTGTTAATTGACTTGTTTTCTCATCCATGTTTTCTCAAAAACGATAGGGTTATTGCTAGTAGGATATAAATACACACTATTACGAATAATAATAATTTTATAAACATCATATTTAAATTTTAGATGCATTATTTATGAAAATCTTAAATGATGGGTATGGAAAATGAATCGGATCACTTTGTGGAGATGGTAGATCTTCTGTACACATGATTGATGATATCAATTATTTAATGTGTGAGAGAGAAATTAATTGTAAAATATATTAATTTAAAATAATTCATATCATGTCATATACATAACATATATTCATTAAATATATCGATATTACCTCCCATGTAACTCATATGTGGAAAATGAATCACTTCGCTTTGCAAGATTATAGTCAGTCGTACACACGAGTGAAATATTCATATTTTAAACTGAATAGAAATTATGAATTTATATATGATATTATAATTCTATAAGTATAATTATATAATATATAATTCATATATACATTAAACCCAACATTATATTCTACCATGAGAGGTTTTGATGGAAAATTAGTTCCATCGGTTCGAAGGGCGGTAGTCCCGTGTACTAACTATTGACGATTTTATATCTCATTTGATAGAATAGGATATATATATATATATATATATGTTATTGAATTAACATAATAACATATAATTATATTGTATATTCTTTTATTCTATTATTTTGATGATTAAAAAAAATATTAAATAACATTCATAAGAAATAAAATAAAAACTATTTTTTATGAATGTTATAACATCTTTGGATAACCTCTTTATTTTAGAACAAAAAATCTTTCTAGGATGTATTAATGATCATTATACGGGATATTTGATTATTTTATGGGTCCAAGGAATTTATTTGGCATGACTTTGTGGATAATTGTTTTTGGAAGTGTGAATATGAGAGGAGAAGTGTGGCCTTTAATAATTGGGGGAGAGGTCACATTGAATTTTCGAAAGGATATCGTGATACCGTTGTTTTTATCATGAAAAAAATCATACATATTGGGGAATTATCGTTAATAGCAGATTATAGGGTATTTATATGGATATAAAATGGGTCTTGGAGATGTTTTATGTCATTTTAGTTGTTATATTCTTAATTTATCCCCTAGTAAACACATTTTTTCTTAACAAATGTAATTAATTTTTACTATTTTAATTATTATTTATGTTTAGAGTTTATGTTGAAACTATTTAGTAATATAAATTACTAACATTATAAATATGGAATCAATTTTTCTAAATCCAATTCATTGCACTGACAAAAATCTATTTAAAATTGGTTGTAGTCACGATGGAAGCATAATTTTCCAAAAATAAAATCTTCATAAGTGTATAATATTTTTATAAAGAACATTTATATAAAATATATTAAAATGAATAATATTAGTCAAATGTTATTATAATTTTACTAATTTTAAATTAAAATGATTTAAATTATTATTTAACATTTTATAAATTTAAATGAAAAGAAAATTTTCAATAAAAGTGATTATGCTTAACTACCCATCAAAAATTTAATATTTTTAGAAAATTCATAAAGTGTAACCCAAATTTTTTTTACATGAAGATTTTGACGAATAATTTTATTATCATAAATAAATTTTCCATAAGTGTTAAAATGTAATTTTCAATTACGTGTTCCAATCGATACTAATCAAAATTTCATAAAAATGCAGTTTTTCATAAACCATTTCTTCCTCCATTACATGGTTCTTACATTAATTATAATAAATGGATAATCATTCAATTTATTTGAATCTTATTAAAATCATATAATATAAATAATTTATTATTACTATTCATATTCCCTTATTAACAGTTGGTTATTATGGTAATGTTTATCTAGTAATTCTCTAAAAGAGTATTTTTTTTGTTCAATCCCGATGTGGTGCAAATTAAAATATATTGAAGATATTAAAATTATTTTAAAATAAATATATCTTAAAATCATGGATTATTACATTCTCTCCTAATATTAATGTTTTTTGTTATAAACACTATAAAATATTATTTTCCTCTTTAAGGAACTCTGTGTGTTAAATATTCTATGGTATAAGATACATTTAAGAATGACTTTATCAAGAAATATTTCTTGGTGGTTGTTTTGATGAGTAGTGAGTAACAACTCCTTAAAATTTTAAAACAGATGAATGTTTCCCTTATATGAAGATTGTTTTTAGTATATTCCATATATTTACTAAATTTTATTGGGGACCTTGAGAGTAAAATTTATATATTTTATATAAGATTGATTCCAGGTTTATAAGGAGATTTGTATCCATGACAATTTAAAAGTTATGAGAATGTTGTTTATTTTGTTGTGAAAATTGTGATATATGTTGATGAAAATAATTTTAACCATGAAGAATGGAGTGATAAGTAGTGATAGTTGAAAAAGAGATATGATGATTCACCTCATAATTCTTCATGTAACCCCAAAATACTCCAAATACGGTAAAATACATTTCTAGGAATTTTTTATGAGAACTATATGTTACCAACACTATGGTAAGTTTGGTCATATGACTCATGTATATATTGAAAACTGTCCTCAAAATTCATAGAATAGTGTAACATATTTCAATCTAATGGTGACCTTTTTTAATTACAATCTGTTCTCACATTATGATAATGTGTATTTAAAGATAGTCAATTAGGTGGAAATGATAATGTTATAAATTAAAAATACGTGGAAAATAATTTTCCTATACTAATGTTGATGTTGAACCATCCAATTAATTGTTTAAAGGTGATTTACTTGTTAATTTAAATGATAATTTATCCCTATTTGAACATGGATGGTAATATTCCATTATTTATGAGAAATTAATTTGTAAAATTGGAATATAATATCATAAAAATAAGATGGATCGTTTGGTGAAAACTCTCAATGGAAATATTATACCAAACATGATATATAGAAATATTTACACTTCTATTAGTGGTATTTTCATTACTTTAAATCTTGATAAAATTCTCATAGATGGTTTTGATAATTTTTTATATGGATTGGATTTCATCTAATATCGCAAAGTCAGATTGAAAATCCAATAAAGATTTCTTCAATGTTTTCAAACACTTGATAACCTACCATTAAGGTGGGAAATGTAATGCCTCGACCCCAATTACCCATAATTTTTGCATTATTACATAGCATTCACATGATACAAGAACTCATGTCCCAAAAGAATGATCAGTTTAGTAGAATTGGAAGTACTAGATACATACATAAGTTTTGCATTACATAATGAAATAAAAAACAACACTGTGTACCCTATGAACACTCTTTTATACCTTAGCCAATTCCTACAGGATAAACATAATATACATCTTCACATATTTGAAAAATTAAAACATATGAAGGGGTGAGCTCAAATGCTCAGTAAAGAAAACCATATAGCCGAAACTATCATACATAAGAATAAACATTTAAGGAAATGTATAAGTTTAGATCACAATCCTTTTAATCTTAACCTTCAGCATAATATAACAAAGATAATTCCAATAATGCCATTTAAATATTCACATGTAAACTCTTCAAGTCAAATAATCACATGTAATATCAATAGCCAATTTCATAATGAGGGAATGAATAATGTTAGACATTCTCAAAAATCTTGTTAAGGCCTCAGCCACGACGTCTAAAAATAATTTAGGCCTCGGCCAAAACTATAAATCATATTAGGAAAGGCCTCATCCAATTCCACTTCTAATTGACTCATGACACCAAGTGATGAATTGAGGAGCTATAGCAGGATCCACCTATCACTTACTATGTCCAATGCATTCCTCATATTAAAAGGATTAAACATAACATAAACATTAATATAAAAACAAGCATAAGAAATGTCAATAAATTTCCCATAAACCATGAATGGTATAAAAATAACACATCCACAGTAAAACATATCAAAAATCATTCAAAACAGTATGAAAGAGTTTTATCATAAAAAATCGACCTCTATCAAGAATAATATCCGTTAAAGGATGTTGGCATAGTTGAAAATGATCAGTAAAAATCTTCGAGAGAAATATACATTTTTCATGAAAACATTTAAAAGTCTCACTATTTATCAGGAAGATGTTTAAAATATATTTTTGAATACAAGTGTCCCATGACACTTTGAAAAATTTAAAAGGAATGTTAATTTTAAAAGATTAATTTCCATATAAATAAAACCTTAAATCCATTTTTAAAACATGAATATTAGTCAGATAAATTTAGAAGAATAAATTTTAAAAACATTCAAAATGTTATTTTAGTTAGAGTTCCTAACTATATGAGAGATAATGGAATACAAATAATTGAGGTAATAAAAACATTATAATATTATTAGAATAAAGTTATTCATGAAATAAAATGACTAAGTACATTTTATTCACCAAATAAAAGTGAATTGGATCATAGCAACAAAAAAGTATCCAGGGAAGGTAAGTTGAGATTAATTCCATTATAATGATCGTATACCTATGTTAAACATAAATCAATGAAATATCTATGAGTGAAAAATATAAATACACTCAATATGATTGGATATTCAGTGTAAATAAACCATAGTACATTCACACATATTCTATTAAAAATAATACCAATGACTTGGATGTTTAACTCAATGAATTGAAATTGAGTTAAAATTACACGTATCAATATTATATCAATGACGTTAGAATTTATAAATTGAGTGATTATGTGTATAAAATGTATATCCACATAAAGGGGAGTTGAAATAACTATATAATTAAATAAATAGTGATTTCCCACATAATCTTTGAGTGAAGTAATCAATGAAGTTTGCGTAAAACTGACTTAGGGGAAATTGAAATTTGAAATTCCCTTACAGATTCGGTAACTTACGAAACATACACACCATTGAAGAAGGATAATACAATGATGATGTAAATAGCCCTAAATTAATGTATGTTACTCACATAATACCATTATGGTCAGTACATACACCACAGAAAATGTAATAGTGGAAAATTTAGTATGAATCTTAGAGGAATAAAAGTGAGATGAAAACCCATTACCATGTACTTTTCCTTGGTCAAGGGTCTGTTAACCTCTTATATAATAGTTAAATCATGGTTTTAAAATTATAAAAGAACTATAAACCAAAATATGATATCATATATGATCCTATAATATTTCTTGTTAATAATATTTTATTTGTATCATCGTTTCGGGTGTTAACTGATCTATTTTCCTTTATATGCATGGTTATGTAAGCCATGTTTGTTATGGATAGGATTTATTTTACTCATATCCAGAATGATATTAAGTTCTTAAATAATATTTTTAATCGTTAAATGAAAATTATTCTAGATGGATAATGATGGAGAATGTATCTCATTGCATTCTTGGAGACGGTAATCAGTACGTACGCACGAGCGACAATCTCATTTCATTGATGGTGAAATAATATATGATTGAATGTTATATTATATATACATCATCATAAACATGTTACATTTATTATTTACATAAATTATACATCATTATTATACCATTATTAATAATTAAGTGTTTGAATAACAAATTACACCACGACGTGGAGGCGGTATGTCGTACGTACGCACGTATGTTGACTTCGTCATTCATATGATTGATAGAATAATTAATATGGTTGTAAAATTTTTATAATAACATCACAATATATATAATATAATTTAGTTATTTTTTTATAATGGAAACAACAATGAAATAGGAAGTTGAAGGAGAAATGAACTAGAAAGAGGTGATGAAATATTTACCTCTACTTCGGGTTTGTCTTATTGATTTGATCAAAAGGCCTACATAGGTTGGCTTTATGAGAAAAGGAAGGCCTCTAGGATAAAGAGAGGAATGTTGGGAGGATATATGGCTGGGATTCGCCAAACCAAATGGTTTTGGAGGTGTGAATATGAAAGAAGGGGAAGTGCCCTTTTATAAGAGGGTTGAGGGTCAGCTTAGGAAAAACATGACATATTATTTTATAATAAAATCATTTGTTGTTTATAATGGATTAAAAATTATTTATTTCCAGGATAAGGTGGGTATGGGTTGAAACCCTCTCATGAAATTGGTTTTAGACAGGATTTGGTCACTCTATTAACCTTACCATTTAGATTTAAATCTTAGTTAAATAGAGTGATATTTACCACGTTTCATTGAATTTTTGTTATATATGGTTAATAAACATACTATAACAAGACAAGAAAACCCTATGTGGTTAATTATTAATATATATATCCATATATAAGTCCACTAGAAGAATCTTATATTTTTAGCAATATAATATCAATCAATAATATAATATTTTTTTAAAAAAACTTAACTATTTCAATTTTGACACTATTTAGAATTTGGGTTTTTTGATTATCATTAAAACATGATTACTTAGAAAAAAAGTTATTTAATCAACCCTAACATGTACTATTAACCTAGAAAATAATTTTAATTCATCAAAAATCTCAAATTATCTTTATTTGGATATTTATAATATCAATTATTTTAATCGTTCGTTAATAATGTAATTGATGCATCATCATTGTTTCCAAAATAAATTAAATTATATAATGTGAAAAATTTTTAAATAAAATAACACTAAGTAAGAAATAGTTTTATCTTTCTAATGAATATTTAAAGTTGAATTTATATTGTGTGTAACCCTATATTAAAAACATTTTAGTTATTAAACTTTGAATTTAAATCTTTTAACTATTCTTTAAATAAAATAATAATAAATGTCATAATCTAATCTATGTGGACCAAAGAAGTTTATATTTTATTCCTAAGGTTGTTTTTGGTCGAATTATTCTTATCCAATAGAATTACGACATGTGTTACGGTAATTATGATATCATTTTTACCTTTAATTACCCTACTTACTTTTAACAATGGTAAATAAAATTCAAAATTTACTATTCATCAAAACAAATATCATCTTATTGAACCACATTTTACTTACTAACATTAACTGTGTCTCTCATATTTTTGAAATTCAACTCATAGAAGCGGTAAAATTATGTTTTCTGCAAATTTGCAAATGCTCATAGGAGGTGGGTAAAAGATGAAAAAACGTTCAATAAAATGTTATACATCTAATTTTTTTATAAAATCACTCCAATGAATTAAATTTAACTTATATAGGTATTATATATCTATATTGACTTAAAATAAATTTAAATAAAAATTTGGTTTTAAACTATAACACAATGTTTTTCACTATTCATCAAAACATGAATGTTTTCAGAAAAATTACAAAATTTTACCCTAAGCTAGTTTTGATATTCCGAATTCAAAAGTTAATTCTATTTTACCAAATTCAAAACATATAAGTTTTATTAATAAATTTAAAATTAATTCCTATTGTCCAAACCAAAAAGCCGGTTTTCTAAAAGTAAAAACTATCAAACGATTGATATGTGTTTATGTCAAATTTAAATGTGAAATTACTTATAATGACTTATATTGTATTAAATGATAAAAATATAATATAATTGTACTTATAAACCATTAAAATAAATAATTTCACAATATAAATTATTTCTATTAAAAAAGTTGTTTTCAATTAAAATTTAGTATTTTTCAGTATTAATCAAAATAAAAGTTATCAGAAAAGTACCAAACAATTTATCGAAAATAAATTTTTATGTCCCGATTCTAAAGAAGTATTTAATTTCATTAAATGGAATATATAAAAGTGTAAAATATTGGTCTTAAAAAAGGGTTTTCCATTAAAATGGTGTAAAATTTCATTTTTTAAGAATACTTATTTTATCTAAAAAAATTAATTTGTTCTTTTATTATGTCTAAGAAATAGATAATATGAATTCTAAAATTATATCGAGTATATAAAATTCAAAATTCAGTTAATACTATTCATCACCGCTTTTGAACGGCTAGTTTGGCAAGTCGTGGTGTGCTTGAACTCGGTGTTGCTTGTAGCGCAAGCTATTTCATTACTTTAAAGAAAATAACTTACTATGAAATATTGGGGTGTTACACTATTCCCCCATTCTGGAAATTCCATCATTTCAAGTTTGAAATTGGCCTTGGAATCATTATTGAAAGTCCCACATCAGAAAACAAGTCAATAAAACTATCACATTACAAGAAATAACGAGAAGTACAAAAGTCACCCGAGATAACCCCTAATTGGAATCCAGGTAGGAAGTCATGGATAGAGATGATAGAATAAGTGTCATGTTTTGATGGAGAGTGATAAAAACATGATCAGGAGAAAATAAAAAACAAGAAAACTACATACTTGTGATGGGATAAACAGTCATTAGTTTCCCAATAGGAAAGGTAAATAGAAAATAATTTTTTGTTTTAAGATTCATTTCTTAAAATAGATTAATTTATTTATTAGATTGACTATGAACATAAAGAGATATACTGGAATTTTACATAGAGTTTTATCATTTAATAAACATCTACCAGTAACTCATATTTTTTTTTCAAACGATGAGTATTCAAGATGACTTGGTCACACCAGAAGCACTAGAATCAACATCCAGAGAATCACATTATCACAAAGTATAAACTATATATTTCCCTTGTCTTTAGAGATTAAGTAAAACCAAAATGCTTAGAACAAGATCATATGATCCCCAAAAGGATAAACCATTAGAGAAAGAAATACTAATCTTAATTTATAAAATTAAATCAATAATACCCAAATTTCAAAAAATACCATTCAATAAACAATTTTCCTTAAAATCATTTAATATAATCCAAAATAATATTGAAAAAAAACATATAAGATTTTGATTACATAGTCTATGATGTTTAATTATATCTCCAAATATCATCGACTACTCTTAAAGACACATACTTAAAAGTAATAAATATAATCGCATATTATCTATGATAGGTTAATAATTTCCATAAATAACCCAAATCACTATAAACCCCCAATAAAAACATAGATAAGAATACACCATTACTCCTCAAATAAAATCCCATATTATTCTATTTTCCTCAGGCATATAGTATTCCAAACTGAGTGAACGTCTTCCAAAATTAAATTTATCTCATAATCACAAAATAATTTTCATATAGTTAGGATATCCATTTGATAAGGAATAAGATCCATAATCAACATATTATTAATCAATAAAATCATTTGACTAAGAATAATTATTCACACTAACCATGGGCTTTACGTAGTCTTGTTGTAGGTGATAAATCCAAATCGCACTGTGGTTGTGGTTTCGATTTCCGAATCTTCATCTGATGTGACAGGTTGTCACACGGTCTGCATGTTGTCCTTTTTCAATAACTATAATTTATAATGTTACCAAAATGAGTTGAATTCCTCAAAATAACTATAATATAATTTAACCACAAATTTTATCTCATACCTCACATTTTCATCCCTAAAATTAAGAACCTATTATTGCCTCAAAATAAAGGATCATATAAACCCAAATGGTTCTTTATTACAGTATCCACAGAAGAAAATACAATTCTTCCTCATATATAATTTTCACATAACAAACTACATGGTTACACATACAAGAGACTAGTCTTCCAAAGTAATACCATAAATTTAAACATTTCTCCATCCAATTATTTCAATATAGGTTCTCCCATGACTTAGAGGTTATTCAATTGGATAGGGCATTGACTCAGGTAATGCCAATGTCCCTTACATTTACAGCAAATGACTATAAATGGATTATTAGGTTCATTTTTATTTTCTTCCATAGTTAACTTCATTTTCCCCGGAAATTTTTTACTCTATGTCCTTCGTTCCCACACATAAAGTATTTCTTGTTTCCATTGAGACACTTTACTAGGTGTCTCTATCCATATTTCCTGCATGATAGAAATAGAGCTTTCTTTTCTCCATGGCCTCCACTACTAGAGCTCTAATCATTCACCACCTTTCTCTTTTTTGTTGAATTTTGTAGTTAGTTAATATATATGTTTTTGATCATATTTTTGGAAAATTGATTCGACATGAACACGATATCTATTACCCCTATCAAAATTCTATTCCGTTCTTCATTTACACCCATGTCCCACCTTGTACGTCATCATCAAGTTACTATAACTTCCTTGGAATCCAGCCATTGTATAACATAAGAAACCATAGTGTGAGTCATAAAATCATTTAGAGAATATCATAACACCTTATTTTCAATCTAAAACACCTTAGGAATAAAAAAGGTTATTTAGTCTCATATTAAATTAAAATCCATAAAATTGGTTTGTAATGAAAATGTGAATTATCTTATGAAAGTCCACTAGGAGATTTGAAACCAGGTGTGTATCAAGGCCTGTTGTTGTGTACCTAGATACCCTGGGCCAAGACAGAAACTCCTGTTAATATTTTTCACTCCTAGTTACATCTATTCCAGATCTAGATCTACCTGCTCGTATCCAGACATGGATGTATTGCTTGGAAAATCCACATAATATTTACATTACTAATATTTTTGTAGTTTCTTCTATAATAATCCTCAATTTCTATGATAGGGTAGTGTTATCTAATCATAGTTTTTCTAAATCTAGCTTCCAAGGGTTGTTATAAACTTTCTATGATACCAAATGTAATTCCCCATCCCCAATTACATAGAATCAGGGCATTATTACCTAACATTGGCATGATACAATGAATCATGTCCTGAATGACCGATCAGTTTAGTAGCCATGTAAGTACTAGATAAAAATATAAGTTTTACATTACATCATGAAATAAAAAAACAACATTGTGTACCCTTTTAACACTTATATTCCTTTGCTTATTCCTCTAGGATAAATGTAATATAATTCATCACATCCTAGGAAAAATAAAACATAATAAGGGGGTGATCTCAAATGCTCAGTTAGGATAAAAATATAGCAGAAACTTTCATAAATAAGAATTAACATTTATGGCAATATATAAGACTAGAACACAAACCTTTTAAACTTAAAATTTAGCATTATATGGAAAAAATAAATCAAATAATGACTTCTACTTATTCACAAGGATATTATACATGTCAAATAGTCATATGTAATATTAATTACCAATTTCATAATGATATAATTCATTATTCCAAATATTCTGAAACATGTTGTCAAGGCCTCGACCAAGACGTCTAAAAATGATTTACGACTCAAACAAAACCATATATTTAATTGGGAAAGGCCTTGGCCAATTCCACTTCTAATTGTCTCATGAGACCTACCGCTACATCGAGGAGTTGTAGTGGGATCCACTTGTCACATACTAAGTCTAATGCCTTACTCATATGTAATGTTTTAAAAATAACATAAACATTCATATTAAAAATAGCGCATGAAATGTCAATACATTATCCATAAACCATGAATGGAATAAAAATAACACATCTCCAGTCAAAAGTATCAAAAAACCTTCAATGCAGTATTAATGATTTGTATCATAATAAATCAACTGCAATCAAGAATAATATCCTGTAAAAAATGTTGACATAGTTGAAAATGATCAGTAAAAATCTTTGAGGGATGTTTACCTTTTTCATGAAAACATTTAAAAGTATCACTATTTAACAAGAAGCTATTTAAAATAGATTTTTGAATCAAATATTCCCACATGAAATTTGAATCATTTAAAAGTAATTTCAATTTTAAAACATTTATGTACATATAAATAAAACCTTTAAACCATTTTTAAAACATACATATTAATGAGAAAGATTTAGAAGAATAAATTTTTAAAACATTTAAAATGATATTTTAGTTAGAGATCCAAACCAAATGATAGAATATTGAATACAAATTATTCAAGTAATAAAAAATTTATAATATTATGAGAATAAAGGTATTCATGTTATACTATGTCAAAGTACATTATATAAACCAAATAAAAGTGAATTGGCGCATAACAACAAAGAAGTCTCAATGGAATGTATTTTGAGATGAATTCTTTTATAAAGACCATATCATAATTTTATGGATAAATCAATTACATAACTATGTCTGAACCATTTAAATACACTCCATATGATTGGATATTCAATTTAAATCAATCAGATGACATTCACACATATTCCTGTAAAAACAACCCTAATGACTTGGCTATTTAATTCAATGAATAGAATTTGAGTAAAAATTACATCTATCAAGTTTATATCGATGACTTGAGAATTTATCAATGTTGTGATTATGTTTATAAAAATTATATCCACACAAAGGGGAGTGGAAATTAATATATAATTAAATAAATATTTATTTCAAACATAATCTTGGACTAAAGTATTCTATGAAGTTTGCGTAAAATCATCTGAGGGGAAATTGAAAATTAAAATTCCATTACTAATTCGGTAACATAAGAAACATAGACCCCATTATAGATGGATCATCTGATGATGATGTAAATACCCATAAATTAAATTATATTACTCAGACAATAAAATCATCGGTAGTACATACACTTCACAAAAGTTAATAGTGGAAAATATAGTATGAATCTCACGGGAATAAAAGTGAGATGAAAACCCCTTACCTTGTACTTTTCCATGTAAAAGGGTATGTTATCCTCATTTATAATAGTTAAATAATTGTTATTAGATTATACAATAACTATATACATAAATATAATATCATATATGATCCTCTAATATTGCTAGTTAATAATATTCTAGTAGTATCATCGTTTCAGGTGTTAATTGATCTGTTTTCCTTTATATTCCTGGTTACGTAATCCAGGTTTGTTATGGATACAATGTATTTTATTCATATCCAGAATGATATTAGGTTATTAAACATTATTTGTAATCATAAAATGAAAATTATTCTTGAAGGATTATGATGGGGAATGATTCTCACCGCGTTCATGGAGACTGTAATCCGTACGTATGCATGAGCGACAATATCATTATATAGATAGTGAAATAGAATATATTTGAATGTTTTAACATGTATACAAAATCATTAACATGTAATATTTATTATTCACATTAATTATACATCATTATTATACCCATACAAATGATGAAGTGTTTTAATAACAAACTACACCACGATGTGGATTCGATAAGTAGTACATACACACGTATGGTGACTTTGTCATTAAAATGAAGGATTGAATAATTAATATGGTTATACCATTTTTTTAATATTATCAGAATATATAGAATACATTGGAGTTATTATTTTATAATGGAAACAACAAAGAAAGAGGAAGTGGAAGAAGAAAAGAACTTGAAAGAGGTGATGAAATATTTACCTCTTCTTCAGGTTCTTCCTTTTGACTTGATCAAAATGGATCTGTAGGTATGATTTCTAACCAAAGGATGGACTCTCGGATGATGGGAGGATAGCTGGAAGGATAACTAGGTCGGGTTTGGGAAATCCAAATGGCTTTGGTGGTGTCAATTTGAGAGAAGGGGAAGTTCTCTTTTATATGAGGGGTGAGGGTCACTTTAGAAAAATCTTGAAATATTATTTTATAATAAAATCATTTTCAGTTTCTAATGGATCCAAAATGATTTATTTCAGGGCTAAGGTGGGTATGGGTTTCAAACCTCTCAACCAGTAGGTTGTAGACAGGTTTAGGTCACCATATTAACCCTATCATTTAGCTTTTACTCTTAGCTAAATAGTGTGACATTTTCCATGTATCATTATATTTTTATATTATATTTTCAATAACCCTACAATAACAAGACAAGAGAACCCAATGTGGTTCATTATTAATATATATAACTTTATCTAAGTCCTTTGGTCATTCTTTATATTTTTATGAATATTATATCAATTAATAATATATTATTTGATTTAAAAACTCAATTATGTAAATTTTGACACTATGTACTATTTGTTTTTTTCGAAATCATAAATGCATGATTAAATCCAAAAAAAAAATAATTAATTAACCCTGACATGGAATATTAACCTAAAAAATAAGTGGAATTGATCAAAAATCTCAACTTACATTTATTTGGATATTTATAACGTCAATTATTTTAATATTCCATTAATAAGGTAATTACTGCATCGTCATTGTGTCATAAATAAATTAAATTATATAATGTCTATAAATTATAAATATAATACCATTATGTTGGAAATATTTTTATCTTTCTAATAAATATTTATTGTCGAATTTATATTGTGTGTAACCCTATATTAGAAATGGTTTAGTTATTAATCACTGAATTTAACTCTTTTAACTCATCTTTAAATAAAATAATAATAAATGTACTAAACTAATCCAAGTGAAAAAAGAGATTAATATTTTATTCCTAAGGTTTTTTTGGTTGAATTATACTTATCCAATAGAATTAGAACATGTGTTAGTGTAATTATGATATCATTTTTACCCTTAATTAAACTATTTACTTTTAACCGTGGTAAAAAAAATCAATAGTTACTATTGACCCAATATTATTTTTATCCTATTGAACCACATTATACATACTGATATTGTCCTTGTATCTCAGATTTTGGAAATTCAATTTACAGAAGCGATAGAATTATGTTTTATGAAAATTTTCAAATGCTTCTAAGAGGGGGGTAAAAAATGGTAAAAAGTTCGATAATACTTTATACATCTAATTTTATTATAAAATTACACCAATTAATTACATTTAACTTATAAAGGTTTTATATATCTATTTCGACTTAAAATAAATTTAAATAAATTATATAATTATTTAAACAAAATGTCAGTTTAATACTATAACGTAATGTTTTTCATTATTCATCAAAAATTGAATGTTTTCCGAAAAATACCAAAAATTTACCTTAAGTTAAATTTTATATTTTGAATTCAAAAATGATTTCTATTTTACCAAATTCAAAACAAAGAAGTTTCATTAATTAATTTAAAATTAATTCCTGTTGTCAAAACTGAAAAGTGGGGTTTTTAAAAGTAATAACTACCCAAAGATTGATATGTGTTTATGTCAAATTTAAATGTGAAATTACTTACAATGAAATATGTTGTATTAAATGATAAAATTATAATCTAATTATACTTTCAAACCAATCAAATACATAATTATACAATATAAATTAATTCTATTAAAAAAGCTGTTTTCAATTAAAATTTAGTATTTTTCAGTATTCAACAATATATGAATGTTATCAGAAAAGTACCAAAATTAATCCAAAATAAATTTTTATGTCCCGATTCTGAAGAAGAATTTAATTTCACTAAATTTAATATATTGTTTTGGGGTTTCCTGTCTCGAAATTCCCAACAGTTCCGTATCCGATGACGCATGGACCTGCTTTCCAAAGTCAAGTGTTCGCTGGATGGTCTGACCAGTGACTCTTAAGAACTCTCATTGGTCAAGAGGATGGGAATTCAAGCTCATCGCACCCTTTTGGGGGGAATTATTTCCTGTTTCGGGACTCTCTTAATGATTTAAGACATATTCATATGTTCGCGAATCTTTGGTTTATACCCAAACATAGTATCCACGGATTTAACCCTGGTGGGAAATGGTCAACTGGACACAGGGGGTTCAGAATCATTTAGGACTGAGCTTTACCATCCCTCGTTGGATTAATGACCCCGTGGAGTCGGAACTCATTGAGGCGACACTGGGATTGTCGTGGTCAACTGATGTGAAGATAGTCGGATCGACCGGTTGTATGGCTTGAACCTCATGGGGGCTTCCTAAGTACCCTGCCTAGGGGACAGGGATCAAAGTCCACATAGTTAGAATGTGGAGCGTCGGAGAACTGACGTGGAGTAGGACCCGAGGGTCCATTGGTGATCGGGCTTGAACCTCATAGTGGCTTCCTACGTATCCTTGTGTTAGCTTATAAAAGTCCTCCAAGTTTGCATTAGCTTGGGACTTACACTCTGAGGCAAGACAGAATGATGGATTGGGGATTACACTCTGAAGAGGCCCATGGTGATGGATTGGGGCTTACACTCTGAGGAGGCCCAGAATTATGGATTGGGGCTTACACTCTGAGGAGGCCCATAAGAGGATTTCATGTTCAATTCTTACTCTAAGCCCACATGAGTCATGCTCGGTGTGAGAAACAAGAGGCAGTAGGGACCAAGGGATCATGTCACGAAAGGTGCATCCGTGAGAAGTGGAGTGGGTCTTAAGCATGAGGGTGGCCCATTATGTTGGGGCTTACTCCGGGTTGGATGCTCATGGAGAAAAAGCACAGCGGGAGAGGGAAAGGGGGTGCTCCTGGGCCCATCTTCTCCCTTGCAGTGCATGAGGGCTTCCTTCTGATGGGTATTTTTCTACCACTGAGGAGCCCTGAACAAGTGGAGGGGAAGACAGGGGACTCCTGAGCTCAGACTCCACATTACCGTGGGAATGTGAACCCAGTAATGCTTCGGGAATCTACTCAAGGGTTGGGGGAAACCCTTCTCCTATACTTACTGTGGGTATGTGAACTCAAAACGGCACACTGATGCATCTGAGGGTTACACCACACGGATCTGGTGGCTCTATTGGAGACCTCGGCACAGGGCCAATGTGTAGGCCAGTGAAGGAGTCACGGAAGATCAAGATGGATCGGGAGGATCTTATGTGGCTCGGGGAATGGGAACTCTAAAGGATTTGACAGACCACACATGGGAATGGGTGGTGGCGCCCTTTGCCTAGGAAAGTGCTACGTGGCTAGAGAGTCTATCCGCGAGCTAGGATGGACTACGGAATCAGAGGCCCTCCTCAAAACAAGAGGGTCTGCGGACTGGTTGGCATCCCGCAAACCAAGAGGGTTCACAGCTTTGGGATCAGCCCGCATACAAGGTTGGTATGCGGAGGGTTCCACATGAGCAGCGGTGGCCAAGGTTGGCGTCGGTCGAGGGTTCGTCGGTCGAGGCTTCGCCCGCATAAGGAGGTTCTACGCGGCGCGACGGATCAGAAAAGAGGCATAAACTCCATGATCCGTGGGGATTTAATCCGAAGAGGGGATATTGTTCACGGTCATCTCTTTTTATGTTATTTTAATTCCACGGTTCACCAAATTATTATGAGTTTTCGGTTCCTTATTAGTTCATTCCTTGGTTCATACCTACGCTGGTTCGCGAACTGGATCCATTGAAATCCTAAGCCTTTCTTCGAAATCCTTCAACCCAAATCAGATTGATCTCCTCTCTGTTCCATTTCTCCAAATCTGAATCCTCTCCTCCTTTCCCCCTCGGTCTTTTTTTATAGAGTGGGGAATGAGATTTATCTATGGTCATCCAGCACCTTTTGCAGATGCCCATGACCGATAACCCGGTTTATGGGTGACTTGGTCAATCTGTAATTCGTGGTGGGCATTGATCGCTTCCCCCCCCCCCACGAACCGAAGGAGGGGAGTGTTTCGCGGCCACGGAGGGTTCCGCCTCCATTTCGCGAAGGACAGTGGAGACAGTTCGGGCCGGCTGACACAACTCGCAGATGGGGAAGTTCATGACGGTGAACCGGATTAGAACACGCCCTACTTTGCACCTGCTGAGGATCTCCGCCTCCATTTCGTGAATGACGACGGTCCGCAGAGGAGGGGATGCTTTGTGGAACTGACCGTGCGTCTTCAACATTAGACCAGTCCGCGGACCTGTTCCTCCTTCGCCATCCTTGAATATTTTCCTCATTTTCCAAATCCTTTTGAGATGAAATTGGACAGAATCACCCTTGAGTAAACGGGGATCACCATTATACATTGCGGATGTTTCAGGACCCTACAAATTCCCCCCATTGGAATGGGTTTTGATCGGAACAAAGAGGAGGCTATTCCGATGCATAGTGGTCATGAAACTCAGGTAGTTTGCAGTTGAGAGGTGGACCTGGTGGGGGACCACGCCTATAAATAAGGGGGGCCCTTCACTTGTCATTTACCCAATTTTTCCGCAAACCAGCTGCTACTTCCATGAACCATTTCTCATTCGCATCATTCTTCATCTGTGGATCAACGTCCCAACCGTGAACTAACACTTTTAATTAATTAAAAAGTAAGTTACGATGGGCCGCGTAGGAAGTCGCTTCGGGGTTTTGGTGCTACACGGATTCGATGCTTTACAGTTTTGATGCTTTGTGGTTTCGATGATCCGTGGACTAAAATCTCTTGAACATTTAAAATTTCTAAGTCTTCCGAACTTAACCACATAAATTCAGGATTGAAATTCCTCTGTGCAACCTGGTCCATGGTTTCCTGGCTAACGCTCCGTGGGCCAGGGTTTCACGGACTACTTTCATGAAGGGCTGGTTCGGGGGATGCTATCATCGTGAAACATCCTTTGAGGCCTCCTCACAGACATTTCAATGAAAGCTCCTCAGCCATATATTTGGTATTTTTGCGCGAAAAATTTTTATTCTGGACTAACCGCTTGTTGAATCTCATCCTGCAGGGAGAAGATATGGTTCCCCCTCGTTCTGCACCGAGGCCTGCTACAGAGCCTCTCCCAATTGGTTTAGGGAGGCTTTTAGATATGATTCGCAGAGCGGAGAACATCCAAGAGGACCCTAGTTAGTCCATCATTCCCGACGATGGTGTCTTGAAAGACTTTCTCCCTTTTGAGTTCCTGGATTATCCACTATCAAATAGGCTTGCACTTTATGGCTTTGGTCTTTAGGATGATGTCCCTATCCCCCTACATTCTCAGGTCTTCCTTCTCCTTTCATGGAATCATCGTCCATGTGTATTCATGAGAACCTTACGAAATCGGGGGATATGGTTTCCGACTCTAACAAGAAAGACACCTTTATTTTGAGAGGCTCTGTTTGGACACAAAGTGATCAGCACGACCGAAACTTTTCTTCGGATGCTATCATCAAGAGTTACCCTTCTATTATCAACCTTGCTAGAGTAGATCACGATGTGGGGTGGGTTACTAGGTTGGATCTTCGGTCTGGAGGGCTCTTCTCAAATGATTGGGCCTGGGCTTTCTGGGTCCATCATCACTGTCGGGAGTCTCTCGAATCACTAGAAGCAGTCAATTTATACATCGTAGTGTGGGCTTCCCAATTTTCTATTTAAAAACCATCCATGGTCTTGCAAGACCTAATCAGTCACTGGTGTTAAAGCATTAATACTTTACACCTTTCCCATGGAGAAGTTGGCTTTAGTCTGTGGGATATCAATCAATTGGGAGGAGTCCCTGTTATCGGTGAAATGTATGACAAATTTCTGCCTGCCCCTGACTCACGGGACGACGTCAAACAAGTGCCTTTATTGTCGAGAGATCTGTTGGTTATGGCAGAGCAATCACTGGGTTAGGCCTTGTGTGCCCGCTCTCTTATTCCCTATAGTACCCGGATAGGGTTATTTCTGAACACCACTGGTCATGTTCCAAAGATCAAGCGCCACTAGACTCATCCTTATCAACAGTCGCAAACCTCCCTGGGTTCCTACTAGGCAGTTCTGGAGTTGGGTGACTTCCTTTCACAGGGTTACGAGGTGTGCCCCGGTGTGCCGCCTATGATCTTGCTGGCAGGTTTGTTTGCTATGTTCCGGAGTGGGTGGCTATCCCCTTCTCAAGATACTAATCGCGGTGTTTGGGCTTGCACCCTGATGATGGCAGTTGAGATGGCACAGGTCCGCCTAGAGAATTGGGACGTGCCCACATCAGATAGTATTTATGAACTACTAGGTCACATGGAGAAGGTCAGTTTACCCTCCCACCTAGGTGGGCCATTTCAATTTTTGTCTGGCTGGGTAGTGGATCATTGTCAATGTTATGAGTATCATCACAACACAGTCATCCCGCTCCCTACTTTTTGGCCTAACCTGCTTAATATAGCTGGAGTTCGCTTGAAATCCCATAGCCCTGGTGAAGTCCTCGTGCTTCTGAGTGACATTTCCAGTTTGATTTCACTCCCTACCCCACCCCTTCTGGCGTCTTAGTTGACAACTGCTGGGGGATCCTGGTGGAGTGTTCTTACATGATCTCTCTACGGGATGGATTTCTGTCTATGCGGATCGACGGGGTTTTTCTGTACGATTTGTATGTCCCGTATCGTTTTAATCTCTAGTTTTGGTGCATGCATGTCCTAGTTTCCCTTCCCCCTCCTTAGGCTCAAGGACTGCACCTAGCCATACTTCGTCAATGGTGGCTGATGCTGAAAAGGGAGGGATCTGACATGAGCATTCACATGCCTGTTGTGGGGGCGGTCGGCGTCTTTTCCATAATGTATGCAAAGTTGTGGGAAAAATAATATCCCGATGGGATCATAGGGAAAGTCGTCCGGTAGGTTCACAGATCAGGAGGTACTACGGCTGTTGTGTCTACCGCACCTTCCTCATCAGCTCTAAGGGAGGATCGACTGATGGCTCATCGATCAAAGTGAATCAGGGGATTATCCTATCACATTCCTACTGTGGCAGAACTTCAGACGGGTTCATCCTTCTTGGATGTGGATGATGTGACCCTGTGGTTTCGGGTCCCAACGAGGCAATCCCAGAAGTTTTTCCAGTTGATACTGGGCTTAGAAACTTGCTCCCCAAGCCTGAACCAGGGTTAGAGTCTCTAGACTATCCATCTTCGGAACCAACTTCTAGTGATCACATGACTGCTCTGGTTTCAATGCCAGATTTCATTCCCGTGCTATCCGGCGGGGATACCAAAGATCGTCATGCCATGGTGGACCACCAGGAGGTTCACAGGTGGTCTTAGCCTCATATTTGCGAGATTTTTTCCGAAACTCCTCTAGCTGAGATGACAACTAAGACCGAAGCACTTTGACAACTCTTCCTGGGTTTTGGTTTAGGTGGATTTGACTTTCGGCAGTTCCGTTGTCTTTCTTGCCAAGTTGTCATGGCCCTTGAGGAAGCTGCCACTTTTGAAGGCAAACTTGCTCACTTTGTTTCCACTCATTGTGGGACCCGAACCCTAGAGGAAGCCACGATATAGCTCCATCAGCTAATATCACAAGAGGAAATCTCTCGAGACTAGGCTACCGTCCTATCCTCCGAGTTGTATGAATCTGTTGAACGGTTAGTGATGCTAAGGAATCAGTTGTCAGTTGTGACCAGTCATCTCGAAGACACAAGAAAAGGAATCAACGATCTCCAAACAACAGTAGAGTTTACTCGTCTGGTGGCCGAGTTTAAAGCTAGAGATAAGGCCATGTTGGAATTGTCTTGCAACAACCTCCGCCGCTCGGTCACTGATCTAGTGGAGTGAGCGAGTAAGTCTCGTTTATGACTATCAGAGCCACTCTTAGACCCTCTATTTTACTTACCCCTCACCCCTTTTTTTCGAGGGAGAGACCCCAGTTTGTGGACGTCCTCCCTTTTTGTTCGAGTGAAATAAAGTCCTTGTCAATCACTTATTGCTTTGAAATTATATTTTTACTAGAACATTTGTTGTGTAAATAAAAATTCACTAAATCAGAATTAATCATAACTCAGGAATAGAAGCTCTAACTGTTTCCTAGACCATGGGGTCCAGTGAGGATACTTTGACTATTGCTAGGGATTTGTAGAAAATCCCTACAATCGTTTTTGTATCTTCTTTTAATACCTTGATTTTTCTTGGGCTCATTTAGTGTGAACCATGAAGGTATGACCTGACTTATGCTTAGGTCGCCCTTTTCAGGTTTTCGGCTTAACAGGCCTTGTTCCTTTTTCTGTGAGGGGTTTAAAGTCTTGCTGACAAGACTATCATTAATAAGGTTTTAGGTTGAACATCTTCGACCAAATATGGTGGGGCAAGGGCCCCAAGGGGGTTTGGTTGATTAAAAGATGTCTCAGTTTCCTTCAGATGCATTTAGAGTGAGTGTGTTTAAATTTAAACGACATTTATGGCGTGTCTCAAGGCATGGGAGACGCGTCGGCATACAGAGGTGGTAGGAGCATTAACATAAGGAAACTGTGCCTTTAGTATACTATCTAGGGGCGATCAATATGCAGAGCCACTGAGGTCATGATATTCATAGTCGTGCAAAGGTTTCCTCAAGTCAATGAATCTCCATTTTTGATGGCCATAAGAATTCATGAAAGTTCGGATTATGGAAACCACCATGGGTGGCTTGGAAAATTATGAAAACCACCGAGGCTGGCTTGGAAAGGGTTTGTGGCATTTGAAAGGTTTTGAGGAAATCTGTATCAATCATGAGTGTGGAATCATGTTTCATGTCCTACGGATTTATCTACCATAAAGGACGGTTGGGGCTTGGCGTAGTTTAAAGTCATGCAGCTGGGACATCATCTGGAGTGGAACGGATTCTCCGGGTCCTCAGTAATCTTGTCAGAGACATTCCACAATATTTAGGCAGGGTTGTGAAAGAGGATGGTAAACTAGAACTCAGAGGGTTTCCGAATCCCGTGATAGACATGGGGGCTTGTTGGACAAGAGGCGAACAATGAGAAGCATTGCCTAAGGAAATCCTTCCTTTGGTAGATGGGCTAGGGGAGATACTAATGTAGAGCCGCAGAGTGCATGGTATGCATATTCATGAAAATGTATCCTTAGGTCAATTATTTTATTCCCCTGATAGCCAAGCTACTTCAGAGAAGATGAGATTTGGGACCACGAGGGGTGGCTTTTGAGAGTCCGGTTTTTTTATTACAGAGTTTGGTTTATGATGAGAGGGTGCCTAGATACGGGGGAAACATCTAGACTAAACTTCAAGAGAAAGGGTGAAGCAATCCATTCTTATGCATGTGTGAGATGGTGGCTTGTGTTGGTGTTACCCGTGCACTGATGGATAGAGAAAAACCTTTGTTCCTTACTAAACCTATGGCGGGTATGACCGTGCGGTTTAGCGTCATGCGGTAAAGACGAAGAGAATTATTAAAGGATGTTGTGCAGTTTAACATCATGCAACGAGGAGGAGGTGAATTTTTCTTTCCTTTTCCAATGCTGTACAATTTAACGTTATGCAGCAAGGATGATTGACTGTGCAGTTTAAGGTCGTGTGGTAAGGTCATAGTTAAAAAGGCCTCTCTTGATTAGAATTTAACTGGGCCCGAATATCCATGCATATCCAAGATGTGGAGGGGGGGTTGATGATGTAAGTCATAGTTCCGGGGCTTCTTGGATCAGGAGAGATGTCACGGAGGATCTGAGGCCGGTAAGCGTACAGAGCTAGGGAGAGTATCAACCAAAAGAAATCTTTCCTTTGATGGACGGGCCAGGGGCTATCAATATGCAGATCCACTGAGGGCATGGTATGCATAGTCAGGAATAGGTGTCTCCAGGTCGATGACTTTCCACTTTCGATGGACTTGAATGGTTATGAAGATCCACAATTGTCCGGGCCACAAAGTCTGTCATTAGGGAAGGAAATGTGTGAAAATGTCGGGCATACTTGGCCCTGGTTGCTGTTAAAGATGAGAGATCTCCCTGCCCTGATTTACTTTGCATGTGGGGGCATACGTTTACTCCATCCAGTTCAACGTCGTGCGGTAAGGACGAGGTACTCCTAGTTTAGTGGTCATAGAGCTCAGACCATTGGGTGACTATTACTGCAGTCACTTGAAGGATAACTGAGTCAATATGTTCTGATATACATGGAACAAGATGGGGGATGAAGTTTGTAAACTACAAATTCGAGTTTTCCCGGATCAGGAGGTGTGGTGTGGGGGCTCTGAGGCCGGTAAGAGTATAGAACTTGGAAGAGTACCGCCCGAGGAAATCTTACATTTGATGGAAGAGCCTGGGGCTATCATTATGAATAGCCGCTGAGGGCATGGTATGCAAAGTCGTACAAAGGTGTCCCCAGGTCGATAACTTCCCACTTCTTAATGGCCATGAATGGTTTCGAGAATCCGTGCTTGATCACAATGCAGAGTTCGGCATGTGGGGATAATGGTGTCCGAGTATACAAGAAACATCATCACTTCAATTGTCTATTAAGTCAATGTATCCTAGTCCTGGATTGATGTGCAAGTCGCTATGTGAACCACTAGAAGACACATAGGCTAGCCAGATATGGATACCCTGGCAACACATGGATGTGAAAAGGGGAATGAACTTGTAAACCACTATTCCATAAATTTTTGGATCGGGAGATGTGATACGGGGGCTCTGAGGCCGGTATGCATATGGATCTAGGAAGAGTGTTAGCCGAGGAAATATTTCCTTTGGTAGACGGGCAAGGGGCTATCAATACGTATAGCCGTTGAGGGCTCGGTATGCATAGTCATGAAAAGGTGTCCACGGGTCAATGACTTTCCACTTCTGATGGCCATGAGTGGTTATGAAGATCCATAATTATCCGGCTCATGTAGTCTGATGTTTGGATAGGATTCATCCAAACGTGCAAGGAGTATCTCTATCTCGTATCGGCATGTGTCTTGGGTGGGTCACGACAAAGTTCGTGCAGTTTAACATCATGCAGTGAGGATGAAGTCCATGCAGTATAACGTCAGGCGGTAAAGATGAAGTCCATGTAGTTTAACATCATGTGGTAAGGAAGAAGTCCGTGCAGTTTAACATTGTGTGGAGAGGATGAAAAAATACACCTCATGCATGTCTAGCCCATGCATGGGGAAAAGGGAGAATTTTTAAATCTTTCTATCCATGCAGTTTTACACCCTGCAGTAAGGACGAGAAGTACACCACATGCCTGACTGTTCTGTACAAGGGGGGGGGAAGGGAATTTTTAACTTTTGTTCAGGGGACTAGTCCAGGACGCGGAACCCTAGCGTTACTTGGTATCCTTCTAGGGAAGGAATAAATCCGCACATAGTTCTCTGGAAGAAGTACACCCCGTGTAGGGCTAGTCCGTACACGGGGGAAGGGGACATTGCCTAAATTCTATTTTATTTCATTTTGAGGTGGCTTGGCTTGGATGGGGAACCCTGGAATCACTACGTATTCTGCGAGGACAAGAATCAAGCCATACATAGGTCTCTGAAAGAAGTACTCCTCGTGCAGGTCTGGTCCGTACATGGGGGAAGGGGAAATTGTCTAATTTTTATATTATTTCATTTGGGGGTGGCTGGTCAAGGATGGGGAACCCTGGTGTCACTACATATCCTATGAGGGAAGGAATCATGCCATACATAGTTCTCTGAAACAATTATACCCCGTCTAGGTCTGGTCCGTACACGGGGGAGAGGGCAATTTTATTTTTTATTATCCGTGCAGTTTAACGTCATATGGTGAGGATGAAAGATACACCCCGTGCAGGTTTGGTCCATACACGTGGGGAAGAAGGAATTTTTAACTTTTATTTGGGAGTGGATGGGCCATGATAGGGGATGCTGTCGTCACTACGTATCCTACGAGGGCAAGAATCAAGTCGTACATTGTTCTCTAAAATCGGTGCAGTTTAACGTCATGCGGTAAGGACGAGGAATACACCCCGTGCAGGTCTGTTCTGTGCACGGGGGCAGAAGGTATTTTTAACTTTTTTTATCTGTGCAGTTTAACGTCGTGTGGTAAGGACGAAAGCCATACATTTTAACATCATGTGGTTTGGACGAGGGGTATTATTCGATTCTGTGCAGTTTAATGTAGTGCGGCAAGGATGAACTCCACGCAGTTTAACGTCATGCGGGGAGGACGAACTCCATGTAGTTTAACATCATGTGGTGAGGAAGGGGGATATTATTAGATTCCGTGCAGTTTAATGTCGTATGGTAAGGACATACTCCACACAGTATAACGTCATGCAGTGAGGACTAACTCCATGCAGTTTAACATCATGCGGCGAGGACGGTATGTTCTTAGTTTAAGTTCATAGTGTTTGGACCATTGGGTGCTTTGTAGTTTATCGTCATGCAGCTCAGACGAAGAATAGTACACCTTTAGTTATTATGTGAAATACTTCTTCAGGAATATCTCATTTGTAGGAGCAATTTTAAATTTTCCATCCATGGAGATCAGTGTATATAATCCGTTGGAGTAGACCTTGTGTACAACGTATGGTCCCTCCCACTTGGGCTCTAGATTTGTAGGCTTCTTGTCGGGTATCATTGGGGTCCAGAGGATCAACACTAATTCTCCTTCCATGAAATATCAAAGGCGAACCTTTTTGTAGATGGCTCATGCGATTCGGTTCTGGTATAGCTCCAGATGGTACAAAGTGTGAAACCGCTTCTCGTCTAGCTGTTCCAATTCACCTAGCCACTTTTCTTACTGCTCATCATTGGATAATTTATCATAGATGGAAACATGGAGTGAGGGAAGTTGGAGTTAAATGGGTAGGACTGCCTCTGCGTCGTACACCAATGAGTACGGGGTATCCTGAGTACCGGTGCAGATTGTGGTTCGATAATCCCACAATGCATGAAGGAGTTTATCCGACCTTGACTTCTTATCTTTGTCCACCATTTTCTGGAGAACATTGGATAGGGTCTTGTTGAAAGCCTCTATCTTTCCGTTGGTCGTTGCATGGTAGCGGGATGAGTGGTTAGCCATGTTACCATACTTGTGGTATAGTTTCTCCAATTCAGCAGAGCAGAATTTGGTGCTGTTGTCCATCAGTATGGAATGAGGGACACCAAATCTGGTGAGGATATTGGTCTTCACAAAGCTGACAATTTTTCTTGCCCCAACGTCCTTGAGGGGTATGGCTTCTGCCCATTTGGAAAAGAAGTCGGTTTCCATGAGGATATACTACAGGTGTTTGGCCGTGGCGGGAGGATACTGTGCCATGACATCCATTCCCCAGACGGAAAAAGGCCAAGAGCACTTGGCTTGATGAAGTAACTCTAGGGGTTGGTTTATGAAGTTGGCATGAATCTGGCATGAGTGGAATTTTGTGGTAAAATGCTCGCAGTCTTGTGCCACTATGGGCCATTAGTACCCAAGCCTTCAAACCTGATGCGAAATCTTGGTCCCCAGTTGATGTGCTCCACACACTCTGGCATGTACATCAGTCATGACGACGACAGTTTCTTCTTCATCAATGCATCTGAGGAGAACTCCATCGAGGCCTTGTTTGTAGAGGACATCATGCTGACCCGCGCCACCATATAGGATAAAGTGGATTTCCCTTCTCCGTATTTTCTCTCGTTCAGCCCTATCGGATGGATGTTCTCCCTGCTGAAGGCAGTTTGCAATGGGGGGCATCCATCTGGTGGTTGGATTATATGGCTCAATGATAGTACTAACATCATGTATTTCTTCCGTCTTGGTCTGAACAAATGGAAATACCATTAAATGGTGAGAAATACTGATAATCGTTTCATCCCGGCCTGGGTCAGCTAGGGATGTGGCAGCGTTGGCTAATGCATCAGCCTGAGCATTCTGAGACAGGGGAATATAGGTCAATGTTGGTTTTGTGGAGAATTCCGCCATTAAACCTCGGACATGGTCAAACAGGGGTATTAGCTCCTCCTTTTTAATATCATAGTCACCATTGACTTTATTGATGACCAGTTCTGAGTCAACTTTTACATTAAGGTGTTGGACATGTGCCTGGAGTGCGAGTTCCATGATTGCAATGAGAGCTCGATATTCCGCTTCATTGTTCGTACATCCTTCTGATAGGAGTAAGGAATATGGAAAGACTTCATCTTTTGGGGACACGAGTTTTATTCCCAAACCCACTTTTTTTGAGTATGGGATCCCCCATCCTCCTTCCGGTTGGGCTTCGGGATGCGCCGTTGAAGTACATTTCCCACGCTGGGAACTCCACTTGAACCGAGAAGATGTCTTCATCAGGTAGCTCAACATCTGGTGAAGTGGTCCCTATCAGAGGGTTCTCTTCCAGAAATTCTTCCAATTCCTGGCCCTTGATGGATTTCTGAGGCACGAAAAATATGTCAAAGTATTACAAGATGACCGCCCATCGGGATAGGCGTTTGGTTAGCATCGGGTTGCTGAGGATGTAATTGAGAGGGATACTCCATGAGATCAAATATACTTCATGATGTTGTAGATAATGTTTCAAATTTTGAACCGCAAAGATCAAGGCCTCCCAACTCCTCACAATATTTGGGTATCGAGTCTCAACATCAATCATGGTTCTAATGAGGTAATAGAGACTATTTTCACTGCCCATGTCATTCTTTTGTGCGAGGAAAGAACCCAGTGATTTCTTTAAGGATGTCATGTACAAGATGAGAGGACTTCCTTCAACTGGCGGCATTAGCACTGATGGGCTTAAAAGGTACATCTTCAAGTTGTCGAACGCCTCTTGGCAGTCATCGGTCCATTGGTACGTGACCCCCTTCTTCATTAACCAGGTGAAGGGAAAACATTTTCCTACCAGGTTGGCTATGAACCGCCTAATATAGGCTAGGTGTCCTTGGAATCCCCTAAACTCAGTGAGGTTGCGGGGAGGTTGCAGGCCAAGGATAGGCATTGTCTTTCAGGGTCGACTTCAATGCCACGATGGCATACGACGAAGCCAAGGAATTTCATTGAGGTAACCTCGAAGGCACATTTCAAGGGGTTCATCTTTAAGATATGCTATCGGAGTTTGTTGAAGACGGTCTCAATGTCTGACAGGTGATCCGAGCACTGTCTAGACTTGACCACCAGGTCATCTACTTAAAATTCAATGAATTTCCCTAGGAACGGTTTAAATATATGATGCATGGCATGCTGATACGTGGCGCCGACGTTCTTGAGACCAAATGGCTTGACACTGTAACAGAATACCCCTTGAGGGGCCCTGAAGGAAGTTGCTTCTTCGTCTTCTCGGTCCATCTTGATTTGATTATATCCATAATAGTCTTCCATGAAGGATAGAGCCTCGTACCCTATCGTCACATTGATTAATAATTCGATGATCGGGACTAGGAAATCATCTTTTGGACATTGCCGATTGAGTTCTCTAAAGTCAACGCAGACACGAATTTTTCCATTCTTTTTCTTGACAAGGACGATGTTGGCCAACAAAATAGGGTATTGGACCTCCCGAATGAATCCTGATTTAGTTAGCTTATCGAATTTAGACTCTATTTTGGAGTCATGTGAGGGATGTGTCCTTTTGGAGGCCTGTTTATAGACCTGGTGGTCTTCTAGAAGACTCATGAGATGCGTTGCCACTTCGGGATCGAGTCCCGACATTTCTGTGTAATTCCAAGAAACGATCTCTATATTTCCATAGTAAATAGGTAAATACCTCGTGCTCCTCAGGGGACATGTCATCACTAATGAGAGTAGGCCTCAGATTTTCCTCGGTACTGAGGTTTATTTACCTGAGCTCATCCCCCGTGGTGGAGATTCCCTCCTCAAATGCACGAGGTGCATCCCTGAGATCTTTCCCCTCTTCTTCTCCCAAGTCCTCATCTTCTTGATCTGACGAGGAGATAGCTTCTGGTCTAAGCCTTTGAGGGTTTCAGGGAGAGGCATTGTGGGCATCCTCGCTTGAGTATTCGTCCCCAAATCGAGGGTTGGAGTACATTCCCACATTTTCGTGCTTGGCCATCGTGGCTGAAGTCATGAGGACATTCGAATGCATTTACGTTCTTCAAGTTGTACTCTCAACATGGTTGATGGGCAGGACATAATACTAGCAAAGTGGCCTGAGGGGGTCATTAGGAACCATTTCCAGGCCATTTGGAGCGGGGATACAGTCAACACCATGGACCAAAGGCTTTTTTCTTTTTCTCATAGAACCCAGTGTCAGTGTAATGTGACTCAAAGAGCTCAAAAGGGGCCTTGTCGGCGTGCAACATTACACTATGTCCATTGATGCAGTACTTGATACACTAGTGGTAGGATGAAGGAATGACCATGTGCTTATGGATCCATGGCCTTCCCAGTAGGGAATTGAATGTTGTGCTCTACCGGACTACCATGAATTCCGTGTAGGCTACCAGGACAATAAAATGGGTCTTCAGCTTAATTTGTCCCATTGGTTTCATTTTACTCTTGTCGTAACCCAACAGAGTTGTGGCCGAGGGAATTAGGTCATCCTCACTATATCCAAACTTACGGAGTGTCCGTAGGGGATGTAGGTTAACTCTAGAGACATTTTCTATAAAGACATTCTAGATCTCAATAAAATTCAGTGTGCTAGAAACATATAGTGGTCTAATCTTTCCTTGCATGATGGAATCTTCATATTGATTGGTGAAGGAAATCACTGCATTACATTTAGCCGGGTCAGTCTCCATCCGGTAAATTTCGGCGATAGCTACCTCATATTGAAACTCCTGGGGGGTGATCGAAGCTTCTAAATGCACCTTTCTATGGTCTGTTGACAGACTTAGGGCATCGAGGATTGACAGCTTGGCTGGTACCGATGCCAGTTGCATAAGGATATCGTATTTCTACTCCAGCGGCTGATGCTTCTTCGTTGGAGGGAGAGTCTTAGCGGGTGCTTTAGGGGATGGATCATTTAACGAGGTAGGACCGGCTGCATGGTTAGATATCAATGGAGTTCCCTTTTTTTGAGGACTTGGACCATTCGGTCTATTTGCTCTCACTAAGCGGCCAGAAACTTATTCCTCCTCTGGTGGGTATCACAGATAAACAGGGCCAAAGTGGCTGCTTGTGGAGGTGGAGGGGCATTCTTTCTCCTGCTGAGTCCGTTTAAGGGCTCTCCCATGGGTTTCATTGATACTAACGGTTTGGGCCAGGTTCCAACCGTAGGGTTGGTTTCGTCCATGGCTGCACCTCCCCTGGTTTCTCCTACCTCTGTGATTCCTCCTCCCGGCTCCTCATATAGAGAACTCGGGTTCGTAACCATACCCCTCGTCAGGGAATGATTCCATAATATGGATGGAGTTAATAAAACCAAAGATTGACCCTTCATCCTCTGATAGTTCAACCTGGTCGGTGGTCCCTGATGGTGTCGTTTGGTGGGTCGGTGGCCATGGCGCCAAATTTGAGGGCATATAATCCTGCAAGGTCGAGACTAACTTTGGCCTCGTCACAGACTGCTCCTCTTACTATTGTTTCCTCCGTCTTCGATTATGCCCGGATGACGGGCTTGTGGAGGGTTGTGAGGTCGATACTGTCGGCTCTGCAGATTGATGGGCTATTGGTGGAATCACTGGCTGCTGTAGTTGAGCTCGAAGTATGCCCTGGGCTTAGTTGATAGTCTTCGGAGTCATCAAGTTGTCAAATTTCTACCCCTGTTTACTGGTGACTTTCTTCCACCCCTCCTCGTTGTCATAGTCGCTGGTAGAGATACATGCCCCATGTACTGGGGGTGGTCCTAGCTCGACTGTCCGGAGTCTACCATCCTCTCCAAGAGGTCTTTGAAGACGAAGCATTCTAAGATACTGTGTCCCAACATCCGATGGTAGGGGCAGTAATCTGGCATGTCATCGCGGTCAACCTCTTCAGGTTTCCTCAGATCCAGGAGGCGGAGCAAGTTCCAGTTCATGGTAGCAATGAAGTTGCTACAGACTTGATCGTCTCGGAATGAGTATAATTTTTGTCTTCGTTCCTCAAACTGGTTTTTCTTTGGTCCTCGATGATCATCCCATTTAGGTGGATGTGGCTACTGATATGCAGGAGGCCCTTGATGATTTGGTGGAAACCTGAGCGGTGGAGCGGGCACAGGGGCCGGCATGAGTGTGACAGTGGATGCTTCAGCTCTAGGGGCTCTTTTCTCGGGAGCCTTCGAGGCTATTCGGGACTCCAAATTATTCCACTGCAGGGGGTCCTCAATTATCTGGGAAATGGGAGAGAGATTGCGGATGCCAGTGGTGCACTCCACTGGTATGAGCAGTGTTCACAGCTCATCTTGAATATTATTGATGCATATCGCTAGCATCTCATCTTGAGGCATTGGACTGTTCTGGGAATAGGTCATAATTTTCCATCTGGCAATGAAATATGAGACACTCTCATTCTCCCTATGCTTGAAGTTCATGAGATCGATGACCGTTGTTTTAGGCAACGTTGTGTTGAAGTGGAATAGGAACTACTGTTGAAGGTCTTCCCAGCTCTTTATTGACTGGGTTGGCAGACTCGTATACTGGATGAAGGAAGATACTTGCAAGGTACATATGGAACATCTGAGTTTTACTACTTCTTGTTGATCTAGAGTTCCCTTCATTGGGTCACAATAGGATGTGTAGTGCATCAAATTATGTTTTAGATCGCGCGATCCATTGAAGATAAGGAATACAGGGCTCCCAAAATTGGGTGGAGGCGGTGTGTTGCTCACCCAATCCCGGTAGTGTTTCTTCTTTGGATGTATCAGAGTGTATCGCCCTTCCATTGCTTCCAATCAAGCGGTTAGTGCCTCGATAGTGTTGGTGAGACCCTGGTTTACATCCTGTTGTGCCCGATCCTGGGCAGGCGTAGCTCGAGGCATTTCCTGAGGATCTGGATTGGCCGGCATCCGTGGTGCATGTACCATTTGTGTCACCTTCGTAGGGTTCAGGCGTACTCACTCCGGTTGCTTCTTGAGTGGAGGGAAGTCTTGGTATTCATCCAAATCTACGTTTAGGTAGTAGGATTGGCCGAGATCCTTTTTTGACGGGAGCCCTGACCGTGTTTCATTTTCTGGGGAAAACCTTAGTCTTGGAGGTTCACTTACTGGCAGTGCATGATGTGGCTCCTCCTGGGATGAACTTTCAGTAAGGTGGTTCCTCTGGAGTAGCTTGGTGTTATGCCGCCTCAATTATTTCATATCCTCTTCCTGTCGAGTCAATATCTCTTCAAGAATTAGTGGCTCATCATTGTTGATAGAAGGAGGTGGGTTAAGGGTAATCGGTCCTTTATTCTTATCCTTGTTGGAAGCTTGCAAGGTAGGAAGGGGAGGGTTTTCTGGAAGGACCACCATATTTAGGGAGGCCCTCTGGTTCCAGGTGTGCAAAACTGGTGGTTCGTTGTGAGTCACAGCCTGACCGGAACCATCGTCACCCGATCCCTCTTGATTTGCAGTATCTATAGTGTCACCTGTGGGGTTAAACTCTATGATGTTCATATATTCATATCGTGGGGGCAGAGAAGATGTCACCTTCCACTTGGGAAGAGGATCCCCAAGTCTTCTGCTGGCCTTCCCCTTCGTGACTTGGGGTTTCCCTCAGACTTCTTGACGCAGGGTGACGCAGAAGGGTTCTTTCATGGGACCATATGGTGCACCTTCCTCTTAGAGGGGATGATGATTCAAATGATGGGATAGGACAAGAACCTCCTATTTTGATTTTCATCCCTAGAGAAGAGAATACTGACTCTTGTGGGGGAGGTTGTTGTTGAGGGGGTAATAATTCCCCCATCCTTGAGGGCGGGGGTTGGCTCTGTTCCTTGAACATCGAGTCTCTTCCCAGTTTTATTGATCTTACAGGTGAATTTTTTGTTAAAAATGCCCCCATCCCTGCAGGATGGGGTTGAACCAAGATTGCGGTAGTGGATGCGGCTATTGCTACCTGCCTGATCTTGTGTGGCCCCATTCGGGGGGGAACTAGGTTTAGTGTCGAGTTCTTCTGTGAATCAATCCCTTCCGAGGAGGCAGGCAAAGATTTCTGATTGGCCTCTCTTAGGTGAGAGGCCTGTTATATGCTCTCAGGGGCCTGATTTAGTAGTTCTTGAATGTCTTGTTCCCATCGGGCCTGAATCTTCTGGGACTTACTCAAGGCCTGACTCGGTTGGGTGTGTTGCCTTTCCTGAACTGGGAGACCACTTGATTTCTGTCTTGATGTGATTATGTTGTAAGAATCCATGCTGAACAGGTTGTTTTGGGCGGGGAGGGGAGTGAAATACAGAGCTCCATGTTCTCCCCATCCCCTGATATGGACTCTTGTCAGAGCATCACCAATGAGGCAGCGCAGCTTGTGCAGCGCACGAAGGCAGGCTATCTCCATGTTTCCTTTATGCCTCTCGGGTCACTGTTGTCGTGAAGAAGGAAGAGCTTCCAGGTCAATGTGACGCAAGAGGTCCCCTATTGTCTTGATGTGGTCTACATACCCATATTAGGGTAGGAATGTTGATTTCAGTCAGCGGAGAGTTGTCCATTTATTATGGAGGATGCCATGCACGCATTCTTCCGACAACTATATAGGTTTGTCGAACCGAGAGGTGGTCGTAGGCCAAAACATAACTGGTTTATCATCCCTGTCTAGTCATTTCCTCAGGTGTAGCATATCGGCATACTCCTCCACTAGTGACTCCACTACCTGGTTGACCCAACTGAGATGGTCACTACCAATGTGGTCAGACGCAGTTGGACCGATAGGTGCTGAATCCTTATGTGGGTGATTCCGAGGTGTTTCAGAGGACTAATGAGGCCCTGGACCATCACCTGATTGTAGAAGGATGTCATTGGTGACTAACTGGGAATCTGACATGCTTGATCCTGTCCTTATGAGTGCCTCGGCATATGAGGGCTTTTCGGTGCTTCATTTGGCTGGAGGATGACCATCCCGTCGATATGATATGTCATCGTGGGGAGGACCTCCGTAGTTGCAGGCGTAATGGCGAGGAATACCATTACTACTTAATGCTTCACTTCATAGTGGAATTTTGCAGTGCACACCCTAGGGAGGACCTCCAATGCATGTTGCAGCAAGGGGAGGACCTTCTGGCTACGTAGCGTCGTTTCGGGGGGGACCTTCACAACAACTGCCATCAGGGTGAGGATGACCATCATGGATTGACGTTTGATGTGCATCATGGGGAGGACCTTCAAGAAACACATCAACAAGTGAAGGACCTTCTTGTTTCTTAGGAATAATGCGATGAGGACCTTTGCAATGGAGGCCGTGGTGGCGGGGACTACCATCACAGCTGCTGCAATGGAGAGGACTACCATTACTACTACCACATGGAGAATATTCACGGGATACATCCTGGGGAGGGCCTCCAGAATGTACTACAACAAGGGGAGGGAATTCTCGTTGCTTGACGTCTCTACTGGGAGGACCTCCGTTATCAGGGTGGAGAAGACTGACACTATGATCTGATGCCCAGCTCCGCGGAGTTTTGTTGCAGCGTGACCACTGGGGCGGACCATCAGGGTAGGATACGACAAGAGGAGTACCTTTTTGTTGTGATGAGACGTCAATGTGGGGAGGGCCTCTGCAGTTGCGACTATGATAGCGAGGACTACTGTCATAATCTATGGTCCCACTGCATGAAGATTGTTTGCAGCGTATACCCCGGGGTTAACCTTCAGGTTGAACCGCAACAAGTGGAGGACCATCTTGCTGCTCGATCTTCTAGACACGTGGAGGGTTTCCGTGACTCGAATCAAAAGAGGATCTCTCTTGATTGATCATTATATGCCCATGGGGGAGGCCCCCATGGGTGCTCAAGGGAGGAACATTAGAGATGCTGGTAGAAACATTGTGGGGAGGACCTTCGCAACTTCTACTGCCACTCCCACAGTATGGTAATGGATGGTCAGGGTTATGAGCCTTTGATATATGCATAGTGGCATTAGGAACCCCATCTTCCAGCAGAGTGGAGTCATGAACTCCCTCTTTATTTTCCGACCGCCTTTGGCGCGTTCAGGGTGGTCTTTTGCGGGCAGTGGGGGAAATCTTCTCTTGACAACGGCCTTCACCTTTGGGTCGATGGAGAATCCACTATGATGGACCGGTGTCCCCCAGTTGGAACGAGTGAAGCTGCTCGATCTGGTTTCCCTTACATCATGGAATATGGCCGGCGACCCTCCTGGGAAGAAGTAGGGATACCGATATGCACCGAGGCTATTATCTCATATCTCAGATGAGTCGCCCCAATTGGGGAGATGGGCTCACGGGCCCGAGTCCATGCTGTTACCACTAACGAAATTACATTCTGGAAAGTCTGCATGAAATGATCTAGGATTGATACCTACTCCTCCATCATTTCCAGGATATGAGAGAGACATATTTGGTTGGAACAGGTATGAAGTTTAATTCTGGTATTGGAGTAGAAATATCATGTTCTGGTCCTCTGGTGGTTAGTGGGTACTGACAATTCTCTTGTGATGGGGCATGTGAACGAATCTACCCCTATACTGGGATACACCAGTTTATCTCTCCTTCTTCCTCCACATCGGGATGGCATACATTACTTGCATCCACAGGGAGCTGGTCCTGCATATATTGGTATCCCACCGTATCATGTCGGTGGCCTTTGTTGGCGGGGAGACGCGCCCTCCTATTAATTTCTGCCACATCTGGCTGGAGGGATTTGTTTATCTCCACCACATAAGGATGGTGGGCGTTAGAAGCATATGCTAGGAGCTGGTCCTGCATGCACCGGGTTGCCACCACGTGAAGCTTCTGGGCTTCAGGACCCTAGGAAGGGAGAGGTGCCTACCAGGTAAATGCCATCCTGTGTGAGTGACGGGATTGATGGAGCTCGACAGGGATGCGCTCCAGCTTGTATGATGCCGCAATTTCTGGATGACAGGCTTGGGAGGAGCGAACACTTGTAGGTTCATGTTCGTGGTACGTCTCCATGGCTGGGCAGTGGAGCTCCTCCTCAGGGACTAGGGTGATGACCGGTCCCTGATTGTTTGTATGCCACCCTCGTCGGCCGGTCTGAGGGGCCGTAGCTCAGGGGGCGGGGGCCTGAATCCTTGGGGATACATTCTCTTTGGCGCTAGGATCTTGAATTGTGGCTTGACTTTGATGATGTCTGTTGATGGGGGACTTCGAGCGGAACCCCCATTCGGTGGGGATGAAGTCCTCAATTTCGACCTCATATGCCTCCCTAAGATAAGGGACGTACGCATTGTCCCATTCTAGGGATATACTCCCGAAACAGTTGGAGAGAAGAACAAGGGTTGTCTGGATATGCCTTTGTGGCCACTGCTGGGTAGGAACCCGGCGAGTTCTGGAAAATTGGAGGGTGTGCATGGCCGCCTCCACCATTGGGAGAGTACCATTCACCTAGTACTCTCGGATCAGCACGTCCGAGACCCAGTGTTGAAGATGCTGGGTGGGTGATGGGGTCCTCTGTAGGTGAGGAAGTTAGGTCATTGCGTAGTTGGAAGCACGTTCTTGTGAGTTCCTTCGGGACACCATTGGATCGAAGGGAGTTCTAAAGTTACTTGTAAAATATTTTATCAAATACAAACTGAAAACCCGTTAAAGCAGCATCTCATGTTCCTATGTGTAGTTAATGACCTTGATTATCACTCCTTGCAAATAAAAGGGGGAACAGAGTGGAATTAGGTTAAATCTGTCATTCTTGGATAAAGATTGACATCGGGTTCACAATTATTGTTTCAGGGTTTTCGGTCTCAAAATGCCCAACAGTTCTGTATCCGATAACGTGTGGACCTACTTTCCAAAGGTAGGCGTTCACCGGATGGTCTGACCAGTGACTCTTAAGAACTCACATTGGTCGAGATGATGTGAAGTTGGTCTCATCGCACACTTTTGGGGGGGAATTATTGCATGTTCCAGGACTCTCTTATACATTTAGGACGTATTCATATGTTCAAAAATCTTTGATTTATACCCAAACATAGTATCCATAGATTTAACCCTAGTGGATAATGGTCAACTAGATGCAGGGGGTTCAGAATCCTTTATGCCTGAGGTTTACCATCCCTCATTGGATTAATGACCCCGTGGAGTCGGAACTCATTTAAGAAGCACTAGGAGTGGTGCGGTGAACCGATGTGTAGATAGTCAGATCGACCGGTTGTAGGGCTTGAACCTCATGGAGGATTCCTACGTACCCGGCCTAGGGGACAGGGACCGTTGTCCATGTAGTTATAATGGGGAGCGTCGGAGAACCGACGTTAAGGTGGACCTCGGGGTCCGTTGGTGATTGGTATTGAACCTCATGGAGGCTTCCTACTTATCCCTATGGTAGGGAATAAATGTCCTCATATTTCACATTTTCTTGGGACTCACACTCTAAGGAATCCTAGAATGATGGATTGGGGCTTACACTCTGACGAGGCCCAGGGCGATGGATTGGGGCTTACACTCTGAGGAGGCCCAGAATGATGGATTGGGGCTTACACTCTGAGGAGGACCATAAGTGGATGTCATGGTTGATGCTTACTCTAAGCCCACGTGAGTCATGCTTGGTGTGAGAAATAAGAGGCAGTAGAGACCATAGGATCACATCGTGAAAGGTGAATCCATGAGAAGTGGAGTGGGGCTTACAAATGGGGGAGGCCCATTAAGTCATGGCTTACTCTGGGTTAGATGCCTATGGCGACAAAGCACAACGGGAGAGGGAAAGGGGGTGCTCCTGTGACCATCTCTTCACCTAAAGTGCATGAGGGCTTCCTTCTGATGGGAATTTTACTACCCCTAAGGAGCCCTTAACTAGTGGATGGGTAGAAAGGGGACTCTAGAGGTCAGAACCCACATTACCGTGGGAATGTGAACCCAAGAATGCTTCAGGAATCTTCTCAAGGTTTGTGGCGAACCCTTCGCCTCTACATAATGTGGGTATGTGAACTCAAAACGGCGCACTGATGCTCCTAAGGGTTACACCACATGGATCTGGTGGATCTTGTGGAGGCCTCTGCTCGGGGCCGATGAGTAGGCCAGTGAAGGAGTCATGGAGGATCAAGCCGGATCGGGAGAATCTTATGTGGCTTGGGAAATGGGAACTCTGAAGGATTCGGTAGACCACATAAGGGTATGGGTGGTGGTGCCCTTCACGTAGGGAAGTGCTACGGGGCTAGAGAGGCCGTCCGCGAGCCTGGATGTTCCGCGGACTGAGTGGTCATCCGTGAACCAGGAGGTTCTGTAGACTGCTTGGCATCCCATGAACCAAGAGGGTTCGCGGCTTCGGGTTCGGCCAGCGTACAAGGTTGGTATGTGGAGGGTTCCACGCGAGCAGCGGCACCCAAGGTTGGCACCAGTCCGGGGTTTGTCGGTCGAGGCTTCGCCGGCGTAGGGAGGTGTTATGCGGCGTGATGGTTCGGAAAAGTGGCATAAACTCCCTGGTCAGTGGGGAGTGCATCTGCGGATAGGCTATGGTTCGCGGTCTTAAATTTTTATGTTATTTTAAGTCCACACTTCACCAAATTATTATGCATTTTCGGTTCCTTATTAGTTTGTTCCCAGGGTCATACCTGCTCTGGTTCACGAACTATAACTTTTGAAATCCTAAGCCACCCTTTGAAATCCTTCAACCTGAATCTAATCGATCTCCTCTCCATCCCCTTTCTCTGAATCTGAATCCTCTCCTCCATTCCCCCTCGGTCTCTTTTTATAGAGTGGGGAAAAAGACTTATCTTTGGTCATGAAGCACCTTTTGCGGAGGCCCATGACCGAAACCCGGTTTACGGCTGACTTGGTCAATCCGTATTTCGTGGTGGGTATTGAGCACTTCTCTCCCCCCCACGAACTAAACGAGGGGAGTGCTTTGTGGCCGTTTAGGGTTCCATATCCATATCGAAAATGACAGCGGATGCGGTTCGGGCCGGCTGACACGAATCACGGCTGGGGTGGTTCATGACGGTGAACCGGATTGGCGCCCACCCGGCATTACGCCCATGGAGGATCCCGCCTCCATTTGACCCACGACTACGGTCCAAAGAGGGGGGGACACTTCACCGAACCGGCCATGTGTCGTTAACATTAGACCGGTCCGCGGACCGGTTCCTCCTTCACCATCCTTGTGTATTGTTCTCATTTTCCCAATCTTTTTGAGGAAAAATTGTGTAGAATCTCCCTTTAGATAAAGGGGATCACCATTATCCTTTGCAGATTTTTCAGGACCCTACATATATATAAGTGTCTAATATTTGTTTTAAAAAAGTGTTTTCCATTAAAATGTTTTAAAAATTCATTATTTAAAAAACAATTCTTTTATATGAAAAAATTTATTTGTTCTTTTACTATGTATAATAAACACATAATATGGATTCTAAAATTATATGGAGTATATAAAATTCAATATTTAGTTAATACTATTCATAAATGCTTTTGAACGTTTAGTTTGGAAAGTCGTTGTTTGATCGAACTCGGTGTTGTGTGTAGCGCAAGCTATTGAATTACTTGAAAAAAAATATCTTACTATAAAATCTTGGTGTGTTAGAGGGATGTTATTAGATATAGTGGTGAATGCAATTTAGATCATGTTTATTAAATGAATGAAAATATTCAAATAAGTGATTTCAAGGTACTTAATTTATATATATTTTAATTTCCAAATAATTAATATATAATTATTAATGATTAGAAGATTGAGTTGACCATTTACATAGTTCCTGGTGGAAATACTTTTTCAAAACTCCCTTATTGAATACCTCACATGTAACCTTATGAATTGAAAAAATTATATGAAGTGTTTCTAGATAAATTTTTTATTCATCCAATCACTTATAATTATGGCGATCCTTTAATATTTTTTTTAAAAAAAATTCTATAAGAATTTTCATTTATTATAGAGAATCAAATAAAAAATTGTAATGAAAATATATCATTTTTCTTATACAAATGATTTATTTTTTCATATATATGTGGAATAGTATTTCTTAATGATTGATTTCAACTAAGAGTATCCCCAGTTCATGTTCATGGAGGAAGACATCCTAATAATTGTGTTTTCTATAGAGAAAAGCACTATTATTTTGTAGTAATGCATTTTAGGATATCTAATTCACTAGTTGTACTCATAGATATAACTTATAGTGATTTCCATAACTATTTGTATAATATTTTATTGTGTTTATTGATGATATATTGGTATATTATATATTTCATGGGGACCATAATTGAAACCTATATATTATTTTTCAAATCAAAAATGAAAAGAAACTATATGTAAAATTATTAAGTGTGAATTTTGGGTACCACAAATTTCTTTCCTCTGGAACATTATTTCGAAAGATAGAATATTTATAGAACTTACTAAAACTAATGTTATTAAGGATTGGGAAATTAATAAAAATGTCACATAGATTCATATTTTTCGAAGAATAGTAGGTTAATATTAACGGTTTGTTGAAAACAATAATTGATTATCTAGTGTACTAACTAATTTAACACAAAAAAAGAGTTAAATTTATCTAGATAAAATATTTTCATGACTCTTTTCATGTTTAAAAAAGAATATTGGTAAATTTTATAGTTTTGGACATACCATCTAGAAAGAGCCAATTTTTCATATATAATTATTATTCATTGATGGTATTTGCTTATGTTCATATGTATAATGATCAGGTAATTTCTTATGAATCTCATCAATAATGACCACATGAGTTATATTATCATTCGTATTATTTGAAATTGGATGTTTTGTTTTTTTATTTAAAAATTATAAGGCATTATTTATATGGAGTAAATTGTTATCTATATGATAATCATAAAGGATTGAAGTAAATAGTTACTCAAAAAGGGTTGTTAATGAGGTATAAAATATAATAATAATTGATTAATGATTGTGATTATATGATTCATTTCTATCACAAAAAGAGAAAAATTAGTTGATTCTTTGAGTGGGAAAAACAATGATTCATTAACCATGTTACATTTAGAACAGGAGCTTCTGAATAACTATTTGATGATTTAGAGCTAAAAACTATTTATACAAGAACATACTTAGTTTTTTTTTCAGATGTTAGTACAATTTTCTCTAATGAAAAGAAATAATAAAGCTTAGAGAGAGGATCATGTTTTATAGGAAAAGGTAGATCTTGTTCAGAAGGGTAAGTTTTAAGAGTGAAATATTGATAAAGACTATGTTTCTATATTTGTAAAAATTTTACATGTGTCTAGTGTTTCCAAAATTAAGAGATAATTATTATATAAATATCATATTTACTAATTTTTCATACATCATGGTAGAAATAAGAGACACTAAGACCTTCAACAGTGTTACTCGTGGGATGAGGTGAAAATATATATTGCTGAATATACCATGAAATTTTTGACATTTCAACCACTTAAAATAGAATGAAAATTACTAAATGGGATACTTCATCTATTTAGAGTTCCAAAATGGAAGTAGAAGAATACATCTATGGTTTTTTATGGTTGGATCACCAATGACATCTCTAGGTAATAATGAACGTTGGGTTATTATAGATCCACTAATTAAATCAACAAATTTACTTAAAATTAAAGATACTATTTATTTAGATCATATTTATATATAGTATCTCATTGACATAGTTAAGTTTCATGGAGTTTCTATCCCAATTATATCTAACTGTTATCCTAGGTTTATGATTTTTTATAGGACTTCTAAATCCATTGGGTACTGACTTAAATTTTAATATTACTTTTCATCCCCAATATGATATAATGTCTTATGAACTAATTCATTCCATTGAAGAATATATATGTTTTTTTGGTGTATTACTAAGGATTTTGAGATTACCATCTTTGATTGGATTATTTTTCTTATAAAAATAGTTTACATTCCATTATACAGATGGGATATTTTGAATCATTATAAGGATAGTGGTTTCAGACTCCATATTTTTCGAACAAAATAGGAGAATGAATGTTGATGGGACCATAGATGGAAGAGTAAATGGCTGAAAAGGTGAAAATGATTATGAAACATATGATGATGGCTCATATAAGGAATTAATGTCATCCGTATAACTGGATAAAATATATTTCTTTCAAGATCAGTGATCATGTTTTTATTAAAGGAAATCCAATGAAAAAGTGTTATAAGTTTATTTTAAATTGGGAATCTATGTCTATGGTCCACTAGATTGTATGAAATCCAATATAAATTTGTATATGTTTCATAACATGTGGCCTTTCCAATGATTTTATCCTAGGTACATTATGAATTTCATTTTTTACCATGAAGGAAATATTGGTTGGGTGTACCTCTTGTTTTGATCCCTAATAAAGTCTAATTGCAATATAAACTTTATCATGAGGAATAACTACTATAGATTTTTCAAAAAAGTGAGTATTTATTTCAGAATAATTTAATTCAATGATTTAGAGTTTCTGGAAATACCATATGGTTAAAGAAGATATATGGGAATCCGATAATGATATAAGGAAAATATATCCACACATATTTAAGTAATGAACAAAATTGAGTGGAAATAATTTAAAAGAGGGGGAAGAGCATACCAACCCCATTATTTATAGAGTAAACCATTTTAATGTATTATTAATATTAATTAACTATATTTTATTGAGTTATTTTGATTATAAGAATATTTAGTAATTTTTCCCAAAAAATGAAAATAGTTTTTTTTCTTACTATTTCATTTAAAATAAATTGTTTTATATAAAATATTTATTTTAAAAAATAAATATTATAGATCCAACATTATAGATGATGTTATCATATCGAAAATATTTTAGAGTGATATTTTTGGATTAAAAAAAAATCATTCTTTCAATGAGTATTGAATAACAATGGTTATATAGAATTATATTTCATATAAAAATTTCTCCAAATTTTTTTTTAAAAAAGTTACATGAGACATGTTTAATAATAAATAATCTAATTTGGATAATTAATAGACATCATTTTGGTATAAATTCATTTTTGGCCTTCAAATTACATTCTTCTAAAAAACAGTTGTTTGTTAAATTTTTTATTTTAATATTAAATTAATTTATTTAACTTATAGAAATTGAATATATAAAAATTGTTTCCATATTTTTAATCATGATATAGAAATTTAAAACATATGTCCCTTTTATTTTTGGTCAATATAATTCGTAACCATATTAAATAATTGTTACCATGGTAATTGAAAATAGGGTAATCAGTGTAAAAAATAAGATGATAATGAAAAAACGACCGTAAAACATTTCATTGTCATATTATAGTATTTTATTTCATCCATGTTCAACATAGTTTCAAAAAATGGAAAATCAGTGAAATATTTCGTTTATTTTAACCATTAGAATATATTAGTAAATGATTAATTGAAAATTGTCACTCTGTTAGTTCAAATATATACAATATTTTTTTATGAAGATAAAAAAACATATATTCATTTCTAAATATTTATTTTAAATATAATTTAATTATATTGGTAATTTGTTAATATTTTTAAGTGACTAAATAATTACCTTAAATTCTTAAACTACTCTGAAATAGAATTTATTCAATTAATAAAAATAAAATAAATGATTTGTAAAATATTAAAATTAAAATAATTTGAATGAATTATTGTATTTAAATTTTTTTAGATAAATATTACTTGTAACTGATATATTAAAGTATTATATTTTATTTCATATTCTCTAATTTTTAAAATGATAATTAAGAGAATCCTTCCTGAAATGACAATAAAAATAATTAATACTAAATAATATTTTATAAAATATTTTAAGAGGAATAAAAAAAATCATATTAAAAATTAACAGGATATGATTTAAATTATCAACCATAATCTATTTATGGGTCAGTTTTCCTTTTATAGTAAAAATATTAACAACTAAATGGATAGAAACATTGTTGTCGGGATAATCATTAAAAGGGGTTAATATGATTAAAAAAATAAGGTCAAAAACACAATACAGACCTATACAAATTTTATTTGATAAGAATATGTCAACTCTATTGAATCATATATTTTAAATATATCATTTTTGGATCCATTTTTTCATGAGAAGTAATTATTACTAGTTTATTATTTTTATAATTTTAAAAATCCCATTCCCTCACTTTATGATGGGAAAGTCCATTATTCATTTAATCAAACATAAAAAAATTGTATTTATCCAATAACTACCAAAATCCCTTCGTTATATCCATATTTTCATTGTATAATCATTTTTTTATAATAAATCCATATTAGGAAGGCTTTAGGTATAAATCTTAAGATTTTTTTCAAAGATATATGGTGTTTAATCAAGCGTTTTCAATTTTTTCATCTTCTACCTCGATTAAATAGTTCCAAACTATGAGGAGGTAATAAAATTTTTATATACTATATACTATTATTTTCTTATTTTAATGACCCAAGAAGTATTTATATATACTTCTTTTAAATGTGAAATGAAACTCTCGTTCTTCTGTACGATGAACTACCACCTCACTAACCAATATAATTTGGTTACCATCACCTCTTATAATGACATAATATAATAATGGATCTAATATATATAGATGATATTTAGGAAATAATAATTTCTATTTAATATTAATATATCATCTGTTTTCTTACCCTTAAATTTATTTAAAAAATGATAACAACGTTTGCCTGCATGTCTAGAAAACCACCTACATGAAGCGTTGTGATTCATTTTTCATCACCCCATCACATATATAATAAATACATAAGTATATTTAAAAAATAATATGTAAATTATTTTATAATGACAATTATCTAAATATATAATAACACTTACCTTCTTTCTGACAAGAGTATTGTTAATTGGAAATGTTACTCAAGCGTACACATGACCTACCGTCTTAATGATTGTAATGTATTTATTTTCTCATAACTGTTATTCATGATTGATTTTAAAAGTATAGTTGATGCATTCAAATGATATCTGTTTATTTAACGTTATTGTGTATAATATTTAAAAATTACATCATTGATCATATTAGTCCTATTGATGTAATTTGGGATATATGATCTGAATATCATAAAAATGTCTAATTTGAACATAAATTAATATATATTTGAATGTAATATGGGAAAAAAATTAAATAAAAAGAATCAGAAACAAGAAAAATGTTTTTTATAAAATAAATAGTTAACACCATTTTATCATTTTATAATATGAAAAATTTATTTGACGTGTTGAACTCAAGGTAATAGAAATTTTTTCTTAAAACACTCATTTTAAATGCTTTAATGATTAAATTTCAAAATATTTTTCTTCCATTTCCATATTTATAACAATATTTTATGGTTATTTTTTTATTTTAATATGATGATTATAATGGATTTTTTGTTGGACTTTTGACTTTATTTAAAAGTTTTTCAAATGGAATATTTTAAATTATTTTATACAAACCATTTTGACATTCATTAGAAAAAGAAAATAGAAATTTTCTATTTTAATGTTTATGACATCAATAGTCTTTCTCAGCACCAAGAATGTTTTTTTGTTTAGATTCCTCTACCAGATTCAATGTTGTCTTCAAGGAAAATTTCACATTCCCCTTTTAAGGTTATTTTAGTTTTGAAACTATTTTTTTAAATATAATATGTATTTTTGATATCCGAAAGTGTTTTTTGTATGGGTTAAAAATGCTTCTAAAGGGTTTTATGAAAAAAAGTGACAAATAAAAATGTTTTTATTTCGATATGGTAATTGTAGATTATTGATGAATAAAATGGGATATCAATATATCATATACAAGTGGGTGATCCGGAAGCAACTTATATTAATTGGTGAGACTGATAGAGCATCTATGATGAGTGAGCCACAATATAGATCTCTAATAGATTGGAAATTATTCTAATTATTTGGAGAAAATAATAATTTAGTTCACTGCTGTAGTTTTTTTGAATTTTATTAGTATTTGTTAATTTCTAACATGGTTCATTAATAAAATTGGTTGATTCCTATAAAATGGAATTTTATTTTATATTTATGTGTTTGATATTTTTTGAGAAAAAGGTGAGTGTTTATAATGAGGTTATGATTTATTACATATTATCAATGAATATTTTTATAAATGTATAGACAATACATGTTCTTATGTTTTACACCATATTGATCTATATTTTATTTCTGTTATGTTCTATACTGATATTATTTTACTGATCCAATATTTCCTAATGTGTTTAATAAATTTTATGGATGAGTAGGAACAAAGAACAATTAAATTAGAAAATAAAAAATATTTCACTTCAAAATAAAACATTTTTATTCTTAAAATATCTATATTGGGAAATAAGAATACTATGTGGTAGTGTCCAATATATATTTTATGGATTTTTATGTAAGTATAATGAACTAATTATCAAAACCTCTATATAGTAAAATCGTCAAAAAAGAAATTGTATTTGTGACTAAAAAGACAAAATTAAGTATATTTCATGGCTGAGTCATTATATTTAATATCAGATAAATGAGTAATGTAACTTTGGATACATGGATAATAGAATAATAATAAATTATCCTTGGTAATATTTATACTAAAATTAAATATCAGTTTATCATTTTCATGTTGTTTCATCATATATATTTCTATTATAAAATTTTTTCCATATAAAAAATAGTGAACTAAAGTGGGTAGGTATCAAGAGGAAAATATCCTTAAAAGTAAGTATCCAAGAATAGTTTGAATTCAAATTTTTTTTATTGATGGTTTAGTTAAAAAAGTCTAAAAATGGGGGTGTCATTCATGTCATTTATTAAGTAGATTTATTGCAAAGTAACATGTCAATAGTGGATAATTTTATGAAACAAAAACATATATATTTCAATGGAATATCAAATACAATGGTACCTAATAGATGGATAAATTATCTAGAATGTATATTTGAATTAAGGAGATATTGAAATCATCAAAATGTAATTATTTCCATTTATCATTTTTATGTAAATCTAATAGTGGTCATTAGTTAAGAATTATGGAGAAATAGATGCTCTTGATTCGATGGAATGGTTTACATTGGGGGATAATTACTGGTAAGAAATATTTCCCTATGTTTTTTGGGTTCATTAGGGATAAAAAATCACTTAATAGAGGAATAAAAAATTATGATTTAGTAGCCACAAATTAGTAGACATATACCACCTCTATCACCCGGGATGAGCACGTATAGGGCTCTGATTTTCTATGTTTCTCTTCATCATCGCCTACCTTCTTCCACCACAGTTTGGATACAACTCCTCCTTCTTAGTTCTCCTTCACAAAATTTTTGCAGAGAGTGGTTCCCCATTTTAGTGGTGGTGTTGTTGACCTAGTAGGCTCGGTTGTCTGGGAAATTCTCTCCGTGTACTGGCTGAATTTATTTGGAAGCATGGTGAAGGAACATTGGTCGAGGTCTAGTTCTGTTGAGGGTTTCCATCTCCTTTCTATTATTGTCTGTCAGTGTGTGGGGTGGTACTTTGTTGTCTCTGTGAGAAGTTATATGTTGGAGAGGGGATATTCTATGGCATTCGACGATCTTTATAGATCAAGGTGAGATCGTGATTTTTGGAATTTAAAGATATGATGGTTTTTTGGTATCACCTTTTCCAAAGACTCCTATACCTCCATGTTGGTTAATTTTTCCCTTCTTTGTCAATTTTCCTCTTCAGGCTTGCATGGTTGGGACATCAGAGGATTATTGTGGAGGTTTTAGTGTTTTATTTCGCTTCGTTTAGTGACTGGGATGCTATTTCTTGGAGGAACAAAAAGAGTATTTGTCTGACTGTTGTCTTTAGATTGTTCATTATGGTTTCTAAAGATTGGATATAACATGGTATTTGTTTCAGATGTGATTTTATATTTCTTTTTTTTTGGGTGAGACATTGATGCTGGTGTAGTGTTTCGAAATTATCTCCGATAGTTGATGACTTCAGCTGGGCTAGGTTTCATCACATGACTGGTTTTACCCTCACTGTGAATTTTGTTTGTATGAAACCTACTATTCAAGATTTATTGATTCCCTATTTTCCTCTAAAACTGCTCCAGATGAGGTTTCGAGCTACAAGTACTCACCAGACTTATGCTATTTGGTTTTGGATGTTTGAGAGGGTGTGACCTTAACCTTCGGTACCAGACCATATTTGTACTGGAAAATTTTTCGTGCATCATTAGAATGGTTTAAACTAGAAATAATGTTGTTTGTGTTGGGTAGGGGCCATTATTTGTTGTTTGATTTAGTTTTTTGAAATTTGGACCGTTCGGGCATGATTTGGTGTCTTAAGTTGTAAATTCTTATTTCTTGGTTTCTCATTTTTTTCCTTATAAGTCTTTAGTTAATAAAAATGTTTATTTTCAGTCAGTTAATCAGTATACACAAATGAAGTATATTTTAAAAGACTATCAAAGTTGGTACTGAATTTTTTTCATGTCTATGATAGTTAAATTAGAATATTTTACGTAGGATTGAAATTAAGTATATGTCGTGATATTTCCATGTCATAATTTTAATGATATTTGAATTTTATTCCTGTGATAAGAATATATAAATGTTGATTTATAAAACTAATTTCTCTCTAGAAGAAAAGATAAAGAACCGGCCGAGGTGGAAATCAATTTAGATAATTTCAAATAATAACTCAAGAGGTAAGCCACCAAAATGTTACAAATGTGGTAAAATACATTTCAATAAATTTTTTAGATGAATATAAAGTTGTAACCACTATGGTATGTTTGGTATTAGGGATCATTAATTCAATGAAAAGGTTCTCAAAAAATTCATTAATGGGGTTACATATATTGATACAAAGTGACATATTTTAATTACAATGATTTACAGCATTATGCTAACCGTTTTTGATGATATTTACATAGCTAAAAAATCATCAAGATCAAAAGTAGAACAGTGTTGTTAAATATTTAAGTAACAACATGACAAATGTTGGACCATCTAATAAATTGTCAAAATGTATTTTACAAGTTCATTTAAAATATTCCATTGCTATTTTAATTTGGATCATCACATTAATTAATTTCTGTTAAATTTAAATCTAAATTGGGAATATCACCTCATGAAAATAAAATATATATTTAAGTAAAAACCCTATTGAAAATATTAATGTATCCATGATCTATAGTACACATCCAATTATTAATAATGTGATGGTCTTTCTTGAAAATCATATTAATCTACCAATTATAGAGATTATTATTTTTTGTGTATGGATAAGATTTTAGTTTATCATTGTAAAATAGATTCCAGAGAGAATAATTTTTAAAAAATTATTTTATATGATTATTAACCTACCAAGAAACATAGAAATTGATTATCCACGGCAGTTAAAGTTACATATATTGTGTTTTTGAGGATGAAATTTATCAGATTATTGATGTCATTCTTCTGAATAAATTTTTGTTTGTTATTTATCATGATTTTCTTATTGTTATTCTTAATTACAAAGTGATGCTTTCTATTGTCTTAGTTCATAATTCAAAAACCATTATCAAATGTCTCAAGTAGATGTTTTAGAATTGAAAAATCAGTTTTAGGAGTTTCTAGATAATAATTTTATTCATCCAAGAACATCACCTTAGTGTTATCATTTTTATTTTATGAAAATAAATATATCTGAAAGAGATTATTATTTATTATAGATCCTTGAATAAAATCATCGATAATAAAAAGTCTCTATATCCCCATATCAATGATTTTTTTATTCGTTCTAGGGAGCACAGAATTTTTATTTGATTGATCCCAAACTAGGGTATCATTAGTAGATGCTAGAGGATGATGATATATTTTGGACTTTTTTTTTCATACTCGATATGATCATTATGATTTTGTAGTTATCCCCTTTGAGTTATCTAATTCACAGGTCTTATTCATGGATCCTATTAATATCATTTCCATTACTATTTACATAAGTTTTTTTTGTTTTTATTGATGATATATTAGTATAATCTAAATTTTATGAGGATCATTAAAGTTACATAATGATTTTTTTGAAAAATATAAAATATATGATGTCATATGGAAAATTATTTATTGCGAATTTTGGTTGCAAAAAACATATTTCCTCAAGAATATTATTTTTCATGAAGGAATAAATAAATAACCTTCTAAAACTATTTTTTTTTGAAGTATGCCAAATACCTATAAATATAATATAGATTCATAGTTTTCTTGGATTTGCAGGAAACTTTATTTTTTTTAAAACATTTTTCTGTTTTTTAGAACACTAACTAAGTAGACTCAAAAGGATTAAAATTAATATTGGGGGAAGAGTGTGATTATTGTTTCTGTGAACTAAAAATATTAATTTTGAATGCTCCATTTTTACCCTAAACACTAAAAATTATAAATTTTTCTTCTATAATGATGATTCTTTGATGCTATATGGTATTGTTGTGAAAGATAATGATCAGTTAATTTAATATAATTGACATCAACTGAATATTCATGTTTAAATTGGCTTAAAATGATTTTCAATTAGCTTTTATGATTTTTTATACTCTATATTTAGTGGAATAATTTATAAGGAGTAAAGTATAATATATCAATTGATAACAAAAAATTGATATATATATATATATATATATATTCACTCAGATGGATTTTAACATGCACTAGAGAATATTCCTTGTGTTGGTTAACTATTTTGTCTCTATGATTCAACACCATACAAGAAATGTATACAATATAATTGATGCATTGAGTCAGAAAAATAATGTTACAATAACCATATTCTATTTTCAACACGAAACATTGGTTATTTATTTGGTTATTCATTGTCCTATAAATGGTAAAAGTATGAAATTCATTTATTATATTTTATATGTCCATAAAATTATCTCTTTTATAATGTTTTATGAAATATCATAAGGTTGAATGCGTTTTATTGGAAAATATAGAATATATTAGTAAGTGTATATTTCTACAGTTTTATATTGATTAATATGGTTTATTGAGATGTGTAAAAATGTCATGAATTCTTTTTAAATCCTCGTTAAAGAGAGAATTATTGATTAAATCTAAAAATTACTCATTTTATATTCTTTTAGACGTCACTAATATGTAATGAGAACACATGTATTATTGATGGTGGGATGGGATAAAAATTTATATTGTTGAAATTGACATGAAATGTTTAACCAATAAATATATTAATGAATAAAAATAATTAGAACTGGGGATAATTCATCCATTACCAATTCCAAAGTGTAATTTGGAAAATGTATTGATGGATTTCATGGTAGGATTACGAAATACATCAATAGGTAAGAATTCAATTTTCTTATTGATCGAATTAATAAATCTTTATATTTCCTTTCTATTTGATTTGATATGTCTTTATATCAGCTTTATCAAATATATCTCAAGGATATATTCTAGTTACATTGACTAGATATCCCAATTTTATTTAATCATACCATTGTTTCACTTATGAATTTTGGAAGTGGATTCAATTATAATTAGGAATTGAATTAAATTTTATTATATCATTTCATTATAAATATGATAGATTGTCTAAGTGATAGATTTATACCTGGGATGACATGATATTTAAATTTTCAAATTTTTACTAGGGTTATTGGGATTATTAATTTCATTGGATATGTTTTCATATAATAACATTTTTTATTCAATTATATAGATGTCAACTTTTGAAAAATCCGATTGAAATATGTTTCCGACTTCATCTTTTTAGCATAATGTAATAGAATAGCTATTTATGGTAAAATATTTAGTAGAGTTAATGACACATAATTTAAATATGATTCAAAAACATGTAATGATGGCTCAGATATGGTAGAAATATTTGATGATAACTTGAGGAAATAATTTTTTTAGGTTTTTGTTAATGTGTTTCTTAAAGTTTCTCCATGGAAAAGTGTAATGAATTTTGGTTAAAATTGGATTTTAATTCTCTAATTCAGTGTAACATATGAAATCCTTGAAAAAATTTAGTCAATTTCCTTTTGGGTGGCCATTCCACTGAGTTTTTCACAGTTAAATAACTTATTACATGTTTCAATGATAAGAAAATAAGTGACAAATTAATCTTTTGTTTTGATCCCATATATATTTTAGTTGTAACCTGACCAATATTATAAGGAACATAAAGTACATATGGTTGCCCATATAGAGAAATTGTTTTGTAATAATTTAATTCATCATCTTAATTTCTTATGTTAAACCCCTATAGGTAAAGAAGTGAAATGGGAATTTGATGATGCCATGAGGGGTAGATATTGCCACTTTTTTAATTAATGAATTCTTTTTTGGGAAGAATTCTCAATAGGGTGGGAGGAATGTAACAACCTAGTTTATATTAAAAAAATATAATTCCTTTATTATTAATATTTAATAATTAAATTTTATTTATTTATATTCATTATAATAATATTATGTAATTTTACTGCTAAAAATGGAAAATATTTATATTCATAATAAATATGTTTACGTATTTGGTTTTATTTAAAGTATTGATTCCAAAATTTTATTTCAAAAAAACTATCATCATACAAAAATGTATTGTATAAAAATTATCTTAAGGCATTATATAAATATTTTTCTAGAAGGATTGATTTTTCATTGAATAGTGTAAAATATCATCTTTTGTAAAGTCGTAATTTCCTTTAAAAGAATCCACATTATTAATTCTATTTCATATAAAATATAAATGACTCATATTTAATTATATATAATCTAATTTGGATCATTATTATATCCCATTTTGGCATAAGTTCATTTTGGGACATAATTTATTCCACTTATAAGAGTTTAATAATGAAAACTGACTCCAAAATTTGAATCATGAGGTACATATTTTTAAAATAATACCCTCTTGTTTTTGTCATTATGAATAGTGTACCTAATAAATAATTGTCAACAATGAATGATAAATCAGGTATTTATGGATTAAAATTATATAATATATAAACAAATAACCCTGACACGTACCTTTATACTATTGGATAAGTTTAGTTCTTCTATTTACGTCAATATTTAGAAACTAGGGAAACATGATTCCATGTATCATTGATTATTTACTTAATAGTATTAAAGGAAATGATAAAGAAAAAAATGTCACTCTCATTCTTTTAATATATATATTATTTTTTTTGTTGGATTAAAAACAAATTATAAATGGACCTAGTTGTAAAAATAATATATTCTAAATACTATTTACATGAATTCAAATTCTTAAATAACTGAGTATCACTATGATTTAGAGTTTTAGGGAATTATGTCAAAACTCATACATAACAAAAACATATATTGAAAAGTGGAGAGTTCTAATCATTATCCATTTTTTCCAAAATATAAAAACATTAAAAAATGAATCATTTTTTATTTTCATGAAAAATATTAATGATATTCAATATAACTTATTCATTGTTCATACCCATCAATAAATATTTTGAAATACATTTTAATGTGTGGGATGATCAATAGATGATTAGTAAAGGACCTAAAAAATAAATATGTTATAATAGTTAAAAAAATACTTCTTAAATGTTTATATTTATCAAAATACTCATTGGGCATATAAAATAAATCCTCTCCATTTTAAAATACATGGATTTTTTCCAAATAAAACCACTAAAACCCATAGTAATAAAATAAAAACTACATTTGAAAACATCGAAATTTATATTCATAACTCAGGTAAAAAATAAATAGATCATAGCCATGTACTTATTATAAACAACAATAGTTAACTTTATCCTCCATGACTATAAATATAAGGAACATTGACCAGTGCATTGGAGCACCATCTGGGAACAAACTTCATATATGAAATATCATGGTCACCCATCCTATAATATGTATTGGGATTACCCATTATATAATATACCTCTGGACCACCAATCATAATCTATAATCCAAATGTTCTATATAATGAAAAAAACAATTCATTATTTCATATTTTATTATTAAAGAATTTAAAATTTATTCTGAACCCATATGAATAACACTTACAGATATTGAGATACCCATTCTTTGGAAAAAATAATTTCAAAACAATAATACCAAAGAGTAAGAAAAATAGAGATTGTATATGAATAAAACATGAAATATTATAAATTATCTTAAAATAAAATGACATTTATGATGGAAGGAATTGTTTTTCTAATTTTATATGGTAAAATTGAGCATTCCCACTGTCTTTTATAATGAAAGTCAATGTGTTCTGTATATAATATAAAAAAAATTATTTAGAAATTATTTTTTATTATGATAAAAAAGTGAAATAAAAAAATATATTTATAATTAATTTATTTAAATTTAGGTACATCAAAAAAATAATTCTTTGTAAATTTAAATAGAAGATAATGATTTATAAAAGTTATCTTGAAATTAGTTAAAACAAGTTTATAAAGTAAATTGTCCCTTATAAAACATATTAAAATTTTCACATTATAATCTACTGTAAATAAATAAAAATATTTTCATAAATAATATTTTTCAACCATTGATACATAAATAAGAATTTTCTTGATACGTTATGATTATATAGATATGTAAGGAAAATAGCTTGAAGGGATCCATTAAAATATGATTATTAAAATAAAGTCCATTCCAATGTTTCCAAATAATAATGCAATTTCTTCATCTTCCTAAATAATAAAGTTATATAAATTATTTAATTTCATAGTGACATTTTTCGTGTTTATTGATACTTTTATATACAAGTTATAATCATTTAGTAAGACAAATAAGATCAATTTGGCCGTTCTCATGATATTCGGCTCATATATCCATAATGGCATCGGTAGGTTGACTAGGGTCAAAAAAGTCATTATTATATTATATCCAATATGAAATAATTAGCATTCTAATAAGTAAATAATATTTTTTAAATTCATAATGAATTGTGATTTTGAAAAATGAACAATTTTATAATCATGGAGACAGTAGGTTGTACATACACAAGAGTAACATTTCAATTTTTTAATGGCTATCATGGATAGAAGGAAACAATTATTTTATTTTATCATAGTTGAAATAATAGAATAAAAACCATATTATTTTATTGAATTTAATTATATATGTCATCCATGTGACGTGGTGATGAAAAATGATTCCCATCACTTCATAGAGGTGATAATCCACACTTATGCATAGGCACAATTATCATTTTCCAGTGAATGGAATGGTATGATTGAAAATTACAGATTATAATTTTTTAATTATAAATATTTATGATTTAATATATATATATACATTAAATTCATTAACAAACATAGACATAGGATTATGTGATCGAAAATTAATTACATCGCGTTTCAAGATCGTAGTCTACTGTATACACAATCTTTGGATTCATATCCAATTTGATGGAAGAGGATTTCATTATAAGTTACTCCTATAACAAAATAATATCTCAATATATTTAATAAATTGGATATATATTTTCTTTAGTTTTGAAAATTATTTTATGTTCGTATAATAAGGGAATAAGGAAATGATTAATTAAAGAACAAAACCCATTATTTAGATAAACCATTTTCTTTCCAGAAAAATATTTTGTTATTTTTTATTATGAAAAAAAATTCATATAAATGTTTTTATGGATTTAAAAAATATAATTTGGTAGGTATGGTCCAAAAAGACTCAATGCATGAATAAAACATGAGATAAGTATCCCTTTATAAGAGAGTGGAGGGGAACTATTTGGAAAAATTGATATTGTTCAATTATAAGATGTGGTTGAGTTCTGACACCCTTTAATAGTGAATATTTTACATGTTTTTGTAATATTTTCCCCCTTGACCTTTTCTAACATGGGTTAACCATTTTTGATAATTATTGTGGAATTAATGTTTTTACTCTTTGTGGTTCATGAAAATTTATATAAAAAATGGAACATAAATGGGACATGGTTGATACTACCAAACTTATATCATTTACATTTCAGGAGATAAGAATTTTTTGAAATTTAAATCAATAAAAAACATTATTAACTATAAAATATCATCATTCACATTTTTTGACACTATTCATTTTATTTGTCTTTAAATGGATCAAGGATAATATGGATTTGGAATCTAAACATTTATGAAACACCAAATATATTATAATTATACAAAAATTATTTAACAAAATAACTCAATAAAATTATATTACATTTAATATTTTAAAATCACTTATTTATGTTTTCAATTAATGAAATAAATAATATGTTGATGTTGTGTAAATATGTAAGGTTATTATATAATTAAAAAAAATTAATTAATTCTTATTCTTAAGACAATTTAAATATTATCAATATCAAATTTTATATTCATTCAATACTTTATCTTGTCCCTTATCTAACACATATGAGGTATTTAAAATCAATAGGGTGTCATTTTTTCTTTCACTTCAATTTTAATATTATATAGGTCACATTCAAGGAATAATATGGAATAAAGAAACATGTATCATAAGGAGATAATGTTAAAAATTGATTCATCTAATAATATTTATGATTTATAAATATTTTCCATATCACATAGTTTTAAACTAAGTTAACACAATTTTTCATTTTTTCAATGGGGAAGTTTCATTACTATTTTTACAATTCATTATGAACAAAAATTAATGTAGTCTTCTTAAAAAATATAAATTTATTTCATTCTGAATGTGTGATCTATTTTAACAAATTCAACCCCAATTCGTTTTGTAAATTCACTTTATAAGTATCATGCAAAGCACAATGAAAATATATTTTTCAGAAAAATGAACATTCAAGTAATGGATGATCTTATATTAACCCAATGACTGGAAATCATCAATATATGAATTTTAATTCATATATATATATATATATATTATTACTTTGAAATGATTATTTATTAGGTATTATTATAATTAATTATAATATATTTACATTATTCACTTAAAAATAGTTTTCATAAGATTGTCTTTTAGTCATATAAATAAACTTATATAAAAAGTCTTGAACATTGTTAATTGAAATGAAATTAATTACCATATAATAAATAAAATGTTTCATATTTCACATTAAGATAATATACCTGATATAATATGACTTTTAAATTATGTTATTTGATGAAAATAAATCATAGTCCTTGAGAAATATGTAATTATCAATACTCACTAAAGAAATAATCATTTGAGAAAAATATCAAAATTTCACCATAAGATTATTTTTATTTTCTAGTTTAAAAAATGAATTCCATTTTATTAGATAAATTTTATAAATGTTTCTAAAAATAACTATAATATTCTCCCACAAAAAAATAATAAAACCATTTTTGAAGAAAACATATTCACAGATAAATAAATGTTTTCAATAATAATTGAATAATTATTTCATAAATTCATATAAATATAATAATATTTAGTATGAAATTTATTTTTTCTTATTAATGTATATAATCTTATTTAGACCCTCCAATTTAGTGGAACTCTTATAATGGTCATATTTAGATAATAATATTTCTTGGTTCATTTATTCTCAATTTTTTGTACCATATACACTATGACGTTATTTTTAAATTTTCAAAGTATTAAATTCTCCTACCTTGAAAAAATTTTGACCGCACAATTTTTAATTAATCTTAGAAATAAATAGTTTTCTAAATGAAAATACCTTATTTAAAATCTCACATAATAAAATGGGTTAATAAAATTTACTCTTGATAAGAAACAAAGGGAAATAAAAACATCATCAAGAATGACATAATAATAGGTTACAAAAAAAGGAGAAAATTATTAGGAAGTGAAAATATGAAAGTAGAGAAAAAAATAAGATGCTGAAATAATTATAATGATTGATAGATATGAAATACCTTATTTTTAGTAAAATTAATTTCATTATTTATTATATAAAAGCACACATAATAAAACTTATAAGATTGAGAGGCCTAGTGTATTTAGTATATTATATATATAACAAACCATCATAATACATTGATATAAGGAAATTATTTAAAACATAATTAATATTCTCTAAAATTTACACCACTATTCTTACACATCATATTATAACCTAGGGACATAAAAAATAAAAATAGGGATATATAATTACTTGTAAGGGAATAAAAAAAGAATGGAATTGAGTAAATTAATACATGTGAGACTAGAGGCATAAAAATGTAACGTAGGAGGTGAGATTTGTAATCATGAATAATGAGTCATTACATAACATCATATCAAAAAGGAAACATGGTGATGATACATAAACATTAAACAAGACATCAAAAGAATATGTCATGGATAACCACTATGACATCATATCATTTTGAGCTTATGATAAACTCTTGTGCACCATACACGGAATCACATGAGACTGAAACATTACCCAATGCATTGGAGTTATATATGGGGACACCCTTCAATATAATATCATTTATATGACATAGTTTTCTAAATAGACCATATAACATAATAAAATATTTCATCACAATTAATTCCATGATTATATAATATGGGTTAAATAAATGGAAGTCCACATTCAATGAGGTATAAGTACAATAAGGTGAATACCTTTGAGTAGAAATCAATATGGGTATACAAATCATAAATTTTTGGCATGGAAAATTTCAAGATGATTTTGGAAGCATAATGATTGATCATAATGGGTCATGGGAGGGATTATTGAGTGAAAAATTGGTATATTCACACATGGTATTTGTTAGTGTTGTAAGTGGGATATGTAAAAACATAGTACACCATGAAAAATTGGGAATTAAAAGTCATAATAAGAAAGGGTTCATGAATAAATGTTTTGTTGGAGCTTGTGGATATCTTTGAAGAAGAATGGTACGTTTCTAGATATATAAGGTAAATTTAAGGATGTTATTTAAGGTTCTTAAGTAAATAGAAATGATATATTGGGTTAGTTGATATATGAGAGAGTTGAGTACTTTATTATTTCCTAAACATAGGTTTTTTATGATATAAAATTAATTAATCAAGAACACATACCATCCAAGTGTTTTTTCCCATTGCTTCTACCAAATCGTTGTGTTATTAATTATTGTATATGTCTAAGAACCAAACTCATTAAAATATAACCCTTGGTGATAAAGAAGTGAGCCATGTGTATAAAGAACTGATTTGAAAACATTAATATGCAGTATAGGGTTCTCAGGATTTATAAAGAAATTATAAAAATAACCAAATAACCTCCAAAAAACTTATTTTAAAATATAAATATATATTTTTCTTTAATATGATTAATGTAATATGTAACATAACTTTTGGGTGACTATATATTCATAATTCATACCAAATTTAATTTTTACCTCAAAATTCGACTATCGTAGAGAATTACGAAAAATTAACCATTGGATAATTTCCACATGATGAAACAAAAAATAACTTTTATTTTATCCAAATAAATATATAATTATGATTGTTTTAATTTTTTGATAAAATTCCACTTTTATTGGAAAATATTTGTTTTTTACTATAATAGTTGTCTGACCCTTATAAAAATTAATTTTGACTTACTAAAATTATATTATCAAATATAATTAATAATTACTATTATATAATTATTTATTATAGAAATATAATTTATTTGTAAAATTCATGAATTATTCAGAAGGAATGTCATAGTTGAAATTTTTTGTTACCCAAAAATAAAATTCTAGTCTTTTCATATTGAAGTATATTTTTTTAACATAATCATTTTTTAATCATTTATAAATTAAAATAATTAATGAATGAATGTAATAATTGTTTAATAAAAACTAAAATACACATATTCATACTATTGGGTTCAAGATATGTATCCCATTATTACACTAGTGAATTCTGTAAAGGTAAGAAGTATGATGGGGAAATTTGATTGGGGGGTTCATCGGGCATGGTTTGGACCATGGTCTCGATGATATTGAACTTATCATGTAAATAGTTTTCCTTGTGATTTAGTAGTTAAATATAGGAATAGTATTGGTCAATATCAATGCATAGAGATTTTATATACCTTGAAATATTTGATAAATGGTTTTCATAGGGTAAGATCCTATTATTTGTGGTCATCACTTCCATTGTCTGGGTTAATTGGATTTACCATCATAGTTAATTTATATTAATTGTAAGATAAATTTAAATATCCATATTAATAATGTTTAAGATTCTAAATTCCCTTTTAAATATTAGGATATATAATATTCCAAAAACCCAAATAAGTGAATGCATTTTACATAATCATAATATATAATTGTGAATTTAATTCCATCATAATGGGAATTTTATTTATAATATTTTGGGTAATTTAATTATTTTCCATTTAGAAATTTTTCCATCGAAATTTTCATTTCATACACCCGAATAGATGAGGTTACATTTATTTCATCGCCTATTCTGGTTATCATGTTGATTCCTCAATCTTTTGGTTCTGCAAGAACACATTGATCAGGTGAGTTGTCTTTTTTCGTATAAAATTGTCTTTAGGATCTAAGATCTTTATCTTTTTCTCTGTGTGTGAAATATTACTCTCTAATGGTACCACCTATGTATTCAATACATGTAAGAGGGACTATTATGTATGTTCTAAACAAAGATACATGTAACACATCATGCACTTTAGATACTTTAGGTGGTACTTCTAGTTGATATTCTGGATCTCTAATACGATTAAGTACCTCAAAGGTGGGAATGTATCTTTTACTAAGATTTTACTTCCTCCAAACCCATGTGAATTTATTCGATTGAGATATGCAATGGAAGACATTTTTCCCACCTAAGACACTGGATATATGCAATTGTTTTTAGAATATATTTTCTATCAACTTTACGTAGATTTCATATGACATTAATGGGTTAATCATTCTCAATCATATTTTATATAAGTTCTAGTCCAATCAGAATCCTCTCTATAACATCATCCCAACATGTCAAATTCTAATACTAATTTCCATAGAAATCCTTATAAGGTTCCATTTGAATGATCAAATAGATTCCAATGTTATATGAGCTCAGAACTAGTGGAATTTATTGATACCAACATCCTTGTGAGTCCATTTAAATTGATCTCTGTATATAATCTAGAGTTATAATATCCCTTTAAAACTTAACATCCATGTAAAGGTGATTAACAGTACGAAATCTCAGTTATTTATTCAATTCTTGCTGAAGTATCCTCCAAAACCTCAAGGTAAACCTTGAACATGGTTAGTTAAAATAGAAATTGGGACTTACTGTATTATTACCACTTATATTATATATTTGTGCATATATAAATATTGAAACATTCCTTAATTGTAAAAAAAAGTTATAACATTGTAAGGTGGTCAGCTACAACCCATAGATAGTTATTACCATTAGGTATCCTGTTGAGTCCTACGATGAAATCGATGGTTATGTTTTCCAATTTACAAATTGTTATGGCACATAGTTATTTCATACACATGGAATTTTATTGCTCAACATTGATTTTTTAGTATACAAAGCATTTGTATACTAACATAGTAATCTCTCTATTCATGGAATCCTACCTATAATTTTTCATCTAGTCACTCTATATTGTATCGATTACTATATGAATAAATAATAATGAGCTATGAGAATAATTTAGAAGTTAAATCCCTAATTGTATATTAGATGGGACACATACTGATATTCCATACATTATAACTCCATCGTTAGTATAATTAAACTCTAAAATATATACTACATATTCTGTAGAATTTTTTTAACATTTTGATGCTCATTGATTATTTCAATGAGTGATTCATGATAATATATTTATGAAATTTAGGATGAATATCCTTTTATTCTTCCAATTTATATTCTTTTCATTTATAAGAAGATTATATCCCTTAAAATCCACATCATGGATTATGATTCAAGATCCTTTCTACATAGAGTATTTGCTACATTTTTTTTATTTTTTATTGTGGAAATGGAGTGAACAATCGTAATCTTTGGTATACTCTAACCACTATTATTGGTTCATATTAATATCCTTTTGAGTGAATATATACTTTAGGATAATATTTTTCTTATATAAATCACACTTCCCCCCATATAGATAACAATAATAAATTTGAAATATAAATATCATTGCAACCAATTCTAGACCATGAGTTGGGTAGTCATGCACTTGGATTTTTAGTAAGTAGGAGACATCAACTATTAATTTTTAGTTTTTAATCAATAAAAACACCAATTCCACTTTAGAACCATCACATTATATCTCAAATACATCCCCCCTGAGTGGGTAAAGTGACCATATTTATAATGATTAGCCTCTTAATCATCACTTTAAAACATTCCCCACATTCATCATTCCAGAAGAACTATAATCCTTTTTATGTTTTCCTTGTTAGTTTTCTTGAAAATTAGAATATGTTTCTCACAAAAATATGATACTGCCAATCTATTTCATTGAAACTAAAAATTTAAATAAAATAACATGGTTTTTAACACCGATCAATTGCCTCCATTAATTATGTATCCAATGGTATCCCTTTACAAGATATTTAATTCCCTATTAATGTTACTTACTTTGACTAGAACAAAAATGCACCATACATTGCATAAATATTTTCATTCTGAAAGTTCTTCAGTACAATATTCAAATTTTATTCATATTTTTCTTTCGTTTTGCAGTATATAATAATATCATCATTAAAAACTACCAAAATTTGGATGATGTAATCTCTAAAAACTATATTCCTAAATTCCTTGAATAGCTGCTGAAAAATGACGTTTTAATTATCTACACACTTTAGAGGGAAAAAGTGAGAAACCACAAAATCCAACATTATAACCAACAAACACCATTAAAGAGTAAAACCCAAATCAAGACTATAGGATCTGCCCATCCCAGCAACTACATCATGCTAACAAGACTTCAACATCGCATACCCTCTCTAATTGCTATCCCGTGCAGGATTGCATGGGAATAGAACCATTGGCAAAGCCATACCATCTCGAACATCCAAATCCTAATGGGCATGCAAAGGTGAAACTTTCTTTCTCTAAACCACATCTGAAGCAGATACCTGCAGTGAGTTGGTTGCAATACCACAAAAATTTCACAATGAACTTCAAACTTCAACCAAAAATAGAGGTACATCCAATGAAGATCGACCAAAACTATTAGTAGATTCTAAACCAAAACCCACAAAAATTCCTCATATACTCATCAACCGATGTCAAATCCAGAACCAAACAGTAGAGAAACAAAGAATAAAAACACAAAGACAAAGATTGAACAACAACATACAGTTAAATCAGAACCTCAAAAACCAAAACACCATCTTAGGATCCTCCGAATATTCCCAAAACAACTCCTCCTTCACCAAACATCTTGTGAAACAGAAAATTCCACAGTGAAATTCGCAATGAAACAACAATACAAAAGTCCCTCCACCAAGAATCCTACAAACTTGCAATCAAACCTCAGGTTCACACCACATAAACCAAAAATTCCATAACACGACCAGCAGACAACAAAATAGAAACACCCAAATCCACTACACAAGTAGTAGCAACCAGAACCCACACTAGGGTAGAAAACGTTATTTATGTCAGTTATTTTTCATTTTTTATGTCGGTTTTTACATGACGTTAATACGGACGATGTTATAAATATCGTTTTTTATATTGGTTATTTAAAAACCGATGTAAAAAATGTAACATCGCAGTTTTTATCAGGTCAGTTAATTAATAACCGACGTGAAAAAACCAGGTGGGGGGGGGGGGGGGTTTATAACGTTGTTTATTATATAACCTCATTGATAAACCGGGAGGTCTATCACATCTGTTATTATATAAACGATGTGATAAACCCGTGCAGGGGATGTTTATCAGGTCGGTTATTTAATAACCGACGTGATAAACCCCTGGGACATGGCTTATCATGTCAGTTATATAATAACCGACGTGGTAAAACAGTCCGGGTGGGGGTTTTATCACATCGGTTATTAAATAACTGACGTGATAAACCATTCCATAAGTGTTGATCACGTCGTATATTAAAAAAACCGACGTGATAAACCCTTACTTATTCCTTTATCACGTCGGTAATATAATAATCGATGTGGAAGACAATTTGTATTTAAAAAAATTGCATACAGTCCTCTACTCTCCCCAGAAACAACCAGAAACCAAATCAAGAATTTGTACCACAAAAACAGAAGTAGATCAAATCAAGAACTAAAGCAAAATTAAGAATTTACATTGATAACATTTAAAACATACCCCACTGGAAGTCCCTCCCACAACCCCCTGAACAGCACCCCCTCACCACACTAGAAATCCCCACCACACCCCTTGACTTCCCTCGACCCCCTTTACTTCCCCAAACACCCCGGGGCGACCCCCACCATCATGTATACCCCCCACACCCTAGACAACCCTCCCCCACCCCACTGGACTGCCCCCAAAACACCCCTGGACTACCCCCTGACCCCCTGAACAGCCCCAAATACCGTTTGAAAACCCCCCACCCTAATGTATACCCCCCACCCTTGGTCATCACTCCCAAACCCCTAGACATCCCTCCCACACCCCTGAAACAGACCAAAAAGTTACCAAAAACAAACCAGAACCCCCTCAACCCACTAGACTGCCCCTACAAAACCCGTGGACACTCCCCCCACACCCCTGGACGTCACCACCACCCCTTGGACATCCCCCCACCCTTCTGTAGACCCCCACCCATTGGAAAACACTCCCACATCCCTAGACAGCCCTCCCACACCCTTGAAAAAGACAAAAAAGTTACCAAAAATAGACCAGAACACCCTCAGCCCACTTGACAGCCCCCACCACACACCTGGACTGCCCCCCCATCTCCATGGACACCCTGGACACCCCCACTGGATATCCCCCCCACCTCAAGAAACCCCCCACCCCACATGACACCCCCACACCCCTAGACACCCCCTAGACTGTCTCCCACTCCCCTGGACAACCCTTCCACCCTCCTAGAAATGCTCCCACCCCCAGGACTGCCCCCCACTCTCATGTACACCCAAGACCCCCCCCCCCCCCCTCCCACCCCACTAGACATCCCTCCTAGACCGCTGGACACCCCACCCCACTGAACAACCCCCACACCCTTGAAACCCCTCCCCCCCAGACCAGAATCCATACCCGAAAAACCATCATAAGTAGACCAAAATAAGAAGGAGAGAAAAATTAAACATTCACATATATAACATTCAAAACATGCACTGTCAACCTAAAAAAACAAAATCCAACCTAAACAGCTATGAAATACACAATTACAATGACAATATTCAAAATTACATTTTACATTACAAACAACTAAAATTCAATCAAACCTAAAAAATAATTTGACCACTCCACTTGTAAGTGTTTCAGGTCTTCAGCAGTATAGGGATGAGGGTCATAATAAAGATACAAATGAAAAGGATAGTAGTTAACGTGTATAATGAATAAATAAAATTGAAATATTATGGAAGAGTTTAAGATGAAATATTACCAGTCAAAATTCACAACTGTCCCAGTAGTTATTATTTCATACATAAATCTTAACATATAATATCCGTATTCGATGACGCCTTATTGTTCATGACAATTCTTTTTTAATGAGTGTAAATTTAATATATTATTTTTATGTAATAAATCAAAATGAACAAATTATAAATTGATATTTACCATCGCATTTACATATTTGATTTTTACACTCCTTTTCATTTTGTTTTTTTGAAGGTAGACTCATGCTCTGTTAGAAAATAATACGAATGGGGTAAATTTAAAATTCATTATAATATATACAACTATTGATAAATTTAATATTACTATTCCAATATATTCTTAAAACATTCCCGCACATCATCATAGATAGAGCTTATCAAATAAAGTGTTTTATCCCTTGGGAAAAAAATCCCTAACATCCAATGATCACTGGTAAAAGGAAATTTATGTTTTGTGGTTTTTTATGTTAAAATATAATTAACTCTATGAGAGATATGTGTTTCATACCTCTCACAAAAAGGTATCATCAAACATTGTGTGACTATATTCTTTTCAAGTCTTTCAGCAATATAAAGTATTATTTGTTCCTCATCCAATGCACATGCTTTAGGGGAAAGCAATTATGGGTCCATGAATCTGTATACATCTGTCAGCTCATTCCTATCACAAATTTTATAAATATACCTAATACAAAAAAGACTTAAGAATACATTTTTAATAAATATAATGCAGGGAAATGGTGTTAGGACTTACATGGAAAAAACTTTCACCACATTGATGCCCAACATATCTCAAGTAACAAGCTCCATGATAGCAGATTTCATAATCCCCAACGTTATTTCACGTCCACAATCATGAGCTTCCATTGGAAACTCATAATGACCCGCCAACAAATTTCAATATCTTGACAATCTGTCAAGACTACTAGAATCTGTATCTGATGTCATCGCCATTTGTCTTTGTTTTTGTCTATACATTATTTCATTACCTTTGAAGTATTCCTGTAAAAATAAATAGAAAACTGCATTAGTTTTCAAATGATAAAACAAATTTAATAAAAAAATAAAATAAAATATATAACATTCATACCTCTATGGTAATGAGTCGAAGAAGTCTGGATGGCCAAATTAAAAATGGTCAATACTATGTCCAACTGTCGTCACCTCATCTATAGTTAATGGTACTTGAGATGATCTATCTATAATATCATCTACAGTGACCCTCTAATTCTCTACCTCTAATTTTTGATGATAAACTGCATCTCTTAAACAATATACTAACCCATATGCAACAATATGATGTTGAGGATCATCAACATACAACTCGCAATAAGTAGGAAGCTATGGTGGAGGAGTAGGATAAAAAATGGGGTCCTCAGGATGAGGTGGGGGAGTGGGAGCTACTGACGGAGGTGGAGGATAAATAATGGGGTCTGTAGGGGGAGGTGGGGGAGTGGGGTCTGCAGTCTGAAATTGTCTTTGCAAGTCTGCAAACATAGACTGTACCGACGCTCTAATATTTTACTCCTTCGTCGCATTAATTTTATGAACTTCAACCTCCAAGGATTATAGATTTTTATAAACCCCCTCAACGTTAGAAGTTGAAGAACGTGGCAACACTTTTCTTACCGATATACTTTCTGGATATCCTCTTACATGACCAGGATGTTTGGGCTTTCCCAATGCTACAGTCAAAATATCTTTCCTCTTGGTAGATGTAAATTCCCCCTATGAACTATGATCCTCAGGAGTGTACTATATTAATTAATTGAAAATTTCTGTAATGATTGAAATTATTTGAAGAAAATAGATAACTTAAATTAATAAAAAAGATGTCTTACAATCCTCTCAACTACGATTCTCAATTCTTCCAAAAGAGATTGTCATTTTATGCCTATCCGAGATCTCTTCCATTTTTTGATGTCTAGATGGAGGGGATGGAGAGGCCACCTCTCCAGAGCTTGAAGACTCTGCTCTTAGTTGTTGAAATTTTTCCGACATCATTTTTTTTCAAAAATGCATACCCTCCCCAACATAAACTATGAGGGTATAAATTTTTAGATTGGATATCCTAATGATCTTTCCTCATTTGATATAAATTAAGAATAAGATATCATTATTAAAACAATAATAAGATCATTTATAAAAGAAATATTATAAAATTTTACATTGCCCTTACCAAAAATCACTCGTTTTTTCTACTTTCAAAAAACTGTCTCTATGTGTCTTCATCTATAAAATGATATATATGACATGGATTGTCATGACTCTTATGACCATAAATGAAATCAGATGATAGGGTTGACTTGAAATCCCTCCATCTCCTGGTAGCGAATGATAATCAATTCATTATGACTCCTCCAGTTTCAGGAATATCAAATGTCATCTGATAAAGAAGAGGATAAAAATATTATATATACTAGAAACATTTAATGAATAGTCAAACAATAGAAAAAGATCTTACCAAAATAGTCTCCCACAATTGAGAGATTATCGCTTTATCCTCACTTCTCCAGTCATCATACAGAATGATTACTTTTCTCTTAACCTGAGTTGATTCAAAAATGTTAAAATATTTTGCATTTGGACCTCTAAGAATATCATCATCGTCAAACTCAATGAGTATCCTCTGATCCAACGTATGGGCAAGTGATAATTTTGGTAAACATGTGAACCCACTTTTACCAACCTTTGAACTCTTTCTCATAATAGGAGCACATGAGGATGATTGGGGAACATCAAGAAGAGAATGTGGATGTCCCTCCCCAGAGGTATGACCAATATGCCCATCCCCAAAATCATATGGTTGATCAACTGAATGATATGTCATTATCTTGAAAATCAAAAAAACAAACATTAGTTCACAAATATACAAATTCAAATATTTTAATACTAATGTAATTAGATAATAGAAAAGTGTACTAAGTTACGTAATAGTAAACTTTGTTAATATGGTAAGCATGTTAAACAATGGTAAAGATGGTAAAGATGGTCAAGATGGTAAACATGGTAAACATGGTAAACATTGAAAACCTGGTAAACATGGTAAAGTAATTTTCACTTAAAAATAATTATAGATATATAATTCATGTAATGGTAAACATGAAAAAGTAAACTAAACAAACATAAAAAAACAAAAACTTATACTTATTTTGTTTTAATACATGTTTTAATAAAGAAAAAACATGCAATATCGAAAATTTTATGAATAAAATAAATTTAAAAAAGAAATAAACATAGGTTACCTATAATTTTAGGAATGTACAAATGGATTGTTTTTCGAAATTCCTTCATCGTGATAGTTCCTTATGGCACAGAATATATATTCAACAAGATCACCATTATGTAATGTTAATCTTTCCATGGAAGAAGGGATCTCATATAATTCAGCATCTTCATCATGTTCATCCTCACCAACATATTGTTTTTCCCCTTATAAAACAACCGCACACTATATATCTGATTGATATACTACATAGAATACTTGTTTTTCATGTGTTGACATTATCAAATAATCAGTTGGGTCTTCCAATCTATTCAGATTAATAAGTGTCATTCCAAAATTATCGTGTCTGACACTGCTGTTACTGATAAACCATTTACAGTTAAAAATAGGAACTTTAATTTTATTGTAATCAACCTCCCATATGTCCTTCAATCACTCCATAATATGCACTTGATGCAGAAATTGGGTTTTTGTCCTTAGCACTCGAAAAATGCATTGCATTTGGAAACACAAAAACACTACTATTCTGAACTGCACTTCTATTGTCCTGAGATTTCGTATAAAATGTATAGCCATTAATATCATAACTGTAGAATGTTATCACATTTAAACATGGACCACCCACTATTCATTTTAGTGTCCCTAATACATCTGATCTACCAAGCAAGGTCTTTTTAAACACTGACAAATATTTTTTATTGTGCTCATTCAAAATTGTCATTTCTTTCTTCTCTGGATGACATTGTTTCAACACATTAATATGGAATGTGATATACATTTGAGCATAAACTATGTTATTCAATCTGTATGATTCTAACTTCTTCATCTGTTCAGCTGAAAATGATTTGACTTTCAAGCCACGAATCCTCTTTCCCTCATTATTAACTCCTTCATGGGGAGATGGAGGCAAACCTCTGTGTTATGCCACAACCAAGTAGCTTGTACAAAACTCTGCCTCCTCCTCAGAAATATAATTTTCAATAATGGAGGCTTCAGGTCGATATGGATTCTTAACATACCTGTTTAATATTTTCATATACCTTACAAAAGGATACATCCAATGAAGATATTCAGGTCCACAAAGCTTTATTTTTCAAACCAGATGAATCATTAAATGCACCATTATACCAAAAAAAAGTTCGAGGAAAATACATTTTCAATTGACAAAGTATAAAAAATTCATCCATTTCCAAAATGTTCAAAGAATTCACATAAATGGCCTTGTTTCAAATTGAATTGAAAAAATAACAGAACTTCATTATAGCCTTTCTGACACGAATGGGAAATATTCCACGCAATTCAATTGGTAGAATTTGTTGCATCATGACGTGACAATAATGTGATTTCAAACCTATCAACTTCAAGTCCTTCAATGAGACAAAAGTTTTTACATTTGAAGAATAACCTTGAGGCACTGTGATATCATGAAGACACTAAGAAATGCTATTTTTCTCCCTCTTCGATAACATATGACAAGCAGTGGAAAGAAATGTTCATCTCCATTTATAAGTGGGATCTAACTCCAAAATTATTCACATTGATAGTACGTCTAATCTTGCATTCAACCCATATTTTGTATTTCCTTTAATATCTAACAATGTTCCAATCAAAAAATCACAGATATTCTTCTCCACGTACATGAAATCAATATTATGTTTAACTTCAAGACACCTCCAATATGGTAGCTCAAAAAATATTGACTGTTTCTCCAAATATGTCTATCATTAACAGATTTCTGTGTCTTTACCAATGTCACATCAAGGATTTTCACCCTCTCAAAATACAAATCTGGGGATAAAGGTTTTAGAGCAGTATCAAATTCTTGTGAGCCAGTGAATGCCTTTTTGAGTCTCCTATAAGGACGATCCATTGGCAAAGACTTTCGATAACCAATGTACATAGTTTTCCTCCCATGATGTAATTGACAATATGAAGTTTTTTGTTCACAAATTTGATATCCTTTATGACCTTTAACACTGTATCTAGACAATTTCCATACGCTAGGATTACATTTATAGTGAACAGAAGCACTGCATGAAGTTGAAAATATTACATTTTATTAAAATCATACACCCAAATCCCATCAACCCATAAAAATTTCAAATCGTCAATCAATGGTGACAAGTAAACATCAATATCATTATCAGGTTGCTTTGGACTAGAGATCATTATACTCATCAAGACATATTTTCATATTTTCACTTCATACAAAATTTAGGAGAGAGGTTTTAAATTACCAATAAAACAGTCCATGAACTATGTGTTCTACTGAGGATTCGGTATGGATTCATTCCTTCTATGCACAAACCTAGTATGAGATTTCAAATTTCATTTCAAAATGTAGAATACTTCTCATCAATTTTCATCCATTGTGGAAAATCAGCCGGGTGACATATTTTTCCATCACATACCCGCTCATCAGCATGCCATCATAACCTTTTTTCAGCATGTGAATTAGAAAATAAACCTTTGAAATGATGAATTATAGAAAGATACCAAAATACCTTTCAAGGTATCTTTGTAATCTCTACATAAGCCTATGATTTTTCTTTCTCCTTATATCGTGATGTCCCACATTTAGGACACTTTGACAGAAAATAATATTCCTTCCTATATATAATGTAGTCATTCGGACATGAATGTATTTTCTTGTATCCCAATCCCATCGGGCATAATATTTTCTTGGCCTTATAATGTGAATCTGGAAGATCGTTATCTTTTGGAAGAATGTATTTCATCAATTATAGTAGCTCTGCAAAACATCTATCACCGCATCGATGTTTTGCATTCAGGTAAATCAATCTAAACACCGCCAACAAAATAGTAATATATGTACAACCAGGATATAATGGTTTTCAGCATCACCATATAGACGCACAAATGTCGGTTCTATCTCAATTTGTTTTGCTATAATATCGCGAATCATTTCTTCAATTCCAATGAAGTTACCATCTTTTGAATCATCATCATCAGTGACATTCAGTCCAGTTTCACCATGCCAAATCCAAGGTCTGTAACTCAGATTAAAACCATGACAAATCAGATGATCTTTTATCTCTCTACTTTTCAACTTCTTCATATTCAAACATTTCAGGCATGGATAGAAAAAAATGTCACTACTTGGAACATTTCGTTTAGAAAATTTCAAAAATTCATCAACACCTTCCTCATATTCATTTCTCATTCGATGTGCCATAATACAACTTCGAATCATTATTACCTACAACAAATATAAAAATTATATATATTTTTATGATAAGAAAAATATATGTTTATATGAAAAAAATCATAATTTGAATGATAAAGAATTATGAAATTTAAAACAAATCTATGTGTATTTTAAAAAATATGCTGGAATATTGTTTTAAAAACAAAATATAGTTAGATATAACAGTTTTAAATTCCATTGAATCAAATAATACCATGTGGCCTACAATGGTTGATAGAAAATTGGAGAAAATGGAGTAAACCTAGAAATCAAATCAAATTTAAAATAAAAACACAGAAGGAGAAAATCACAATGTAAATCCAATCATCACAGCACAATAATCATGTAATATTCTCATAAACCACAATGCAGAAGTCAATCCCAACTTACACTTATCCCCGACCCCCTTGGACACCGCCTGGACACCACCACCCCCTTGGACAACCCCCCACCCCCTAGAAACCACACCCACCACCTTGCACACCCCATGGACAGCACCACACCCTTGGACAGCCCCCACCCCTCCTGGACACCCCCTGGACATCCCCCACCCCTCTAGACGGCACCCCCACCCCTTCTGAACACTACCCCACCCCCTACCCCCTATGGACACCCCCCCTGGACAGCCCCCACCCCTCTAGAGAGCACCCCCACCCCTCCTGGACACCACCCCCACCCCCACCCCCTTGGACACTCACCTGGACACCCCCATCCCTCTGGACGACCCCCACCCCCTGGACATCCCCCACCCCTCTAGACAGCACCACCACCCCTCCTGGACACCACCCCCACCACCTACCACCTTGGACACCCCCCCTGGACACCCCCAACCCTCTGGACAGCCCCACCCCTCGGAAAACCCCCCAAACCCTGTAGATAGGCCCCCACCACCTTAGACAGCCCCCCACCCACCCACTCCCTTGGACACCACCTGGACACCCCCAACCCTTGGGACAACCCCCACCCCTCTAGACATCACCCCCACCCCTACTTGACACCACCCCCACCACCCTACCCACTTGGACACCCCCTGGACACCCCCACACACCCCCTTGGACACCCCACTGGACACCCCCCAACCCTCTGGACAGCCCCCCCCCCCCCACCCCTCTAGACATCTCCTCACCCCTTCTGGACCCCACCCCCACCCCCTACCACCTTGGACACCCCCTGGACATCCCCCACCCCTCTAGAGAGCACCCCCACCCCCTAAGACCTTGGAAACCCCCCACCCCTGGTCAAACCCCCACCCCTCTAGACAGCACCCCCACCCCTCCTGGACACCACACCCACCCTCTACACCCTTGGACACCCCGTAGACACCCCCAACCCTCTAGATATACAACCACCCCAAGAAAACCCCCCAATCCCTCTGGAAAGCCCCCACCCCCTTAGACAGCCCCCACCCACCAACCCCCTTGGACACCCCCTAGACACCCCCAACCCTTTGGACATCCCCCACCCCCTGGATAGCACCAACCCCTCTAGACAACACCCCCACCCCTCTTGGACACCACCCCCACCCCTACCCCCTTGGACACCCCCTGAACATCCCCAACCCTCTGTATAGCCCCCACCCCCAGGAAACCCCCCAAACCCTCTGGATAGGCCCTCACCCCCTTGGACAGCCCCCACCCCCTTCGACACCCCACACCCCCTTGGACCCCCCACCCCCCACACCCCTGGACTGTCCCCCCCCCCCCTCCACTACCTCCATGGACACCCTGGACAGCCCCCAACCCCCTGGACAGCCACCAACCCTCTTGACAACCCCCCAGAACCATGGGATTTTAATCTCATGCTACTAGTTTTTGCATATCCAGAGATTTTAACCTCAAGCTACTAGTTTTGTTGTCATGTCATTATTCAAAATGAGAAAAATGAATTGTATCCACTATTAGTCTAAAATGATCTATTGTGCAATGATTCTGGTTTTAATAGCATATGAAGACTTATAATAGTCCACGAAAATAAGCGACATAAATAGATTATGGAACAACAAAAAGTGAGACCCAAAATTGAAATAACCAAGGATCCAAAACAAATATTCACCCATGAAAACCCATATATACTTAAAAAATAAATCACACTGGTACCCGGAATGGGTGTATCACAATGGTTTACATTCAAATTGCAGTAATATAGGTGAATGATATCCTTATTTGTCAATGACAACAAAAATTACGATCAATGTCGGGCATTCGCAAAACAAAAAAAAAACAAAATAGAAGTAGGTGAGGCTTACGTGAATATTGCGAGTCAATCTAATAGATCTGAGGATAATAAATAAGATGATGGTGGAAAAATGAGGTAAGAGGGTTTTAAATAGAAGAATCTTACCGAGTTTAAACAAAAAAATCATAAAACATAAATAAAGACTATCTGGGAAAAAATGAATGAAATAAAGTCGTGGGAGGCTTAGATAAACTATTGCGAGTTGAGATGATAGATATGAGGAGATTAAAGACAATAAAAGATGATGGAAAAACAAGTTTAACACAACGAGACCGACAAGTCTGTTAGGGTTTTCCACGTAAGAAACACGAGTCACCGGACTGTCGATCAAAAAATCGTAAATGACAATCCACAGGGCGTGTTAATTTTTTAAATTTTTTATAACATCGGTTATTTAATAACTGACATTATAAATTGTTTTTTACAAATATAACATTGGTTATTATAATAACTGACATTATAAATTTATCAGATATGGCTTTTTTTTACTTCAGTTATTTTATAACCGATGTAAAAAAATCCTCCTGTTGTTTTTTTATGTCAGTTAAATAATAATAGACATAAAAAATACATCATAAATCATAGTTTTTTTCATTGATTATAATATAACAAATGTAAAAAATTCTACGGGTTTCGTTGTTACGTTGGTTATCAAATAACCGACCTCAAAATGGCCTCAAATGCCTCTTTTTTTAAATCGCTTATTTTATAACTGATGTAAAAAATTCGTAGATACCTCATTATTTACATAGTTTATTTGATAACCGACGTAAAAAACACCGCACATTAGTTTTTTACGTCGGTTATTAAATAACCGATGTAAAAAAATGCCAGTGATTTTTAACGTCCGTTATTAAAATAGCCGACATAAAAAATTTACGCTCAACATTTTTTATGTCGGTTATAAAATAACTGACGTAAAAAAACCACGTATCACAGATTATCACGTCGGTTATATATAACTGACCTAAAAAATGGTGACGTTAAAAACGTTTTCTGCACTAGTGCCAAAATCCAAAAATGAAGGCGAGAAGCAAAGATCAAGAAAACATCACCAAATCGACAGCCACCGAAGCACTAAAACAAGATCCAAGTCCCGTCACTCCAATACAATAATCCCTCGTAGACCACAATAGACCACCCAATGCACACATTAGTGATTAGGTACAACCCTCAGTCATGGGAGTAGGGTCTTGACCGCTGGAGCATAATCGCATGGCCAGAAAAAGCCCTATTCAGAAACGATGGAATGAGGTGGTAGAATGCTAGCAGCGATGAGAAATGCAAGATGGAAAAATCCATGAGGTGATAACAAAACCAAAAAAGATAACCACCACCACAGTCATTTTGAGCACACATCGAAGTGGAGAACTTCTAACCCGAGGGGGAAGGATGGAGGCGGTGACAAAGAAAAACTCTAGTGGGAAGCGCCCCTTATGGGCTCATCCCATCGAATCATCTTATCCTCTCATTATAATTCATTGAAAATTTCTTGAGTATTAATGAAATTGATTTGAATCACTAAGGACACATAAATCGTATAACTTATTCTAAAACAAATATTAGAGATATACTCATACATCATAATTACATTTAAATATACCAATAAACAATTTATCATAGGGAAATACTAGACTCCCCGTAACAAATAAATAAAATAGTCAATTTATGGGGAGGATGATTTTTCTTTATCATGAACATGTTATTCTCGTGATAATAAATGTATAAGTGAATTGACCCACCCTTCTTCTTGAAAAATAAGAGGGGTGTATTCCACAGTGAAGCAATCAATGAAAGAAACACTTTATACATATTTTCTAATAGTTGATACTTGATCTAATTTAGTTCAAAGTTGTCCATACTATATATATTTTTCATTAGTAGTAGTTTTCCATGTATAATATCAATGGAAAATTCCACCTCTCTACCAAAAGGAACATTATGATATTCTTTGGAAAAACACATTACCTTATTACCTCATAATATGAATGTTTTCATGGAAAATACTTTTGTTAAACTCTATTATCTTGGAAATAAATTATTTATAAGCGGGTAATAATATCAATTCATTCAATGGTGGTACGAAAGAAGATTCATCCTACTTCTTTCACTTGTATATAATCATTGGGTGATTCACAATATGGAGGGTGATTTTATTAGCCTATTTTTTTTCTCATTGTAAGGAAATACAATCCATGGCTATAATTGCATAAAATTATTCTAAAGGTATTATGAAATGGTTCTCTGGGACACGCATCCCTCATATTTTGTTAGGGTTGAGTTATATACCTGTATTCTTATAATTACCTAACCTACCATTTTCACTGATAGATCTACTTTCATTATTTGTAGTAGTTTTTTAATTGTTATACTAAATATGAGAGATATTAAAGAATTAATAGAACCAAAATAAAATATAATATCTAATATTCATGAATTAATTACCAGTGTGCATGTCACCTTATTTTTTTAGGATCAACCCCTACGATTATGATGTCATACGCTCTCCCAAACTTACTTGAGGTTGTCAGTAATGATTGGCTTAGATTATCCATGGAATAAGGAAGTACTTCACATAGTGTTCTTCTTCCCTGAATTTGAAACATTGAACATTTGGATGAGTATTTAAAAGATAATTTATCTCTTCAATCACGTTGGTGGGTTTCTCTAATCAGAAATGACTTTCTAGGTGCCCTTCCTTTCCACACCTAACAAATTACCTCATCCCTAATAGGTAATATCTAGGGTTCTTCTTCCAAATTTTTCGACATATGGGATGTTGTAATTTCTTTCCACCATTATAATTCACTATCACACTGTTAGGAATAAACACCACTTTCATATTGTTATCCATGTGATAATCTTGAGATTCTTTGATCTCTATTTTGACTTTGAGGGATCATTGGAAAAATTTCCACATAACTATAAAATTCCTAAAATTCCATGTACTTTTCTTGACATTAATTAAAGACAATAAAGATGTTATCAGAATAATATTTTGGGGTAATAATAGAGTTGAAGGTGTATCATGCAAGTCTTGTGATGTTTTCCTCAAACACCCTGATAGATTCGTCTTCTTTGTTATTGAAGATAGTGAATTCCAAATCTATTTATAGTAGGATAGAGCATGGAATATATATGTCCAAATTTTTTTTCTAGAATTACTTCAACTCCATAGATCGAGATTCTTCATCAAGATTCATATTCTTAACAAATTTCCACCATCGACAAATTTATAATTCCATATGATAAACTACCAAAATAACTTTCTATTTCTCGGAGCATTCAAGGTCTCATAATATCTTTTCATTGGATAGGATCCATTATTAAAAAAATAAGGGTTCAAAATATTCATTGAACATAAGAGGTATTTATCGTAGGAAAGTTTGAATTGAAAATTTCTATTACTTGGGTGGATTTATTTGTTACACTTGATATAGATTTTGGTTCAAAACATTATTCAGTAGAGAAAGTATTGTCAGGAAATTTATAATTCCCACTCCCATCGGGATGGTCATATCATTTATATAGTCATCACATCCCCCATCACATTGGATATAATTTTTTTTTATTATTTACAAAATTCACTAGAATAAAGAGAAAATTATGGACGATGATTTTCAAATTATTAAGCACATAAAGGATAAAATATGAACATCAAATGTATAAATCATAAATGCAATATGTTTATTAACCTATGAATTTCTTGGATTTAAAATAATTATTCCATGATCTATTTCATAACATATATTCTTATAGGCATATTTTGGGCCCTTAATAATGGTTCTATGTGAGATTTTAATTTAAAAATACATATTCCAAGGGATTTTCAAACCATGGGTGTGGAAATGCCTTCTATAGTGCACCATTTTCCGATTAAGTCCATTTATATATGGTGCTTTGGGGTTGTTAACCCCATGTACATATATTCTTGAGACAAAAACATTTTTGTATCTAGAAAGGTATGTATTTTATTGGAAATTAATTACTCTATACATTACCAATATTTTTGTTATTTTTTTTAATGTTTATTTTTTTCCCAAAGGCTATCTATACTTTTTAAAAACCTAATCCAAAAAATAACAACACCATTCATTGATACCAAGTATGAAGAAAACTCACATAATAAATCTTAGATGATTTATAGGCCCATTGTATTTTTGATATTATGTATATAACATAACATCTTAAAACATGGATAAAATTATGTTTTTGAAAAAATCCTTAATATGTACTTAAAGTTACACCTCTCTTCAGAAAAATCATGATATAACTAGAGAAAAAACATAAGAAATGGGTGACTTATAAGGACCAATAAGGTATTAAAAATAAAATCCCATAGGTTAAATTAATAAATGTGATCTAAGAGGTGTAATAATATAATATAGGTGGAGATAATCATAATAATGAACAATGAGTCATGGTATAATATTATATCCTAATGAAATCATGTGAATATAGAAACAACATTGAACATATAATCATAATAATAATTCAGTTTCAACCAATAATACATGGTGACATATTATTCATTGGAAAACATCATAGGAACCATACATAAAATATAATTAGTCTAGAATTTTACCCAATGCATTGGAGCACTATATTGGTACACCCATTACAATCATATCATTTACATGAATAATTATTCCTCATTGATCAAACCAAATAAAAAACTATTTCATCATATTCAATAAAAATATTAAATAATGTTGGTTATATATAGAATTATCTAATAAATTATGTATTGGTACAACTAGGTTAATACCCTTGAGTAGAAATGGTAACGGGAATGCAATTCATAAATGCTTGGCATGAAAAATCACAGCATGATTTTGGATGTATATTGGGAAAATATAAAGATTTATGGGAGTTATTATTGTTTTTGAAATATGTATCACACCTATATTTCATTGTAAGGATATTACAAGGGATATTTTAGAATATAACACAACATGAACAATTAGAAAATAAATGACAGAAGTCAAAAATGGTTCTTCAATAAATTTTTTGGAGGAGCTTCTTGAGAACATTAGCGAAGCTAGATAAGGATAAAGAGAAGTCAGGGAAGAGTATTTACATGATATGTGGTTTTTACATGAAGAGAAATTGGAGCTTGGGGGTTTATATATGAAAATATAGGCGATTTATTTCTTATTTCCCAAACATTGGTTTTCGATTATATAAAATTTAGAAATCAAAATGAAATAACATCCCATGGTTTTTTCATAGGGATTCTACCAAAGAGGATTTTTTTTCATTATTTTGTTGAGGAATATAACCAAGGTGATTAAAATATTTTTCTTAGGGATTTGTAATCAATTCTTATTTAAAAATAATTGACTTTAAAACCATAATATATATCATAGGTTTTGTAGGATACATAAATTATTTATAAAATGAATCCAATAACCCACCAAATAATAATTATATAAAAATTTAAATATATATATTTTCATGCATACCTTTTCATTTATATATTAAATCACATTTTGTTTTTTTTTTGAATTTTTATTACATATTGTATATTTATTCTATATTTATTTTTACCATAAAATTCGACAGTCTTAATTTTTTTTGAAACATTAACCCTTAGATTTTTTTACCATGATCAATAATAAAATATATTTATTTTATCCAAATAAAATAAAAATATAATAATTTATATATTTAAATAATAATCTACATTTATTGAAAAATTATTGTTTTTTGAGAGTAAGAGTTTTTTATCCCTTATAGAAATTATTTTCAAATTCGTAAAATTATATTATCAAATAGTTTTGATAATTATTTATTTTTTGAATATAAAATTGGGCTTGTAAAAAGGAAAATCCTAGAGATTTTATCTCCCTTGGAAGCTCTGATAAATGGGCTTCATAGGTATAATACACAGGTTAAGGCCATCACTTCCCTTTTCTATGTCAATTGGATTTCACATAGCTCTTAATATATATTAATAATATAATAGTTCTTCAATGGTTATATTTTGAATGGTTAATAATCATAATGGTAGTATAAATTTTATAGGACATAATATTCCCAAAAAACGAATGAAGTGTATGTATTTTCTATAACCATAATACATAATAGGGAACTTAATTCAACCATAAAGTAAATTATATTTATAAAATGTAGGGTCATTAAAATAGAGATCGTTGATCCTAAGTAAGTGAATGATCAAGAGAAATATAATGAGAAAAACTATAAATAAATAGATGTAAAACAGACCATTGATTTTTTCAAATTAAGGTAATATGATATCATTTTTTTCAAGATCCTTTTCCTTGAGTTGAATAATTACTTTACAATATAGAAAAATAACATAAGGAAATATACTTACTTGATAAAAATAATTTCATCTTTAAATTAATTTCAACGACAATATTATCTTTTCATCTAAAAAATGACTATTCAAGATGATGCTTTCATTCCCAAAGCAATAAAATAAACTACTAATGGATAACACAATACAGTAAATGAAAATATGACCATCCTATTATATTTCTAAATTATCCAAAACCTAATTTTTTTTATAAGTTAAATAAAAAATAGGATAATCCATCATATGTGTAAATACAATATTAACCTTTAAAGATTCAAAAATAATACCCAATTTTTAACATAGGTATTTCAATAAATAAATAACCTTAGAATCCTTCAAAATATTATTAACTAATATGGAAACCCGAATAATAGAATTATTTGAGCATAAATTATTCCAAAATAAATTTAACCATTATCTCTAAATAACATCAATCACACTTATTTTCTTGTAAAAAATGATATTCCTGAATAAAATAATCCCCAAGATATGATAATAATTTCGACAAATAATCTAAAACTCCATAATGACACATTTCAAAAATAAATTATTTGAAGATATAATTTATCATTTATTTATATATTGAAATCCAATAATGTACCCATTATCTTGATTATATAATGTTCCAAAAATAGTGAACTTCAACCAAAATAACACTAATTACAGAATCACCAAATCATTTTTCAATCCCATGCTTATATATCTGATATAACTAAATATACAAAAATAAACATAATCTATATGTATCACATCATTTTAAAAAATTAATTAAATACTAACATTTACATAATGTAGGTCAGTGGTATGTGTTTTTAAAATTTCGCTATTAATTTTCATGAAAATTTTCCTTGTACATAGTGGATGTGAAAGGTTTCCCCTTTTAATAAATACCTATGAATATAATTCCTGTAATTTTCCTAAAAATGATTAACATCCATATAAATATAATTAAACATCTTAAAATCCTATCACTTAAAACAAAAAAATTGGTGTTTGAGACAATTATCATATGATCAACCATAAACTTATAATCCTATAGTGGTATCCAAAAATCAGAAGTTAACATCACAAGAAAGCAAAATAGTCTATAATGTTATCTAATCCATTACATTAATACAAATTACAAGGTCCTAGCCTTAAACATTACATATTATAGTGACATTAAACTAGAATATTCTGTCTTATATAATATAGTAACATTACTTTTTAGAGTTTTAATGGATTTGGTCATAACCTAAATATAAAAAGACCATATTTCTAAATTTTGACACTTCTGGCCAATATAATATTTTATCAAAAATAAATACATTAATAAAGAATGACATTTTATTTTTATAAAAATTTCAAGACGTTTAACTTTAATTCTTCTTTATTCTTAACTATCATTAAACAATATAAAAATATTTTAAAATTGGTGATGAGATAGATAAAATCTAAAAGGATGTGAAATCATTAAGTTTGATAGTCCATTGAAATATATTTGAATCCATAAAATTTTTTCCCTTATCACAGTGTACTTTTGGATTTTGAAATAAATAAAATCTATTTAAAAAAACATACATGTTTTTCTCATAATAAAACATTAATACAATATAAAGAAATTAAAAACCCAATTTGAAAACATGGGTAAATATATTACTATGTTATGTCCATAATTAATAGAGCCCAATTAAATTTATAGGATAAATCATACCATTTAATTAACTTCATTCCAATGAATACATGGAACATTAACCAAAGAATTGGAGAGTTATCTTTATGCACCCATTATATAATTTATATCAATCTAAATGGTTAAATAAGTTGTAACTGGATCACCCATCATATAATCTATATCAGGCTCACCGATAATCATTTAGATTTATCATGTACTAATTCATGAATAATTTGTTTTATTCTTATATCATTTATCATTAAAACCTTGAAAACACATTTTGAAATGATAAGAAAAACACTTTCAGATATTGATATAGACATTAATTTCAAAACCCGAATTAAAAAATAAAATTCCTCGATTGACGAAAAGTATTCTTTTCTGTTTAATAAAACATGAATTATTTTAAAAGAATAAAAATATCAAATAATTGTTAATCCAATATAAAACGTCATCATCACCATATATGTTAAAATAAACCATTATTTTTTCCTTTTGTAAAAAATGTTAAAGCGTACCATATATAAAATATAAATAAGATTAAATTTTAAAACATTTGAAATTAATTCATGATCTACCAAAATATTTATCATACAATTCATTTACTTCCATATGAAAATATCTTTAAAATAATTATTATAATATGGAAATGGATGAGAAAAACATTGAACATAAAGCATGAAAACATTAAAAAAATATTCTTTTTAATTAAGGTGTCAATTATAAAAAACATAAAAAAAAGATTCAATTTTAAAAAATTATAACGACTGTAAAATATGGTCCAAATGACCTCTACAAACCGATGATGTATAAATAATATTTTATTTCATACATTTCAAAGAACAATTAAAAGGATGGAAAAAGTGTTGGAAGGGAGACATTAAAATATTATTTTTCAATGAAAGTCCCCTACCACAAGTCTAACTCATCATGTATGTTCTATATATTCCAAAATAATTAGTAAATTTGAATTATTTACTTTCATAATTTTTTATTTAAATTTTCATTATTCCTTTTATTTACATGCTTTAATCAATTACATAATCAATTAAATTCATGTGGGACTTTTTGATGATACTAATCTAATATATCCAAAATGTTTTTGGATGTTGGATGTAGTAAAAAATACCATTATTAAATTATATTTTGAAATAAATAATTATCACTTTTATACATGAATTATAATTTTGAACCCAATCATGAATTAGGGTTATGATAAATGAACTAAGATAAAATTGTAGATATGGTATGTCATATGTATGCCTTGTAAATGTTTCTATTTTTTAATGATCGTTATTAAAAGATGTTAGTTATTATAATTTATTTATAAAATAATAATTTCTGAAATTCAATTTTATTTTTTAAAATATATTGATATATATTATCCATGTAACTTAGTGATGAAAAATGAGTCGCATCACTTAAATGAGGTGGTAGTACACACTTACATTAGAAATACTTTTTCATTTTTAGTAAATGAAATGGGAAGAAATTAAAAGATATAATATATTTTAATATTAATAAATATTACTTTAATATCATATTTAAACACTAAATCCATCGATACAGCTAGCCTTAATATGAGGTTATAGAAAGAGGATTACATCTGTTCGTGAGGTGATAGTCCACTGTACGTAAGAATGATGTTTTTGTTTCCTATTTTATGGAAGAAGTGATGAAAATAATTTAGGTAATTAACTAAATTAAATCATAGTATATGAAATATTCTTGTAATATTATTTGAGTAATGTTTTTATAATATTTGAAGGAGGTATAAGAAGAAATAATATAAAAGATCATTATTATGAAAGGTTACAATTTTTTGATATAATATCTTTTTGGATTACAACAAAATCATTCATAAGATGATTTTATAATAATGAAATAGAATATAAAGATAATTTTGGAATTGGAGGAAGATATTTTGGGTGGAATTATTTAAGTTGAAATTTTTGGAAAGTATGATGAAATGAGGATATGAAGTTACTTTTTATACAAGAGGGGAAGGGAACTATTCAAATTTTGTAAAGTATTAAATTAATACAATGTAATTCTCATATTCAAATGGCTTAAATTTTATAATAATATAAGATAAGATAACGGAGAATCTAAATTCCCTCCTAAAATAACAAATAGAAAAATTTTGGTGATGTTTTTACACTTATATTTTTGATTTAACCGGGGTGAAACCTTCTTGATAGTTACCATAGTATTAATGATTTTGATTTTTAATGGTCATGAAAGGTCAAATAATACGTTGAAATTAACTTTAATGTACCAAAAATTATATTATAAAACATATCATATTTTTATGGAAAACGATATGATTGTTTATGTGTTTTTGATAATCTGTAAAAAAAGTATTTAATTTAAAATACTGTGAATGTATGTACTTTAAACTATTTATTTAAAATGACTTTAAAAAAATGAAGAAAAATATGGATTTTAAAAATAAACCTCTCACAATCACTTGTTATTTTATAATTTCCTACAAATTATAGAAAAATAAATCACTCAAATTTTATAAATTTTAATATTTTCAAATTAATATATTTATTTTTTCTTTTAATTTAATAAATATTGTTTAAGAGTACTGTATGTATATAAGGTGACAATATAGTCATTAAAAATTAGAAATGAGGTTTCATCATTAAAATAATTTCATTTTTCTCAAAATATCCATTTATATTACTTCTAAATATTCTTTTGTTCCTTTATAAATAAATTAGTGATATGTAAAAGTTAGAGGGTGACATTTTTTCTTTATCTTCACTTAAAATGTTATATTGGTAACTTTCCCAGACAAGCTACACTAAAAATATAATTCCTGAGGTTATATGGTTGAAATTTCATTACAGTATAATAATGATGACGAAAAACTATTGGCCATCTAACAATAATTTATCCTAAGATAGATAGATTTACCCTTTTCACAATAGGGAATTGTTTTAATATTTTTATTATTCATTATGAAATAAATTTCTCCCTAATTAACTTATATTAATTATTCTGTTTAAAAATATTGAATTAATACCACAATATTTAATAGCCAATTGTGGTTGAAATTAATTTTACAAATTACTCATAATGTTTGATGAAAATATATTATTCTTGAAACAAATTATTTTCAATCAAAAAATGATCTTATATTTACCCTAAGACTAGAAATGATAATAATATGAATATAAATTTATATAAATATATAAATTTAATTTAAATATTTTTCTTATTAAGGGTCATTTTAATTAATTAAAATGGATAATATTCATGCATGTAAATGTCGTGTCCAAGAATCTCATTTATTCCTCTCTAGATGGAAATATGATTTTCACTGGAAGTATGATCCACCTATAGTGGTAATATGTTTATGATTATAAGGAAATACCGTTCCCTTCAAAAATCCCTACATTCTTTAGATTTCGGGTTATGATTTTGCATGATTTTTGGATTTTGATGATTGTATGAGATCCTTTCCCCCCCATTGCTCCCAAAAAAATTCATGGATTTTGGTATTCACAGGACTCTTATTTACATTTAGTGGATCACAGTGGGTGAAGAGTTATGATGTATTCATCCAGCGGTGCTCGAGACCATTTATTATTTTTTTCATCATGATTTCTTTTGGCTCACCTACAGACAAATTTCTTAATATGCTCAAAAGGGAAGCCTTTTTCCCTGGTTGTTAGTAGTTTGAAAACTGATATACAAGAGGGACACTATATTGGTATCATTGGTGATGAAGGTTTCTATATGAGTGATTCTCTTTAGATGAAATTGGGTGTTCCATAACTAGATCAGATGGTTATGGACATGTTTTCTTGATTGAGGTGTCACTTAGATAGAGCCAAACATAATGTGTCAGTTGCAGGAGAGGTATGGTGTCGATACTCCACCACTAGTTTTACTTATTCTAAAATTATATCCTATAATGTATTTGAAGGGTAATATATTTATTAGATTATTCATTAGAGAACTGGTTATTATAATTATTTATTTGTATATTCGACTCCCTACGAATCTATTTGGAATTCCTCTATCTAGCCTAAGGAAAGAGTTCCTCCAATGTAGGTTCTTTGTGACCCATGAGCTCCCCTATCACAATTCAAGTAAATAACCATTTTAAATCATTGGATAAAGATTTATTAGGTTATTATAACCTAAAAGAGTGGTTGAAGATTATTCCCAAGTGGAAAAGGATGTTTTATAGTTCCAAGACATTGGGATGATCTAGTGATGAGAGCTAAAGAAAAAAATTCCATCAGTATATTAAATGGTGATAAATATCATTTTTTTAGTGAAAAGTGATAATGGAATGCATGGTTTAGTACTTAACACCCCATATTTGAAGAACGGAATGAAGTGAAATTTGGAATTTGGGAGCTACATTGTTCATAAATGAAAGAAACAAAATGGATGAAAAGATTATTCCCACATACCTAAACCCATGGAGACAAGATCTTAGAAAAAGATCAAGGACGATGCACTAGAATGAAATTAATTTTCACTTCCCATGTTGTTGAAACGAACGAATCACTTGTTTATATACCAGGAAGCTCAATGGTTATAAAATATTATAATAGGGTTGTCTTCTCTAAAAAGGATAAGATCACTATTAAAATCTTAGTGGCTCAGTGATTAGTGGTTTATTTTTATCTAAATTTAGTTGAAGGTAATGAGGTAGTTAAAAATTAAACAATACTAGATATAATTATCGACATTAAAGAGGAAATATTGGTGGATTATTTTGAGATTAATTCTTTAGAGTAGGATGTTAATAGGATGAATGAGATATGGATTTCTAATAACGAAGAAAGGGTTTGGATAAAAAAGAATGATATAATTTTTACTTGAGGCTTCAATGAAATTAAGAACACTTTCGAGGAGTATATTTGGAATTGGGATAACATGGCTTATGATTTTTCATATATTATAAAGGATGCCTGAATATAAAGGAAAATGTACTTCATTGGATATTATATAGGGAAAATGTGTCCAGTTGTCTTAAATTATCCGCCAATGGGTTTTTTAAATCTTATTGTGTTTAATTAACCTATGTTCTTAACTTTTGATGATTACTACTTTTTCCTCAAATATAAATTAAAATAAAAAAAATATTTTCAATCATTAATTTAAATTATTAATTTAAAAGTCTATCATTTCTAAAAAATAAAAAAAATTCACCATAAAATATTTATGAAATTTTGTTTTCAAAAATTATTTTAGTTTTTTCAAATAAATTTAATAATACATCGAAAAAATATTTATAATATTTTTCCACTAAAAAAGAGTAAAAATTTGTTTTTTGAAGAAAATAAAATTTCTGAATATTAAAATGTCTTGATTAAAAATTGAGTGCTTATTTCAAATTCATATATCTATTAATATATTTTGATTGTGATATTTATATTTATTTAATAAAGAAATTATTATATGTAACAACATTGAATTTAATGGCTAGTTTATAATAGACATATTTAAATAATAATATATCATGGTTTGTTTATGCTCGATGTTGAATTTCGTATATGTTTTCAAATATAGTTTAATTTTTAAAATATTGGGTTATTAATATTTTTTTCTCAATGGTTATAATAATGATAAATTATTTTTTTAAAAATGTAAATTATTTATAATTTTCAATCATGAAATAATTACGTAAAATGTTTTCCTAATAAAAACACAAGATTTATTAAATTAATATAAAAATATAATAAATAATATTAAAAATATAAAAAGTAATATATTTTTAATTAATTATTTTGTTTCATGAATTTTTTAGACAAATAAAAAATTAAATTGATCTCTAAAAGTTTTATATTTTATTTCCATTGTTGATGTGTTTTTCTTCAATGTCAAATTAAATGAATAGTTCTAAAAATAACAATAATAACATTTTATAATAACCAATATTTTATTAGAAGGTTTAAATATACAAAAAAGCTCATCTTCTACCAAATTAAATAGATATGGTTAAAAGAATAAAATATTTTACATTTATTAGAAACAATCCCTTTAATAGTCACTATCTTGGGCCATAATGAGTAAAAATATTTATTATCATGGTTGTAGTTAAAAAGGGTTAGCACGAGTTAAAATAAAAATACAAAGATAAAAATTATTCTAAACTTGAACAAATTTTAATGTAATAATTATATTTTAACTAATTAACATATTATATTTTAAATATACAATTACAGGGAAAATTTTTAACATGAAATAATTTATATTATTATAATAATTTATGAAATTCTAAATGTTTCACATCCCTCACTTTTCAAATGTATCCTCCACAACTATTTTCTTCACCCATAAAAAATATTTTGGTTTGGCCAATCCTTTCCCAAATACCATCCTTAAAAACATCACCACCTCATTGAGACGTTTTCGAATTAGAAATCCAACATGGGATGGCTTTTGGTATAAACCTAAAGAGGTTTTCAAAAGATGTTGGTTGGTTTCAAACTAAGTGTTTTAATTTTATTTCATCTTCTACCTCCTTCAAATATTATCAACCTATAATAAGATAATATCATCACTATATTCGACATACTATCGTGTTATTTTGTCAATTTAACATCATTTATCCATATCTTTCCCCATCAAATGGGAAATGAAACCATTCTTCAAATGTATGGTGGTTTGCCTCTTCATGAACCGATATAATTCATTTTCCATCACTGCCACTAATGAATGGCTACGATGATGGATTTAATTTATAATAATGAAATTAATGACATAATTTTCAATATATAAAATTGTTATATCATCTATTTTCTTACCTTTTCGTTCATTGAAAAATGATAATGTCATCCCTTCGTATGTATGGACTAACACCTTCATGAATCGATGCGATTCATTTTTCAAAAAAACATCACATGGTTGATATGTATATATAAGTACACATAAATAATTAATATGATATTAATGATTTAATTATCATTATTGAGAGATGAAATAATAATTACATTCTTTCTATCATGATCATTGAAAAATTGAAAGGTTGATCAGGAGTAAATATGGTGTACCTTCACTATGATTGTTAGGTAGTTCATTGTTTTCAACCATAATTCATGATTAGTTTTAAAAGAATAATTGATGTGTAAAAATGATAACTATGTGATTGTTATTTTTCTATGTATTATGTCATTATGTTATCAATAACCATATTAAGTCCGTCGATGTCATTTTGGATATATGATTTGAATATCATAAAAATGTTTGACATGAAGTTAAATGATTGAGTAATTGAATATAACATGGTTGTAAATAAAACGAAAATAATAATAAATAAAAAAATTCTAATAAATAAATTGAAAAATTAAAGTAATTTAATTATTTAAGATGATGAATATATTACATGATGAGTTAGAATCGTTGTAATGGAAAATTTACCTAGAAAACCACAATGTATATTTTTTTAAGATTTATTTTATAAATATTTTTCATCCATTTCCATATTAATAAAATTATATTTTAGATGTTTTTGAATTATTATAAATGAAATATAAATACATTTTATATTTATTTTTGCTTTATTTTTTTTTCAGAAGTAATAATTTTGTGTACATTATAAAGAATATTCTACTCTCATTCCAAAATGATATAGGTAATATACAATTACAACATATATGGAATAAATGATGTTTTTTCCACAATAACAATAACAAGATATTTTTGTTCCTCTAAAATAATTCACGTTTTCTTCAAAAAAACCACATTGCCATTTCTTCTATGGATTTTATTTTTTTTTATTTTGGATTTAAAAGGAATGGGTTTTTTATATCTATAACTATTTTCTATATGGATATAAAACATTTTACTATAGAATTTATGATTAAATGAGAAGTAATAAAAGTGTTTTATTTTTTATGGTACATTTTAATTTTATATGAAGAGTGGGTTTCGTTAATATAGGTTATACAATTGGGTGAACACGATACAACTTATACAAATAGTTGAGCTCGATACAGCTTATATGAATGGGTGAGAATCATATTTCTTATAAGATAGTTGAGCCCCATTATAGATCTCTAATGAATTGGCTGATTTTATTTTTCTATAGAGGTAATAATAAAGGAGTTAACTATTGTGGTTTCTTTTATGAATTTGACTAGGTGGTCATTATTCCTGGTATAAGTTATGTATGTAATGCTCTATGTCACATAAAATTGATTTATGTTTTCATGCAATTATTTTTAACGGTTTTTTGAAAAAGGGGTGTATTTTTATAGTAGATGTGATTTATTCAATACACTAAAAGAATATTTTGATAACGTTAATCACAGAATAAGTTTTTGTTTTTTCACTACACTATGAAATTTTCTACTCTTTTTTCTCCCTTACTGAGTTTTTTTTCTGATACCACATTTTTAATTGGAGTTCGTAGGTTTTATTGTCGATTATTAACAATGGAGAATTTATGTTTTGAATCATATATATTTTATGTGAGAAAGAAACATATTAATTTTTTAATATATTATAATTTAAGAAAAATGGATACAAAGAGGATGTATCCAACATATCTTGTATGGGTTTGTTAGGGAATTTTTATGACCTAATTATATACAATTATCAACAATAAAGATCTTCAATAATGAAATAAATTTAATTATTGACTAAAAAAATGATTAGGTAAATTTTCATGTTGAGTCCTAAAAATTTATATTTAATTACATTATTTAAATTAAATATTAATTATTAGGAATCTTACTTCTCTCAATGATAAGGTTAAAATAGTATAATACCATTTTAATTTTCTTATATTTAATATAATTACAATAAATACTTATTAATTTATTCATTATTCATTCACTTATGTTTCCCTCAAATTAATTTTCACATCACTTACAAAATAAAACTTATATTCCAATATATTATTTTTTTCTTAAAATGTTCTTTTAAAATTTTGAATTTTTTAGACCATGACCCATTAGGATTAAATTTTATAGTAATATTATTTATTACCCAATAATAATTTAATTTATGAAATGAAATATATTCATTATTTTTTTATAATTTTATATTAATAAATTAAAAGTTTTTTTTCATTTTAATATATTGTGTATGAAAATATAACTATTAAATAAATTTTTTTATGGATGGAACATTCATAAATATGTGAAATGTTGTAATTCTCAATAAGGGAGATATGAAAGAAGGTGTGATGAGTATAATTATTTTTTCTAAATTTCCATTAGGGAAATGAATGACACTTATTTTAGAGATTGGATGATTTTAATGAACATATTACCCCTAAAATGTGAATCCAACCATACATTACATTAGATCATGTGATATTTAATTCGGAATTTTCCTTAATATTTCTTATTGAGACGAGTGTTATGTTTCAATATGTTTCTATAACCCTCATAAAATAGCAGATACAACAATTTTTTGCTATAGGTTTTCATATAGGAAACATTATAGGGAGGAAAAGGTAATAGTGATTGTTTATGGTGGGTGAGATGATTCTTATAGGGTGATACAACAGTTTTTGTATAAATTGAAACAATAAAAAAAAGAATGTTGTAATGGATATTAACCATGTATTAAAAGGATGGTGGTCACTTTATTAAATTGGCACCAGATACAAGTAACAGAATCCCAAAAGACAAAATATTTTATTCATATAAGAGAACCTGGTTAAAACATGCTTCTAAATTTAGATTGACAATAAAAAATAAAATCATAGTGAGAGTAAAATTTATACATCCTTGTACTCCCTTAAATATTCCTTCTTCATATCCTATATAAAGTATAAAAATAAGGGTGATCTTAGATTCTTAGTAAGGGCTAAGTAAATATAAGGTTATCATGAATAAATATGGATGAATCAATATGGAAATGTAAATAACTGAAATCAAATTAAATTTAACTAATTACTTCATTATAGAGAATAATATGGTAAGAATAAATAACTATCAAACTATTCTATAAAAAAATCACATAAGATTGAAAATTATCTATGGATATCACAAGTATTCAATTAATAACATCAGAATTGATAATTTATATCATAATAATGGAATCAGACATATTAAACATATCATTCAGGGTGTGTGCTAAGATATATTAAATAAATGGATAAGGTATTCAAAAAAATAGATAAAAATGATTCTTTAATGAGACTTATCAATGAATTTAGGGGAAATAAATCTCCCTCCCCTCTACCCTGTATCACTTACCAATTCCAATGAAATCCACATATATGGAATGATGATTTTCATCCATATGTAGTAAGCCTTATCAATAATTATTTGTACTGATTAAATAATATGGAATATCAATATTTCCCAAATAAACTAATACACTTCATAGTAAAAAACCAAAAGTTTTAATTGAATATTCTTTAGGGATCAAGAATATCCATGATATAAAAAATGAAGATATTTAAGAGAAAATTTATTTTCATTGAATAATTATCACAAAAAATTTAATGTTTCAATAGAAAATTTATGACCATTCAATTAGTAAGAGATGAAAAATGATAATCAATTCATCGAAAATATATTTATTGTAATAATTTTATTTTTTTTGAAGAATAAAATAATATGCAATTGAAATGTTAAAAATACATTTCATTAATAAAAATTATTTTAGAACCAATGAAAACAATTAGATGAAATAAAATATTAAAAAATGCCTAGGGAAATAGTAAAATATTTTAAGGATGTATATGTTCACATGAAAAATTTCTTTTTCCTTTTAAAAAAATTTTTAAAGTGACCCTTTAAGAAAAACATAAAGAAATTCCATTGAACTCTTTTATAATTTAAACAATAAAAAACATTCATTAAAAATAATTTTACAGAAGAAAATATAATTTTCAAAAAATGGATATTAAGTACATAGATGACAAATAAACCCAATGAATAACTAAAATTAGATCAATTTTTTTTTAATTATTTCATTTCAGGATTCATGTTACAAAGAGGTCAATTTTTTTTTAAAAAAAAGATAATGTTTAACCATCATAACGAAAAAGAATATAGATAAATTACATAAAGTATAGATTATAATATCATTCAATGAAAAATATTTGCAATACTGAAAAGAATAGATAGTAAAATAAATTATTACCTATTTGTTATCTTTTAAATTATTACCCCTTGAAGACGTAAAATTAAATTTTAAGTTCAATCAAATGAATTAAATACTAATTCTTATTAAATAAAAAAAATGATCAATATATACCGCACATAAAAGTGAATATGTGAACAATATCAAATATATCTCAATGTAGTTGAAAATGAGATGAAATCCAGTACAATGTTTCTTAAAATCGATGTTAGAGTTAATCAATAACATTATTATGTGTGAAAAATGTATTTCATGAAAAGTCATGGAGATAAAATATATTACAGTCAGATTTCATTTCACACACAACCATGTGAAAACTTGAGAAATCAAGTAGAAGTATAATCAAGTGAATGGAAACTATGTTAATATTCCACTTACCTCTTGCATCCATTTTATGGGTAACGATTTAATGTTACATCCATATTTTCTAGTTATGTTCCTCTTTATTTTTTTTGAGTATTGGTTGATGAGTCTTGTTTAGAAATAGAGATCCTTTGATATGTAAATCACATAATGTTCTTGGATATATATATTTTTTTAAAATTTACAGAGCAATGTATAAATTTGTTAAATGGAGTTATAAGGGTTTACCGTGATTTGGAAGGAATTTAAGGTGGTTCTAGTACTATTGTTGGAAGATGGATGGAAGGCTATCTTCAAGGGATTTATATGCCATTTGAAGGTACTAAATGACATGTAAATTATAATAGATATATGTCATGAAACCATTGTTGGGCGTGGAGATATTAAATTTTGTTTAAGAAATAAATGTCATTTAATATTTGTGTAGATTAAAATTCAGTCATGATGATGGGTTTTTTATCAAATAACTCTATAAATAAATACACGATGTGTAAATTAATAATACAAAAAGTAAAATAATTACACATCATGTAATATTTTGGAGAATCAATTTTAAATGCTGTCATTTAGCAGATTTAACATTAACCTCACATGAATCTATCTCCCCTAAACCCCGTGATGGATTCTAAGAGATTTTGGGAGCCTTTACTCTATTTTGTACATATCGTTTTGTAAATAAAACTCTATTAAGTTATCCTGTTTTGGTTTTCTCCCTTATCCCGTTGTTCTGTAATTTTTGTGATGTAAATCTATGACCATAGTCATTTTTTGTTTGGATCCTAATCTATTAAGATATAGGATCCTTCCCATGATCATCTTCTCATTCATTCATGTTGGAAAACCCAATTGCAACCATTCGTGGGACGTCAATTAAAGGTATGGGGTCAAAACCATAAACCATATGGAAGAAAATTCTCAAGTATGTTCAATATTAAAAGTGTGACAACAAAACCTTTTTCTGAAATAATTAAATGATAAATTGATTTTTCATAGAGTCCTTTTAGATCCAATTGGTTATTGACCAGGATTATGGAATGATGAGAAAGACAATGATTATAATTTAATAGTATAATAGATGAATGTGTGTTTAGAATGACATGTGTTTTGGGTGATTAAATGATATAGATCCACATTATCTTGGATTGATTGATTAAATTATTTTAATATTAATAGTTTATAACCAAATGATAAATGAATATGTTTAATAGAAATAAAAATTATAATTTTCATAATTAACCACTGATCCTTAGGATATGATTTTGTGATATTTTTATAGTAATGGTTATATATCAGGATTTTCCCTTATACTTGTTTTTATGCTTATATAGTGGGATATGCCTAGTGATACATGTAGTAATTATTAGACATTAGAATTTACCTTGATACATGTTGTAATTCTTATAATGCGGCAGATGTACAGTGACACCTTCTGAAATGATTATTCAATAGTCTTGGCCCTAATACATGCTGAAATGCTTATATAAGGGGGGTTTTCCCTAAAACATAATAAAATTATTATATAATATTTTTCACCCATATATATTTTTATTATTTACTATGGTTATACGGTTATTGGGGGAATTGTTGTGAGACAAGATCAGAGTCATTCTGTAATGGGGCCAAGGAAGGTTTGTTTTACCATGGTTAAAGAGTTATGGTCGGCATGGTCATGGGACAGGCTTAGATATATTCTAGTATGGTGATGAAATTTGTTAATATGTTACTAATTTAATAGTTTAATTATTTAATACACATATATATTGAAAAATTTCATGCACTTATTATAAGATTCGTTATGTTTAGACATGGTGGGGTAGTCCTAATTAGTCATAATCACACCTTATTTGGGTCACTATTTGCATCTTGAGTATATTATATGGATGTAGGATTCAAAAAAAGGAAATTGACCTTTTTATTAATTAATTTCTTGATGGATGTGATGGTGTTTGGCTACGGGTCCCTAAAGTGGTTTGGAACTGGGGTCATTGAGTTTATTTGGGTATGATAGTAACTTATTGGTATTACTTTTAACATGACATTTTTTTATATTTCATCCAATAATTACATTATTCATTTACTATTTATTGGATTATCACATTTTCTTTAATTTTTTTCCTTTTCACTATATTATAGTTCTTTTATTATTTCCACTCTCTGATTTTTATTTGTATTTATTATTTATGTTCTGTTTTAACTCTAAACTAGGTGGTATAGTCTCCCCATTATACATACCTCACTCATACTTATAGTTAGAGGCCTCTTGGGTACGGAGGTGGGATTAAGGTCCTGTAACCAAGAATTTTTGGAAATGTTAGAAACTATAGAGGAGGAGGATGTTATAATTTGGTTTTAGAGGAAAATGTTTTTATTTATTCAAGATTTAGGAAAGGTAAAAAGGAGGCAATGATTTTTCGGGAGATATTAAAGATCTTATGCATCAGAGTATCTGAGCGATACATGGGGAAAATCAAGGGGCTCATGGCTGGATTTTTGTTTATGTTATTCACTTTTTATAGTTTATTTTATTTTACCTTGGGTGATTAACATGTTGTGTGATTTAATTATTTCATGATGTTTTTTTATCTTGATATTTATAGTCATGTACTATAATAGAATGATATGAGTATGAACGCATCCTGATAAGAACATTGGGATGTATATTTTCATTAAATTTTATTGATAAGTACATTTTATTGCATGTGATGTATAATTTTCTGTTTCAAATATGACATAACATACTTTTTATATCTAAAAAATGTGGTAAATGAATTGAAATATCACTCTAAAACACTTTTAATCCATGTTGAGAGCGACCAGGAGTTAGTAGTTCTCTGTTGTTGTCTCCTATTGAGGATGACCTTGTTAATTCTTGTTTTCTAATGAGTGTTTTAGACTTGTAGAGAAAATTCCTCCTCTTCATCTTCGAGCTGAGAATCCAGAGAGTGAATATTATCACTCTTTTAACACAGATGAGTTTTAGATACATGTTTCTCATAAGGATGATATAGATGTTGATATTTGTGATAGCTTTATGAGAGTCATGTGATCCATGGGAATAGGGGTTCTTCCCACCATGCATTAAATGTCTTAGCTGATGAGAGATTCTCACCTGCAGTATCTGCCTATGTTCACATGGGAGGGAAGCCCCAAGGATGCCAAGTTTTGGAATGAGTCAATCCAAAATATCTTTAAGAATCTAGATTCACCTTTAGGTTGGTGGTTGAATCTTACTAAATATATTGTTTTAGAGCATCCAATAATTATAAATTCATTCTAGTGCAGTCTGGTCTATAATTGAATTTATATTTTAAGGACATCGAGATAAAATTGCCACGTCATTTTTAACACGATACAATGAGTGATGAGAAGGCCAATGATTTCATGAACCTAACCTAGGATGGAATTTTAGTGTTGGAATAAACTAAATGTTTCACTAAACTATAATTATTTTTTCTAAATTTGACTAGTGATGAGATATCCAGGGTGAGACATTATCAGAATGGTCTTCACTATGAGATCAGGTCACATCTGGACATGTTACATCTAAGATTTTTTATTGATGGGATGAAATTTACTCATCATTGTGTTGAATATGAGAGATCCCTTAACTAGTAGAAAAAATATTTCTATATTGTGAACTGATAACTTTTCATCTATTGGAAATAATTTTTGATATAACCATTTTTACACATGTAACATTGATTAGAGAATTTCGGGCATTGGGCATCCATCTCAGGACCATGTTATATTACAGTGCTATCAGTGTGGAATTTTGGGTCATAAGTGGCCACAATATCCATGACATACTTTGAATATTCACTGTTGTCTAATAATGGGAATCTATTGGAGGATTTGTAAGGGAATTCAGAAATAGAGTAGTGGAAATGGATCAATACATGTACATGAGTATAAGAAGTACTCAGCTACTCCTCATCAGACATGTAGATGGATTTCCAATGAAATTTGTACAAGATATAGTGGTCATACACCCCAGTTTAGTTATATAAGTTCTAGGAAGAGGTAATTGGTAATGGGAATTACGTTGGATCCCAAGGAATAGGGTCTAGTAAGTTGCATGTGATATAAAAATCTCCATATACTATTGATATAAGACCATATAATGTTATAGGTAAGATTCTTATATTATCTAACCTATAATATGTTTTGTTTGATACAAAATAATCAAATCCCTTTTTACTTTCTATTCTTGAAAAACGTTAGGCTACAATGTTGGAATCATTGTTGGTGTTCTGACCATTAGTACACCATTGAGAGTGTGTTCAAAAAACATCAAGTTTTTTAATAGCTTGTCCTCTAGATATTGGTGGTAAATTTTTCTTTTGGAGACCATTTGTGATTAAAATGATAGGGTTCAATTTGATTTTTCAATTGATTAGATTATTTTGTTTTGGGATCATATAGAATGTTATTGGAGGAAAGACTCCTTTCTATGTCTATAAGGGTGTTTCTATTCTCAATAGGGTGAGTGTGATCATCATGATAGTCACACATGACCAATTCAGTGTACATTGGATTGTATCATGTCTCAAATAGCCAAAATTTCTCTACATTATTATGGAATGTATTTATATTATGTTTTTCTAGTGGTATTCCTTTTCAAGGATTTTTTTGATTATTTATACAGCTTACCTCTTGAGTGGGATACTGAGTTCATGATGTAGTTAGTGTAGAAATTCTATCTAGTATATATCATTATATTGGTTATGGAACCAGGAAAGCTTCAGAAGATGAATTTTTAGTTGTAATATTTGGAAGCTAATAGTTTCATATGACCCAATACGTCTCCTTGGGTTTCACTGAATATCTTTTCTAAGATGTTAGATGGGACTTTGTTCTTATGTGTGTATTATAAAATAATGAACATGATGATGGTCAAGAACTGATATCCTCTTCCACATATCAATGTTCTTTTCCACTAGCCGTGAGGTGTTATGATCTTCATTGAGACCAATATGAGATTTGGATACTGTCATCTAATGGTGATATCATTGAACATACATTGGACTACTTTTATGTGATGGTATGGCTCGTATGAGTTGGTAGTGATATCATTTTGTTTGACTAGCGCCTTGGAGGTATTCATGGATTACAAGAAACAAATCATTCATCCCTTTCTAGATAGGTTTTTTGTGTTTTTATATGATATATTAGTGTACATCTTCTTAGAAAAAGATCATGGAAAACATATTCAAATCAGCTAGAGTGCATTGAGATATTATCGTTTTTACACCATGAAATCCAAATTACGTTTAATGATAAATAAATTTCACTTCTTGGGACTTGGGATCTCAAAGGTAGGATTGTTAATTGACCTAGAGAATTTTCATGTTACGGTATATTGGGAGAATCCAAATAATGTACTCAAAAATTTTTAGCACTTTGTATTAATTAGGTTATTATCAGTGGTTTATCTTGGACTTCCCCTACCTGGATGAATTGATCATAAGGAAGACCAAGAAGGGGTGAAATTTTTTTGGTCATATTCTTGTAAGAGATCTTATCGACACCTCGAAGAGAGGATGAAATCAGAACATATACACACTTTTTTGTGCGATGTAATGTATATATCATGTATTCTGATGCATCCAAATTCTGACTGAGAGCAGTTTTCATGCAAGAGGATCAAGTGGTTTTTTATGAGACACAATATTTGCAACCCCATGAGAGGTACTTTCAAACTAATGATTTGGAGTTAGTAGTAATGTTACATGCCCAATGATGTTGGATTCATTGTCTCATGGGTGAGTGGTTTCTGGTATAAATTGACCACATGAACCTTAGGTACAACTTTTCTCTGTATGATCTAATCCTTTGGTAAATAATTTTGGTCATGTATCTACATAATTTTGACTTTTAGTAAGATTATAAATTTGGGAAGGGAAATTTCACTTCCAATTATTTGATCAAGAAGATGAAAATAGAAGTATTATAAGATTATTGTGACCAATGTCACAAGATGGCACACTTTTCAAACAAGCATCTTGATGTTTCAGAGTCTCATAGATCAACAATTCTGACTTGGACACCAATTTTCACGTGATTTTGGATCCAATCGAGAAAAATCATTTATTTGAACGGAATGTCCTTGTTCTAAGAGAAATCTTATATGGTGGGGATATATCATCAATATGGTATCCTGGTAATGGAAATTTGATTCTATTTTGTGGATCAGTATGGTTACTTATGGGATTGTGTGAGGATCTAGATAGAGAGATTCATGTTTTTGTATTGGTATTGCATGTTTTTTTAAATATATACCAATATCTACATAGACTGTAATGAAGTTTATGACTGAAGAAGGAAGTAGAAATCCCTATTTCTAGATGTTTCAGTTCTCTATAGGTGAATATCGGGCCTTAAGTTGTGCTTCAATTAATTTCCACTTCAGGTATTATTCCTAAAAGATATTACTAAAGGTTAATTTTTTTCCTAATGTATTAAAATTAAATTTTATCATATCAAAATATCATTTAAAGAATAAAAAATCATTCAATAATTATCTAAATATATAACAGAACTAAAATTTTATGCCCATGTTATCTAATATGGATAAATATAATATATTAATCTCTAAAACCAAAACAATAACACTCAAAGTAAAAATTATACTTAAGACTCCTCCAATATATACATGACCAAAATTGAATACAACAAATAATAAACCTTTGATCATATTTTTTCACAATGAACCTATATATTCTCTATAAAAAATATCAATCTCCCATAAGGACTTGTAATAAAAATTTATCTACCCTAATCATATACTCACCTAAAATATTCCAATCAATTCAATAAATATCATGAATAAACATTAAACTATAATAAATTCACATCATCTTCCATAAATTGACTCAATTTATTCCTAAAATTATGTTTACCATAGTCATATATTATTACAAATATATTGAACATGAAATTAAGGAATTTGTCCACAAATCACAAATCAATATCATAGTTATATTTATGATATATTCCAAAAATTTAATATATCTTTTTCCCATTCAACCATAATTACAGAAACATCATTGATCATATTAATCCAAAATCATATCAATAATATTTACCTTATGTACACAAAATATATAAGAATTATTCCATAAATACACTTTCCAATTAAAATTTTACTAAACTAAGCAGCTGTATTCCAAAAATTTCTCCCTAAATATCCATATTCATGATAAAATACAGTCACATAAAAACTAAAAAGTCAAATATATTCCATTAAACATATTATAAACAATAAAATTATCCACCAAGTACACTTTAGGTTTTTCCTATATCACTATGGAATATCATAGGATTACATATGTTCTATTCTATACTTCTCCATAATGGTACATAAAAGAAGATGTTAATTATCCTAAGAATATTGCCAGAGAGTGTAAAACTTGGTGGGTAGTAAGGTCATACCTACCATGAACCATAATGATGGACAAGCTATATTTGAAATAAATAATGATTTTTTTAACCCAAGACTAATTTGCGACAAAACTGTGACCACTTATATATCTATACAAATATTTATTAGTAGGAAAACAACACAATCAATATCTGGTAAAAAATATGATATTATCCTAAAATTATATATATCCCTTAATTCTGTCATCTAGGTATGTTTCCAAATATTAGTTTCACTAAATCTAATTCACATGGATTGTACACAACATTCTATGATACCAGCAATAATATCCCTAAACCTAGAATCCAATGTTTTGTGGCTACATTATTATATTTCCTTTATATACAAGAAATCACATCCCAAAAGGAGTAATATTATAATATTATTGATGAAACATATATAAAAATTATTTTCAATTTACAATAATGATGAAATATAAAAGTACAGTGAATGTAAAAATTCTACATCCTTAACCTCATTCAATAATTCCATCTTCAAATCTTAGAAAACGACATAAAATATAGTTGAGGTCAAATGTTGAGTGAGGTTTTCGTACAATAGAATAAATCATGATTGAATAAGTGATAATAAATATGATAAGCTAAATAACTCAAATAAAATTTCATGTAATTCATAACATGAGCATGCATAATAATATGGAAGAAACAAATAATGATCAAATAATTCCACACATATAATTATATAATCTGGAAACATATCTATGGATATCAAAGCTATTTAACTAATCACTCGAATATCAATAAATAAATTATCTAATATGGAATGCATAATTTTTTAAATCATAAAATTAGAAATGAGGACCCATGCCACTAAATCATACAAAAATTTGAAGGATCTCATCAAAATGCAAAAACTAGTTAATACCATGAGACCAACAGATGATTTATGGGGATATAATGGGTCTCCACAAACTAATTATAATCCCAATTCATTAATAATATATTTAATGATAAATTTATATCATAAAAATATGGATTATCAACAAATATGTATATTTAGTGAATAATACAGAATATCAATACTTCCCCAATAAATCAAATATATTTCGAAGTAAAAAAATAATTTTCGAAATGTTATCTTATTAAGGTAATAAGAATATAAAATATATAAATAATATGTGTATTTAATATAAATTTGATTTCTATTTAAATGTGTCATAAGAATGTAATGTTTTAAGTGAAATTTAATGACCAAAAAATTAAAAGGTGATTAAATATGTATATTAATTCATCATAAATATAGGTTTTGTAGTAAATTCATGTGTTTTTTATAATAAAATATATTTTAATTGAAGAATTAAAAATTATTAATTCAACTTTATTTTAAAATCCATTAAAAATTTATATAAGAATCTAAATATTATAAATTCTTATAGCGCTGGGAATGTCTAATTATGTCATATAGATTAAAAAAGAATCATTCCTTCTATTTTTTGTAAAGAAAGATGAAAAAGATCCTTTTCAAATACATTAGAATGATTACATAGAATACTTTTAAAATCTCAATGATAACATGACATTTAATTAATAAATAATTTGAAAAAAATAAAAAATTATTTTGTAAAACAAATTTAAAAAATATGGAAATGGGAGAAAAAATAAACGATCAAAACTAAATATAAGTTCGGTATTGCATTTAAACATTTCATTTCATGATTCAAGTTACATATAGAGAAAATTTGTATGAAAAAAGGCAACTCCTTAAATATCTAGATTATTAATTAGCATATTAATGAATGATATAAGATATTATTCCTTTAATGAAGAGTATAAGAATTCCCCAAAAGGAGATTGAAAAATTAATTCATAACAATTTGGTAATATTTTAATTGTAATCCATTGAAGGTGTAAACATGATTTTAAAATTTAATCAACATTAAAAAATATAAATTCACGTTCAATACAAAATATTGTATCATATACACAACATAAAATTCAATACGATCATAATAACAATTAAGTGGCAATAGAGTGGAAATTGAGATGAAATCAATTACTATGATCGTGTCATGGAATTGAGAACTAATAAAGGAGGTAGTTATGTGTGAAACATTTAAATCCACAAAGAAATAGTGTAAATAAAAAATGATAAAATCATACTTAATTTAATAAAAATTATGGAATAACAAAGACAATGATGTAAAAACTATGACACAATGATTGGAAGTTGATTTAAAAAACAACAAACCTCCCATTTCAAATTTTTATATCATGCTTATACATCAAGTATAATGTTATAAAACTTTTAATTAATTTATATGATAATATTATTCATATTTATAATAATATATATTATGTATTTATATCTCCTTATAACATATCTTCCATCAATATTTTATTATTTTTGTTGTTTCGGGTGTTATATTTTTAATTTTTTGATGTATGTTTCATCACTGATTTTCTAGTTCTTGTGAATTGAATATAGTTTGTTGAACTAAAAAATTATATTAATGTTATAAATATTACATGTATAATTCCCCAACATTAAAAATTACATAATATTGAATTATGTTAAGAGTTTTACAATGAGGATCTTTTCAGGATTAGCATTTTATAAAATTAGGCCACAACTATTACATTAAATCCCAAAAATTACAAAGTAGTCATTTATAATCTGTCCAATTTTTTCAAATTAATAAAACTCCTTAAATAAAACAAGAGTAATTTTCTTGATATAAATCTTCTTGAATACTTCCTTTTACTTACCCTTCCTTATTCAATGTGGAAGATATTTAAAAAACATTGGATGAGCATAAAATTCTACATAAGGGTTATAAAATAAAGAAATAAAACATTAGTACATCAATACATACAAAACATAAGATCTTTAATATTCCTTAGGAACTCATAATATTTATAATAACACATAATATTCATCAATCCAAAAGGTTACTTGTGGTATCCTTATCGCACTTACATTGTAGCTTTCATAGCTATATAAGGAGTTACGTTTGGAATACCCATCATAGTATATTCCTCAAATATCTTATGAGAAACATTAAATTTTAACTCCATCATGTTACACAATTCATTAGAGAGCTATCTCGAGATCACCTACCCTAGGTTTATCAAGGAATGACCCATATATGTAAACAATACATAGGAACCGTAACATAATCATAACACATGAACATCACAAGATATCAGTTCAAGATATTGAAATAATAATTCAATTATCAAAACCATTTTCAATACCAAAATACGTAAAAGGTTATATGGTATTTATTTTTCTCTTAAAAACACTACATCTTGTAGAGGAATCCAATTATCAAATAATTCTCATGGAAGCTCAAAGGTCATTGTCCCCGCGTATGATAAAAAATGATTCTTTTTGTCGTTTAGTAAAACGCTACCTAGAAAAAAGATTCCCATTGAATTAGATAAAATGTCAATGTTTTTAACACCTTGTATAAAATCCTGTCATGTATAAATTAAAATATGCCTCAATGAAAGAAGATTGAGAATAATTCCCTTACCTTGAGTCTGACTCGTCACGTTTGTTCCCTGTTATTCCTGGATAATAATATTAAGTTAATTTATAGTTGATTTAGAACACTATTCAATTATAATATTCATTTTATATCACATATCACCACGTTATAAAAATTATATTATTATTTACGTTAATATTGTTTGTTTTGCTGATATGTGGTACTTGAGTAAAAAATGTATTTGTTATAAATACAAAATGTCCATGTAGTCAAAAGTCCATTATCTACAGAATTGTATTCATGATTTTAATATAATATATATATATATATAATATATATATATAGAATAGTCTATAATATTATGACAGAGGAAATGAATAGCACCGTTCATGGAGACGGTAAGCCGTACGTATGCTTGAATGCATCTCTCATTTATTTTTCATATTTAACAAAATGAAAACTAAATGATACATATGTATATTATAATTCCATTATAATATCATATTTTTTATATTTTACATGTGTTTATTAACACAATCCTTTATACCGTCCATGTATGGCATGAATGATTCATATCGCAATGAGGGTGGGGGGGGGGGTTGTCCACATTCCCTCAAATGATATTTTCGTATTTACCCATTTTGGAAAATGTAATGATATGATATAAATTTAAAATATATAATAATAGAGATAATATAAATATAATATATATCAAATATAAATATATTTCTATTATAATGGCCACCATGAGATGTGGTATGGAAATATCGAATCATCATCATTTCAGGAGGAATTCGTTCACCATTCACAGAAAGATTATGTTCTAAATCCATTAGATGGAGGTGTGTGTAAGTGTAGTTTTAATAATTATCATAAATACATAATAGAATATTTAGTATAGTGGTTTCGTTACGTAATCAATGAAAAATAATTGAATAGTGAGTGAAGAAGTAGGATAATGGAATATAATTTTAGAGAAGACATTACATCTTAAAACGTGTAACTCTCTCTGATTTGAGAAAAAATTATTTATTGAATGGACTTATTCCTAAGGAAAGGATTATAAGAGAAATATGGTGGTGTTGTGATCTTACTAGAGGATATTTTGGACAATCCAAAGGGATGTAGAGGTTTTTGTGATGGGATAGCGGTGGTGGTCTTTTATAAGAGGGAGGGATTCTTCAAGAATGTAAGAAAGAATTATTTTATTATAAATTTATTTTCTATTTAAAAATGTCCAAAACTCATTAAATTATATGATAAGATGAAAATAAGTCGAAATAGATTCATAAAATAAGAATTTAATAGGTTATGGATAATGTTTAATCATAATCTTATTTATTTAACCCTTTTTCTCTTAACATTTTTTCAAATATTTAACACTTTTAAAAAAATAGTTACCAAAACATGACAAATATCCTATTAAATAGAAATTGAAAAAATTGAGATGTATTATAACCCTTTGGTTTGATCTTATATTTTTTTGAATTATATAATATTTAATAACATATTTTATATTTTAAAATTTTAATTATGTCAACTTTGACAGTATTCATATCATGATTTTATACAAATCTAAAAAAATGGATTACTTCAAAAAAAACATCATTAATACAGATATAACATGTAACTATAATTCATAATATTCTTGAATGAATTCAAAATAACAAAATTGAATTTATTTTTACAATTATAATATCATTTATTTTATTCCTTTATTTATGAAGCAATCACCACATCATCATTTTGTCAAAACTAAATTTATTTATTTAATGTCTAACAATTATAAATAAAATACCATGACGTAGGAAATATTTTAATATTTATAATGATTATTTATTGTCTAAGCGATCAATTATATTACCCCATATAAATGTTCTTTTAGTAAAATATATAATTTTATGTTAAATTTTCCTTAACTTTAAATTAAATGTAATTAAATTTCATTTTCACACAAAAGTGGCTCTATGGGGTCCAACAATAGACCCAAGGATGACTATGGTCATATATATCACATAAAATATGGTTAGGACATGTTAGGGTAATTCAGTATTATTATAATAGTATTTTTACACTTATTTAATATATTAAAACCTTAAAAGATGGTAAACAAGATATTTAATTAAATTACTATTCATAATTTATCAAAATAAATGTTACCTATTTACATAATTTGGACCTCCACATTCCAAATCTGGAATCCGTTTTTTGAAATTCAAAACACAGAAATTTCATGAATTAAATTAATATTAATTCTCATTTTAAAAACCAAAAAGAGTGTTTTTATGAAGTAAACAATTACAAAAGATCGACATGTGATTATGTCCAATTTCAATGTGAAATTACTTCCAATTAAAAAATTTATATTAAATGATAAAAATAAAATATAATAACACTTTAAAACAATTTAAAAGGGAAATATAATCATATGAATAAATTAGATGAAAAGACAGTTTGACTTAAGATTCAGTATTATTAACCATTCATTAAAAAATGAAATTTATCCGAAAAATACGAAAAATTTATCAAATTTAAATTTTTATGTACCCATTAAAAAAACATTATTTATACAATTTGAACTTATAAAAGTAAAAAACTACATTTAAGAAGGTTTTTCCAACAAAAGGCACTAAAACATCATTTTTAAAATATTAGATTATTTATGCATAAAATTGGATTCATTCTCATTTTAAGCCTCTAACTTTTTTTAGATAAATGTAAATACATTTAAAGATCATGTATTATAATATTTTAATTTTTTCTATTTATTTATGCCAATAAAACAACATGGTGTTAACTACCATTTAAAATTATAATATTCTATTATTATTTTTCAGTATGACTGAGCCATGTGTGCAATATGAGATTCCAGAAAAACCCATTGTTGTGTGTCAGGTACACCATAGAATATAGAATCCCCTTAAAAGTAAAAAATTAATTTTTAATTCATAATTGTGAATAAAGAATAAAATTTGATATTCATTTCTTACATGGTAAGTCACAATATCTATTCATTAGATAATTTTTTTTGAATAATTATTGATTGTTGGATATTAATAAATCAATGACACTTTTCATAGAGACGGTAGGTCAATTGTATTCTTGAATACTATTTTTTATTTCAATGGAATGTAAAATATGTCAAAATGGTTATAAGATAATAATAATACAAATGTATATTTATGATACTCTAGATATTATTTTAGGATGGTTAAAATATATTTATAGGAACTACGTAGATATATAAATGAATGAGTCGGTAAAAATTATTACCATTTACTTGGTAGGATTCCTTTAAATACCATCCTAAGGAACCTTTGAATGTGATTTTAAGAATATTGACACCTATATTTACTCTATAAAGAAGATGATAAAAGAAATTTCTTGGGTTTGACATATTTGAGAAGATCATACCGGTTTAAATATGAGAGGGTATGGGTGTCCTTTTATAATTGAGTTGAGTGGCACACTTGAAACTAATCAAAGTTTAAAAATATTATTAAGCTAATTTCTTTGAAAAAATGGATCCAAAATGACTAAACATAGAAGGAGATAAGGGTAATTTCTAAATCAACCCTATTAATGAGGTTTAATCATATATTTATAATATTTTTAACCATATCATTTTAGATTTAACCCCATCGTAAACTTGTTTTGACCTCAATCATGGTAATATAAATTTTAATATCAAAGGGTCAAAATATTACTTACAATCAAAAATTGAATATTAAATGTTTTTGGAATGAAATTTATATCCATTTACCATCATAATTTTATCTTTTAGTTTTTTTAATTATTTTAAATAATATAATACAATATATTTTTTTTTCTGAGAATAATATTAATTTAATTTTGAAATAATTCATTTAATTTGACATTAAAGAAATCGATATAACAAAATATTTATGATTTAAAATATATAAAGATAAAATATATATTATTACAGACCCAAAAATTCTTGTGAATCCATATATAATCATTGATATATTTATTTTATTGTTTTTCGTATCATATTATTGAATTTTTTTACAACTTGCACAATCTTTATATTTACATAGTGTAATATTTTAAAATAATTATACCAATACTAAATAATAAAATAAAATAACACTCAAAAAATTTATTTAATACTATTAAATATAAAAATTTATAATAATACATCTCATATTATAATCATTAAGTAAACATATTAAATAATGTTTTATGTATGATAGTGACATTTTTAAAATTTATTTACTTAAAATAATATATATATGCTATTTTCAAGTAAAAATGGAATTAAAATGACATAATTAAAATTTTGTTTTTATACGTCCTAATTTATACCATAAAATGACATAATGGTAAGTTTTTTGTATCATTTTATTCGTTATATAAAATATTTAACCATAACATATCCATTTTAACCTTACTAAGATGAAAAATATTTACCATTGTTACTATTTATACTAACCAAAAATAAATTACAACTATTTACCAAATTTGAACTACCAAATTCCAAATATGGTTTCAATCTCACTATATTGAATCTCTATAATTTTCAAAAATTAAATTTAATCTAAATTTGGATAATGTAATGCAACATAGTTTTTAGAAAAAATAACTTTTTAAGCATCAAAATTAACATATATCAAAAGCATGATTAATGATTTTTCTAATGGAATTAATTAGATTTAATAAATCATATTTCAATTTTAAAATATCCAAAATATAATTTATTTTTTAAATTACTTAATTCATTGTAAAAAATGATAGTGTTTCAAAATTTTGTAAATTCACTACTCACTGAAAAATCAATTATTTTAGGAATGTCAAAAAAGTTTACCCTATGATAATATCGATATGATTATATCAAGAATTATTTAAATTTTATTAAAAAATTGTAAATTTTGTATATATTTAATTTGAAATTTATGTAAAAAATGATATAAACATTTTTTGTAGAAAAAATAATTTTTGAAACATAAAAGGACTTCACTAAAAATTGAATGTTTATTTTCTATGAATTAACCAAAAAATGTATACTGAGTAAGAAAATAATATATATATATATATATCCAAATATGGTATGTCATATTCAAACTGTTTATTAAATAGCTCAGTCACATTTAAATAATAATATTTTTATAATATATCAAAATTTTATTCATTATTATTGATTCTTGTTAAGAATGATATTCAGCTTATTATTATTTTAAACATAATTTTAGTGAAGTTACATAATCGTTATACCACCATAACCCAAATAAACATTTATCCCATGATATTCCATTTAATTATTATTTAGTAATATATCATTATAAATTTATACATTTTATTCCATGTATTTCTACATTCAAATTTTTCAAATAGTTTGTCCAGAATGATTACATATATCTATACTGAATGTTCATTTGGGTAACTATAATGGTGAAAAACAATATGTTGATCATTTACCTTTCCATTTTATTTATAAATTATCATGATGGATAACTATGAGCTCTTGAATTTTTTTCCTCATTCGATATCATACATTATTTCATGAACTTCGTGGTTGTATATTTGATATCAGATCATTATGAAGTGATTCTAGAAGAAAGAAATGTAGATCATTTCATGTGAAAAAACATAAATACATATCACTATTTACGCATCAATAACATCCTCAACAATATGAGGAAATATTTTTATAATTAATACAAAATTAATTATATCTCAATGATGGGTGGGTAATCATAATGTCTGTATTTATATTGTGATGTTCCTCATCACAATAACCATTTAATATATTTTTCATTCTATTGTACCATTTTAAAATGAACAGAAAATTTTCAAGGAGGGGTTACAATGGTTAGATAATGCTAAAAACATTTTTCATGAATATCATATATATATTCCAAAATATGGTATTTACCTTTTAATGGGAGAAATGTATTGTCACATGAACAAAAATGATGTGGAGGGTAGTAATTTTGGATAAAAAGGGTTATGAAAGATACATGTAACTATAGTATTTAAAGATACATCATATCATATTGTATAATAATTCGTTGAAACAGGGAGGTAAAGTAATTTTTATATTTACCAAGGTATGTAGTATGGATGATACATTTAATGTGGGTTTAATAATAATGTATAATTAGAAAAATATGATCTGCTATAATCGTTTAAATGATAAGAATGTTTATTCAATGTGTTAGAGAATCATGATCCTCAAAGTGGTAATTGGGGGACTGTTCGATATATTACTTCATCAATTATATTAAAAATATTAAAAATTCTTAGTTTCTAGGATTCTATATGCACACATAATCACATTTTACACATTATTCAAAACTTATGTAAAATTAAATTTTTATCAATTAGTCTAGCTTCACTTCACATCCATCTATTATGGAGACCCTTATACTCTTATATGGATGTTATGAAATATATCATTATCCAATGACCTTACTATTTTAGTACATAAAAACAATAGGTAATGTTGAAATGCTAAATTAAAGTCCATCCATATTTATAATGTGGTGGATTGGCCTTTATAAAAAGTCTAGCAACTCGGGTATGACACATATTTGGGAGAATGTGTAATAAACCATTAAAAATACATATTCAAATACATTTATTCTCAATGTCAAATTATTTTCAAAAATATATTATCTGTATACAGTTGTAGAGAATTAGAAATATCTTTTAAAAAATAAATCCATACATTACAAGTGGATACTTATACTCAGTATCAATTTTTTTTCCAAAGGAATCAATTTAAAATTAAATCATGTGTTCATTTCATTACGTATCTCTACTATTTTTATCTTATACTCATCCTCATCCATACTCATTATTTAACCTATAAAAATAATTAAAAACATGGGATGAGAATATAAATATTATAAAGAGATATAAGGAGAGAAAAATTTTAGTGTAGTGAAAAATATGAAATCCCATGAACTATTTATCCATATATTAATGTTCATTGATATATTTTAAAAAATCAATGTCTCATGAAAATACACACATTTTTTTCTAAAATAAAATCACTAAAACCCACATATATCAAAAGGAACCCTTTATATATTCTTAGATAATAATATTTAAAAAACCCTTTCAAGATCATTTTAATTATAATTACTATACATCTGAATTCTGGTACAATCAGTACCAAATGCATTGGAGAGCTATTTGGGACCACTGAAAGCCATAATGATCTCCCTTGGTGCTATTCAGGCCACTCCATTATACAAGTTGTTATGGTATAAAATCGTGATATCTATTCTATCCCATCATAAAAGATCTAACAGTCTCACCTGGTGCTATCTGGTCCACACCATCACTTAATATGTATTGGGCTCTCTGGGTGCTATCTGGTACACAACATCATATAAGTTATAACGGGCACACCTTGTGCTATATGGACCACCCCATCATATAATAAGTAATAGGATCACTCGAAGCTATCTATTCTAGAAATTTTAAAAGGATCAAGTACCACATTATGAGTAAATAATTTATATTCTCTCACTTTATCATTAAAAACAATTTAAAAAAACACAAATCACTTTTGGATAGAAAAATACCCTTTTATAATTATCATATCATTGATATGTGAATTAATAAATTAAATTAATGATATAAATCAACTATAAATCCACATATAACAAAAGGAAATACATATTATGATATTAATAGGTCATTTCAAACATAATAGTAGAGGTAATTAATCATGAAATATATTTTTAACCTAATGAATAGAAATTAGGTTATGAATTCCCTTACACTCTATAATCAATCAAATCATTTGCACCATAAAAGTAATTATCAAAAAAATAAACATTTAATACCATAAGATAATGAGTTTCATGGTATGAAATATGATAGGGTATTATATACCCTGAACAAAATAAATTTCTGGGGAATGAGGCATTTGTCCCATCGAAGTAAAAAAGTGAGACGAGAAACCTATATCTCATGTTTCCTTTTGGTAGTGCGTACATTAAAATAATGTATCATTTTTTAAATAGTGTTATTAATTAATTAAATAACTATATTAATATTTATAATACCTTTATGATACTTTTATAACATCTTATGACCCATTTATTAATAATATTTCATTATTTCCACGGTTTCATGTGTGTTTTTTTCATGGGTTCATGATCGCTTCATTTAGGCTTAGTTATGGATTTTCATAAAAATGTTCTTAAAACTAAAAAAGTGGACTGAAATAGAATTAATTCAAATTAAAAATTATAAATAAACTCATATATAATTTTTAATTCTTTTTTTAGGATTATTCAATTGATAAAAAGTTAGGGATACAAGTTTTTTTTTATTTTGGATGTTTTTTAGAACATCACAATATGGTTTTTATTTTTTATTGTTATGTTTAAATGCAAATTAAAAAATAATAAATATTTTATAATATACCTATTAAAATATAATTTAAACATAATAATACATTTTTAATATACATGATGATTGTAATTTAAAATGGAAAATCTTTCATAGAGGAGAGGATAAACCACCTTAACTTGGACAGTAGTTTTATTTATTTGAATAAAAGGAATGAGAAATGAAAGAGATATGATATATTAACATAGAAACATAACCAATTATATACATGATTCAGGAGTTACCATTTCATGAGGGATGAAATAGAAAAGGATAAAATAGAAGAATAAATGAAAATAAGATTGATTCTTTGAGAAAATTACCTCTTTAATATAATTTCCTTTAGGGATCCCTTAGAATCCATGGATTTAGTATATGGGTGTGACCAGATGAAATTATATATATATAGAGTTATTATAAAGTGGTTTGTAATAGATTTTAAGAGCTTCAAGTCTTGTGAGGAGAAATGGGGGCGGTGAGGGGTGGTATTTATTCTAGAGGTGTTATGGTTTTAAGGGATCAAATAATGATTATTTTATAATTAAATCCAACAACTTTGCAGTGGAATTAATTTCAGTGAATTTGGATGATAATTAATGTTTATAATGATTTTTATGGTTTAAAAATACCTCAAATACCCATTTATGGTTTTTTATTTATTTTCATCTTTTATATTTTAATTTTAACCCCTTTAATTATTTTACATATACTAAGGAATATCGTTTTTTACCAAGGGAATATTTTTATTCTTAAAAATTAATATGAACATAAAACCAAACTATTACCTTCAAATGAAAAATATGGAAAACACTTTACCAAATTAAATTCACAAAATTATATTTAAATTTAATAGATATAATTTATTTAATTTTACATTAAATCCAATTAAAAATAAAATTTAACAAAATAAATTATTTATATGAAAAATCAATTTCAAATTAAAAATTTGTATTTTTTACTGTTTATAGAAAACTAAAATGTATCAGAAATAGAACAAAAAATAACCATAAGATAATTTTTATTTTACTATTTAAAAAATTAAGTTTATTTTTTCAAATATGAATTTTAATTTTAATTTTTTTTTCAAAACAGATGTTGCATTCAAAGGCGGATAAATTCCTTTTAAAATTATATATTTTTTATGATAAAAATTGGATTTATTATTATCTTAGATCTATCAAACATGTTTGTTTAATTTTAAAATATTTATTTAATATTACGAATATAAATGTCATTAATATATTTCACTAATGGTGATTAATTTGTTATTTTATGATAAAATTCCATTGTGGGGAAAAAGTATTTTACAAAAAACATGACTTTTATATTAAATTTGTTTTATTTTAATTTATAATTAATTGGTAACAAATAAATTCATTATAAGAACAGGAGTAAAATATATTTTTATAATTTAGAAAATATATTTCATTCCCACCATTTCAATGTCCTGGTGAAAACTATCACATTCAAAAAATAATATTTAGTCATTTGATTAAGCTCTATGTGATGTATCTTGTAAGATAGAGTGTAGAGTGTTTTGTTTAATGATATTATGGTATTACATTCTCCTCCAATCCACATTTAAAAATATTTCCCTCACAATTTTATATTGAGATTAAAAAAACAAAGGGATTGAATTTTCAAAATATATTTATTTCTATATATTCCTCATATATTTAATATGAATTTTAATGCCTGAAGCATCAATATAAACTTCTACAGATCAACAGATCAAACAATTCATTTCTATATATTCCTCATATATTTATTGATTAAAGAATAAAAATGAAATTAAAATATATAATCATCCATAATAAGTAACATTTATCTCAAGAAAAAAATAATTTACTCTGAAAATTCAAATTAAAATTCAAATTATCTAATCATATAATCTTCAATACATACTAATCATTTACATAAATCATCTGAATCACTCTAAATTGAATATACTTCCAAAATATATCACATCCTTTATTTCTCGAATAAATTACAATTGATTTTGTTTACCAAAATCACAAAAGGTTCCCAAAAATTATGAACACCTTTTGAAATAACTTTAGTCTCTTAATCACAAAATCATTTTGAAAATCAATTTTTTATTAATATGATAAAAATATTTTCCAAAAATGAACATACCCATTATTCTATATATATTTTAATTAAATATATCATACTAGCAAGGATGTCATGACCCATCCTCCAGGGATCATTCCGTGTGTACCCCAAGCCCACCTTCCATCGGCCACTGGTTGGTGACTATCACCAGAAAGGCGTATCCCTAAAATGGGAATGTGTTTCCTTTAAACCAGTACACACTTAGACTAGGTACACAACAAATATAAGGGATATAGTAAAACTTTTGAATTAAAAATCTGAACTGAATGTTAGGGGCCAACATACAAGATCAACAGAAAGAGACAATACAAAAGAAAATAGAAAACATCTCATGAGATCATCTAAAAATGACCCTATCTAATTGGTAGGTACAACTCATCACCACAGCTCTCCAAATTAACTAGTCACCTCCATGCACCATATAGTCCTAACTCCTCAAACCGCTGTCAAAGTGGTCAGTTATCTGCAGAAGATAAAACAAGGTGCAGGCGAATCCCGTACATGGGTGAGTATAATAGTACATAGTTAGGACCACGAGACCCCAAAAGGTCTCTCAAAATTCTTAAATGGAAAAACCACAAAGTATGATCTCAATCAAAAAGCACTAGGAAAAACTTTGCTCAAATTAGGTATAACATAAATACAAAAGTAGAGATAATTAGTCATAAATCTAGATGATCTTATTCTTTCAAGAGGATCTGACTTTGCTCAATGTAGGTATAACATAAATACAGAAGTATAGACGATTAGTCATAAAGCTAGATCATCTTATTCTTTAAAGGGGCTCTATGGCAGACCCACACAGGATCTCTCGGTGCGAACTCACATAGGATCGCTTAGTGATGACCCACATTAAATCCCTAGGTAATACACCACATATGATCATTAGGTGATAACAAAAAAATGATCACTAGGTGCTGAACCACACAGGATCGCTCGTTGCTAACCCACACAAGATCACATGGTACTACCCACACAAGATTTCTTGCAGCTAACTCACACGGGATCGCTCGGTGCTGACCCACATAGGATTTCTCAGTGCTTACCCACCTACGATCTCATGGTGTTGAACCACATAGTATCTATAGTTGATTAACCAAACTAAATCACTAGGTGATGACCCCCACAAGATTTCTAGGTGTTGAACCATATAAGATTGCACAGTGCTGAGCCACAAAGAATTAATATTGATTCTTCACATCACTATCGTCCACTGGATTCCGGCACAAAGCAAGCTTGATTCTAGGAGAATCTGCCTCTAAAACCATTTCTCCTATTTCATCTTGCATGAAGTTCCACGAAGAAGTAATCCAATGAACTACCTTGTCAAGAGGGTTTCAATGCTACAAATGAAGCGTCACCCGAAAATATGTTCTATAAGTTATAGGCATTTTAGTGACAAGAGACCGATGTAATTTGGGTTCGATCCAACCCACTCATACACCAACATTATCTAAAACTCAATTAAAGTATCTCAAAACACTCACCTCGTCCTTTGGGTCATACCACCGCAGACGGTTCGGTTGGGTAGTTGGCTTGGCCCACTAGCCGCGAGGTAGGTCTGCTGGGCTGTGGGTTCGGCCCAGCACACTTGGTTGGGCACGACCTGACAGACCACAGAACCACCCCACCCACTGGTCGGGTGTGGGGATCTAATCCTATTTCAAATGTCCAAGCCATTCAGGTTATCAAAGAAGCATTGTCGGATGGAGCCACACCGCCTATCTTATACCGCTAGACCGGTCACCTGCGGAACCCACATAATGGGGGTCTATCCTCCACAGCGGCTCAATTTCGTATTCTTCATCCATGGCACACTGCACAGCTCCAACGCTGACAAAAAAGGCTGACCGCCCCATTGTCCAATGTGGTTCCTTAGGTCACTTCCACCTTTCTCATAGCCGGTGGTAGCGGGCCGTCGTCTCCTCCGGTTGATGACACAATCGCGCTGACAATGCTCAGTGGGCCACCAGAGAAATTATGGTGGAATGATTCCTTTTTCATATGCACCAAAAGCCTCCTGGGATGGTTACTACACATCATAGCCCGAGTATCTCCTTATCACCATTTTTATAAGTCTCCTACAAAGAAAGGCACCATACAGAGATTGGAAGAGGGTTCAAGCCTTGTTCAACTCGGCCTGTTCCCTCTAAGTTTGCATTATTTCATGGGAAGGATTATTTAATCATGAAAAATCATATAAAGAATCCCCACATTATCCACCATTGTTAAATAACAAAACACAGATCAACCCATTGGACAGTTGATACCAGTTTTTCATAAAAATCAAGGATGGGAAAAAAGGGATGAATTAAGCACATAACCCATAACTCGAGTTCACTAAAAGTCACTGCAGATGATGAAGTATTGTCTACAATTTAGGGTGTTGTGGATGAAGGATAATGTTAACGTCCTTTGGGAATCTTATTTAAATCCTCCAATTCTCACTGAAGAACCGTTCTATGTTTATGGAAGACTTCGTCGGCACTTCATCATTGGTTCCCCTCTTTAGTGCCAAAAAACCCTACCCGATCATGGTTTAAATAGAATAAAAGAGGAGATCAACCCACCAGAAAATTTATGAGGTTCATTAATAAATTGAATTAATGAACCTGTTAATTCTACCAATAGTGTGGTTACACAACCAAATGTAACCTTCCATTAAATGGCCTGAAAAACAAGCGGTCCCACCACTACCGCTCAACATTTACAAAAAAAAATAAAATAATTCATCGAGTTATTTTTTTTTGTAAAGTAAAAAAATTTAACTTTTTTGTCTTACCCTTATCAGTCAAATTTATGATTCAATTAACAAAATCATAGTACTACAGATTTAATGGCACTCTCATATTTTTAATCCGAGCACCAATTCAAAAGATAGAACTTGTTGCCAGTACGTTTACTTAATGTACATTCAAAAAAGTTTAAAATTATATTTTGGGCTCTCTGGGCCTCAAAATAATGTGCGATCAATTTTGGAAGACACATAATAATTCCATTTAATAAAAAAATTATGTGGAATTTATGGGTCTTTATAGAGGATATTACGTATACCAGTGGTATGTGATGCACCCTTGTCAACCTCAGTTATGGGTTCAATACCCATGGCCATTTAGAATATGATGGGATGTCACCAATACTGTGGGATGTCCTTTTTCTAAAACTATATTAATATAATAATCATAAATTTTAATAAATTTTAGAAACATACACAAAATAATCCTCAAAATATTTACCCTCACAAGTTTTCCATACCTTTAATTTTTCATCCCAAAATATATGAACCAATAATTCCCTCAAATTCCATGACTATATAAGCCAAAAACACATCCAATAACTTTACACAAATGTCCACAAAAATAGAATTTATTGTTCCTAAAATATCATTCATAATATCAAAAACTTATGGTTGACATGTAACTCAAAATTTTATAAAAACTCAGTTAATGTCCACCTAAAATATTCACATTTCTACCAATTTTAAAAGGTTTCAATTAAATCTAAAATATGTTTAATAATTTATAAAAAACCATACTATTTGAAAATCCATAATAAATCAATGATTTCCATAATATTTTTAAAATACCACGATATCATAAATTTGAATTCACAATATATAACCTCATCATTCATTTTACTTCCTTTATAAACCATTAAAAATTATTTTTTGTCTTATTCCTCAATACATCATTCGATCCTTTAACTATATGAATTATACTCATATAAATAATAAATATCATCAACAAAATACTTCATAGTTATAACAAAAAAAAATCTATACTAGACATTTAAATAATTTGATTTCATTAATATCCTCTTAATCTTCTGAAACTATGTGATTCTTCGAGAAACAAATAGTCATTTCCTTTTTAGAATTTTACTTTCCAAGCGATATGTGAAAGAGAAAACATTTATATAAAATAAGTAAGTTAAAATAACCAATAAAATTTTCCTAGAAAATAAAATCCATCAAATATATCAAATAGTATTCTTACAAGTGATTTACATCAATTAAAAGTTGATAAATTTCTTTTAAGAAATATTTTTCATTAATTGTGTTAATCAAATCATCTGGAAAGAAAAATATTGCTATTAAAAATCTTATTACTTCCATCTTAATGAATTACCCTAATCGGTTTGAAATTAAAATCGTTAAAATATGAAATGAATTATTACATGTCAAAATGAAAATGGTCCTTTAAAATATAATACCCCTAAATACTCAATAATTCAATAGCCTTAAAATTATTTACACCTTAATCCATTACCTGTCTAAATAAAATATCCAAAAATATAATCAATCATTATGAGATCTATAACATAATCCTAAATAAGGGTGTATAATCCTTCTACATTATAATAATATTTTAACATATATAACCTTTGAGGATATTCATAATTATTAAGAAAACATCATAATCTCTAAAGTTATTTATAACCCCCTCTAATACTAATTTTAAATAACTGAACATAAAAAAATATTCAGATTATATAAAAACAATAAGTAACATTCTTTTAACAAATATATTTTAGGTTTATAGTTTTAGATAACATAGACGAACACTTAAAAAGTAATCCCATTCACTTTTTTACACATATAATCAATATCCATGTTTTCAGTGAAGGAAACCATTTTGAAATAAAATATGCATTATTTTCATGATATTTGATCCAAGTTGTCATCTTTTATTCATCATCATCCCAATGCATACATTTCCTTATAAAAAAATTTAAAAACATTAAATTAGAATATAAATTTCAGTATGGGAAACAATGAAATAAAATCATTAATCTAGGGGAAACCAGGAAATCCCATTTCATGTTTACCTTTATCTAAAAGATCATTTATCTATTGAAACAAATATTTTGATAATAAAAACACACACTTTAAGATAATATAATATCATTAAAACACAAATAAATAAATAAAACCTTTGCGAAATATAGAGCATAACATTGAAAACCCCCTTTAAGCCCCATTCAATTGGAATTAGAATACAACAGGCTTCCAATTTAATCAATACCCAATGCATTAGAGTAATATCTTGATGCACCAAAATCTATAATGGTCTCACATAGTTCTATATGGGATACCCCATCATATAAGTTGTAAGAGGATCACACTTCACTATTTTGGTCACCCCATGATGTATTTTTTTAATATGCTCTCCCAACACTATCTAGGCCAGCACATCAGAGAAGTTATAACGTGCTAAACTGGTGATATTAAGGACACACCATCATATATGATCTAAATATATCACCTGGAATATACTGGCCACCCCATCGTATAATTCTCAAGTACCATATTTTTAGAAAAGGATTTATATTCTTTCACTTTATCTTCACTAAATATTTGAAAAACAACAATCACTTATCGATCTCAAAATAACATATTAAAAATTTCATTTCATTGAAGTGGAATTCATAAAATTAGTCAAATGTGTGAATATGCATTAAATCAAAATAAGACTTCATATATTCAAAAAAAACTCACAGCTAATAATAGCTTGTCATAATCAAGAAGTGGATGTTTAACCTCAAGAATGGAAATTGTGTTAAGAATTTACATACACATTATTATATGTTGGAACAGATGCACAATAAATTTATAATTACAAAATTTAAATTTTAATATTATTAATATAATTATATAAATGAAAGTATATATCAAAGTTAATTTTATACACCAAAGAAAAAAAATTAGTGGGAAAGAAGGCATATAACTCATAAAAGTAAAAAAGTGATATAAGAAACCCATATATCATGATTCCATTTTGTGGTAAATACATTAGAATCATGTATAATGGTTTAAATATTTTTAGTATTTCATTAAATAACTATACTCATATATATAATACCTTATATGATATTTTATATCATATTATTCTCCATTTATTAATAATATTTTATTATTTTCATGGTTTTAGGTGTGTTTGTTTCATGGTTTCATCATCAGTTCATTTTTTTTATAATTATGAGGATATTATAATTTATTATCAAAAATTAATAAGTGGGCTTCTAGAAGTATGAATTTCCCCATATAAAATTTCTATATATTGTATGAGGATTATTCAGATCACAAATCTATAATGATAAGTTATTTGTTTATTTTTGTGTTTTTTGGGATCACGATGAACGAGTTTGATTTATTAAATATTATGATTATGTGTCTGCTATATAACATTAAATAGGTACTTATATACCTATTAAAATCATATTTTACCTAAATATTACTTTTTTGACAGTCCATGAAGGCGTTAGTGGAAAATAAAAATTCATTATTCACTAAGATGGTAAATGACAGTAATTTGGGAAATGAGTTCTTTTTATTAAATTATCGGAGATGTGAAATAAAATGGATATGTGATATTAAATTAGAAAAAAAATCAGGTATTTACGTGATCCTTTAGTAGTAATTATTTGTTGTGATAGAGGAGGTGGGGATATAATAGAATAAGAGAAAGAAACAAAAGAGGTGCTTTGTGAAAATTACCTCTTAAATATCACCGCCTCGAGGGACCACTTGAGGACCATGGATTTAACAATTTTATTGAAAAATAAAATCACTTGGATGTGGGGAGAGTGAGGTGAAGAATATTTTTTAGATATCTATGTGACTTGTGGCTTGTTAGAAGAAAATATGGTGATGAAAGATGGTATTTATACTTGAGCAGGGGTGGTTTTAAGTGATCAAATAATTACATTTTTATAATAAAATTTATTCAAATTATGGTGGAGTTAATTTCCATGAATTTTGATGATAATTAAGGTTTTAAATTCTATTTATGGTAGAAAATACCTCAACCACTGATTTAATGTTATATTTTTTAGGTATTTTATGCTTTTACCATTTAACTCTAACTTATTTAATTATTATAAATCAATAATCCTGTAAATCTTATTTATTCGATGGTAAATATTTTATTTCCAAAAATTAAAATTACCTAAAAACATAATTTCGACATTATGATTCCAAATATGATATCCATTTTACAAATTTAAATCCACATAATTATAAAATTTTTACTTAAAATTATTGTAATAGAATAGATGAGAAATAAGAATTTTAATGTGAAAAAGATCAAAGATTTGAAATGTTTTATTTCCAATTTAAATTTACAATTCAATATAAATGACTTAATTATATTTCCGTATTTATAATTGATCTAATTTCACTTTAAATAAAACATAAAATACAATTTACAAATATAAATTAATTAATAAAAAGACAAATTTCAATTAAAATGTATCAGTTTTTTAATATTCATTAAAAAGTTATAATTATGTGGAAAATAATGAAAAATTATCCCCATAATAATTTTTAAAATTACCATTTAGAGATTAATTTTATTTTTTAAAATAAAATATATAATTATATCAAAAAATTATAATATTTTCACCGCGAAAACGAGACAAATTTTTATTTTGGAAAAATATACCATTTTATGTTAAAATTGGAATTTTTTGATATTATGCTTGTAAAAGAAATTGGAATAATTTAAAAACAATTGATTGAAAATATAACATATAAGTTTAATTATGATATTTCAAAAGTAGTATTGAATTTAATTTATTAAGATAAAATTCAATTGTTGGTATAATCTATATTTTTATAAAAAAACTCCATTTTTTATATTCAATTGGGTTTTATTTTTTTATTAATTGGTATCTAATGAATTTTTTTTAAAAATAGTTTAAAAATATTTTTTTAATTTATATATTATCATTTATTCCCACCACTCAAATGGGTATGTTATAACTATCACAATTATATAATAATATTTAGTAAATTATTTAAGCTCGATGTGGTGTATCTTGAATGATATTGTGAATAGTGTTTCATTTAAAAATATTGGGGTGTTACATAAGGTGATAAAAATAATAAATATCCTTACATTGAATATATTAGTTATATATCTCAGTGACAATGATAATTTTCTTTATGCTAATATTGTTTTATTCATATATATTATTAGAGATATATGTTTTTTTATTACACAATTTCATTCCATACCCAATCATATAAAACTCAAGACACATAATCACATTCAATTATAAATTCAGTAATACATAAATCATAAAAAAATATCATATATATTATATTATATAAAATTATATATAAAAATGAAAGTCATAAACCTTTTTAAATTTAATCAAAACACTACACATAAACTCTCAATGATAAAATTATTTTAAATATTCCGTAAAAATATATTTTAACTTAGTTAATAGTAATTTTATATGTATGTGATCAGATAGAGGATATAAAATTAATCAAATTTCTGAATAAACATGTTTCATATGATGTTATTGAGGGGGTTCCAATTATAGAGTTATGGGTAAATATAATTCAACATTTTTGCCATATTCTTCCTCCCCATTTTTGGGATCAAGGATATCTTCAAGAAACACAGCTGACAAGTTACCAAAAAAACCTATCAGGTGGAAACAAGGTACTAGAAGTTGAACCCACACTATGAAGTCCATAACCTAGAAGAAAAACACACAAAAATCACTACATAGTAACAATGAAGCACATTTAATGAAACTCATACGATAAATATCAAAATATAAATGAAAATAGTAATATTTGAAAAAATAAAAACACTATTTTATATGGATTATTTGTGAGTCATACTCCCCAAGGGGTACACTAATTCAATTTAACTAATAATTACAATTTTCCTACAATATCTCACGTGTACAAACAATAAGTGATCCACCGTAATAAATATAGTAATTTACTAATGAAGAAAATAGATTATATATGTTCCAATTATCATAGAGATTTCTTTCAGATGATTTATATCAAAACATTTATCAGTATTTCTAGCCAGAGGAACACACTTTTTCAAATCCATCATCTTGTACATTATGTTAAATCAGATACTCTAATGACTTTACACTCTTTTCTTCTCTTCCATCGACTAACCTAAAGTGTCCATTCTCAATACACCATCCATTTTCACCTTCCGAAAAATCATCATGTAATAATAGGTGATCTTGAAATCATTTTTAATATAACTTATAGTGTTTCATCATCAAATAATTTAAATGTTAGGTCAGAATACTTATCTCTATAGATATTTTGAAATAAAAAATATAATTATTTATTATATTGACAATCTTTTATATTATTACCCAATCCTATATCTTTGTTTTATTTGAATATTTGATGTTGATTAATAATTAAATACAACATTTTATGTTTATATTTTCTTAATGATCTATTCCATTTTATATTACTATAACAAAATTAATTCATATATAGTATAATTATATTTACTATAAGGAAGTATTATGTCATTGTATTTATTCACTTTAAATACATTTTCTAGATAGATAGTGTATAAAATTCATTATCATTGTATCTTTCCATATATTTTCCAAAATGATTTTTTATTTTTTATATTTTCTGTTTTTTTTGGAAAGAGTGTTATAGTGGTGCTGCAAAAAAATATCAGTAGAAGTAGTACATGTGTAAATTCATTGGAAGGATAGCTGATGGTGCTAATATAGTTACCACTAATCCTAAGAAATTTGAATTCGGATTGTTGTAATAGATAGAACAATTTTTTTATAAATAGAACCATTAGATTGAGGTCAAGTATTATATAGTTCTTTTTGATCTAAATATACGCTCATTTTCTTGTTTTACATTAACTTATTACTGAGAGTGATTAAATTTTTATTTTAATTATAGGTTTTTTTTCAATATTTATGGGTGTTTATATTATCCTATTAATGTACTATGTTTTCAATTTGTAAATTTTATTGTTCTAATAGTGATGATTGGGGGATACCTTGTCTAGGGATAGAGTGATTTATATGAATCAATCTAATCAAGGGATTTGGAAGAAAGATAGAGGTTATTCTTATTATATTTGGGGGGTTTATTTTAGGGTTTTATTAGACATACCTAACAATAGGTTTAAAATCTAGGATACCTAAATTTGAGTCTACAAACATCCTTAAAACATTATGTGAAAGTGAAAAACTCACAAGGTTGATGCACTGTATTTTTTTATTAATATTTTAAAAAAAATTAGTTGTACATTACAATATTTTTTTGTTAGTTAATAGTCTTTCTCTATTTAAGTGTTAAATTTCTACTTTTCTATAAGTTTTAGAACATTATATTAAAAATAAATTCATAATTTACAATATATTTATATACAATTTGTCTTAGTTACACATATTATAATTATTAGATAGATACCTACCAAAATGTTTAATTATATTTATTCTTTTATTTATATATAAAAAGTTTTAATTTTTAATAGTTTTTAATACTACAATTCTCCCTCCTGCTTAAATAATTTATTGAATACAATCCTAGAAAACATTTTTTAATAGTTTAGGTCTCCACATATATTTCCATACAAAAATATTATTGGTGGATAAAATTACTTATGTGGTGGTTGGATTGTCTATTAGAAATTTAAAGAATCTGAATCCTAATAGTCCAACATACATTGATGATTCTAATTACTAATATTTAATATATTCGACGAGGAATTCTGTAATTAACACAAGGGTTGAAGATTTTGTTATAATAACTAGTAACTATAATATTCATAATAAGTATGGGAATACTTTACTACAAGAACGAATTAAAAATACCAACTAAATTATAGAGTTTGTAAGAAATTTTTTATTCAATGAGAAAAATATATATACATAGATAACCACTTATAATATTTCTAAAACTATCTGAATTAAGTTGGAAGTAACACATTTTGTAAATTTTAATTATTTATAAACTAGATGTGTAGTACATTGTATAGATTATTTGGGTTTTAATTTCATATGATGTGAACATAATACATTGATTAATAAAAGGTTCATGTCTATTGTATAAAGTAAATAGTCTCTAAGAGATATTTTTTTAGATGAAAAATAATCAAGGAAATTACTGATATCATGGATAAATATAGGGATTCAAAGAAGTAATATATTTTTGATACAAATAATATAATAAATATAAGTTTATATTATATCATTATAAATCTATTACAATTTCATTACCTATTAAAAAGATATTTACAAATAAGAAAATAAAAATAATATTGTATCTTGTTCAACTAATTATAGTATAGTTATATATAAAATGTTAAAACATGTAAAAATGTTTAAAAATTTATAAATTACGAATATTTTCAAAATTGAATCTTATATTAACTCATTACAATAAATTGAAATTGAACTTTTTCATATTAAAAAGAGAATGGATATGATAGATGGAAGGAAATATTTTCTATTTAATTAATGGAATAATCCTAAGGATAAGAGTAACCAGAATAGTACCACTGAATTGATTTTTCATGAGTGTAAGAAACCAAGGAACATCAGACTTCATTATCCATGTTTTATGAGAAAAATGAAAAATGAAAATAAATATTATAAAGCCAATGGGAAGAAAACCATGAAGGATCTAAAAACATATAGTGTAATTTGGGGAGGAACTTCTTTAAATATTGCGTCACATACAAGTAGTGACAAAAATATGCTATTTACATTTTATTCCAATGTTCTGGTGGAAAATAAATTATACATCTTTAAGGTAACTATTGAAAAGATTACAAATATAACATTAATTGTATACAATTTTGATACCTATGATGAATAATTTTTTCAACTTTTTTAGAATAAGCTGTTCTTACAGAAGTGGATAGCCTAATTTTTGATATTATAAAAACATTAATTGATATGTAACATTACATAGAGAAAATATTTCTAAAGTTATGAATGTCTATGATTTTGTAGAGGAATATCTTTCTAAAAACACCATAAGAATTTCAAAACATCAATATGAAATTTATTAACTTACATAAGATTTATATAAAAAATATACTTTTATCCAAATTCATGAAGATTGGAATATAGTTTTGAAACAAATTTATGAAATTTTTTGTATAAAAAAACATCTGTTAAATTATTACTTAGGTAAAGGAATAATTTCATAATTAAGAAAAACAGTTAATACAACACTTAACAATTTCATGAAAAGGTAATGACATAGGTAATCTTTATTTTTAGACAAATTATATTGTTCCAAATAATGAATGTTTGGTATATTTATTTAAAGTGGTTGACATCGAAAAAAATTCTTCTTAAGTCATGTTCAATATTTTTTTTCTACTAATATTATATTTATAATGAATGAGTAGTTATAAAAAATATGATAGATTGATATATTTCAATTCAAACTTTTGTGTTTGTTAATACAGTAATAACCATGAATATATAACTACAGCAAATAGTTATTTATTATAGGCAGAATGAATTATTGGAAAAGTCAAAAATATATGGTACATTAATATTGGATACTAATGGAACATGTCGGAGAATAAAATATTCTTTTAGAAATTACTAATGATTAAAAGTTGAAAGGAAGATTTTGGAGAAAATACTCAAGGGGAAATGTTTTGAACTGATGAGGTTTGATTTTTTGGTAAATATTGAATTAAAAAACTATATTTTATAGGAATTGTGGATAATCTAATTATCAAAAGTCAATTATGTAATAATTTTTACCTTTGGAACTTCCCAACTAATAAATTTAGTATTTATATATTAGAAGTTAAGATCATTATTTCAACTGATAAGCATGATAATGTTTCCAATATAGAACTAAAATTACTTATAAAGAAATATATTCCTTATTTAAGTGAAATAGATGATTAACGATTGTAGTGGGATTAATTGTTATGACACTATAATTTTAAAACATTATCTAATATTTCTAAGAAAATACTTATGATAGCTCTTTATTTTTATATTTTTAATTCATAAAATGTATGTGACCCTTTTCATTATGTTAAGAAACATAGTTTATTATTTAATATATTAAAAAAAATTCTAAATACTTGATATTTGTTAACATATATTTATTCAGTTAAAATTAAAATTGATCGTGGTAGTGAGTTTGAATTTTTTATTTTAATATTGATGTATTATTAAATTAAATACCCACAACTTCTAATTTCTATGAACACCTCTGAAAAATTATTTATTTGAAAGGAGAAGTAGAATTATTCAGAAAATTATTGTAACAATATTGAGTGAATATTTAAATTATAATTTTTTTTGGAAAATGTAGTAGGTTCTAGTTTCTATTCTATAAATTGAATTATTATTGTATCATATTATTAACAAAACACTTTATGAGTTTTGGACTAACATAAATACAAAAGTTTATTACATTAGTGTTTTTGGATACAGAGCATTAATTTTGAGTACTAAATATTAATTGTATAAATTTATCCAAAATATGATTATGTAATATTTATTAGTAAAATAAAACTTGTAAGGTATGTCATGTTTTAAATAAATGAACCAGACCTATTGAAGAAACATCTCATGTGATGTTTTATGAAACTTATCCCATTGGTTTTAAAATTATTAAAGTTATACATTTGTGTGATAATTGAAAAATTACTTTTCAACACATGTTATAATATTAATCACCAAGAAGATCAATGGAGGTGATAATTTCTTAATATTTTACTTTATAATAACATCAAATTGTTTATTAAAAACAATATTTTAAATAAATATAAAATCAATCAAAATTACGGAATCATCCCACTGATAATAACATTGGAGATGTGGATCAACCAGTCAAATTTGATAGTTATTTATGATGAGACTGTGAAGATAGTTCATTCATATCTCATCTCGAACACAAAACTATTGATGAGGATTTATGTGATGAATATTGGAAAAGTTAAATATAAGAAAAATTCAATGAATATGAAAAGATCAATGTTTGGACCTTGGAAAATGACCAAAACATCAATATATGATTATAGAGGAATTGGTTTTATGAGATAAATGTCATGAAAATGGAATTTCCATTAGAAATAAATATAGTATTTTGTTTAAGGGTTATAATTAATAAATTGAGATATATTTTTTAAGAAACCATTCACTAGTAGAAGAAATTTAATCTATTATAATAATGACATACTTTAAATATTCTCTTTACTATTTATTAAATGGATGAAATGTTTGATTTTATTGAAAGATGTGTTCATAATGAAGTTTATGTGGAACAACAACTTATTTTTTAAAACAAAAAATTTACAGAACCACTATTGAAATGTAATAAGGAACATTATAGTCTTAAGAAAGCTTTACATTCCTTATATGATGGACTTACTAGATTTTTAATTCAAATTATTTTTTTAATATAGTAAATGATCCATGTATTCTTTAAAAAAGGGTTTTTAATGATACCATCATTTTTTAAATTTATATCATTTCCATTATAATTAGTTAACTAGAAAATATAGTAAATTTTCATTTTAAATGGCCATCAAGGTTAAAGTTTTTTTTCTTGGTTTTAAAATTTCTTTAAAAGTAAGGAACATTTTTTTCGTAAAAAATTATACAAAAGATTTATTTGTGGGTTTTAGGTTTCAAAATTAAATTAGTATAGTCAAAATTATCAGAACATAAAAAAATCTTTATCATAATGAATCTTTAAAAATAGTTGATCAAATAAATATTATAATTATTAGAGGATTACAATATCACATATCTAGTAAACTAGAATTAATGTTTTTATTGTTCTTTAGTGTGATGTTTAAGAGAAATTTGAAAAAAATATGTATTAAACATTTTAAAATTTTTGTTAACTAAAAAAAATTAAATATATGTTTATTTTATTCATCTGGAAGTGATTTTGAACATAAAGGTTTTTTGAATTCTGAAATTTGGGAATACTAAAATTCATAGAAAAAGTACCTATGTAACTTGTCACTTATTAAGAGTTGATTTCATTTATTTTTCAGAAAGGAAACAATACTTGATATCCCTTTCTATTTCTAGAGATAAATATATAGTGGATGGAATTTGTTGTGGCGATTTTTTGTGGATCAAACACACACTCATTAACTTTTTCTTGATTTTTTATAAAAATTAATTTTTATAATGACACAATTTCTATTTCATTGTATAAGAACATAGTACATCACTCATGAGAAAAGAAAAAAGATATAAGACACCATTTCCTTCAAGATCCTACAAAAAGGGATATATTATTAATCAATTCATTAGAAAATATTTCTAACTTGTTGATATTAATAAAAAACACTTAAATTTAGTAAATTTTAATATATTAAAGAGAATATTTTAATAAAGGATATAATGTACTTATGAATAAAATTTTTGTTTTATCTATCTATTAAGGTTAATAAACTTTTTATAATGGGGATGTGTATTTATATTTCTAAAAAATATTTAATTAGGCTTATTTTAGAATAACAATATGTATTGTTACATTAAGACATTTAGATGGATGTTTTATCAAATATATTTATCATATGACCTTTTCCAAAGGTATGTTTTTCCATATTTGTTTAGAAGGTATAATTAAAATAATTTTTTTGAACAAAGGTTGTGAAAAAAACTCCCAAAAGATATATGTAATTTACTTTTCCAAAATGTATTTATAAAAAAAATTTAAAATTGAGGTTTTATAATCCTTTTTAGAACAAATTTTAAATAAAGATTGCACAAGAGATATTTTGGATAAATTGTTTTATGAATGTTATAGATAAAATAATTTTTTATGTTCAAATAATCGTAAAAACCTAAAACAAACTTGTGACATAATTATTACCCAATTTTTTCTAATTTATAACCTTTATAATAGTTGTATGTTGATTAATATCATCTAAATTGTATTTAAGAGAATCTATAATGGTATTTTTTTTCTTATAATTTTTTTTGAATAGATATCATCTATCAGTTTTAGGTCTATTGGAATCTTCTTGAGTTTTTTTGTTTTTATTGGGATTATTTTATTTCTCTATGTTCTCTTTGGATTCTTATATTGATGCCTATAAAATGGAAGTTATCAAATTATGGTTGATAAATGGGAATTATTTTGATAAATATATTTCTTTATTGAAAACAATTATCATGTTTGATTGTTGGGAATCGTTTTTTATAATTAAATAGAATTATGATTTATATTATCCAAATATTTTTAGATATTTCAAGAGATATGAATGTTTACTTAAGTTGTTTGAATTAAAAGTTAATTTTTCATTTTCATTTATAATTCCTATAAGATAACCTTGAATATAGTATCAGATCATTTTGGATTAACACTAGTAGGAGAATAGTTTTTTATATCTCATATGATACATTTTGTATCTACATCTTTTTTGAAGGAAAAAATATGAAGACACTATTTTTATAATAAAATGGAATGTTCATAAAAGAAGCATATTTTTCCCCTAAAGGGGATAACATTTCAATTTATTCAATATTTTATTCTTCTATGGAATGTGGACAAAGATGATACAATAATTCAAGATTATTTCATTTTATATTTCTACTATAATATGAGGATGTTTAATTTAGATTATTTCTTTTAGAACTAAATTGATGTGATTAAATCTATGGTTTTTACATTTAAATTCATTCTATACATTATTTTCTTTAGGAATGTAGTTTTTATGTTTCTCAATGTACAAAATAAAAATAATTTAGTACCATTAGTAGGGAAAAAATTTATTTTTTAGAAAATTGGTTTATTATTTATCAAATCAGTAATTATTTTATAAATAGTCTAAGGATATTTTAGATTAAAAATTTGATACCATGAAGAAAAAAATTATTGAAAGTTGGAAATAATTAGATATGTCTATTGAGATGTATTGTATTTGGTTAAATCCATTGCTGATAAAGTTTTTGAAGCCTTAATATAAAAGAACAAATATTATAAGAAAATATAACCTCATTATGGTCTTGTGAATGAATAATATTAAGATCATAGATAGAAAACTTAAACGACTTTATAAGAGAAGAATAAGAATAATAAAAAAATTGAAGTAAAAGAGGAATGAATAAATTAAGAATTGATAAAAGTAATTAATATGATGTCATATATTAAACTATATATTCATTAATAGAAAAATCCCTTGAAAAAAGTAGTTTATAGAGGAAAAAAGACGATGATGATAAAGAAAAATTAGTTTTTGTTGAGTTTAATATAGAAATTGTTCATTAAAAATATTGAATTTCCAAATTTGAAAGAAAACATTTATCGAATTATTCCTTCAAAAATGAATTTTTCTTTTCATACATTTTTTCTACAACTTCACCTACTTCATATAATAAATTAGATTAAAATTAAAATTTTAAAATTAAAGGAAGATGTTATAAAAAAATTTCTATAGGGGTTAGTGGAGAAATATACTAATGTCGAAATAATGGTAATACCACATTTTAAATTTAAATTCTGGTAATATTATAAGTCATAATGACATAGGAAGACTCATCTACCCTGATTGTTATATTTTTCAACTATTACTTCAGTTGAATATTTAAATACAATAATGATAAATTTCAATTATTTTAGTGAAACTATCAAGATTTTTATTTAGTTTTTAATATTTATTTATATTTACTATCAAAGTGAATTCTCATTTTATAATGTATTATTTATGTACATAATTTTAAATACCATAAAAAATATTATTTTAGTAGTAGAAAATGATGATGGTTTGGGAAATGATAAAGAAAATTATTTAAAATATGAAATGAATATTAAAATATTTATAAAGATGGTAAATTATTTTTATATATAACAAATGTAATTTTATGTATAACAAACAGTATTAAAAATATCTAAATTTTTTTTGTTCATGATAAATGAATATGTAAGATAGGATGTTGTTGAAAAATCTAGTGATTTCCATTGTCTCCGCCAATTTTAATATAACTGTACCCCTATAATCAATAATCTATTTTGATGAAGTCTTCTATTGTTCTTGAACACTTTGAGTTCTAAATATTTTTCATTCAGAGCCTTCCAAAATTCTATTTTTTATATTAAACAAGTACCATCAAAAAATTCCCATCGCTTACACAATGTATGGCATTATAAAAACCCCTATTTGAATTTGGCATCCAACTACTGATGCATCAGTAATATTTCAATGTACATTACCATATATTTGATTCAAAGTTACTTCCTCTTGATAAATAATAAATTATTATCCAAGGAAGTTATAATTTGTTTCACTCATATCAAGGATTTACACCACCTTATTAATGTAATCTAACAATATTTAATAGAAACTACAATAACAGAAGCTTCTCACCGGAATTTTCTATAACATATGTTTATCTAGTCTAAGATCCCATAACTTGAATTATCTAGATTTGTTAACCCCCTTCTCATCAATCTATATTAACAATAATTTCATCAACATAGATAATAAATAATATTATTCTCTTATCATTTTACACCTTCTACTAAAAATAATGATTAGTATTATCCCAGCTGAACTCATTCTATTTCAAAAATATCATTTAACTATCAGTTCAACTAAATTGGTTCATGAATTAAATAATATATGATCTTATTTTTAATACATTTAATATCCTTATATTTATCCTCTACAAAACCAATTTGTTTTTATATATAGATCTCGTTATATAATTCCCCATGACGAAAATTTATCTTCTTGTACAAATTCTCTAAGTGTAATCCCTCTATTGTAACCATACTAATTATTATCTAGATATATTATATTTAACATATGATGATTAAATTATTGATAAATCCACTCATTCCATTTATTGAAACCCTTCTATGAATATTTTTGGATTTGTACCTTTTTATACAATCCACTTCCTCCTTCAGTCGATAGAACCACTTTTCTGGAGGACTTCTTTCCTTGAAATCCTTTGTATCAACTCCATATTATAGAAATATGGATGGAACTAATTACATTCCTTTTTATCAAAACCCACTAATTGGTGTCTTTAAAATTTATATCTTTTTTATTTACATGTTATATCCTTCATATGTTATATAAAATTAATGTGAATCACTTATAATACTCTGAACATGAAGCCTATCTCTATTAGATGTATAAAACTACCAATGTAACTGGAATATGTATCATATTGTATCTTATAATGATTCATATTCTATATATCACTATTCAATAACTTCTCTCTATGTTTTTGTAGTCCAAAATAATTCTTGTAATTCCAGACAAGGAAAAACCATCTGAACTGGACTCCTATCATCTATAACTACTGGATAGACATGGTTTCATAGAAAAAATATAAATAATGATTTATCTATAATATAAATAAAATATTGTAATATTATTATTCTAACTTCGACTTTTGATGAGATTTTTTTTTCATTACCTATATTTATAATGTTTTGATCCTTCCATAGGTTCAATACATTAAATATCAAATTTGACTTTTTACCACCTAAATGTTACTATCCAAGACTAAAAACCCAAAATCTATATTAGTATATCCCTAAATGTAACACACATGGTACGTGTCATCTTGTCTGTCATCTTCCTTTGTAGTACAATAAATGTAGGTGAGTGCACCAAATACATTAAAATGGGTGATGTCAACCTTATAGACCAATAAATGGATGGAAGATCCTTCCCCAATGAACAATAGGGACTCTTATTGATCAAGTATGCCACATAGCTCATCATTTCTAAACAAAATAGATTGGGATCCCCACATGATTTCACATACTACTTGAATTTTAAACTAATATTTGATCTATTATCTCAATGAATTCTTTATGTTCAATAGTACCTGATACAACCCTCTTAAACCATATTACATTCTTCCGGAAAAAATTATAGAATTATAATACTTAATACTCTACACCAGTATCAAGAAATAAGAACTTAATCTTGTAGTAGAACTATATTTTATAAAAAGGATACAATCAATTTAAACTTGAGCTCTAGATATAATTACAGCACTTCACATCACATAGATTTGATGAACGTTACCTAAAATAAATAACCTTTTATGAGAATGAAATCATGTTGTCCCGCATACATCAGTATTCAATAACTCTAACTTTTAATTCCTTGATGTATTAATTTTTTTTTTATGGAAACCATATTCTCATTTCAAAGGATATAATATTCACATGTATTTTATTCTATGCTACCAATATTTATTATAAACTGAGTAGGAAGGATTTTCATTCCTTTCTCATTCAAATGACCTAGATAGTCATGTCATATAACATCCCAGGTAAATAATGAATAAAACATTTTCATATTTATTTATATTTAAAAATTAAATATTAATTTTACTTTAAAATGGTTTCTTTGTCGATAGCGTACCTGATACGCAATGAATAGTTTCATTGAAATCTTATGTTGCACACAAGTAATAAAATAATATTATTTTGAATATTAGTTAACACGTAACCGTTGTATTGGCCTGAATGAATAGAAACAACTAAAATATGATTATATATGTTTGTTAAATGGTTTTACATTTATCCAGTAAAGGATAAAGGCTTAAAATACGAAAAGAATTCAATTTTATGCATATATACTCTAACATTCACAAAAGGTGGACTTATCGCCTTTTGATGGATAACTGTCTATAAATATAGTTTTGGTCACTCTTATACATTCTATTTAACCAAATAAAATTCTTCTTTAGAATCGGGACATCAAAATTTACTTTGTGTAAATTTTTGGTATTTTTCCGATAAAGTTCGTTTTTTAATGAATAGTGAAATTTTTGTATTTTAATTGAAAACCTCTTTTTAATATAATTTATTTATATGATTAAATTATAGTTTTAATTAGTTTTAAAGTTAAATTAGAATATAATTTTACTATTTAATACAATAGTGGTCATTGGAATTAATTTTACTTTTAAATTTTACTTAAACTAGTATCAATATTTTGATATATATTGTTTCATAAAAACACGCTATTTGTCATGACAGAGGGAATTAATTATTAAATTAATTAATGCAACTTATATGTTTTGAATTTAGTAAAATAGATATCATTTTTGAATTCGGTATATCAAATATAGCTTAGGGTGAATTTTTGGTATTTTTCTGAAAAATTTCAATTTTTGATGAATAGTGAATCCACTAAGTGGTACTTAAAAAACTGATTTTTCATTTAAATGAAAATTTACCACCTCTGTGTATTGAATTTTAAAAATATGACATACATGGTTTTCATTAAGAAGTAAAATGCGGTTCAATGGGATTAAAATAATTTTTTTGTGAATAGTAACTTTTAAGTTTTTAATCGCGATTAGAGGTAATTAGTATAGTTTAAGGTAAAAGTAATGTTTTAATAATATGAAATGACCTTGACACATGACTTACCCATATTGGATGTGTCATGGCTGACCAATAAAATCCATGGGTCGATTTTGGGGACCCCATGGAGCCACTTGGGTAAGATAATGACATTACTGACTTTTATTTAATGTTAAAATTAATATGACACACACATGAGTTGTTTTAATAAAAAGATTTTTAAATTGGATTATACAAGTCATAGTTTTGACTAAAAATAGTCATTGTAAATATAAAACGATTTCCTACAACATAGTAATTTTATTATAATTTTTAGACATTAAATAAATTAAATTATTTATGACATCATGATGATGCATCGATTACCTCATTATTTAATGATTTAAATAAAATGATAAGATAATGTGAAATATAAGACCTAAACTTGTCAAAAACCTATTTAATGGGTATATTTAGAACCCTTATCACCTTACCCTAGAATTATATCAATGTGGGACCTTTTAAATCCGAAAATCATTTTATAATAAAGTAAACTCTTGTAACATTCCAAGAGTGCCCCTCCTCTCCTCTTATAAAAGGCCCCCAACTCTACCACCTTACCCACACTTCCAAAGCATTTGGCTCGGCCAACCCCTTCCCATTTTGTCTCTCCGCATCCTTCTCTTTCTCCTTGAAGCCTCACTTTGGGATGATGTCTTCCCAAGGAAGACTTTGAGCTTAAATCAAAAAGAGTTACCCATTTTAAAGGTAGGGTTTTCTCTTGTGATCTTATGTTTTATTTTGTCTCTCCAACCCTCTAAACTATTTTTATTAATTTATTTTGTAACAACACCAGTATCCTAAATATACTAGGATGTTGTTATAAGAAGTATTCGAGCTACACTTACACACACCTTCATCTAATGGTAAAATAACACACTGTTTCTATGGATGGTGAATTTCTGCCTCAAGAAACGATGATTGTTCAACACTCATATAAAACCTTCAAAGGTGGACATTAAGATAAAACTATATTTTTATAGGATATATAATGTGTTTATGTTTTACTTAGGCTTCGGTATTTTTCATTTTTGGCATACCTTTATGGTTTCCATTGTGTGTAAACCCGAAAATTTCATTTTAGGAAGTGCGGACTGCCGCCCCCTCAAAGTGATTTGATTCTTTAATGCCATATGTGGGATGTATAAAGGACGGATTTAAAGTTATTATATATTATTTTATACTGGAATTATAATACTATTATGTATAATTATGTTTTAATTACATAAAATAAGAAATAGAAATGAAATTAGCGTTCATGCGTACGTACGGCTTACCGTCTCCATGAACGACGCATTTCATTTCTTATTCCCAAATGTAATGTAATATTATAATTACATATATATAATAGATATATATTATTTATGTTACATATAAATGATGAATATAATTCTGGAATTAAAATATAAATATCTCTCATTTAGTTTTAATTCCATTAATATGACATAGAAATGAAAGTAGCGTTCATTCGTACGTATGGCTTACCGTCTCCATGAACGGTGCATTTAATTTCTTATCTCTAAATGATTATGTAATATTATAAATACATGTATATGCTAGATATATATGATATATATGATATCAAAATCCTGAATATCATTCTAGATATAATGAACCTTTGACCACACGAACAACATGTAATTGTAAGAAGTCCACTTTCGACTTAAAAACCAAATATCGACAAAACAAACATTATTAACTTATATTATTCCATAATGTTTATAACATGGTAATAAGTGATATAAAAGTAATAATGAACATGAAAAGGGTTCTTACACAAGTTGAAATTAACTCAAGTTTATTATTTTGGACGTTAAAGAACGATCAAGTCAAGTCGGACCCGAGGTAAGGGACTTCGTCTCAATATCCTTTCATTGAGGCATATTTCGTTTTATACACAACTTTCATTTTTATGGTGTATAAACCCCTTTGACTTTTACTTTTATAAAAAAAGAATATTTTTCTACGAACCATTTTACTAAATGACAAAAATAAATGTTTCTTTTAATGTACGCGGTGACAACGACCTTTTCCGCCGCCATGAGTATTATTTGGTCTTTGGCTTCCTCAACAAGCCGTAATGTTTTTTTAAAATGAAGAAAATACCATATACACTTTTATGTATTTTGGTATAGGAAATGGTTTTTATAATGGATTTGTTATGTCAATATATTTATGTGATATATTGTGATCAAAGTGTGGAAATGTTTTCTTTCCATTATATTTGTTTTTTGTCTTATGATTTTATAATTGTACTTGGACATTTGATGGGTGGTTATGTGATAAACCATATGATGGGTGGTGCCATGAATACCAGGATGGGTGGTTACGTTATAACCTCTAATGCATTGGGTATGGAAGTCGGCCATATGGCTATTCCATTAAGTGATATGTGTGGAAGTCGACCGTATGGTTATTCCATTTAAGTATGTTTATGTCCCAAGTTACCTTTCTATGTTATGTGATCTTTATATGAGTTTTATGGTAATATTCTAGTTAAAAAAGGGTAAGTAATGATCTATTATTCATTGATGATTTTTTACTAATTCATAAAGGTGAAAAGTATTACTTTGATAAAGTATACATGGTTTAATTTTTGTTTTAAAAAACTAACAGTTTTCATTCATTGTGTATCCCTTACTGAGATTTTTATGCTCACCCCATGTTTTTTTGAAATATTTTTCACAGGAAAAAATGTGGAATAGGGTCAAGGATGGGATCAAGGGAAAGTCATGCTATCTGAAACATGGACCTAGACATGTTTCCTTTTAAGAGTTATTATTTTATGGAATCTTTATAGAAGTTTATACTTTGTAATCTTTTGATATGTAATAGTTATTTCCTAATTATCTAAAACTCTAAACCGTGAAAGGATCCTCAAATGTGAATTATTCATTTAATTCAATATTAAGTAAGGTTTAAGGCTGGGGCCTTATAATTGGTATCAGAGGTCGGTTTAGATAACTATAGGATTTAAAATTCTATTAAATGATTATCCAAAAATATTTTTTTCGTCAAATTTATATGATATAGATTTTGAATATTACCATGTTGCTTCTCCTAAGCTATTTTTTTGTTAAGAGTGTTTTTTCATAGAGGAAACAAAACAAATTTTTTGGGAATGAATACAGAGGGAAATAACCTTCCGAATCAGCATCCTGAGATGGTTGGAATTGGAACTGAAGATTTTGTTGCAGTGATGACTCAGTTGACTCAGGTGAAAAATGTTGGTTGTTTTTATTGATGATATTTTGGTGTTTTCTAAAAGAAAAGAGGAGAATGAAAGAAATTTAAGGGTTATTTTTCAAACCTAAAATGAAAAGAAATTGTATGGGAAATTCAGCAAGTGTGAGTTTTGGTTGAAACAAATTTCTTTCCTTGGTCACATTGTTTCTAAAGATGGGATAACTGTTGATCCTGAAAAAACAATGGTTGCTGAAGAATGGCCAAGACACAAAAATGTAACAGAGATTCTTAGTATCCTGGGTTTGGCAGGCTATTAACGAAGGTTTGTTAGAAATTTTTCACGGTTATCTAGTCCAATGACTAAGCTAACTCAGAAGGGTGTTAAGTTTATCTAGAAAAAAAATGTGATGATTGTTTTCAGGAATTGAAAACAATATTGGTGAATGCTCTAGTTTTGGAACTTCCTTCCAGGAATGCTAAGTTTGTTATATACAGTGATGCTTAATTGAAAGGACTTGGTTGCGTACTTATGCAGAATGATCAGGTAATTGCTTATGCATCATGTCAGTTGAAAACTCATGAAGTAAATTACCCTACACATGATTTTGAATTAGCTGCTGTTGTTTTTGCTCTAAAAATTTAGAGGCATCATTTGTATGGAGTAAAGTGTGAAATATATACCGATCACAAATGTTTAAAGTATATATTTACTCAGAAAGAATTGAACATGAGACAGAAGAGATGGATATAATTAATCAAGGACTATGATTGTATAATTAATTACCATCCAGGAAAATAAAATAAAGTGGATGATGCTTTGAGTCGAAAAAGTAATGCTTCATTAACAATGTTGTGTTTGGAACGTGATCCTTTGGATAAGGATTTGATGAACTTTGGAATGGAAGTTGTTTGTGCAGGATTTCCTTCTGTTTTGTTTCAGGTATCAGTGAAATCTTCTCTATCAGACAGAATTAAGCAAGCACAGAATCAAGACAGTGAGTTGCAGAAAAAGGTAGAGCTGGTTCAGAAGGTTAAGTTTCCTGAATTCAACATTGATAATGATTGTGTTTTGAGATTTGGGAAGAGATTGTGTGTGCCTTGTGATTCACAGCTGAAGAGAGAGTTGCTATGTGAAGCTCATAGTTCTTCGTTTTCAGTTCATCCTGGAAGTATGAAGATATATAGTGATCTTCAGGAGTATTACTGGTGGGATGAAATGAAAAGAGATATTGTTAATTTTACTGTCAAGTGTTTGACATGTCAATAGGTTAAAGAAGAGTGGCAGTTAACGAAAGGGATGCTTCAGCCTTTACCAGTTCCAGAGTGGAAATGGGAAAATATATTCATGGACTTTGTTGTGGGATTACCGAGGACATCTCGAGGTAATAAGAAATATGGGTTATTGTTGATCGCTTGACTATATATGCTCATTTTATTTCTATACGACATACTTTTTCCCTAGATCAACTTTCATGTGTGTATCTTAAATAGATAGTCAGGTTACATGGAGTTCCTCTCTCCATTATATCTAATCGTGATCCCAGGTTTACTTCAAACTTTTGGAAAGGCCTTCAGATGTCGTTGGGTACTAAATTAAATTTTAGGACAGCTTTTCATCCCCAATCAGATGGGCAGTCAGAATGAACAATTCAAGCATTGGAGGATATGCTATGTTCTTGTTCGATGGATTATCATGTAAGTTGGGACCAACATCTTTCTTTGGTTGAGTTTTCTTATAATAATAGTTTTCATTCCAGTATACAGATGGCACCATTTGAGGCCTTATATGGGAAGCAGTGTCGAACTCCAGCTTTTTGGGATGAAGTGGGTGAAAGGAATTTGATGGAACCAAAATTAGTAAGAAGAGTTTTCAGAAAAAGTTCAGCTGATATAGAAACACATGAGAATAGCTCAAAGCAGGAAGAGGAGTTATGCGGACAACAAGAGGAAGGATCTCTCTTTTGAGGTTGGTGATCATGTTTTTCTCAAAGTATCACCATGGAAAAGTGTAATGTGATTTGGTAAGAAAGGAAAGCTGAGTCCAAGGTTCATTGGACCATAAGAAATTCTGGAGAAAGTTGGATCAGTTGTTTATCGAGTGGATTTACCTCCGAGTTTATCTGAGGTACACAATGTTTTTCATGTTTTGATGTTTATAAAGTATATGCCAGATTCATCTCATGTTTTGAGCCGAGAGGTAGTTAATTTGGAAGAGAATCTCTCTTATGAAGAACAACCAGTCCAAATTCTTTATCGAAGAGAGAAAGTGTTGTGAAATAAAGTAATTCACTAGGTAAAGGTTTTTTGGAATAACCATATGGTTGAAGAGGCAACATTGGAATCTAAAAATGCTATGAGGGATAAATACCCCCACTTATTTTGATAAGTAAATAAAATTGCGAGGAACCAATTCCCAAAGGGGGGAAGGATATAACATTCAATGTAAATAATGAATAAAACATTTTCATATTTATTAATATTTACGAATTAAATATTAATTTTACTTCAAAGGGGTTGTTTTGTTCGATAACGTACCTGATACGCAACAAAGAGTTTCTTTGAAATCTTACGTTGCACAGTAGTAATAAAATAAAATTATTTTGAATGGTAGTTAACACGTAGCCATTGTATTGGCAGGAATGAATAGAAACAACTAAAATATGAGTATATATGTTTGTTAAATGGTTTTATATTTATCCAATAAATAATAAAGGCTTAGAATATTAAAAGAATTCAATTTTAGGCATATATACTCTAACATTCACAAAAGGTCGACTTATTGCCTTTTGGTGGAGAACCGTCTATAAATATAGTTTTGGTCACCCTTATACATTATATTGGACCAAATAAAATTCTTTTTTAGAATCGGGACATCAAAATTTACTTTGCGTAAATTTTTGGTATTTTTCCGATAAAGGTCATTTTTTAATGAATAGTGAAAAATGTTGTATTTTTATTCAAAACCTCTTTTTAATGTAATTTATTTATATTATTAGATTATAGTTTTAATTTAATTTAAAGTGAAATTAGAATATATTTTTACCATTTAATCCAATAGTGGTCTTTGAATTAATTTCACTTTGAAATTTGACTTAAACTAGTGTCAATATTTTGATATATATTGTTTCATAAAAACACGCTATTTGTCATGACAGCGGGAATTAATTATTAAATTAATTAATGAAACATATATTTTTTTAATTTAGTAAAATAGAAATCATTTTTGAATTTGTAATATCAAATATAGCATAGGGTGGATTTTTGGTATTTTTCTGAAAAACCTAAATTTTTTATAAATAGTGATTCCACAAAGTGGTACTTAAAAAACTAATTTTTCATTTAAATGAAATTTTAACACCTCTGTGTTTTGAATTTCAAAAATCCAACATACATGGTTATCATTAAGAAGTATAATGTGGTTCAATGGGATTAAAATAATTTTTTTGGTGAATAGTAACTTTTAAGTTTTTAATCGCGATTAGAGGTAATTAATGTAGTTTAAGGTAAAAATAATGTTTTAATAATATGAAATGACCTAGAAACATGTCTTAATCTTATTTTATGTGTCATGTCTGACCAAGAAAATCCATGGGTCGATTTTGGGGACCCTATGAAGCCACTTGGGTAAGATAATGACATTAATGACTTTTATTTAAAGTTAAAATTAAAATTACACAAACATGAGCGGTTTTACTAAAATGATTTTTAAATGGGGTTATAAAAGTCAGATGTTTGAATAAAAATATTCATTGGAAAGATAAAATTATTTCCTAAATCATAGTAGTTTTTTTATAATTTTTAGACATGAAATAAATTATATTATTTATGACATCATGATGATGCATTGATTAGCTCATTATTTAAGAATTTAAATAAAATGAAAATATAATGTAAACTATAAGACCTACACTTCTCAAAAACCAATTGGATGGGTATATTTAGAACCCTTATCACCTTACCCTAGAATTATATCAATTTGGGTCCTTTTAAATCCAAAAATAATTTTATAATAAAGTAAACTCTTATAACATTCCAAGAGTGCCCCTCCTCTCCTCTTATAAAAGGCCCCCACCTCTACCACCTTACCCACACTTCCAAACCCTTTGGCTCGGCCACACCCTGCCCATTTTGTCTCTAAACATCCCTCTATTACTCCTTGAAGCCTCACTTTCAGCATAAGTCTTCCCAAGGAAGCCTTTAAGCTCAAATAAAAAAGAGTTACCCGTTTTAAAGGTAGGGGTTTCTCTTGTGATCTTATGTTTTATTTTGTTTCTCCAACCCTCTAAAATATTTTTATTCATTTATTTTGTAACAAAACCAGTATCCTAAATATACTAGGATGTTTTTATATGAATTATTAGAGCTAAACTTAAACTCACCTTCATCGAATGGAAAAATAACATACTGTTTCTGTGGATGGAGAATTTCTGCCTCAAGAAATGATGATTGATCAACACTCATATAACACCTTCAAAGGTGGACATTAAGATGACACTGTATTTATATATGATATATAATATGTTTATGTTTTACTTAAGCTTCTGTATCTTCAATTTTTGTCATACCTTTATGGTTTCCGTTGTGGGTAAACACGATAATTTCATTTTAGGAAGTGCGGACTACAGCCCCCTCAAAGTGATTTGATTCGTTAATTCCATATCTGGGACGTATAGAGGATGGATATAAAGTTATTATATATGATTTTATACTGTAATTATAATACTATTATGTATCATTATGTTTTAATTCAATAAAATTCGAAATAGAAATGAAATTAGCGTTCATGCGTACGTACGGCTTACTATATCCATGAATGATGCATTTCATTTCTTATTCCCAAATGTAATGTACTATTATAAGTACATATATATAATGGATATATATGATGTATATTACATCTAAATGAAGAATATAATTCTGGAATTAAAATATACATATCTCTCATTGAGTTTTAATTCCATTAATATGACATAGAAATGAAAGTAGCGTTCATGCGTACGTACGGATTACCATCTCCATGAACGGTGCATTTCATTTCATACCTCTTAATGATTATGTAATATTATGAATACATTTATATGCTGTATATATATGATATATATTATATCGAAATCATGAATATCATTCTGGATATAATGAAACTTTGACCACACGAACAACATGTAATTGTTAGAAGTCCACTTTCGACTTAAGAACCAAATATCGACAAAACAAACATTATAAACTTCAATTATTCCATACTGTTTATAACATTTTAATAAATGTTATAGAACTAATAATGAACTTGAAAACGGTTCTTAATCAAGTAGAAATTAACTCAAGTTTATTATTCAAGGCGTTAAAGAACGATCGAGTCAAGTCGAACCCGAGGTAAGGGACTTCGTCTCAATCTCCTTTCATTGAGGCATATATCATTTTATACACAACATTCTTTTTTATGGTGTATAAACACCTTTGAATTTTACTTTTATACAAAAGGAATATTTTTCTGTGAAGCATTTTACTAAATGAAAAAAGGAATGTTTCTTTTAACGTACATGGTGACAACGACCTTTTATGCCGCCGCGAGTATTATTTGGTCGTTGGCTTCCTCAACAAGCCGTAATATTTTTTTAAAATGAAATAAATATCAAATACTCTTTTATGTATTTTGATATTGGAAATGGTTTTTATAATAGATTTGTTATGTGAATATATTTAAGTTATATATTGGGATCAAAGTTGTAAATGTTTTCTTTCCATTATATTTGTTTTATGTCTTATGATTTTATAATGGTACGTGGAAATTTGACGGGTGGTTACATGATAAACCATATGACACGTGGTGCCATGAATACCAGGACGAGTGGTTACGTAATAACCTCCAATGCATTGGGTATGGAAGTTGGCCGTATGGCTATTCCATTAAGTGATATGTGTGCAAGTCGATCGTATGGTTATTCCATTTATGTATATTTATGTTCAAAGTTACCTTTATATGTTATGTGATCTTTATATGGGTTTTATGGTAATATTTTGGTTACAAAAGGGTAATTAATGATCTTTTATTCATTGAAGAGTTTTTACTACTTCATAAAGGATAAAATTACTACTTTGATAAAGTATACATGGTTTACTTGTTGTTTTGAAAAACTAATAGTTTTCATTCATTGTTTATCCCTTACTAAGCTTTTTATGCTCACCCAATGTTTTTTTGAAATGTTTTTCACAGGACTTAATGTGGAATAGGGTCAAGGATGGGATGAAGGAAAAGTCATGCTATGTAAAACATGGAACTGGACATGTTTCCTTTTAAGAGTTTTTATTTTATGGAATCTTAGTAGAAGTTTCTACTTTGAAATCTTTTGAGATGTAATAGTTATGTCCTAATTATCTAAAACTCTAAACCGTGAAAAGATCCTCAATGTGAATTATTCATTTAATTCAATATTGAGTATGGTTTAATGCTGGGGACTTATATGTCATATCAATGTAAAATAAACTTCTCCAGCCTGTATTATACAATTAAATAATCCTCAGGGGTAAAACATTAGATACATCAATTTTATATCCATAACTATAGAAGCAACTAAAATCATGCACATATAATTTTTTTAATATAGTGTTGAATCTTTCATATTCAAATTATCCAACAGAAATAAAAATTTTCCATATTTATATGTTGTTTTTTATTCCAATAATATACTATATAATCAAATTGTTTATAAAAATAGATATCAATTCCTTTTTAAATATATTTTTAACATAATAATTTTCAAAATGAATAGATATGTATCTTATATTAGTATTGTTTTTTATACTCCTCCTCTCGGATTCTAAATAAAATGATGTTCAATAGTCTATATTCCAATAACCATGTGATAGGGTTTTGGTAAATAGTATACCATTCATATATTCTAATACAATATTCATTGATCCAATTCCATAATTGTTTCTTCATAATTGACCATATAATCATTCTAATCCTTCATTAGGTGGACTTTCTTCCCAAAATTCTAATTCTCAATACTAGCTTCCATCAATCTACACATACCTAGAGTTCCCCATATTTTCCATCTATTATAAATGTTTTTGGTTTTGTTGAATCTTATTGCTTTCACACAATTGGAAATAACTGAATATGTATTTATCTACTTTCAATTAAAATCCTTATTAAAGATTATATACTTTTAAAAAATCATTCTTATAGTTTGATTTCATCTCCATGGTTACACCACATTCTAAAAAATAAGCAGGGTGATAGAAAAAATATCTCCCACAACATATATTCAATTCTCACAATTACTGACTCCATTTTCTTCCTTTTCTTGTTGAAATCATTGTTATGATTTTCTAGTGGGTTATCTCTTGACATAATCATGTTGAATAACCTCAAAAATAAAAAAAAACATATTCATTCTTTCCAAAATCCCATGCATTTCAATGATAGTCTTTAGAAGTTCTAATTTTTTACCTTCCTTATCTTAAATGAAATGTTACAAGATAATGAAATATATATCAACCCAAATGATTTCTTATCAAATATATCCAACACTCCCTTATTCACTAGATTCATCTTTGTACTTTTCAGTAAAAGATCAAAGTTATTATATAGTATCAAATCAACCATTATCATTCTCCATAACCAAAAATTAAATTCATTAAACATATCCAATAAGAATTTACCTTCAACTAATTCCATGTCAGTAATAAATATAAACTACCATGAGCATCTAGTCAATATAAAATGGATCTAGAACTTCTTAATTCTAACTCTTCTATTACAAATTCGATTAATTAATTATAGTGGATAGAAATTTGAAACACTTTCCCTAACATTTAACAATCTGAAACTCTATTAATTCTAGGACACCACTTATTGAGATCAAATATGTCTTCAGGTAACACCAAAAAAAGAATTCCACAAAAACATATAAGGATGAAAAATTACCAGAATGTGATCCTATGATATAGTTTTTAGAATATCGAAGATAAATGAACCATAATAACTACCCCAAAACAATATAACACTTCATGTGAGACACATACAAGAATGAGTATCGAGAAATTATTGAAATTAATGAAATAAAAATAAGAACACCACTATTTTATGTGGGTTTCTGATGATTACAACACTATAAGAGGAGTGGTAATTATCTTTTTTATAGGAAATGGAATATGATTATAATCAATCATGTGTACCCATCATAGGTGATTCACCCTGCTAAATGATATATAATTTGGAAAGTGTAACCGGTCATAATATCTTATAATATTCATGAGAAGATATTCCATGTAGATATTATCCTTATAAAAATCTTTTCATTTATTATAATGTTCCGAATATCTTAACTCACTTAATCTGTAAATTATGTTCTCTATGAAACTCTCATGATTTTACCCTTTTTTCTTAACTTTCATGACCTTATCAAGCTGGTAATTCTGGATGCACCTTGAAGTGGTACCTTCCAAATAGTCAACTTATAAATACAAACGATTTAGACATCAACACATCTATAACATCCAGTGATCCATCATCTGATCACCTATACCATGATTCTTGTTACTCCAATATTTTATTCTATAAACATTATAAATTACATTATTATAACTTATAATTGTAAATAAACTAATTCATTGGCCATAAAATGGTTTCCATAGTATATCCTAACACACCTTCAATTACCCCATATCTACACATAGTACATTCATACTACATTTCTATATAAAATTTCATAGATGTGAATTCTCATTCAGTAGATTCACTATTTGATAGGTAAACACCTTAGACTCACATATTCCGCTATGTTTAGCAAGAGATAACCACCAACTAAGTGAATGTTGAATATATTATGGGTATATCACTTTAAGGGGTTGAATTAATATAACCCACCTATATAGATTTTCCTATGATTGTGTGTCGACTATTTGGATGTAGTATTACAAGATATGAAAATTTCATACAAAGAAGTATAATATTAATATAATGGACTGTCATGAACTTTTAGAGTTATACATGTATGTGGATGAGTAAACAATAATTCATTTTTCATGTGGATATAAAATGAAGCTCATTTGATGTACAATATGTAAGGATCACTCCATAACATTTAATAACATGATATATCAGGGAATAATCATGAACATCTATATGGATGGGGGATAAAATTGGGCCTCTCTCTGTTTAGAATATACATATAGAGAATTATTCAAGGTATATTGATAAAAAAAATTATACATTTTGATAACATAATCTTATCTAGAAGGTGGATTGAGAGTGCATCAATTACCTAAACCCTATTACTGTTGGTAAAAATCATCCCATGGAGACATTTCCTGAAAACCCCACATGGATGATGTTATGATAAATTTTTAAAAAATACATGATTTTACAATGACTTGTATTATTGTTTTTATATTTTTTATGTCATATATTACAAAATGATTTTTAAACATCATCAAGTCTTGATATTCCACATTTTATGGATGATGTATTTGGTTCTCTTAGACTATATTCCTCGATATTGTACTACTATTTTTAAGGATTCCATGGTTCTAGGGCCTCCCATTCACTTTTATATTATTATGTTGAATCACACCCACTAAATCCAAATTCCATTTCAGATATGTCTACTGTATTCCCTTAGCACTAATATAGGACCCATCACTTCATGTTCAAAAGCTAATAAAGAGGATGGTCTCCAAACTAACATGGTTACATATTGTATATTGACATCTGGGGAAAATGTTTGAAAATTCACATTGAATGAAACTCTATTATATGTCCCTAATTATTTCAACAAGTAGAGTATGTGGCCTATTATAGAGTCAAAAAATTATTGAATCTTAAACATAATGGTAGAGGAATTCAGGAGAAGGTAATAAAAAACACATTATCAGATTAACATTAAACTTTATTATATGTTCACAAATTATTTTGTATAGACTACTCATGTGTATCATATTATATACATTTATATTATAAAGGATCATCAAGTACTCTGGTTAGTCATCATATATTTTTCTATCCCGCTACCATATTCTAAATCTATATAATATGAAATACACTATATTCATATGTTATCAACTTTTAGTAGACATCACATGAGATCAAGAACCAACTCCAGAAAATATTAATGATGTGAAACCTCTAAGAGGATATATATGACATAATATAGCTAGTGATAATTCAAAAATTTCAAAATAATTTGTAGAAAACGAATTATGAAACCCCCGACGTACTACAGATGTGCCTCAAATACCAAAACCAACTAATTATGTGTCTTAGAAGCCTTGGGATCAAAGTTTCGTCAATTTTTATCGATAGTACACATCAGGTCAACTAGATACTAACTCTCACTATGTATCATTAGCCATTTCATCCTTATTTTATAAAGATCTTTCATAGACTAAGTGGATCACTTATATAATGTTTTACCTATTTACATTTATATGGAGAGAGGGATATTTTCTACCATAAAAATGTCTTAATAACCCACATGCACCACCTATTCATATATCCAACTCCAAGACCCTATAGGTATCTGAGGTTCCTATATTGGTTGATTCTCCCCCTCATCAGACTCCATGATGAAAATGTACATACACTTGAATTGGGTGTGTGACTCACACTCCTATACATGAGGAGTCTCCTCTTAAGGGATGTTCATAATCTTTAGTATACTCATTAATTTTTAATACTTTCATATGGATTTTTGTACCTTATTTATTGAATTTTTTAATTATTCTATATTATCAACAAGATTCAATTTATATTACTAAAATTATTAAAATAATTACACTTTGAAATTATACAAATATTTTATACCAATTAATAATAAAATTGTTGTAATTAAGAAAATTTACCAGTTGTAGTGGTATTAATAATAATAATTTAATTACTCATACATTTTTCCATGAAATGTTATTGTCGTTACAAAATAAAAATTTAATCAAAATAATGATATTATAACGTTATAAATTATTAAATAAAATTATTTAAATTTATAATTTCATAGAAAAAAGAACAACTATGTAAAAAACATGTTTCTAATTTAATATATATATAATATGAATATAAATAATTTCATTGATTTTATTATTACTATAATTAATAATTAAATTTAAATATTAATATTAATATTAATTTTAATATTATTATTTTTTAGTTTTTTACATTATATCAAATACATTAAAGAATCTACCTCATTTTGGTGCATCAATACATTTTATTAATTTAATTATAAGAAAAATATTAGGATCATTAACACATTTCCTCCCTATAAATAAACACTATTATATATTATTTTATCTTATTATATTTATAAAGATGATTAATATATTTTAATAAATTATAAGATATGAAGAAGAGTGACTTCAACTGCCACCATAGAAAAAATATCCTTCATGTGTTTAGAATTCATGAAATAGCAATTCAGTAGTAATTAATGGTTTCAAAAGAGACAAAAAAATAGAAGACATATCACACCTAAATATCTACCCCAATAATTCACCCCATATGACCCCCCATTATCCCACTCAAATACCCCCCCCCCCACAAATTTATTTTAACCCTACTACTCATTGAATCCCCCCTTTCACCCCATGCACACAACCCTTCTTGCCAAAGCCCCCATGACCACCCCTATGTGAGCTTAGTTCTCGCAATTTCTCCCAAAGCAGTGTTTAATTCCCTTTATGATCTCCACTAGCTGGTCGGTGCTTCCTTCTCATGATGTTCACTCATTGTCTTCATCCTCCACTACTACCAATAAAATTTCGAAATATTTAAAAAAAAAATTAGAACAACCTTTAATTCCATTTATTTTTTGGACTAATTTTCTAATTATTTTGGTTTTTGTTTTTTAGGTAAATATGGTTTTAGGACACTAAAACTATTGAAAAATAAATTTTTGGACTTATCTCTATGGATTCTCTATCAGTTTTGGTGAGTTTTCATATTAATTTAATTTTGAATTTCATTGAGACATTTTTGAAACATGACTTGAAATAAATAAATTGATATATGTTTGTGTTTTTATTTTTGAATTTTGTTGGTTTGAATAAGTAAATAACATATTTATTATTATTTAATTTTCATAATATAAATGGTTTCCAAATGCCTAATTATTTATGTTTTGATTTTTATTATAATTAGACATTACATTTAACCATGTTAAATTTATATCGATTGTATACATTTGAAAAAAAAAATTTGAAAAAATTTATATCAAAATTATATTTGTAAAATATTAATATATATATATAAATATATTTAATTTTCTCATTTAAAAATGTTAATTTACATTAGTTAATATTCTCTATTATTTTTCTCTCAATATATTTTTATTATATTTTCATCATTTAAGAGTGGGATGATTTCTTTTTCTTCATTATTAAATATAATGAATAAGTATCATATAATTTATTTTATAATAATAAAAAGTTTTTATTTTTTATATTATCGTAAATATAATAATATACATTATTAGAATTTACATTTTAAAAAACTATATATTCACATTTATTAATTTATTTTTATTTGATAGGAATTTTAATTTAAAAATTATTGTTTTTATAACTTATATTTTTGTATATTGATACATATACCAATATAAGCTGGATTGATCAACCAATTAAATTTTCTAATGAATATTTTTAGGTGATTATTGAGTTTATTGACATTAAATGTGAATTTCAAAGAGCATTAATTAGTTTATTAGATAAAATTTTGTAAATATATATCCCTTTAAATGATATACCCTTATGGACCATCATGTTATGAATGGTTTTTTGAAAAATTAAATCACATGTACAATTTTAGATAATATTTTTTCCCTCATCATCGATTAGAAATTATTTATATAAATAGTGGTATGATAATTGATGATTCTATGAGGGTAATTATTAATGATGTGATATATAAATTTTAACTAGAAGAGAGTAAAATTTTTAATATTGATATTGGAGGGATTAAGCTTTATTCTATTGTAGTTATGGAGGGATTGAATTTCAATAAAATCATTAATGATGTAAATATTTAATCTTATCTCGGAAGCACTTTATTAAATAAAAAATATTTTCTCAAGGAATTTTTATACTTAATGACCATGATTTGGGGTACATAAACCTCATGCAATTATTTTTGTACTATTGTGGAATATAATCAATGTTGGATTGACGATACTAGATTTGTAATATTGACCAAGAATGTTTCGTAAAAATATTGGTTTCACATATGACACCATTGATTCATGTCAAAATAAATTCATACCATAAATAAAATATGATAATATTCTCAATGATTGTACTATTTGTTACTTGTTCAGGTAGACGAACAACAAGATTAATCAAGGTAATCATATTCCCCATAGTATGGTCTTAAACTACATTAAATTGATCCCTACAAATATGATTTGTCACATACTAATAAAACTAATATAGAATATATTATACATATCACCTACAATTTCTAAATTTATGGTAGGTGATTAAGGGAGAAAAAAATATGCTAAAAATTTATCTCACCAAATAGATTCTTTAGAATAAATGGATTTTCATTAAACACATTCAAAATAGTTCCAGGATTTTCATAATGTTCAATTGTGTTTGGAAGCTAGTTGTTTTAATCCATTCAGATCTATGTTTGGTCTGACTTAGAGCGACTGACAATTTTTTTGGGTTCCATAGAACATTCCCTTTGGGTTATGTATGAACCAACCATTTTTGTAACCTTCCACTCTTATTTATAGAGCAAGAGAACCCAGTAAAACAAAATTTCATTATATGAAATTATTAATTGATGGGATGTAAAATTTTTGATATATTATGTAATGACTTTTGATTTAACATCCAAATAAATGTTTTGGTTTTGTGATATTTCATTGTAGATAATTAATAATTTCCCATCATATGTTAAATTATCATATATATTAAAAAAATAGTTCTTCATACATTATTTCAATAAAGGAAATAAATCTATATGGATTTTCTCACACCCATTATTTATTTTCAGGTATATTTTGGTCATTTATAGGTTATTTTTTTAATTATTAAATTTCTGGAATTTTTAATATCACAAAATTTCAAAATATATATCCCTTCAATATATATTATGTTAATTGCTTGTTCCACATACATTAAATACCTAAAATGAATATGTGATATGTTAAAATTAAATATTACTTTTAAAACCCTGGAATTAAATCAGTGTGTATGCATTTTTTTAACCAAATAATGATATATATATATATATATATATATTAATATAAGTATCATTTTATCTAAATTAACATCATATGTTTTTTGTATAAATTCTATTTCACTAAATGAATTATTTTTTGTATCATATGCTTAATTAAATAAATATTTGTACATTATTGTTAAATTATGGTGTTAATAAATTTTTATTTTTATTGATTAATTCTAGATTTATTAGTGTCTTATAAAATTTAATATCAAGAATAAATTGTATTTTAAAAAGTTTTTTCCAGTAATAATAGTTTTTGATAACATTAAATGATTTTTTAAAAGGTTAAATTTCAAAATTTTAGAACATAAATTTTAAAAAAAGGAAAAATTTATATATTCATCCTGAAAATATTATAATAGGATATATTTTTTATATTTTTATAAAAATGATGATTTTTGTATAAAATTTACCATTTGTAGAAATTTTGTGACTTTTATAACAATATTAGTACATAAGATTGACTTCTAATGTTATGAATCCTTTTTATAGAAAAATTTTAATTTTATAAGAAACATAATTAATATATAAAATATTTAATTTATTTTAAAAACATCAATTAGATATTTCAGAACATAAGTTAACCTATTATTTAAAACATTTTTAATATATTATATATTAGTTATTTTAAAATTATTTTTTTATCTTTTAGAAAAAGAATATATAAAAATTAATTTTCAATTTAAAATTTTATAGTCGATAATATATCATAGCGACCATTTTATTTTTGAAATTTTTTTTGAACTACTTAGGTTAAGACCAAATTTTTTAGTAAAATTCAAATGGTAAAAAGAGTTTATAGAATGGGTTTAAATGCCTAAAATACTAAAAATATATTTAAAAATATGTGTTTTAAGAGTATCTTAACCAAACCATATCCCTATACCATTATTTATAAACTCAAACTATTATTGTCATTTATAATATGTTCTCATTTTCTATTAATTTAATATAATTACAGAACTTCAATTCAGTCAACTTATAAAAGGGGCCTTTCACTACCCCTTCAATTCCACTCTAAAATTACTATTTCCCCAAAATAATCTTCACCTTAACCTTCCAATATAATATTTTTTCACATCCTTATGATTCTAGAAACAATCGTTTGGGGTAAGTACTCCCTTTGTTTGGAATCTTAGAAGGGATGCTCAATGTTCTCAACTAGAATATTAATCTTCACCCAATATATTTAATTTTATAGAATAATTTAGAAACCTAATTTTTATTCCATTTATATATAATTAAATTATTATTTTTCATGTAATGTTTTTTATAATTTTATTTTAATATTCATTGACCACATTTCCATGAAGAAAAAATTACAATCATGAATTTGTGGGGACTTCCACCTCTAAAAAGTAATGTATTTTTTTTGCAAAAACCTAACTTATCTAGTTATAAGGATGGAATTAATGATAAATGGGACATATAATAATATTTATTATTTATTAAATTATTTTAACTCATCTCCATTCCCTCTCATTTTTTAAAAAACCTAATTGATAATTGTGCGTACATGTATACTATCGCCTCTATGATGTATCATATCTAAATTTTTAACTTGTTTCATCATTATTTGGTAATATTAAATAAAATATGACTGAAACATTTTTAATAATAAATTATATAAGTTTTTATTTAATAATTTTATTATTTTAAAATAAATTCATTTAATATCCATGCTCAACCATTTATTATAGTATCTTCATTTATTTGGTGGTCTAACCACCTAAATGAAAAATGATATAAAATAATACCATGGATTACTATGAGAACATATTTTATTATAATATATGATATAAATTTGTAAATAATTATATTATTTAGGATATATAGTGATAAAAAAAATATTCACATTTTTAATTAAGATACCAACATCCATTTACCAAAAATCATTGAAAACTTTTTACCACCGATTTCATCATTAGGATCAAATAAAAATGTATCATATAATAAAATAATTAAACTATAAATATTTCTTAAAAAATAATTTTTACCTTTAATTTATTGGTAATGATTATATTTTTTATATGACTTAAGGACTTCAACGCTTTTACAAAACGAGTTAATAATCATTAAAAAACCACAATTGATATCAATAATAGATAATAACTAACTAATCTACGTAAATAGAATAATTACAAGTAAATATTATAAACGTTGATATATATGAATAAGGTTCTAAATAGGAGATTAATATATATATTTTTGTTATACTAGAGATTTAATCACATTAGAGGTAGTTAAAAATTATGGTAATGTGTTCTGTGTCTCAAATTTATTTTCTTGACATGTATTTATTGTTATGAACTATGGTATATTTAATATGTTGTGATTAATTGCTAATGAATTTATTTTACCTTATTACTTTAATTAAATATTTTCAATATTATATATATTGTTCTTTATTTAAATGGAATTTTATTTAAAGTATACCAATTCCTTAAGGGTTATTTGTATCAGTTTTCAATTTCATGATACAGGTTTGATATTGCACAAAACATTTTATTTTTTGAAATTCATTCATTAAAAATTTGATTTTATCTATGAAAAATATCATTAAATTAATGATATTTAATTTATATTTCATTAATTACTTATAATTTTTTTTAACATTAATAATGTTTTATAGCCTTTATCTAATGAATTTATATTTATTCTGTAACATGTTTTCTTATTGAACTATATTGTTCAATGTTTCATTTAGTCTACGTAAAGGACTATTTGTAAATTAATTAATATGTATTTTATACAATTTTCTAACTCCTTCTTATACCCTAGTTTTTAGTGGATTCTCTCCTTGAATTTTATCTTAGTTTTAGGGTTCTTGGTCATAAATTTATATTTTTTAGAACATGTTTAAATTGTACACCATATTTTCTTTTTTATAGCGCACTTTTTAGCCCTGTTTTAATTTTAAATCTCGATTTTATTATATTTTAAGATATTAAATATTAATTACAATGTTTTTATCTCATTTTTTTATTTAAAATGTTTATAAATTCATAAGGGTCTTGGTCAACTCAACATCAAATTCATTTTCTCACAAAAATTAATACATGATTATAACTTTATTTTTCTGTTTTATTCTTCTATTCTTATATTTCATATGGTATTTTTGATTCTCAATGGAAAATAATTATCTTTATTTATATCATATAAATTTAGGGATAAACCTCTAAATGACAATGAAATTGATAAAATTAATTCTCATTTGTTCCAACAGATCATTCTCCTCAATGTCCATATTTGGAACAAAATGAATTCCTTGATATGAAGTCCACATATGTTTTATCCCATGTTTCCATAAAATTTTTACTTATACCATTTCCAATGAATATTTTAATATATAGTTAATCCAAGTGTGTTATAATAAGATTATTTAAAAATATAAAATAAATTCATTTTTATTCCCATATTTGTTTTCTGCTCCATATTTTGTGTATTTCACTATATGTTTTTTAAAAAATTATAAAATTAATTTTTATCAACTTAACAATTATCCCAATTGATTTAAAATAAAATCATTATTAAATTTTAGTATGTATAATTTTCAATAAAAAAAATATGTTTTAATGTTTTCCTATAATAATTTCATTATGATATCAATTTTTTTTATATGAAACATTATCCATATGTTTTAATGGTTTATAAAATAAATTACCATTCAAATAGTTTTGTAAAATATTTCATTTTAAATTCTTATAAGATATAAAGTATATTATCTCATTGCAAACCTAAATTTTCTAAAACAATTTTTTATCGGTATTAATAAATTTCATTACCATTTGACATATCTTATGTTTAATGAGGAAAATTATTTAAATTATATCATCCATATTTCTTCCCTAGATAGCTTTTGTAATTTTATTTTTATCAAACATTTGATAATAATATGCTTCCTATATGAATTATTTATCTTCAAAATAATTAACTTTGTGAATATTTTATTTTTCATTCCTTTATTATGGGTGTTCACATAGATTACCATAAGTTGATTTATACGGAAAATTACTAACTAAATAGTATTCACATTATCTATATGTTGTAAAGAACATATACTTCATTACCTCAATTGAATGTTTTTTCCTAAATGATACATAATGTCATTTGATACCCATTTATTTTCCATTGATTAATCTTGTTATAATTATTTATTCCTTTATAAATGTTCCCTTATAAAAATACATTTTAAAAAATATATCAAACCCTTTTTAATTCCAAGGGTTATTTTGGATATGATAAATAATTGAAATCATGTGGCACTCATTTTTGTGGTTAATGATGGGTGTGGTCCTATATCACCAAACACTACGTTGGTAATGGTATTATATCTCATGAGATAATTAATCATGGATATACATTGATTTTTTCAATATATATAAGGGGTAATACAATAAATTTTTCACAACATAAAGGTTGTAAATACATGGATATGTTCATAATGTATTCATTTGGTAATGAAAATACCACAATATTATGCATATTCATATAACTATGTTATTATTTCATGGATCATGTTTATTAAATCATGTTTACACACTCTTTTGATTTATATCTTATGTTATGTCACACCATATTACATGAATCATGTTTTATGATCTATGATTTGATGTGTATGTTTTTGTTTGTTTCATGATTAGACCGATATGTTCACCTAGTACTCACTTAGGATCTTTTATTTTTATCTCTTTGTTTTCCTATATTGGGTTTTTAAGATCATCCTTTATTATGTTTCCATTAATCCATATTTTAAGAAAAAGAATACATAAAATTTATGTTTAAGAGTATCTTCCATTGAATTTTTTTTGTAGATGTTGGAAACTCGTTAATGGTTACTCATTTTAATATATAGTGGGAAAAATATTAATTAGTTAAAACATATATTGTTTTGGTTTGGTGTATATTTTTTAAATTTCTCAAAATCTATATATCTAAAAGATTTTATATATGTATTCTACCAAAAAATCCACTTTGGTCATGTAAATATTATATTTTAATATTTTCTAACTATCATAGTTTGTATCAATGTTGAATTTTGATAAATCTATAGTTTATGATTTTAGTAGATGATAATTTAATGTATGATAATATAAGGTGGATAAGAAATTCTTAGAAATGTATTACAATTCAGGATATTTGAGATAACAATGAATGTTTTATTTTGTTATGGATTAGGATAATATTTAATTAGTCAAAACACTAAATATAACTCAAATGTATAAGTTTATATATAATATAAGATATCGATGTTTTGGTAAAGTGTATATTTTTTTGTTCTATTATAAATTACATACCTACCGAGATAATATCAACAGATATTGTTTTGGAATAGCTTCACTAATGGGTAATCATCCTAAAAAGGATGGTTGAGTTGTGGTATAAATAGTGTACACCTAGATATAAACTCCAAGGAGAAAAAATTTGGTTAATCACATTATCTATATAATCCATTTTAAATGATTATTTACTCTATATAATTATCTAATATAATATAAGAGAATCCAACCTCAATAAATGTGGATTGAAAAGAGATTTATTCAGGTTTATCTAATAGGAAATATAGTGATATCAATCATTAAGACATTTTGATGTTGAATTTTCAATTATAATAATTCTCTTATGGTTTTGATTTTTCATCACATAAATTTAAATATATTTGGTTTTAGTAGTGCTACAATCATAAATGAATTCAATTAATAATGGATTCCAGGAACAATGTATACATTTCCACAGCGATTAACCAATTAGGATATGATTTGGAGTAAAACAATTATGGTTAGTTGAACTCACCTATCATGAATTATGGTTAACAACATTGACATTGTTGAATTTAAAAAAAAAATATGATAAGGATATATTATCATTGATGTTCAATTGATAAAGATGATTAAGGAACAAATATTCCATTTCCTTCATGCCAAAATTGTGGTAAGAATAACTAAGCGAAATTTATTAATACTTATGGGATCTTAGGAATTATATAAGGCACTACACTAATACCATGAAAAACAATGATGATACGCACCAGTAATTTCTATGAATTGGAAAATCATATGAAACCACAACAATGTAATTAAGTTCTAAATGTTAAAGGGAATGAGGGAAATAAATTACCCACTCAAGAACTATGTTTTTTTATTTATTCAGTATTCAACCTACTCTTCTATTTCAAGAATTGATACAAAAAACAAAAAATCACCACCCCAATGTATAGATGATGAATATTATTAAAAAATTACATTTTTAGAGTTATTTTGTATAAATTATATAAATCATATCTAATATATTTTTTATAATTCCTCTCCACTTATAAAATCATGATAGCCTTTATCTAGTAAACTTTGATCGGATATCAAGCACGGATTGAATCACTTGACATAGTGGCCATGATAATTTATAAGATAAAAATATCATGTCTAAAAATCAATCTATGATTACCTATTAATAGAAGTATAAATTTAAAATACATGTGAATAATTACTCCCATAATATTGGGGAGTTTGTAGATAATGTTTAAAATAAAATACTCAACATTAGTTACACACCCAGTATGTAGGAAAACATGAGTTCACCAATCTTACTAATGATCAAAAGGATGAAAAATCGTTATAAATTAAATACCTAGTAATTTATATATTATAAACATTATTAAATAATTTTTTAATTAAGAATAACTAAAATTTCAAGCATATGATTTATATAAGGGAGGATAAAATGGCTTAAAATTTCATTATGCATTTTCCTTACAAACAAAATATGATAATATTATGTTCTATGTGATGCATTAAAACTAAAATGACATATTTATACATTAAAATAAATATTACTTTTAAATCCAATCTATCAAATTAGATGGTATGAATTGGATTTTACTAATTATGGAATATATATATATATATATCACTTATACAAATTTATTGTGTTTATTGTAGTATTAAAAATTATATTTACTAAATGATTCCATTCAATGTGATAATAATTTTATTAAATAAAAATAAGAACAATATTTCTAAGTTATTATTTTAATATAATAAAATATTAACTAATTAATAAATGTTTTATTGTGGTTTTATCTAAATTAAAAATAAGAACAGCTAATATTTTAAAAATATATTTTCCAATTAAAATATTTTTCATTATATAAAATTATGTATGTAATGTTTAAAATAAAATATTTTAGAAAATGAATTTAATAAAATGTAAACAATAACATTATTCCTAATTATAATATTATCTTATTTTAATGTTTTGATATTATTCTAATACTATTTATTTCTAAATGTAAAATAATATTTAAAAAAATTCTTGGAACTTTAGCGAATTATATGTGTATAAGTATGACTAAAAAAAATTTAAACCCTTTTATAAAAAATTATGTATTTTATCATAGTTATTTTAAATTTAATAAATATTGATTTTATTTTCAGACACATTGTTTGGTATTTTTGAATATTAACAATATTATCTTTTAAAAATTATATTAATAAATAATAAATTTATTATTTTAAAATTTATTTTAATCATTTTTTTAAAGATAATATAGAAAAAGTTTTCAAAATTTTAATTATAAGGTTAATATTATGTAAAAAATCTACATTTTTGAGTTTGAAAAATTGAATTAATTTTTGAAAACCTAGTAACATCGATAAAAATAAAGAAAGCGTTCAAGGGAATAACTAAAGGTGTAAAAGGCCAAAAGTGATAAAAATATTTTTCTTATTTTTGGTTGATGTTTTTCTTGACCAAGTATTATTTTCAATTCATTATTTTCTATTTTGGTGTCTTATTAACATGTAAAAAATGTTCACACTTTATATTAAGATGAAAAAATGAAAATCTTCATTCTCTCCTCTTATGGAAAGGGTCAAGCACGACTCCTTTGGGAACACTCCCAAATTTAAGTTTCATATAGAAAGTATGACCTTTTACCTTCCACTATAACTATATTTAACTAATGTAAGATTTTTGATACATGATTTTAGTTGAATTCATCTATTTTCCTCAAATTCTCTAAGAGAAGCTTAACGTTCTCAACATGCATACAAATATTTCCATAATTTATTTTCTTTTATATCATAGTTTTCCTAATATACTTTTATCAATACAATATAATTATATCATTATTTTTTTATATTGAATGTTACTTTCACATGGTAGTAATCATTAAAATTCCTACCCAATTTCTATTAAGAAAAAAAAACAATTTCATTCATTCATTATTTCAGACCACATTTTCCATATAAGGATGTCATTCATTTTTCAACACCACATCTATTAGAAGGTTATATTGATGTAATTGATAAAAAAAATGCCATATAGTTTTGATTATGAATTGAAAATTTTTTAACCCAAATTTATGTTCAATCAATTCTTTTTCCAAACACACTAAAATAGAGGGTGAAATTTAGTTTGAAAGGAAAAAATTTAATCCTTATTAAGTATTAATGTTATTAGTAACAAATAATACTGATATAACCACAAAATATTAGATAAAACAAAAATCAACTAAAATGATATGTGCTTTATAACTTCTAATTAAATTACTAAATTCAACGGAATGATAAAATTATCGGTATTTTATATCTACCGATGAAATTATAAACAAGGTGGAATTAAAAAATGATATATTTATTTAGAAAACAATTATCCTCAAGGGATTCAACAAAATATTATTTTACCCACTTAAAAAATAGGATCACAAATATAATTAAGGAATAATTAATTCTGGACCTATCAAATGGACTCTACTTCTTTATGATTGAGGATTGTCTCTATATTCTTTTCCCTGGAATCCCTTGATAAACCAGATTGGTAGGTACCTACTTCCAAAAAACTAAATCTTGAGAAATCATTTTCTACAACCAATATCTCAGTATAGCATTTACTATATCTGATATATCATATATATATATATATTGTTTACATTTTAATCCTTAAATCTTGCTAATTTTTTGTTTAACAATTAGAATAATAAATGGCATGTGATTTTGTAATGAATCTGTAAAATTAACACCTTTTAAAAAAATCATCAAAAAGATAAATCTGAAACAATATAGCTAAACTTGAAGTTGAAGACTTTATGATATTTCTTATTATAGAGTAATCTTATTAATTTTTATATTTTATGACAAGTGAGATGAATATATATATATATATATATGTTCCCCCAACAATGGGAGTCCTCAAATCTCAGAGTCAGTTACAATAGAATATATAGTGTGTTATTGTTTATATTATTATTGAATTAATGTCTTTCTACATCCAGTGATAAAGTTGTTCATATCCACTATAGCACACATAAAATATTCATAATAATTAAAACTATTGCTATTTTCATATCTCTAAGGTCATCCTATTTTTATTAATCCCCAGACCATCTGTATTAAGTAAAACCATAGTTTTTTGTTAACTCATATATAAGTTTTATCTATTGCACTCATCAATGATAAAAAAACAAACATAAGTGAAATCGAATATCGAATAAAATGTTTCATTGTTTCCATGAAAATATATTATTGAAATTCTATAACATTATAATATCCCAATCTTTGGAACTAGAAAAATATAATGAAAATCTAAAATGATCTGAATGTTAAATAATCTATTATATTTATATTTCACATTTTATTATAAAAACGTACATCGATTTTATCCAACCAATATTATAGATATTTTTATTAAATCACCCCCCCCCCCACACTCTAGAAAAAAGGTTAATTTCTGAAAAATATACTCCCACTATGTGAATCATATTAACATACAAATATATGTCAATATTTTAAATATTTCTCCACTTTTGTGGCTTCTAAATAAGAGGGAATTTTTTTTAAAAAAAATGTATGACTAAACAGTGAAAAAATATAATTTACCTCCATTTAAAAATATATTTTTAATTATGTATGAAAATAAATATAGTGATATAAATAGTAAAATTAATTATATATCCCGAATGGCCCGAAGGCCTTCTTTATATTTAATTATGGATAATCCCCCTTTTAAGGGTTTAAGGGGAACCCGTACATGACCCAGAGTCCCATGTCACAAATCCCAACAAACCTGCAATACATTACCGAAAGGCCCAAAGGAAAACTGTGCCCATTACATGACTCGTAGGCCCAGCCCATTTGAACTACCCCTCCCCATCTTTCTGTGTCATTGATCACCTAGTTCCCCACCTTTCATTTCTAATCAGCCAGAATTGCCCCATACTAAGTGGCACAGTGGCTGGTCCCGATGGTGGCTGCTATACCCTCTTTTATTCCAACCCAGTTAGCTCTACATCTTGTGGCTGCAACTCATGTTGCTCTGATCCTCTTCTAGGGCTTGTTATGTGTGAACTGGGATACTCCGTGGTCTACGTGACCCAAAGGCCCGGAAGCCCGAAGGCCCTTGATTACTGAAAGTCCCTGGAGACCCGTAGGCCCAAACCGGTGGCCTGAAGGCCCAAATCAGGTGAATAGTTCTGGTAGCTACAGTATCAAACAGTAACTGCAATAGTGACTGCTACAGTAGTGCTACAGTACCCTAGAAATTTGCCTCTGCCCAGTTTTGAACCCCAGTCTCTTGGATACCATGCGGGAGCCCTTAGCGCTCGGATACAGGCTCATTGGCATTAATTATATAGTAAATGAATATAATTCATCAAATAATATATATGTAATGAAATATGAAACTATAGATTCTTTGAATTATAAAAATTTGAAAAAATAAAAAAATCAAAAATAAATATTCATCGAATTTTTTTCAATTATTTAGTTTCTAATCCTTGTGGTAAAGGATACTTTATAAGACTAAATCAAGCATGGTTGAATACATGGGAGTCCCATATATAAGGGTTTATTAGGATGTAGTGGTGGATATGCATAGATGGTGTGGTGTAATGGGTGGGAACAGGTGTAATAGAAGGGAATTGGTGGACTATTCGGAGGCATTGGGGATGGAAACAAAGCATTGGGTGGGGGATCATTGATGACTAGCTTCTTCCTAAAGATGGAGGCCATGTCAAGGAGAAGGAACCAGGAATGAGGCTTCAAGGATGACGACATGTGTTTGGGAGGGGATCCTTGGTAGCATGTTTTGTCAGGAGGATGGTGGTAAGGAGAAGGTCATCAGTGACATGGTTGGTTCAGGATCAATATAGTCTAGGCATTGGTAAGAGGGAATTATGGAAATGTGGTGGGCTTTGAATTTCATCGGTAGTCGGGCAACATGTAGTGGGCAGTGCTGTGGGTTAGAAGAATATCATATGGATATTTAATAATAAAATTGGTCTGATACCAAGGAGCAGTCCTATGATGAGGTTAGTCTAAGGATAAATATCCTGTAATTCTCAAAAAATTGGAATACTAATATGGTATGTCATTTCAATTGGTATTAGGCCCATGTAGTCCTGCATTTGGATTTTTTTTGTTGAGAATCTTTTTGGATCTCTTGTTATAGATAAAAAAACATATCCATTGGGTGGGAATTATTATTGGGTGTTTGGTCCTTTGGCCCGAAATTATCATGTTTTATGGCTTACAGACTTTGGGTCTACAGACTTTGTAAACCTTTACTCATAAGCCTTTAAAAAAGGGAATTATCAAAAATTAATAAAAATTACAAATCCATTGGGTTTTCAGTCAAGGATAATTTCTCAACCACGTGAATCAGCTTAAAAATTTATTTCCACTCTCAACCATCGTATCATCCTTTAATTTAAATTTTTAATCAATGTTGGTTACCTTTTCCTAAAAACATTCTTCATGTTCCTTCAAAAAATGATATTTCACAACTATATTTTCTTCAATCATAAAATTTTAATCAATTGTATCCTTATATTAAGTAATAACTAATACATTTTTATCAATAAAATTAATATAAATCTAACCAAAATTATCTCCATGTTATTAAAAAAATATTATATATCTATATACCTTTTGTAATGATTATCCACATTATTGTGAAGGAATCTTTCCTTGTCATAAATATAATTGATATACTTATCAAAGGATTCTATATTTTTGTATAAATTCCTCATCGTGCATTCATTTAAATAGTTGAAATATTTTATTATATTCATATTTGAATCAAAATGAGCTATAACATTCATCAGTTGATTCATTAATTTTGAATCTTGAGAAATATACATCATATTTTCAATAAGAATGGATGTTTCACTAATATCATGAATCATTTGAATGATATGGTTTATTTCTTCCTGAAATCTGAAAACTGATTCTTGATTCTGATGTAAAGATTAATATGAAATAAATCATTGAGAGAAATAAAATATTTCAGACAACTTCTTCTTGTTCTATTTATTCTTTTGATTTGGATCAAAGGGTAGAACAGTAGTAGATTTATCTTTTTTAAAACATAATTCTTTATTATAAATATAATCTTCTTTGAAATCATAACGAGCATATATTTTTCTATGATAAGAATATTAAGATGATGAAAAGGAACTTTCCCCCCGTGAAATGTATTTTTCGGATGTCTACATTAATGGAGATGACGATATGATGATAGTGGTATGAATTGATCATCCAAATATAGATAATTATTTTACTATATTTCCATTTACCAACACTTTAATAGACTTTTCAAATGAGTTTTAAGAAATGACTTTTTTCACAACATCTTCTACTACCGTACCCATATCCCCATAGAGAATAATATGAATAACATCGAAAGAATTTTCAAGAATATATTTTGATGATTATAAATTATGTAAAATTTCCCTTTTACTAGTAACAACAACATACAAGGGCTAAAAAACCTCTCGACATGGTGTAGAGAGGGAAGAATAATTCACATGACATCTGATCCAATTTTCATTCCCTGTCCATTAAAATCTAATTTTCACTATAGGGTTATTATATAATAACATGTTCTTTGATGGTAACAATGATTAATATATATATGTGTACTTGAGATGCATTTATTTTTTGATAATACATTTTATTATTCATCTAATCAATAAAATTACCTTCTATTTCTTCACTAAGAAATTATTCTTCAGCTTTATAAAAATGAAAAAAAGGTTTCTTCAATTCTATTTTTTCTTTGTTGTTGCTCTCATTATTATCCTTTATATTAAGAATAATGCATAATTTTTAATAATTATTGGAATATCATATTTACTAGTATGTTTTTCAGGGAATTTATTCATCATTATTTCCTTATTCTAATAAATGTTTCTTTGATTTTAAACATATTACTATTTGGATATTTTCCATTTTAAGGACAATCAATTTATTTTATCTTCTCTATAAATTTTATTTATTTATTAGTTTCTTCTAGTTTAACAGAATTTTGAAATTTTTTAGTCATAACTAATAATGATTTTTCCATTAAAATTTTCTTGTTGAAATCACATGTCAAACATATTCTAGAAATAATTCCATCAACTATTTTATTTTCTTTATATATTTTAGAGAAGAGATTTAATTTCAACATTTTCATCCTTATATAGTTTTACAGAAACTTTATTTTGAATATATTCATATAATATAATTTATATCATAATAAAACGTTTCTAAAAAACATTCATATAAAACCAAATAAACATTGAGATGTTTATTTTCTTGAGAATTACATGACAAACTAGTAGATACTTGTCTCCGATCTTGATCATATCTTTATCAAATTTCCTTGTAAGAAGAAAAATATTTATCTTTATAAATTCTATTCTATATTTTAGTAATAAATGACTTTTATTGTATGCATTTTCATATAACAGAATCAAATGATTTTCAGTTTAATCTTTCAGAACATCTCTATTAACTTTTGGTAGTTTTTATGAAATAAACAAATATTCTCACTCGAAGGGGGTATAATGAAATTTAGAGAAAAATATATAAAATAAAGGAACCGTTATAAGTTAAAAGAACAAAACATACCTTTTAACTTTATTTTATTTTATAAAATTCATTGAATTATTGAAATATCTGATCAATAGAGGATGATATATTTCATGAGTTTAGTTGTAGAAACCAATAATTTCCATGTTCAAAAATAAATAAGTTTTTAAATTGAATTAATACATATTGATAATATATTAATCAACAATTATATCTCTAACAATATCTTTTTTTTCATTTTCTTTGGAGGATATCATGGCTAAAATGGTATATTATAAAAACATTCTAAAACCCCATAAGAACTTCACTATATATTACAATGTTTGAATTCAAAAAAACTCTATGTCCACTAATTTATAAACGTGTTAGGTAAAATGAATGCTCATTATATGTTTCTTAGATATGATAACATTGATATAATATCTCCAAAATTCATGATTTCATAATTACATTTTAAATAAAAATTATTTTTCAAAAATTTTATTCTTCATTTTGTTAAGAGGATTCAAATTTTAAAAATGTTCTGAAAAATCAAATTAATTTAGAAAAATATATTCAAAATAGTTTAGAAGCTTCCTTTTGTTTAACAGTTCCAAGATATGCTTACTTTAAAAATATATCTAAAAAATTAAGATGAATATTATTAGATCATAAACATTTTAAAAATATATTATCAAAAATTAAGAAAAAAATAATCACCCACCCCTAAATGAAAATAAATAAGTTCAAAATATTATGAAATACCTAATTTATTGAAGCTAACAATAAAATATAAAAAAATGTTTTGATTAGTAATTTGAACATATGAGGGTAATAATACCAAAACTATATATATATATATATATATTGTTAGTTTTATTTGACCAAATATATTTTCAAATTACATCATTCTTGTTTTAGAAAAATTAGTAATATATAAAATCTTTCAATATCATAAACTAGTTGTATAAATTTTGACTAGTCATGAAAAATACATAATGTCTCAAACCTTTATTTCTTATTCTTATTATTTTGGTCATATATCTTAATATGAACATTTAATTTTTATCTTCAAATTGTCGTTTAAAATATGGTGTAATTTTTTATACAAATTTTTGTGACTTATAAAACTAAAAAATAAGCATTCCATTTTTCATTGTTATTTCTATAATGTATCATTTAACCTTCAAAGAATCATAATTTCATTCAGCAGCATCACCCATATAAATATTTTATTCTTCATATTATAATAAATCCATATTTCACATTCAATAAAATTAGAGTCAATTATTCTCTCATCATCATGATATCTAAAAAAATATTGTCCTCGAAAATGTCTTTGTAGGAATAAATAAACATTGATATAAACATAGATTCATTATTACAACCACTATTGGATTTATTAAAATATTATTTTCCTAAATTATATAGTTTAGATTGACTCCTATACTATAATCAATTTCTTTTTATTAAATATCTACATTATTTTCTGCATCTCCTGTACTTCATGTATACCTGGTTTGTAAACTTTTATTTCTCATTTTCATAGAGTATTTTTTTAAAGTCGCTCAATATTTTCACTTTATCTTAGAGAAGTTATGTTATATATGACCAAGATTTATACATTCACAAAAAGTAGGTACACTGGATTATTTTTTTTAATATATACTATTTTTATATATTTTATTTACTATAATCTATATTTAATTTTCTATTATTAAACATCGTTCAGTCCATATTTCCCTATTTTCCATCAGTAGGTTCTCTTTCACTAATATCAAAAATTCTTATTTAAATTATTTTGAATCTACATGGTTTAAAATCAATGGTATTTGAAATTATAGTGGATTTAAATGAAACTCAATTATAATTTTTTACTTTTTAGGCATCCTTTTTTAGTCTAATTTAATATTGCATGAGATTACTGATTAAATAATCAGGACCCCATTTATTTATGTATTTAGTATGATTTATAGGTATTTTTTATATTGTTTTTATTTTTAATGAATAAAAATAACATTATCTATAAGTTGATCATCATAAAATTCATTTTCACCCTGTGATGCTAAATTATTAAAAATATGCATTAGTCATTGAGGAATTTGGGAAAAAAATCAATGCCTATAAAATCAAAGGATTGAAATTATTCTTATAGAATATATCAATTAATTTCCTAAACTTATGATGTTCTAATGTGATTAAATCTTAACCTTTTCCATATTCCATTTTTTTATAAAAGAAAAAACATGTTTAATGATTACCCATGTAATTGAACAAATAATGTCGTTTCATACTCATAAATTAAATTTAAATTCATTATTTTCAACTCCTAAAAAACTAGAAATTTTTTTTCTATGGTACATTGTAACTTCGCATATGCATGTTATAAATTTTAACTTGATTATTAATATAAAAAAATGTCATCATATCCCTCCAGTATTCATAATCATTTAAATTATAAATATATGATATTTTCATAATAATATTTTCAATTGTCCCAAATAAATACCATCCATTCTAATATTAAATATACACCCACTGATCAATGTAAGAAATTTGAAAATTAAAATCATTAAAAGTAAAGAAAAATATAAAAGAAAAATTATTAGGTTCACATCCAAATGTAGAAACATCATTTCATTCCAAATTTCAGATTATAATATATAGAAAGAACACTAAAATATGTGCAAGTTGAAGTTTAAAATAAACAAAATGTAAATCAGAAACTGTTAAAACATTTATTAACATAGAATATTGAAATACCCAAAAAAATTATATAAAAAATAACATAATTAAAATTTCCAGAGTTATATAACTATTGGTGAAAGTAATACATTCAAATAAAAAAAATAAAATTATCAGTTTTTATGTATACTGATAAAATGAAAAATATCATATAATTAAACCAAACATATAATATTTATTTAGAAAAAATAATCAATAGTGGATATTATAAAGCATATTTTTATTCAAAGCATGAGGGGAATCCAAAACTCGATTCAAGTTATCCTCAAATATAGTCCTATAAAAAGTTATCCACTTTTTTAATCATTGTGATCGGATATATATTACATATCATGGAATCCATCTATCAACCAATTCATTAGGATCCCTCTTTAAAAAACTATTTCTCATTAAATCCACTAGTAAAAATAGGAAATTGGTATACCTTCTACTATAGTCGAGAGATCATATGTGTATTACATACACTAGAAGCTCTCTATTAACTTGAATGGTAGTATGATTATTAGAAAAATAAAAATAATATGTTTTATAATTAATGAAAAAAAAAACAAAATCACCTCAAAACCACTCAGAAAAAATATGATAAACATTCTTTGTCAATAAGTTGTTAGAGACTTGAATATATTACATATTTGAAATGCATCTCATTATTTACCATTTTCTAGATCCATGACATACAACTCTATTCAGAGGCAATCCTCTAATACTCATATTCCATACATCATAGATTTAGTTATATTTTCATCTATAGTAGAATACATCTCAGGTTTTAATGGAAATAATGTCTTTTGACACTAGCTAATGATGTTTTTCAACTCCAAAAAATTGATATAAGTAATTTACTTAACATTATACCTTTTTTATTTGATAATCCATAAAGTCATGATATATTCAGTTATCCTTAGAGAATTGGTTTTTCACAAATCCTTAGGTTATTGGTAGTTCAGTTATCTGTTATATATATAAAAATAATCAAAGATAAAACTGAAAATGTAAGTTAAATAAAATAAGTAATAAATTAATTCTTTGTTTCTTCAAAATATTTTAATTTATATATTTCTATGAATCAACGCAAAATTCTCTCTCTATCTTGTAGAAATAAAAAAATTAACTATTTTTACGTGTGGACTACTAACTCCAAGATGTATTGTATGTTTGTTTTCATTTGGTTAATTTCTTATTTTTTAAAATATATCCAAATATATTTCATCACCACAAAAATGTTTTAATTATTTCATTATGATTTGTTAAAAATGATATTTTGATAAAATAAATACCATTTTTAACAGTATTCACCCATTTAATATAGTTTGTTCTTGATCAAATCATTCTAACCAAATAATTTTAAAATGTATTTAAAATAATATCATTAATGACAAAGTGAACATAATTAATAAAAATATATGACATAAAAATTAAATAATGAGTCAATATTGTTTATTAAATAGTGATATTAATATTAAACCCATTAATTAATTTAATAATGTGTACTCATTAACAATCCTTAAAACATGATCATTTCTAATTTTATCCTCAAGTATTAAAACCAAAACTCATATAGAGTGAAATTAAAAAAAAATAAAAACATAAATAATGGTAAATAACAATATCTTTAATGATCCATGAATGATTAACTTTGAGATAATAATGATTAACAAACTAGTTATTACGAAACTAGTTCACAATAGTCAAGACTAAACACACATGATATCTAAATTAGATAATAACCAACTAATATACTTTTAGAGAATAATTATAGATGTTTTCTTATAAATGTTTATATATATGAAAAAGTTTTTGATTTAGGTGATTAGGAAATATATATTTATTATACAATGGGTTTGAATTCATTGGTAGGAATAGTAAATAATTTTAGGGGTTATTTTTATCAATGTTTTATTTCCTGAGACATATATATATATATATATATATATATATATATTCACCGTGATAAAATTATTATTGTGAGGTTAAATTATATTTTTTTGACATATTCATTTAATTAATGGGTATTAAATATCAATATCATTTTATTTCATTAAATGTATTGAGAATAGTGTTTTCTTTCATTGTTAATGACATGTCAATATGTGATTAATGAGTTGAAGGTTGATGTAATGCTGATTGGTAGGTCTTAAATTCAAATTATTGATTGAACTGATCCTATGTTCCAAGACACGTGTCATTGAAATTTACTTTGTTACAATATTGGAATAATTATATGATGAGTTTAAGAGATCCCTCAAATGGATTCTAACTGGATGATGCTGGTGAACAAAATCCGATGATTGTAAGTACTGATCCTTGTAGAAGAAGACATGTGTTTAAAAGAGAACACATCACTCACAAAAATGATTCCATGCATTATTATTTAATGCATTAGGTGAAAAAGAGTTACATGCATCATCTATTACTGAATCAATGGAGGAATATTTTAGATAATGGATATGTTATTCAAAAATAAATGAAGGATGATATTTTAAGATGAAGTAAGAGAAAAATAACTTGCATGTGATTTGAATGAAGAAGGTGTCCATGCACTACTCTTGTATGAGACACTCGGTTTCTTAACAATGTATTTTTGTTATCATGGACTTACAATTTTTTTAAAAATAGGCAAACCATGCAGGCCAGCTGAAGCAATCACCCGTGTCATATGTGGGAAAGTGATTCTACCGCGCCTAAAGGGAAGGCCTTGAAGCTAGCATACCAAAGGCTCTTGAGGCCATGTATAAGCCCCGAGGGTTGCATAGTTGGTGCTTTAAGCATTCCCAAAGGAGAAAAGGTTGGTGCAGAAGTGTTCCCACAGAACATTGGTGTGGGTGGCATCGAGAGCGGGGAAAGAGAATTATAAGGATGGGCTGGAGCACTCATGGTTATATAGGAGGGATGTCCGGCATCACCAAATCGATGTGGGATAGCCTAAAATTATCTGGAAGCGATTTCAGTCGTCATATGCAACGTAGAGACATGATCTTCTATCTAATAGTCATTTCATTGATCCAGTGCATCAGAATCATCCATCTGATCCTGTGTTTTCTGATTCAGCCAGCACTGTCTGTTCCTCCACCAAGGTTATCTCCAACTTCTAGACACTCAAGCTTCTCCTGCAAACTAGGGCTCGAACCAGAAAACCCAACTCACCACTCTGGCCACTATTTGAGCCACTGAGGATCTCATCTAGATTGTCTAGGCATAACTAATCACATGCATGCAATTCCATTTTCTTTCATGCATTAAACCAAACATCTAAAAGCATTTTGAGAGCATGCTAAGCCGCCCAAGCCACCAATGTGTTCCACATTCGAGCCTGCATGAATGGTGGTTTAATACCAATCCCATGAATGTGATTTTATCACCACAAAAAGTGAAGTATGTGTGCACAATAATCTTGATACTTATGTCTTGAATAACTCACACAGTTTTGAATATTTTAAAATTTGAGGAATTTGGATATTCAACTGGATGAGTTTCATGTAATTTTAATCAGATGCACCTGAAGATTACAACATCAAGTCCGGAGACCATGTTGAAATAGAATGGAGAGATATGTGGGATATCTCATCCGCGTTAGAAATATTCAATGCCGACAATCTCAGATATTCAATGAATTTAATCTCGTGGAATCTCATGAGGAATTTGAATGCAGATCATTTTCCTTTCTCACATATAAATAAGATATCCCTTGACAGAGTCTATGTTTTTGAAAATATTGAGAGAAACCTCTCGTTCCTGAATGAATAGAGAACCACGTAGAATATGTGTGTGCAACCATTACTTGTGTGAAGAATGAATTCATCATCACGATAATCCTACATGATGTAGAAGGCATCCGCGAGCACTCAACAAGTTCATTGCTCTCTTGATTTGTTTCGTCAAGAATCTAGTATGTGATGCCTAACAAGGATAGTGCATTGCACCACTGTGGTTCACACGATCACATACAGAACCACAAAACCCTTATGGTTTGTTTGTATGTCCACGAGACATCAAAATCGTGAACATTATCGATTTTCATGAAGAAGAAGAACCTGTGATCCCCCTTGGATTGACAATGAGAATATTGATATTCCATAAAAGTACAGTGTACACAAACACTATGATTGATTTAAAAGAATAACGCACACACCCCTATGAGCATACACACATTTGGGTTTTGTATGAATTAAATAGAATATTTTCTAAATTTTATACTCATTTTGGTTTAATGTAGATCAGATGTAAAATGAAGAGGGTGTCAGTACTCGAGTTGGGAAATAAGGCAAAGAAAATGAGTTGAATATTTGTGTTTGGGCCCCGTAAAATCATAACCAAGATCATATATAATCATGTGCATGCCCATGCATATGTGGATAAAAAAATAATTCTGACCCTCATGCACACAGTGAATTAAGGCCAGGACATTAGTCAAAATAATGAATTATTAGCCTTAGCATTTGATGAATTGAGATAACTGATCATTAATAGTGATTAGAATCACTGAGCAAGACTGGAAGATTCATGTAGAGTTTGTTAAAGCTACGTGAACTGGTACACAGGCAAGTCGGATCTTACAAACTCATGGGGTAAGATTGTCATATCATCCAAAAGTGGATCAAAATAATTGAAAAGGTTTTTACAGGGGGATACCAGTTTCTGGAAGAAGGATAAGGTACAAAAAATTTTGGGGGCTTAACCAACCTTTAATTGGGGGTTTAGCCAATTACTATTTGTAATCATATTCTGAAAAAGTAAAAAATCAATTTTGTTGAGAATAACCAACACCACAAAGAGTATGTATTTTTATCGAACCTTGTAAATCCATGTGTTTTGTGTTTTTTAAAAAATATATCTGGAGAGCGGATCATGGCCTTAACCAGCCACATAGGTTGAATTAAAAAAGAATTAAATTCAATAAAAGGGGAAAATATGATAAGGTGATCACTAATTCACACCTCCCCTCTCAGTGATCTTGCACTATTATCAGAATTTCTATTTTAATCAGATCCAGACACCCTCTGTAAGGATCTACTATTTTAAGAATATAGATAATCTAAATTATTTCAATAGAAGGGTTGTTCTTATGTTCGATGGAATGAATTATCATAATTTTAATAATAGGATGTTTCCCTAACTCTTTTCTCTTGGCCTTGAAGTTAGAGATGTAGCCACTTTTGGATTCCCTTATATTGCTGATGAAACTCTTATGACCATCACTGAGAAAAGAAATATAGAAGTCGATGGTAAATCTCAAAATACCATTTTCACACCTCTTTCATAAAATGTGTACACTATGGTTTTAGGTAATAATAATTCCAATAATGTTTTGGAAAAATAGGAAAATAGCTCTGAAGGAAACATGAAAGTCAAGGAAGCGAAATTAAAAATCTAGAGGGGAATATTGGTAGATATAATTATCGGTAAAGAATAAAACATTGATGATTATTTCGCAAGTGTCAATGAGATTGTCAGAAATATTTGGGGCTTTGGAGAAAATATGGATGATTAAACTATTGTCAAAAAAACTAATGAAAAGTTTTCCTCACATGTTTGATCCCAAAGTATCAGGTTTGGATGATAGAGGTAATATTTATCTTGATTAATTACCTAACATTATCATTTCATATGAAATGGGAAAGATCATATTTTTCATGAATACTATCAATGATTAGATGGACTTTAAAGACATGAGAAAACACATAATTGGAGATAAAAATTTCCAGAATCATGTGAAATTGATGGTGAAGATAGACACGAAGAATAAAAAAGAATCATTTCTCTTATATCAAAGAGAATCAATTATGGAAATTTCATAGGTAAAGTAAAAGGAACACAAAGATGTTAAAACTGTAATTAAATTGCACACTTCACTATAAACTCTCCTAAAAAAGGTTTGATGCACTAGAGACCAATGATGAAAACCCACAGAAAATGAAATGGGGTAGAAGATCAATAGATTCAATCAAACTTGGTGGAAGAGAGTAAATGTTCGTTTCAGGTGAAACAGGATGCTATGTGAGAAAAGAAGAATATGTGGACTCCACATCAAGATGCCAACTAGTAGATAAAACGAATTTTATGGATCCTGAGGAAAAAGCATATAATACTTCTAGCATTGGAGATAAAGAAAGTGAGTAGACATATCCTAAACACATCCTGAATAATTAATTAGAAGATTTCCTTGTAAAAAATAGAAAGCTCAATAAAGATAAGATATTATATTTTAAGGAAATTGAAAACAAAATAGAGAAAAATCAAAAATGTAAAATTAAACAATTGTTTTCAATTGAATAAATAAAAAGGCACAAACTGAAGGTAGTTGGAATGGAAATAATGGTAAAATATCTTTAGGAAAAGCTTCACCTCAAAGAAGAAGAACTGTAAATAAATCTGTCTAAATCACTTGAAGTAGAGAATATCTTGAAGAAGATCAGTGAATATTTCAACAAGGATTTTTAGGTCAAAGATAAATCATCACAATTTGGTTATATAATGGGATTAAAGAAGAAGGTCAATTCAACACTCATGAAATATCAAGATACATCTATTATTTCTAGAAACGTTCGTTCCAAAAAATCTAAGACGAGTCTGGAGCATAATGGCTAGTGGGAAATCTTAATCTAATCTAAAGGAAGTGGTAAATTCTACAAGAATCATTATTCCACAAGAAAAAAATTCAAACTTTGGCTCTGGATTTAAAACAACATCCATCTTTATGAAAAGGCTCTTATCAGTTGGGATGATCGAGGTTTAGAGGATATTTCTTGTGTTGTGGAGTGTTTGGTCACAAAGAATATTTATGTTGGTAAAACATGACCCTACTATAAAAGAGGCATGAACAAAGGGGTTTCGTTATAAAACTAGAAGATCAATACAATATAAGAAAGCAATATAAAAAATCATTTGATTTTCCAACTGAATCTGAATTTAACTACATAGATGAAGTCTCTAGAAGATGTGATCAACATGTCCATAGTGTTAAAATATTCATGAGTATTAATCTTGAAAACACATTGAAAGTCAAGAATAGAAAGGGAATTGAGAAAATTAATTATGAAAACTTATGTCTTGCTGAAATTTCATGAAATCCAGTAGTAAAACCATGTCATTGATTCTTGATAGTGGATGTTCATCACACATTACTAGTGATACAAAAAATTTAAGTTACATTGAAAATCAGGAAATATTATCCATGATCTATGGAAATGATTATTCTCTGAAAATCAAGGTAATTGTCAAGGAAATGAATGAAGAAAAAATATAAATTCCAATGATGTGTTATTTTTTGAATGATTAAAGAAAAATTTTCATAGTTTGATCCAACACTTTAATGAATTACATGAGGTGTTGTTTAAAAATGATTCATGCATCATTAATAGATCAAAGGATATAAGAATTATCACTAAGCAAAGAGGACCACTCGGAATCTATTTCAATTTGGTGATTCTATTAATTATTGTTATTTGAGTTCGAAGGATGAAAACAATATCTGGCACAAAAAACATGGCCACCATGGTGAAAGGAGTATTTTTAAAATCCTAGCATATGAAACTGTGAGAGATATTACAAAATTGAAAAGAGAAAGGGTTGAAATTTTTTGAAACATGTTAGAAAGGAAAATTGACCCATAGTTCACATAAATGAGTGGATATTCTATCTACTAGGCACCTTAAACATATTCCCACAGACATATTCTGGCCAATAATACCAAAGACTACATGTGTTGATCTGTATTTAACATTAATTATTGATGATTACACTCAAATGACTAATGTTATGTTTATCAAACACAATTCAAAATCAACCACAATGTTCAATAAATTTATAAGTCAAGATAAGAAGGAGAAGTGTATCTTTATCAAAAATGATAGATCAAATAATAGTAAATAATATAATTGTGATGCTTTTGAAAGCTGTATTTTCAAACATGGATTCGAGCATCAATAGAGAATAAAATTTACTCTATAGAAAAATGGAGTAGCTGAATGAAGGAACAGAAGAATAATTGAAATGGGAAAAACTATGTTAGCTAAACCCAACATGTCGATGATTTTATGGAAAGAAGATACATGTACTAAAATACATATACAAAACCTGTGTCTTTTGAGACCATAAACAAAAAATTATAGCTTATTAAATGTGGTATAATCGAAAAACAACAGTTAAGTACTTCATAGTTTTTGGAAGTCCCTGTATTTAATGATTAAAAAAATAATCTGGTAAATTTTGAAGAAATGGAAGATGACAGAATATCCATGGGCTACCTACCTGATAGTAAAGGGTATATATGATGGAACAAAAGAATTAACAATAAGTTTTATTACAATGATTTCAGAATTATTGAAAACATTACCAAATTAGATTTTACAAATAATGTTGATTCAGAAAATTTGGTAGTAAATTACATGAATATGGGACGAAAGAATCATAAAAATGCAGAGATAGAACCAAATAATGTTGATATAAATTCTGAACATACTCTTGATGATGGAGAAACAAATGAAAACAAAAGGAAATGATACAAAAAACTAAACAAACATGTTGACATAGAAAACAATAGTGGTCATCAAAATTATTAAATGAAAACAATATGAATATTGATAATTGATGTTCAAACTACACTTGTTTCTCAAGATGAACATCATAAAGTGGATGAAACAGTTGATCATAAGGAAGGGATACAATCTATTAATAAGGATCTTTATAAAATTGAAAATAATTCCACTTGGGATCTTATATCAAGACCCACGAATAAAAATATTATTGGAACCATGTGAGTTTTTAAAAATAAGCTAAATGAAAAAGGGGGAGTTTCTAGAATCAAGGCCAGGATTTTATGATAAGAATATTCTCAAATGGAAGGAATTGACTTTAAGAAACTTTTTTTCTCAAATTGAAATACTGGAAACCATAAGAATTTTCTTGGTAGTTGATGCACACAAACATTACAAGGATTATCAAATGGATGTGAAATATTCATTTCTAAATAGAGATATTAAAGAAGAGTCATATTTAAAACATCTAGATGGTTTTTTTCTTCATAAACATGGAATCATGATCTATAGGTTAAGAAAATCATTGAATGCTGTAAAACATGCCCTTAGAGCTTGGTACTCCTAATTAGATGGTTCTTTAAGGGATATAAAGTTGTCAAGGTACAGTTGATAGTATCATTTATGTTAGATAAGTTGCCACAAGAACTCCCATAGTCAATATATAAGTGGATAAAATCATTTTCTATAGTGAAAAAGAAGGTATATGTGAATAATTTTATAAGAAAATGAAGAGAAACATCGAAATGTCCAGGATTGGATATATTACATATTTTCTATCTTTTCAGTTTGAAGAAAAACAAAATTATATATTTCTATCATTGGAGAAGTATTCAAGAGAATTGGTGGAAATGGTCAGAATGGAAAATGAAAAATAGTTTTCAACACCGATCTTAGTTGGAAAAAAATTATTCAAGGTTGAAAATGGAACCAATTTTGATATGAAATATTTCAAACTAATAATTGGAACCATACTTTATCTCACATCATCAATACAAGGAATAACTTATACAGTGACTCTATATGCTAGATTTCAGAGTGATCCAAAAGTGTATCACATATTATTAGCTAAAATAATTTTTAGAAATGTGAAAGGATCTCTAAACTATGGTATTTTATATAATCATAGTGCATACATGATGCTGTTGGGGTTTAAAGATATTGATTGTGCTGGTGTTTTTACTAGCAAGAGATCTACCTCTGGTGGAACCTTATTTCTGAGAGAAAGATGTGTAAGTTGGTATAAAAAGACAGAGAATTTAGTAACCAATATCACAACGGATGTAGATGATTTGGAAGCTACACATTCATGTACACAAAGGATTTGGATTCAAGTGCCGCTTTATGATTTCACATTTGAAAGTGAGAAACCACTATAGATTTTATCTGATAATCAAAATTTCATTGGATTATCTAAAAATATCAAATAACATTCAATATACAAGAATATTTATATAATATATCATTTTATCAATGAAATGAAGGATTGGTGAGATACCAAGCAAGAATATATTTGGAGTAAATATGAAGTTGCAAATATTTTCAGCAAATCAATGCCAATAGATAGGTTTGTTGAGCTAAGGAAGAAAGTACATATTCAGCCTTCTCCCCTCACTTGAAGAAAAATAAAAGGTCCCTCTTCGTTCTTTAAATATATAAACATGATTTTGTAATAATTTTGATGTAATTGAAGGATATATATGAATCCCTTGATGTGGAACATTTTTTTTGAAGTTTACATTGGCTTATTTTACTTTTGTGAAGAATCTGTCTATTTACATCCCCTTTGAATTTTATTTAAAATAAATGGAGAAAACATCATGGCATACACATTGACACTATTAGAGTGTTCTTATGAGATATTAACAAAAGGGGGGATTATTGATCCAAGTGATGAATTTTTTGTCATTGAAATGTCAATATGTTCTTAATGAGTGGATAATTGAAGTAATGTTGATTAAAGTGTCCTAAATCCAGATGACTAATTGAACTAATACTATGTTTTAGACATGTTTCATTGAAATACACTTTGTTAAAACATTGGAAGAAGGCCATGCAAAACTTATTTTCATGATGACTTTAGAAGATACCTCTAATTTCTTCTAATTGGATGATAATGGTGAACAAAATCAAAAGACTTTTAGTATTGACCCTAAAATAAGAATACATGTGTTTAAAAGATAACACATCCCTCACAACAATGATTCCATGCATTATGAATTAATTCATGAGGTGAATAAGAGATCTATGCATCATTTATTACTGAATCAATGGAGGAATATTGAAGATCATGGATTTGTTATTAAAAAAAGAAAAGTAGGTTGATCTTTAGAGATTAAGAATGAGAATGGAACCATGCGTGGGATTTAAATGAAGAAGGTTTATATACACTACTCTGGTAAGTGACACTAGGATTTTTTAAAAAGTATATTTTTTCTCATGTCATTAGATTAAAAAAATAGTTCAACCAGGTAGGCCAGCTAAATCCCTCACACAAGGCATATGTGGGACCTGGGATTCTACCATGCCCAAAGGGATGGCCTCAATGACAGCCCTCAAGAGGTTCATGGGGCCATGTATATGCACTAAGGGATGCATAGATCAAGCGTGAATCATGCCTGGAGGATTAATGGTTGGCATAGTAGTGCAATAGCAGAACACCAGTGCGGGGCGACACTAGGAGAGGGGGGAAGAGAATTCTGAGGAGGGGCAAGAGTACTCAAGGTTATAAAGGTGAGTGGCTCCAGATCACCAAATAGATGTGGGATGACCTAAAATTCATGAGAAAAAATATCAGCTGTCTGATGCATCACAGAGACATGGTCTTCCATCTGATTGTCGTGACATCGATCTAGTGCATTTGAAATGTCCATCAGATCGTGCACTTTGATATTAAACAAGTGTCATTTGATCCTTCAATGAGGTTATCTTGAATTTATGGACACCTGAGATACTCTTGCGAACCGTGGCTCAAACCATAACACCCAACTTACCACTAGAGCCACTATTTGAGCCATTGATCATCTTTTCTGTATCTTATGATCATATTGAATCCCATGAATGTAATTGCATTAGCATGCATGCATGAAACTAAATCTCTCCAAGGAGTCCGAGAGAAATGGATGCTACCGAGGCCACCAATGTGATCCACATTTGACCATGAATGAATTTTGTTTTAATATGTATCACATGAATTTGATTTTCTCACAATATATAATAGAAGTCCATGTGCACAACTAACCCGAGACTTGTGGCTTGAAGAACTCATATAGTTTTGAAAAATTTTAAAGTCGATGACTTCAGCTATTCAAAGGATGAGTTTCTTATAATCGTGATATTATGAATATTGGGATTAAAACGTGAAATAAAAATCATGTGATAAAAATAACGGAGAGATATGCAGGATATCTAATATGCATTTGAAATATTCAAAGTTGGAGATCTAAGCTATTCAATGATTTAAAGCCTGCTACATCACTGGAGGGATTTGAACGCGGAGCAGTTTCCATCCTTGGTTATAAATAAGACAGACCTCAACTGTGGCTTTTTTGTTGAAAATATTGAAAAAAAGATCGTGTTCTTGAATTCATATAGAACCGTGTAGAAGATTTGTGTGCATGCCTTTCTTGTGAGTAGAATGAATTCCTCCTTGCGATAATCCTACATGAAGGATAAGGCATCCAAGGGAACTCAACATGTTCTTTGAACTCTTGAGTTATTTCATGATGAATTTAGAATGTGAATCCAAACAAGGATAGTGCATTTCACCTCCCTTGTTTATGTGAAAAAATATAGATCCACCATACCCTTCTTGTTCATGAGTTTCTCCTCAGGACATCCAAATCGTAACATTATATCATTTCTAATAATAAGAAGAACCTATGATCCCCCTAGGTTTCTGAAAGAGAATAAAAATATTTCATAAAAGGAAAGAGTAAACATACACTACCCCTGAATAAGAGGAATAAATCACACACCAACCGAGAATATAACCATTTGGGTTGTGTTTGAAAGAAATAAATCATGTTCTAAAGCCTATAATCATTCGGGTTTAAATAAGATCAGATATAAAATAAACAGTGTGTGGGTACTCGAGTAGAGAAATAAGAAGAACAAAAGGAGTGCATAGTTTGTGTTCGTTCACCATAAAATCATAGCCATGATCAAGTATAAACTTTTTCACAAACATGAAAATGTAGAGAAGGTATTGATTTTTCACCTCTTTCACATGTCAAAGCGAGCCCCGGACTTCAGTCAGAAGAATGAATTATAAGCATGAGCATCTGAAGAATTGAGATAACTAATCATTACTATTGATCAGTATCACTAAGAAAGACTAAAAAATTATGTTAGAGTTTGTTGAAGATACTTGAAAAAGTACACGAGCATGTCAGATCCTACAATTTCATGGAGTAAGATTTTCATATCATCCTGTTGTGGATAAAACCAAATAAAAAGGTTACAGCTATGGGCATTACCTGTTTCTAGAAGAAGGATATTGTACTATGATTTTGGGGGGTTTAACTAATGTGTAATTGGGGGTTTAATCAATTACTATTTGTATTCATCTTTTGAGAAAGTATAGAATCCATTTTGGGGAGAATAACCAACACAATAAGAAGTAGGTATTTTCACCAAACTTTGTAAATCCCTGTGTTATGTTATTTTGTTTTGCAACATCATTTGAAGATTAGATCAAGGCCTTCACCAGCCACATAGGATGGATTAAAAAAAGGCCATTCATAAAAAAGAAAAATTTAGATTAGAGGATCACTAATTCACCTCTCCACTCTCATTGATATTTCATTATTATGGGTATTTCAAAATATACTCTGATTTATTGGGTATAAAGGTTTTAAGGGTTATTTTTCTCTATTTTCAATTCCATGAGATGTGTTTATAATTTCATCACACATTTTCTTTTATGTGGTGTTATAAATATCTTATTTAATTAATTTATGATAAATATACTTCAATTACTGAAATTTCAATATCTATTTCATGATCTCCCTGTCATGTTCTTTTGAATTTTACTCTTCTAATGTTGTAAGGGATATTTATGACTCAATTTCGTTTTACTAGGTTATATGATTTCGTGGTGAACTTCTTTATTGAATGTTTAGTTTAATCTACTATATATATATTTTAAAATATAAATCCTCTATCTCTAATTGGGTATTAATCTTATTTCATTTATCCTTATATTGAATTGATACTTTTCTTGAAGATTACATTACTTATATAGGTTCTTTACCTTAAATTTCAATTTCTTGCAAGATATTTTTATTATAAACCATGTTTTATTTTTCATAGTGAACATACTACCCCATTTAAATTTAATATCTTGATTCTATTATTTTTCAAAATATTCAAGGCTCTATTACATATTCCTTATATCATGTTATTTTTTTAAAAGATAAAATTTATTTAATGTTATTTTTAAATCAACTTCTTATTCATGTGGTCATAGATATTCATGCATGAATGTTCCATTCATTTATTTATTTTATTTGTCCATTACTATATTATATATTGTGTTTTAAATTATTTTGAAAAAATTATTTTATTCTCTATTATCATCTTATTTAATGAAAAACCTTATCATATAAAAGTATAGCATTGATAAGAATAAATCATGTTATTTATTGTGGATATTTATTCCATATGTCTATATTTTTTCTTAAATGATTAATTTCCATAATTTTAAATCAAATTATTTTTTATTTTATGTTATATAATAATTATTTTTATCCATTTTCCATATAAATTTTATTATCATTTTATGTGATGTGGTTTAAAAAATAATATGTTTAAATATTAAATATAATTACATTTTTTGGTAGTTTTTTTATCTTCTACTCAGTATTTTTTGTATTTTCCTATATTTGATTCAAAAATTGAAAATGAAATTTTAAACAATATTGTATTTCATAAATAAAATTTAATTTAAATCACTATAATTTTTTCTATCTAATTATCCAGGAAAAAACAATATCTTTTAATATTTTCATGTAAACATATATTTCAACAACCTATGTCATTTTATATGAAAACTAAAATCTTTATCATTATGATTTAAATAAAAAATTATTTGCATACTATTTTTATAATTTAATAAATATAAAATAATTTTAAAAATATAGTTTATATTTTCTTTTTTCAAAAGTGTTTTTCTAAAATCCTATAAAGTGTTTTCATCCAATTAAATATCCTTTGATTTATTCTAGGCTTGATTGAGGATACTATTAAAATAATATCATGAAATTTTTTTAAATGGTTAAATTATGTAATGTTACTTTCTATCAGAAAAATGGCCCATAACATATTATGTCGTTCAAAATAGTACATTGTATAAAAGAAGGATTTTTCTTTCAATGAGTTTGTTCTAGGAATACAATATTGTAAATTCATTGATTATGGGGGTTCACATTGATTCCCCTATATATATTGGTTGTTAAAATAATTGAAAAATTTGTATTCCCTTTATATATACAGTATACATAACATATACTTCATTTCATAAATTTAATGTTAATTACCAAAAAAGTTTGTTGACATCATTGGATACACATTTTTTATTTTTTTCACATGTTATGGTTATGGATTGACTTATCAGTGTTCCCATTTGTCAATCCCTTATCAAAAGAATGTGAATCCCATTTTATTTCAAGGATTTTTTTTGTGATATGATGAATGATTTAAATCATGTGTCACTCACGTGTATGTATGAGAATGTTTGGGATAATATATCACTCCATAATGAATTAGAAAATGATTAATATCCCATTAGATAACTATACATGGGAATACTCATATTTTCTCACAATCAATTGGGTGGACATGCTTGGATTTGTTCGAAAATTTAAGGGTGTACATACGAGATTTTTTTCACCAATTTATCATGAACATGTGTCTATTTCAGAGTATTATGATTATACTTATAATTTTTTTATGCCCTCAAGGAATATTTTTTTATGACTCATGTTTACATACTATTTTCAATTATTTCTAATAATATGTCATTCCATGTTCTATGAATCATGTTTTATGATATAAGATATAATGTGTATGATTTTCAATTTTATATGGATAATACTAATATATTTATCTTATGATCTCTTTTGATAAAGGATTATTATTGATTATGTTGAACCTGATTGTGTATCTATGCTCGCCCTCTATTATATTTCAATTTCCATATATTATTAAGAAAATCAATACATATAATGTTTTTACAAAAGAACCTTGTTTAGAGAAAATATGGAAGAATTTTAAGACTCATTATGGTTTAATCAATTACATGTATAGTGGGGAATTTCCCAATAGTTAAACAATGAATTAGTATTTTTAGTTAATGATTTTGCCTAATTCTCTATGACTATATTCCTAAAATATCATGGGAATTAATTATAATTAAATATATATTTTTTAGTTTATTTAAATATGATATATTCACTTTATGGAGAAACCATAATATATTTTCATTATAAATATAGATAAAGAGGGAAACTAGGCTATCACACTATTTTTCAAACTGTTCAAAAAAAATAAATGAAAAACAAAGAAAAACATAAAATTACGTTTGAGGGATAATTTATATGGTTGGAACATTACTTCCAAAACCATCCAATAAATCCATGATGACTTGTTTTCTGAGAATGTGAAACCCTCAGAGTGGGTACCTAATTTGGAAAATTTTGAATCCAATTTTTTCGGTCAGACTAGATTTAAAAACACTGATTTCCCAAAATTACGCTTAACCACTTTGGCCTTGATTTCCCCTCCTCTCTAACCCACTATATATTTCATTGCCTCATAAAAGTTCTCCACATATTCTCATCTCTTATGGTTCATTTAATGTGGGAAATTATACAATTTTTTACAAGACTCCATTTAATAAGGCCTTCCACATCACATGATTCACTTTTTTATCCTCCCTATAATAGTTTTCATTCTTCCCCAAGGCCAAGTAAGTATAAGGTTTGATTGATATGAATCAAATAGTGGGATAATTAATGTTTATCTGTACTTATTTTCTAAATAAGATCTTCTATCATTTTAGAATATAGAACATCAGGTAACTATTTTCGATGATTTAACCAAGTACCTATTGGTTAGGTACACCCTCTCTAACCATTGGAATATAATAAAAATATACCAAGACATATGTACATGCGATTTGGTTCCTTCATCAGGTGTCACTATGATACTAGTTGAATGAAAATCTCCCATGGTTTTCTCACATTCGTAGAATATATTGGACCGTTCTATGAGTGTATGCCGACCCTAGGATGATTTTATGACTTTAGTTACCCTATAGTTGTCACATGGTGCCTGGTTTTGTTGTCCAGTTATTCTAACAGTACTTATTTAAATATCCAAGACATGTTTTAAATAAATTTTTCAAAATAATATGATCAATATTTTATAAAAATTTGTTATTTGTAAAACCATTATTTCCATCCAATTGGGATAGAGATTATCACACCCTAAATAAACCGAATGGGAATAAGTAGAAATTGTTTTTTCAATTATAGGTAATATAAAGGAATTTCTTGGGGATTGTGGGTACTCCTATTACTAACCCCAGTTTGATGGTGGTGGGGAATGAGTGGGAGGTTTTTCCATCTATCATATAGTAAAGGATACCTTTTTTTGAATTTTTGCAATCTAATCTTAATTACCACCAACTATATCTTGTATATTATTTTGGATTCTAATGCTATCTTTTGTAAATAAATTTTCAATAATCTTTATGAATTTTTTGAATGTATATTTTACAATTGGATTATTATTATTTGAATGGGCTCATTTAAATTTTTTTATTTATATACTCGAAAAAAATTATCTTGCGACGTTATGGATTCCCATACACTAGTTTTTAGCTATTGGGGATCATGAATGCAATTTAAACCCTTCCATGGGCTGGATTATGTGACTTTTTCAAGGGTATACCATTTTCGATTATAATATATTAAACAGTGTAGAATGTTGTAAAACCATAGTCATAGAAACATTCTTTTTCCAGTACACATGTTTAGAAATAATAGTTTTTCATTTAAAGGGATCTAAGAGAATAAATTGGAACCGCAAAAATATATGGTGTTTAAATTATAGAACATCATGTCCGTGAAATAATTAACATATAATATGATTTTAATGATTTATTGACTGTTGTATTTCTATCTATTCCATCTGAATATAAATGGTTGAACCATAATTGGAAGGAAAAAATTATTTTCATTAAATTTCATAATATAAATGATAATAATATAAAGAATAAACTAGATTTGATTTACATTTATAAATGTTTAAAATAATATATTATGCACAATTGTGGGAATTAAGTAGAAATACATGGATGGTGGCAATGCCTGATGTGATATTATAGAAATACGATTATGAAAACATACACATTTATAGTTGGGTGATTGAAATAGGGAATAAATTTACGTTTCACATTACATGATGACTGAAATATATATAGTGTCATTAATATCAATTTTTATGATATCCAATGTATGTGATGAATATTTCTCAAATATTTAGAAGAATGATAATGTAGTGATCATGACATCATTGGGATGTAAATTCATGATAATCATATTATAATTTAATATTTAATTATAATTACAATTCATTCTTGTTTTACATCCCATGTTATTGAGCCATTTATTGACGATTCTAATTTGAGCAGAAAACTATATTCAATAAACTCTTGGATTAGTGATTTCAAAAATAATATGGAAATATTATTATTACACTATATGATTTAGGGAATATAATTTTCCTTTTATTTTTATGTTTGGGTCTACATGGTCATACAATTTACTAACGATTTCATTTTTTGTATCCATTTTAATTTAGGTTGATGTATCTATAGCATCCCAGCTTTTTATCACATAATCATTCATTAGATTTTACAAAACCAAGGATCTTTAAGGTTTAGTGTCTTGGAAACCAGGAACTTTAAAAATGAAAACAAAGAACATTCATCTTAATCACTTGAAAGGCTTCTCCTCATGTTCATCCAAGGTTCGTTACTGCATCTCATAACCTGGGGACATACATCAAAATAAAGGGTGAGCAGAAGTCCCAGTAAGGGAAACAAGAGAAACATTTTACATGTGAACTTGAGATACTTTAATAAGGTCATGAAAAGAACATTAAGGCATGAGAAAGAAATCATGAGGCATATCATAATAAAAATAAAATTTTTCATAACTTGAAGATATGGCTGCATCATTTAACATATACAATCATTAACATATCACTAAGGTCCATCCCCAAGGTTTCATTTGAAAATAACCAAGGTTATTCACCGAGGTATTGTAAAAATTGTAATCTCTAGTGGTTACATCATTACCCAATGCACTGGAGTGCTATCATGACGCACCCTTAAATTTTCATTTATTAACATGTGAGCCACATATATCATCGTCAAACATTTCATAAATAACCCATATAGCATAAAATAAATGTTTTTCACTTCATAATCATAACGTTTTAAAAACTGCTTTAAGGACATGATCTTTACATCACTTTAAATCCATGGAAGGGGAGAGCGGGTTTCATGTATGTAAATCCCAGAATTTAAAATAGAAAATTTTGGTATATATGTGAATACCCATATAGAAGAGAGAGCTTTGATTATTCACTTAATAAAATCAAAGAAAGAGAGAGACATTTTGAGATGAAAATTCTGCAGCATAACAGCTATGTTACAGCGTTTTAGAAAACATTGAAAAGAGAGGGGACATTGGTAAAACATTCATAAATGACCCATAAAACAGTAGAGGGACATAATATAAGAGATTTAAGAATATGGTAATGAAATTTGAAAATATACCATATGAAATGAATAAAATTTAAGGAAGTCAAAAATAAGATTTCTCTTATGAAAATTTGGCAGTCTAATGGTGTCACATAAACTTTAACCAAAAATGAATTGATGAGATCAAATAGGGTCTCTCATCATATGAACATAAAATATCATTAAGATAGATATAGAGATCATACCCCAACAAAATAAGAAGGAACTTGCAATACTTGACATGGAATTAGAACTTTGAAAAGGGAGAAAGGTGTAAGGACCGCTTAAAAATTCAGCAGCCTAACGACGCCACTTAAACTTCAAAATAATGAATTGAAGAGATAAAATTTGTTCTCTCATCATATGGTCATAAAAGATAAGTATGATAGATATAGAGATCATACCCCAACATAACAAAAAGGAACTTGAAATAATTGACATGAAAGTAGAACATTAAAACGAGAAGGGTGAAGAACCACGTAAAAATTCGGCAGCCTAACGACGTTACTTAAAACATAAAAATACTTAATTGAAGAGATCAAATGGGTTCACTCATAATATTATCATAAAAGATCAGTATGATAAATTTAGAGATCATATCCCAGCATAATAAAAAGGAACTTGAAATACTTTACATGAAAATAGATCTTGAAAAATGAGAATGGAGAAAGAATCTGTTACAAAAATTCCAGCAGCCTAACGACGCCACTTAAAACATCATAAAACGAAATAATGAGAGTAAGAGGGGATATCTCATTATGTGAAAATTAAGAGGGAAGTAATAGGAGTATACAATAACACCCTTTACCAAAATAATATGGAGCATAAATTAAATTACATAAAAGATATTTCTTGATAAGAAAGAGAGAGATCGGATCCCTTACCTTAAAACATAACTCTTAAAACTCAAAGGTTGGGACCTTGAGGGCTTGTGGGAACCATGGGGGGACTTCTTGGGAGGTAATGAGACTAGAAATTCGTTGGGGGAGAGTGGGGAGTCGAATGGATGAGAGGATGGTTTGGTATTTATAGGGTAAGTGAGGGGACAAGGCATTAATGGCCAAGGGACACCTCATTAGTGGTTCTGGAAAAACCATGGGCTTGCCCATGGTATTTTCCCATGGTATTGGCCACATGGGACACCTAATACCTTATCTTAATATTCATAAGTCGACCATATTGATTACATACGTAATACATCATTTAATGATGCCATTAGACACCCATAACGTAAAAATTGTATTTTCACTATTCATCGAAAATTCAACTTTCTCAGAATAATCCCAAAATTTCACCTTACCAAATATCAACTCTCTGATTACAAATATGAACTCCATTTTATAAAAATAATTTTCTAAATATTTTTAATTTAATTTTTAAATAAAAACACCATTCACCGAAAATTCATTTTTTCAGAAAAAACCCCAAAAATTACCATAGCATAATATCGGAGCTCTGAGTTCAAAAATTAAATCCGTTTTATAAAAAAATTTTCTAAATATTTTTAATTAAATTTTTAATTAAAAAACACTATTCACCTGAAAAAACTAATACTTGAATATTAATTTATGAAACCGTTATTTAACCATTTTATTGAATCACATTACTTAATCAAGGTGCCTAGATTATATTAATACTTTCTTTAAGTGAGATTACTAATCCATTTCGAAACATTATTAATCCTAATCATAAAATCACTATTCATAATTTACTATTCATCAAAAATTATGTTGATCTTATTAGACTCTAAATTTCGTACTAAACATAATTGTAGAAGACCATTTTTCGAAAATCATTACACATTTTTATTTATTTAAGGTTTACATAACCATTTTTAAAATATCCTTTTTCTAAAATTCATCAAAAATATGCATACTATATTTATCTGTTCATCTAAAAATTCATAAACTTCATCATAAGAAGAAATCCCAATTTTTATTTAAAACAAAGGATTACACAAGGCAGTTACGGTCTCCTTACATAGCCCCTTATCACACCAGCATAGTACCTAAGCGTAAGGTGGGCTAAGGTGAGAGAATCTGAGGGAGGCTCAGCTAACATCACATGAGTAGTAATTTCTATTAGTTTGAACTTCTCACAAAGGCGATTCTGTTCAAGCTTCACACGATGAAGTTTGGCTTGGGTTTGGTCCAGAGCAAAGCCCAGTGGTGCTACCTCCTTCCCAAGATCTATTGGATGGGCTTCGATCGGTCCAAGACTACTGGGTGAGGCCATCGAATCTTCTTTCTATAATAATTAACCATGATTACTTGTATTTAGAGGCAATAATCAAAATGTTTAGTTTCCAGTGGTTATATTGACCAATGGTCATATAACAGTCAAATCCCAACGGTCTCATTTTAATTATACTCATGTTATCAAATGAAACATTTTTGTTGAGTATAAAAATAAAATAAAATAACACACAAAATTAGGAAACAATATTTATTCAAAATTTCATGTCGTTACAGTATCTAAAAGTGTTATTATTGAAAACATTGAAATGGTCTGTGTAAAAAAGTCATTTTCTAGAATATTTGATTCCCTAGGGATAGTTTATGGATGAATGAACTAATTTTTTATTTTTCATATATTGAATTTGTTGAAATAAAATTACAAAAACCCTCCCATATTATGGAAGATGCAATTGCACAATGGAAAATATTTTATATGGAAAATATCGTGTGGGTTCTAGATCATTTGTATACATTGTTACAAAGCCCATTGGTTATTCTATTGATACAATTTTTTATAAATATGATATATTATTCCTCATATATTCATATTTATATTATTTCTTATCATTTTTGTTGTTTTAATTTAGGATTAATTTATCTACGTTGAAATGGAAATGGATATATTATCAAGATCATATGATATAATATCTTTATTTCAATATAGTTAATGAGTTTTTTGATACTCACATAAAGGTTCGGGCATCATCAAAACCACCTATTGATCTCATTCCCAACATGGGGTTTTTCAAATTTCATGAATAATCCAAAATAACATGATGAATTACAATCATTTCTAAAGAATATAACTAATGAGACTAGAAAATGAGTCATGGGAAAAACGAATAGTGGATCATTAAAGTAAAAATATTAATTAATTTAATAACAAGTATTGCTTTGGTCATAATATTCTTTCATTGATGATAATATTTCATGGTTGAATATATTATTCATGTTTTACAATCATTATACAATAAGGATCCAAAATATATTCCCTCTAATAGTGAGCCACATTTTATTTACAATCAAAGAACTATATCGATGAAACTTTGGGATCTATCAAGGATAATCCATAGATCTTGAATAAATTATATTGATTGAGACACAATCCATAGATCGTGTTGGGTTGTCTCTCTTATTCTATTAATATTTATATGGAGAATTAAGTTTTTTATTTTTATTATTCTTGAGATTATCCTTACAAATATTATTCATTCTGAAAATCCACTATGATAGCATATTATGAACAATGAAAAAATTAATTTTCTCAAATTAACTCACCACAAAGAGATATAATATAATGTTTTTATATATACTGGGGTTTAATATTAATAATTTCACAATGTCCCCTTGTATAATAATATATTAAAAATATTTTGTACGCTAATTATTGTTATTATTTCTATTATTATTTTTATTTTTATTGTTTTTTGTTGTCATTGTTCTTTTTATGGATCATTTTTATGGAATGTTCCCTCTTGAAAAATAAAATAAAAAATTATTAAATGATAATTCATTATTTATTAAAATTGTATTTACTATTATTTGATTTTTTTTGTTAAATAATAACTAATCTCATCCACCTTCATTTATATTAACCAAATCATAATAAATAATAAATTCTAATTATTCAAAAAATATTATATATATTGTTGTGTGAATAAATTTTTATTTAATATGCAAATCACAAATAAATATATAGATGGAATATTTATAATCAATAAATATTAAATAGATATTAAAATTCATATTTGATAATTACATTTTTTATAATTATTACCTGTAATATAATTTCACTAGGATCAACGGATACACTATGAGTGTTACCGAATGGGCCTCTTTTATAATTGAATTAGGTGATTTTTCCTGATGTTAATGATCAATGTCTAACAATATGTCAATTAACCCAAAGAAAAAGATTTTTTTTTCAATGAATTCAACCATATAAAAATTCTCATTATTTCATATAATTATTTTATCATGATATCTAATATCAAGATGATTTCATACTCATTTAATCAACCAATGTTTAGAAAAAATAATTCTTTAAATTTAAAAAAAGTAACCTCCAATCAAAATGAACATGAACTTTTAGTTCAATAGTTCCGTTTCAATTAAATAATCTGAGAAATCAACATCCATAAATAGGATGTTGAAAATACTATATTTACATTTTCGTTAATTCCATATCATTAATGATAAACCTAATGTATCCTACATCATCGTGAGTATATATCATTGTGTATGAATCAATACATCAGTGTAAACTACTCATGATATTCCTTTATAATACTATCAAATAAAAGGATCATTACATTCATTGAAATATTGGAATATACAATGACATATAAATAAATATTATTCATATATGTGTGTCATTACTCTTAATTTCACATCATAGAGATTTCCATGTGTGATCATCATGAGGTAACGTCTCATTTTCATGGGAGTATAAATATCATGACTTCCAAACATGATAGGTGTCATGTTATATAATTTTATTTGTATAATAAAACATTTGTTTAATAATATCATTAATGAAATTTAAGGTTCCTATCATAATGAAGAACATCTATGACAATTCAAAGTGATAGATTCTCCAAAACAAGGTTATATTAATTTTACATAGAAGAATAATAAATATGTAATTGTATATTTTTAAATATTTTAGACTCTAAATATTCAATAAAACTAAATTATGAAGTGGTTATCTCTATAGAACCAACTCCAATAGAATCCCATGATCACTAGGGCCAACTTTTAATGAATTTTAGTCCACTTGTTATCACATAAATAAAATGATTCTACTAAGATAAGGCCTTTGTAAATAGGTCTCCCACATTATCCTTATTATATATTTCTTTTTTACTTTTATCACACATTATTGAGAAAAATCCCTCAATAGATGATGCCTTCAAAGTATGTGTTTTGTCTTCTGATGTGAAATTTACATCCTATAAATATCATTTAATGATTGATTATTATATTACACTATGATAAGATCTCTACAAATAGGCTCAACATCAAGATCACAGAAAATTTCGTGTATCCATATTACTTCCTTATATGCATATAAAGTAGAAGTATACAGAAATGGTATTATAGAACCAATTACTAGAGTTACCTTTTCCATCCTCCAGATAACATATTATCCATTGGGAGAAAATATATATCCATAATACAATTTTATATTATTCATATATTATTGGAAACTAGAATCTTCATATCCCTTGTTGACTAGTTCCTTTCCTCCTTTATACACCAAGAACATATCTTCTGTATGCCTCAGACAGATTTGATAGTCTTAATACAATCTAATGAAGGTTTCATAGGTCTACATGATATCTAGATACCTAGTCAAGAAATAGGAAACATTAACCGTAGTATATAATATATAATAAATGATTGAACCTATAACTTACATGAGTTAGATCCTTCTTATCCTCTACTTATCCTATTGTTTCTAAAGGATGATTTTTTGAGAGATTTATAATATTAAAAATTGAAAAAAACCTCTTAAATTATTCATGAATAAATATCTTCTACATATTTGAAATATTTATTCCTTTACTTACTCCAGGTACACACTTAGATCTACCATGATGAATCTTGATCCCAATAATGTGTGCTACCTCACATAAGTCCTTCATGGAGAATCATGTTTTCAACCATGACATAAAAGCATGTAATTCTAGTATACCATTTTTAATCAGTAGATTTTCATCAATATATAATATCCTGAAAAAAACCACACTAACACTAAATGGATTGCAAAGAGAAGACTAACATTAATTATTTATGAAAACAATACCTTATGGGTTCATAAATATTAGGGTTCTATGACATGGAATATTTTTTAAACACATAAATAGATTTCTAAAATCTGATAAATTTTTTCATATCCATTAGAATCAGATACCCTTTTTTAATTCCATATAAACACCTTATATGGGGATATGGTTTACAATGTTAGTCTTGATATCAAATCACAAAATCTCCAAACCATGTTAAGGTTCTCGGGGAAATATAAGACATGTGGATTTAATAATATAAATAAGTAAAATTGTTTCAGTATAGTCAATAAATTTATGGTTTTCAATACTTTTCACATGTATTCTAGCATTATAGGTATTGAATGAACCTTCTTGTTTCTATCATGTATCTTAAATGCCACTTATTGTTTCCCTATAGGAAAAAATTTAATTATTGTAAAATATTAATTACTCACCATATACGGTGACTATAAAACTATATCTATTTTTATATTTATTTTATCTAGTGCCTTTATACAATACTTTTATCACTAAAACATAATCTTCAGTAGGGATTAATGGAATCTATCCATGTGTTAAGTCATGTATAACCAAAACCTTGAATTTGTTTACTTTATATCTTTACCTCACTATCCCTTTTGGTCATTTTCACTCCCTCAATAAATATAGAACATTTATTATCCAAAATTTGTTTTGAGGGGATATATAGGTGATATCCTTTGGTTTCTTTAGGATACCCTACCATGATACAATAAATTATTTTGTATGAATGTTTATTTCTTGTCAGAAATTCAACAATGTTTTATATCCCTAAACACTTATAAGTAAAAACATTTGATTGCTTAAATAGGGAATCCTATATAGAATATGTAACACTCTATGAATTTATGATTTATATCTCTTTATAAAATTTTATGTTTTCGATAGATTATTTTTCACTTAACAGTAAAATTATACAAATAATTTTTATTCATTATAAAGAGAATCACATTATATTTTATATAAATGAAATATAATCATCATTAATAGTTTGTAATTAAATTAATAAACACTATTAATCTTAATTAACGGTTATTTAAATAGTTTATCAATGATAATTGATTTCTAATATATGTCTTATTTTAAGGATAATTTATTTAATTTAAAAATTAATTTAAAATACTAATCATATAACAAAATTTACACATATATAAAATAAATCTATTATTTGTTAATTGGTTAGAAATTAATATAATTGTTTTTAATATAAGAATATTCTCTTTTATAAAAATGAACTATTATGTATTAAATGTGTTTTTATACTAATAAATTAAATCTATCACTATTCTTCAATGATTTTAGTGAAATGTGGGGACTGTATAATAAATAAACTATCTTAATTTTAATTTAATGGTATTTCTTAGTCATAGAATAAGAATACAATAAATTTTATTCTTAATATGTATTTCTCTACAAATATTTTCAAATGTGTTTTTTATAATTATTTTAAAATGAAATTTCAGAAATTATAGTAATTGAATTTGATAAAATATATTCCATATTTTGAATAAGAATTCCTAAATTTATAAATGAGTCCACATTCTTTTTGGGTCATAATTAATCGTAAAAAAAATAATTTTTTTACTACTATTAGTCTTCAAATAGGGTTACAATGGGTATTAATCTAAGAGATATGAGTAAAAATTCCACATAAACATGTCTAAATATTATTGGTTGAAAATATTTTGAATATATATTATCCTAAATGTCATTTATTGTCCTTTTATTTCTACTTGTACAATAATGTATATTTATATTATATAAAAATTTTATGTAATTGATTGTGTGTACCGCCCCTCACTTATAAAAGGGGATCTCCCATACTCCCTTATTCACAAGTTTAATCCCGATATCTTAGCTAACCCATTCCTAAAATCCATATGTGATTTATTACATTCATTTATAGTCTATTTTTATTAAAAAAAATACCATCCTAATAATTAATAATGTGTAATATAATGGAGGCTTCCAAAATAATAGGATGTCACAATGCATACAAATCAAGATAATACATTATATAAGTGTTTAGGTTTCAATCTCCCTTATTTTTAGGATTATATTTGTTAATTTTTTTTTTGAGGGAAATTATATATATCTTTTCCTTAAATAAAATATATTTTATTCAACTCTATTTGTTCATGTATTTCTCAAGTAAAAGTGCATTTTATTCTTTTTGGGATTGAAACTAATCAAGAAAATAATTTTAAATAAAAGTTGACATTATTTTCTCTTTGGTTAATGACCATTTCAATCAATTTAAATTCTCATTAAAAAATATTTATGCAATTTTCTACCCATACATGAAATTCTATAAAATGGTTAATTTAAAAACCTATTACTTTATTTACAATTGTTTAAAATAAATATTTTAATTTTTTTTCTAAGAAGTATCTTTTTACTTTTTAAGAAAGTGTTAAAATAATTATCTATTATAATATATAGGTAATGAGTATATTTTCTTAATATCATAAGTATATTTTCAATGAATAATTATTTATAAATTTTCAAAAAAAACCAATTAAAATATGTTTCTAAGTATTATTTTATTTTTTAATTTTTTATGATACCAAAAGGGAAAAATAATTTCCTAACAACTTAATGAATGTTAAAATGATATTTTAGAAGTATTTCTAAAAATATAAAAAATAAATTATAGGGTTTTTAGAATTAATCATGTATATAATATTTCTATAACTTAAAATTTATTTATATGGATTAATTATTATTATTATGATTTAAGGATAATTCTATTAAACTCTTCTAATTCCAATTGGTTAAAATATTTATGATAAAATATTTATGAAACCAATTTATTTCCATTGATTTATGCTACAATGACTTGATTCAATGTTTTACAAAATAAATTTTCATTCTATGTGTTATGATATGATGAATTTATGAATATATCATGATCATGTGGACCAAATTTACAATGTATTCAGTATGTGAAAATTGGGCCCAGAATTATTTAACCATATATTTAATTTAGTAAATAATAATATCTCATGAGATAATATGGACGAGAATGAGATTCATACTGAGTAGTGTATGGGTGTGATGAAACAATCGGAATACCCTCTCGAACTGGTACCAAACCTGATTCGTCACATACCAAAGCGGTGACCCTGATCCCCACGGGCTGGAAACAAGACCTCAAGCATCATACAGAAACCAAAAGGAGTGGTTTCACATAACCTAAATAAAAAACATGTCACATATATATAATAGAAAAAATAAAGAAAATATAAAAAATTGTATAACTAAAAATAAACAGCAAAAACTAATCAACTCAATAGAAAAAAACTCCAAGTATGGTTTCAATCATGAAGGACTACAAAATATGGAAACCATATAATCTATGTGATATCATGGGATGTCTCCCAACATTAAACTGTTAGAACCGCACATTTTTTATAGGAAAATCTATTACATCCCTGTAATTCCTTTCGTTTCCCATCATCAGATGACATAACAAGGTCTAAAATTTGCCAATGGTGTATGCAGGATATGGGATAATAGGATCAAAAGGATCTATCCCAAGCAATCTATATCAGGTCTAAAACTATAATCCAATCATTCTCAAATTTAAATAAAATAAGTCATGATAATAGTTTTACAGTTTTATGTCAAAAATTTGAAAAATTGTTTAATTTCCCCTTTTCCACATTTCATAAAAAAAAGTAATTAATTTTCAAATAATTTTACATATGTATATCACAACAGATATATCAGGTTAAAAATAATAATAAATCACATGTTATATCAAAACCAAGGAACTATAAAAAAAATAGTACATACTAAAAGCATAAGCGTAGGTAACACACACCCGGGATTACAGTTGGTCTAGATAGCTAGGATACTCTTACCTTATATAGAAAATTGTGTAATTATCAAGATACTAGACATATGAATTGATTATATATAGTAGTAGAACACCCAAATAAATAATCCTCCCAATATGTTTAATTAGTCCCTAGAGAAATGGAAATATGGTGTAGTAGAATACCCCATGAGAAAACCCCCTAATAATGGATAAAACCTTTTATTATACCTTGCACATCTGTACAAAATGCTTACCATGTGCTCTATTTTACAAATAAATTTATCAAATCATTTCATACAAATCATTCTTTGAATACCATTTCATAAGGAATTTAAATCATTTTTCCATTTTTCAAAACAAGGGACACCCCGACTATTATACAATCCAAATTTCTCACACACAAAAGAAATTAGTCAATCATTCATTTTAAATAAAACCCACTTATCAAACGTATAATAAATGTAGTTCAACCACAAAACAATGAGACAAGACCGCCTAACTCAAAACTCGGGTCACACACACCCAAAAAGGCATTCAACAACATAAATAATGATAAAATGACACTGGGGGCCTAGAATAAATCTAAATATCTCATAATTGATTAAATTTATAAAAAACGTTTTTTGGAGAATGGGAAACAACCCATATCTAATGAACAAACACCCATAGCACCACAACCAACAAAGGAACCAACCGTTGAAACAAGATCTCAAAATAGATCTGGAGAGTGATAAGAGGAAACTTCACCAAAGTTCAACCGATATGATAAAACAATGAAATAGTGCTAATATGATCAATTAAATGAATAATAATAAATTATTACTCACCTAGAGAGATGCAATCTGACCTCAATAGTCATTGATCTCTAAATGAAAAAAACCTAATCAAATGGTGTCTCTAAAAATGACCAAAGAATATCCATCGGTCAAGATCATGGAAGTGTGTGGGAAAATGAAATATGATTCATCCAATAAAAATCCTTAAAAGCCTTTTCTATGAAATTTCCAAGGAATGTAATCCCTATACACATCTATTAATCCTCAAGACAAAGATACTCTGAAAAATTCAATTGTTTTTTAATTACAATTAGATATTTTACCATTAAACGTAATGTAACGATTAAAAATAATGTAGTACATTCATGTGGTTTACAATGTTAAGGACTTGTGTCTAGAAACTAGGTATAAATAATGAATCCCCATTACATGTCATGTAATCTCCCTGCACATAGCATAAACCTATATTCTTATTTATAAACCCAAAACCAACTCTGATATTCCCAAAACTCGTGGAGAACCTAGAAAATTCATTAATAAATTTATACCCAGACTCCATTAATTCAAAAAAATCGTATATCCAATAACATTAGTTAATTTTTTTTCCAAAATAAATTCTTTATCATTAATATTCACAAGTGGTACCCAATTAAAAAGGAAAAAAATTAATGAGAATGTAATCAACTAAAAGTAGGTAATGACATGTAACAAACTCCCCACAAAAAGATTTTATATCACCATAATGAGATGTGGAATAATGAAGTATTTAAAAGAGGTGAGGCAAATTATCCCTTAACAAAAAATCATTCTCTAATGTGTGATGATAATCAGATCTATGCCACTGTAACAATCTAACTAACTGGATAACTATCTTAAGAAAAGGTTCCACTTGAAAAACAAAAAACTCAACTATATGCTCAATAACTTGAACATGTTTCTCTATCTCAATCTCTTCCCAAATCAAAACATTATAGGGGTTAGGATGATATTTATTGAGTTGTGGTACATGGAAAACATCATAAATACCCATCAATTGAACCAAAAATTCCCAGAGATAGGAATATTTCTGAAGCTGGTCAGTGACCTTTGATGGTCCCACATATCTCATATCCATATTTACCTATTTTGAAGATGACAGTGACTCAACTGAGGAGAAACATTCAAGAATATATGGTCACCTATGGAAAACTCTAATGGATGATGAAGCTAATCAATGCAACACTTCATCTAACTCTTTATTGTTTCCTAATTATGATGTCTATTCTTGAATCATCATAGATTTCATCGAAACCAAACTCAACAGTACCAAATATTCCTCACCCACCTCTAGAAAAAAAGAGGTGATCTATATGGGAGACCATACAAAACCTCTAAAGGGGCCATTATAATTGATGGATGGTAACTATTATTAGAAGAAAATCAACTATTCCCAGATTACATGTCATGAATCCCTTCCTCCAATGATGCCCCTCTTTAGATGGAAAATGATAAATAGAGATAATTCCCCCCCCTTCCCCACCTCCAGTAGGCCCCAAGGAGGAAACCTACACCAAGGGTATACAAATCTTACAAAATTGGAGGCATTAACCTTTTTATGTTTACCAATATCGATAGATAAGATATATCAAACACAAAAAAACTCAATTAGAAATATATAAAATAATGAGAAAATACATCCTACATCCAGATTTAAAGATATAATTGTGACAAAAGATGTATCTCCAAAGTAAATACGAAAAAAGGTTATGCAGTGACACAACAAATGTCCCAATGTCTGATCAAGTATTGTCGAGAACCATCTTCATAGTCCTCCTAAAAACTAGAAAATAGTTTAATATATGTAGTGTGAGTATACAAGTACACTCATAAGGAAAAACCATAGTATCTCTTACACATGTGGAGAGGCATAATAATGCCCCCATGTGGAATAGTATAAACCAAAAGTACCAAAAAAGGTATACTAGACACCCAACCACTCCAAATGAAAAATCACTATATAATGCATGTTATGTTAAGAAATATATCAAGAAAATCGATGATAAAATACCCCTAAAACTTTTCCACTAATTAGCAGATTTTGCACCCTGATGGAAAACATCCAGGAGCTCCCACCTCTTCCAAAAGATTCGTACCACAACCCACCCACACACACCTAGGCCACATACCACATCACATACTCCCTATAAACAGCTAGGCCATATACAACATGACATCCCACCCACACACACCTGGGCCTGACAACTAAATCCTATCCTCTATGCCGACACTTGGTCCACAAACCACACTACACCCCGAAGTCACCAGGGAACCACAACACATCTGATCCTAAAGACACTAAGAAATAAAATATTTCCTTTACACACCTCGAATTTAAAAACCAAAACATTCCTGAAGATTCTAAGGCTATCACCACCTAGAAGAGGGATTAAGGAATAGTGGGTGGCCAACCGCCCATACTCCCCCCAATATGTTTGGGAAAGACACCCTCCCAGGGAATAGTGGGGGTGTTTAGAAGGTAGTTCTAAACTAGGGTGGGGTGCATATAGAATCATAAGAAATTAAAACTATATATATATAGGTACCAAAAACTCAACTAAAGCTAAGGGTTCTAAGAAAAACCACCACCTTATAACACATCCTCCTTTGCTACTACCTCTAAATGCATGTATCAGGATAAATGACAGTCACTTCAGAAATTGATAAAATAAATCTATTTAACACCCAATCATTTTGACATTCTTAAGAATTTACCAGTTATTCCATACCAACCGATAAAACTAACAACCATAATACACAACTGGACTCACAACAAATTCAAAGATAGGAAGAAGGACCGGGGTAAAAGAATCATCTCTTACACCAATTCCTAATATATCAATATCTGAAAACTATTGGAGAAACTCCCATAAAAGGTAACACCATCCTTATTAAAAATATTTCCTACCAATCATTCCTCAATCTAGAATAAACCCCAAAACATACATCTAAACCTAGAAACACTTCACACCTCAACTGTCCTTGATATCACCATTGCACAAAAAACACCATATCCTGCAAAAACAAAACACAACCAGGTTGGAGTCCCACTACACAAACACACGATATCGAACAAACATTACAAAACCCAAATGCAGTACCAATGTACAACAAGTTCATCCATTACACAAAAAACCAAACTATCAAATTGAGATTCCATTACACCACATATACCACCTCATTCAAACATCCACACACTCAGCCACAACACCACACTACTAGGACAAGACACAAAGCTGAACGAAACCATACACATCACATAGCCACAAAAAACAGGCAAGTTGTTTTCATATTTAGAAACACTCATTCTTTAATTCCACTTTTATAATTTATTGTTATCATAGGAAAAGTTAAATCATTGGGATTACATAATTTAACTGAGCATACTTGGTTAATTAATTTCATAATCTAAATAGTTCAACATGGGATGCATAACATGTGTAATGAATCACACATTCGTATGAAAATACCACAAACATCCATTATTTTTAGAAGTAATAAAATTCAAAACATTTATCAAATATAATAGATAAAACAAATGATCATCATCATCATATTCACCACCACTCGTTTATTACTAATTTAACCAGTCTTGATTTCATAAGAGGTATGATTATTTTTAAATCATGTTAGATTATCTCTATAAAAAAATTAATTGAAAATGGGATCTGACTATAATAAAAATGCTAAATTAGCTTACCTACCCCCCACATGATCCATATATAAATAAAGACTAGGGGATCCCAACCTCGAAGGATGGATGATCAGCATCCCCTCCTTATGCCAATACAAGGTCTACATGAGTAGAAAGGAAGACTCCAAGGAAAAATTAATTTGAAGTACACAACACAACAATTTACTCCACAGGGAAGAAAAGAAATGGGAACAAAAATAGAAACTAAAAACACATAGGGAAGTGAAGACCTCATCTCTGGAATGTCCAAATCCTATATCAATGGAAGGAAACAGTTATTAGGGCCATTAAAGTTAGATTGTGTTCAAGATATTATTGCTTGACTATTCGATGTTCTTCTAAGTGTTTCGATATGAACGATATAATTAATATCCTTTGAAATTCTTTTAAAAACATTCAAACAAGGTTATAAACCCAATTTACATGAAATAAAATTGCAGAGTGTAGAAACTGGAAAAACATGGAAAAGATGAAAGTGTCTCACTGTTGGGTGTGAAACCAAGGGAAATCACCGATGAAATTAACAAACTCCACTCACCGAAGCCACATACTAAAAGATAACTAGTGACAAAACCCACCAATGAGACCAACCAACACTGAGGAACTGACATAACCCACATACACGACCTACTGATAGTGTTCCACTGACGTGACCTATCAACAATGAGCCAATTATGAGACCTATTGATAATGAGTCACTAACCTGACTTACCGAAAGACAGGCACTGATGCAACCCATATATATAAAGCCACCAACATGACCTACTGACATGGATTTCTGATAGAGAGTCACAATGACTCCCTAGAACACATCAAACATTTAATGTTCACAAATTAATGGATCAGAGTGATCTGGGCCATGACATCGGATACCACTCAAACTATTCTCTAACATGACAATTCAAAACCAAACCCAGAAGAAACAGTGTTCCAAACAACCAACTCATGAGACACCTCTCATGTATCTTGATACACATGAAATGCCACTACCATCATACGAGATCAATGATAAACCAACCTGGGTTGTTCGAAAGCTGGAGTGAAACCTAAACATCTAAGAAAACCTCCTTCGACATCTACTAACCTGAACCTACCATATGTCACCCAATATGAGAACCCATTACACATGGTCTGGACACATGAATCATGGAATTTCTTCCTTCATGTTTGAAAAATATCCACTCTAATCGACACTAAATCACTCACATGGGTAAAATGAAATCAAAATTAATGTGTCTGGATTAGGAATCAGGTCACCCTCTCCTCATGGTCAAGACGTTACCTGACATCATAGAACATGGAATCAACTCATATTTTGAAAATAAAGTTCAATAATTACATAAAAAATCATAATGCACAAGAAAAACACAAAACTACTCAAGGTACTAGGGACACATCTATGCTTATTCTTCTATATACTCTCCACCAGGCCATCGTAATTCAACAAAACATGAACTGAAGGAATGTTCCTTCCACACAACAAATTATCCTGATGATCCTATATCTCCAATGGACCCTCTACTAATATTATGTATCCATCAATATAAAACTCTCCCTAGTGAATAAAATGGGGTCATTGTGAACATACCAAAAAATATCGGAGACATGAAAGACAACATGGATACTCTCCAATGTTGGTTGTAATTCAAACTAGTATGCCACCTCTCCAACTTGCCCCAACACCTCAAAGGGTCTAATGAACCATAGAGAAGGCTTTCTTATTTTCCAAACCACTACTTCCAATGTATAGGGGAATCGGCTAATAACATGTGGTCCCCAAACTCAAACTTCGAGGGCCTCCTCCTATAATTTGAATATGAATTCTTCCGATAGAGTGAAGCATTTAACTTCTCATGGTCAAGCTACAAATTCTTGGTCATACTCTACACCACATACTCACCAATAATAGTTTCCTCCCCAACATTTTCTCCTCGCGAAGGGGAATAAAAAGGTCTCTTGAAGATGTTTTTGAATAGTGATGTTTTAATGGAAGAGTGGTAGATATTTTTATATGAATAATCTACCAAGGTAAGGTGTCATACCCAAAATACATTTACCTGCAAGATGAATGCCCACAAATGGTCCTCCGTTGTCTGGGAGGTCCTCTCTATTTTCCCATCTATCTGGGGGTGAAAGGTAATGTAGAGGCACAATTGAGTGCCAAAAGCATAATGCAGTCCCCAATTGACTTGTGAGGTAATGCATGCATCCCGATATGAGATGATGGATCTTATAACCCCATGAAGACACAACACCTCATCCACACACCACCTAGCTACGGTATCCTCTGTCCCCCACTCCTTATATTATTCATATATTATTGGAAACTAGAATCTTCATATCCCTTGTTGACTAGTTCCTTTCCTCCTTTATACACCAAGAACATATCTTCTGTATGCCTCAGACAGATTTGATAGTCTTAATACAATCTAATGAAGGTTTCATAGGTCTACATGATATCTAGATACCTAGTCAAGAAATAGGAAACATTAACCGTAGTATATAATATATAATAAATGATTGAACCTATAACTTACATGAGTTAGATCCTTCTTATCCTCTACTTATCCTATTGTTTCTAAAGGATGATTTTTTGAGAGATTTATAATATTAAAAATTGAAAAAACCTCTTAAATTATTCATGAATAAATATCTTCTACATATTTGAAATATTTATTCCTTTACTTACTCCAGGTATACACTTAGATCTACCATGATGAATCTTGATCCCAATAATGTGTGCTACCTCACATAAGTCCTTCATGGAGAATCATGTTTTCAACCATGACATAAAAGCATGTAATTCTAGTATACCATTTTTAATCAGTAGATTTTCATCAATATATAATATCCTGAAAAAAACCACACTAACACTAAATGGATTGCAAAGAGAAGACTAACATTAATTATTTATGAAAACAATACCTTATGGGTTCATAAATATTAGGGTTCTATGACATGGAATATTTTTTAAACACATAAATAGATTTCTAAAATCTGATAAATTTTTTCATATCCATTAGAATCAGATACCCTTTTTTAATTCCATATAAACACCTTATATGGGGATATGGTTTACAATGTTAGTCTTGATATCAAATCACAAAATCTCCAAACCATGTTAAGGTTCTCGGGGAAATATAAGACATGTGGATTTAATAATATAAATAAGTAAAATTGTTTCAGTATAGTCAATAAATTTATGGTTTTCAATACTTTTCACATGTATTCTAGCATTATAGGTATTGAATGAACCTTCTTGTTTCTATCATGTATCTTAAATGCCACTTATTGTTTCCCTATAGGAAAAAATTTAATTATTGTAAAATATTAATTACTCACCATATACGGTGACTATAAAACTATATCTATTTTTATATTTATTTTATCTAGTGCCTTTATACAATACTTTTATCACTAAAACATAATCTTCAGTAGGGATTAATGGAATCTATCCATGTGTTAAGTCATGTATAACCAAAACCTTGAATTTGTTTACTTTATATCTTTACCTCACTATCCCTTTTGGTCATTTTCACTCCCTCAATAAATATAGAACATTTATTATCCAAAATTTGTTTTGAGGGGATATATAGGTGATATCCTTTGGTTTCTTTAGGATACCCTACCATGATACAATAAATTATTTTGTATGAATGTTTATTTCTTGTCAGAAATTCAACAATGTTTTATATCCCTAAACACTTATAAGTAAAAATATTTGATTACTTAAATAGGGAATCCTATATAGAATATGTAACACTCTATGAATTTATGATTTATATCTCTTTATAAAATTTTATGTTTTCGATAGATTATTTTTCACTTAACAGTAAAATTATACAAATAATTTTTATTCATTATAAAGAGAATCACATTATATTTTATATAAATGAAATATAATCATCATTAATAGTTTGTAATTAAATTAATAAACACTATTAATATTAATTAACGGTTATTTAAATAGTTTATCAATGATAATTGATTTCTAATATATGTCTTATTTTAAGGATAATTTATTTAATTTAAAAATTAATTTAAAATACTAATCATATAACAAAATTTACACATATATAAAATAAATCTATTATATGTTAATTGGTTAGAAATTAATATAATTGTTTTTAATATAAGAATATTTTCTTTTATAAAAATGAACTATTATGTATTAAATGTGTTTTTATACTAATAAATTAAATCTATCACTATTCTTCAATGATTTTAGTGAAATGTGGGGACTGTATAATAAATAAACTATCTTAATTTTAATTTAATGGTATTTCTTAGTCATAGAATAAGAATACAATAAATTTTATTCTTAATATGTATTTCTCTACAAATATTTTCAAATGTGTTTTTTATAATTATTTTAAAATGAAATTTCAGAAATTATAGTAATTGAATTTGATAAAATATATTCCATATTTTGAATAAGAATTCCTAAATTTATAAATGAGTCCACATTCTTTTTGGGTCATAATTAATCGTAAAAAAAATAATTTTTTTACTACTATTAGTCTTCAAATAGGGTTACAATGGGTATTAATCTAAGAGATATGAGTAAAAATTCCACATAAACATGTCTAAATATTATTGGTTGAAAATATTTTGAATAAATATTATCCTAAATGTCATTTATTGTCCTTTTATTTCTACTTGTACAATAATGTATATTTATATTATATAAAAATTTTATGTAATTGATTGTGTGTACCGCCCCTCACTTATAAAAGGGGATCTCCCATACTCCCTTATTCACAAGTTTAATCCCGATATCTTAGCTAACCCATTCCTAAAATCCATATGTGATTTATTACATTCATTTCTAGTCTATTTTTATTAAAAAAATACCATCCTAATAATTAATAATGTGTAATATAATGGAGGCTTCCAAAATAATAGGATGTCACAATGCATACAAATCAAGATAATACATTATATAAGTGTTTAGGTTTCAATCTCCCTTATTTTTAGGATTATATTTGTTAATTTTTTTTTGAGGGAAATTATATATATCTTTTCCTTAAATAAAATATATTTTATTCAACTCTATTTGTTCATGTATTTCTCAAGTAAAAGTGCATTTTATTCTTTTTGGGATTGAAACTAATCAAGAAAATAATTTTAAATAAAAGTTGACATTATTTTCTCTTTGGTTAATGACCATTTCAATCAATTTAAATTCTCATTAAAAAATATTTATGCAATTTTCTACCCATACATGAAATTCTATAAAATGGTTAATTTAAAAACCTATTACTTTATTTACAATTGTTTAAAATAAATATTTTAATTTTTTTTCTAAGAAGTATCTTTTTACTTTTTAAGAAAGTGTTAAAATAATTATCTATTATAATATATAGGTAATGAGTATATTTTCTTAATATCATAAGTATATTTTCAATGAATAATTATTTATAAATTTTCAAAAAAAACCAATTAAAATATGTTTCTAAGTATTATTTTATTTTTTAATTTTTTATGATACCAAAAGGGAAAAATAATTTCCTAACAACTTAATGAATGTTAAAATGATATTTTAGAAGTATTTCTAAAAATATAAAAAATAAATTATATGGTTTTTAGAATTAATCATGTATATAATATTTCTATAACTTAAAATTTATTTATATGGATTAATTATTATTATTATGATTTAAGGATAATTCTATTAAACTCTTCTAATTCCAATTGGTTAAAATATTTATGATAAAATATTTATGAAACCAATTTATTTCCATTGATTTATGCTACAATGACTTGATGCAATGTTTTACAAAATAAATTTTCATTCTATGTGTTATGATATGATGAATTTATGAATATATCATGATCATGTGGACCAAATTTACAATGTATTCAGTATGTGAAAATTGGGCCCAGAATTATTTAACCATATATTTAATTTAGTAAATAATAATATCTCATGAGATAATATGGACGAGAATGAGATTCATACTGAGTAGTGTATGGGTGTGATGAAACAATCGGAATACCCTCTCGAACTGGTACCAAACCTGATTCGTCACATACCAAAGCGGTGACCCTGATCCCCACGGGCTGGAAACAAGACCTCAAGCATCATACAGAAACCAAAAGGAGTGGTTTCACATAACCTAAATAAAAAACATGTCACATATATATAATAGAAAAAAAAAAGAAAATATAAAAAATTGTATAACTAAAAATAAACAGCAAAAACTAATCAACTCAATAGAAAAAAACTCCAAGTATGGTTTCAATCATGAAGGACTACAAAATATGGAAACCATATAATCTATGTGATATCATGGGATGTCTCCCAACATTAAACTGTTAGAACCGCACATTTTTTATAGGAAAATCTATTACCTCCCTGTAATTCCTTTCGTTTCCCATCATCAGATGACATAACAAGGTCTAAAATTTGCCAATGGTGTATGCAGGATATGGGATAATAGGATCAAAAGGATCTATCCCAAGCGATCTATATCAGGTCTAAAACTATAATCCAAGCATTCTCAAATTTAAATAAAATAAGTCATGATAATAGTTTTACAGTTTTATGTCAAAAATTTGAAAAATTGTTTAATTTCCCCTTTTCCACATTTCATAAAAAAAAGTAATTAAATTTCAAATAATTTTACATATGTATATCACAACAGATATATCAGGTTAAAAATAATAATAAATCACATGTTATATCAAAACCAAGGAACTATAAAAAAAATAGTACATACTAAAAGCATAAGCGTAGGTAACACACACCCGGGATTACAGTTGGTCTAGATAGCTAGGATACTCTTACCTTATATAGAAAATTGTGTAATTATCAAGATACTAGACATATGAATTGATTATATATAGTAGTAGAACACCCAAATAAATAATCCTCCCAATATGTTTAATTAGTCCCTAGAGAAATGGAAATATGGTGTAGTAGAATACCCCATGAGAAAACCCCCTAATAATGGATAAAACCTTTTATTATACCTTTCACATCTGTACAAAATGCTTACCATGTGCTCTATTTTACAAATAAATTTATCAAATCATTTCATACAAATCATTCTTTGAATACCATTTCATAAGGAATTTAAATCATTTTTCCATTTTTCAAAACAAGGGACACCCCGACTATTATACAAACCAAATTTCTCACACACAAAAGAAATTAGTCAATCATTCATTTTAAATAAAACCCACTTATCAAATGTATAATAAATGTAGTTCAACCACAAAACAATGAGACAAGACCGCCTAACTCAAAACTCGGGTCACACACACCCAAAAAGGCATTCAACAACATAAATAATGATAAAATGACACTGGGGGCCTAGAATAAATCTAAATATCTCATAATTGATTAAATTTATAAAAAAAGTTTTTTGGAGAATGGGAAACAACCCATATCTAATGAACAAACACCCATAGCACCACAACCAACAAAGGAACCAACCGTTGAAACAAGATCTCAAAATAGATCTGGAGAGTGATAAGAGGAAACTTCACCAAAGTTCAACCGATATGATAAAACAATGAAATATTGCTAATATGATCAATTAAATGAATAATAATAAATTATTACTCACCTAGAGAGATGCAATCTGACCTCAATAGTCATTGATCTCTAAATGAAAAAACCTAATCAAATGGTGTCTCTAAAAATGACCAAAGAATATCCATCGGTCAAGATCATGGAAGTGTGTGGGAAAATGAAATATGATTCATCCAATAAAAATCCTTAAAAGCCTTTTCTATGAAATTTCCAAGGAATGTAATCCCTATACACATCTATTAATCCTCAAGACAAAGATACTCTGAAAAATTCAATTGTTTTTTAATTACAATTAGATATTTTACCATTAAACGTAATGTAACGATTAAAAATAATGTAGTACATTCATGTGGTTTACAATGTTAAGGACTTGTGTCTAGAAACTAGGTATAAATAATGAATCCCCATTACATGTCATGTAATCTCCCTGCACATAGCATAAACCTATATTCTTCTTTATAAACCCAAAACCAACTCTGATATTCCCAAAACTCGTGGAGAACCTAGAAAATTCTTTAATAAATTTATACCCAGACTCCATTAATTCAAAAAAATCGTATATCCAATAACATTAGTTAATTTTTTTTCCAAAATAAATTCTTTATCATTAATATTCACAAGTGGTACCCAATTAAAAAGGAAAAAAATTAATGAGAATGTAATCAACTAAAAGTAGGTAATGACATGTAACAAACTCCCCACAAAAAGATTTTATATCACCATAATGAGATGTGGAATAATGAAGTATTTAAAAGAGGTGAGGCAAATTATCCCTTAACAAAAAATCATTCTCTAATGTGTGATGATAATCAGATCTATGCCACTGTAACAATCTAACTAACTGGATAACTATCTTAAGAAAAGGTTCCACTTGAAAAACAAAAAACTCAACTATATGCTCAATAACTTGAACATGTTTCTCTATCTCAATCTCTTCCCAAATCAAAACATTTTAGGGGTTAGGATGATATTTATTGAGTTGTGGTACATGGAAAACATCATAAATACCCATCAATTGAACCAAAAATTCCCAGAGATAGGAATATTTCTGAAGCTGGTTAGTGACCTTTGATGGTCCCACATATCTCATATCCATATTTACCTATTTTGAAGATGACAGTGACTCAACTGAGGAGAAACATTCAAGAATATATGGTCACCTATGGAAAACTATAATGGATGATGAAGCTAATCCATGCAACACTTCATCTAACTCTTTATTGTTTCCTAATTATGATGTCTATTCTTGAATCATCATAGATTTCATCGAAACCAAACTCAACAGTACCAAATATTCCTCACCCACCTCTAGAAAAAAAGAGGTGATCTATATGGGAGACCATACAAAACCTCTAAAGGGGCCATTATAATTGATGGATGGTAACTATTATTAGAAGAAAATCAACTATTCCCAGATTACATGTCATGAATCCCTTCCTCCAATGATGCCCCTCTTTAGATGGAAAATGATAAATAGAGATAATTCCCCCCCCCCCTTCCCCACCTCCAGTAGGCCCCAAGGAGGAAACCTACACCAAGGGTATACAAATCTTACAAAATTGGAGGCATTAACCTTTTTATGTTTACCAATATCGATAGATAAGATATATCAAACACAAAAAAACTCAATTAGAAATATATAAAATAATGAGAAAATACATCCTACATCCAGGTTTATAGATATAATTGTGACAAAAGATGTATCTCCAAAGTAAATACGAAAAAAGGTTATGCAGTGACACAACAAATGTCCCAATGTCTGATCAAGTATTGTCGAGAACCATCTTCATAGTCCTCCTAAAAACTATAAAATAGTTTAATATATGTAGTGTGAGTATACAAGTACACTCATAAGGAAAAACCATAGTATCTCTTACACATGTGGAGAGGCATAATAATGCCCCCATGTGGAATAGTATAAACCAAAAGTACCAAAAAAGGTATACTAGACACCCAACCACTCCAAATGAAAAATCACTATATAATGCATGTTATGTTAAGAAATATATCAAGAAAATCGATGATAAAATACCCCTAAAACTTTTCCACTAATTAGCAGATTTTGCACCCTGATGGAAAACATCCAGGAGCTCCCACCTCTTCCAAAAGATTCGTACCACAACCCACCCACACACACCTAGGCCACATACCACATCACATACTCCCTATAAACAGCTAGGCCATATACAACATGACATCCCACCCACACACACCTGGGCCTGACAACTAAATCCTATCCTCTATGCCGACACTTGGTCCACAAACCACACTACACCCCGAAGTCACCAGGGAACCACAACACATCTGATCCTAAAGACACTAAGAAATAAAATATTTCCTTTACACACCTCGAATTTAAAAACCAAAACATTCCTGAAGATTCTAAGGCTATCACCACCTAGAAGAGGGATTAAGGAATAGTGGGTGGCCAACCGCCCATACTCCCCCCAATATGTTTGGGAAAGACACCCTCCCAGGGAATAGTGGGGGTGTTTAGAAGGTAGTTCTAAACTAGGGTGGGGTGCATATAGAATCATAAGAAATTAAAACTATATATATATAGGTACCAAAAACTCAACTAAAGCTAAGGGTTCTAAGAAAAACCACCACCTTATAACACATCCTCCTTTGCTACTACCTCTAAATGCATGTATCAGGATAAATGACAGTCACTTCAGAAATTGATAAAATAAATCTATTTAACACCCAATCATTTTGACATTCTTAAGAATTTACCAGTTATTCCATACCAACCGATAAAACTAACAACCATAATACACAACTGGACTCACAACAAATTCAAAGATAGGAAGAAGGACCGGGGTAAAAGAATCATCTCTTACACCAATTCCTAATATATCAATATCTGAAAACTATTGGAGAAACACCCATAAAAGGTAACACCATCCTTATTAAAAATATTTCCTACCAATCATTCCTCAATCTAGAATAAACCCCAAAACATACATCTAAACCTAGAAACACTTCACACCTCAACTGTCCTTGATATCACCATTGCACAAAAAACACCATATCCTGCAAAAACAAAACACAACCAGGTTGGAGTCCCACTACACAAACACACGATATCGAACAAACATTACAAAACCCAAATGCAGTACCAATGTACAACAAGTTCATCCATTACACAAAAAACCAAACTATCAAATTGAGATTCCATTACACCACATATACCACCTCATTCAAACATCCACACACTCAGCCACAACACCACACTACTAGGACAAGACACAAAGCTGAACAAAACCATACACATCACATAGCCACAAAAAACAGGCAAGTTGTTTTCATATTTAGAAACACTCATTCTTTAATTCCACTTTTATAATTTATTGTTATCATAGGAAAAGTTAAATCATGGGGATTACATAATTTAACTGAGCATACTTGGTTAATTAATTTCATAATCTAAATAGTTCAACATGGGATGCATAACATGTGTAATGAATCACACATTCGTATGAAAATACCACAAACATCCATTATTTTTAGAAGTAATAAAATTCAAAACATTTATCAAATATAATAGATAAAACAAATGATCATCATCATCATATTCACCACCACTCATTTATTACTAATTTAACCAGTCTTGATTTCATAAGAGGTATGATTATTTTTAAATCATGTTAGATTATCTCTATAAAAAAATTAATTGAAAATGGGATCTGACTATAATAAAAATGCTAAATTAGCTTACCTACCCCCCACATGATCCATATATAAATAAAGACTAGGGGATCCCAACCTCGAAGGATGGATGATCAGCATCCCCTCCTTATGCCAATACAAGGTCTACATGAGTAGAAAGGAAGACTCCAAGGAAAAATTAATTTGAAGTACACAACACAACAATTTACTCCACAGGGAAGAAAGGAAATGGGAACAAAAATAGAAACTAAAAACACATAGGGAAGTGAAGACCTCATCTCTGGAATGTCCAAATCCTATATCAATGGAAGGAAACAGTTATTAGGGCCATTAAAGTTAGATTGTGTTCAAGATATTATTGCTTGACTATTCGATGTTCTTCTAAGTGTTTCGATATGAACGATATAATTAATATCCTTTGAAATTATTTTAAAAACATTCAAACAAGGTTATAAACCCAATTTACATGAAATAAAATTGCAGAGTGTAGAAACTGGAAAAACATGGAAAAGATGAAAGTGTCTCACTGTTGGGTGTGAAACCAAGGGAAATCACCGATGAAATTAACAAACTCCACTCACCGAAGCCACATACTAAAAGATAACTAGTGACAAAACCCACCAATGAGACCAACCAACACTGAGGAACTGACATAACCCACATACACGACCTACTGATAGTGTTCCACTGACGTGACCTATCAACAATGAGCCAATTATGAGACCTATTGATAATGAGTCACTAACCTGACTTACCGAAAGACAGGCACTGATGCAACCCATATATATAAAGCCACCAACATGACCTACTGACATGGATTTCTGATAGAGAGTCACAATGACTCCCTAGAACACATCAAACATTTAATGTTCACAAATTAATGGATCAGAGTGATCTGGGCCATGACATCGGATACCACTCAAACTATTCTCTAACATGACAATTCAAAACCAAACCCAGAAGAAACAGTGTTCCAAACAACCAACTCATGAGACACCTCTCATGTATCTTGATACACATGAAATGCCACTACCATCATACGAGATCAATGATAAACCAACCTGGGTTGTTCGAAAGCTGGAGTGAAACCTAAACATCTAAGAAAACCTCCTTCGACATCTACTAACCTGAACCTACCATATGTCACCCAATATGAGAACCCATTACACACGGTCTGGACACATGAATCATGGAATTTCTTCCTTCATGTTTGAAAAATATCCACTCTAATCGACACTAAATCACTCACATGGGTAAAATGAAATCAAAATTAATGTGTCTGGATTAGGAATCAGGTCACCCTCTCCTCATGGTCAAGACGTTACCTGACATCATAGAACAAGGAATCAACTCATATTTTGAAAATAAAGTTCAATAATTACATAAAAAATCATAATGCACAAGAAAAACACAAAACTACTCAAGGTACTAGGGACACATCTATGCTTATTCTTCTATATACTCTCCACCAGGCCATCGTAATTCAACAAAACATGAACTGAAGGAATGTTCCTTCCACACAACAAATTATCCTGATGATCCTATATCTCCAATGGACCCTCTACTAATATTATGTATCCATCAATATAAAACTCTCCCTAGTGAATAAAATGGGGTCATTGTGAATATACCAAAAAATATCGGAGACATGAAAGACAACATGGATACTCTCCAATGTTGGTTGTAATTCAAACTAGTATGCCACCTCTCCAACTTGCCCCAACACCTCAAAGGGTCTAATGAACCATAGAGAAGGCTTTCTTATTTTCCAAACCACTACTTCCAATGTATAGGGGAATCGGCTAATAACATGTGGTCCCCAAACTCAAACTTCGAGGGCCTCCTCCTATAATTTGAATATGAATTCTTCCGATAGAGTGAAGCATTTAACTTCTCATGGTCAAGCTACAAATTCTTGGTCATACTCTACACCACATACTCACCAATAATAGTTTCCTCCCCAACATTTTCTCCTCGCGAAGGGGAATAAAAAGGTCTCTTGAAGATGTTTTTGAATAGTGATGTTTTAATGGAAGAGTGGTAGATATTTTTATATGAATAATCTACCAAGGTAAGGTGTCATACCCAAAATACATTTACCTGCAAGATGAATGCCCACAAATGGTCCTCCGTTGTCTGGGAGGTCCTCTCTATTTTCCCATCTATCTGGGGGTGAAAGGTAGTGTAGAGGCACAATTGAGTGCCAAAAGCATAATGCAGTCCCCAATTGACTTGTGAGGTAATGCATGCATCCCGATATGAGATGATGGATCTTATAACCCCATGAAGACACAACACCTCATCCACACACCACCTAGCTACGGTATCCTCTGTCCACCACTCCTTAATCGCTAATAAGTGAGGGTATTTCATTAGCGGATCCACCACTACCAAGATTCCATAACAGCCTCCTAAAGCATTTGGTAATCCTATGAAAATATCCATCAATATTTAATCCAACTTCCACTCTGGGAAATCTATGGGATGCAATAAATCATTAGTCACATAGTGCTCAGCCTTCACATACTATCACACTAAACACTTAACTAAACACCCTGCAACTTCATTATTCATTTATGGTCACAAACATTTCATCCTATAGACATGTACATCTTATAAATTCTAGGGTTTACCTCTATAGGGGAGCTATGAAACTCATGAATAACTACCTTGAACATTTCCACTAGGAAAAATATATTCCGATGGAAAATCATCTGATTCTGGCCATCCCTTAGGAGAATCACTATAGTCAATGTTATCTTGCATCACCTCTACCACTGAATCATCCAACTAAAAACCCCCCACCAACTATGTCAGTGTAGACATCACTGTCATCTGAAATAGGCACCACATGTCTCCATCCATTACTGTATCTAATTTTAAGGTAGAAATCTCCTCTATCACCTTCCATACATCCACAGCTTCCTGAACAACCTCCCTCTTCGACTTCTTTAACAAATCATCGACACAAAATTCCCCTTCCCCAAGATGTAAGAGATCTCTAAATCATAATCATTAAGTAACTACATCGACCAACACTATAGAATGTTTAGATCTCTTTTGGGAAAGATATACCTCAAACTATTCTGATATGTGAATACCGCAAAGTTCTCCAAAATGATTTAATGTTGAAACAAATTTAGTATAATCACAAGGACTGATATCTCATGATCATAGGTGGCATAACTTCACTCATCAGGAAGTTACTACCAATACCCAAAAGAGATCACTCATCATTGTTGAATATGCACACTCCCAAGCCTAGATAGAAGTCATCACAAAACACCTCGAGCATCACCCCTTTCTCTTGAAACTAGAGCACTAAAGCACTAACTAAATTTCACATCTGGTAGATAAAAGTTTCCTAAAACAAATCACTCTACACAATAGACAAGTCCTCTCCAGTTAGATCATTCAACGGAGCTACAAATTGAGATAAATAACTTAAAAATATTTGATAATATCCATCCATACCAATAAAACTATAAAAAAATTCCACATAAATAAGTTTTCCCTAGAAACAACTACTTCAACCTTATACGCTTCCACAAATACACCCTACTGCGACACCACATGTCCAAGGAAATGCACCTCTCGCATCCATAACATACACTTGGACAAATTTCCGTAGAGCTGGTGAGGTTGAAGGACCTCTAGGACAGTCCTGAGATGCTCAGTATGCACCTCCTATGACATCAAGTAGATGAAGATAACAACGATGTATATGATTACGAACCAGTCCATGAACTCTTAAAAGACATATTCCATGATCCCCATGAACATGGAACATGTTTTAATAACACCAAACAAAATAACCATGAACATGAAGTGGCTATAACTGCACTGGAAATAAGACTTTTGGATGCCACCCTCCTTCACCCTCAATTGGTTATACCCAGACTGTCGATCAATCTTAAAAAAACAAAATTCACACCTACAATGGTAAAAAATGTAATCTATCCCTAATATAGGGCAACGGTTCATGACCATCACTTAATTCAACAACTTGTAGTCTATACAGAGAATCAAAGCACCATCTACCTTTTCTGTGAAAAATACTGGATCACCCAGTGCAAACACAACGGGGCATATAAATCCCTTCTACATCAAGTCATCAATCTGAATTTTCATATCTGTAACGCGGATGGTGTATCCAATAAGGTGTCATTGAAATTAGTGAAGAACCGAGATGAAAGTCTATCCTCAACTCAAAATAACCATAAGCGGGTAGAGTCACATCTTCCTCAGGGAAGACATCCATGAATTTTCTAACAAAACTGGGAACCTAATTCACCCCTGAATCCACTGATTCTAATGAAAACTTGGACAATAAAGTAATAAGTTTCTCAACACATCGACTTCCCATCGGAGGACTGCACTCGCCCACAAAAGCCAGACACTGGCGATGCACATCTCAAAACACAATTCTACTCCAAAATTAGTCAATGATATCATGAATCTAAAACAATCAGTCGATTCATGTATATCATCATACAGATTCATATGTATAAAAAATAGGTCCCCATTAGACTGATGCAGCCCCAACATCAGTCTGCATCCCTGGAAATCATCAAAAAAGATGATCTGAACTCCCACTAGTGTATTACCAAATGGGGCATAAAAAGCCCTTATATGTCTAGTTTCATAGAATGGGATATAGAAGGTGAAACGTGGGAGTTTGAAACTCTAGATTCATATAAAAGAACATGGAAGAGTATTAAACCAACTGATTATAACTCAAAAGATCACTGACTCTGCTAGAACTGTTGCATCAAAAACATGTAACTAACAACAACCAGATCATCTAACCCTTTTCTGATTACCAACTCACTAACCAGACACTGTTTGGGGTCGCTGAAGAAGTCCCTGAGGTCGTCCTTCACACGCTCTTTCTCCCCTTGGTCATGCAGGTGCCTACTGTACCTACTACTGAAATGGCATGGCCAGCAACTACTACTGAGGTGGGTGCTAAACCTGACCACACTGAGCACAAATTGGGAACTGAATCTAAAGGTACCCATGGACTCCACAATTGAAATTCCTCATTCCCATGTCTAGGGGAAAATAATGAGGAAGATAATGTTGGAACTGAAATTTCTATGGTCGACTCCCCGATGGATGAAACCTCAAAGGCCATGGATCTAGAGACCTACTGTTGGAAGCCTTACCCTTCATAAAACCATGTTGGATCCTTATGATGGTATAACCACTCATGATTGCATCCTATTATCCACATACACATTCTTCTGGTCTTCTAGATGTTTCAGAAAGATGAAGGGAGTAACTGTATAATGGAGAGAAGTATAAAGTTCATCCTCTAAGCGTCACTCATGGGACTCCCCACCCAGAAGGAGATCTGGTGTGAGTAAAATGGTATCATTGAATGTACTCCCAAACACTCATGCTGGTATTCTCCCCTAATAGTGGTAGATTAGATCATGTTGCTTTTCGGCCTTCATGGTTAAAGAAATGAATTTTTCTAGGAACGCATTCTTGAAATTTACTGAAAAAACATCAACCTCTTTTATATCCCCTTTGTGTAGTGTCCTCCACTGACATGCATCTCCCCTCATCTAACTAACCACCAATAGAATCCAGTACTCCAACAGAGCTTAGATCAAGATGAATTTGTTCTCATGTTCTTCCATCCACCTCTCGGTCTACATTTTTGAGACACTTCCCACATACTTTCCCATGTTTTGCCAATGGAAAGCTTATAGCATTCTATTCCACTAGTTGTCCTCCTCCTCTAGACCAACCCTCCGTAAATCTGCTACATCGGACTGTTAATCCTCCGATGCCTAAGCCACTCATGGATGATGATTGTGTTCCATTGTTGAAAAGTGAACAAGGAAATACTAAGCCCGAGTAGTATAAATTTTCGTTTAAGATTCATCTTAACTTGTTATTTATTTAAATTCCCCAAAACTAAAAATTCTAAAATAACCCATCATGATCGGTTTACCTCTAATAGGGTATCTATTCTACAAATTGTGTTGCCTCACTTGGCTATTCACTATACTCAGATTCCTTACATCAGATCGTGGGGGGGGGGGGTATAAAATACTATGTCCTTGCATATATTCACTAGATTTTTTCATGCACCAAAGTCACCTAGCATTTTTTCCCCTACCAATACAAGCAATTCTCTCTATTCATAACTCCGAAATCTATGCTATGACTCATCCATCACCTTTGATACTATTCTTCATGACCCCCTAACTCAAAAGTTTCCCCTCCTGAGCTGGAAATGGAGAAAGAGAGATAATAACTTTTTATTCCTGCCTCTAGTAGACCCCTTGGTGGCAAAAAAACCAAGGGTAGACAAATCTCACAAAATGTGAGAAATTATCCTTTTTATAGTATCAAATATTAGGATATAAGATATATAGACCAAAAAAATAATTCCAATACATATATATATATATAAGAAATTAAAAATCCATACCACATGCATGTCTAAAAATATAATTGTTGCAAAATAATTTTCGCCAACGTAAATACCCAAAACAATGCTATGTAGTGATAGAGAAATTTTCTTAAAGTATGAGCTAGTAAGGCCCATCACAGTCCCTATAGTCCTCCTGGAAACTTGAATATTGTTTTATATATGTAGGGGCACAATACAAATACACATAGTAGGGAATACCAATGTCTCTCATGCACACGTGGAGATGCATACTAATGCCCCTGTGAGAAACAACAGAAACCAAAAGAACCTAACTAGGTTTACTAGACACCCCAACCTCACCAATGGAATGATAACCAAATAATGAAAGTGAAGTATGGTAATATAGTATGCACATCGATGATAGGGTACCATAGACAACTTTCCCACTAATTACTGACTCTCACACTATAACAACAAATTTCCTAGTGCGCTCACAACATCCGAAAGAACCATGTCATAACCCTCCCACACACACTTAGGCCATATTCCACATCACATCTCACCCACACACACCTAGGCCTCATAACTGCATCTCATCCAACCCGTAGACAAGTGGGACACAATCCACACCATAACCCAAATGCACCTCAGATACACAAGACAACTCACCCTGAAGACACATGGGAAGCTCAACTCGCCTACACACACATGGGACTCACAAACCACAACCCTCCCAATGATTCTTGGGATATCACCAACTAGAAGTGGGAGTATGTTATAGTGGGAGTCCAACCATCCATACTCCCACTAGGATGTTTGGCAATGACACCATTCCTTATAATAATGGGGGCATTCCTCACAATGTTCTCAACTTGGGTGGGGGCGTATTGAATCCCAAAAATGTTCTTGTATATATATGTGTACCAAACACCCATCCCAACATATGGGTTATCAAGAAAAAAAAACCCCATAACACTTCCACCTTTGATGATATCTTTAAATGCACTTATCATGTCTTATGATGGCCAATTATGAAGTTGATAAATGAAAGACTCTTAATACCCAATCATTTTGATGATATTTATAATTTACTCATTATTCCATCCCTACCTCGGTATCTAACAACCACATCACACAAATAGCCTCACTTACAAGAAAATATTGGAAGAAGGAAATGCTTAAAACAATCCACTATAACGCCCATTCCAATTATATCAATTTCTAGAAACTCCATGAGAAATTCCCACACAAGGTGACATAATCCTTTAAAAATCAGCCCTCCCAAACCATCCCCCAACCAAAACTAACACCCAATCATATAAACATCCCAGAAACCCACCAAACCACAACAATCCCCAATAGCCCTTCTTCAAAAAATGATGCATCCCGCAAAAAAACCATAATAGGTGGCAGTCCCACTACAAAAACACACTATTCTGACAACCATAATGCAATCTAGATGCAGTCCCACTACACAATAATTCCAACCATTCCAAAAACAACCAAACTATAAACTTGAGATTGCATTACACCACATGTACCTCCCCACAAATGCATGCACACTCTCAGCCACAACACCACACATCCATCACTAGACACAAGGATGAATAGAACCATACATGTCCAATAACCACCCCAAACAAGAAATGTGTATTCATATTTAGAAACACTCATTCATTAATTCCAGTTTGATAATTCAAGGTGATCATAGAAAAAGTTCAATCATAGGGAATCTATTTATTTAATTGGGTATACATGGTTAATAAATTACATAATTCTATTACACTAATATGGGATCCATTACAAGTGTAAATCATCACCCATGTGAATCAAAACACACACAAAATCCAGGTTTTTCAAAATTCATACAATTCACAACATGGATCAAAGATAATCGATTAAAAAATGATAATCATCATCATATTCCCCAACCACATTTATTACCAATGAAAAAAAACCTATTACCATAATATGTTTGCTTTTCCTTAAACTGATTTGATTTTCTCTGTAACAACCATAATTAAAATATGGGATTCGATTATAATAACAAATGGACATTATCTTGCCCACCCTATATGATAAATAAATAAATAAAAGACTAAGTGTTACCTCAGAGAATAGAAAATCCACAAATTCACCTTGCACCAAAATAGAGGTTGCGCTAGTACCAAGAAAGACTCCAAGAAAACATGGATTTGAAGGCCACAACACAACCCATAACTCCATAGGGAAGAAAAGATCTTTGGGAACCAAGAGAAAACTAAAACACACGGGGAATATAACACCACTTCTCTAGAAGGTCTATATCCTCTTCCATCAAAAGAAATGGTTTCAGGGGACATTATAGTCAGATTGTGGTCATGACCACACGACCTGAATATTTCAAGTTCTTGGGAGAAATAGCACATTAATGATATAATTAATATCCATTGAAATTCCTTCAATAAAATTCAAATTAGGATTTAAACTCTATTTATGTAAAAAAATAAAAGAGGGGTGAAACTAAATAGACAAGGAAAAGATGGAAATTACTCACCGTTGGGGGTTTAACTAAAACAACTCACTGATGTGACTCACTGACACCACTCACCGACACAATCTACCAACAACGAGGTTGCGACGCAACCCACCTATGTGACCTACCGAGAGCGAGGCACTGACACAACTATCTAATGTGACCTACAAATAATGAGTCACCGAGGCGACCTACCAACATGACCTTCCGATAGTAAATCACTGACATGACATATCGAATGAAATTCATCAATGCGGACCACCGACAATGAGTCACTGAGGTGATATAATGATGCATCCTACCGACAGAACCTACCAACAGTGGGTCACCATGACTCCCCAAAAACCCTAAAACACTGAATTTTAAAAAAGGAATAAACAACAGGGGTCCAGGACATTACATGGATATTTCAAGATCCATAAAAATCAAAGACACAGACCTAGATAATATCCTTAAAAATAAAAATAACCACACTTCGTATAACCATATGTATATTGATGATAAGTTTTTATCAAATTTTACCTAAGTACCCATCACCTCCTAGTGATTTCTCTTAATCCATTATGTAAACCATGGTTCCATTTCTAAAAAAATTGGTGATGGAACCTGATGTAACATCAAAATTTCACATACATACAACTTACCTATATATTTAACTTTTGCAGTATCTATGATTAGGATGAAATAAACCAACTTTATTAACTGATCAATCACCACCTTGGTATAATTTTTCCATAACAGAGCTCTTGGTAAAATAAAAAATACATGGATACCTCATACCATTTCCATACCAGTACAGAAATAGGTTGAATCAAACTATAAGGTTTTAAATTCTCTATTTTTATCTATAAGTAGGCGTAACAATGAAACACATAATCTGTAAATTCATTCCTTTTACGAGGCAACCACAATTGTTGTCTCATGTCATAATATATCATCATAGTTCCCATGTAAATGGCCCATTAAGAACTATAATAGTAAAAAACCGAGCTTATATCAAATGATTGGATGGAAAAACAATATGTAAAACTAAAAATATTATCTCTAGATAGACACTGACCCCAAACAGCCTCCCTACCTTTTAAGGTTTCTTGAATTATAATGAACCCAACATCCTACATCTAACATTATAAAATAAGCGTGAGGAGAGTTGATGAAAACTAAACACTTAATTGAACCACAACTAAAACATCATCACAATCATCCAAATGTAACTAATCAAAAACCATAAGGATAAACTCATCCTTCAACTCCAAAACATATTGTGATGGAACCTTCCTACTAAAAGAATCTGAAACCTCATTCTCCTTCCCCAGGGTGTTATTAATATCAAAGACCATATTTTTCTTGTAATACACACATCTTCACTAAATGGGAATCAAGTTTTTTTATAAAATATATAGATCAAACTATTATGGTAATAAATTACTATGAACAATTCCCAAAAATGATAATTCTACTAATTCTTTAGAACATTCCCAACTGTGGAACACACTAAATCAAGAGTCGGGAAAATATTATAATGAATTTGAAGTTTATGAGAGATAAAAGATACCACATGATCATCCTTCTTGATAACACAACCCAAAATCATAATAGGTATTTCATAGAAAACCACATACCCATTCTCGGGATTAAGTAAGATCAAAATATGAGTGGATGATATAATTATATTCAACTCATGGAAAGAATGATAACACTTTGCATTCCATATGAATTTCATCCATTCTTTGTTAACAGAATTTAATGGTGATACCAAATTTGATAAATCCTTGATGAAATATTAGTAGTATCCTGATTGATGAAGAAAAATATAAATCTAAAAGGTATTTTTTAGTAGTTCCCATTACAAGAAAACCATTACCATATCACAATAAACTGATAATCCAAGATCAAAAATCACTATACCTAATCATTTCAATACTTGAGTCCATATGTTTCATTTAAAAAACATTCCATATAAACGATGTCTCCCTAGGACTTCCAAAATGAATGTAAGATGGTTCTCATGCTCATGATCCAATCTTGAATAAACCAATATATATCCATGAAAACTACAACAAAAGTGTTGATAAACAATCCTAATCATAAAATCTTTCGTCAAGATATGACACTCCCAAACTAAGAGCTCATGATAACCTAACCAATGATCAGTCTTCAAAAACTACTTTTCCCCCATAAAATGTTCTAAAAAATTATCATCATGGGGACAAGGATATTTGTTTTAACTGCTACTTTGTTTTATATTATATAGTCCATACACAATCAAAGTGAACCATCTTCCTTCTTTGAAAATAGAACTAATATATCCAATTCGAAACACTTTGGTGAACAATACCCATCATGAAGATATCATCCAACTGAATCTTGAACTCTTTAACCTCAAGTAGTTTCATTAATTATGAATGAATTGATATCATATATGTCTGTGGAAATAGGTCAATCATAAACTCTTCCTTCCTCTCTAGGAAAAATTTAGCAATACCCCATATAGTTGTAGGATGATAAACAATAGTTGAAACTTTATCATGCACAACTGTAATTGTACAAGTACTAAGAAACTATTTTTATTCCAGACTAGGAATTGACATAAAATAATAACTTTAATTGGTCCTAAAGTAATAAATAATGAGTGTGTGGGACCTCACAATACTATTACATAAAGGATTAATAGAACCCATGATAGAAAAATTTTGAGCATCGGCCCTCATTATCCACCAAAGATGTTATAAATTCCAATAATCAGTTCCCCTCATGGCTGGTATGTGAGATGTCCAGCCATGGAGTAAGGAGAGATTTTCATTATCTATCCTAATAAATGATGAACCATGGATAGTGAATATTCTTCTGTAACACTCAATGAAACACCATAATGTCTGTCTTGAAAACTTCTAAAAATATATTATGATATATAAAACGAATGATACACTTCTACATAGAATTTTCCTCCACCATGATGTAATCCCCAAGTCCAAAACCACTTGAAAAAATCATAATAACTTCCCTTTTTGAGTCACAACCCCCTTCCTTTCTTTCTAAAGTTCCACCATTCACAATGAACACTATTGAAAAAAACACCTATTCTCTGGACGAGAAGGTCCATCATCAATAATAATCAAATACCACTCTTCCTAGAACACCCATGATCTACCATTCGCCTAAAAAAATATGAAATGCAGGCAATAGAGATCAACCTAATCTGGAAGAACAAAAATCCAATCTATCCTGATGATGATGTTAAATAGATCTAGAAAAAAAAACACAAAAATCCCATATTATCTCTACATCATCAATACACAACGCATGAGAAGGAACTGAAACCCATTCTCTTTTATCATTTAAATAGGTGTCACTAACTAAATAAAAAAGTAAATGAGTTGATTTGAAAGGATATATATACCAAAAAATGGCCATATAAAAAAGAGTTGGGAGCATCAGTAATATATAAAGAAACCAATAATGAAGATGCAGAAAATATATTACCACTCACTATCACTAGACTCAAATCTACCTTCAATGGAAACTCATCTACTGCAAGATGGTTCTTTACTATTATGTTTTTGGATATAGATCTGTTTTATTTAAATCATTGGATGGAATCGTAGTATCATTTGAAGAAGATAACCACTGACCTTATTGAGGTGTAGACATATCCAAATAGAAATGTTGTAGATGATAATATTTTTCGCAACTATTAAATATTTTTATCGATAAATGAAATGAATTACATGTTTGTTCGAAATTTCTACATTTATAGAAATTCATAGGAATAACACATGCGGCGACTAGAGATGCCTAATAGTCCTGGTGCATAGAACTACATCCACCACTCATCTGATGATCTTGAAACATTCTATTTTTCCTTGGAGCACAACTAAATTTACTAATAGGTGGAATAGAAGGGGATGGTTATCCCAACATTCCTGCCTTAATCAACACTACCATCATATCCTTGTCTATAATATTCTCTTATGTTTAAGGATTCATCATAAATAACTTCAATATGATATCTAGTTGCAAATATTATTAGTACTTATGATCTTTTATCTACTCGTTATCTACAACCTCTAGTGAATAGTGAACCACCTTAGAAAACTGAATTGTATACACTAAAAATGAGTTATCTCCTTACTACAAAGAGAGGAACTCAACATAATTTTCCATCACTAGAAACACTGGTAAAAACTACTGGAAGAAGAGATTCTAAAAACCATTGTAGTCGAAGTCCATGTAGCTATATTATTATGTCATCAAATACCACCCATGATTTCTTGGACCCTCAAGTATAAATGGTGTACACATCAAATTTATACTCTTAGGTGTATCAATGAATTTAGAGATCTAATTTATTTTTTCAATGAAGTCATCAACCTCCCATGTTACATTCACACCATTAAAGGATGGAGTCATCTCATGAATCACTCTCATGATCAATCTCTTTCTCTAATAAATGCAGGATATACCTCTATAACAATGTTTTGAGCTCATGGAACAAACTTCTCAACATCTTGAACATATCACATGATATCCTCAATAATTTTCTTATTTATCAAAGGATTACCTTGAAGAGAATATGTTTCACCATCCTAAAGAACCCATAGTTTATATCTCAGCGGCATATTATTGCACAAAAAACAATGGAAACGATCAAAAAATAGGAAAATATCAGTTAAAACTCGAACACTCATAATAAAAAAATGAGATTGGAATCAAGAACGATAAATTAAAGCCACATATCCCAATATTCCGTGGTTACATGTTTCCCATCAAGGATCAAACTGGACAGTCACTCGCCATAATCTACCTCTTAAGTCTCAAAAATCCAATCACAACTCTACCAAATGTCCCAAGACATGGAATCTTGTGGACCAACCCCCATTGATACAAAATTATAATGAACCAATCTAAATACCCTCTCAAACTAGTACCTGACTTGATTTTTCACATACCCGAGGGGAATTATTGATCCTCATTGGATGGGGACTGGCACCCAAGAATCAAACAACAATAATAAGTGAATTATTTATTCCAAATTGAATTAACATCATGGAATATATATATAATAGAGACAAAATCAAAATGTATAAATATATGAAATAATTGAGGACAAATAGTAAAATCAAAAAACTCAATAGTATAAAAAATATACAAGTACATGTACAACTATAATGGACAACTAAATAGGAGAATCCATCTACAAAATTTGTTATCAAGGGTATAATCCCACCATAAAATCACCAACTACCCAACTCATCCAATAAAAAACTGCATTGCCTCATTACGTTGCCTTACCTCTCCCTGTGTCAATATATATAACTAGGTCCACACACTGCTGAAGGTGTATGAAATGTGTGATCTAAAATTATCATTATGTTCTAACCTAGGTGTTCTATATCAAATATCATGAAAATTGTTAATTAATTGACCATGCTAAAGAAAACAAAACATGATAAATCTGTGACATTTTTTTATATTAAAAGAAAGAAAAATAGTTTAATTTCCCTCATTTCCACATTTCCAAATAAAGTGGGTAAATCAGTTTCAAATAATTTTATACACATATATCATAGGAAATATATCATGGAAAAGCAAGGAATGAATAAAATATTTTATCAAATCCTTGGTAGTATAAAAAATCATACAAGAAAAATTAGAATCGTTGTTCACATCACACAATATTTCATACTAGTTATAGATTTCTAGGATACCTATACCTAACATAGACAATCATGTATGCATCATGCCATTAGAAATATGCATCATTTATAGAATTAAGAGTAACACCCCAGAAAGTGAACCTATCAATATGTCTAACATGTCACTAAAATGATAGACCTATGGTAAAGAGTAAAGACCCATGAGAAACCCCCCCCCCCAATAGTGGATGAGAGAAATTAATATAACATCCACCTAAGAACCCTTGTATTCTGATGTTCATTATTTTACAAAGTAATTCATCAAAACATTTTGATCCAACCATGCTTTGAAAACCATTTCAGAATTCTTTGAAAACCCATTTCCAGTTACCAAAACCAAGGAAACTCCATCTTTTATAAAATAAAATTCCAAAAACACAAAAAATTAGTTATTCATTTCATTTAATTTTAAAAAAAATATCAAATACAGGTTCAATGCAATTAACCATAACGGGCTAAAGACAAAACCACCTACCTCAAAACTTACGCCACACATGCCAAAAAATGTTTCCACCCATAATAAGAACACAACAATGAAAAAGGAGGACCTATAATAATTAAAACAATCTTATAAAAGATTAAATGTGTCAAAAGTGAATCTGAATTAGAGGAAATAACACATACCTCAAGAATGCACACCCATCATACCATATCCAATAATGGAAAATACCATAAAATGTTATCACACAACATATCTAGAGAGAAACAAGTTTAGACATGTAATAACCCAAATCTTCATTTCTGGTATAGATCATTATATTGTGTTTTTTTGATGAAAAAGAATGAAATGGGGTATTTTTAGGTACATGCCATATAATTATGAGTCAACTTTGTGTACCTGGGTACCACATATAGTTGTGTACTGCATGTGTAACAACTGAGTACATGGTCATTTCAGTGACCTGATAGGCCACTTATGGTAGGGTCTACTTGAGGCTACTACAAGGTGTGTAACATTAATGGGCACGTCATGTAGTTTTCTTTTAATTTGATAAATCAGATTAGGGTCACATATAATATTTGGATACATCTTCTTCTCCCCTTGGATCATACATGAGTGGTACAAAACGACCAAGGAACTTTGAACCCCTCTTTATTTTCCGTTCGACGACTGATTGAGATGTCATCGTGTGCATTGGAAACCCACCGGTGAGTTTTCAATTAATCTAAAGCCTTTATTCCTAATTCATCATCTCTCATGAGTTATTAATGGTGGAAATTGTTTTAACGTTTTATAGATAGACACCATTATAGGAAAATTCAAGGACTCACATTCCAGATTATTGATCGTACGACATCAAGGTAGGCGTTTTGGGCCATTCATTATTCTTCTTTGGATTATATATGCTTAAACTGGAAGATACCAATGTTGGGGTATTGTGGGTTTTGTAATTAAACCCTGTTTATTTCCTGTTATGGTTTGATTAATTGATAAAGTGTTGTTGATTATATGTGATCTTAAGTAACTTGTTACGACACACCCCATGGGTGTGTTTCCCTTGTTTGATTGATTATGACCATTTGGTCTAGAATTCCCATTAATAATGACTTATATTCCATGACTTCTATTGTAGGATAGAGATACTTATTTCTTGAGATTTATTTGATATGCACTGTGGATGTATGAAAACTAGGAATTTGACTCAGAGAGTTTCCTCATGTAGAAGAATTTATGTATGAATTTTTATTATGTTATAACAGAGGGGTTAGATGATGAGAGATACCCATAGAATTATTATTAAATAAATTTTTGTTATTTTAAAAAAGGGGTATTGACTGTGAGATATTCTAGGTGGTCATTTATAATTTAATGACTTTATGTTGACCAAGGGGTATTGACTGTGTGAGCGTCCCTGGTGGTCATTTTTAAATGAATAGTGCCATGCTAGATAAGAGGTGTTAAACCGTGAGAGATTCTGAGTGGGTCATTATTAAATTAATTGTTTTTATGTTATGTTAGGGGTATTAGACTATGAGAACATTCCCAAAAGGGTAGTTATATAAATAATTGAATGATGGTGATGACTTTACCAAGCCAAATCACAATCTTGGACTCAGTCTTACTTTATTGTTTAGATGGTCTTATGAGATTTGTGTTGTTACTATTACATAATGGATATTGAGCATAGGCTATATCCAATGATTTACATGATTTAATGGATGAATAATGTATGCTAAATGAATTTTATTGAAAAGTGTATGATGGATTACTTTTGAGTACTTCAATGTTTATTATTTCATTTTTTTCATATTAAAGGCTATATAGATTCACTTAGAGTTAGGCATAGATATTTTGGTATTTTCCTATAGAGATTCATCTCACACCCAATTTAGGTCATGTTTTTGGTCCCAAATATATTATATGGTTGCAGGTATAGATAAGGGAAAGCACCCTTATTCATCATTCACTTGTTTCCATTGGAGCTGGAGAGCTTGGGACCATGATGAGGCTTATGATACTGTTTATAATGACCCATACATTACATACTTCAAAATTGAAGCATACTTATTACAACATATAACAAAACCCACGAAAGGACTGTATAGGTATAGTGTCTTTAGAAACTGGGGAACATAAACAACTGGTTCATAAAGCATCAACTTTGCCTCCCACTTATTTCATCATATCTAGAGTCCCTTTTTGTCATATCCTACGTAATAACCTTCTTCCTGACCTGGGGAAAGAAGACATACAAAAGGGTGAGCTCAAATTCTACGTAAGGGTAAACAAAAGAAATATCAATCACATCGTATACATAAACACATAACTTTTGGAAATCTTAACCTGCAAAAGAGATCATAATTTCATAACAGGGGATAAATCATGGCAGTGAAATGTAATCACAATAATCATAACTTAAAACATGAAACTTTGTGGAATACACACATAATCATAGAGAATCATTTATTATTAGTCAAGGCTCATTGCCAAGACTATCTTAGTTGACAAAGTCCCCTTCTGAACCGAGTTCACTCCTCGTTTCAGTCCTGTTTCACTGAACCGGTATAACCTATCGTTCCAGCCATGTCTATCTCATGAGATATAAAATCTTTACCCAATTCATTAGAGGGAGATATAGGTCCCACCCATATCATAATGATACCATTCTTATGTGTGCCACAAAATCATAAACCATACATCATAGCATAACCCATGTAATAAAAATGGGATTCCTAAACAACATGACATCATAAAACAATTCATATAAGATAAACGAATTCATAAAAATATTTCCATCAAAACATAATAAAATCCATGTAATAATAGGGATAGAAATAGAACCCTATATTATCTTATATGGAAAATAATTTTGATAAAACTCTGGAACTCCATTCTTGAGGAAAATATCCTTTCTACTTCAAAAACATTTTCCTTTATTAACATGTCTTAAAATTTTAAACTAAAAAAAGTTGATTAAAAATAAACTTGAAAACTTGTAAAGGAAGCTTCTTGGAAATAATGTTTTAAAAATCCACTCATGCCGTATAAGTTAAAAAAACATTCTTCTCGTACTTTTGTCGGAAAAGTCAAAAAGTACCTCGTACGAAAAACTACAAAAGATTCCTTTCATATCTTTTACTAAAAACTCACCGAAAGGTAAATTTATATTTAAAGAGTTGTAGGTGGATGGAAATAATATTAAATATTGAGTAAACATGGATGTGGATGATAAAATACACCCCAGTAAATGCCAAAGTATAAACAATCTCGGATAAAAATGAGATTGTGATATTTCCCTTACCATAGGTCCGACTTGCTTTGTAAGTGTCCGAACCTCCTGTACAATGATTTAAATAATGTTATTGACTTATTCCAGAATCATACTTATTTTTATGATATCATATATGGTCATATTCTTAGCTTCTTAGTAGTAATATTTCATTGCTACTTGTTATTCGGGTGTTTATAACTTTTTGTTCTTATGCTTGTTTTGTAGAATAAATTCTTATTCTTATCTTTAGGCTATAGATACCTCATTTCCAGAATGGTATTAGTTTAATATATATCATATTCATTCATTCAATTAATTTATATAATCATTATGAAATGAAGATCATGTAGAACGAGTCGCATCACATCGTGGAGACGGTATTCCGTACGTACGCACGAGTGATGATATCGTTCCAATGATCGTGGAATTGTATTGGAGTATATTTATACTATTTCAGAATCAATATCACTTTATAATAGTCATATATAGTCATTATTTACACCATTATACCCATCCATGTAAGGTGGTGGTGGAAAATAGATTACACCACGGCGTGGAGATGGTATTTTGTACGTACGCACGCGCGGTGATTTCTTTTTCCGTAGGATGGATAGATGGTGAAATAGGGTTGTTTAATACTTATAATAACATATCAGTATATGAGTGATACTGATTTTATTACTTCATAATGAAACAACTAAAGAAGAAGAAGTGGAAGAAGAAATAAAGATGAAAGAATCGGTAACAAACATTACCTCTTCTTTGAAGTTCTTCTTTGAGACCTTCTTTTAGGGTACTAAAATTGGTCTTTGAAGAATACCAGGACCTATAGGATGTCTCTAGGGAAGTTGAGAGGAGAATGTGGCAGGGTTTGGCTGAGCCTGAAGGCTCAAAGTGGTGTGAGGAAGAGAGGGAGGAGGTGCCCTTTTATAAGGGAGGAGAGGGGCACCTTTGGAATAACTAAAAATATTATTTTATTATAAAGTCAAGTTGTGTTTTAAATAGCTCCAAATTGATCTATTTAGATTATAAGGTGGGGGTGGGTCGAAATCCTCTCATAAAATAGAATTTAGACATGTTTAGGTTCCTATTTTAACCTTATCATTAAGATTTAACATTAAGTTAAATAATTTTACTTTTACCATGTCTTCCCATGTCTTCTTGTGTTCTTATACTATAAGGTTAATAAACTTACTATAAGCAGCAAAACGAACACCAAGTTGTTTATTATTAATATATATAACCATATCTAAGTCATTTTTCCGAACCTTAGATTTTTAGGAATAAAATAAAATTACCAATATAATATTTATTTTAAAAACTATTTTATGTCAATTTTGACACTATTTAGTAATTGATTTTTGTGAAAATCATAACAGAATTATTAGTTATAAACAAGTTAATTAAATCAATAATAACATGTCATAGTAACCTAGAAAATCTTTGGGAATCATAAAAAGTCTCAAATTTCATTTATTTTGGTGTTTATAACATCAATTATGTCAATATTTCATTAATAAGATAATTACTGCATCATCATTGTGTAATAAATAAATTAAATTATTTAATGTCTAAAAATTACAAATAAAATACCATTATGTAGGAAATCTTTGTATCTTTCTAAATAATATTTATAGTCGAATTTATCTTATGTATAACCAAATATTAAAAATTATTTACTTATTAAACTTTGATTTTAACTATTTTAACCCTTCTTTAAATAAATTAATAATAAATGTCCTAATCTAATCCAACTGGGTCTAAATGGTCGTATTTTATTCCTAATTTTGTTTTTGGTCTAATTACACTTATCCAATAGAATTAGGACACGTGTTAGGGTAATAATAATATCATCTTTACCCTTAATTACCTTATTAACTTTTAACCGTGGTAAAAAAAAGTAAAAAGTTACTATTCACCAAAAAATTATTTTCATCTCATTGAACCACATTTTACTTACTGACATCAACCGTGTCTCTTGGAGTTTTTAAATTCCACTCATAGAAGCGGTAAAATTCAGTTTTATGAAAAATTCAGTTTTTTTAACTACGACTTAGTGGTTTCACTATTCATCAAAAATTGTAAGTTTTCAGAAAAATACCAAAATTTCACCCTAGGATAATTTCGATATTCCGAATCCAAAAATGAAGACCATTTTGAAAAATAAAATTTATAAAATTTCAAAAAGTGGTTATTACTATTCATAACGGCTAGTTTTAATAATATTTTAATAGAATATCGTTGTTTAGTGAAACTCGATATTGCGTACGATGCAAGCTATCGAGGAAGGTCGCGATTTCGTGTAAAGCAAGCCAAGAAAGTGTTGTGTAGAATAAGATTCCTTTTCTAATTTATATAACATAAAAGTCTCGGGTGTTACATTCTACCCCCTTAAAATGAATTTCGCCCTCAAAATTCGTCACTTTGTAACAAACAGATGAGGATACCTCTCCCTCATCATATCCTCAGGATCCCATGTAGCTTCTTCTAATTGGTGGTTCCTCCATAAAACATTCACCAATCAGGTGGTCTTGTTTCGTAGGGCTTTTTCGCTACGATCCAGAATCTCTATCTATTGTTCTTCATAAGAAAGATCTTGCTCCAGCGGTACAACTTCTGAGCTGAGTACATGTGAAGGATCAGGTATGTAATTTTTCAGGAGAGATACATGGAACACATCGTGAACTTGAGAGAGATTCGGTGGAAGCGCCAATCGGTAAACTACCTTCCCAACACGATCCAGTATTTCGAAAGGACCGATATATCTAGGGCTCAACTTCCCCTTCTTTCCAAATCTCATAACCCTCTTCCAGGGAGATATTCTTAAGAACACTTTATCACCCACTTCAAACTCTAGGACTTTTCTTCGGTTGTCGACAAAACTTTTCTGTCAACTCTGAGCTGCCCTTATGTGTTGTTGAATAGATCTGACCTTTTCTACCATTTCATCAACGAGATCAGGTCCTAATAGCTTTCTTTCCCCAACTTCATCCCAGCAAGTTGGAGTCCTACATTTCTTTCTATAGAGAGCTTCATAAGGAGCCATCTGAATACTGGAGTGAATGCTATTATTATAAGAAAATTCTACCAAATGTAGGTGTTGATCCCAAACTCCTTTAAAATCCATAGAGAAAGCTCTCAACATATCTTCTAGGGTTTGAATTGTTCTCTCAGACTGACCGTCTGTCTGAGGATGATAAGCAGTGCTGAAACTCAACTCTGTATCCAGAGTATGCTGAAGACATCGCAAGAACTTCGAGGTAAATCTCGGATCCCGATCAGATATAATAAAAAGTGGTACTCCATGCAATATTACCACTTCCTTTACATATATCATGGAAATCTGATCTAGAGAGAAATCCTCTCTAATAGCAATGAAGTGTGCAGACTTTGTAAGACGATCAACTATGACCCAGATAGCATTATTGCCTTTGGATGTTTTAGGAAGTCCTCTGACAAAGTCCATAGTGATGTATTCCCATTTCCATTCGGGTATGGGTAATGGTTGTAACATCCCCTTAGACTTATGTCTCTCAGCTTTAACTTGTTGACAAACCAAGCATCGAGAGACATATTCAGCAACATCTCTTTTCATGCCATCCCACCAGAAGTACTCTTTAAGGTCCCTATACATCTTCGTGCTTCCAGGATGAATAGAGAATGAAGAACTATGAGCCTCATCCAGTATCACCTTCTTTAATTCGGGGATGGGAGGAACACAAACCCGATTCCTTAACTTTATTATCCCATCACAATCAAGGTTGAATTCAGGAATATTTCTCACCTTCTTTTGTAACTCGACATCTTCTTTCGGTGCCTCTTTAATCTTCACATTTATAGATGGTTGAACATTCATTTACGAAAGATAAAATTTTTCCCCTACCATTATAATTCCAAGATCCATCTTTTGTAAATCCATAAATATTGGATCTTTTGTGATCCTCATCATGGATAAACTAGCACGGTCTTGTCGACTTAATGCATCTGCCACCTTTTTTGCTTTCCCAGGGTGGTAATGGATTGAGCAGTCATAATCCTTAATAAGCTCCAACCATCTTCTTTGACGCATATTCCGTTCCTTTTGTGTGAAAATATACTTTAATCTTTTATGATCAGTATAAATATCACACCTTTCACTATAAAGGTAATGCCTCCAAATCTTTAATGCAAAGATTACCGCAGCTAACTCCAAATCATGTGTTGGGTAATTTGGCTCATGGATTTTCAACTGTCGTGAGGCATAAGCTATCACCATATCATTTTTCATAAGAACACACCCCAATCCCTTCTTGGATGCATCACTGTAGATCAAAAACCTTTCTCCACTACAAGGCAGTGTGAGCACATGTGCACTGGATAACCTTCTTTTCAACTCCTTGAAATTCTCTTCACATTCCTCCGTCCAGACAAACTTAACTGCTTTCCGAGTCAACTTGGTGAGTGGATTAGATAATCGTGAAAAAACTTTTACAAAAGTCGATAATATCCAGCCAAACCAAGAAAACATTGGATCTCAGTTACTGTTGTTGGTCTCGACCATCATTCGATAACCTCTGTTTTGGCTGGATCCACAGATATCCCCTCTTTTGAGATTATGTGACCCAAAAATGCAACTTTTTGAAGCCAAAATTCACACTTGGTAAATTTGTCATAAATCTTATCCTTTCTCAGGGTCTTCAATATAATTCTCACGTGATATTCATCATCTTCCTTGCTCTTTGAATAGACAAGAATATTGCCTATAAAAACTACCACAAATTGATCAAGATAGTCTCTAAAGACTCTATTCATTAGATCCATAAAGATAGCAGGGGCATTAGTAAGACCAAATGGCATCACTATAAATTCATAGTGTCCATACCTTGTACGGAAATCCGTCTTTGGTATATCCTCCCTTTGGAACCTTAATTGATGATACGCTGAACGAAGATCAATCTTGGAAAAGTATTGAGCTCCACTTAGTTGGTCAAATAAGTCATCAATGCGTGGGAGAGGATATTTGTTCTTGATAGTGATCTTGTTAAGTTCTCGATAATCAATGCAGAGTCTCATTGATCCATCTTTCTTCTTAACAAATAGAACAGGTGCTCCCCAAGGTGACGCACTAGGGCGTATGAATCCCTTATCAAGATTCTCTTGGATTTGCTTCTTCAATTCCTACAAATCAATTGGGGCCATTCTATAAGGTGTCTTTGAAATAGGCAAAGCACCCGGAATGACTTCTATTGAAAACTCAACTTCACGATTTGGTGTAAGACCCGGTAATTCCTCTGGAAATACATCATTAAACTCCCATACAATAGGCATATTCTTAATCATGAGTTTCTCACCAACCATTTGAGATAAATAACCTTCATTTAGTGGAATCAAGACCCATAAGATGAAAGAAATTTCCACTGGAAGGTTATGTTCATCCTTGCATTGATAGACGATCATAGATTGATCTGGAATATGAAATGTGACTTCCCTTCTTTGGAAATTGATATGAGCTCCGTATAAAGAAAGCCAATCCGTGCCAAGAATCACATCTAATTCCATTAAAGGAAGGATCACAAGATTTGCAGGAAGCACTTTCCCACAAACGTCAATTAGAGAAGAATTATAAACTTTTGATGCGATTGATGTGCCATTAGGTGTTGTCACAGCTAACTCAACATCTAATTGTTGAGGTAATACGTTGATACCCTTAGAAAATTCTTCAGAAATAAAAGAGTGGGTGGATCCAAAATCAAATAAAACATTTGATACTTTAGAGTGGATGGTAAGTGTACCTTTCACCACTTCGTTATCATACTCCACATCGGTGATAGAAATTGCATGTGACTTTCCTTTGTCTTTAGCCTTAAGAGTTTTTTGATGTCGACCATCATCATCAACCCTTGGATTTGGGCATTGATTGGCATAATGCCCCATATCCTTGCACTTGAAACATTGAAGTGTAGTAGGTTCATTCTGTGTATCCCTTCCTTTTTTTGCATCATTTGATATCTTCTTCCCATCATCGTGGCATTCAAATTCCCGATGACCTTCCTTTACACATTTGAAACAATTACTTGTCCCTTTAAGAAAACTCCCTCCATGTTTCTTTCCACACTTTGAGCATAAGGGAAAGATTATCTTCTTTTCAGCGTGCCCTTTAGATTTTCCTTTGAATTCCATTTTCCTCTTCTTATCAAGCCCATATGACTGATGGGTTAATCCAATCTCCATCTCGACTTTGAGAGCACATCGAACGATTTCCTCGTAGCTATTGAAGTCCCTTATGGATAACGCCCTTCGAAGACATGGTTTTAAGCCACTAAAGAATCGATCGATCTTACTCTCAGGTTGGATAATAATACCAGAAGCGTACCTTGCAAGTCTTATAAAATTTTCTTCATAGGTACCAATAGATTCATCATCCCTTTGCATTAGTTCAAGAAACTCTTTCTCCATCTTTGTTCGGAGAATACGAGGGAAGTACTTATTGAAAAATAAGTTCTTGAACTTGTCCCATTCCATGGACTCAATTTCATCCCTTTGCCTCGTATTCTTAATAAGATTCCACCATTGATCAACATCTCCTTCCAAACGATACACTGCTAGGATGACTTTATCATCTTCAGAACATTGAAGAACTAAAAATATATTTTCAGTAGTACTAATCCATTGTTCAGCAACTAATGGATCAGTATACCCACTGAAATAAGGGGGGCGCTGCCTCATGAAGGATTCAACAGAATGTTGCTCCTTCCTTTTCTCATTTGGAAGTCCTGCATGATTCATAGCTTGAGAAAGTTGTGTGAGCCTGGCTACAAGATTTTTCATTCCAACTCCCAAATCGTTTGGTTGCTCAGGGGGACAATCATTGAATTGCCCATCGCATTCCGCATTAACACGGTTCCTTCGGGTTCCAGCCATTGACTAAAACCAAGAAGAATAGTGTGAGCAACACTAATTATAATAGGAAAACCACATACTCATGAATAAAATTTCACACTTAAGGTCTTATACTAGGTTATTCATGGCCATTTCTAAAACACTAATATTGTGTTCTATGCTTAGACTTATCCTTAGGGTTCTTACTAAGGCTTTCACATCCTAGTTTCCAAAGGTTGAATATACCTTTCCTCTGATACCTACTATAACGTCCCATACTTTACATACTTCAAAATTGAAGCATACTTATTACAATATATAACAAAAACCACGAAAGGACCGTATAGGTATAGTGTCTTTAGAAACTGGGAAACATAAACAACTGGTTCATAAAGCATCAACTTTTCCTCCAACTTATTTCATCATATCTAGAGTCCCTTTTTGGAATATCCTACTTAATAACCTTATTCCTGACCTGTGGAAAGAAAACATACAAAAGGGTGAGCTCAAATGCTCAGTAAGGGTAAACAAAAGAAATATCAATCACATCGTATACACAAGCACATAACTTTTGGAAATCTTAACCTGCAAAAGAGATCATAATTTCATAACATGGGATAAATCATGGCAGTGAAATATAATCACAATAATCATAACATAAAACATGAAACTTTGTGTCATACACACATAATAATAGATAATCATTTCTTATTAGTCAAGGCTTATTGCCAAGACTATCTTAGTGGACAAAGTCCGTTTCTGAACCGAGTTCACTCCTCGTTTCAGTCCTGTTTCACTGAACGGGTATAACCTACCGTTCCAGCCATGTCTATCTCATTAGATATAAAATCTTTACCCAATTCATTGGTGGGAGATATAGGTACCACCCATATCATAATGATACCATTATTATGTGTTCCAAAAAATCATAAACCATACATCATAGCATAACCCATGTAATAAAAATGGGATTCTTAAACAACATGACATCATAAAACAATTCATATAAGATAAAGGAATTCATAAAAATATTTCCATCAAAACATAATAAAATCCATGTAATAATAGGGATAGAAATAGAACCCTATATTATCTTAGATGGAAAATAATTTTGATAAAACTCTTGAACTCCATTCTTGAGGAAAATATCCTTTCTACTTCAAAAACATTTTCCTTTCTTAACTTGTCTTACAATTTTAAACTAAAATAAGTTGATTAAAAATAAAATTTAAAACATTTAAAGGAAGCTTCTTGGAAATAATGTTTTAGAAATCCATTCATGCCGTTAAAGTTAAAAAAACTTTCTTCTCGTACTTTTGTCGGAAAATTAAAAAAGTACCTCGTACGAAAAACGACAAAAGATTCCTTTAATATATTTTACTAAAAACTCACAGAAGGGTAAATTTAGATTTAAAAAATTTTAGGTGGATGGAAATAATATTACATATTTAGGAATCATCGATGTGGATGATAAAATACACCCCAGTAAATGCCAAAGTATAAACAATCTCAGATAAAAATGAGATTGTGATATTTCCCTTACCTTAGGTCCGACTTGCATTGTAAGTGTCCGAACCTCCTGTATAATGATTTAAATCATGTTTTTGACTTATTCCAGAATCATACTTATTTTTATGATATCATATATCATCATATTCTTAGCTTCTTAGTAGTAATATTTCATTCCTACTTGTTATTCGGGTGTTTATAACTTTTTGTTCTTATGCGTGTTTTGTCGAATAAATTCTTATTCTTCTCTTTAGGTTATAGATACCTCATTTCCAGAATTTTATTAGTGTAATATATATAATATTCATTCATTCAATTAATTTATATAATCATTATGAAATGAAGATCATGTAGAACGAGTCGCATCACATCGTGGAGACGGTATTCCGTACGTACGCACGAGTGATGATATCATTCATATGATCGTGGAATAGTATTGGAGTATATTTATACTTTTTAAGAATCAATATCACTTTATAATAGTCATATATAGTCATTACTTCCACCTTTATACCCATCCATGTAAGGTGGTGGTGGAAAATAGATTACACCACGGCGTGGAGACGGTATTCTGTACGTACGCACGTGCGTTGATTTCTTTTTTCCATAGGATGGATAGATGGTGAAATAGGGTTGTTTAATAATTATAATAACATATCAGTATTTGAGTGATACTGATGTTATTACTTCATAATGAAACAACTAAAGAAGAAGAAGTGGAAGAAGAAATAAAGATGAAAGAATCGGTAACGGACATTACCTCTTCTTTGAAGTGCTTCTTTGAGACCTTCTTTTAGGGCACTAAAATTGGTCTCTGAAGAATACCAGGACCTCTAGGATGTCACTAGGGAAGTGGAGAGGAGAATGTGGCAGGGGTTGGCCGATATTGAAGGCTCAAATTGGTGTGAGGAAGAGAGGGAGGAGGTGCTCTTTTATAAGGGAGGAGAGGGGCACCTTTGGAATAACTAAAAATATTATTTTATTATAAAGTCAAGTTCGGTTTTAAATAGCTCCATATTGATTTATTTAGATGCTAAGGTGGGGATGGTTCGAAATCCTCTCATCCAATATAATTTAGACAAGTTTTGGTTCCTATTTTAACCTTATCATTTAGATTTTACATTAAGTTAAATAATTTTACTTTTACCATGTCTTCTGGTGTTCTTATACTATAAGGTTAATAAACTTACTATAAGCTGCCAAAAGAACCCCAAGTTGTTTATTATTAATATATATAACCTTATCTAAGTCATTTGGCCGAGCCTTAGAATTTTAGGAATAAAATAACAATTACCAATATAATATTTGTTTTAAAAACTATTTCATGTCAATTTTGACACTATTTAGTAATTGATTTTTTTGAAAATCATAAAAGAATTATTAGTTCAAACCAAGTTAATTAAATCTATAATAACATGTCATATGAACCTATAAAATTAGTGGGATTCATAAAAAGTCTCAAATTGCATTTATTTTGGTGTTTATAACATCAATTATGTCAATATTGCATTAATAAGATAATTACTGCATCATCATTGTGTCATAAATAAATTAAATTATTTAATGTCTAAAAATTACAAATAAAACAACATTATATAGGAAATCGTTTTAGCTTTCTAATGAATATTTATAGTCGAATTTATCTAATGAATAACCCAATATTAAAAATTACTGACTTATTAAACTTTGATTTTAACTATTTTAACCCTTCTTTAAATAAATTAATAATACATGTCCTAATCTAATACAAGTGGGCCTAAATGGTCATATTTTATTCCTAAGTTTGTTTTTGGTCGAATTACACTTATCCAATAGAATCAGGACATGTTTTAGGGTAATAATAATATCATCTTTACCCTTAATTACCTTATTTACTTTTAACCGTGGTAATAAAAAGTAAAAAGTTACTATTCACCAAAAAATTATTTTCATCTCATTGAACCACATTTTACTTACTGACATCAACCGTGTCTCTCGGATTTTTGATATTCCACTCACAGAAGCGGTAAAATTAAGTTTTATGAAAAATTCAGTTTTTTTAACTACCACTTAGTGGTTTCACTATTCATCAAAAATTGAAAGTTTTCAGAAAAATACCAAAATTTCACCCTAGGCTAATTTCGATATTCCGAATCCAAAAATGAAGTTCATTTTGAAAAATAAAATTTATAAAATTTTAAAAAGTGGTTATTACTATTCATAACGGCTAGTTTTAATAATATTTTAATAGCATATCATTGTTTAGTGAAACTCGGTATTGCGTACGACGCAAGCTATCGAGGAAGGTCGCGATTTCGTGTAAAGAAAGCCAATCAAGTATTGTGTAGAAAAAGATTCCTTTACTGATTTATATAACATAAAAGTATCGGGTGTTACACTGTTGGAGATTAATTTTTTTCTATAAATTAGTTTATGTATTGTAATTAAATCAGTGAACATTTTTTGCTACTTTCCTAGACCCATGTGACCTGCATCATTTATATATTCTCGAGTTGTTTTTTTACTATCAGTCTTTGGCTATTTACTACTATTTTATGGTATTACTACTTCCCATATTCTTTACCATTTTCCATTAAATTTTTATACTATACCAATGAGGGTATATATTCTCCATTATCACACCATGGACCTCACTTCTAGTCATCAGTCTTTGGAATTTGGAGAAATGTTCTTGTGGTTATGTGAGCAACCGGGTTTGGGGACCTTTGGGTGGCACCCAAATCAGGGATGTTACAAAGCGATATCAGAGCAGATTTCTTTTCTTCATTGCATTACTATTTAGAGTCAATTGATTGGTATTTGATGAAATATGTAGTTGGTAATAATCTATTATTAGGAGAAGGTAACTCATGTACATGGAAGATACATGTTACCATGAATATTGAAATTTTTATGGTTTTTCAATTGTTACAATTGATATGCTTTCACCATTGGGCAATTCAATTATTTTTTACTACTATGATTTATATCATTAAGGTTATATTTTTCTTTCAACCTGATGAGATGAGGGAGTTCCATATTATTCATTATATAGGTATTTTCTATAGATCACATGCCATCCATTCTTATCATTCCATTTATAGTGAATTACTGATTGCATGCTGTTGTGACAGATGGTGTACTAGATATTCATTCTATTGTGATATATTCCATGATTCTAGACACTCTGTTGGGGATTAGGATGGCTACTGTATGTCTGTGAAAGGAGTTCCCTCTTGAGGTTTGTGGGTGTATCTTATTATGGGACCTATATGTCTTAGAGATGCTAGGATTCTATTTCATTCTTAGAATGGACTGGTTTTTCTCTTTCTAGGAATTTGTTGACAACAATCACCGCAATGTGAGTTTCACATCACCAGAGGGTGGGTCTTTTATACACATGGGTGAATGGGATGTACAGGCGAGCAAAGCTTGACCCAAACTTCATGGGTTCAAAGGAATTACATCCCAGAATGCTATTTTATATTTGGATGAATATGGGACTTCACAGATGGAATTTCCTCTAGTGGTGGATCATTTTAGAGATTTCTTCCTAGGAGAATTCTCAGGTTTACCTCTAAATAGAGAGGTATATTTCTCTTTGGAGCTTATTCTAGGAGCAGTATCGATGTCCATTCCTCCTTATATGATGGCTACACTATAGTTATAGGATATCAAGAAGAAGTTAAATGAGTTTTAGGAAAAGGGTTTCATATGACCCAATACTTATTCTTGGAGTTATCCTGTCCATTTTTTCAATGATGGTGGATAGTACCCTTATTCTTTTTGTGGATTATCTGAAGCTAAACCAGTTGACGATCAAGAAATGATATCCCTTGCTGGGGATTGATGATCACTTTGATCAACTTTGAGGATCCCATGCGTTCTTAATGATTTACATGAGATCTGGTTATCATCAGTTGCACATTCGAACATTATATATTCCACTTACTTCCTTTTAGAGTATGTATTTTCTATACGAGTATTTGGTTATTGAATTCAGTATCATGAATTCATAGCATGCTTTCATGGCACTGATGAACCGAGTGTTCCATTCTTACATAGATTCTTTTGTGGTAGTATTCATGGATGATATGTTTGTATACCCTCAAAATCGGCATGACCATGCCAACCAATTTGAGATCATATTTAGTACACTAAGAGAGCATCAGTTTTACACTAGTCTCTCAAAATTCTACTTTTGGAGGGACCATATTCACTTCTTGGGTCATGAAATCTCAGAGACATGAGTATCTATAAGGACCCATCCTTAAACAATATATTATCTTGAATTATGTCAAGAATTCACATTGAGGATATTTTTAGTTTTAGAGTTTTATAGAATTATGACATAACTATAACATATCAACTTGAATATTACTAACTAGACACGTCTACTATAACTGATTTTTCACAAAAATAAAACTCCTTAAATAACACTAGAATTGTTTTCTTGATATCAATCTTATTTAATACTTACATTCTATTACCATTCCTTATAACCTGTGAAAAACATTTCGAAAACATGGGATGAGCATAAAAATCTCAGTAAGGTTTATACAATAGAGAATGAAAACATTAACCCATCAATAAATCCAAATCAATCAAACCATTATTTTTAATCATTACATACCTTCTAAAATCATAATATTTATGAATAACACATATTAATCATAAATCATAAAGGTAAATTGAGGCATCCATATCATACTTACATTGTATCTATCACAGCTAAAGAGGAAATCACATTTTGAATACCCATCATAGTATATAACCCTTATCTCTTAAGAGAGACATTCACGTTTACCTCTGTCATATTATCCAATTACTTGGAGAGCGATCTCGGGCTCACCCGCCCTAGGTTTATCACAAAACCACCCGTATATATAAACAATGCCCAATAACCATAACATATTCATAACACATAATACTTTCATAACATAAATACAACATTTCAACATTCCAATCATAAAATATCAAATCAATATATTGAAATAAACAAATCTTTATCAAATCATTTTCAAAACCATTTAAAACATTTAATAAAGTGATTTTTGAATCAAATTATCCCATACACCTTTGATGATTTTAAATTAATTATCATTTAAAAAAATTAATGACCATATGAATAAATCCTAAAAACCATTTTTAAATCATGGAAATTAATGAAAAATATTTTTAAGAATAAATATTTTAAATATTTAAAATGATATTTTAGTTAATGAATTTTTAACAAAATTAGAGATGTTGGAATAAAAATAATTAAGGAATACTATTTAATAAGATCTTTATAATATCATGTGAATAAATGTATTCAGGATATAATATGCCAAAGGACACTATATAAACCACATAAGATTGAGTTGGTGCATAACAACAATGGAGTCTCAAAGGAATGTAAATTGAGATGAAATCCCTTATAAAAATTGTACCATTAGATTAATGATAAATCAATTGCATTATAATGTGTGATAATTAAGAATACACTAAATATAAGTGGATGTTAAGTATGAAAAAATCAGAGGTTATTCAAAAATATTCATAGCACTAAATAATCAACAAGTATATGTTTAACCCAAAGAATTGAAATTGGGTGAAGAATTTCCATTACAAAAATTTGATAGCCTAAGAGCGTCACATTAAAAATCAGAAACTAAATTGATGATGGAGAAAATGGAATCTCATCACATGGATATAAAATTCACATAAATAAAGATATATAAAAACATATCCCAACATAAGAAGATGTAAATTAAAAGGCATAACAAAAAAGAAGTCATTTAAAAAGGGGAGGGTGAAAGGGCCATTACCAATTTGGTAACTTATTAAACATACACTCCATGAAAGACGGATCATAAAATTAAGATTTAAATACCAATAAATATTTTAAATATTACACAATGAATGAAATATTGGGCAGTATATAAACCACACAAATGGAAATAGTGGCAATATAGCATGAATCTAACGGGAATAAAAATTGAGATGAAAACCCCTTACCACATTGTAATCAATCGAGTCGTATGACCAAAAGTTTAAAACCACCAAATTAATCATATAATACCTTGAATATGATGAGAATAATGATAATATATATCAAATTGTAGTACACAATACACATCATGCAATAAATAAGTGGTGAAGAATGGGAATCTCACAGAATTAAAAATGAGATAAGAAACCCCATACCACATTGTAATCAAAAAAGTTGTATGAAAAACGTTTATAAACCCTAATTGAATAACATAATAACATGAATATAAAGAGAATCAGGATAATATATAGAAAATGGCAGTACATAATACACCACATGAAATAAATAAGTGGTGATCATTGGAAATCTCATAGAATTAAAAGTGAGATAAGAAACCCCTTACCACATTGTAATCAATCGATTCGTATGAAAAAGAGTTAATAAAAACCAATTGAATAACAAAATACCTAGAATATAAAGAGAATTATGATAATATATATCAAATTTCAGTATCTAATACACCACATGCATTAAATAATGGCCAAAAATGGAAATATCACAGAATTGAAAGTGAGATAATAAATCCCTTACCCCGTGTCTGTCTTGACATGTTTATTCCTTGTTCTTCCTAAATAATAAACATAAATTTTACTTAATTAAGAACCTTTTTCAAGTTTATTATTATTTTTATATCACATATTACCATGTTATAAACATAATTCAATCATTTAACTTAATAATGGTCGTTTGGTCGATATTTGGCACTTGAGTCAAAATGAAAACCTTATAATTACAAATTGTCCATGTGGTCAAGAGTCCATTATCTCCAGAATGATATTCATGATTTATATATCTTATATATCATATATAATATATATATATATATATGTATTTATAATATCACAAAACATTTAGAGGTATAAAGTGAGATTCACCATTCAAGAAGACGGTAAGTCGTACGTACGCATGAACGCTACTTTCATTTCAATTTCATATTTAATAAAATGAAAATATAGAGATAAATAGGTATATTATAATTCCAGTATAATATAATATATAATTCCATTAATTCCATCCTTTATACATTCCACATATGGCATGAACGAGTTATATCACTTTAAGGGGGTGGTAGTCTGCACTTCCCCAAATGAAATTATCGCGTTTACCCATAATAGAAACTATAAAGGTATGATACAAATGAAAAAAATACAGAATCATAAAGAAAAAATAAACATAATATATTTCTCATATATAAATACAGTTCCATCATAGTGGCCACCATGAGAGGTGGTAGGAGATATTTGAACAATCATCGTTTCGTGATGTCGTAGTTCGTGATCCATAGAAACAATATGGTCTTTACACATTAGATAATGGTGTGTGTATATGTAGATAGAATACTTATCATAACAACATCCAAGTATATTGAGGATATTAGTGTTCTTATAAAAGAAAATAATAGAAAGATTTTATCGTTTGGAGAAGAAAAATAAATGCAAATAATTTACACGAAACTGTTACCATTAATTCGGGTAACTCCAATTGGTTTAAACCAAATGGACTTCTTGAAGTGACTTCTACCTATGGTAAGGCTTCTAAGTGGAAGAGATAGATCCTGGGAGATTATTTGGGTTGGTTTTGGATGATCAAATGGTCTTGAGAGGTGTGAGGAATGAGTTATATGTAAGGGCTTTTTATAAGGGGGGGGGGGCTCTTTAGGAAAGTGTGAAAATATTATTTTATAATATAATGATATTTAGTTTCTTAAAAATGAAAACTAATTAAATTCTAAGATACGATGACTAATTATCTAAATAAAATCATCCTATAAGAATTGAAAAATTTTGGAATTTTCTTAATATTTATATTCTTATTCATTTAACTCATTTATTAATGATTTAAATGCTACATCATTATTGTGTCATAAATAATTTAATTTATTTGACATCTAAAAATTATAAAAAAATACCATAATGTAGGGAATATTTTTAAATTTCAAATGAATATTTATTGTAAAAAATATGACTTATATAACCCCATGTAAAAATTAATTTAGAAAAATATTTTTATTTATATCAATTTTTCCTGTACATTTGGTTTATTAAAATAAAGTGTAATTATCACTCCCATGTGGCCCTGTGGGGTCCCAAAATCGACCCAAGGATGGTCATGGTCGAATTTGTATCAACCAATGGTATTAAAACACATTTTAAGGTAATTTTATATTGTTATTGTAATATTTTCTTACACTTATTTACTAGATTTACCCTTTAACCATGGTAAATAAAATATTTACTAAAATAAATATTCATAATGTCATAAAATTAAAGTTACCTATTTACAAAACATGGAACTCTTGATTCCAAATATGGAATCCATTTTTCCAATTTCACATCTCATAAGTATTAGATAACACTTTTAAACTAATTCCCACTGTCAAAATAAAATGCGTGTTTTTAAGAAATAATATCAACTAAATGATTGTCACTTGTTTATGTCCAATTTCCAAGTTAAATTAATTGCAATGACAAATATTGGATTAAATGGTAAAAATATAATATAATTACACTATAAAACCAATTAAATAGAAATTATATTGATATAAATTAATTATATAAAAATGCATTTTTTAATTAAAATACAGTATTTTTCAATATTCATTTAAAAATGAACTTTATCAGAAAAATACCAAAAATTTACCCAATGTAAATTTTTATGTCTCGATTCAAAAAAGAGTTTTATTTTTTCAAATAAGAGATATAAAAGTAACCAAAATAATATTTTAAGAGTTTTCTTCTTTAAAATACGGTAAATAGACCTTTCAATGAATATTAGAGTATTTGTGATTAAAATTGGATTATTTCACATTTTAAGCCTCTACCTTTTACTAGATAATTGTAAAAACATTTAACAAACAGTTATAATTATAAATTAGTTAGTTCTATTCATTCTCGCTAATAAAATGGATATGTGTTAACTATCTTTTAAAATAATAATATATTATTATTTTTCATTATGATTCAAAATTGTGTGCATCATAAGACATTGAAGAAATCCATTTTTGCAAGTCAAGTATGACCTTGAATATAAAATCCCCTCTAAAATTATTATTTAATTCAAAAATATTAGTAAATATGAAAATTTAATTTTCTTTATTTTCCTAGGATGATACATCCTTCCCCCTTTGAGAAATTGCATCCACGCAATTTTAAAATTGGGCTTGGAAACATCCTTAAATGTCCCACATTAGAAAAAGACTAAATAAAACTATCACTTTTAAAAAAATAATGATAATTACAATGGTCAATCGAGATAACCCATACGAGGATTCCAGGTAGGGAAACATGGATATGGAAGTTAAAACAAACTGTAATGTTCTGATGGAGAGTGATAGAAAACATGATTAGGAGAAATTTATCCACTATAAAATAAAAAGCATATGATGTGTTAAATGGTATTTGATTACCCAATAGGAAATGTAAACTAATAAAATTTTTTTCTATGTTTATTTTCATAATTTTTAGGAATTCATTTACTACATAGAATAAGAACATAATGAAATATACTTACCTTCATGTAGTGATACATCCTTTAATAAGTTTCTAGCAAAAACTAATATTTTCCCTAAACAATGAGCATTCAAAAATACATGGTCACATCAAAATCACAAAAATCGTCTTCTACAGAATCATATAATCCAAAAAATAAGTACTATATATTTCCCTTGTCTTTAGAAATCAACCAAAACAAAAAAAGTTAGTACAAGATCATATAATCCATCAAAAGTGCAATCCTTTATAAAAATAAATACTACTATAAATCTCCAAAATTCAACAAAAAGTGCACAAAGTTCATGATAGACCATTCAATACATAATTTTCCTATAAATTCATCAAAATAATCCAAACTAAGATTGAAACCCAAAAATTAGAAGGCTTTAATCTCATAGTCCTCCATAGTAAATATTAACATTATACCCCATAAACAAATACTACTCTTAAAGTCTCAAACTGAAGCATAATTTACTTAATCAATAATTTTCTATGATAGGTTAATCATTTCCATAAATAACCCAAATCTCTATATATCCACAATAAAAAAAGATATTCTTCCAAAATAAAATTTCAACCACTACTCCATAAATGTGTAACTATAATATTTTATTTTTCTTAAGCATACTATGATCCCAAAATAGAGAACATCTTCCCAAATCCCTTTTATCACATAATCCCCAAATCATTTTCTTATAATGAGGATATCATTTTGATAAAACATTATATCCCAAATCAACTTATTCTTGATCAATAAAATCATTTAACTAAAAATAATATATCATACAAACCGTGTACTTCACGTAGTCTAGTGGTAGGAGATAAATCACAATCAAACTTTGTTTTTGGGAATTATTCCCGTAGATTTGTTCGCAAAATGGGTTGTCACACGGTTTATGTGTTGTTTTCTTTTTTATAAAAATAAAAAATAACCCTACATTTTTTTAACCTTAATGGTTTCCTTATACCTCTCATTTTCATCCCAATTCACTATGATCTCGACATCTTAATTCTGGAATATTTATATATATTGTTTTTTTATTTCACACTATATGATACAATAAAATGATCCCTAAAATAAAGAACATTATACCATGATCATGTTGTCCATTTGGTTTAATCATCATGTTATTCAAGTTGGTAAAATGTCCATGAATTGGAAAATGATTTATAGATCCTTCAGAAATTTTTTTTTTCTTCATCCAAATACACCTTGTAAAACATTGGTCATATGGTTGTTCACAAAAAAACAGTTTTGGAAAATAATCATGTATGACATATAATTTCAAAACATCTAATAAAAAATGATTTCTATAAAATAGTCGGACCGAATTTGAGTTGGTAATTTTAATTAATGGTCCTTTTAAAATACCATAGGTTTGTGTTGAGAGAATATACTGTAAAAGAAAATATAAATTGGTTGTGAAAGGGTCTCCTTCTTCAGTACCTTTTTCAAAATCATAATATGATTTAAAATATTGTGATAAGGTAGAATATTTGAAAATGCATTGATAATATTTACCTTTCAAAAAAATATGAGAATATTGTGAAAATAGGATTTTTTAAAATATAACCCAAGATCGACGATGATAAAAGGGATAGTGGAGGTGTTTGATATCTCAAAAAAATGCTTCCAAGTGATTTTTATTCTAGGAAAAGATTCACAATCATCTGAACATGATTTTGCAATAATTATTGCACGCCTGTCATCAGGAAGAGAGAGGAATTTCGTGTGAGAACCTCCTCCATCCATTTGTAACTGACATTCCCTAATCTAAAAAAGATATAAAACAATGATTTAACTCAAATAATAGACATAGGGACTAACCATGTGTCTAACGAAAACTCATTATCTCTAAAGTTGTCTAAACTGACCTTTGATACCAACTATAAGGACTCGGCCTTAAACATTACATAATCTTGAATTATTTCAAAAATTCACATTGAGGATATTTTTAGGGTTATATATTTATATAATTAGGCCATAAATATTACATATCAAGTTGAATATTCCAATGTAGACACTTCTTCTATAACTGATTTTTCACAAAAATAAAACTCATTAAATAAAACAAGAGGTACTTTCTGGATATAAATATTCTTATATACTTCCTTTATATTAACATTCCATATAACCTTTGAAAAACATTCCAAAACATGGGATGAGAATAAAAAGCTCAGTAATGTTTATAAAACAATGAAAGGAAACATTAACCCATCAATAAAAACTTATCAATGAAAACATAATTTTCAATCATAACTTACCACCTGAAATCATAATATTTATGAATAACACATAGTAATCATAATTCATAACGTTAACTTAAGGCATCCATATCATAAATAAATTGAAGCTATAATAGCTATAGAGGGAGTTATATTTGGAATACCTGTCATAGTATATTCCATAAATCTCTTAGGTTAAACATTCACGTTTACCTTCGTCGTGTTACCCAATGCATTGAAGAGCTATATCGGGCTCACCTGCCCTAGTTTTATCATGGAAAGACCGGTATAAATAAACAATTACCAATAACCAAAAAATGTTCATAACAAATAACACAATAATAAAAGAAATATAATACTTCCACATTCTATCATAATATATCAAATCAAGATATTGAAATAAATAATGCTTTATCAAATCATTTTCAAAACCATTTAAAACCTTTAATAAATAGATTTTTCAATAAAAGTGTCTCATACAATTTTGAATCTTTTAAATGAATTGTCATTTGAAAACATTAATTTCCATATAATTAAATTCTCAAAAACATTTTGAAAACATGGAAATTAATGACAAATACTTGGATTAAAACATTTAAAAATATATTTTATCAAGACAATTCTTAACAAAATGAGAGACGATTTAATCCTATAATTGAGGAATAAAATTTAATAAAAACGTTATAATATCATGATAATATAGGAATTCATGATATAATATATCAATGGACAGTATATACACCACATAAGAGTGAATTTGTGCATAACAACTGTGAAGTCTCAATGGAATGTAAATTGAGACGAAATCCATTATTAAAACGGTATCCTTAGATTAAGGATAAATCAATTACATAATAATGTGTGAAAAATAAGAATAAACTCAATATAAGTGGATATTCAATGTGAAACAATCAAATGTTTTTCACACATATTCATTTCAATACATAATCAAGAAGTAGATGTTTAACCCAACAAATAGAAATTGGGAGAAGAAGTTCTCTTATAGAAATTGGACAGCCTAACAGTGTCGAATTAAAATTCAGAAAATGAATTGATGATAGATAAAAGGGTATATTATCATGTGGACATAAAAGTTATAGAAATAAGGTTATAGAAGAACATATCCCAACATAATAAGATATAAATTATAAGATATAACAAAAGGAAATCATTTAAAAAGAGGAGGGTGAAAGGTTCCATTACCGATTTGGTAACTGAAGAAACATACACCCCATGAAAGACAGATCATACAATGAAGATGAAAATACCCATAAATATAAATATATTACATAATGAATGAAATAATGGGAAATACATAAAACAAACTAAAGGAAATAGTGGAAATATATCATGAATCTCACGGAAATAAAAATTGAGATGAAAACCCCTTACGATGTAGTAATCAATCGATTCATGTGAAGAAAAGTTAATAACAACCTAATGAACCACATAAACCCAAGAATATAAAAAAATTAAGGATAATATATATCAAATGGATGTACAAAACACACCACATGCAAAAAATAATTGGCGAACAATGGAAATCTCATGGAATTAAAAGGGAGATAAGAAAACCCTTACCACATTATAATCAAACGAGTCGTATGAGAAAAATTTAATAAAAACCAATTGAATCACATAATACCATGAATATAAAGAGAATAAGGATAATATATTTAAAATTTTAGTACATAATACACCACATGCAATAAATAAGTGGCGAACAATGGAAATCTCACGGAATTAAAAGTGAGATAAGACACCCCTTACCACATTGTAATCAAACGAGTCGTATGAAAAAAAGTTAATAAACACCAAATTAATCACAAAACAACAGTGATATAAAGATAATAATGATAATATATATCAAATTGAAATACCCAATCCACCACATGCAATAAATATGTGGCGAATAATGGAAATCTCACATAATTAAAAGTGAGAAAAGAAATCCCTTACCTCGTGTTTGTCTTGACTTTTTTATTCCCTGTTCTTCCTAAATAATAGACATAAGTATATTTATACATTATTAAAACCATTTTTTATGTTTATTATTCCTTTTAAACAACTTATAACCATGTTATAAACATTATTCAGTCATTTTAGTTAATAATGGCCGTTTTGCCGATATTTGGTACTTGAGTCAAAATGAACACCTTATAATTACAAGTTGTCCATGTGGTCAAGAGTCCATTATATCCATAATTATATTCATGATTTAGATATCATATATATAAAATATATTTAGTATATATATGTATTTATAATATGACATAACATTTATAGGTAATAAATAAAATGCACTGTTCATGGAGACGATAAGATGTATGTATGCATGAATGCTACATTCATTTCACTTTCATAATTAATGTAATGAAAACATAGTTATACATAGGTATATAAAAATTCCAGTATAATATTATATATAATTTCATTAAATCCATCTATAATATATCCCATGTATGGCATGAACGAGTCATATCACTTTGAAGGGGCGGTAGTCCGCACTTCCTCAAATGAAATTATCCTGTTTACAAATAATGAAAACCATAAAGTTATGGCATAAATGAAAAAATATTGAATCATAAATAAAATATAAAAATAATATATATATATATATATATATCATATTTAAATACAGTTCGATCTAAATTTCCACCATGAGAGGCGGTATGAGATATTTGACCAATCACTATTTCGTGAGTCTATAGTTCGTTATCCACATAAATAGTATGTTCTTTAACAATTAAAATGAGTTGTGTGTAAGTGTAGTTCGTATCCATCTCATAAAAACATCATAATATATTTAGGATACTAGTTTTTTTATAAAAGAAATAAATAAAAAGAGTTTATGTGGTGGAGATGTAAAATAAATGAAAAAATGAAGAGAAACGGTTACCTTTAATTCAGGTAACTCCCTTTGGTTTGTATGAAAAAGATATATTGATGTGACTTATGTCTAAGGTAAGGCTACTAGGTGGAATAGAGGGATCATGAGAAATTATTAGGTATGGTTTTGGTCCAACCAACCGGCTTGATAGGTGTGAGGAATGATTTAGAAGTTTGTGCTTTTTATAAGGAGGAGAGCCTTTTTAGGAAAGTGTGAAAATATTATTTTTATATATATTGATATTTGGTTTCTAAATGTACAAAAATAATTATATTCTAATATAAGATGACTAATGGTAGAAATAAAATCATCCAATAAGAATTGTACTGGTGTTGGATATTGTTTTAATAATTATAATCTTATTTATTTAAATAATTTATTAATGAGGTAAATAATGCATCATTATTGTGTCATATATAATTTCATTTATATGATGTCTAAAAATTATAAATAAAATACCATGATTTATGAAATAGTTTTATCTTTATAATGATTATTTATAGTTGAAATGATGACTTATATAACCCCTTGTAAAAATCAACTTTACAATAAGATATTTGTTTATGTCATTTTTGTCTTTAATTTATGTTTTTTAAAATAAAGTGTCATTATCACTCCCACGTGGTCCCATGGGGTCCCAAAAATGACCAAAGTATCTCATGGTCAGATTTGTATCAATAAATATGATTATTACACCTGTTACTGTAATTTTACATTATTATACTAATATTTTTTACCCATATTTACAAGATTTTCCCTTTAACCATAGTAAATAAAATATATACTGAAATAAATATTTATAATGTCTAAAAATTAAAGTTATATATTTACAAAATTTTGACATTATGATTACAAATATGGAATTTATTTCTCAAAATTTAAATCACATAAGTGGTGGAAATTATTTTAAACTTAATTCCCACTGTCAAAATAAAATGCATGTTTTTAAGAAATAATATTTATCAATAGATTGACACTTGTTTATTTCCATTTTCAATGTAAAATTAATTCCAATGACAACCATTGGGATAACTGGTAAAAATATAAATTAATTAAACTTTAAAACCAATTAAAATAATATTATATCCATATAAATAAATTATATTAAAAAGTTGTTTTGAATTAAAATACAGTATTTTTCAATATTCATTAAAAAAATGATCTTTATCAGAAAAATACAAAAAATTTACCCAAAGTAAATTTTGATGTCCCAATTATAAATAATAATTTTAATTTATCAAATAGTATGTATAAAAGTGACCAAAACAATATTTAATTATGGTTCTCCATTATAAGACGGTAAATCGAGCTTTTTATGAATATTAGAGTATTTGTGCTTAAAATTGGATTCATTCAAATTTTAAGACTCTAACTATTATTAGATAATTGTAAAAACATTTAGAATGCATGTATAATTACATATTTTTTATTTCTATTCATTCCCTCTAATAACATGTCTACGCATTAACTACTATTTCAAATAATAATATATTATTATTTTTCAGTATGATTTAACATTGTTTGCAACATAAGACTTCAGAGAAACCCATTGTTGCGTGTCAAGTCCACACTTGAATATAAAATACCCTTAAAAATTAATATTTAATTAAAAAATAATAATAACTAATAAAATTTCATATTCTTTATTTTTATAGGATGTTACAGTATCAGTAGACCTAGAGAAAGTCGCATCAATAGTTTCCTAAAAGGAGTCGAAGGACATATTTGAGGTACATAGTATTCTAGAGATGATTGGTTACTATAGACCTTTATATAGGACTTTTCATGCATATCAGTTCCAGTGATAGGCTTATCAAAGTAGGGAGTGAATTGTGTGTCGATAGATTTCTATGATTCAACCTTTTTAGAGATAAAAGGGAGATTGAATTTAGCACAGATAATGATTTTGCTGGAGCCAGTAATGAGTTAAACCATTTACTAAAATGAATCTAGTATCAGGATGGGACCAATTATTATTTTTGGGTACAGATTCATTGTATACGAGTCTCGATAGTTGAGGCCACATGGGAGGAATTACCTGATGCAAGTTCTCGAGTTAGCTACAATCTTTGGGAATTCAGAGCCATTATCTTTTGGGATTTAATTTTTTGTATGCAGTGACCATAAAATACTCAAGTATATATTAAAACAATGATATCTTAATTTGATAAAGGGGATGTGGGTTGAGTACCATTGGTATTTTGACTTTGAGCTTGCCGACACACATAAGAAAGTAAACCCAATGGTTGATGTGATGATCAGAAGAATGTTGATATAGGCACTTATGGTGTCCATTAGTGAGTGGTAGATGATGGCTCTACTCTATAAGACGTATTTGGAGGTGCACAAAAAACATGGGAAGAGGTTTATTTCTTCTATAGTTGTTTCCAATACTCTACTGGGTCGAGTGCGAAGGAGGTAGCTATCAAATTCTGAAAGCATAGTCTTATGGGAAAGTGTGCCAGGTGAGGACCCGAATACTGGGTGGACTCTAGGAGATGATGAGTTCTTATGATTTCATGGATGTGTATGGGTATCTCTAGACATACGCGTGCAGTTCTTGGGAGATTTTTATTCCTTAGTATGGGCAGTTAATCCTGGTGTCCTCATGATTTATCAAGATTTAAACCATCAGTATTGGTTTCCATGTATGAAGAGGGATGTGGATATTTTTTTATGAGATTTTCCACCTATTAGAATGTAAAGTTAGAACATCAGTGATTGGACAGGCTATTATAGCAGTTCTAGTTACCTCAGTGGATTAAGAGATAGGGGATGCTTCCACTAAGATACGTTAGTCTGTTTGAGGTTTTGGAGGGAGTTAGACCTGTTGCATATTATTTGTAGTTACCTCGGAGTTATCTATCTATGCACGATATCATTCATGTTTCTCATCTAATACGTTACTTTTTAGACCCTTATCATGTTTTTCAACCTGAGGAGGTTGAGTTAGAGGTGGATATTTCTATCGAGAAGAACCATATTCGGATTGTGGATTGCAGCACGATGGATCTCCATGGTCGGTCTATTCCTATAGTATGGGTGCTATGGAAGAACGGGTGAGTGAATGATGATACTTGGGAGAGGGAAGACGACATACGATCATAGTGGCCAGTATTTTTTTAGCTTATTCTTCACTACCCTTGGATGTGAAATTTGGGGACAAATTTCTTTAATGCGGGAAGTTTGTAAGAACTTAAATCATCATTTTGGGTAGGTATATTTATTTTAGGTTTTTTTAGGAAAAGGAAATAAAAAAAATTTGTCTAAGAACATTTCATTTAGTTATGAGTATACCACATGGACCCATGTACCACATAGAGCTACGTACTAGCAGTGTAATGGTCGAGTACATGGGAGTGTAGGTGGCCTCGAAGACCACTAAATCTTGGATCCGATGGAGGCTAATATATAACATGTACCTTTAATGAACAAATTGTGTAGTTTTATATTGAAATGATAAATCAAAGTGGGTCTAGGTCTCATTTTTAGAAATAACTTCTTCCCCCCTTGGATCGTACAGGAGAGCAACAAAACAAGTGAATAACTTCGAACCCCTCCTGATTCCCAATATGACCTTCGATTCTGACGTCGTCAGGTGCATTGGAATCCCACCAATGATTTTTCAATTCTCCTAGATCATTTATTCTCGATTACTCCTCTCTTGTGATTTATTCAAGTTTGAACATTTTTCACCATTTTTTAGATCTATTCTATTATAAGATGATTCTAGGGCCGATGTTCAAGATTATTGATCATATGACATCAAGGTAGGTGGTTTTTTAATTTCATTATTCATATTTGAATTATATATGCATAAATTGTCGCATACCCAAGTTGGTGTACTTCTTGTTTTGTAATTATACACTATTTATTACATGCAATGGCTTATTGATTGATAAAGTGTTGTTTATTATGAGTGAGGTTATGTAAATTGTAATGAGACACCACATGGGTGGGATTCCCTTGTAAGATTGATTATTGAATTTCGGTCTATAATTCCTATTATGATTGCATTGTTTTTAATGCCTTGTGTTTTTATGATGGAGTTACTGATTTTTTGAGATTCTTCTGATATGGATTATGGATGTTTGACCTAGGTAAATTTAACATTGAGAGATTCCCCAAGTAGGGTCATTTATGTATGATTTTTTTTGTTAGGACAGAGGAGTTAGACCCTAAGAGCTACATAGAGGGTAGTTATTAATTGAATTGTTCTCATGTTGACCAAGGGGTATTGATTGTGAGTGATTCAAGGTGGTCGTTTATAATTTATTAATTCTATGTTGAAAAATAGTTATTGACCACGTGAGCTGCCCAGGTGGTCATTTGTAAATGATTAGTTCTATGTTAGACCAGAAAGGTTAGACATGGAGAACTACCCAATGGGTCATTTTAAAATGAATTTTTTATATGTTAGGCCACTGGGGTTAGATTGTGAGAACATTCCCAAAATGGTCGTTATAGGAATAATTGAATGATGACAACGAATCATCCAATCCAGAGCACATGGTTGGTATCAGTCTCACTTGATTGTTTAGATGGTTTTATAAAACATCTAATGTTACTATTACAAAGGGAATACAGATCTTACACTTGATCTCAAGTGTTACATGATTCAAAGGATGAATAATATATATCAAATGAATATAATTGAAAACTATAAGACTATTGACATTTTTGTACTTCCAAGATTATTGCTTTATTATTGCATATTACCAACTATTTATATTCACTAAAAGTTAGGCATATATCTTTTGGTTGTTGCCTGCTAGTATTCGTCTCACACTCTATTTGGGTCATTTTTGGGACCCAAATAGATTATTTTGTTGTAGGTATAGATAATGGAATGTACACTTCTTTATCATGTACTTGATTATTGTTGGAGATGGAGAGCATGGGACCAAGCTGAGGCTTGTGATGCGTTTGGAGATTACCCATTATTCTGTAAACTGGTTTCTATATTTTATTTCTAGAATTGTTACTTGTTTGGATAATTTTCTAGACACTTGTGACATGAATCATTTATATATTTATTAGTTGTTTTATTAATATCAGTCTTCCACTCTTTACTTCTGTTGTATGGTATTACTACTTCACTGTGTATACTCTGAATATGATTTCATAGTTTCACCATTATCACACCATGTCCCTTGATACTAGTCAAAAGCCTTTGTAACTTGGGGGAATGTTCTTGTGGTTATGTGACTAACCGAGTTAAGGACACCTTTGGGCGGCACCCATATCCGAGATGTTACAAAACACCCCCATGGGTTAATGGGACCCTTAACTCAATAAAATAGTGATACTGAGATCTAAGATATAAATAATTAGAAATTATTACAGAGCTATAGAGATCAAACCCAACCACAATATAGATTTATCACCGAAAAAAATCATTCTGGATCGAACAGATAGTCCAAAAATATCGGGCTAAGTGCCTTTGGTCTGGAGCAAGTAAGTTTGTGGGATAATGAAATAAGATTCAAATGATGCAATTCCCTAACATACCTATTTGTCACAATGACATTGGGTTTAATCACTTTTCCCATCATGAAATCCTCGAGACTCGGATACATAAAAAACCATCTATTTTAAATTAAAAATCGATATTTTAAAATTACGCACCTTGTACACATTACAAGGAATGTAATCTATTAAAACTAGGTAAAAATTTATGAACATGTGTTTAGTAACCATGAAAATGTCATATAACCCCTTCACACATCCTATAATCCCCTAGAACATAGCATAAAACCCATATTCGTACCAAAAAAAGAAAAGAAAATAATTTTTTCTTTAAACTTGGGATTAAACCCCAATAATCCATTATAATATTTTTACATGGACTATATTAATTTGAAAAATTTATATATATCCCCTAAATTTTGAAAAATTTATCAGTAATTGTTTTCATTCTTTAGGAGTCCCAATACACATCTTATTGAATATGAAAAGACAAAAAAAGGTAATTACCTCAAGACGGGTAACATGATGTTACAAAGGGACGCTATTCAATCTGATACTCTTGGGAGTGAACCCTTACTAATGCAAGGAGGGAATGTCTAGTGAGATCAATTCACTATGATTGTATTGGCTGTTATCCTATTCTGGGGAAAAGATTTTCTATGATTATATATATGCACCAAAATTTGGTATTATTCTTATGATATTTTCTCAAAGATCATGTATGGTTGTTAATGATTCCATAATCCTATGATATATGGATTTTTAATGAAAAATCCATATGATATGATTCATGATTAAATATATTTAATTTATTTTTAAAGACATTCTTATGTTATTATTAATTTGTCATTCCATTTCTCTTATGCTCACTTATGTTCATTTATTGATATCTCTTATGTGTACCCTTATTGGGAATATTATATCATCCATTCTTATGTTTCCTTTTTCATAAAGATATTGAGAAATTAATTTTTTGATAAATATCTAATAGGGGTACAGTGAGAGGAGAAAATTATTAGTTGTTTATATGATCCACACATACCACTATAATATTTTTATTTATTAAGGAAATCACGTTAATGGAAAAAGTGGGAATCTTTATGGGTACAAAAGTGGACAGTCAACTAACATCATAAGAAATGGTAAACTCTTTAAATTTTAGTTTAAGTATTTTTTAATGCATAACCTTATAAATAATATTTTATAGGGCATTGTCATTTGCATCTGAATCATATTTGAGGAGGTCTTCAATATTGTCTTCCACCTTGTCCAATGTTTGAAACTTTCCTCCACTGAGATATCATTTCCTTACGTGACCACCTCCTCCTATGATGTGTTGAAGTATAATTCATACTCTAATGGATTTCATTGAAAATGATAATTAGTTCCCAATAATCACAATCCAACAGTTCCTTACTACTAAGGGAGATATCTAACCCGATAATTTCCTTTTCAGCATGCACCAGATGAATGACTGATGAGTTTCTGGCTTGAGCTTCTTGCTCCTTGTGAGTCCCTGAATCCACATTCTTGTTAAGGAATTTGTGCATGCTCTTGAGGTTATTATCCCAATGTGAAATACGGAATTTAAGTTTTCTTCAAGATCGTGTAACATGGGATGACGTAAATTATAGTAGACCACTTTTCATCAAATCCTCCAAGTGTGTTTAATAAATATATTTTGATATATGATGGTGTTTATTACATTATTTTTGTTATATCTCATGTAATCCTATACAATTTGTACATGATTAGAATCTACTAATTGGTAATATGTGGTAGAGTCATTATCCTCTTTGTGGTTCTCTAGCCTTATAAGGGGGTTCTCATCATAAGATGCATTAATTAAAATCGTTTCTTCGGGTGCATGACAACCAGCCTCTCCAAGAATAGAAAACTGATTATAGGGTCTATTCCCTTTGTTCCAAACCATAGGGAAAGCATTCATACCTATTCATGCATCTACTAAATAGTATGGGGTCATTGAAATGAATGTTTAGGGTTTAGGGTACCCAAAATGTCACCTCATCAGACACCCGGATCCTTGACATGTTTGTTCTACCTCATCCTGTAAAGACCCCTCCTGTATTCAATTTCCATATGGCTCAATCATACTAGCATTACCATTCCCATTAGGTGGTTAACCTACTAAAAAATTCTAGATTTTCCAACTATATACTATCTTAGGCCTTGATTCCACTAATCTAGGTATCTGATCTTATTCATCTCTAGGATTTTTCATCCATTTTGGGACACGAAGTTCCTAGTTCCGGTAGCTAAATATGTCCACCACAATTGGGTTGAAAACCTCTTCCATACCTTGAAATGGGAAGCCTTGGCGCATCGATCACCAAGTGTATATCAGAGGTAGGTATTTTCTCATGTTCCATGACATCATAGTTCTTCTCCCCAGGATGGCTGGTCTAAACCAATTCACTTTCATTTCGAATACTACCCCATACTTTGCATTCTGGTATTGGTAGAAACTTAACACATCAAGAATACTAATGTCAAGTGTCCAAAAAACCATAGAAAGCACAATAATCAGTCCATGTTTAATAGTAAACCTTTTGATTCCAAAGGAGTTCTAGTTCAATCTCGATGGTGGTGTAGTCCGGCGGTCCCTTCGACACATAAAATTCCACACAAATCCTCGACAATAATGGATGGCATACCCCATTGGAATGAGAATCTGAGTAGATGTATCTCCCTACCATGTTACCTATCAACTGGATAATATCAATATTTTGGAATGGTAAATAGAGCCTGGGGAGAGACATCTAGACAGTAGTGACTAGATTGTCTCGCATTAGGTGAAAATGAAGGACCACTAAAAGAGGGGGAAATGAAAACCCAAAATAGATCCTGGATTAGAAGCACACGTGTAAACCTGGTCATCTTCATTTGAGAAACATATATGGATATGGTTCGCATCTAAATGAACAACAATATCTCGTTCCATTAGATTATTTGAATGTTACAAGAACTTGTCAAAGGTGTCGATGTGGGGGGGGGGGGTCATTTCTTCTCAAACGTGGAAACCATGGTGATATCCAAGAGAAATAATGCTTCTGTAAACTCCAATGATGAAATCACAACAAACAAAAATCCATCCATTCAATATTTAACCTTAGGGATTAATTAAATTGAAGGGAATCATGGTAGGGAATATGGGTCTATGAAAGGGGATAAGTTGGGGTTATTAGAAAGAAGCGAATTCAAAGGAGGATCATCCCTACCCCTCAACTATAGTGAACCGAGTAGGTGTGATGACAACACATCCACAACCTACACCTTCGAGTAGAAGGGAATCTAGGAAAGGAAGATTCATTATTGATTTCATCTCCAATATTTCGATTATGTTTCATATAATAAATTTATTATGTATCTAGTAACCAATGATACTAAACCTTCATAGTACTTGGGAATGTATTATTGTGAAATGTATTGAATATTCATATAAAATGATGAAATATTTATATATGATATGATGAATTTTATTTAGTTGGTATTTAATATTTCTGGATTATTTCTAAGCATTTGAATTATAGAACATTGTTACTAACTATAAAGGTAATTCAAATTATATGATAAAATCATGGAGCATTAGAGAAGATGATATTGTATATTATTCCTATAAAATGCATCCTTTTAGGGATAATAGGAAGTGAATTCTATTGTTGCATAGATGAATATTGGTGAGAAAAAATATTAATGGGGTGTCCTAGGTATTAATTTGATCATCACTAGTAGATGATGAATGGTCTAATGACTGCACAGCTAGATAGACACACCTGAGGGATATTTGTGGTTTAAAAATCATATTATTTATAAATAATTATAATGTATATGAATAGATAATGACCATAGATTTCAAAGGATAAACATATGGTGTCATATATTAGAAATAATGTTTCATGATATAAAAATACTATGAATAAATTGTAATGATTATATGATTACTCAGTTTGATAATTGTTCCTCACACTATTCTATTTTTTTGTTTTTGTCAATTAATAGAACATGGAGTTATAATTTTGAAACTATAAATGATGGATAGTCTGATTATCTTACTCATAGGGGAAAAACTATGGGGTTTGATAATAGAAAATATTAAATTTATGATTAAAGAAATTTCATAATCTATTAATCATGTTGATATACATAATAAGAAAAGGAAGGAATAATATACTATCGATTAATTAATGAGGAAAATGCACCATTTTTATTCAGTTAATTAACCAACATATTACTAAAAAATGGATATGTACCACTGAAATGATATTTTATGTTTTCTTTGGCTTGGATCATGAATAACTTATTTTGGATATATTTCATTTGGTTGTTGAAGAAGATAAATTGTTTACTCTTATCATGAAGATGAGGTAATTTTATAAAAGTGACTCTATATAGTGGGAAAATTTTAGGTTTTTATTTTTAAAAAATTATTTCCCATTTGTTCGTCACATGAAAATGGAGAATGATTTAATAAAGATAAATTAAAAGGTTGATGAATCCATTAGTACATAAGAGGACAATTTTTTAAAGTCTTGTGAGGTATTCTTATGGTATTTTCATTGTACCTATAATAAATTTTGATCAATTATTAGGTGGTATAAACCAAATCTCTAAAATGAATTATCCATAAAATACTTCAAAAAATCCAAATAAATCATTCTCTGTGATCTAAAGATAGAAACGGGGATTAGAATTGCCCATCCGGGTTTTTATAAGATGATAGAGTTGTAATTAAAAAGAAAATTATAATAATAAAAACTGAAGAAAAATGAAGATTATTATTCATTTGTGACGAAAGTATAGAAAGTGATATAGAAAATATTATCTTACTAGGTATGTTAAATGATTTAACTATGGAAAAGAATACTATATATAAAAATAATATTAATGTGATGTAAAGATGATGGCCAATGTTGGAGAGACATCTGAAATTAATGTTCCACCCACACTACAATGATACAATTACAATTAGTAAGGACTATTTTCTAATCAATGCATGAATTCAAGTATAAAGGATAGAAATTAGTATTTTTTACCTCATAATCTAAGAGATTAATGGAAATATCATACAACAAAACTACTAAATTGGATCACAAGAATGAAGTGGTTAAAGATATAATTATGATATACTCTAAAACTGTATATGTTTTATTTTATTCTAGATATAACCACAATAATATATAATAAATTTCTTAACGGTATCATATCACTACCTCAATGATTAGATTTTCTGTTAGTTGAAAACACTACTAATGTTAAAATGTTTTCATTTTAATTCTACAACCCCTACCTTATAGAATTCTGGGACAATGTTCTTTAAATAAGTCATGAGGTTCAACCTCTAATTTAATATAATTCATATTTTAAATGGATTGGACCTATTTATAGATCCCATGTCAATTTATATTGAAAAGAAGTCATATTTAATATTCTAAATCATCTAAAGGTAATATTTTTCTAGGAGGATGATTATGAGAATTTGGTGTAGATTACTAATATTGTATGGGGTTTACTATTAATTCATAATGGACATTTATCCCATGGGTATTGGGATAAAATCATCATTTAAAATATAAAAATACCTAGGTATTATGATAATGTTTTTTAGGATTATATTTTTAATTTTCCCACAAATCATGATGTTTAGTTTTTAATAGAACTCATACCTAGTTATAAACTTATTTCAATGAATTTATATAGGTTGAACCCAATTGATATTCATAAATTGAACAAGAAACTCAAAGATAATATTGATAATGGAATAAAACTCCCTAGTGCTTCACCATCGGGTGAACCTCATCTTTTTTGTTAAGGATAAAAATATATGAAAGATTATTTTAATTTATTATTAAGAACATAACAAGATCCTTATCAACAGTAAGTATCATTTACCTTGTATTGATGACTTGTCTGATAAACTATGGTGTGATTAATTATATTCCAAGATTAACTTTTATTCAAAATATTGTCAATTAAGGGTTAAAAATGAGGATATATCTTGGGAATCATTTATATAATTTATTATCTTTATGAATCTATAATGTTACCATTTAGGCATAAAAATACTCTTAGAATAATCATAGATTTAAGGAATAATGTTTTTAGTGATTTCCGTAATCACTATGTGGTAGTCTTTATAGATGATATGATTTCATATTCTAATAGAAAGGAAGGGAGTGAATATTTTTTTAAGGATTTTAGTAAGGACCTTGAGGAAAGATGAATTGTATGTAAAATTTCACAAATGTGAATTCTGGAATCAAAGAACATTATTCGTGGACCATATAATCTCATGTAAGGTTATATCGATAAATCATTCAAGGATGGAAGTTAGTAAACAATATAAAAAATAAAAATGGTGACCAACATATTTAGGGTTTTCAGGATACTACTGATGATTTATAAAGGATTTATCATTGTTATATAATCAAATAACTCAGTTGATTTTAAAGGGTTCTATATTCCAATAAGTTTATGAATTTGGAGAAAAATTCAAGGTGCTGAATAGAATGTGGGCCAGTTCAACAATTGTAGAGACCCAAAGCTTGACGTACATGAACATTACATTACTTTTTCATAATACTTAGTACATAACAAAAACACACACACATGGACCGTAATAGTTTAGTGTCTTTGGAAACTCGGAATATAATCTTCTAATCGTGGTGAAAGATCTTCAACATCTCCCAAAAAGATCTTCCTTTTTTTACCTAAAACCATTCTTTATATCCTGGGGAAAAGAAAACATAAAAGGGTGAGCTCAAATGCTCAGTATGGGTAAACGAAAGAAATATCAATCACATCATATACATAAGAACATAACTATTGGAAATCTTAACCCTCAAAAGAAATCATAATTTCATAACATGGGATAAATCATAGTAGTGAAATTTAATCCCAATAATCATAACATAAAACATGAAACTTTGTGGCATACACACATAATCATAGAGAATCATTTCTTATTGTCAAGACTCATTGCTAAGACTATCTTAGTGGACAAAGTCCATTTCTGAACCGAGTCACCCTTGTTTCAGTCCTATTTCACTGAACCAGTATAACCTACCGTTCCAACCATGTATATCTCATTAGATATAAAATCATTACCCAATGCATTGGAGGGAGATATAGGTCCCACCCATCTCATAAGGATACCATTCTTATGTGTGCCACAAAATCATAAATCATACATAATTGCATAATCCATGTAATAAAAATGGGAATCTTAAACATCATGACATCATAAAATAATTGATATAAGATAAAGGAATTCATAAAAATAATTCCATCACAACATAATCAAATCAATGTAATAATAGGGATAGAAACAGAACCCTTTATTATCTTAGATGGAAAATAATTTTGATAAAACACTTGAACACCATTCTGGAGAAAAATATCCTTTCTACTTCAAAAAAATTTTCCTTTCTTAACATGTCATAAAATATTAAACTAAAAGAAGTTGATTAAAAATAAACTTGAAAACTTTTAAAATAATATTTTTGGAAATAATGTTTTAAAAATCCATTCATGTCGTATAAGTTAAAAAAACATTCTTCGTGCTTTTGTCGGAAAAGTCAAAAAGTACCTCGTATGAAAAACGACAAAAGATTCCTTTCATATTCAATACTAAAAACTCACCGAAGGGTAAAATTGGATTTAAACAATTTTAGGTGGATGGAAATAGTATTACATATTCAGGAAACATGGATGTGGATGATAAAATACACCCCAGTAAATACCAAAGTATAAACAATCTCTGATAAAAATGAGATTGTGATATTTCCCTTACCGTAGGTCCGATTTGCTTCGTAAGTGTCCGAACCTCCTGTATGATGATTTAAATAATTTTATTGACTTATTAAAGAATCATATTCATTGTTATGATATCATATATGGTTCACTTATGACTTTATATTACCCGTTCTTTTGTAAATTCCATGTTAAAGAGTGTTTTGGGTAAAATCATTTCATTTGTCGTCCGTGTTTTGAATTGTAATTATTCTTATGATTACATAGATCATGATTACTTAATTTTAGAATATAAAACATGATTTTTATATAATATATATTCATAATATACATATATATAATAAATCAGTAAATGGAAAGAAATACACCGTTCATGGAGACGGTAGGTCGTACGTATGCATGAACGATGTTTTCGTTTCCTTATTGAGTTGAATGGAATTAAGTAGATGAAGTAAATATATATACACATAAATTCAGTATCTTTATAATGTCATATATTTAATTTTTATTGCTTATATATACTTTATAATCATTCTTAAATGGTTAACATGGTGAATGAATCTCATCGCGCCGTGGAGACGGTAGTCCGTACGTACGCACAAGCGATGATATCAATACAATAATTATTGAATTGAATTGGACTGGATGATACAATATATAAGAATCATTATGATGTTATAATAACTATGTATAGTTATTCTTTACACCATAATACCCATCCATGTAAGGGGTTGGTGGAAAAACAGATTACACCACGGCGTGGAGACGGTATTCCGTACGTACGCACGCGCGGTGATTTCATTTTCCATAGGATGGATAGATGGTGAAATAGGGTCGTTTCATACTTATAATAATATATCCGTATATGAGTGATAATGAAGTTATTACTTCATAATGAAAAAACCTAAGAAGAAAAAGTGGAAGAAGAAATAAAGTTGAACGAATCGGTAACGAAAATTACCTCTTCTTTGAAGCGCCTCTTTGAGATCTTCTTTTAGGGCACAAAAATTGGTCTTTGAGGAAGACCAGAACCTCTAAGATGTTGCTAGGGAAGTGGAGAAGAGAATTTTTCAGGGTTTGGCCGATCTTGAAGGCTCAACGTTGTGTGAGGAAGAGAGGGAGGAGGTGCCCTTTTATAAGGGAGGAGAGGGGCACCTTTGGAATAACAAAAAATATTATTTTATTATAAAGTCAAGTTCAGTTTTAAATAGCTCCGAATTGATTTAGTTCGAATCTAAGGTTAGGATGGGTTGAAATACTCTCATCCAATAGAATTTAGACATGTTTAGGTTCCTATTTTAACCTTATCATTTAGATTTAACATTAAGTTAAATAATTTTACTTTTACCATGTCTTCTTGTGTTCTTACACTATACGGTTAATAAACTAAATATAAGAACCCAAATTAACCCCACGTTGTTTATTATTAATATATATAACCTTATCTAAGTCACGTGGCCGAACCATAGATTTTTAGGAATAAAATAACAATTAATATTATAATATTTGTTTTAAAAACTATTTTATGTCATTTTTGACACTATTTAGTAATTGATTTTTTTGAAAATCATAACAGAATGATAAGTTCGAAAAAAGTTAATTAAATCAATACTAACATGTCATATTAACCTAAAAAATTAGTGGAATTCATAAAAAGTCTCAAATAATATTTATTTGGGTATTTATAACATCAATTATGTCAATATTTCATTAATAAGATAATTACTGCATCATCGTTGTGTCATAAATAAATTAAATTATTTAATGTCTAAAAATTCGAAATAAACTACTCTTATATAGGAAATATTTTTAGATTTCTAATTAATATTTATAGTCTAATTTATCTTATGTATATCCCCATATGGAAAATTATTTACTTATTAAACTTTGATTTTAACTATTTTAACCCTTCTTTAAATAAATTAATAATAAATGTCCTAATCTAATCAAAGTGGGCCTAAATGGTCATATTGTATTCGTAAGGTTGTTTTTGGTCGAATTACACTTTTCCAATAGAATTAGGACATGTTTTAGGGTAATAATAATATCATTTTCACCCTTAAATACCCTATTTAATTTTAACCGTGGTAAAAAAAGTAAAAAGTTACTATTCACCAAAAATTATTTTCATCTCATTGAACCACAATTTAATTACTGACATCAACCGTGTCTCTCAGATTTTTGAAAATCCACTCACAGAAGCGGTAAAATTAAGTTTTATGAAAAATTCATTTTTTTTACTACCACTTAGTTGTTTCACTATTAATCAAAAAAATAAAAGTTTCCAGAAAAATACCAAAAATTAGGCCTAAGCTATATTTGATATTATGAACTAAAAAATGATGTATATTTTAAGAAATTCGAAACATATCAGTTACATTAACTTATTTAAAAATTAATTCTCATCGTCAAAACAAATAGCGTGTTTTTAAGAGATAATAACTATCAAAAGATTGACACTTGTTTATAACTGGTTTAAAAGTGAAATTACATCCAATGACCAACATTGTATTAAATTGTAAAAAAATATTCTAAATATACTTTAAAACCACTCAAATTAATAATTTATCACTATTAATTATTTCAATTATAAATTTGTTTTTAATTAAAATTTAGTAATTTTCAATATTCATCAGAATATGAACGTTATTCGAAAAGTACCAAAATTTCACCCTAAGCTAATTTAGATATTCCGAATCTAAAAATGAAGTTAATTTTGAAAAATAAAAATTACAAATTTTCAAAAAGTGGTTATTACTATTCACAATGGCTAGTTTTAATAATATTTTAATAGAATATCGTTGTTTAGAGAAACTTGGTGTTGCGTACAACACACGATATCGTGGAAGGCCGCAATTGCATGTAATTCAAGACAGGTCAGAGATGCGTGTTGTGAAAGCTCCTTTTTGTGTAGCGTATAACACAAGACATTAATGAAATTAAAAATGATATTTTTCGTAAAATCTTGGGGTGTTACATTCTACCCCCCTTAAAATGAATTTTGCCCTCGAAATTCGTCGGGGTTATAAATGGTTTACTATTAGAAAGTTTCATTGATAGAAACCCAAATCGTAAAAAGGAATACCAAAACCAATCATTATAAATAAAAGTATGAAACATAACGGTTACCCAAATAAACTAATCACTGAGTTTCTACATAGGTGAAAATATGGATATGGAAGAGAAATCTAACCATCGTGTTCTGATGGAGAGTGGTAGAGAACATGGCTATGGAAAAGCCAACAATCACGAAGCCATAGATTTGTGATGATCTAAGGTACCATCTGATTCATCGGATATAAGAGCACTAGGACAACATTTTTTGTTTTCAGGATCATTTCTCAAATGTAAAAGAATTTTCGAATCAAAATAAATACTTACTTGATTTTTCTAAAATCTCACCGTTGTGCCTTGAACAATTTCCACTTCATCTCCTAAAGAAATGTAGTTGAATTTTCCATTCATGAAGAGTTAGCAGATCATGTGATAGAATGATGGGTCATTCCATCTGTCTCAAACAAAAGGTTAGAAAAGTAATCAAAAAAAAACATAAGTCCATCTATAGTGATATTAATCACATGTGGTTCCTAAAATGGACTTATACGTCATATATCATACTCCTTAATATAATAAAACTAGTTTCTACTAAACAGGGACTTCCTGTAGGCCAGTGTTAGGCGATAAAGGCCAGTCGCACTTCGGTTGTGGGTTCGATTCCCACGGCCTTGTCCGACGCGATGGGCTATCGCCCGTCCTGCAGGTTATCCTTTTTCTAAAACTATATAAAATCAAAAGTTATATCCTTAAATAATACTAACTTATGTCCAACATAATCCATTCCAATCTTTAGGATTATCTAAAATTCTTCGGTCCAAGCTCATAATATAAAGAAAATGATTACTTGAAATGTCATCAACCAAGCATGTGAATACCATCATTTATCCCCCATATATCTTGTTGGTCACATTCCAATCATGTGAATACCTTAATCATGTATTCTCTTGAAAAATGAATACCCATTAAACCTTAGTGAAAACATGAATGTTGTCAAAAGTTAACTCTTTCCACATACCAAAATCCATCAATTCTATATACTCAAACCATGATGTAACCTTCTCCTTATACCATTCATGAGCTCATGAATACTATCAAACATTTAATTTTCTCATTATCCCTTCATTATGCGCATATCATCTATATTCCAAAAATATCTTAATATCCATTAATGGATACTGGTACCATTAATCATACACTTTCAAAACTCAAGGAAAGACAACAGTGTAACAATCCTTAGATGTCTCTTTATTCCATAGTACCATGAGATTACTTATACAACATTACACATGATAAACATAGAATCATTCCACTACATTCTTAAACTATTGACCGAGCTTCAACAATTATTTCATCTCACATATGATTTGTAGTCTCTTCATCATCATCAACATAAATACTACCCATACGACCATACTGATTCTCTTCATGAGACATTCCCTCAGGGCATTGGTTTGCATAATGCTCATACATTCCACATTTAAAACATTTAACCATTGTTGATGTCGTAGAAATACCATTATCCTCATCCCTGGTGTTAACTGAACCTTTTCCTTTGAACTTACTAGCTTTGTGTCCTTATTTTCCACACCCAAAGCATCTTCCAGTTCCTTTTAAACATTCTCTTTGATGCCTCTTCCCACATGATTTACATAGGGGAAATTGAACTTTAGTTCCTCTATGATCATCATGAAACTCCATCTTTATCTTATTAGCCGAGTCAGGAAACTTACCAAATTTGAGTTTATTAATCATATTATGAGATTGATGATTTGGCATAATAATTATGGTTGGACTTCCAAATCCCATTTCATTTGGTTTCTCATGAAGAATATCATTCCATTGTCCATAATATCCTCCATTATCGTGAATCATCTTATTTCCAGACATTTTCTAAAACCAAAAAAGAATAGTGTGAGAGGCAAAAATAATAATAAAGGGGGAGTAACTTCAATATCTAACATCTTTGGTTTAATGTAATATCATTACCATAGTTCTAGGACTATATCCTATACGTACACTTATCCTTAGGGACATCCCTAGACATACCTTAGAAATATCTCTACGGACCTCACTAACGTTTTCGAATCCTAGTTTCCAAAGGTTGACTAAACCTTTCCTCTGATACCAACTGTAGATACCTAAAGCTTGGCGTACATGGACATTACATTACTTTTGTGGAATACTTAGTACATAACAAAAACACACACACAAGGACCATAATAGTTTAGTGTCCTTGGAAACTTGGAATATAATCTTCTAATCGTGGGGAAAGATCTTCAACATCTCCCAAAAATATCTTCCTTTTTTTTACCTAAAACATTTCTTTATATACTGGGGAAAAGGAAACATAAAAGGGTGAGCTCAAATTCTCAGTAAGGGTAAATGAATGAAATATCAATCATATTATATACATAAGAACATAACTTTTGGAAATCTTAGCTTGCAAAAGAAATCATAATTTCATAACATGGGATAAATCATAGTAGTGAAATTTAATCCCAATAATCATAACATAAAACATGAAACTTTGTGGCATACACACATAATCATAGAGAATCATTTCTGATTATTCAAGAATCATTGCCAAGACAATCTTAGTGGACAAAGTCAATTTCTGAACCGAGTCACCCTCGTTTCTGTCATGTTTCACTGAACCGGTATAACCTGCCGTTCCAGCCATGTCTATCTCATGAGATATAAAATATTTACCCAATGCATTGGAGGGATATATTGGTCCCACCAATCTCATAATGATACCATTCTTATGTATGCCACAAAATCATAAATCATACATCATTGCATAACCCATGTAATACAAATGGGAATCTTAAACATCGTGACATCATAAAACAATTCATATAAGATAAAGGAATTCATAAAAATAATTCCATCACAACATAATAAAACCAACGTAATAATAGGGAGAGAAATATAACCCTTTCTTATCTTAGATGGAAAATAATTTTGATAAAACACTTGAACACCATTCTTGAGTAAAATATCATTTCTACTTCAAAAACATTTTCCTTTATTAACATGTCATAAAATTTTAAACTAAAATAAGTTGATTAAAAATAAACTAGAAAACTTTTAAAGTAATATTTTTGGAAATAATGTTTTAAAAATCCATTCATGCCGTATAAGTTAAAAAAACATTCTTCGTACTTTTGTCGGAAAAGTCAAAAAGTACCTCGTACGAAAAACGACAAAAGATTCCTTTCATATCTTTTGAAAAAAACTCACCGAAGGGTAAAATTGGATTTAAACAATTTGAGGTGGATTGAAATAATATTACATATTGAGGAAACATGGATTTGGATGATAAAATACACCCCAGTAAATTCCAATGTATAAACAATCTCGGATAAAAATTAGATTGTGATATTTCCCTTACCTTAGGTCTGATTTGCGTCGTAAGTGTCTGAACCTCCTGTATAATGATTTAAATAATGTTATTTACTTATTATAGAATCATATTAATTTTTATTATATCATATATGGTTCACTTATGACTTTATATTACCCGTTCTTTTGTAAATTCCATCTTAAAGAGTGTTTTGGGTAAAATCATTTCATTTGTCATCCGTGTTTTGACTTGTAATTATTCATATGATTTCTTAGAACATGATTACTTAAGTTAAGAATATAAAACATGATTTATATATAATATATATTCATAATATACATATATATAATAAATCAGTAAATGGAAGGAAATACACCGTTCATGGAGACGGTAGGCCGTACGTACGCATGAACGCTGTTTTCATTTCCTTATTGAGTTGAATGGAATTAAGTAGATGGAGTACATATATATAAAAATAATTCCACTAGCTTTATAATGTCATATATTTCATTATTATTTCTTATATATACTTTATAATCATTTTTAAATGGTTAACATGGAAAATGAATCTCATCACGTCGTGGAGACGGTAGTCCGTACGTACGCACGAGCGATGATATCATTTCCATAATTATTGAATTGAATTATAGTGGATGATACAATATATCAGAATCATTATTATGTTATAATAACTTTGTATAGTTATTATTTACACCAAAATACCCATCCATGTAAGGTGTTGGTGGAAAAACAGATTACACCACAGCGTGGAGACAGTATTCCGTACGTACGCACGCGTGGTGATTTCATTTTCCGTATGATGGATAGATGGTGAAATAGGGTTGTATCATACTTATAATAACATATCATTATATGAGTGATACGGATGTTATTACTTCATAATGAAACAACCTAAGAAGAAGAAGTGAAAGAAGAAATAAAGTTGAAAGAATCGGTAACAGAAATTACCTCTTCTTTGAAGCGCCTCTTTGAGATCTCCTTTTAGGGCACTAAAATTGGTCTTTGAGGAAGCCCAGAACCTCTAGGATGTTTCTCGGGAAGTGTAGAAGAGAATGTGGTCGGGGTGGGCCGATCTTGAAGGCTCAATGTTGTGTGAGGAAGAGAGGGAGGAGGTTCCCTTTTATATGGGAGGAGAGGGGCACCTTTGGAATAACTAAAAATATTATTTTATTATAATGTCATGTTCGGTTTTAAATAGCTTAAAATTAATTTATTTAGAAGCTAAGGTGGGTATGGGTCTAAATCCTCTCTTCTAATATAATTTAGACAAGTTGAGGTTCCTATTTTAACCTTATCATTTAGATTTAACATTAAGTTAAATAATTTTACTTTTACCGTGTTTTCTTGTGTTCTTACACTATAAGGTTAATAGACATACAATAAGAAGCCAAACGAACCCCAAGTTGTTTATTATTAATATATATAACTTTATATAAGTCAGTTGGCCTAACCTTATATTTTTAGGAAAAAAATAACAATTAATAATATAATATTTGTTTTAAAAACTATTTTATGTCAATTTTGACACTATTTAGTAATTGATTTTTGTGAAAATCATAACAGAATGATAAGTTCGAAAAATGATAATGAAATCAATAATAACATGTCATATTAACCTAAATCATTAGTTTAATTAATAAAAAGTCTCAAATTATATTTATTTGGGTATTTATAACATCAATTATGTCAATATTTCATTAATAAGATAATTACTGCATCATCGTTGTGTCATAAATAAATTGAATTATTTAATGTCTAAAAATTACAAATAAACTACCATTATGTAGGAAATCGTTTTATCTTTCTAAATAATATTTATAGTCGAATTTATCTTATGTATAACCCCATATTAAAAATGATTTACTTATTAAACTTTGATTTTAACTATTTTAACCCTTCTTTAAATAAATTAATAATAAATGTCCTAATCAAATCCAAGTGGGCCTAAATGGTCATATTTTATTCCTAAGGTTGTTTTTGTCCGAATAAAACTTGTCCAATAGAATTAGGACATGTGTTAGGATAATAATAATATCATTGTTACCCTTAATTACCCTATTTACTTTTAACCGTGGTAAAAAAAAGTAAAAAGTTACTATTCATCAAAAATTATTTTCATCTCATTGAACCACATTTTACTTACTGACATCAACTGTGTCTCTCGGATTTTTGAAATTCCACTCACAGAAGCGGTAAAATTATGTATTATGAAAAATTCATTTTTTACTACCACTTAGTGGTTTCACTATTCATCAAAAAAATGAAAGTTTCCAGAAAAATACCAAAAATTAGGCCTAAGATATATTTGATATTATGAACTCAAAAATGATTTCTATTTTACCAAATTTAAAACATATCAGTTACATTAACTAATTTAAAAATTAATTTCCGTCGTCAAAACAAATTGCATGTTTTTAAGAGATAATAACTATCAAAAGATTGACACTTGTTTATAACTGGTTTAAAAGTGAAATTACATCCAATGGCCAACATTGTATTAAATTGTAAAAATATATATTCTAAATATAATTTAAAACCACTAAAATTAATAATTTATCACTATTAAATATTTCAATTAAAAAAGTTGTTTTTAATTAATATTTAGTAATTTTCACTATTCATTAGAATATGAAAGTTATTCGAAAAGTACCAAAATTTCACCCTAAGATAATTTCGATATTCTGAATCCAAAAATGAAGTCCATTTTGAAAAATAAAATTTACAATATTTCAAAAACTGGTTATTAATATTCCTAACGGCTAGTTTTAATAATATTCTAATAGCATATCGTTGTTTAGAAAAACATGGTGTTGTGTACAACACACGCTATCGTGAAAGGTCGTGATTGCATGTAATTCAAGCCAAGTTAGAGATGTGTGTTGTGAAAGCTCTTTTTGGTGTTGCGTATAACACAAGACAATAATGAAATTAAAAATAATATTTTTCGTAAAATCTTGGGGTGTTACAACAATAATCACACTAACCTATAGTATAAAAGGTTATACGATCTATAATGATTAATTAAATATGTAAATAGTACGTATCCTCATGATATATGATATACTGATAACATGTGCCTCAAAAATAAATTCATTTTAAAAATATTCTTAATCTTGATTTAGTATTGGTTGTGGTATTTTTTTCATTGAAAATATAGAGGAATTATTATTTTTTTAGAATTGTGTGATATATATATCGATCATAAAAGCATGAAATATATATTCACATAGCAATATTTGAATATGAATTAATATATATGGTTGGAATTGATTAGATATTATGAATGCTCAATAAATTTGAATTATAGGAAAAAAGAACGATGTGGTTAATGCTCTATGTTGGAAGGAACATGATTTTTTTTCAAGATAACGATTCAAAGGGATACAACTCTTATGGATTTCATGAGGATTAGCATTTAAATTTTTTAGGAATAGAGTAATATCATAACTTTTTATATAATTTTTCTACCATTCATCCAGGTGAGTATTAAATAGATGAAACATAATGAAAGATAACTATATAAAATTGTGATGAATTTTCCAGATTCCAACCATGATTTTGTTGGAATAATAATGTTTATGAACTAGTTATGTGTCTTACAAAACCCATATATGAAGATGGATTTATTTGATAGAGACCATAGATCATCATTCCCTAATCATCCTTGAAATACAATGATGTACAATGTTCAAAAAGCGTATTTTTGGCGACACAATATGAAATGGGATATTACATAGAATGCATGGTGATTCCCATTATGGTAACAAGTGATGTCTAGGAGATAACATTCTATAGGGATCCGGAACCATTACCCCTACCAGAATGAAAATGGTAAAATTACACCTTCGATATCAAAATTGAACCCCCCCCCCCCAACATCAAAAGGTTATAATGATATTTGAGTTTTATCAAATCACCAATATAAGCCAATATTTTTTATTATAATTAGATAATATATCCTTATTGATATGTATTGTTGTATATAAATATATTAAGTGGTAAAATTTGTTGGAGTTCCATATTAGATTATATCTAACCAGCGTCTACGTTCTACCACTATGTTGTTGATAATTCTTTAGAAACATTGAATATAGACGTGAATATTAAAAATAATTATCATCCTCAGACAGATCGTTAGTATGAGATGATTAATCACACCCTAAATGATATGTTGATATCGTGTTATATTGATATAAAAGGTTGTTGGAATTAACATATTTTTTGGGACAGGGTTTCTTATAATAATAGTGTTGACTCATGATTTCATATGCATCCTTATGAATCCCTCTATGAAAGTAATTTAAAAACTCTAATATATTAGGATGATGTTGGAGAACAAAAGAAATTAAGATCTAGTATAGAATAGGAAATGAAATATAATTTTTGAACAATTCAAAAACATTGTAGAGCATCTTATAGTCAATATAAATGTTAAAACAATAATGAATAATAAGTCATAGAGTTCAATGTCAGCGGAAATGGGTTCTTATGGTTATCCCTGTCGAAAGAGGTTATGATATTTCAAATGATGTGTCTGGTAAGCCATACAAACACACACACACACACATATATATCATTTTGAAATTATAGTTCGGATCAGTATGGTTTCTTATCACTTGTTGTTTCAACTGAATATAACTCATTTTCTTGGTGTGTTCCATGTATATCCCATGGTGATATTCATATTTAATCCCTCACATGTACTAAAATCAGAGGCCATACAACAAGTGCATAGTCTCTCTTATGAGGATCTATTGATAGAGATTTTTAATTGAATTAATCATATCACAATAAAGCTACTCGCTTAGTAATTTTTTTGGTGAACCCATAAATTTAAGGAAGAAACATTGGCACCCAATGATGCGATAAAGACAAATTATCCTCATTTTTTTATGTCATAGTGATGGAATTTTTAGGGAAAAAGTATTTTAGGGGGTTATAATATAACAATCTATGATTTTATGATTTATTTCTCTCTAATAAATTTGAAGTTTTTGATAGATTTCATTACATGAAACACTAAAATTATGTTAATAATGATTATATTTTATAATTTTAGCATCATTATATGGTATTTAAATTTAATATAATGATCACAAATATTTTTTAATTCACATAAAAAATAATATTTAACCTCAATAAATATTTTTGAAATATTTTGTTAATATAATTTTTTATAATGTATATTTTCTTTAAAAGGAATTCTATTTTCTTTACAAATTAATTTGTAACATTAAATAAAATAAATTATATTTTTTAAAAAATGTATAAAAAAAATTATATGGTTAATAATTTATTGGTAATTTTCGTATAATCATTTAAAAGGAAAAAATAGATGTTTTTCTCAAACAAATATCTCTTATACTTGCAATGTGATACTGTTTTTAATAAATTATTTTAACAACTACTAATGAATGATTTTTAAGAAATTTATAGATAATATATTCAATAAGTATTTTTAACATTAATCTAGAGGTTTTTAATATTCATGTATTTAAAATAAATCCAGTTTGCGCTTAAAGTGTATTTCCATAAAAATGGGTTTCATTATGTTTTGACTATAGATTTTAAAATGAATTTATACCACTTATAAGAATTAAATTTGACAAATTGCATTACATATTTGGAATAATCATGTTCAAATTTGGAAATGAAACCATATTCATTTATTGATATAATGAATAGAAAAATCATTAAAATTTTGTTATCACATTTAAGATTAAAATAGGTTCAATGGGTTTAAAATAAGATAAAATTGAAACAATACCATTTAAAATGGTTTAAAAAAATTGTTAAAACTATTTAATCCTTATATAATTCAAAATTTCATATATTTACCATATGGTTCCAAGTTTATTAGAATATGACTATTTATTATATTTATCTTTTATGTAATCCAATTTATGTATCTTCCCTCACCTATAAAAGGGTATCTCTTTCCATCCTTTACTCATGCAATTTTTGTTTTTGAGCTCAACCAAGCCATCCCAAAAACCCTTATTCGTTTTCATTACATAATTATTAGATCATTTTTATACCCTAATAGAATCATATTAAGGATTAATGTCTAATAAAAATGATTTCTCTTAAAGAAGTTGAGCTTTAAACGCAAACGAGAAAATATGTGACTTATTGTAGGTGTTTATATTATATTCTCATTTCATTTTCGGATTGTATATGCTAAATTTATATTAAGGGAAATTATAAATACCATATCCTTTCAATAGTATCTATATAATTTTACTCTATTTATTTCATGAACTTTCATGTAATAGTACCCTTTCCTCTACATGGTACCTAAACTGATCAACATAATATTTTCAAAGAAATTATGACCTTATTTCTTCTTTGATCATTAATTTTTATTTCAATTTCATTATATTTAACATTATTTTTTTGAGTGTTTACTTATAAATTAAATTTTTTAAATTTTCATATACACTTGATTTGAATTTATTTATAATGTTTTAAAAGGTATATTTAAGAAAAATCCAAACATGTTTTTATTATTATTTAGAATAATATTTAAAAAGAATGTTTTATTTTAAAATTTATGATGTGAATGAATTATCCCGCTATAATGACTATTATTTTTATTAAATTTTATTTTAAATTTTTTCATATGTATTTTTAAATAAAATCTATTTTTTCAATATTTTAGTCATTTTGAGTTTTTAACTTTACTGAAAGAAAAATAAGTTTCCATGTTTTCAAATAAATGTTCAAATCCTTTTTTAACGATATTTTTTATCAATTATAACATACGTTATGGATTGATATGATTAACTAGGGATTTTATATTATGATAAAATCAACTTTCATTATCCAAAAAATCTTATAATGATGATGATTTAAGTGTGATTATATAAAAGATATTTCATTAATAATAGTTAATTATGTTATGAGGAAATCATTATGAAAATCTTTACTTTTCCATGGGTTATGCTATGATGAAATTATATAATTGGTATCTAACCCATTTTATTTAAATGAGTTTTTATTTGATGAATTTATGGTTGTTTTATGACTTTAGGGAACACATAAGTATGGTTTTTATTTTATTATAAGTGATCACGAAATTATAGATCCCTCCAATTCATTTAGTAAATAATGACATGTCATGAGGTAGTGAGGATTGGAAAGGGGGTGATCCTAGTTTAGTAAGGGACACCGTCCCCTTTGATTTTCATCATTGTAAACCCAAATTAGGGTAATTATGGAATATGGAGTGAGACCAATCCATTATGATAGTCATGGAAATAATTATTGATAATGAAAATGATTTTATATACATTTGTGTTTCCCAAAAACATATGTTTTGTGACTAAAATATTTTCCCATGGATCATGATTAATTATTGATGATTCCACAATCCTATGAATTATGATTTTTTAAACAATACCTTACTCCATGATTTTAGATTTAATATCTTTGGTGAATTGTGTATTATTCTCTTATGTAATGAAAATGTTTTCAAGTAATTATGTTTATTCTTACCTATTATCATTAATTAATATCTGTTTTGATTAATATTATAGAGAATACTATATCACCCTTTATTATGTTACATTTTTACCAAGAGTATTAATAAAAGGTATAAATTGATAAAATTTTAAGAGGGGTACTATGAGATAATAACTTTGTGGGAGATGTTGAAGTTATTTTAAAATATATGTTCAGTATGTATATGGTCTCTAAATATACAAAACCTTTATGATTATAGGGTATATATAATTTTAAATTTTTTTAAATATTGATTTAATATAGTGAAATATTTATGTATGTTAACATCAACATTCCTTAAAATATAAATTTCTACTTTAGTTAGAAGACAATTTAGTACGTGGTTGTTTTATATAATGTATATCCCCAAAAAAATAACCATTCACTTCATGAATCATCATTTATCAAAAAATATACAACAGTATATGGTTAATAATTTCACTTATACCACTATACGTGTGTGTGTGTATAAACATAAATTTAGGATTAGATCATAAAATATCATAGATAACAAAATAACTCTTGAATAACATAATCTCCACCATGATCTTAAACTATTTTACATATATTGATAATAAGTTAATTCTCAAATTTATTCATGTATTCCATGAATATTTCAATTTATTGCAAAAATACCTCATTATGTTGACATATACATGTCTACTAATTTCATCAGTAAAACACAAGATGTTTGGTATTCCACCCATTGTTACAACAAGAAATGGTCAACACACAAATGTATGAACCAATTAAAGAATCCTAGTATCCATTATATTCTTTCCACTAAATAATATTTATTCATTTTTCCTAGAAAAAAGAATGTAATATACCATGGGGATAGTTAAATGATTCTAAAAAACCATCTTGATAATATCATGTCCAACACTTTTTGATTACATTATCTAATCGATGATGAAAAAGTTGGGAGTGAATCAAAACATGTGAAATAGATAACATATTTATTGTCAATCCTTTATTTTTATATTATATGTCCTAAACAATTATTAATATGTTACATAATGTAACCAATTTTATAGTCTCAAAATTAGAATCTTTATCCCCAAATTTGAAAAATCCTTCATTATTAAGAATAATACAAAAATAATGTTTTTATTTTGTGGAAAATAATAACAGTTCTTCAAAATCAAGATCATTTACATTAAATATCAGAAATAGTTGTCCCCAATATCCATTGTATTGAGTGTATCTATGTCAGTGACACTTAGATCAACATCATGTAATGAAAATTTAATAAATACTCTTGGTTCATGTTATTGGATTCAAAAGTGGTAACTACAGACTATATCTAATTTCCAATTTGTAGAATCAATAATATATAACTTGGTAAAAAAATCATTAGTACCTTCCCCATTCATTTTTTTTCATTTTTTCATGTTTCATTGCCCCTTATATCTATAAGAAGAAATATTACATCCTTATCCCTTATTTTAAAATTATTTCACCACCTTGTGGTCATACATTGTGATGATTTCTTAGAATTAGAGTTATTATAAGGGTTTTTAAATTTTCCCTTCCTCTTATTCACCATTAGCATTGAATTATTTTAGAAAATCATGTACTTATCTACAATGAAATGTAGACAAACGAGAACAATTATTGTCTTTAAAATGTATTTTATATTAAAATTTACAATAAATCCAGATTACATTTGAGGGTGTGAAGAAAATATATGATCAATTTACAATTTAACAAGTAATTTAAACCATTTAATTTCTTGATGTTCAAAATATTGGCCAAATGAGGACTATCAAGTCCATTATCTATGAGGTTTCATGTAAATAGTTCCTTGGATATCTCAAACTTCTATTGTATAGCTCTCTCATAATAAATATTTAATGGTTACTTGTTCATAGTATATCCATATATATTCACAAGTAACATATAGAAGTAATCACATATGGATTATAATATAAAAATATTTACATTTAAAAAATTATTCAACTATTTTATTTGGAAAGGTATGTCTTCCTAAATTTCCACCTTAGAAAATAGAATATAAACTAAAAGCTTAAACACATAAATCATATGTTCCTATCATAATACAATGAAAAAACTCATATATAATTCTTATCAATTACGGTAGGATATGTTGTTATACTTATCATGTTTAGATATTTGGGATAAAAATTAAATTTCTATTAATCTATAGAAAAAACATATTTATAGTTTTATATTGATTAACAATATAGTTGGGTCATAATAATTCAAATTTTCTTTTAAAACTATCACTTTTGTATCATTTCCATATACCCTTGTAATTGGAAAAAAATCTATTATCAGTTAGAAATACTAAGAGAAAGGTACAATATTTCCCTTCTCACAAACTGCATTATGTCCATGAAAACTATAATGAATTATTTAGGTTAGAGATCATTCTAACAGCTTGCTTGCATTTCCTTGATTTGAGGAGTGAAATATCCAATCCTAAAATCATGTTACAAATTTCCTCACAAGTTACCTATGAATATGTGTTGAACAAACTATGGAAATTAATATCAATAAATTTTTTTTTTTTTTAATAATAATATTTTTCTAAATTTTTTTAAATTAAAAGATCCCCTATATATTTCATAACCAATAGTTTAATTAAGCTTATTTTATAACATATAAAATGGAAGGATTTTCTAATATAATATTTATTAAAATTATTATTATTTTTAAATATAAATTTTAGTTTTGTATCCCTTATAGTTCTTTTAAAATTATATATATTTTATATAATTAATTAACCTTGTCTTGGATAAAATTATTTACTCATAATAAAAAAGGATCCAACATTAAAAATTATAAATCTATTAAATTTATTTATAATTCACTTATTACATTCCAAATGATCTTTTTGGTTTATAATTTTCGATTTTTTGGAAATATTTCATTCATATTATCCTATAATCTTAAAAATTGTTTTCTATTAAAACAAACCACAATTTTTCATAATACATATGTTTTTAAAAAAACATGAAATATATTTATGAAAAGTTTTCACAATATTCATATTGCCTTCTTCTTTTCTCTTAACCATACATAAAACCTATGAAAAACATTTTAAATCATGGGATGAGAATAAAAAACTTAGAAACAGACTAAAAAAAGATAATAATAAATAGTACATGAATACTTATAAACACATGAAATCATTTTCAAAGAGAAATACTTCTCACCCAATAAGTATCATATAGTAACATTGTGAAAACATAATATTTAAATAAAAAAATATAAAACATAAATAAACCATAGAGGTTACATGGGTAATTACATACATTATATTACAACCCTCGTGAATACCTCATAATTTGTAACCCTCACGGATACCTTACAATGTTACCCTCATGGCTACCTTATGGCGTAACTATCGCAGTTACACTTAGACTAACCACACAGATGACCTCCACCATTAACATTACCAATGAATTTGAGGGAGATACAATTCCCACAATTAATCAAAAACAATTCCCAATAACCATAACATATTTATAAAAAATTAACTCTTTCATAAAAGCATCACTTTTGAATTTTATAAAATTAGAAATTTGAAAAAGGACTTTAAAAGAGGATTCTATGACCTATGTCATATCATTGAAAATAAAATTAATGAAATAAAGAGAATATGTATACTGAATGTAATTAATCCTAAAAAAGAATAACATAAAAATTTTCATATCACAAATAATCTTATCCAAAAAAATAATCACGAAGAATGTTACCCCAAATAATGGTAATTGTGTTAATATTTCCCTATCTTCAGGTCTATATTACATAAAATGTGTTTAATCCTCATGTATAATGGTTAAAATAGTTTTATTAATATCTTATAGAGACATATTTATTTTTATAACACCTTATATAATTATTTTTATAACATCATTCCACCCATTTACCTATAATATTTTGTTATTTCAATTAATTTAGGTACTTTATTTAAATTGTTTCCATGGTCGGTTGGAAATGGGTTTTATTTTAAAATTGATGAAAAACTCTTGAAATGAAATGTGTTTAAACCTCAAACTCTTCATTTAGATTTTCTCGGGTAGCTCTTCAATAATCATAAACTACTTTACTTATGTAAATTAATATTATTTACATATGTTTATTATAGAACATAAAAGAGGTTATATCATAAAATTTTAAATTTATTTCACTTATTAAAATGGTTTTATATACAACAATGAAGGTGGTAATAGAAATTTAAAACACACTATCGACAATGTCGGAAAATCAAAACATCACAGACAATGTTTTTATTTTTAGAATAAGAGGAAGAGAATAATAATTATGGTGGTGAATTTTTATATAAACAAGATAAAATTCAATAATATACTTGATAATGGAGTTTTAATTGCTCTGGGATGAGTGGAGGATAAGTGGGTATAAGAAAACAAATTGAAATGAAAATAAACAAAAATGGTAACGGACTTTTAACTCTTGAATTAACATCATTGAGAGCATTTTTAAGGCATTTTTATTTGGTTTTTATGTAATACAAGAGATTCATAGACATTTAGAAGTGGATTTGATAGAAATTTAACAACCTAAGAGGTGAGGTATTTATAGTGGAGGAGAGGGGTGTTTCCCATTATTATATTCATTAGTTTATTAATTTTGCTCAAGATTGCGAATATTTTGAGAATTATGATAAAATATATTAAATTATTGAATTAAATTTCTTTATTTTTTGGCTTACATGAGCCTTACATCATCTATTATTCAATTAATCATGTATTTAGCTTATATCGTAAATTACCATATTTCACTATTCATAAAAAATTCAAGTATTTTTGAAAAATCTAAAATATTCACCCCCAAAAAATTTCAAGGTTTAGATTTCAAAACATAAACACATTTTTTGAAAATAATTTCTTAAATATGATAAATAATATTTTTCATTAAAATCACAATTTATTGGAAAAATACTATTTCTAAAATTATAAAAAACAATTTAACAGTTTGAAAAAATTATTAAAGCCTCATAAAATTATATTATAATCATAATATAAAAAACTAATACTTTATGAATCAATTTTAGGAAAAAATAATTTCATTTTAATTAATTAAAATAAATATAAAATTTTAATTAAATATTTATTTGTCAAAAAATGCCAAAAATTAATATATAATATCCCAAAAAAATTACTTACTTGTTAAAGGATATAAATATATTGTATTTTTACATATAGGATGGTTATATATTAATTATACTTTATTTGGTTACGTTACTATTCTACTGGAAAGATTACAATTCTTAATCGCCATGTTAGTAGACCTAATGTCAAGATACTATTTCATTAGTATTAATTCCATTATGTATATAAGTAACATTTATTTAAATATATATTTATAAATAGTTTGAGTATTTTATAATATAATGAAAATAACTTCTTTTATAAGTACACGAGTTGTTACATTCTCCCTACCATCTCAAAATCGTGTGTTTAAAATTTCTATTCACTTATTAAATAAGTGAGGATACCTTTGACTCATATCATTTTCAGATTCCCATGTTTCTTCTTCAACCATGTGGTTTCTCCAAAAAACCAAAAACTAGTATATTAACTCATTCGGAAAAAATTTCTCTCTATGATCAAAAATATAAAAAGGTTCCTCTTCATAAGATGGGTTCTTTTCCAACTAAACTACTTTTGAGTTCCAAAATAAGAGATGAATCCAGAAGATACTTTCTCAACATCAAAACATGAAAAACATTGTGTACCTAAGATAAACTCAGAGGAAAAGATACATAGAATTTTATTGGTCTATATTTATCCAACATTTCAATAGGTCTATTTAACTATGGAAATAGATTTCCTTTTTTACCATATTGAGTAATAATTTTTTTTGGTGAGATTATAATAAAAACATCATCACCTACCTCAAAAGAAATGTATTTCCCCATGTTATCTGCATAAATTTTATGTTTTCATTGAGATGTTCTCATGTGTTATTAAATAATTTTTAATTTCTCATCCACCACCTCAAATAATTATGGTCCCATCAACTTCATTTCCCTGAATTCATCCCAAAAGAGGGAGTTTGACACTACCTTCCATATAATGCCTCAAAATGATCCATATATATTCTGAAATGAAAACAATTATTATAATAAAACACAACTAAAGAAATAGATTAATCCGAAAATCCTTAGTAATCCATTGAACAAGCATGATGTATATCCTCCAAGGTATTATTTTTTTACTCTTATTGTGTATCATATTGTGGATTAAAAAAAGTAATGAAATTTAGTTGTCTTCCCAATGACAACTAAAGGCCTTTAAAAATGTTAGAAGTGAACCTGGGATAATGGTCAAATAAAATGAAATGAGGGATGTCATATAACTAGACAATCACTTTGAGTTACAATCAAGATAACTAATCTAAATAAATACTATCACAAATGGGAAGAAAATGTACATATTTATTTAGTCAGTATATAATAACCAAAATAAAATTGTTTCCAAGAGAATTATTTGGTAGTCCCCCCATTAAGTCTATGGAAATATTATACAATTTCAAGTTTGGTACTGGAAAAGGATGAGGAATCCCCTTTGGTAGATCCTTCCCTACTTTAACCCATTGACATGTAAAAAATTTCATGATAAAATATTCAATATCTCATTTCATTCCATACCACCAGTAATAATTTTTAAGGTCCTTGTGCATATTAGTACATCTTGGATGAACTAAAATGAAGAATTATGTGGTTAACAAAAAAAATTCCTTCCTCTTCTTCGAATCACAAGGCACACATAATATTTTTCCAAATCATAAATAAAAAAAACTATTAATGTTAAACTATATAATCTTACCCATTTTTACTAATTATAAATTTTTATAAAACTCTTCATCTTTCTTCTGTGCTTTCTTAATTTTGTTTGATAGATACAACTTCACTAAAACGTGAAACAAAACATAGGAATTTTCTCCATTATCAACTTCAAATCCAAAATTCATCAAATCATTAATCAAGGTGTCCTATTACAAATTTCACATGCTAAATGATGCATGACATTTTTTGAAAGAATGAATCTTCATATTTTTTTTCCAGGATAAAAGATGATTGTGAAATCAAAATTGTTTTTCAGTCCAATAAATCTTCTCTACCTCATGTTCAATTCCATATGAGTCAATATATACTTTAGAAATTTATAGTTACAATATATTTCACATTTGGATATGTATAAATGGTGCCTCAAAATTTTCAAAGAAAAAACCACAGTTACTAATTCCAAATCATCTATGGGGTAATTTGACTCATGATTTTTCAGTTGTCTAGAAGAAGAAAAAATTTGCTAATAATTTTGTTGTGCACACAACCAAGACCCATAAATTAATCATAACTGTAGATTACAATCTCATCATTTCTGGAAGGTAGAGCCAAAATTTGAGAATTCAGCAATCTCTTCTTCAATTCCTGAAAAAAACATCATATTCTTGTTTCCAAATAAATTTATCCCCTTATCATGTTGACTTAGTTGGAAACCATGGTAACCTTGAGATTTTTATAAAAAATTTGTAAAAACCAAATAATCCAAGAAAACTATGAATCTTCATATCATTTGTTAGTCTTGTCCATTCATCCATAACTTTTTTACAAGATCAAATTTTATGCCATCGTTATTTAAAATATTCCCAATAAAATAAATCTATTTCATCCAAAAATTACATTTTCTTAATTTTCTATATAATTTATTTTCTTTCAATTTTTTCAAGACAATCCTTATTTTTTTTCTTGATCCTTATTACATTATGAAAAGACCAAAATATCATCTATAAAAACAACCAAAAAAATATTCAAATATTCATATAATATTATATTAATATGATCCATGAATTATATAGGGGAAATTTTCAATCCAAAGGGAATCATAACTAACTCATAATGCCCATATCTATTAAGAAATGATTTTTTGGGATTTCAGCCTCCTTCATCATAAGTTGATGGTACCTGGATCTCATGTAAATCATAAAAAAATATCGACATCCTGGATATGATCAAGAAATTAATTTATATGAGACAAAGGATACATATTCTTAATAGTAATGTTATTCAAATATCTATAATAAATGAACAGTCTCATTGAACCATCATTTATTTTTACAAACAAAATAGGAGGACCATATGGTGATGTGGTAAGATGAATGAAGCCATTATCAAGAAACGTTTTTTAACTGATTTCTCAATTCAAGAAGATCCACTTGAGCTATTTGAAATGGAGGATTTATAAATTTCATTCAATTTGGAACCAATTAAATAGTAAATTTAACTTCTCAATCGTATAAAACACCAGTAAACACATTAGAAAAAAACATCTAGGTATTCATTTACCACTAGAACATCATTAATCTAAATAGTTCCCTTATTTATAAAAATATGAGAAAGATGAATTTCAATTTCATCATTTAACAGTTTCTCAACCTCCTGATCTATTACCAATTGTATATGTTCAATATTTTATAAACAATTAAATTACTTATGAATAAAAATATCTTATTCTCAATAATCAATCTTAGCATAATAAATATAATGAAAATCCATACCCAGAATAACATCAAAAATACAAAAAGGGTATTAAAAAAGGTTTGTAGGTAATTTATTTCCACAGAAAAAAATAGAGAGATTCTTATAATATTTCCCCCTATTGTTTTAATTATATGTTTCACTCTAATTTGTTAAGGTTAAATTTCTAATTTATCTAAAAAAAATTAATGTAAAAAGGAATGTTTAAACCCAATATCAATCAATCAAATGTAAAAATCGTAGTAAAAAACAATGTTTTTGAAAACACTTTATTGGATTTCCCATCATATACAGATATAGTAACAATGGATCTCACTACACCTTTACAACTATAATATAGAAGTTTCCCTCAATCATATCTTTAATTGGGAATGAATTTTCATAATGACCAATCTTACCATATTTAGAAAACTTCATACATTGTTTTTCAGAATGATCTTAAGTTTATTTTCATTACAATATCCAGACATATTTCAAAACTAATCACATATAAAACACTTCCCATTTTTTTAAGGAAATACACATGGTTCTTCTTGCCACACTTTTCACAAACATAAAATTAGAGTTTCTAACCTTCAAATTTCATTGATTGATTTTTACATAACCCTTTCCATCCTAACCTTCTATAATTCATGTTTAAATAGAAAACATGATCATAATAAAATTCCAATTCTACCCTCTCATCACATCAAAATAATTTCTAATAACTTTTGAATTCTCAGGAGGCCAATTCACTTTACTACCTTATCATTAATCCTGAGTAAAAATTATAGATTTAACTATCAAAATCCTGAATATGATTTTTTGCATACCTATCAAATTGGGTGAAGTTTTATTCATACACAGCTACTTCATCATGCTCTTTTTTCTATAATTAAAGGAATTTATTTTCTATCCAATGTTTAAAAACCATAGGAAAATATGTTTCATGGAATTTTTTTAAAATTCATCCCATTATAAGGTATGAATCTCTTCACTATCCCTGACATTCTTGAACATTGACCACCACTGGTCAGCTTAACCTTTAAAAAATATATAGAATGGATATCCTTTGTATTATCTAAACACCCAATGACCTCAAATATCTTTTCAAGTCCTTTGATCCTCCCTTCAACCACCACTGGGCCAGATGATCTACTGTAATTAGGTGGTTGTTTCATGGTAAAATGTTCCACTATTATCATCTTCCATTATAGTTGTTCTAGTTCTAATCTTTCATGGATTCCATAGACTTTTATATGCTGATTCAAATTATCAATTGATTTCACAAACTATTCGATTTCTATTCCCACCATTCCTAGTTGCAGATTTGGAATGATGTCAACTGCTTAGTACCTTCTTACTTCAGTTTCCATTTTTCTTCTACAAAAATCCATTCTAAACAATAATATCCAAGATGAATCATAATGGTAATATTCAAATAATATATGATTCAAATATAAAAAAATCATAAGAATCATTTATGGTATTTTATTAACATCATCCTAACCCATAAATGTATTTAAACTGTTCTCTAGTACCATGTATTAGGACCTGACCTTAAACATTACATAATTTTATAAATTCATTAAGAATTAACTTATTCCATTACCAAGGACCTTTTCTGTATATCGTTGTCTAATTTTAGGAAGTATTTCTTAAATATCAACCAATTATCATATAGAGTAGATTCAACTAAAACCTTATCTGCTTTTTCATAATACAGATTTTTTTAATAATACTTGATATCTATTCATGAAAAGTATTCAAAACATTCATCTTGGATTATAATTATATCTTAACCATACATTAACCCTATGAAAATTATTTTAAAAATTATAATCATAAAAAAAATTAATGAGGTATATATAAAATATAGAATCCATTAATATATGAATACTAATAAACATATGAAATTGTCTTCACAAAGACATGAATATCACCCAATAAATTTTGTATTATTACTTTGTGAAAACATGAGATTTAGATAAATCATATAAAAACATAAATAAAATATATAGGTTACTTGGGTAATTAATTATTTATTATTTTAACTCTCATGGATACCTTAGGATTTTTAACCCTCTCTATTATCTTACAATGTAACCCTCACATCAACCTTGTGGGGTAACCATTGGAGTTGAGCTTGAAGAAACCATAAGGAAGACCTACGACATAAACATAGACAATTAATTTGAGGGAGATATGGGTCCCACCTTTAGTCATTAGAAAATCCTATGAAATATAAAATAATCATAGAACATGAACACTTACAAAAACATTCCTTTTGATTTTTTAAAAAGTATAAATTAAAAGGTGGATTTTTTAATAGGAGTCCCTTACATGTACCATAACATTTAATAGATAATTAATAAAATGAAAATAATATTTATACTCACTATTAATCCACATAATAAAACATATAATAGAAACATTAATTTCACAAATAATATTTTCATGAAAAAATCAATGAAGTATATGGTTAACCGATGTAATGAAAATTAGGTTATGAATTCCCTTACATCATGTTTATCCTACTTCAAACATCTTTAAAAATTCCTTATAATGTTTCGAAGAGTTTTATTAATATTTTGATAAAACATATCTATTTTTATAACTCCTTATATTGTTGTTTTATAACATCATTCCATCCATTTATTAGTAATATTTTGTTTATCTATTATTTCAATTGTGTTCTTTACACGCTTTCATTGGATGGTTCATACTGGGTTTTCTAATCGAATAGAATAGAAACTCCAAAAGTACAATGAATTGGTATTGATATATTTACAGAATATTAAATAACACAATACATAATCTTTTTTCTGATATGATGATGATTCTTTAGATAAAACATTACTGATTTTCGTTTAGATCAATTAGGTGGTTGGATAATCACAAACTAGTTTTGTTATATAACATAATGTTACATTTATATGTCAATAAAATAAAATAAAATAGGATATATAATGAAATATAAAATCATTTTTTTCAATTAATATGGTCTTATGACCATCCATGAAGGTGTTAATTGAAATTGAAAACACATCATTCACGATGTCGGTAAATCGACACATCACATATGGTGTTTTTATGTTTAGAATAAGAGGGAGATGAGAAGATGTATGATGATTAGTTTTTTTCATAAACATTATAATATGATATTATATATATGATAATTTATTTTTCAGGCAACTTGGATGAGGGTATGTGAAGAGAGTATAAGAAAAAAAATGAATGGAAAAAAATATAAAGGAAAATGAAAGAGGATGTTTACTTCTTGACTTATCCTCTTTATGAACATCCTTAAGGCCTTTAATTTTGGATTATATCATAAATTATCATATTTCATAATTCATCACCAAAATCAAGTATTTTAGAAAAATCCCATAATTCCCCCATACCATTTTTCAACATGTATAATTTCAAAATTGAATCCATTTTAGGAAAATTATTTTTTAAATATGAGAAATATAATTATCAATTAAAATTTTAATTTATTCGAAAAAAATAATTTTGAAATTTTTACTAATTGTATAACACATTGAAAAATTATTTAATGTCTAATAAAATCATATTATAATCAAAATACACCAAAATAAAAATTTATGAATCTATTTTATGAATGTAAAATTTCATTTAAATAATTATAATTCATTTAAATTCTAACACATATTTTATAATTTTCACAAAAAAAATTACTTATTCAATGATATAAATATATCACATTTTCATCTATAGGATAGATATATTTGTTTTATAATTTTTAGGTGAGGTTAATATTCTATTGTGCAGATTATTATTCCTAATGGTCATGTTAATATTCTTAATTTTATGTTACTATTCCATCAATATGAATTCATTAATTTCTATAGATGACAATTATTTGATAATAAATTTTAAAAAAATTTACTATTTAATTCTATATTAAATATAAATTATTTTATACGTACCTGTGTTAATAAAAAGTAATTTACCTTACATTTCTTTTTTACATAAATTATGTGATCGTATTAAACATTATATAAATGTATATCCAAATATAGAAATAAATAATGATGAACATAAAAAAAATTAATGTGACAATATCATGATTAAAGAAATTATTAATTTTTCAACAGAATGAATTATCCTTCAACGAACCATGTAGAAAAACACCTTTAGTTGGGCTAAGATCGAGTTGTAGCATTCCACAATTTATCTTTTAATATTAATGGTTGGATTAACCATATCTTGGGTTCAAAACCACCTCATATCCTAGGATTACATCATTTATATGTTTTAGTCACACACAGGTGAGGAGAACCCAGTGTAAAATAAATATAAAATAAATAATAGGCATGATTGTCTTACATAGTATTGATGGAAGTGATGAGTCACCAAACATCATATTTATGTAAATAAAATTTTATTACAAATTGAATATCGTACATTGAAATTAAATTATATAAAAAATAAACACATACATTTTTCATTAAATCCAACGATTTGTCACATAAATTCAATGTCATCGCAATCATACATGCTAACATTCATTTAAAATATCTCAATTTAATAAATAAATTTTAAATCTATAATTAATGAATGGTATTAGTAAATAATTTATTAAATATATTAACTACTAATAAAATAATTCAAGGATATAAAAAAACTACCATCTATAGTAACATTAAAACAAAGTCATTTAATTAATTTTATTTAAAATTACACAAGAACTTGGTGTGTACATGGAGGCATCATAGTGTGTGACCATTTGAACTAGAAAATTTCTTGTTTTATTACAGTCAATTACTAGGAACTTACACTACATGCATCATACATGGCATGTTTAATATTACAAGGTGTGTAATTTAATGTGTCAAAAAAAATTAATTAGATAAGTATGAAATACACTTGACATTCTTTACTATAAAACATGTGTATTAACATTAGTAATCATGTAATGTACATAGTGTTCATGAGGAAAATACATGATGTGTACTTCAGAAATAACACTAAAATTAATTATGTATTTAATATACTGTAAGACCCCATCACACCAAGATTATTCATGATATATGTCATATAATTTGGTTTTTTGGAGCAATTAATTTCATTCCTTATATTTAATTTACATGGAATGCATCCTGGCATAGTGTGTACTCTACAGAAATTAGTAATGTCAAATAGTGTGTCCATCATGTTACACAGGATGTACCTCTTTTTATATCCATGCATGATACATGCTTAAGATATCAACATGGTATCCACATAGAATAAATCCATGATACATGGTGTGTATGTTTTCACTATGCCATGTACTTATGATTTCCTTGTGTTTATAATTTGGTAGTCAATAAATTGTTTTTGTATTAATTGCAGACAATAGCAGTTAACCAAACAACCATGATGTTGTTTGGTCATAGATTGTGTGTATGTTAGTTACAAAACATGCAACCCTATAAACATTGTTCTACCCAAGCAGTCAATATGAAGTGTAGTAACAGACCACCAATATAAATCCTATAGGGACAGTTGTGATTATCAAAACCACATAATTCTATGGCTGACTGATATTTCACTATATATATTATATCAAATACTATGTCATTTAGTCATGTAGCCCAAATATTTGATACCTTCATATGAAGTAATTATATGTTATTCACCTATTTACATATTATTCTGTGTCATGTAATAGTAAACTAAGTCACTATCATGACCTAATATATTTTGACTGAAAACTAAAAATAAATATAACAAAATAATAACAAAACTGGTCATTTTAATTCAATAAATATAAATATTAATGTGACCACTCTTATACCACATGAATGTTCTAGTTATAATGGAAGGGATTTTCTACCCTATTTCAAACATTGATTTTGTTAGATTTAATGAATAATCCGCAAAAACATGATACAAATCAACATGTATAATTAATATAGCCAAATAAACTAAAATTTTATCTCATATCTAATAATATTGGATATTACAAATAATTTTATAATGAATTTAATAATAACAATTACCTCACTCGTTAAATTCTTCAATAAGTAAACATTTTGATAGTTTGAATCATTTATTTGTGTTATAACATTTTTAACAATGTGATATGAAATAGAATCAATCTAGAATAAATTCACTCATGTACCACAATATCTAAAAAATATTGATTGAACTTCATGTGCTATAATTGATCATCTGCATATCTTGAATTATTAATCTTGGTCACAAAAATAATACTTTCGCATCGATGGATTGTTTCTCGTGTCCTAGAGATCATTAAAGGGGATAGTGGTTTAAAAATTCATCTAGTCTTAATAGAAACCCTAGGTATGTTCTTTATTGGGACAATCATATATGATTAGGTTTTGTGAAGAACTATAAAATGAATTCAAAAAAATGAATTCATCACACAAATAATTAATATAACATTTGAATATATACTATGGTTCATTGTTGACAATTACACAAAGATCCTTAGTTTAATGATAAATTAAATAAATTCTCATGCTAAATAATAATATTATTATTGTCAATAATAATAAATTGTGGAACAAGTTTCCTTTAACAGATAAATATCATTTTAATAGAATAAATAATACATATTTTTCTAATGATATTTTTCATTATAACATTATTTTTATCATGAATAAGTTAACTCATCCGACATCCTTGACATTTAACAAATATTAAATAATAATAAATATTATTATTTCAATATATAATTAAACATTATATTCATAGTCATGTAGATAAATATTTATATAATATTCAAGTGATATATAAATATGTTGACTGGATATTAACAATAAATAATTAATGAAATTAATATTATTATTCAATCTTGATAATTATAATCATTACAACAAATAAATTAAAATATAATTTAATGAACAGTAATGGTTTCACTAATTATGTGACCCTCTACGCCTCTTCATCATAGGAGTTATGTTATCTTTACTAATTTTAATGATCAGAATTTAGCAAGACATAAAGCCACCCATAGAGGAAGTATTTTAGGTCACTATTTCAAAAACTTCAAATAAAGTCTCACAAAGTAATATAATCTCTTCATCATGACATCTCAAATCAGTAAAGTTTCATACTCATCTAATTAACTAATGTGATTAATATATTTTTCATTAATATTTTCAAATAAACCCCTAATTCCCCTTAGAAATGGATTTTTAGTTCAGAAATTCCATTATAATAAATGTTATTGACATATAATCTTCCTAAATGTGATGTATTTGGATTCTCATAGATAAATATTACATGTTTTTTGATGAATAGTAAATATATTTTTCAAACACGTGACAAAAGACCATATTTTTTTTGTATTTATATTCTAGATACATAATATTTTTATATCCTGAATGATCTTAAAAATAATTAAAAAAGATCATCACACATAGTACTATTTATAGAGATACCCTACTTGAACTTTTCTTAATAACTTTTAGAAAGGAAATATATGAATGGGAGAGCTAAAATTCTCAATAAATGAAAGCATGTGAGATATAAATTTATGATCTTAGAAAAGCATAAAATTATAATAATGGTATGATATAATGACTAAAAATAAAATTTTTATACCCAATCAATCAATTATAACAAACATCAGTCATGGAATAAATATCTATTGTTTCAAAAAATGATTTACAAGAGTTATAAATCATTATAAATCAATCATGAACCATAAGTTCATGTTAGAATATTGTGGAACAACATTAAGTTTAGAAACCATTTTATATGTCTAGGAAAACTACCAATACCATTAATTTATAATGGATCAGGCCTCAAAACTAGTTTCCCATATTGGACGAAGCACATCAGCATGTTTCTTGTAATGGATCATGCACAATTACCTGTTTCCCATAATAGATCAAGAACAAATTTTTTTCAAATGTTTTATCTAATTCGATTAAAAAAATTACCCAGTGTATTTGGGGTAATGTGTTTCTATTTAAACCCATCACATAAATAAAATCTTACATATGTGTGATATGAAATTTCAAAAAAATCATCATGTGAGAATCCATGAAAGGAAATGGGTTTAAAAAAATTCATTATTTCATCATATCTTTAACCATGTAAAAGGAATGGATTTCATAGATATGATATAATAATAAACCACCTAGATAAAATATGAGGCTCTTATAATAGGATCATATCCCTAGTAAAACACAACAAACCTCAAATAATGTTATTAAGGACAAAAACATTCTTTAAAAATTCACATGAATATTTCATCAAGAAAATAACTTTTCTACGTTAAAATAACTGTTTTAAATCATAAATGTTTCATAAATATTAAAGAATCATTTTATTTGTAAATAAAATGATAAAATTTTAACATAATATTTAAACTATTGAGTAGTTTAAGGTGGTGAAAAATTTTGTTCATACCATATACATTAAAATAAAACATTACTTTTATTGTTTTTTAAAAAAAATAAAAATTTACGTTGTTTTGTAAAATTACAAGAAGATTATTTTTAAAAATATTTTAATAAAGTAAACAAAAAATATAAAGATGAAATTAAGAATAATAGGATATTATTAAAAACCATCTTAATATTTTGTTTATAAAACATGTATATATATTGGAAAGCTTTCTCGACCGATGAGATAAATAAAGATAAATTTCCATGAAAAACAATTCAAGTATCTTGAGTATATAAAGAGAGGAAAATGAAATGAAAACATTAATTTTAATGAAATTACTAGATTATAAGAAATCATAAATGGATTTATCTTATAAGGATCATATAATTTCCTCAATGTAAATTAAATCATAAATTATCCCTTTTAAAATATGTGTAAAACATATGACCCTTGCTACGTGGTAACAATGGAGTGATAATCCCAAAAAAAACTTCTATTTATTTGTAAATAACAAAAATAATACTAATAATAATCATAAAATACATTAATGGGTTGTATATACAACACATAAAATATACAATTGATGAATATGGCATGTGTATCACAGAAATAAAATGAGACGAAAATCCCTTACATCAAATATTTATTTTTTTCATTTATACTATAATATACTATATAGTGTATATATATTAATTATATATGTTTTCTAAAAATAATAATTATATATTTAATACAATTTAGGATTTAAATATAACATTTATCACCCGTTAATTTATAATTTGTTAAAAAATAATTGTTCATGGTGATTGGTGCTTCATTTCTCAAACATGATTCATTTTGGCAGTCCCGGTCATTGTACGTTGATAATGGATCCCTAAATCGAAGAAATTCAAATAATGTTCTAAATTATATATATATTAATTATTTATATATTAAGATTCAAACCTAAAACATATAGATAACAAATGAATTTTACCATTCTTGGAGATGGTAGGTCGTATGTACACATGAATGTTGTTTTTACTTTTTGATAGATAGAAATAAATAAAGATAAAAAAAGAAAACCTTAATTAATAATTATTAAAACATATTTTTAATATTTATATATTAAATTTATCATTATTACCATAAATTTATAGTGTAAATTGAAAGAGAATCACATTTCTTCATGAACATGGAAGTGCAGATGTACACATGAGGAATGTGATCATTTTTTAACGGTTTGGAAGGTAAGAAGTTAGATATTATATTATAATTATAGTATAATAATTATTTCATAAATATTATATATAAACATTAAACCCATCCTGACACTCATCCATAGAATATGGTATTGAAAAAAAAATTATCGCTACTTGTAGATGGTAAGTCGTACATACACATGAGCAATACATTCACTTCCCATATGATGGGAAATTTGGTGAATATTTATTGATTTATAATCATAATAATGTTTTATTATATTAAACATATTTTATTATTTAGTTAATAAAATAATACGTTTAGTTAATGGAATATAATATTTAAAAAGGAAGTGATTCGTTAAGGCGATTACGTCTTCTTCGAAATAACTCCTCTAGAACTCCTCCTAAGGATCCTTGGGATGGTATTTTGGATGAAAAATCTCCTCTATAATCTATCTAAATATGAAAAAAATGTATATTGTTTAGTTATGGTTTATATATAATGCTCATTGTTCTGTTGATATGATAAATTATGGGCATCTTTTTTTAAATGGGGGGATTGTTTGACAATAATTTCAAAACCATATTATATTAATACAAACAAAATTTTAAGAATAAATAGAATTAAAATGAAAATATTAAAAAATAAAATGTTTATTTTTCTAAAAAAACTCATAAAATAATATCTATACAAGTTTCGATCTCATTCTTACCCATATATATTTGTTTTATCCCATCAATATCCATTTTGGAAATTTTGGTTATATGAATGTTTTTATATGAAGAAGATCATATTTTTACTATAAAAAGAAAAAAACCCATAAATAGATCATGGATTATTTAATAATATATATCCTATTCACATGTATGAATGTAATATATTTATGAATTTGAAATCATTTAACAAATTCTTATTTATTATAAAATTACATTAATGTCAATATTGGAATAATTCATTTAATTTGAATTTTAAAACCATAGTAAAACACTGTAATTTGGATAATATGAATCCACACAACAATATTATGACTTTTATGTATAAATAATTTGGTAACAAAAAAACAAAACATCACAATATTATTTTTACACCTCTTAAAATCATTTTATTGATTTTTTCACTATATACACAATCATTGTATCAGTGTTGCAGATGAATTTAAGACAATTAAATGATACGTAAAAATTAATAATAAATTTACATGGTGAATATAAATAATTTATATTTCAAAATAATATGTATACCTTCAAATATTACCTATTTATCATCATATAAATAAATTTAGAGATAATAAAACCAAAAAAATAAAAATTCTTAGTTTTCATTAAATAAAATTTTATAAAGGTACAATTAATGGAAAAATTCAAAAAGGCCATATATTTAACATTTAGTTTATTATTTAAGATATGAAACCCCAAAATAAATTTTAGGGAAGTTTTAGTGTCATTTTGGAGTCCATGTCATATTCTTTAACCTAAATTATCGAATATTTCCCCTGCAGATATATGAAAATAACTAAAGATACTATTATTAATATACAAAACTAAAAGGGGACTAATTAAAAAACGGTGACACATTGATTTCAAATATTAAATACATTTTTCAATATTCATTTTCTAGATGTATTAAAAATTACTATTTTTATAAATGATGAAAACTCAATAAAAATTGTTTTTTGATAAATGTGTTTCTAAGAAAAAAATATAATTATAAAAAAATAAGTTATAATTTTAGTTAAAATGATGTTAATTATATTATATATAATTAAATAAATGTTATTTTATTTTTAGGTATAATTCAAAAAATTATGATACTTTTTAAAAGTACAGAAAATGAATGGTTTACAGAAATCGTTATTTTTCACTAGTCACTGACAAAAAAATATTTTTTGAGAAATAAAAATATATCAACAATAGATAATTAAAAAATTATGATTTAAAAAATGAGTAAGGTTTTATAAAATAAAAAATCTAAAATATATTGTGTTTAACTATAATTATTTTCACACATAAAGTAACAATACCCCCTTTTGAAGAAAACCTTTTTTTTAATAAAAAGTGGTTTTAAAAATATTGAGTGTTTTTTTTAAAAATAGTACATAAATTTATATAGAGTATAAACTTTATATCTATTTAACAAATTATTTAATATTATTATTACCCACCAAATTAATTACAAAGTTTTGATGGTGAAATAATAATATTTTGGTGTTCGTTTATGCTTGGGGTTGTGTGTAACATAAGATATAAAATAATTAAAATTAACCTATAGAGAACTAATTAATATATTATTAGGATGTAAAATCATACCCCCCTAAAAAAAATTTGACCCCTCATTTTTTAAGGCCTTTAAAGGTTAATATTTGAAAATTCCTTTATTGAATACCACATATTATAATGGACTAATAAAACTACCCTTAATGGGGAAAATAAGGAAACATAATGGTTGATAGAAATAACATAAAATTGGTTACCGCATATAGATATCAGTAGTGGGAAGTTAAAATATTCACATTGAAGAGATAAATAACACCCAACGACTAATATAGATTGATAAAGAAGATAGTGAAGAGAAATATAACTACCACACAACTATAATTCTTTGATTAGTGAAAAGATCATATATTCATTAAAAACTCAAGTAAAAGTAAAATAAAATATTTGGAATATCCATTCCATAAATTTGTGGAATTATTTTATTATCAAGATAGATAACTAGAGTGAATATAATAATATAATTTTTTTCATATCAAAATAACTATTTCATCGTCCGATTCTTCCTTTTTCAATTTTTACATCGTCTCTCACAAAAATAAATGAATAATATATATGAATTTTTTATTATTATATCACTAAATTTAACTTTTAACATGTCATTATATCCATAAAATAATTATAAGTAATTCCCAGTATCTCTTTTTTTTAACATAACCAAAATTGTTAACAAAAATAATACAATATGGAGAAATCATACTTTAATATATAAAACCTCATCCAAATTTCCTCGTAATCCATTTAATAAATAATTAACCTTATGAACTATCAAAAATATGTCTCATCAAAATAAAAACTCAATAAATTTAGAAATACTATTATAAAATTTAAAAAATAAATATAATAATAACCCCTAAAACAACAAAAACATTCTTTTAGTATCACATGCCAAATATGTTAATACCCTGATCATATATTCTTATGAAATATGGTAACAACATGTATTACCATAAAATATTAATGAAAACAATGATGATTTCAAATATTAACTCTCTCCTAGTCCATAAAATAAAACCATATATTATTTAATATATTCTAGATATCAAAAATGCTATAAAATCCATCAACTATAACATAACCACTTTATCCTCAAATCAATAATCACATTCCATGTCTTTAATATTGTTCCATTTATACTATTATAATCAAACATCTCTTTATCTCATAATTATCTCAACATCACGAACATATTATGTTTCATATTTCACTTAATCTTGTATTCTCTAAGAATATATTTTTACCATTAAATCACTTTTCACATTCACTAGTACTATTCAACACAATCATAAATATAATTTAAGAAAAAACTCTCTAGAACAATCCTTAGATGTTTCATGGAAATTATAACAATAAAATAATTATTAATTTTTTTATCATAATTATTAAATTATAATAAAAAAATACATCTATAATTCTATTATAATGATCAACATATAATTATCCCTTTATTTGTCTTGGAGTTAGCTCATTGAATAGATAATTGACTGAGGAAATTCCCATTTTCCCCATATATAATCCACTGAAAAATAAATTATAACTTATGATAAACTTAATATCCACCCCCATTAAACTCATTTTTCAATGAAATTTTTTAAACTTATTACCATATTCCCAACACATAAAATGTCTTCATGTACCTTGGAGACATTCACTTAAGTTCTTCGTCCAACATTTTCAATATATAGGAAACTAATTTCTCATTCATCCATGATATCCATAACCCAATCTATGATAAAAAATATATCCTTATCTCCTTTGGTGAGTTAGAGACTTGGTTGAGGATCTTTTTGTTAACCATATATCATGATACTCGATTATGAAAAATCTTAATATCCTTCACTCTAGTCCTCATCTCATTTAATTGGTCATCAACTAATTTTTAATCACATTCAACATTAACCAAGTTCCTTAAGGTTACATCCATCTGAAAAAACTAAAACATGTGTATGCATGAAGATATAATAATCATAGTGAATATAATTCCTAGGATTTCTAAATCATGTTTCCTATTACTCAATCTATGGGATGTTAGGTCCATCCATTTTGATACAAAAACAATAAGACACTATCCTATATTTTTTTCATATCCCTAGTAATTTTAATTATGTTTTATAATCATAAAGTCCAAATAATGAAAAAAGCATTCTTTGATACTGACTACAAAGGCTCATGATTTTTATACATAAATATTACATCTTTTCAATGAGTATCAAATACATTTCACAAACACACAACTGAGGACCATAAAGGTTTAATGTTTTTAAAGACAAGACACAAAAAATTATTTTCACATGAGATTTATCTGAAATATCTTATATGGATATTTACATATATTACTCTTCATAGGAATTCAGTTTTATAACATTCTTCATAACACAGGGAACTAAAACAAAATAAAGTGTGAGATAAAATTATCTATAAGGGCAAACATGAGAGATGTCAATAGATAATCATTTGAAAGCATACGATAATATAAAGGTTAAGAAATAGTAATCATACATACAAATTTTATATTGAATATATGAAATATTAGAAACCTGTGTGATTGTATAAATATTAATCATTTTTATGAAATGATTTATTACAGTGACTAATCATCAGAAATAAATTATAAACCATAATCTCAATCAATAAAATATTGGTACAAATATAAGTATAGAAATCAATTATAATGTCTAGGTTAACTATTATGACCATAAAATGACAATGTATTAAGACTCAACACATGTTTCCCATTGTAGATTAATCACATCGACTTATTTTGCTTAATGGTTCAAATTCATAGACTTGTTTCTTTTAGTAAATCAAGAACATCAACTTGATTCCCATATTTTTCTCATGAGATATTTAATATCCCCCAACACATTCGATGTATATATATTATTTATTCCACCCATTACATATTGAAAATGAAATATATGTATGCTACATGATCATAAAACAATCCTTATATAAGAACCCAGGAAAATAAATGAGTTTCATAAACATTTTATCATAAAATAAACTATAGAAAAGGCATGGGTTTCATAGAAATATTATCATCATAAACCATCCATAGAAATAATAATGATGATATAATTGGTTTATATCAATATTTAATATAATGTAACATCAAATAATGTTTTATGAATAAAATATTTCATTAAGGGATCACCAGAATATTTCATGAAGAAAATTTTATTTACACTTTAAAATAATAATATTAAAATAAAAAACATGTCCCAATTATTAAATAGAATATTTAATTTTCAAAAAACAATTTAATCATGTAATTATTTCTCTAAAACATTCGTCCACCATGATGGTAGGATATTTTATGCATTCCGTCTATGTTAAAATAATGCATTCCTTTCAAACTTTTATAAAAAATGTCAAAATTTTAATTATTTAGAAATTGTAAATAAGATTGCTTTTATGATATTTTGTGAAAATATAAAACATGTCTGAAAATTAATTCTAAAAATAATATTTCAAAATTGAAATCCATCAATATAACATTTATAAAAAACTATGATATGAAAGAAAAATGTTTTTTAACTGAAGAGATAAATAATTTTAATTTTCCAAAAATAAATATTTATATTCTATTCAGAACAAAAAGTGACAAAATAAATTGAAACATGTATTTTGAATGAATAGCACATTTTTAATAATAATTAAATAATTTTATTTGATAAAAATAATATAATAATCCAAACAGATATTAAATCATAAGTATTTATCATTAAAATTGGATTGAAACATTTGTACCTTACCGTTGGGTATTATTTGTATCGTAAGCCAGATAAAAGAAATATCCACATATATATGTAACTAGAAATTTCATAAAAAAATAATAAAATACAGTATTATGTATTATATACACCACATAAAATAATCATGTGGTGAATATGGCACGTATATCCCAAAAATATATGTTAGACAAAAATATCATACCTCAACTATCACCTCTCATCGTACATGGTTGATAATCCTATATAATAATAATATATTTATTATAAATTTTTTAAATAAATATACTTATATATAAATTAACATATATTATTTACAAATGACATTAAACTATACATTTATAAACAATTTGTTACCAAAATCAATGTTCATGGTGATAACAATGTTATTTTTCAAACATGTTTTAATTTGATTGTCCTAGTACTTGTACATTGAAAATGGATACATCATATTGAATAATTTAATAATGATATATATATATATATATAATATTTATATTAATCTAAAAAATTTATATATAGAAAAATAAATTATATTATTCATTGAAATTATAGGACATATGTATGCTTGAACACTATCTTCACATTTTATAGATGGGAAAAAATGATGTTAAATAATAGTTAATCATTATAAAACAATTATTACATCATATTTATCATATTTATTCCTAAAATAAATGCATATTAATATCTATATAAAACATAAATGATAAACTAACACCAACTCTTTGTAGAGGTGGTTGTCCACACATACACATGAACGACTTTTTCGTTTTCCAATGGATTATAATTTAATAAGTTATACATGATATTATTTTTAAAATAGAATAATTATTATGTAAAAAAAAATATGTAAACTTTAAATCCAACTTAATAATGATCCATAAAATAATGTAATATAAATTTAATTGCCTCACAATGTAGAGATGGTATATCTTCTATACGCATGAAAAATAATTTCACTTCCCATTTAATTGAAAAGAGGGTGAATAATGGTGGTTTAATAAACAAAATAAATAATAATTATGTTGATAATAAAATATTTATTAATTAATTAATAATTTAGCATATTTTCAGGATGTAATGTAATAATTACAAATGAAGTGATTTGTTAAGGCAGTTACTTCTTCTTCGAAACAACTCATTTCGATCACCTCTTATGGATCATAGGTTTAGTATTTTAGGAGGAATAGAACCTCTATAATTTTTTTCAATAATTTTATAACTGATTTTATCAGATTTTTTTCATTATATATGGAAAAAAGATGATGTGAAGAATAAAAACGAGGGGTGTCCTTTTATAATTGAGGGAGGGAACTTTTAAATATCATAAAATAAAAAGTTAATATTAAATTTTTATTTTAAAATAAATACAAATATATAATATATAATGATTATATGACTTTTCCAGTAAATTATATCCTAAAATTATATTTTAACATGTACTTAACCCATTTTACCATTCAATTTTTACTTTAACCATATATTAATAATTTTTATAAATTTGATGATATCAATATTTTTGGACATTAAGGGGTTAATATAGTTACAATATAAAAAATGGAACATAAATGGACCGTGGATGATTTAATCAACCTTATAGAAATAACTATACTAAATCTAATTTTTTAGATATTTTAAATCATTTAATGAAATATTATTTGTCATAAAACATTAATGTCAATGTTGAACCTAATCATTTATAATGAATTTTAAAAATAAAATAAAAAATTTGAATTCTAATAAATTGTATAAATATATATATAAAATATTTCATTCTATGTAATACTTCATATAATAATATATTTAGGGTTTTCAGAGTCATTTTATTTATTTTTTCATTACTTTCGCAAATAATATGTTATTATTGCATAAGTATTTAAGGAAATTATTTCATTGCTAAAAATTATAAATAAATTAACATGATGAAAGTATATAATTTATATTATAAAAAATAATTATAATTGAAAATATATTCTGTTTATCCTTATATAAAAAATTATACATAATAAAATAAAGAGAATGAGATTTTTTATTTTTCACTAAATTTACAAAATATAAGGATAGAAATCATATAAAACTATAGAAAAGAAAATATTTTACTTTTAGATCAATAAATATGATATAAACCCATAATATAAAAATTATTAAATTTGTAGGGTCATTTTTTAATCCTTAATATTTTAATTTCCACCTAAATTGCACTTTTTTTTCATTGTAAAAACATTAATAAAGTTATTATTAATAATATCCAAAAATACATGGGGATATATATATCAAATTTGGAAACCGTGATTCAAAATATATAATTTATCTTCCATGATTTGAATTCTATAGGTGATATAAATTACTTGTACTTTAAATATGTAAAATGTAATGACAAACAATTTTTAGAAAAATGACATTTTAAGTCCAAAAATAGAATTATAACAAAATAAAGTATAAAAATGTTTGATATTAAGTTAATTATATTATATATAATAAAATTATACTAATATTACTTCGATATTAAATTATATTCTTATTGATAATTTTAATGAAAATAACATGATAGTTTTACAAAGAAAGTATTTATACAATTCACTTAAAAATTAATCTTTTTCAAAAAATAGAAAAATACCAAAAAAGATAATTTTGACATGTTGACCTCAAAAAATATATAATTTTACAATTTTTTTCTCAAATTGAAAAAATTAATTGAAAATATTTTCTTAATAAATTCAATAAAGTCCATTTTTTAAAATAAAACATTTTTGTAAATAATAAAATTGATTTAATTAAAATTTTGTTCTTATTGACTAAAAAATAATCAATAAATTTATATTGAGTATGATCTTTATATGTGTTTTATTATTTATTTAACCATATTACTAGATTCTAATTTATTATATAGGTTATGGGGGTTATATAGAAATATTTTGGGTTTTTGGAAGCTCAGTGTTGGGTGAAACTCAATCTATCCATGAATTGAAATTAATTTATAAGGAACTATTTCAAAAAATATTGCGGTGTTAAAACAAAAGTAAGAAGTGAAAATACTATATGAACTTATTCTCAAACTCCATAACATGGAAAAAACACCCAATGTATCCTTTGTTTTAGTGACCATAGATCATAATAGTTCTGGGAAATACAAAAAAATATGTGACTCTGGTTATATATTAATAATAGTATATATTTTAATGATTTTTACACATGTTCCTAGAAAGAAATATTCTATTCTATATAAGCATTCCTACTTGTGGGAATTTTCTCATAATATCATATCATATATATTACAATTTATAAACATTATGAGACAATTTCTTGCTAACTTATGAGTATCAATAACATGATAGTAAAACGTACTATGTGTCCCATAATATAATGTGTTCCTGAGAAAAGAAAATATCATTAAGAATATCATCAAATAAATTTAAAGTTATCATCATAAACGGTACCTTATAGGTACTTTTAATGAGACTGATAATCTTGGACATTATCACATTAATATTGTTTATAAGAATAATAAATATATGATAATATATTTATTTATATTCAATAATATAAACATACTATATACATGTAATATAAAGTATTACATATATGGTTCTAGTGAACCAAATACATCATCATATATTTATATATAATTCAATTTTTAACACCCCATGAATTTACAAATAAATTTAATATAGAGTGAATGAAACAACCAGTCTTTAAAAAACACAACTCCATTATAATCTATCCATGCAAACACAATTTTTCAACCTCTGTATTTTGAATTTTGAGAAACTGAAAAACACATTTGTGTTTAGTAAGGTATTTAGAGTCTGATAAGACAAAATTATTTTTTGAGGAATAGTAGCATACACATATGAATAGTAACATACCATTATGAATAGTAATTAACTGTAAATTTTCCAAATAGATAAAATTTTCCGATGACTGTATAAATACAATTTAGAAATCATAAAAGTGAAAGAATGATCATAGTATACATATTTGTATTTTTGTATGTAATAATGATTTCAATTAAAATTTTATGATTAATTAAATAATTAAAAATGGAAATGTACTTTCAGAAAATTTATTCTTAAATTGTTACTTTATTGTCTTATGGTTATAATATAATTTTATGGGACCTTGATTAATTTTTCAATGTGTTATAAAACGATTTTTGATTTTAAAGTTGTTTTTTTGAAATAAAATGTGATTTTGTTTAAAAATTAAATTAAAAATATAAAGAAAATTATTTTCAAAAAATGGATTTCATTTTTTAATTCTAAATATCCGAAAATGGTTAGGGTTAATTTTTGTATTTCTAAAAAATACACAAATTTTTCAGGAATTGTAAAAATATAGTTTTGAGTTTTCGGTATGTTTAATAACATAAAAATGATGTAATAAATAATATAAAAATTCGGTTGAATTTTTGAAAGTAACATAAGATGTGAGGTGTTATTAGTGGATAATAACATTATAAAATACAATGGGCAAGGCCATGGTTTTTCAAAAACCACTAAGGAGGCGACTCTTTAAATTAATAAAAAAATCCCTCTCATTTACTATAAATACTCACCCATTACATCATATTCATTCATTCCAAACTAATTATCCTCGAAGCTCTGTAGTATTATTTCCATAGTATTCCCCCAAAGGTTTCTTCAATCACCCAAGGTCCCAATATTCATGTCGTAATAGTTTCCCTATAAGGTAATAGAAATCTCAACCTCTCTTTTCTATCTAAGATCTCTTTTATGTGGTATGTATTTCATGTTTTCATACCACATTTTTATTTACATATTATTTTCGATATAATAATTTATGAGTCTTTTATTAATGTTTTAACTATTTCCCCACTATTTTTAATGTTTTCTAAAACCATGTTTCATAGTCTTTATGTTGCAGATTGTTCGTCCCAAAATCTCTCACTTTTTTAAACACTCATATTATGCTATTATCTTTTAATTTAAATATTATTTTTTTTGAATAAGTAATTCCAAATCCCCCTAAAAGTCTATATTATTTAATAATTGTGAGATACATATTTTCTTTCATCAATATATTTTATGAATTTTAATGTGATGTCGTTCGACTGCTGGTTTTTTGTAAAGGATTTCTCGAATTTTCTTTTATTTGGAGTTCATTTATTTTTATTTCCTCTCCTCCATTCTTCCAAATGTTGTGATGACTATAGTATATTACATTTATTGGAATGTTTTCATGATAAAGTAACAATTTTTTATCATCTCTTCTTTCCCGTTATTTTATACTAAAAATGAAAACACCACCAGATATGTGTTAATCAACCACATTCAAGGATGATGGGTTTTATATTACCGTCATTAATTCTGGACTTGAAACCATTCATATGGTAGAACAAGAATATAATATATTTATTATGTATCATATATTGTTGTATAGTCTTTTTGTACACAAGGTTTAGATTTATAATGAAAAATGAGTTAGTTGTGTTTAAAAACGACGAATTAAGACAAATTATGTTAATTAAATAATTTATATAATGATTATTATTTACTCAAAGTAACCAAATGATATTTACAAACATATAAATTTATATATGTTCACTAAAAAATATAACTTCTATTCAGGATAACCATCCTCATTTTACAATATTCTCTTTAAATGTATTTTAGTATACTGATCATGAAACAAATAGACCCGAACAATGGAATTAAACATATTGACGAATCAAAAAGGAAATGAATGGACTTAAAAAGGTTACAATAAATAAATTACATGTAAAAGAGGTTCTCTAAATATTAATTAATGAATTTAATTTCGTTATCCAAGACCCTAAGATCAAGTGAAGAAAACCATCAGGCTTAAGGTAAGGGTTTCATAATCTCAGTTCCATTATTGAGAGAATTTTCATATTCACTACTAATACTTGTGTATGGTGTATGTATAAATTGTCACGGCCCATCCTCGGGGCCCGTGCCATGACTACCCCAAGCCCGCCTTCCATAGGCCAGGGGTTGGAGACTAGCACCAAGGCGTAAATCCCGGAAAAATGGAAGGCATTGCCTTTGAAAAGTAAACAAGCACCACAGAGTAAGCAAGCGGAAAAGTAAACACTAAGTAAAAACTGTAACAAGTTGTGCTGAAAGTAAAAGGGGCCGGAAATACAAGTCCAACTGTAAAGTACATCTGAAAGGGGAAAACAACATCTAAAAAAAACGCCGTAGCGTCGAGCCGTCCTCTGAAGGTCCCACCTGAAGGGTGGGTACAAATAGCATGCACAGCTCCTCGGTCCAGCCGTCCACACTGAGTACGTCCCGCCCAGTGGTCCTCCTCCAGGCACCATCCTGCTCTGCAAGCCTCCACCATGATCAGCGATGTCCGTCGTCTGTATCCAACACAACGAAGTACGGGCATAGCCCGTGCAGGTGTGAGTATAAGCTACTCAGTAGGGACCCCGAGACCCCCGAAAGTCTCCCGAAATCCACAAAGGATAATCCACAAAGGAAAGATACAATCACGAAGTAACATCCGACACGGCCTAGGTATATTCCCATACAAATACCTAAGTCAACAATTCTCACTCGGCTCCAACATCCGAGCTCAAGTACAACCCAGTCCACACATGAAAGAAAAACGTGTAATCCACACAGGATAGCTCAACATAATCCACAAAGGAAAGTAAAACGTAAATCCACACAGGATAGCACAACACAATCCACAAAGGAGAGTAACACAAGATTCAGATCACACAGATATACTTCTTCCGATGACGATAAAGATGATCACTGATCCATCTAAGTCGTCGGACCCACAAAGGATCGATAGGTACTAACCCCCGCAATGACCCACACAAGATCGATAGGTATCTAACCACCGCAAAGACCCACATAGGATCGGTAGATAACTAACCCCTGCAAAGTCCCACACAGGATCGGGCCCACACAGGACCTGTAGGCGCTGGCTCACACAGAACCGCTGAGGGCTGACCCACACAGGATCGGATCCACACAGGATCTATAGCACTGATCCACGTAGAATTGCTGAGTGCAGTAGTCGTCGCCGTCCACTGAGGATCTCTGCACAGTCATCGTCGCAGTTCACTGAGGATCTCTGCACATTCATCGCTGTCGAAGTAGCAGTCGCAACCAGCTCTAGGGTTCCCGCACACAGCAAGTTCATTCGGGAGGGTCCGCTCCATGAGCCAAGAGGCTGATACACCAACTGGCACAAAGTCCGAAGTTGATGTATCCAAAAGTTCCGTATCGTCAACAAGAACTCAACGTCGCAGACGGCACGTCATTCGGACGCCCGGTCTGAGAGTTATTGGCTTTTTCGTCCCAGGGGCCCGGTTGGTTTTTTATGAAAAACCAACCCTACCGTTCTCCACCTATGTCCAAACCTAGGGCGGAGTATGCCAAAAGATCCGTCTCACTTAGAGGAATTCAAAAAAGTCGACGGCACGTCAATCGGACGTCCGGAGCTCAAGATATGAGTGTTTCCGCTCCGAGGGCCCGGTTGGTTTCGTGTACGAACCAACCCGGCCGAACTCAAAATATTCTGAAACCTTGAGTGCGATATACCGAAATGACCGTCTCGATCCAAGGATCGCGTAGCCGCTGACGTCGCGTCGTTCGGAGGCCCGTATCTCATGTTATGAGCGAAAGACCGAAATCAGTCCGAAGACGGGGGGTCTGGGCCCGGGCCGACCCGACCCGACCCCCTGGATCGGCCGAACCGGGTCGACCCGACCCAGTCCGACCCGGCTGGACCCGGTCTGGTCCGGACAGGGCGCGGCCCGACCGGTCGGACCAGCCTGGTTCGGCTCGGCCGCGCGGCCGAGCAGAGCGGATGCCGTGGGGCGCTGCCCCCACGGGTTGGAGGTGCCGCGGGCCCACCTGGGGCCGCGCTGGATCAACGTATGCGGCATGTCGCTGAGTCCCGTGCGTGCGAACCGGACCCGCATGGCCGCGGGTCCGCTGGCCACCGGCACCGCGGCTGAAGCCGCGGCGGCCCTCTCCCGCGGCACGCCGGAGTGCCGGCGACCCGCGCCGCCGGTAGATTCCGCGGCACACCAGAGTTGCTCCGGTGGTCTGTTTTCCTTCCCTTCTGTGCCGCTGTCCTTCTCGGGTTCCATTCTTCACTGAGGGATCACCAAATCGGCCTTGCATCATGTTTTGCCATCGCCCTCCAAATCTGCAAAACAACGAAGAATGAAGGAGGGTTGTCGGGCCGTGTTCGTTTGGCCCGCACCCTCCGCGTTAGACGATAACAATTGGGAGGATTAAACAACACATCAACAACAATTTTAATAAATTAAAATTGTTCTTATGAAACCAGTTCTTTAATTTAAAAGTAACGTTCACGGGAAAAATAAAATATTTCACAACAACCCCTACCTCGTCAAGTCGTCGCACGCGGGTTCTTCCCGGATTTGATCATCGCGGAAGGAGGGGATCTTCGCGTCGTCGCGGTATCCGGCATTGCATCGACGAACTCTGAGGTCCAAGAAACAATAGATTTAATTTTAATAATTAAATTCGTGCGTTGTTAAAAACCAAAAAGGATTTCTAAATGAAACCCGAAATCTGTTACCTCAAACAGATTATCGAAGATTTCGTTGCGGATTAAAGAACGTTGCAGAAGAATGTCGCGGAAGAGGAAAACATTGGCGTTGCGGCACACGGCGTCGCGGCACACGGCGTCGCGTCGTCGATTTCCGTAGTTTTGGCGTTCTTCGTCGGAGGCCAGCGTTCTTCGCGTTCTTCGCGGTCTTCGCGAAGAAGGGTGAAGGCACAAGCATTTCTGTCAAAAACCTCTCAACGTGTAATCCTCAAGATGTGGCGTTGGTATTATTTTATTATTACACCAACAAACGAAAAAGAGGTAAGTAACGACTCATTAATTCGTAGAATTAATTCAACGAAAAAAACTGCCCATTTAATTCACGAATAAAACCTCCCAATTAAAGGGTGCGTTAAGAATTTAAGAAAACGCGTCAGTTGACTTTCATAATGACGGGTTTTCGCGGGTGCATTACTTAGCGGAAAAGAAACGGTGGGGTTCGTGCGGGTCCCACCTCAAAAATATCCTACCAAGAGGGTAGGTTATTTTTGGATAGCATCCTATCCGGATCAACTCAGCTTAAGCCACTTTAAGTGGCTTCAAGTGGCTTCCAAGTGGCTTAAGTGAAATAAAATAAAGTTTGTCGTTCAATTATTTTATTTCTTAACTTTAAGCCCAAAAATTAAAAACCACACTCTAGCAAACGCAACTCCGGAAGAGGCATTTCTAAGAAAGTACCGGCGCTGCGATTTCATCGGTGCCCTCGGAATTTGATTCTGAGCACCGGTTAAAAAGTTAGAAAAACCCGCTCGTCCGTTCAGTGAACGTACCTGAGCCAAACTTCGGAAAATGATTCCGGGCACACCGGGCCTCGGAATCAGGTGCCGTCAGAAAATGCGTTCTTGTAAAATTCAAAAGAAAATTAAGAAAATAATTTCCTTGAAATTTACGGGTCTTTACATTACTCCCACCTTAGGGCTTTACGTCCCCGTAATGATACATCATAAACTAGGGAAACAAATGTGGGTACTGATCACGCATCGGAGCCTTCCGCTCCTGAGTGCTCTCCTGAAGGTTCCCGTGCTTCCATCTGATGCGCACTAGAGGAATTGATCGTCCACGTAGGACCCACTCCTTTCGATCCCCAATCTCCACTGGGACCTCCGCAAAAGTCACCCCATCATCCACGTCTAGATCCCCATGGTCAATGATGTGTGTCGGGTCATGCACGTATCTCCTCAGCTAAGATACTTGGAAGACGTCGTGCACCTGGTGCAACTGATGTGGTAGAGCCAGGCGATCAGCCACCTCGGCAATCCTGCTGAGGACCTGGAAAGGTCCGATGAAGCGTGGAGATAACTTGCTGCATCGGCCAAATCTCCGTAATCCACGCCGAGGTGAGACACGCAAGAAGACGTGGTCTCCATCCTAGAACTCTAGTGGCCTCACCCTCATGTCAGCATAAGACTTATTTCGGCTCTCAGCTGTCCTCATCCGATCCTGGATGACCTGGACCATCTCTGTCGTGGTCTGGACCATCTCTGGTCCCACAAGTGCTGACTCCACAGGGTCTGTCCAGCACAAAGGAGATCTGCAAGGTCTGCCGTACAATGCCTCGTATGGTGCCATCCCGATGGTGGAGTGGTATCTGTTGTTGTACGCGAACTCCACCAAGGGTAGGTGATCCTCCCAACTGCGACCAAAGACGAGGACACATGTGCGGAGCATGTCCTCGAGAGTCTGAATGGTCCTCTCCGTCTGACCATCCGTCTGAGGGTGAAAGGCAGTGCTCAAACGTATCCACGTCCCGAACACCTCCTGGAATCCCTTCCAAAGCCGGGAAGTAATGCGTGTGTACCAATCGGAGACGATAGACGATGGCACACCGTGAAGCCGTACAATCTCCTGAACGTAGAGACGCCCCAAGCTCTCCACTGAGCCCTGCTCTCTGATGGGTAAGAAGTGTGCGGACTTGGTGAGTCATTCAAAAATCACCCAAATGGAGTCGTGACCTCTGGAAGTGCGTGGAAGACCAGTCACGAAGTCCATAGATATGTCGTCCCACTTCCACTCCGGGACCTCCAAGGGCTGTACCAAGCCTGCTGGTACCTGATGCTCTGCCTTCGCCTGCTGGCAGGTGATGCATCGAGAAACGAACTCTACCGCAACCTTCTTCATGCCCGGCCACTAGTGCTGTCGTCTGAGATCATGGTACATCTTGCCACTCCAGGATGTACCACTAAAGTAGAAATGTGAAACTCTCTCAGTACATCCTCTTGTAAAGAAACTGGTACCAAGGTACATCCACTGAAAAGGACGTCGTGCTCTGCTCTAAGGGAGACACCATCAGGTGCCTGTCCCGAGGATATCTGTGCACGCCTGGTCTCACAGTCAGCGCCCCCACGCTGTGCCTCTCTGACCCGCTGTAGAGGTGGAGGAGAGACTGTGAGAGACTGAAGGAAGGCTGCTTTGTCCCTATCCACGAAGGATATCTACAAGGCGGCTAGCTGCTCTGTCGCCTCCTCATGTAGCTGAATGCCCGTCCTCCTGCTGAGGGAATCGGCTACTACGTTCCCCTTCCCAGGAGTATAGACTATCTTAAAGGCATAGTCCTGGAGGTACTCGATCCATCACCATTGTCTCAGGTTCAGGTCCTTCTGAGAGAAGATGTATCTGAGACTCTGGTGGTCAGAAAAGACTGTAAAGTGCTCGCCCATCAGATATTGCCGCCATGTCTTCAGAGCGAAGTCCACTGTTGCTAACTCCAGGTCATGGGAAGCGTAGTTCTACTCATGTGGCCTCAATTGACGTGATCCATAGGTAATCACGGCCCACACCTGCATCAGGACACATCCGAGACTGGTCCCCGATGCATCGCAGTAGACTACGTATCCAACTCCCTTCTCAGGGAACCTCAAGGTAGGTGCGCTGGTCAATCTCTGTCTCAGCTCTTGAAAGCTCTGCTGACATCTTTCTGACCACAAAAGGGTTTCCCCTTCTTCCTCAAAACTGAGAGTGGCGTCGCAACTCTTGAGAAGTCCGACACAAATCTCCTATAGTATCCGGCTATTCCCAAGAAACTCCACCCCTCCGTCACACTCCTGGGTGGCTCCCAAGCTAGCACTGCCTCGATCTTCGCGAGATCCACTGCAACTCCTACCTCAGAAATGACGTTCCCCATGAAGTGGACCTCACAAAACCAGAACTGGTACTTCGAGAGCTTTCCATAAAGCTGGTGATCTCGGAGTGTGTCTAGTACAACCCGCAAGTGGTAGGCGTGCTCCTCCTCCGTGGTCGAGTACACCAAAATGTCGTCGATGTAGACCAAAACAAATCGATCGAGGTAGGGATGGAAGATCCTGTTAATGAGGCTCATGAACACTACTGGATCATTGGTTATGCCGAATGGAATTACCAAGAACTCATAGTGGTCATACCGACACCTGAAGGTCGTCTTCTGCACGTCCTCGTCTCGAACTCTGAGCTGATGATAGCCTGACCTGAGGTCTATCTTTGAGAACCACCGTGATCCCTTGCGCTGATCGAAGAGGTCATAAATCCTCGGTAGCAGATACTTGTTCCTCACTGTCACTTGTTTCAGGCGACGATAGTCGACACACAGTCTCAAGCTCCCGTCCGCCTTCTTGGCGAACAATATCGGGGAAGCCCAGGGTGAAACACTAGGTCGGATGAAGCCCCTTGCCCTACATGTCCTCCAACTATACCCGTAGCTCTCAAAGCTCAGTGGGGGCCATCCGATACGCTGGAGTGGATATCGGGGCTGTCCTGGGGTATAGGTCAATGTAAAAGTCTACCTCTCTGGGAGGAGGTAGCCCTGGAACGTCATAGGGAAAGACGTCTGCGTACTGATCCACCACTATAGGAAAACTAGGACTCCGCACGTCAACTGCTCCAAGAATGAGGCTAGCCAACTAATTAGTGATGGGATGTCCCCTCCTCTACGAGAGTCCCTCCTGTCCTGCAAAGTCTCCCTTCTCGCCGGTGAAGGTGAACCTGCTCCCGTCGGTGCACACACATCGCACCTTGCGCCTAAAACAGTCAATCTGAGCATGGATTGTAGATAACCAATCCATTCCCAAGATGACGTCGTAAGGCCTCGACGCCGCTACAAGAAGATCCCAACCGAAGCTCTCACCTCCTAGAGTGAGCTCACACTGCCAGCACTAGTGCGTAATCCTCGAGTCTGCTCCCATAGGAGTCTCTAGCCGTAAGGATCGAGCCATCGGCTCTGTCGGAATCTCCGAGCTCCGAACAAGGGCAGCGGCTATGAAAGAGTGACTCGCTCCTATGTCTATAAGAACTACAAAAAGGGTGGAAAAGACACATATCGTACCTCGAATCATCTTTGGCGCGCCATGGTCATAGGCCTCCACTGCCTGGAGTTGTGCCTGTCTCTGCCCGCCAGCTCCCTTTGGTCGGGGCGGACCTCCTGGTGGTGGTGGTGGTAGAGCCTCAAAGCGTCGCCCACCACCTGTTGCTCGGCCAGCTCCTCTACCTCGTCCGCCTCCTCCTTGCGGACCGCCACGGTGGACTCTCTACCTCTGCCTGGGTGGCCCCTCCACCATCTACTGCTCCTCGGTATGGCGGGTCGAGCAGTCACGAGCCATGTGGCCCTGCCCGCCGCAGGCGTAGCACTGCCTGCCTCTCGGAAGACTGGCTCTATGTTGTGTGCCCCGCACTGCTGAGCCAGTGTCCCGAGGTCGTCTGCCGGAAGGTTCTGGTCTGCCTAGAACCCTGAGTCATCCGTTGGATACCTGCTGCTGAAGACTCTGTTACCTGCCGCCCTATGGTAGGTGTCGATGTGAAATCAGCCAGAAAGCTCTCGATAAGAAGGGCCCGCTCCAGTACTCCTGCCTGGGTCGGGATTCTGAGGGAGATCAGCGATGCCCTGATCTCGCGTCTCAGACCCTGCTCAAAGGTCTAGGCCTGGAATAATGGGTCCTCTACCATATCTGTCGAGTAGCGAGAAATATCGGTAAACCTCGCCGCATACTGGGCGACCGTCAAGCTGCCATGCCGCAGCTGAAGAAGCTCCTGAATGCGCACCGCACGGAGGGTGGCCTGGAAAAAATCTGAGCGGAAGAGTCTCTTAAAGTCCGTCCAGATGAGAGAGGCCTCATCGTGCACCTGGAGAATCAAGCTCCACCATCGTCCTGCTACTGCGTGCAGTAGGTTTGCCGCGAGGATCACCATGAGGTCTGCAGGTGTCCTCACTATCCTGAAAACTCGAACGACCACCTCCAGCCAGTCCTCGGCTGCCTGGGAGTCCGTCTCCCCACGAAACCTGGGTGGTCGCCAGCGCTGGAACTCGTGCAGAGCTCTGAGGGGACGTGCCTCGTCAGCGGTCGGTGCTGGAAGCATCGGGGGCTCGGTGGGTAAAGGTACCTGTTTCGCACGGAATCCGGGGATGACCTCCTCGACGGGAGATTCAAACGTTCCGATCTGTTTCTAACAGGTTTGTTCGTAGAACCGGAAACATCCAATGATCCCACATCCGTCTGGACCTACTTTCCATAGGCAGGCGCTTATTAGCTTGTGGACTAATGAGGCTTAGGAATTTGCATTGGTCGAGAGGATGGGAGGTCGGACTCATCACACCTTTTTTAGGGAAATTATTGTCTACTCCGGGACTCTCTTTATAGATTTAAGTTATGTTCGTGAATCCTTATTACATTACCAAGTATAAAATGTGCTTTCTTTTAGTTTTTAACAATCAATGATTAAATATGCAAGAAATTTAGAGAATATTTTATATGTATTCGAGGTTCTTCATCAATAGAGAATCATCTATATCTGTTTAGAGATTCTTTGGTCAATGGTATCCTTCAAAACATTTATATAAAAGTCTCTTGGTCATTATGATGACCAGGCTGGTTTTAAAGCCACTCAGTGGGGCACTTGAAGTTTATCGTCATTCAGAAGGACAAAGATTTTTTCAAAGTTGGGATCGAACCCATGAATGGGCTACCTACGTATCCTTTGTTTTGGAAAAGGAATCAGGACCCACGTAGTTCGAAAAAATGGAGTATGATGTTTATGATTGATGGCTCAAAGATGAATGACATAATTACTTCTACACTCTAAGCTCACGTGAGTCATGCTCGGTGTGAGAAACAAGAGGTATTGGTAAAATTTAGACAATTGTGCCATGAAAGATGCAATCATAAGAATTTGTTTGGGGCTTATGTATGGATGACTGCCCAGATAGATGAAGGTTTAGGATTTACTTTTAGGGAGAAAATCCATGAACAAGGTCCATAAAGTTATATGTGCTTCATAGAGATTTGAATACTCTAATATTGGGGCTTACTCCTAAGGAGGATGCCCAAGTTAGGAGGGGACTTATGATTGGGTTTTACTCCTGAAAAGGAAACCCAAATCAAAGGTAAATTATGACTGGTTAAGAGAAGTTTAAGGGGACTTGGGGCTTATTCCTGAAAAGGAGACCCAAGGTTATGACTGAGTCTTATTCCTGAAAAGGAGACCCGGGTTAAGGGACATGGAGCTTTACTCCTGAAAAGGAAGCCCACGGTTATGACTGAGTCTTATTCCTGAAAAAGGAGACCCAGGTTAGGGATTAAGGTTTGGGGCTTACTCCTGAGTAGGATGCCCATATTTGGGGATTATCTTTAAGAAAGATGCCCTAGATTAGAGGACTTAATTGGGGCTTACTCCTGAGGAGGATGCCCAAATCAAAAGTTTTATAACTGGGGATTCTTCCTGAAAAGGTGACCCAAGTTAGGATTTTCTCATCATAAAGGATGAGGTTGAATGAATGAACTCTCAATCTTTGGTGACCTAAAAGATGTTTAAATCACTAGGTTTTGAGAGATATTTCACAGAATTACTTTCAGAAAAGGATGTGAAATCAAGAAATCATGCCATAAATGGCTTTGAAGAGTATCTTGAAGACTGAATCTTGAATAGGAAAGGTGAAATGGCTTAAGAGGGGTAAAATGGGCAAGATGGGAACCCAAAAAGATAGGGGCGCGCAAGTCTTAAAAAGGCGCGCAAGTCCTGCGGCGGCGCGCAAGTATTGGTCGCGCAAGTATACTTGCGCGACATGAGGGGTACTTGCGTGATTTTCAACCAGTATTGAAATGCTTGAGCGACTCTTTATTAAACCCTTTACAATCCTCTTGAGGTTCTTCCAGAGAAGGGACGCGCAAGTTATATTGAAGGAATTAAGTCGGCGCGCAAGTGTTTGATAAGTTTCAACACTTAGGCCTTCCTTCTTCTCTTTAGATCTTCCGTTCTAGGTAATAAATTACCTTTGAAGTGTTCCGGAAGCTTTGAGAAGAGACTTGGGCGTCGGGAGATTCAATCCGAGTTTCTGGAAAAAGATCCTCTGAATGGGGGGCCCACAGGGTCTATTTATAGGCAAAAGAAGACCCAGGGCGGTTACCGGGCGGTTACCAATTAGGCCGCGCAAGTCACCTGCGCGACCAAGGTAGTCGCGCAAGTATACTTGTGCGGCAGTGGTATCACTTGCGCGGTGGATTTGTTGTGGATTCTTTGTTCATGCCTTTGTCGATTTTTGATGTTTTCTTCAAAGGATGAATCACTTTCAGCTGAGATATTCCCTTTTTCGATTATTAGATTCTGTGATGAATGGAGCGTCGACAAAAGTCCCCCCTCAGAGTTGGATCCAGAGAGAAAATGAGGATTTGACTCTGAGGAAATCGAATCCCTCCAAAGGGAAAGGGAGGGCGTGCAAGTCTTTCAGTGCGCAGAGGGCGGCGCGCAAGTCTGCGTCGGGTAGGCCTTAAGTGCTCTGGGTGTGGCGCGCAGGTAGGCTTCCTGGCCTATAAATACATGGTTTCACCTCCGTTACATGCATCTGGATTTCCGGATTTCTCGAGCTCTCGCCGCGCAGGTCACCTAAGCTGCGCAAGTCTCTTTTCCACTGTTCCCTCGCTGTCGCGCTCCTGTGAAGGTATTAGGGCTTACGTGGTAATACTTGCGCGGAAAAAACTTGCGCGGCACATGAATCACTTGCGCGACATCCCCATACTTGCGCACCTTAATGCCTTATCCATTTTTTCCGAATTCTTTTCACAAATTTTATGAAAAATAAACCCATTTAAGAGTTAAATTTGTTCAACTTTTGTGCAGATTCAATGGCTCCTAAGGGAATTGGAACAGCTGAAGAGCTGGCTAGCAAGTGGATTGATGACATGATGAACATCATTGGCCATGATTATTATGACATCTGCAACAGCACTCTCCCAGATTTGGCTAAGTACTTGAAGAAATATCATCCTATTTTTCCACAGAGCATTCATCTGCCTTTGTGTGGTCAAGGTCATCTGCAAGGATTCAATGTTCCAAATGCAAACAATTATACACCTGAGATGCAGCTGCGCTGCTACTCCTCTGTTTCGGTTATGCTGTGCATTAAGAGAAAAAATAATGGTGTGAACTATCAAGTTCTTCCTCTATGCCATTTCCTTGCAGATATGAAAATGGAAAACCCATGGGTTGAAATGTTTTCCACTGCTAGTTGGTGGAGAGAAGACAAACATGGCATTAGAGAAATATCTGAAAAGAGTACTCTCTCCAAATGGCTCTTTACTTCCAATGCTCCATTCTCAAATCCATGTATCCATCTTCCAAGTCTCTTGGACAGAAACAGAGTCACTGTTTGATTAGCAGAAAAGTTTCTCAAACCGCACTCAAGAGCATCCTTTTACAATTGTTCCAAGAAGAGCTAGTATCACTACATCTCTTATTGTATTCAATTGAATGAATGAATTCCAGGTGGTTGCTGATGAAGCTCGGGATTCCATAAATCAAATGAAGTGTTATGTTGAAAGCTTTTTGTAATTCCTGAAAAAGAGAAGAGACACCAATCTGTGGATGTCCTTCTAACTCTTGTGTATCAATGAAAAACAGTTTTTTCTTCAATCATTTGTACCTGCATTATTTCATTACCTGCTTCAAATTTACTTAAGCCAATGGGCCTAGTAAGCATAGTTTGATTTTTACTAGGATTATTAAAAATAACAATACAAACATTGAATCCTAAATCATACAGAATGTATGTTTAGTGAGCTGGAACTTGACTTTTATTCAGAGTTCCTTTGTCTTTTGTGGGCAGTTTAATGACATGCACGCCGGACGTAAAGGGGCTAACGTTTAAGGTCGAAATAGCATTGACCGAAATGGATTAAAATGGATTCAATTCCTTGAAAATTTATCTGAAAACATATTACCATACTCAAGTATGAGGGAAAAAATGTAAACTATGGCTTAAGAATATTTGAATCTGAGGAATGATATGAAAAAAGAGCTAAAAGGCATTAGAAGAAGTAGTTTCCAAGAATGAAGTTACTATTATTTAACAAAACCCGTTAGGGGTTGAAATATGCAGGGCCACCTATGGGCATTGGCTGCATAGTCAAATAAAATAGCATCTTTTGGCTGACAAGTCTGTTATGTGGACTGTTTATGCAAGGCCACCTATGGGCACGTGCTGCATAGTCAGGCAAAATAACTCCCAGAAATTTACTTTCCTAGTGCTAAAAGCCAGTGAAAGTTTATGGAGATTCAAATTTTCTAACGCATAGAGTTTGTTGTATGGAATGAGGTACTTGAATATGGAGAAGATATTTCCAAATAAGAATATTGAAGAACTGGATGAATATCACTCCTACGAAGGTCTGACCCAAACAAAGGGAAGAAGAATAAACCATAGACTTGAATACTTTCAAGTCATGAAAAAGGATATGGGACAAATATGTTAAGGATGGCTATTTTCTTTCGCAGATCCCTACATATTGTTGTTTAAGACAAATAAGGACAAAAGAGGCATTCTTCCCAAGAAAGAAGTTACTATTATTTAACAAAACCCGTTAGGGGGTTGAAATATGCAGGGCCACCTACGGGCATTGGCTGCATGGTCAAATGAATAGAATCTTTTGGCTGACAAGTCTGTTATGTGGACTGTTTATGCAAGGCCACCTATAGGCACGTGCTGCATAGTCAGGCAAAATAATTCTCAGAAGTTTGACATTTTTGTGACTAGAAGTCATGAAAAGGGTTATGAAGATCTGAAAATATTTAAGGTTAGGATTATAACACATAAAGATGGGTATTGTCCAATGTATATAGAGATACATAGGTCAATGAAAACCATAATCATGTTGTGGATGGGTCCTGAATTGAAATTTTGGACTTCACTACGTATCTCATAAGAATGAGAATCAAGCCATACGTAGTTCTTGAAATGCAGTTTAACGTCGTGCAGGACGAAAGTATGAGTGATCTTAGTTTAGGGTCATAGAATTCGGACCATAATAATGAATACACAGTGTGTGTTTTCATGAGGAATTTTCAGCCAAGGGACTGAAAGTGAAATTTGGGGTTAGGCCCAAAAGACTTGGGACTGGATTCGAGGGACACTCGAATGTTCCTACGTATCCCATAAGGATGTGAATCGAGTCCACGTAGTTATAAAACTACCCTTTGTACAAATTTGGTTCATACATGTGAAGGGTGAAAAGGGGACTTTAGTGCAATGATGGTTTAATCTAAAAAAGTTTAGGCATTACCATGTATGCATGTAGTCTTTTAAAAATGAAAACCATGATTGAAAAATCAATGTCAATAATAGTTCTCTCTTTAATGAGGAAATTAAAGAATATTGTAGTTTATTGTCGTACCGGACAAAAGTGTTGTATAGTTTAACGTCATATAACAAGGACAAAAGTGAATCAATGTAATGATATTGATTCCAGGGGTGGTTTCACAAATCAATATCATATGAGATGGTGGTGAACCGATGTGAAGAGATTGTTTTTAGGCTTGAACCTTGGGAGGTTGCCTACATACCTAGCCTGGAGGGCGAGGATCAAAGTCCGTGTAGTTCAATTAAAGAATGAATTAATGATCAAGTTGTTCTTGGGGACAATGATCTAATAAAAAATGTTGTTGGGTCTTACACATGGTTAGTGGCCCAAAGGGAGTGTTATGGTTGATGTTCGCTCTAAGCTCACGTGCGTCATACTCGGTGTGAGAAACAAGAGGTAATAACAACCTTAACGATGTACAGTTTAATGTCATGTGAGACATATCAAGGACTTTCTGTACAGTTTAGCGTCATGTAGTTAGGACGATGGGGATAAAATAGTTTAACGTCATATTGGAAGAAAGGGGAATTGTGCAGTTTAATGTCATGCAATAAGGACAAAAGAGTGTACCATTTTAACGTCATGTCGGACGAAAGTGTGAATAGTTTAAGGTCATATGCATGGACTGTGAATGGTGCAGTTTAATGTCATACTGGACCTTTGAGATTATATAGTTTAACGTCTTTTCAGACGTGAGGTACTTTTATCCAGTTTAGCGTCATGTAGTTTAGGACGTCACAGTTTAATGTCTTGCTGGACATAAGGGATTTGCAAATAGTTTATGGTCATATATATGGACCAGGGATGATGCAGTTTAAGGTCATGCTGGATGGTTTAGGGAACTTTTTTCACAGTTTAATGTCGTGTGGGACGATGGACCATTGCTGTACAGTTTAAAGTCATGTAGCTAGGACTAAGGTGAACCAATATGATGATATCAATTCTGGGGACTTTTTTACAGTTTAACGTCATGCTGGACGTTGGAAGTGCCACACAGTTTAATGTCATGTTGCTAGGACACAATATAGTTTAATGTCATCTCGGACAAATAAGGAACTTCTGTACAGTTTAATGTCATGTAGATAGGACATCACAGTTTAACGTCTTGCTGGACATTATAACAGTTTAATGTCATGTTGGAAAAAATATAGTTTAATGTCATCTCGGACAAAATATAGTTTAATGTCATCTCGGACAAAATATAGTTTAATGTCATCTCGGAAAAAATATAGTTTAATGTCATCTCGGACAAAATATAGTTTAATGTCATCTCGGACAAAATATAGTTTAATGTCATCTTAGACAATGTCATCTCGGACAAAATATAGTTTAATGTCATCTCAGACAAAATATAGTTTAATGTCATCTCGGACAAAATATAGTTTAATGTCATCTCGGACAAAATATAGTTTAATGTCATCTCGGACAAAATATAGTTTAATGTCATCTCGGACAAAATATAGTTTAATGTCATATCAGACAAAATATAAACCAATGTGATTGTTTTGGATCTGGGAACAATATTTTGTGTTTATACAAAATACTTCTTCAGAAATCTGGCATTAGTTGGAGTCGTGATGTGTTCTCCATCCATTGAGATCAAAGAATATGCTCCATTGGAGTAGACCTTATGTATTGAATAAGGTCCTTCCCATTTTGGTTCAAGCTTGGGAGGCTTCTTTCCTGGTATCATTGGTGCTCTGAGAACCAATACCAATTCTCCCTGAATGAATGAACGAAGATGAACTTTTTTGTTAAAATCTCGTGCTATCCGATTCTGATAGATTTCCAAGTGGTGCGATGTGCACAATCTTTTGTCATCTAACTGTTCCAATTCATTCAACCGCTTTTGGGATTGCTCATCTGTTGACAACTGATCACAAATGGCTATTCTGAGTGAGGGCAATTGAACTTCAATTGGCAGGACTGCTTCTGTTCCATATACCAATGAATATGGAGTAGACCGCGTTGCATTGCGAGTGGTAGTCCGATAAGCCCATAAAGCATGATAGAGTTTATCAGGCCATGACCTCTTATCTTTATCCACCATCTTTTGCAGTATATTTGAAAGAGTCTTGTTGAAGGCCTTTATCTGGCCATTAGCCGTTGCATGATATCGAGATGAATGGTTGGACTTAATGTTGTATTCTTGATACAATTTCTTTACCTCAGAAGAACAGAATTTGGTGCTGTTGTCCGTCAATATGGTATGAGGGACACCAAATATAGTAATGATGTTTGACTTGATGAAGCTAACAATGAATTTAGAACTGACTTTTTGAGAGGTACTGCCTCTGCCCATTTGGAAAAGAAATCAGTAGCAGTAAGAATGTACTTAAACTGCTTGGCCGTAGCTGAAGGGTAAGGTCCCACCACATCCATTCCCCATGTGGAAAATGGCCATGAGTATTTAGCTGTATGAAGCAACTCTGGAGGTTGATGAATGAAGTTGGCATATACTTGGCACGAATGACACTTCTTTGTGAAATTAACACAATCTTGTATCATTGAAGGCCAGAAGTATCCAAGCCTTCGAATTTGATCAGACAATCTATGTCAAGACTGGTGTGCACCACAGACTCTTGCATGCACTTCTTTTATGACAGCCATTGTCTCTTCACCATCAATACATCTGAAGAGAACTCCATCAAAACCACGTTTGTAGAGAATTTTCTCGAGGTGGTTTGGACCATCATAAAGAGTAAAATTGACCACACGTCGCCGAATTTGTTCTTTCTCGGCTCTATCAGGTGGAATTGTTCCATTTTGAAGGTATTCCTTGATAGGTGACATCCATCCTGTAGTATGACCATATGGTTCAGGAATGGGACTAATTTCATTAATTTCCTCTGTTCTGACTTGAACATAAGGTGAAATTGCACGACGGTGGGCAATACCGATGGTTGTCTCGTCCCGATTTGGATCTGCTAAAGTTGTGGCTATATTAGCCAGTGCATCAGCTTGAGCATTTTGTGATCTTGGGACATAAGAAAATGTCGGTTCTGAAGAGAATTCCGACATTAACTCTCTGACGTAATCATACAAAGGGATTAATTCTTCTTTTCTGATGGCATAATCCCCATTCACTTGCTTGATTACCAGGTCTGAATCACCTTTCACCATTAAGTGATTCACTTGGGCTTGAAGCACTAACTCCAAGCCTGCAATGAGAGCTTGGTATTCAGCTTCATTATTGGTACCACCTTCCCACAACAAAAGGAATAAGGTAACACTGCCTTATCTGGAGAAATGAGCACAATTCCTAAACCAACTTTGTTGAATTTAGGATTTTCCGTTTTTTTCCCTGTTGGACTTCTAGAAGCACCATCAAAATACATTTCCCATGTTTGAGGACTCTCTTGAATAGAGAAAACTTCCTCATCAGGGAGTTTGATAACTGAATATGTGTCTTCCACTGAAGGATGTTCAGCCAGGAAATCAGCCAGAGCTTGGCCCTTAATTGCCTTTTGAGACACATACTGGATGTCAAACTGCTGTAGCATAACCGCCCACCTTTCCAAACGTCCTGTAAGCATTGGACGACTAAGGATGAATTTGAGTGGATTATTACGAGATACCAATTGGACCTCGTGATGTTGCAGTTAGTGTCTCAGTTTCTGAAATGCAATGATTAATGCTAGGAAACACTTTTCAATACTCGAATACCGGGTTTCTGCTTCATGCATAGTTCTACTGAGATAGTAGAGACTATTTTCATTCCCAGCATCATTCTTTTGAGCGAGAAAGACACCCAATGATCGCTCTAAAGCTGTCACATAGAGGATAAGAGGCCTACCCTCAACAGGTGGCATGAGTACTAGTGGACTCAAGAGGTATTTCTTGAGAACATCAAATGTTTCTTGACATTCTTCAGTCCACTGGTAAGTGACTCCTTTCTTCAATAATTTGGTAAAGGGTAAACTTTTTCCTGCCAAATTGGCGATGAAACGCCGAATATAGGCTAAGTGTCCTTGAAGTCCTCTTAATTCTTTCAAATTCTGAGGAGGTGACATACCAAGGATTGATTTTGTCTTCTCAGGATCGACTTCAATACCACGATGGCGTACAACAAAGCCAAGGAATTTTCCTGAGGTTACCCCAAAAGCACATTTTAAGGGGTTCATCTTCAAATTATGTTGTCGAAGCTTGTGGAATACGACTTCCAAATCATCCAAGTGATCAAAACGTTGTTTGGATTTAACCACCAGATCATCTACATAGCATTCAACAAATTTCCCTAGAAAAGGTTGGAAGATACGATGCATGGCGCGTTGATATGTTGCACCTGCATTCTTTAAACCAAAGGGCATCACCCGGTAACAAAACACACCTTGAGGAGCTCTGAAGGCTGTATATTCCTCATCTTCTGGGGCCATTAGGATCTGATTATATCCAGAATATCTATCCATGAAAGAAAGTACTTCATAGCCAGCCTTCGCATCAATTAAGAGTTCTGTAATCGGAACTGGGAAATCATCTTTAGGACAATACCGATTAAGATCTCTGATATCGATGAAAACTCTAATTTGTTCGTTCTTCTTCTTTACAGGGACAATATTAGCCAACCACTTGGGATATTTAACTTCTCTAATGAAGTTATCTTTGATAGGCTTATCCACTTCAGCCTCGATTTTGTAAGCATAGGTTGGGTGTGTTCTTCTCGTGGCTTGCTTGAATCCTCGATGTTCTTTTGGCAAACCCAAATGATGGGTGGAAACATCAGGATCAAGGCCAGGCATCTCTGTATAATTCCAAGCAAAAATATCTTTATTTTACTTTAGAAAAGAAATATACATCTCTTGTTCTTCAAGGTTCATGGCCGCACTAATTAAAGTGGGGCGTGGATCTTTCTCTGTACCCAGATTTACTTCTCTGAGTTCATCCACAGTGGTAGAGATACCCTCTTCAAATGCTGGAGGAGCATCTCTAAGATCTTCCTCTTCCTCTTCATCATGTGTTATTTCTTCCGTTCCTACTTGCAATGTAGATGAAAAAACGAAATTCTCATGATCATAATAGATGTCAAAATTTTCACATTTTGAAGAAGAAGCTTCCATTTCCGACCCTATTGATGAAAAAGAGTCTTCTTTGGGAAAAAAGAGGAGATGATGGATTGAGAATCGACATCTATATTCACCTTTGGTGTTGCTATAACTTCTTCTGGCCTGATTAGCGAAGTATAGACTTGTTGGATTTCAGCAGACGAAATGAAAACGTCACCACTTATGCTTTCATCACTGCTTGGTAATTTACCAATTTCTCCCATGTTGTCTGGCTCGATTGCCGTAATTGACATTATGGATCTTTTCATAAGATTATTTTGATTTGGGCCTATTTTGTCAATTTGACTGATAGGTAACACATAATCTGTACTCACATGTGAAAATGGATTTATTGGAATTTTTTCCAAACCATATGAGCATTAACTTTGGTAATTTCCTTCATTGTAGATTTTTCTCTTCCCTTCATGTGATAAAATTCCACCTCAATGTATTGAGACTCACATGTTTTGAACAGGGCCTTATCACCATACAATGTTCCAACTTGACCATCGAAACAGTATTTGAGACATTGATGGTATGATGACGGAATAGCTGCATGCTGATGTTCCCAGGGTCTTCCAAGCAAGATATTGAAAGCTGAGTCTTGATCAACAATCATGAAATCTGAATTGGAAACAAGATCTCCAAACTGAGTTCTGAGCGTAACTTCTCCCAGTGGTTCTTGTTCATTTTTATCATATCCTTGCAACATCATGGTAGAAGGAGATAAATCAGATTCCGTGAGGCCCAATCGACGAAGTGTGCGAATGGGCATGAGGTTGACTCCTGAACCATTGTCAATAAAAGCTCTTCGAACATCTATACCATTGACTTTTCCAGATAAGTACAAAGGTTTTATGTTCCCATGCACAACATCATCTTCATCTTTATCAGTAAAAGATATCACTGCATGGCATTCTGCAGGATTATTCTCTATGTGATAAATTTCAGCTGCAGCAATTTCAGCTTCAAACTCTTGAGGACTTGACAAAGCTTCGATGAGTGCTTCCCGAAGATCTCTTGATAGATTCAAAGCATCCAAAATTGATAATTTGGCTGGTACTTGGGCCAAGTGTTTCAATATATCATACTTTTAATCTAGAGTCCTGCGTTTCCAATATGAATATGCGGTTTAGCAGGTACCTTGGAAGCAGATGCTTTGGAAGCTGATGCATCTTGTATTGAAGTTGGAAACATCTTTGGTTTTGGAAAATTAGACTGATTAGATCCATTTACTTGATGAGATAAAGAAGATGAAACCTTTAATCGGTCTTCCAAAATAACTGTGCCGAAGCTGAGTTGGCCATTGGCAGAAGAACTTTCTTGTTCTTTTTGAGCTCGCTGAAGGGCTCTACCATGAGTTTCTGCTGCATATACAGTGCTAGCAGGGGTAGAATTAGAGTAGTGGCTTCGGAAAGATCCACGTCTTCCCCTATATCCTGAACCTCTAGAACTTCCTCGGGTTCCTTTATTTGATACAGGGAATTCAGGCTCATCAAGACTGGAATATGAATCTGTTAATTGAATCATCTTAACAGAACCAAAGATTAATTCTTCGTCTGATAAAGACTCTGCCTGGTTAGCCTGTTTAGGCTGAGCCGTTTGGTGGGACGGTGCCCGTGGCTTTGAAGTAGATGGCATGAAATCTTCCAGAGTGAAAGGCAATTTAGGCTTTGATGCATACTCATCTTCTCTTGATTCCTCTTTCTTCTTTGAATTGCGTTGCCCTTTTGAGGATTTGTCTTTCGATGGAGGCTTTAGTGCAGCTTTTGTAGGAGACACAATTGGATTCTTCAATTGTGTTCGCAAAATGGAATGGGTCCGATTGATTGTCTTTCTGACCATCCAATCATCATATTTTTTCGCAGTTTTGCTTTTGACTTCCTGCCACTCGCCTCCTTCTTCTGGATCTGTAGCAGTAATACACGCTATATGAGCTGAAGAACCCTTCAATTTGACTTGTCCCAAGTCGACCATCTTTTTAAGGAGGTCTTTAAAGACAAAACACTCCTGGATAGGATGCCCCAACATTTGATAAAAGGGACAATAATTGGGACGGTCTTCATCTCCTTCCTTGTTTGGCCTCTTCGGCACTGGTAATTGAACCAAATTATTTTCCAGAGCTGAAATGAAGTAACCAGGAACTTGCTCACTTCGGAAAGAGTATGTTTTACTCCTCATATCCTCAAATTGTTTTCGTCATTGATCTTTTTGATCATTTGGAAGAAACAGCCTTTGTTGATGGCGTTAAGGAGGTGGAGCCCTTCGAGAAGATGAAGGTTTTGAAGTAGAAATAGGTACAGGTGCCTGTTTAAGCATAACTGTAGCAGTTTCTGCTTTACCCATTTATCTTCCCGGAGCTGATGGAATTACACGAGATTTAACCTTAGCTTGTATAAGGGAATCTTCAATCTGTTGAGCGATTGAAGTAAGGTCTTGAAACCCTCCTGTGTATTTCACAGGGATCAATGGCGTGCGTAATTCGTCATGCAAATTTGCCATACAGATTGGCAACAATTCCTCCTGAGGGAGTGATAAACTCAAGCAATACGTTAATCTCTTCCAACGAGCAATGAAATCAGAGACTCTTTCATTCTCCCTTTGCTTGCAGTTTGTAAGATCGAAAACTGTCGTTTTTGGCAAAGTTGAGATAAACTGAAGAAGGAATTTTTGATGAAGATCCTCCCATCCGATGACTGACCGGGATTTCAAGCTTGTATACCAGACAAAAGCTGGTCCTTACAAGGTTCGCACGAAGCATCTGAGTTTCACTGCTTCTTGCTGCTCTGGAGTTCCCATCATAGGATCACAACAAGATACGTAATGCATCAAATGTTGTTCAGGGTCGCCTGATCCATTGAAAGTAGGGAAAATAGGGTTTCCAAAACCGGATGGAGGAGAAATTGAATCTACCCATTCAGGGTAAACTTTCTTTTCAGGTTGAACTTGCGCCCGTTTCCCTTCCATAGTTTCTAACAGAGCTATTAATGACTCAATAGTAGTTATTAACTTTTGAGAAACGTCAGGTTGAACTTGGTTTTGGGTAGGTGCAATGAATGGAGCTTGGACAGACGTGGTGGTTGGTGCTGCAACTGATGGTAGTGCAGCCAACCGTTGTTGCATTTGACCCGTAGGATTAGACCTCTGTGGGTGTACTGACAAAGGAGGATATTCTTGATCCATCTCAGTAGTTACAAAAAATTCCTTTGGCTGTCGGACTTCAGCATTCTTAAGAAGAAGACTATTCTGAAGTAGTTCTGCATTCAACCTTCTTAATTCTTTCATTTCTTCCTCCTGTTGTGCAAACCTTTGCTCTAATGAGAGTGATTGACCTCCTTCAGAGGAAGGGTGAGAAGTATCCTGATTCTTTCCTTTCCCCTTATTGGATCCTTTTCGGAGAGGGGGAAGTGGGTTACTTGAAGTAATACCCAGATTTTGGGTAATCCTTTGATTATGTGTGCGCACACCTTCTTCATTTAGATCTGTGTGCGCGACTTCTTGAGCAGGAACCTCTTCGTCTGATCCCTTTGATGGAGCCTCATCTGGTGAATCAGCAGCAACGACATTGATGACATTAATGGATGCATATTGCATGGAATCCTTTGTATCATCATTTCTGTGATATTGTCTCCTTCTATGTCCATGATGAGACATGGCATTCCATTGACTTGATCCCTCAGGAATTTCTTGGAGAACCGTCACTTGGAGAGAATCTCCTGACAGCTTGGCACTTCGTTCCTCTTGAGGCTTATTCCCTAATCGAGAGAATACTGACTTTCTCTGAGGGAGGGATTGATGATTTGAAAAAGTCCCCAGTCCAGTGGACTGGGGGTGTTCCTGTTGCTTCCGCTCAACTCCTCGAATCCCATTCGTTGACTCTGAGGGTTGGGTTAGAGAAGTCCCCAGTCTGGCAAGCTGGGGTGTCTCTTGACATGCTATGTCTGAGATCTTCTTGAAATCTCTCTTGATCTTGCGAATCATAGTTCGGAAATTTGCTGGATGCATTAAACTGTATCCACCTTTATCACCTGGTTCAACAGACAGTTGGATGATTTCCGAAACTTCTGTCATTTGATGACGTGTTTGCTCCAGACGAGAGGCTTGTGAAATATTCTCTCCTTCTTTATGTAGGAGCAATTCAACAACCTGTTCTCTATATACATGATTTTGAGAGGAACTAGTTGAAGCTTGTTCTCGAGCAAGCTTTTGATTATGAACAAAGCCCATTGAATGTGGCCGGCCATGGGCAATAACATTGCATGAGACCATTTTCGGCAGGCTTTGCTGACCGGAAAGCACTGTGAAATGTAGTGCTCCGTGAACACCCCATCCTCTGATATGAACATTAGATGGAGCATTGGAAATTAACTGACACAATCTTCTTAGTGCGCCAAGGGATGAACGTTGAAGGGTTCTCTGTTGCTTTTCATCCTTCGGATACCGAGAGACTGATAGAGATGCCAAATCAATCTGGCGTTGTAACCCTTCTCTTATCTTAAGATGATTTTCATATTCATCGTAAGATAATAACTTCTTCTTTAATTGACAAAGAGTTTTCCATATGTTGAGACGAATATCATGGATTCCATCATCCGTCAACATCTTTGGAATGTCGTACTGGGAATTAGCCAAAGGCCAAAACATGACTGGTACTTCACCTTTTGCCAGTTTTTTCCTCATGTTCAGCATTTCCTCTTTATCATTAAATGATGATTCTTCTACCTGTTTGGACCAGATTTGGTGTTTCCTTGTTGCTTCATCGGATTCAACAAGATTGGTAGAGAAATCACTATTCATGCTGGAAGATGAATGACCCATGGATGGTTCGGAGAATAACATGAACCCCAGGCTATCTTCTGATGGAGAAAGAGTTTTACCTACCGATAGTAAAACATCAGACACGACTGGTTTTACGTTTGCAAGTGCCTCGAGATAGGAAGGCTTTCTCGTCACTACATTGCCTTCTGAAGAATTTTCGAGACAACGTGAATCACTAATGCGGAGAGGACTTTCGCAGCGAAGTTCATCCCCATGAGGAGGACCGTCATGATGGGTTATAGCAAAAGATGAAATCTCTTGCTCCTTGTCCTTCTGACCACACAGAGGGTTCCTGTGGCTCTCATCTGAAGAAGAAACTTCAAGATTCACCGAATTTTCATGAAGCAAGTCTTCATGAGGAAGTGTCTGTTGAAGACCTTCAGAATTAATGTTCCAGTTATTGGGAACTGAGGGAGTAGAATCTTGAATTCTGACAGATAAATGTATGAGGGCTTCAAGAACTCCAGCATCGAGCAAGGCCTTGTTGCAGATTGGCCTTTGATCTCCTGACTGTGCTGGGCGGATCTTTTTCTTAGATTCCTTCTTACTCGCTTTAGAAACCAATTGATGACGAAAGTGATTGCTCTGAGCAGGTGTATGTGCCTGATCATGAAAGATGGTCAGGTTAGGCTGACGATCTCCACTCAAATCAGGTGTATGTGCCTGATTTGGTTGTCCGTATGATATGGGGGAGTATGCCCCATAACCCTCTTAGACTGGAACAGATGTGTGTGTCTGTTCCAGAGTGAATCGTTGATGTGTCACTCCATTGCTAGGGATAGATTTATGTGTCTGTCCCTGAGATGATGCTGAAGCTATTATGATATCCTGGCAAGCATCCAGAATATGAGTATGAATTTTCTTCTGCTCTTTCACCATTGACAAAATATGTTTGGTGACTTCAGCCGCCGGAACAGGAATATACGTCCATTCCAGGCTTGGAGTAGGTGTATGTGCCTGCTCCTGTCCTCCTTTTCCTGTCAGTGAATCCTGACAGTACTCAAGTGTGGAGGCAGAGAGTTGAGTCTGCCCCTGTTTGTCTTCGGGACTTTCTGACTGACTTCTCCGGGTGCTACCAAGCGAGACTGTTGGTAGGCCTGATTAGTATTAGCAGGTGTATGTGCCTACTGATTACACTTCGCCAAACGTGGTTGATGAGATCCATCATATGTAGTCAGACGAGCCTGCTGACTAACTGGTGATGTATAAGCAGGTGTATGTTCCTGCCTATGGTACTCCGCCGGAATTGCCTGGCGGGATCGGCTTGATGCTGCCAGACGAGTCTGCTGGACAGCTGAATTAAAACGGGCAGGTGTGTATGCCTGCTCGTTGTTTGCCACCAAGTTAGGTTGGTGGACTTCTCCGGAGATGGCAGGGATGACAACCTACCTATTGTTAACCGGATTCCGTCTCTGGCGGTTCATCTTGCCTGCTCGGGTTCGAGGAACCTGAGCTGAATGCCTGGAGTCGGTACCCTCATCATGTTGAGGGCGCACTACCGCACGAGTCTGGCGGCGATTGTTGATGGGAGCCCTCAGGAAGGACTCCTGTCTTTTTGAATTAAGGCCCCGAAGGACCTGCTCATTCACTTCCTCGGGGTAAGGGAGTGAATGGAAATTGCGTTCCAGGGATAACGACCCGAAACGGTTGGAGACGGTAGTCAGCACCGCCTGCTTCTTGATTGCTGGACGCCGTTGTCCGGACGACCAGGTAGAGTTGTTAACTGGGAGGGCTTGACGAGCGGCCTCCAAAGTTGGGATAGTACCGTTGCGACGGTACTCCTTAACCAGTGCATTAGAAACACAGCATTGAAGACGCTGAGTTGGTGATGTCATCCTCAGAGCGGATGACGTTCCAGTAGGAGTAACGACATTGGTTTTCACAGCAGCAGACCTCACAGTAGAGGTGTTCACAGCAGCAGTATTCACAGGGGTGAATTTAAGGAAAGCCATTTTTGCAGAAGATCTTGAGAAAAGAGTGCCTTTTCCATGTAACAGACATAATTAAGATGAATCCAGCCACTGCATCTTTTTGATGATCATATGTCAATGATTGCCTTGTTGGCCCAAGGGGCCTAACAAATAAGAAGAACATCACTTTCACTTGGTTAAGGATTCACGTCGGGTTCACCATTTTTGTTTCGCACGGAATCCGGGGATGACCTCCTCGACGAGAGATTAAAACGTTCCGATCGGTTTATAACGGGTTTGTTCGTAGAACCGGAAACATCCAATGATCCCACATCCGTCTGGACCTACTTTCCAAAGGCGGGCGCTTATTAGCTTGTGGACTAATGAGGCTTAGGAATTTGCATTGGTCGAGAGGATGGGAGGTCGGACTCATCACACCTTTTTGAGGGGAATTATTGTCTACTCCGAGACTCTCTTTATAGATTTAAGTTATGTTCGTGAATCCTTATTACATTACCAAGTATAAAATGTGCTTCCTTTTAGTTTTTAACAATAAATGATTAAATATGAAAGAAATTTAGAGAATCTTTTATATGTATTCGAGGTTCTTCATCAATAGAGAATCATCTATATCTGTTTAGAGATTCTTTGGTCAATGGTATCCTTCAAAACATTTATATAAAAGTCTCTTGGTCATTATGATGACCAGGCTGGTTTTAAAGCCACTCAGTGGGGCACTTGAAGTTTATCATTATTCAGAAGGACAGAGATTATTTCAAAGTTGGGATCGAACCCATGAATGGGCTACCTACGTATCCGTTGTTTTGGAAAAGGAATCAAAACCCACGTAGTTCGAAAAAATGGAGTATGATGTTTATGATTGATGGATCAAAGATTAATGTCATAATTACTTTTACACTCTAAGCTCACATGAGTCATGCTCGGTGTGAGAAACAAGAGGTATTGGTAAAATTTAGACAATTGTGCCATGAAAGATGCAATCATAAGAATTTGTTTGGGGCTTATGTATGGATGACTGCCCAGATAGATGAAGGTTTAGGATTTACCTTTAGGGAGAAAATCCATGAACAAGGTCCATAAAGTTATATGTGCTTCATGGAGATTTGAATACTCTAATCTTGGGGCTTACTCCTAAGGAGGATGCCCAAGTTAGGAGGGGACTTATGATTGGGTTTTACTCCTGAAAAGGAAACCCAAATCAAAGGTAAATTATGACTGGTTAAGAGAAGTTTAAGGGGACTTGGGGCTTATTCCGGAAAAGGAGACCCAAGGTTATGACTGAGTCTTATTCCTGAAAAGGAGACCCGGGTTAAGGGACTTGGAGCTTTACTCCTGAAAAGGAAGCCCAAGGTTATGACTGAGTCTTATTCCTGAAAAAGGAGACCCAGGTTAGGGATTAAGGTTTGGGGCTTACTCCTGAGGAGGATGCCCATATTTGGGGCTTATCTTTAAGAAAGATGCCCTAGATTAGAGGACTTAATTGGGGCTTACTCCTGAGGAGGATTCCCAAATCAAAAGTTTTATAACTGGGGATTATTCCTGAAAAGGAGACCCAAGTTAGGATTTTCTCATCTTAAAGGATGAGGTTGAATGAATGAACTCTCAATCATTGGTGACCTAAAAGATGTTTAAATCACTAGGTTTTGAGAGATATTTCACAGAATTCCTTTCAGACAAGGATGTCAAATCAAGAAATCATGCCATAAATGGATTTGAAGAGTATCTTGAAGACTGAATCTTGAATAGGAAAGGTGAAATGGCTTAAGAGGGGTAAAATGGGCAAGATGGGCACCCAAAAAGATAGGGGCGCGCAAGTCTTAAAAAGGCGTGCAAGTCCTGCGGCGGCGCGCAAGTATTGGTCGCACAAGTATACTTGCGCGACATGAGGGGTACTTGCGCGATTTTCAACCAGTATTGAAATGCTTGAGCGACTCTTTATTAAACCCTTTACAATCCTCTTGAGGTTCTTCCAGAGAAGGGACACGCAAGTTATATTGAAGGAATTAAGTCGGCGTGCAAGTGTTTGATATGTTTCAACACTTAGTCCTTCCTTCTTCTCTTTAGATCTTCCGTTCTAGGTAAGAAATTACCTTAGAAGTGTTCCAGAAGCTTTGAGAAGAGACTTGGGCATCGGGAGCTTCAATCCGAGTTTCTGGAAAAAGATCCCTTGAATGGGGGGCCCACAGGGTCTATTTATAGGCAAAAGAAGACCCAGGGCGGTTACCGGGCGGTTACCAATTAGGCCGCGCACGTCACCTGCGCGACCAAGGTAGCCGCGCAAGTATACTTGCGCGGCAGTGGTATCACTTGCGCGGTGGATTTGCTGTGGATTCTTTGTTCATGCCTTTGTCGATTTTTGATGTTTTATTCAATGGATGAATCACTTTTAGCTGAGATATTCCCTTTTCCGATTTTTAGATTCTGTGACGAAAGGAGCGTCAACAGTACCGTCGGTGCCTCTGCTATCAACATGCCCTGTACTGAGGCCTCGTCGCTCGGCGGGTTGTCGTCACACTCTACTCTCGGAACCCTAGCTGGCTGCCATCTTGGAGCCATCCTGAAAAAGAAATAAGTGTGCCACGGTCAGAATAGTATACCTGGTGAGCTGACACAAGTAATCACAAAGAAAACTTGAAACACACATGCAATCAATGTTTTCGTGCATTAAGTCAGAAATCAGAAGTCAGGGTCCTAGTGTACGGATACGTCGGTCGCCGCACCAACACTGGACTCCCTGGAATTATAACCACACTCAATACGCTAAACACAATTGCTTCACATAGAAGAAAGATCAGAGTCTGCGGTAGAACCGACCACCTCTGATACCAATTTGTCACGACCCATCCTCAGGGCCCGTGCCGGGACTACCCCAAGCCCGCCTTCCATAGGCCAGGGGCTGGCAACTAGCACCAAGGCGTAAATCCCGGAAAAAGGGAAGGCATTGCCTTTGAAAAGTAAACAAGCACCACAGAGTAAGCAAGCAGAAAAGTAAACACTAAGTAAATACTGTAACAAGCTATGCTGAAAGTAAAAGGGGCCAGAAATACAAGCCCAACTGTAAAGTACAACTGAAAGTGGAAAAAAGCAACTGAAAAGAAAAGACGCAGCGTCGAGCCGTCCTCTGAAGGTCCCACCTGAAGGGTGGGTACAGATAGCCTCCACAGCTCCTCGGTCCAGTCATCCGCTCCGAGTACGTCCCGCCCAGTGGTCCACCTCCAGGTACCGTCCTGCTCCGCAAGCCTCCACCACGATCAGTGCAGTCCGTCGTCTGCATCCAACACAACGAAGTACGGGCATAGCCCATGCAGGGGTGAGTATAAGCTACTCAGTAAGGACCCCGAGACCCCCGAAGGTCCCCGAAATCCACAGAGGATAATCCACAAAGGAAAGTTACAATCACGAAGTATCATCTGACACGACCTAGGTATATGCCCATACATATACCTAATTCATCAATTCTCACTCGGCTCCAACATCCGAGATCAAGTACAACCCAGTCCACACAGGAAAGAAAAACGTGTAATCCACACAGGATAGCTAAACACAATCCACAAAGGAAAGTAAAACTTAAATCCACACAGTATAGCACAAAAAAATCCACAAAGGAGAGTAAAACAAGATTCAGCTCACACAGGTATACTTCTTCTGATGACGATAAAGATGATCACTGATCCATATAATTCGTCGAACCCACAAAGGATCGATAGATAATAAACCCCGCAATGTCCCACACAGGATCGATAGGTAACTAACCCCCGCAAAGACCCACACAGGATCGGTAGTTAACTAACCCCTGCAAAGACCCACACAGGATCGGGCCCACATGGGACCTGTAGGCGCTGGCTCACACAGTACCGTTGAGCGCTGACCCACACAGGATCGGATCCACACAGGATCTGTAGCGTTGATCCACGTAGGATCGCTGAGTGCAGTAGTCGTAGCAGTCCACTGAGGATCTCTGTACAGTCGTCGTCGCAGTCCACTGCGGATCTCTGCACAGTCGTCATCGCAGTCCACTGAGGATCTCTGCACAGTCGTTGCTGTCGAAGTAGCAGTCGCAGCCAGCTCTAGGGTTCCCGCACATAGAAAGCTCATTCGGGAGGGTCCGCTACATGTGCCGACAGGATCATACAACAACTGACAGAATGTCCGAAGTTTATGTATCCAAATGTTCTGTATTGTGAACAGGAAGTCAACGTCGCAGACGGCCCGTCATTCGGACGCCCGGTCTGAGAGTTATTAGCTTTTTCGTCCCAGGGGCCCGGTTTATTTTTATGGGAAAACCAACCCGACTGTACTCCACTTGCATCCAATCCTTGGGCGGAGTATGCCAAAAGATCCTTCTCACTTAGAGGAATTCAACAAAGTCGACGGCACGTCAATCGGACGTCCGGAGCTCAAGATATGAGCGTTTCCGCTCCGAGGGCCCGGTTGGTTTCGTGTACAAACCAACCCGGCCGAACTCAAAGTATTCTGAAACCTTGAGTTTGATATACCGAAACGACCGCCTCGATCCAAGGATCGTGTAGCCACTAACGGCGCGTCGTTCGGAGGCCCGTAGCTCATGTTATGAGCAAAAGACCGAAATTAGTCCGAAGACGGGGGGTCTGGGCCTGGGCCGCCCCGGCCCGACCACCCCTGGGTCGGCCGAACTGGGTCGACCTGACCCGGTCCGGCCTGGGCGCGGCCAGGCCGTTCGGACCAGCCCGGCTCGGCTCGGCCGAGCAGCCGAGCAGCGCGGATGCCACGGGGCGCTGTCCCCTCGGGTTGGAGGTGTCGTGGCCTCGCGTGGGGCCGCACTCGATCAACGGGCGCGGCATGTCGCCGCGTCCCGTGCGTGTGAGCCGGACCCGCATGACCGCGGGTCTGCTGGCCGCCGCCGCCGCGGCTGAAGCCATGGTGGCCCTGTTTGGTGGCGCGCTGGGGCGCCACCGGTAGCTTCCGCAGGCCACCGGAGTTGCTCCGGTGGTCCGTTTTCCTTCCCGTCTACGCCGTTGTTCCTCTCAGGTTCCATTCATCACTGCAGGATCACCAAATTGGCCTTGCGTCATGTTTTTCCGTCGCCTTCCAAATCCTCAAAACAATGAAGAACGGTGGAGGGTTGTCGTGCCGTGTTCGTTTGGCCCGCACCCTTTGCGTTAGACGATAACAATTGGGAGGATTAAACAACAGATCAACAACAGTTTTAATAAATTAAAATTGTTGTTAAGAAACCAGTTCTTTAATTTAAAAGTAACGTTCACGGGAAAAATAAAAAATTTCACAACAACCCCTACCTCATCAAGTTGTCGCACACAGTTTCTTCACGGATTTGATCGTCGCGGATGTAGGGGATGGTCACGTCGTCGCGGTATTCGGGGTTGCGTCGACGAACTCCGAGGTCCAAGAAACAACAGATTTAATTTTAATAATTAAATCCGTGCGTTGTTAAAAACCAAAAAAGAGTTCAAAAAGAAATCCGAAATCTCCGACCTCAAACAAATGATCGAAGATTTCGTTGCGGATGAAAGAACGTCGTAGAAGAACGTCGCGGAAGAGGAAAACATTGGCGTCACGGCACATGGCGTCGCGTCGTCGATTTCCGCGGTTTCGGCGTTCTTCATCAGAGGCCGGCGTTATTCACGTTCTTCGCATTCTTCGCGAAGAAGGGTGAAGGCACAAGAATTTCTGTCAAAAACCTCTCAACGTGTAATGCTCAAGATGTGGCGTTGGTCTTATTTTATTATTACGCAAACAAACTAAAAAGAGGTAAGTAACGACCCATTATTTCGTAGAATTGATTCAACGAATGAAACGGCCCATTTAATTTATGAATAAAACCACACAATTAAATGGTGCGTTAAGAATTTAAGAAAACGTGTCAGTTGACTTTCATAATGACGGGTTTTCACGGGTGATTTACTTAACGGAAAAAAAACGGTGGGGCTCGTGCGGGTCCCACCTCACAAATATCCTACCAAGAGGGTAGGATATTTTTGGATAGCATCCTATCCGGATCAACTCAGCTTAAGCCGCTTTAAGTGGCTTCAAGTGGCTTCCAAGTGGCTTAAGTGAAATAAAATAATGTTTGTCATACAATTATTTTATTTCTTAACTTTAAGCCCAAAAATTAAAAACCACACTCGAGAAAACGCAACTCTGGAAGAGGCGTTTCTAAGAAAGTATCGGCACTGATATTTCATTAGTGCTCTCGGAATTTGATTCCAAGCACCGGTTCAAATGTTAGAAAAACCCGCTCGTCCGTTCACTGAACGTACCCGAGCCAAACTTCGGAAAATGATTCCGGGCACACCGGGCCTCGAAATCAGGTGCCGTCAGAAACTACGTTCTTGTAAAATTCCAAAGAAAATTAAGAAAAAAATTTCCTAGAAATTTACGGGTCTTTACATTACTCCCACCTCAGGGATTTACGTCCCCGTAAAGATACATCATAAACTAGGGAAACAAATGTGGTTACTGAGCACGCATATGAGCCTCCTCCTCCCAAGTGATCTCCTGGAGGTTCCCGTGCTGCCATCTGATGCGTACTAGTGGAATCGATCATCCACGTAGGACCCGCTCCTGTCGATCCCCGATCTCCACTGGGACCTCCACAAAAGTATCCCCATCATCCACGTCTAGCTCCCCATCGTCAATGATGTGCGCCAGGTCATGCACGTATCTCCTCAACTGAGATACGTGGAAGATGTCGTGCACCCGGTGCAACTGAGGTGGTAGAGCCAGGCGATAAGCCACCTCGCCAATCCTACTGAGGACCTGGAAAGGTAGGATGAAGCGTGGAGACAACATGTTGCCTCGTCCAAATCTCTGTAATCCACATCGAGGTGAGACACGCAAGAAGACGTGGTCTCCATCCACGAACTCTAGTGGCCTCCGCCTCCTATCATCATAAGACTATTGCCGGCTCTGAGCTATCCTCATCCGCTCCTGGATGACCTGGACCTTCACTGTCATGGTCTGGACCATCTCTAGTCCCACATGTGCTGACACCCCAGGGTATGTCCAGCACAAAGGAGATCTGCAAGGTCTGCCGCACAACGCCTCGTATGGTGCCATCCCGATTGTGGAGTGGTATCTATTATTGTACGCGAACTCCACCAAGGGTAGGTGATCCTCCTAGCTGTGACCAAAGTCGAGGACACTTGCGCGGAGCATGTACTCAAGAGTCTGAATGGTCCTCTTCGTCTAACCATCTGTCTGAGGGTGAAAGGCGGTGCTCAGACGTAGCCGCATCCCGAACGCCTCCTGCAACACCTTCCAAAGCCGGGATGTAAAGCGAGCGTCCCGATCGGAGACGATAGACGATGGCACACCGTGAAGCCGTACTATCTCCTGAACGTAGAGACGCCCCAATATCTCCACTGAGCCCTGCTCTCTGATGGTTAAGAAGTGTGCCGACTTGGTGAGTCGGTCAAAAATCACCCAAATGGAGCCGTGACCTCTGGAAGTGCGTGGAAGACCAGTCACGAAGTCCATAGATATTCCGTCCCACTTCCACTCCAGGACCTCCAAGGGCTGTACCAAGCCTGTTGGTACCTGATGCTCTACCTTCACCTGCTGGCAGGTGAGGCATCGAGAAACGAACCCTGCCACAACCTTCTTCATGCCCGGCCACCAGTGCTGTCTTCTGAGATCCTGGTACATCTTTGCCACTCCAGGATGTACCGCCAAAGGAGAAGTGTGAAACTCTCTCAGCACCTCCTCTCATAAAGCGACTGGTACCAAGGTACGTCCTCTGAAAAGGACGTCGTGCTCTGCTCCAAGGGAGAAACCACCAGGTGCCCGGTCCCGAGGATATCTGTGCGCGCCATGTCTCACAGTCAGCGTCCCCACGATGTGCCTCTTTGACCCATTGTAGAAGTGGAGGAGAGACTGTGAGAGGCTAAAGGAAGGCTGCTCCGTCCCTATCCATGAAGGATATCTGCAAGGTGGCTAGCTGCTCTGTCGCCTACTCAAGTAGCTGAATGCCTGTCCTCCTGCTGATGGAATCAGCTACTACGTTCCCCTTCCCAGGAGTATAGACTATCTCAAAGTCAGAGTCCTGGAGGAACTCGAGCCATCGCCGCTGTCTCAGGTTCAGGTTCTTCTGAGAGAAGATATACCTGAGACATTAGTGGTCAGAAAAGACTGTAAAGTGCTCGCCCATCAGATAGTGCCGCAAAGTCTTCAGATCGAAGACCACTGCTGCTAACTCCAGGTCATGGGTAGCGTAGTTCTGCTTATGCGGCCTCAACTAACTTGATCTATAAGAAATCACGGCCCGCTCCTGCATCAGGAAACATCCGAGTCCGGTCCCCAATGCATCGCAGTAGACTACGTATCCAACTCCCTCCTCAGGCAACCTCAAGATAGGTGCGCTGGTCAATCTCTGTCTCAGCTCCTGAAAGCTCTTCTAAAATCTGTTTGACCACACAAAGGGTTTCCCCTTCTTCATCAAGGCTGAGAGTGGCTCCGAAACACTATAGAAGTCCGGCATAAATCTCCGATAGTATCCGGCTAGGCCCAAGACACTCTTCACCTCTGTCACGCTCCTAGGTGTCTCCCATGCTAGCACTGCCTCAATCTTCACGGGATCCACTACAACTCCCGCCTCAGAAATGACGTGCCCCAAGAAGTGGACCTCACATAACCAAAACTGGCACTTCGAGAGCTTTCCATAAAGCTAGTGCTCTCTGAGTGTGTCTAGTACAACCCACAAGTGGTAGGCGTGCTCCTCCTCCGTGGTCGAGTACACCAAAATGTCATCGATGAAAACCACAACAAATAGATCGAGGTATGGCTGGAAGATCCTGTTCATGAGGCTCATGAACACTGCTGGAGCATTGGTTATGCCGAATGGCATAACCAAGAACTCATAGTGGCCATACCGACACCTGAAGGCCGTCTTCTGCATGTCCTCATCTCGAACTCTGAGCTGATGATAGCCTGACCTCAGGTCTATCTTCGAGAACCACTGTGCTCCCTTGAGATGATCGAAGAGGTCATCAATCCTCGGTAGCGGATACTTGTTCCTCATTGTCAACTGGTTCAGGCGACGATAGTCGACACACAGTCGCAAGCTCCCGTCCGCCTTCTTGACGAACAATATCGGGGAAGCCTAGGGTGAAACACTGGGTTGGATGAACCCCTTGCCCTGCAAGTCCTCCAACTGTACCCGTAGCTCTCGAAGCTCAGCGGGGGCCATCCAATACACTGGAGTGGATATCGGGGCTGTCCCGGGGTACAGGAAAATGTAAAAGTCTGCCTCTCTGTGAGGAGGTAGCCCAGGAACATCATCAGGAAAGACGTCGGCGTACTGATCTGCCATTGCAGGAAAACTAGGACTCTGCACGTCAACTGCTCCAAGAATGAGGCTATCCAACTGATGAGTGATGGGTTGTCCCCTCCTCTGTGAGAGTCCCTCATGTGCTGCAAAGGCTCCCTTCTCGCTGGTGAAGGTGAACCTGCTCCCGTCGGTGTGCCCACATCACACCTTGCGCCTAAAACAGTCAATCTGAGCTCGGACTGTAGATAACCAATCCATGCCCAAGATAACGTCGTAAGGCCTCGACTCCGCTACAAGAAGATCCCAGTCCTAGCTCTCGCCTCCTAGAGTGAGCTCACACTGCCGGCACCAGTGCGTAATCGTCGATTCTTCTCCCGTAGGAGTCTCTAGCCGTAAGGATCGAGCCAACGACTCTGTCGGAATCTCAGAGCTCCGAACAAGGGCAGCGGCTATGAAAGAGTGACTCGCTCCTGTGTCTATAAGAACTGCAGCAAGGGTGGAATAGACATAGATCGTACCTCGAATCATCTCTGGCGCGCCGTGGTCGTAGGACTCCACTGCCTGGAGTTGTGCCTGTCTCTGCCCGCCAGCTCCCTGTGGTCGGGGGCGGACCTCCTGGTGGTGGTGGAGGCAGAGCCTCAAAGCGTCGTCCACCCCCTACTGCTCGGCCAGCTCCTGTACCTCGTCCACCTCCTCCCTGCGGACTGCCATGGTCGACCCTATGCCTCTTCCTGGGTGGCCCCTCCACCGTCTTCTGCTCCTCGGTACGGCGGTTCGGGCAGCCACGAGCCATGTGGCCCTGCCCGCCGCAGGCGTAGCACTGCTTACCTCTCAGAAGACTGGATCTACGCTGTGTTCCCCGCACTACTAAGCCAGTGTTCCGAGGTCATCTTACGGATGGGTTTGGTCTGCCTGGAACCCTGAGTCATCCGTCAGATACCTGCTGCCAAAGACTCTGCTACCTGGCACCCTGCGGTAGGTCTCGCTGTGGACTCATCCAGAAAGCTCTCGATCAGAAGGGCTCGCTTCAGTACTCCTGCCTGGGTCGGGTTGCTGAGGGAGATCAGCGATGCCCTAGTATCGTGTCTCAAACCCTGCTCAAAGGTCCAGGCCCGAAAGAATGGGGCTCGTACCATATCTGTCGAGAAGCGAGAAAGATCAGTAAACCTTACCGCGTACTGGGCGACCGTCAAGCTGCTTTGTCGTAGCTGAAGAAGCTCCTGAATGCGCACCGCACGGAGGGTGGCCGGGACGAACTCTGAGCGGAAGAGGCTCTCGAAGTCCATCCAGATGAGAGACGCCTCATAGTTCACCTGGAGCATCAAGCTCCACAATCGTCATGCTGCTGCTTGCAGTAGGCTTGCCCCGAGGATCACCATGAGGTCTACTGGTGTCCTCACTAGCCTGAAAAATCGAACGACCGCCTCCAGCCAGTCCTCGGCTGCCTGGGGGTCCGTCTCCCCACGAAACCTGGGTGGTCGCTGGTGCTGGAACTCGTGCAGAGCTCCGAGGCGACGTGCCTCGTCAGCGGTCGGTGCTGGAAGCATCGGGGGCTCGGCGGGTAAAGGTACCGCCGGTGCCTCTGCTGTCAACGGGCCCTGTACCGAGGCCTCGTCGCTCGGCGGGCTGTTGTCGTGCTCTACTCTCAGAACCCTAGCTGGCTACCGTCGTGGGGCCATCCTGAAAAGGAAACAAGTGTGCCATGGTCAGAAAAGTATACCTGGTGAGCTGACACAAGTAATCACAAAGAAAACATGAAACACACATGCAATCAATGTTTTCATGCATTAAGTCAGAAATCAGAAGTCAGGATCCTAGTGTACGGATACGTCGGCTGCCACACCAACACTGGACTCCCTAGACTGATAACCACACTCAATACGCTAAACACTATTGCTTCACATATAAGAAAGATCAAAGTATGCGGTAGAACTGACCACCTCTGATACCAATTTTTCACGACCCGTCCTCAGGGCCCGTGCCGTGACTACCCCAAGCCTGCCTTCCATAGGCCAGGGGCTGGCAACTAGCACCAAGGAGTAAATCCCGGAAAAAGGGAAGGAATTGCCTTTGAAAAGTAAACAAGCACCACAGAGTAAGAAAGTGGAAAAGTAAACACTAAGTAAAAACTATAACAAGCTGTGCTAAAAGTCAAAGGGGCCGGAAATACAAGCCCAACTGTAATGTACAACTGAAAGGGGAAAACAGTAAATGAAAAGAAAAGCTTCAGCGTCGAGCCGTCCTCTGAAGGTCCCACCTTAAGGGTGGGTACATATAACCTCCACAGCTCCTCGGTCCAGCCGTCCGCTCCAAGTACGTCCCGCCCAGTGGTCCACCTCCAGGTACCGTCCTGCTCCACAAGCCTCCACCACGATCAGCGCTGTCTGTCGTCTGCATCCAACACAACGAAGTGCGGACATAGCCCGTGCAGGGGTGAGTATAAGCTACTCAGTAGGGACCCCGAGGCCCCCAAAGGTCTCCCGAAATCCACAAAGTATAATCCAAAAAGGAAGATACAATCACGAAGTAACATCCGACACGGCCTAGGTATATTCCCATACATATACCTAAGTCATCAATTCTCACTCGACTCCAACATCCGAGCTCAAGTACAACCCAGTCCACACAGGAAAGGAAAATGTGTAATCCACACAGGATAGATCAACACAATCCACAAAGGAAAGTAAAATGTAAATCCACATAGGATAGCAAAACACAATCTACAAAGGAGAGTAACACAAGATTCAGCTCACACAGGTATACTTCTTCGGATGACTATAAAGATGATCCCTGATCTATCTAAGTCCCCAGACCCACAAAGGATCGACAGGTACTAACCCCCGCAATGACCCACATAGGAAAGATAGGTAACTAACCCCTGCAAAGACCAACACAGGATAAGTAGGTAACTGACCCCCGCAAAGACCCACATAGGATCGGGCCCACACAGGACCTGTAGGTGCTGGCTCACACAGAACCGCTGAGCGCTGACCCACACAGGATCAGATACACACAGGATCTTTAGCACTGATCCACGTAGGATCGCTGAGTGCAGTTGTCGTCGCAGTCCACTGAGGATCTCTGCAGATTCGTCATCGCAGTCCACTGAGGATCTCTGCACAGTCGTCGTCGCAGTCCACTGATGATCTCTGCACAGTCGTCGCTGTCGAAGTAGCAGTCGCAGCCAGCTCTAGGGTTGTCGCACACAGTAAGCTCGTTCGGGAGGGTCCGCTCCACGAGCCGAGAGGCTGATACACCAACTGACACAAAGTCCGAATTTTATGTATCCAAAAGTTCTGTATCGTCAACCGGAACTCAACGTCGCAGACGGCGCGTCATTTGGACGCCCGGTCTGAGAGTTATTGGTTTTTTCGTCTCAGGGCCCGGTTGGTTTTTAAGGCAAAACCAACACGACCGTACTCCACCTGCGTCTAAACCTCGGGCGAAGTATTCCAAAATATCTGTCTCACTTAGAGGAATTCAACAAAGTCGACGGCACGTCAATCGGACGTTCAGAGCTCATGATATGAGCGTTTCTGCTCTGAGGGCCCGGTTGGTTTCGTGTACGATCCAACCCGGCCGAACTCAAAGTATTTCAAAACTTTGAGTGTGATATACCGAAACGACCGCCTCAATCCAAGGATCGTGTAGCCGCTGACGGCGCATCGTTCGGAGGACCGTAGCTCAAGTTATGAGCAAATGACCAAAATCAGTCCGAAAACGGGGGGGTCTGGGCCCGGCCCGACCCGGTCCGGCCAGGGCGCGGACTGGCCCGACTCAGATCGGCCGAGCGGCCGAGCAGCGCGGATGCCGCCGGGCACTGCCCCTGCGGGTGGCAGGTGCCGCGACCCTGCGTGGGGCCGCGCTGGATCAACTGACGCCGCATGTCGCCGCGTCCTGTGCGTGTGAGCCGGACCCGCGCGGCTGAGGGTCTGCTGGCCGCCACTGCTGCGACTGAAGCTGCGGCGTCCCTATCCAACGGTGCACTGTGGCGCCGCCGCCGGCACCGCCGCGCAGCCGGTAGCTTCCGTGGGCCACCAGAGTTGCTCCGGTGGTCCGTTTTTCTTCCTGTCTGTGCCGCTGTTCCTCTCGGGTTCCATTCTTCACTTCGGGATCACCAAATCGGCCTTGCGTCACGTTTTGCCCTCACCCGCCAAACCTGCAAAACAACGAAGAACATCGGAGGGTTTTCGGGCCGTGTTCGTTTGGCCCGCACCCTCCGCGTTAGATGATAACAATTGGGAGGATTAAACAACACATGAACAACAATTTTAAGAAATTAAAATTGTTCTTATGAAACCAGTTCTTTAATTTAAAAGTAACTTTCACGGGAAAAATAAAATATTTCACAAAACCCCTACCTCGTCAAGTCTTCGCACGCTGGTTCTTCGCGGATTTGATCATCGTGGAAGGAGGGGATCGTCGCGTCGTCGTGGTATCCGGTGTTGCATCGACGAACTCCGAGGTCCAAGAAACAACCGATTTAATTTTAATAATTCAATCCGTGCATTGTTAAAAACCACAAAGGAGTTCTAAAAGAAAACCAAAATCTCTTACCTCAAACAGATGATCAAAGATTTCGTTGCAGATGAAAGAACACCACAGAAGAACGTCGCAGAAGAGGAAAACGTTGGCTTCGCGGCACACGGCGTCGCGTCGTCGATTTCCTCGGTTTCGGCGTTCTTCGTCGGAGGCCGGCGTTCTTCGCGTTCTTCACGTTCTTTGCAAAGAAGGGTGAAGGCACAAGAATTTCTGTCAAAACCCTCTCAACGTGTAGTCCTCAAGATGTGGCGTTGGTCTTATTTTATTATTACGCCAACAAACGAAAAAGAGGTAAGTAACGACCCATTAATTCGTAGAATTAATTCAACGAAAGAAACTTCCCATTTAATTCACGAATAAAACTGCCCAATTAAATGGTGCGTTAAGAATTTAAGAAAACGCGTCAGTTGACTTTCATAATGACGGGTTTTCGCGGGTGCGTTACTTAGCAGAAAAGAAACGGTGGGGCTCGTGCGGGTCCCACCTCACAAATATCTTACCAAGAGGGTAGGATATTTTTAGATAGCATCCTATCCAGATCAACTCAGCTTACGCCGCTTTAAGTGGCTTCAAGTGGCTTCCAATTGGCTTAGATGAAATAAAATAAAGCTTGTCATACAATTATTTTATTTCTTAACTTTAAGCCTGAAAATTAGAAACCACACTTGAGCAAACGCAACTCCGGAAGAGGCATTTCTAAGAAAGTACCGGCGCTGCGATTTCATCGGTGCCCTTGGAATTTTATTCCAAGCACCGGTTCAAAAGTTAGAAAAACCCGCTCGTCCGTTCACTGAACGTACCCGAGCCAAACTTCGGAAAATGATTCCGGGCACACCGGGACTCGGAATCAGGTGCCGTCATAAACTGCGTTCTTGTAAAATTCCAAAGAAAATTAAGAAAAAAATTCCTTGAAATCTACGAGTCTTTACATAAATACCATTGATTTAACATATCATGAATATATTTATTTTCATGGTATTAAATATATAATTTGAATATCATTAAATTTGGTTCATACGAATCGATTGATTACAAAGTGGAAAGGGATTTCTACCAGAACATCCATTTTCATTTACGTTAGTCTTATTCTCTACTCACCACAATGATATTATTATCTATTAATATGTACTCCTCATAAATTCTCTGTCAATTTTCTAATTATGTGTATCAACTATAATCCTAATTTTATTTATTGTTAGTCATAGTTTTTAAAAGGTTATTTCAAAAAAAAATCCCAAAATGCATGCCAGCTTCAAGGAACTTCTCAAAATATTAACTATTTTGAAGTTCACTCTATAAAATATATATGTGAAATTCATCATTATAAATTCAAAAATATTAAAATGAAAAATCTATTTTCGTTAATTTCTAATTCTATGAATGGAAACATGCATTTTCACTTTTAATCTTATTAATTAGTTCCATACACCGCACTAGAATGTTTTAACAAAAAAGATTAATTAAAAACAGTTTTTTTCATGATATCACTTCAGTGGGAAATCACTTATGCTTAAAATGTAATAGCAATGTACTTCCATTTTTTTATTTTATATACATATTTTAAAATATTATTTCATGAAAAATAAAAATTATTTTACAAAAGAACAATTCTTTCCAAAGTAAAAAGGATTTTCCTTGTCTTACTTTAACTTTTATGAGATATATTCCTTGTTAACCATTTATTCGTTTCATGTGGTGTATGTATTTACCATTAGTATATTATTTAAAGGGTACCCCTATTATAATGATATTCTATGGGATTGTAATTTAAAAGTTTCAAGGGGGTATGGGACACTTTGTAATTTTTAACGATCATTTACTTAAGTATTTTTCCAAGGTATCATTGAAAAGTATCTTAATCTATGAAAAAAATCCCTTATTGATTATTGTACTTCATTGATATTTATCTTATATGATATCATCTACCATATTTAATTGAATGGTTTATTATTAGTTTGACTGTGGATATTCTATCTTAAAATAATTAACTAATTTACACCGAATAGATAGTGTTTATGCTTAAGGATTGGGGATTGTTATTTACATTTCATATGTTAGTTTCAATATGAATGTGTATGTTGTTTATGTTCACCCCATTCATATGAATAATGAATTAGACTTAGTAAGTGTCGGGTGGGTCCCACTGTAGCCCCTTGATGCATCAGTAGGTCTCATGAGACAAATAGACATGGACTTGGCTGAGGCCTTTCCCAATTTGATATATGGTTTTGGATGAGGCCTTAATCATTTTTAGACGTCTTTGCCGAGGCCCTGATAGTATATTTTAGAATTTATGGAATAAGAATTTCCCTCATTATAAATATTTAAATTCATATTTCATGTGGTTATTCAGCTTGTATAATACCCATGATTATGTTTTATTACAGATGTATTTACTTAACTCATATTCTAGCCATATTATGTTCAATATTATTTTTAAAAGGCACGTGTTGTAAGTTATTTACCATGTCTAATATTTATGTTTATGATATCATATGTTGTATTGCTTACCATTACTAAGAATCTGATCTTACCCCTTTCATTGGTTTTTCCTTTCCAGGGTTGTGAATAAGATATATTTTATTAGGTTTTCAAGGATGCAGTTTATTAGCTTTTGCTATGTATCATATTTTGTCCCTTCCAAAATGTAAAATTGGTTCCATGTATGTATCTAGTTTCTTCAAGACTACTAAACAACTCAGTTCTTTAGGATTTTATTCTTTTTAATCACGCCAATGTATTAAAATAATGCACTGGTTATGGGCTACTGTGTTTGAGGGGTAACGTATTCAATATTTTCATAATATATTTTAGGTTTATTTTTTCAAACCTTTATCCACTAATCTATATAAAATTTTCAGATTCCTAAACTATGTAAATAATTTACTCATTCAGTGACTGAAGAACTCAACCTACAATTTGAATGTTTATATTTTATGATGCATCATTATAGGTCTTTGGAACCTAGAGAATACCAATTTCAGAATTAACGATGTTGATGGTAATTGAGCAATGAAAACCTATTTTTTTTTTATTTTTTTCCATTCATCAATGATGGTTGAAATTTAGGGCTACTAATGGGGAATATATAGTTTTTTATGGTCATGGATTATAATATATATTCTTCATGTGTTATTGGGTCGATCTGAGTTATGGAATAAAATTTGACCATTTTCAATTTACATTTTTAAATTGTATCAATATGATGAATAAGGATTACTGGGTACCCAATAATCGCATTATACAGGCATAATTAGTATAGTAAGTTTACTTTTCCAATATAAGTTTTAACAAAAAAATTATCAGGAAAATTACTAAATGGGGGGGGGGGGGTTATATTGAATGAGGGGAACCATGTTTTACTACCATTACATTGAAAGAAACATTATGAAGTCACTATATATAAATTATAGAAATTTATATAGTGTGTTAGAGAGATAATTGAAGGAGATACAATAAATCTTATTAATTAGTGAATTATTTCCTATAATTTTTTTCTAATTATACATAACAAATTATATTATTTTCGTAAATATACATGAATTATTTCACTAAAAATAGCTTGATTTACCATTATTTTAATTTAATAAATGTATATATTCCATAGGAAGTATATTATTATTCATCAATCATTCAAATTATATATGTTGTAGTATTTTATAATAATTTACCCTAATTTTCTATTAGTAACTTAACCTTTTCGTTTATTTTATTTTATTTAAATCATTATATATTTTTTACATTATATATTTATTTTTAGTGTGATTTTTAGGTCTTCAAGAAAATGATGGGACTATTTTATATGAGATCTACCTTGGAACTCATGTACCAAGTTGTGTTTTTTATTTATGAATCATTTCGTCTAGTTGAGAGCATGTTAATGCACTGATATTTCAGTTGGGACATATGATATATGAGCCCCAAATTTTTTCCAGGATCACTTATGAGTGTATATCATTATCTTAGGATATAAATGTTATTTTATAAAGAGATTTTTCAATAAAAGTATTATTTAAATTATAATTAAAATATTTTTATTACTATCATATGCACTGAAAAAAATAAGATAATTTGGAATTATAACATATGATTTTCAGCTACTTTTCATTTCCAAATCAATCAAATTATAGAAATATAACAATAGAAAGGAGGATAAATATCATTGGGAATAATTTTTGTGATATCTACAATTTATACATTTGGTGTCATTAGGAACTATTCCCACCCATTTTAATGAATTGTTTGAATTTTGGTCAAGTGAGATGTTGATGGTTGAATTTATTTCATTGAATATATAGTATATTTTAAAATTCTATATGTGTCACAACTAAATACATTTAATGTAGAAAATTTTTATTGTCATTCACGTAATTAGTAATTTTTTGGTAATCTTTCTAGACTTATCACTCAACACATGTCTTAACATAAACATAATTTATACTTACAGTTAATTTATCATTAATATTTTACAAATGTTATGGTGTAATATGAATATAAATACCTGATTGGTGATCAAATTTATTGTAGTTTCTTCAGTGAGGTTAGCCAACCAAATGGTTGTTTTTATAGAATATGATTATTCAGTAGGGTGGTCTTGATGTTTTCAACAATATAGAAATAAATGTATTTTGTGAAAAATACATTTTTTCAAAAAATTTATTCAAATTTTTTATGAATTCAATATTTATGTTCAATTGACATATATTAATGCTATACGTGAATAAAAATGTAGGATTATTTTTATATTAACTAGTTCAGTGATGATATATTCAATTATGTCATGGGATGTGGGGATCATGGTCACTCCTTGACCTATGTTATAGGTGTCCCATGACGTATAGCTATTGGAGTATAGGGAATGGTTACATGAAAATATGTAGGGATTTTCCAAAAATATGGAGAATATGTTTTTGTAAAAAAATATAAAGTTTGCATGAATAATCAATTTTATATCTATGGGTAGATTATGAGTAGATATATCCACTAATGTTGACATATAAAATGTGGTGAAGACATAGCATCCAATTGTCGGTTCATGAATGGCAACATCACAAGTAAAAATGTAAATTAATTGTACTCAAATAAGTTTTTTGTTAATATAATTATAATATATAAATTACAATGATTATATGTAGCTAGTGGAAATCATCATAGGTGATATGGATGTAGATTCACAAGATGACTGATGTATTTTTGAATATTTTTTAAAAAATTAGATTTCGTAAAAAGTGTAATTATGGAAATTATGGGAAATAACTCCCTTATGCGGGGAATAAAAATTGGAAACAGGATTGTTATTAGAAAAGGGATTCTATAAATAAAAAATTTATTGGAAAATATCCATTCTATCTTATTCCTTCCCCTAATTTTTTTTAATCACACATTTTTTGTTGTATTTCTCACTTATCAAATTTATTTCGGCTCAAATTAATTTTTTATTATTTTTTATTAAATATATACGTCATATTAGTTGATATTATAACATTTTAGGAGACTTTGACACATTTATAAATTCATATTGAAATTTTCACTACTTGGTTTTTCATTAGAACCCCCAACCATGTACTATAATAATGTATTATAGTATAATCACAAACATGGTGCTAGTATCCTCCTAATGTGATTATAGTTTATATTAGATTGATTTTAATAGGTTAGTTGGATATATATTTATTTAAATATATGTTTCCCAATATTAATAAATTTTTCCTAGACATTTTTTCACCAAGTGTGCAATAACATATAGTTTTTTCCTGAATATCTCAAGTGATTTATATGGAATTACATTAAATGGTTTTCAACACATTGATATTTTATTTAATGTTAATTTATTTATTGTTAATTAATGTGAAATTATAATAAATTATTTTAGGTTTATCTCAATGTTTTATCTCAAGGTGATTCCTTCTTCTATTTCATGGTGGGAATGGTTTTAGTGGCTCTACCATGGTATTGTATTATGTTTCTCCCACCGGATAGATTAATGGTTTTACCACTAATCATTCAATTATTATGATTTGGTTGTTGATATCAATTAATAAATGTTATATGAATATTATCCCTTCTCAAATTACACTCTTCTAATTTCTTGGTTTTTATATAAGACTTATCATAATGTGATGGGGTGCTTTTCTTCTTCTAGTTATTGTTATCTTCATACTAGAAGACATGAATTATTTATTCTACTAAGAGAACTAGAATGAAATTTTGGGGGGTAATGTAAGGTATTTGGGACATTATATTCAATATATTTGTCTTCTGGATATTTTTTATATATAATACAAAAAATAATGTAATTATAAAAATGATGGAAATGAAAATGTCCAATTTTAAAAGATGAATGTATTTTGAAACCCATAGAAAATAGCCAAAAAATCCTTTTAAATCAAATTAAAACATTTTTTAATTATTTATGATATGTGTTAGAAAATTTGAGATAAATATGATATGTGGGATTCTCAAAATGACTGAATAAATTGTGTTTGAATTTATTAATGTTTTAAAAAATTGGAATAATGAGGTCATAATCAGAAACACATTTGATTTTTTTGTAATAATGTAACACCCCAACCCTAGTTACCCTGAGTTGGTGCTTTGTTACATAACATTGGTTTGATATAAGTAATCATGTCATGAATGATTGATCAGCTTAGTATTATCGGAAACAAGATACATACGTAATTTCAACAATATAACTTAAAAACAAATACAAAACTAATTTGTTCTATTAGAAACATCCAAGTCTCCATGATTATTCCTGCAAGTCACTCATAACTAACTTCTTTATATCCTAGGAAAATGAAACATAAGAAATAGGTGATCTCAAATGCTCAGTAAGAGAAAGCAATATAGCGGAAGACAATATAAACATTAGGCATGTTGAATAAATAAAAACACAAGACTTTACAAATAATAAACATGAACACAGTATGGTAGAAATACGAGTTGAGTAATAATTCCATAATAAAATATAGTCATGTGTATTCTACAAGTCTAATAACCACATGAAACATCATTATTATTTTTATAATTAGGGAATGTATAATTCCAGACATTCTGAAAAATCTTGTTAAGGCCTCATCCAGGACGTCTAAAAATTATTTAGGCCCCAACCAAAACCATAAATCAAACTGGGAAAGGACTTGGACAATTCTAGGTCTAATTGTCTCATTAGATCTACTGATGCATCGAGGACCCATAGCAGGCTCCAACCGTCACATCCTAATTCCAATACAATTCTCATATGAAAAGGTTGAAAGATTACATAAATATTCTTATTAAAACGAGCATATGAAATGTCAATAAATTAACCATAAAGCATTAATGGTTTAAAAATAACTCATTCACAGTCAAACATGTAAAAAAATACAATATGGAATATTTTTATTAGAATAAATCAACTTCAAACTAGTGTAAAATTTATCAAAGGATGTTGAAATAGATGAAATCAAATCAATTTTAGAGAAATATCAATTTCTATTTTGAAATCATTTAAGAGTGACAAAATTATAAAAGATAACAAGTATTTTGAAATATTCTTATAAGGTAGTGGGGGATGCTTCGATGATGTTATAATGGTGTAAAATAGTCGCACTCGCCGTATATGTTAGAAAAACATTCTTACCATAATTTTGTCGAAAAGGTCATAAAGTACATTGTTTGGAAAACAACGGAATAATTCCTTTCAAAAGATATAAGGTAAAATAAGGTTATAAATGATTTTATACCATAGTCTAGTACATAGTAATTTTTTTTAAATAATTTTTTTAAGAAAACGTGGATGTAGATGATAAAGAGGTCATTGTAGATACTCACGTAAAAACTACTTTGGATAATAAAGAAATTGTGAGATTAACCCTTACCTTGTACTTTTCATTAGTAGATGGTATTTTAACCTCTGGTATAATAGTTAAAAAAATTATTGGATTATATATAAACTATATACATAAATATGATTTCATATATGATCCTCTATTATTGATTTGTTAAATATATTTCTGTAGTATCATCATTTCAGGTGTTAACTAATTCATTTTCCTTTATATTCTTGGTTATGTAAGCCATGTGTTTTATGGATATAATGTATATTATTCATATACAGAATGATATTATGTTCATTAACATTATTTTTAATCATAAAATGAAAATTATTCTTGAATGATTACGATGGGGAATGAATCTCATCGCATTCGTGGAGACAGTAATCCGTACGTATGTAGGAGTGACAATATCATTATATTGATGGTGAAATCGTATGTAATAGGATTCTATATCATATATACAGAATCATTAACATGTTATATTTATTATTTACATCAGTTATATGCATTATTATATCAATCCAAATAATGAAGTGTTTTCATAACAAACTACGCCACAACGTGGAAACGGTAAGTTGTACTTACGCACGTATATTGACTCTGTCATTCAAATGATTGATAGAATAATGAATATGGTTGTACCATTTTTATAATAACATCACAGTATATATAAGATACTAGATTGATGATTTTATAATGGAAACCACAATAAAATAGAAAGTGGATGAAAAAAAGTACTTGAAACAGGTGATGAAATATTTACCTCATTTTCAGGTTTTTCCTTTTGATTTGATCAAAAGTGATTCTTGAAGATGGCTTTCTAACCAAAGGATGGAATCTAAGATGAAGGGAGAAATGTTTGGAGGATACTTGGGTAGGGTTTTTCTGAGCCAAATGGCTTTGTATGTGTGAAATTAAGAGAAGGCTAAGTACCCTTTTATAAGAGAGGAGAGGGTCACCTTCGGAAAAGCTTGCAATATTATTTTATAATAATTTTTTTTGGTTTCTAATATCTAAAAAATGATTTATTTTGGGGATATGGTAGATATGGGTCGAAAAATTCTCAACCAATTGGTTTTATATAGGTTTAGGTTACCATATTAACCTTATCTTTTAGATTTATCAAGTAGTTAAATAGTTTGACATTTACAATGTCTCTTTGTATTTTTATATTATATGGTTAATATATTTTCTATAACAAACCAAGAGAACCCCAAGTGGTTCATTATTAACATCTATAGCCATATTTATGTCATTATTCGGAACCATAGATTTTTTAAAATATTATATCAATTAATCATATAGTATTTGTTTTAAAAACTCAATTATGTCAATATTGAGACTATTTAGTATTTTGTTTTTGAGAAACTTATAACAGAATGATTACATTGTAAAAAAATAATTTATTCAACCCTAACATGTCATATTAACCTTTAAAATTATTTTAATGCATCCAAAGTCTCAAATTACTTTTATTTGTACATTTATAATATCAATTATTTTAATCATTCATTAATAATGTAATTACTACATCTTTATTGTGTCATAATTAAATTAAATTATTTAATATCTAAAAATTATAAATAAAATACCATTATGTAGGAAATATTTTCACCATTCTAATGAATATTTATAGCTGAATTTATCTTATATGTAACCCTATATAAAAAATGGATTAGATATTAAAATTTGAATTTAACTCTTTTTACGCTTCATTAAATAAAATAATAATAAATATCCTAATCAAATCCAAGTTGTCCAAAGAAGATAATATTTTATTCAGAAGGTGTTTTTGGGTCTAATTGTAAATATCAAATATAATTAGTACATGTGTTATGTAATTATTCCATCATTTTACCCTTAATTGCCCTATTTACTATAAACCAGGATAAATAAAAGTAAAACATTACTATTCACAAAAAAATTATTTTCATCTTATTGAACCACATTTTACTTAATGATATTAATAGTGTCTATTATATTTTTGAAATTCATCTCAGAAAAGTTGTAAAATTATGTTCTATGAAAATTTTCAAATGCGCCTAGGAGGTGGGTAAAAGGCGGTAAAAAGTTCAATAAATATTTTATATATCTAAACTTATTATAAAATGACTCAAACGAATTACATTGATCATATATAGTTTTAATACATCTAATTTGACATAAAATAAATTTAAATTAAATAAATATTTATTTAAATAAAATGTTTGTTTAAACCAATAATGCAATGTTTTTCACTATTCATTAAAATTGAAAATTCTCAAAAAAAAAAAAGAAAAAATTCACCCTAAGGTAATATCAATAATTCAAATTCAAAAATGAAGTCCATTTTAAAAAATAAAATTTATAAAATTTCAAAAAGTGGGTATTACTATTCATAACAGCTAGTTTGATTGGATGTGGTGTGTTAGAATCTCGAATTTGCGTTCAATGCAAGAAATTGCATTATTAAAGGGAAACGTACTGTGGAAGCTTGGGGTGTTAAATTTTTCCCTCCCTCAAATAATTTCATTCTCAAAATTTCGAGGATACTATAGCAAAAAAATAGTTGGGTGCTTCTTAGTCATAAGTTTCATTTGGATCCCACATTTCCTCTTCCATCTTTTGGTTTCTCCACATATCTTTTACGGGATGAGTCATCCGGTTTCTCAACACTTGTTCTCTAATATCAAGATTCTTGATAGGATCATCAAAAAATAAAAATCAGGTTCCAGTTCATTTTCCTCATAGGTGAGTATATGCATTGGGTCAGACATATATTTTATCAATAGTGATATGTGCAACACTTCGGGAACTTTGGAGAGACTTGGTGGTATTACCAAACAGTAAGCTACCACCCCAATGCGTTATAGAATTTCAAAAGTTCTTGTGTACCTGAGACATAATTTACCCTTCTTACCAAATTTTATTACTACCATCCATGGAGACACCTTCATGAAAACCTGATCTCCTGCCTGAAATTCTAAATTCTTCCTTCGGTTATCCCACATACCATGAAAGTCAAGGGATAAAGATCTCAACATGTCTTTTACGGTTTGAATAGTCCATTCTGATTGTCCATCAATTTGAGGGTGGGAGGAAGTGCTCAAAGGACGTTCAATATCCAGGGCATTTGGAAGACTTTTATGGAAAGTTGATGTAATACTGGGATCATTATCAAAAACAATCGATATGGGTACTCAATTAAGTCTTACAACTTCATTAATATACAGTCTTGCTAAATGTTCAATTGGTACATCTTCTCTTATAGCAATAAAATGTGCTGACTTGGTCAGATGATCAACAATGAACCATATTGCATCATTCCTTCTAGTATTCTTTAGTAGACTCATGACAAAGTCCATTGTAATATCATCCCATTTCCACTCAGGTATGGGAAGAGGTTGCATAACTCCACTTGGATGTTGTCTTCCAGTATTCACTTTTTAGAAAACCATACATCTTGACACAAAATTAGCAATATCCCTTTTCAGGTTTCCCCAACAAAAATATTTCTCCAAATATATATACATCTTGGTGCTCCCGGGGTTTATAGGGAAATTGGATCTATGAGAATCATCCTACAATTCCCTTTTTAGATCAGGTATATCGGGAAGACAAATTATCTTCCCAAATTTAAAATTTTCATCTTCACATATGATGTCACTCAATCTCCAATAATTTATAGATTATATCTTCTTTTGAAACTCCTCATCATCAATCTAAGAATTTTTTATCCATTCTAGTAATGGTGGATTGGAAAACATTTGAAAAAGTATTAATGTTTATACTTCCATGGTTATTCCCATATCCATGATTTCTAGATCCATGAAAATATGATATATTTCAAATCTCATCTTGTTCAAAACTCCATGATCCATTCTACTCAAAGCATCTACCACCTTATTTTCCTTCCCTGAGTGGTAGTGCATTGTGAAATAATAATCCTTGACTAGATCAAGAAATCTCATTTGCCTCATTTTTAGTTCATTTTGTGGGAAAATATACTTCAAACTCTTGTGATCAGTATATATCGGAAATTTTTCACCATAGATATAGTGTCTCCATATCATCAGATAAAAGATTAAAACTGCTATCTCAAGAGCATGAGTGGGATAGTTTTTCAAATTCATTTTTATTGGTCGTGATGCATAAGAAATAAATATATAATTTTTCATAAGTACACATCCATGTCCTTTTCTTGAAGCATCGCTATAAATTACAAACACATCATTCCCTGATGGTAGAGTCAAGATAAGATCATTGACTAATATTCTATTCAGTTTATTAAAACATTCTTCACACACTTATTTACAAACAAATTTAACCCCTTTACGTGTGAGCTTGGTTAATGGGACAACCAATTGGGAAAAATTATGGACGAATTGTCAATAATAACATGTTAAACCATTCAAACTGCATACCTCAGTTATACTCGATGGTGCTGGGAATTCTTGGATTGCCTTCGCCTTTGAAGGATCAATATATGTACCATCCTTAGAGAAAATATGGCTAATAATGTAAATCTATTGAAGCCAGAATTTTCACTTGCTGAACATTCCATATAATTCATTTCTTCTAAGAGTATTTAGAATAATGTGCAAGTTATTTTCATGATCTTAAAGCTTTAAGAGTATACTAATATATCATCAATAAATACCACTAAAAATTCATCATGATATTCCTTTAATACTATATTCATTAGATCCATGAAGATAGAGGGTGCATTAGTGAATCTAAAAGGAATTACTTTAAACTCGTATTTCCCATACCTGGTATGAAATACTGTTTTTGGAATGTCTTCCTTCTTCACACACACCTGATGATATCATGATTGAATGCCAAATTTTGAAAAATATTGTGCTCCATGAAGTTTGTTGAATAAATCATTAATGTGAGGTTAGAGATACTTGTTCTTAATTGTTATACCATTGATCTCCTTGTAGTCATTTCCCAGCCACATAGATCCATATTTCATCATAACAAAAGGGGCATGGTATCCTCATGGAGAAACACTAGGGAGAATAAATCCCTTATTACTCAATTCCTCTAGTTGTTTCGTTAGTTCCACGAATTCTACAGTGGACATTCTATAAGGGTTCTTCGATATGGGCCTTTAACCAGTAAATAAATCAATGAAAAACTCAATTTATCGTTTTGGAAGGATGTCCAGGTAAATCCTCTGGAAACACATCAACATATTCTTTCACAATAGGTATGTCCCCTATTCAGTCATTCTTTCCCTTACCCATAAATATTTAATTATCATCCTCCCTAATGATTGAAATTAGTTGAGCTACTGTGGGTGGATCTAGATATGAATCAGATGGTGAAATTTCTTCTCTAAAGATAATGTACTCCTTATCATCATCGGGAATTGTAACATCCTACTTATTATAATAAATATTTGCATCAGGGTCTGAAATCCAATCTATACCGAGGATTATATAAAATTCAATCATGAGTATGCCGATTATCTCAGAAGATAAATATCATTTATATGTCTCTATAGGGACTGATTCAAAAAACTTTGTTGCAATGATAATTCCCTTAGGAGTTTTTACTAGAAACTCCCTTGTTAAATCTAATTGGAAATATCTAATTTTCATAGAAAACTGGGAAGATATGAAACAATGTGATGATCCAGAATTAAATAAATCATTGGCTAAACATGAGGAAACCATTAAATTACCTTCCACCAAGTCATTCATAGATTCATCCTCTGTATTATAGATCACATATGCTTGGCCTTGATCCATTTTCCTTTTTTGAGTTACGATTCCCTGATGTGTAGGAAATTCATTGGAATAATGTCCCATTTCCCTAATATTGTATCATTGAACAAAGGTAGCTTTTTTATTCCCCTTATAATCACTAGTAAGATAGCCTTTCTGTCCACATTTGTAGTATAATCCTTTTCCTTTTAGAAAGACACTAGGGTGCTTCCTTCCACAGTTATCACAGGGTTGAAATTCAACTCTTCCCTTATTCCCTGCTTCCTTATTTCTTTTCCTAAACTGTTCAGCTGATCTCCTCTTCACTTCCTTTGATTAATGTTGTAAGACTTAGAGAATTAATTTTATGTATTGGTAGCCCATGAGACAATATCTTCATACAATGAGAAGGATTGCAAGACTAATTCTTGATTGAGTAATGGTTTTAACCCATCAATGAAACAATCAGTATTATTTCTTGGGTTACATATATAATCTGCATAATGCGCTTCTAACCTTGTAAAGTTAGCTTTATACATTGAACATTGTCATTCTCCTTTTGTCTCAGACTCAGAAATAGTCGTTCCATATCCAATCGATGGTCATGGGGAAATTATTTTTATAAGAAAATATCTTTACACTACCTCCATTCCATACATGATACTTGTTCATCCTCCTTTGTGTTTTGAATTAATGACCACAATTGATCTGCATCTCCAATGAGGCGATAAACTTCTATAATAAATTTTTCCCTTTCGCTACTCCCCAAAGAATGAAATATTTTCACAATGGAACTTATCCATTGTTCAACTACAAATGGATTTGTAGAACCATTGAATATTAGTGGTTGGTGGCTCACGAAGAAGTCTATCATTGATTCTATGAATTGTGGATCAGGGTTCTCCATATAGGTAACATTATTATTCATAATCGGTGTGAGTTTGTCCCAGTATGGTGATAATATGATCATCATGAGTTCCCTCACCTGCTCCGCTATAATTATCTTTAGTAGGAGGGAAATGCCTACATGGATTACGTGTATTGATATGGTATCCATTCCTTCCACTGGGCACCATTTCTAAAAAATGGCATATAGTAGATAATTTTATAAACTACAATACACGATTCTAGACTTGTAAAACGCATAACATAAATTGAATAGTTTATGGATATAATCTATAATCATAAAAATGTTTTCTTGGAGGAGGTATATACTCATAAATCCTTCATAATGGCTTGTAATGAAAATGTGAATTATCCTATGCATATATCTCGGGAGTGCCACAACCAAGAGTGCAGTAAGGCCCATTATTGTGCACCAGTTCTCATTCAATTCTAGGTCAAAGTGGTGTTTTTGGGTTTCTCCCCTAGGTTCATCTGTGTCATAGCCACCTCTACCTACTCGTATCCAGATAGGGATGTATTTCTTGGAAAACTCACAAAATTTCCACTATACCAAAATTCTCTGAAGTTCTTTTATACTATATCTCAATGTCTATCTTAAGGTAATGTGCTCTAATAAGAGTTTTTATAAATCTAGTTTCCAAGCTTTGTACTAAACATTCTCTGATACAAACTGTAACCCCCTGACCCTATTTACCCAGATTCGGTGCTTTTTTACAAAACATTGGCATGATAAAAGGATCCATGTCCATAACAACCAATCAGTTTAGTATTATTGGAAATAAGATGCATACATATGTTCAACATTACAACATGAAAAGAAATACAACACTAATTTGTTCCATTAGAAAAATACAAGATTCCAAGATTATTCTGGAAAGTCAGTTATAAAAAGCTTCTTTCATATCCTATGAAAATGAAACATAAGAAAGGTGTGAGCTCAAACACACATTGAGGGTAAGAAATATTGCAGAATGTAACATAAACATTAGGTATGGTGAATAATTAAAAACACATGTGTTTACAAATAATAAAAATGAAAATTTAATGGTAGGAATACAAGCTGATTAAATAATTCCATTATAAAACAAAGTCATGGGTATTCTACTAGTCGAATAACCACATTAATCATCATTACTATTTTCAAAATGAGGGAATGTATAATGCCAGACATTCAGAAACATCTTGTGAAGGCCTCAACCAAGACGTCTAAAAAATGATTTTGGCATCGACTGAAACCATATATCAAATTGGAAAGGGCCTCGAACAATTACATGTCTAGTTGTCACATGAGACCTACCGATTCATCTCGGGGATATAGCAGGCTCCGCCCTTCACATACTAAGCCTAATGCATTCCTCATATGAAAAGGTTGAAACATACCATAAAAATTCGTATTAAAACTAGCATAAAAAATGTCAATACATTAACCATAAACTGTTAGTGGTATAAAAATAACTCATCCATAGTAAAACATATCACAAAACCTTAAATATAAGTTGGAATATTTGTATCATTATAAATCAACTACAAACAATTGTAAGATTTAACAATGGATGTTGGAAAAGATGACATCAATACTATTTGAGAGAAATATCACTTTCTATTTTGAAATCATTTAAGAGTCACATTATTATAAAAGAAAATGTTTAATTTTAAACTATTATTTTAAGCTTGTAAGGGAAGCTTTGACGATGTTATAACGATAGAAAATAGCCTCACCCGTTGTATAAGTTAAAAAACATTCTTACCTTAATTTTGTTGAAAAGGTCATAAAATACCGTATTTGGAAAACAATGGAAAAATTCCTTTAAAAACATATAAGGTCAAATAATGTTATAAATTAATTTATCCCGTAGTATACTAAATAGAAAAAAAATTGAAATTCATTTTTATGAAAGCATGGATTTGAATAATAAACAGGTCCCAATAGATAATACCTAAAAACAACCACGGATAATAAAGAGACTGTGAAATTAACCCGTAACTTGAAGTTTTCCATAATCGATGATATGTTAACATCTTATATAATAGTTAAAAAATTGTTATTAAATTATAGAAGATCTATATACATAAATAAGATATCATATAAGATCCTTTAATATTGCTTGGTTAATAATATTTCAGAAGTATCATCATTTTACGTGTTAACTGATTCATTTTCCTTTATATGTTTGGTTATGTAAGTCTCGTTTGTTATGGATAGGATGTATTTTATTCATATCCAGAATTATAATAATTTGTTAAATATTATTTTTAATCATAAAATGGAATTTATTATTGAATGGTTGTGATGGGGAATGAATCTCATCCGGTTTGTGGAGATGGTAATATGTACGTACGCACGAGTGACAATATCATTCTACTGAGGGTAAAATTCTATGTAAATGGATGGAATATCAAATATATATACAGGATATTTAATATATGATATTTATTATTTACATCATTTATACTCATTATTATACCATTCCAAATAATGATGTTTTTGAATAAAAAACTACACCACGACGTGGAGATGGTAAGCCGTGCGTACGCACGTATGGTGACATTGTCATTCATATGATGGATAGAATAATGAATATATTTTTACTATATTTATAATAACATCACAGTATATATATGATACTAGATTTTTTTAGAATGGAAACCACAATGAAAGAAGAAGTAGAGGAAGAAAAGAACTCGAAAGAGGTGATGAAATATTTACCTATTCTCCAGGTTCTTCCTTTTGATTTGAATAAAAGGGCTTCGTAGGATGGTGTTATGAAAAATGAAAGGAATCAATGATTAAGGGAGAAGAGTTTGGAGGATATTTGGGTAGGGGTTGGCCTAGCCAAATGGCGTTGCAGGTGTGAAATTCAGAGAAGGAGAACTACCCTTTTATTAGAGAGGTGAGGGTCACTTTAGGAAAAAACCAAAAATATTATTTTATAATAAAATAATTTTCGGCTTCTAATGGATCCAAAATGATTTATTTTGAGGATAAGGTGGTATTTATCGAAAACCACTCATACAATATGTTTTAGATAGGTTTAGGTCACCATATTTACATTATCTTTTATATTTAACTCTTAGTTAAATAGTTTGAAATCTACCATGCATCTTTGTATTTTTATATTATATGTTTAACAAAAATAATATAACAATCCAAGAGAACACCCAATGTTTCATTATTAATGTATATAACCTTATCTAAGTCCTTTTTCTGATCCTTAATTTTCTTTGAAAGGTATATAAATTAACAATATATTATTTGTTTTAAAAACTCAATTATGTCAACTGTGACTCTATTTAGTATTTGGTTTTTGTGAAATTAATAACATCATCATTACTTCAAAAAAATATATTTAATAACCATTAACATGTAATATTAATCTATAAAATTAGTGTAATTCATCAAAAGTTTCAAATTAAATTTATTTGGATATTTATAATATCAATTATTATAATATTTCTTTAATAAGGTAATTACTCAATCATCATTGTGTCATAAATAAATTAACTTATATAATGTCAAATAATTATAAATAAAATACCATTATGTAGGAAATCGTTTTATATTTCTAATTTATATTTATAGTAGAATCTATCTTATTTGTAACCCTATATTAAAAATGGTTTATTTATTAAACACTGAATTTAACTCTTTTAACTCTTCTTTAAATAAAATAATAATAAATATCTTAATCTACTACAATTAGACCAAATAGGATAATATTTTATTCCTAAGGTTGTTTCTGGTCAAATTATAATTATCTAATAGAATTAAGACATGTTTTAGGGTAATTATGATAACATTTTTACCCTTAATTACCCTATTTACTTTTAACCGTGGTAAATAAATGTCAAAAGTTATTATTCATGAAACATTATTCGCATAAAATTGAACCACATTTTAATTACTGATATTAACCATGTCTCTCAGAGTTTTTAAATTCATCTCATAGAAGCGGTAAAATTATGTTTTATGAAAATTTTAAAATGCTCCTTGGAGGTGGGTAAAAGACGGTAAAAAGTTCAATATAATTTTTATATTTATAAAATTATTATAAAATGACTCAAATTAATTAAATTAAATTTATATAGGTATTATATATCTATTTTTACCTAAAATAAATTTAAAAAAAATTCAAAAAAAATTAAATAAAAGTTTGTTTATCCTTTAACGCATTGTATTTCACTATTCATCAAAAATTGAATGTTTTCAGAAAAATACCATAAATTCACCCTAAGCTTATTTTTATATGTCAAAATCAAAAATAGAGTCCATTTTGTATAAAAAGTTATAAAATTTCAAAAATTGTGTATTACTATTCATAACGACTAGTTTTATTGGTCGTGGTGTGTTATAATCTCGAAGTAGGGTACAATGCAAGCTATTGATTTATTCAAGGGAAACGTATGGTGGAATCTGGGGGTGTTACAAAAAACATGAAAAAATATTGATTTATTTTCAAAATGTAGTAATGGATTCCATTTAATATATAATTAATTTTTAATTGGATGGTAGAAAACACTTTTTTAGTATCTTAAAACTCTAAAATATACAGGTGACAAACAAGACCATAAAAATGTCCTCAAGATGATGTTAAATCATAGGATAACTATATACTATAATACAAATTCCCATTCAGGAGTTGGCGATATATAAATTTCTAGCATGGTGTTCTTGGAATGACTAAATAAGGATATTTTAAAGATATAAAAGTCTATTAAAATGGGTTTTGTGGGTCAGAATGATTCCACAGACCTCAAATTTCAATTAAATCATGGAAACAAATCACAAATTTATTATTAAAATGGAGGATCAAATGATACATAAATTTTAGTTTATGTTTTTAAGGATGTATAAAAATTAACTTTTATGATTTTTAAATTCTAAAACATGCATATAAATTTCAATTACCATGGAAACATTGTCGAAATTACATTAAATCAAAGAAAAAAAATCATGAAAATATTTTTTATTTGTATGAGTAGACATGTCATCATTCAGATGCATGGTGTACTCAGAATCACTAGATTAATAGTTTAAAAGCTATAAAAGTCTTTAAAAACATGGGTTATGTGGTCATTAAATAAGTAAACCTTGAATAATGTGATATAATATAATTGAAACTATTAATTAGACCTGGAAATTTTGGATCTAACTCCACATCAATCCCAGTTGTGGTTCTCTCCGGATGACGGAAAAAATATTTTTAGTGTTCTAAAACTCTAGATGTATAATTTAATGGTCAAAATGATAAAAAATTTCCTTATAATGTAATAAAATCATAAAAGAAATATATTTTAATTAATTTTAAAATATATGAATACATTGAATTCCAATCTGACATGAAATATGTTCAATATGACTAAATAAAATGTTTTAAAATATATCTAAGTCGTTAAGAACTAGTTTCATGGGGTCAAACTTGAAAAAATCTCAGTAATATTGTTATATCATAGTATAAAATAGATTATTTTTAATATTTAGAAACTAATTACACATAAATATGATTTTAATAATCTTGAGATGACCAAAAAGTAAATTTCATTATTTTAAAATTATAAAACATACATTTAATGATCCAAACCACAAAAATTGAATCAGAATGATATGAAATCATATAAGAACTTCAATTGATTTATTTTTACTGTGTAATAGAACAATTCATTTCAATTCATGGTGTTGTGTTCTTGGAATGACTAAATTAGTAGCTTTAAAAGATATGAAAGTATATTAAAACATGCATCAGGAGTCTAAAACTAAACATGTGGTCTTAGATAGACTTGTAATCATATGATAGTCTATATATTGAATTTTTTAATACTATATTTTAAACCTCCTCAATATGAATTATTTTTTTTAGAATGACTGAAAATAGATTTTTAATGGTTTCAAATCCTGACATATACATGTAATTTTCAAAATTGAATATAATAGAATTCATGGGACATGAAATCATAAGAAAATATACTTAAATTTATTTTTTTTCATGCACAAGAATATATCCTTTTAATCCGATATGATGTTTGCCTAAAAATGTAGTAGTTATAAAATATATCAGAGTATTTTAAAACATGTGCCATGGGGTTAAAACAAAATAAAAAGAAAATGTAATAATATTAAATAAATAGAAAAAATATTAGGTTAATTTTAAAATTTCAATACTGATATCCCATTAATATATGATATGTGTTTCTCTAGATATATAAAAAATGATTTTTTTTAAACAATAAAAGGTACATGTAACAATATTAGTAATATAAAATTACCTCAGAATGATATTAAATCATATGAAATTGTCTTTTAATTATTTATAACCTATATAAGAAAATTATATATAAATATGACACATGATTTCTTTAGAATGACTAAATAAGAAGTTCTATAAGAAATCATAGTTTTTAATAACAAGAATCTATGAGAAAAATTACAAAAAAATTATAATATCATAAAAACATTGTAAAACAACTAATGATTGATTTTTAATATTTAGGACCTTAGTCTATATCAATTTTAGTTTTTATTTTCATTGGATAATTGAAAATTAAAGAAAACTAATTTAACACTTAATAATGCTTGTAAGAGTGAAAACAAAATAAATTGTCTATATAATGACGTGAAATTATAATAAATTATATTTCATTTATTTTTTATAGTGATGAAATGAAAAAACAGTATTACATCATTTGATGTGAATAGAATTACCAAATAAGAATAATCATGAGATACAAAGTTTATAAAAACGTGTTCTATAGGTTCAAAACCAGAAATGATACTTTGGAAGTCAAATAATAATATTGAAAAAACTATAGATTTTTTTATGTGTATGAATTGAAATTAGATTAATTCATGTTTTGGTTGTTCAATGATGTTTGGAAAAACGTTTTAACTATTTTAGAACTCAAAATCATTTGTTTAATGATAAAATATTCTCTAAAAGTATTGAATTGACATAAATTCATAAACAAACAGTCTATATTTTTTTATGTGATTGAAAATATGCAATGACAATAAAATGTACAATTTGATTATAAAAACGAAATAATTTGTTTTAAAATATATAAAATTATTTAAAATTAGGCAGTATGCGTTCAAAACCAGAATAAAAAATCATATTTTTAGGAAATAAAATGATAAAAATTTCAATTTGTTTTATCAGAGATACTGGTAGGTATCCTTTCTTGGTGAAATATAATCATCAAAAATATTATTTTGTTTTAACATGGGTTCTGGATCCTGGAATAATAAATTTTATAAAATACATCAACTTCGTAATAACTAATGTGGGTCCTCAGGGAAGTGCTACTTTGGAATTGAACATTGATAACTCTCTAGAGCAATTTTTTCATTATGGTAGTCACAAAAAACACTGGTTTTTCCTTGTATTTCTCATGAGTATACTAACATAGATCAAGTTGGGAGGTATGATCAACTCACTAATTCTCTACCTATTGATGTGGACATAAGTGTTGTTTCCCATTTGGGTCATAACGGTGTAGTGGAACTGAAAAAAAAACTGAAACTAAAAAAATTATGTTAATTGGACTATTATAGAATATGATGATCCATCACCAAGGATATTTTTTACTCATGTGCTACAAATTGAAATAAAAATATAATAATGGTTTTTCTTCTATTAAAGTGAATAAATCCAAACCAATGAAGCATTATTCTCATCTTATTCCCACTGTGAGAACTAGATCAATACCTTTATCAGATGGGAGGAGGTCTCAAGAAAAATACTTCAAATCCCTGAGAAGTGATTCTGAGAGGGATTATTATGTGAATTTTACTTTACTATACTATGATCATTGATGTAATCTTACATTGTTTTAGGATTTGAAAGAGAGACGGTTTTCTACATATGACCCTTTTTTCATCCTCTCTTTTTTTCGTTCTTTGTTTTCTTTTTTTTTTATAAATTATGGGAGTCGAACCCAAATTTACTTGTTTATAAGACAATAACCAAATATTTATTTGATAAATGTAAGAATATACTAAATATGAATCTAATTTGTGGTTTTCTCTAGATTAATGAAAATGTTTTTTAGTATTTTAAAACAGTAAAACATGTGTGTGAATGTGAAAATCAATGAAAAAATACACAAAATGATATGATATCATGGGAAAACCTTCTTTTACTTATTTTTTATAGGTATGAGTAAACAATATTACAAAACAATATGCAATGTTCATAGATTTAGTAACTAACTGAAAAAATATCATAGTATTTACAAATTTTTCTAGTGGTCAACACCAAATAAACAAACTCATAATTAAAGTAAACAAAATGAAATAAACTACAATTTTATATGTAAAATATTTGAACTAAGGGAATATCAATTTTATTTATGATTTGATCGAGATATTTGATAACTCATTTTTAATGTTTTAAAAATATAAAACATGGTTGTAATTGTAAAATAGATTGTAAAACTCCATGTAATGACATGAAATCAAATGAATACTATATTTTAGGAATTTATTTCATGTATGTGTTTATTAAAGGTAAATATAACACACATTTTTTATGAAATGACTAATTAATCATTTATCAAATGCACCAATGTCTTTATAAACATGCATCAGAGGGATAAATAAGAATTCTAAAAAGATATCAAAGTCTTAAAAAAATTCCATGGTTTCATATTCCATAAAATATACATAAAATTAAATAAAATTATAGGAAAATATTTAGATATTTATTTGTGGGCTATAAGAACAAATGTAACATCAATATGAGATATAGTTTTATAAGGATGAACAAAAATGATTTTTTCAATATTTTAAAACTCTAAAAATATTTGTGTAGAAATAAAAATCATTGTAAATAAATTAAAAATTTTAGTCATGGGAATACTTTATTTGAATAATTTTTTTACATGTATTGGTAGATGAGACGTCAATCTAACATGTTGGGTTTTTATAATGACTAAATAAGAAGTTATAAAATATAATAAATTTTTCAAAAAACGTGATTTACTGTCTCAAAACCATGAAAACAACCAAAAACATCAATTAAAATCATATAAAAGTAACCGTAGATTGATCATTTAAATGTTGTAAATAACTCTACATCAATCCCAATTTTGTTTTTTCTCATGATGTCTATAAATTACATCTTACTATCTTAAAACTCTAAAACATGTTTGAAAAGCCTAGAACCAATGGAAAGGGAATCAGAATGCAGTGAAATCACAGTAAAACAATATTTGAATTATGTTTTATGAGTAATAGTGGAATGAATGTCAATATCACAAAGGGAGTCCTTAGAATGATTAATTAAGATATATTAATATATATCAAATACTTTAAAAACATGTGTCATGGGGGTAAAACAAAAAAAAGGCCTAATATTTTTGGAAATTATAGGAAAGTAACCAAATATTTAATTTTGAAATGTAGTAATAGATTCCACATTAATATATGTTTTGATTTTATTGATATTTAAAAAAATGAATTTTTAGTCTTTTATAAAAATAAAAGGTGTGTGTAATTGTCAAAATCATAGAAAAAGGCCTCATAATGATGTGAATTCAAATAAAAACTACATTTAAATTACTTGCGATTGTATAAGTAGATAAAAATAAATCTAACATGAAATGTGATTGTAATAACTAAATATATATTTTAAAAAACTATCAATGATATTAAAAACAACTATTAAGTAGTCAAAAACAAAAAAGATACCTTTTAATGCCATGAAATAATTGGAAAACGATTGTATATTTATTTATAAAATGTTGGCAATTTCACAACATCAATTTTGAGCTTTGTTTTTATTTAGACGTCCAAAAATTAATTTTTAGTTTCCAAAAACATTTAAATATTCATGTGAGATTAAAAAGAATATAAAAAACTCAGAATAACATGAAATTATATGAGATATATATTTGAATTCTTTGATATGTATAATATTAAAATATTTCAATCAGATGTGTGGCGTCCTCATAATTGCTAATCATGTTGTTTTAAAATATATAAATTTAATTAAAAACATGCATATAGGGTAAAAATCCAAAAACATTCCTCATAGTGACTTTAAATTAGATATAGAAATCATAGATTGGTTTTTCAAATTCAGTAACTGGGGCCACATAAATCAATGTTTTGATTTTATCAGGGTGATTGAAAATGAATTTTTAGGGTTTTAATGCTCTAAAACATGTGTGTAATAGTAAAATCTCTAAACAGTGGAATCCAAATAAAATAAAATCAAATGGAGACTAAATTGTAATTATTTTTTATTTGTATATATATAAATCACCTCAAAAATATGTGTGGTGCACATGGAATTACTAAAGAAGTAGGATTTGAATATATAGTCTTTTAAAAACATCTTCCATGGGGTTAAAACTATGAAAATAAAACAAAAAATTTTGCAAAATATTTTTTAAAGAAAAGAAATATTTATTTTTCAAATGTATGTAGTAGTGCAATATAAAATCAAATTATTGTATTCTAAAGATTTCTAAAAATTCAATTTTGTTATTTTAAAACAATAAAATGTGTGTGTATTCGTCAAAACCATTGACAATACTATTTTTATTTTTTAAAATAACATGAAAACTATCATTTATTTATTTGTTATGTTTGTGAGTTGAATAAAGGTTAATCTTATGTGTAGTGTGATTTAAATTAAAATTAAACACTTTTAAATGATATCCATGTTTTTAAAATTTTATATCATGGGTTCAAAATCATAAATTTTTTTTTTGCAATCAAATATAGGGATATAAAATAATTATATTTAAATATTTGAAATAACTCCTCATCAATCTGAGTTGTGGTTTTCTTGAGATGCCTAAAAATGTATTTTTTTTATTTAAAAATTATAAAACATGAATTTCGATGTCAACCCATTATAAATGTAATCAGAATGACATAAATAGAATGGAAAAAATATATCTGAATTATTTTTGACATGAATGTGTATAAGAACAATTAATATGGGGTTTAATTTACATAGAAAATATTGGTAAATACCTTTAAAAGGGGAATTAATTATTATTTTTAAAAATAGTCTCTATAGAGACTCTCATATGGAAGTCCTTATAGAGAATAGTGTTATATGTTGTATTGATAGACTTATTGTTTTATCTATATAATCTTATGCCACATCCTATAGTAGGTTTCTTCTATTTTTCACTGAAGTCTATGGAACCACTTCCAATTATGGCTGAAATGGGGCTATGGATAAAATACGTTTCTATATAGCCTACAATGACAACAATTTGGAAGTTATTATTGGATACGGTGGATGGTCAAAAATTACTACCATTTGGAAATCTATGGGTATCCACTAAAGGCCAATAACAATATCTTTTGGTGGTTACTTATGGCCCTTTTTTTGGATGTTTCCTTAATCCAAATGGATGATTTCCCTTCTGTCCATCTTCCTCACCCCCATAGTTTCACCACACTCTTATGTGGCCATGAATAGCCACTCATCAGAAAGAGTAAATAGAAATTGAGAAATCCATAGGGTAATGGTACATAGAGTCCTGGAGCTTTCATTTTATTGGTGGATCTGTGAGAATATTACAGATCATAGAAGTTGTGAAGTAGAATTTCATATTGTTTCATTTGAAGATGATGTGTGCAACTAGACTATTATACAATAGAAGGATCTAACACTAGAGGGGATTTACTTTTATATGACACATGTTCACTCACAACTACTACCCTTCAACTATTTTCATTAAAATGTTTCCTTAATGGGATCTCTTGGGATAGAATTGAACAAGACGAGAACTTAGTACAAAACATCACTCAAATGATATGGTGGGAGGTGGAAGTAACTCTATTAATGTAGATCAGATCATGAGGGAGAGTGAGAAGAGGGGTAGAGATTATAGTTATTAGACACCAAGGAGACGGATCATATACAACAACTGAAGGTGTTCATCCCCATATCTCTCAGGAGATACGAGATAGTTACATGTTATATTCTGGATAATTTATTCATGTCCATAAATTTATGGAAATAATGGCGAATAATGGACTAAATGAATATGATGTGAAATGAGAGTGAATTCTATAGATTACATGAAAGAAAAGACTAACTTTTGTCAATATAAAAATTGATCACAGATAAATGTTAACATCTATCAGTGCTCTTATTTAACACTAATTAAACTCTACCATTATTAGTAGTTCTTTTAACCTAAAAAATGTTAATTTTTTCAAGGATAGTCCTTATAAATATAAAATATTTACTAAATAAAATTGTAATATAAAGTGTATATATGATATATAGATATATACAAACACACACTTTTGGATTTTCAAGTTCATATATTTCATTATAGTGTGTTTGTGGGTGTGTATATATTCATATACATATACAAAATCACATACATTTGTGTCTAAAAAATAATTTATGTGTTTAGAACATATATATTTGTAAATATAATTATATACTATAGTCAAAAAGTACCTTTAATTTAGATACTTGTATTAAAAAATTGATGTTTAATTATAGAAAATTAATTATATAGAAATATTATTAATAAATTTAAATACATCTCATAATTTATAATATTAATAATTGTTGGTATTGAAATATATTTAATGAATATTTAGGTAGAAATGTATGTTTCTGTGTGTGTGTGCATATTAATAATATATATGTGTGTATTTATATGTATATGTATATTTAATTTTTAATATTTTTACAAAAAATAATTTAAAAATAGAAAATGTGTACAATATTTTATGAAATAAAATTGATAGTAAATTTAATATATATTTTAATTGGTAAAATATACTAAGAATATTTTGTATTTAAATATAAAAAAATAATAATATATTTAATGATAAAAATATGTTTATAGTGTAAATTAATAATTTATTAATATAATAAATAATATTTTTAACAATAACGGATAATTTTTATATATAAATTTTAATTGTAAATATTTCTTATCATTAACTATAATATTATGTTCATATATATTTAGTTGATTGTAAATTTAAAATTTATTATTGAAACATAGAAAATAATCTTCTCTATAATATTAACTATTTTATATTTATTTGTAATTGTATAATTTGTATATAGAAACTAGAAATTAATAATTATATAACTAATTAGTAATATGAAATTGTATCAGTATTAACCATATAATTTATAATATGTAATTATATAAATAAATTGTAATTTTTAATAAGAAAATTAGATTTTAAATAAGTAGTTATTAGTAAGTATATTTAATAATTAATATTTATAATATATAATTAGTGATTATAACCATCTTTATAAAATTAAATATATCATATTAATTACTAATTATATAATTTGTAAATAGAAATTTTATTTTTAGGTTTCTATAATTCATAATTATATAATAGTATTTAGTAATTATTGTATTGCCTCAACCTGAACCATCAAGTACAAGATGAAGAGCCAGAAGACCTCATGTGTACCTCTACATATGAAAGATGTTGCCAATAAGAAGTTATGTTTTGGGAATCCTCAGTGGAGAGATTATACAATTAGTATCAACAAAGATAAGCATAAATAAATAAATAGAAAAAATCAGTGCAAAGATTAAACAGTGATTTAATAAAAATCATAGTAGATATCTCACATCATATAATAAAATAAAAGAACCACACCCAAATGCGTAATTCATAACCAAGTAATCAAGGAAGATAATAAATGAACACAACAGTAATAGTCGAGTGTTTGTACGACTCTACGACTTTCTCTCCCTAACTGTATGCCATTGGTCATTTTTCCTTCTCTAGATATTTGATCTTGAAATCTACTCATGACCCAAGATTCTTATACTATGTTAGAATAATAAACCTAATAGGACACAACCCATTCATCCTTAAAATAAGTGAAAATAATTAATAATGTTTTATTTAATGAAATAAATCAATTTTTGAAGTAATCATTTATCCAAATATGTATTGAGTCATCATGTTCTAACCAATCCACCATGAACCCTGACCCCACCTGCATCGATATGAGGCCAGTAAGGATTTTTGGAACAAAAACCCCATATTTCACATTTAAGGAAACATTTATTGCCCCATGGTGATGGTGGTAATTATTAGGAACACCACACCCCCACCCTAATAATGGTCATTAACCTCAGGAGATGATAAGACCTATAGAAACCCATGATTAACGTATATGTATATTAAATCATTTTAGTTGAATTTTAAGTACATAACAAAAATACAAGACTGATGACAATAATAGTTTTTTATATTTAGAAACATGTGAAAAAATACTCTATCATGGAGAAAGATCATCTACATCTTCCATATTGATATCCACCCTTAGTACTTCCACCTAAAACCATTCTTCATATACTAGGGAAGGAAAACATAACAAAGGGTATGCTCAGATACTCAGTAAGGGTAAATAAATGAAATGTATAATCAAAACCTATGAATGTGTATGGAACTTGAGAATAACATTGATGATCAAACCTTGTTTATCAGAGATCATAATAAATAATAATAGTTCATAATACATGGACCATACATAAATAATTAACATAATCCATGAAATCATAACATTTTAATATAACATGTAATTGTGGAAAACACATATTATATAAAAACACATATTCCAAGTGGCCTCCCAAGGCATTTTTAACATGTTAGGCTTGAGTCAATCACCTGTACAACTACTTCAGGCTTGGGATACGCTCATGTGTAACCTCTTATTTTGGTCTTGGGATGTCTTTTTTGTATCCTCTTGTTTCAGTATTGTGATTTTCTTTTGTAAACCCACCGGTTTTAGGATTGAGATGTCCTCCCGTATACCCTCTTGTTACATGATTGGGATTTACTTTCATATAAACTATTTTTTTGCGGCTTGGGATGTCCTTTTGTATACCCACTTGTTCCAGGATTGGGACGTCCCCCCATGCACCCTCTTGTTTTAGGCTTGGGGTGTCCTCTTGTTTACTTTATTTTTTCGTGTTTATGATTCCCTATAGTGTACCATTTAGTACATAAAACATTTATCATTATCCAACGAATTAGAGGGAGATATAGATCCCACCCATCACATAAAAAATCAAACAAAGATGTTCCACAGGAAAATAAAACTAGCATCATATCATGTCCCACAAAAAGATATGGATTTCATAAACAACAATGAAAAACTATGAAATGAAATGGGTATTAATACAATTTCATCAAATCGTATATTATTGAAAAAAGATATGTTTCATAATAATTTCATTAAATCATAGCCAGTGAAAAGAAGTGAGATTCAAAATCATCTAACCCATGGAATGGAAACTGATTTCATAAACCTATAACCTGTGCAAATGAAACAAATTTCATAACATATAACATGTGAAATAGAAATGGGTTTCATAAAGACCATGACATTAATAATAACCCATTTATTGAAAGAATGTGAATATAACATTTATATAATTTCTTAAAAGGGAATGAGTAACATCAATGAATGTCATCATAGATGGAAAATAATTTTGAAATATCTTTTAGAAGTTTTTCTTGGGGAAAATATTCTTTCCTTTTTGGGAAGGCATTTTTTATGGATAAAACCATTTGAAAATTATTTTCCATGAAAATACCTTCAAACCCAGTAAATAAGACTTAATATAATATTAAAAAAAATCTGTGAAAACATATTTAATAATATAGAAAACATTTTTAAAAAATATCGTAGAAAACACTTCAAAAAAATTAAAATATTTCTTGAAAATATTTTGAAACCCATTTCATTGAAAATAATTAGAATACTTATAAAGAAAGAATGAAATAAATTTTGAATATATTTTAACTTGAAAACAATTGAAACTATATTAAAAAATTATAAAAATAGTTTTCCATGAAATTACTTTTAAAAATACTGTTAAAAATAAAAATTTATTTCTTCTAAAGGATGCTTCATAATAATGAAGGTGGATAACATTATGCATGATGTACGTGAAAAAAATTATATTATTGTTGCATGTATAAAGGTGAAAATGACTTATTTTGAAAGAGAAAACAATATTTCGTTGAAATCACTCGGAAAATGACAAAAGGGTAAAAATTTATTTTAATTATTATAGGAAAATAGTAGTATAATCTTGGAATCCATTTTTAGAAAACATGGTTTTGAATGAACTCAGATTTCTGACTAAAGAGGGTGGAAAATTCGAACATCCTTAAAAAATACTTTATTAATTATCATATATACTAAAGAGTGGATAAATGGTTCCAATGTATGAAAATAACATAAATAACTATAGGATAATAAATATCATGAGTGTTCTTGAGAGATGGATCAAAAGTTTTAATAATGGAAAAAAATCAAAAAAAAAACTCGAAATGTGATTAGATTATTTCCGTAAACTCTTACCACTTTTAACCTTAAAACATATTACCCATTTAAGTTAATAAAATCACATTAATCATAAAATTAAATGAATATAAATTTATTCATTATATAACATTAAAATTTCATTATGTATAATTTATGAAAAAATAGGAACATTACAAGGAATGTGTCTCAAAGAAGGAAAATTGAGACAAAATCATTTTACCGATTTGGTAAATTTTGAAACATCATCCCCATGAAAGAACTATAAAAAATGGATATTTAAATACCCAAAAATACCAGTATATTAATCATATAATACATCTATTTGAGGTATAAACACCACCCAAAAAAATTAGTGGTGAATATATCCTGAATCTCATTGAAATAAAAAGTGATATGAAGTCCCCTTAACTTGTATCTTAACACTCATCATACTAGTTCAAACCACATATATAACAAATATAATTTTTTTATAAATATTTTACAGAAATTTATTAATATATCTCATAGCTTATTTTTTTCATGACCTTCTATTACCCTTTTTTTTTCAATCTTATTATAGGTTCCACTTCAGGTAATATTCGCTTTGTTCTTCGCATGTGTCGTAATTTGATATATCATTGGTAGTTATAATTACATCATGATTCGAAAATGTAAAATATTATTTAAATATAATTTATATTCTATATACCTTTGTTATAATACTCTATATTATATAGATGATTGAAACCAATTACACCATTCATGGTGATGGTAAGTCGTACTTATGCATGAACGCTATTTTCGTTTAATTGTTTTGTTGAAAAACAGAAAGTAAAAGAAATATATGAATATATATATATATGTGTATATATATATATATATAATTATTAAAATATATTTATTATATCATATATAAAATATATATTAAATAAATACATCCTTAATTAATTCCATGTAGTGTAAGAATGAATCACATCGCTCTGAGAGGGTGGTAGTCAATACTTCCTCAAACGAAATTATCGTATAAACATAAAATTGGAAGTTAGAAGATATTTGTTTTAAAATAATTTCCTAATATTAAAAAAATAAATATAATATATATCATATATAATTAGATTTTCCATTGTAATTTCCACCATGAGAGGCATTGAAGGAAAAATGAACAATCATCGTTTAGTAAGGTGGTAGTTCGCCATACAGAAAAACTGTTTTCCCGTTACCCATTAAATGGATGTGTGTGTTAGTGTAGTTAAAACCATTATAAAAAGTACTAGAATATTTAGGATAATTTTTTTTATATAATCATGTAATTAGGATTTTAGTGGGGTGGATAAAGAAAATAAATGAGTGGAGCTTTAGAGAAGAGGATACCACTTATTCGGGTAACTCGTTTTGGTTTGTGACAAAAGGATTCCTTGGATTTATCTCATTCCAAGGATATAACTCTAAAATTTAGGGGTGTTTATATATATATTTGAATGATATTTTTCAAACTAAAGAGGTTTTCTAGGTGTGAAAAATATATATAGGCGGTTTGCATTTAGAGGGAAGGAAAATGACTCACACTACATAAAAATGACCCCTCTAGAAGGGGTAATTTTTTAATTTTAGAAGGGGTTATGACCCCTTGTAAAGTCATTAGTGGATATGAGGAAACGCCACTAATGTGCCTGCCTACAGTTAATAGAGGTGGTTTTGAGGAAGTGATGGTAAATGCGTGTGGAATATAGCGGCGGTTACATTAGAGGGGGTTTGAACCCCCTCTAATGTTATCCAAAATGTACCACAAATGGTTGTAATTTGAGGCAGATAGAACTCCAACCCAAACTAATAGAGGAATTAGGGGTGGTTTTAAACATCCCCTAATTGTTGATTTCATTAGAGTCAGTTTTACAAACCGCCCCTAATACATCTCTTTTTTTGAAGAATAAATCACCCCTGTGTGCATGGTCCCCCACGCATGTTTTCACTTCAATTCCCCCTAATGTCCATTTATGCCCTGTGCGTGGTGTGTGTCCCATGTCTGTCACGGTCCTCCTTTCCCAGTGTCTACCCCCAGGTTGTGTTGTGTGGCTCAGTGTCTACGCCTTGGTGTTGTGTGGTGTGTCTTAGTGTCCATCCCCTATGTGTCCTGGGGTCATGGTGTGTGTCATATGTCTGTCACGATCATCTTGTCCCATGTCGGTCCCATGTGTGTTGCGTAGTGTGTCCCAATGTCTATCCCATGTGTGTCCCTGGGGTCGCGGTGTGTTGTCCCATGTTTGTCACGGTCCTCTTGTCCCGTGTTGTCCCCCTATGGGTCCGGTTGTCTGTCCCCAGGTCCTACTGTCCATGTCTGTCCCACGTCCCCCAAGTCTCTGCCGTCCAGCCCTGTCTCTCGGTCTGCAGTGTGTGTCCCAGGGTCTTTGTGTGTGTCCCATGTCTATCACGGTCCTCCTGTCTTATGTAGGTCCCCTGTGTGTTACGTGGTGTGAGTCCCCATGTGCGCATCTCAGTGTAGACCTCGATGTCCTCTCAGAGAGAGAATTCAGAGCGCATCCAAAATGAGTTAGCGGCGGGATTCGAACCGCGGTCTCCTGGTTTCATATGCTGCACCTAAACCACTACAACGACTTTCTCTATGTTTAATATAACATATGTTATGCTATTTATATATATTGATAACATTTTTAAAATAATAATTATTTGCATAATATATTTAAATAAATATAATAAGTTTATTTGAATATGAATATATATTAATAAACATATATATATTAACAAATTTAAACATATAATTTTTATATTATTGTATTTATATATATTAATAATTTTATTAAAAGAATATTATAAATAAATATTTTTAAATAAATATAATATGTTTATTAAAATAAGAATATATATTAATAAAAATATATATTAACAAATTTACACACAATTTATATATTATTTTATTTATATATATTAATATGTTTATTAAAATGAAAATTAATTTCAAAATATATTTATATAAATTAAATAAATAACATGTATCTATATTTATATAAATATAAATATATATGTATATATATATATATATATTTTCAACACTCCTCTATATATATTGTTTTCATATATTTAAATACAATTATGTATGTATGTATTTATAAATACATTTATATCCAACACACACAAACTCAAATGTGTATTTATATATTTATTTTTAATTTTTTATATATTTTTTTATACACGTATATTATGTATATATATATTACCCAAATATATTATGCAAATATATATATATATATACATATTATATTTATACGTACACAATTAATATATATATATATATATCACATATTCATATGAATATAATATATTATACATTGTATAAATACATTCATATATGTATATAATATATACTATATATATATTATGAATTTTTTAAGAAAATAGTAGTGGTTAACAACCCTTCTAATATCTTAAATTAAAGGGGGTTGTGAACCCCCTCTAATGTAAGAAATTAGTGGGGGTTCAAGAGGGGGGTTTGAACACCCATTGATGTCTTACATAAAAGGGGGTTTTGAATCCCCACTTTTTTTTAAAAACAAATTTCGTATAACACAAACACAAACATATGTAACACCTATAAAATCCAACTGAATATATATATTACTCCTCTAACAGAATATATAGTGCATGTAACTAAATATATAATGCCACTAATTATTAATGTATCGACAGTTTTAACCTAATCGTCTCTAAAATCCAATTGAATATATATATATATATATATATATACAGTGACTCTAACTGAATATATAGTTCATGTAAAAAAATATAAAACACCACTATTTGTGAATGTTGCGACAGTTTTAACGTAATCCTCTCTAAAATCCATCTACATTTTAAAAAAATGCTAAAACATTTAGAGGGGGTTGTGAACCCCCTCTAATGATTTATAAAATGGATTTAGAGGGTGTTGTTCATAACCCCCTCTAAACAACCCCCTCTAATGTACTGTTTTTTTGTAGTGTCACTTGGTATTTTTTGAAAAAAGTTAAGTTTACACATGTTATTACCTCAAATAATTCATACTAAACAAACAAAAATAACAAATAGAAAATTCAGGGCTGAACTAATTCAATCCAATGGATGTGGGACATGTTGATAGGTAATTTGGCCCCCTAATATTAACGATCAGTCCCTACTTAATCTTAATTTGAGCTTATTCCATGTTATAAATTTTAATCAGTTTTAATAATATATTTGGTCAATAGTAAACATTATATAATTATAAAATAAATATTATAATGATTAAAATGGTGTATGTATATTTTTATAAATTTATTTCCAAAAATTAGAAAAATACATATTAAAGTTAATCCCACAGATGGGATGAAATAACATGTTTTTTATGTAAAAAATGTTCAAAAGTTTTTTACATTTTTATATTCAATTACAAAGTAAAATTTATTATAATGATGTAAATAGTATTAATAGACTTATAATTGATCTAATGTGAACTTAAAACAAATATAATGTATAATTTATCATTAATAAATTTTTAAACGAAAAGGTAGTTAGTAACTTAAATGCTGTATTTTTCAAGATTCATAAAAAAATGAAGTGTCTCATTAATACCCCAAAAATTCACCCTAAAATAATTTCAGATTTATAAATTAAAAAATTTATTTTATTTTATAATATTAATGTTCTATGTTTAATTTTTTTTCACTAAAGATCATGAAAATTAGTTCATTCAAGAAAATAATATTTTTAAAAATACAAAGAATTCCAAAAAGAATATACATTTTTCATTATAATTATGTTTTTTTTATATAAAAAAATTATACACATATTTGAAAATTTGTTATTACTATCCATATTACTGTTGGGACCACTTTGTGCATGAAGATTGTATTTGTTGTCAACAGTTGTCAATACTTGTCAAAATGAAGGGGGAGATGAAGAAGAACTAAAAAGTAAGTGGAGATTTGCTGAAGTGAGGTTTCTTGGAGAATTGTTATGGAATCATATAATTGGATATCATACTTGAGAAATTATCCAGGAAGATCAATTCATACTATTGTTGAACTGATAATATATTTAAACAACTTGTGTCAAAGGTGACACATTGTTTACAACAATGAAGAATGATGAAGTGTCATCTATATAAGGATGATTGAAGAAGAATGAGTATTTAAAGAAGACCGTGCAATTCTTAATGATTTCATGAGAACCATGAAAGAGATTAATTGAAGGAAAGAATCATATGATTTGAATGAAGTATTGAATTATGGCTGAAGAAGAAGATGTAGTGTGGAAGGGCTTAGCATTCTATAAAGGTTATGAATTACATATTTCCTTGATATCAGATGATTGTTGCACTGTTCTTAATGTTCCAAATACATGTATCAAATGTGATAAATTGTCTGCAACATTGAATGTATTTGAAAAAGCTTCAATCCTCCACTTTTGGATGAAGAGAGATGATTTGAGTTCTTTGGAATTAACACTTCTATAGGAATTGAGGATTTGAAGTGAAGATGAAGAAGTACATTGGAATTCATATTCCAAAATGAATGGAAAAAACCAGACGATGTTTTGATGATATGTGTTTCAAAAATATCATAAGATATGTTAACTTGGGATGCATGCCTTATGAAGGAAGGAGGGAGAAATGATGATGCCATTCATATACAGTTTTGATTGGAAAGATTGATGTTACTGGAAGATAAGGTAGTTTTAATACTTCCCATTGTGACTCTGATGATGCTAATGCTTTTCTGTCAAATGATATATATCACAATAGTAGAGTTAGTGATGAAAGCTGAAGAATGGTTATAAGATGCAGTGAAGAGAGAAATGACAAAAGAACATACCATCTAGAGGCGGCACAAAAGAACAGTTTAAGGTGGTTCCATTTTCCACTGATTACCGCAAAGAAAAGAATGTGGTGCGCAAGTCAAGAGTGGCGTGCAAGTGAAAGTGGCAGACAAGCCATATTTCATGATAATCACATCAAAATTTTACAATGGAAATAAAATGGCACGCAAGTTAAAGATTGGCGCGCAAGTCAAAAAGTGGCGTACAAGTATAAGTAACACGCAAGTGTGGCACACAAGTATAAGTGGTGTGCAAGTGTGGGACACAAGTATAAGGGGAGAACAAGTGTATGTTTAACGCAAGTAATATTCCAACATCGTCATATCAAAATATGATGAAGGAAAGAAAGTGTCGCGCTAGTGGTGGAAGGGTGCACAAGTGATGGTGCGCGCAAGTGATGGAGCAGCGGGCAAGTGAGGTGTGCAAGTATATGTGGCACGCATGTCACCAAATTTTTTTTTAAATAGATGACTAGCCTCCACATTTTTTTAATGCTCAACACATATGAGAAAATTCGAGCTCTAACCATTAAAGTAGATGAGGGTGCTCTGATTGCGCAAGTAGCAGAGGGTGGCACACAAGCTGATGCAGCACGCATGATGAGGGTTATTGATAAGGCGCACAAGTGGGTCCACGCAAGTGGTGCCACACAAGTGGTGTTGCGCAAGTGGTGTCATGAAAGTTGTGTCACGCAAGGTTTAGCTCACAATTTTTGGGACGAAAGTTGTTATAGGTGCACAAGCCATGAGTGTGTTTAAGCCAAAGTTGGAGCACAAGTTTTGAGTTGTGAAAAATTGTGGCATGCAAGTATTTGGTGGAACTCAAGGAGGGAGGTGCGCAATCAGGGTGTCATGCATTGAAGAAGCAGAAGAAGAAGAATAAGAGTGTGCAGTTTATAAGTTTGCTGCATAAAGAAAAGATAAAAAGAAGGAAAAGAGTCAAACAACATGCCATATGCATGATCACATGCATTTATGAACATGTGAAGAACTCACTCGGATGATTCTAAGTAAGTCGGTCTTCTTTTCCTGAGTAATCACATTGGTATATGTGATTATTTCTATGAAAGAAGTAGTTTTAGTGCATTATGTTATTGCACTAATGAAATGGAAGAAGTCCACATGCAGCTGGTTTTGAACTAGTGAAGAAGAAAATAAGAAGACCAGAAGAATTTCTTACCTAATACTTTGCAAGTAATCAAGTGAAGAGTACTGAGGTAGACTAAGAGCAGAACCTACCTTTTGAAGAAGGAATAAGACTATCTCCATAGGAAGTATAAAGAACCAACTAGAGGCTGCAAGTTGGACTAGGCTATCACCAGTCTAGGGAAGAGGATTTTTTGCCACCGCCCTCTAATGTGTAGGGACTCACACTTGCTAGAATATTGTTTTCCTAGCCACTCAAATGTAATTGAATATCACATCATGGTGGATAATCGATGCACTTGTCATACCAATGCATGAAAATCATGTGACAGGGGAAATAGAATAAGAGAATCAGGATCCTTACAGGTCAAGAGGTACGAGGATAAAAGTTGGAATTGGTTTAAAAATTCCCCAACACTAATTACCCCCCCCCCCTCAGTGTTAGGCATATCACAAACTCTTCCAATCAATTACTCTGTTTTAATAGAAATTTTCTAACTATACCATTTACATAATTATAACATCAAAAAGATGTTTCATTGATACATGGTATTTCCTATAACGTACACCAATGCGACGTTGTTTGTATCGCAACCCAATTCAGTGTTGTGTGTAGTGAAAAACAGGGTTTTGATGTGTGGAAAGAATTTTTGATGTTGGTTTTTAATATATATATATATATATATGTATGTATATTTATAACAATTTCCAATGTAACGTGAAATGAAAAATATCAAAAAGAAAAATTAATTTTAAAAAAATATTTCACTAAATCTCTGGGTGTTGTATTCTACCCCCCTTAAAATGAATACCTCCATCAAAATTCGTCTTGGTTATCAAAGGATTAATACTTAGAAGTTCATTTCATATAAACCGATATTGTGAAAATGAATAATAAAACATACTTTAAAAATGAAAGTTTGCAACATAGCAGTTATCCAATGTATGATATGTCTAGGTTTCCACATAGGCGAATGTATTAGGGAAGTAAAAATGTGGACACGAAATAAAAATCAGATATTAATGTTTTGATGAAGTTTTATAGAGAACCTTGATGAGCATAAGTGGGTGATCACAAAACCATAAATCTGTGATGATCTAATGGACCATTTAATTTATCAAAAATAATGTAACTTGGATAAAACTTTTTCAATATCCATTTCCATGATTCGAGGAATTATTTTAATATCTACAAATGTTAGTAAAAATTATTTATTTATTTTGCTTCTTTTCATATGTAAAATCTCATCCTTTGTTTTCTCCATGATCAATTCCCTCTTCATCTCTTATTTTAGGGAACTATTGTAAACTCTTAATTTCTAATGAACCAACATATCCAGAGATCCATAAATAGAATAATAAGTCATTATATATTCAATCAATTAACAATTCCATGAAATTTTTAGAACATGTTACCCAACATGTATAAATCCTCAAATGGTAACATAATACAATATTCTCATAAACGTGATCAAAACATTAACATAATCATTCCATAAATTTTTGACCTTATATTCCTACAAAAAGATGAAAATTAAAAGCTTTAGATAGAAAGTCCTATAATCATATTTACAATGATCCCCCATATATCAAAAATTAAAACTAGTTGTCACATTCCAAACATTTCAATAACCTCATCTTATAATACCTTGAAACATAGTGATTACATTAATTACCATAAATACTTTGGTAAAAAATATATGTTTCTTTATTCCAAAGATTACTAGATATATTCTTTAAATCTAAGAGGTTATAAACTTCAATCATGGTGATATAGGCAATGTTTTCAGTTATCAATTCCATGGAAATACATACCATCCAATTTACTTATTAATATCCTACATATCATGATATAAAGATAGTTATCTCAATTTCATGCCTTACTTATGGGTTTCTTTCCCATAATAAAAATATCTCCCTCGCATGAATTATCTTTTCTATGTATTCATATCCATTCAACGTGTCATTTTCAAACCTTAATGAAAACGTATATTAAAAATAATTATACATTTCATGATTCATATAAGATAATATTTGAATTCCAAAACATAAAATCATCATTAATACAACTTTATTCATAAACCACTACTCAAGCTTCATCAACTGATTCCTTAAAACCTCTTTCAAAGAATATAAAATATGAATCATGACTTAAGCTTCCTCAACATGAATCTAATCATGCTTCCTATTATTAGTGTAAATAATAAGGGAAGAACATCACAAACCTTTCACATGTCGTTCATGATATCATTATCTACAAAAGTATAACAAATACTCATACCTCCTTCCTGATTATCTTTAATATATTTCCACTTGAGAAATCTTTTTTCATAATTCCCATAACATCCACAGCTAAAACATTCAATTTTAAACATGTTCTTTATAGTTTTATCTATTTACTAAAAGCATAAATCACAGGTTGAGAAACACATATCATAAAAGAAAGCCACATAATAAAGAAAAAATCACTTATAGGATGTCTAAATCTCGAAACCTACCTTTTATTCGACAAAAAATAGGTTTATACTAGGATATTAATATTAAAATTTTATTCAAATCCTTAATAATGGTTCATGAAGATTTTTTGGACTCCTAAAGAAAATACTCCAAGATTGTCAAATGTTGTGTGCAATAAGGAATATTGTAATGTACCAGATTACCCCATGTTAGGCTTAGAAAATCTTGACAGAGTTGTTACCTATATGTACATATGTACCTTCCCCAAATCCACCTATACAATCCAGAAAAGTATGTATATCTATTAAATCACCCAATATATCCTTTAACAAAATTCCAAGACATCTTCTTAAATTCTTACTCATCCTTATACATATCCTAAAAGACATAACTTGACATATCCTTAAAAATATACATAGGGATATGAATGATATTTTATAATCCATGTTTCCAATGGTTGACTAAACAATACCTTTGAAAGAAACTACAGTTACCTAGGCATAAAAAAAACAACTATTACATCATTTTATATTAATATTCTCTACATAAAAAAATGCTTTCCTGAGAACCGTAAACATTTTGTGTCATTGGAAACATGGGAAAAGATATTTTATCATGGTGAAACATCTTCAGCATCTCCCACAAATATATCCACATTTAGTACTTCTTTTTATAACCTTTCTTCATAACCTAGGGAACCGAAACATATGAAATGGGTGATCTTAGATGTTTAGTAATTGTAAATAAATGAAATGTCTAAACATAACAAGGAAAAACGGGTATGGAACTTGATAATTAAATTTTACGATCATTCCCTCCATATAAGATATCAGACTAATGATTTTAAATTCATAAAACATGATTCATAATGTAATAATTAACTTAAGACATGAAATCATAATATGGAAATGGAATAAGGAGTTACGGAAAACACAAAATCATAAAAAAAACATATATCAAATAGGCTTAGCAAGGCCTCTATAACATGTTAGGCATGGGTTAATCACCCATGTACCAGCATTATTCTTGAGATTTACTCCTATATACACTTTTATTTTGGGCTTTGGAAGTCCTCCAGTGTACCCTCTTATTTCGAGATTCCGATGTCCTCTCGTATCCCCTCTTCATTTCGGCTTGGGATGTCCTCCTGTGTACCCTCTTGTTCTGATCATGGTATGTCCTCCCATGTACTCTCTTATTTTAAAAATGGGATTTCCTTCTATGTATGATCTTGGTTCAGAATTGGGATGTCCTCTCATGGACCCTCTTGTTTAAGTCTAGGGATACCCTCATGTGTACCCTTTGAGATCATAAAATAATTAGTATTATGAAATTAATTATCGGTAGATATAGGTCCCACACTTCATATAACAAAAACATGAATACATGTGCCACAATAAAATAAAAATTACATTGTATCATGACCCATAAAAATATATGGGATCATTAAAAACATTCAAAACCCATGAAATGAAATGGGTATCACTAACATTTCATCGCATCATAACCTTTGGAAATAGATAGGTTTCCTAATCAATTCATTGAAACATAACACATTAAAATAATTGGGATTGGAAATCTTATAAATTATGGAATAGGGATGGATTTGAAGGACATATAACCCATGAAATAGAAATAGATATCATAACATATAACCCATGAAATAGAAACTGATTTCATAATAACAATCATAATTTGAATAAACCATTCAGTAATAGAATATGAATAGTCTCATTATGTAATTTTATTGTAGGTAATGAGGTACCTAAATAAATGTCGTCTTAAATGTAAAATAATTTCGAAATATTATTCAAAAACAGTTCTTGTAAAAAATATCTTTCTTATTAGAAAAGTCTTTTTAGTGCATAAATCCATTTGAAAACCATTTTAAAAGAAATTAATTTTATAAATTAAAATGAATAATTAAATTCATTTTGAATAAATTTGTGCATGAAAAAATTTAAAATTATCATGAAAATATTTTAAAAACGTTTTTCATACAAAAAAATTTGAAAACATTAAAATAATTTATAAAAAAAAATTTCAAAACAATTTTATTTAAAATACTTTTAAAACTTATAATTAAATCATGAAAACGTTTTTGAATACATTTTTACATAAAAATTATAAAATAAGCATGAAAATATTATTAAAAAAACCCTTGAAAATTATGTTTAAAAACAATTTCCTAAAAATTATCCTCTTAAACATGGAATGGAATCATAAAAAATGTTGGTATGTAAATTTTTATATGTCATATAAGGTAGAAATAATATTCCTGTCACATTATATAGAGCTAAAAAATGCCTTGTTCTGAAAGAAATAATAAAATTAATTTTAAAACAATGATAAAAGAAAAAAAGGTAAAATTTTCTTTTTATGATTATAGGATAATAGTATTATATTCATGTAAACTCTTTTTAGAAAACATGTTTTGGAATGAACTCGGGTTTTTGACCAAAGAGAGTGGTAAAATCACACTCCCTTAAAAACATTTATTAACTATATTATGTAACAATGAGTGGAATAAAGGAACCAATATATTAATAAATCATGAATAAAAATAGGATAATAAATTTCATGATTATTTTGTAGAGATGGATCATAATTTTTTATCAATGGTAAAATTATCATAAATAATATCAAAATGTAATGAGATTGTTTCAATAAACTCTTACCACTTGGTAACCTTGAACCATACTCCCCAATTATGACAATGAAATTAAATGAACCTAAAAATAACATTAATATTATGTGACTCATGATATAAATTTTCAAATTCTGTAAATACACCATATGGAATAATATAGGTTCATAACATGGCAAGTGTCTCAATGAAGGAAAAGTGAGACAAAATCATTTTACATATTTGGTAACTTTTGAATGATACTACCCATGAAAGAAATATAATGAAATGGATTTGTAAGTAACCATAAATTTATGTTAAAGAGTAATAGAATACATCCAACCGTATTATACACACCACTAAAAAGTAATGTGTTGTGAATAATGCATATATCTCATGGAAATAGAAATTGAGATGAAATCTACTTACTTGGTATCTTGAATCTCATCATACTCATTCAAAACACTGATATAATAAATTTAAATATATTATAAATATTTTAATAAGCCATTTTAATATATGTAATACCATATATATTTTAATTATCATGACCTTATATAACCCTATTGTTAACAATCCTATGTTATTGTTTTACTTCATGTAATATTCATTTTGTTCTTTAGATGTTTCTTAATTTTATATATCTTTGGTCCTTATACATAAATCATGATTATATAATGTAAACCGTTATTTAAATATAATTTATATAACATATATATTTATTATTATACTCCATAAGATATATAAGTATGAAATCAAATACACCATTCATGGAGAAGGTAAGTCGGTCATACGCTTGAACGTTATTTCCGTTTAATTTATGTATTAAGAGAAGGAAAGTAAAAGAATATATATATATATATATATATCATTATTAAAATAGATATATTAAATAATATATATTATAAATATTCTACTAAATCCATCCTCAATACAATCCATGTAGTCTATGAATGAATCTCATCGCTTTGAGGGTGTGGTAATCCACACTCCCTCCAACAAAATTATCGTATTAACATAAAATAGAAAGTATTAAGATGTGTGTTGTAAAATAATTACATAAGATTAATGAAATAAAAAATATAATATATAACAAATATAAACATATTTTCCATCACAATTTCCATCATAACTGTTGGTAATTTAAATAAAGAATAATCATTGTTTAGTGAGGTGCTAGTTCTCCGTACACGTAAACAATATGTATGTTACCCATTAGATAGAGGTGAGTGTAAGTATTGGTAAAACCCTTAGAATTTAAACATAATAGAATATTTAGGATACTGGTTTTTTAATAAAATAATGGAATAATGATATTGTATTGGTGTACAAGGAAAATAAAAAGGAAGGATCTTGAGAGAATATGTTACCTCTTAGTTGGGTAACTCCATTTAGTTTGTGCCAAATGGATTCCTTAGATTACATTCATCCCAAAGAGAGTATTTGAGAATGAAATTAGGAATTTTTAGAAGTGTATTGGGAAGATATTTTCCTAGACTAATATTTTTTAGAGGTGTGAATAATAGGGATATAAGGTGGCATTTTATAGGGATGAAAAATGACTCAATTGGAATTTTTGAAAATCGATTCGGTGTACACATTTAATTTACTAAAAAAGCCATAAAAAGCAAAACAATAATGGGAGGTTTATGTGGGAAATTATTCTATTAAAAGGTTTTTGTACAAGTTTAAAGGTCATTTGGTTCCCTAAGATTAAGGTTTAGTCCCAAATTATGATTTTTTTGCTATAATAATTGTGGTAAATTTTATTCACTTTTACTAATATTTTATTGGTCAAAAAAAGATATAATAAGACTATAATTATAATAATTATTACAATGGTGAATTTTGTTGTTATAAACACTATTACAAAATCTTTAAAATTTAATATTAATTCTAATCATGTAGATGAGGCAAAATAACTAGTTCTAAAATAGAAAACAATTAAAAGGTTTGTTATGTTTTTATATTCAATTTCATTGTGAAATATATTAAATGAAATTAATTGTATTAATATATTTATAATTTATCTATTTTTACATTTAAAAAAATAAAATTATAATTTAACATTAATAATTATTTAAATAAAAAGGCAATTATTAACTAAAATGCAGTAATTTCACTATTAATAAAAAATTGATGTTTTTTTAAAAACCCGAAAATTCACCCTAAGATAATTTAGAAAATATAAATTAAAAAATGAAGATTATGTTAAAAATTAAAATTCTACATGTGTCTAAAAATAAATTTTTCCTTCATAGAAGGGCATGGAAATTAGTTCATTCAAGTAAAATGTATTTTGAAACATATAAAGACATTATAAAATATTGTATTTTTCATTATCAATATGGTTTCATTATATAAATCCATTATAAAAATATTTTTAAAAGTATTAACTATTATACATATTACTATGTTTTTACAGCTATATTATAACTAAACAGTTTAAATAATTATATTAATAAAATTATGTTTTGATGAATCTTCGAATTATGTCAAACGTGTTCCTAGACAGTGTTGCATGTAACACAAGCCAAGTAAGTGTTGTGTGTAGATAAATACATGTTGGTTCCATGTAAAATGACTGTTTGAATTAGTTTTCATATATATATATATTACTATTTCCATTGTCACATGAAATGAAAAATGTCAAAAGATAAATTATATTGAAAAAATATATTTCACAGAATATAGGGGTGTTACATTATACCCCATTAAAATGAATATAAACCTATAAATTTATCTTGGTTATCAATGGTTTAATTATTGAATATTCATTTCATATAAACCTACATTGTAAAAGTCAATACTAAAACATCGTTTAAAAGAGAAATTTAGAAACATCGTGGTTACCCAAAGTAACATATTACTAGATTTCTAAATAGTAGAACATAGGTGGTATGTGAAACCATAGACTAGAACTAAAAATATAACAATCATGTTCTAATGGGGTTTGATATAAAACATTGATCAAAAGAAGTTGGTGGCCAAAAACCCAAAAATCTTTGATGAATCAAGGGACAATCCAATTAATCAAAAATAATGGTTCAAGGATAAATATTTTTCAGTATGCTCTTCCAAGAGTTGAGCAATTATTTTAATATCTTGGAACTGATAGAAAGGTACATAATTTATTTTTTCTTTTTTCATGTGTACAATATCACCCTTTGTGTTTTTTCATGATCAAGTCCCACTTCATATATTAGTCCTGTGAATGATGGTGAATTTTTCATTATTAAAGAACCAACATATCATGTTATCCATAAATATAATGATAATTCATTCCATCTACCTTCACATAACATCTCAAAGAAATGGTTAGCACTGTTTATAAAACTAGTATAAATCGTCATATTTTAAAATAAAAAATTATTCTCACAAAGTTCTTCTAATTTTTATTTTAATCATTCCATAAACTCTTGACCACATAACCCTTCAAGAAGTTAAAAATTCAAATATATAGAAAGAATGAAATAAAATCATATTAACATTTAATCTCCATATATCAAAATGTTTTCACTGGGTTTTCACATTCTAAATATGTCAATAAAATCCTATTATATTCCCTTGAAACATAGTAATAACCTTTATTACCTTAAATCCTTTTAGAAAACATACCTTATTCCTTTTTCCAATGATCACTGATTATATTATTTAAATCCAAGAATCCATAACCTCCATCCTCAATGACCTAGATTTTTTTTTCAATAATCAGTTCCATTGTAATATGTACCTTCCAATTTAATTATTCATATCCAACATATCTTTATCCAAAGATCATTATCTTAATTTAAAACATTAATTAATGGATACATTCCCTTAATTAAAATATCACATTTCCATGAAATCAATTTTTTATGAATTTACCCCCATTCAACATGTCCATTTCCATCATTAATGAAAACATATACAAAAAATACTTATAACTTTTGGAATTCATATACCAAAATATTTTATTTCCAAAATATTAATAATTCATTAATCCAAATTTATTCTTAAACCATTACTCATGATTAATCAAATTATTCCTTAATACATATTTCCAAGAATATGAAATATGAATCATGTCTTTAGTTTCCACTACCTAAATATAATCAAGATTTATATGATCAATGTAAAAAATAATAGAAGAACATCACATACCTTTCACATGTCTTTTTTGGATTATTTATCTTCAAAATATAACCAATACTCATACCATATTCCTGATTCTATTTTATATATTTCCACTTGGGAAATCAATTTTTAGAATGACCATAAATTAAACATCTATGAAATTTAATGATAATCATATTCATCTAGTTATCTCCATTGAGTAAAACCAAAAATCCCAGGGTCAGAAACCCATATCATATAATAAACACATATAATAATGAAATATTGCTTATTGGATGTCAAAATGATGACACCTACCTTTTATTTGATGACTCATTAATTGTGTCTTAGGTTATTCATAGTCATGTTACATCTAAATCCTTCATAATTTTTTGTGAAGAGTATTTGAATTCCCAAAGCATGTCTCCTTGGAGTGTCAAACCAGGTGTGAAGAATGTCTTGTTGTTGTGTACCAGATTACCACGAGTCAAGATCAGAACATATTTTCGTAGTTGTTTCTCCTACAAACATATGTTCCATAACATTATCCACTGATAGTAACCAAACATATATTTATTTCTAGGAAACTTCTCACGTTATCCTTTACCATAATTCCATGACATTTTCAAAAATGATAGGTCATCCTTATACTAATTCTTAGAGAAAACCCTTGACATATCCTTAGAAATATACATAGGGATGTCAATACTATTCAATAATCCATGTCTCCAAAGGTTGACTAAACCTTTCATCACATACCAATTATTGAAACCTAGGCTTTACATATATGCATATTACATCATTTTAGATTAATATTTAGTATATAAAAAAATGCTTGAGGACCGTAATAGTTTAGTGTCTTTGGAAGCATGGAAACAAAATATTTTGTCCAGCTAAAAGATCTAAAAAACCACCCTTAATGATTTTGAGCTTTATTACTTCTACCTTTCACCATTTTTCATAACCAAACAAAAGGAAACATAAGAATGGGGTGATCTTATATGATCTGTAATGGAAAATATAAGAAATGTGTAAGCATAACATGAACAAAAGGTTATGGAATGTGAGAATAACATTTGAAGAACATACCATGCATATTATAATTCATAATAAAAATTGGTTGTTAATAAGAAATTAATTATAAAGAAATATTGAACACAATCCATGATATCATAACATAGAAATTGAATATATAATTTTTAAAAACCCATACGAATATAAAAAACCAAATGTCAAGGAGGCTTACCAAGCCCTTTGTAACATTTTAGGAATGGGTTAATCACATGTGTACCTACTTTAGGCTTAAGATTCCCTCCTATGTACCCTATTATTTCGGTCTTTGGATGTACTTTCATGTACCCTCTTGTTTTCGGCTTTCATATGTCCACCTTTATACCATCTTTTTTGGGTCTTGGGATGTCCTCCTGTGTACACTCTTAATTCGGGCATGGGATGTCCTCCCATGTACCCTTTTATTTAGGGCATGCGATGTCCTCTCATGTACCCTCTTTTTTGGTCTTTGGATTTCCTCCTATGTACTCCCTTGTTTCAAGACTCTGATTCCCTCCCATGTACCCTTTGAGGATATGAAACATTTATCATTAACCATTGTTTCTGGATTGGGATTCCCTTATAGTCCAGGTGGAATGTTGCCATTAGGGTAATACTTCAATATCCCCTTCCCAAACCGATGAATTTTGGGTGGTGTTTTGATCTATAGTCTAACTCAAACCATGGGAATAGAACCTCAATTCAATACCCCACTCTACCATTCCAAGTGCACATTCTTAGTTATCGAATCACCACAAGCATACATAACCCAACCTAGAATATTAAACACCATTGGATACCGCATTACATAACACTACCAATCATATTAAATTACATTAGATATCACAATACATAACCCAAAATGGGAATTAATAATATGCCATAAAAAATTAATAAATTTACCATTTACCCTTCTTGTCAATTTATCCAAATTCCCATTCCTATGCCTTAACCCATTATGTGTGTTCAACAACCCCTATGCCTTATCCAAATTAATCATTGACCATTAATGAACCCATTTATCCCATTTAACATTTTAAAAAAATTTACCCACTTATGCATTTCAAGTACAACTCTCATATCACATAACACAATCCCCTTATTACATTCAATAAATTAGGTGTTCCATAAAATTCTCAAGAATTAAACCATTCCCCAAATCCAACCAGTCCCCCTATCACATCCCATTAACACATTCCCCATTTCTCATTACTCTATCCGATTACAAGTCACTATTTTACATTCCCATATCCCCTTAGGGAATTATAACCAAATTCTTATAATCAATTGATGTAATACCATTCGACCCGTTATCCCGTTCCATATCATTTTATAACCTTTGGAACTTGTCACCATATGGACCTCTATTATCAATCCATTTATAACATATTCAACCATTAAAACATGTTCTATATGGGCCTCACTTATAAATCCCTCACTTCACCGAAGCACTATCAAGGTACGAGATTTCTGACACACCCCATGGGTGGCCTTACAATGGTCATGCCATCCTCAATGCATCTCACAGGGATGGTTAGAGTTTCAATTGGTCTCTTAGACACCCCTTTTTATCAAAAACTCCAACAAAACCATGAGCATAATTAGGAAAATGAAGAACACAAGATTCCTTGCAAAATCAAAAGTAAATCTATGAGATAATACTTGCAGGCCACCTACCTCGAATATGGTGATGAATGCACTCTTAACAATGTCCATAGATCTGGATTCACGCACCCTTTGAAGCCCTAACCAAGGTTCCTCCCGAAAAATGAGGGTTTTAGTGCCTTGGAAGAAGATGATAGAAACCCCATTCAATAATCCAAAAAGGATAAGGGAGGAGAGGATTAGACTTACCCATAGCTTCAATCTTCAAATAATAGTGTCCAAAATGGATAAAAATCAAAAGAGAAACACCTCAGGTGAGCGTGGGTCATCCATGTTTGTCACTAGGGTTGGGAGGGGAGTAATGGAAAAAAATAATGAGCTGGGGTTTAAAAACATAGAGTAGAAATTTAGTAAATTTTCCATCTTTTCTGGCATGCTATGTTTACCTGCCCAGTTTTCCAAACCGTGTAAAAACTATGAAGAAGATACTACCTGAAAATAAAATCCTTCACATGGTTTCCTAGGGAATCCACACAGATTTCTAAACTAGTCGCCAGCATTGCATAAGGCTATGTCCAAGGTTGCATGGTTAACTATGATGCTCTGCAGGGTTTTCACTAACTGTGTGAAAACCATGCAACATGCCTGGGAACTCCCCTTTCTTTACTATTTCGAATCTGGAACCCTCGGGACACCCCATGACTTCACATTAACTTGGAAAATAGTTACATTTCCAAAGGAAGAGGCCAAACCAAAACTAAAAAAACAACATAACTTGAGAAGATCCAGGATCATACAACCTCCCCCCGCTAATAACAGCTAATCCTTGAGCTTCTCTTCCAAGCATCACTAACTTCTGTGACAAGGGATCATGACACTAGGCCAGCATATCCATTCCCACATTCAATGTTTTTGGGTTCACATTACAAGACCACCGAACATGGACCAATGGAACATACCTTCCCTTCACGCGTTCCTCACCACAACCCACAACATAAACCAGAAAAAAAACTCATCAAGGATAAATCCACATAAACCATTCCAACTACAAGAACTTCATGGGGGGGGGGGGGAAATAGGTGACAAAACCTACTCACAACATAACAAAACATAACACATTACATCACATCATCATAGAGTCAATAATCAGAACCTCATCATCCCAATCCTCTATAAAATTCATGACCCCAATCACTTGGTGTCTTTTTCCTCCATTTTCAAATCTCTAACAATGAAAAAACCAGTGTCACCTTTAAGAGAACACATGATCCTTCCAACCACTTTTCATGAATATTTCATTCCATAGCCATAATACCAAACACAAATGAAAACTTTCAGGTACTAAACCATCTAAACACATGAAAAGTCTCTCTACAGGGTTAACTCACTAGAATCATTACTGCTCGAGTCCTTCCAGCGCGAAACCCTACCCATGTCATCAACCATACATTTATCTAGTTAGGTTCTCCATACCATTTTCAATTACATGGAACCTCATCCATCCATTAAGGACCACCAAAACTCAACCCATGTTTCCCATATCCTAACATATTGCAAAGCACTACACCCCAGAATCAATAAGAGCATTACCCTACCTTCGTATCTAGCCACACCATCACAAGCATTGGAAATACATCCTTACACTATTAATTTAAGGACTAAGATCATTCTGACCTCAATCAGGTTCAACTTCATTACGAAATGCACTTTATTCTACAAAATAAACATAGAGGTGGGTCACTCTCACCTCACCAATTCATGTTTACCATCTTAGGCCAGACCACCTTCAACTGGATTTCCACAAAATAACCACCTTCCACTAATGGTATGCTACCCTTTCTCACCATCCCATGGTCCATATTGACTTGAAGTATATCATTGTCCTTCCATGCGCCCACTATGGTAATTTCCTAAATTGCAGTATATTTCCATCATCACAACACTACCACCCTCCAGACCATCATCGGCTTCACCCTTGGCATGTCACCACATCACATGGCCAAGATTCACTCAACTTCACGAAATTCCAAAACCACACAAGGGAAAATTTCCCTATTCTAACACAATTAGTGTTGGAGTTATAGGACCCCCATGTTCTCCTGCCACAACCTATTTTCATATCCAACGACACCTTCCTATGACTCAGCATAGAAATCACATGATTTACTTGGAACCACCCTGAGCCAAGACAATACATGGCTCATCAGACACCACGTATTAGGCCCACATGCCTCTCAAAAGGACCTGATATGCACCTCAAAGGTTCCTAATTGGCAACTTGGATCCACTATGTCAACTCGAAGTCCTCCTCTCCACATCAAGGATTGATTTATCACTCCCCACCTTATGAGTGTTTTACCATTTCTCTCAAGAGGAATTTCAACAACCACATCACTTACTCAATCACAAGATAAAACCCAAACATAGACATGGACATCCATATTTTACCAAAATAAGAAAATGAGCGTCACCTAGTGCCTATTCACGGCTTCCGTGAACGACAACCACCATTTTTTCGACATTTGGTCCATCTAGGGGACCCCACCCAATACTATAGTGGGTGGGAATTCCACCATCAAGCTACACATATACCGTTCACATGCACGTAAAATCCATGATATACCTCAACAATCCAAACACATTCAGGTCTCTTCGCATGAGCTAGATCTTATCAATGTATCTAGGATGATGTCATGATGTTGGGAATGTTCGTCACTAGCATAGGTATTCTATGATGTTTTCAAAGAACACTACTACCAACTTATCCATTTTTGATGTCAAACTATGGGACACTATGACCAACCAAATATTTTAGGCATCCTTATCGAATGCATCACATCAACACTTAACCCCTTCTCTCAGGTGTGATTTCCAACCAAGTTTAACCATCAACAAATTATCAAATTTCAAATAGTCGCAAACCAACATTTCATGTGCCAGTATTTCCACTACACTGCTCAAGTTCTTATAAGTGTCTATGTAGCCAAACAACCAACGCACAATAGTCTTCCACATCAATCAACCCAACGGTCTCACAAAACAACCTTAATTTTCATTTAACCCATCGCCAACTTTCTTGAATATCCATGTAAATTGGTTATCCTACCTCATTATACCTGAGGAATTCTCTGCATCTCACCCAACAACCAACACATTTCTACTATCAAGTTCAGCTATATGACCACCCTTACCAAGGTGTGGCTATAGAGTGAAACCATATAACCACACATTATCCACCCTTGTCTTTTCTATTAAAAATAACTTCCAGAACTCCAATTATCCTCACCATATTAGGTGAGTTAGGAATTCACGCAATAACACCCTTCGAAACAAACATTACCTCTTATCACAAACACTAGGGTGACCTTATGAAGAAATTGGGAACAACTACACCATTAAAATTCCCACATATCCCTCAAGCCCAATCCTGCACCATGGAACACTCTTGAGTCCATCTATCAGGTCCCAACATCTACATGTGTGGGACACACCCAAAGGAACTAGAGACTTTGTCTGACCTCTCTCATAGGTCACTGTGGAGGATGAACGATACCAACTCCCTAGACTGGAGTCATAATAAGGAAAATCCATTGGTCCTCTCTCCAAACCATTCATATCATGACAGTAACAATGCTATGTGTGTTAATGGAACTCTCACTCCCATTACAATGCACACTATGGTTATCATTCCAAACAACCATATACCCGAGCTTCCACACCAAAGGTTTACACATTCATCAACACTATAGGAAAAACATCCTCCTCAGGATTTGGGACACAACTCACAAGGTATCTAATAATATGGTCACAAATACCCATGCACCATCCATAGGTTCCAACATGTACTTTGTACAGTCATGGACCACAAGATTTTCCTCACTCACATCACCAAAAAACGACTCACACACCAAAGGCCACAACCCTACCAAGTGTTCCCTAAACACAACACCTATTCCATATCATAACTGGAAAGACCTCACAATCCATTCATGATATATCAATAAGGGATTTATCACTTCCTGAACCCATGAATACAGGGGTCAAACTAGAAATACCAAGGATACCCACCTTTGAATCCAAAAATTATCATTTTAAACTTATCGTTCACCCAACGGTTTGAATAATGTCCAACGGGATTTAACCATAGATGGAAAAGGTCTCACACTATCTACCATAAACAAACCATTCATCATGATCTATCCTAATAGTCATCATCACACTTATTAAATCACTCTCTACCATACCTACCCTGGGTCATAGTAAACATGGTGGTAACAAATTTACCAAATCAAAACCCTTTCGTCAACACCTATTCGACCCAATTGTTTTTCCACAGCATGCTCCCTTTCCTCTCAGGCACGTTTCCCATTCACAACATGTTAAAATAATCATTTTAACTCATTTACCCCTATTATTAGAAAAAACTCAATATCAATTTTACAATCATTATGCATCATTTTTTCTTATAGACACCAAAAAAATATTTACAACTTATCACATCCCGTGTGTGTGTTTACAATGATGCATTCCACCTATATGCTTTGGTTCCTAAAATAATGTGTGAATGGACAACCTCATGACATTCCGACCTTGAGAAAAATATCATCAATCCGTCAAATCACACAAAATATGCATCACCTAACAGGGAAATATCATTCAACTGCAACAACACACATCAAGAACAATAATTCGAACATAGGGTGACAGGGGTTTTCCCTCATACATGGGTTAGATACTCCTAAGTACGAGCTCATTACCAAGGCCCGCAACATCCTAATATTTTATCTACCATCCCCAAATATTAATAAAGAAAAAATAACTCCTTTGACAACACATTGTAATGTCCCTAACCTGGAACCCACTAAACTGGTTCTCCAAGACGGGTCATCGCATGACCTTAAGCACACCTCCACATAGACCATAGGTTTCTGACTAGCAGCAAGTGTCTAATGAGACATGTGGGGACAATATTCCATCTTTATAAAATCCATTTATAGCACAACAAAATTTAAAAAGTAGAAACAATATGAATTACCGATATACAAGAATAACCAGGCATTTCCCGAAAAGGGGTTCAAACCAGAAATCAAATACAATAATGTCTTTTTATACTAGTAGTGCCAAGTGAATTAAACCCAAAAGTAAGACAAAAAACTAAAATCCAAATAGGTCCCAAATGTAAGTCTAGATCATTCTTAATGAACATCCTGAGCCTAACTCAACTTCTTTGTGTAGGGTCTTTTCACCTGTCCTGAACTGCAACCAAGAGATCTGCTCATGTATCGAACTGCAGCATGAACATGGTGTGAGTACAAAACTCAGTAGGCCGCCACCAACGGTGTCTAAAAAATATCCAGTCAAAAATATAGGGTATGTAGGTACAAAATAAATAGTATGTAAACAAGGGACTACTCAGTTTCTTTCGATATTACTAGTTCATTTAGTAAATTCCTAGCATTTATCCCAACTTCATTTCCTTAACATCCTCATTACATTAGGCATCTTGATCAAATATTCCAAGGTTTAGGCATAATAAGATCTACAATAGGGTCTATGGTAGTCAATCAAAATTCATAGGGTAAATAAAACAAGACCCTATCTCACTAGGGATCCGCATATCACATTAATACATTATCCCCACCCTAAAGCATTAATCTGGGTGGAATACAACTAGTAGAAGAATAAAGCTACATCCGCTTCCCTTACCCATGCCTTTGGGGGTGGTGTTTAGATACTCTGTCTAACTCGACTCATGGGTGAAGATCCTCAAGGCAATACACCACTTTACAAAATCCATCTTCACATGCTTATTTATCAAATCACCACAACCATACATAACACAACCAAGAATATTCAATGCCATTGGATATCATAATACATAACACAACAAACCATATTAAATTCCATTATATATCACAATACATAACACAACATGTTAATTAATAATTTGACATACCCTATTAATACATTTACCATTTACCATTCATGTCAATTTATCCAAATTCCCATTCTTTTTCCTTAACCCAAAAGGTGTGTTCAAAAAACCCTATGCCTTATCCAAATTCATCATTGAACTTTTATTACCCCATTTTTCCTATTTTTAATTTCATAAGCATTTACCCACTTATGAATTTCAAGTACAATTCTCATATCACATAACCCAATCCCTTTATTAAATTCAATCATTTAGGTGTACCACCTAATTCTCTAGCATTAACCCATTCTACAAATTCATCTTTCACCGTATCAAATCCCATTACAACATTCCCAACTTCTCATTCAATTGTCAAATTAAAACTCACCATTTAGCATTCCCTAATCCACATTGTCAATTATAATCATATTCTGTGAAATAATTAACGTAATCCCATTCGACCCATTTTCCTATTTCCATGAATTTTCAGACCATTTTGGAATTTTCACACAGAGAACCTCTATTATCATTCCATTGAAAACTTAATCAACCATCAATACATGTTCTACATGGGCCTCAAATTTTATGAGAATATCCCTCACTTCACCATACCAATCTCTAGGTCCGGGATTTCCAACACACCCCATGGGTGGCCCTAAAATGGTCCTGTCATCCTCAAGGAATTTCAAGGGGATCGTGAGGGTTTCAATTGGTCACTTAGACACCCCTTTTTATCAAAAAACACCAACAGAACCAAGAACACAATTAGGAAAACAAATAGAGGAAGAATCCATGGTCACATCTAAAATAAAATTATGGGACAATACTTGTAGACTACCTACCTCAAATATGATGATGAATGCACTATTAACCACAAACTTTGATCCAGATTCAAGAAATCCGTGAATCCCTAACCGAGGATCGACCAGAAACAAGTGGGTTTAGATCTTCGGAATAATATGGGAGAAACCACACGACCCAATCTGAAAAAGTGAGGGGAGAGAGGATTAGACTTACCCAGAGCATCGATCTTTAACCAATGACTTCCAAAATGGGCAATAATTGAAGTAAAACACATCTCGGAATCTTCGGTCATCCTTGTTTGACACTGGGGTTGAGAGGGGATAAATGAAAGAAAAATCCTGAGATAGGGTATAAAAACACAGAGTGGCAATTATTTAAATTTTCAAACATTTCTTTGCCGCACAGTTTACCTGCATGGTTTTCCAAACCGTGCACAAACTGTGTGGAATATACTACCAAAAAATCACCCCTCAACACGATATCCTATAAAATACTCACAAATTATTAACCATGCACTGAAAATGCAAATGGATTTGTCCAAAGGATTCATGCTTACCCGGGATGCTCCACACAGTTTTCACTAATCATGTTAAAATGGTGCGATAAGACCAGAAACTCCCCTTTCCTACCCCTTTCTTGTCCCGAACACCTAGGACACCCCCGAGCCTTCATATGAACATGGTAAACACTTACTTATCCAAAATAGAAAATCAAACCAAAACATTAACAATAACATACCTTGAGAAGATTCAGGATCTTACATCAATACATCATTAATCCGACATCATTTATAAACCATTACTCAGACTTCATCCACATATTCCTTAAAACCCCATTCCTAGTATATAAAATATGAACAATGTTTTAATTTTCTTCATCCTAAATGTAATAATTATTCTTATGATCAATGTAAAACATACTCGAAGAATATCACAAAACATTCACATTTTGTTTGCAGTATATTTATCTTTATAACCATAACCAATAATCATTACTCTTTAATGATTTTCTTTTCGAGATTTACTCTTAGGAAATTTATTTTCATAATTCCCATACTTTCCACATATAAAAAATTCAATGTTAACCATGTTCCTTTGATTTCTCTACATTGACTAAAACTAAAATGCTAGGGGTGAGAAGCACGTATCATATAAGAAAGCTACAGAATAAGGAAAAATTACCTATAGTTTGTATAAATCATAACATAGACCTTTTAATTGATGAAACCATAGGTGGATCATAGGTTATTCATAGTCATATTATATTAGTATCCTTTATAATGGTTGATGAAATTTTTTTGAATTGATAATGCATATCCCCTGGGAGTTTCAAAATAGGTCTCCATCAAGGACCATGGTCATGTACAAGAATACCCTGATTCCGGGTTAGAACATCATATTAGACTTTGTATTCATAGGTAAATTTGTGTGGAGTGACATCCACTTGTACATGTAACACCCAAAGGTTTTAGAAAAATTGAAATTCATGAAACACTGAGTCTCTATATAATGAAAGATTATTTTATGGAGATAAGTATACACTATCCATTAAACCTAATTTTTCTGCTTCTATAATTTTAATTCCAAAAAATGGTCATATAAAATTGTGATTAGTAAGTTATTAGGATTCTGATAGATCCACCGTGTTTTTTTGGTGAATAGTAACATAGCCTTATAAATAGTAACTTGAATAGTGACATGACCCTCCTGAATAGTAAAACATATTATTATTTTCTTTTCGTAAAGATATAGGATAATGATTTCTTATTTAATTTTTCATTGTGATATAAAAGGAGTTATTGTTTTAAAATTGTTATTTTTTGAATAAAATATGATTTTATTTAAATATTAAATTAATCATAATTTGAAAATTATTTTCAAAAAATGGAGTTCAATTTTTAATTCTACATGTCAAAAAATGGTTAGGGTTTTTTTGGGATTTTTTCTGAGATAGTTGAAGTTTCGGTGAATATTAAAATATACAGTTTTATGTTTTTAGGTGTTTAATAACATCATAACGATGTAATAATTATATAGGGATTATAGTTGACTCTTGAGGATCAAAATATGATACCAGGTTTCCTAAGATGCCAATACCATAGAAACAACCCATGGAAAAGCCCATGGTTTTTCAAATAAAACTAATGAGGGGTCCTTTTAAATTATTTAAAACTCCACTTTCACTTTAAATATCACCCCCTCTTCCTCTCACAACAATCAAGCTTTTATAATTGCCAAAATTATGCACAATCCTCTTCCCGAGGCTCTTACCCACGTCCAATACCTAACAGTATCATCAAAAGTCCAAAATCGAAGGCCTTTAGGGGAATCTCAAGGAGAAGAGTTCAAGATGTAAATATCCTCAATCATTTTCTTGAGTTTTCTTTTTAATTGTCATTTTTTCATAAACACTCTTATTCTACCCTTATCCAAGAGAAATGATTGAACTAGTTATATATATATACGATTTAATTTTATCATGTTTATTAAAATATTCATCATCATTCATTCCATTTTCTTCCTCTTATTCTAAAAATTAAAACATCATTCGTAATGTGATGATTTATCGACATCATGGAAGATGCATCGTCAATTTCCTATACTTACATAAAAAATGGATGAAAAAAGATTTCAATGATTAAGAAATATTTAATAGTGTATTCTATTACCTCTTTAATGTTCTATAATTAACCTATACACCTAATATTGAAGGTATATTATGAAACTATTTCATTATTATCGAAAAACCACTAAAATGAACTAATCAAATATCACTAATGATTTAACTCCCGATTCATCCTCATACCATACATCAAAAATTATATATGGAATAATTTAATATTATTTAAACATATTTTTATCATTTCATTCCACCTATGGTATTTCAATTCTTTTTGAAAACGAAATCCTTTACGAACGGACCATGGAAATCATGTATAGAATTCACCCAAAACAATGAAAAGAACAAAATGTTAACAATTAATGTGTGAAATGATGTTATAAAATGATCATATAAGGTGTTAAAAACATGAAAATGTTTCTGTAATATATTAATAACACTTTTTTAACAATTATAAAAGAGGTTTAGTCATGTTTGAAGTCTAACAAGATGTAATAGAAATCTAAACCAAATTTCAATTCATTGGGTTAACATTATACTTCATTAATTATGAGCTACTCAGATTATTTTTCTAATGAATTTAGTTTTTTATTATGATGTATTACATGGATTAATAGTGTATACATATATTACATAGATTTTATCAATTATCACATAAATTATATGATATTTTTAATGGAGATTTATTTTAAAAATCTATTTTATAAAATTTGAAACCAATGTTTTTAAGAAAATATTCATGTTTTATGAGTATGTAATAGTTATTCAGAATTAATTATGATGAATTTTGGGACCTATATCCCCCCTAAAATTCACATGGTATGTGTAATTTTTGGGTCAGTTGTATGGTTACTCCAAGTATAACATTGATTTTTACACCAAAAGCTAAGTGTGAGTGTTACATTGTAAGGTATCTGTGAGGGTTTACAAAAATAAGTTATCGGAGAGTGTAACAATACAAGTAAGTAATTACATAGGGTAAAGTTATGGTTTTATTTATTATCTCTATGTTTTAGTTAAATCCCATGTTTTAAAAAGTAATAATATATGGATGAGAAGTATGTCTTTATGAAAATTATTTCATAAGTATTTATGCATTCAAGGACTAATAGTTTATTTACTTCTTTTTATCCCCTACTATGATTTTTATTATCATCCCATGTTTTTAAGTGTCTTTAATAGGTTATAAGGTTGCGGTAGAGAATGAAGAAAGCAATTTTAAATTCTATGAATATTTTTTCAAGAAATCATGTTGTTGTATTTTGTTAAAAATTTTATGTTTTGGTAAAAATAGATACTATTTTTAAGGTACCCCCTATAACGACCAAAATTTTATTAATGAAAATTAATCTTGATCTAATTAATTTTATTATTATGAAAGATGTCTATATAACATATTCACTTCCATGGTATTATTTTTTTTTTATTTTAAAACACCGTTATGAATTATGACCATTTCTAATATTATTGTTGAACAGTGATCAAATGATTCTTATAAATATAGGGCTTTAAAAAATAGAATTTACATAGTCAATCGAAGCGACGACCTCATCCTATAGAATTTCCCCATAAAAAGTTGTTTTTTCGTATCTCTTAAAGGATGTGGAGTCATTGGGCTACCCTGTAGACAAATCCAAATCTGAGCTTCAACACGTTAACCTAGAGCTGAACCGCCTACGGGAGAAGTGGAAGTTGATAGAGATTACCACCCGAGCAATGTTATCTAAGACACCCCAAGAATCATTCACCATTTCACACCATACCCTTCGGCCTTATGCGTGTGTTATAAAAGGTTATGTAACAAGATGTTATCATTGTGATTATTTGCAGTATTTTTGTATATAATAAAGAATATACCTTCATTTTGTTATTATTACGCTGTGAATTGTTTTTAAATCACAAATAGAATTTTTTGTTAATATTTAATTATCAAATATATTTTGATGAATTAATGGAATTTTTTAATTAAATAATATTTTAACAAAATATTATTATTAAATTAATTTTTATTAAGTATAGATGATTATATAATTTTTATGAATACAATTTTAATTTTTTTAAGCTTTGAAAGCTGTTTTTTTCAAAACCCATGAATTTTCAATAAATTTTAGTTTTTATATTAAAAGTTTGAATCAACATATATATATATATATTATATATTGGATAAAAATAATATTATTTTTTAAATCATGAGGTCGAAATTATCCAACATTGAATTTTTCATAATTTTTTGAGAGTTAATTTTTTGGGTCAAAATTAAATACCGTTTAAATATATAATGTGTTTTATGACACAATAATGATGAAATAGTGATGCAATAAAATACTATAAATAGTATTTATTCCCAATATATGTTTTTAAATTTAAATAATGTAATTATAGGTTTGTTTTAATTATTTTACAATGTCTTAGGGACCCTCGGGGACTTATAATACATTTTATCTTTTTAAATTGATTTCCATCAGAGTGCAACTGCCCTCCACATAAGAAACCCTTTTATTTTAAGAAGTTCAGCCATTATACTTATAAAATATTATTTTCCACTCCAATTTGGAAAAAACTATCGAAAATAACCATGGACTTCTTTGTGGTTTTGATTAGTTTAATGTATGGACTCGCAAACCTAAATAACAAAGAATTCCCTCTCTTTCCTATACAAACCCACCCGATCTCCCACTTCCACTTCACTCAAACCCATTGGAGTTTGTCCAACCTCTTCAATCATCTCTATATAATCCTCCTAGGGTTCCCAATTCTCCTATGAATACTCTCTCAATCCTCTACCAAGCCTTTGGGATAAGAATTCCATTTAAGGGATTTCTTCCTTTCTAAATTTTGTCCTAGTTTCTTTATATAGTGATATCCTTTTGATTTCAATTAAAATTGTTGGGGGTATGATTTTTCATGTCTCCCACACTGACCTAATTATGTTTTTATTTGATGAGATATATCTTTCTCTCTCATTAATTCCTACCATGAACACCAGTTACGATGCCGAAATTCCATTAGGAATTTCTCTCTCCTCATTTACATTCAATCTATTAATTTTTACTATGAATCCAAATTCAATTACTTATATTGGAACATGTCTCAATATGACCCCCTTACATTAAATTTCATGTAAATATTTTGATACACCCCATTATCTATCATCAACCATTTGTTATGAATTCTTATGTCACATCGTTATGTTGTCGAAATTGCACAGCGTTTTTCCTAGCCAAAGTCATTGTGTAGTGAATACCATGCCCATTTCCCTATCAAGGGTATTCACCTTTATGAACATTTAATTATTGATTATATATTTTCATGAATTAATTCTACATTTCCTTTATCATGGAATAAATGATTATGTTTTATGATCCATGTGGAACACTTATGCATGAAAAGAAATGTTTAAGAAGGGCGTACCCTGATAGTGCTCCAATACATTGGGTAAAGATTAGGATCACGATATGTCAAGTGAAATGAGGATTTACTCATGATAATTCAACTAAAATGAGGATTTAATCATGATAATTCAAGTTCAATGAGGGTTTACTCATGCTCCATGTGAAAGGAGCCTTGGCTCATGCTAATTCCATGTTAAGTGTTGTTGCCACATTTCCATGTTATAATAGTCAAGCTATATCATGCCTTTATGTTCATGTTCTTTTATGCTCCATTTATATGCTTATTGACTAAAATGTATTATATTATTCATGTTATTCCTTTTTTACTCCCTTTCTAGGCTTTATAGATCACCCTTTTCATATGTTTGTCCTCATGTTATCCCATTAAGTGCTCTGTATGAGGGAATGTAGTGGTTATGTAAAGGAATTTTTCAATAATGATATTGTGTGTTTTAGGTTTTATGTTGTTATGTAATGTTCCTAAGACCCAAATACACTAGACCTCCCAATTTTATATATTGTATCATGTGAATTTTATGTAATAAACCAGTTTAAGTGTGTACTAAAGAGTAAGGATGCTATAGTTGGAATCAGATAATAGGATTAGTTATTTTTGGGATTAGGATTAGAGAACCCTTTTGAACCCTTGGAATGAAGACTATGTATAACTAAAACATCCATAAATTGTGGTAAGTATTGTTTATGTGGTCTATCTAGAAAATATATCCATGTCTGGATATGATAACGTATAGGAAGCTCTGGCACAGATTTATCTAAGAGTGGAAACTCCAAAAAGGCGTTTTTGGTTTGACCCTGAGTATCCTAGTACACGTCTACATGCCTTACTGTAGTCTTGGTTATGACACTCCCAAGAGATATGCTTTGGTAAATTTACAAGCTTTGTATAAACCAATATTAAGGGAATTAAAAATAAATTCCCCTAAGATTCTATTTTTGAATGTAGATCATGTATAACCTATATTGAAACCAATGGATTAAAATGCTAAGGAAATAGCAGTTATTCATAAGTCATCCATTTTTGTCTTTGGATAGCCCTTTATGTGTTACCCATAAATTTCCTTTTATTCCAGCCAATGGCCACTAATAAGAGGACTTGGCCTAAAAACCAATTCCAAGGCCAATGTGATGATTGTTCTGATGATATTCCCAATCCAATGGGAGCGATAGTTGTGAACTTTGTCACGATACTCTATCGGTTAACTAACGATTTCGATAGAAACATGTGTAAAGAGGATCATTCAACCTCCCCCCCACCAAATAAAGAAAAAGTCACAATCGAGAGATTCAAGAGACAAATGCCTCCTACAATTAATGGTTCATGTGATCCCTCAAATGTAGAACAATGAATAAACTCTATTTAAAAGATATTATACATCCTTCAATGTTCTGAACAAGATAATGTTTTTTTGGGTACTTATCCTTTGGATGGTGAAGCTGATAAATGGAGAACATTGATAAAAAATACGAAGCCTGAGGAGGAGGTCAAGGCATTGTTATGGATGGATTTTTGGAAAAAAATTGATAAAAATTTTCATTACACCCTCTGGCTTAAGATGTAATGGGACTTCCTCACCCTCATGAAAAAAGACAACGAATACATTAGAGCTTAGGAGTAAAACTTCCAAAGTATTGCATGATATTTTTATGGGTTTTTTCATTACCTCCAAATGCAAGGTTGACCACTTATTTTTTGGGTTTCTACCTAGCCTACGTAAAGCCCTTGTGATAAGTGACTTTGATAGATATGAGGAAATTGGCTGATGTACCCTCTAGGTCGAAATGGAAATCAATAAATTTCAGGAGTATCATGGGTTAAGAAGAATAAGGTGGAATTCAATTCTATTAGTATGATTGATACCCTCAATGGGGATAAGATAATCCAGAACCCCACTTTCCAATTGTGTGGAATAAAGCATCCAAGAAAATTCTTGAAGTGGATGAGAAAACGCCTTAGGTGTGGAAGATAAGGGAAGATAGCTATTAGCTGTGGACAAGAAAAACCCACGGCTGAAATAGAGGAGAGGAATGCTCTGTTGGAACCTCAACACGTTGTTCATTTCTTCAACTTTAATTAACCATGTCACCTTTAAAATGATTTCCCTATGCCAAGGGTTTTTTGAGGCAAGCAACATCCTCCAAGGAAGAAAGGGAGACCTTTTTCCATCACCACAACTGATGTGATCCCAAAAAAAATGTGGTGATAGGTACTCTAGTTATTCATTCAAGAATTGATTAAATACTTTTTGATTCTAGATCGACAAATTCTTTTATATCCAAAATGTTTAGATGAAAAATCCCAACACCACCAAAAATCATGAAAATAAAGATGTTGGTGAGTACCAAAAATGTGGCAATCATTGCATCCCAGGAATATAACTCCTCCCCAATCATAATTTGTTGATTGGAAATCCCGAGGAACCTCTTCACACTCCCTCTGGGGGAATTTGATGCAATTATTAGTGTATATTGGCTTTCCAAATATTGATGTAATATACATTGCAGTGAGAGGGAAATCACTCTCCATATGGAGAATCGACCCCTAATTCTATAAAAGTTAATGAAGGAAGATGAATCTTATTTAGCAACATCATCTCAAGTGTGGATGTTACTGCCCTATGAGCATGTGCATCTGGCTCAGATTCTTGAGTCTAGCGAAGAAACGTTCATTGAGGACATGCCTATTGTGAGGGAATTTGTGAACGTTTTTCCTGAGGAATTGTCTTGTCTTCCTCCTATAAGAGATGTTGAATTATCAATTGATCTTATTCATAGGGAATTACCAATATTCAAGAATCTATATATATAATGGATTTTGTGGAGCTTGAGCAGCTGAAGAAACAACTACATGAGAATCTGTATAAAGGATTTATATTCCCATGTGCTTCACCATGGGGTGCTTCAGTCCTCTTCATCAAGAAGAATGATGGGTAAATGCACCTTTGCATTGATTTTCATGATCTCAAAAATAATGATAAAGAACAAGTATCCTCTACCTTGAATTGATGACTTGTTCGATCAGCTGCGTGGATCGCAATACCTCTCCAATGTAAATTTGTGTTCGGGATATTATCAAGTAAGGGTGAAGAAAAAATATATCCACAAGACATATTTTCATACAAAATATGGGCACTATAAATTCATATTAATGCCTTTCGGACCCACTAATTCTCAAGAAATCATAATGGACATGATGAATAGATTCATTAGATATTACCTTGACAAATTTTTGGTAGTCTTTATAGATGATATTCATATATACTCCAAAACCATGGAGGTTCATGTGGAGCATATAATACGTATACTAGAGACCATGCGAAAGGGAAATATCATTGCAAAGTATAAAAAGTGTGATTTATGGTTGAATGAGGTATCATTCCTGGGTCATATCATCACAAGAAATGGGATATGTGAAGATCCCTCCAATAAAACTACAATTGAGGGATGGCCAAGGCCAACCTTGGTAAATCATATTCGTTCATTCTTGGGGTTAGCTAGATATTATCCTCGATTAGTGAGATTTTTTGAATGATTGTCCAACCCTCTTACCAAGATATCTTGGAAGGGAGTAATGATTTCTTGGAGTGATGAATGCGAAGAGAGATTCAAGGAGTTAAAAAAGAGGCTTATCAATATGCCCATGGTCACATTTCCCATGAGTGGATAACTTTTTGTGGTATTTAATGATGCTTCAAAGAAGGGAAAGGGGTGTGTGTTGATGAAAAATGTTAAAGTGATAGTATGCGCCTTAAGGAAGTAGAAAATCCATTAGAAAAACTATGACATGCATGATCTTGAGTTGGTGGATGTGATCATTGAGTTGAACATTTGGCAGTATTACCTCATTTGGGAAAAGTGTGAAATATATATGGTACACAAAATATTCAAGTATATATTCACGTAGAGTGATTTGGACATGTGCCATCGAAGATGGATAGATCTGATAAAAGACTATAACTTCCCGACCCATCACCACCCTAGAAAAGGGAACAAGTTGGAAGATTCTCTAAGTAGAAAGGATCCTACATCATTATCAGTGAAGTGAATTGAAAAGGATCCAATATTCTTAGATTTGAATAAGATGTACATGAGAATAATTAATGGAGGGACATCATCAATCCTTTCTCAAATGATTTCTCAACCATCCCTCTAGGGGAAAAGAAAGGAATCTCAAAGAAAATGTAATGAAATTTTGAAAAGGGTGGAAGCTATTAGAAATGGTAAATCTTTAGAGTTTTTGGTTGACAAGGATGGAATTGTGAGATTTGGATCACTATTACATGTACCCTCTGATCCAGAGATAAAGAAGGAGCTTCTAAATGACCTATATAGCTCAACCATCTCTAGTCATCTGGGGAGAAAAAATATGCATTGAGATCTCTATAAAAACTTTTGGTGGGACAATATGAATAGGGATATTGGTGAATATACACGAATGTGCCTTGTATGTTAGCAAGTGAATGTTGAGAGGATAATGTTTAAGGGGATTATGCAACAACCACCCATAGTATCATGGAATTGGGATATCATTACCATGGACTTATTCACTAGACATCCAAGGAAATATAAAGGGATCAATGCTATATGGTCCATTGTGGATTATCATACAAATAAATCTCACTATATCATGATTTGAGAGGATTTATAATTGGATCAACCTTCATGGATTTACATCAAAGAATTGGTAAGGCTGCATGGAGTACAACTATTCATTTTTTCTGATCATGATCCGAGATTCACCTCAAAGTTCATTAAATGTCTCCAACATGCTCTACCCACAGAATTGAATTTCAGTACAGCCTATCATCCTAAAAATGATGTCCAATCTGATCAAACTATTTTGACACTGGAAGATATGATAAGATCATGTTCTATGGACTTCAATGAAGGATGGGACCAACATCTTCCACTAGTTGAACTACACTACAAAAATAGTTTCAACTCGAGATTCCAAATGGAACCATATAAAGACCATTATGGAAAAAGGATTAGAGCACTGTCATGTTTGGATGAAGTCAGTGAGCATGAGATACTAGGACATAAAACGGTCAGAGAAATAATGGAGAAGGAGAAAACCATTCAACATCATATCATGGTAACCCAATGATGATAGAAGTGTTAGGCATATAACTGTAGATGAGACCTTGAGTTCAAAGTTGGAGAAATATAATTTCTACTCATATCTATAAGGAAGAATTTTATGAGGATTAGAAATATCGGGAAATTATGTCCTAGTTACATCGACCCCTATCAGATACATAATCATGTCAAGGTGTTTTCCTATCGACTAGCACTTTCACCCACCATGGCTAAAGTACATGATGTCTTTCATGTATCCCTCTTAAGGATTTACATACCAGACCCTTCAAATTTACTCTCATTAGAGGTAGTAAAGTTAGAGGATGATATTTATTACGAGGATCAACCAGTGAAGATATTAGATAATATAGAAAAATGTTTCATGAAATAAGAGAATTCCCCTCGTCAAGGTGTTGTGGAGAAACCAAATGTTTGAAGAGGAAATGAAGGAATAAGAGGATGTGATGAAGTAGAGTTACCCGTGTCTGTTTTAGTGTAGCAAACGAAAATTTTGAGGGATAAATTTCTTAATGGGGGAAGACTGTAATGAACAAAACTTTTATTAATAAAAATTACTCTTGATCTAATTGAATTTAGTATTATGTAAGAAGGTTATAAAACATATGCATTTCCCCAGTTTTATGTTTTTGAATTTTAGATACCATTTAGAATTATGATTGTTTCCAATATAGCCATTGAAAATGGATCACATGATTAGTATAAATATAGGGCTTTAAAAAATCCAATTTACTCAGACAAAAGAAGTGATGGCCTTATCCATTAGACATGCCCCGTACGAAGCCCATATGTTAGAGCTTGGAAAGGAGGTGGCGTCATTGGGCTATTCGCTTGACCAATCCCAATTTCAGATTCAATATGTTAAGATCGAGTGGAACCACCTATGGGATAAGTGGAAGATGAGAGAGATTACCACACGAGCGATGTAACCCAAGACACCCCACGAATCTGTCACCATCACACACCTTACCCTTAGGTCTTATACAAGTGTTATATGTGGTTATGCAACAAGACCTTAGCACTATGATTGTATTCATTATTTTTTTATATAATAAAAGATATACAGTTATTTTATTATTATTATGTTGTAAATAGTTTTTAAAGAACAAGTTATATTTTTAGTTAATATTAAATTATGAAATCTATTTTGACGAATTAATTGATTTTTGAATTAAATAATATTTTAATAAAATATCTATATATATATTGATCCTGACTTTCCATCAACCACATGTCATTCTAATGATCCTCCACATCCAATTTTGATTACTTGTCATGCACTTCTGCCTCCACATCCCTACTTCACTCCCTTTCTCTACCATTATCTCCCTCACACTCCCGCCCGTGCTCGACCTCCCCATCACGATTTCCCTCTCACCCGTTTCCGTTTTCCACTTCTCATGCCTTATCCCTTCCTCATAGTCCACCATGTTACTATCCCTCCAACCCTATTAAGTTTTTAAATTCTAATGGGTTCACCTCCAACTTGGGCGTTTTCTCCTCTCGATCTAGTGTTCCATCACACTATAGCTGCCATCTTTCATCTCCAGAAACCCATTCTTACCATCATTCCCTATTCAAGACGTTATTTCCTTAGTTTCTCCTTTTGGTTGTGGTATATATCATTTTGACCTATGCATAATACAGACCCCAGTATTTGTGTTCTAAAAAATCCTAGTTACCCTCCGCCCCTACAGGGATTCCTACTCAATATTGTCTTGCACAAACTCCGATAACATCCTTCGAATCAACCCCATATAATTCCATCCATTCTAGTGTCGTTTCTCTACTTTCGGGGGTCGAGATATCCCGCACATCGATGCTGCATATTTAATTCACTATGTTTCTCCAACCACTTGGGTTCCAACTTCAGTCAAGATAGGGTTCCCATATTCCCCGATCGACATCTCCCTCCATCTTTCGGTTATCCTCCACTCTTCCAGGGCTTTCCATGGTGGTATCAAGGTTGTCTCTCAAGATTAACTTTACATCCTCACCATCTATACATTTCATTCAGAACCTCTACCACTTGGAATTTCCCTCGATCCTATACATTAGGCTCCCCTATAGGTACAGACATTTTGCACATGGTAAACCTATGAATTTTAATCTTTATCCAAATTAGTGTTCTTCTTAGAAATGTATATTCACCAATTAGTGGTTGTACTTATTTTCCTTGGTCAATATTTCTTCATCTTAAGTTTATTCCATGGTTGATATTGATTTTCTCCAATTCATCAACGTGTGGTCCATCTTAGTTATGCCAAACTTATTTGATTCAATACACATTTTCTTTCATTTTCAATCATGAATATTTCCTGTATTTTTCATTTTTATACATGTATTAGATTACAAGCATAGTCAAATAACTGAATATGGGAATATTGAATAATCATCTAGTCAGGTATATGGTTATACTCTTGATTGACCATAATATGTATTCAAATATTTTAATTGCAAAATATGTATTTTTTTGCTCATTTCCATTATTTCTATAATTAAAAAATATTTTTCTTTTTCTCTGTCACATGTTTTTATTTCAAATACACATTTAAAATCATGAAAACATATAATATCAAAAGGTCAGATCCTTGAGTAATTTGAATATGAAGGTATAAATCTTCTTCATTTTATTATGACTCCATAAACTCCATAAGTAGCAATTTATTTATATTTATTTTTTACATCCACTTCTATAGATCAATTAATTTGACAACCATATGTATGATTTTTTTAAAGAGATTAATCTATCAACTGATATATTTATCACATATTGTCCTATACATTTTTACGCTTAATGTTTCTAACTCAATATCTTATTCCTACATCCCCTGAATTCAAAATCCTTAAAATCTCTAAAAAAACATTTTTCCTAGTGCATCTTACTTCTAACATTATTATCTGAGGTGTTTTTCTCATTTTATAATACTTTTTTCTCTAATTTGATATCTAAACACCCCTCACCTGATGATTCAATAGTTATTCTGATTCCAGTGTTTTCATTTCTTGTTGGTTATTTATCAACTCATGTCCTCTACATTCTGTCACTGTGACTCCTAATTTGTGGAAAATGTTAAAAAATTCTATTTTTCTTTCTTCACAACTTTTTGAAATCAATTTCATTAAATTAAATTATGTTTCATTTAGTATTTTTAGGTTTTTTGTGTTTATAAATTATAACTAATCATGATATTAATGTTTTTACGTATGCTTTTTAACTTATTTTCTTCATTTCAGGAAATTAATTTGCATATAAGTCAGCTTACACAATTCCCCTATATAGAATAATTTATAATTTATTCTAATTTATTTAATCATGTAGATTATTTTTTACAGTTATATTATCATTTATTAAAAATCATTTCTAATCAGTTAATTATCAAGTTTTCTATACTACGCAATCTATTTTTTCATTACTGAAATATGATCATAATATGTCCTCGACATTATTTAATATCCATTATGTTTTTCATTATAAATTATTCATATATTATTTCATTATGAGAATTAATAATTATGAATTATGCAACATGGTTAATGAATCATTGAACACTCAATGTTATACCTTATAGTTTATCTACCCTTCCAAACTCAATCAGTTTCCCTAGGGAAACTAATTGATTATAATGTTTATTATTCTTACATTTATAACCATGAAACATTTGGAGAATTTATATTTCCACACTCCATATTCTTCTATCATCTTCTATATAAGAACATTCATTAAATGAAATAATATTATGAGGATTGTCAGGCTGGTAATCTGAAATAATTTATGGAATTGCCTCCCCCACTCTTCCTGTAAATGATTTAGGATCCACAACCTCACCCAAAAAAAATATCCTGGGGTGATTCCATCATTATGTCTACTAAATATGATTATTTTTCCCCTATTGAGGTTTATGAAGTGAAATTTTTAACTCGCCTGGTGTCTCTGATTCATCCATCAATGTAGTCCTCTTTTCCACATCATGTGAAGTGCTCCCTGAAGTACATTATAATATTTTAGAGCCTCCAGTTCATGGGTATCCCCCCTCTCCCTGGTAAGAACCTATTGAATTATATTATTCTATGGAATTCGTGTCCATGACTGGAGATGAGAATGTCTCATATTCTATGGTACGTGGTATGAGATGGAAGATAAATTCCTCCATCCCACCTCCCAAGAGGGTCATGAAACCATCAATGAAAAATAATATAATTTGTTCCAATAAACCTCTAAAAATAGATTTTATAGTCCTCCATGCCCACCCCCACCCCTCACCTGATGATTTAACTGTTATTCTCTAGTGTTTTCATTTCTCACTGCTCAACTATATGCCCCTGTCCTCTATTTTTTGTCACTGTGACTCCTAATTTCTGATAAATATTTAAAAATTTGTTTTTTCATTATTGTTAACTTTTTTAAATCAATTTTATTAAATTAAATAATGTTTTATTTATGTTTTTTATGTTTTTTGGGTTTAGAAATTATAACTAACCATGATATTAATGTTGTTACTTATGCTTTTTAACATATTTTCTTCATTGTAGATAATTCATTTGTGTATGAGTCGGCATACACAATTGTCCTATTAAGAATAAATCATAATTTATTCTATTTTTTTAAACATGATATCTATTTTTTCATCTATATTAACAATTATGAAAAATAATTTCCAATCAGTTACATATCATGTTTTCCATACTAGGAATTCTATTTTTTCATTACTGAAATATGATCATAATTTGGACTTGACATTATTTAATGTCCATAAAGTTTTTCATTGAACATTATGAATATATTTTGGCATTATGATCATTAAGAATTATGAATTATGTAGCTGGGATAATGAATCATTGATCTTTCAATGTTAATACCTTATAGTTTATCACTCCTTCCAAAATCAATCAGTTTCTCCTAGGAAACTGATTGATTATAATGATTATTCTCCTTATATTTATAACCATGAAACAATTGGAGAATTTAAATTTCCATTCTCTATATTATTCTATCATCTCCTGCATAATATCATTCATTCCATGACATATTTTTATGGGGAATGGCTAGCAGGTTATCTGGAAGAATTCCTAGAATTTACTCCCCCCACGCTTCCTGTAAATGATTTAGGATCCACACCCTCCCCACAAACCAATATCCAGGGGTGATTCCATCATTATTTCAACTAAATATTCTTATTTCTTCCCCTATTTAGGTTCAAGAAATTAAAATTTCCACTCACCTAATTTCTCTACTTCATTGAGGAATGCATTCCTCTTATCCCACGTCTTGTGAATTGCTCCCTGAAGTACATTATAATATTTTAGAGCCTCCGGTTCCTGGACCCCCCTCCCTTGTAGGAGCCAATTGATTTGTTTAATTAGATGGAAGTCATTGCCTTTACTAGATATGATAATTTCATATATTCTCTTGTATGATGTATGAGATAGTAGATAAAGTCCTTCATCCCCTCTCCAAATAGTGTCATGACACCATCAATGAAAAAGAATAGGATTTGTTACAACAAACAAAAAATATAGATGTTATAGTCCTCTATCACTTCCCCCTACTTCATCCTGATTTCATCCATTATATTGAACTCTAAGGGTTTGGTATCCTTACACAAAGGTGGATATAATATCAAATTTATCTGGTGCAAGCAGATTTCAAGGTTTACAGTTTGGGAACCAAAACCCAAGGCATATTCTATCAAATATGTTTCTAGAAAATTAAATGTGGCCAATTACATGCATTTTAGTATAATTAATATTAATATATGGATATTTTGGGATAAGAACCATGAAATGGAATCCATTTATGCTTCTCTTCAGAAATTCCAATCAAAGAGTTTCACTCATTTCTTTCCCATAATATCTTATTGGATCTAGGATTATCAAAGAAGAATTAGTGAAGGTGTAACAAAAAACGTGTTTTAGTATAATCTGGAGAAAGTTTGATTGATAAAAAGTAAACCTTCATGTTATATATATTTTCTTTGGACCTTATTTCAAACATCTAGAAATAATCTTTTCTTATATTTCTACATAACTTATTCTGATATAATGTTTGAGTGATTCTGATAGAATATTTTTTACTCAAATATGTGGATAGAAGTGAATGGAATTAAGAAGATGGTTTGGGAGTATTTGAAGGCCTCAATTTAGGGTATTTCAATGTTGGATATGGAGAAAAACAATAGATGACTGAATGGAGACATTGTAACATGGACGTAGAATTAATCGAGGCACAACATCATCCTAGATTATCTTCAAGAAGAAATTGGTCAGGTGGGAAATATATTACAAGACCAATGTGATGATGAAACATTCATTCCTCCTTCTCTCAAGAAAAAATAATTGGAGGATGAATTGTTGGAAGAAAATAGTGTGAACTATGTGAAATCCAGATTTATATGGATGAGGGAGGGAGATAGAAACACAACTTACATGGATAATCTTACACTATTTTCAACATTACAGGGCCTCTTGCGGTGTATTATTTACTTTAATTACTATCAAGTCCTCATCAAATGAATATGGGAGGATCCAATGGGGAGGATTTGGATTTTACCCTTTTAAAAAACATAATGAGGATAGTGACTGATAAGGAAAACATCATGCTCAATCCCATTCTAAAGGTGAAATTAGAGAATGTCTTAAATGCCTCACTCTATATATTGCACCATGTGCTAATTGCTCCCCAGGGTCCTACCATAATTCTTGAGAAAATATCAAGAAACAGGTCATTGAAAAGATTCTAGATCATTTTAAATGAAGCACTCCTTCTCGAGTTGTTACTTCCACATTCATGTATGCATTATTTATGTTCATTTTCAAGGTTTAGGATTTGTGTATTTGATAAAATATCTACTGTTTCTTTACAATTTTTGTAGCATAAATGTGTAGTTTCCCTATGATCTAGAATCTTATATATAGTCTCTCTTGATTTTATTTCCTTGGTCATTTTCATAAAATTCTATACGCATACCTGCATTTTCATGTTCCCTATGATCTTTTATCTTACATATTCCATTTTTTCCCTCTATTTTTTATTAGCATTTTATTTCATTTATTTTCACCAAATTTGATTTAACTCACTACATTTTCCTAGAAAATGGGAATCTTATTCTAACACTGACTCTATTGAAACCATATGTAGGCATACATCACATGCATTCTGATTCCACCAAAACAAATGGATGCCCTGGGACTATTTGATATTAGTTGGTATCATAAATTTTTGTTGTTGAATCTAGTTGAAGTGTTTTTTCCTGAACTGTATTATTTCAACATGTCAAAAATAATACAGCTGCTTGTAGGACGCCAGAGGAAAACATGAAGATCTTTGATGATTTCCAGGGAAAGTTCCTATTGAATATCAATGTTCATTCTCAATAGTATCATTATAAATATTTCGTGATGACTTACAAATGAAACTTTTTGTAGATGTTATTAGCTAGAAAATATGTGGAATTAAAAAATATAATTAATTTCTCTCCTTTGATTGCAGTGGGTTGGAAAATTCTATCTACAAAGAATTGAATATATTATATGAGAAGTACAATGATCATGGTTTTGGATTTATATTTCAGTTCTCCAAATGAATCTCTTTATAATAAGGCTCTCAATATATAGGGATTTCATATTTCACAAAACATGCTCTTCATAACCCTATACATTTCATATCATTATATATGTTACATTTACAGAACCTTGATATGATATTGATGGATTAATTTTATCTATCACTAAGTAAGGCTATTCTACTAAGTTTTATCCATTATTTTTTAAACATCAACTGATTACATTTCACAGTTTAATATAATCAACATATTTTTGAATTATCTCATATTTATATTCTAATTACAGCATTTATTAAAAAATCAATAAAATTTTATGTTTGCAGTTGTTGTATACATGACTTTAGTTGCTATTTGCAGTTTCTATTTTCAGTATGTTTGTAATTGTTGTTTGAAGTTTTGTAAATAAATTGAATTGGGTATGTTTGAGTTATGTATACATGACCTCATTTTCGTAATTATATATAAAAATAAAATGACATTGTTTAACATATGTATACATGACTTAATATGAATAAATATATATAATTATATTTTTAATTCACATTGTTATATACATGTTCATCAATGTTTCATGTATAAAAATGATATTGTCGCAGTTGTTGATTATATCAAGGACGTCATATTAATCATTTTCACCTATGTAAATCATCCAATCATCTTTTAGATCATCTCGATGATTATGTCACATAGGAAGAAATCTAAATTGAACAGAATAGTGATATTGATTCTACTGCTAAAACAATAATCAATAATTCTTCATCTGCTTTAGTGATTCAATCTCTTGTTTTCAGGTCCATTGAAGTGGTTTACGGATTTCTCTTGAAGCTATATAACATGGGTGAGTGTCTCCTTCCATTTTAGTGATTTCAAAAATATCTACAAATCAAAATTCATCCATCTAGGAAAGCAGCCTATAATATTTTAATTAAGAAAAAAGGAAGCATTATTACAGGTTAGGCCTTTACTCATTTATCTTGTCATTAAATTATTTATTAAATAAATTGAAGACTATATTTTTGATTTAATAATATACTTCTATAAATTTTCTCCCATTTATGCCTTTATAATTCAATTACTCTATACTAATTTATGTATTTTTTCACAGTTTAGTTTCTTAGCTGAGAATGGGAGAATTTTTCGATTTATGAATTAGTATAGGGTAATCTAAAAAATTTATAGTTGGGCATGGGATATGAAACTAACTATGTTTTCATTAGGATATAAATCAGTACAATATTTCCTTTATAGCTAAGCATTGGATAATTTTATCCCACCCATTCATTTTTAAACTAACAATATTGCCTTTGGAAATCAATTACTCTAATTCATAGCTGAGCATGGGAGATGAATTACTCTTTACTGATTTATAAATTTTCACCCATACATTCCATTATGAATTAATCTATACTCATATCATCATCTAGGATTCATTTTATGTAATATTTTAATTACTCAGTACTGATTTATGAATTTTCAGCCATGTATACCTTTCTCCCATGCATGCCTTCATAAATAAAGTGTTCTAACATAGATGATCATGGAGGATAGAGATGATGATTCCTCATAAGAAAAAAAGAAGGAAGAATAAGCTGATGGAATAACAAAAGGAACTGATGCACACAACATCAAAAGGAACTACTGCACATAAAGATGGCTAAAAGCCTTCCCTCTACTTAGATCTGGGGGATTATTTTTCAGCAGGTCGGGATGGGTAATTCCTATTGGTTTTAGATGAATTTCAAAAGGTTTTTAATTTTGAAATTGTTTGATCATGGGATATTAATGGTGTTGGGTGTTATGCTACATTATTGTGTAGCATCTATGGATAAAAAATTATTAATCATTCTTCCAATTCTATTACTTTTGTTTATAATTTTTTGGCTTGAGATAGAGGTCTCAGATGCATTGTAATGATTAAGCTCTCTATTGAATTTGTGAAAATATTTCTACCTCCATGATTCCATATTAATTCATAAACATCATGAATAGTTTTACTCCATTTTCATTTTTCACAAATAGCCCAGTCATTTAGTTTATTTTTATTTCAATAATTTTCTCATTTCTCATTTTATTATTATAACCATTGTCTTATCATTGATTTATCTGTAATTTTTTTTTCATGCACACATTACTATTATTGTGATTGTTGAAGTTGAAAATGAATTCAAATATTCATCCACAAAATATAAAAATTCAAATTCTTTTAATCTATAATTTTTTTTTTCATTTGACAACAATTTAAATGGTGTCCCCATATTCCATGCACTCTTATTCCATTATCATACACCATTACTTTCTAATTACAATTTATTCAACATTATTTTTTCTACTCAAATTTTAAAAATTCTAATATCTTATTAATAGAAAAACCAGTAATTGAATTCATTTTATAATAGCACAGGTGAGTACTAGTTATTATTATTTTACATTTAATTAAGTATAATTGATCGTATAATTTTTATGAATACAATTGTAATTTTTATTACGGTTTAAATTTTTTTTTCAAAACCCATGAATTTTCAATAAATGTCAGTTTTTATTTTATAATTGAAAATTAAAATACATATAAATTTATTTGGATACAATTAATATTATTTTTGGAATCCGGACGTCAAAATTATCAAATGGTGAATTTTTCATAATTTTATGTGATAGTTGAAGTTTTCGGTAAAAATTAAATACTGATTAAATATATAATGTGTTTTATAGAATCATAATGACCCAATAGTGATATAATAAAATACAATAAACATTATTTTCATACAATACATGTTTTAACATTAAAATAATGTGATTTGATGTTTGTTTTATTTATTTTTCAAAGCCTTAGTGGTCCCTCCAAAACTTATAAAACATTTTAGCTTTTTAAATATATTTCCTTGAGAGTGTGACTCAACTACACATAAGAAACCCAATTATTTTATGAATTTAATCCATTGTACTAATAAAATATTTTTTCACTCCCATTTTTCAAAAACCATAGGCACAAACCATGGTTTGGTTTGTGTTTTTGATTATTTTAATATATGGTGTCCAAAACCTAAATAATATAGAATTCCCTCTCCATTCCTATATAAACCCACCCAAGCTCCCACTTCCTCTTCACTAACAACTATTTTAGTTTGTCCGACCTTTGTCTTCCTATATCTAGAATCCTTAAAAGGCACCCCAATCTCCCATGAAGCCTCTCTCAATCCTCTCCCAAGCCTTTGGGATCACACTTCCATGTAAGGGATTTCTTCCTTTCTAAATTTTTTCTAAGTTTATTTATTTTGTTGTATCCATTTTATTTCAACTAAAAATGTTGTGGTATGATTTAAGACCTCCCCAAAATATCCCTACTTCTTTTTTAATTAATGATACACCTCTTTCTCTCTCATTAATTCCCTCCATGTACACCTGTTACCATGCCAAATTTCCATAAGGTTTTTCTCTCTGCTCGTTTACATTAAAGAAATTATTTTGTATTATGAATCCAAATTACATTACTTATGTTGGGATAATTATCTATATGAACCACTTATTTTCTATTTAATTTACATATAATGAGACCGCCACTTCTCTCTCATCAACCATTTTTTATGAATTCTTATGTCATGCTGTTATGCTTTGGAAATTTCACCACATTTCTCCAAGACAAATTCATTGGATAGTGAATACCATGACCATTTTTCAATCAAGAGAATTCACATTTATGAGAAATTACATATGGATTATTTTCTTGTATGAATTCCACATTTGATTTATTGTGGAATAAATGGAGATGTTTTTTATCCATGTGGCACACTTATGCATGAAATGTGATGTTTAAGAAGGGTGTGCCCTTATAATGCTCCAATACATTGGGTAAAGATTAGTATCATGATATGTCATGCTCAATAAGGATTTACTCATCCCAATAGAAATTAAAGGATTATTTACTCATGATAATTAAAGTTCAATAAATGGTTACTCATGCTCTATATACCATGTGCCTTGGTTCATGATAATTCCATGTTAACTGTTGTTGCACATTTCCATGTTATGATAATCATGCTATATCCTGCCATTAGGTTTATGTTTTTATATGATCTATTGATATGACTATTGTCTAACATGTATTTTATTCTTCATTTGGTTCCCTGTTTTCTCCCTTACTGGGCATTATAGCTCACCATTTTCACATGTATGTCCTCAGGTTATCCCATGCAATGTTAGGTTTGAAGGAATGTTGTGGTTATGTAAAGGAAGTCTTGAATAAAGATGTTGAGTGTTTAATGTTCTAAGATGTTATGTATTGTTCCTAAACCCCAAAGACACAATACCTATTGACCTTATATGTTAAATCAAGTGAATTTTATTTAATAAACCAGTTTAAGTGTGTAATAAAGAGAAGGGTTTCTCTAACCACTTTCTATGCTTGTGGGATTATATATAAGAGTTATGTCTTGTATATATAAAACAAAAAACTGAAAATATATTTTGGAATGTAATGAAGTGAAATATAGTACAAATAGCTACATTATGTAATGTTTATGCTCAGGTCCTTATAGTGGGTATGAGAGCACAGTTTTAATGAATTTAAGGGTTATAATGATGTCAAATAGAATACCATCATTGATTATTACCATATTTTTATACTAAAATTATATATAATTTAATGACAACCATGTTTCTTAATCTTAGATATTTATATTCAGAATGATTTTTCATAGAAGAAATTGGGAAGCTAATGTTGGAAGGAACCGAGAGGTAGATATCATTCTATTCTGCAACCAAGAATGGTGGGAATTGGAATCGAGTAGTTTGTGACAATAATGGATCATTTTTCATAGGTAATATATGGATTCCACATCCATGCAAGAGAACAACTATATCTTCTACAAAGTACCATGATGATAGTGGAAAATTTTGTGAGGAAACACCCACCCGCATTCAGAAGATATTCTAACCCATTTGTGGATAATGTATGGATTAAAGACATTAAAAAGATATATGATGTTATGGGATGTTCATATAATCAAAAGGTTAGTCTTTTAATTTATCATTTTGAATGTTAATCTGATCAATGATGTCTAATTCAAAAAATTATCAACGATTTAGAGGAGATTTATTCCTTGTAGTTTGATGAATTTAAAAGTATATTCCATGAAAAATATTTTTTAAATGTGGATTGACATAGGATGGAGAAGTAGTTCCTTGAATTGAAAAATAAGGTGGAATATTCATTAGCCTTGTATGTAGTACACTTCACCCAACTGGCAAGGTACACTCCCAATATTATTTTAGATCTTGATAGAAAAATCAATCTCTTTTACTCAAGATTAAATCCAAGATACCAAATGGATTGACCTCTAGAGATTTGAAATGTTACGAAAATCATATCTAATGTGCTGAGAGTGTTCAAATGGAGTTTTTTTGATGATCACTTTTACTTTGACAAAAAATAGAAGAAGAGTTTTAGATGGAATTAAATGGTTAATAATCAATCAATGAAATCTGATTGTAAGAATGTTTAGTTTCCAATTTGTGAAATGTATGGAAAATCACCATAGAGAATGTCATAAAAAACTAGGAAGTGTTTTGTTTGTGGTATGTTTGGACATATATCATGATATTGTAATGGAAATGATCCAATAAATAATCCTAATAAGGAATCTATAATGTCTTTTAAATGTGGTGAGAAGGGTCATTAGGTAAAGGAATTCCAAAAGAGAGATATAAATGATGCAAAAAATATAGACTATATATAGAGAGGTGTAGTGAGATCCTTTGTATTTACTTTAGAAGAAGTTGAGCTATCCAATGAAGTTGTATCAGGTATGTTGTTTATTTACTCAGATTTGGCTAATGTTTTCTTGATGCAGGGCCTACACATTAAATTATTTATAAGATATTTCCTGGTAAATTAGAAATATCACCTTAACAAATTAGAGCAGAACATATTTTTAGAACATTGTAGGGAAATATTACAGCAAATAGGAATAATAAGAATCATTATATTGTAGTTTGTGGAAAAACCTTTATCTGCTATCATTTCCCCCCTTTTTAGAGTTTAATGTCATTATGGGTATAGAAGGGATTTCTTTTTTTCAAACAATGATTTATTGTAGAGAAACATTCTTGAATGAACATCTATTCGTTTAAAATAATGAAACTATAAAATTGATAACATATCAAGAAGATAAGAAACTATAGAAATATAGAAATGAATGTTATCTTTCTCATATTGTTGAAAATAAGGGTTCTATTCAGACTAATGATGTACCAGTTGTAAATGAATACCATGATGTTTTTCTTGATGATTTACTAGGTGTTATACCTAAATGGGAATTTTAATTCACAATTGACTTAATTCCTTATGGTAATCCAATTTTAAAGCCCCCTTTTCGAATGGATTATATGGAACTTCTTGAATTGAAAAAATCAGTTGTAGGAGTTTCATCATAAAGGAATCATTCATCATAGCACTACATCATGGGGAGCTTCTATTTTGATCTTTAAAAATAAATATGGTTCAACAATACTTTCTCATTGATTATAGATCCTTAATTAACATCCCTGTTAAAAAACATTATCCTTTTCCCATAGCGATGATTTGTTTGATCCTCTCTAGGGAGCACAATATTTTACACAGATTCACTGGAGTATAGGGTACCATCAGTTCAATGTAAAGGTGTTAGATATTTTTATGAGTGTGTTCCATTCTATATATGGTAATTATGAATTTGGTGTCCTACTATTTGGGTTAACTAATACATTTTTTGTATTCATGGATATTGTGGATATAATATTTTAGGAGTTCTTGGAAAATTTTATGGTTCTACTTCTTGATAGAATTCTTGTACATTTTATAAGTAACGAGGATCTTGAAAAACATCTAACAATTTTTTCAAAACCATAAAAGAAGCGAAACTCTATGGAAAATTCAGATAGTGCAAATTCTCATTGCAATATATTTCTTTTATTTTTAATATTGTAAATAATTATGGAATAAGACTTGACCCATCCAAAATATTAGTCATTGATGAATGGATATGACCTATAAATGTTACAGAGATTCGTAGTTTTCATGGATAATCAGGTTATTACTAATGGTGTGTTAAAAACATTGCACAGTTTTCTAGCATGTTAATTATGTTAACACAAAAGGGGTTAAATTTATGTGGATAAGAGAATGTGATGTTTGTTTTCAAGAATTTAATAAGAGATTGATGAATGCACTTGTTTTGGCCCTGCCATCCAGATTTGGTGTGTTTTTCATCTACAGTGATTTTCCTTAAAGGGAATTGGTTGTGTTTTAATGCATAATGATCAGGTAATTTCTTATGATTTAATAGAACTAAATAATCGCGAGTTAAATTATATATAAAATTATTTGGAATTATGGTTGGGGGTTCTGATATAAAAATTTGGAGCCATCATTTATAAATTGAAAAATGTGAAATATATGCTGACCATAAATGTTTGAAGTAAATATTAAATAAAAATGAATTAATCATTTAGTAGAGATGTTGTCTTGAATTGATAAAGTATTATGATTTCACGATCATTTACATTTCTAGAAAAGAAAACAAAGTGGTAGATTATTTGAGCCAAAAACATCATGCATCATTAACTACGTTATGATTGGAATAAGAACCCTTGATTAATTATTTTATTGTGTTTTGATTGGAAGTTGTTGGTGTAGGAAATTTATCTATTTTTTTAGGTTTAAATGTATTCATCTTTGTGAGATATTCTTAAGAAATCGTGGAAAGAAGATGGGGAGCCACAAAAAAAGTTATAATTCATTAAAATGGTTTTGTTTCCACAATTTAAAATTGATAAATATTTGGTTTTTACATTTGAGAAAAATATTGTGAGTGTCTTTTGAATCTCAATTGAATAAAAATTTATTGTGAGAAGCCCAAAGTTCCCTATTTTCATGTCATCCTTGTAGTGGTAAGATGTATAGAGTCCTTTTAGAGTATTACTGGTTGGATAGAAAGAAAAGGTATATTGTATATTTTACCATCAAATGGTTGACATGTCAAAATGATAAATTACATCAGTTGTTAGTGAAGGAGATGATTCAACCATTACCATTGCTAGAGTGGAAATGAGAAAATATATCCATGAACATCGTTGTGGGACTACCAAGGAAATATCAGGGTAAGAATAAAATATAGGTTATTGTTGATCAACTAACTAAATATTTAATTTCCTTCCAATTTGATATATTATATTTTTGGATCAACTTTATAGATATTACCTCAAAGGTATTGTATGGTATTACGGATTCAATCTTTCCATTTTATCCAACTATGATCCCATGTTCACTTTTATCTTTTGGAAAGGCCTTCAGAAGTCATTGGGAATAGAATTAATTTTCTGTACAACTTTTATTACTCAATCAGATGGGTAGTCAGAACATATAATTCAGACCTTAGTGGATATGTTTTGAGCATGTTCAATAGATTACCAAGGAAGCTGAGATTAACATATTTCGTTACTTTAATTTTTTTACAACAATAGTTTTAATTAAATTATATAGATGAAACCTTTTGAGGAATTACATGGGAAGTAGTGTCGAAATCCAGCATTTTGGGATGAATTTGGGGAAAGGAAGTTAATGGGACCATAATTAGTAGTGGATGTGGCTAAGAACCTGGAGATGATCCAGCCACACATGAGGATAGCTCAGAGCATGAAGAAAAGAAGGTTAAAAAAATAAATTGTTTTCATTCATGGTATGCAATCATGTTTTCTTAGAATCTCACCACGGAAAATTGTTATGCATTTTGGTAAGAACCAAACGTTGATTCCATAGTTCATTATACCATATGAAATCTTGAAAATTGTTGGACCAGTCACCTACCATGTATGTTTTAATTTTATTTTATCTTAGCTACACATTGATTTTCATTCTTTGATGTTGAGAAATTATGTGCCAGATTCATCTCAGATTTTCATCCCAGAAGTAGTTCAGTAGGAAGATAACTTTTCTTATGAATAGAAACTTGTTCAGATTCCTGATAAAAGAGAATAAGTATTTCAAAATAAGGTAATATTCAAGGAAAATGTTTTTTGGGGAATCCAAATGGTTTAAGAAGAAACATGGGAATCTGAAAATGATTTGAGGGAAAGGAACACTCGTGTTTTTAATAGGTAAATAAAATTATGAGGAAATGATTTTCGGAAGGTGGGGAGAATGTAACACCCCAAGGTGTTACTAATAAATTGAAATTAATAAAACAATGAGTCTCTACATAATGAATCATTATTTTAAGGAGATATTTATATTCTAGTTGTTAATCATAATTCTAGTGATTTTATGATTTAAATTTCACAAAATGGTCATCTATGGTTGTGATTAGTAAGTTATTAGGTGTTTTATAGAAGTAACTTGTTTTTTAGGAAATAGAATCATACCCTTATGGGTAGTAATATGGCCCTTGTGAATAGTAAAACATATTATTATTTTATTTTATCAAGGTTATAAGATATGGATATATTGATTAATTTTTCAAGGTAGTATAGAATGAGTTATAGTTTTAACATTTTTATTTCTCGAATAAATTTATATTTTATTTAAAAATTAAATTATTCATATTTAAAAAATTAAATTCAGAAAATGGAGTTCAATTTTAAATTTTACACGTCGAAAAATGGTTTGAGATATTTTGTTATTTTTATGAGATAGATGAATTTTATATGTATAGTAAAAAATATAGTATTATGTTTCCAAGTGTTTACTGAAATCATAAGGATTTAATAATGATGTAATAAATCTTGACAACAATTTAGGAATAAATTATGATAAGGGGTTTCCCATGTAGCCAATAATATGTGAAAAAACCTTGGTAAATCCCGTGGTTTTCTAATAACACTAATTAGATTTCCATTGAAATTAATTAAAAACTCCCCCACTTTCGGTATAAATACCACCCTTACCATCCTCTTCCTCTCACACCTCTCAAGATTTGAAAATTGTCAAAATAATTCCCAATCCACTTTCCAAGGATCTTACCCATGTCAATGACCTTATGGCCTCACCAAAATGATAAAACCGAATTTCATAAAGAGGATCTCATGGAGAAGAGGCTAAGAGGTAATGATCCTCTTTCATTTTATTGTGTTCTGTTTTCAATTCATTTATTTCATTACTCTCTCTTCTCCTACCCATATGTAAGAGGCATTAAAGCTCCATTATTATATATATTCTGTATTTTTAACATTTTTTTCGAGATATTAATTTCCATTCATCATCTTCTCTTCCTAATATTCTAAATAATATTTTCTATGACATGTTGATTTACCGAAATCCTGAACGATGGGTCTTCAATTTCCTTTATTTCCATAAGATATGGTTTTAAAACCATTTCAAGGATTAAAAATGTTTTTAAATTTTATGACATGAACTCTATGTTGTTCTGGAATTAACTTATATTCATAATAATGAAGATATACGCTGAAAGAATTTCAAGGTTATCGAAGAACATCCAAAATGAACTAAACAAATATCAATTTTGATAAATCTTCATAACATAATAAAAGAATTCAGTATGGCATCATTTAATATTCTGGAAACATATGAATACCATTTCGTTCCACCTTTTGTATTTCTTTTTCATTTAAAAAAATCCATTATGAAACAACCATCAAAATCATGTAAAGAACACACTTGAATCAATAAAAAGAAAAAAATATTAATAATAAAGGGGTGAAATGATGTTATAAAATGATAATATAAGGTGTTAAAAACAATAACATTTTTCCGTAATATTTTAATAATGTTTTTTTTAACCATTATACAATTTTTTCAAAAAATTATGAAGTAAGGAAAACACAATGTAAGGGAATTATTAACCTAATTTTCATTCGTTAGGCTAACCTTCTACTTCATTAATTATGTGCTACTGAGATTATTTGTATAATTAATTTCATTTATATTAATATGTATTATGTTGATTAATAGTTTATACACATATTCATTCCATTCTATCAATTCTCACTTCAATTATATTATATTTTTAAGGGACATTTCCTTAAACAAATATCTTTTACAATTCTATTTTACAAAATTCAAAATCAAAATTCTATGAAATTATTCATGTTTTATTATTTTTTGGTTCTTGGGCACTATTTATGACTAAGGGAGGGACTTATATCTCCCTACAATTCATTAGTTATGTGTATGCTGGACTTAGACCGTATAGTTACTCCAAGTATAACTGAAATGGTTACACCATAAAGTAGATGTAAGAGTTTCATATAAAGACCCATAATTTACATACATTGTTAATACTTCAAAATTTAAGCACACTTATTACAACATATGACAAAACCACAAAGGACCGTATAGGGATAATGTCTTTAGAAACTGGGAAACATAAACAACAGGTTCATAAATCTTCTACAATGTCTCCCATTTATTTCATCATATCTAGGGTCCCTTTTAGCATATTCTACTTAATATCCATCTTCCTGACCTGGGGAAAAGAAAACATAAAAGGGTGAGCTCAAATGCTTAGCAAGGGAAAAGAAAAGAAATAAAAATCATATGATATCTTTTTGAAAATCAAAACCTGCAAAAGAGATCATAATATATGAACATGGAATAAATCATAGAAGTGAAAATGAGATCCCCATAATCATAACATAAAACTTGAAACTTTGTGGCATGCACACATAATCATGGAAAATCATTTCTTGTTAGTCATGACTCATTGCCAAGACTATCTTAGTGGACAAAGTCCCTTTCTGAACCGAGTCACCCTCGTTCCAGTCCTGTTTTACTGAACCGGTATAACCTAACGTTCCAGCCATGTCTATCTCATGAGATATAAAATCTTTACCCAATGCATTGGAGGGAGATATAGGTCCCACCCATCTTATAATGAATCCTTTCTTATGTGTGCCACATAATAATAAACCATACATCATAGCGTAACCAATGTAATAAAAATGGGATTTTTAAACAACATGACATCATAAAACAATTCATATAAGATAAAGAAATTCATAAAAATGTTTCCATCAAAACATAATCAAATCCATGTAATAATAGGGATAAAAACAGAACCCTTTTATTATCTTAGATGGAAAATAATTTTGATAAATTACTTGAACTCCATTCTTGAGGAAAATATTCTTTTTTCTTCAAAAACACTTTTCTTTTCTTAACATGTCATAAAATTATAAACTAAAAGAAGTTGATTAAAAATAAACTTGAAAACTTATAAAGGAATATTATTGGAAATAATGTTTTAAAAATCCATTCATGTCGTATAAGTTAAAAAAAACATTCTTCATACTTTTGTCGAAAAAGTCAAAAAGTACCTCGTACGAAAAAAGATTCCTTTCATACATTTTACTAAAAACTCACCGAAGAGTAAAAATGGATTTAAACTAGTGTAAGTGGATGGAAACAATATTACATATTGATGAAACATGGATGTGGATGATAAAATACACCCCAGTAAATACTTACGAATAAACAATCTCGGATAAAAATGAGATTGTGATATTTCCCTTACCTTAGGTCCGATTTGCTTTGTACGTGTCCAAAGCTCCTGTATAATGGTTTAAATAATGTTATTGAATTATTACAGAATCATACATGTTGATATGATATCATATATGGTCATATTCTTAGCTTCTTGTTAGTAATATTTCATTGTTACTTGTTACTCGAGTCTTTATTGCCTTTTGTTCTTATGCGTGTTTTGCCGAATAAATTCTTATTCTTCTTTTAAGGTTATAGATATCTTATATCCAGAATTTTATTATTGTAACATATATCATATTTATTCATTCAATTCATTTATATAATTACTATGTAATTATGATCATGTAGAACGAGTCGCATCACATCGTGGAGACGGTATTCCGTACGTACGCACGAGTGATGATATCGTTTCTATGATCATGGAATTGTATTGGAGTATATATATATTATTTCATAATCAATATTAAGTTATAATAATGATAAATAGTTACTCATTACACCATTATACCCATCCTTGTAAAGTGATGGTGGAAAATAGATTACACCACGGCGTGGAGACGGTATTCCGTACGTATGCACGTGCGGTGATTTCATTTTTCCGTAGGATGGATAGAAGGTGAATTAGAGTTGTTTCATATTTATAATAACATATCAGTATGTAAGTAATACTGATGTTATTACTTTATCATGAAACAACTAAAGAAGAAGAAGTTGAAGAAGAAAGAAATTGAAAAGATTGGTAATGGATATTACCTCTTCTTTGGAACGCCTCTTTGAATCCTCCACTTAGGGAACTAAGATTGGTCTTTGAATAAGACCAGGACCTCTAGGATTATTCTAGGGAAGTGGAGAGAAGAAAATTTCAGGGGTTGGCCGAGCTTGAGTGCTCAAATTGGTGTGAGGAGGCGGGGGAGGAGGTGCCCTTTTATAAGGGAGGAGAGGGGCACCTTAGGAATATCTCAAAATATTATTTTATATTAAAGTCAAAATCGGTTTATAATGGTTCAAAAGAGTCTTATTTCGAAGCTAAAGTGGGGATGGGTCGAAATCCTATCAACCAATAGGATTTAGACAGGTTTAGGGTATTATTTTAACCTTATCAATTAGATTTAACTCTAAGTTAAATAATTTAATTTTTACCATGTCTTTTTGATTTCTTTCACTATATGGTTAATACACTTACTATAACATGTCAAACGAACCCCAAATTGTTTATTATTAATATATATATCCTTTTCTAAGTCATTTGGCCGAACCCTAGATTTTTAGGAATAAAATAACAATTAATAATATAATATTTGATTTAAAAACTATTTTGTGTCAATTTTGACACTATTTGATATATGATTTTTGTGAAAGTCATAACAGAATTATATGTTCGAACCAAGTTGATTAAATCAACACTAATATATCATAATAACCTAGAAAATTAGTTTAATTCATAAAAAGTCTCAAATTACATTTATTTTTGTGTTTATTACATCAATTATGTCAATATTTCATTAATAAGATAATTACTGCATCATCATCGTGTCATAAATAAATTAAATTATTTAATGTCTAAAAATTACAAATAAAATACCATTATGTAGGAAATATTTTTATATTTCTAATTAATATTTATAGTCAAATTTATCTTATGTATAACCCCATATTAAAAATGTTTTAGTAAATATACTTTGATTTTAACTCTTTTAACTCTTCTTTGAATTAAATAATAATAAATGTCCTAATCTAATCCAAGTGGGCCTAAATGGTCATATTTTATTCCTAAGCTTGTTTTTGGTCGAATTACACTTGTCCAATAGAATTAGGACATGTGTTAGGGTAATAGTAATATCATATTTACCCTTAGTTACTCTATTTACTATTAACCGCGGTAAAAAAAAGTAAAAAGTTACTATTCACCAAAAATTATTTTCATCTCATTGAACCACATTTTAGTCCTTGATATTAACCGTGTCTCTCGGATTTTCGAAATTCCATTCACAGAAGCGGTAAAATTATGTTTTATGCAAAATTCAGTTTTTAACCTACCACTTAGTGGTTTCACTATTCATCAAAAATTGAAAGTTTTCAAAAAAATATCAAAATTTCACCCTAGGCTAATTTCGATATTCTGAGTCCAAAAATGAAGTCCATTGTGAAAAATAAAATTTATAAAAGTTCAAAAAGTGGTTATTACTATTCATAACAGCTAGTTTTAATAGCATATTGTTGTTTAGTGAAACTCGGTATTGCGTACGACGCAAGCTATCGAGGAAGGTCGCGATTGCGTGTAAAGCAAGCCAAACAAGTGTTGTGTAGAAAAAGATTCCTTTGATGATTTATATAACATAAAAGTCTCAGGTGTTACATTCTACCCCCCTTAAAAAGAATTTCGCCCTCGAAATTAGTCACTTTGTAACAAACAAATGAGGATACTTCTCCCTCATCATATCCTCAAGCTCCCAGGTATCTTCTTCAAGTTTGTGGTTCCTCCATAAAACTTTCACCAATCGAGTGGTCTTGTTTAGTAGGACTTTTTCGCTATGATCCAGAATCTCTATCGGCTGTTCTTCATAAGAAAGATCTTGCTCCAGCGGTACAACTTCTGATCTGAGTACATGTGAAGGATCTGGTATGTACTTTCTCAGAAGAGATACATGGAACACATCGTGAACTTGAGAGAGATTCGGTGGAAGCAGCAATCGGTAAGCTACCTTCATAACACGATCCAGTATTTTGAAAGGACCGATATATCTAGGGCTCAACTTTCCCTTATTTCCAAATCTCATAACCCTCTTCCAGGGAGATATTCGTAAGAACACTTTATCACCCACTTCAAAATCTAGGTCTTTTCTTCGGTTGTCGGCATAACTTTTCTGTCGACTCTGAGCTTCTCTTATGTGTTGTTGAATAGATCTGACCTTTTCTGCCATTTAATCAACGAGATCAGGTCCTAATAGCTTTCTTTCCCCAACTTCATCCCAGCAAGTTGGAGTCCTGCATTTCTTTCCATAGAGAGCTTCATAAGGAGACATCTGAATACTGGAGTGAAAGCTATTATTATAAGAAAATTCCACCAATGGTAGGTGTTGATCCCAACCTCCTTTGAAATCCATAGAGCAAGCTCTCAACATATCTTCTAGGGTTTGAATTGTTCTCTCAGACTGACCGTCTGTCTGGGGATGATAAGCAGTGCTGAAACTCAACTTTGTATCCAGAGTATGCTGAAGACTTCGCCAGAACTTCGAGGTAAATCTCAGATCCCAATCAGATATAATAGAAAGTGGTACTCCATGCAATCTTACCACTTCCTTTACATATATCCTGGAAAGCTGATCTAGAGAGAAATCCTCTCTAATATGAATGAAGTGTGCAGACTTTGTAAGACGATCAACTATGACCCAGATAGCATTATTGCCTTTGGATGTTTTAGGAAGTCCTGTGACAAAGTCCATAGTGATGTTTTCCCATTTCCATTCGCGTATGGGTAATGGTTGTAACATCCCCTTAGACTTCTGTCTCTCAGCTTTAACTTGTTGACAAACCAAGCATCGAGAGACATATTCAGCAACATCTCTTTTCATGCCATCCCACCAGAAGTACTCTTTCAGGTCCCTATACATCTTCGTGCTTCCAGGATGAATAGAGAATGATGAACTATGAGCCTCATCCAGTAGATCCTTCTTTAATTCTGGGATGGGAGGAACACAAACCCGATTCCTGAACTTTATTATCCCATTACAATCAAGGTTGAATTCAGGAACATTTCTCACCTTCTTTTGTAACACTACATCTTATTTCTGTGCCTCTTTAATCTTCACATGTATAGATGGTTGAACATTCATTTGAGAAAGATAATATTTTTCCCCTTCCATTATAATTCCAAGATCCATCCTTTGTAAATCCATAAATATTGGATCCTTTGTGATCCTCATCATGGATAAACTAGCATGGTCTTGTCGACTTAATGCATCTGCCACCTTGTTTGCTTTCCCAGGGTGGTAATGGATTGAGCAGTCGTAATCCTTAATCAGCTCCAACCATCTTCTTTGACGCATATTCAACTCCTTTTGTGTGAAAATATACTTTAAACTTTTATGATCAGTATAAATATCACACCTTTCACCATAAAGGTAATGCCTCTAGATCTTTAATGCAAAGATTACCGCAGCCAACTCCAAATCATGTGTTAGGTAATTTTGCTCATGGATTTTCAACTGTCGTGAGGCATAAGATATCACCATATCATTTTGCATAAGAACACACCCCAATCCCTTCTTGGATGCATCACTGTAGATCACAAACCTTTCTCCACTACAAGGTAGTGTGAGCACAGGTTCACTGGATAACCTTCTTTTCAACTCCTTGAAATTCTCTTCACATTCCTCTGTCCAGACAAACTTAACTCCTTTCCAAGTCAACTTGGTGAGTGGATTAGATAATCGTGAAAAATCTTTTACAAAACGTCGATAATATCCAGCCAAACCAAGAAAACTTCGAATATCTGTTACTGTTGTTGGTCTCGACCATCTTTCGATAACCTCTATTTTTGCTGGATCCATAGATATCCACTCTTTTGAGATTATGTGACCCAAAAATGCAACTTTTTGAAGCCAAAATTCACACTTGGTAAATTTGGCATAAAGCTTCTCCTTTCTCAGGGTCTTCAATATAATTCTCAGGTGATCTTCATGCTCTTCCTTGCTCTTTGAATAGACAAGAATATCGTCTATAAAGACTACCACAAATTGATCAAGATAGTCTCTAAAGACTCTATTCATTAGATCCATGAAGATAGCAGGGGAATTAGTAAGACCAAATGGCATCACTATAAATTCATAGTGTCCATACCTTGTACGGAAAGCCGTCTTTGGTATATCCTCCCTTTTGACCCTTAATTGATGATACCCTAAACGAAGATCAATCTTGGAAAGGTATTGAGCTCCGCGTAGTTGGTCAAATAAGTCATCAATGCGTTGGAGAGGATATTTGTTCTTGATAGTGATCTTGTTAAGTTCTCGATAATCAATGCAGAGTCTCATTGATCCATCGTTCTTCTTAACAAATAGAACAGGTGCTCCTCAAGGTGACGCACTAGGGCGTATGAATCCCTTATCAAGATTCTCTTGGAGTTGCTTCTTCAATTCCTGCAACTCAATTGGGGCCATTCTATAAGGTGTCTTTGAAATAGGCAAAGCACCCGGTATGAGTTCTATTGAAAACTCAACTTCACGATTTGGTGGAAGACTCGGTAATTCCTCCGGAAAGACATCATCAAACTCCCGTACAATGGGCCTATTCTTAATCATGAGTTTCTCACCAACCATTTGAGATAAATAACCTTCATTTAGTGGAATCAAAACCCATAAGATGGAAGGAATTTCCACTGAAAGGTTATATTCATCCTTGCATCGATAGACGATCGTAGATTGATCTGGAATATGAAATGTGACTTCCCTTCTTTGGAAATTTATATGAGCTCCATGTAGAGAAAGCCAATCTATGCCAAGAATCACATAAAATTCCACTAAAGGGAGGATCACAAGATTTGCAGGAAGCACTTTCCCACAAACTTCGATCGGAGAAGAATTATAAACTTTTAATGCGACGGTTGTGCCATTAGGTGTTGTCACAGATAACTCAACATCTAATTGTTGAGGTAATACGGTGATACCCTTAGAAAATTCTTTAGAAATAAAAGAGTGGGTGGATCCAGAATCAAATAAAACATTTTCTACTTTAGAGTGGATGGTAAGTGTACCTTTCACCACTTCGTTATCGTACTCCACATCGCTGATAGAAATTGCATGTGACTTTCCTTTGTCTTTAGCCTAAAGATTTTGTTGACGTCGACCATCATCATAAACCCTTGGATTTGGGCATTGATTGGCATAATGCCCCATCTCCTTGCACTTGAAACATTGAAGTGTACTAGGTTCATTCTGTGTATCACTTCCTTTGTTTGCATCATTAGACATCTTCTTCCCATTATCGCGGCATTCAAATTCCCGATGACCTTCCTTTCCACAATTAAAACATTTACTTATCCCTTTAAGACATCTCCCTCCATGTTTCTTTCCACACTTTGAGCATAAGGGAAAGTTCATCTTCCTTTCAGTGTTCTCTTTAGAGTTTCCTTTGAATTCCATCTTCCTCTTCTTAACAAACCCATGTGACTGATGGGTTACTCCAATCTCCATCTCGACTTTGAGAGCACATCGAACGATTTCCTCATAGCTATTGAAGTCCCATATGGCTAACAACCTTCGAAGACTTGGTTTTAAGCCACTAAAGAATCGATCGATCTTACTCTCAGGTTGGATAATAATACCAGAAGCGTACCTTGCAAGTCTTGTAAAATTTGCTTCATAGGTACCAATAGATTCATCATCCCTCTGCTTCAGTTCAAGAAACTCTTTCTCCATCTTTGTTCGGAGAATACGAGGGAAGTACTTATTGAAAAATAAGTTCTTGAACTCGTCCCATTCCATAGACTCAATTTCATCCCTTTGCCTCGTATTCATAATAAGATTCCACCATTGATCAGCATCTCCTTCCAAACGATACACTGCTAGGATGAATATATCATGCTCAGAACATTGAAGAACTGAAAATATCTTTTCAGTAGTACTAATCCATTGTTCAGCAACTAATGGATCAGTAGACCCACTGAAAGAAGGTGGATGCTGCCTCATGAAGGATTCAACAGAATGTTGCTCCATCCATTTCTTGTTTGGAAGTCCTGCATGATTCATAGCTTGAGAAAGTTGTGTGAGCATGGCTACAAGATTTTTCATTCCATCTCCCATATCGTTTGGTTTCTCATAGGGACAATCATTGCATTTCCCATCGCATTCCGCATTAACACGGTTCCTTCGGGTTCCAGCCATTGACTAAAACCAAGAATAATAGTGTGAGCAACACTAATTATAATAGGAAAACCACATAATCAAGAATAAAATTTCACACTTAAGGTCTTATCCTAGGGCATTCATGGCCATTTCTAAAACACTAAGATTGTGTTCTATGCTTAGACTTATCCTTAGGCTTCTTACTAAGGCTTTCACATCCTAGTTTCCAAAGGTTGACTATACCTTTCCCCTAATACCAACTATAACGACCCATACATTACATACATTGTTAATACTTCAAAATTTAAGCACACTTATTACAACATATGACAAAACCACAAAGGACTGTATAGGTATAGTGTCTTTAGAAACTGGGAAACATAAACAACTGGTTCATAAATCTTCTACAGTGTCTCCCATTTATTTCATCATATCTAGGGTCCCTTTTAGCATATTCTACTTAATATCCATATTCCTGACCTGGGGAAAAGAAAACATAAAAGGGTGAGCTCAAATGCTCAGCAAGGGCAAATAAAGAAAATAAAAATCATATCATATCCTTTTGAAAATCAAAACCTGCAAAAGAGATCATAATATCTTAACATGGAATAAATCATAGAATTGAAAATGAGATCCCCATAATCATAACATAAAACATGAAACTTTGTGGCATGCACACATAATCATGGAAAATCATTTCTTGTTAGTCATGACTCATTGCCAAGACTATCTTAGTGGACAAAGTCCCTTTCTGAACCGAGTCACCCTCGTTCCAGTCCTGTTTTACTGAACCGGTATAACCTACCGTTCCAGCCATTTCTATCTCATGAGATATAAAATCTTTACCCAATGCATTGGAGGGAGATATAGGTCCCACCCATCTTATAATGAATCCTTTCTTATGTGTGCCACATAATCATAAACCATACATCATAGCGTAACCCATGTAATAAAAATGGGATTCTTAAACAACATGACATCATAAAACAATTCATATAAGATAAAGGAATTCATAAAAATGTTTCCATCACAACATAATCAAATCCATGTAATAATAGGGATAAAAATAGAACCCTTTTATTATCTTAAATGGAAAATAATTTTGATAAATTACTTGAACTCCATTCTTGAGGAAAATATCCTTTTTTCTTCAAAAACACTTTTCTTTTCTTAACATGTCATACAATTATAAACTAAAAGAAGTTGATTAAAAATAAACATGAAAACTTATAAAGGAATATTCTTGGAAATAATGTTTTAAAAATCCATTCATGCCGTATATGTTAAAAAAAACATTCTTCGTACTTTTGTCGAAAAAGTCAAAAAGTTCCTCGTACGACAAAAGATTCCTTTCATACATATTACTAAAAACTCACCGAAGGGTAAAAATGGATTTAAACTAGTGTAAGTGGATGGAAACAATATTACATATTTATGAAACATGGATGTTGATGATAAAATACACCCATGTAAATACTTACGAATAAACAATCTCGGATAAAAATGAGATTGTGATATTTCACTTACCTTAGGTCCGATTTGCTTTGTACGTGTCCAAAGCTCCTGTATAATGGTTTAAATAATGTTATTGACTTATTACAGAATCATACATATTGATATGATATCATATATGGTCATATTCTTAGCTTCTTGTTAGTAATATTTCATTGTTACTTGTTACTCGGGTCTTTATTGCCTTTTGTTCTTATGCGTGTTTTGCCGAATAAATTCTTATTCTTCTTTTAAGGTTATAGATACCTTATATCCAGAATGGTATTAGTGTAACATATATCATATTTATTCATTCAATTCATTTATATAATAACTATTTAATGATGATCATGTAGAACGAGTCACATCACATCGTGGAGACGGTATTCCGTACGTACGCACGAGTGATGATATCGTTCCTATGATCGTGGAATTGTATTGGAGTATATATATATTATTTCAGTATCAATATTACTTTATAATAATGATAAATAGTTACTCATTACACCATTATACCAATCCTTGTAAAGTGATGGTGGAAAATAGATTACACCACGGCGTGGAGACGGTATTCCGTACGTACGCACGTGCGGTGATTTCATTTTTCCGTAGGATGGATAGAAGGTGAATTAGAGTTGTTTCATATTTATAATAACGTATCAGTATGTATGTAATGCTGATGTTATTACTTTATCCTGAAACAACTAAAGAAGAAGAAGTTTAAGAAGAAAGAAATTGAAAAGATCGGTAATGGATATTACCTCTTCTTTGGAACGCCTCTTTGAATACTCCACTTAGGGAACTAAGATTGGTCTTTGAAGAAGACCAGGACCTCTAGGATTATTCTAGGGAAGTGCAGAGGAGAAAATGGCAGGGGTTGGCCGAGCTTGAGTGCTCAAATTGGTGTGAGGAGGAGGGGGAGGAGGTTCCCTTTTACAAGGGAGGAGAGGGGCACCTTAGGAATATCTCAAAATATTATTTTATATTAAAGTCAAAATCAGTTTATAATGGTTCCAAAGGGTCTTATTTCGAAGCTAAAGTGGGGATGGGTCGAAATCCTAGCAACCAATAGGATTTAGACAAGCTTAGGGTATTATTTTAACCTTATCAATTAGATTTAACTCTAAGTTAAATAATTTAATTTTTACCATGTCTTTTTGTTTTCTTTCACTTTATGGTTAATACACTTACTATAACATGCCAAAAGAACCCCAAATTGTTTATGATTAATATATATATCCTTTTCTAAGTCATTTGGCCGAACCTTAGATTTTTAGGAATAAAATAACAATTAATAATATAATATTTTATTTAAAAACTATTTTGTGTCAATTTTGACACTATTTGATATATGATTTTTGTGAAAGTCATAAAAGAATTATATGTTCGAACCAAGTTGATTAAATGAACACTAATATATAATAATAACCTATAAAATTAGTTTAATTCATAAAAAGTCTCAAATTACATTTATTTTGGTGTTTATAACATCAATTATGTCAATATTTCATTAATAAGATAATTACTGCATCATCATTGTGTCATAAATAAATTAAATTATTTAATGTCTAAAAATTACAAATAAAATACTATTATGTAGGAAATATTATTAGCTTCCTAATGAATATTTATAGTCAAATTTATCTTATGTATAACCCCATATTAAAAATGTTTTAGTAAATATACTTTGATTTTAACTCTTTTAACTCTTCTTTGAATTAAATAATAATTAATGTCCTAATCTAATCAAAGTGGGCCTAAATGGTCATATTTTATTCCTAATTTTGTTTTTGGTCGAATTACACTTGTCCAATAGAATTAGGACATGTGTTAGGGTAATAGTAATATCATATTTACCCTTAGTTACCCTATTTACTATTAACCGCGGTAAAAAAAAGTAAAAAGTTACTATTCACAAAAAATTATTTTCATCTCATTGAACCACATTTTAGTCCTTGATATTAACCGTGTCTCTCAGATTTTCAAAATTCCATTCACAGAAGCGGTAAAATTAAGTTTTATGCAAAATTCAGTTTTTAACCTATCACTTAGTGGTTTCACTATTCATCAAAAATTGAAAGTTTTCAGAAAAATACCAAAATTTCACCCTAGGCTAATTTCAATATTCTGAGTCCAAAAATGAAGTCCATTTTGAAAAATAAAATTTATAAGATTTCAAAAAGTGGTTATTACTATTCATAACAGCTAGTTTTAATAGCATATTGTTGTTTAGTGAAACTAGGTATTGCGTACGACGCAAGCTATCGAGGAAGGTCACGATTGCGTGTAAATCAAGCCAAACAAGTGTTGTGTAGAAAAAGATTCCTTTGATGATTTATATAACATAAAAGTCTCGGGTGTTACATTGTAAATCATAATGTAGTCATGATGGTTACAATATAAGTAATTAATTCCCAAGTATAACTTTATGGTTTTATTTATTCAGCATTTTTTATGAATATATTATGTTTCAAAAAGTTATAATATATGGGTGAGAAGTATATCTATGTGAAAATGATTTCATATTTTTATAAGTATTCATGGACTACTGTTTTATTTCCTTCATTTTATCCCTTACTAAGCTTTTTATGCTCATTCCTAGTTTTTAAATGTTTTTACTTGGTTACATGAATTTATTTAAGAAATAAGAAAGTCATGTAAAATTATATGAATATTTCTCAAAGAAATAATGTTGTTGTTTTTTTTATTTTATGTTTTGGAAAAAAATGCATACTGTTTTAATGGTACCCACTTTGTATGGTTATGGTATGATATTTAATATTTATATCTAAACATTATAAAACACTAAACCAAAATGATCTTTGGGAATTTGAAGAAGTGAAATCTAGTTGAAATATTATGATTATTTAATGTTTAATGTTTGGAAATTATATTACTATGCAGACAACAATGTATTTTTTAAAAACCACTCACTCTATCCTTTGCCAAAATTCTTGAACATTTTCCTAAATGCTAACTTATTATTATAATTATCCTTAGATACATCACTCGAAATTTCCTTAGAAATATATCTTGGGGTCTCACTAATGTTTTATCATCCTAGTTTCCAAAGATTTATTAAACCATTCCTCAGATACCAGCTATAGTTACCCAGACTTAACATACAAGGATATTACAACATTTTTCATGAATACTCAGTACATAACAAAAATACATTCCTGAGGAACCTAATATTTTAATGTATTGGGAAAACATGAAACAAAATCATCCATCATGGTGAAATATATTCAACATCTCCCGTGATGATCACAAACATTACTAATTATACTTAAATCCATTCATCATAACCTAGGGAAAGGAAAAATAAAAAAGGGGTGTGATTAGATACTCAGATTGGGTAAATAAGGAAAATGTGTTATCACAACATGAACAAAAGGGTGTGTAACATTAGTATAACAATTGAATATCATACCATTCATATTAGAGATCATAATAAATATTAGTAGTTTATATGGCATGAACTATAAGGAAATAATGATCTTCATCCCAAAATTCATAACATAGGAATATAACATGCAATTATGTAAATAGAAAAGAATACAAAAAACCTTATGTTAACGAATTCTACAAAGGCCTTTATAACATGATAGGAATTGGTTAATCACATGGTTACCTACTTTTGGATTTTGATACCGTCTCATGTACCCTCTTATTTCGGCCATGGGATGTCCTCTTCTATACCCTCCAATTTCAAAATTATGTTGTCCTCTTCTATACAATCTTTTTTTGGGCTAGATATTAACTCATATGTGACCTTTAGTTTTGGGCTTGGGATTACCTCTTATATACCCTCTTTTTTAGATTTTTTGTTTGTCCTCTAATGTAGCCCCTTATTTCAGGCTTGGGATTTCCTCTTATATACCTTCTTGCTTTAGGCATCCGATGTCCTCCCATATACCAACTTTTTTTCACGCTTGGGATTCCCTACTATGTACCCTTTGATCTCATAAAACATTTATCATTACATAATTCATTAAAGGTATATATAGTCCCACCCATTACGTAACAAGATCATATATACATGCGCTATAAGAAAATAAAAATTATATTATATCATGACACATAAAAAGTGATGGGTATCATAAAAAAAAATCAAAACCTGTGCAATATATTGGGTATCATTAACATTTAGTTACATCATAACCTAAGGAAAATATATAGGTATAATAGTCATTTATTTAATTAATAACCCATGAAAAGTATCATGATTCAAAAGTATATAACCCATGTAAGTGAAATGAATTTCAAATAAATATAATCGATGAATTATTATTATATTTCATAATATATAACCTAAGAAAGAGAAAAAAGTATCATAAAGACTAGGATTTTATGAATATCCCCTTCATTGAAAGAATATGAATGAAGCCATTAGATAATTTCCAAGAAGGGAATAAGTAACATCAACAAATGTCATCTAATATGGAAAATTATTTTGAAATATCATTCAAAAAAATCTTTAGGAAATATCATTACTTCTATTAAAATTGGTTTTTTATACATAAAACCATTTGAAAATAATTTTAATAAATAATACCTTGAAAATTTAAAAATAATAACTAAACCGTTTTGAAAATCATTTTCTATGAAATTTCACTAAATTATATTCAAAACATATTGAAATTTTATTCATTGAAATTAGTTTAACAACATAAAATAATCATGAAAAGATTTTGGATACCATTTTATTATAAATACATTGAAAACTTATTAAAAAATAATTAAAATCTTTTTGAAAACATTTTTACATGAAATCTTATTAATGAATCTTGAAAATATTTTGAAAACAATTTTCAATGAATATTATTTTTAAAAAAATTTTCTTAAAAATTAATATTTAAAACATAGAAAGGATGCTTCATACTAATTATGGTGGGTATATCCTTAAATATCTCACGAAGTAAGGATAATATTTCTTTTCCATTGTATAATGTTATGAAAAATACCTTGCTAGGAAAGAAAAAATAATATTTTATTGAAAACATTTGAAAATAAAATTAATGGTAAATAATTAATTTAATTATTATATAAGAATATATGTATATTCTAGAAAACACTTTTTAGAAAACATAGCCTTTAAGGAATAGAAATTTCAGACCTAAGAGATTGAAAAATTCAAAACTCCCAAAAAACTATTTATTTACTATCTTATGTACCAATGAGTGGAAAAATGGTACCAATATATAAAGTTAACATGAAATACTATAGGATAAGATATTTCATGACTTTTATTTCGATATGGATTGTAATATTTTATCAAATTATGCTTAATCATAAACAATATCAAAAAGTGAGAATATTGTATCAATAATCTCTTAACACTTTGTAACCATGAACCGTATTCCCATTTAAAAAATGAAATTAGATGAAGATAAAAATATCATTAATATAATTCGATTCTTGACATTACTTTTTGAATTCATTATATACACATCATAGAAACATATAGTTTCATAACATGGAATGTTTCTTAAAATTTGAAAATTGAGACAAAATCATTTTTTTGATTTGGTAACTTTTGAAACGTTGTCCCCATGAAATAAAAATAATAAAAAATAACTATAAATATCCATAAATATATGTTCAATAAAACAATACATCCATGGGTCATATAAAAACAAAAAAAGGATTGGATTGTGAATAAAGCATTAATCTCATGGAAATAAAAAAGTGAGATGAAATCCCCTTACCTTTTATATTGACTCTCTCTGTACTCATTCAAACCACCTATATAATAAATATAAATTTATTATAATTATTTTAAAGAACATAATTATTAATACTAATACCATATGTGGTTTCATCATGAAATTATATTACCTTCATGTTAAAAATCCTATGTTACAGTTTCACTTCAAGTAATATTCTCTTTGTTCGTCGCATGTGTCATAATTTTTTATATCATTGGTCCTTATAATTATATAATGATTCCAGAATATAAAATATGTTTTAAATATAATTTATATTCTGTATATGTATATTTAATACTCTATAAGATATATATGTATGAAATATAATACACCGTTCATGTAGACGTTAAGTCGTGCGTACACATGAATGCTATTTTCAAATCATTGTCACGTTGAAAGAACCAATTTAAAATAAGTATATTTATAAATATGTATATAGATAATTATTAAATTATAATTATAATATCGTATATATTCCCTAATTTAATCCTTAATATATTCCATGTAGTGTATAAATTAACCACTTCTCCTGGAGGGGGTGGTAGTCCACATTTCTCAAATGAAATTATCATATTAGCACAAAATATAATCTATAAAGATATTAGTTTTAAAATAACTAAATAATCATAAATACATATTAAATATAATATATAACTTATATAAATAGTGTTTACACCATAATTTCCCCTAAGATAGACAGTAAACCAAAAAAGAAACAATCATTGTTTATTGAGGATGTAGCTCATCGTCCATATAAATAGTATGTTCATTCCCCATTAGATGATGGTGCCTATATGTGTAGGTGAAAACATTGAATAACAACATCCTCCTATATTTAGGATATATATAATTTTATAATATCATGGAATAAATAGGTTGGTGGAGCTGGATAAGGATAATAAAATAAAGAAGATTAAGAGAAGAGGTTACTTATTAATCGGGTAACTCCTTTTGGTTTGTGCCAAAAGGAATCCTTAGATTACATTATGCCCTTTTATATTTTTATAAGATTATTGGATTATGATTAAATTTTTTATTTTTTAGATCATTTTTTAACCTATTTCATTTGTGAGGTGTGGATAAGGTGGTGCGATTTACAGGGAAGCCAAAAAACTCACATGGAATTTTTAAAAAACAAGTTATGTGTACAATTGTTATTAACTAAAGATGCAATGAAAACCAAAAACAAACAATAATTGATGTTATATATCATAAATAATTAAATTCAAAGGGTTTTTTAAAATTTTAAAGTTCATTTGGGCCCCTATTATTGTAGTTTTGTCCCTAATTAAGTTTAATTTGAACTTAATTGTTGTGATTAATTTCAATAATTTTTACAATTATTTTTGGTAAAAAATTAATATGGTCTAATTATAAAATAAATATTATACTGAATAAAATTTTTCATTTCAATTTTTCAAAATTTAACCCATATAAGTTGAAAAATAAATATTAATGTTAAACAAGAAGACATGGTTGAAAAATGAGTTTTTAAAGTAGAAAAATGTTCAAAAGATTTTATGTTTTTATATTCAATTTAAAAGTGAAATTGATTATAATGACATAAATTTTATTAATAGATTTATTATTTATCTAATGTGACCTTAAAAATTATATTTATAATTTTTCATTATTAATTATTAAAATTAAAATTTGGTTATTAACTAAAATGAAGTATTTTTAACTATTCATCAAAAAATATTATTTTCCCAGAAAGACCCAAATAATTCACTATAAGATAATTTAGGAATAAAAAATTATTAAACAATTTTTATCTTATCAAATTAAATTTTTATGTGATAAAATTAATTATTTTTGTTCGTCAAAAAAAGACATGAAAATCATTTCATTCGAGAAAATAGTATTTTTAAACATATAAAGTATTCACAAAAGAAATTCCATATAAATAAGTTTTATTTTTCTAGAAACCCTAAAAAATATTGTAAATGTATTTATTACTACTCATATTTATACATTTTAACATACAATTTTTAAATAACCCATTTTAAATACTATAGATAAAAATTGATATTTCGTAAAAAATCGGTATTTCATGAAATGTACGTTAAGTCTATGTTTTGTGTTCACAAGCCAAGCCATTGTTGTGCATATCACAATAAATGTTGGTTTCATTTGAATTCAATTTTTGACTTTTTATTTCAATATATATATATATATATATATTTATATATATCTATAGTCACGTGAAATGAAGAATATCAAAAATATAAATAAATTTGAAAACAAATATTTCAAAAATTCTCATGGTGTATCCAATGCCACCTCACATGCTTAATATAATTGGATAACACATTACCCATGCTCTGAATTGTCCTAATAAGTCTTGTGGCCAATAAATTTTTAGTTTACATGCATGGTATACTCCCTCATCGGAAGATATTTCTGTGTTCTGACCCTTACCAACAAACAAGTCATTATACATACCAATTGTAATCTCATCATGGTACCACTCCAAGGGTTCATCTAGAATAAAAAATAACTTGGTCATCTGAATACATGAATAAAATTTTCATAGACTATGGAATACTCTGAACAATATTCCTCATAGCAAGGAAGAATATGTAATATCAAGAAGAGTTCTCTAAAGGATACACACAAAGCATATAGTCATGTATCAACCATGTGTCTCAAGGGCCCCTCACAGACCTGCGGGAAACATTTATTAAGTATGGTTATTAATAATAAACCTTTAAATAATGAAAACATTATATACAAGGCCCTTTTCAGTAAGTAAAATCCTATATCATGTTTGTTAACAATGTAATCTAAATATCAACAAATGATTAAATTTGGATCCTCATTTCGTACCCATAGAGAACTAGCTCACATGTTAAAGATTCATATCATGGGTTTCAATTCTTTAAAAAAATGTTTAGAAATAGATACCAAATGATGTCCCATTTTAAGAAGTTGGCTCTTAAATCACATACTTCACATATTCTTTTAATGGAACTAGTCTTGAGTTATGTCAAATGAGTGTATGTTAATCCACCAGATACATTATTTATTAACGAATAAATCATTAATTCCACATTGAATCTTTAAAATAACCTCATGATTAGTTAATAGATAGTGATTAATTGTTAATTCATTTATAGAAAATAGATCCAAAATTTTATTCAAGAATTGATGGGTATCAAGAAGATGAATTGGTGAAAAATTATATAGAAACATCTATCAATAATGAGGAATCTAACTTCGATCAACGGATATGTCACTGAAACAACGAATCCACCACTAATCTAATAAGGAATTGTCAATGGATTATAGTTTTATCATTAATCCCCCATAAAGTATATTTTTAGAAGGATGGATCATATAATAAAACCTATAGTATGTCTGTAATCAAGTTTAAGTTTCAATCCCATCAAGAGACATCACCAAATCACTATATTTTCAATTGATCTATAAAAGACATCATAATTAATCATTATGTACACATAGAGAACATAGATATATCTTACATACATAATCATATAACAAGAAAAAAGAGTAAAAATGTGTAAATTGAGATAAAACTCGCCATTCTAGCATCATCAGATTAATCCAATGTTGATTTACCAAGGGTACATAGAAGGGAGAGGTCTAGAGTCTAGAGGGGATATTTGAAATTAGAAAAAATGTACTTAGGAAAAAAATAGGTATTAAATAAGGGTAAAATTATATTTAATTAAATCCATGGGGTTTATTTAATGTACTCTCATCCTATGAACATAGGCTAGATGGAAATACCAACCATTGTGTTGGGTTTACCACCAGCAAGATGATGGTATTCAATTTATAGGATAATGTGGTAATAAGAATCATCTTATTTTTTATGACCCCACTTAGTGGATGGTGTGTTCCACTAGATCAAAAGTGGTATATTTATATCGATCAAACTACACATCCTCTAAAAAACATCCAACCATTTATTCTATAACTTTATATCACTGAAAATAGTCCTCCTAACATCCCTTAACCATGATGAAACCAGAGGGTAAGATCGAATTTTTTGATCTCAAAACATCATGTACATTGAATTTAACTGAGGAAATTACAAGTATCCACTATAAAATCTTGTCATACTTGAGAAGTAAAATCAAAGGTTCTACTCAAACCACTAAATCCATTGAGCCTTAATATCATGATCTCACTTACATTTCTCCTTCTAGGATTATCTATAACACCTAGGAATCCAGAAAAGTGGTTCAATCATCGCTCAAATCTTTTTCTCACTCATGTATAAATTTTTCATTAGACACTCCATGTAGGAAGAATCAGGGACTATATCCATATCCTTGTATCCGATGACATGCATTGGATTAGTCATGTACCTCTATAACTAAGACACCTATAATACATAAAGCCTACCTCGGTAGTGAAAAGGAATATCCATATAGTATGATAGTATTGAAAAACAGTTGATCTCATTTAAGGGTATAACATAGTGTGGATCTATCTTACCTTTTTTCCTTAAGTGGTGGTGGACTAATAGAGGAATCACTCTTTGATAAAATAATTCACATATAGAAAACTTCTAATGCGTCCTCCCATGGTTTTCATAGGACATATTCTTACTCTAATCCATGATTAACCTATTCTAAATTAGTTTCACTCCCTCAGAGGTTTCATGGGCCATACATGCCTCCATAATTATACCACACCCTCCATATTCCAACATATTATTGAAAAATATGGACTTCCACAAAAATCCTCATGAGTTTACTTCTGAAAATATTCTTGGTGACTTCTGTTTTATGATAACTCAGCCATGAAAAAGTGATTATACCGAGATACTACAATGTTTAATGCAAAAATAGAATGCATATCCTCTAATATGATAATCATCCAAATAGATTTTACATTAATTTGAGGATGGTATATTTTGATCATCCTCATATAAGTCCCTATGATCATTTATAAGTCCTACCAAAATCAAGAGGTAACAATTGTCAAGGGTACTCCATTAAGTAATAGTATCTCATGGATGTATAGTATTCCCAGCTTATCCATTGGGTAAGTATCATAGATTAATAAAAAAATATATGCTTTAGATATCCTATCTGCAATCACCCAAATAATGTCTTGGATCCATAGGATCTTGGGTAACCCCATCATAATGTACTTCATGAAGTCGTCCCACTTCTATAATGAAACAAAATATGACTATAAAAATCTACTAGAATATTGGTGCTCATCCATTGTACTATGGAAGTTAAGGCATTTGAAACAAACCCCTCTATTTCACATTTAATCCACATCCAACTGAACTACCACCAAAGGTCATTGTAGATATTTATCTCCAATGATACAACACCCACATAGAGGTGTAGAAATCAATCATCAGCGCTTATACAATATAATTTTAGGCTACAAACCTCATATATACCACAATAACATCATGATCATCCAATGACCACCCATGTAACATGTTATCACCCATTAGTTGTTCTAACATTACAAAAAACTATAGGACAGATTCCTACCATTCCCTCACCCCGAAAACTAAAGAATAAGGGATCAATAATGGAGAAAAATTCATTGATTCATGGTCCATGAAATTATCCATCCTATAATCATCCAACAAGCTCATTGGGTTCCACGGTTCCTCTGAATATCATTCACCATGATCTTGAGATACCCGCATCTTATGGATAATATAATTTGAAATGTTGTTACCTTTACCTAGTTCATCGACCATCTTAAATATGATAGACTATGTAAACTCTACCATACTCATCTTCCTCCATATCAATTATTTTTGTGTGATTATATAGAAAATACAATTTTGTTCAATGTAGACAATAAACCACATGCCAAATAGATTACATTTTCCAACACATAAATGTGTGAACTGTTGGAACTCGGTCCAATTGATGGGTATGACAATTCTATTCATGGGGTCACTTCTAATGTGATCTATATGATACTACTCAATACTTCATCAGCAAGAAATTCCCTAAAATAACTCATGATGCCTTGAAAAATATGGGATAAAAAATCCTATAGTCATGAAGAAGAAAAACTAGATTTCTAGCCAACCTCCACTTCATCTTAAGAAAAACCACTTTTCACTGGTCTGACCATATAAACATTACCCAGTTATTCAACAATGAATTCATGGTTGTTGACTGATGGGATAAATTCTAGATAAAATTTAGATCATATCTTACTAAATATTGATGTATCTTTATCTGAAAAACATTCTAGGGATGTTCCTAAGGTATCATTTCCTAATTTTATACTAGGTCCACAGATACATTAATCTCAAAAACCACATGTCCTGTTAATTTGACATCCTAAACACAAAAGTGACATTTCATCAATATGTCCAACATTTTTTGTTTTTATATCATATATATGACTCTATCAAGGGAACCATAATGGATATTTTTGATCGATATGTAAATGATGATTTTTTTAATGAACACAATGAAAAAGTGTTAGAAAATGGGTGAAAATATTATTCATAATATCCGAAAACACTACCAGCACATTCATCAATCCCAAATGAATCAAAAATTAATCATATAGATCACATATACTCTAAAACACTATGTTTATTTCATTCAACCTCTGTAACCCAGAACCGGTAAAAGCCCAATCATAGATCAATCTAGGAGAACCATTGATCTCCCAAAAAGAGATCAAATATATAACTTATCCTAGAAAAATGATTTCTATTTTAATCATCACCTGATTAATCTTCTATTAATATATGTAGAGTCAAGGATTATGACACTCTATCTTGTAGGAAAAAATAGTTTCACCCCAAAGTCAAGTACATAGCCTTATAAATCTCTTCTGTTCCATGTCCTCAAGATGAAACTTGAAATCCTTCATCTCAGTTGGGTCCACATGATATAGGGTATTGAAATGGGTTTCGTACCCAGCACTATATCTACCTCAAACTCAAATCCTCTTTTAGGGGGGATGTTATGTAATGATAAATATAAAGGTATCTTGATAGAGATCCATAAAATGAAGAAATGTCTACGGGATAACAATATTCTTATAGAAATATCCAAGACTACAATCTACTCCTCAATCACCCTATAGTGGAACATATAAGGACCCACTATACCTTTTATGAGATCTCACTCACCAATAATCTTGAATTTATTCCATTTTGAATTGTAAAAATATACCTTTCTTTAATATATATAATTGAGATCCTGGAAAATAGTCATCCAATCCATGCCAAAGAACCACATCAATGCTCTTCATCTCAAAAACCATGAGTTCTCACAAGTGTCTATAACATGAAATGACTGTACAAAACTATGTTCATCACTGATGATAGTCTACATTCATACCCAATAGAGTATCAAGGAAATATACCATAGAAGTTAACATTATTATCAAGTCTAGTCCAAAAATATTATGTGAATATGTAATGGAATTGGAAGAAACATTGTTAAAAAAAGAAGTAGACAATATTGAAGTGGTCAATAAAAAAGATCTAATACTATATTTTCCCTCAATATTATCTATTCGAGTCTGATCCACTGTATATACATGGCCTCCCTCAACTCCACATAACTTTTCTTGAGTCATTGATGTCTAGGAAGTCTGTATACTCTATAAAGGCCATACACTCCTAGCTTTACATAATATCTCAATAGTCCTTTGAGAATCCATCTAGAATAAACATAGATGATGACCACCCATTCTACACGGGTGGAACTCCACAGATAGTTTTCTATAAGAATTGTAATAATTTTTATATTCACCTATAATTGATGCACATTCTATAATCATATCCCTTATAGGGAACTGAGATGTCATACTCTAACTAGTATTTCTACTACCACGTGGCTCCTTTTCGACCATAATTTTCTTACAACTAAAAAAGGATCCCATAATAGTGAGGGTAAGATCAATCACTTGATCTATATAGACCTGAAGTGATCATTTTACATTATCCTCCTCTATCCCCTTCTAAATATAAAATGACATATGAAACAACTCCATGTACATATTCATGTCCAAGCACATGACCAGAAATCTGTGCTATAGGAATAGGATGGTACAAAACATATAATGATTTTTGCCTAATTCTCATCCAAAAAAGGAGAAAAATTAAGTAACTATGTGAATATATTATAATACCCAAAAAAAATAGATATGACCATAGTAAAATTACATTAAATCAAGTTCATTGTACAGATTCATCCTATTTGGAAAATATTTATTGAGAATGAAGTCCTTTAAAGTCGCCCAATTAAGAAACACTCATCTTCCAGCTTGATTATTGGCAGTCCACCACCTCCTGGAAAGTCCACAGAACATTAATGTCCCGATATACACTCTCCCATTTTCAGATTCTTGAACCAAATTAAAAATTCTATCAATAATATCTTTTAGTCCTCTAAATCCTACATGCAAATGGAACCCTGGAAGGTCAGGCTTGATGGACATAGAAGCACCAAGCATGATCAATCAATGTATTCAGGATATTTTCCCCCTAAAAGGAAAAAATGGAATATTATTAGATGAACTAGAATAATAGACTAAAATACTAATTCAAGTACTATAGCTTGTTGGGGAATATCCTTCTGCACAACTTGTGGTGGAACATGTGCTTCTTCACTAATAGGGTAATCCTTGGCAACCACGACTGGCGGTCCCATCAATGTGTCCACATAGTCATTTGGTAAATTCTAAAAGAATGTTCAAAAAATATGAATCCAATAGTACATGATATATCTGAATCGGTCTAAGGTTTGAGACAGATTATACCTCTTAAGGTTTCCCAGAATTCAAGGTATATCCCTCATAGCACTAACTAATGTCTATATCTCTACATTTTAGTCACTGATAAATATATATTCAAAAATAGGTATTTCACTCAATGAAATAATATCAGTCTATACTGAATAAATAACATATTCAAGTCATAAAAATAAAGAACTAGTATTCAACACATAACATATATATATATATATATATATATATATAATTTCTTCCTATGTTCCTAGTCATTCGGTATGAACACACTCAAATCCCATAAAACCATAAAAACAATCCAATAAATTGTTAATGGTTGGTATTTTACACATGTGAGGGCCAGGAAAATTTAAACACCCCATACTCAAGTACCACACAGCCTATCTTCTTTCTACCATATCTGAGGTTGGCCAAAATTAAATTAAAATAAAACATTTCTTTAATACCATTTTTTAACACCCCAATCTGGACCACTTGGTCTAAGATAATGATCCACCAGACCTAATGTGTGCCTCCCCATTCAAAATAGGATGTATACTACTAGCGTGTGTATGAGTTTGATCAGTTCAAAGGCTATACTATCTTTATGAATAAATAAATACAGAAATAAATAAATCAACAAAATAAAATGAAAAGCAAAATATTGTTGTTACAAAAGGCATACTAGGTATATCACATCATATAGGAATGTAAAGATTTGAATTAGAAATGTGGATGGTCATACCACGTATTAATGATAGATTGAAAATGAATTCAGAAACAATAGTATGATGTATGTATTTTCATTACCTACAACTATAATCCTTTTCCTCCTCAACTCCCCATCATTGGGACTTTTACATTTACCAGATCTTTGGTAATGAAATCTACAAATAAACTATGATATTCATGCAGTGTGTGAGTAATAAACCCTACAAGAAACTACTAATTCTTCCTTAAAATATGTTTACATGATGTATCATACATCATTTCATAACATAATTTAAAATCTAAAATAGAGATACATCCACATGTGTTCTGATCCATCATGTTTTAACCAACACTACATAATGTATGAACCCTCATTTTTTGACATGATATCAGTAAGGATATAAATAATTATTAGTCAGTGATCATATTTTAAGGAAATACTACATGAACTAACCTAACAATGGGCATTATTAAGAATACAAAGCACCCTACCATGATGGTGGTCATTAGACTCAAATAATTTAAATTCATTCCAAGAATGCTTGATGTGATTCGATAACACATCACACATGAATTTAAATCTCACGCATTGTTTAATAATAAATGGATTCTCTACTATATGGTATAGTCTACTCTCTCATATCTAGAATTTTATGTGGTATGGCTCATACCATCAAATGATCCATAGTTATTAACCATTTTCATTTAGTCACGATCCCCCACCAAGAGGTCATCATACCAGAACTAAGCTACCTGATCATCATGATACTTGAATTTAGGTTTGAGAGGATATAGAATACCAAAAAAAATATGCATCATAGAAAGGAAAAATGATTCGTATCAAGAACAGTTACTAAGAGGCTACTAAAAATGATGTAGTCATATAACAAGCATGGGTCTCGAGGTTAACACACACACCCACAAGAAACCCACATCAATCAAGATTATTTAAAATAGTCTTTGAAATCATGACAATATCATATGAAAATACCTATATGTTATGGAATTTAATACCTCATATTTTTTATGAAAACCAAATGTTTCATCAAACGATTGGATCCCAAACTATTTTTTACCCCCATGGATAATTATCTCCCATGTAAAGGATTCATATCTTGGTTTCTACATCATAAAGAAAGAGGTTTAAAAAAAGATACCTAAGGAGATTCCATGTCATGAAAGTTGTTCTATAATCTCATACCACATAGAGTCTTTGAATTGAATGATTTCTGGGCTATGTTAAAGAAGATGGTGTCAATTAACTAGAATATGTTTTGAATCAATAAAATACCATGAATTCATCATTGATTCTATAGATGAACCTTATGTTTTGTTTACAAACATAGATCCACCATCAATTCATCATTGTAGAAGTTATTTTGGATGAGATTAATTAAGAGGAGAGTCTCAATAAGATCAATATATAGAATCTTATCTGGAAACATCCACCATTCATGATGAATATTACTTTAGAAAATGGGGTGTCATTGTCACATAGAATACACCCCAAATCTACCAAGGTATCATCAACAGGTTATATTTTTATCATCAATCTATCATAAAGAATATTTTTATGATGTTTACCCTCAAACACGACCACATTAAAAATTGTTATCAATGGTAGATATTGATCTAATGAACATACATATTAAAATATCTAGATCTATCATCGATATTTGAAGAAAAGAAGTATTGATCATCGATTCCACATAGAAAACATATATCATTTATAGATTCAAGCACATCTATCAAGAATGAAAATTAATAACATTTATATCTAGAGAAAACTAACCATACAAGCATAATTAGATCAATCTAAAGTTAAAGAACCAAGTAGAGATGAAAGGGAGATCTCTAGTGTCAAAATAGAAGGTCTAAAATCTCAAATAAGGCATTTAGGGTCGAAATTTCATATTAAAAATGGTTCAAAAGATTATGGAATTGAAACCCATTGGATTCATTTAATAGACTCTTGTCCTATTCATACTACTTTACTGGTGGGCCTTTCCATTATTCTTGTGTGCTAGAGGAAACCACCATGTCTCTTCTATTACCACCGGCCTACTGATAAGGAATATATGAATATACAGACCGTATGTAATCCCACTATCTTGCCAATGGATACATTACAACCACCCCAAAACCCTACCACTACACAACATCCAATCATCGATTCTTAGAACCCTTGTCACCCAAAATCAACCTCTGAAAAGATATTAATAAAAACAAACCAAGAAGAAAAGAGAATTATATCAACTCAAACATCTAAAAAATAAAATTTAACTATGTATGTTGTAATTATATGTTAAGTAATCAGTAAATAATCATAATATAATTAGACAAAAATGACATTAACCATGAATTTAAAACTCAAACCCTTACACCAAATAAATTTAATGAATAAAAATACACACTCAAACACAACTAGTATAAGGACGATAGTTACAAGGTTTTCTTTTCTAAGACCAAATAAAAGAATCAAACATGCTTCTTACAGAAATTGAATAATATCATACTAAATTACTCTTACATGACATGACTATGTCACAACCACGTCATTATGGATCCCCAAAAATTTTATAGTCATCCTTAGCATCTAATTAAATTTCATGATAATCTATCCCAATAATAATTCATAATTAGAAAGTAAACTAGTCCACAAGATACATACCAAACCAAATATAGAAACACCTTTTGAGGCTTCAATTACCACCAATATAAATAGGCTACATGGGTGCCATGGGTGTGTGATTATTTGTCGTTTGAAATCCTCTATAACAAATTAAATAATATTATAAAATTAGAATTGTATAAAAATTGTTATTTAAATAATATTTTGTAATAAATATTATATATTTTTATAATTATTATATTACCAATATTATAATTACAAAATTAATATTATATGCTTTTATATAATTAGAAATAAATATAATTAATTATGTATGACAATATCTTATATTATAAAAATTGATAATTAAAGTTAGATGTATTTATATAAATAAAATTATATATATTAGTAATATTATATAATTAATAATATTTTTATTAACAATGTTATATAATTAATATTTTTTTGTGTAATTAGTAGTTATTATCCTCTATATAAAATTACATATTTTATATAATACAAATATATAATTAGTACTTATCTATTCACAATTATTATTTTCAAATTTTAATTTTAATTATTTATATGTTATTAATTATATAATATTCATTAGTTATTTTAAATTAATAATTTGAAATTAGTTTTTATATAAATAAAGAAATCAAATTAGTAATTATATATTTATTAATTATATAATATCATGTAGTAATTATATAATTTGTAATTATCAATTTTTATATCAAATTAATATAATATATATTTACTAATATATACATTTACTCAATTTCATACATGTTTTTTATTAATGGGAAACCATTATATATCCCAATTAAAAAACGTATTGATTAAATTTAATACATATTTTTGTCTATCACTGCAACTTTAGAACCAATAAATATACATCTATTATCACAAAAGATAGTGTAGATAAACGTCTTAACCCATATGTATCATGTTGATGACACTTATATTTTAGGTCTTCTTTTATGTGATTTATACTATTGTTCTTCATGTAATACCATTCCATATTCTTCCGTAAGACCCTCTCAATTATAATTCATACATATTAGGTTTTTATATATTTTATTTCAATTTTGTAATGTAAAAATAGAGTGTTTTAGATTTAATGTATATTTTAAATACCATGTGAATGGTGTTTGGGTTTATTGCTTTCGAATGAAAACTTTTTAAAGGATTTTTTAAAGAAAAATTCATGGTTTCATTGGGATGTTTTAAAAATTAACGTGGATTTTTATTTAGTTGAATATTAATATTTGAAGGGGAATTGTTATTAAATAATAATTCCATGTGGTTTTTTATGTATATTCATTAAGATAGATTTTAAATAATCGTAGTTTTTATAATATAATTTTTTTATTTTTAATTAGTTTTAATGAGAGGAAGTGTATTTTAGGTGATTAAGTCTCCATTGTGTTTTCATTTTACATTAAAATTTAGTTTTTTTGCATACTAAATTCAATGAATTTTAAAATAATGTATTATGGTTTATTTTTTTATTTTATTGATCTTGAAGTCTTTTGGTTATTATTAATTTTTTGTTGCTATTATTTCATGGAAGTTTTTTTTTAAAAAAATTAAAAAGTTTTATGATTATTTGTTGTTTTCGGTTAGAAATGTATTCAAAATTATAATTTAGGTTTGAAAAATATGTTATATTCAAAAATATGAATATTTGTGTTTATATTAATGATGTACTCATAATAATACTAAACCAAGTAATTTATATAGAATATCATTGATAAAAAATATATAAATTCTTAATGATCTTAATAAAAGATAAGCATGGCCTAAAAAACCATGACATGTAATAACAAATTTTAAAGTTTCTTTTCTATATATATATTCTTCATTTGAAACATAAATTATAAATGAAATAATTTTTTACTAAAAAAATGTTTCTATATCAAGTCAATGCCAACAAATATTTATCATTTGTAAAGAGAGGAAATATTTACACTTTATATTTTACTCTATAAAAGAATCCATTTTTATGGGTGGGAAACCAGTTTTGAATATAATATTTTAAAGAAATAAATTACCCAAGGTTATTGATTCACAATGAACCACAATAAATGTTCGAGCCATTATTTAAAACCAATTTCATACATAACACTTTAAGATGGTATAAATCATTAGTATTTATAACAATTTATGTTTAGTTTATGAAATAAACCATGTAAATGAAACCCAATAGATTTAAGATCTAAATCATACCTTATTACTACTTCAAAACCAACCATGATCTCATAACCAATTCCACTCATAAGCAATGATAATTATTTTTCATTTACATATAAGTAATAATTGTTTTATTGTAATGAAGTTTCTTTTTAACTCATAACAATGCAAAAAAATTAATTCCAAACAATATTTTAATAATACTATTTGAATTGTATCATTAAAAATTAAACACATTTTTAATAAAAATACTTATGATAAAAAAATAAGAATAAAATAATAATTTCAATTCTTGATCAAATTCTTAAGACATATAAACATTTGTTTTACTTAATCATAAAAATATCAAGGGTCATAGTAAAAACATATGAATGTGGAATTCCCCTATGGATATTAAATAAATATAAATATTTATTACAATTTTAAGCATGAAAATATATAAATGGAAGCGTGTAATTAATTATATAACACCATACCACATGCTATTTTTATGGAAAAATGAACTATAAAATGAGAAAAAATTAATATTATACCTTACATAAGAAACCATGAATACACACATAATCTAAACAAGTTATTCATGGAAAAGAAATAACTTAAAAAATGAAAAAAAATAATATATTAAATGGGTACCATATGGGAATTTCATTTTTTTGTGAAAAATTAATGTCATTAAACAAAATAGGATGAATAAAAACTAAATAATGATAGATTGAAATAATATATAATAGAGTGCTAGTATTGGGTTAATGAGTTCATTATGTTTCAACAAATTCAGGGGAATGAATCCTATTAAATGATTTTTCCATGTTTACATTGCTTTTATTCAATAACAATTTTTCTAAAAAAAGCTCTAAGATCACATGATTTTTCACATGATAGATCATATTTATGAATTTTGGAATAAACACATGGAAACTAAATGTAGCTAGTGGCTATTAAAACTCTACTACTTATGGATCATCAGATATAATTAAAATAGGATGTTCTAATGGTGATCATATTGAGGAAATTTCAAATGAAATAGATGAAAACCTTTAATATTTTTCAAATTTAATTGAAAAGTAAAAGGGTTATAAAAAGATTCCATCATATGATGGTTGTACTAAATATACAACATTAATGTCCATATTGTAACTATGTATTTTGGATGTTTTAAATTCATGAACTCGAACATGATTTATAGAAATACTTTCTATCTTGAATGATATATTACTAGATGATTATAATCCTCCATGATTAATATAAAGTTAAAAATGAATGTTATGTTCAATGGTTATGATCTCTAAGATAATACATGCTTGTACAAATGACTAAATATTATTCAAAAAGGTTATTATGCACATAAAATATTCTCTAAGAGTTATTAATTTTGATAAGATAAATAATAATTATTGATTTTAAAACATTAATGGTGTTACACCCCAACATTTGGAATTATTTTATGTTATTCCTTTATTCTCTTCAGATATTTTGGTGGAGGTTCACGATGATTCACGATTTGATTTTTTTAGGTTTTTTTCAAAGATGGTGTTTTCTTCTTGGAAAATACTGGTGCATGGAATGTGTATGGTTAAGGTAACTTTTTCACATCCCATGTAATCATGCATCTTATTTTGGGGTCTGGGAGTATGTTTTATGGGTTCCGCACATTTTGGGAAACTATGTGGAAACCATGAAAGTGGTTTTCTCTATTTGGATAGTGGCAACTTCATGGTTTTCATAGGGCTTGGAAAATCATGTAGTAAAACTATGAAAGATACCAAGACTTTAAAAATGTGAAATTAAAATCATCACCTACCCTATTTTAAGAACCATTCATGATTTCCTCCAACTTTCTCATTTTTTACCCTAAAGGGAGCCCCCAATACCTCTTCCTTTGGTTCTCTACCCTCTTTTGATTCTACTCAATTTTTCCAAGGTATGTTTCTTTGGTTTTTTGGTTGATTTTATATTCCCCTCCCTATTATCTCTTGGTTCTTGGTTATTTATTCATTGGTTTATCTCTTGGATAACACATAGTGTTATGAATTTCTAATTTAGGGTGGTTTATTTAATGTTATTGTGTTTGGATCGTCTTTAGGGGGGTATTCATCCTTCTCTGAGAGTTTCTTCTCATCCTCACTCCATTGCAGAAGGTGTTTCTATCTATTTTCCTTTTGATTTATTTTATTTTATTATTGGGTGTTCCTAAAGAATTTATAATTTTTTTCCCTTGATTGTGATGTTATTGTTTGGTATGTTATTGTGTGTTGGCATTAGTGTAATTTTGTAAAAATCGTTTTCAAAAAGATTCATTAAATATACTTATGTGCTTATGCCCTCAACGTGTTTGATAAAATTCTAAGTAGTATTTTTTGATGAAATTTGTTTTTAGGATGTTTCTGGATTTGTTTTTTTTGGATGGCGTGGTTTTATTGTTTTATAATCCTTATGTGTGGATTTTGGTGGTTTTTAGGGTTTGAAACTTATGTATGACTTATTTTGTTTTTGGTAGAACATGTCTTGTTACCTGGAAAATGGTTTTGCATAATTTCATGGATACATGGGTGTTTCATTGGATGTAGGTACATCCATATTTACATGGTGTGAACATATGGATATTCCAAAAAATGATGATGGCCTTGATTTATTTAAAATATAGGATTTAAAAACCCTCAACATTTCCCCTCCCCCTTTTTCTTAGATTCCATTAATTCTATATGTTTTATAAATGAATAATGGCCTCAATGTCTTTTAAATATGGTTTTAAATGTGATGTTTGAGATTGAGGACAATTTGGTACATTGGAAAATATTTTTTGTTTCTCCGTGATATATTCGCCCATTTATTCATCTTTATTTATATTGTGTGTTTTCACTTTGGTATGACGTGGTGTTTGAGATGGAATCAGATCTAAAATATTTGGTTTTACATTCATTTTAAACAGTAAATTTGTGATTTATTTAATTTTTGAAATATTTAGGAAACATTTTAATAAGGTTTTAGAATATATGATGTTGAAGAACCATTTAAATGTTTATATTGTTTTGAGAATGAATTATTATTCTAAAAGTATAAATTCCTGGTTGACATCTTAGTATGTTTTGGGAAATGGGTAGAAAGGTAATGAAATTTAACAACATGGTTGACACTTGGGAAAGTATTATTCTAATATGGGAATTCTTATAGAATATTTCACTATATTCTATTATCGTGTAGGTGGTGTCGGTGTTTGGGGTAGGAAAGTGTGGTAGCGGAAGGTATGCTGAGTCACGTATGCGAGGGTCTCCTCCATTTAATTTGTACTATTACCATGGGTTTCCTTGGATTCTATTTGAGGGTTGAGTGACAGTTTCTTATTGGCCCCAAATAGAAAGGTTGGTAAAACATGGATGTTTTAGAGGCCATGTGGGTTGTTCAACTAATGAGGATGCTTTAGAGTAGCATGTGGGTTATTGACTATGGACTGGCACTATACGTCAGTAGGTGAGTCTGATCTTAGTATGTTGAGGGATCACTCTATGGATGTTTAATAAATTCCCATGGTTATTATCTATATGTAATTTTTTATTTTTATTTTTGTTTCACTTGGTTTCCTAATTAGTATCAATTTATTTTAATTTCAAATAAACCTTATTTCACATTCTCTTAGTCCTTGTGAGGAATTTGGTTTCTAAAATCTATTTTTTTTTCAAAATGGGAATATGGCATGTGTTATTTTGAGAAAAGGGAAACATGAGGTTGTTTATAAAAATTATAATACACATTTCATTATATTTATTTCAATCAAATGTTTCTGTAATATTTTAGGAAGGAAAATGTATTTATTCTATGGTGGTTTCTTACTATGTGGTTAAATATCACACCCTTCTTACACCATTCATTATTGGTAGACCCATGATGTTTTGCAGGTTCAGGTTTCTGGTTTGAGTTTTCTTTAGAGAAGGTTGGTCTTTGTGTTTGTGGAGAAAGAGATGTCACATTGAGATTATGCAGGCATGGTTTTATTTTAGTTTTATCTTCATTTTTTATTATGTTCGTCAGTTATAAAATTTGGATGACATTGTATATTTATTTATGTTTAGTTGTTGGATTCTCTGTGTGTGTAGTTTTAGTATTTTGATCAAATTTTATTATTGTGATAAATCATTCCCATTGATTATTTAGATGCTTGACACTATTTTTTATCCTGTTGATATCAGGAACTCTATTCAAGAATTGTCTCTAACTAGGATAGTTGTTGGGTCAGATAAAATCTGTTCTTGGTTCATGACAAAATTGTATCAGATATGGCCCCTTCTTATTCAGGGTCCCTAGTATATTAGATATTAGGACTGTCAGGGATCAGGAGGTAGTTACGGGAGGGAATTCATGAACCCTTTCTCATCCTCAGCATCGATTTTCCATGGGTAGTATAGGATTTGGGTATTCTATTTTATTTTGGATTAAGGAACGACAACAGAAGTGATTATGTATCATGTTGTGACCATATATAGAGTATTAATCCATGTGGAGTCAACGTGCATGGTTCAAGGTTCTCTTAGTGTTTAGTTCATACTTGGTTTATGTTCCACAAACCATGTATCTATGTTATGAATGACCGATAGTTTCTCATTCTGGTAGTTTGGTCTGAGTTGTGTTTAATTTCAGTTTTTTATTGAGTATGTGATATTTTATAAGTGAAACAGTTTTTGTAATGGAAATGATTTCATACATTTTATTTTAGATTGTAAGGAATGGGTTTTAAAGAAAATATCATTGCATTATTAATTTGGTGAATTATTATTTTTTTATGGTGAAATGAAAGTGATTCCCTAGATATTCCTTATGAACATCCACATATTTTTGGGTATGAATGTGATGTAAATATTGGCATGTGAGTATAGAATAAGTGGAAGTGGATGGAAACTTATGTGTCAATTCATTTTAATTATTGGGTTATTATTTTAACTTAAATGTTTGTCTTGGTTTTTTAGAGTTGGTTTTTGAAATGGAAAATGGTGTCAAAAATTATTTTGTCTTTTAATTTGATCTTGAGATTTGGAATGTGGCCTTGATAGATAGTTGTTTTGAAATTTTAATGGTAGTGGTGGTTTTTTGAATATAGTATTTTGGTTCTTCTTAAATGTTATTGTCTTATGAGCCTATTTTTTATCTTGATATTCCATTATTATATATGTTTTGAGTTGATGTTTAATTTTGTTAGATGTTTTTACTCTGAATAAAAAATACCACCTAAAAGTACCACAATGGTTTCAGTGGCATTTACCTAGTTTATGGTTCTTCTCAGTTGTTTATTGTATATCATAGTGACTACGATTCGATAGAGGAAGTTGTATATATTGAGGAAGTTAAGTTCATATTCATATTGTTGGGAACTCTTGATACTTTGAGAGTACAAGCTATTATGGGTTTGTTTGAGGGTCCATCATTGGATTATAGGAATATATTTTTCCCATCATCAATGCATGTTGGGATGATTTAGAAAGTGTTCAAGTATTTTTTTAATGGATTTTACCATAGGATGTGGAGATGAAGAAAGTGGAAGAGATCATGAGTGTTCAGAAAGGTTAGAAGATTGTGAAGGATTTTTTTGAACATTTTAAATATTTGTTTTCGTTCGCTTCAAATACAGTGTTACAAAATCTAATGAAATATTCCTTTTTACATTTTTATTTTTCACCCAGATATCAAGGAGTGGGAACTCTCCTTCAAGGATGTTCATTTCTAGAAGTTGGTGGATGAAGGCTTCTTAGGTCATCTGGTTTCCAAAGCTCATACAAATAGATATATGGTATCTCTTTATACTCATGAAGGTTCTCCATCAAGTGAGAGGTGTGTTCTAGAGGAACTTGTTTTGAAAACCCTCTTTCATTTGTTTTATATCCTAGTTCATCAGACTGCCAGATTTTGTGAAACTTGTATGACCATTTTGAGCATTTGATGTCATTATGCGATAATACAGCCCAAGATTTTCAACATAATATCTATTTTGGTAATTTTAGGCAGTATTGTAGGAAGTGTTTCATAAAGAATAATACTGAATTAGATGATATTATTACTTAATTTTGAAACAGTGTAGGATTCCATCATCATGAATCTAGCCATAGTCCTCTAAGTGAAGCTCATTCATAGATAGGAATCATCAAAGGTGCATGAGGAAACCATGGCCCCATTTGTTTTCCTAGTTTCGTGGTGGAGAAATATGAAGTTTCCTTGATTTAGTTTTGTTGATTTTATATGCTCATCACTTCATTACAATGTTTTTATGGACATGTTAAATTACAATATGAGCAGTATTATTTATATGAATATGTGTCTCCAATTTATTGTTGATTCTAGGGTGTTCTTAGCCCTTGTGTGGGTCAGTTCTCGTATTAATTTTTTCTAGTTTAGAAATGTTGAATCATACAGTGTTATTGAACTATGGTTTTGGTTCGTTGTTTGGTTCGGGTTCCTATCATGGGTTTCCCCATATATTGGGGGTTCAGTTGATGTAGAAAATTTACAATTATGCTATATTTTTTATTGAAAATGAGGAGATGTTTGGATATATTGTGTTAGGAGTTCTAGAGCTCCCCCCCCCCTCATAGAAGCAGTGTCGTTGATTGTTCCCATTTTGAGCCAATCTGATGATGTGTCATTTTGTTAGTCAGCTTCTTGTGAAGCGTTAAATGCATTCATGTTCCCCCAGTTTTCTTCATTATTTTTTAATCTTTAGTATTGGTCAGGCATATCATATGAATTAATGACCACCATTAGGTTCATGGTTTTGTTTCCCTTATTCGATTTTGAGACCAGTATTGGTTTATCTTTTGGTTGGGTGTCTTTTTGGGGGCAGAGAGTTTATGTGGTGGGGTGAATTTCCACATCCGGAACTTTTTAATTATTTTAGTTTATAATTTTCATGGATTTTCATATTCTGGTTCACATTTGGGCTGAGTCCTGGTTTGAATTTATTTATGTTTTGGTTGAACAATATATTTGTTTGGGATTGGCAGCTGTGGGTGCACACCTTGCGTGCAGTTATGGTAAATTGTGATCACTCGCCCAGGTAACTGTGTAGCTGTTTGGGGGTCCATGTGTAAGGCGCATAAATTGTACATTTTTTGGGAACCCTTGGATCTACCATGCGAGAGGTTTTGTCTATTTGGATAGTAGTGCTCACATGTTTTACGCACTATTTGGAAAACTGTGCAACCAAACCATGTGAGTTGTCTAGATTTATAAAATCAATAAATTCCAATCTTTCTATCCCCTTTGTTTAGACCCTGTTGTTATTTCATACAAATTTCCTGTTTTTTCTCATGAAGGGAGCCTCCAATCCCTCTACCTTTGGTTCTCCTCCCACCTTTTATGCTGCTATATGTTTCTATGGTATGATTCGTTAACTTTTAGGATGACTCCATGTTACACTCTATCTTCTCTCTTGATTGTTGGGTTTTCTTGCTGTTTTTATCTATTCTCCAATACCAAGGGTTAGGGATAACTGATTTTCGCAAAAATATTTGAGGTTAGGGTTTGTTGATCATATTTTTCAGTTTATTCTTACTTCTGAATGAGTTTTATCACAACTTCACTCCTTTGAGGTAGGTGTTTCTTTTTTTATTTCTAATATATTCCATTTGATTCATGGGTGTTCCCATATAATTTTAAAATTTATTTTTCATTGTTTTGATGTGATGTTTTCATTTTTTTTTGTTTTTTTGTGAGTGGTATTTGGTAAAAATGGTTCTAAATGAGATTCTTTAAATATTATTATGTGTATATGCACTAAACATGTTTGATAAAATTATAAGTATCATTTTTATATGAAATTCAGAATTTTTATCTTGTGTTTTTCTTTGTTATGATTTGATGGGGTGCATGTATGTATATTCAAATAAATGATCATGACCTTATTTAACATAAATTCACAGTTTTCAGAACACCTAGCATTTTATTATCTCCTTTATTCTAAAATTCTTTTGAGACTATATGTTTTCTATGTTGATAGTGGTCTCAAAGTGGATTTAATATAGTTTTAAATATAATGTAGAAAATTAAAACATGTTTTGTATCTTGGAAAATATGGTTGGTTTCTAAATGATATAAAATCCCTTTTTGGAATCATTCTGTATGTTTTGTGTTTTTACTTTGGATTGAAGTGGTGTTTGATATAGAATCATATTTGAAATATAAGGGCTTCTTTGGAATTTTGAACATGAAATTTTTGTTTTTTGTTATTTTAGAAATGGGAAGGAAACATCTTTGTATTGTATTATAATTGTTAATATGGAATTCTCAGTTGTCACTCTATAATTTTTTTGTAGATGAATTTTTGTTTTAATGGTATAAATAAGGGGTTCACATCATAGAATGTATTGAAAATGGTTTCAAAGATTGTGTAATGTGATGGCTCAATTGGTACTTGCGAAAGGATTATTGAGATATGGGAACCCCTATGGAGGATTTCTTGATAGTGGGTTATCTCATAAGTGGTATTGGTGTTTGGGGTAGGCAGATGCAGTTGTGAAAGGTATGGTGATTCACACATAAGAGGGACTCCTCATTTCACAATATACTATTACCAAGGGTTTCTTTGGATCCTTTTAAAGAGTTGAGTGATCATTTCTTATCGACAGAGAAAAGATGGGTTAGAACCTCTTGGATTTTTTAACGTCCATGTTGGTTGTTCCACTGGCGAGGCTTGTTTAGATCATTATGTTGGTTATTGATTATGGAACTACAACATCATCCGATAAGAGAGTCTGATTTGAGTGTGTCCAAGGATCCCTCTAGAGATTTTTAGAAAATTACCATGGTTACTATCTGTATTTAATTTTTAATTATTGTATTACACATTGTTTACTTCTTGGTATCACTTTATTTTACATTCAACAAAGCCTTCTATCATATTTTTTGGGTCCATATGAGGTATTTGGTTTCAAAAATGGTAAAATGTTTTAAAAAATTAGAATGTGGTGTGTTTTTTAAAGGAATATATTGTGTTGTTTATTAAAAATTATAAAATCCCATTTATATATATTTATTTCAATCATCTTTCTGCAGACTACTCTGTGAAATGAAGTTTATGAATTTTAGAGTGGTTTACTATTGAAAAAGTGAAATATTTGTTTGTTTATCATACATAAATTTTATTAGTTTGATTTTTTGAATTTTTAGAAAAACATGTATTTTTCAAGGAATTGTGAAATTTACTTATTTTTATTGAAAACTGTATTTATGTTTCAAGGAATTATAAAATATTTTTTAAAAGAATTTTATAAAATTAAAAATAATTCATCAATATAATTTATATTCTTTTTAATTTCATGGGAATCAATTTTATGAATTTAATTTAGAATAAGATATTTTTTAAATATGAAAAAAATAATTTTTCTTGAAAGCATTTTTTGTTTATTCCGATTGGATATTATGTTATTTTCATCCTATTATTGAAATAAAATATTCAAAAATTAATTTATATTTTTAATAAAGAGATTACAATTTGGTAAATATGACTTTTATATTTGGTCATTATGAATAATAATCATAGAAATAATAGTCCCCATGGTAAGGGTAAATTGGGTAACTAAGGATAAAAATAATGTGATAAGGCATCAAAAATATTCTGAATGTTTTCCTTAATTTCATTATATTAGTTATTTTCTTATATATAAATATAATATTCAAAAATAAGGCCATTTCTTTCAATTTGGATATGATTTTGACCATTATAATTTTTAATTGAGAGATAAATGAAAAAATGTCACATTTAGTTTTATATTATCTATAAAATTTTAGGATAATGATAAATACATATTATGTTTAGTTACTAGTAATAAATATAAATATAATTTATTTTTTATCATTTTAATTTATTTCTTATTTTATGTAATTAAGTTACTTCCTTAATTGTTTGTGCAACACCAACATGCCGTTTTTAAATTATTTTGAAAAATTAATTATTCTAAATATAAAAAAACAAATAATATTTCATAAATTTATTTTTTTCGTGACTTTTTTTTAGAAAAAAAATGAAATTTTAGTGATTTTATTATAAAATTATATTATAATTTCATCTTTTTCTTGATGTATTAAAAGTAAAATAAAATGAAATGTGTCAAAATGACGTTAATGATATTTTTAAAGAAATAATATTTTATAAAATAATTTAAAAATAAATTGAAATATTATATTTCGAAAAAATAATTATATGTGGTTTAACACATCATACATAGTGGATTTATTTGCCTTTTATCATTTTATTGTATGTTATTGACCCTTAATATGGAAAAATATTTTATACTTTGGTAATTGTGAAAAGGGTTAAACAAGGTTAATACTAAATGATAAGGGTGAAAATATATTGTAAACTTGTAGAAATGTCATCAGATGATAGTATTTGGGAAATTACCCATATTAAATTATAAATATATCATTTTTCAAACATTTAGTCATTATAAGTAATTTATATTAATTTAATTCTTTTTGAAATTCCAAAAGTGTCCCCCCCCCAACACTTGTAAAGGGACACATCCTATCCTCATTTACACAGACATAAAAAATATTTTGGTTCATCTGATACGAACCCAAATACCTTATTAAAACTCCTCAACACATCCTAGGGTCATTTTATAGATCCTAAAAACAATATATAAATGATTTAGATATATTTATAAAGAGGTTGTCTGAAGAAGATGTGACATTCTAAATTGATAATTTTCATTTTATTTTTTCTACCACCTCCATAATATATTATTCTACCATCCAAATAAAATAACATCAGTATATAAAATATAAATAGATGCTATAATATTAACATATTAACCTACATTTACCTATTATACAATTAAATGAGAAACAAAATCATCATCCTTATGTTTGATAGACTACCACCTCGCAAACCAACGCAATAGTTTTTTACCAATACCTCTCAAAGATGATTTTAATGGTGGATTTAATATATAAATATTTTTATATATAATTCATAACATATTTATAATTTTCTAAATGTATTATATCTTTTATTATCTTACCTATCTATAAAATAAAAAATATTTATAACGTTCATGCATATGTGTGGACCACCATATCTACAAAGAAAGGTGACTTTTTTCACCATTAAATCGCATGATGGGTATATAAAAGATTATTTGAAAAATTATTTTTGTATAGATAAAATAATTTTTACCTAATTTCCATCCTTATAATTGAAAAATGGAAATCATTACTCACACTTACAAATGACCTATTTTTTCCACTATTATGACACAATTCATTTTTATTAACCATATTCATTGATTGTTTTTAAAAGTATAATTTATGTATTAAAATGATAATTATGTCATGATTATTAATTTTTCTCAAATGAAAGAGTTTCCACTTTTTCCATAGTAAAACTACACAATTTATTTTGGACATATGTGTTGAATAGCATCATAGCATCCAATGTGAACCTAATATTGTAAGTAATTGTATATAACACATAAATACAAAAAATTAAAGGAATAATAAACTTTAATACGTTCCTGAAAGTTTTAATAATTAAAATTATTTTATTATTAAATAAGATGATGAACATACGTGACATGTCAAGCCTCATGTGAAGGATTTTTCCTTAATTTCCATTCATTGAGGCATATTTTAATTTGATGCACCTAATTTATTTTATATGCAACATACACTACCCATTTTAAATGATATATATTGAATAATTTATATATAATGGTATTTATATTCTTTAATTCAAATAATTTCATCCAAAGGGATTTGACTTTTAAGTTACCAAAGTGGTTATGGGTTTCTTAACTAAATATGCATTCATTGCATTAAACTTCTTCTTCGTTGACTATGGTTTTCCATGATTAATATTGAAATGAGATTTTTTTGAAATATGTTGAATTTATAATTTTTTTTGGATTAAATTTTTTTTAAACATAATCTCATCATTAATAAATTCTCATTCTATTGATATTATCTTTGAATGGATTTCATCTCAATTTCCACACCATTGAGACATGTTTTTTAATATAAAACTATATAAATTTATGTGGTGTATATATTTTCCATTTGATTTATTCTACATGATTATATATTTATTCATGATGATTAATGATTCAATTCAAGTTTATATTTTAACCGAAATTTTTAAATGAAAATTGGATCTTATTTCTCTTCTCAGTTGGGTATATTTTTTTTCAATATCCATATTTTTCAAAATTGTTTTACAAAAAACCATTATAAATTACAAAAGTGATTTATAAAATACATTTTAATTTATCCTGGTATTTTTACATGGGATTAATGAAATTTTTATAATGTTTTCTCAAAATGGGCCATTTTAAAATTTAATTAAAAGAAATCAAAAGGAATATTGTTTAACATATATTTCATTAATATAACTTCTGTTAGAATTACCATTTTATATATCTTATCTTATTCAACATATCTTGAATGGTTTTAGAATAAAAAAGGTTAATGAAAAATTATTTTAAAATTTTCATTCCCAATTTTCAAATATTCTTTAAATGAATCAATAATTCTACAAAATATATTTTTCTTATTTTCATCTATCATATATTATTCAATCTCATGGGCATTGACATTTTGTTGACCCATTCACTCTCTAATGATATTTTGATATTAAATTTTCATTAAATATCCTTATTAATGGTATCATGGATTTTATTTTTTCATTAAAAATATACCATTTCTAAATATTTTATTTTCCTTTGAATGTTATTTTATTGACTATAAAATTATTTATAATTAGTATTATATAATAAATATTGAGAATTATTGATTAGGAATGTTATTTATGAATTCATTTTGATCGTAAAAAATATGAGGAATGAATTAGACATGCAGTGATAGGTGTGTCCTTAAATTATATATCCCCACAATTCATTGATAGGTTTCATAAGACAAACCAACTACGTAAAATTAAATGGGTTTCTTGTTTATGTCTAATGATCAATTAAATTATCCTATCACAACTCATTGATGCTATATATATCATGATGCTTAAAATCAGGAAGTATAATATTAATCATTCCCTTCATTATGAATTTAATTATAATTATTCTTGATATTAATACATTTATATATACATGGATAAATTCATGATCATGTTATAGATTAAATGGAATGTGTTTTTAGTTATTTACCTTACCATATTAATTATAACTTATTTATTCGTAATATATTCCATTTAATGTGACCATTACTAAGAATTTCAGATCACCAATTATTTTTTTCCTTTGCCTATTATATGAAAATGGAATAATTAATTGAGTTCAAGGATGATGAAATAAAACATCAACTTTTTTTATTTAATTGTTTTAAAATTTAACGTGAGATTTATGTATTTAACTAGTTTACCAAAACTACTAAAATATTTAATCCTTTGGGATGTGATCTATTTTATATAATAACAATGTGATAAATTATCCACAACCTCTAGACTACAGGAGTTGGAGATGTTATAGTTGGTGTCAGAGAAGGTTTTGTAGAAGCCTTGGGAACTAGATTTAAGAAAACAAATATTATGGAACATAACCCAAAGAACGAATTTGAGGATAAGTATAAGATTCGGATAATATAATAATATTTCAGTAAGATATAGATAATGTGGTTTCCTACTAGGATTATTGTTTTTCATGGAATTATATTTTGAATTTTTCCATTGGAAGGAACCTAGAGGAATGTTAATTCAGTATGTGATGGAATATGTAGTGATTATTACAAAACAAATTGGATGATGATTAGATGAAACATATAGTAATTATTTCTAATCAGCTATCATTATATATAAATGAAAAATTTCCCCTTGAAAGTCTCTCAGTCTCACAAAATAAAAGTGGTATATATTTTATTTAGAGCTTATGTGGTGGAGACCATGGTGGAATTAAATCTCAATTTCCATCATGTGTGATATGTGGAAAGATCCACCCTATAGAATAACAGAAAGGAATGGAAAAATTATTTATTTCTATAATAGAATGTAATAGATCAAATATTTGTAAAAAAAGATGAATAGTTATATAAAGGTAAATAAATTTAATCCAAATATAATATTTATAGTTCAATGTCTAATTTGTGAGGAATATGGAAATTATCCCAGCCAATACCCTAATCCAAGGGTTAACTACTATACCAAAGACGGTTCCATGATACTTTAATCATTAAATTGTAATGATTGAAGTGGTTATATATTGGGATATGATAATTATGATTCATAAGTGGTATATTAAAAAGATTTGGAATTAAAAATAATGATATTTCAAAAGAATTTTCCACGGTAAATATTCTTTAATGATTTAATAAATAAGTTAAAATATACCCATAACCAAGAAAATTTATTTAGTTGTAATTCCATTATTTATATTGATAAAGTAAATGGGGTAGTTTTTATAACCTCTAAATATTTTTTATTGATGAAAAATTTATTCTGGTCAACCATAATGAAGTTTATTGTACTTATAGAAATACAATATGATTTTATTTGAGGATTGAGGATTGTATTACTTTTTTGGGAGAATGTATATTGAATATGAGGCTAATTTAAAATCAATGAATATGTTCATGGCTTTATAAATTTATGTCCATAAGTTAAAAGGCATATATACCCCTTTTATAGTTTCATGTGATTATATTCAATAATGTGTTTTGAAACATTTATTGAATTTTAGGAAGAGTACTCTATTGAGGATTAAATAAAACATTGGGTGAAGATATGATTTCTAGTCTATTGGATAATGAGGTATAAATATTCATGATTGATAAAAAGTGACTTATGATAGGGATATATTATTTTAGATATTTTTGGTCATGCTATGGATTACTGTTTAGGATAGTATCTATATTTTATTCATGATATTATGGTACAGTTAAAGTATAATATTATTATAATTATTAATGATATTTTATCATGATATTTACTTGGGTTATGGTATATATAACCCATATAAATAATTTATATATTATAATTATATTTAATCTAATAAATTAAATCACCTGTGATGTAAGGATATTATTTAATTTTGAGGTTGTTAAGGTAATTTTGGAAGTTGGATCACTTTTTTTGGAATACTATATGTTGACATTTTGGTTCTATAACATAAGAATTATAGTAAAATATATAGTTTATTCATATGCTGGATTAAATATTTTGGATATTATCTTACCTTATTGTATCCATTTTAGTTTTGGATAAAATTTAAAAACGGGAATAATAGCATTTTATCTATTTTTAGTCTATAAATAATCCTCATTTGGAGAAAGGATGAGATTGTATTGAAAATTGATTAAATGATGAAAATATACTTTTCAAATAAGTTTAATTCATTAAGATCATAGTATATATTGTGTAAAAATTTCTCCACTATATAATACAATATCACGAAAGTAAAATTTTATCCTATTAACTTTATTTCTGACAAAATAGTGGTCTTTTAACCCAACACATTTTTATGGTTTTATGGTGGGTAAAATTATCACGACCATGTTCTATATGACACTATATTAATAATTGTGAGTTATTATTCTCTTTAATTTTTAGGTTTCCACATACCAATAAGTTTATCCTATTTAGAATCCTAGTTTTTTTTATTTTTTAACTACCTTCATATTTCTATTTCCCTCTTTTTATGAACAAGTTTTATTAACACTTTTTAAAATATAGGTTTTCCAAAATGAAAATTTAAAATGTATAAAACGCGATTATCAAGACCGAGTTGAAATTTCAAGAAAGAAATTTATTTAAGGGGATATATCTTAACTCCCAGTTATTTTAAGAGAACTATATTTCTAGTCGAATATACAATACACAACACCGAGATTAATCAAAATACTAAATATTATCATATAAATATGATAGTTATAACCAATCCATTAAATTATTTAGTATGAATATGAATAAAAAAATTATGAAATATATATTTATTTCATACTCAATATAAATTTATTGGTCAATAATTATTAAAAAACATTCAATTGTTACTAAATCGATTTTATTCGTCAAAAAAATTATTTTCATCAAAAATGATTTTTTGTATATAATAATAAAATAATTAAAATAAAATATTATAAAATAAAATAATTAAAATAAAATAATTAATAATAATTAATAATTAATATAATTAATAATGATTTTTAGTATATAATTAATAATGATTTTTAGTATACTCAATATGATTTTTATTTCTATGATAAAATAAAATAATTAATATTTTAGTATATTATAAATTTTTTTTGATTAAATTAAAATCAATTTTTTCACCATCAAATGACAAACTATTTTTAGATTAATTTTTGGGAATGTTTTGAAAAGTTCAATCTTTTAATAAATAGTGAAAAATAATGCTTTGTATTTGAAAATGAATTTTTTATCAATAATTGAAAAAGTAACATTTTTTAAAAAAAAAATTAAAAGTAAAATTAATTCATTATTTATTTATTAACTAAAATTAATTTCATTTTAATCTATATTATCATTTAATTTAGTATAAAAATTTTTACTTAAAACTAATGTTTTCTGTAGAACTGTTTTTCATTACCTTTTGGGTTATAATCATAAATATATTTCTTCCAATTATTGAATTTTGAATTTTGAAAATTGGATTAAATATTTGGAATCACAATTAAATTTTTTTTTAAATTGTTTTCATTTTTCTCCGGTTATTATGAATAGTAACCATAGTAAATAATTGTCCCAATGATAAGGGTAAATTAGGCAATTAAATAAACAACTAATTTGATAAGGCATTTAAAATCAACCCAAAAAATTAATTAATTTCATTTTATGTTTAGATTTTATCCATTATCATCCAAAGTTCAAAAATATCACATTTTCTCATTTTTAAATGATTGTGACCATCATAATATTTATGTGAGAGATAAAAAAATACCACTTCTGTTCTTTTAATATCTATAATATTTTATGATTAGGATAACTACAAATTTTTCCCACTTATAATTACTAATTTATTATACAATTTTTTATCATGTTATTTTATTTATAATTATTAATAGTGAAATTATTACCTTAATTGATTTCCCAATAGAGGCACAAAAATTATTAATTAATAGAAAGAAAATTAAGTATATAAATATAACCTAAAACTAAAATAATTTGAAATATTTATTATGTTACTTGAATTTTTATATCACTATAACCGAATAGAGATATTTTATATTATTTAATATGATTTATCACTTTTTATTGATGTATTTATAGTCGAATTAAATAAATATTTTTGAAAATTACATTAATTATATTTTATATCAAATTATATATTAATATATGACATAAAATCCGTGAATAAATTTTATTTAGATAAATGATTGGGATTTGGTTTAAAAAACAAATCTTGTTTAATATGTGGTTCTTTTTTCATTTTATAGAAATTTTATTGACACTTATGGGTAAAAAACGTTCATACTAGAGTATTTTTAAAATTGATTAATGTGGTTTAAAACTTCATGATAAGGTTGAAAATATAATATAACATTATTCTCATTTTATTGGATTATAAGTTTTAAATCCATACTAATTTTAAATTTAAAATGTATCATTTTTTTCATTTGGTAATGAGAAGTAATTTATATCAACTTGATAATTTTTGAAATTCAAAACGTGAAACCTCCCCCACCTATTAAAGGGAAGCTCCCCTCTTATTTTATTCACACTTATAAAATATTTTATGTCATAAAATATCAATCCAAATAAATTACTTAAATATTTACCTATATCCCTGAGTCTTTTTTTATTAGATAACTAAACTATGAAGGATTTAGATAAAATCATAAGGAGGTTCTCTGAAGAAGAGATATCACTCTAAACCAAGTGTTTTTTGTTTTATTTCTCATTACACCTCGTAAATTATTATGGAAAATTTAAAATATAAAAAAAAATTATCATATATTTATTTAGATGTTATTAAGTTAATTTCATAACCAATATCCATCACCTCTTCTATTGAATTGGTAATAAAATATTCATTCATGTGTATGGCGGACTGTCGCCTAGCGAACCGAAGTAATTTTTTTCCATCACCACCTACATCATATTTTTATAATGTGGGGTTGAAAATAAATATTATGTTCATGAAATATTTATCATTATATTAAATGAATATATCATATATTTTCTTACCTCTCTATTCATTAAAAAATGATATTGATTTTTGGGTGTACATGTGGACTACCACCTCCATGAAGCGATGCGACCCCCCAGGTATCAAAATATTGATAAATATAATTTTATTTAATGAAATAATATGATATTGAAAAAACTATAACTTATGAAAGATAAAAAAGAAATTTATTTCTTTCTATCACGGTCGTTGAAAAATGGAAAATGTTACTCTTGTGTATGTATGACCTATAGTCTAAAAGAATATAACATAGTTCCTTTTTTAACAATAATTATTTCTTTGTTTTAAAAGATATTTTTTGGATAAAAATGATAATTATTAATTTTTTATTATTATATATTTGATGGAATAATAATCTCTTTGACCTTATTCAACATACCAAAGTCATTTTGGACATATGAGTTGAATACTGTCAAAATGTCTGACCTGAAGTTAATTGAGCATGTAACTGAATATAAAATGGTAATAAAAAAATATATATATATAATAGACATTTAATGTTTTATTAATAATGTAAAAAATTGAATAATGTTATTATTTCGGAATATAAATAACATACATAGTGAGTCGGACTGGAGGTAAATGGTTGCATTTCAATTTCCCTTCACTGAGGAATATTTTAACATCATGAAAATAATGTATTTTCTATTGTATATATACTAAAACATTTACATTTCCTATCACGAATCATTTTTAATTCATGTTATTTTATGTTTGAATTCAAATCATATTTCCAAGGGTATTGTATTTGAAATTTTCCAAAGTGATAAGGGTTTTATAACTCAACAACCATTCTTTGGGTTATAATTTAACATCATTGAATATGTTGTTCCATGATTATGTTTAAAATTCAATTTGATTGTATTATTTTTTATTTACAATTTTTTTTAATATTTTTATTTGTTACATATAATCTCTTGATTTCCTAATTCTCATTTATTTGATATGATCTCTGTAAGGTATTTTATATTAAATTTTACACCATCAAGATATATTTGGTAATATACACCTGTTTACTTTTATGTTGTGAATATATATTCAATTTGATTTATTTGAAATGAATATATATTTATTCATGATTATTGATGATTCAATTCTAATTAATCTTTCATCAAAATTATTAAATAAAAATATGATAGTACTTCTCTTCCAAATTGGGTATATTTTTCATCCATATCCATATTTTTCGAAATTACCTATTAAAGTACTTTTTATTTACAAAAATTATTTATAAAGGATATTTTATGTTATCATTTACTTTTTACATGGTATGAAAGTAATATTTCTAATTTTCTCATGGATGTTGATATATACATCTTTATTTACCTAAAAAAGGAATATTATTTTTCTTATATAGAATTGATATACCTCCCCACCAACATAATAATTTTATACTCTTTAGCATAATTTATAAGAATGCAATTGTTTTATAAAGAAAAAAAATTAATGAAAAATTATTTTATATGTTTAATTTTCATTTTCATTTATTCATTATAAAAATAAAATTTACTACAAATTATATGTTTTTTCAATGTTCATCTCTCATCTCTGGATCACTCTCATGGAAATTAATTATCTATCGATACATTCACTTTATCATGATCATTATACATTACATTTCCCTTAAATATCTATATTTCATTATATAATGTATATGAGTTTTATTGTAAACAATATATCTTATCTCCATATGGGTTTCCACTTTTAATATTATTTGATTATCTAGGGAATTATTTTTAATATATACCCTTTAATCAATATAGATATTTTTCATAAGATACATTACATATAAATTTAAGCTAAACATTTTACAATTGAGTAATGCATTATGCATTCAATGATTAGTGGTTCCTATAATTATATATCCCCTTAATTCCTCAATAGATCTCCTAAGACAAATCAGTAATCTATAATTTAATGTAAATTTACTATATACCTACCCATATATTAAACATTCTTGACATAAGTTCATGATGGTATAGATATCATGACGTCTAATATAATTACATCTAATTTTAATCAATTACATCCTCCTGAATTATGTTATTATTATCCATAATATTACTCTATTGATATTTTCTATCGATGTATTCATGATCATGTTTTTTATTTAATGGCATGTGTTTTTAGTTATATTCCTATCCATGTTGATTATTCCTTTTTTACTGATAATAGAATATATTGTGTATAACCCTCACTGTGTATTTAATCTCACCCCTTGTTTGTACCCATTCTCTAGGTTGTGATGAAGGAATCTTTATTGATTTCAAGGATTTCAAACATTTAATTTCATAATGTTATATATTTATGATTTCAAATATAATGAGATATTAAAGTATATATCTAGTTTATCATGAAAAATAAACTATCCTGTCATTTGGGATATGATCGATTGTATCCTATAAACAACAACAAAAATTAACCACAGAATATGGTCAACTTGGTTCAAGGTTGTTACATGATTTAAAACATTCATCATTCACTATTCACGAATGGAATTAATCCTTTTCAGTTTAAAAAGATTCACTTGTTGTAAATAGTCAGATGTGTTTATAAATTATAAATGACATTTGTAGCTGTGTTCATCGTTAATGTACCTTATGTTTTTTATATTTATATAAGACCTAAAACATCATGTGAATGTTATTGATGTAAATTGGGATATATTTGTTGAATATCTAAAATTGATGTTCAATTTAGGTTTAATGTAGTTTAATACTCATACAAATAAATAGTTCACAATGAGAACCATGTTTTATAGAATGATAAATGACTTTCCAAAATATGGAAATTTTTTAGGATATAAAATTAATGTAATGTTATAGTGTCCCATTTGGGAAGAATATGCACACATAGTTATGTTGAATCATTAATTAAATATTCAGTCTCTAGGAAATCGTATATTTATCCCAGATGACATAAATACTAATATTAGATGATATCAGCTGATGGGGATTTATAAGATGTTACAACACCTAATACATTAAAAGGTGATGAATAGTTTGTCAAATAACAGAATATTGTAACCATTTTTTATAAATCCTTTTAAATAATATATAAAACAATTTGGAAAAAGTTATCATCATTTTTTAAATTATAGTATTATAAGTTTTATTATAACATACAATTTTTTATTGTCATACAAAATAAAAAAATTGTGATAGTTTTATCAGAACATTACTAAAGTCGCCCAAAAAATATAAAATTTCAGTAATTGTAGTTGGACATGGCTGATATGGGGGTAAGTTAAGAGTTAGAACCAATGAAGGTTTAAATATATATATTTCTTCCACCAATGACTTACACAATTTATATGACAGAGAAATGTTAGTGTTGCAACATATTTAATGGTATTATGTTTTTATAGGAGAATTATTCAAATATAAAGAATGTAATGTCGATGAATTATTTTACTTTAAAGGTCTTAATATCAAATTGATATCTTGTTTTAAATCATTTTTAGTTTATATTTATTTATATTTCATTTTATTTAAAAATTTCTAACACATAGTATCCAAGATTTAATTATATTATAGATCTATATAATGTAATGTTATAGACCAGGACAAGCTACAAACTACAGAAATGTAAATTTTTTTCATATTATTTGAATTAGATATTTTATTCCAAATTTAAACCCTATATAATCATGTAATTTCATTCCTTTATTACATGTCGTCCTTAATGACCAAAATATTTATATTGTCATTAATGACCATAGTATGTATGTGTCATGGGATATCATTTTTCAACTATAGTGGAATGTATTAATTTTTTTAGAAATCCTAATAGTTCCTTACCCCCCTTATATTTATAGAACTATTTTTAATCAATCATTGATGATGGTGAGGTGGTTTGATTAATTATGCAGTTCTATAATTCTATCGAAAGATGATTTTATTGGTTTTATGGATTTTTATGTTTTTGAAACCCCCTGATTTATATTTTCACGTGAGAGGTATTCTGACTACTTCATATTGTAGGTGTTGTGATTCTCCTCAAATCGAGGAAGTACTATAACTTTTTTTGAAGGGGGTGTGCACATTCTCTATAGGCTCATTCTGTTGTGTTTCTCAATATTTCCCTTGATTCATTATCATTCTAAAAACATATATATATTTGGATCATTGGGTGTGAAGAGGGTATATATAATCGTAGAATTGAAATTATGTTTTTTATTTTATATTAAATCATTTAATTTGGTGGTATATATTGATGTTTTGAATGGTGCTAACTCATCCTCAATGGCAATTGTTTGAAGAATGATCATTATGATATACTGGGACATCATTTCCTATTCCCCTATAGAATATCAGCTCCCATTCAATAATCTATTTTTATGGAAATATATGTGTATTCCTCCCCCCCCCCAAGAGTTGTATGTGTCGCTAATGGGTAATATGGATCTCCCCATTTCATGGAATGAAACACAACATAGATAGAAATTTTGGTGTTCATGTGATAGTGGAGAGAACCACGCTAAGATACCAAGAGGGTGATATTATTCTTACTTATTCACGGTACATTATATAATACTCCATGATTTTATGTGTACATTGTTACAAAATATAATATAGTTCTGATGGGGCTTGAAATCTACACAGATATAAGCATTGACCTAGACACTATGGAACTAGACTCCTCCATTGTTGTGTAGTCCATTTTTGTCTCCATAAAATGTTCACTAGACCATCACATATTCTATCTACTGGTATCTCTATATTTTTTGAGTCCATCACACTTTTAGAGATGTAAAAATCATCATAAAACGTTTCTATATTTTGGCCAATTAGGGGATTTACATAAAGTCTTCTTTAGTTTTAGGAACCTCCACCATACTTGTAAAAAATTAATGTTCACATATTCTTTATATTTTCATATTCATTATCCCATGGGGGTTGTTTTACTCTGTTACTTACACTAATTATTTCATTCCCTGTTTGTGTCTCATTATTTCTTTCAAAAAAATTGGACAAGATTTCAATAAAAAGAGATATATGTTCTTCCCACTATAATTATTTTTTATAATGGATAACATTCATAAATATGTATGACCATGTTGTCTTATAAATATCTGATTTATTTACCCCTGTTAAATATTATATAAATATTTTGAAAGGTTATGATTAGAAATAGTCACCATGAAATTGATAAGTGGTGTATTATTGAAGAAGAAACTGAATATTTCACAGACTACCTATTCAATATTGATAGCATTGGCCCCCCAAAATCATAACATAGTGGATTACATGTGAGAATTTAATTTCTAAAGGATGTGTAATCAAAATTACCATTTCAAACTATGCTAAATATGTCTTTTATGTTTTAAATAATGGTATAGAGATTATGTGGTACATTATAACTCAGAATGTACTTATTATTTATTTTAACCCATGAGTGGATGAATGTTAGAAATTTAATACATACAATTAATATTTTATAGGGAATATTTAAGGCAATTATTTAAGTAGTTATTTAAACAAATTCAATTTCAAAAATTACTTATATTTTTAGCTAGAGTGATATGTTTAGATGTATTATCTTATAATGTGTTGGAACAAATAGTTTTGATAGCTGGAAATGGATTGTATTTTATGTCGGATGACAATCCACAATGGGTTGATCAAGGTTTTTGAAAGACAAGTGATTTTATGGTGGATGTGGATTCAGTGTTGAAGGTTTTATTATTTTCCAATTATTTCCAAATTTTTTAGAATCCATGATATGGAAGAATGAACAAGTTTCCTGAAACTGGGATTTCCAAGGATGCGTTATAAAAATATTGCAAAGGCATTGAATACACATATGTTTGGATTTTTGTTAAATATTTTTGTTTCCTGAAATTTTGGTGTCATGAATGTTTAATGATTCATGAAAGAATGTGTTGTGAAATATGGATAGTTGTTTGAAGGGAAACATATAAGTTACAGGACTATGAGATGTTTTATGAATGGAATATTTCATTGAATGTTTCAGGAAGAAAGGGAGTTTTGAAAACACAAATTTAGAGTTTTGATACATGGTGGTTGTGTTACTGAATGTATCATAAAGGGAAGGAAATTGGATTCATTAGGTTGACACTGATCATATGGGAAACAAAAATGTTTCTGAGATGGGTTTATTTTAGTAATTTTTCAATGTCCTTACATAAACACAATTCTTATAAAAATTAAATACTATTTAGGAACATAAGATTCATGAAAATAATGGTTAATAAATAATTGATTCTAAGTCATTTATGTGATATATTTTTAATATTTTTTTTGGGTTTCAGGATGGTATAGAGTTTTTTTTAAGTTTTTAGTTTCACGAAATTTGTGATTTTCATCCAAGTTTGTAGTTTCATTAAAGAATATTGTTTTATGAAACATAAAGGAGGTTTCACGAAATAGAGTGTTTTTTGAAAGATGCTGAGGTGAGCATACATTAAAATGGGGAATGATTTTTGGATTTATTGACGCATCATAACTGGACCTACATGATGAAAAACAACACCTTACCATTTTATGATATAGAAGATATCTTCAAGTCAATATAATGAGAAAGAATTCACTTAAAGGGTTGATAATGGTGGGGTAAACGGAAGTGATCTACGAGAGGATGTTTTTTATCCCTAAAATTAATGTAAAGGTAGTGTTATTAGAATGGTTTGACTTTCGATAAAAAATTGGAATCAATAATATCAAGTAATGCTAAGTGGATTGAGGTATGAACAACACACTATTGCCTTGTGATCCTTGGATTTTTCCCTTTAGTGTTGAAGCAAGTAAAGATAAGATGTTGTGTTTCTATTTGTAATTATGGGTGTTTGATAATTTCATGACTCCATAAAACTGGTTTGGAAACTTCTACCAACATGGGGAAAAGATCCATCTAATTAAAATAAAATGTTGACACCCTGATTCACCCCACCCCTATCATGGAGTTATATGGTATTTAAAGAGGTATCATTGGGTAAAGGTTGTCTGTGTTAACTCTGTATTCTTTGTTTATGGAGATTTCAATGAATATTATAAGAGATCCGATTTTCATGGAAGAAAATTATAGATTACGAATAATAGAATGATATCCCATTTTTGATCTCTTGTGTTGGATGTTCTCTATTATACAGTTCAAGGGATTCATGTTAGTGATACGATTAGACTTTCAATGATTGAAATAGATAGAAAAATGATTGATGCACATTCCAAAGCTCAAAATTATATTACTTTAGGACTATTTGATTAAATATATTTGAATATTATGAGTTTCAATATATCCAATTCCATGTAGGAGAGACTATATAATATATATTAAGGTTATGAAAAAGTGAATGAGGACAAAATTCATGTTTTTTATAATCAGTTCTTTCATATAAAAATGCATCCAAAGAGAGTTCAAGATAGTTTCTTTAACCACATTACAGTATTTTTATTAATCAATTTTATAGATTGGGGAATAAATTAGGAATATTGATATTATAAAGAGAATATTAAGATGGTTGGTGGATCTATACAATCCAAAAGTGTCAACCCTTGAAAAAATGGATATTCCAATTATATCTCTTGATGATCTGCCAGGAATTCTGGTGGATTATAAAATAAGCGTCAAACAAAAAGATACCATAATTTGATTAAGGAAGTGGAAATAAAATCCATTTAAAAACATAACATTTACAAACTTATTAATGACTTGTATTATGTGGATGTTGGCCTCATTTCGATTATTACTATAGAATTACAGAGATGAAAATGGATATTTGATGGAATACTTCCTTTGGCAGGTTTTCAATCTGATAAAGTAGGGAATATTGATGGTTGATGCTCAAGGATATTTTATAATATAGATAGTGAAGAAGAAATCATGAAGATGCCTTAAATGTGGTTCCCTTAAAAGAGAGACTTAAAATTAGAAAATAAATTGTACAAGAAGAGTTAATTTTCAATAAATAATAAGATGATAACGACTTTTGGAGGATTTATAACTATAGTTTTAATCTGATATTGAATATTACATTATTGTTATAGTTTAAATGTTAGAACCTATAAAGTAAAAAGACAATAATTTAAATGTTTTTTATCTCAATTTGGAACATGGTTTTTCTCTTAATGAGGTTGAAATTTAAACAATGAAAAATAGAAATATTGGAGATTATTTAAGATATTCATTAGAGTATATGGATCAACATGAGGTGGAGATTGATCAACTACAAGGTAAGTTAGAAGAAAATTTAACAACTCTAGAAAGCTGAGAAGAGGTTTTGAGTTTAAAAAGTGTATTTAAGAGTAGGAATTCATTATCAATAACCTTATATCAATATTGGAGGCATGTAATAAGATAATTGAGGGAATTGATGAAGAATTTAGTTATTTATGGAGTGAACTATAAAAATAATCAAAATCAATGGAAAGGTAGAAAAAAATTATAGGTTGGAATGATTTCAAATTAACATCATTCAGATTGAGTTGAACATGTTTCTAAAATAGTATTGAAATATTTGAATGATCATATATCTATATTTAGGTGTAGAAATAAAATTTGTTGGGATACAGAAATATAAATGGATGTAAACCAAATCATAGATATCATTAAGGCACTCGATGAAGGTTTCAGGTGCAGCGGAACACAGTTGGGCCTGCACCCAACTTTTATTTTTACCATAAAAATGATAATTTTTGGATCAAAATGATGATAAACACTACTCTCAACTGAAAAGAGTCAATTATTTTGATAAAGAAGGATGTGGCCCAAAACCATTAAAGAGGATCTTGAACATAATGTTTATAATTAATTTAAATAATTTAATAATGAAAATAAAACCTGGATCTTTGGTATTTTTTTAGTTGATGATGTTGATTGTCTGTAATGACCATTGAAGATTATCTCATTTTTATTTTAAGTATCCAAACTAGAATCCCTCAAGCGGTGATCCACATGTGCTCTGATGGCCTTCGATCGATATCTCTTATTCTTCGGTTGCTAGCGCGGCGAAGCGATTGTGTTGTGTCGGTCGTTCTTGACCACTTGTTCTTCGGCCTTGAAGAATATCTCTCATTTTTTAGAGGGGTGGGAAAAATATTAGGGAGGGAAATTCTATTAATTCACCAGGTGTACAGTTTGGTACATGGAACAATAGATGTATGTTTCTATTTATTGTCCTGGGTGTTCAGTTATAGTATTTAATTAAATAACATCAATTAAATACATTCATAACATTATTGAAAACCCATACTATTAATAATAATACCAGGTAATTATTTATGGTGCACCAACTGGTGCAAAATTTCTTTATAAATTAATTTATACATCATAAAATAATAACAGTGGTATATTAATTTGTGCCAACTAGTTAAATAATAATTTATCATCCTGCAAATAATTATTTTACTACCACACCGGCCTGGGTCCATTTGAACTCCACTATAATTTATTAAACACCTGAATAAATAAAAAAATAATTTATTCTCTTAAATAAATATTTTATTTAAAAACTTGTATATAAATATTTATTAAATTTTCAATAAAATTAGTAAATATATTTTACCCATAATCTGGTGAATAAATATTCATTTAATTTATGCAATCATTTTAACAAGAATAAAATTATTCCAATTTCTTTAGAATAATATCTATTAATTGTATTCAATAATAATTTAACAGAGAACACAAAAAAAAACATTGGGTGTGACTCTCACAGATTCTTTCTCGTTGGCATTAAATTCCATGATTATTGTCTAGAAATGAGTCAAGGAACCCAAGATAAGAAATTAATGTCGGTACAATGACATCCACATAATAACTCTCATTTTATAATATTACCTCATTGTTGCAATATCTCATCAAGCAGGTTTCATGATAGTGTAATAAACTTTTATGCTCGATACGTCGTTCTTTGACTACCTAAAAAAACCTTTCATTACACCATGGCAATGAAATTTCATGAGATAGTTCTACTTCAATCAAAGGTCAGTTATATCAACTTCCATAAATGGTATGGGTAAATCCTTCCTCGAATTATGCATTTATAACATGCCACTCATGACACACCCAACATACCCTACTTCCCACCAACTGTCTTTATGATGGTTTTCGTCAGTAAATCAAAGTGTGCAATTCATGACATGTATTATTGATAGTCATAATGTCTAAGGATTATTACACATGTTCTCAAAGAGAAATGTCCAATGATAGGAAAAAATGTGGAATTCCTACTCGTGGGTCTATTATCATAATATTTTATCTTGGAGATTACCAAGTACAAACTTCATGTTCAGAAGTCTAATCTTCTTACGAGTACTTACATATAACGGTATGCATGTTCTGTTTCCCATAATAGTATGGAATCCAATAGTATAACTATATTTATGAATATTTCTATATCATTTCAAGGTTCTCTTCATTGCAGGGAACTACCCTGACCTTATCAATGAAACAAAATTTCTAGGACATTATTACATCATAGTCATGAAAAACAATGAACAATATGAAATAAGATTTTTGTAATTTAAATAAATTATATTTCCATATAATCAAATTACAACAAGTTGGTTTTAGGAAACCAACTATTACAATCTCCCACTTGGACTAGAGCAAACTACCTACGCCTTTAGTACACTAGACCTCACATAGTGATCATGTTTCTACTGGGTCAAGGCTTTAGTCAAGGGGTCCACCATGTTGTCTTCTGTAGAAATACATCTAATCAAATTACAACCTGTTTGTTTTCATTATTCAACAAATGGATTTTTGTAACCTGTAAATCTTATTAGCATTATTTCTAGTATCAAACCATTCAAGTTGGGGCATGTAGAAATATTATTAAAGATTCCCATTAAGGAAGGCTATTTTGACATCAATTTTCTAAATCTCATTGTCATGGTAAGTCATAATGGAAAGTATAATTCTTATGGATTTAAACATTTCAATTGTTGAAGAGGTTTCTCGTAGTCAATTCCTTGATGTTGTTGAAACCATTTTTCAACCAGTCGTGCCTTAGAGGTACTGACTTGTCCTTCCAGGTCTAGTTTTATTTTGAATACCCATTTTCAACGAATAGTCTTTACATCAACTAGAGGATCTACCATAATTCATACTTGATTTTGGTACATGGAATCCATTTTAGAATTCATGGGGTTTTTCCACTTGGCAACGTATGTTCCCCTTACTCATTGATTGTAGCTTAGAATATCATTATTATAAACTAATAATGAGTCACCATCCTTAATAACTAGAAAACTGTATCCTTCTAGTTCTTTAACCTCTCTTTTACTCATACGTAGTACTTGTGTCTCTAGAACATATTATTCTTCCTTGGGGATTTGTGGAATCTATTCCAGTACCACCTCTTGTGTACATTGAGCTTAGACTTCATCAAAGTCTATGTCTCTCCCACTATCCCATTTAGAGATGTGCTCCCTATCAAGGAATATGGAATTGTGTTCTACTATAACAATTTTTTGAGGGTTTTTATAGGTAATGTCCCATTTTTTCCTTGAGGTATCATATAAAGGTACACTTTGTACCTCGGGAAGCCAGTTTGTTACCTAAAGAAGCCTTAACAAATTATTCGCTACAACACATAGGTAAATTATATAACATAGCTTTTGTTCAACTCTATAAATCATATATAATACCTTTTATTAATTTAGTTGGTGCTTGTTTTTGTATGTGTACCTCTGTTTGTAACACATACCCCCAAAAGGATAGTAGAACATATACATTACTCTTCATTGATCACACCATGTCCAAAAATATGTGGTTATATCTTTCTCTTACACCATTGCATTGAGGTGTGTAATGATGAGTGAGTAGGGATAGGATCCAAAAATCCTGTAAATGATAAATGATGTCCTGATTAAGATATTCCCCATCTCGTTCTAAGTGTAGTTTCTTAATATTCTTACCATGATGGTTCTCAACTTGATTCTAGTATTCCATTAACTTATCAAAGGAATCAAACTTCAACATCATTATGTAGATATATCCATATCTTCTCAAATCATGAGTAAAAGTTATGAAGTATGAGTACCCACCCCTTAAATCAACTGGAAATGGTCCACATAGATCAGTATGAACCAATTGAAGAATCTATTTAGCCCTTTCACCTTTTCCACTAAATAGGGTTTTGGTCATTCTTACTTGGAAACATACATGACATACGCCAAGTCTTTTTAGTCCTAAAGAATTTAAATATCCATCTTGATGTAGCTTTGTGAAGTAATTGTCATTTATATGACATAGCTGGTGATTCCAAATTTGGGTGTGGTACGAGTCATGTAAAGTATCATTGTTATCTATTCCCATTACTTGGTTTGTGTAATCTAACACATAAAGAACATTGTATAAATGTTCCTTTCCAAAACAAATGTTATATTTATAAAAGAAGCAACCTTCATTTAAAAACATGAAAAAAAATCCATCTGTATCTAGTCTGGATATAGAAATTATGTTTTTGGTTAAAGAAGGCCCATTTGAACAGCCCTTTGACACCAAGATCATACCAGTTAGAAACATGAGGATGTGGTCCCTGATAGCTATAGTATAAATTCTAGCTCTATTGCCTGCTCTTAGATCTACCTCCCCTCATTCAATCTTCCTAAATCAACATGGTTCCTATATTATGATACATATGTGAGCACTAAAAGCTATATCTAATACCCAATTTGTAGAAACAGATAGATTTCATTCGATAACAAAAGAACCAGAAGCATCCCCTTGCTTCTTTGGATAGGTGTAGTTATTCTCCCAGTGGAACTTCTTGCCACATGAGAAACAAATAGCCTCATGTTCCCATTCCTCACCTTTGATCTTCATTTTCTTGGATGTCAGTGAAAAAGATTTGGGCCTAAATCACTTTGCATGCCCTTTCTTCTTATTCACCATAATGTCAAAAGGATTTTCATGCTTCATATCATTTTCCACTTTGTAAATGAGGATAATAATTTCAAATAGAAACTTATCAATGTTTTCCATATTGTAATTGACTAAAATGTTAGAGAATCTATGAAGGAGTGATGCGAGAATGAGATCGGTGCCCAGTTTTTAATGGAGTTTAAACCCTAGAACCTCCAGGTCATCAATGTAACCAATGAGATGGACTATATGAGGCCCAGCAGGGGAACCTCCTCCAAGATTACTTTTATGTAGTGGCATAGATATCTCAATCCATTCCTATCATACTCTCACCTGTTAAAGACCATAGAGGTTCTCATGCATGCTATATGCATACATGTTTTCATAGGACTACATGATCTTACTAGACATTGATGATATCATAAACAATGAACGTCGACCGTGTTGTACATATGTTTCTCATAGACCATGAAATCCTCATCACTCCCCTCTTTGGATGGTGGATCAGGTAAGTGTAACTCTATCACGTAAGACTTCCATTCATGGTGTAGGATAACTTAACGGCATCTAAACCATTACTAGAAGTTACTACTGGTGAAGATGTTTCCTTTATCCATAATTGATCGCAACGATAGTGTGGTTGTTGTGATTTTCATTTTTATTATGCAATTAAAACAACAGATCATTAGTACATTCATGATTACATTTTGTGACAAATAATAAATATTATTAAGTCTCCTACTATTTTTTCATGTCCAAATAGCCATCACCATTGAACTCAGAATGTATAGTTTCCATTAAATATTAGTGGTAAGGATCCTTATTCCCCTTCACGTAACCCAAAAAATGGTTGGTAAAGCTATGAGAAGGGATTTAGGTATGTAGGTCTTTTCAAACTGTGGGTTTGCAACTCCTTGATCTGTTGACTGGACTCCCCAATCTTGAAATATTAATGTATGATTTCTTCGACTCTTGCCTCTATTATTACACAAAGTCTATAAAGGGATACTCCTCTTGACGCAATATGGTAAAGTCAACCCAAAACCTTTCATATGTAATTTTTTTATAAATGTATGTGTCCCAACAGGGTTTGGTCAAACACATAGTTTTATTGAGTATTTCACTTAATCAAGTGACAGAAGGCTTCGCCTGAATTAATATTTTATTTGAGGGATTTTTATCTCTTATGAATAAATTGATTATTATAATTATCACATTCTTTTTAATATTAATTTGTACTTACTTAAGTAATTAACCATGTCTTGATAACATTAACGCACAAGCCTGATTTATTTTAGTTTCATCTTACATGATTGTTTAATTCATTAATTATGTGATCATGATAACACATACATAATGATAAAATATGAAACTAAAAAAAATTAAATAATGTAAAGGGAATGATCATGAGATTTTGTAATGGTTAGTTTATCTTGCGATTGATAAAATAACTCTGATATTGGGCAGAAACATCTTTAAACTTTTGGGTTTATGTTTATATCTTTTCACATGTCCGCCTATATATCTACTGGTATTAATTTTGTCTCTGCTTCTGCTTGAACCAACTCCACTATCTTGGGAGTTCCATTCATTACATATACCTTTTTTAACTCACATGATTGTGAGTGGTAAGAGGTTTTTTTACATAAAATAATCCTTGGGAACATAATCCCAACATATTAGTGATAAAAAAGATCACATGCCTACAAATTTAATTTCAATAAACAAAATAAATGAAACCATACACATAAAAAGGTCTTGGTCTATCTAATGATCATACATACATGAAACAATATTTATGCATAAATAAAACTATAATTCAATTATTTAATCATTATTATTTAACATAAATAGTGATCAAATAAATTAATTATCATCTTTATTTAATCAATCCTTTTATCATAAACCCTTTTCTGAATTTCCTTGAGATTCTAAATAAATTCATTTACAGTTATCTTTGTACGTAGCTTGTACCGTGAAGGAAACACAGTGAATTCCTATTTATAACTACCCAATTAGTGATAATGAACATTGCAAAGATGTTAAATACAAAACACATATATAAAACACATATCACATGTTGTGTCTCAGCTTTATTTATGTATAAGGGAACACATATCAAGGGATTGTATAATATAATAATAAATTTTAATAAATCTGCATAATTTGGATGAGTACAGGGTGTGTAGTTCCAACTACACATCCTGTACTATTTTTCACCATCAATCCAAAGTACACGCCCAAGGTAATGACTTGTGAGTGTACATTGTAAATATTCAAAGTACAGGACGTATCCAGTGGGTCGCATGCCCTCTAGTTCCTTGTTACATTGTCTCTAGCTAGAAAATCCATCTACCGGGTACACTGTCCAACCCTAACCCAAAGGGACTAGATGTCATGTCCAGTGGGACACATTACGTGTAATCCAGAAACCATGTGCAACATGTTCCTGGTAAACACCTAGAGTCATTCTGATTTATCTAATCTCCAATGACACAGATTAGTTTGGTGGAGCAGGAATGGTGTAATGAACCTTGTTTACACGACGTGTACTACAGAATACATGTCGTGTGTTCTGGTGTTTTACGACCAAGAACCATTGGAACCTATTAATGAGATCATCAGTTTTTTTAATCAAAAATAAAATATAAAATTTCATTTCTATAAGGTGAATGAGAAACAAAATAGGGGGAATGGATCTTGAGATTCATATTTATAGAACAATTTACTTGAATTGTAACAACTAAACTATTAAATTCATAAATCATCATTGACATATTTTAATAATTATAAACTATTATGTAACCACTATGATACCACTTGAAGGTTCCATGTGCAGTGGAAGCATGGTTGGGCCGACACTCAACTTTTATTTTTACCATGATCAATGATTATTTTGGGATCAATACAATGATTAACGCTTGTCTCCATGGAATAAATCAAAGATTTATATAAATAATGAAAAGGCATGAACCCTTTAGAGAGGATCTTGCACATTATGTTTATAATTATGTTATTTAATTTTAGAATGAAAATAATATCTAGATATTTGGTATTTTCGTCATTGATGATGTTGAACGTCTAGGATTACCCTTCCATATTATCATAGAATGCTTGAAAGGATCCAAACTAGAATCGCGCTTGTGGTGGTCCACACATGCTTTTATGACCTTCGATCGAAACTGCTCATTCTTCGAGTGCCAGCGCGGCGAAGCGAGTGCCTTGTGTCTATTGTTATTGATAGCTTGTTATTCGGCCTTGATGAACATTTCTCATTCTAGAGAGGGGTGGGAAGAATATTTGAATGGGAAATTATCTTAATTCACCGGGTGTGTGGTTTGGTACATGGCACAATAGATGTATATGTATATTTATTGACATGGGGCTTCACTTACAATATTTAATTGTGTAACAGAAATTAAATACATTTATAAAATAATGAAAATCCAAGCTATTAATAGTAATACCATGTCAATATTTATGGTGCGCCTACTTGCACAAAATAGATTAATAAATAAAATTATACATCAAAAAATAATAGTAGTGTTATTTTAATTTTGGACCACTAGTTTAATAGTTATTTATCATCTTGCAAATAATTAATTTACAAATGGACTGGGATTGTTCTGCTAAACTCCACTACCATTTATCGAACACCCTAATAAATAAATAAATAATTTATTCTCTTAAATAAATATATTATTTAAAAAATAGAAAATAAATATTATTTCATTGTTCAATATAATGAATTAATATATTTTACACACAATTCGGTGAATAAGTATTTATTTAATTTATACAATAATTTTAACGTGAATAAAATTATTCCACTATCAGAAAAATAATATCTAATAATTAAACTCAAATATAATTTAACTGAGACCACTAAAAATACTTTGTGTGTGACCCTCTAAGATTATTTCTTGTTGTAAGTAGGTGGGTTTGGCTAAAGTCCTATAGTATTGTCTAGAGATGGGTCATGGCACCCAAGAGAAAGAACTTAATGTCACAACAATGACCTCCACATATGAACTCTCACAATATAATATAATCCCTTTGTCAAAATATCTCATCAAGTAGGTTTAATGATGGTGTCACCAAATGTTTTTCTTGATACCACATTCTTTGACTACTTAAAATAATGTCTTCATTACACAATGTACATATAATTTTTATGATGTTTAAATTTCAAACAAAGGGTTGAGATATCAACTGCCAAAAATGGATGGGACAAATCCTTCCTCGACTTATCCATTAATTACAAGCCACTCCTGATGCACCCAATGTACCCTAAATCCCGCCAACTATCTGGGTGATAGTTTTTATCAGTAAATAAAAGTGTGATAGTTGTGACATGTATGAATAATAATCATACAATCTAAGGATCATTACACACGCTAGAAGATAGAAATATATGATTCCACCATAACATGTGGAATTCCTACTGACAGGAATTTCCTCATAGTCTCCTGACTTGGAGATTACCAAGTTCAAACCTCATGAGAGGAAGTCACATCTGCTAAAGATTACCCACACCGGATGGTCTGCATTTTATGTGTCCCATAATAGTATGTCATCCAAATTTAGAACTATATTTTATAATATTTTTATAGAATTTCATGGTTCTCATCATAGTGGTGAACTTCCATGACCTTATCAATGCACAAAATACTCAAAGACATTATTATATCATTGTCGTGCAGAACAATGAACAATATATAACAAGAAGTTTAATATTTAAATACCTTAAATATCATTGAAATTATAGTACAACTAGTTTGTTCTAGTACACTACCTCTTACACTTGATGTACTAATAGAGGAAGCATCAAACCAAATATAGAAGAGAGATAAATATAATCCTCAATTTTTCTTAGATGATCACAAATCAATGAACTCTACAAATGAATAAGAGATGTGGCTAAAGATAAATGAGAATATAGTTTCCCTAATTAAAATTCATTTTTGTGGCCTTCTGAGAAAGACCATTTCTTAATTTGAATAATGAAGGAGATATCTTAATATGGAAGATCCTAGTATACAGAAAAGGAGAATGAGACCATATCATTCATCATATATAATAATTAATTTCTATGCATATTATTTTCACTGTTCTAAATTTTTCCATAAATTTATTCATTACATGTAAAGGAAATGTGGAATCTATAACTATAGAACTCTGAGGCAAGTCAATACCTTTAATGTAAGAATAATCACCCTTGAAAATAATTTTTATCCTGTGGAAGAAGAATATGAGTATCATTTAACAATGAATGCTGAAAATATATTAAAGAATCTATCTTATGCTTCAACTCAATCAAGAATCTCATTAATATAAAATAATTATATTGATAAATCCATCATGGAAGAGAACACTCTAAAAAAAATAATAGTAATAGAAATATTTATGTTAATTGATTCTCATGACACATGATATAGAATGAAAATTTGTTGAATAATGATAAGAAAATGGTCATTGGAAGAGTGAGATACATAAATTATGGTTCCTTATAGATAAGTGGAAGTGGGAAATTAGAATATTAAAATGATGATCTAATGAAACCATAAGTTTTCTATATGGATAGATATAATCAAAATCTTTTAGGTGTGGGTCAAATAACTAACACAAAACTAGTAGTTAATTTTAATTGGAAGTGGTGAACCATCAATGGAAAGACAGATTTCTCTCTCATGAATACTGATGGAAAATGGTAATTTTTAATAGATCGATAGTAAATGAAAACATTGTTTCTTGACAATTTAAGAAGGACCAAAATATAGAACCAGAGGTTGGGTCACATTAAGAAATATTGAATTGAAAAATTATCCATGATAAAGGCTATTGTTAAAAATCACAATCTAAATATTTATTTATAAAATAATGGTTATGCTTTCATATAAGGAATTTTGGTTCACAATTCTAATCAATAGAGAAACAAATCATAATCGAATAATCAATATCTTGTCAAAAATATATCTCTAGTCCAGCGAATGTGGATGGCATATATAGGGATAGGTAATTCATTATTTTTATTCTTTGTTATAGTATTATAGAATGTGTTTTGTTTATATAGGGTTAATGATATGTTATTTAATTCATGAAGCAATATCTCTATAGAGTTGAGAATGAAACTGGATGAATAATCAATATATTAGGCTCTGGTAATGAAAAATAGTACACATTCATGTAATTTTAAGATTAAATAAAAAACATAAATCAAGAATGATTTTTATTTTGTGATAAATCCTAAAAAATTGTTTTCATTGAATGATGAAATCAATAGGTGCCTAATATGGACAAAACTATGATGATTGAGAGTTTTTTCTCATCATTGATAGAAACTGGTTGTTCAAAATTACAGTTCAGACTCAAAATCGAATAGGGGTGAGTCTACCAGAGGAAAGGAAATCGTATATAATATATAGTTGAATAAATACCTCACTAAGGAATATTCTTGTTTTTGTAACTAATTCTTTCATCTGAAGAAATATAAGGATATTATGGTAAGTATAGATATTCAGTATATGAGGGAAAATTCCATGTATACTAAATGAAGAGTAAATCCTATAAATATGACAACAATTGTATTAAAATATTTTAGGGATAAATAATGTTAATATCATTAAGGATGAAACTATGAATATTTCAAGCAGCTTATATGTTGATATTATTAAAGGTGATAATAAAAGAAGAAAATGGATAGATTCAAATATTGAAATTTTTTAAGGCTTTACTATTATTCATGAATATCAAAAATACGATGATTTAAAATTATAATAAAACAAGTAAACCATTATTAAAACCCCCTTTAATTGCATCACTATTGAAATAGAATGTAAGAGATTGATAAATCCAACATCATTGGGGATTGGACCGCACCTATATGGATAATGATAATAAGAATGAATAAAATTTTACTCTATAATCAATTGTGGATCCAATATCATTTAATGAAATAGTCAATAATAAATCATGGGTTATGTCCATGATTGAAGAACTATATTAGATTGAAAAATATAGGGAATGGAGTCATTTTAAGATACTAGAATATCATAATGTGATTACAATAAAGTGGATATTTCAAAAAAATATATGAGATAGGAAAGTTGATAATGAAAAAGTAGTAGTTGGGGTATAAATTCTATTCATAAATTGAAGGCATTTAATTTGAATACATTTTTTCTTAATTAGCTATAATGGAGTTGACTAGCCTCCTACTAGCACTAGAAATTCAAAGAGGGTACAAAGTTAATCAGATGGATCTGAAAAAATAATTTTTAAATGTAGATATTAATGAATAACTACACATTGAATAACTAGTAGGATTTCTGATTAGAAATGATGAAACAATGGTTTTTGATTAAAAAATGATCTTTATTGTCTAATACAGGAACCAAGATCATGGAATTTTTTACAAGATTATTACCTAAAGAGGGTTCAATTTTAAAGATTAGGTTTCGACCATAATATATATTTGAGTAATTGTGAGGGAGATGAATTTATGGTTCTTTTGAATGTGTACGATTTTATATTTTAGTGGTAGAATGCATGGTTCAATGGATGAATTTTCTAATCAAATGAAATAAAAATTTGAAATGTCCATGATTTGTAAACTCGACTAGTTTTTTGTAATAAAGGTGATTCAATATAAATATTATACCTTCATTTTTAAGAAAAATAATGAATGATAGACACTGAATAAATTTAGAATACAAGACTCCAAAAAATGGTTACACTGATTTCAGTCAGTAAAAAACTACGAAAGAATGAGGATAGTAAAAACATTTTCCACATTGTATATGAGGAACATTTTAATAATATTATATTTTATTTCAACATGTCCATATATCAATTTAGTGACATGTTTCTAAGATCACTTTCAAAAAAATCCTAAAGAAGAGTGTCATTAGTAGTTAAAAGAGTCATGAAGAATATTAAAGGTACTATTAAATTTTTCTTATACTTTTTAATGGGAAGTAATAATTAATCAGAAGCACTTTATTATTCTAAAAATGTTATTGATGTGGTGGATAGAATTTAAACAAGTGGGGTTCATTCTTTATTAACAAAAATATATGTGGGATAGTTTATCATGAAACAATAAATAGCTTCTGATAATATGGATGAAGAGAAGTATATCTCTATGAAAATGGATGAACTCCTCTATCTTGGATTATGTAAATAACTTAATGATATTGGCGGTGAAGAGAAATAGTCGGTGGTGATAGACTATGATAATAAGATCATGATCAAACTCACAAAAAATCTGTTACAACACTCTCATACAATACATATAGATATAGGATATTACTTAAACAATGAAAAAGTTGAAAAATGTGTGATTAAAATGTAGCTTGTTGGAAATAATGGTAAAGTGGATGACATCTTTACTATGAATTTAGAAGAACTAGTGTTTGAGAAACATTAGTTGAACCCCATTGTTCATCCACCAACCAATTCATGAGTAGGTTATGATTTAAACCATACCCTCACTTTTTTTTAATTGTTTTAATCTATTAGTGGATGTGATGTTGGTATCTGGGGGACATATAATTCACCCGGTGTTTTTTAGACCTAATTTTTAAATATAATTTCTCTGGGTTTATCGATAAAGGGTGAGAGTTAAATGGATGAAATTTAATTTATTGTAGGATTTTGAGACTAGTTTGCAAGATAGGTTACTTATCTCTTGAGGAATAGTTCTATTGTCACTTGAGGAAAGAAATTATCTCTTGAACCTCTTGTTTTCTATTCCATATTTTCTCACATAGATATATAGTTATGACTGATTGATATCAAACCTATCATGTTTTTGTTTGAGGTTGGTGAATTTGTGAATTTCACAAAATATGGTTGGTGCGTCAAGGAAATACGAAAATACACATGATTATAATAAGTTTCACAAATGGAATATTTCATTGAATTTTTCATGTTGAAATGGATTTTCATGAACATGAATGAGGTGTCTCGTGAATTGGGGATAGTGGGAAATAAATTATATCAATGGGGAGAAAATTTCTATAAATAAGATACCTATCATCCTATGTTTATTGAACATTTTTTAGAGACGGACTAATTGATCTGATTTCATGAAGGTTTTATGTGAATAAAATTCATACATGAATCAGGAACATTAAACTAACACATTTTTCATTTAAAGAATGATTTAGAAATAAGTGATTCTAAAGAATTTATTTTAATGTGTTTTCTGAAAGTTGATTCTTTTAAATTGTTAGGAGTTTCATGAAATTTTGATGTCTTGTGAATGTGGGTAGTTTCATGAAAATTGATAGTTCCTTGATTCTAAAAGGGTTTTTGCAAAAAAGTGTGTTTCATGAATGATACTTATATGAGCATAATTGAACTTGGTAATATATTTAAGTATTTATTAATGCATCATAAGTAAACATACATGACACAAAACATCACAGTAATTTTTTTAGATACAGAAGAGAACATCATGTTGATAAATTGAGAAAAACATTAATGAATGTAGTGATAACGGTTGAGATGAAATAATTGGTCTAAGGGAGGTACTGTGTTATCCCAAAATATATTATATAGGAATTGTTCTTTAAAGGGAGTGACCATGATTGAATAATTTTAATCCATATTATATGGTGAATCTTAGTGGATTCTGTTATAGTTGATACACTATTGGCATATTCTCCATAGAATAACCCTTAGTGGTGAACCATGTGAAACTATTATGTTGTGGTTATATATTTTCTTATGTCTGTTTTGCAAGTTAATGATTCCATTAGATAATATTATCAAGTTCTTACCAACATGGGAAGAATATCTTTCTCAATCAAAAAAAGTTGACACCCCATTTCCCCCACCCCTATCCAGGTGTTCAAAGGTATTAAATAGTGGTTAGGTAATTAATAGTTATATATTTAATAATAAGGAGTTGAATGAACATTGGATGATGTAAAATAATATTCTTAATCATATGGTGGAAGAAAAGTATGTATCTGATACCAAGAACTAAAATCCAAAATATATGAATGTGTCATTCTTTGGATTTATCTACAAAATATGGGATCTTTATTATAAATCATTCTAAGTGATAATTTTTCAAATTAAATGAGTTTATTTTAGGATTTCATTTAAAATCGATGAATTTTGAATTATAAAAGTGAATATTCAAATGGAATTGATTATGATTATACAATTCAAAATGAAATCATAGTCTATCAAGTATTTTATAGGCCATGTCTTACAAATCAAAATGGTCAATTATTACATTTTCAAATAAATTAAATATACAGTAAAATAAAATATCATTTTGGGATAACCCCTTAATTAGGAAGTTTCAATAATTTCACGGTGATACCAATATAAATAGTCTTATAGTGACACATAGTTGTCAACAAATAATATTACATATTATTTAATGAATATTCATTACATTAAATAAAGTTTAACTGCATAACTATAAATGTTTAATGTATTTAGATACTAGATAAATGATCTTATAATTTCATGAAAGGTCATCATTTTCTCCCATAAATATTTCCCCACATATTATTATTTATATATATAATATCTCATTACCATATTTCATTTTTTTTATCCTATAATTTTTTTTCATTTCCCATTATTATTTGAAGGAAATTAGATATTTTTGAGGATAAAGATCATTTTTAGTGAAAATGAAAAAAATATAGAGGATATATGTTTATTTGAAATAAAAAAAGACAGATTAAAAATTTCTAAAAGGCTTATGAGTGTAATTTTTGGGTTTAGAATACTTCAGGGGTGGCTTATGTTTTTCATGTAGAATCTAGACTGTGAACTACCTTTTAGTCATTTTCACATCATCCAGTCTCTGCATGATGGAAATATATTGTGGGATGATTTCATCAACTGGTTCCGATAATTAAAATTTTTCATGTTCAGAAACTCGTTTACATCCTGAAAAGGTTGATTGATGTTATTTTAAATAAGTTGATGCCCTATTCAATGTGTCTTATAAATAATGAAATTCATGTTGTGAATGATTTAGGGTTAGAAATTTTAACCATGTTTCATATATTATTTTCATTTCATTAAATATAAAAGAGAAACTCTCAGAACTAAGGACCTCTTCCAGATGATTTTAGGGGCCTCCGCTCCATTTTATTTTTTCTATTTAGCTATTGATATTCAGTGTGAATGAATGTTGTTTCTATAGGTAAGTGAAATTTGTACTTATTCATTTTTTTGGTCATGGAAGCACTTTTTCATTATGTTTTTAGACATGTTAATCTTATGGTTATGTTATTTTTTATCCTTTCTAGATATTTTATGTGATATTCCTCTAAGGCCTAGCTTTCTCTCAGTTATAGTGTAATGGGTTTGTTTTTATGAGGTATATGTGACCTAACCTCCCTTGTAACCTTATATGATATGGAATGCGATTAGAATGTGTGTAAATCATTGGCAACTCCTTTATTGTTCTATGTTTATTCTCATGGTTGTGATCCGGTTGCAGGCATGTGTGACCCATGTTTGAGGTTGGTAGTTATTCCTCTAGCATGTGTTATATTATGATTGATTTCTCTAGTGTATAAATGGAATTATAAATAAAATTTAATTATTGATTAATTGATTTATTTGTGAGTGAAAAGTAATTTTTTTAAGGAATGATTTTACCCATGTATTTGTTAAGGGAAAATGGGTTCTTAAGAGTCCTTGTGAAATGGATTTCAAGTATGGTTTTAGAGATATTGTATGAAAAATGTATAACATGGTAGGCCTTGGTAAATTATGTTAAAGGTGTAGTAATAGGAATTACTTATTGATAAATTTGGCAGTTTACTCATAGGGTGTTCCTATGATCACATGTTTAATTATTCTTGGGACATGTTAGACAATGTCGGGAGGTTCAAATTATTGGTTCCTCATCTTCTCTTTATATTTTATGCTTATTTCTAGACACATGATGTGCGTCATTATTTATTTTAGGGTTTGAGTGTTCTATCTATCTTGACCTATAGTGATCCTTTTAATGATGTAACCTATGATTTTATGTTATTATTCTGTGATTTGTTTACTTCGATTTATATATATGATATGCAATGAAACTATGTTACCTATAGTATTTAGAAAAATATAAAAATAGAAATGTTTACAATGTTTTTTATATTAAAAATGATTAATTTTTACTAATTCTTTGAATTTTTAATGTTGAACATGTTTGGATATTCATACAAAGACTAATTGTGGAATAGCTAAGTTGGATCATACTAAACCTATTATATCTCTCAATATGAACCCCTTAAGTGGTGTGTAGATCATGCTATGTCTTTTGATATAGGGAAAAGAAAGGTAGACGTGGAGAGGTGTCTAGAATCTGAGTGGGTTAGTTAGTGGTGAGATAGAGGGAAATTTTCCTTTTATCATAGGGAGTACCTACTTCTCGTCTTTGGTTTTATCCTTTGTTGTTTTACTCATACATTATAGTTTTCTTAGCAACATTATTGTTTTATTTATTTGGTTTTTTCCTTTTTTATATGGAATATATTTCATATATCTATCTTCCTCTTTCCCATAATTCTATATATATATATATATATTTAATGTTGTCTAATTTAGTTTGGGTGAAATAATTCACCATGATTTTTATATACTCAGGTGCTAGTCACAAACCTGTAGAGATTAAGAAGACCCCTTAGGTATGTTAAAGTTTATGTTGGGTTTTGGATTATGTGGTTGTCTCGGTCAGTTCAGTAGTCTAGTATCAGAGGTGGTTTGGTGCTCAGTTTTTTGATGTTTGAGGACTGGAGATTGAATTATCGATACTTGAGTGGAAATTTACATTGGGTATCTTGACAACTCTTATCAGGATTGGACTCAAGTTACAATGGAATGTGGGGATGTGAGTCTCTTATCATGATTTATTGACCATAATCTCTAATTTTTCATTTGGGTTTCTTTTTTGAATTACTATTTTAAAACCATTTTAAAACATCTTCTATTTTTTTTGTATTGACATGCATGTGAGAAATCTCTCATAAGTTCCATGGTAGGGTGAAGTGGTTGCTTCTCATTCGAATCTTCTTTGGATCAAAATCTTATAGAGGATATCATGTGAGGGGTGCACATCATGGGCCAAAGTATAAAATAATTCTAGAACGTAGTTTTTGGGGTGCATCCAGGAGTTAAAATGGAGAAGGAACATTCATGGGAGTTATTACTTGAGAAGTTTCTATCTTTTAATGTAATGAATGAATTTAAAGAAGTAGATTACTAGATGGAAATGATCGATCGAATCATAAACTTCATAAATAACCCTGAGAATATCACAACAAAGTGGGAAACATTAAGACTTTATTGTTCATGAAAGCGATGGAGGGTTTCCATGGTATAGGTGTATTGATATGTAAGCTATGAATGGATGGGTTTCAAGAATCAATTCTTCAATCAGTTTTGTATAGAGTCTCTAATAATGGAAGAGTAACTGGAGTTCCTCTCCTTATAGTAGGGAGATCATTTAGTGGAAACCTACACCAATTGAGTCTTTTATCTTGTTTGATTTAGTCCATATTTCATAAAGCATGATCTGATAAAGGCTCATAAGTATATGGAAGGGATGATATCAGAAATCGTATTTTAGGTATTTACATTGACGCTTTTGTCTTATATAGAGATGGTAAATATGGCTATGTTAGAAGATTGGTAAATTATAGTAAATGTTGGACATTATTCCCATTAAATTCCACATAGTGGAGGCTTCAGTGGCACATAGGGATTGGAGATGAAGTTGCATCAATATCATAGGGGTAGTGGAGGTGGTTCTTAGCAATGAAAACCCACCACACCATCTGTTACAGCCATTATTGTTCCCATTACTTCCAATTAATTGGGATGTTTTGGACAAACATGGTGTTCCTGTCCTATACCAAAAAATATTCATAATGATTGTGACTGTTATGACCATCTATGGAAATTCTATTAGGATATTTATATTCCACATTATAATTAAGAATATATTGGTTAAAAGTATTATATAGAACGTTTAAACGTTTATGTAATATAGGTATCGTACTGTAGGCCTTGGGAGTGACGCACCATTACATGGTATATGAGTTTATGATAGAGGTTAAAAGTGGCCCCGTAATAGTGAGAGGTAACATATTTATTTTATCTTAAATAGTGGATACATTATATTTTATTTATTCATACAACTCATTTTTTTCTACACATTTTGTTGATATGCATAAATTTTTTATGAAGCTTTTATCCTTTGTTAAAGAGTTAGTGATTCCACTTGGGAAGAAAAATGATTAGGTGTTTTTATTTCCTTTTTCATTATCAATAAATAATGTAGAGTTAGTTTGATATTACCTCATTCTCAACAAGGATCTTTTGGATGTCATCATTGGGATATATTTGATTATTTATTACCATGATGAGATTAATAGTTATAATTTGAATTCTATTTTTTATAGGTAGGGGAACATGAGGGTTTCAGGTAGAGTGTGATATGAGTTATAGTTTTGTGGGACCTTCCAATAGAGATATGGAGTTTTTTATATCCTATAATAGTATATCCCAATGAAATTCCCTATGATTTTTATATTCCTTTGGTTGTTCGGTACTTATTAATGTTTTCCTAGAATAATTCTCTGGTCTTCTTCTATAAATGTATGAAGAGTTCACAATTGATTTAGTGTTAGGTATGCAGCCTGTCTCAATACCATTTCACCATATGGAACCATCTGAGCTGACAGATATCAAGATTCAATTGAATGATATAGTGGTGAACAATTTTTTTATCCAAATTGTTCCAACATATAATGTCTCATTGCTTCTTTCCATGAATTTATATGGTTCACTCCTATTGCTTGGGGACTATAAAAAGAGAAATAAGTTAATGGTTAATAATATATATCATTTTCCATGAAAGGATGATGTGATCAACTGTTACAATGGGGGAAATTGGTTTTTGAAGATCAACGTTTAGTTAGTTTTTATAATTTCATAGTTTTAGAGTCTGGTATATTGAATATGGATTAAGGATTCAGTATGTTGATTAAAAATATCTTATGGTTCATTTTGTTCTAACTAACCCTCAGGATTTTTTATGCCTTGGATGAACTTGATATTCCATGATAATCGCAACACATTTATGTTAGTTTTCATGGATTATATTTTCATCTACTATAGAATCATGCATGTGCATGATCACCATTCGAGTTTTGTTCAAGAAATCCATAAAAGTCACTTTTTTCTATGGAATTATTTCAAAATGAAGCTTCTAGATCCATGAAATGAAGTTATTGTGGCACATAATCTCTGAGTGTGTATTATCACTTGATCATGAGAAGGTAAAGGTTTTATTTTCATTTGGGGACCCGTGAAATTTCATTCAGATATAAAGCTTCCTTGACCATGTTGGAGACTATCGATGGTTCATTAATATTTCTCCAATGTTAGAGTCAACCTAGACATATGACACCTCGAAATGGGTAAAATTGATGTTTTAAGTGAAATTTTAGTCTTCTTTAGTTATGTTTAAATTATTTATGACATTGGATTATATTCTAATCATAACTAAGCTCGATGAAGGGTATGTGGTGCAATTTTATTCTTCTAGTGCTGTTCTGGGTTGTGTTTTTATGTAAGATGATCGTGTTGTGGATTATGTATCTCACCATCTCCAGATTTATGAAAGGGATTATACCACTCATGATTTATATCATTATATGTTTACGTATGATATTATGTTTTGGGGGAAATATCTCTTTAGGGTGGGGTTTAAATTCATTTTATATAATAAGTTATTGAGCTATATCTTTTCATAGAAATACATGAATTTCTTACAGAGAAATTGGGGCAAATACCTTTATAAATTTTACTTTGAAATCAAACTGAGGAAGGGGAATATTTTTTAACATTATCTATGTCATAATTTACAATTGTATTCTGTTTTGGAATAAATGGTGGAGTGGAACCTTATAGAACTATTCACTGAGTTTTATCTATATGCACTGGATGATTTTTTAGGCATGGATCTGACTAGTGTTTTTTAATCATAATATCTCCTTGTGTCTATGATTCATGGTGAGAAGCATAATGATAATATTAGATAAATTTTATAAACCATTTTATGGTTTGCAGACTATTTTTGGTTGGTCACTCCATTCATATGGATTTCTCTATTTTAGGGAATGGTTTGTCATCCCAGCATCTATGAGGAGGTCAATTTTTTTTAATTTTATAATTATTCATGTTCTATTCATGAGGAAACTATAAATATGTATCATGATGTGAGATGATTATTTTGGTAGTTGAGTATAATTTGTGACACTGACACTTACTTTTCTCTACTATTTCACTTTCCAATAAAAAAAGGAAGAGCATCTGAAACATTTTGGTTTTCTCCATACTCTTCTAGATCTAGTTTTGAAATGGTATTAGGTTTCTATGTAAATTTTTCATGGATTACATTGGACTCCTTTATGGAATAATTCTATATGGGTGGTAATTTATCAGTTAATAATTTCATATCATTTAATTATGATCTGGGAAACCACTAAAGTATAAGAATATAGAGAATTGTAGGCGTAGAATATTGTGAGGTTACATAGGATTTATTATTATATTTTTTTGGATAGGGATTATAGGTTTACCACAAGGTTCTGGAAGAATCACCCAGAGCTTATACGGAGTCATGTTAGGTTGATTACAACATATCATCCATAGAAAAATATTCGATAGTGTGTGTTATTCAGATCCTAGAGGATATACTCGGCACATGTCCCTGGTATTTTGGTGGATCATGGGATATCCAAATCATAATTTTTGAGTTTTATTATGAAAATAGTAATCATTACTTAATAAAAATTTCTCACTTAGAGTATTTCCATGTCTATCAAAGAATAGTCACATAATTGTCAGTTATAGGTGGTCATGGTCACCTTAATAAGACCAAATCTCATTTAAGAGATGTTGGTGAGGATTAAAGATATACATAAGTTTATGGTTACAAGTCATATTAATCAAAAATCATATGTGGATCATTTACATCATCCATTTTAGTTTTATTTGTGATCAGTTTCTCTTAAATATTTACTAGCAGTTGGTTCACCATCATCTTGTAAAATAGGGGTTGTTGGCTTTAAGATATGTTAAATTATTTGAGGTCACGAAAAAGCCTATCTAGAATTCTAATCAGTTGGAATATCTAGTTTAGTTTATTGGTATTCATAATTGTTTCCTTATATATAATCTCATATAATAAAATATTTATCCCTCTCATTTTCTGATTTTGGAGTATATTGAGATAGATCCCTACATTTCTATTACATAGCATCTAGTAGAGATCATGGAATCTCAGGTTAAAGTCTTTAATGTGAATTTTATCATGTTAGTCAATTTTTTATGGTGACCCAAATCATATTCTGACAAGATTTGGGATCATAAAGTGTTAGTGAAGAATTATTGTCTAGACATATCTCTATAGATCTAATCATCCTCATGATTTCTCGGGGAAATAAAATATTATTTTGGGGAGTTTGTAAAACCATGATTCTATCTTTCATGGATTTATCATATCATTTTTCTTTTTTACTTTTTTTGGGTTTGTTGTTGTCCATTATTTGATGGGGAGTGTTTGTTGGTGAAAATGATGTGATGTTAATGGATATATGTTTGTTTGAAATAATGGATTCCATGTATAAATGTGTCAAAATATTATAGGTGTTCTCTATAGGTTTTTAGTTCGTTGTCGGTGGTCTTAGTTTTTCCAATATAATCTAGACTTTGAACTGCCTGCTAACATTCACATCATGAACTGTTTAAACTACTTCAATCTTTTGTCGGGATGATGCCATGAATGGAATTAGCACATGAAATGTTAAATTTTTTTTTCTGGTTCACAAAATAAAAATCCCTGTGAAATTTATTTTCAATCTGAGGAAACAAATTTCTGGGAATATCTTGTAAATGAAGAAATTCACATCATGAAGTAGTGTACATCCATGAATGATTTCAGGATGGTGGTTTTATCTACATTTCATATATGATTTTCTTTTCATTTCAAATTCAATATTTTCAATTGAAACCAATGATATCTCCCAGATGATTTTTAATACCTCGGATCCCTTTGGATTATTTTCTTTAGTGATTTATCTTCATGTAGGATGCAATATGTCTCTCCGGGTATGTGATGAATCACCTAATTAATTTTTGTTTGTTGTGGAATTTTGGTTTCAATAGGTTTTGTAAACATTTAATATTTTGTGATTTTATTCATGATCCTTTCAAGGTCCACTATGTGATCCTATTATAGGGATTGGTCCTCTCTTCATTTTTGTGTAGATGTTGTGTTTTATCTAAGTTATATTTGACCTAAACCCGATACTATTCCTATTTGTTATTTATTCTGATTAAATAGTATATATGTCATAAAAAGGGCCTTGTTTTTTATTTATTTATTATTATAGTTGTGGATCCAATTGCTGGTTTGTGCGACCCGGGTTTGAGGTTGTTTTTTTTCAACAATAGACTGTGTTTGATAGTCCTTGGAATATCTTTTTTATAAATTGTTTTTCAAAAAAATTGATTTCTTTATTTATTGATTTTTGAGTGTGAAAAAATGGTGTTTTAATGATTTGTTTTCCCTTGTTTTGGTAAATTTAAATGGGTGCTTCAAAATAATTGTGAAATTGGTTTTTGAAGTGGATTTTAAGAAGTCTTTTGATGAGAAATTTTGAAACCTTTAGAAAGTGGGAATCCTTGGGTACTTCAGTGGAATGTTTTGTAATTAGCATCTTCTATTGATACCGTCAGTCTGTATAATCAAGGGGCATTCTCCGTCTCCATAAGACTATTTCTCTAAGGACATGATAGAAATTGGTGCGATGTTCACTTTCTTATGGGGGGGATATGCACTCTAGATTCAATGTATATGTCTAAAGACTATTAATACATTGTTGTATATTTCTTGGTACTAGTATTTTGGATAGCTTGAACTATAGTTATCATTGGTATAACGTTACCTTTGATTTAGAGTCATACTACTTGGCTATATTTACATAATTTTATATATATGATATTTTTTGAAACTATTTTACCTATAATATTTCAAACTATAGAAAAATGAAATTTTTTTAACACTATTTCAATAAAAAAATTGTTTAACTAATTGTCATGAAATAATTTATTTAATGTAATTAATGTATGGTTTTTATAATGAATTTTTATGGAACACATGGGTGGGATCATACTGATTTCAATAGAACCCACCCTTTTCACACATTCAGCATTGTGTATAGCTTATTATGTATTTCAATAATAGGAAAGGAATGTTTCCATAGTAATGCAGCAAGGTTTCTCTCCTCAAATTTAGAAATCTTGTGGTAAGATAGTGGTATATTTTCAACTTATCACATGCAGTTTCTATTTATCATTTTTTGGTTTTTTTCCATTGTTATTGGACTCATTCCTTAGAGTTTGTCTTTCTACTTTTATATTGTATCTCCTTAGTTTTTTCCATTTTTCTATGTAATATAATACCTATTCTTCTCTTCCACTATATCTACATATTTTTTAGATATATATACTATTTTTTCTTCTTCTTGTTGGGAAAATCATTAACTTTGTTTTTTCAATGTATGGGTGTGGTCATTATCCCATGGGGATCGTGAATTTTCTTCAAGTATATAATGGTTCTATTCGGGCATTAGTTTTGGTCGGTATCTAGGTAGATTTTTTACATTAATAATATCATACTTAAAACCTTTCCTTATAACCTATAGAATGGAAACATAAGAAAGGGATATCTCAAATGCTCAATAATGGAAAATATGTTAGATATCAATTACCACATAAGAATAATTTGAGAAAAAGGCTACGAAAATATGATATTGTTATTTGAAAACCATACCCAAATTATCAGAGATCATATTCTTGAATCTTGGAACAAAACTTGGTAGTTCAAAATACATGATTCAAAAAATGAATCTAGTAATATGAATCATTAGAGTATTACATAGCCCAAAGATATAACTTTATGTTATACACATAATTATAGAAAATCATTTTTTTAGTCAAGTATCACTTCCATGATAATCATAGTTTATCAGTTTTACTCCCCATTCTATCATATCATTAGTCACGGTTCACTCTCAAAACTATCATTGTGAAAAAATTACCTTTATGAATAATTTTACCTCCCCATTCCATTCTATACTATATCCTAAGACATATATCATTACCCAATTCGTTATAGGGTTTTAAAACTACTTTCCCTCCCATCCCATAATCATAATCCATTCATATATGTTCCATAATATTATAAAACATTCCTTATATCAATGTATCATTACCCATAGAATAGAATCAGGTTTCTTAAACATTTTATCATATCTTAACCCATAGAAAAGAAACATGTTTCCTAAACATTCCTTCTTTACTCAATTATCACATGGGAAGGAAATATGTTTAATAGAATCATTCTGAAATCACCATCATAAGAAATCTAAAGAATAAAATATGATTGTATCATTGAATCATATCCACAGAAAATAATAAGAAACATTGAAGGATTTTATTATAATAATTCATTTAATATATCTCTACAACATTTCCTGCGGGAAATAAAATTGATCACTTTGAATTCACTTTTTAAAATATAAAAAAATCAAAAATATTAAATAAATGAATTTCTATTAAAATAATAATTTAAATTTTGTAATTAATTTTCAATTCATTAAGATACCATCAAGGTGATAATATCTATTCATGTATTATATATTAAAACACAAATTCCCCTCACACTTTTGGTAAAAATTAAAATTTACCACATTTAGAAAATGAAATTAATATTCATTTGAAACCATTTTGTATAAATTTAATCAATGGTAAAAATAAATTTGAATGTTTATATAAGAATTTGAAAAAAAATATCAATTTTTTTTAGAAAACATGGGTGTGGATAAAAAAAATTGACTGAAGAGAGAAATAAAGTATGTTTTTTTAAAACCCTTATTACGGTCTCTTGAGTTATTCAAGAGAGGAAAATGAAATTAAACCATGTAATCTCTATAAATAACCATAGTTGATTGAAATTAATGATATTATGTATAAATAGTTCATAAATGTAATCATCATAAACATGATTATAGACAATCTCAATAAATAATTAGATTGTACCATAAATCCCTTGCCTCATGTTGAACATTCTTTGAATGTTGAACTAGCCTATTGTATAATAATTTTGAATTTATTATGATTCCATTGAAAAATAATTTACATAATTAAAATATCTAATTTTTTCCACTTATAACATTTCAATACATATTTATTAAAAATCCCTTATTAAAATCATCATCTCCTAGTGCTTAGAGTTTCATTTTTCCTGAGAATTTTGGTTTTGCTGGTCATTGTACATTGACTATGGTTTCATTATATAAAAAATATTATTAATGATATAATTTTCATATTTATATACACAATATATATTTTTATTTCAATCAATCCGTAAAATCTAGTGTAATAAAATTGAATTACATCATTCACAGATGCGGTAGGTCGTACGTATGCATGAACATTGTTTTCACCTTTTGAAGAATGGTATGTAAGAAAGGTAAATGATTATTCATATTTATATAATAATTGTTATATCATATATATAATATATATTCATTAAATAAATATTTATTATCAACCATTTTAAGTAGAATTGAAAGATTAAATCACATCACTTAGTGAATGTGGTAGTCAATACATACGAATGAGTGACACTATCATTTTCCAATGGATTTGAAGTTAATATGGTAGATATGATATTATAAATTGATAATAATAATTATTTCATAAATATAATTTATAAACATTTAACACACTATAATAACCATCCATGAAATATGGTTATTTTATATTAATTGCATCGTTTTGTGGAGGTTGTTGTCAACAAGTATACATAAGTGATACATTCACTTCCCATTTGATTGAATATAGGGTGAAAATCAGTTCTAAAAAATAATAATAATAATAAAATTTCTTTATATTGAGGATATTTATTTAATTATTTTATGATAACTACCTATTATTTAGAGGAGTCATAATAAGAAAATAAATTGAAAGAGGTACGGTAAGATGATAAACTCTTCATTGGTAGAAATCCTTTTGATCTATCCTTAAAGACCCATTGAATGGTCCTTTATGAAGGAAAAACCACTAATTCATCGATACAGAATTTTAGAATTTAATTTTTCAGGTTTTGATCTAGCTATATAGCTCAAAGTGTTGTAAATAAGATAAATGAGAGGTGTCCTTTAATAAGTGGGGAATAGGGCATGCTTTCAATTTCTTATATGATTAAAATATAACAATGTCATACCGAATCCAAACACATCAAAGTGGATAGAATTTAATATATGGGATATTATTAAGTCTAAATATTTCAATAAAGTAGTATTTATATATTATTACAAGTAAAAATTACCTAAATCGTTTTCTTTAAGCCCCGCCCCCCAAGTAAACCTGTTTTAAATTCAACCTTGATTACAAATGATTTTTTATTTTTAATATTATTTATGTGAAAAAAATGAAATTAGACTCATTAAAGTAAATTAAATTCATATTAAAAATGTTTAAATAATTTTATTAAATTAACTTCAATATATTTTATAATTTAATATAAAATTATAGTTGTAAAATTAAATGAAAATCAGTTGTCTAAAAAATTATTATTTTTAAAGGTATTTATACCAAAATATAAACAACTAATAATGAATGTATTTTGATAATTAATAATATAAAATAACCAATCGTATATTTTAAATAATTATTAATCAAAATATAACTTCTTAAATTCAAAAAACAAGAGGAAGTTCTCAATAAAAACCAGTATTTTTATTTTTCATTGAAAAATCTATATTTTCAAAAAATAATAATATAATTTAATCTAGGATAATTTTAAAATGATTATTTCAAAAATTAATTTCTTTTTTTAAAATAAAAATTAAAGTAGTTGAAGAAATTAAATATAATTTTTTTCACAATAATAAATAAAATAATTTTTATAGAAAATTTTTTTTTGATAAAAATCTCGACTTTACTGAAAATTGATTATTTATTTAAAATATATTTTCATTATCTAATACCATTATAAAAAATTATAAAAAAATATTCCTACTCATTATTTCAATGTTATATCTATGTTTTCACATTATACTATGTTACAATTCATTTAGACTCAAGATTTCTAGTATCGAAGTTGTCGAAAAAATGAAATTTATAAAAAGTAAAATATATAATAACATTTTGGGGTGTTAAATGTGTTTTATGTTTTATGGGAACATAGTTATGTTCTTTGGATACATTGTAGAGGTTCCAAGTTCCATCAATATTTAAAAATCCTTCAATTAACTGGTCAAATGCCTCTAATTATTTTGTTATTAAACAATTTATTATTCATAATATTTTGTTATCAATATTATATTTATTTAATATAAATTTAATCTTTAAATACTTTTCAAAATAATGGATTACTCATATTTATATGGTACCATTTTCAAGGAAAAATCTACCTGTCATATTTAATTATAGAAAATTCATGAAGGTAAACAATACATGGTTGGAAAATGATAGGAGTGGCATAGTACAATAATGTTATTAAAAATAATGTAGGAAAAAATAAAATTTTAAAATTCATGTTTGGATAGAATTCACATGATCAATTATTTTATTCTAATAAGACTATTTTAATTTGATATAATTAGGTTATTACTCAAATTCATGTGAAAATAAATATTGATTTGTTAAACAAGGTTTTTCCTACATTAATGGAAATAGTTTGGGAAGACATTAGGGTAACATTATGATATACAATTTATATTTTATTGAAACATTAAAATATAGAAAATTGATTTCCAATTCATTATTCCTTGATGATTAAATTTATATTAATGTATTATTTTATCAAATTCATACTAATGATCAATAAAATGGGTCATATATCATTTCATAATGTTCTGTTGAAACATTATCTTATGCATAATAAAGGGATTTTGAAACTGCACTATCATTAATATAAACACACATAATTATCCAAGAAACATATCATTCTTCCATTGGCCATTTTTATGAGGAATTATTTAAGGTAAATTATAATTTTTTATATTTTAATTCATATTAACTTTAGAAATCACAATGATTCAAATTTATTAATTTATAAAATATAAATGGAATAAAAAATATAAACATCGTGTATCAAACCCATTGTACCCCAATAATAAAGGATGGGGAACACTTCACATGAATGAAAAATCAGATGTATTTTAAATCTGTAATAAAAAATTATGATATGAAACAAAAATATAATTATATTAATTTATTTATATGTAAATTAATGAATATAAATTTAAACCAAATTCCATCACTTGTGTGTTTTGGAAGGGGTTATATAAATTAAAAGCGACAAATATTATATAAAAAAAATTGTTACCATGAGTTAGTATGACATAATAGAAATTTTTTCATCATTAAAATAATATTACATAACGATAACGACATATATTTTAATATTTTTTTTATGATTATATGAAATAATCATCATCCAATGTACCTGGATAATGAATATATTTAGTGTCATTGAAGTATCTAAGATAGTATAGACTTGCTAGTTCTTTAGATATTAGGGTTTCAACATGAGGATAATTTCAACAAGAAAAATACATTGAGGTATACCGATATTAAGATGAAGAATATACATTCATTCATAGATTTTATTACAATTTTTTTTTGTAGGATGATGTGATAAACCCGTTTCCTCAAACTAATTAATGAAAATAATCAGGATAGAAGAAACCACAACATGAAGAGCCACACCCCTAGCTTTGAGGCTATCCATTCCCTTCAAAACCCTCAGTTACCTAAGGTAATCGATTTTTTCATAATATTTTTTTTTAAATTTTAATCCAAAAAGTAGTGATACATTTATTTTGTTGAAATTATGTAGGGTGAATTTGATTTTGATTTGTACCTATCAACACCCACACATCATAATGATACAACAGGTATACTGTATAATATTCATAGTTTAATTCTACGCAATGAAAAACTACCAATACATCAAGATAGAGTATGGATTAATATAATACATGATATGAGTGTTGATATACTTTTCCCCATTGATGATATAGATTTTCACATGATCAAACATGCTATTGGACTATCTATTTCATAGAGTTTAATCTTATAAAGATACATACTAAAAATAAGGTATTTTATTTCAATTTTTCTTATGTAAAACCATATAAAATTAATGAAAAAATTGCTACAGTATGGTTTGTTATTATATCAGGAGAAGAAAAATGGGAAATAGAAGGTTGAATTATGAAAATCTAAAGGATCAAATAATATAACAAAAGGCCATTATATGAGTAACATTACTTCCACTAGTTTCATTTACATATTTATTAATTTTGTAATTTCATTCATATACCATGATCCAATATAGAAATATATCCTATGGTGAATATGAAAAAAAAATTAATGGGTATGTCATTAATGACGTGATTAGTCTTGAGAATATAAATGAAATTCCCAATCATTAATGGTTGGAAGGCTTAGTTGTAAATGTTTACATGAAGTAAATTTTCATAATTTTTTGTTCAATAATTGATCTTATCGTTTACATATAATTTAATGTTATATATATTTTCTATATATGTATATATCACACCATGGTAATGGGAATACCTTAAGAATAAAAATTTGGATTCATTAGTCCTCATGTTACTTCTATACAAAAAACAATAATGGATTAAAATGAATTTTATGAATAACATAGAAAGTATCCACAATGTATGAAAAGAAAATAATAAATGATGGGTATTCATTATAACAATAAGACAAGGGTAAAACTCTATACATGAATTATATAAAATATATTTTCATTTTTTAAATTAGATATTCTTTTTTTCATTTAGGAATGAATATATACTTATTGCAATCAAATTTCATAATCTGAAGTAAAATTATTTAGATCTGATGAATGGAAATCTAATAAATCACATAAATTGTGTCGGTTGTGTATTTTTAACAAGCTGTAATATGTCCGGAATTTTGAGAGGCTTGAAATTCTTTCCCATTTTAATTTTTTAAATATTGGTGGGTATTCCAAATTTTTCTCATTGATCAAAACCTAATTCTAATAATTTTAACATTTATAACCTTGTTTTCATATGGGTTAAGAGGTTTAGAAAAATACATTGGTTTTCAAATGGGTTTTAGTTTTATCATAGGCCCAAAGGCCAAGTTTTGGAGAAGTACAGGCTAAAGTTTACTATAAGATTAAACTGTAAGGCCTCCTAGAAGAAATTATGCAACCCTATATTTTCCATGGATATGGTTTTGTAAATCATGTTGGGTGAGGTGTACGAACATGAATGAACCTCTTTATTTTTTGAATAATGAACCCACATGTATTCTATATGGTTTTCCAAATCATTTTCAAGATATGTGGGTAGTTCCATTTCAGAAGTACCATAGAGATGTAGCATGCATGGTTTGTGCATGGTTAAGGAATACTATGTGGAATAACTAGTTGGAGATTTTTTCCGTAGTAGAAATAGTCACATAGTTTCCTCATGGTATGAAAAACCATGCAATCTAAACAAGTGAGCACTTAAAGAGGTAAAATGATCATTTTTTTCTTTCTTCTTTAAAATTATTCTCCACCTCATTTCCTTCCATGAATGGGATTATTCTCCAACTGTTGTGGATAATTCTTCATTATCCTCTACAATGTGATCCCTCCTCTCCATTTTTCATTTGATAATTAATCCATTAGTGGAATTGGATATATATTTGTAAGGATATCCTCTCCCTTTATTTACTTTTCTTTTTTCATCACCTCATAGACCGTAAAATCTATTCAATTAATTTTCAATGATTTTATGAATGTTTATTGGAAACATAGATTCTGTCAAAATCAGTCAGATTTTTACGCTAATGTTGGACATGCCTTTGTCTATGCATCCATGTTAGGTAGTTCTTACTTTTATTTGTTATATTTTTAGTGTTTTAGGGGTGTATATTTTTTCATTCTATTATGTTGACCGAGCGTGACCCCTATAATTTAATAGGTTCCATTAATTAATTAAATCGAACCTTTTGAGGTTATAATTCAATGAATTCATTCTATTACAAGTTTTTGGGACATGTTAGGGGCTTGAACCTTATGGTAGTTAGGTTTTTGTGTGTCCTTGTTTTTTAATTGATCAGTTTATGTTAAATTGAGTTATTTATTTAATGGGAGGTGTTCACTTCAGTTACATTGAATTGTTTAGTTGATTTAAATTAATATATATATATATAATGTGAATTACTTGTGATGTAATATTGAATTCCAATATAACATTATAGGCTTTCCCCAAGGAATGAGATAGTGATAGTTATCTACTTAAGGTGATGGGTCCATAGGGATGGGCTCGGTTTGAGGAATTTTTGGTTGTATTGACCATCAGTTGGGAGACTCTTTCATCGGTTGAGGTGGCTGGATTTTTAGGTTGTGCGCTTGGACCAAGATACTTTGGAAGCAATGACCATCGGTTTTGAGTGACAAGGCCTCAGGGGAATGAAAATTGGGGAAGGTGTGGCTTTGATTGTTAATTGGTGATTACTAATTACATGTATTGGCCAAAACGCCCCATGGAGTCATGTGCACATGGAATGAATCAGTGATGAGTAGGTTTTGACCACTTATGTGGGAAGAGGCCACTAGTAGTTTCAGCCTAAGTTAGTGGATGGGGGTTTGTTCCATATAACAATATGTGTATGGAGAGGAGATATTAGGAGGCATCATTAAGGATGCCATTTGGAGGATGAGGCTCTATATGCTTGAGGCCGTTGGGCCAGGATCATTTTTTGGAGGATGGGGTTTTCCATTACTTGGGAAATTGGTTGTTGAGTTGATTGTAGTAACTTCTTGAGGATAAATATCGATGTACCTCTGGACATCCTAATTTGACCATATGGGTGCTTTCGAGCTGGGGTCCAAAGGACCATGGTGTTATTTTCATGGGCTTGCATTCATGATTTTAGTTATTTCGTTCATGGCATGATGTACCAAATGATATTCAAAGGTGGAACATTGGTGTCCAACTAGGGATACATGACATTAAAGGATTCCTTGATATATGAGATAAAAAATTCTCTCTTCCATAGTTATTCTGATGATAGATAAACCAGGTTATAGCTTCCTGGTGGTTGTTGAGAACTTGGGAATATTATGTTTATTTGAATTTCATGTGTTTTGTAATGCCTCGACCCTCGTTACCCAGAGTCGGTGCATTATTACGTAACATTGTCATGATCACAAGGGATCAAATCACAAAAGACCGATGCGTTAAGTGGCCTTGGATGTACTATATATATTCATAATTTTTACATTACATCATGAAATGAAAACATAAAAAACATTTTTCCCCTTTGAACACACTTATATCCTTAGCATATCCATGTATATCAATAGTAAAATACTACTTCACATCCTGTGAAAAGTAAAACATAAAAAGTGGTGATCTCAGATTCTTAGTATGGATAACAATATAGTGAAAAAATTCATAAATAATCATTAATATTTACGGCAACGTATAAGATTAAAACATAATCCTTTTTAACATAAACATCAGCATAATATGGAAAATATAAATCAAATAATTCCATTTACTTATTCACATGGATGTTCTACTTTTCGAATAATCACATGAAATATAATTAGCCAATTTCATAATGATGGAATGCATAATGCCTAACTTCATAACAACATATTCAATTCCTCGTTCCAAGACTACAAATAATATTTTTTCAAGGCCTTGGCCAAGACACTAGTTTTTCTCATGAGACCTACCGATGCATCGAGGATCAATAGCAGGCTCCACCCATTACTTACTAAGTCCAATGCATTACTCATATGAAAAGGTTTAAACATAATATAAAGATTCATATTTAAACTAGCATACGAAATGTCAATACATTATCCATAAAACATAAATGGTAAAAAAATAACACATCCATAATCAAACATATCACAAAACCTTCAATACAATATGGATGATTTTTATCATAATAAATCAATTTCAAACAAGTTTAAAATCCATCAAAGGATGTTGACACAGTTGAAATGATAAATATTTGAAAGAAATACCTCTTTATATTTTGAAACCATTTAAAATCCAAATAATTATAAAAAAATATTTAGAAAATATTCTTTTAAGATTGTATGGGAAGCTTTGACGTTGTTATAATAGGGGAAAATAGACGCACCCGCCGTATAAGTTAAAAAACATTCTTGCCATAATTTTTTCGAAAAGGTCATAAAGTACCTTGTTTAGAAAATGAATGAAATATTACTTTCCAAAACTATATGGTAAAATAAGGGTAAAATGACATTAACCCACAGGATAGTAAATAGTAAAAATGATTTGAATTATAGTTTTAATAAAACACGGAAGTGGATGATAAAGAGGTCCAAGTATATACTTACGTATTAACAACCTCGTATAAGTAAAGAGATTGTATAATTAACCATTGCCTTGTGATCTTACATGGTTGAGTGTATGTTAAACTCTTCTATAATAGTTAAATCATTGTTATTAAATTATACATGAATCATATAAATAAATACGATTTTCAAATATGATCTCCTAATATTTCATTGCAAATAAGATTTTAGTAGTATTATCATTTTGGCTTTTAACTAGTTCATTTTCTTTTATATGGTTGGTTACATAAGACATGTTTGTTATGAAGATGATGTATATTATTCATATATATAATTATAATATGTTCTTAATAATTGTTTTTAATCATAAAATAAAAATTATTCTTGAATTGTTACGATAGGAATGGATCTCATCGCGTTCGTGGAGACGGTAATCCGTATGTACGCACGATCGACAATATCATTATATTGATGGAAAAATCATAAGTAATTTGATTATATATCATATACAAAGAATTATTAAAATTTTATATTTATTATTTACATAATTTATACTCATTATTATACCCATCCAAATAATGAAGTGTTTGAATAACAAACTACACCACGACGTCGAGATTGTAAGTCGTACGTACGCACGTGTGGTGAATTTTTTATTTATAGGATGGATAAAATAATGAATATGGATATAACATATTTATAATAACATCACATTGTTTAGGAGGAAATTAAGGTATTATTTTTTTATGGGAACAATAAATAGAGAGGAAGTGGAAGAAGAAAAGAACCTGAAAGAGGGTGGTGAAATTATTACCTCTTCTTCAGGTGTTTCCTTTTGAGTTCATCAAAAGGGCTCTATAGGATGTCATTAAGTTCACATTAAGGACTCTAGGTTTATGTGAGGGAATTTTGGAGAATATTTGGGTAGTTTTTGAACAATCCAAATGGATTTGGATGTGGGATTTAGAGAGAAGGGTAAGTTTCCTTTTATAAGAGGGGTGTGTGTCACTTTAGGAAAAGATTAAAATATTAATTTATTATACAATCATTTTCGTTTTATAATGGATCAAAATGAAATTATTTCGAGATTTTTTTGGTTATGGGTAGAAATCCTCTCATACAATAGGCTTTATACAATTTTAGGTTACCATTTTAACCTTATCTTTTTGATTTAACTCTTAGTTAAATAGTTTATCCTTTACTGCATCTTCTTGTATTCTTACACTATATGGTTAATAAACTTACTCTAAGATTCCAAGAGAACCTCAAGTGGTTAATTAATGACATATATAATATTATTTAAGCAATTTGGATGAACCATAGAATTTTATAAATACTATATCAACCAATAATATACTATTTGTTTCAAAAAAAATTGTGTTAATTTTGACACTATTTGATATTTTGTTTTTGTGAAATGCATAGAAACCTTATCCCTTAGAAAACAATTTATCTAATCAACCCTAACCTGACATGTTAACCAATAAAATTCTTTTATGGCATCAAAACGTTTTAATTTTATTTATTTTAAAATGTATAATATAAACTATATTAATATTTCATTAAGAAGGTAATTATTGCATCATCATTGTGTCATAATGTTTTTATTATTTAATCTATATAAATTATTAATAAAAATAAATTATGTAGGAAATAGTTTTATTTTTCTAATTAATATTAATAATCGAATTAACTTATGTATAACCATATATTAAAAATATTTTACTTAATATACAATAAATTTTACACTTTTAACTATTCATTAAATAAAATAATAATAAATGTCCTAATCTAATCCATTTGGACCTAAAGGATCTTTTTTTATTCCTAAGGTTATTTTTGGTAGAAATACACTTATCAAATAGAATTATTACAAGTGTTAGGATAATTATAACATCATTTTTACCTTTAATTACCCTATTTACATTTAACCGTGGTAAATAAAAGTCAAAAGTTACTATTCATAATAAATTATTGTCATTTTATTGAATTACATTTTATATACTGATGTCAACCGTGTCTCTTAGAGTTTTAAAATTCAACTCACAGAAGCGGTAAAATTATGTTTTATGCAAATTTTCTAACCTGCCTAGAAGGTGGGTAAAAGACGTTAAACAAATTCAATAAAATTTTATTCGCCTAATTTTAATATAAAATGACTCAATTTAATTAAAATGATCTAATATAGGTATTATCTATCTATTTTTACTTTATAAAAATTTAAATAAAATAAATAATTTGTGAAATAAAAAGTCGATTTAAAAAACACAATGTTTTCTAATATTCATCAAAAAAATTAAAGAATTCAAAAAAATACAAAAAATTCAACATAAGATAATTTTGATATTCCAAATTCAAAAATTATTTCTATTTTACCGAATTCAAAACAAATAATTTTGATTTATTAACTAAATATTAATTTCCATTGTCAAAACCAAAAAGTGGGTCTTTAAAAAGAAAAAAATATCAAAATATTGACATCTAGTTTTGTCAAATTTAAATGTAAAATTAGTTATAAATACTTATATTGTATTAAATGATAAAAATATAATATAATTATACTTCAAAATCATTCAAATTTATAATTTAACACTGTAAATTATTTTGATCACAAAAGTTTTCTTCAGTTAATATTTAGCATCTTTCACTATTCATCAAAATATGAACATTTTCAGAAAAACACCAAATAATTATCAAAAATTTATTTTTATGTCCCACTTATAAATAACAAGATTATTTTGTCAATTTTATTATAAAAGTTTCTGATATTTCATTAAAAAAAAGTTCACCATTTGTTGGGGGTAAAATTGCATTTTTGAACAATACTTACTTTATCTAAAAAATTTAATTTGTTCTTATATTTTGTCTAAGAAACACATAATATGGGTGTTAAAATTATGTAGTATATATATGATTCAAAATGCAGTTAATACTATTCGTAACTGGGTTTTTAAGGGCATGTTTGGTAAGTTGTGGTGCGCTCGAACTCGGTGTTGCGGGTAACACAAGCTGTTAAATTACTTAAATAAGATAATGTACTATAAAATCATGGGGTTTTATATTCTATCGTCCTTTAATAAATTGTGTCCTCACATTTTTATATTTTTCGTCAAAAAAATTGTTAAAAATATATAAATTCCTTTTTTAAAAAACCACATCGTAAATTTGGTTAATATAATTTAGTCTTAATAAGGTGTAAAGGGAAATGAAAATGTCACCACCAAATTATGTTCACGATTAGGAGAGAATTGGTCGAAATTAGAGACAAATAATTGGATGGAAAACATAAAAGTTTATAGGGAATGATTTAGGTCATCCATCACAAACTGGTGTAAAATTAAGGGCCTCCAAGCCATCATTCTAATATGATGTAAAATATCACGGGTTTAACAAAACATAAGAAATTAGGATAACACGTTTTTTTATGATCTCATCCCTAAATATCAAGAATTAATTTATTAATATAATAAGAGGAATATATATATATACTTGACCAGTATAGTTTCATCCTTCATCTAATTTATACCACAAACTCATCTTTCACTTCAAAAGATAATATAATTAAATAAATATTTTCTTTATCTTAATCGTATAGGGTTCCAAAAAAATGAATTTATAATTTATCTATCAGACCATTTTAAAAAACTACATTCTAAAAACAATGTCATCACATAGGATAGTTATAGGTGATGCACCCTTGTCGCCCTTCGATTATGTGTTCAAGTCTCACGGCCTTGCCAGATGCGATAGGTTGTTGCCCGACCTCCATGTTGTCCTTTTCATAGAAATCCAAAAATAATCTCACAAAATGATTTAACCTTAAAAATAGTATCCAATGTACAAAATAATAGATTCCAACCTTTAAACTTATCTAATATACATCATTCAAACTAACAGTACAATATTTATAAGGAAGGTAAACATAATGAATATCCTTTTTTCCACATAATAACATGTGAATACCTTAATAGTGTATTCTCTTAAAAAACGGTAACAACCTGAAATACCAAAAAAAACTTATTGGTTACATTCATGCTCTCTTATTCCTTATATAATACTGGATATACTCCTTATATCCATAAATGTTGTAAACTACAACAATAAAGGAGTAAATAGACAATTAATTATTTTCAAAGTTGTCAATAATATTGAATATAATTTATCCAAATCAATCATATCATATTCCAAAATCACATCCTTAATATGATAACCATATTATGGTATATCTTTCCTCATCCAAATATTTTCCAATAAATTTAACCTGCAATTGAGTCATGATTCTTGGTTCCACACAATCTCATGTCTTCAATTAAATAGTACTGATGTACAATCCTTATATAATCCATATTCTTAAAACATGTACATCATTAATACAATACTCAAATGACACAATACTTTAATAGCAACATAAGAAATTTTATCATTCCTCTTCATCTTCTTTAGTATCATAACTTGATTAATATTCAATAGTAGAATTTGGGGTATACTATGATGATTTGGACATTGATTCGCATAGTGTCCCAACTCCTTAAAACTGACACATTGTACATTTGAATCCTTTTTCTTACCCTTTAAATCATGTACTTGGTTCCATTTTTCACTACACATATAAAAATCTCTCATTCTCTTAAATCATTAAACAAGGTGATTTTTCCACAATTATCACATATGCGAAAAACCTTTTTTCCCCTCTTCCCTTTGTCCATCTTTATCTCTTACAACCTTTTATTATCTTACTTCCCTTCAAATCCATAGGACTCAGAGAATCATTTACTTATCTTATTAACACATGATATTATTTCTTTATATGATTAGAAAACATGGGATACTATTTACCATATTAATGTAGGATTAATACGCTAAATGAAATGATCCTTTTTAATCGTCGGATCATGAGTATTGTTAGAGTTCTCATTCCGTCTACAAGGATCAATTTCTAATCAATGGCATACAATAGATTAGTTTATGAATCTCAATACATAATTCCAAACTTTTAAAACACGTAACATAAATTGAAGAGTTTATGGATATAATCTATAATAATAAAAATGTTTTCTTTGAGAAGGTATATACTTATAAATTATTTATAATGGGTTGTAAAGAAATTTTGAATTTTCCAAAGCATATCCCTCGAGAGTGTCGTAACCAAGAGTGCAGAAAGGCCCATTGTTGTGTACCAGGATACCTTGGTTCAAGCTCAAAACTCCTTTTCGAAGTTTTTACACCTAGATACATATGTTCCAGAGCCACCTATACTAGATCGTATCCAAACAGGGATTTATTTTTTGGAAAATACACAAAATCTCTACATTACCAAAAATCTAGGAAGTTATTCTATACTAATCCTCAAAGCCCATATTAGGGTAATTTTCTCAAATCGTAGTTTTTCTAAATCAACCTTCCAATGTTTGAACTAAATTTCCTATAATACCAACTATAACGCCCCAACATCAGTTACCCAGAGCCAGTACATTATTACGTAACATTTACATGATCACAAGGGATGAAATCCCGAAAGACCGAATAGTTTAGTAGCCTTGGATGTAATAGATACATTAATAAGATTTACATTACATGCAGAAATAAAAAGATCAAAAATATTTTTTCACCTTTTAACAAACGTATATCCTTAGCCTATCCCTATTGTCCAACCATAAAATACTTGTTATATCCTGGGAAAAATAAAGAATAGAATGGGGTGAGCTTAGATGTTCAGTAAGGATAACAATATGTTATAAACTTTCATAAATATGCATAAACATTTAAGGTAATGTATAAGGAAAAAACATAAGCCTTTAAAACATAAAAATCTTCCTAATATGGAAAATTTAAGTCAAATAATTTCATTTACTTTTTCACATAGATACTCTACTACTCGAATAATCACATGAAATATCAATAGCCTATTTCATAATAATGGATTTCATAATTCAAGACTTCTTAACCACATATTCCATGCCTCGTGGCATGACTAAAAATAAAATCTTGTCAAGGACTTATACCAATACACTATTTTGTCTCATGAGACCTACAAATAATCGAGGATCTATCACTGGCTCCACCCATTACTTACTATGTCCATGTCATTCCTCATATGATATGGTTTTATCTTTACATAGACATTCGTATTAAAACTAGCCTAAAAATTCCAATACTTTATCCAAAAACAATGAATGGTACATAAATAACACATCCATAGTCAAACATAAAAAAAACCTCCAATACAATATATATTATTTGTATCACAATAAATCAACTTCAAACAAGTTTAAAATCCATCAAAGGATGTTGACATAGATGAAATTAAACTATTTGAAAGAAATACCTCTTTTTATTTTGAAATAATTTAAAAGTAACATAATTATAAAAAAACAATTATTTTGAAAATATTCTTATAAGAATGTATGGGAAGATTAAATGATGTTATAATGGTGTAAAATAGCTGCACCTACTGTATAAGTTAAATAAATACATTATTACATTAATTTTGTCGAAAAGGTCATACAGTACCTCATTTGGAAAATTACAAAAAGATTCCTTTCAGAAAAATATTTGAAAATAAGGGTATAAATTACTTTAACCCATATTTTAGTAAAAAGTAAAAAAAAATTAAATAACATTTTCAAGAAAACATGGATGTGGATGATAATGAGGTCCTATTAGATACTTATGTATTAACAACCTCAGATAAGTAAAGAGATTGTAGAATTAACCCCTTCCTCAAACTTTTCTTGTCCGATGGTATATTAACATATTGTATAATATTTAAATCACTATTACAAAATTATAGAATAATCTTAAAAAAAATATTATATAATATATGATCTTCTAATATTTCATTTTTAATAATATTTTTGTAGTACCATTGTATTAGGTTTTAACTGTTTCATTTTCTGTTATATACATGGTTACGTAAGCCATGTATATTATGAATAGGATTTATTCGATTAATATCCATAATTATATTATGTTCTTAATCCTTATTTTTAATCACAAAATGAAAATTATTCTTGAATGATTACGATGGGGAATGAGTCTAATCGCATACATGGAGGCGGAAATCCGTACGTACGCACGAGCAACAATATCATTATATTCATGGTGAAATTAATATTAAATTAGATGGTATATCATATATAAAGAATCATTAATATGTTATATTTATTATTTACATTAGTTATACTCATTATTACACCCATCCAAATAATGAAATGTTTCAATAACAAAAAACACCATGGCCTAGATACGGTAAGCCATACGTACGCACGTTTGGTGACGTTGTCATTTATATGATGGATTGAATAAAAAATATTGTTGTACCATATTTTTAAAAACATCATAGTATGTAGGAGGTACTAATGTTATTATTTTGGTATGGGAACAACAAATAAAGAGAAAGTGGATGAAGAAAAGAACTTGAAAGAGGGTGGTGAAATTATTACCTCTTCTTCGGGTGTTTCATTTTGATTGGGTCAAAAGGGCTCTGTAGGATGGCTTTATGATAAAATTAGGGACTCTAGGTTGATGTGAGGTATGTTTGGGGGATATTTGGGATTGTTTTGGCCGATCCAAATGGCTTTGGAATGGTGATTTTGAGAGAAGGGGAAGTGCCCTTTTATAAGGGGGTGAATGTCATTTCAGGGAAAGATTAAAATATTAATTTATTATACAGTAATATTCGGTTTATAATGGCTCCAAATGAATTTATTTAGATCCCTAGGTGATTATAGGTCGAAATAAGCTCAACTAATAGGTTTTAGAAAAGATTAGGTTACCATTAAAACCATATCATTTAGATTTAACTCTTAGATAAATAGTTTAACTTTTACAGCATCTTCTTGTATTCCTACACCATATAGTTAATAAACATACTCTAAACTACTAAGAGAACCTCAAGTGGTTCATTAATGAAATATGAAATATTATTTAATCCCTTTTTTCTAAACATATATTTTTGGAAATATTATATCAACCGATAATATAGTATTAGTTTTAAGAACTAATTTATGTCAATTATGAATCTATTTGGTAATTTGTTTTTTACAAATGCATAACAACCTTATCACATCGAAAAAATTTATCTAATCAACCCTTACATGTCATATTAAATTAAAAAATTATTGGATGTAATCCAATATTTTAAATTCTATTTATTTTTAAATTTATAATATAATCAATATTAATATTTCATTAAGAAAGTAATTTATGCATCATCATTGTGTCATAAATAAATATTATTATTTAATCACTAAAAATTATTAATAAAATTCCATTATATGGGACATAGTTTTATCATTCTAGTTAATATTTATAATCTAATTTATATTATGTATAAAAATATATTAAAAATGGTTTAGTTAATAAACATTGAATTTAACACTTTTAGTTATTCTTTAAATAAAATAATAATAAATGTCCTAATGTAATCCAAGTGGACCTAAAGGATCCTATTTTATTCCAAATGTCGTTTTGGGTCTAATTACACTTATCCAAAAGATTTTTGACATGTGTTAGGGTAATTATAATTTCATTTTTACCTTTAATTACCCGTTTACTTTTAACAGAGGTAAATAAAAGTCAAAAGTTACTATTCACCAAAAGTTATTTTCATCTTATTGAATAAAATTTTACTTAATGATGTCAATAGTGTCTCTAGGAGTTTTAAAATTTGACTAACAGATGTGGTAAAATTATGTTTTATGCAATTTTGGTAACGTTCCTAGAGGGTGGGTAACAAACGTTTAAAAAATTTAATAAAATTTTATACATCAATTTTTATTATAAAATGACACCAATTAATTACATTGAACTAATATAAGTATTATATATCTATATTTACATTAAATAAATTTACATATAATAAATACTTTTTTAAAAAAAAATTCAATTTAAAACAAAAATGCAGTGTTTGTCACTATTCATCAAAAAATTTAATGTTTTTAGAAAAATTCCAAAAATTTACCCAATGATAATTTTGATATTAAAAATTCAAAAATTAAGTCTATTTTACATAATTCAAAACATAGATATTTCATTTATTAATTTAAAATTAATTTCCATTTTCAAACCCAAAAACTAGGTTTTTAAAAAGTAAAAACTAACAAAATATTGACATATGTTTAGGTCAAATTTAAATGTTAAATTACTTATGATGACTTATATTGTATTAAATGATAATAATATAATCTAATTATACTCCAAACCCATTCAAATGTATACTTTAGCACTATAAATTTATTTAATTAAAAAAATTGTTTTCAATTAAAATTTAGCATCAGTAACTATTCATCAAAATAAAAAAGTTATCAAAAAAACATAAAAAATTTATCCCAACTAAATTTTTATCTCCAACTTCTAAATAAGAAGTTTATTTAGTATAATATAATATTAAATTATCAGATATTTCATTTAAAAAATGTTCACCATTAGTAAGCAGTAAAATTTAATTTTTGGAAAATACATGCTTTATTTAAAAAATTGAATTTGTTTGTATATTATGTCTAAAAAATGCATAATATGGTTGTTAAAATTATAAAGAGTATATAATATTCAAAATTCAGTTAATACTATTCATAACTGCTTTTTGGAAAGTTGTGGTGTGCACGAACTCAGTGTTGCGTGTAGCACAAGCTATTGAATTACCTTAATGAGATGATGTACTATGAAATATTGGGGTGTAATGTGCTTTATAATTATTTATTATTACCGTATACATTCTTTTTCACAAATTTAAGTCATACACGCATTGTTGGTACCCTACTGAGACTCATTCTAAAAACCTACACGGGCCCTTCAGGACACGTGTAGAATTTACCTTTTTATTCAGTTAAATTCATTATTTCAAGATCTCAACCTTAGTGGTTATTTACATGGGATGAAAGGAAATGGAATAATGGTTATTTCCTAATCTACAGCTTGTAATTTTATAGTTTTCCATTCTATTTGATCATGCTCATTTGTATGTATGTACTGAGGTCATCCATTGGAGACCCACTTATTTATTAATATCTATGACCTGATATGTATGCATGTTAGGTTTTAATTTCAAAAAATTGTATGTTTGGATTAATTATTTATTTCCACCACTGTCGTTTAGTTATTCTTCCACTCTTGATTTCTATTTATTGTGCTTCAGCCATTGGGGGTTATTGGTTCATGTCTGTTTAGCCTTCACTTCCACTACAAATTATATGTGTATAGAAACCATTAATATATCATCAACAGATGGTATAGTATCCCCACAATCACTTTCTTTACACCATCACTTATGGTTGGAAGCCTTTTTCATATGCGTAGGCATGCCTAAGGCCATTGGAACAAGTTATTAAAGCACTGTTCGTGAAGCTAATCGAGTCGGGGTGCGATAAATGGGGTCATGTCCTAATTTACATGGTATTTTTATAAGTTTTTGGCTATCTAAAATTTACATAAATATTGTTTTCTATTATATTTTTATTACTATTTGGGTGATGCTGGATGGTATATTAGTATGTTTTTAGAACTAGGTTTTTATCTAGTGTTTGGGTAGTTACATCCCTTGTAATAGGGGATGAACCATTTTTCAAGGGGTGGGATTTAATTTTTTTTGTTATTTCCCATTTTATAGAAGGTTTGATTCCTACCTTGAGTGGCGTACGTGGGATGTGAGTTCTTACCGATTGTGATATGTGATCATTGTCCTCGTATAGAATGTAAAGAGATTTCAAACCCTGGACGGTCTGGAAAGTGGTGTTGTTTTATGTGTTTATGCTTTTTATTAGGCACAAGATAGGGTGTGATATATATATATATATATATGAATTTTCTTGAGTTAATTTTATTGGTTATATGTTATATGTGATACATGTATACATGCGCATGGATTTTACAAGAGAAGGAAAATACGATGAAATAAGGTGATATTGATCTCTATGTTGGATGACATGGTCATCTGTTTGAGATAACATTGTTTATTAGGATGGGAATGGATCAAGGGATTTTTGATATTTGGCTCTAATATTAGGGGGTAAGGAGTCCAAGATGTTGGGATGTCTTGTGACATGATTGAGATGGGGAAGGGTAAGGGTATTAAGGTAGTTTTTCCTGTTACTGCTTTCCCTATCTTAGAAATGTGTGTGTGTGTGTGTGTGTGTTTTTTTTGTGTGTCTGACTGTGAGAGAGTGATATAGCGTGTCTTCGTGTGTGTTGTCTAGTATGTCTTACCATGTAATGGTATTTAGTGGGTTTCCACTAAGATGGATCAGATAGAGTGTTAGGCAGGTAGTGTTGTGATTGTAATGGAGTATGAGCAGGTTGATATGCTAGAGGCTTAGGAATATAGTGAGCCACAGATACAGGCTCATATTCCATTGTATGAGGGGAAGCTTGAAAATTTTGATCACTTTTGGGATGTGAAATTATGAGAATGTCAATGATAGTTTAGTACATGTTATCTAGGGTATTGATAGGGGAGTTCTGGGAGTAGAGCCTTTGATGGATTATCTATCATGAGATTTCCATTCATAGTACCTACCACTGTTTCAGGGAGAGGGTGGTCCATAGGTGTCTGAGATCATGATTGAAGTTCTAAAAATGATCTTTGAGTAGCTATACATATCTCTAGGGTAGAGGGTGAAGCCAGATACCTGCCTGCTCAGTAGACTAGTTAGGCACTGGTGGGATGTGTAGGTTTTGGCAGGTAGACGTGAGGGACTGGAGTTGAAAGACTTTGAGGCCATGTAATTTGAGCACTTTTCCTATAGATGTCGAGGGTGGACAGAGCTAAGGAGTTCTTTAGCCTTCAGTATCTCTATATATCTAACATGGACTATGCAGTAAAGATCATTGAGTTGTGTCGTTTTGTACCCAGCATGGTAGGTGATGAAATCTCAAGGATGACATGTTTTGAGGATAGTTTATAGGAAACCATTCAGGTGCAGGGGAATAAAATTAGGTTGGCCTCATTCTCAGATTATTTTAACAAGGTCCTAATAGCCAAGAGAAAACTAATGTATTGTTCATACTAAAGCCAGGTAACTTCTTCAGGTTTTGTTAGTGGCAATGCATTAGATGGAAGGATAAAGGGAATAGATGACATCATCTAGGGCAGTCGGGACAAGGACGCACATATATCACCTCAGAGTAGGTCGATAAAATTATAATTCTAGTGTTGAGAATCAGGACATTTCCATACTCAGTGCGAGTGTCAAACAATGGAGTTCCGAGAATTTGGATAGGTAAGGTATCATGAGATTTTCGGCAATATTTATTCAAAAATAAATGACAGTCAGAGATCATAGAAGACAATGGGTTCTTAGATTAGTTTGGGAGTGATACCAGGTGATGGTATATGAGTTTCAACTATATGTGGAGGTCAAGGAATATATATTGGTACCCATTAGTTGGGTCAGTAGCTGGTGGATGGTGTAGCATAATAGGGAGGCCAAGATTTTAGATGTCAGGCTCCAGGCCATGTGCTCTCCATGGAACAACCTAGGGATGATCAGTCTAGTGAGCTGATAATGATCATAGGTATTTCATTGGCATACCCATTCTCTAATCATTTTATGTACTATTTAGGCATGAATATTTCTGTAGAATGAGATGGATGAGTTATATATATGGAATAACTAGACACTGGTCATTTTGTTTTCATCATATTGGATGTTTTATATATATATAAGGTGTACGGAACTTGGAAAAACATATGAGCATCATTGAATGTATTATTATTGGGGTGTGTTGGCATTAGGGCTTGAGGAAATTTGGGTTAACTGATGTGTGAATGCATCTATACATCATTTTGATGCATTACTTGATTGAGGTGTGATGCACTTGTTCTTTTGAGAATTTAATGAGATACATGACCTCACTAGTGAGATGTGTTACATGAGCATATGGAGGGTATCTATGTGATGGGGTAATCTTATGGGTGTCAGGTATGACATGGGATCACCTGATGAGGTGTAGAAGTGAAGATGAATCATGGGAGAACATTTGAGTCATGGGATGCTTGAGTGAACATTACTTTGTTTTCGATTTCTTTTATTATTGGATCAATGTAGGTCACTACTATGGTGGGGAGACCCATCCCCCCTTGAGGTAGTTGGCTAGTCCCTTGAGACTGGGGTAGTCCAGGTAAATTTTGACAAGATTTGTATGACCATTATGATCACCAAGTTTTTTTGATAGATAGAGGATGATCTATGTTAAGGTGGGGAGATTTTAACATCATATATATTTGGAGCCTGTCAAAATTCACACCCATTTTAAATGTTTGATGTTTTGCGGGTATGTTTACTTCTTCATCATTGATCTAAACATAATTATTGGTTTCTATTTGATCCAATCCATTTATTAAATGGGTTTATGGATTCAGAAAAAGAGTACGGTGTTTAGATTGGCTTTGGTTGATTCGGAGGCCCGAAGAACTAGTTTTGCAGAAGTGAAGGTTGAGTCACACGATTAGGTTAAACTCTGCGGCCTCTCAGAAGAAACTATGATTGCCTATTGCTTCCATGAGAATAGTTTGGGAAACCATACAGGTTGAGGCACAAATTATTGTGTGAACATCTGTAGTTTGTACAGATGAAATTTTCAAGGTTTTTTTATGATTTTTCAAACCATGAACATGCCACTTGGGTAGTTCCATTTGGTAATAACCTTGGAATTGTAATGTTCATGGTTTGCCTGTGGTTTGGAAAAACCATGTGGGTCAACCATGCATGGATTGTATCCTCATCATCATGAACCACATGGTTTCCATATGGTTTATAAAATCATATAAGATAATTGTGCGGCCTCTTAAAAAGGTAAAATGACATTTTAACCCTTTCTTATTTAAACCTATTATACTTCTATTTTCCTCCCATTCCAAGGCTTCCCCTCCATCATTTGTGGGTTATTCGTCCTTCTTCTCTAGGATGTGATTCTTCTTATCCATCCAACATATGATCTTCAATACATTTGTAGTGTTTTATCTATCTCAAATAGGATCTCCTCTCCCTTTCATCCCATTTATTTTTTCTTCCCCACACACACCACAAAATCTATTCAAGTTGTTTTTCTCTATTTTGAAAGAATTCCTAAAATTTTTTGTTTTCAACCAAATCGTTCTGATATAAAGGATAATATTAGGAATTCCTAGATCTAAGAAACCAAGGTAGGTGGTGTATACATTCTTTGTGATTTCATGAGTGTCTGAAGGGTCCAAATTTTAGAGCACCATTGTGTTGACTAAGTGTGACCCTTGAAATTTAATGGTTGCCTTAAATTTGTCAAATTGAACCTTTTTTTGTTCCAAAAAGAATGATTACAAGATCTTACAAATGGTTAATCCATGTGTGGGGCATGGTCCATGGGGAATTTATTCTAGGATGTGTCCTTTTTATTTAATTGATCGGTTGACATTAAAATTATTTTTTTATTTTATGTGAGATATTCAATTAAATTATATTGAATTGATTATTTTATTTCAGTTGATATATATGTATATATAATGCGAATTTATTATGATTCAATATTGGGATAAAATGTAACATGATAGGAATACCCCGATGATTGAGATGATGATGGATATATATTTGAGGCAATGTGATGATATGAATGGGATTGGCCCAATGCATTTGTGTTATTGTGACCATCAGTTGGGAGACTTAATCATCAGTGTTGGTGGGTAAGTTGTCAGGTTTTGGGCATGGATCCAAATACATAAGATGTCATGTCTATTAGTTTTGAGTGACATGGTTGTAAGGTCATGGGGTGTCGTGATGGTGTGGTTTAGGTTCTTAATTAGTGATTCCACTCACTCTTATTGACCAATGAGCCTCTTGGAGTCATGTGTTTATTGTTCGACTTAGAGATGATGTGTTTTTGAACACTTATGAGGGTAAAAAACCCATGAAGATATAGATTAGGTAAATTTACAGAGGCATATCCATATCAAACCATGGGGGTTAAGAGGATCCCTCATGTGATAGCATTGATCCTTTATGTTGTGGGATGAGGATCATTGTTCTTGAGTCCATTGGACCATGATCAATTTTGCAGGACATGCAACTTCATTCCTTGTGAATTTATTTTTTGATCCAATGTTGGTTACTTCTTCAAGAATGATATCATTGCCCCATCAAACATTTGGATTTCAGCCAATAGGTGTTTCATGTTGGGGTCAAAGGGACTGCGGTTCTTTATTAATGGGTATGACTTTAGGATGTTGGTTACATGGTTGATGGTACATGGTACTGAGTGATATTTGGAGGTGGAACCTGAGGGTTCACTTGTGGCTACTTGACATCATAGGATTCCATGAGCTATAAGAAAATGATCCTACCTTCAATAGTTATTCCACTAATTGATAAAGGTGGTGATAACGTCTTGGTGGTTGTTGAGCACTAGGGAATTTTTTATTCATTATAATTTCATACACAACCTTCTTTATTTATTTTATCATACATATTCTTAAACATGAATGTAAGTTATATAAATATGGGTGATACACTACTAAGACTCATTCCAACACCTGTGCCTTTTTGGATGCTTGTATAATTCATTATTTTACTTTCAGTTGAAGGCTCGAGTTCATGACTAGGTTCTTAGTGGATGTTTGAATGGGATGGAAAGCAAGGAATAATGGTTCTTACCGAATCTAGAAATTTTATTTTTCAATTTTCCATTCCTTTTTTAGTATTCTTATATATATGTATATACTGAGGTTAGCTATTGGAAACCCTCTATTTTATTAATATGTATGATATAGTATGTGTGCACGCCCTGTTCTAATTTATACAAATTGTATGTTTTTCTTCTTTATTTGGTTTCACTGTTGTTGTTTAGTTATGATTCTACAATTGAGTACTATTTATTGTCCTTCTTTCATTGACTGGTTACTATTTAATGTCTGTTTAGTCTTTCCTTCCACTATATATTATATGTTTATATAGACCATTAATATATAATCACCATAGGATATATTCTCCCTGCTATCACCTTTTTTAAAACCTCGTTGGTAGTCGATAACCTTTGGCGTATGGGGAGGCATGCCTCAAGAAAGTGGCAGTCATCAAAAAATCATTGTTTATGTGGATAATTGGGATAGGGCACTACATAAACATACATTAATATTTTACAAATAAACATTTAATTATATTAATTATTTTTATGATTTGATGAGTTTTTTTACGATAGGGAATAGTTTATTTATATTCAAAACCATGGTATAAGGATAATGAATGGACACAATGAGACTATATATTTAACAAACTATGTATGCATTATGGTATATATAATAGTAATTCACTATAAAAACCAATATAAAAAATATTTATTTTTAAGTATGTTTCTACAATGTCAAAAATAAGGTAACAATGTCAATTTATGTTATACAGTAATTAAATTATGAAATATATCATATTCCAACCATAAAATAGAATCCTTATAGCGGTATTTCTTAATGTTACAATGAATTAATTTTAAATATTTACCAACAATTTATTTATATATATTTTTCATTTACTACCAAGATATGGAAAAATCCATATAATGAAGAAATAAAATTGATTTGTTTCAGAATGAGTAGCTGGCTGATATGGTTTTAGAATTGACATAGGAATCCTGAAGTGGTGGTTCCATTTCACCTAGTTATTTTTTTATTTTATAGAGATCATGAAGAGAACATTTATCTACTAATTATTTATTAATTTTTTTTACATTTTCTGATATAGTTATGGAGAGATAATTTAGATTCACAATTTGTTTTCCATAATGGTAATATGATTGAATATATAGGGTTATGTTTTAGATGATTGTTGTATAGTAATATTATGGATGAGAGATTGATAGCCCACATTATTTGAAATATAGATCACTTCTGAATTATAGTAACATTTTTATAAGGTGATAGAGATATTAATTTAGTTGACTTTCATATGATTCAAACTAGGTGGATAAAATGAATAACGTCTTCTTGTGTGATTTGTGATCATAAATTTCCTTTGAAGTTGACGTGTTAATTTTATAAGATTATTGTTAGACAAACTATTCAACATATTAGTGAGTATTCGGCTTTGATTGGGCAATTTGAACAAAAATTAACAATATTATAAATGAAAATTTTCAGTTAGAAATGTGTTAATATCAAGATAGAAAAAATGAGAAAGGAATTTTTTGAAGAGAAAATTATAGTGGATCAGATTCATGAAAAATGGTATAGAAATACATAAGATTTGTTTGACATGATAGATGTTTGTTAGAAATACACATTTTTATAGAGTAATATTAATGAAATTGTGAAATTTTAAAATGAGTAGAGGTATACCTAAGAAGATATTTATGTTCATAACATGCATCACATACTCAAAATCAAGAAATATCTATTTTATTTCCATAATACATTTTTATAATGAACTTTGATAAATTCACGACATATATTAGTAACCTACGTTTAAATCATAGCCAAAATGTACATATTATGGCCAAATTTTTATTATTTCATTTAAAAGTGATATGTTAGTCCACAAACGCATGACAATCTCAATTTAATGACAACACACTCAAAATTTCATGGTAATTTGAGAAAAATTATGGATAATTCATTTTCAATGTGTAGGAATTGACCTTACACTAATATGATAGATGGTGTGGTCGGTATAAAGGAATGTTCATATATTCAGTTTAAATGTCATATTTTAGTCCATAACATGCATCACATACTCAAAATGAAAAAAAACATTGATTATCTAGATAAATTATGAAAATGTGTCATGATAAATTTTTAATGTATAACAATAAACCCCATGTTATTTTGACACACATAGTGGATGGTATGAAAAAAATTGTATTATTTCATTTAAATGTAAAATTTTGTTCTAGGATACAAATCACATTCTTGAAATATGAGAAACCTTTCTCAAATTTTAATGATAATTTAGGAAAATTAATATTAATTCATTTCTTATATGTATGAATTTATATAAGGCAAATTTATTAAATGGAGTTTCTAGTATATCTGAATGTCATATTTTTAGTTTAAAAGTGGAATTTTATTTCAAAACATGTGACACATAACCAATAACAATAAAATACACTCATATATTCTTGATAATTTAGGAAAAATGTTTGAAATTCTGATTCTATGTATAGGATTTAACAATACATCAATCTGATATACTATCTATATGATATGATTCAAAGTTCGTGTATTCATTTTAAAAGTGAATGTTTTGTTCATAAAAAATTTTTCATACTGAAAATTAATAAAATAAACTTATATTTCCTTTAAATTTTATGATATTTATTTATAATTAATTCATGACTTGTAATAATAAATATCATATAAATCCTACAAATGATGCGACTATTATTAGTGAAAGTGTGTTTTTTAATTTGAAAGAAATATTATTGGATAAAAAGTTATTTATGGGTATAAAAACATTTAAAAAACTTAGATATTCTTGATAATTTATGAAAAAATATAGATAATTTAGTTTTGAAATATGTGAATTAACCTAACATCAATTTGAAACATGATTGTCCAGCATGACTAATTTTTTTTTTCACATTTAAAACTAAAAATGTAGTTTAAAATAAACATAACATACATAAAAACAAGAAAACATAATCAAATAAACAAGCTATCAAAATCCTATATTATCATCAACTTCGAGAAATATTTCTCGATTTTAAGAATATGATGCTAGTTTTGACCTAATTTATCACTTTTAAATAAAAGCATCAAATTTCTGTCATTTTATCCACACATTAACTTATGAGTTGGATTATTTTTTCATTGGTTGTAAATTTAAATTGTTTGTACTAAATTATACATATTGATTTAATTAAAATGTAATGAACTATTTGTAATGTAAATTTATTATTAATTATAATTTATTATGATATTAATTTGATATTAATTATATATATATATATATTATTTATTTTTCTGATGGAATTTGATGTTCTTGTAGGAAAACTCAACCTTATTTGATACTTTTATTTAGGATAAAAATATCACTAATACTTTTTATTTTTATCAGTTCTAGAAATAACACTATTAAAAACTTCTTTTATCATCACCTACTTTAGCTCTGATAAAATCTCCTAGAATTCATCATCTTTAAATACATCATCACTTTTTAGTGTTGATAAGATTGAATATTTATACTGATAAAATCCTAATATATAGTAATGACATGAAAACAATGGTAACAATGTCAATTGAATCACTTGTGATTAAAATATTCCTAAATACAGGAGCAATTCATGGAAATATATTCCTTAAAAATAGAAAAAATAATAGATTAAAATGGTTTATAAACTCGTATGACTGTATTCCATGTTAGATAGGTGGTTATATAATGTTTTATAAGATTCAATTGTCTATTAATAGCTATTTTGTGGGATGCTAGTTATAATAGACATTATTCAACCACATTCTGACATGAAACTGCATTGATTTTATTAAAGTTTTTTATTTATTATGTGGAAGCTAACAATTTACGATTGAATAACTTCATAGATATAAAATCAAGATGCATATTATATTTATGTTAAAATAAATAAGTGAACACAATATTTTACATTCTTTGACTCACATTAACATACATATATGACCCAACCACCCTATAGTATCCTTGTAATTATATAAAAATAAAGTACCCTTAATTCAGGAGACATAAAAAAACAAAGGAAAATAGAAACAATTTGAGGTACAATGCTTACCAAACTTGGAAACATAAATGAACTTTATCAAAAGTCGATAGAATGAATTTTCATCCAATGTATAATATCTCAAAACACATGAAATAACAAAATAAGTAAGATTTAAAATTGAATAACTAAAATGAGTTTTATGATTTTTACCAATAAATGTTATACTACTAAAAACCAAGATCTTCCTTGAAGATACATAGAACACCAACACATATTTCTCCCTTTACATTGAATAAATTTAACCTCCAAAATCTATCTATGCCTGAGACGTTGTTAACCTACAACATAACAATACTCCATGCGGAATAGGAACCATTGATCAAGATAGAGAGCTAAAGGGAAATATATTCCTTTTATATATCTCTCTCTCTCTCAGATTCCCCCTCATAAATTAAGTGAATCGTGAAGAAAATAAGCTTATAAAAGTCAATAAAAGACTATATAAATGAGGGGATATGCTATCATCACACCTCAAATAATAGAAATAGGGAGTAAAGTCATGCCAATAAGTAATCTATTTTATAGATACAAGAATAGACATGAAAAATAATGATCATACACATTTTTTTTAAAATTTTCTGGTTTCTAATAGATTTCAGACCACTAGTGGCACAAATAACATATGTGGGTAAATTTGAAGAACAATGATGATAATCCAAGGAAATAAAAAAAACTAAAGATAATAAAAACAGGTTCTTTTGGATCTAACAGATGTGATCTATCAATGGATAATGCATAGCCTAATATGAGTATAATGATTACAAAGACATCAATCCATGGAAAAAAATCAAGGTATTGAGGTAGAGTCAGATGAGTCTATCTCATAATGAGTAGGCCCAAAAAAGCATAGGCATGCAAGATTATAGTTAAATATAGAATCTCAACAGAACAACCTACTTTCCCACATAATAAATTATATAATAAAAATAATAAAAATTATTTTTTATAATTATTTATGAATATTTTACATGGATAAATTCATTGGAAATCCATATGATATAAAATGTAAACAATTTAACATATATAAAATGATTGTAGAAAATTTAAAACTATTTACCATAAAAATAAAATTGTAAATACATATAGTGTTCTTTAAACCATTCCTATAAATATATTGGGGTAATATTAATAAATTTTAAACATGACTCCATATGTCTGATATTAATAATCATTAGCCAAAATATGAGTCGAATAATTCCACTTCTTGTTTCATAGTGATGCATACCTACCAAGATTAATTTATTGTTATGGTAAATATAACTAAAAATTATTATATAATTAATTTATGTTCTAAATGACTGTATAACTATAGCTTACCCACTATGTACCTAAGTATAAAATCAATCTCATTAGCATCCCCAAAATAACTCACTAGAACTAGTAAATCCTTTAAATATAGAGTATTATCCCCCATCATTGACATAGAAAACATATCCAAAAAACATAAATATTTAATACATTTAAATTCAATAAGAATAATAAAAAATAAAGAAAAAATGAATAAAAATAAAAAAGACACAACAATCAAAACATTATTGATCAAAAAACAATAAAATAATTCATTTGTATCAAAAAATCAAAAAACCACCACCTATAGAGGGAATTAGGTCTATCTATATTATCACACGCTAGAAATTGAATTCAAATTATTTAAATTAGTTATTTATTTAATTTTTCATCCTTTCTTTTGAGTTTTCATAGTTTCCATGTCGAATTTTGAATTTTTTGAATATTTTTAAATGTTGTATGGTGAGACCACAAGGTTAGTAGTAACCATGTGGTGCCCGAGTTATTTCCTGGGTCGGGTGATGGTGTGGAACATGGCTTGTGATTGGTTTGTTATACCATGTGACAAGTATTTGAAATAGATCTATAAAGTAAAAAATCTATGTTTCATAGTTAGTGCTCAACTTCTCAAATAGTAAGGCCAGCCCGTGCATGTGCCCCTTCTTTGAAGTAGGGTGTGCACAATTAACACATTGTCTGGTATACCAAAAGGTCAAACTGTATGATCGTCCTAGTGTTGAAAAAAATTAAAGGAATAAAAAATAGGAAATATAAAATATAATTAAAAAAAATGGAATATTAATAATAAAGATGATAATAATAATAATATTATTATAAATATTATAAATATTATCATTATCATGATTATTATTATTATTTAGGTTATTATTATTATAGATTTTATTAATCCATTTTTTTCTTTTAACCCTCACCCTACGTACACCCACATCCCTCCCATTCCCTCTCATGGAACTTTAGCACCCCCACCTTCCTCTTAGGCGACCACGCTAGGACGAATCCATTTGTCACACCATCCCCTTCCCTCAGGGGACTACTTCTTCTTCATATTTTGGGAGAAGATCTCTCTGGTAAATCTTTTATCCCATTTTCATCTTATATTTTGTCGATTCTCATTTCTTATGGGTGGTATTCTTTCCTTTTTGACCCCTAATTATTTCGAGGGTTTTCTAATTTTGAATGAATAGGGTTCATTGGCCCCATTAATGATTTTTGTTTCTGCTGTTGTCAATTGTAGTGGGTTTCTCCTAAATTTTGGGTAAGAAACATTGATTCCTATATTTTTTCGTAATTTTAATTTCTAGGTTCTGTGTGTTTTTAGATTCTAGTAAATTTTATAGTGTTTCTTAGATTTCTTGGATGTGGTTTTGAGCTGTAGGAGTTGATATCACATACATGTACACAAATAGGTAAGATATATATTTACAACCTACTTTTACATATTCCATCATGGATATGGGAATATATTCAATTAATCTTGTGGTATTCCTTAGGTTTCACTATGAGTAAATATTATTAAAGCATGATCTCTATGTTTGTTTTCTATCGATAAGTTTCTTGAGCACTTGATTGGTTTTCAAATTTAATTATATTGCATGAATTGGAAATTTTCCAAGCATTTGTCCTTTCATCTAGCTTTGTTATAAAAGTATATCAACATGGCTGAGCTTTTAAATGGTTTTGGAACATAAAAGAGTATGTTAGTTTTTTCAAAAATTATAATATTACTTGTAAATTAATGTGGAACATTTGAAATTTCAATAATGTTTTTTGGATGTGGAAAACCCCTCTTGAGGCAGTTCCTCGGTTTGAAAAATGTGATGTAAGTGTTAATGTGTCATTTGTGACATGTTCCTAGGTAAGAGGTTTGTGTATTATTTTGTCACATAAAAATTGTACGCACTCATGGAGGGAGGTTAGTGTTGATAGGTTGGAGAGATTTTTGGGTAAAGAAAGTGATATGTTCATATGTTTCAACATGACAAAAATCACCACCATTTGACGTAGAGAACATGGGAAACCCATGAACCTTGGTGGGATGAATATGTCTAATACGCGTAGTGTGTTGGAAAGGATTGGTCCTGGTTTCCCCAATAAGGTTTTGACACTATAACACTAACTAAACATTGATGATGACTAGAGACCACTATAAACTTGGATTTACCCCTCTCTACTGGATCATGCAAGGGGATAGAATGGGTTATGGATTCTATACCATGTAACTGAGGTATGGGGTTCCTAGGTCACAACTACCCTAATCTACATAGGGATTTCCCATGGTTCTTGTGACACAACTTACATTGTAGTTTTTTGTTCTTTATTTCCATTTTATGAAACCAATGTTTTATGCGAATTTTGTTTCCTTTCATTTTAAAATGTTTTAGTATGAATAGAATATATTTTGGAAATGTGATATAAAGAAAATGATTGTTCTTGAAAAATGTAAACCTATTTTTTACATTTTAATAGAATAGATAACTTTATTTTTATAAGGTTGTATTTTCAAACTAGAATGAATTGGTTTTTTTAAAGATAAGTCATAGGGAATGTTGTATTTAGTTAGGCCTACTTGGTTTTAATAATCATGCCTTTAGTTTCATTTTTTAGCTTATGGTGTTAATTACCAATTTAATTTACTCATGAAGTGAGTTTTATCTTATAGTTTCAAGTGACCCTTGATGTCACATGGAGGTATGTGTGTATTTTTATTTTCATTCCACCTCTATTTTTTAGTTTTATTATTCTGCCTATATTTTTTTCAATTTTATGGGAAAATCATTCTCAAATTCTTTATTTTGATGTCTGTTACTAATTTCCAAACCATGAGGATCAGGAATTCCCCTCGAGCCATATCGTGGATCAGTTCAGGTGACCGGTTAGGTGTTGACCCAGGATGGTTCATGGAAAAATGGTATCAATAGGGGCCCTTTTTATTTGGGGTGTTAGTTATCTTGGAGATTATGATTATCAGAGCTCAAGAGGTAGGTCATGGGTCAGTTCCTGGTCACAACCAATCGTGATGAGACCTCAGATACCAGGGATTGTTGAGTTTCAAGTGTGTAAGTTTATTTTGTGTTATGTTTTTGGAGTTTTTTCAGTTTGATGTTCTTGTATATGTTAGGATAACATTGTAGTAACCGAGTGTTATACAATGATCTTGCATGGCATAGAGAACCAAGTGGAGTCTAAGTGCATGACTTAATATGATTCTAGTAGTTGGTTCATGCTAAGTTCATCATCTACTAAACCATGATTTTAAGGAATGAATGACCCCTAGTTCCCTTTTTTATATTTTTGAATTGGTGATTCTTTTTGTTTGGATTGGATTGACCTGAGTTGGTTTTGTAAGGAATAAGGTACTTGGAGTGGAAAATTCATTTTCTAAAATGAAAAATGATGTCTAAAAATGGTTTTTGGTTTTAAATAAATGATTATTAAAAGAGAAATTGGTTCAGAAATTGGAATTTTTTGGTACATTATGGGGGAAAAGGGAATTGAAAAATTGCTAAATTGCTGGTTTGATGATAAAATGGTGAGTGTGACCCTTGGTACTCCTTATGGACGTTCACGTATGTGTGTGTTTGGTTGTTAAATCTTCATTTAGGTATGTATTTGTTGATGATATAATAAGTTGTGTGGATAGACACATATATGTTAAGGTTCATAGGACACCGTGGGTTGGTTTTTAAAATCAATGATTAGACTTTTTTTTCAAAAATGGTTTTTGAAAGGTAAAATGGTTTTAGTTAAAAATGGATTATTTTGAAATGTGATTTTTTGTTTTAAAGGATAATTCAAGGTTTTTTATTGAACCTTTAATGTTTATGTGATGAAATGAATTTGAAAATAGGAAATTATTTTGATTTCGAAATGCGTAATTAAATCAAAAAAATTGGTGAATTTGCAAAATGATGATTTTCAAAAGAGGGTTCTTCGCTTTATTTGTGATGTTTTTGTGGTTTTTTTCTATTTATATTTATTTTAGGTTTAATTTAGATTTGGTATGTGTTGTATTTTTGAGATATTTTTTGTTTGAGGTGTTTTTTTGTTGAATTTTTGTAGGGTATTGATTTTTTTAATCAGAGTATGCCACCATAAAAAACCAAAATGGTTTCTGAGGATTCTTATCTAGTTATCAGCCCCACCCAATCTCCCCGTGGGGTGGTAGAGATAATATTTTCTCAATCAGAGCCTATTTCATATAAGCATTATAGTTTTTTGGATGTTATTGAGTTTTTTTTGAAAATTTGATTGCCCTATAGATTATGGTAACTCTATATATGAGGAAATTGTGAGTCTACTTTAGTAAATTTTAAGGATAGGGAATGTACCAGTTAAAGATGATCATTCCATCCTTGTTTTGAGTTGGTATTTCTCAAGTTCCCTTCAAGACCACATTCATCCATTAGTTTGTTTATGAGGATGTAAAGGGGATGATTGTTTCAAATCCTTTTTATGTTTGAAAAAGTCAACTAATAGTAAAGGTGAATGTTGACCATATCAAGAATCTAGTTTACTTTTCTAAAGTGATAGTGTTAAGTGATCAGTTAGTAGTTCATCCTTTAATGTGGGATCTATTTTGAGGGTTCAAGGACCATATTTTCCTAGATGATGTTTCCCATATGGTGATGAGTGTAAACTAGAGAAACCTATTCCAGCAAAGTAGTATTGTTAGTTTATGTATTGAATTTTTTAGACCATTTATATTTATGAATCTCTTATAGATTTTTGGTAATTATAAACCATCTTGTATTAATTTTTTAGGGGATTGATGATTGTGGTGTCTACTTGTGAATCCTGAAGAAATAGTTACAATTAGGGATTATCTTCTCATGAATATGGTTTAATATATGTTTCACAACATCTACACTAAAACCATCGTTTCAAAAGTGAATATCATTATGCATTTCGGAATAAAAGGGGTGTGGAGGTCATTGGTCTATCTTTTATCTTCAGTACTGGAATTTGGAATGTTTAGGTTTCTATATTGTAGCTTCTTTTTCTTTTGTAAAAGGTGTAGAGGCATCATTTATTCATTATGGTCTCTTGTATTAAGGCTTCTCTTTGGTTGTGAAATGCTTTGTGGACTTCCATCCGTGTAACCCTTTTTATTTTTGATTGTGCGTTATGGATGTGATCCCTTGAATATTTTTGTAATGTGAATTGGTTTTAGTTTGATGTTTTAATAATTTTGGGTATTATTTTTTGTTCAGGAACTTATGAATTATGGTTTTTCTGCTTTTTGTTTTGGAATTTATTCCAACGGGTCCCCTTGTGGAAGGGGTTGGTCTGTGAAAGACATTATGGTCTATGATGAGGGTTTCCTCATTGGTTCAAGTTAGTAATTCAAGAGTTATACCATGCTGAGAGTCTAATTGTTGTTAGTGATGGTCAGGTTCTTATTGTAGGGAGAACCCCCTCTTCCGCTCCTAGTTCGTGTCGTTTTGGTTCTCTTAGAGCTATTCAGGTGTGACTGGAAGAGTGGAAGTTCACACTGAGTTTGTCGGTTCATTTTACTTGTTTAGTTTTAAGATCAATTTTGAATCCTCATTTGGAAAGGTGAATTATTTTGGGAAGAAAGTGTTGGTGGTGGGTAGAATTTTCACAACTTGACCTAGGAATTAAAACTAATTATTTTATTAATTTATTTATTTTAGACACTGTTTTGAGTTTCCGTAGATGGAGGGTGGAATTTCCAATTTTTGGAAGCTTTCTAGTTGTTTCACTGTTAGGTTTCATGCTATATACTGATCACGTGGTGCTTGGATGGATTCCCTGGTGGGGTAGTGTTTTGGTTCTTGGATTTCACACTATCTATTAAACGGTGTAGAAAGAGTGAGAATTTTCTTTGTCAAGTGACAGAGATGAGTTGCACTATTGGAACACATATTCTCAAACTTTATGGTCATCCCCTGTGTGTGCCCCATATCTCTAATATCGTGCGCATGATTCGAACATTTTTTTGAAGGCCATGATGCCAAACCTTAAATACAACCCTGTGTTAAAAAAAATAAATGAAAACAAAATAAGAAAAAAATAGAATTAAATGAATTTTTTTAATAATAATATTGATATTATTATGATTATTATGAATAAAATTAATATATTTATTAAGTTTATATTTTTATTATGTCTAATATTATTAGGTGTTTTATTAAACAATTTTTTGTGGTTCTACCCTCACAATGCATGCACCCCATCCATCCCCTTCCCTCTCACATGATGGCAGCCCCTCCCCCACCAACCTATCATAAAATCCCCCCTTTGTATTAATACCTCCAGCATGAAACCTCTCTTCCAACAGTCAACCTCTTCTTCTCTGAATTTTGGGTAAAATCTCATTGTTAGGTCTCCATTACCTTTTTCTTCTTATAGTTTGTTTGTTTTTTCTGTTTTGGGTCATGCACATTAATTGGTTAAACCCCAATGCATTGGGGGGTGTGGATGATTCATAATGATTAGAGTTCGTTGACCACCTTGATGATCATTATTACTGTAGTTGTCAAAGAATGTGGAATTTTCCTTGATTTTAGGTAAGGGATTTCAATTCTATTATTTGGTATTAATATTAAATGATGGGTTTTGTGGGTTCTGAGTTTTTAGTATTTTTTTAGAGTGCGTTGGATCTCTTCAATGTGGTCTGGAGCTGTAGGGGTAGATATCTCTCACATATTCAGGAATACATAAAGAAAGTATATATTTATATATCCTCTTTGTACATTTTCCCTCATATAGAGGGTAATATGAGAAATTTAACTACGGCTGTTTATCTATATATGTATAAATTCATGTGCGTGTATGTTTTAAGGGTTGGTCTGAGTGGTCACCATCAAAAGAGGCATGTTTGAGGTAGGTCACCCTATTTATCATCATTTAAATGGAAAACTATAATTGATTTAATGTTTTATTATTATTTTTCTTTATATTATAAACTTATGAAATAATATAAAAAGATAATGTTCAACATAATTGGTTGATGTCATGATTTTCAGCACATTCCTAATGATGTACTTTGATTTATTGTTATTAAAACATGTTCTTCGTGATTGTTTTACAAATCTTGGTTTCATGAGAACATGATTTGTTTTTGAAATGAATTATATTGGGCGAATTGGAAATGTACAAATATGTTTGGTTTTTTGTCCAGTTTTGTTATATAAGTGTGATGACATGTTTGATCAATTAAATGGTTTTTGAAATTAAAAGTGTTGCGTGATTATGTTTTCTAAAATTGAAATATTTCCTGTAATGTAATAAGGCATGTTTGGAATTTCTATAATGATTAGTGGAAGTGTAATACCCTTCTTGAGGCATGACCCCTTGTTTAAAAATTTTGAGTGTTAATGTGTGATTTGTGATATGTTCCTATTGAAGAGGATTGTGCATTATTATGTGACTAAAAAATGGGGACACACTCAATGATGGAGATCAGTGGTGAGTGGTTGGATAGGTTTTATGGTAAAGAAAATGATATGTTCATATATACTTAAATGATAAAAAAATCATCACAATTTGAAGTAGAGAACATAGGAAAACTAAGTAACTCTATGTGTAGACTAGGTCCACTATACTAGGAAGATTGGTAGGGATGAACCCCCCCCCCCCCTCCCAGAACGATTTGATTATACAACACCAACTAATCCTTGATGATGATTGGAGACCACTAGAACTATGGATTGACTCGTCTCTAGTGTATCGTTCATTGGGACTATATGTGTTATGGTTTCTATGACATGTCTCTAATATACAAGGATACAAGTTCCTCTATAACCCAAGCTAAATAGAGATTTACCATAGTGGTTATGATGGGCATTCCATTTTAGTAGTTTTATTCTTATTTTCTCTAAGACTAAAAAATTTTAAACCTAAACTATTTTCAATTCATCTTTAATGGTCTATGCCTAATTGGAAACAATTTTGGAAATTTGATGAAAATAACTTATTTTTTCAACGCAAATGGAAGCTTATGATTTGAAATTGAAAATAGAAAAACCTAATTTTTATATGTTTGTATTTTAAAACTTGCATGAATTGGTTTTCTTTTTAAAATAAAGGCATATGTAATAGTTTATTCAAACAAAAATATTGTGTTTTAATACTCACACCAATAGTTTATTTTTTGTTTTTATCTTATTTTGTTGCTTCCCTCTTTGGTTCACTCAGGGAACGAGTGTGATCATACAGTTGTAGGTGACCCATAAAGTCACATGGATGTATCTGTGCAATTTTATTTTCTTTCTGATGATAGTGTTTAGTTTTATTATTATATTTATTTTTTGTTTTTTCATTCACCAATTGTTTATGATAAAATTTATTCCTCACTAATTTATTTTGATACCCAGAACTAGTTCCCATCCTGTGGGGATTAGGAACTCCCTTTGGGCCTTATCATAGAACAACTCGGGTGACCAGCAAGGGTTGACCCAATTTGGTTCATGACTCCTATAAATATATAAGAACACTATCAAACCATTACCCACAATAAATCATAAATAAATTCAATCCTATAAATATATAATAAAGAAAACAAAAATATACACTCTAACTCTACTTTAAATGGAACTCGATAAGTTTATATGACATAAAATCCCCAAACTATGGCATTAAAAAATTAAACTAGACTCCACCATCCTTCTATTCCTTTTAATAGACACTCTCTTAGTATGTCAGAATTTCTTTCAATTATAGTAATTTATAGTACTGAATCGACTCTCACCATTCTATTTATTAACACTATTTTTCAATTAACCCCATGTATTCATTAAATCCCCTAAATACATTAACTACCTGCCGCATCCTTATAAAAATTAATCAACCCTATATAGTAAAATGGATTTAACCATTTCATGGTTTTAATACTTCCTTCTATATATCCTATAATATATTAATTAATTAAATTATTCTTCAAAAAAATTCATTAATTTAATAACTTGGCCTTTATATCTAATTTTAAAGTGTATATTTTAAAATTAAAACTAAATTTTTTAAAATTACTTAATTTAAACATGGATTATAGTTTTTAGGTGCATATTAAAGGTTTATAGTTTAATTTTCTATAATGCATGCTAATGAGTGACATTTTATTATATTGGATTTCTTGTTTAAAATTAATTTTATAGTAGCAGGCTCATAAGCTACCTCAAATAAAACATAATTTCCATTGGATAATAAAATATGAATATGGTATTTCTTAAGGACCTCAGAAGAAAAATGAATTAGGACATTATATGATTTCTATTAGTGTATATAGAAGTGTCATTTTATAAACAACCCGTAAGACATAAATAATTCAAATCTATACTAGAATATGATGATTAATTATTTAATAAATATTAAAATCATTTTCTTAGTGAAATTTCTCTATTTCAAACTTCATGTATTATATTTGAAAAGTAATATTATAAGTTTTAACCAATATTTTAGGTAAAATTTCTATAATATATGGTATTACCCCCAATTTAAGTGGAAAATGATCCCTATGTTTTTTTTGTTTTTTTTTAAAATAAACATAGGAAATAAATGAGTGGTATAATAAATATATACAATATATAAAAAAATTACATATAATAATGGGAACGATAATTTACATTATTCATCCCATAAAGGATAGATACACAAGGAGTGGAATCTACCGAAATATCATATTTTTTATAATAAATTTAAGAAAATTTAATAAAAGATGGAAATAATATTAAAAAGGCACATATAAACCATCTAAGGCATATTACTTGTTAAACAAGGACCATATGAATAGTATGAAACTTTTGTATGCATGTTGAATCAATAAATTATGTTTATTTATCGTTTCTCCTTATGAAATCCACCAAAACCAATTAAAAATAAATAAAAATTCAATATAATGAAACAAACACAGTTCAAGGATGAAAATAAAAAGGCAATAATAAATTTTTACATGGTTTACCACTTTAGATGACTAGTTATATCCTTAGCATTATCTGGAAAGTAACATAATCACACATTTCAGAGGAATCATAATGTGGATTAAAATAGTTACAGATTTTCAATGAATTCATAGTATAGTGCTTATCAAATATGTGATATCTACTCCCACATAAGAAACTATATATAATAAAAAAATTAATAAGAATATAGACTTTAACTAAGACCAACCTCAATCAAGTTTTTTTGGGAATCTTCCTCTTTATCTTCTTCTTCTTCTTCTTCCACTTATTCACCTATTATTATTTTATAATTCTTTACGTGTCTATAGAAAAAATTCTAATTCAACTTTCTCAAACTAGGTTACACACTTCCTATATTATATTTATATTCAAATTACATTAACCTCCACTTCAACCAATCCCAATTCCTTTCAAGTTATCATATCTATCTAGGCCTCTTAGCCACACTTTGATATGATTGTTGGGTTTAAAGGTTTGAGTAAGTGAAACCTTTGAAACACAATGTGTTCCATATTACTATACAAATGAAATTATATATTTTTGTAAAAATCATCATGGGAATCATCACATAATAAGAAGATCATAAAATTCATGGTGAAACCATTACTTTCACAGTACTACTAATCAGTTTTACTTTAACCACTCAAAAACCATTTATTTTATTATGGTGTGACCATGTCCTATACAGTGTGATCATTTTCACCATCAATTTCAATTAAACCATTAATTATCATCGAATGAGATGATTCAATTTTACATTACATAATCATTTACAATGCATCACATCTTGAATAATCCACTCAAAATTTCTCATTCATCCTCTGTGCAGAATGATTTTGATATGTCATAGAATAATAAATTATTCTCCAAAAACTGTTAGAACATGAATAATCCAAGCCTCTAGATTATTATGTGACTTCATATCATGAATAAAAAGATCCAAATAAATATCATATTTATCTTAAGTCATATCATAAACCCATCAGTATAATTGTTTTTGACATATTGTAGTGGGACTATAATCCTTATTGTGTGATATTCTATATAATAATAGAACATCCACAAAACACTAACTTTTTTTCTTCCAACCATTTACGTGATATTATAAATACATAAAAAAAATAAACGCACCTGAATCAGCATGATTCACATGAGTTTTATTTTTATTTATTATTGAACAATTATGATTAGATGTTTAAAACAAATACACTATCTTATCATATACAAATTACATCAACTTCCATTAAAAGTTAGCCGTTTCAAAAATAGTTTAGTTCTTAGGGATCCATTATGATATCAACATTCACATTCCTCTTTATATCAATAATCTATTATTTTATATTTTTTTCATCCTTCAAATTCAAACAACCACTAGGGATATTAAAGTTTAATCTACTATTGAATAAAAACCACCATTTTAACATGAAGATGAATCATCACTCAATTATTCCAACCCTATGACATTGAAATAATTATATGAAACAAAAAAACAAATGCATAACTTTTCTACTTAGATAACATACATTTTTATCTCAAAAATATATTAATTCTTCACTTATAATTCAACAAACATCTTCAAAATGTCTTCTACAAGTATTAAATATTACCATTATTACATCATGCTCAATAATAGATTTGAAATAATTCATGTTATTAACTAATTCACACAAGTTCAATTAATAAATTTATCATTTTTAAAACAACCTATAAATATATTATCTAATTTATTAAAGACATATTCTTTGAATTCATGTTTTTCTACTAACCCTTTCATAAAAAAATTTACAAACCAGAAGATATAGAATAGAATAACCATACCTTATCCTTGAATTAATTAAGGTTGAAATAATATCATCAACCTTTTTTTAAATTAATCTGTCAAAAAAATTATACACATATTTTTTATTTACTCCTTAGTTGTAATGGTCTTTAACATTGACACGCATTACCCCACCAAACATTGGAAAAATTGATATTTTATATCAATGTTATTTGATTGAAAATTTTAAGAAATATTTCATGATATATTGGTAGAACATCGATTAATGCTTCCCATAAGAATTGGTAACTTTAAATCCAACATGATTTCTTGTAATTACATCTTTATCCACATTAATTTGTTTAACACTTGAGTTCCAGCATCATACTCTCCCTCAATAGTACTGAAGGTCAAAAAACTCTAATTTTTTGTGTAAACTTCCATAGGGTTGTCTGTAAGAAAGAAATTTCATCTTGATATTTAAACTTTTTAATGATATTTCTAGACTAATACTACTCTTTATAGATAAAAATATTGATCCATCTAAAGGTGTAGTATTTGAAACAATAATTCACTATTCCTTTATTGTATATAATGTTCCACTTTTTAGTAATAAGAGTTGTTTATTGTGTACTTTTAAATATATGAAAATGTGTAAAATAATAAACAAGTGATTTTTTCAGGACATAATAAATAAAATTGAACTCACAAATACATTTTTTGAACTCTCTTGAATCAATTTATTTTACAACTTCGCACTTTAATATCTAGGTTCACAATAAAACTACGATAGAAACCTTCATTGAATTATAATTTCTAAACATTGTTAAAAATTATTAGTAATAATTCTATTTAGAAGGAACACATAATCCTAATATTAAGAAATTTTTATACACCAAAAACACTTCATCGATCCAATCTTGGATATATAAAGCACTCCCTTCATATACAAATACAAAATATTGTAAACATATTCTTCATTTCCAATCATGAACATATCATATTTATAGGTAAATATATTTAATGATATGTAGTTATAATATTTAATGTAGTGTTTATTATCATCTATTATATTATAAAATATTAATGATTATAATTTTGTGTCAATAATTGAATTAAAATCATATTTGTAGTTTTTTATCCCATATATGTACTTATTTTAAATTAAAATGTATCCTTCATCATCTATAAGAAAAAATCCTTAGGGGTTTTAATGTAAACATAATGTTCTTACAATCTATAAAGTAGGGATGACTCATCCATTTGGAACATATATTATTGTCTTTTGTGAGAATAATAAGAAATAATATAATGTTTTTAAGTAATAAAACTAGTTTAAATGTTTAATATAATTAAAATCATTTAACCTCTAAATAACCTTTGTTCATAATTATTTTTTCCTATCTATTTTACTATTTTATTCATATTTTTAGGGAATACCCACATTGTTACAATATTATTTTTTCTACATTCTACTATAACAATTCCCAAGAAAAATTATTTTATATTTTGATGCTACTCTTCATTTCTATCATCGATCCACTCTTGATTCTTAATATACCCTTTCATATATCTTGGTCCACCATGAGAAAATAATGATTTTTGTGTTGTTTTCATGAAAGTTAATATTATTTGAATCTAATTTAGTTGATAATTGATGATATTATTTATCTAAATATACTTTTTCAACCTAGGAATTGATGAAAAATGTAGTTATTATTTCTTATATATGGTTCAATCATAAACATTATCCTTATCTTATTCTGTATTCATATTATTTTCAAAAAACTCATCCTACTTCTTAAAAAATTATTTTCCACATACTAACTTATAGAACTTGATTCTAGATGTATAAAAACATTTTTTTTGTGTTACAACACATTAACAACTCAATTATCACAATTTATTAGTTTTACGTATAGAAATTATAACCTCTGAAATTTGGATAATGAACAATGAAGAGACATTAAACACATTGTTTCTCAAAATTCCTAATGTTTTCAAATTTCATATAGTTAAAACATGGGATACCCAATAAACTAAAATAATTCAGTATTCATGTATCCATGTGAAAAATATTTCTTGTATGGAAATCTATATTGGTTCATCATTGTACCCACCAGATCTCACTAAAAACCCTAAGAGGGTGTGCATTATGGGGTCTTAAAATATCTTCTTTTATTTATAAAAAAATTGGATATTTTATGTGGGAAAAGAGACCATGACCCTATTTCATAATCACAATATAATGTCAAATATTAATGAGCATGTACACTTTTTTTATACTTGGTTCACCCACAAATTGTTGAACCAAATTGAATATATAAATGTTGTGTGATATTTTAATTAACCACTACTTCACTAGTATGTGAAAAAAATGATTACTTAAATATCATTGCTCATGAATGTTCTAAAACATCTTATTCCCTTTAACATACATCTTTTTAGTTGGAAAATGTTATTTCATGGACACATAGGTCGAACTCATCAGATAAAAATCAATAGAATTAACTCCAAATTACATGGGTGTTCTCAATGTTACTCTATATATAAGTTATATATATATTAATGATATAAATAATTTATAATATTTTACTTTCTAATATTTAATGTAACATAACCTCTTCACACATCACTATAAAATTCCATATAGATAAAATACTTAAATTATAATACTCAGATTCTATATCACAAAACATCCACTCTCCCTTTTCTTTTACATTATCATTCCCTTTTATATTACAGAATTCCCTATTTCGAAATGACTCTTGAATTTAAAATTTGAAATTCAAAAAAAAAATTTCATTCTCTAGTAATTGAAATTAATACCTTGGATCATCACATATCATATCTCAATCATTTAATTGGAATTATTAGTTTTTAGCAGATCAAAACATTACCCGATCATTAATATGAAACCACATCATCATTTATATTCAGGATCTCTATATTCAATCCACCGTGGTATGACATAATCCTTAATTGCATGATAATTAGGTATATTCTTTATTTAATCTCAATTTTATAGATGGGTTATTATAAGGTGTAATTCATTATTTCACATACCTGAATCAAGCTTCAACCATCTAGATAATTACAGAACATATCCTTTAGAATTTACATAGTTTGTAGTAATAGTGTTTCCCCATCATCTTCAAGGTGAGGTAATGATTTCAGGAAACAATGATCAACTAGGTGGAATAAATAAAATTTTCTTGATCTTATTCATCGTGTATCCATCATCTTTACAGCATGTAAGATGTAACTCCGAATCAACTAAAATCTATAAGAATTTTCATTGTTGAATGAATGTTTTTGTCACTGGAATTAAAAACTTTTTTAAACATGAACTGAAAATCCAAACATGTATCTTTTATAAAAGGGTATCCATTTAACAACAAGTATCGTAAAAAAAATATGATAATGAATATGATCAACCATATGGAACCCTATTTCATTGTGTAACATATGAACTCATAGCATGAATAAATAATATGATGTTCCAAATGATCCAGCTAAAACAAGTCCTTATAGAATAATTTCTATCTCATGATGTGAACTATCATTTTTATTTAACTCATTGGATAAACATAAGATATCTCATGCTTCATTATAAATCCATAAAATGACATCTTATTTACCAGATAATATAATATTACAACTTATGGTTTCAATAGTCCCATCCATTTGATTCTTTTCAATATCTAGATAATGATATATTCATTTAACCATAACCCCATAATAACATATATGTATTGAAATAATCTAAACCCAGTTCAATTCTCCTTTTAAGTTAGTCTCAAAAATTTAAAATAATATTTAATGGGATCTATTCTCATAATCTAACTAATTCAAACATTCATTGTGTTATAATGAGAAAATAGTAATCAACTAATTATTTCTAGATACTGTTTTTATCCACATTTTATTTTATAAAATGTACTAAAATTTATTATAATTTAAGTAATAGATATGATGTTTATTTATAGATAATTCAATTGAACTTTTTTTTGAACTAAATTAGTATTAGATGTTAATAATTTTCAATAATATCTTTTAGTTTCTGCTTCATTCATATAATTGTCACATAAGAATGTTTAATTGAAATATATTCCACTTTTTTGTTCTCAAATAAAAATAATCATATTTACACTTATCCAAATTACTCTTTCATTCCAATAATGAATTCAACAAAACTTTTTTTTATATACATAGCATCACTGGAAAAATCAACATCTGAATTAAACAAAAAACAATATTTTTCATCCTTTAATACTAAATCATTATTCAGTTTTTACTAAACAAATTTCATTATCCAATTCACTACCAAAAAATGTTATTATTTGAGAAAAAGAATAAAATGTACTACAAATAAAATCATAAAAGATATATTTCATTTTTTTATTAAGATAATGTAAACTCCAAATAATTATTCTATAAAAAGTAGATTATAATCCCTTATTGTATCCATGTCTTCCATTTTTTCTATGATCATAATTGAAATAGGATTTCATCTTTCTATTTTAAATTTCTTCAGCAATCGCGTTGTATTTTCTATATTTGAAATTAAAATACTACCATAGTATTAATATTTTTTTCACAAAGTAAAGAAATTATACTCTCCAATAATAGAAATCTCAAATAATTAATTCTTTAATTGAGTAAATGTTTTAACTGAGTTACGTTTTTCATCTAAAAATGATAAATATATATACACAGTTACCATAAAGTATTTTTCATCATAAATATTTACTCTAGGTGAATGATCATCTATACCTCTATTGAACCCCATATTTAGAATGAATGTATCCAATAATCCATAAAAATCATGGGGTGCCTAGTTTAGGTCATAAAATACATTAATTAAATATACTTTTGAATAAAAATAAAAAATAAAAAATCCATAAACATTCTTAGTATATTATTATTCCTTCATCCATTCAAATATGGTTTCCACACGACCAATTAAAATATTCTTAATTTTATTTCAATAGAATCTATAAGATAAATTCGCTTAAACTTAGATAAAAAAAATAAATTTATTTTTTCTTTAATATCAACTACGAATTCCTAATAATGACACATTTAAACCATTCTTTCCTTATTCTTGACCACATTTCCAATTTCATCTAACTTTTTCTTGAAAACCCACATTTAGTGAATTACATAATGATGTCTTAGACTTTCCATATGATTAATAATATGAATTTAATCAATATTTTCTAATTAATCATTCATGGCCTTTATTCTTGAATCATACATTATTTCATCTTTAAAATATGATAGTTCAATATTAGATAATATTGTAGTGTGCTTTATTATCATCATTATTTGTGTCAAAGTTCGAGAAGATGTGTCTCTAATATTATTTCTCAAATCAGCTTTAACCATTTTCATTCTTTATTGAGACATTTGTTAACTCAGATATTATATTTATCTATCTACTAATTCAATTTTAGTATGCTAATATTTTGAAAATTTTGAGATTCTTAAAAATATGTATTTGTATTTTCATCTTATTTAAACAATGTTTTTGAGAAAAAAATTCTAGATTTTTCTTTGGATTAATTCTAAACTATTTTTACATCACTACAACAAAAAATATTTTATATCCATATATGGAAACATTTATTGGACATAAACAATAATAATTTGCCTAAAATTATTCCATTATTGTTTCATCTCTATATTTTCTATTATTTCAATCTTCACTTTAAGTGAATAATTTTTTCCCAAACACCTTGAGATGCTTCATTCATGATTTCAATCCATTCCCCTATTTTTATGTCATTTTTTCAACCCTCAAACTCAGTAATAATCTATACTGATTATATACAACATCTTTAACCACTTCTTTCCATTAGTTACTTGAGATGTCTTTCCCAATCAAAAATATATTTTCAATTGATCAGACCATGAAATTAATTCATTCTATTTTTCTTGGAGTTCTCTTCAAAGTCATATCATGTTTAATACTATTTTTAAAATCTAATATTCATCTTCACTAGATGTGTAATTAATTTTATTCTTTCATCTTTTATTTTTCATAGTTATTTTTATTCATTATTATTCTCTTGTTTCAAATCATTTAATATAATTTTGTAATTTATATTTGAATATATAAATATAAAACGTCATATTTTGTATTAATAATCAACAAATAAGGAAAAAAAATCTTCTAACCACATGTTATAATTAAACCAAGTGGACCACAAAAAAATAAATGTGGGGTAAATTCAAAAAACCTGAGTATCACGTCTTATTTTGAGGATATAGATTTAAAATAATTTGTCCTTATATAATAAATTTATAAATATTTTCTTGCTCTAAATTATATTCAAGAATATCCATTATAGCTATAAAATATTATTTTTCTCCATACCCTTTTAATTAAAATGTACTAACTTTTTATGTCATGATCTATTTTCCTCATATAATATTTTAAGAAAAATATTAATCGGGTCATATATATGGTATATATTTCTATTTTTACTCCGTTATTTCACCAAAGAATTTCCAAACATGATATTCATGTTGGAGACATTATGACTGAATTTGAATTAAAAAAATATGTCACAGTTTTGACTTTATATAAAAAAAAGGTTATGAAAATGTCCTTATCATATAGCAATTTATTATTCATCAATTTTTCACAAATGATCTGAGTCTTACCACTTATTTTAATCATTAAAGATCCATCATTTTTATATTACACTATTCAATCAACTCCTCCAATAATATTCTTCGTCATGTTTATATTACCTATCATATGAGGAAAACACCCACAATATTGAATCCAAATTATAATATTATTTGATTATTTTAATAATTTTCATCCAATTTCACATTTTTAATATTTTTGTTTTCAATTAAAGTAATTCCAAAATGAGTTCAAACTTTTTGGTTCTTTTTTCATTATATTTAGTATAATCCCTTAGGTCAATTTATTCTTATTCATGGTGATAAAATATTTATTTAAAATGAATTTAATTTGGTTATATTTTTTCTGTTTCCATTTTATTTTATAATAACATTTTCCTCTTTTATTAAAATAATAAACTACTTTATATCTACTCTTTGATAAATTATAATTTTAACCACGTAATGAATTTATATTTTGATCTGAATAATAAATTACAACTCCCCTATTCCAACATCCAATATAATATCATATTAGGAAAATTTAAGCATCCCCATAGTGAAACATGGTGTGGCCAATAATACAAAAAAACTGACACTTCATCAAAAAAAGTATCAAATTAATATAACTTCTCTATAAATCACCTATTTTTTACTACCTGCAAGATTTTTTATAAGTTCTTGATGGTTGAGAACAATCTATTATCAATATATTCCCTATAATATTCATATTTACATAATTGTTTTTTGATATTTGACCATTATAACCAATACCAACTTTAACCATACCACATTTTCATTAAGCACTAATCATTTCATTAAATGTTTTAGAACCTCAAACTACACTTAATTTCAAAAATTTATCAAATAATTTTACGCACATAATATTCCTCTCATATTTTACTTTTTTAACCTCTAATTCCATTATCTTTTCTAATTATATGGATTCCTCTTCACTTTTTCCTTTTTCATAAATTTTTCATTAGCTGACACATTAATATTATAAATAATCTTGGTATGTTCTTAAATTGTAAATCTTTAATTCATAAATTATTGAGGCTTCACATGATTCTAATAAAATTATTCTTCCTTTTCATTAGAAACGACTAATTATTCAATTTCATCATCATAAGATGAATAATATTTCAAGAAGCATCCAGTTTTTTAACTCTTTGTTTATATATCAAGATCCCAAAGGGACCCTTCGAATTATACATTAAGTTTTATAACTCCTTCAGGTTGATCATTTCCTTATTATAATACATTATATCTTAAATTATTTCATATATTAGATAACCTCCGTATATATCCCTTACAATATATCTTACACAAAATCAACTTAATTTTTTCAAATCAACACTTTTCTATTAATTTTCATGACACATGAACTTTAAAAATTGATATTGTTTCTAGGAGGAAACTTCATCATCGATTTTGGGGAGAGTTATAACTCACCACTCAATTGATAATATCTCTTTAGACACCTAGTATATATGTATCAAATAAATCCATAAATGAAGAAATCTATAAATAGATTTCGTTAATATATTCCTTTACCACTTTTATTCTTCCTTATAATCAGTAATAAAAATATTCATTAACATCCTCTTCAATATTATCATTTTTAGCATCCTTATAAACTAATGTAATTATTATCCATATTTCAAAATAATTAATAGATCTATCATGTTTAACTCATATCCCATATATAAATTGTTTTATAATTAATAATGTGATATATCACTATGATTCATCTATTCATGTGTCAAAAACTATTGATTATAGATGGGTGGTAATATATTTATCATCATTTTCATAATATTAAAGTGTTTTATCAACTTTCCAAGTCCACATATTGAAAAAAAACTGAAATAATCTGGTTAATGATTCTATACAAATCTTAACTGGATTTAATTTTTAAATCACCAAAATTGTTTTGAAAACCCTTTAGAGTGACATTTATCTCTATGTTTTTGTTGGATTAATCATTAATATAGTTATCTTATTAATTTTAAATCATATTTATTATAATTATAATGTATTATAAATTTTATTATATAAGTTTATTTTTCGTAAAAATATTCTAAGTATTGGATAAACTATGTGTTGTACGAGATCGAACGTATGGAAAAAAATTAATCCTCAAAAAGACTTAGAGTAACCATATGAATGAATGAAGTGACCATGGTGAGAGTTTTTCATGTATCATATTGATTTAAGTTTATAGTTAAGTGACCATAAAATTTTATACAATCCTTATATATAAGAAATCGTAGAAGATCAACACCATTAGTATTTCAATAGACTGCGATAGTCAGATTCATAATTTTTTTAACTATTGGATCGACTGAATAATGAACTTAAATCAAATATAACTATCAATTTTTTCTCACGTAGTCTTTTATTTTCCATGCAGATATGTGTAAGAAGAAAGATGATCTGAATAATGGGGATGCTACCTCATCTGTATTTGTTCTACCACACGCTCCAAATAAGTGATTGTGTGGCAGATCTAGATATGGTTCATACCCACATAAGGGTAGATTTGTAAATTTCATCCAACGTACTTACACTCATATAAGGTTATCTAGAAAGAATTAACATCCTACATAAGGGTTTTATCCAAAAATATAAATCTAGGTAAAAGAAATAGAAACCATGTGTAAAGGTAACTCAATGACTCTTCGATGTATATAAAGTTATACAATGTTTGGGATCAACCACACATTTCCGATGGATTGATCATGGATATTTGATATCATATTTAATTATTAATATATTTCCAATGGATATATTTTTGACTGAATGTTATAGAATTTAATTAATCTAAAATTTAATTCTATGTATGAGTATTTCTTGATGACTATATATCAATGCATAATAAGATAAAATTTATACCTAAATACAAGTAAGACTACCTCATAAAAGGGACCCCATATCTTTATAACCGTTTGAAACCTCCTTCACACTTTATGGCCATTTATTTTCGTAGACTTAACTGAAAAAACCTATGATAAATATTTAACACATACTATATTTTATTTTATAATATTTTTATGTTAATTCAATGATAATAACATTAATGATCAACCAAAAATAATCAATTATTGAGATGTATTGAATTTCAAATAATTCTATACTCTCTCTGTTTCTTTTAAATATTGATATCTGAATTTGAATTCCAAAAAAATTGATAGAAAAAAATATTTGTTTAAATAAATTTATTAATATAGTATTTAAACTAATTTCATTACCCATATTTCCCATGTATAACTATGGAATATAATTGGTTTATCTAGGAATAATGATGTGTAGTTGGTCATTTATTACAAAATCTAGGTGAAGGATCAGTTTATCTGTACCTATAAATGTTATTTGAAATTCCATATTGTCAAGAGGAGGATATTAGGATCTGGATTAGAACTACACACCTTGAATTAATTCTACTATGTGATTTATGTTTTTCTTCCACTACATTTTTTAAATTAACTATAAATTTTTTTCAATATATATTTTTTAATTAGTTACATAAAAATATATTTTTTTAAACATACATTGATATCTTTTATTTTTTAATTGATATATATATAATGTTCATTTTGTGGGTGTTATTATTTCAAAAGTTAGAGTGATTTAAATTTTTCTAATTTGTTATGGATCATTCCTTTAAGAAATTATTTTAAATATAAAATTATTTATAACTAATATATTTTGAAATTGATCTATTTTCAAATTAAAGGGGATTTGACATTTATAGTTTTCAAAATAATAGTTCTTATATTTGAAAATAATTTTACATCCTTTTTTTATAAATCCACCTGAGAAAACATTTGTTATCAAAACAAAATTATTTTATGATAAATTTTTTTACTTGTTTACTATCTGTAATAATTTTTGGCATGATTCATGTTTTGAGGTAAAGGTAATTTGTGTTTTTATTAATCTTTTATTCAAGATTCTAGACATAAATGTCATGATATTAACTTAAACCCTTTTTAATAATTCAAAAAATTATCTATGGAAGTTAAAAGTGAAAATATATCTAGAAATCCTAGTGATTGAAATTTGGGGTACAATTGATGAAAAATATAAAAAACTCAAAATTCCAACAAAATGATTAATTTACAAAACATAATATAGATATTACAATAATTACAAGCATATTATTTCTTTATTCAATGAATTAGTTGAAGATGAGTTCAACTATATTTTTAAATTTGATACTGCTAATAAAATTTAGGATAATCCTTTTATATCTCATGAAGTGTGATCAAATGTTAAAGAAATATGATTAAATATAAATACTGTAAAATATTATCCATTTAAGAGAAGGCTGATGAAACTATTTCATAAATTTATTTTAAGTTCAATGAAATCGTTAATATAATTATTTCCCTTGGACAACATATTAGTTAAAAAATTAGTGCTATGAATATTAATATGTATACCCAATAGATAGAGAAGTCGAATTCTCTCCCCTGGAAAATCATGTAACATTAGTAAGATGAATGTCTATGAACTAATATGAAAAATTATAATGTGGGAAGAATAATTTAAATAATACAATTAAGGCGTGGAACTAATGAATAAAACTATTTTATTTTTTAAATATATTTATAAATCAATGAATCTAATCAAAGACGATTCATGTGGAAGTGAATATGATTTTGAGAGCGATTAAGAGATGGATCCTATATCTAGAACATTAATGAAATTATAAATGAATAATATTTTTTATAAAATCAAACTACTATTGAAATTTTGATTAAAAAAATAGAAACTTGAAGAGAGACAACACATCTAGTGAGATTATCTACTTTGAGTAAAAAAGTAAAGGATTGGCCTGGTTAATTTTCTAATATTGAAGTAAAAAATCAAAATGATTATAAAGAAATAAAAAATAACAACAAGATAAAGATAAAATGGTGTGATTTAGAGTATAGCTTAAATGTTTTTGGATATTCCACAGAATATGCCTATGAAAAGGAAAAAGATTATTTTTTAACCACTCCATCTGATGTACCAGGTATAACTTCTAAATTGTAATAAAATTAATTCCAATGTGAATATCAAATTACTAATAAGGAATTATTTGTATAATAATATATGATTGAAGATAACATGAATGAACTGTAGGATAAGTATAAGAATCAAAAAAAAATCATTCTTTGTGTACTAATACTAAGATTGATCTTTCTAATGAAATGAGAAAGAATAAAAACTTATTAAAAAAGAAAAATGAGTATAAATTAGAAATTGAGAAAATTATAAAAGATATAGAAGAATCATTTGTTGGAAAAGACCTTGAATATGGTGTTTAGTAATAAAAAACTAACCAAATTTTAACCCAATATAGGACACACATCTTTATTTAAAAGGATGTCGAATAAAAATTACATTATTCATAATTCTGAAAATAAGACTTCAATATAGAGAAACTAATAAAAATTGTCATTTTTTAAAGTGTTCTCATTATTTTGGACCTATTAATACATTTATATCAAAATATATTGTTACTATTTTTAAAAATACTATAAAATAAATGTGGATACCCATTTTTTGTTCATTATTTTTTCTAGACACCGGATATTTTGTGTACAAAAATCATTTCTTGATTACTTTTTGATATAAGACAAGCATGATGATAAAAAATAAAATATTAGAGTCATAGATAGTGTATGTTTCATCCGTGTTACGAAATAATACATTATCTTCATGACTTCAGTAAAATTGGATAGTGGACAAGTGACTTTCAATGATAATTAAAAAGGTAATATAATTTCCCTTTCAAAAATCAAAAACTCTGGAACGGTACATATATATAATGTTTTATATATTTAATGGCTTAAAATATAATATAATAATTATTCATCAGTTGGGTGATTATTGATATCCTGATAATTATGATATTTATATTCATAAGATTTTTTATTCTAATAATGTCTTATTTTTAATACTTTAATAAATAAAAATTTCAGCTTTAAATATTGATTTCTAATTATCTAAAATGGTTTTCTATTTAATTGTCACTAATACATAATATTAATTTTAGAATATAAGAAATTTTAAGTACAATATAAACTCAATTAATAATCATGTTTGAAAATACATAGTAAAGGATCTACTACAACCTGAATTCCCAAAATAAGTATTTAATACATGTTAATAGTGAATGTGACAAACAAAATCATCCAAACTAATGAAATAGGTGATTACCTATGAACCACTAGAAGTGATTCACATTTTTTTATTTGTATCGTCAATTTTCTCCTGTATAGTTGTAAATAATTATGAATATTTGTTTTTTATGACAATTCAAGATTCACATGGGTATTGTCTTAGATCATAAAATTTAATGTTCATCTTCATTTACTATGAATGAATAATATGTGGATAAAATTAGTGGAATTACAATAAAATTGTGATAATTCATCATGGAAATGAATTTAAAATTTATGAATTTGAAAATTTATGTTCCCAACATAGCTATGGAAATAATTCTCTACACCCATAACAACGCAACAAAATTGGTTTTTTGAATAGAAACAAATATAAATCTCAAATATATTTCTCAAATAATGATTAATGAATTAGATTTACCTATCTATTAATTTATAACAATAATTTAATATAGATTGTTATTAAATTTATTGGTTTTTAATAATAATTATTTTAAATAATAACACCTAATAATTATTGTAAAATAGAAAACTAAAGTTAAAATAATTAAATGATTTCGGATATAATCTATTTATATTAAATATTAATGTGAATTAGAAGAAAATTCACCAAAGAGTGATAAAGGAATTTTTTTCATATTATTAATCCTTTAGAATGGAATATAGAGTCTTTAATAAAATAACCATGATTGTGAAAGAATATATTAAAGTAACTATTGATGTGAAAGATATGAATGAATAAAAACCATCATTCCAATACCAAGAAGATGGTACTAAAAATATGGATATCAATAATACATTTAATATAACTAAACACACTTATTATTTATATTAAAAATCACATATTAGAGACTAATATCACCAACTTAGCCTTGAGGAATATTTGGAAGAACCTATAACTTCAATTCTAAAAACTATTTAGACCCATTGGTATGATCCATTATATGTTGTAGTATACGGTCATGACAAGGGAATAACAAGTAGATCTAATCCTAAATGTATGGATAAACATCAAAGTTACATTTTTCATCTATAACCTATAAACATGAAGGATGTAATTTATGATGAAAACTTGATAATTTCAATGAAAGAATCATTGAATCAATTAGAAAGAATTAAATATTTTGAATTGTTTTAACAATCTAAAGATGATATTACAATTGATACTAAATGGATGTATATAAATAAGGTTGATGAATCTACTGTAACAGTTAAAAATATGGATAGTTTGTATTCATAAGGTTATAGTAAAAAATAAGGTTTTGATTATGAAAATACCATTGAAAAAAATATATAGAATTGAAGTAATTAGATCCCTTCTATTATATAATTCTCATCTAAATTTTAAAATTTATCATAATATTGTTTATTGTGTGTTATATAATGGTAATATAATGGGTGATTATTTTTTAAAACACCTAGTTTTTCAAATTTTTATTTACCAAATAAGGTATTTAAACATTCAAAAGATCTCTATGGATTAAAATAGGCTCTAATATATTCGTATGATAGGCTAAAATATTTCTTTGATATCAATTTCAATTTGAAAATATATATTTTTACCTAAATTATCTATTAAATTTTATATAAATGTGTCTTAGTTTAATAATTCTACGTTGATGATAAATATTTTTTATCTAAAAACTCCTTGGGTATTAAAATTTATAAACTAAAAGTCATTAAATTTTAAATTTTTATAAATGGTGAGTTAAAATTATTTCTTTGTTTTTGGATTTTTCAAAATAAAAACATCGATTTTTTTTAAAACATTCAATACAAAAGATATCTTTATAGGTTTTTTGTCTTGGATATCACTAATGTTAGTGAAACTCCAATGAATACTACCTTTAAACTAGACCCAAATGAAGGTCAAGACCCAATAGACCAAATTTTTTATTAAGGTCTGATGAGTAGTTTACTGTATTGAACTATTTATTTTCTTGATTGATTTTTTATTATGTCTATGAGTGAATGTTTAGAAGAAAAACCTGGGGAATTAGATTTAAATTATATTAATAAAATATAAAATACCTCAAAAATACAATAAATTTTAATTTTTTTATCGCGCGGCCATGTATTTCAGTTTAAGAGTTATTTTGATGCTCATTTTTAATGATTAAAGTCAGATAAAAAATCACCTTTGGTATATGTAACTTTTTCATAAAGTCTCTTGGGTATTTTTCTAGTAAAAATAAGAATTCTCCTTCATTATCTATCTTTTATATTGATTAAATAGTTTTAGGTTGTTTTTATTAAATGATTCAACAGATTAAACACAATTTACTCGAATAGGGATATCAATTATAACATTATATTATAAACTGTGAAAATAAAACTTATATTAATAAGATCAAGAATCCTTTGTCTCCCTTGGGGAAAATTCATATAGATATAAGACATTTCTTTTGCAAATACCATTTTAAAAAAGGTGATATCACACTTTATTTCATTACAACTACACAGCATGTCACTAATACTTTCACAAAGGATTTAAATATCGAGATATTATGTTATATCAAACATGAATTTGTTAAGATAAATTATTACTTATTGTTATTTTGTGTTTAAATATTATATATATTGTATTTTAGTGAAAAAGGACACAAGTGACCATAAGTAATTGCCTTTCATGATGAAATTTCTTGTGGTGGGTTGATCTATTAGAACTATCCAACCTATTATTGGATTAGTGTGGATTCAGTTCAACCAATTGTGAACCTATTGAGTAACTATATTGAAATCCATGTGGTGGGTCAACCTCTCATCAGTACCTTAGGCTACCATAAATAAAATCATATGTTTACACATGATTCCATTATTTTCAATGTTGTTTATTATTTTAGTATGTATTTTTCTCTTTATTTAAATATTCTTTTCTGAAATGACCTAAAATACACCTGAATTATAATTTTATCCCACTTCTACAAAAATATTAAGGCTTGTAAAACCTCAAAATATTTCTGTATTCAACAATTTCCTTCTCCCAACCCTCTCAAACCACTTTTCATCAATGGTGTGCATTAATAGACAATTATATTTTGATTCTACTGATGCAAATCCTTTTATGAAGAATGAGGAAGAAAGTTCTAGTATATACGATGAGCTGTGAAACCCACATCTCATGAATTGATTTGCAGTTCTCTAGAAAAAAGATAATTATGAGTATTTGAAATCATTTAGAACATTGTTTTTTAATGTTATATATAATCATGGTGGGATCAATTGTTTTAGTGAAAATCATAGTTAATTTTATCTTATTCTAGTAAAATAATTTTGGGTGAATATAAATTTCAAAGCTTTTGAGAATAAAGAAAACAGTTTTACTTCAATAAATTGAAGGATCAAGTGTTTTCATTCAATTAGTTGGATGACTATTTGAATGTTCCAAATGGAATTGATTTATAGGACTTCCAATATAACTATCTTTTTACCAAGAACATTTTTGAGATAGAGAAAGCATGGAAGATTTTACTAGAAACTAAAATCCTAGAGGGTTGAATGTTATGGATATTGATGGATAATATAAGTTGTGGGAAATTTTTATTCAAAATATAATTTTTCTCATAAAGGTATACATAGCTATTCTAATTAAACATGGTGTTTTCCTATATTTATTGAACATTGGTTTGTATATTAGCTTTCACACATTTTTTATGAAGTATATGGAACAAATTTGTAATATCTCTTCTAGGACTAATTTCCATCCCTATATAAAACACATCTCAACCCCAATTGATTCCAAATGACTTGTTCCATTGGGGGATAAAAATTTGATACCTTCTAGTGTGATGTAAATAAATAATAACATTAGTAAGAGGATGAAATTGAAAATGAATCTTTTAGAGGATTTCATGGGAAACTGATATGGAGAATATTTATGAAAAATTTTACCAAGTTAAATATCCTTATAGGTATAAAGATCATGGTGATCCCAATTTGTAACTAGCTGATATTATTGAAAATTATTCTACGGATAAAATAGATGTTCCTGTTTTTTATCATGATGAGGTCCTATGAAAATCATAGGAACAATAAATGGATGATTAGAGTGTTAAATTTGTGAGAGTTTATAAGGAATAAATATCTTTTTTGAATATAGTAAACATAATAGATTATGTTTAAGAATGTAATTATACTTCTACAGTTTTTTATGTTTCTCTACATATCCCTATGCAGTGACCTGGATTTCAGAATATTTCCAATGGACTAAATATCTTGAGTCTCTAGAGTCAATGAATGAATATAGTGATTCTAATTCTAAGGATACTAGACTGTATTTGACTAAACAAAATGAAATAATAATATTTGAGTTTGAAAAAGATAAATTTTCTGAATATGTGTCTAGTGATGATGTTTCCCATTCAGTGGATGAAAGCGGGAAAGAAATAAATCCACCATTGGAAGAAAAAAATGGACAATAACATGCCTTTGATACTCAATTTTATAAGGGGGGGGGGTATTCCCATAGATATTTTATAGGTAATGACTATTATAACTATGAGGAAAGGGTGATGATGATAGATATAGTCCACATAAACCTAGATGAACAATTATTCATGTTTCAAATATTATTGATGGAAGAAACTTATTGAATAATATTGATTTGTAACATTGGATTGAGAGGCCTTATCCTAGATCTATTATAACAAATGAGGAATAATTCTTGGAACAAACTACAGACTGAGTACTATAAGATATATTTGGACCCACTCCTATGATGTACATTGATGTTCATTAATCAAGTCCAGATTGAGTTATTTAGAAACCATATATTATATACATTGATGTTGGACCAATGATTTATTCTTCTATATTGATAGATATAAATTCCTCAATGGATAAATATAACATGGATATTGAATAGTCATGTATTGAAAGGGTAACATAAACACACCCAACCAATCTTCCCCATCACCACTTGTTATATCTTTTTTCTCTATTACCAGTATTAATTTGAATTAATTAAAATTATATTGACTGGATATGATTAATCATTTATTTTTGAATTTTGGAAGATTTTTATAAAGGGAATATTTCATTTCGGTGTTTATTTTATCGATATTTATAACATCCCTACAATATTATTTCTAATATTTACACCATTTTATGGTAGAATCATATTACATATAAACATATTAATGTTATCTATTAAATCATGAAGATTTAAATACTAACCAAAGGGAACTATGCCATTATTGACATCCATCAACATCCACTACACATTTTTCTCATGTTTCTAATGATGAAAATTTTTTAATGTCGATTTTGTATGAGGAGATCAATGTTGTTCTTGATCATTATATTAACAATAGGGAGACGATTCCTTCATAGTTTGATAACCAATCTACAAAAATCTTGAATTAGTTATAAGTTATGTAAATTAATTTATTAATGTTATGGATGTCATCAAGCACGAAATCAAGTACTAAATGACTAATATCATTGTAAATAATAAATTATATCAATTTTTGGGACATTGGATGGTTCACTAATGATACTTCTAGTAACGTTGGCTTCCAAAAATAAATTTTTTTATCTGAGGGAGTTATAACCTCTTGAGGAAATTTCTCTAAATAAAAAAGACCAATTTTTTATATGTTATATAGCTTAGATCTAAAGATTTATTGCACTTCTCTCAGTTAATAGAACTATGGTTTTATAGTTATCACATATTTTTAGTTGTTCTTATAGCATTTCTAGGCATTCAGTTTCCCCAACAACTTCCTCTTTAATTACAAAAAAAACATTTATTTTTATACGAACTATTTGATTCACACATACTAATCGTTTATATAATCTTGAACCAGGGACTCAGGCAATTTTCATTGGATAATCCACTTCTAAACCCTAGATTATTCATAATACATATGTCTTAAAATGAAGTAATTTTTTTTATCATAAAAAACATCAAAGGGGAAATATTTATTCAAATATTTATACCTAATAGAGAATTTCATGTTTTTGATAGTTTTAAAAACATTTTGAATGAATATATGTGGTGATTTTATATTTCATTATAACATTATATATTTAAGGAGTTATTTTACATTATTCATTAGTTCATTATTCTATATATTACTCCATCTATCATCTAATTAATATTATTTTTGATAATCCCATAATGGGAAGTGTAATTATTTAGTTTGTTTCAGTTAGTAGTTTAATGTGTTTTCAATTTACCATAATGAATTATTGATATTTAAATTTAAATATTTATCTGTCCATGATTCCGGAACATTAAAAATAATTATATTTTTTAATTAGTCTATAAATTCCTTATTTTAATGATCTGAAATCATGTTTCATAAAATTATAATGTATTATGTGTTTTTTATAGGAGTCAGATTTTTTGGAAATTTTTGTTAAGTATTGGTTCCTCTATATGATTCATTGGATCAACTATATGACAAACCAAATGACTACATGAATAACTGGAGTGATAATGTTAAAAAATGAATTTATTAGAATTTTATTTATTCAAATATCATATAGGAAATAAATTATATTTAAGTAACAATAATAATTATTTCTATTAACCATGTAGAAAAACAATTGTAAATAATCAACCACACATATATTTAAACATAAAATGACCTCCAGAGTCACAATTGTTTTTTCTATTGGATAGACCATAAAAACACATCTAATATACCATTAATATCCAATAATGAAAAAAATTATTTTTATTGATTTTTCCAATCTATGTAAAAGTAAATCCAATAAGATTAATGGTAATGATACCAAATGTGCATTAGATCAACCATGTGCTTCAAAAAAGAGACCACGCTACTGATCTGCATCCTGGTCATTACCATATAAGGGTATCAACATAATATTCATCCAATGTTTTAGGACTCATATAGGGGTATCTCTATAGAATTCATAATCAGTATATTGGTCATCTCGAGAAATCTGAAGCTACATAATGGTAAGTTAAACACTATTAAAAAGTAACTCAAATACTCTAAGAATTTTTTATAGGTAAAATACGATTCAAATCAACAATGTAATAATGATGGATTTATCATACCAATTTAAAATTATATTTTAATCTTTATCTCTGATGACTTAGTTTGGTAGTGAAAGTCATAACATTTAGTGGTTTCTGGATTTCAGGCAAACAATGAATATTTCTTTATGATTATATTTAAATGGATAATTTGTAAAGAGTTGTTTAAAAATATGATGAATCTACACATGTAAATCAGTTCCCATATTTTTCTAATGGGTTTCCACCTCCAAGTCACTCTACGGTTTTATTTTTGTGATACTCAACTGAAAAAAAATTATATAAGGTTTTATTACCTGCTGAATTTTATCTTGGAACATATGGATGATCATATGGGGTGAATAAAAATATTGATAAATTAAAAACGATCAATGATTGATCTACATAGAAATTCACTTCACTATATAAACCCTTTTTTTCATTTCATTTTTCCTTTAACAGTCATGAAAATTTCCTGGCATAACCTATTGATTTGTAAATAATAGTGTTGTGATCCTCTCTTTCCTTGTTTTTTTACCGGTGTTTCCCATGTAAAACTATAAAAGTTTCTAGGATTATTCAGGAACAATATTTTTTGGTTATATATATATATATATATATCTGTTAGGTAAAAATACCTCATGATTTTTCCTTTGGGTTGATTGGGTTTTTTGACAAGGTTTGAGGATGTTAACGAAGGCTAGTTTTCAATGAAGGGATGAAGAGTTAACATGAGTGTTTTGATCTCAAGCTTGTGTAAACTCTCTGGATTTATTCAAAAGTGACCACTATAGACTCATGAAAGTTATAACTCTCTAAACTAATGGAACCAAAACCACCTAGATCTCATGCAAGTGTGAAAACTTTTATCTACTCAAGGAATGAAAGAAGAACTGAGATTGTCGAGTGAAAATAATGAACTGAGATTGGGATGCGTGAATTCTAAACAATGCTCATGTAGAATGAGTGAAGAACTAATATTACATCAAGATATCTTCAATGAGATGATTTTATATTGATCTCATGATCAAATCTCTTGATTTCATTGGATCTTCTGATGGGATGTCACACAACACTCATGATTTCAATTTAATATCGCACCTAGATCATACAGAAATCACAAACATGTCTCAAGATAGTATGATCATGAAGTTGTAATGTGGAATTGAACTCATTCCAGGGACTCATTCTAGGAGGTTCATGGAGCACGAATATTGAATTTAACTCATGCTAGGTGGTCATGCTTGGAGGTTCACGAAGCCTGAATGTTGAATTGATATGGAAATGGAGGCTCACGAACCATGAGTGTTAGGGTGTTGGAATTGATAGTTTATTCACAATTTGTGGAGTTAAGGTGAAGTACAACATCTATAAATACCCCTAACATGTCTTTAATAATATTCTATGTTTGGTATCATTGGTGTATCTGAAGAAATTTCTAAGAGGGAGGTTCATAGAGAGATCACACGATGTAGGTTTGGGGATAAGTATCACAAAGGAGGTTCATAGAGATGACTGATGAAGTAATATATAATGTTTATGTGTTTTTGGTGATATAAATAAATTATTCGACAATTTGAGAATTGGTTTGGTGATAGGGGTTCACACTAGGAGCTCGCGCAAATCAGGAACAATTTTCATGTTATAGGCTCATGCTAGGGGTTCATGTCTAGAGCTCCCACAATGAGGGAACATGATTTGTGCCATGGGTTCATGCTAGGGATTTGCACCATGAGCATGTGCAAATCGAAAATAGTGTAGGCATTAGGTTCTTACATAATGAGTTTTGTTCAATGATCTCACAAAGGGGTATCACACCAGCGCCTTGCACATGGTGACATGCACATACATTACCTTGTGACCAGTATCATTGTTTTTTCTGAATTCTAAAAAATAAAAAGATGGAATAGGATCTCCATCAATGAATAATAATTGCAGAAATATTTTATTCACTGATAAATTACAGTTAGTGAATGTAAGACATTGAATCTATTTAAAATCATACCAATGTGTAGGTAATTTATTTTTATATAAAAAAGAGTAGTTTTTTTATTTTTCTATAATGTTTTTTTGATGCATCCATGCGTAATCATAGAAGTGAAGAAGAAGACAAAAAATGAATTCAAAATATAATCTATCAACAATTTACAATGATTTCATTATTGTCAAAAAAAGGGACTTACATGCCCATAAATTTTTTGTGTAACCTATCCATGGAATTTTGAATAGGAAAAGGAATAAGGTGACCCTATCTATCCTTAGTCATCCACAAAATGATACTTAGAGAGTAACCCTTAGGAATGTAGTGATAAACCCCTAAACATTGTAAAGGAAGTCATCCTAGCATTGAAGTGATCTAGCATGACCCATCATTTTAGAAGTTACTGTCCTTGGATTTCGTATATCAGAATATTTTTTGTGCATTCTCCTTCTATGTAGCTCATTGTGGTTGAGCCAAGTAATAATAAAGGTGTTCATGTGTTTTATTTCTTTCATTAAATTATATACATCATAATTAGATAAATTTATAAAGGATAAAAGAAATATAAAAACCAAAAATAAATTGAATTTTCCCTATTTATAAATAGGTCATTATCAAATCGGGAATGAATAATTTTAAAAAACATTATCACACCAGTTCACCCCCACTGGGTATCTAAACTCCTTTTCTAACTAAAAATTGGTATCATAAGGTTGGTTTATTTTATTAGATTCATTTTCTAAAACATGGTTTAGTTAGTTTTTCAAATTAATATTTTAGTATCCTTTATTCTCATTATTCCATTGAAGGTGGATGAACTAAAAATAAGAAACATGAGTCATGTGGTATTCTTCAATGTGGAAGTGTTTATAGAAAGAGTGTGATTCAGTTTAAAGAAACCATTAATTTACTAAATAATGAGTCCGATATATCTTATAGAGAAAATAATTTCTCATTTATTGATTCTATAAGAATTAGTGAAGAATATTATACACTATCTGATTCTGGAGAAAGTGATACTCAAGAAATTCCGAGAAGGTGAAAAGTTGAATTTGTCCCCAAAACAAAGGAATTGGATAAAAAATTGGAACAGGTAAAAAAATCTAAAGATATCTGAATCTAAGTGAAGGAAATTTAATTCAATAAGATTAAAGTGTTAAATATATAACTTATTTAAGTGTCCATATATCTAATTGATATTAATGAATCCCACGATGAATAAATACGAGTGATTTTTAGAAATTTTAATAAACTCAAAATTGATAACAAGATAAAGAACTTGAAATTAGAATAAATTTAGAATTTGGATTCTAGAAATGATAATACAAATACACACTTGTTAGAACTAGATCATGATAATCGAATGATATAAAAATGGAATGGGATATTTAGTTATTTTTTTGCTCAGATGAAATTAAAAATAGGGGACAAATATGACATGGTAGATAATATCTCCAAAAATGGGAAGTTGATAGTATCATAGGGTATAATATCAATAGTAAACATAATGATAAAATTGAATCAAGGACTAATATGATTTATCACATCAAATAATAGATAGAATTGTTCAAGAAATAAGTGGAAAATCTAATTCCAATGGATATACTAAATTAAATGATGATTTTCACCTACTATTTATTCATCCAAAATCATGTGATAATGAAAAGAAAAGAAAATATTCTAATTTAGAGGAGAAACATGAAAGTGTTATCACATCCCAATGTCCAAAAAATTTGATATAAAATGTTATTGGATATAATTAACCCTCAACTATATATGATATGAAGAGAGATATGAATAGTTTTAGAAAAGAGAAAAATCATGAAGGATATGAAAAATTACCTGAAAATGATTTTATTAGAACTAATGAAAACAAGGGATATTTTTATGGGATGCGTGTTCATACTTAAATTTTTTCTAAATCCTTGGACTACATTTCAAATTATAAAGTTAGAAATATTAAAAAATTTCAGAATAATATGACGCTTCTTGTGAATTATTGAATTAATGTCCCTCAAAATAAATTATTCATAAGATGATATTACAATGGAAGATATAAACACACCACGAGTATGTTTTGAGAAGCTTGAGGGATCAATGTTAGAAGAAAAATAAATATGGATAAATCCTCATATTAACCAATAAATAATGACGTGATCTATTTTTAATGGGATATGGTCTATATCTTCTAATCATGGAAATTTGAAAAGATATTGTAGCTGGAATAAAGTAAGGAAAGAAAATGAACTAGAAATAATACAACCATATTTAGTGGTGTATATAGGGAAAGTCTATACTAAATGAAAAAATGATATGTCAAAAAAATTAATTAAAGACTCAGAGGAAAAACAAAGAGATAAATGGACAGTGTATCGAGCACCACCTCTATTACACTCACGATAACTCTATTAAATGAAAATGAACATGGAATAAAAAAGTAGGACCTACTATAGTTGTGAGTAGTAATAATATATTAGAATTAATGGATCCACCACTGATTGAAATGGTGTGGTGGCTCAGATAACTGATAAAATAAAAATGAAAAATAAATTATTGATAATATCGCATGTGCTAGAAGTTGAGAAGCTAATGTAGGGGAAATAACCATCTAATAGAGGAAGAAGAAATATAATATGAATAGTGTAGATATTCACTCTCAAAGAAGGAATCTTCAAAAAGGAATTTTTCTGGATAATGAAAAAATAAAATTGGTACTAGTAGGATTAAGACCCAAAATTTTAAAAATTAAAAGCCTATAAAATCTACATATTAGAAGAATACTGTGAATGTGGGTAAATAATGTCTTTCCATATTTCCAGAATAGTTCTCCTTAGTTGGGAAGATGAATTAATAACAGAAATAGTATAGTGATTTTCAAGAAAGTATCAAATGGTTGATCCACTTCGATCAACCACAATCCTCTTCATGAGGATTACATAGATACCCCTCTACCCATGTGTTTAAATTTAATTACCTCATTTTCAATTGTTTCTGGTTTTTAGGTGTGATATAAACCAATCTAAATGTCTATCAATACATAAAAAAAGACAATGTGATGTTCTTCATAATTTCAACTAATTCTAATCAGTGACTAGTGATGGGGAATAAATATAAAATAATTACTTGAAATGAGTTAATGGTTTATGGTTTCACAAGATATATGGATGTAATTGAGTGAAATAGACAATGGTGGTGTTATGAACATTATCTTTTGTTTATTACACCCAGTTCTGACTCAATAGGCTTAGTGGTATGATGATGGCGCGTCGCTAAGTGGTAAATTAAGCGAATGAAAATATTATTGAAGGAAGATATAACTGGATAATGTTATCAATCCATATTAGTTTCTCAAACCAACAGTCACATATAACGAAATTATGCCAGAGAGGAAGAATATTTGTATTCCTAAAAATGACCTAAAAAATAATAGGATTTATATATCATTGGGGGTTATTATATATTATAATCACACACAATTTCAAAATGGTGAAAAAATAATTATATTTTATGTTCAATAAGAAATATTTAGGTAGAAGTAGTAATCTTCATGTAATTCTTGATTATTATTTATTTAATCATATGGTATTAGCTGACAGTTTTCAGGACACCAAGAAGATATGAGAGAAGATTAATAGTGTTTCTAACAAGTGTTCTCCCCACTCTGAAGAGTAATTCAAATGGGTATTTCACAAGAAGAACAATGAAGATGGAACAACGATTAAAAAGAATGATTAGTGTGAAAAGGGTAATCCTAGATAGAGGGTATTGATGTTGTTGAAACATTTTCACATGTTTCAATCCTAGAGACAATCAGATTATTCTTGTCCGTAGTTGTGAAGAGATGTTTCGACGTTTATGTTGTCTAGAAGGATGGTTTTTTAATTCATGAAGATGATAATAGAGTTTTTTCTCAATGGAATGTGCTTTATGGGTTGAATGTGAAACCAAGAAAATAGTACGGATGTCTATATTTATTTTTATAGAAGATCAGTTTTTAGTGAGGGTATTTGATTACAATCAATATGTCAATATTTTTAGCAATCGAAGGATAATGGTGTTGGTGACATAAATAAATAATTTTATATTCATTTCTCAAAATAAATATGCCAAGGAGGTTTTTAAGATATTTATAGTTCATAATTCAAAATAGATGATGACTTTGGTGGCTACCTAGAAGAAACCATCATAGTATGATGAAGGAAATGATTTTATTTAAAACAAATATAGGAAAATCATTGGTAGTTTATAGTACATCATAGAGAAAAGATGTGGAATTGTTTTTTTCGTATGCCATTAAGAAATGTATCAAATTAATCCTAAATAATCGCACTTTCTTGCTATGAAATAAATACAACGGTATATAAAGGGCATGGTGGATTTCATTTTGTTTTACAATGAAATATATCAACAATAGTTATTAAAATATTCACATACTTATTGGTCTAGATCAATAGATGATATAAAATAAACATCAAGCAGTTCATTATATCTTGGTGGATTGTGTATTTATTAGATAATCAAGATACCAGATTGTATGTCATTAAGCACTATATAATCTAAATATATTTTGGATGATCAATATTGAATATATTTATTTTTGGATGAAGTATAAAGTTGATGATATTGGGGTCTAATTGAAGTCTCTCTTCAGATTCCATTGTTATAATTCTATTTCTATAAATCTCATCAATAATACAATCCATCACTAAGGGAAAAATTACATTGAAATAAAGTATAATTTTATCAACGAGAATGTGGAGAAAGAGATTTTGATTGTTTATAATATGCCTATACAAATATAGTTTATAGACATTATGAAAAATTATTTACCCAATGAATCATTTGAAGGACTTAAACTGGATTATGAATTTCATTCAACACCTCACACCTAAAAAAGTGTGGATTTGGTACCCCCTATCCCTGATAAATGATGTGTTTTCCATGATATGTTGAACTGTGTTGTTTACCTCATTCCAGACCATAGTGAAGTGTGCTATGAGTTTATTGAAAAATGAGAATAAATTGTGAGTATATAAGGATAAAATTTCTTATTCAAGATAGAAGAGATGATAATATGTAGAGTAACCAATTATTGGTACTTTTAAATTAAAATATAGAAATATGATCGATCAAAGGTTATATATCATGACATATGCCGTTTTCGATGATAGTAGTAGAGTGGTTTTTGAATGAAGTGTTTCACTGATGAAATTTTTTTATTGCACTTGTTTCTCAAGAAAATAATGGATTATGTGGGATTATATATTTAGTAGAGTAAATATTTGATCACTATCCGAATCAAAAGAAATGAATCTTTGGTAGATAAGGGATGATGCTTTAACATTGTGTCAACATATTAAGAATTAAAAAACAAAATGGGGAGATAGGTAGGTAACAATCTATCATGATGGTTCCTTTGGTTTGATTGTGATTTTTTATGTGGTTTGATAATGTTGATGAAGGTTGGTTTAAGAATAAGGCATGAGGAGTTAGCACAAGTGATTTGATCTAGTGAAATCATGAACTATCTGGACTCACACATGTGTGAACTCTCGGGATTCATGCAAGTGAGAACTCTTTGTAATCACAAAACCATGAACTCTATGAAAAATTTCATGTGTGAACTCTCTAAACTTGCAGAAGTGAAAATCATTGATCTCACACAAGTTAAAAAACATTGATCTCATGAAGGTGTGATTGTTGAACTAATATCAAGGAGCGTGAATGCTGAACTAAGCTCATGGAATATGAATGTTGAACTGATCTCATAGAGAATGAATGCTGAACATATCTTGTATTGTGATCTCATGAAGTGCATGATTGTCTATTTATATCATGATTGGATCTTTCACAGTTCCACTGATTTTCTGTGGATCTCAACATGAGATCTCACACAACACTCAATATTATATTGGGAGCTCATGCCTATATCTCGTGAAAAGTTTGAACATGACTCACACTAGGAGGTTCACAGAATGTGAATGTTGAATTTAACATTCACCAATGACTCATTCTAGGAGGTTCTCAAAGAATGAATATTGAATTTAACACACACTTGGGACTCATTCTAGGAGGTTCACAAAGAATTAATATTGAATTTAAATGGTGATGGGGACTCATGAATCCTGAGTTCTTTGATAGTGTATCAGAAACTTGTCCACAATTTGTGTCATTAAGGTGATTGACTCTCCCCTATAAATAACCCTATCATGTTCTTATTGACTGAAAAATGTTTTTCCTAATTGTTGTATCTGAAGAAACGTCTGATAAAGATGTTCAAAAACAAGTCTCTTGATGGAGGTTTGTAAAGAGGTCTCAAGAAGGATGTTCATAGAGAGGAATAATGAAGGAATACACATTACCTAAGTGTTATTCTTTATCACAACATTGTCTTGTGAAAAAAAATAACATGTTTCCCTTTAGGGGTTCTTTCCATGATCATACCAAAAGCGTGAATAGGGTTCATGCCTGGGGTTTAGGCTAGGGGTTTGTGTTAGGATCTCATGAAATGTTAGAACATTGTTTTCAACATAGTTTTACACTTGTAATTTTTACTAGGAGAAAACACAATGTGTAAATAGGGTACCAACCAGGATCTTGTGCAAGTGTGCACACCATAATCTCGTGCAATGATTTATGGTCCATGGTTTCACACATGAGAATTACACTATAGAATTACACATGGATATATGTGGTAACATTACCCTATTGGTATTATAATTGTCATATCTAAATTCTAAATAAGATAAAGACATAACATATGCATCATTTAATAATACTTATAGAAGGAGTTTATTCCCTACTACATTAACGTAAGTGAATGGTACACACTGAGTCTTCTTGAAGATCATTCAAAAGTGGTGGTAATTTTTGTGTCTACAATAAAGATAGTTTTGTTCCTCTTTTCTAGAATGTCGAAGTGCTACATCCAGGTGTTTGAAAAAATTGATGGTTCACAACATAAATAACTTCAACAAAGCATCTATCTACAATTGAGGATGAATTAATTTTTGATAATGAAGGTACCAACATGTTTGTAAACTTTGTACGGATCCTTTCTAGAACAGTGAGAAAATAAAGAGAAATAAGGTGATCCTTTCCACCAGAAGTGATCTGTAAAAAGACACTGACTAAGTGACCCTTGAGAATGTAATAATATGACCCTAAACATTGTAAAGGCAGTTACCTAGTCCATTTAGTTTTAACCATAATTTTTGCAGTGAGCCTTATTTTATTGGGTATATTGGTACATTTCCATTGTATAATCATTGGATTTAGCCCAATGAGGGTGAACCATGTAAAAATCTATGTGTTAGTGTTTTATAAATCTATATATACATTCAATGCAACATCATCTAACAAAATTATAACGGGTTATAGAAATATAAGCACCAAAGAGAAAACAAAGTGACCCTTATTATAAGGAGCTCAAGATTCTGTCAGGCATGCAGAATTTCAAATATAATATCCATGCCCATATTCAACCCCCCACTGGTCTTAGGGTATCAAGAAACATTTTGGAAAAAAATTAATAACTAAATAAATGTTGTGGATTGTTTTATCAGTATTAATTTACAAGTATAAAGGTGTCTAACTTTCAAGTGGAGGGGGTTAGGTTCATGATTTGAACTAAACCCCTTATTTAAATTCCACAATGTGATATAAGTTTTTTATTCTCAGTTTAATTTAAATTCACAAAAAAAATATTTTCTAATTTTTATTTTCAATAATAATATTTATAAAAATGTGTTTTAAAATATTTACTTACATATTATTCAATTATAAGTTATATATATTATTTTTGGTGTCAGTAAAGTTATGTCAAAAGTTATATTTATTTCAATTACTCAATTTGGTTATTTGTTTTGATGTTGTCAATTTTTTTAAATGTTTTTATTAAATAAACCTACACTATTTTTAAACTGGTCTATTTTCAATTTTATTGGATTTTAAATTTATTTTTTTCAAAAAAAATAATTTAATACAGAATCTCAATCCCCCCTCTTGAAAATTCCACATTGACTAGTAGTTATCACCTTCGTAGAGGTTATCGAGTTTATCCCAAACTACTTTTATTATAGGAAAATATATTAAATTCATATATATATATATTATAAATCACTCCCGAAAAGGAATTTGTAACCGTTGAATCTTTATTCAAAAAATTTTAATTATCTTTTAGTATATATATTCATATTGAATCATTGACCTAAATTTCATTAAATAATATGAAATATATATTGATTCCTACATATTGTATATGGGATATTATCTTGTCTTCTTGAATTTTATAGGTTCACTAATTGAAGAAGGATACCCCCTTAAACTTCACAACATTCTCCCTAATATCTTATGTTACACCAATGATTCAAAATGTAAATAGTATCATTGATTCCACTTGGTATACCCTTGTGGTCCCATTGAACATCCTAAAAATGGGTGAATTAGTGTGTCTATAAATTTATTTTTCCTTAAAATTAAATTTGATTAGGTATTCATCTTATAAAATAATCATTGAATTTAATTTTTAATCAAAATCAGATTTAAATCATTAAATATCATAAACATGATAATTTTTCTCGGTTAACTCATAAAACTATACATCCAATGAGAACATATAAAAAATTTCTTTATGTTCAAATTAACTACTATTTTAGGAGAATTTTATTACAAGATCTAGTAAGGGATAATTACTCATCCAAGGTCTAAGTCCTCTTCCTCTCTTCCATGTAATACATTCCTGAAGTATACAAGGTATGTTGTAATCCCCCAATTCAAACTCTATATATACCAATAAAAATAATCAATAAAAATACAATTGGATTTCTCCATGTTTGTAAATTATTTACTTTAAGATATATAAATGATATAAAAAGAAAATTATACTACCTAGACTGATATTCAAAATAACTAAAACTAATTACACATCACATTTTTAGTCATGGTTTTAAAAAGATAATTCACTTATGTTACTTTGATTACATATCATTACGTGTCCACAGTCTCTATTATTTTGTGTTATCATTCACTTTTATACCATATGATCCATCATTTCTAGAGGATGTTTGAATTTCAAATTTTAATTTAAAATAAATAATTGTAACTTTCTTTAATTAAGATCTATCTATTATAGAATCTTCCATAAAATATAAATCATTAAAATAGAATAAATAGTTATTAGATTTCTAAATAACTACCCAACCATTAAGACAAGGCTACATGATCATTTCTATTTTAGATCTCCCTATTCTATCAATCATGTCATGAAACCCTCCATTAAGTCATGATAAGTAAATTTATTCCTTTAGTAATTCAAAACCACAATATGGGTCATGGAATAAAGAAAGACCTAATAGTATGAACCTTAATCTAGTTCCAATAATCTAAATACATCTAGAATCAGGGACTTGAAGGGTTTACATGGTTGGATATTGGAGTATAGAATCATCCTCATTGCGGAGTGGTGTTTATTTTATGGTGTTGTTAACTAATAAATAGAATCAATGAAATTTTCTCTATATTCCTCACCACATGACCTTCCTCCTCCTGATGGATAATATTTAACACCATAGAACCTTAAATATGATCAAATTATTTTCTAAGAACAATATTGTATGTAAAAACATGATTAAATTTTTCTAGTGTCACTAAACAATAATGCATTTATCATTGGTGAAACAATATCCATGTCATGATGTGTTGTTTGAAAACACCAAATTTGATAATGGAAAATAAAATACTTATTCAACTATCTTTCAGAGAATGAACTCTAAACTTATTTCGAGTATGAAACATATGATGTTCCAAATGATCATTATGAAACACATCCTCATGGATTGACACATGTTTCAAATCATGGACATCCCATTTTTCAATCTCCAAAAATAACCAAATATTTCTCAAACTTATTTACAAATATTTATAATATATTATTATTGAAAAGAAATCCAATATTATAATCTATGGTTTCAAAAGTTTTCACCATTAATGGTTTTGACTCTAAATCATTATATTGATAGCTTCCATATATAAAAATATATGTGTACCAAAATAATTAAATATGGTGAGAGGAATTTTCACTAAGAATATATTATTACTTTAATAGAAACAATTTTCATAAGGAATATATTATTCTAAATAGATATAAAATAACAGGCTATCCAATATATGCTGCAAATTTTAAACTTATATATTCAACACTATTGTCCAACCATGATATCCTCAAAGAAAATTCATGATCCTTTTTTCACATCATTAAAAATGTTCGAATATCTTCAAGGCCTATGTATTATGATTCATGAACATAACTCATGTAATGAATGTGAATTAATTAATAATGTAAGTGACATAATTTTATCCATTTGTAAATTTCTTCCTCACAGCCCCACAACCATTTCAATGAATGGTCTTTGATGGGTGAGGCAATTGAATCTATTCCTTATTATCTGAAGAGTTAACATCATTTCCATTTTAGGATTTAAATAACATGTAATTACATTCTATATTTATCACTATTACATCTTGGATATTATTTACTTTGGTAATTTTTCTCATATTATTATGACCAATGTAGCTATGTCAATGATGGAACAACTAATATTCTTCCTTTAATAAAACATTTAATGAATTTTCAGTATCACCAACCTAAAAAAAGTTTCGTCACATTAATTTTTCTTCTCATTAATACATTTACATATTTAATAATCTTAAACCAAACATTTATCTATTTGAAAAACCACATCATATCTTTCATAAAAAATTTAATACATTCCTAGTAATTAGAGATTCAACCCATTAACAAATATAGATTTCTTCATTTTTCTCTTTTCATATCATATAATTGTGGATCCAAATATATTTATATTAAGATCCCTTCCATTTAAAATTATCAAAAATACTTATTTAAATTTATAAATATATTTCAAGGGTATCAAATATTGTCTCATATTAATAAAAATTAACATTCCAAGATACATGGATGTTCTTTTCTAGATTTTTTTATGTCACGCTTAAATAATTAATGAATTATACTTTATTTAATAATTTTTTTTGTATTAATTTTTTGTATTATGTTATTTTATCCAAAGACACATTGAGGGGAGTGGATCAAGGTATTACTATATTTAAATATATTTACCACTTCTATTTCCTTCAGAACTTATTCCCATGTTCGAATAAATATTATTCATCCTTTAATTACTTTTTCTTTATCAAATTCATCTACATTAGATATCATAATTAAATATCAAATGAAAAGAAACACATATTTTACAGAGCTCACACAAACTAGACTAAAACCTAAAATAATACTCTCATTATTGTTCTTTTATACCAAAATAAACTATAATTTAGTATTTTAATAAATACATGTTTTTATGTTAGAGTAAGTTTTTCCAAGACCCAGTTCCGACACAAGGTTCTAGAAAGGCCCACCAATGATTCAAGGATTAATATCTCTTCTTATCAACTATGCATTGATTTGGTGAGGATATCAGTTTATTGACTTTTTATAATTTTCATAGTTTATTGGTCTTGGGTCCATTTTAGGATTTATATAAGAAACTGATATGCATTTCATCCTCATTACCAAATAGATTCTCTGATGTAAAAAATGGGACATTATAAATCAAATTCAAGGTATAATAAACTCATTATCAGAGATTTTTAGTATTTAAAATATAATAAAACTTCACAATGTATAAATTATTATAAATATAAAATTTCCAAAAATGGATTTTTTTTATTTTTTTACCCTTTTAAATTAATAGACATGACGTGTCCCAGATGTTCCAAAATACTTGAATATTCTTCACTACACAAATTCAGAAATGATCAATAAAAAAATATTGTCTTTACTTCCATTTCATTAGTTCACAACAAACTTAATACTATAAAATAGAACCTAAATACATTCTTATCTCACAATGATACTTATACTCTAATTTGGATAAACAATAAATTCCATGTTTTTTTACCTTCCATTCCCTGTCTATTACCCTCATAGAATACACAATTCCTTTCTAATATATCTATTCATTTATTTATTCTATAATCCAAATAATCACAATAGTATTCTTTTCTTAACCTTAAGAATTTTAAATTCAAACTAAAACAAATTAACAACCTATCAATTTCCATTTTCAGATTCTTCAAAGTCAACCCTTTGAATATCTTCAACAACAAGTCAAAAATTAAATTTTATTTGGAAGATAATAACCATCTCATAAATATTCATACGGATCAAAGAATATCATTTATCTAGATTTGCACGGCTTCTCTAAATTTCCTATAATCATATAGTGAATACTATCATCATGGATAAAAAGGTTGGTTTCTTCCAAATTATCTATAGACATAAATTTTTTTTTGGGACGGAATGACCCTATTTATTTCTCAATTAGAAGAATGAAACATATTAGAGGCCATGTACTATATTAATTTATCTACATTAGGGTGTGTCCCTTATTTAATTGGTTTTTTCTTTACTACAATAGTACAATAATATTATAGTATTATCATACTTCATATCTATTACTTGTGTGAAATGTCAATTGCATGGGAGTCCATCAATTTGAAGAACCGCTGAATTCTTCCAAACATCCTCTATGGCATAACCATACTTTCAAGGACATGATTGACATTTCAACCCAAAATGATAATGGATAAAATGTTATTTGTTGTATATTATTCTTACAGTTCAATGAAAAAATATTTCATATAAAAACTTTTTGTATCTCTAAAATGTTTATGAAAAAATATATATATTTAGAGTGAGTTAATTATATTATATTAGTCACATATCGCTTCTAAAAATTAATACAAAACTCTTCAAAATATGTTACATATATATAGAATGATATTCAATTTTCTTAATTTCTAGCCCAACCAAAATATTTTTATTTAGAATGAAAACATACATACACAAGTAATGTCTTCATTTAAATTGTAAAATTTCTATTTACTTTTAAAAATTATTATGTATTCCTTCTAAGAATCTTATTTTCATAAGGAAGGTTATTTACCTAGACAATTTTCTTGATTCTTCAGAAATAAAATCATGGGTACCAAACACTTTTCCAATTTCCAAAAAAAATTATCTAGAAAAAAAACCTTCAATATGTATATAAAATACTATATAACATGGGACATTATTTTTTTTTATAAATCTCCATTGAACATATTGAACTATAATTTAGAAACAATTTTCTAGTGTAACATTAAAATGGAAAAATTATTTTTCGACATCCAATTATTTCAAAAAAACTTTGCCACAACATCCAACATAACTTTTGAACTTTAAATTACTTAAATTCAAGATTAACAAGTTTAATACATCTTCTATTATGAAATTAAGTCAATTAATACAACAACCTTTTTATCAATAAATGTCATAAAATACAACATACAACTACTCTATTTAAACAATAAACCCTTGAGTATTTTTTTTGAAAATACATCCACAAAATCGATAAAAATAAAGAGAGAGTGAATCTCTCACTCATTCCCTTTGATATTAATATTCTCCAAACATTTGGATTTTATTCAAAACCATTCCTCCCTATTTATAATAAAATTAAAAAAATTTATCTCTAAATAATTCATTAATTTTTCTCAATTAATCCCATGTGGATAATGGGGTATCTTCACCAGTTTTACTCCCAATTTGTTAGTATTCATATTTCATTATATTTTGAAGATAATTTGTAAACATTTCGTACCTCCAAGAATAATATAATTACCTAAACTGTATCCCCCTTCATATCTAATTAAAATATCCATTATAATCCTCATATGAAAATCCAATTCACCAAAAAATACATATTAATAATGTTAGAGTCATCCAATTTGATAATGCATACCTTCAAATCCTTTATCCACCTTCTTACACATTCAAAACATTTCTCCTTCAACCATTATATTACTTAAACTATCCTTTGATATAACTTCAAGTATAGCACACCTTTAATTTTAGCTACATTCTTCTCAAGAATTTTCAATAATTGTAATGGCCACTTTTAGATGATTCCTCAACAAATCACCTTTGAATACAAGGTTAGAACTCAATGTAGGATAAATGAGTCGAAGTTAATAACATAAATATTCTCCATGTCACTCAATAAATTTCCATATAGTCATGGAAGAAAATATTTTCCTTTTTCCCAATAGTAGATAACCTATGATCTCAATCACGCATACACAAAACAATTAGTGCATAATAAATAAAACACAAATAATTTGAGGATTACAAAAATTTGAACCAATCAATATCACACATTTATAATAAACTAGTGATACTAATTGATATCTATGATGTTCATTTATATATAGTATTTATTCATTCTCAAATTAGACTAGTAATTATTTGAATTATCATAATTTATCTCATTTAATTTATCTACACATTAACACCAACAAGATTATAATATTAACATGTTTAAAACACTTTTTAGTTTTATATATTTCTTCTTCGAAGCATTTAGTATCCTGAAATGTTACCTAATGATATCATATGGTATAACCATAAAAAAATATAACACATATTATTTCATAAATATACCATCTAAACCAACAAATTATTCATCTTCTTATTTACAAATTACTACCCAATGGTAAATGATTAATACTATATTTTAGACTTCCCAAATTGACTTGATACAGTTTTGTAATCACATATATGGTTATTTCACTAATTTCACCTCAAATTATGTTTTTTACTCTCTCTAATTCATCATATGAGAATGAAAAACATGTTCAATATTTGTTTTTTTAAGGGATACTTTATGCCACTTCTAAATTCTATTTTGAATTAACGAAACATGAATTTTTTCATTACAAAAACTATATTAGAATTTAATAAAAGTCACCTTTAAATATACCAAACAAATTATTTTCAAAGAAATTTACTCTTTTAATAATGGTGATATCACTTGTTGGAATAAATTCTCTCTTTTACAACCCTAATGAATGCTACCAACTCCAAAAGATTCGTTTTATCTACACTCAAGAAAATAAACTCATCATAATGAACATTAAAACACTTATTATGTATTCATATACATTTAATGCATATAAATACCACCTGGATCATGACTACCCCTTAATCCATCATCACTGAAATCATAAGATATGATAATTAAAATCAAGGTTAGTGGGTTACTCTAAAAATACTCAACTTATGTAATGTGGATGGTTGTGAAAAACCAAAAATTTAATTTTGAACTACTACCAAGTATTTCTACAAATAAATCCACTTATGAAAACATCTCTCGGTATATTTTTATCTTTATTATTTTTCTTATAGCTTGTTTTTTATTTCTTCTTTGAGAGATATATCACTAGTGAATGTTTCCTATTTTAATGCACTGGTTATAAATTCCTTGGTCTATTTCATTTCCTATACTTTTAAATATCCCCCAATTGTTCACTATTGAGTATTGGTAATATTAATTAAAACATGCAATAATTCTTCTTGGTTATCCCTTATGATTTCAATTAAATCTATTTAAAATTTTTTACCCTTGATAATATTCTTTTTGAGAGTCTATACACTTTCACTGTTAATTTGAAAATCCATATGAATAAGGGAAATTTATGATCTTTCATTCACATTATCTTTTTATAAAATAATAGAAAACTCTTCATTCTTAAATTTTTATTATTATCCAATATTTTTATTCACAGGGTGTATGTTTTGAGTGATCCATAAATGATATTTTGGGCACCCAATTTTTCCTTTTTAATATAAACATGTTATAGGATAATGAATATTTTTCTGATTGAAAAATATTTCTCTTCACTATATTTATATATTATTATTGTCATATAAACATGATATCTCATCTTGGAACATTCATTACATATATTATTATAGTATGTGTCTAGATAACCAATATTAATAAAAATGTAATTTCTCCTTGTGAACTACTCATACCATCTAAAAGTCTTCCACGGATGTGATACAATTCATTTCTCTCTTAATTTGAAATAATTAATTTCCCCTTTCACACATCAACGGTCTATCCAATGATAACACAAAAATATAACTTCTTCAACCTTTTTCTTTGATATTTTTTACTTAAAAATATTATATTAATGATCTTATTCCTTAATGGTTCACGATTAGTATTATTCTTATTATCGATTAAATTCTATATGTGAGAATCCTTAGTGTTTTAATTCTTCATAATATCTTGATTTTTTCCATCAAGCTTCATAATCCTAAAATAATTCACCTTCAAGTATCCTTATATATTATTAAAATGAGAATTATTTTCATAATCCACAATATACATTGGTTCTTAATAATAATCTATATGAGTGGTCATTTATTCCTCATGGAGTATCTCTTTTTCAATACATAACATCAAATCATAGATATGTTATTCAATTTTATCACATTGTTCCTTTATTTCATTGTTCACTCATGAAATTTAATCCTCTAAATCCATTTCTTATTTCATAAAATTTTGGTTTTCTTAGAAAATTCTTATAAGGTAATAACATTTTTTTTACCATTAGGATTAAGGTATTATACATAACTCGTCATATCATAATGATTCACCAATGTGTAACTCAAACAACATCCAGAATTACAATATGATGTGTATTTCTATTTTCTAAAAACATCTTCTTATTCTTAAGGTGAATTTAAATATAATCATTATATTTACATGAAAAATCTACTATAGAGTTTCAGTAAAATATTCACACACAGAATAATTTTATTCAACTCACTCAAAATACATAATTTTGTTTATTTCCTTCTTCTTTCTCTTCATACTATTTCATTTTGAAATATAAAATTCTTCTTCCATATAATTTATATTAAAAATTTCACCTAATTCATTTTCCACATGAGTTGACGAAACATTTTATTCTTATATAAACATAGGTTCTTTACCAAATATTTCCTTCAATCTCATTGACATATCATTAGAAAAGTTTTAACAAGTTATCTTCTTGAATGAATCCTCTTAAAATTAAAAATTTAATATTTTCTTATGTCAAGAATCAATATCAAGACTTCTTTGGTCCATATAATATTCAATTATTATGTTGAAATCCCAAACTAATTCTAATTAACATGATATTATATGGAATTTAATTATATACCACAAAATATTACATATTCTCATTCTTTGAATATTAAAAATAATTTTGACTAATTAATAGATCATTCATTTTTGGATCCACAAATTTCAAAAATTCTTTATATATTATCAAACAAAATATTACATGTTTAATTCATATCTAAATATATTAGTTCAGATATAACATTTTCTGACCTATTACACCATGGAAGGGGATTGAATATGTGTTTTATCTAAAATAAATAATTTAGTAACGCGTATATTTTACTTGTTTCACATACATTGGGCTTCATCCAAAGAAAATACACTCAAAGAAAATTTGGGGTACCAAAAAATAAAGTATATCTATCTATTTGGGTGGATACCTATTTTTATGTCATGATAACTGAATTTTATGGTGAACTACTATAACAAGGTTCTAGAAAGGGTTACTTCTGATCCAAGAGTCACACTATCTTCTTATCTTATATGCACAGTATTAGTGATTTTATTAATTTATATACATTTAGTGATTTTATATTTTTATGGACTTGAGGTTTAGTTCATGATCAATATGTGAAACAGATATTATTTTTATCCTCATTACCAAATAGATACTCTAATGAAATTAATGTGCAACTTCTGATCCACTACTAGATAAAATCAACACCTTATAAAAAGATTTCATTCCTTAAACATAAATAAATATTCAATCTTTAGTTATTAAAATTTATTTAAAAATTTTATAATTGGAATTATTTTTAATATGTTTCATTCAAATTAAACTAATCAACTAGATGTGTCCATGAAATTACATAATCTATAAGTCTTCATCATTAATCAAATTTAGAAATGATCAATATGAATATTGATATTAATTTAAATTCCTTTTATATAGTCTAATCCACTATACCTACTCAAAAATATATCCTCAATACGTTCCTATTCAATAAGAACACTTCTGATATAATTAAAATATACAATTATTCCCATGTTTCTAACACATCTTCTTCCTTGTTCCCTATTATAATGTAATGTTCCAATCCTAATCCTCTATTATGTACTCTAATACTATATAATAGTCTTCTATTTATGTCCTACATGTTTTAATTTTAAAAAATAACTACACCTCAACTTCTAACTTTCTCTAATTCAAAAACATCCATCAAATCATCTTCACCATGATCTAAAACCTTGAAATTTAAATTGTTTGTTAATAATCTTCTAAAGACCAATAATGTGATTTATGAATTCCATTTGACTATGTTTCTTTGAATTATATAAATTTAAACTATTCATGGGGTAGAAAAACTCTTCATGGGGTGGTATATTATTTAATTCCTTAACATCCTCCAACTACCATATGTATTAAAGTTCTATACAAAGCTTCATGGTGCAAGAAAATATTTTATTTCACAATAAATACATGGAAGAACATGTCATAATTTGTTCCCTATAATTTAATATTTTTTACGTATGATTACCAGCATATTAAGAGTTTTGAATATTAATAAAACTATTATCACGCAATGAGAGTTATAATGTTTAAAATTTGTGTGATAATGTCCTTAGGGTATGTTTCGAATCTAATGGTCATCAAATATCCCTACAATGATGAGAACCATGATGTTTTGTAATGATATTATTAAATAAATTTTCTATGTCCATATTAAATAATGTGATTGGGCGCAGATGATAAATGTTATCCGGTAGTGGGGGTCATATGATATTCATAATTCTTATCCAAATATCCACATCTATTAATCACTATGAGAGGACAATACGAGAACAGCCCTACTCATTAGAATTCCATTTATCATATGAATACAGGGATATTATTACCTCCTGATGTGTTTATTATACCACATACATGATATTATTATTAATGTATGTCATGAGCCCCTTTTATTTGTTGATGAAAACTGTGATGATATATTCTTGTAGAGAGTTATGATTTATTGTGTAAATAATGTATTATATTACATTAACGAATAAATACTTGAAGTATTTTCCCCTTTTATTGGAATTATAAATCTATATCCCTTTATTAAAATAAAACATACAACTAAATCCATTCCAATTTTATGATATAAATGTGTTCTTTTTAAGAAATTCAAATAAAGATAAATAAATCATATGGATTGATGACCAAAAATATGAAACCTTTATGATAAGATATTTGGAAAAAGGATTATATTAAATAGTGAGTGTTTTTATGTGGTTATAATCAATGAAAAAACAAATTATTTATTTATGGGTTCCTTGATATATTTCATGACAATGCTCTTATTATTTCAGGTTTATTTTCATAACACCATTGAGAAATTATCTTAAAGGGTCATGAACTGTGTATATCAAGAATCTCATATACTCTATTTGAATTTAACAATTTATATATATATCATTATCATATTATGTCGTAATAATTATTCAAGAGGATTTAATCGCATGAATTTGATTACTACTATTTTGAAAGAATATATATTTGCATAGAATATTCAAGAAATATTTATTCTTAAATTAACTAATTATTATGAGAATATATATTATTTGTCTTTCTCTTTATTATTTAAATGGTAATAGAAAAATATTTATTTAGTTATGAAAATATTAAACATTTACTTTTATTCTTATAGTTGGTATATTTTTTATTTATTTATTGATAAAATAATATTGGTAGATTTATTCATTTAAATAAATATTTACTATTCTATTTTTAATAAATGCTTATAAGGATTTACAATCAATGTTAAGGGTCTAACTGAAATGGTATTTAATTAATATATGTGTTTTGAACACATAAAGTAAATATTTATATTATTATTATTATTATTATATTATTATTATTATTAAATGAGGGGTTTATATGTAATTAAGATATTGGTAATGGAATTTGTGCAAGAACTTCTTCACTGACCTAAGTATATAAACCTAATTATTTAATTTTTATAGGCATGGAAATCATTGTTCCAACATAATTCCTATCTATATAATACTCTCTAACCATAGAGATATATTATCGTGAATTATCTCAATAATGGAAATAATTAATCCTCTCCTCTCTCATAAAAGATTTATAGAACAACATAATCTTACAATTAAATCCAAAAGATTCATGTTTCAATTAATGAGGCATGATTCTAGTGGTTTGGATCCTCCACACTAGAACCCGGAGTTTTCATTGAAATTCTATAAGATTTATGGAGAACTTTTGGAAAATGTTTTTTTGATTCTATCCATGTATTCTTCATGAAGATTCTTGTATAAAAATATTTTTCCACTAATATGAAAATGAAGACATAATTACAAGTGGAGGTAATCATTATATATATAAATTAATTATAAATTATACATGAAAAGAATCAATCAGGATTCTTTTAGGTTTTTTATCATATAGTTCATATAATTAATCTTACGAAATTGAAAAAATCCCTTATTTGGAATCGGGTCCATTTCTTCTATTACACCGTGAGACCCTAATTTTGTATCAAAGAGGTCACAAATTAATTTATAAATATTTATTAATAATTGATCAAGTCATTAATTTTTTGTTAGTATTTAATCTGAGTATAATTCATTTTTTATCTAAAAGATTAGATATCATGTTCTCTTAATTTCAAATGTCCTAATTTCGGCCAAAAATAGAGGATTAAAAATCAAAGATCCCATCAAGTGGAATTTATTTTTCTAGTAAAATAACATGGGAAGACATGATGTATAATGGAAAAGTAAAGATGTGTACCCAAATTCACCACACCAAGATGAACAGCTGGAAATGGGGCACACCCCATGGAAAAGAATACACTGATTCATTACATGATTCATATTTACTAGGACATATGTAAATTGTATTGATAGGTCACACAACATCTATTTGGATTACAAATAATCTAAAAATCATGGTTTCAACCTAGAGGAAACACAAATACTATGTGTTATTCATCCATGGATTATATTAATTACATATAAAGTGTAGACCACCAGTTGAGAAACGTGGTACATATGATATTACACAATATATAAATAGAGTACACATCATGTAACTCATAAATGATCATTTGGATTACATGTTGTATCCCTGGGAGTGTTTCTTGGGAAACCAAATGATGAATTACTTAGAGTATGGTAGGTTATACGTATCATTAAACTCACACACTTTTATCTGGAGTAAGAACCAAACTATATTATACAATGTTTAAATTAAAAATATATATATAATTAATGTTAAATGTAACATTAAACTAATCTAAAATTCATGCCATTTTTATATATAACATGTGACTAGGTTTTACATAATATTTAATTTTTAACTTATTTACGTACTATTTTGGAACAAAATAATGTTTATAGTGGTGGTAGACACTTTGTTCACATTTATTAAAAGTAGTACAGAACTAGTATATTAATGGGATGTTGTATAGTCCTGAGTGTCATGTTAGTGATTCACCATGACTCACGAAAATACATTACATTTAGTATCATGACATGTTGTGTATTATTTGTCCATGTAAGTATAAGGTAATTAGAAAGGACCATATAAAGAACATTCATGTTCTATAATATTGACTACATTATTTGTAATATGATATATGTTGTGTTGCCTCCAATTTGTTTAAGGTTAAATTCTAGACAGAATACAAGAATATCTAGAAAGGTGCATTTCATGTGCCTTATCAGAACCAATTGTATAGGTATTAATTTTAAATTAATATTATTTATTATATTTATATAAAATTTTATTGGATGGATTTTTCAAGAACAATCTTGATTTACATTTAATATAAAATATAAAATTAATTAATTATTAATTAATTTAATAAATTTGTTGTTTTATCATATAATTAATTCATAGATTTAAGTAATTCCAAGATTATTAATTGTTTAATCATTGCATTTATAGATGATTATGATCTTGATTTACAATTATATGTGTTGGGATTCTGTATAATTGAATATTTCTTTCAAGGGATTCCAAATTTGATAAAAGTTCTATTAAATAAAATATGATTTCATGTGATCCATCCATAGATCATTTATTATATACAGTATTGAATGCCCATAATTGCATTTATTTAACCCCATTTACATGGATCCCCTCAACTGTATATCGGTAAATACAAGTAAATGATGTATCTTTAAGGTTAGGAGGTTGTTTATAACATTAGATGAGTTGAAACCAACTAAAAAGATACATTAAATCAACGTGGAATACTCTAGTTCGAACCAAAAATTGTTTTAAAGAGTTATTCCCTTAGGATAAATTATTAATTTATCTTTGTCTTGATAAAATTACTAATATAAAATATCATGATCATGCAACATATATTTATTTTATTTCTTCCCAATTAATGGCTGCTTTTTAAGTCCATTTGATTCATTTTCATGATAATAAAAAATAAAGTAATTGATGTGAATGAAAGGTAGAATTAAGTAAATGGATTAAAAACAAGTTGTTTTATCAAGGCCTAGCTAGGTAATTATGTAAAATACACATAATATTAATAATTATGCAAAATGATAAAATAATGAACATTTATATATAAATATAAAAAACCTATAACTAAATATTATGATATTATAGGCTTCTGAAACTTGTGTTAAGATCGAACCATAGTTTAAAATAATTTTTTTGGACACCATTATGATGCTTTCAATTATTGAGGAGTTTTATCAAAAGTCTTTAGTTGACTTATATTAGTTCTTATTAAGGTTTTATTTCCTTCATAAGACATGGCGCAACAAGTAAGAAAGTGTTATAGAAATCCATGTCTATTTTTTGAGGATTGGTGTTACAAATCGACATATCGTGTAGTTTTGAGTTAATATAGTTGACAAGACCCTCATTCCTAAATACCTTTGAATAGATTTTCATCCCCCTACATAGTTTATGAGAAAGGAAATATAGATTCTTTCTACAATAATTTCAATTTGACTGGGTATTGTTGAATCCAATTGTGAGGGATATTATTATTGGATAACATAGTGGGAGACCAATAAAATAAGTTATATTTTTTCATTTTTTTAGTAACAAAGATAAATTACTAAAATATGGTTGATAATGTTCTATAAAACTGAAATTGAAACCATTGGAACACAATGATTATTTCTTGATATTTTCTATGTCCTAAAAATCTAAAATTCATGAGACCTGTACAATAATTTATAAACTATTCTCCAATATAATTTTTTTTATTATGTACAAGAGTACTCTAGACATGTTTTTAAACCTCACTATATGAGTAAATGTTAAAAGAAATCTAGTCACGGAATCAGGGAGAATGATTTTTATATATGTTACATCATTATATCAACAATTTATAGAGAGATAGTGATGCAATAAAATGTTATGGAATGTTAAATAATGAAAAAACTTCTACAATAACTTAAAAATAACATTTATAGGCTTTAGATAAAAGATATTATCACTAAAAAATATATGTTGAAACCAAAATTCATGGACCTAGCTTGTGTTCATGCCTTCCAAATACATTACAATATTGATCATTTAGAAAATTTTGGATTATATATGGTCAGTAAATTTTCTGTTAATCTCAAAATTATATCCTTACCTCCGGGGTCTCTACATTCATCATGAATTTTTAGATGGAAATTACCAAATGAACTACTCTGGAATATTTTGACTATGCTTCACTAGTAAAATAAGGATTGTTGGGAACATAGTTTCTCACCTTTTATGGTGAAGAAATTGAATAAAGAGGTTTAATATCCAATGAATATTCCAAATTTAATTGTTCCTTTACAACATAAATCAATGAGAAAAATGATTCATATGTAGGTAAATGAATAGAATTATAATCACTTATTAAGTAAAAAAGAATACTCGCAAGAAGAGAAACTAAAATGAATTAATTATAATGTTGTGACAATCATATACATCATTAAAATTCATCATTTTATATAAAAATTATATTTTACTTCACAAGTCATTAAAGAAGCTTTAAAATTATATACTTTTATTAAAATATAGAAATCAAAGATTCTATAAATCATTGCAAGAATAAAGTTAAACACTTTAAAAGATGATAAAGGGTAATTATAAGGGAAGTCAAGAGATGGAAATGGATTTTCTTTTTCTAGAGGATATATTATTTTTATAAAAAATATTGATTTCTGTAATAAAACATTTATATGAGAATCCTTTAGATATAATGATATTTTATATAATTTTTAAATTAATATATTTATGGTACTTTAAACATAATAGTTTTGTAATACCAAAACCATCACCAATAAATAATGAATATAAAATATAATATGTATGCCTAGTTTTTTAATGTTAATTATTAACCAAATAAAACTAAATTTAATCATAAATACTTATTTTCCATATTTATTAAGGTTTATGAAAAAAGGAAATCCAAAATGCTTTGAATGTTAGTTCATATTGACCATGTGAAATATTCTAAAGAGATTATAGTGGTAAAATCCATATACATAATTTAATTTAATTTTGATATTTTATGAATTATAAGTGGAGAAATTAATATTATTATTAAAATATACACAATCGTATGATTGGGTTTATATAAGCATATCTTAACCTAGAATTCATCAATTATTTAAATATATAATAATGGTTTTCCTATACCCACTTTACCTTATTCATGTCATGTATATAATGATTGTACAATGTCAATTGATGGTGAGTCCAATATATATTTCTAGTCATTCAAGAAATATTTTTCATATAGTAATGCAATAGATAACCATATACTGACTAGATTGAAAAATGTATGTTATAAAAATTATGATATGAATGATGTTTATTACATTACACCCATTGGAGTCTGGTAGGAACTATTGTTAAAATGGTTATAGACACAAATTTACATCTATGTAAACACAATGTGCATCTCATCAAATTATCATTTAGAAAATTTAGATATTAACATCCTCATGTTGACATAGTATTAGTCAAAATAGACTAAATTTATATGCTGAAAGAACATTTTTTTAAGATAGTGATAGTAGGTTAATATTAAATTAATTTTAGGATCAAAATGTATATAAATTGGAATAATAACATTAAATGTCACAAGTCTTACTAGGAGTATTGTTTAAAAAAATAAATAGTTCATGTGAAAGTTTGAACCATAAATATAGTATCAAATTCACCTAGAAAAGTGATATATTATTCATTTAGAAAAATAAACAATACATTTAATTAGAAATGGATTAATTTTGTGATTGTAAAGATAAAATAGATTTTAGATAGATTTCATTTAGATAAAACTAGTTTTTATTTTCAAAGTTTGTCTATATTAAGTAAAGTTATCAATGGATATTCATGGGAAACAACAATTGGATGGTAAATTATAGAACCAAAAAATATGGACTATTCAATAAAGTCAAAATATATGTGTATATATATTCTATGAAAAAACCTTTCACTTTGTCTTTATTATACTATAATTTAGAATTTTACTTATTATAAAATCCTTCTATAGTTATAGAACATTCATTTATAGTTAATGTTATCTATGATTCTATAATAGATTGGTCTTATAGATATAATTTCTAGTGGTAAAATATTTTATTAACAAATGTAAAATAGATTGTCGGTATTATAGTTATTTAATAAATGGTAATTTATATGTGAATGGCATGAATTGGAAACTTGGTTCTTGGTGAGAATGATCTACATGGATAATTTCTTGGGGTTTTTGGTCCTAGTCATAATATATAACTTGAAATGGTACTAAAATATATAATATGAAACAATAAAAAATAAATTATTACATGGGTCCAACATTGTTATGTCTATATTAATTAATGTTTGAATGCGGTGAAAATATTTTATGATGAATGGAATAAAATTCATATGACAACTTTGGAAATATATTCCACAATCCATGATTTGTAATGATTTTTTATATTTATTAGGTACAATTTATATAATTATAATATCAAAAAAGACCTAGATAAATGAAAATTTTGGTAGTTAAAAATATCAAATGAAAATTGAGAAAGTAAAAGAAGATGAGTTCCAAGTATGTAAGAAAATGATTATACTAGTTATCAAGGGAATACAAAACAATTATTATTTTAGAACACTTTCTTCTAGTATCATGTTAACTCTAAGGTTATATGAAATACAATTTCATATTAAAGTAATTGGTTTCAAAATATATTTATATATTGAGTTCCTCGAGTTTTCTGATGGATCATAAAAAGTTGTTTTTGTAATGTTTTATTGAATATTTTTTTGTTATACCTAAATAAAAAAGTATAATCCTATTTTAACAAAAATGAAATTATGTTATTATATAATATGTTAGGTATGATAGAGAAAATATGTTATATTCTTGGTCATATCACATCATGAGGGATCTTCTTAGAGTGATGAAGTTACAATAAGCCTAATAACCAAAATAATGTGTTTGGCTCCAAAGAGATGCCCATATATTTGTAGAAGAATGAATATCATTATATAACTAATTGAATAAACAAATTATCACATAATTATTTTTCCTATTTATAATATTAATGTGATAATTTCTTTATAGTATCATTAACATTAATAGTTCATATATATTCCTTACTATGATGAGACATTAAAGTATTATATAAATATTCCTAAATACATCATTATGGAAAAATGACATCATATTACTAAAAAAATATGATACAGTCTATTAGCTATTGTTTTCTAAAAATACATTGAGACTTATGATGATAACAATTTTACTTCATAATCTCCAAGAGAGAATTTTATTTGAAAATATCAGCCAATAAAAATTAATCATTTTATATGTTTCATTTGATATTACTATCTTCAGATGTGTATATTTTTCATATGCTTGATATTAATATTAATTTATATCCTGAATCATATAATTTTATGTATTGGTGAATTTTTATTGATGTAGTATTGTAGTGATATAGGATAATTTGGATGTGTCGCAAATGACATTACTTTAATGAATATATTATTAAAGTATTTGTCTATCCTGTTTTCTAGAAGTTGATATCATTGTCCCATTAATTGAAATATAAATATATGATAAATCAATGACCACGAAAAGATATCAATGATTTCATTTTCATAAATCCATATAAAATTAAATAAATAGAATATATATTGATTGTAATGAACCATCCCATGAAAAATGAAAATGTAATCAAGGATGGACTACCACATGATGAGGTATAAATAACGGACCATCAGACTAGTCACATCTATAAAAATAATATCTACAACTAAACTGTAGTGAATTAGGAAGATAATCATCCATGGGATCAAAAAATTCAAATAAACTGGGTAACATAGAGAGATAAAATAAACCGGACCAAACATGTCCTTGTGTGACCATATGTAATGTCCAAACCATCCTACTATGAGGAAGAAGGTGAATAAGGGAAAACAGCTTGATACACTCTACTCTTATCATTACCATTGTCCGTAAAAACAATATCTTCAACCGCCCAAAGAAAATATTAGGGTGTGGGAACAAAGGCTAGTAAGATACCACAATAGAATCTATAAAATCTCTTATATCAATAATATACTAGCACTAACATTAAAACAAATCCAGTTTACAATGAATTTTCATTAAATGCCATTTTTTAAATCCTATGTTGTTTTTCATAAAACCATTCAATATTAAAAAATAATGGAATATGTCAAGAAGAAAAGAACCCATTTATGAAAAATCTAAAATAAACTTGTTTACACCATGTAGTGATCATGTGAAAAAATAACCATGAAAATAATATCATGTGATAAACCAATCATAAATAAAAAAACGTACCATTTGGGAAATAACCAATGGGTATACATGCTATAATTGAAATAAACTCGCCAATCCATGCCTATGGTGGATCAATCCAATATAACCTCTAGTGGAATAACACACAATAAAGGGACATAAGACCTCTCATGGAATTACACGTGAATAGAGTGATAACACTATTTTCAATACACCCATGGTTACCCAACATGATAAATATTTCAAAATATATTTCAAAACCAAATACACCCATTAAAGCATTTTAATAATAATAAGTGTGTGATATTTTTTTACTGAAACCCACTTTAAAAATGTGTATCTTTTCCAATAAATATTTTCCAATGTAGAATAAATAAATTTTAGTGAACTATCCAAAAGAATTTATAATTACATAAAAAATTTAATGAATTATAACCACTTATATATATACACATATCTTAAGAATGGAGGAAACCTAACCCCTTTGATAATGAAGATTGATAACTATCATATCAGCCTACTAAAGATAAGGATCATGGTGAAAATATGTATTATTTATAGAAAACACCAAAATATCATAATTCAATCCAAAAATAAAACCATTTCCACAATAGCTACCAAATTAAAAAAATATATAGGAAGATGGCTTACCAAGAAGATGTGACACAACCTACATAGGGACCAAATGTTTAATGTTGTCATCTGAAAGGAAAGATATCACTAAAAATTTCCAAAAATCCCCTTAGGGGTTGAGAGGGAGGCTATCACATCATATATGGGAATATTCATATGTGTAGTAGGATTAACAAACACTGGTCCTATATAATTCATGTCATGAATCCCTTTCACATTTTGAATTCCATTATTTAACAAATACATCAAAAAGGGAATTACCCCATGACAAATTAATCTAGATCAACCCACTCAGGACATAAAAATTTCCCATGTATTTATTTTTTCCCACTATAAATAAAAGACATGAAAATTTCCCAATAATTAATTAACGTCATACAACCCCTTCATGTTGTGAATGTTTCCAACAAAACGTTTCAATAGAGATATCCCAAAACCATCTCTGATGCTCTCTGAACCAAACGATAGACCTCAAAAACCATAGAGACATATTGGTACTAATACACCATTAATTCAAACCAACATTCATCATTGATCATTATGACGTTTTCCCTAACAAAATCTCTACATCCTCATAGGGCCCAAAAAACTCTGAAAAAAAATGGGAGTAAATAATAGAAACAAAAAAATACCTGATGGAAGGTAAAGGAATGTCAAAACATACTGAACATAAATATTTTATGTGCCAAAAACATCTTCATGATCCTAGACTAACAAATAGGGAATTCCACTATTACCTCATCAATAGTTATAACTCCCACATCTCATGTTATCTTGTCTTCACTTCCATAGTAAACAAACCAAGGGAACTATTTTTTCACACATTACATTCACTCAACTATCCATAATCTGAACTAGTTTCTCAAATATAGTTGTTTTGGGCACAAGCTGAATATCCTCCCAATAATTCATTGGGGAAGGATTCGTTCAATAACTTCTCAGCTAAGAAATATGAAACAGATGTTGAATTTATGTCAAAAAATGGTATGTCTATCCAATTAACCACATTTCTAAGACAAACCACAATATCAAAGGGGCTAACAAAAATCACTGCCAAATTACATTGTATACCTAATTGATGATGTCCCATGTGAGGAGAAACTCTGAGAAAATCTTAATCTCTAACCAAAAACTCCAAAAGCTTATGATGATGGTCCATATAATATTTTGGATAACTCTATTTGACGAACAAACTTTTCCAAATCAATGACACATTTTCCATTATTTTCTAAACAAGTCTCAACCAAACAAAAGAACTCTCTCCAAACACACCCCTACATAAGGGATATCTTTATGGACACCCGTACAATGATTTAAAGGGATCCATATTAATAAAGGCCCAATGACTATTATTATAGAAAAATAAAATAGAGTAAATTCATTTCCTAAAAACCACTAGAATCAAGAACATATGTCTAGATCATATTCCAAAAAACCTAGATACCTATATCTATATTTATATCCATCTATGGATATTATTTCATGATCAATTCCAACTAGAAACTCATTTCCTCTCTAAAACCATTCCAAAACCTATATTTGAACCATGAGTCCCTATTAGAAACAATCATATCGGGAACACTATGAAGTATCACAATCACAAAAATTTAAGATTCCATGAGACGATCCACATCTAGCATTTCCTAGATAGGGATGAAATGTGATGATTTCATGGGTTAATCAAAGATCACCTGAATCATATTATTCCCACTCAGTTTCCATGGTAAATTTAAAATAAAGTCCATGTAAATCTCAACTAACTTTTATATCAGAATGGTTTGGGTATATAATAACCACCATATCTCTAGTGCTCTACCATAATTCATTGACACATTGGACACAATGTCAAAAAATATAAAATTGAAAATCAAATAACTGGAAAGCAATACCAATGCCTTATACTAGGATATATCTTGTTAGTCCCAGGGTGCACATACCAATAATAATAGATTCCACTATCCAAAAACTCCTACCATATATAAAAAGGAACAACCAAACTGATTTGGAAATAAAAAAGTTCCATTGGGATACCGAGACAACTCACTCTAGGTATCCCTATAATATACAATATTACTAAAGTACTGGAACTTGGTATTAGTTACCTTCTCAAGATGAACCGACTCATCAATGGAATATTCATCCAATACTGAGTCCATGTACACCTTCCCACCCGATTCTTCCAGTCAAGAGACCATCTCAGCAAATAAACACATCATAGGCCACTCTTCCACTAATTTCTACACTCCTTTAGTTATTAATTTCCTATAGAGCATATCAGGGATCACATTTCACTTTCTAAGAGAATAATCAAATTGTAAAATCAAAATTCTCGGGATAATCAACCCACCATCTCTATTAGAATATCACAACCCTATGATTAAAAATGTACTTCAGTTTCTTATGATCAAAATATATTATAAAGTGATCACAAAAGAGCTAATGATGAAACATTTTGAGTGAACATGTATGTAACTTCATGGATCAAGATTCCACTGAATGGTTCCCCAAGCCTAGTTGGCTATATATCTTCAAGTGCATCTCCAAAAATTCAAGTGTATTATGAATAGAAGTAGGGCCCTAGGTGTGTTAATTGGGACACTATTCCATCATCACTATAGTGTAGCATAGAAGATACATAATATCAGATAATTAGTGGAAGAATTATAAAAATCATAAAAAAATATAAATTATAAGAATATATTTAATAAAAAATTACTTGAAAAATGATCTCATATATATAAGACGATGATACATGTGATGTTTCTACAAAATATCCAAAACAGTTATACATGGAAGATTTACAATATATATAACAAAAATAAAAAATAACAAAGAGTATCCAACTAGCATCACAAGACATGTCTCTATCCCATGCTCCCTTTAACCTACGAAATAATCAATAAACGATAGCAGGATTCTTTCCCTTGTACAAACCCGCAATCATATAGTCTATTCAAGTAACATTGACAGTCTGAATAGGGGTGAGATAGAACCCCAGTATGAAACCACCCAAAGGTATTGTGACATCCAGTAATTGATTATATATAACAAAAATAGTGTATAGTTAGTAATTGATTACATAAAGGATGTACTGAATGTTAAAAACTCATAAATCTCTGGATTCCCATGGGCACCCATCATATGCTACCATCTTCGGCCTAGCAATAATGTCTATGAGTTAATATTAATTATTTTATCACTTTATAATCATGTTGATTTAATGAATACCCCCCTTTAATAAGTGAGTAACAAGACAATGCATGTGCCCAACATCCTCTATGAAGATATGTAATAAAAACTTTCTAAACAGGACATAATTATAATATAAATCTTTAACTGAATCCATGATTTTTCATTGTCTTGGAAAACACATCATATAAATCATACTATACATTATTCAATTAATAACTAGAATACATCCTTATAATTCCAAATTTTTAATCCAGGAATCTCTCTAGATGTGACCTAAACCAATCATCCCACAAGACTGTCTTGGTCAATCCTCATTGGAATTCCGACAACACTCTAGGTGTGGTGTAACAACACTTCGAGTTGAGTCCTTCCTTAGAGGTCCACTAAGGGAGCCCATGTTTCATCCATGTCATATATGATCAACTCCCCAATTAGTCTATAATTGGAAATCAATAAGGGGTCCATGTATGACTAGGGTGTGTAACAGTTTTCCCCCATGATTCTATTCTTGGAAATCTGTATATTGAGTCCATGTTTAACTGTAGAATAAGAAATGTCAAAGCCAATTGATTATATCTATTATGTTTGTATATGAACACATGTGTCTCCCAAATAATTTGATTATTAAATCTAATTCATTTTATTATATCAAGATCATCACCAAATTCATTTAAATTCAAAATCACATCAAAGGACGACTTATGTCATGGGATAATATTAAGAGCTTAGACTCTATTAAAATCACATGGCCATTTCATTATAAAATGGTAACTAAATATTAACAAGTCATTAAATGGAAAGGGACTACGTTCATGGTCATTCCATTCCCTACCTTTATTCTATTCAATATAAAAATAATATTATAATTCATTTCAATTATAATTGATAATTCCATATTAAACATATGATGGTGGTCTAATTAACTAACATTCACACCCAATGAGTAGTTCCATTCCACATTCATAACGTATTTATATGTATCCATGTGTTCTGTAAATTATGTAAGACACGCGTATAAATTTAATTCATGGAAGAAATTGCATTTAAAGAGAGTTACTATGAGAATTGTGTGTTCAATGCAATGAAAGATATATAAACACTTCAGCATTAAAGGAAATTCACAAGACCTCCTACTATAGTTTTTTAATGGATTGATCATCAAGTAGAAAATCTTGATTCAACTCTGATTGGTAGAAAAAACAATTAATGGATGATGATCATAAAATTAGGTCATATTTTCTTGCACATAAATTGAACAAACAATTCCAAACCAGATGATGAACCACACAATAGGAATGGATATCTTACCCAGATAGATCTGATGCTTCTTTAGAATATTTATTACAAGAATAAATAGGGATTCAGTTGAAAATCATAAAATAGTATTCAAAAAAGGATCTCATCATAAATTTTCTATCCAACATAAATAATGGAAATGTAGGTTTTATTTAATAGAATAATTAGGGGTATTCTCCAATTTTCTGAAAAATGTCCGGGTCACACAGTTAGAGTGCACAGTTAGCCATACCATGGTTAACCATTTTCCATTTGTTTTATAAAAGGGGAAACCCACATGGTTTGTTTGTATAGTTTGACTAACCAGGCACAAACCATGAAGAAATATAATATGAAAAGTCTGATGTTTTTCACATTGGTGTGCACCCCAAATTGCATGGTTTCTCTAACAATTGTCCCTCTAAGACTCTGCTGTCCAACCTCACATGGTTTGGAGTTACCCCACAGCCTACCCTACACGGTTTCTACTAAATATTCTATAAGATAATTTCACCCCAAAAGATGGGTATTAGGATCCAGGAATACACCAAAAACCCTTGATGCCTCTATGACCACCAAGTATATTCACATTAGGCTGTATTTATGTATTTTAACAAAAAATTGACATAAAAAATTCAACACCTTAAAAAAAATCATGTTCTTATAAACATTCCCCCCATAGAGAAATTAACAAATGAATTACCCATCCAAAGGTGGTTAAGAATCATCTATGAACAACTCTCGACAATATGATCATAAATCATCATCCCTCTCCCAGGACTCATCCAATCCATGGCTATGATACCACATAACCCATAATAGAGGAACTGACTCGCCACATAGAACCTTTGTGCTACGATCCAAAATATGTATAGGATGATCCATAATGGATGCATCTATGTATAACTCAACCGCATAGATATAAAAGTAATGACACAGTTCTGAATGATAATAGAACATCTGAGATACATGGAATACATCATGCATATCCTGTTACCTCAAAGGTAACTATAACTGGTAGGCGAAAATCCTGAATCTCTACAGAATCTCGAATAGCATGACATATCACGGTGAAACATTACCCTATATCTTGATCCTCCAATGTCCTAGCCTTAGTGAGACATGTAAAAAAGACATGATCTACAACCTCAAACTCTTGAGGTCATTTACGATGATTAGTGAGTGATTTCTGTTAGGACTATATGTTATTTTTTCACCTTTGAATCAGCTATACATGCTCTGTGGTCTCCTGAAAGAGAAGAGTTCCAAGAATAGTTGTCTCTCTAACCTCTAACCAACACAAGGGTGTTCATCATGGCCTACATTACAAATCCTCATAAGGAATCATCAAATAGTATCCTAAATGCAATTTTTTTTGAATTAATCCAGGGGTATTTTCATCTACCATGAGCCCCAAAAATCAAGGAAGCTTGTTCGAAACATATCCTCAAGAACCTATATCATGCACTTTGACTTACCATCGATCAGAGGGTGGTATTTGGTGCTCATAAGCACCCATCTACCTAATTCCCCCAGCAAATATTTCTAGAACTATGAATTAAATAGGGAATCACTATATGAAAAAATAGTATATGAGCCCCTACGATATTGTACTATTTAATGGATATACATCCTCCCAAGAATATCTACACTGACGGTTTCCTTGATCATCAGGAAATGTTAAATTTTTGTGAGACATTAAAAAAACCCATAAGGCATCATGGGATCATAGGGACCTCAATAAACTAGATACCAAGTCCATCGTGACATAATTTAATTTCCACTCGAGAATGGGTAGCTATCGTAAATGTTTGGTGAGTCACAGGTGATTCACCTTCCCTAGATGACAAGTGGAACACCTCATGAAAAAACTAGTTAAATATCTTTTCATACCCAGTTACCATTACTAGATATGTAAAAACTGCTACATTTTGGTGATGTTAGTGTGCACGTCCCAAGATGAAGCATGAAAGTATCACATCATGTCCTCATGCATGTCTGCTGAAACCCATATGTGACCATGCACTCACATAATTTTATCCTCAACTATGGTCCAACTATGTGGAGGTTCTTCACCTTACAAACTCTCATGTATGTCTAGGCCCTTAGAATTTGATAGTAGCCTCATCATCACTCTATCAAAAAGGATAGAGTTAAAAACTAAGGATGATATAATATTCTTCCCCTAACCATTTATCACCTCCAATTTCATCTCATAGAATAAATCCATGAGATTTCACTCTCTAATATCCTGATAATAAGCCTTTATCTAAATCCTCCTGATCAATGATCGAATACTTCATTTCCATTACCAGTCTTATTTGCATGATCAAATTCAAAATACTGTAGGTACTCAACCCACCTCTACTACCTCCAATTCAGATCTTGCAATGTAAAAATATACTAGTGGATTTTTTTGTCTTTGTACGCCACACAATTCTCTCCTAGTAAATAGTGTCTCCAACTATGTAATTCATGAACAACCTCAACTACCTCGAGATCATGCATTGGTTATTTCCACTCATGGTTCTCCAACTACCAAAAACCATTTTCCAAGACTCTATCACATATATAATAACCTCTCCTATCCTGACACATGATGCACTGTAGAAAATAGTGAAACTCTTGCATGGCTCTAGAAAAATCCATACTAGTTATGTATTAAATCTCCCATTAAACTATTGATGGGTTGAATCATAGGAATCAGACCTTAAATACATTAAACCCTTCTATGTCAAGCCCTAAATATGCATTTCTATGTGTGAGAAGTCATGTGTTAAATGCATGTAAAAACAAGATAGCCTCAGGAGACTCTATACAAACAATTTGTTCTTCGGATACTCCCATGGATCTATAGGTATCACCTTATCTAGGTCAAATGATACACCTATCTCAGATATAATGTGACCGAAGAAGTGAATCTAATCCATCCATAAGTAGTACATTCCAATCTTATCATATAACTATTTCTCTCTCAGTTTATATAATATGATCTCAAGATGTTTTCCATGGTCTTTTAGAGTGTGTGAATATACCCATATTTAGTCATTGAATTACAGGAAAAATGAGTTAAGATAAGAATGGAAAACATCGTTCATCGGGGATATGAAAACTACTAATTTGTTCATGAGACCAAATATATTAACCAAAAACTCATATAGACCATACCTGTTATGAAAAGTTTTGATTGGTATATCTGATGGTCTAGCACACACCTGATGATAACCCAATATCAAATAAATCATGGAGAATATCTGAGATTCTTGAATTTGGTTAGAGAGATCATATATCCCTGATAGTGGATACCAGTTCTTAAATATTAGTTGGTTCAACTTTAGTAAATCCACTCATTGCCAAAGTGATTTGTCAGACATTTTCACAAAAAAGAATGGTGAACCGCACAGAGAAGTACTGGGTTGGATAAACCCCTTTTCCTAGAAATACTTTATATTCCTCTTGAGATCTAACATCTTTTTAGTATCCATCCATAATGGAGGAATTGATACCAGTGTACCTCCTGGAACAGGATTGATAGAGAACTATACCAATCCCATTAAATGTAATGCTGATAATTTGTTTTGTGAAAACATACCTCAAAATATCAACTGCCGTAGGTATGTCTTCTGGATTTGTTACCTAATCATACAGATATAAACATACAAATCTAGAGTGTAATCCCACACAACCCATGATGCTAGGGTCCATCTATGCTCCCTTGGACATCCCATTCACCATTATAAATGAACTCTTTCTCCTCTAGTGATGCGAAAGTTGCCTTTAGTGATATAAATCAATGTAATCATGAATGGGAACCAACCAATAAATCCCAATAATGATGTCAGTACCTATCATCTCGAGGAAAAATAGGGCCCATATAACGTGATACCTACCAATATTAAGTGGGGACTCCCTATATTGATGTAGATCCTCCATTTGGATCCCCAATGGAGTGTCAAGTGTCATAAAACCATAAAAACATTGAACACTATGCCCAAGGCTCTCTATAATGTGCATATATATAAAGCTATGATAGGTCCATGTATCAAAAAAGAATAAACTAAAGTAGTGGCTACATGAATAGTACCTATCAACATAAAAGGTATGGGATCCTACTCTTTAGATGTCAGTTACAATACATATATCAAACCTGATTTGTGGCCATGTGATACTACCTGGATGCCCTGATAATATCAACTCTATTATCACTGTATACCTAGAGTCTGACTACCAACTCCAAAACCACCCCCTCATCCTAATCATTTGGATTTGCTCTTTCTCTATACCTGACAAGAATCTATTAACCCCTTTCCTATAGATGGAGTTGGTGTAGACCATCTCTCACTACCAACCAGAGGAAAATTTATACAAAAGTGTTGTAGATAACCCATCTTCCTAAAGGATTAGCACACAACTAGGTCTCTCATGTACTGAGGTATCGTATGTCCAAGTCTACTGCAAAAGTGTTACCTCACAAAGCTACCTGAGTATGTTCTCCAGTGACTAATATCATAGCGTGGATGGTCCAGACAATGCTTCCATCTATTGGCCAATGTATCATGAGATCTAGGTGATAGACTATCCAAGCTCGCACCCATGGAATTTCTCAGGTCACTCTCTATGATAAGCCCCTGATTCACTATTCCAAAAATGGTACTAATCTTAAATAAATTTACCTATGATTGTATGTTGTACCCTATACAATCCTATAATCACCATAGTTTATATAGCATGTCACCCATCAGAATATGTGTGATGTCATGGAGATCAAAAAATGGGTTGAATATTAAATAACTGATAACATTCCCTACTCCGTGTTCAATAATTCTTAGACTCGTTCAGCCATAAACATATTAGGATATAAGTATTCATAGAAGGTCATATAATAATCCCTCCAAGACAAATCCCGATGATGATCCATCTGAGTAACGAAATACCTCCATATCTTGAAATAATCATATAGCATATATGTAGAAATCTTTACTCTTCACTTCAAAGGTGTCTTAAGATGATTAATGATAGATAACATGGCCTCAATCCATGACTACATAGCCTTTGGTCTTTCATCCTCCCAAAATGTAGTTGGATGATACTATTGGAACTCAAGTGTCAACCTTACCATAGTTGGGGTAGGACGTGGTGCTTCCTGAATGGTATACATGATTTTTATAAATCCTTCATGTAATTAGGCCTCAACACCTTTGTCTATTACAACAACTATTATCATAACTGGCACTAAAGGAGGATCCACTAGAAGACCATGTCCAACCAACTCCAAAGTGTGGACATCACCACCCTCCTAGTGTATGATTAGAGGTATTCATGGTTGCATTCATCTACAATTCAAAGAAATACCTTATATAATAATACTGTAAAATTTCTTATCTAAAAGTGAAGATACAAAAATTGGATTGGTACATGCCTTCCTATATAAGAAACTCACCCCTCTACCTTCTCATTTAGTCAGGTCAGGATGTTGAGTATATCATATATAACCAAGATGAACTACCTACTTCCCACTACTATGGTCAGTTATAGGTTATGTTCTATTCTATAAGCAATTTAATTTTCCATTTTAATTCCCATATTAGATTCCATTTTATCACAATACATTTTAAAATGGTTGAACCAAATGGTTCAAAAAATTCTGACCGAAAAGGTCATATACTTCAAATTAACCAATATATGGAATCGATTTAATGAAAACAACAAAAAATTCCAACATTTCTATCACAATAGAATGTATAACAACCACAGATCATAGACCAATAACATTCAATCAGGAAATGTATTTTATATGGCATGGCATAATGCATGTCATGTGAATTCTAAATGGTGCCTAAAATGATGCATGACATGGAATACCCTCATCTCATCAAGTTGAAACAATATAACACACAATAATATTAATTGTAATAACAAAATTAAATTGCATCACCCAATAGTGAAATCAAAACATCATTATAATCCAAATTCTCTAAAATAATAATTTCATTCGAGGAAATTGGGATTTTTATTATACTTGGGTTATCTACACCAAAACACACCTCATTAACAAATTTCATTTACTTCATTTCCCGATCTATTATCACAAAATAATAAATTAAACTAAAAAAGAGGATCTAATTCCATTCGGTAACAATTGGGACTAGGATGCCACTAAATGGTTCTCAATGCCCGGTTAGCCACATTGCTTCAAAAGCATGTCCCCAAATTCCAAAGATTAGCGACTACTAGTGAGGGACTTGGTTTATCAATGGGGAGATTGAAACAAAATATCAGATAAATAGAAGAAGTAGTATAATAGTTACACAACATATTAATAGTAAGAATAAATATAATAAATAGTACCTTAAAAAGGATCTCATATATTGATGTTGATGATAAATTTCATGATTCTACAAAATAACCAAAATATGTATAGAAGATAAATGTACAATAAATCAAAAAAAAATCTAGCTGTCAGCACAACCCCCATCATAGTCCCATTATTCTCTACTCCTATGAAGAAATAGAGAACCTTTAACATGATTTTTTCCATTATCCATACCTACAATCATTTAGTCTTTCCAGGTACTATTGTTATCCTGAACAATGTGTGAGATATAATCCCAGTAAGCAACCAACCAAAGGTCAAGTTCCATCAAGTAAATGAATATATATGAAAATAATATGTGCAGAAAATAATAGATTTTGTCTAAGAAGTATTGAATTTAAACAACCTATAAAGGCTTTGGTTTCCATAGACACTTGTACTCTTCTACCTGCTTCAACATAGATAAAAATTTTCTAAATTAATATTCATATCTATATAATTTTATAATCATGTTCATTTAATGAATTAACAACATTTAATATGTGGGTATTGAGACCAGGCACGTTGACTAGCATCCTTGGCGAAGATATGTAATCCAGAATTCCTAAACAGACCATCATTATAATATAAATCTATGATTAAATCCAAGCTTCTGATTTGTCTTGGTATATTTCTATTCAAAATAATTCCATTCATTATTCAATTAACAACCTAAGATTGTCCTTGTAATTCTTAATTTGTAATCCACGTATCTCTCTAGGTGTTACATGAACCAAGAACCCTACATGGCCAAACTATAAATTCCTCATTTGAATCCTGGTATAGAAATAGGTTATTTGTAACCACACTACCACTCAAGTCCATCCTTGGCAACCCACTATGGGATCCCAAGTGTTACCAATGGAATATTTGATCAAAATCCATCTCTGTGCATCCTTTTAAATCCATAAGGATTATTATGATCAATTGGGCATATAATATTAATCCCACATGAGTCTCTCCTTGGAAGTCTATATAAGGAGTCCACGGTTTACTCCTGTTTAAAAAAGGTATATGAAAAATTAGATTCTCCATGTATTTCAAATATGAACTCATATGTCACCAATGGAATATAATAATTCAATAAAAGGCATCTATTTATGTCAAAGTCTTCACCTTATTCATATCAATTCAAAATAAACTCAAAACATGACTCAAGTAATGGGATTATCATAGAAAGATAAAACCTATATTTAAATTATATGGTAATTTTATTATAAAAGGGTAACTAAATATTAGAAATCCAATTCAAGGAAAGGGACTATATTCATGGTCATTCCATTCCCTCCCATCATTAAATTCAATTTAAAACTCAAATTATAATTCATTTCAACTGAAATTAACAATTCAATATTAAACATCTCATGGAAAGGAGAAATAGGGAAACCTAAAAGGTATTCAAGTCCATAATCCACCTATATTGGTCTAATTAACTAAGAAACACACCTAAGGGGTTGTTCCATTCAATGTCCTTAACCTCTATAAATTTATTAATGGGTTATTTTAATTAAGTAGGTCACACCTGTCAACTTCATTCATGGAGTAAATTTCATTTCAAGGGAATTGCTACGATAACTGGGAACATGAAAAAATAGAATATATATATATAAACATTGAATTTCACAGAATATTATGATACCACCTAATATAGGTTCATAGTGGATGGATTATCAAGTGTCATCCCCTAATTCAATAAAGATCTGTAGAAAAATCAAAGAACATATGAAGAACTTAAAATTTGGGCATATTAGTTTGTACCTAATTAGTGAAATCACACAACATTTCACTAAGTTTCAATAAGTATTACATTAAGTTTGATGTGATAATATTTGTACATAAAACATAATTAAAAACCTCTAGTCCAATAGAATTTTTGTTGTCAATCCCTTTCACGTAGTTAATTGCCTGATTTTACTAATTCACTAAAAAAGGTGTCACCTCAGGCTGAATTAAACCTATCTCATGATATACTCCCTGCAACAGATTCACGTCATGTAGCTAATACACAATGTGATTGTGTCCAGCAGACTGGTTCTATATAAAAATATCTAAACCATCTATAAAGCTCTCTAAGCCAAATGAAAACCCTCTAAAACTCCAGAAAATTTTATACCCAAACTCTATTAACTAAAAAATCATACATCCCTATACATTAGGATATTTTCAATGACCAAATCTCTCCACCCCCCTAAGATTAGAAACACACCCAAACAAAAAGGGAGTAAATACTAGAGTCAATTTGTACCTGAAGGAATGTAATGTAATGTTTCATTGAAGACACAAAGTATGAAACCTACTTGATGAGATATCATGGAAAATTTATCCTATTACATAGTAATCATCCATAGTATCTTTTCATTATTTTGAAATTATCTTATTTCTATTTGGGTGCCTTGAAGTTTTTAGACACTAATCTTTTAGTTTTTGTTGGTTTTTTATAATTCCATGGAGAAATTAGACTAATGGTATCATAATAAGTGTATCATAAATCTGAGTTAAATAGTAATTGATTTTATGAGTTTAAATAAAAATTATTCTCATATAGTGGTTTAATGATTACTCAATATGTTTTGACCACATGAATTCTATCAAAAATTATTCAAAAGATAATATATACCAGTTGAATATTGAATAAATATTTATTTACAATGTAACCAATGAATACAAAAAAAATTAGTACTTATTTAACTATTATTTATTTCAAATGTAACACATAATTATTTATATGTTTATAAAAATATTAAAAAAATCCCCATAGGTAAATATAATATTTATTTACCTAGTAAATTAATTATACAGTGACACTTATTTATTTAAAGAAATTTTTATTATTCAATTTTTGAAAAATGTTTATGTGGAATGATGGGTTCAGTTACCAGTCTGGGTGAAATGATATTTAAATAATATATGAGATTAGTTCATGTAAAGGAAATAATAATAGTAGTATTATTATTATTATTATTATATGAGAGGATTATATAGAATTAAATGATTGGTTAAGTTATGTTTTAAAAAACATATTCTATATGCTATGTATATAAACTGATTATATCATTTTGAGAAGTATGGAAGTCATTATCCACTGCACATTTTCGCACAAGAAATTTCTCTCAAAATCTAGATAGATAATCTCAATAACTCTCTCTTGAATGGAGAAAATTGATCATCCTCCTCCCTCATAACATATCTATAATAAAGGAGAAATTATTTCTAGTGAATCAGAAAGATTATTATAGTGATCAATGGATATTGAATCAACTGGGTTGGATCATATATTCTAGCATTAAAGTGCTGAAAATTACGTTATGAAATTCAATGAGTATGTACTGATTTTTCTAGATGGATTGTATCCTTAAATCATTCATTACAAGGATGGTATGAAAATATTGGTCAACTAATTATATAATTAATTAATAATTCCAAGCATAGTTTTTTCCAATATATTAAAATTAATTATAAATTATATGTTCTAAGATCCTCTCTTCAATTCCTTTAGGATTTATATCATTTGGTTTTGAGGATTAGTCCCAATAAAATGTTGAAATATATTGTTGGGAATGGCCCGAACCACTATTTTTCCATAAAACCATTAATATTTTCACGATTCTATATTTTTCGGGCCCTTCAATCATGGAATCTCAATTTGAGTCAAAATTTTACTTTTATTCCCTTGTTATGAAAATATTTATGTGTTATAAAACTCCAAATAGTTCATGGCATGTGAATTCTCTATAGTATAGATATATCTAAATCATCAAAACTTCTATTTTCTACAAAACAGCATTAATGGAATTTCTATTATTCCTAATGAATGACTGGAATATCATCTCAAAAAGATAGAAGATAAAACCTTATATTTTAGACATAATTTTTTTGCTTCAATAAAAATATTATGTATGTAAACAAAACCATATATATAATGTTATGGTTTTTAGAAATATTTTAATATTCATATTAAAAACATGTCTTTTTTGTATTTAGTTGCCTCTTACATATAATATTGTGCAACTCTTCCAAATATATTACATATATAAGGATCAATATTCCCTTTGAAATATTTCAATCCTAACAAAAAACTTATGTATATACTTATAAAGTTTTCATATGAAATGAATTTTTATCCTTCCATTTTAAATTTATCAATCACATGAAGAAAAAACATTTAAATTTTTTAAAATTATTCAATATAAAAAGAAGGTTCATTATTTATGCAATTTTCAAGATTCATACAAAATAAAATGTCCTACATAAAAATACTTTACCAAATTTCCAAAAAAATTAAGTAACACTAAAAACATTATGTATGTTTATAATAATCTTGTGTATCATGGGACTTTACCAAATTCAAATAATTATCCATTACATTTCTAACCATTCAATCCATGAAAAATTATTTTGACTATCTTATGAATCAAAAAATCAATTTGGGACTTCCACTTATTTTAAAACTACCTTATCCACTTCTTCCATGAAAACTATAAAACATAAAATGATTTATATTATGCACTATTAAATGATATATGGATTATGGGATAACATAAAATTATCAAATATAGTATATATCTTCTTAGATGTAACAATTATTCAAACCCATATAGTCTAGTAGAATCATGATACAACCTTTTCTAAAGTTTCATAGTTGGTCACATCTTCCCTCAGTATCCTACAATGATTGTAACTTTTTTACAATATTCCTTAATGAAATTATATATTGTTTCTAAATAATAACTATATGATAGGAGTGACACCACCACAAACTCTACCTCACATATTCCCAAGTATGGTATAAATATTTTTAATTAAACCTTTATATTGTTTATATATTTCAAAATCATTCATTATACCAATAGTATCAATAGATTGTACACCTTCCATTCAAGACTATATATTTTTCATATGAATACCCTCATATCCTTCAACCTTTTATCCATCATCCTTAGCCCCATTTCCAAAAGCATTATGGTAGACATGAAAATAATATTTTTAACTCTTGTATTCTTTTTTTAATAATCATTTATATTAGTTTTATTTTTCAATATCTAATTGGTAGAATTTATTGATTTATGAGAATTATTTTTCAAAATCAAATTTTTTAATCACTTAATTTATGTCATTGAATCATACACTTTAATATATATATTATTCAAAATTTATCTATCTTATTAAATAATATTTTTAATGATTTATTTATACTTTTTCAGTTTCTTCATGACATCGAATAGTTTTTCTATAACAACATCACACCCATTCTCCTTCTATCAGACTATATATTTCATAGGAACATTATGATTCTTCTCTCCATCAGAAAACTTCATAAAAATATCATTTTCTATAGCATATAATTCTATACTTATCAGAAATAGTATATTAATCTCATGATTTAGATTATAAATCTCACAATAGTGGTACCATATATGGACTCAAAAGGTTTAGTGGGTTAGAGATCATCTACATTAACATATTATTTTACTATATTCATGAACATTTATCCATAACTATTCTCCTTTATAAATTTTCTTAACATCAAACATGATATAATCATCTTCATAGCCTTGGGATTTAAATTATAAAAATGGGTTCATCTCAAACACTAGGTAAGGTAAAGATATATCATAATGTATGTGATCATAAACATGAAGAAGAATATGAGGAGGCACTAAATATCTTAAATAAGTACAAAATACAATGATTGATTTTCATAAAACTTGGAGAAACATAATATCATAAAAAGATAATTAAGGAATCATAATCTATTTAACTTAAATCAAAATACATATCTATAACCAAAAATAGGTGAAGATGACATAAATATATATAATTCCATTGAAATTTTTAATAATCATGAACACTTTTCATAAGAAGATAAATAAATTTAATTTGTAGAACAATCATAAACATATAAAAATTATATCATGTTCAAACAAAAGTCCACACTACATATTATGACCAATAAAAATTCCCCACACTTAATGTTGTGATAAAAAATGCTCACACATCATGTTTTGATAAAAAAATCCCCACTCTTCATGTTGTGGAATAAAATTCCCACACTTCATGTTTTGAAATAAAATTCACACACTTCATATTATGAATAAAAAAATTTCCCACAATTCATATTGTGAACCAAAAAATTTCCAATCATTATATTTTTTAAAGAAAAAATATCTATTATTAACCTACTTTTCTCATGTGGTATAAATTCTTAACCAATTCATTTGAGGGTGGTATAAGATCTCACCCTTCACAATTTAGGAATATGAGTGCCATAATAAAATGAAACATTCATCATCTCATAAAGATCCCATGGAAAATAGAATGGGTTTCCTAAGATGTTCAAGTACATCACATAACATGAACTAAAACAATCATATAATATCAAAAATCTCCTATTTCAAAATATATCATATCATGGTCACATATAAAAGGTGATAAAATTATCTCATCGTGAAAGATAAACCATGGAGGGTAAATAGATGTGAAAATAAAAAAGTTTCTTAAAAACCATTCTAAAATAGTGGTGTAAAAATACTTTCAAAAAACATTAGTTTAAATTTAAAGACAATAATTTTGAAAACATTATTTCAAAATAATATTTCCTTGAAAATATATGAAGATTCAAAAGGGATAAGATAAAATACTTTGAAAACTATTATATTTAAATTAATATTTAATAACGAATACGTAAAAAAATCATAATGATTAGAAATGGGGGATGTGAAAAGACATTCAAATTTTTTACTTTTGAAGTAATATTTAATAATATTTATTTGAAAAATACATAATGTTATCAAATAAATATAAGTGAAAATAATTTCTATACGTTTACATTAAAATGAATCTATAATAATGGAACCTTTAAAAATGTTTTTTTTCAAACGGTGATTTTAAATACTCTGAAAAATAATTACTTTTAAAAATAAACATTGATAATTTAAACATGAGAAGTTCATAAAATATCAAAAATAATTATTAAAATAACTTAAAAATATATTTAAAAACAGTAATAATGGAAACATTAAAAATATATAATGTTTTCAAAAATTTTAGTGAAAATTTTTTGTAAATTGTGATGTTTAAAAATAATCCATAATAATGGAAACATAAAAAATATATAATTTTTATAAAGAAAACAAACTGGATGAAAAAATATTTTATTCTAAAATGGTAGAAAAAATATTTTGAACATTTTGATATAACCTTGTTGAAAACTTGAATCACCTTAACAATTTAAAAAAAATAAAATGAACTAAATTGAAATTGAATATTACCATAGATATAAATTGAATAATAAAATGATATAGGCTTTATAAATAATGAGAAGAATATTTCCCCAGATGTGTTTTCACAATTGAGATATCTTTATATTTAGAAGGGAGTTCAGAATAAATCCTTAATCATTGAGTAGAATTTCAATTAGAATATTTGTATGAAAATTATAATGAAACTTAAATGTAAATACCTTTAATTAAATATTAATTCTTCTTATAATATATCATATAGGTGGTATACATACAATTTAAATAGAAATAGGTTTTTTAATACAAACAATCTGATGATGAATGGAAATTGAGATGAAAAACCCTAATAGTGTTTCCTTGTTTAGATGATCACACTCTTACCTCCTATAAAAACAAAATAGAAAACCTAATAACCTATTTTATAACCTTACTCACGAATATTACCATTTTATAAATTTTAATATATTTATTCATCGTGATTATATTAATTAGTTATCACGTATTATGATAATCGGGTGTTAATAACTTTATCTATTTTGTACATGTTTTTTAATTTTGATATCCTTACCCATAATTTGATAAAAAATCAATATTCATGTATCATTTGTGATTATATTTTTAAAAGTTATATTGATTTAAATTTTTTTTATTTAAATCCATATTTTTTTTGGTTATGTTATGTGAGAACTAAATTGTCAATGTCTTATTTCGGTAATTTTAGTGAAACCAAATGTCACTTCAATAATAAGTATAATACTTAATATAATTTTTAAAAAATATAGTAATAATGTTTTTTTTAAAATATTTTATTATTTTTATTTCTCTTGTTCGCATTGTCACCTAAAATCATATTTCAAATCATTGTTCACATAGGCGGTTAAACGAACCAAAACTAGAACACACATTAAATCAGTTTGTGGGTATGGTTATGGCAGTGTTTCTTCTGAGGTAATATCATTATAACATAAGAATAATGATATTATGTTTATTAATTTTTTTTTGAACCAGTTGTTAATATGCCTAGATAATTTATGAAAATCTAAAAAAAATTGAAAAATGATTCATCATAGAGGTGGTAATCCGCACTTATGCATGATTATTGTTAAAGTATCTCATCACATTAGAGGAGGTAAGGGTGGGTATTAATTTGAAATTTCAGACTCATAATGTTGTTACATATATAATATTTATTCATCCTTAACACAATTTTAACAATCCATGATTATTGGTAATAAAAAACAAATGTTGTCTCTTCCAGGAAGTGATAGTCTGCCCAAGTCACAAATGATGTTCTTTTGTTTTTTACCTATGTAAATGGTAATGAATAACTAAAAATTATACCATTAATTTGAAAACATATAATTATAATAATGATACTAAATTAATTATTTTATTATGTTGATATGATATTTGGAAGATTAATATTCTGATTAAAATATTAAGAAGGATATAATTCTAATATTGGAGAATTGATTTTTCCTTGGAAGTTCCCTTATATTGAAGGTCTTAAGATAAATATTAGTGTAAAGGGTCCTATTTTCTAGGTAAATGGTTAAAGGTATTGAGAAATGGTATACTTAAAATCATGAAATATTTACAAAACTATTTATTTGAATGGATGGATATTTATCCTTTTATGACGAGAGAAAATAAACTTTTGAAAACACTCATCATTTTCTAGTAATTCCTTGATACTATTCAAGGGAAAAAGGATAAAATTAGATAAAAAGTCGATTTTGGGATAATATAAATATGAAACTCATCTAAAACCCACAATTTAAAATAGTTCTTAGCTTGTTTTCTTTATTTCCTTTAAGTAAAACTCATTTAATATTCTTTACTTTTTGTCGGGGTAACTATTTTGATACCATAATTAGTATTTGGGATAACAAAAATTAAAATTGAACTTATTAACCAATTTAAACCATCATATATTAAATTTTAAAATAATTTTATGATATAAAATTTCAAAATTATTTAAAAGATACTTTTCCAAAAGAACACATAATCACGTAAAAATAGTTCATAGAAAATGTATTATTTTCTCATTTAAATATATATATAAAAAATTATAATTATAATGGAATTAAAAGAAATAAATTAATTTATTGTAAATTAATTTAATGTTGTGTGGATTTTAGTGAAAGAAACTACCAAATCTCACATTGAAAATACTTCATTCAAAGAGTAGACACGAATCTTTTTTTTCATAAAATAATTTTTTTGTTCTAAAAATGATTTACAAGGTATTTATAACCTCAAATAATATATTAAAATGAGAAATTATATTCTTTAAATATTTTGTGTTACTTAAAATGTTTTTTAAACTTCATGGATACCCTTACATGGAAATAAAATCTTAGAAACCATTTTTTGGACTCAAATAATGTTTTTATAAAAAATTAAAAATTCATACAAAATAAATTTTCATGAGAGGAGATAAAAATGAATTTATTTTACGAAATTTACATTTAAAAATTATTAAACAAAATTAGAGAAAGTTCAATATAAATAAAATTTCAATTTTTATAACCATTTTCAATATCATCACATGTTAATTAATTATTCGCTAAACGTAATGGCTATTAATGGTATACCATCTTAGATTTTATTATAGATTTATTATTAATGTCTTATTAACTTTTATGGTTTTTTAAGTTTGGTTTATTTAGTGAAAAAAATTATAGAACACAGTATGCATTTTAAAGGATCAAAAATCACAAGTCTTTCCATTGTCCTTCTTAAATAAATTTAAGCCTCACAATTTTTATAGTCATTTTATATAGTAAGAAGCTAATAATTACATGATAAATTCCAAATATATAATATAAAAATATTTCATCCTGAATACTCTAGTTGTGTCTAGAAATATACTTATCCCAAATATATTTCATAATAGTTTTTAGGTACATACCAATCAAATCATCATTTCCTTGATTTCGATTCATCCAAATACTAAATCCAAAAATTGTATGATAATATCAATAATATTTACTGTATATAAATATGAATGATCAATTCATATATATCTTCTCTAGGGAAAAATTCATTTCAAACTGTGATACTTTAATTTCAACAATGTCATATTTGGTTTATCAAATAAATCTATTGGATCTAACTAGGGTACATTATGGTTTTCTCTCTCTTAATTCTCATCCTAATTCCCATAACATTTAATTAAATCAGCCAAAGTTGTTTTTAAAGATAACTGTAAGGTCCCTCCCATCCTCATTGGCATGGGAATACAATGATTCACTAAAAGGCCTTATGTAACATCCCCAAAAATTTACTCATATGAAATAATTAACAATGTTTTTGAATGCAAGTGGTGTATGATTTACCATTTAAGAAGTAAAAAACATTAACCTGAAACCAAACACCTTATGATGCATGAAATATGAGGTACAATTCAACGACTTTATTCATAACAAAATAACCTCAATGTGTTCAACAACAGAATAAAAAACAACTATCAAAGAAAACAACAAAAGGGAAACTAAAGACACCAAGAACACCATAAGGATCCATGATCTATGATCTCCAAGCTCCAACATCACCAAAATTCCCATGAATCACGAGATAGTGCTAAAAATGTGTGATAATTTACCATTTCCAATGTCCTGGATGATACCATCTACAAAAGAACCAAAGTTCCAAAGCATGGGTGAGCATAAAACTCAATATTCTTTCCCTAATAACTTAACTAGTCACTCAACTAGGATATAAAGGTTGGGCACATTTATATAAAACCATTTATATAAAATAATTCTGCCAAATAGTTTATAACAGAATATAAATGCAACACTACACGATTCCACGATACGTTCCTCTTTGAATAATGCAATATCTCGTGTGGTATGTAACTTCGCGTTCTAGCACCCCACTGGCAATCAAACTAGCCGTTATTAATAGTAATAACCAATTTTTAAAAATTTATAAATTTTATTTTTCAACATGGACATCATTTTTAGATTTGGAATATCAAAAATAACTTAGGGTGAATTTTTGACATTTTTCTGAAAACTTTAAAATTTTGATGAATTGTGAAAAACATTGCATTATTGTTTAAACCCCACTTTTTATTAAATAATAATTTGTTTTATTTAAATTTATTTTAAGTAATAATTGATGACAAATACTTATATTATTTAAATTTAATTCATTGGAATCATTTTATTACAAGATTATATGTATAAAAGTTTATTGAACTTTTTTAACGTATTTTACCCACCTTCTAAGAACGTTAGAAAATTTTCATAAATTGTACTTTTACAAATTTTGTGAACTGGATTTCAAAAATAAGTGAGAAATGGTTGACATCAGAAAGTTAAAATTGGTTTAATAGGATGAAAATAATTTTTGGTGAATACCAGCTTTTGGATTTTATTTACCACAGTTAAAAGTAAATCGGCTAATTAAAGGTAAAAATGATAATCATAACTACCCTAACACATTTCCTCATTATATTGGATAAATTTATTTATGACAAAATAAACCATATAAGTAAAATATGATCCTCTTTTATCCACATGGATTAGATTCGATCATTTATTATTATTTAATTTAAAGAAGAGTTAAAAGGGTTAAATTCAAATTTTCGTAAATGAACAATTTTTAATATAGGTTTATGCATAAGATAAATTAATCAATAAATATTTGTTACAAATATAAAAATACTTCTTATTTAATGGTATTTTATTTATATTTTTTAGATATTAAATAATTAAAACTATTTATGACACAATGAGGATGTAGTAATTACCGTATTATTAAATGATTAAAATAAATGATATTATAAATGTTAATATAATTTTAAATTTATCTTTTAATGTATTAAAAAAAATTTATGTTAATATGACATGTTAGGGTTGATTATATTTTCTTTTAAGTGATAAAGTTGTTATGACTTTCCCAGAAACAAAATACTAAATAGTGTCAAAGTTGACATAAATGAGTTTTTAAAAAAAATATTTTATTATTAATAGATATAATATTCCTAAAAATCTATGTCTCAGCCAAAGGATTGATATAAGGTTATATATATAAATAATGAACAACTGGGTATTCGCTTGTATTTTTATATTTTTTTATCAACCTTTATTATAATAATACAAAAATGCATGGTAAAAGTCAAACTATTTAACTAAGAGTTCAATCTAAAAGATAAGGTTAATATGGTGACATAAACATGTCTAAAACCTATTGGATGAGATATATTCTACCCAAAACCACCATAGAGTCTAAATAAATTCTTTTTCATCTATTATAAACATAAAATGATTTTATAATAAAACAAATTCAATATTTTCCTAAAGTGACCATCACCTCTCTTATAAACGGGTACTTCCCGTTATAACCAAATCACACCTCCAAAGCTATTTGGCTCAGCCAACCCCTACTCAAATATCCTCTTGACTATCCTCACTTCATCCTAGAGGCCTTAATTTTATTAGAATCAAACCTAAGGATCCCTTTTGGTCAAATAAAAAAGAAGCACCCAAAGAAGAGGTAATAATTTCACCCCCTTTTTCAAAGTTCTTTTCTTCTTCCGCTACCACTTTTTTGGTTTTTCTATACCAAATTATTAAATCCATTACCTTATACATACTATGATGTTATTATAAATATGGTAAACCATATTAATTATTGTATCAATCCTTTGAATGACAATGTCATAATACGTGCGTACGTAAGGCTTACCGTCTCCACGTCATGGTGTAGTTTATTATTCAACACTTCATTATTTTGATGGGTATAACAATGAGTATAATTTATGAAAATAATACATATAATATAATAATGATTCTGTATATATGATATACAATCCAATTACATATGAATTCACTATCAATAGAATGATATTTTCGCACGTGTGTACATACGGATTACCGCCTCACTGAATGCGATGAGATTCATTCCCCATCCTAACCATTCAAGAATTAATTTAATTTTAGGATTAAAAATATTTTTTATGAACATAATATCAATCTAGATATGAGTCAAATACATCCTATCCATAACATACATGACTTACATAACAAAACATAAAAAGGAAAATAAATCCGTTAACACCTGAAACAATGTTACTACTGAAATATTATTATCCAAGCAAAATTAGGAGAGCATATATGATATCATATTTATGTGCGTGTTTCTTATATAATTTAATTACAATTTTTAACTATTATACATGAGGATATCATTACCTCAACAAAGTAAAAGTACAAGTGATGGCTTGTTTCGACAATCTCTTCATTATCCGAGGTTTTTTATACGTGAGTATCTACTGGGACCACTTTATCATCCACATCCGTGTTTCTTAAAAATTTATTTCAAAATATTTTTACTATTTCCTAGAATATGATTTAAATTTATTGATACACTTGTTTTAATTTTTATAATTTTTTTATAAAGAAATCTTTCTGTTGTTTCCCAAACAAGGACCATTATGACCTTTTCAACAAAATTAAGGAAATAAAATTTTTAAAATTATACGGTAATTGTGGCTGTTTTAGGCCATTACAAAATCACTGAAAAATCCCATAAAATATTGTAACAATATTTTCAAAATAATTTTTTTATTGTATAATTATGTGGGTTTTAAATGATTTCAAAATAGAAAGATATATTTCTCTAAAATAGTTTTGATGTCATCTATGTCAACATCTTCTGACAGATTTTAGACTTGTTTGAAGTTGATTTATTTTGATACAATGTTCCGTATTGTATTGAAGTTTTTGTGATATGTTTTACTTGGGATGTGCGATTTTTATACCATTCATGGTTTATGGAGAAAGTATTGGCATTTTGTATGCTAGTTTTAATACAAACATTTCTATTATGTTTCATCCTTTTCATATGTGGAATGCATTAGACTTAGTATGTGATAGGTGGAGCCCACTATTGCTCCTCGATGCATCGGTAGGTCTCATGATAAAAACTAGTGTCTTGGAAAAATGCCATGACAAAATCATATTTGTAGTATTGGAAAGATGCCTTGACTATGTGGTTATGATGTCTGATATTATGCATTCCATCATTATAAAATTGGCTATTGATATTACATGATATTATTTATTAAGGATAATATCCATGTGAATTATTAAATGGAATTATTTGATTTATATATTCCATATTATGCTGAATTTTATGTTTAAAAGGATTGTTATTTAGTCATATACATTTCCTTAAATGTTTATTCTCATTTATAAAAGTTTTGGCTATATTATTATGCTTACTGAGCCTCTAAGCTCACCCCTTTCTTATGTTTTATTTTTCCCAGGACGTGAAGAAGTATATTATGACTGACTTGTAGGAATAGGATAAGGGGATATGAGTGTTTTCAAAGGGGACATAATGTTTTTTTTTCAATTTCATAATGTAATGTAAAACTTATGTATGTATATAGTACTTCCAAGGCTACTAAACTTTTCAATATTTTGGTACATGATTCCTTTTACCATGACAATGTTATGTAATAATGCACCGAATTTGGGAAACTAGGTTTGGGGTGTTACAGTTGGTATTAGAGGGATTTTATAACAAACCATGGATACTATATTTAGAAATAATATGATTAGAGAACATTACCCTAAGATAGACTTTGATAATTAGTATATACATACTTCCAAGAATTTTGGTAATGTAGTTATTTTTTGTATTATCCAATCAATACATCCACATCTGGATATGAGAAAGTAGAGGCATCTCAGGAATAGATGTACCTAGGAGGGAAAACTCCAACAATGAGTTCCAGTCTTGACCCGAGGTTTCTTAGTACATGAAAAATGGGCCTTGTTCACTCTTTTTTATGACACTCCCAGGAGATATGCTTAGGATAATTCACATTTTATTTAAAAATAATTATGAAGGATTTCTGAGTAAATTATACCTCAAAACAACATTTTTTTATGATTATGGATTATATACATAAATTGTTCAATTTATTTGAGGTATATTACTAGTTTGGGATTATTTATTGTGATTTATAAACTAATACAGTGTATGGAATTGTTTATAAATTCCGACAAGTGGTAGGAATGGTAACTGTATCAACGCACGTAATCCATGTAGGGATTTCCCTCCTACTCAAGATAATTATAGTGGAGCTCGTTATGCAACTGGTGTGGAACAAATTATAACAATACTGGGACAACTCACTCTTATTTTGAATAATAAATTTTCCCATATGGAGCACCCTGATCAACAACACGGAGGATCAATGTCAGATTGCTTCATGAGGATAAAACCCCCAAAATTCAATGGGACTACAAATCCATTTGTCGCTAAAAATGGATAAGTTACTTAGAAAAAATATTTCATTCTTTGGGGAGTAATGAAAGAGAAAAAGTTTTCCTGATATTTTATCACCTCATAGGAGATGCAGATCAATGGTGTTTATTAATTTAAAACTCAAAGAAGGATGAACAAGTATCAAATATGGAATGGAGGAAGTTTAAATAACTTTTCATAGAAAAATACCTTCCTTGTGACCATCAAGCAAATATGGGAAGTAAATTTCTCAGTCTGAGGGAAAAAGAGGATGAGAATGTCGCAATGTATGACGCTAACTATACAAGGATAGCAAGGTATGACACAGATTATATACGTAACCCAAGGAGAAATATAGATCAATTATTTGATGGGTTAAAACCATTTCTCCGTCGAGCATCAGTCTCACAATCATTATCATCGTATGAAGATATTTTCTCATTTGTTATCAAGATAGTAATAGAATTATCTATGTCTTATGACTTTAAAGAAAAGAAAGATAAGAAGTGATCTACTGAACAGTCTAGAATTGAAAATAACCGGAGGAAGGGAAAAGTTGAATTTCCATCCTACAATAAATGTGGGAAGAAACTCCGCAGTACTTCCATGAGGGGAATGGGGGTCTTTTACAAGTGTGGTGAAAAGGGCCACCAAGTTCTTTATTATTAGGGAAATATATGGGTTATCAATGTTGAAAGCGACATTTGTAGAGAAATAGGGAATTATGGAAATGAATGTCTTAAGCGCCAGAGAAACATACCTCAGAAAAGGACAAGGGATATACGCCGAGCTTATGTGATCACTACAGCTATGGTTGATTCCTTGAAGTACATGGAGGAATGTAATTTAATGTTTTCCTCAAATTTATCCAAGCTTTATTTGATTTTGAATCATTGCATTGTTTCATATCTTCCCAGATTGCTACGAAAATTAGATATTTCCAATTCTATTTAACAAGTGACTTGTTAGTCAATACTCCTAAGGGAAGTATCATTCCCACAATGATTTGTGAATCAGTTCCCACTAAGGCATATAAAGGTGATTTATTTGCTGATTTCATCACCATACCAATGATTGAATTTGATATAATCCTTGGTATAAATGGATTTCAGACAATGATGTGATAATTTATTATAATAAAAATGATGTTACAATTTTCGATGATGATAAGGAGTAGCATATCTTTAGAGAAGAAATGTCATCATTATATTCTTATCAAGATCCACCCATAGTAGCTCTACTAAATTCAATAATTGGTGTGGAAGAGAGTGAAATAACTATAGGTGAGGATATAAATGTTCAAATATAGGATGTACCTATTGTTCAAGAATATTTTGACATGTTTCCAGAGTATCTACCTAGACATCTTCCAGAATTAGAAATTGAGGTTTCCATTGATTTAATTCCTAGTTCAAGTCCCATATCGAAAACCCCTTATAGAATGGCCAGGGTGGAATTTGTGGAACAAAATAAACAACAATATGGATTTAGTAATAAAGGATTTATTCTCCCTAGTGTTTCTCCATGGGGAGCCACCGTTCTTTTTGTTAAGAATAAATATGGATCTATGTGGTTATGCATTGACTACAGAGAGATCAATGCTATAACAATAGAGAACAAGTATACCCAACCTTGAATTGATGATTTATTTGATCAACTTCAAGGAGCTCAATATTTTTCAAAGATTAAACTTCGATCAGGATATCAGCAGTTTTGTCTGATGAAGGAAGACATTACGAAGACATCATTTTATACCAGGTATCAGAATTATAAGTTTACCATAACGAATTTCGGACTAACTAATCCACCCTTTGTCTTCATGGATCTAATGAATAGAGTTTTCAAGTAATATCTTGATGACTTTGTAGTGGTATTTATTGATAATATCTTGGTATACTCTAAATTTCTTGAAGATCATGAAAATCACTTGCGTACTATTCTAAAGACTCGTAGAAGAAATGTATTATATGGGATGTCTAGAAAGTGTGAATTCTAGCTTCAGGATGTTAATGTTCAATTCCATATTATCAATAAGGACGAAATCTATGTTGATCCTTGAAATACTAGAGAAATCCAAGAATGGCTAGCGCTGACAAGTATAACTGAGGTATGCAGTTTTATTGGATTAGCAGGTTATTATTAGTGTTTCATCCATAATGTTTCCCGATTGGCTAACCTATAACCAAGATCACACGAAAAGGGGTGAATTTTTTTTGGAAAAAAAGAGTATGAATAATGTTTTGAATAACTGAAGAGAGGATTAGTCAATGATCTAATCCTGCATCTACCATCGTAGAATGATGGGTTTGTTATTTATAGTTACAATTCAAAGAATGGATTTGGTTGTGTCCTTATGCATAATTGTAGAGTTATTACATATGCATCACAAAAGATAAAACCTAATGAACAAAACTATCCCACTCATGATATTGAGTTAGCAACTGTAATCATTGCTTTGAAGATATGGATACACTATCACAATAGTAAACAATGTGAGATATATACTGATAACAAGAGTTTGGAGTATATTATCTCATAGAAATAACTCAACATGAGGCAAAGATGATGGATTGAACTACTAAAGGATTATGATTGATCTATACACTACAACCCAGGGATGGAAAATAAGGTGGCACATGATTTGAGAAGAAAGGATCAGGTAGTTTTGAATAATATAAAAGTTGAAAGGGATCCTATGTTTTTGTATCTAGTAAAGATGGATATGGGAACAATCATTGAAGGTGATATATCAATACTTTTTCAAATGGTTTCCAAACTATCTTTACTAGAAAGGATAAAATGTTCTCAGACTGATGAGGAGGAGTTTAAAAGGTAAATTAAAGGTGTAAATGGTGGGAGATTGACTTACATTGTATATTAGGATGGAATTTTGAAATTTGGGAAGAGACTTTGTGTTATTGACATACTCGATCTAAAAATGGAATTTTTGGATGATTCTCATAACTCCAATTTCTCTATACACTATGGTAGTACAACGATTTATAGAGATTTGATGGAACATTTTTGGTGGGACAACATGGAGAAGGATATTAAAGATTATGTGTCCATATGTGTGGTTTATCAACATGTTAAGGCTAGAAGACAACATCTTAGAGGATTCATGCAACTTCTTCCCATACCTGAGTGGAAATGGGATGATATTACAATGGACTTTTTCATGGGGATATCAAAGACTCCTAGGTGGAATGATGCAATATGGGTCATTGTTGAACGTCTTTCCACGTAATCACATTTTATTTATATCAGAGAATATTTACCACTTGAATGTTTAACAATACTATATATTAATGAAGTTGTGAGACTTCATGGAGTACCTCTATAAATTGTTTTTGATTGTGATCCCCATTTTACATCAAGATTCTAGAAACATCGTCAGAAAGCCCTAGATAATAAAAATTGTTTAAGCACTGCCTAACACCCTCAAACTGATGGACAATCAAAATGGACTATTAAAACCAAAGAAGACCTGATGAGGTCTTACTCACATGACATACAAGGTATGTGGGATAGATATTTACCACTGGAAATTTTTTCCTATAATTGTAGCTTCCATTCAAGTATTTAGATGGTACCATATGATGTGTTATATGAAAAGAGATTTCGAACACCAACTTGTCGGGATGATGTTGGTGAAAGAAAACTCATAGGCCCAGAACATATTGAGGAACCAATGGAAAAGGTGGAGATTATTCAAACCCACATCAAAGTAGCTCAAAGATGTAAAAAAGTGATATGTTGATAATCAATGGAATGATTTGTAATTTAAATTAACAGATCATGTTTTCTTGAAGGTATATTTATTAAAGGGTGTTGTACAATTCGATATGAAGGGTAAATTGAGTCCCAGTTACATAGGACCTTTCAAAATTCTAGAATGAATTGGGGTTGTAGCTTACTATTTTGAAATGCTGCCAAGTCTCTCCAAAGTTGATGATGTGTTTCACGTAAAACTGTTGACAAAATAAATTCCTGACCTAATTCGTATTCTCTCCCAGGAATAAATAGAACTAGAACCTAATCTGTCTTATTGTGAAGAGTCGGTAAAGATTATTTTTACCATAGAATAAGTGTTAAAAACCGGAAAACTCGTCTGCTAAAAGATCTAAGGAGAAACCATATGACGGAAGAGGCAATATGGGAACCCAAGGAACTTATGATGAAGAACCAATCGAATCTTTTTATGCAGTATTATTCTAGAAATTTTGAGAATGAAATAATTTGAAGTAGGGAAGAATGTAACACCTCATGCTTCCACGGTATGTTTCTCTTTCAATAATACAATAGCGTGTGTTGTACGCAACTTCAAGTTCTAGCAAACCATGACCAATGAAACTAGTCATTATGAATAGTAATACCCACTTTTTTAAATTTTATAAATTTTATTTTTCAAAATGTAATTCATTTTTGGATTCAGAACATCTAGATCAGTTTAGGGGGAATTTTTGGTATTTTTTTGAAAACATTCAATTTTGTATGAATAGTGAAAAACACTGTGTTTTTTTTAAAGAAACCACTTATTTAAATAAGTATTTACATTATTTAAATTTATTTTAAGTATAAATAGATACATAATACCTATATTAGTTCAATATAATTTATTGGATTCATTTTATTACAATATTTGATGTATAAAATTTAATTCAACTTTTTAACGTCTTTTACCCACTTCTATTAACGTTATCCAATTTTAATAAAACATAATTTTTCTGCATCATTGAATTGAATTTCGAAAATCCAGGAGACATTGTTTACATTAGTACGTAAAATTCGGTTGAATAGGATGAAAATAATTTTTGGGGAATATTAACTTTTGGATTTTATTTACCACGGTTAAAAATAAATAGGAAATTTAAAGGAAAAAATGATATTATAATTACCCTTAGACTTGTCCTAATTCAATTTGATACCTGTATTTTGACCAAAATAAAACTTAGTAATAAAATTTGATCCTCTTTGATCCACTTAGATTAAATTAGGACATTTATTATTATTTTATTTAAAGAATAGTTAAAAGTGTTATATTCAACTTTTCATTACTAAAATATTTTTAATATAGGGTTATAAATAAGATAAATTCAACTATAAATTCTCATTAGAAATATAAACATATTTCCTCTATAAGGGTATTTTAATGATAATTTTTATATATTGAATAATTAAATTTATTTATGACACAACGATTATATAGTAATAACCTTTTTATTGAAATATTAAAATAAATGATTTTATAAATATTAATATAGTTTTAAATTGTTACTTTTGATGTATTCCACAATTTTTTAGGTTAATATGACTTTTTATTGTTGATTAAATAAATTTTTTCTGTAGTGACAAAGTTGTTATGACTTTCAAAAAAACAAAATACTAAATAGTGTCAAAATTGATAGAAATGGTTTTTTAAAACAAATACTATATTATTAAATGATACGATATTCTTAAAAATATAATGTTCTGAAAAAGGACTTAGATAAGATTCTACATATCAATAATAAACCACTTGGGGTTTGATTGGATTTTTAAATTAGGTTTATTAACCATTTATTAAAATTATACAATAATACATGGTAAAAGATAAACTGTTTAACTAAGAGTTAAATCTAAAAGATAAGGTTAATATAGTGACCTAAACTTGTATAAAACATATTGGTTGAGAGTTTTTCGATTGATACCCACCTTATCCTTGAAATAAATCTTTTTGTAGCCATTATAAACTGAATGGTATAGTATAATAAAATATTATTTCAATCTTTTCTTAAACAGTCTCTCACCTCTCTTATAAAAGGCTACTTACCCTTCTCAAAAAATAATACCTCCAAATCAATTTGTCTTGGCCAAACCATTCACAAATATCCTCCTGACTACACTCACTTCATTTTAGAGGCCTTACTTTTATCAGAAGGCAACCTATGGATCCCTTTCCATCAAATCTACAGAAAGCACCCGAAGAAGAGGTAGTAATTTCACCACCTTTTTCAAAGCTCTTATCTTCTACCACCTACACTTTATTTGTTGTTTCCATAACAAAATAATACCTCCATCACCTTATACATAATATGATGTTATTATATAAATGGTAAAACTATATTCATTATTCTATACATCCTATGAATGATAATGTCACCATACGTGCGTAGGTACGACTTACCATCTCCACGTCATGGTGTAGTTTGTTATTCAACACTTCATTATTTGGATGGGAATAATAATGATTATAATTTATGTTAATAAAAAATATAATATATTAATGATCATGTATATATATTTTATATTCCATTTATTTACATATGTTTTCACCCTTAGTAGAATGATTTTAGCGCTCGTGCGTACATACCGATTACCATCCCCACAAAGGGGATGAGATTCATTCCCCATCCTAACAATTCAAGAATAAATTTCATTTTAGGATTAAAAATAATTTTTAAGAACTTAATATGATTATCTATATGAATGAAATACATTCTATCAATAACAAACATTACTTATGTTTTTTTTAGAAGGTGGTGCCTTGGTCAAAGACCAAGGCACATTTTATTGAATAAAAAACTAGGAAGGATTACAAGTGATGGAAAGAAGGGATTTTTTAACAATCATTACCAAATAGCTGATGTAAATTTGGAGGGAGGGTTTCCATCCAGGTCATGGTATGATGAACACCCTTGCTGGAAAGTAAATCAGTAACAATGTTATCCTCTCTGATAGTATGCGTGGAAATGTAGTCTATACCATTCACTGAGTCGAGGCACTGCATCCAAAGATTGATCAAAGGCCAGGCAAGGTGAGTCACACCTTTCAAGATTACCTGGACAATGGTGGTAGAATCACTTACAATCCAATGTTTCCTCCAGCCTTTTTGAATGGAAAAATTGACAGCATGAATTACTCCCATCAATTCGGCCTCCAATGACGAAGCTAGGCCGCAAATTGTAAAGAAACAATCCTGACACTTGCCAGTAGAATCTCTGAAAATGGATCCATAGCTAGAAGATCCAGGATTTCCCTTTGATGCACCATCAACGTAAACTTTGATCCATCCTGGCATTGGATTTTTTCCGAAAAAATCAATGGTGTGAAGAGCTTTATGGTATATGACATCAACCCAAATCCTGTGAAAAATCTCCAAGTCACCAACTAAGTTGTTGTAGTGATATTTTTGAATCGAGGCAGCTTCTCGAATCACAATAGGGATATGTGATTTCCCTGCATCAAGATTTAATGAGCATTTATTGTGTAGAATATCATTTTTTTCATACCAGATCACATGAATGACCTCAACAACAATAGATATAAAAATGTTCTTAATTTTTTGAGAGGCTTGGTGTTGTACACATCATTTAAGAAGAGTGAAAATATAGTCGGGGGTATTCCATCTCCAATCAAAAATGTCAAAAATATATTTCCAAAGAATTGAGGCTGTGGCACAATTTAAAAATATTTGATTATTGTCATCTCTATTTTTATTACATAGGTGTCATTTAGAGCATAGATGGATACCAAAAGTTTGAAGGCAGACCTCAGGGGTTAATTTGTTTTGAGCAATGCACCAAATTAAAGTGAGTTTAGTAGGCTTAATCCAAGTCTTGTTGAAAAAATTTAACAATTGAAATCTATATTCTGATCTAATAATGTTGTGCATATAGGAATTTTTTTGACAAGAATACCATGCGTAGCGGGTTCCCGAACAAGAAAGTCATCACAGATAGTAAAAGGATATTTATCAGTGATCTAAGCAACATTGTAAGGGAGATTATCCATATGGGAATGGAGAACATCTTTAAATGGTGAGTGAGACTAATTTTCACCATTATAACATCTTTGAAGATTCCTATATATGATTATAAGAATATTTTCAAAATAAAAGTTTTCTATTATAATTAGGGGAATTATAAATTATTTCAATATAGAAAGATATATTTCTCTCAACAGGTTTTTATTGCATGTATGTCAATATCCGTCGATGGATTTTACACTTGATTGAAGTTAATTTATTAGGATAAAATATTCCATATTGTATTGAAGGTTTTGTGATATGTTAGATTGTGGTTGTGCTATTTTTAAACCATTCGTGGTTTATGGATAAAATATTTACTTTTCGTATGCTAGTTCTAATACGAATGTTTATATTATGTTTCAACCATTTCAAATGATGAATGCATTGGACTTAGAAAGTGACTAGTGGAGCCTGCTATTGGTTCTCGTTGCATCGGTAGGTCTCATGAGACAAACTAGAGTCTTGGCATATGTACATGAAAAAATCTTATTTGTAGTCTTGGAATGAGGCCTGGACTATGTGGTTATGTTATCCGACATTATGCACTCCATCTTTAAGAATTTGGATATTGATATTACATTTGATTATTTGGCTATTATAATATCCATGTGAATAAGTAAATGGAATTATTTGATTTAACTTATCCATTTTATGCTAAATTTTATGTTTAAAGGCTTTTGTTTTAGTCTTACACATTTCCTTAAATGTTTATGCTTATTTATAAATGTTTTTTCTATATTGTTATCCTAACTGAGCATATTCACTCACCCCATTCATTTGTTTTATTTTTTCCAATATGTGAAGAAGTATATTATGACTCAGCTATAGGAATAGGCTAAGTGGATATGTGTGTTTTAAAATGGTATACAATGTTGTTGTTTTCCAATTTCATAATGTAATGTAAAACTTATGTATGTATCTAATAATTCCAATGATACTAAACTGTTCGGTCTTTCAGGACCTGATTCCTTGTATCATGCCAGGGTTTTGAAATAATGCACCGACTCTGGATAAAAATGGTCAGAGCATTATAATAAACAAGTTCCAATATTATTTGCAACCAAAAGAAGAAAAGTTATCATTACTCTATTTTCCCAACAATTCATATTTCCAGAAAATTAAACAAAAAAAGTCTCCTAACCATTTCTCAATATCATTTTTCCATAACCATTCCATTGTTCACAACTCACCCATACATGCATGGTTCATCATTACATTTCCATACTCATGAGAGGTCTCTCGTCAAATTACATTGTGTCCCACTATCATATTCTCCAGATCTAGGGACACACACCTTTTACCCAAATTGTACATGTCCCATATTCAGGGGTACGTCGAACATGAACTCACAAAACACCCCATTATATGCCGAAAACATTCCAAATTAACAAATTCAAACTATTTTAATAAAACATTTCTTTTTGTTGAAACCCATTAAACAACCCAATTCCAAACACCCATTAAATTTCAATTAATACATTAATTTTATTGAAAATACATTAATAAAATCCAAATAACATAATTCTAGAGAAAACCCCATTTTAAAATTCAAATTTAAAATCATCAATCCAAGCGCCATTCAAGAACAGTAATTTTCTTTATTTACACATTTTTTTCAAGATATAAGAAAAGAGGGCTTCCAACCATTCTCAAACATAAAATTAATAATCAATTTAACACTAGAATATAAATATGAAATCATTATAATATGTTATATTAAGAGGATTCGAGAGTGAAGCCACCTACCTAGAAGGGTTTGACGAAATTCGACAACAGATAATGAACGCTCTATCAACCAGGTTGGTTTTCCCCAAAAATAGCCTTATATCCCTTATCCTATCATAACCAAGAAAAAATATCGTCATATTTGTAATCAACCATCTTGGATCTACCCTTAACTGGAATATATCTGCTAAATAAAGAGAAGAGGATATGTAGATCTAAGTAGATCTAAATAAACGTGATGAGAATGAAAAAGAGAGTCACATACCGAGATAATAAGGATTTCAAACACCATGGGAAGGCTCTAGATCAGTTTCTAAATGCTTGGGGTACATTCTGTAGCGTTTAACGGAGCAAAATATCTAATTAGGGATATTTAGGAGAAAAAAATGAAAAAGTAGGAGAAAACGAGTAAGATCCCAAAAAATAGGATATTACATTTTTCCCTACGTATGGTTAGTCCACACTGTTTGTTAAACCATGCGCTAAACATGAATTTTCCACTATCCTAAAATTGCATGTGTGCATGTTTTCTCCATGGATATCCACATGGTTTGGATTAACGGTTCATATACCATGCACCTCTTCTTTTCCCAAAAACATCTCCAATGTTTACCAAACTGTCCCATCCTCCACACTTAAACTTTATAACCATTAAAAAAGAATCAAGTACAGGTTACATACTATAAACCATTTTTAATAAATTCTATACACTATTATTATTTCCTTCCTCGAAAAGTATAAAATCATACATGCGCTGAAAGAGTTCCAGTTATTGCTCTTATATTTCCTTCTCGATCTCCCGTGTCTCTTCATGAATGTGGACATGTTACCATAAAACCTACATTAAAATAATAATTTTTCCCTGAATGAAATTCTATTGCATATCCACAATCCACACTAGGATATGTAATAATTAATCATCCAAATCCAGGTCAATTTGATCCCATCTGAACGCATAGTCATGATTAGAATGATACTTTTTCAACTAAGATAACTGGAACACATTATTTACGGAACTGAACAGTGCTGGAAATGCCAACCTATATGCCACAATTCCAACCTAGTCTAGTTTCTCCAAAGGAAAATTATATCTAGGATATAACATTCCCAACTTCCTAAAATGATGATGTCCTATCCTTAGAGAAATCTTCAAGAACACATGATCCCTCACTGTGAATGACAATGGTCTTCGACTATGATCTGAAAACGATATCAGAAGACTTTTATCTATATCCATCCTCTTTCAGATCAATTGAATCTTATAAATTTTTTCATAGTCCATTCATGGCCCAACTAGTTAATTCTCACCTATTTCCACCAAAAATTGTGGAGAATTAAAAGTATGCACATACAATGCTTCAAAAGTATCCATATGTATCGAGTCCTGAAACTTGTTATTTTAAGAGAACTCCACTAAGGGTATATTATCTTCCAATGATCCACCAAAATATATTACTCAATCCGGAAACATGTCTTCCATTTTTTGAATCATATTTCGGGATTTTCCTTCCATCTAAGGATGATATGCCATAATCATAGTCAACTGAGTTCCCAGAGATTTTTGTAAGGATTTATGAAATGAGATGTGAACCCTGTATCTTAGTCTGAGACGATAGAAACATGAATTCATTGTCTCTTTACTACTTATTGTATATATATTTTGGATGAGTCCTCCATAGTAGGAGTTTTAGAAATTGGAATGAAATGAACTAAGTCGGTTAGCGATACACTATCAGCCATATGGAATTGTCTTTCTGAACCATTCTTGGGAGACCTGTAACAAAATCCATCACTATCTTCTCTCATTTCCACATTGGGATAGGTAAAGACTAAAACATATCTAATGGTCACTAATGATATTCCTTAAATTGATGACATGTTATGCACTTTGTAATGAAATCATCAACTTTCTATTTCATAGTGCTCCACCAAAACTATATAGTCAAAGCCTTGTACATCTTCTATGTTCTCGGATGTACTACCCATCTATAATGATGGTAAGTATGAAGAAGGTCTTTATAAAAATATATAGGTACATCCATCAGATCACTAAACCATAGAACCATACTCCCATCAATTTGGCATCCCTCAATGGTCTCTCACCATTGATTTTTTAAATGATAACAAGGAATTCTGTGTCAAATATTTTTTCTTATTTAACCATTTTACAAAAAATGAAACTACTGAAACTGAAAAGAAAACTACAATGTCACATCGATATTCACACTATAAATTAATGTTGGCTATGACTGACATCAACTATAATTATTTTGAAGCTTCCTTATCCAACTGAGTGTATGAATTTTTTCTTAATGCATTAGCCACCAAATATACTATTCCCGATGTATACATAAAATAATATTTAAACATTTAGAGATACTCCATCCATCTCGTTTTCCTCAAATTCAATTATCGTTGTGAGAAAATATGTTTCATGGTCATATGATCTATGAACACAACAAATTTCTCACCAAATAGATAGTGATTCCATGTCATCAAAGTAGAAACACTTGTTAGTAACTCTAAGTCCTATGTTGGGTTGTTCCTCTCATGAACTATCAACTACCTTGAACCATAAGCAAACACATGAACTTCTTGTAGGATAATGCATCCAAAACTAGATCCCAAATCATAAAAATATACCACATAACCCTATCTCAATTTTAGAATAATCATGATTTTTTCTGATGTGAGACAAACATTAATAATTTGTAAAGACTTTTATAATTCCTTAGTACATTGGAATGGAATATTCTTCTTTGTCAAGGAAATAATTGGTCAAGTCAGTCATGAGAAGTCACCCACAATAAACAAATAATAAGAAGCTATAACAAGAAAACTTTGTATCTCCAATACATTATTTGGCGGTTTCCCTTAGATCACAGTTTCTATCTTTTCAGGGTCCGATAAAACACATTTTTTTGAAATCACATGCCCAAAAAAGTGTACCTCTTGTATCCAAAAATCACATTTTGATAGTTTGGAATAAAAATGGTGATATTTTAATATTCCCAACATTATTTCAAAGTGTTTCTCATACAAATCCATTGTCCTTGAATGCACCAAGATATTTTCTACGTACACCACAATAAAAGAATCCTGATATCACTGAAATATCAGATTCATCAATTCCATAAAGACCATTGCTGAATTAGGAATACCAAAAGGAATGACTATATATTTTTAGTGGTCATATCTTATTCTGAAAGTTTTTTTCAGGATATCCTCCATTGAAAATCACAATTAGTGATATCTTGATTGAATTTCAATTTTAGATTACCATTAGACTCCACTAAAAAAGTAAAAGAGGTCCTCAATGTGTGGAAGTAGATATGGATTCTTTATTGTTACTTGTTTAAGATTTCAATAATCCACACACAACCATAGAGTTTCATATTCTTTCATCACAAATATGACTGGTGATTCCCACATAGATGTTCCGGTCTGAATAAAACCTTTATTTTCCAGCTCCTCCAAATTTACATTCAATTCCATTAACTCTATTGGTTCTATTTTATAAGATGTAATGAAAATAGGACCAATCCCTAGGAGTATATAAATTCTAAAATCCACTTCCCCTACATGTGGTAACCCTGAGAAGTTATTAAAAAAACCACAGTAAATTGATCCACAACTGTTGGAAGGCTATTTATTTTGATCTCTTCCATCGATGCCAAATTCAACACCTCCAACTGGTAAGAGATCGTTCCCACCTCTAGTGACAACAAGCATGTTGAACCAATATTTATAACCCATTTTTCTCATAGGATATTTTTGATGTTATCCTATTTTGTGAAACTAACAGTTCTTCTATAACTGTAAATGTGATACTTTGAAAACTTCAACAAATCCACACCTAAGATTACATCATAGACATCCATCTCCAACACTAGTAATCCCTATTTAAAATCAACTCCATAAACATTAATATAACATTCTTTACACTTTAAGTCTTGACATTCTATTTCTCTAAGAGGGGTTTTAAGTTTCAACAAAATAGAAATCATCTCTAGTTTTAGAATTATAAAATCAGAAGCACATGAAGCAATGAAGGAATGAAATGCACCAGTGTCAAACAACACTTGCGTAAGGGTAGAATTAAATTGAATCATACCTCTCACCATACATGGTCCATCCTAATCATCTATTTTCATATGCTCATATCAGTAAAAATGCTTAATTTTTTAACACTTAAATTTGGTTTCTTTTTAAGATGGCATTTTATAAGGAGTCCTGAGATTCCTAGAATCACCACATATAGATTTTTCTTTCTCACAATACTGATTATGTATTCCTCTTCCTATCGAAGCATACAATGCTTGTGACACTTGAGAAGTGTCATGGGAACCTGAACATGGAGGACTGTGACAATAGCACTGAATATTCCCCATCTTCATGAAGTTTCAGAGTGCTCTAGGTTGTGTCATACACTCTCTATTTATGTGGTCACGTAAACCACATCATAAATAGCCTACTTTTATCTTGGGATGTGGAGGAAGATATAATGATCAAACAATCTTGTTCTTATTCCCTCTCCCACTTTGAAATAGTTTTCCCTCCTCTTCTTATTCCCATTATTTGTGTTCCCACCACTTATTATAGGTTTTATGATAATTCCTCCTCCAATATCTTATAAGATATCACACTAATCCATTGTTTCTTTATTCACCATCTCTATATAATCCATAATATAGAGCATTAAAATCTCCGATAAAATCTCATCCCTTAGCCTTAATTCGATGATGTGTGTCGTTAAGGATGCACTTGCTGCAACTTCTGGTGAAAAGTGAACTAAATCCATGAATTTATCTACATATTCTACGATAGAGATATTTTCCCTCTTTTGGATGAATAAGTACATAATTATCTTGATCCTAAATGTGTGAGGACATAATTTTTTTTAAAAAAAATTCCTCAAAATCCTCCCACGTAAGGCCTTGATCTAGTTTATATTTCACTTCTCAGATCCCACCACTTGCTTGCAAGACCCTAGAGCATGTATTTTTATAGCTCACCTTTTAGCTCTGATGATGTACCAATGAAATCAAAGATACGCTTCATCATGTTGAGACACATATCTACCTTTTCAGGCTCAGAATCAACCCTAATGATGGGTGGATTCTACTTTGTGAACTGAATGGAATGATCCACATGTCTTGGATAATCTCTCCTATTCCACGTATCCACAACATGAAACACTTGGACGAAACTATGAACCTGCTCTTGGTTCACCTATGGTCTAGCTGCAACCACGTTCTATTCAACTTATTATATTTAGTTTCTATGATTCCTATCGGGTTCCATTTTCTAAATAAACAACAAATTCAATAAGTCTCACTCCCTAGAAATTTATGGTTTGTCATTTAAAATTCTATCACATCTACTGTCAAAACATTATTTTCCAAAAACAACCTTTCTCAAGTTGAACTATTTTTGAAAAAAACATTCTTACATTTGAAAATAAAACCAATTTCAAAATAAATCAATCAGTCCATTTTTCAATGTCTTTCATTTAAAAAATAGTCATTTTTAAAAAATTTACATGTTTTGCAAAAATTCATATATCATTACTCAAAATGAAATATGAAATTCCTGTGGGAATTAAATATTCTACAATTCTTGACATGTTCATCTCGTTGGCTAAACCCATGACAATGATATTACTATATCCTATAAGTGTTTCCAAAACACTTATATACCTGAATCCTGAGTAACATGATGTTTAGCATATATGGGATTACTACATCCTTTTATACTATACATTTCCAATTCCACAAATCCTACTCCTTTATATGATCACAACCAAAGGAATAGACCAAGATGAATTCAGATACAATACAATGAAACTAAAATCTACATGTTATGAAAGTACATAACATGATGGTTCCATTTATAATGACCCACCCATCTTCATTGTCTTGAGAATATAATGAATAATTACATGGACAAATGATACATCTTAAAGACACCAAAGGATTGAAATAAATTCCAATGTATTTCAATGTAATTGCGGTATGATTTACCCATTAATAAGTAAAACCATAAACCAAAAACCAAACACCATACAATGCATGAACTATGAAAGACAATTCATCCACTATATTCATTACAAAATTACCGAAATGTGTGCAAAATAGTAAGACAAAAAAAATATTAAAATAAATATTAGAAATATAACTAAATACTCCATAAAGACAACAAGACTACATTCTCCATAAGATCCAAGTTCCAACATCACCAAATAGGTCAAGTATCGCGAGTTGGTTCTAAAAACGTTTGATATTTTACATTTTACCATGTTTTGGATGATAAAATCTGCAAAAGCACCAAAGTGTCAAAGTAGGGGAGAGTATAAATCATAGTAGGATATCACTAATGAATTCCAAAATCTCCCAAAGAGGTTAGTAAAGTTATCCAGATTTATATAAAACCATTTATAAAAAACAATTTTTCAAAATAGTTTCTAACATAATATAAAAAATTTATAAAACAATTTGTAACCAAATTAAGGCACGTAATCTTTAAACCAATTTCCCATTAAGTCATATTTCTATAGAAATAACCAAACAATGTATCAAGCCCGATTTCTCAATATCATTTTGGCATAACCATTGAATTGTTCACCACACACCCACACATGCATGCTTCATTATGACAGTTCTATACTCATGAGCGGTCTCTCATCTAATTACCTTGTGTCCCACTAAAACATGCCCCTGCTCTAGGGTTCCACACCTTTTACCCCACTATTACATGTCCCTTAATCTTGGGAACTTTGAATATGAACTCAGAAAACATCCCATTGTTTTCCAAAACCATTCAAAAAATTCCATTTCAATATCTATCAACAAAATATTTCTTTTGTTAAAAACCATTAAAAAACAATTCTAAACACACATTCCATTTCAATAAAAATATACATTTTGTTGAAAAAAAATTATTCATATACAAATTCAATAATTCTAAAAAAACTGTTTTAAACTCTATATTTTAAAATCCGGAACCAAATCACGTTTCAAGAACAGAAATTTTTCTAATTTCGATAATTTTTCAAATCGTCACTAAATATGGCTTCAATATATTTTCAAAAATAAATTTTACAACCAATTAAACACAATAATATCAATTTAAATTCATTATAATCATTTATAGTAAGTGGATTCTTGAGTGAATCCACCTACCTCTAAGGTTTTGATGAAAATTGACAACAGATGAAGAACGCTCTAGCAAATTGGTTGATTCTCCACAACAACAGCAATAGATCCCTTATCCTGTAACAACCAAGACCAAATCTCAACTTATTTGGAATCCACAATCATAGATCTACCCTTAAAAGGTGTAGATATGAGAAAAAAAGGAGAAGAGAAGAAGTATATCTAAGTAGATATAAACAAACCTGATGAGAATGAAGAAGATCATTACTTACACTTCTACAATATTGGGATTTGAAGACCCCTGACATGTGCGACCGCCTCTAGGGGTCGGTAAGCTTTGCCAAAAAAGGGGGGCTTCTCCCCCTGTTGCCTCCTCCCTCTCCCTCAACCTAGCTGCACCCACTCCCCCGTTGACACCCTCTTCCCTCACCCACACACCCTCCCCCATCGTCGCGTTCGCTCGCCACCCTCCACTGCTCGCCTCCCTCCACTGCTCACTGCCCTCCACCCTCTTCCCTCGTCAGCCTCCGCTCTCTGCCCGCCCTCCGGCTCTGGCCGCCCTCCGCCCACCGGCAACCCTTCACCTACCCTCCGTCCGCTCCGGCATCTTTCCACCCTGCAGCCTATGCCCCCTCCGGTCTCCGATCCCTCTTCCCTCTGGTCTCCATCCTTCATCCTCCGTCCCCTCTCCCCCCACCCCGGACAGCCCCCCCCCCCCCGGCCCTTAGACAGCCCCCCCCCCCAACTTACTGCCCATCCCCCATCCCCTCAACACCTCCTCTCCTCTGACTCTCCACCATCGCCGCCGCCCGTCCCCTCCCTCACTGCACCACCTCTGGCTCCAGCTCCCCTTCGCTACCTCTCCTCTCCCTTGCAGCACCACATTCGGCTCCCCTCCCTTCCAGGTTTGTAGCACAATCAGGTATGACATGGGCTTTCACTTACATTATTATTTTATCAATCGTTCACAAACAATTGATTAGTATTTATTTTAAATATAGTTGATTTGAAAAATGAAAATGTAATAAGTATTTTTAAAATGTTTGTTATACAGATATTATTATGGATAAGAGTTGGATTGATATTCCAAATAGAACATCTAGAGAATATTTCCATGGCATTATGCAGTTTATTGACTTCCCCTAAACGGCGTGTCAGGGTCGAATTTAGAGAAAATTTTCTCCAAATAACCTAAAACCACATGAAAACGATAGGAATATTATTCATGACATGTAGTATGAGATGTCACATTCAACGGATGTGCGGTGCACGTGGTACAACTGAATGTGTCATTTTTAGAAGTTCTGCGCACTCTAAAAGGACTCGTTCCGTGGTCAAAACCACTAGAACGACCTCAGAATTCCATGAAATCATACGGCAACAACCGCGGTGTGAATTTTGAAATTTTTGGTTAGACGACATGTCAATTGGAGGTGCCTTTTGACCATGTTGACCGGAAACACGTTTCAGGAGTCATAGAAGACCGAAACGGCGTGTCATGGATGAATTCCGAGAAAACTTGCTTTAAATTAGATGAAAACAAAAGAAAATAATAGGAATATTATTCTTAACATGTATGAGGAAGCAGTACGTCCATTGGACATGTGGTGCGCACGGTACGACTGAATGTGTCGTTTTCAGCAGTTCAGGGCACTCTAAAAGGGTGCGTTGGGTGGTCAAAACCACCATAACTACCTCAAAATTCCATAAAATCATATGAAAACAACCGAGATATGAATTTTGAAATGGTAGGTTAGACGACACATCATTAGGAGGTTCCGTTTGATCGCGGTGACCGGAAACGTGTTTCCGGAGTCAAAAAAGACCAAAACGGCGTGTCATAGTCGAATTTAGAGAAAACATGCTCTAAATGACCTAAAACCACACGAAAATGATAGGAATATTATTAGTGACTTGTAGGAGGAGACAGAAAATCCATCGGACATGCGGTACAACTGAATGTGTCGTTTTCAGCACTTCGGTGCTCTCTAAAAGGGCGGGTTGGGTGGTTAACGCCACCCAAACGACCTCAGAATGCCATGAAAACATAAAAAAACAACCGCGGAGTGAATAATGAAATTTTCGGGCAGACTTCATGTCATTCGAATGTTCCGTTTCACTACGGTGACCGGAAATGCGTTTTCGGAGTCATAAAAGACCAAAACGGCGTCCCACGATCGAATTCAGAGAAAATATGCTCCAAATGACCTGAAACCACACGAAAAAATAAGAATATTATTCGTGACATGTATGAAAAGATAGAACATCTATCGGACGTGCGGTGCATGCGGTACGACCAAATTTTTCATTTTCAGCAGTTCAGCGTGCTCAAAAAGGGCACGTTGGGTGGTCAAAACCACTCGAATGACCTCAGAATGCCATGAAATCATAGGAAAATAATTTTGGTGTGAATTGTGAAGTGGTCGGGTATACGGAACGTCATATGGAGGTTCCATTTGACCACGGTGACTGGAAATGAGTTTCTAGAGTCACAAAGACCAAAACGGCGTGCCATAGTCTAATTCGAAGAAAATATTATCCGAATGACCTAAAACCACATGAAAATGATAGGTATTTTATTTGTCACATGTAGAAGGAGATGACATGTCCATCGGACGTGTGGTGCATGCGGTACGACCGAATGTTTCGTTTTCAGCAGTTCGGTGTGCTCTGAAAGGGCAGGTTGGGTGGTCAAAACCACCTGAAAGATGTCAGAATGCCATGATATCATTCTACAACAACAGTGGTGTATCTTATGAAAAGTTTGGGTAGAATACACATAAATCATAGGTGTTGTTTGACTGTGGTAACCGAAAACGCGTTTCTAGAGTCAAAAAAGACCAAAACGGCATGTCACAGTCGAATTCAGAGAAAACATGCTTCGAATGACCTGAAACCACACGAAAACAAAAGGAATATTATTCGTGACTTTTATGAAGAGACGGAATGTCCATCGGACGTGCGGTGCACACAGTACGACCAAATGTGTCCTTTTCTAAAGTTCGGTGCGCTCTAAAAGGGCTCGTTGGGTGGTCAAAACCACCAGAACAACCTCAGAATACCATTAAATCATACGACAACCACTTCTGTGTGAATTATGAAATGTTCGGGTAGACATCATGTCATTCGGAGGTTCTGTTTGACCGTGGTGACCGAAAATGCGTTTCCAGAGTCCTAAAATACTAAAACGGCATGTCACGGTCGAATTTAGAGAAAATGTACTCCGAATGACCTGAAACCAGAAGAAAATTATAGGAATATTTTTCGTGACATGTGTGAGGAGACGCCACATCCATCGGATGTGTGATGCATGCAGAAAACATTCTTTTTTAAACAACAAAACACTTTCAGAAACTAAATCAAAAACTCCAAAACCTGAACAAAAAATTCTTCAATGATACCATTTCTTAAATTAGAGGTTCTAAATTATTATAGCACCCATGAGATGTTAGATTTCATTTTATTATATGTATATAATAACTGAATAAATATGTCAAATTTACATTTGTTTTGTTTCGTAGTTATCTTTGTATCTTATTGTAGATTTCTAAAGCAGATGGATGTGGGTCGTTAAAGCACATCTATTATTTATTGTTTATGATGATCTTGATAATTATGGTTTTTGGATTTTTTACCATTTATTATGATTTATATGGTGTTTTTTTCTATACCATGAATTTTTTTTAAAAAAATATTTCTAGTTTAGCGACCTCCAATGGCAGTCGCTATAGGCCGGCATTTTGGCTAGCTTCAACGGCCGCCAATGGCTGTCACTGTAGGCCGGCATTTCAGCAGGCTTTAGCGACCGCCAATGACGGTCACTATAGGATGGCATTTCGTCCCTCTTCAGCAACTGCCAATGGTGGTCAATGCAGGCTGGCATTTTGGCCATCTTCAATGACTGCCAATGGCAGTCCTTGTAGGCCTACAACATCGGGCCTAAAGCGACCGCCAGTGGCGGTCGTTGTGCAGTCTCTAGAGGCCTACAGTGAATGCAAATGGCCGTCGCTATAGGCTGAATTTTTAGTAGTGTTATCAAGAGAATCTTGATTTCAAACAATAAAGGTTAACTCCAGATTGGTTCCTAAATTCTTGGGAGAGGATCCCTAACATTCAATGGAGATAAATATTTAATTAGGGCCATTTTGAATTAAAAAAATGAGCAAGTAAGAGAAGAAATGAGTAATATCCAAAAAAATAGGATCTTATATTTTTCCCTTCACATTGTTAGTTCACACTATTAGGAATATTGTGAACTAAGCATGCGTTTTCCACTGTCCCAAAACTAAATTTGAGTAAGGTTTCTCCTGGGACCTCTCACAATTTTTACTAACCTTGAATAGATTTTTCACCTCTCCATTGGCCCCAAAAACATCTTGAATGTTTACCAAACTCTCACATCCATCTCTATTACACTTTATACCCATAAAAAATCATCAAGTAAGGGTTACATAATAGAAATCAGGGGTACTAAAAAACCATGGGTAAATCCATAGGGTTAATCTTGCTCAAGTGGGACACTATAACCTAACACCTTGGTAAAAAAGTTGTATAGAAACCAAAACCATCAACTTTATCATGAATGATCTACTAAGAGGGGAAACAACATGGGCCTTGTAGTCTCTAATCAAAATATATGTTTATTTAGTGCGGTAATTGTCAATCTAGTTATTTGAATCTAGGACTATCCACATCCATATAACTATTGTATTATATCTAGTAATCCCACCTAGATACTCGGGAATTCCCATTGTTCTGAAATTCATGTTCACATGCCACACATATCACCACCTACACATACAAACACCAACCATTATAAATACAGTGGGAAAAACCATTTACCATAAACCAAACTAATTTTCACTTTAAATACAACAAAACCATTTGATAACAAATTTCACTCCACTTAAAAAATCTATGAAACCCTTTAAGAAACATTACATAAAAACATAAATATACTAACAATTTACGTGGGCTAATCCCATTTTAAATCGAAAAACAAATCAATCTCACATTAAAAAACTCTTCCCATCAATTATTTAATTCACAAATCACATTTAATGGTGCACAAAAAAATCCAGCTTTCCAAAACAATCAATTTTCCTTTTAAAATCCACTTTCAAACACTTTATCACCTTATGTTCCATTGTAAACCCATTTCTATCCATTCATATAATTATTAAACAATTCTAAGAAGCAATACAATATGGAAGACACACAAAAATAACAATTTTACTTTATAAAATCATTTTCTATCACATAATCATGTTAATGAACATCCAAAATATATTTTACACCACACAATGAATCCATATAACACTTATATAAAAGAATGAAATCATGTAAAAGTCATCTTTGAATGTTAGAGCGTGAAACCACAACCCTATCAATTGGAAATTTCTAGAAATTTTTGTGAAACTAAAACTGCATGACCATGAGAACATAACAATGAAGGATCAAACAATAAACATCAAGATCTCACTCAACAAGTCAATAATAGACCCCCCCCCCAAGGTTATTAAACTACCTACAAATTAGGAAATCAAGAGGATAGGAAGAAAACCCCTAATGATACTGTGAAATCATGGGAGAAACCACATGCATAAAGATTCTTTTAATAATCCGAACCAAAACAACCAAAAGAATTAGGTAAAAGTGGCCTACGAAATATTTTAGGGAGATCCTATGGATGAGAATCATATGAATGTTAAATGGGAGGTGATTTGGGGTTAAATACCAAGACATCATAGAGGTAATTTTAAATTATTTAATAAAATAGATAGTGGGTATTATTTTCCCAAATATTTTTCCAAATCATGTTTAAACTATCTTCTTCATACATCCCAAGAGGAACATGCCGCATGGTTAGCTCACATGATTTACAAACTGTGCATTGACAATCCGGTTATCCACTATCCAAATAGACATATTCCACATGATTTCAGGGAAAAGGGTGTATGTTTTGAGAAAACATTCAATCATCTCATACTATAAAGCACAAATTTCCCATTTTCCCTACCAAAACAAAAAGAAAACCCAATGGGTAAAAACAAGACCAAAATTGAATAAAATATAACCTAAAAATTTCAGACCCATCCAACATGGATATTAAGGGAAAAATAAAGACCCAAAAATGAACCAGATATAAAAACGAAAATAGGAACCTGGATGTGACAATTCTACACACCATAATTATTTCTTCCCCAAAAATCCACAACAAGTATTGATCCGAAAATAAACACTGATAGTCCTCTCACACCTAAAGGGTATTTCCAACTAAATAAAATAAAAAAAGTAAAAAAACTATGAATAGAAAAAGTGGTAAACATGATTGATCATGGGAGGCCATAATGGAATATCCTCCATATGTATTCTACCCTTTGAAAGCAAAAATAACTCTATTAGTTCAATGAAAACAAAAAAGAAACTTTCACATTTCCAAATCCAACCTATAAAACCAAGAACACTTCAGGTGTATTCAAAAAAACTCATTCCATTTACCCAAAATGAACAAATGAACTCAAACCACGTTTCAAAAAACACCTCCACAACCTTTCTTCAACAAACTGATGGGTGCACTGCAACCACAATGTTAACTCAAAGGGGGAACTCGGAATATTATAGCTTCAACTGAGGATACCCAAAGCCAAGCAGACACTAGAAACTAAAATAGTATTATCAAAATGGGGAGACTCAAATGGAATCCCCATTAGTTGAAATGATATAGAACTAATTTACTCTATCTGGAATTTCAATATAACCCTCAATGGGTCTCCCAACTATAAGAACCAACCAACTCAACCAACTTGCACAAACCAACAAACATGATCCAAAAAACCCTCTACTAGGTGTAGAATAATTGAAAAGGGAAATACCCACACATGAGATGGGACAAAACCAAAACCAATTCATGAAGGCCATATACACACGAATAACCAAATAGGGATCCACATCCAATAATCACCATCACTAAAATTTCAATGACACGAGACTACCATATCTATTTTTAGTCAAAGAATAGATAACAAACCATGTGGGTGACAATGATAAAATTATTCCATTAAAGAATAAATATCAACACAGAAAATTAATTTTTCTCCATTTCCTGCATTGAAGACAAATGCGAGATCATGGTCCCTCAAACTCTTGGGGTTCCGAATTCATTTGAGCTTCACTGCAAGGATTATGAATGGAGCCCTGATGTTTGAATCATATCATTACTCATAGTAAGAAGCTGATAGTACCCATACTGAACACCTTATTAGCTGTCCTCAGTGACCACACAACATTCCAAGAAGATTTAACATGACAAAACACCCCACAAGACTCACGTTTCCCCAACAAGAGACATTCATAAAGGTAGGGACTTAGAAGTTGCACATGTATCCCCATTTTTTCTCCAAATGATAATTATCTGGAATGAATATAGTTTGAAACAAACCTTTATTAAGAACAAAGAAATTTTGTATTTATAAAAGAAATAATGCTTCCATTAAAAAAAATTTCCTCAATAGAGTCACAATACAACTCTTAAATATAGGGTAAAAAGAGGGACATCAATAGAAACATCCATTAGAACATAAAAATAACACATAGGAATGTACTTTGAACTAATCCAGAAATAGTGTTGTATTACTAAAAATAAACACAATTTATTCCTATGATTAGGTTCTACAAAATGATGGCATGACATGATCTAACACCTAATGAAGCTGATGAAAGGATGAGATTTCATTTTTAAGCCCACAACCAACACCAATATCATTAGACTGATTCCATATATACTTAATGAAACTCCCTCAACTGCTTCCCAAGACTAAAGGAAAATCAGCTCCCTCAAGCACCCCTTTATAACACATCTTCAACCAAAACCAAATGACTCACTACACGTACAAGGACGGAAAATCAACTCTTACACCTTTAAGAATAGAGGTAATGTACTTCATATTTAAAGAATCAGATAGCTAGAGAAATGTAATTCTATTTATATTTTCCACATCCACTCTTCATCATTGAGAATATTCTCATGATCACAAAAGAAAAGAGGATTTATCTCATATAACTAAAGAATAAATCCTATGGTTTGATCAATAGGAGGGTCTATCAATGGTGAACCAACCATTGCTAAACTTCGAATAATCATTGATTTTATGTGGGTGTATACAAGCTAATCAATAAGACCAAAAATATAATAAAACTAATACATCAATAAAAAAATTCCACAAACAACACTGAACACACAAATGGGACTAACTCAAGGCTTCCCAAATCATTTTTTCAAAATAACTGACAAACCATCATTTCAAAACCAACACATCGATGAGAACGTATAATTAAAATACAATAAAAATATAAAGAGATACCAAACTCAAAAAACCTCATGAAAAACATTAACAAATCAAAAGGATGTGCATCACATGAACTCTGGTAACCAAACACTACATATTGTCTTAAAATAACTTTTTAATGGAAAACAAGATTCGTAGGTTTCACACTCTCCAATGGTATTCTACGGAGCCTAACACATAAATATTCTCATGAAAAACTGGGAACCCATCAACCCATGTCATCAACCATCCACATTTCCATACTTATCCATGCATGTGGTTTCTCATGGAAATACCAAATGTTATAAAAAATGTTTCCACTTTCTGAGACTAAATGTTCAACTAATGTTTTTCAACTTCTCAATTTACTTCCCATTTAAAAATTCACAAAAAATATATTTTAAAAAAAACATCTATTCATAAATTCAAAACCCATATTAATTTCCAAAAACATTTTTGGAAAACACTTACTATTCATTACATTCCATTTTTCAAACATCACACATCAAACTATTTCATTATATCTCAAAAAAAAATTACTTGGATTCCTTAAAAAAACAATTATTCTGAATTGAAAACAATTTCAACAACATACAAAACTCATTCCACTATATCCCATTTTATTAAAAATCTATTATGACTCATTTAAAACAAGTTACCAAAACCTTTTTACAATCAATTTTTATTTCACAAATAAACCATTTCAATAACCCCTAAATTTCAATGATAAAATCCCAATTTTGATAAAATAATATCTATTTTTACAATGGCCATTTCATATAAAGTCCATTTTTCTAAAACATCTTCTCAAAATGATTTTGAAAACTCCTTTTGTGTACTTTTAAAACCGAACCATTTCAATTTTGAAGGGTTTTCACAATTTCCAAGGCAAGAGTTCTCAAAAAAATCGAATCTAAAGAGACACAATCAAAATCATAAAGGGAAAATAGTGTCAATGGATTAATGGTCCATATGGTTGGTGGACATATTCCAATCAGACCACCATCAATGATAGTCTTATCCCTTTATCTATGTGGATTTCCAGGCCCTGTGATCTCACAATGACCTTTATCCTAACTCTGATTTTCATACCCCAAAAATCAAACAAACCACAAGAACCAAATAACCCAAATAATACCCAACATCCCATGGAAACTCGAGTCCCATCATGAGGTGTGATAGTTAGGCACCCACCTCACAACCAAAACCCTAAGCCTTGATAATACTAGGACCATTCTATCGAAAATCTTCCCCAAATAACATGACCCAAAAAGACCATGACCTTCTCAAATAGAATTTTATTACGAACCAAGATTGAGTTCCATCCAACTTGACACCCAACCCGGTCCGTGGTATGGCTCTAAGGGCATCCCTAATCCCCACATTTATGAATCTAGTTACTCGGTATCAATAATACAACAAGGGAATTAATTCACCCATTTTTATAATCTAAAAAAACACACAATAATAAATATCATAAGGATGGAATAATTTAACCAAACATGGCAAAACGATTTTTTCGATTTGTTATTTTACAACTTTAGGCCAAAAATCAAGTCCAAAAATGGAAAAAAAATGAAAAGTATAAAACAAACCACCATGAAAAAAGAAAGGTATCACCCTCAATACACCACCACCAATAAGAAAGATCACTAGAATCCTGATCCACAATCTCCACCATGACACATCTTACCTTTAGTTGGGCCATACCTGACAAAGCCTATGAACACACAAGAGTATATATATGGTGTGAGCCAAATCCCAGTATAATTGCACCCAAAAGAAAAGGATTCCATTATATTATTGGAACCAAGGTTGTTCATTGATAATATTGAAGAAATGCTTGTGTTTTTTTCAGTACTCTAACGTATGATTAAGGAGATTATAAAGAAATGGTTCATACAGTTCATGACATAACCACTATTTAAGGTGGAACATTTTCCAAATGTTTTCAAAATTTTTGGGCCTCAAAATAAGGATTTTGATGTATGAAAATGAAGGTTTTTCACATTAGAGTGAATGGTATATGAAATGATAATGAAAATTAGAAAAAAGGGGAATTTCATACCTCTGAACATGAAACGCTTACCATGTTCTGGGTACCATGTTATGGGAATGGTTTACTGCTACATACCTAGTAGGGGGAACTGTACGCTGGGCGGTTCACATAACCAAAAATGGTTTTTGGTGATGGTTCATGGTGATGGCATGTGGTTTGTCAAATAATGAAGGTTCAACGGATTGTTGGGGTTAGAGAAATAGGAGTGGTACATGGTGGCGGGTGTAAAAAAATCATAGATTTTGTAAATCTTAGATTAGAGAAATTTTCTAATCTATAAAGGAATATATAAGGAGAAGTAATCTCTTCATTAGAGCTAGGTATTGGAGATTAAAATTTTGGGATGAAAAATGGTGAATCCTGAGGTGGTTTTTGAAGGAGAATATGGTATGCGAAGAGAACCATCCGCGTATAAAAAAATAGTCTGACGAAGAGAGCTTAGTTCACAGAGGAAGCTCTCGCAGTACGTTGTAGAATACGGTAGTACACAGAGCAAGGAAGTATGGGGAAAAGATGATCAGTACACAGTGTAAGGTAGTATGAGGTGCAGGGTAGTTTGAACCGAGCTTGACAGTATGCAGAAATAGTAAGGGTATGTGGAAGAGGTGATCTACAAACCATACCTGCTACTTAGTATGAAAATGGTGTAAACTGGTACACTAAACAACCATAGAAGCCTAAAAATTGACCAAATCAGTTTGAGAAATTAATTTCCATAACCTAGCAGTGTGTAAGAAAATAAAATTTCATTTTCGGGTGAAACATGACTTCAACAGAGCATCCATTTACCATTGGGGATGCATGATTTAATGTTAAACCGTTAAAGGGACCTTTATATCGATTAACTGAGTGAAGATTCTTCCAATGCACTGAGAAAGGGGGTGTCAAAAGAAGCTATATGTGGTATGTAGTGTTCTATTACCAAAATATTGTAAAGGGAGTGTTTCTGGCACATAGTGACTATGCTAAACTGTTGTAATCCACAAATTGTGAAAATTAGTGTTTTTTGGTACGTCTTACTCACTATCGGTGTATCTTCCTTTAATGAATCCCTGAGTGTTTATCCAAATAAAATCATTGTGTTATTTCTTTGTATGTGATTTTTTGTCTTCTGCACCTCCTCTTCAGACATATTTAACTTTTTCCTACCAATGTGGGACAGATATCAATCTGTTTGATATAAAAATTAGACACCCTAATTCACCCATCCACTGTCAGGGTGTACTGAGGTCCATCAGCTATAAAATTATATGAAACATCAATATTAATATTTTTAAAAAACCCATTGAATCATTATCACGTAATATTTTTAATAAAAACCATTCTCAATTGAACACTTTTAAAATACACTTTTAATGGTAATATATCAAAAGGAAACTATTTCGTAGATGAACATGCTTTAAATTAGAATAAATTACACAAGGTCCACCATATGAAAATTGATAGAACCCAATAACAAAAGTCTCATTTCATAGAAGAAACCCATGGGTAAATACAAAGGGGTAATATAGCTCGAGTGAGACACTAGAGCCACACACCTTGATGAAAAAGATGTATAAAAGCCACCAACATTATATTTCTCATGTCAAATAATGTATGAGGGGACCCCCCGTGGGTCTATTGGCCTTCTATTATAATATATGTTTAGTTATTTTTTAATCATCAATCCATATATGTAAAATCTGGACTACCCACTTCGGCATCACTTGCATTCAAGATCTAGGAAGCCCACATAGATACCAAGGATTTCTCTTTATGGTCAAATTCATGTTCACATATCAGACATATCACCACTTACACATGCACAAACCAAGAATTATAAATACACATCAATACACCATTTCCCATAAACCAATCAATTTTCCACGTTACACACACCAAAACCATTTGAAAACACATTTCTCTCCACTTGAATAATCCATGAAACCTTTAGACAACATTACAAGAAAAACTAATAAATATATTAACCATTTATATGGGATAATACCCTCTCAAATCTACACAGAAACCAATCTCACATTAATACATTCTTCACAACATTAAATTAATTTTGAAATCACATTTAATGGTATAAAACAAATGCTAACATGAAAAAATAATCCATTTTCTTATGAAATGCCTCTTTCATTCACTTTCCCACCTTAAGTTACACTGAAAAACAATTTCCACCCATCATATAATTATAAAAACACTTATAAGAATCACTGAATTAAGGCACACACAAAAACAAAACCATTTTCCATTATAAAATCATTTTCTATCACATAATCATGTTAAAAAACGTCAAAAATATATTTCTCACTACACAATGAATCCATAAAACACATTTATGAAAGAAATTAAGAATTTGAAATTCATCTATGAATGTTATAGTATGGATCCACCTACCTCTCACTTGTAATTTTCAGGAAGTTGGTGTGGAAATGAAACTTCACCACCACGAGACACTGATAAGGAAATATCCAACAAAAACAATAATTTCATAGTCAAAACGAGAATACTAAACCCTCCCTTGATTATAAGTCCCATTGGAAATTATGAATTAAAGAGGGTAGGATTAGAAGCCCCAAATAGTGGTATAAATCAATGGAGGAACCACTTACATGAAGATTCCATGAAGAATTAGGACAGAAACCACCCAAATAAAGAGGTATATAGGGCCTAGGAAATATTAGAGCGAGCTCCCATTGCCGAAAATCCCATAATGGTCTAATGGGAGGTGATTTATGGTTAAATCTTGAGGGGACACAATGTTAATTTTTAAATTATTAAGGTCCTAAAAAGGTAAAAAGTTTTTCCTCAGATTTTCAAACTGGGTGGAATCCATGAACCCCTTACATCTGAAGTGGAACACACTGTTTAGTAAGACCACACGATCTACCAACCATACGCTGACCATGTGGTTAGAAACTATCCCAAATTTCCATAGGCTGTATGGTTTCCTAGATAAGGGCATAAAGTTTGAAAATCTGTGTTTCAACCATGCACCTCATACTATAAGGTCCATGTTTTAAATTTTTATCTTCAAAAATATAAAAAGAACCCCAATGGGGAAAATTTAGACCAAAAATAAATAAAATATTACCTTAAAAATTCAGACCCATCAATCCTAGTTTGTGAGAGTAAAATTGGGGCCAAAAAATGAATTGGATCCATGAATGTAAATAAGAACTCATGTGTGACATGACATAAAATTGCAGAATAGTTTCGAATTAATTAATAATCAAGAAAACATTGAAGAAAATTATAAAAATTTTAAAATGTGTCACAATAATAAACATAAATAAATTATAACATTTTTAAAAGAAAAATTATATGGTTAATGTTTGAAAAAAATATCCCTTCTTCATGATGTGAACAATTAAAATTCCCACACATTATTGTTTTAGAAAAATTTTAATTAATCATGTTGTGTAAAGAAAAATTCCCAATATTCAAGTTGTGAACAGAAAAATTTCCCATGTTTCATGTTGTTATAAAAAACAATTCCCACACTTAATGTTGTGACAAAAAACCAACATTTCATATTTTGGATAAAAAAATCCCCAATCCTCAAATTGTAAAAAATATTACAGTAATAAAAACATTTTCTCATGAATTAAAAACCATAACTAATGCATAGGAAGGTGATATAGGACCCCACCAATAACTATTTATACATATTTATTCCATAGGAAAATAGAACTTTTTTCATCGCAGAATGAGCCCATGGAAAAAATAACGGGTTTCTTAAAATATTCCAAAACATCACATAAAATGAGCATAATAAATCATAGAATATCAAAAATCTCATTTTCCAAATGAAATCAGATCATAATAACATATACAGCATTATCAAAAACATATCATCATGAAAGATAAACCTTTTATGGTATGTAGAAATTAAAAAAAACCTATTTAAAACATTGAAGTATGGATTAATTTGAAAAAAATTTTAAGGGAAATAGAATAATTTTGAAAACAATGTTACAAATACAAAATCAAGGAAAATATATAATGGTTTCAAAAAATTGAATCCAAAATTATTTGAAAACTTTTACCTTTAAAATAATTCTTTATAATAAATACATGACAATGAAAAAATGTTTTCAAAATGGGGAAGTGAAAACATTTGGGAAATTTTTTACTTATTATTGAAACATTAATAATAGTTACATGAAAAATACATGATGTTTTAATGAAAATAAGTTATAAAATAACTTCTAAACATTTGATTTCAAAACTAATCATTAATAACGGATCCTGAAATAATACAATTTTTTTAAAAAAAAATTGTCAATGAAATTAATTTATATAAATTTACCTTTCAATAGAGTATTTTATAATCAAAACATGTGAATTACATAATTTTTTAATAAATGTAGGTGAAAATACATTAAAACCATTTACTTTTTAAAATAATATTCACTTATGGAAACTTGAAAAGGACAGAGATTTTTCAAGATTATAGGGGAGATTTATTTAAAAACACTATTTTTAGGAAGATTCCTAATTATTTGAAAAATAAAAAAAATCAATAAAAAATAATTTTATGGGATCATAAAACCTTTTATTTTTAAGGGGTATATATATTCTTTCAACATTTTTTAATTACATTAATGAATACCCATATCACTATAAATATTTTAAAACAACCAATTTAAAATGCGGTAAATAGAAATTTTAGTTTACCATAGATATCCAACTGAGAAACAAATTATAACTGGTTTAGAATTAATGATGACACAAATTCCCTAGATGAATTATCTCATTATAGATTTTTCAATTTTAAGAAGGATGTTGAAATTAAATAAGTATATCTTGAGTAACATTTTAATCAAAAATCATGAAAAGAATGACCATGAAATTAAACTTATAATACCATGAATTAATAATTAATTCATCATATAATTTATCACATATGAAGTAAACACACACCCAAAATAAAAAATAGGTGTTTTATTGAATTAATGTGTTAATGAAAATATGTTGGGATGAAAATACATTACCTTTATTTCCATCTTAGTTGATAACACTCTAATATCCTATAAAAAATCATAGATAACTTAATAATATAATCCATTAATTTAATAATAAATGTTACCATTTTATAATCCTTATTATTATTATTCATCAAGATTGTATTAATTAGTTATAACATATTGTGACCATTAAGTGTTTCTAATTTTAACTATTTTAAACATGTTTAAAAATTTTGATATCATTGCCCATAATTTGATACTGAGATTGTTATTGATATATAATTTATAATTATTTAATATATAACTTATAATGATTTAAAATTCACTTAATTATTTATTTATTTTTGTTAGGTTATGTGAAAATGAATTGATATTATTTTACATCAATAATTTTATGGAATGAGAATTTTGATTTAAAAATATGTAAAATACATGATTTAGAACAACAATGTGGAGTGAAAAATGTAAATTTCGTATTTTTTTCAAGTGCAGTATAGTAGATCACTACGGTCATCTCACTTGAGGAGCTTTATAGTTGTCTACTTACTATTTTAATTTCACCTAAAAACTAATTTTTTGTCGTTTTAATTATTTTACAAAAACTACATATTTTTTAGAATAGAAGAATGAATTAAAATAATGACTTACATGAATGTCAAGACATGATGGAGAAAGAAATTTTACTTTTCAGGCATAGATGAAAGTTTCTTACATTATTCAGGTTGTTTTATTAAATTTAGTATGATAATTCATATCTTAAATCTCACTCTTGAATTACTATTATTATATTTACTAGTTATTAAATCATAAATTCCAAATAAAACACAATTTTATCTCCTATAATAATCGAGGTTTATAACACATCTCAATTGTGAGTGTAGAAATTTACAGAACCCAACTCTATTGTATGTCATTTCATCCATTGAAAGTATCAACTCCATCATGTTCTGATCTTCTATTCAATATAAGGAAAATAAGATATTTATATATCATAATATAAAAGGGTTCATGATCTATGTTGTTATGGAAAATGTAAAAACACGTACACATCTCTTTTACTCACAAAAAACGTAAATAAAATATTTTGAATTAATGAATAGAATTAGGGACACCCAATCCCCACTAAAGAACTACAAGGGTTATCCAATCATTTTTTACTGTAAGAGGTCATGGTGGAAGATAAGGGAATAAGTTAATGGGAGAAAGTTGGAAAGAAAAATTAGATAACGGAGAAGTGGAAGAAAAAAAAGGAACAATTTTATTAAATGAGACAGAATGAGTCAAATAAAATAAACTAAATTATAGAATAAAGGGTTAAAATTTAAAAAAAATACTCTATTATAAGTATTCTCTTTTTGAATGTTTCGAATCAAGGAAGAGGTTGAAGAAGTGGATACATTGCATGAGCCATGGGTCGCATAGGGGACATGGATGGGTGGAATACACTATGTTGGTTCTCGGTAGTGGAGAGGGTAGTAATGTTAATGGAGTTATGATCTATGGGTGTGTGGTTGTATCAAAGGTGGACTCCATCAAACCCTCAATCATACACAGTGTTTGGAGAGATCTCCAATGGTTGGATGGTTCCATTCCTCTTCATCAATGAAATTATGTAGGGAAAACGAGCTCGATTTGAGCTTCCATGGTGGTTCTTGATGATAACAATGAGGTGAAAAGTAGAAGAAGATAGTGTGTAGTTGCGTCAATGGTGGGAAGATCCTCCATATATATCATTGTAATGATGGAAAATCACAACAATCATTTCACCAACAATAGATCACGTTTATCATTTAACCTATGGTAGATCACATCTACCCTTTCACAAATATTAGATCATGGCTACTATTAAATGGTGCATATGTAATTAGTAGCATGGAGACACCTCAGTGGGCTTGGAAGTGGCATTGAGTACCACTATAAATTAGGGCATTAAAATAACTAGTTATTGGGTTTAATTATCCCTTTAAAGATCACATATTGTGAGGGATGTTAAAAGGGAGTTTTATCCATGCTAAAAAAGCATTGTTAATCCACCCTTTATCAACACTTTTTTGTTTTCACTGTTTAAGGGTACCTTTAATAGTGATTTTTTATCACTCTTAATGGTTGGATTTTAACAATGCTAAAAAATAAGAGTAAAAAATATGAAAATTATTATTATTATTATTTCATGTAACTGAGACACGCACTTTCTTAGTTATTAAAGACTATTCCTCATTGATTTTGAATACCCCATCCTCCATCACACACCCCACCCTCATTCCATAGTACTATAAGGCTACTGCTAATACCTAGGCTAGCCCAGATTTGATCCTAGGACCTCCTTATGCGACTAAATGTTGTTTACCACTACTCCATGAGTATATTGTTGTATATTTAATGAATTTTTTATTTATTTTTATATATTGTTAAAATATTGATATATCTATATGTAATTATATTTATTAAAATATATTAAATATTAATATTAATTTTTATATATTAAATATATATATATATATATATGTTTACTAATGCGCACACATATGTATATATAATAATTATATCTATATATTAATTCATTTTTATAAGTTAAATAAATAGAATAACTTTTTACTTGGCATATAATTAATGATAAAAAATAAATTTTTATATTTCAAAAACGTATTTAAAAAAAATATGTTAAAATATGTATTTATACAAGTGATTTATTATATGTAAATATAAAAAAAATATGCATAAATTTAATCATAAAAAAATTTGTAAAAATGATACAATTTCAAAACCATAATATCAATATGAATTTAATAAATGGGAATAAATTCAGTCGAATCTAAAAAATGACAATTTTACTCCCTTAAATGAGGCTGAAAATCCATCGAATGTTAAAAAATCGGGTTACCCCAACAACAAACACAATTTTAGAGGCTTCTAGTCTATTTTTGCACATGAAACAAATAATGACTAAGGTTCCTCCTAAAAAAATATCATCTTAGAAATCATTGTAAGATTCTGTTTGATATGTGGTAGATCCCAAATAGACAACCGGATCAAAAGCAATGGCCTTTTAAAGATTGGACTATGGTTTTATCATTTTTTAGATCATTTATTGATTTTTAAACCTTTATTATCAATAAATAGTTATTAAATGACTATTACTCGATAATAATTGTCAAATTATTACTAAAAATAATTTTTTATTATTTTATATTCCTTTTTCACTAAATATCTTATATATTAAGTGTAAATTCTTATTTAGACTTATCTAAAACATATTTAAAAAATATATAATAAATTTATGCCAATATAAATATATTATTATTAATCATGTAATTTTTTTGACAACCACCCTTTATCATCGCGAGTTTCCAATAGCTGATAAAGGGGGGAGTCTTTATCAATGCTTCTAAAAAAGAGTTAGCATAGACCCGCCTGTCTGTATTTTATGACAGAACTGTTAAAGGCCCACCTTTATCAGCGCTTTTTTAGAAGGGTTATTAATGACCCCCTTTATTTGTACTTTTTTACAAGTACGGATAAATGGGGTTCCTTTATCTGAACTTTTTTACAAGATCAAATAAAGGGTTCCCTTCAACAGTGATTTTTTAGTACTATTAAATACCCCCTTTAATAGTGCTAAAAAATAAATGAATAAGGTACCCCTTTATTTTTACATTTTTTAGCACTAAAAATGCGGTTTTAAATAATTATATTAAATAGTGATTAATAAGAACAATATTTTAGTAGTGGAGGATCTCTACGGGTCCAACGTGGCACGTTGATGGTTGTCAGACATGAATGTTCCATGGGGATTTTCTTGGAAGGCATGACATCGGTCTTCCTCCAATCGTCCATCCTTCATAGTAGTCTAAGGGATCATAAACTTTTTCATCATGGGGTTATTATTTGGTGATGATAATGGTAACCTTTGATAAAAGGTGGAGACAGTAGAGGTTGTTCTCAAGAATGATCTTCCTACTGGATGAGATGGAAGTATCTGGTGATAGCATTATCATAGTAGGTCTATAATGAATGTGGTAGTGGTGGAGGACACTAGCATAATTTTTCATATAAGGGAAATTCAATTAAAAGGTGGTATATTTTTATTCCATTTAAATGGTGGATATCTACTTGTAAAACACAACCAGTATCAGACTGTAGGTTGTGCTCCATGAGTGTTTATCAATCCAAACAAGGTTATAGTTGCCAGTGAAGTCGAATGGCAGTCGGATTACCCACACCTTCACCATGGACCTACCTATCATAGAGAGATTCTCCTCTCAAATCTATGGTGTCTTGACCACCACATTCTTGGGCACCCAGGACTCATCCCAACTATACAAATCACAAGATTGTCACCATGATCCTTTTTACAAGCTTGATCCCCCTTGGAGCCCTGACACTTGTTAATGCCCTCCATTTTGATTTCATGGCCCAACTACCCCTTGTTTGTTTCCTATGTTGAATGTAGGACATTAGGTTCTGGGGTATCCAAATTCTAATATTTTTTTATAAACATCTGGGAAAATGAGACTTGGAAAGATTTCTAAATCACTCATAAAATAATATCAACAATTTCATAAATTACAACTTGTATCCAAAACTCAATCAATATTGTATTCATATAAATCAAATTTAATTATTAATTTATAAATTCTACTTTTGAATGTTACATTGAATTATGTGTCCATTTCCATTAAAAATCAAACAAAATCATTAGAATTTGTTTCAAAATTTTGTGTAAAATATGAGTGATTCAATACATAATATAATATTTCCATAAAAAATATCAATCATTATTTTTTAATATATTAAAATAATATTACCATAACATAATACTAATCATTATTTTCATAATTTGTTGATCACATAGGTGGTTATGCTGACCCAAACAATAACACGCTTTAACTCTATTGGTGAGTATTCTTTAAGAGGTGTTTATTTTGATTTAATATCATTATAATATAAGTATAGTGGTGTTTATTTTATTTTTTTATGATTATGTAAACTATATTTGTATTTTTAGATAATGTGTTAAAACCTAAATGAAAAATTATAAATGTTTCATTGTGGAGACGATAATCGCCGTGTACGTAGGATTAACAGTCTCATTTCAAGACCTGTGGGAGGGGTGAAGGTTGATATTAAATTGATATATAAGAATAATAATTTTATAATATATATCATATGTATTCATCATTTCTGCCAGTAAGATCATCCATTAAATTCTGTAATGAAAAACATATGATGTCTCTTTGTGATGGTGATATTCCACGTAATGCACTAATGAAGCTCTTTTGTGTTTCTTAAGAGGATGGAAATTGAGTAATTAAGGGATACACCATTGATAAAAAATTATTATTATAATTATTAAATTTAATTCTTCATATAATTAGGGTGATATTATATTTTTAATGGTAAGATTACGAAGAAAATATTGTATAGGAGATAATACATACATTTGAGAATTCTTTTTTTCTTGGAAGTTCCCACGAAATTGAAGTTATTATGATAACTATTAGTGACTAGGGGATTATGTTTTTTGGATATATTTATAGATAGAGTAAAATGTTATATTTTCGATGAGTAATTCAGTGGTGAAATAAATAATTTAATAAGTGGATGTGGTATCCTTTTATAAGAGATTATGCGGGTGCTTTTAGAAACACACATCTTTTTTCTTTAATGTGATGCCACTATTCAAGGATCGATGAATGAAAGGGTGAAAACATAGATTATGGGATAATAAAATCTCTAAACACATCTCAACAACTTATTTGGAAACATTTTCTTAACTTTTTTTGTCTATTTCCCCTAATTAAAACTCCTTTGACCATTTTTAGTCTTTATTAGGGTGACAATTTTTTAACCTTAGTAATTAATTTGGATAATTAAAATTAAAATTAATCAAAATACCTAATTTTAACCATATTATTTCAATTTTTAAAATATTTTAATTATATCAAATTGATATATATATGAAAAATAATTTTCAAATAAAAAATAGATTCCTGTAAAATAGTTCTTAGAAAAATGATGTTTTTCCTCTTGAAATATATATATATAAGATAAAATGATAATTTTTAATGATTTTAAGTAAATAAATTGATTTATTATGAATTGATTTAATTTTATGAGGATTTAAAGTATACCCCCAACAAAATCATAAAATACATCATTCAATGAGATGGCCAAAATTAATTTTTATTAAACTGTCAATTTTATATTGTTCTATAAATAATGGGAATGGTATTTATAAGCGTAAATAATATATGAAAATGAATAATTATATCCCATAAATATAAATTTTATTACATAAAATAGTTTTTAAATTATTTTATATACATAAATAGTAATTAATTCATAGAAAAATGTATTTTCAACTAAAAAATTAATCTTTTCACAAAAAATTAAAACCTTCATAGTAAATTTATTTTAATGAGGATACATCACAAATTAATTTTATATTATTAAAATTACATTTTAAAATTTGTATACATATTTTTTTAAGGACAATACAATATAGGGGTCCTGATCGGAGGTATTTGGTCCTAATGGTTGGTGTTTTAGAGATATTAAAGGACATAGACTAAGGAGGATTCCCATTTGAGTTCATTACATTAGAAAGGAATCCCACATATCCTGGTTATATATGTAATTATAGTTCTTATAGTTTAGTTGATCATAGATTACACACTGAATCTTCCCCTATATTAGGCTGACATATCATATTATGCCACTAATCGGGGCTTATACACTGATGTTTCCCAATCTTGGAAGAGTCTTATGATGTGAATTATACAATCATTATGTCTCTTTATGCCTATGTGATCCATGATCAATGTGAGACAAAATGGATATAAAGTGATTAGTCTCCCTACATATAGATGCAGGACATATTTGCTGGGATAGCCCTTTGGATCATTAATATGAAGCTCAGGCCATATGAAGGAATCCTATATATCATGGTTATAATAAGAATTATATTCATCATAGTTCAGTTTATCAGGGATTACACTCTAAGGTTAGCCTTGTATTAGGTGGACATATATTATTTTTTTAATGATCTCGGCTCACAGACTACAATTTCCCTAAAATTCTCAATGGATAAGGCTATAATGTCCCAATACATATTCTTAACATAGACTAGTTGTCTACATGACATCTCTGGTTTTCTATATAATATATTTGGATGTATTCTTGACTCATCCTTGTGAAAATTTCTTGATCAAGGTTGATATGATTGGAGGATATTGTGAGAAATTTTTTAGGACATCTAGAGTCAATCACATGATTAGATATAACATGTCTAGAGGACATCACAAGACCTGTCTGACTTATTCTGGAGGCTATCACATGATCTCTGATGACTTTTATAGAGAGTTTTGTATGATCTAGATGACTTGTGTAGAGGATATTTTAGGATCAAGGTTGAAACATCTGAGGGATAACTTATGAGGTTGGTTGACTTGTCTAGGGTACATAGCATGATTTTTGTTGGTATGTCTTGGTACCATCAGGATACCTGGATGAAATTCTTAAAGTGTGCCACAATATATGATTGGTCAGCCTGAAGGGATTTTTTAGACCAGGAAAGAAAATGTTTGTGTCATTGTATAACCTGGGTGAAATGTATAGAGGGAAATGTGTGATCTGTATGGAAATCCTGTAGGGATTCGCAAGACTCGATTGGTATTCCTAGAGGGTGTCATGTGACCTGATTTAAGTTTTCAGATGACATCAATTTACCCAAATGGTATGTTGATGGGATGTATCATGACTTGGTGACATTACCTAATGTTATCTCATGACCTTTAATATTCACCATAAGTGCATTAGGATTAGTTTATTTTTTCTTCACATAATTATGCTATCTTTTAGTATTTATCAATGTTTTCATTACAAATGTTCCTTATATTTGTTCAGGGTTAGCATGTTTAGGTATCACACGATCCGGCAGATATATGGGATGTCCTTCACTTAACCTATTATATGTCCTTTGTGTGATCGTTAAATGATCACAAAATGTGCCTATGCATGTCACAGAATACACAAGGTCATTTGGAAAATTTCTTTACCTATGGGAATACCTTCAAATAATTTTATTGGACACTATGTGAAGTCTTCTCTAATTCATGGGGGCAATGGTGCATGGATCCAAAATGTTTTTTGGTGCTAAGGGGAGGTTCCTAGGCCTTTACACCATGATTATATACCACCTCATGTGGCGTGTACCACACAAATCTTGGATGGAGTAATTGTAGGGATTTGATGTTGTGCACTTTAGGAAATCTAATAGAAGGTGTTGCATGATTTTCAGTGACCATGAGACTATACTATCAACCCACCATTTATTAGATTGTAGACATCAAATGGGTCTCACCTGATCACGTGGACATGCCAAAGTAATTTTTCAATTTCTAGTCTACATGTCTAGGGACCTTCAAGACATCAAGATTCCTGTTGGAAGGCCTTCATGTGACTTGAGATACTTTTTTTGGTACCTCCTATGAGAAAAAGGTGGATTCTCATGGTATCTCTTGAGACCAATCATTCTTTCTGAGGGGGGACTCATGTTATGTATGGTGATTTTCAATGTAATGTTATCTTGTTATCCTAAGATCATTATATATTCCCCTCACAAGAATCTCCCATCAGTTCCCTTGTTATTTAAATATTTTCATCAAAACTTATAGGGTTCTCATGAGTTTGTATGAGTGTTTTTTAATACAATCATTTTCCCCATAATTGATATGATACATGAACAAAAAATCTTCATGTGGTTATGTGCTTGAAATAATATGGATAACTCTTCTGTTTCTCATTGGAACTGGAGGGACAACACAAGACTTCTTAGACATGCTCAGGGCCCTTCGCTTGATGAGGGTGACATGTCAGTGGTCTCTTGTGTGACTAGGAGGAAATGTATCCAGGTATTCCATGGTGTCTTTAAAACCAAATGGACATGTCACACTATATTTTATAACTCCAAGAGGCTCCCAAATTTTAGACAAAAGATATTGTTTTACAAGGTTATTGAGATTTTTGTCATGCTACCACTGACTAAAAAATCATGTGATCTGGAGGAACTCATCTACAAGATACCTCATGACCATATAATTTCATGGAATCCTACTCAATAACTAGGAGGATTTGTCAAAGGGATGCTACATAATCTCCCATAAAGATGTTTATTGCTCATGAATCACCCATATCACCTTCTAAAGGTCATGCGATCATGTGTCCTAATTTTGGTTACACAATCCATGTGTCTTGGTAACCTTTTTATCCTTTTATTTGTGGTGAAAATAATACACATATTCATGTATTTTTTTCATTTATAGATTTTTCGATGCTCATCTAGCAGGAATCAACAAATCCCCCCCCCCCAACAGTGACATCTACGTGGATAAGGACACCGTGATGAGGAATGTAAATTACCACCTACTGCTTTTGCCTTATCATCAATTGGTGACTTTGGTGACTATTTCTATTTCGGAAAGTATTTGGTATTCCTTTTAATTCCCTATAAATAGGGGAGCAGTGTTCTCCTCATTCACCGGCTACCCAACTCTCATACATATTCCAATCTTCCTTCATCATGTGACCCTCCTGAATGAACCGATCGAAATATCTATACGCCAAAAAATTTTGTGATAACCACTTCACAATAATTTCATGTCCTTAGTGGTTATTCAGAAAAACTATTAATCTATCTTTAGTAAATGGTTATTCCTTTTTCATCATCCTACATGGTTTTCTTTGAAGGTTTCCCGAGATTTATTGGATCATCTTCATGAATACTCAACTATTGTGTGAATCACATGACCATGTCAACGTCATGAAATCGTGAGTCTTGTGACTAGTTTAGTTGTTGCGGGATATATTACAGACTTATGTGGTCCAGAATATCATTATGATCCTGGTGATTCGTGAGTCCTTTATGTGATCTATAATCCCATGGATGATTCGTAGAATACAAAAGAGGCTTCCAGAGTTATGCATTTTTTTTTTGATAATATATTTTTTAATTTCACTAAAATATGCCACCGTCTTTTGTTCATTTAGATTATAGAACTCATCAAAATTCCTCTATTATATCAAACCATTGGGCCATGATTTCTAAATACCATAATGCTAGAATCTGATGCCATGTGAATTTTGATAACAATGTAATGAAAAGTCTACTAACCTTTTAATTCCAAAATTGTCCTTTATCTAATTGAATTCCCTTATATTGATTTTTTATGATAGATGATGTATCCATTCATTATTTGAACTACAATCTTCTATCACACTAGGTATAAACTTAACTTGACTACATTCAAATGATGATTTCGGAGGATTCCCAACTAGTCATAGAAAAATTTCAAGGGTTGTTGTATATTCTAGAAAACTCTCTTATGGGTCAATATTACATTGATTTCACCCACTAGACCATATCTCAAAGCTACTCAATCATATTGTTCTCATATTTGTAGGACTTAGGCGGTGGATTGGGCTTAAAATTGGATTCTCACCCTAGTAGAAAAATGTTCGATGAATAGGCATGACTATTCAGGGTTAGGCAGAGCTACTTGGAATTTGAGGACTACCTTCACACTATACATCTTTATAAAGTAGTATGGGTTTCTTAGTTCCTCATTTATCACCATTATAGTCTTCTCCTATAACTAGTTAGCTTCTATTGATGTGGTTCTAATTCAATCCATCTATCCCTTGGTTATGTATGAATCATCTTCTAGGATATCTATAATTTGGGAATAATATTCCTCCTCTTTAAAATTTATGATAAGTTTCTCCTTGATGCATACATCTGGGATGATTCCATGAAAATTCCAATCTTGAAGATGGATATGCTTCACATGGTTAAGTATAAGTTATGGAAGTAGCAGAACCTATGCTCCCTCATTTATTTTAATGATTTTATTAACATTTTCCTCTATTTCCAGAGAGCTCTGCCAACTTCCATACACCATCACTAATGCCCCTCCTGCTAGGTTCATGATAACATCAGTTCATATTGAAAAATACTATAAGACAGAGATCATACTTATTAGTGATAATTATTGATGATGTAGATATCATATAACCTTAGGTTATCTAGATTCATGACCATGTTCATTAAATGGTGTCTTTTCTTGGATGGGGATGTGTGTTCATTAATATGGTATAGTAATCTAGTGATAGAAGCATGGATAGTAGAGGGATATCCCATTAAATTAGTGGTTTTGGATCTTTTATGACTTTAACAACTCTTGGGCCACATCTATTGGGGAATCATCCCTTTCTGGATTAGTAATCCTTTCCAGTTTCTATTCTGTGGATCGGGGATCATATCCACTATTATAGATACCATAACTCCACTGGGATACATTGTGGATTATTTGCCCCTACATTTATGGATATTTTTTAGGTTAAATATATTTTATTAGGTTCTGATGATGTTGCTGATATGTTGATCCAATTTGATCACTTTTATTTCACTCAATATTATGCACCTCCTGTGAAAATTAATGATAATGGTGGTGTCACTATTTATTAATAGTAATATTATATCTATTTTAAGGATGGGGTTCTTATGTCCAAGATGGATGAGATGGTCATTTTTCAGTTGTATAATATAAAACGGTTCACTTGAAAGTTCGGTTGTATCCAAATGGTTTCCCCTATTCCTTCGACTATCATGTGGGGAAAGGAATATAGTGAGAACATTTTCCAGTTTTGGTTGATGTTGGTGCATGGGGATACAAATTTTGAGATCATTCTTCTACAAAATTTTTCCTTTATCATTCTATCACATGATTATTACCATTCTTGTGTAGAATCCTACATGGTTGGTGTGATGAAGCTTCTGGTCCTCCACTTGGACAAACCATTTTCCACACCAACCCTCCAATTTATATCAATGATGAAGTGTATTCATATCTCAGTCATGTCTTCGAGGAAGCATACTTGTCTTAACAATGATTATCCCATCATTGGGGACGAATATGTTGGTGAGGTTATCCCTTCCACATAAGTAACTGATGATTCTCCTATTGAGGGGAGGACATATGGGCCCTTCTCTCCTTCCTCCTTTCCAACTCAGGTAGTTATTTCTCCTAATGAAGAACCCATTCTAAAAGCCTCAAATGATGATCAGTCATGAAATAGGTTGATGTGGAGTTATATTTATACCTTGGCCTCTAAAAAAACAATTAGAATCATTTATTAATAAAGAAGAACATATTTGTTATCTTTTTCACGATTTGGGGGAAAATAGCTTTGATAGCCATCCATTATATGAAATTAGAAGACAAATCTTCCTAAACTGGAAAGAGTTGGATACGAGTGGGAAGATCTTATGTGATATTGAATATGGTACTCCCTTAGTGAAACATATAAAGGAAGATTTAGTGGAATTGGAACAAATCCATCAATTCATATCTATGTTTCCCACCCAAATGGAGGTCTTCAACATAATGATATGGGGATATAAATAGATCTTAGCTCCCTCAAGGTATGATCATTCAGTGTCACCATCCTTGTTTGTTACCACCAATACGAGATTTTAGTAGTTTTCAACTCTTTTTTAGACTGTTTGACCAAGGGTAGAAGTACAAGAACCAGGGAGTGCATCACTTCGGTGGAATGTTGATGCTTCTTATTAGACTCTTGCTGATTTTCCCATATTAGATGAGAATTTTTTAAATAGTTTGTTCATCGACGTATATATTTTTTATTGAATCTTCGTTATGGATCACAATTTTTTAGATCACTCATTTCATGTTGTCAATGAACATATCTCTCGAACATCTTATGTTATTATCTCGATGTCATTCACTCATGATGTGCATGACATTTCATTAATATTATTTTGTATGAACCATCAGAGATACCCATTCATTATGTACTATCATGTAAAAATGAAGGCCTTGATTTTAATATTTAAATTATAATGTATTCTTCTTAATAAATTCCCATGAATTCTCACCAATATGAGATTCCTTATTGAAATATATTCTCCAGATATCTCTATATTACCTAATTCATATAAGGATAGTTGGGTTTCAATATATGTCTCAAAGGGAGAGTGCTCTATCATTTTCCAAAGTCAAGGGACTTGGAAAGTATAGATTAATTTATTATATGATCATTTTTTTGCCTCACAAGATTTGTAACATTTTTACTCTTGTAGACTAAATCATCATTGTGTTATAGTTTAGAACTATTATCTTGGTCTTTATATCACTATAGTTTAGGGTCTTTTAGTTGGGACCTTCTATTGTTGAATATTAGGATCTTTCATCTCTGGTATTTTATTATTGTAGTTTAGGCTATTTCATATCGATCCTTCTATTTTTGTAGTTTGGGATCATATACCTCAGACGTTATATAATTGTATTTTAGTTTCTTTTAAATCATAAATTCTACTATTTTATTTTTGGGACTTTTAAATCGGACCCCTTAATATTGTAGTTAGGGTCATTTAGTAGAGTACTAATGTTTTATAATATAGGGAAGATGTTCCATGGATGACCCAAAACACCATATGGTTATGAGTTCCATCGTGGTGTTTTTAGGGCTCACTAGGATTGGTGTTTCATTTCAATAAGGAGGATGTGTTTCTGATTAGTTCGTTAAATCCATTTTTCATTGATAGAATTGTCAAACAAAGGTGTATCCACTCTTTTATGGGGACCATGGAAGATTATGGAGGTGATATCTGTGGAGAGAAAAGGTATCATGGAAGCCAGGTCCACTAGGATAGTTGGAGCATGGGTTGATTAAGGAATTACCCAAAAGTTTGAATCATGGAATATGGGATGGGAAAACATTAAAATGAAGACCCATGACACCCCAAGCTGATGAGTTCCCCCACAGTGTTACTAGGGTTCACAAGTATCATTGTTCCTTGGTTGTAAGGAGAGAATTATTCTATTTAAAAGGTTTAAGAACTTATTAATTAATAGAATGTCCAAACAGAGATATCATCATCTTTTTCCAAGGGCCATGAAATTTTTATGATGACTCAAATGTCGAAATTATGAATTTAAATATGGAAGAAAATATATCCTGAAAGAGCTATATAACCATGGGGTAGTTCAAATATTTTTTGAATCCCTATCCATATTCCCTCTGATTTCTAATCATGGGGTTGGAGCCATAAAAAGGATCAGTAACAGAGCATCTCATCCCTTATTTGAGAAAGGGGAAAAAAAATGATGTATCATTGATCATGTTGAATCTATATGAATATCTTGGTTAAAGGTATTGTAAATCATGGTTCAATGATTCTAGGTTATTAGTATGATTTGAGGAAATATTATCGGGAATTGACCAGACCACTCTAAGGTGCTGAGCTTTTCTATGGTGATGGTAGGGATCCCAAGGATCGTAATGCCTTTAATATTTGGAATATATGTCTCCGTTTGGTAGGTTTATGCCTTTATTCATTAATTTTATGGTCAAACATAGAGACATATTTTCATTTACAAGGGTCGTGAAAGGTTTGGGTTGGCCCAAGGTGTTAAAATCATGAAGTGTGATTTACTAAAAATGTTTTACTCAAGTATATTTCAAGCACCCCAAAGATTGGATCACCTCCTATTGAACACATTTTCATTGTAAGGAGTTTTAATAATTCATTACACTAACTTTTTCGTGGACCAGTGGGCCCATAAATCATATATTGGATTTTACTAGATCTACAATGTAAGTCTTGTGAGATTCATTCCTTATTCACCTATGCCCTAATTGTTTCCTAAAATTTAGAGTTATTGAGTTCATTGAGTGAATACATGACATTTCTTAGGATGAATATTGTGGGTTTTCAAACTGAAATGTTTTATGTCCCTTTATCTAGTAGTTTAATTTTCTCCTATGTAGAGTATAAATGGCTATAGTTTAAGTTCTTATAAATTTGACTAATGTAAAATTAGTTTAAGGTTATGACACGCATGGACCTAAAATGAGGGGAATATTATACAAGAGCCTAATTGAATGCCCTGTGTCAAGAGTACTCTGACATCCTTTCGAATGGGAGATCAAATTTTTGTAAATCACAACTCTAGATTCTTAGGTCATAAGTAATTATATGGGAAAATCCGGATGGTGATTACCCAAATCACCGTATGTTATTGAGTTCCTCCATGGTGATGTTGGGCTTACATGTTTTATAAATCCTTTAATATTGGGCCATGAAATCTATGGATGGTATGTCTGAGCCCTAATGCATTCATATCATGGTCATTTAGGGATATCTCTTTTCATTTTTATGGCCCATGAATGGTTTGTGGAAACTTGAGGTTTTGAGGACATAATTTGTGATTTATGGATTGAGGTACTTGAATGATAGAGGATAAACCCCATACTCTAGTTACCCAGGGTAGTCCTATTTCGGTCCATTGATAAGGGATGATAATTGAGGATGTCGTGTACATTTTAACATCATTTAGTGGAAAGTTATTTGTTGTAATATTTTAATGACATGCGACCAAGATATTTTCTTTGTTGTTTAAGGTCATATGGTTAGGACATGGGAACCGATGTGAAAAATAATGAAAGATACATTACATGAACATGAAATCAATATGTGGAACTAACTCATATATAGGTTAAATATAGTTGTATGACTTTTCCTATAAGTACATGGGTTTTATCATTTCATTGTTTGTAGTATTTATACCCAGGATTGGGGATCTGGGAATCACTATATATCTTTTGATGGAAAGAATCAAGCAATGTATAGTTATTTAATGAAAAACTCACTATATAGGCATAACCCATATGTAGAGGTGGGCATTTTTCCCATTGATTATTATATCTGGACTTTGTATTTGAGATTCATGTGTCACTATGTATCCTTCAAAGGAAGGAATCATGGAACACATAGTTTATGAGAAACCATGCAGTTTAATCTCATGTGTCAAGGAGATATGCTCCCCAATGTGAGAATTGAATGTTGTGGGTTGTCCCATGAATGAATGTCTGGTCATCACTATATTTCCCATGGTAAAAAGAATCATGATGCACATAGTTATTACATAATATCTCCCTAGTCTAGTCTTACCCATACACAAGGAGGAGGTATTTTTATGTTCATTTTTTGTGGCATGACTCAGGGTTTGATATCGAAGTGTCACTATGTATCCTATGATGATAGTAATGAATATACATGTATTAATTGGAAGGATATGTGTTTAGATACCAACACCAATAATAGTGTTCTTCTTCGATGTGGTCCACTCGTATTTGTAATTTTATATCGTGTAAGAGAGAACAATTGTGGGGTTTAACATCATTTGGTGAGGATTCATGTTGTGAATTTTAAGGGAATTTATTAAAGTCCATACTTACCGAGTCATGAGTTGATATGACTTATTTGTTCATGGAATCCCTTAAAAAAATCCCTAATTTCATGAGAGTGAGGCTTGGTGTGAGAAAACAATTATTGGTAATAATAACTATAACCATGAATAAGAGATTAATAAGATGATAGTGGAATTTTGTATCATGCGGTGAGGAAATATTCTGTGAATTTTAACATCATGTGGTAAGGACCTATTTCAAACGATTTAACATCATGTGGTTAGTATGAAATTCAATGTGAAGTTTAACATCTTGCTGCTAGGACATGACATTTTATGGAATCTATATAAATTATTTCATAAGAAACAATTCAATGTTGTAAGATGTGAAAATTTCCCCACTCATTGGGGCTAGTCAGTAAGCTTTTTATAATAGACCTTATATATGATAGAAGGTATTTCACATTTCAGTTTAACTTTGGAAGGTTCAATCCTAATATTATTGGGGTTATGAGACCTAATACTAGTTCTCTATGAAGAAATGAATATAGGTGGGAATTTTATTGAAGGCCTTTGAGATCTAATTATAATGTATATAATGCTTTTGAAATGTATAAAAGATATTAACATCAAATCTCTCTGGCTAGTCTAAAAGCATTTTTGATTTGTCATTATCCAACAGTTGTTCGAAAATGGCTATCCAAAGTGAGGGTAACTGGAACTCAATGGGAAATACTACTTGAGTCCCGAATACAAATGAATATGGAATTTTTTGTGTAGAAGTATGTGTTATGGTAGAGTAGGACCATAAATCATAGAAGATATTTTCTAGAGAAGAAATGTTGTATTTATATACCATTTTCTAGAGTTTGTTTTAAGATGTCTTTTTGAAGGCCTCTATCTATCGATTCTCCCTGTATGATTTTAGTATAAGTGATTAGACTCAATGTTTTACTCTTGGTACAACTTCATCAGATTCGAATAACAGAATTTTGTTACATTATCCATAAATATTGTGTCATGGAATACACACTTGAGGATTATATGGTTCATTATGATGTTGATGATATTCTTCATCTCATATTTCTTGAGGTCTATTGACTTAGTCCATTTGGAGAAGAAGCTAGTAAAAATAAGGATAAACTTGAACTACTTAACTATTTTTGGGGGATATGGCCCCACAAAATTCATTCTCTATATGACAAACAGCCAGTAATATATAGCTATATAGAGAAATTATGGGTTTTGATGGATTAATTTTTCATGGATCTATCATGCATGACATTTCTCGGTGAATTACACATAATCATGGGTCATGGTTTTCCAATACCTACCCAGCTTCCTAATCTGGTTAGAGATCCTAGTCCTAGATTGATGAGTGTTTTAGGAACCTCCATGGACTTCTTATATTATGGAATGAATCACTCTTCATACTTTGAATTTGAGGAGTATTCAATCAAATTATATCATATAGAGGGATTTATTCTCATTTGGACCAACTCATAGAGTTAGGTTACCTTCATAGTCAAATCTATTCCCTTCCATCTAATTATTTTTGGAGAGACCCATTTTGGAGATAACCAATTATGGGATCCATCCATCCAAGGGTGGATATTGGTTCACCACAATTTTGGGAAGTGTTGGTTTGATTAATTTCATCTATATTGCTGATGAAAGATGATGCGACCATTCTTCATTGATTCATAAAAAATATTATGTCCTCTTGATCGGGGTTAGACATGACTCTGGTTACATTATCCAATACATTAGCATAATAATTGTGTGATTGGGGAACATGATGAAACATGGGATCATAAGGTAAATTTACCATTTTTTCCACGGCATATCTAGTGAGAGGGGACATATATTCCTTTTAAATGGAATATTCATCCTTGATTTGATTTATCACTAGCTCTGAAACCACATTTATATTTAGGTAGGTGATCTATAGTTGTAGGGGTAGTTCCATGCCATAGATGAAGGCGTGGTACTCTACTTTGTTATTTGTGAAATCTTTGGATAGTGAGAATGTTTTTAGAGAATTACTTTTTTCAAATAAATAAATACAATCCCTAAACCAACAAAGTATTGATTTTTATTTTCCAGCCTTTTTCCCAATAGGAATTTAGGAGGTTCCATTAAAATACATCTCCCATGTCTTGGGATTGTGATGGGAATAGAAAATATCCTCATTCAGAATATCAATTTCCACTTTAGTACTTTCTATGGTAGCATTTTCCACAAGGAGATCATTCATGGATTTCACTTTCACTAAACTTTGTGACATTAAATTAAATTTTTATTGTTTGAAAATGACAGTTCATCAGTCCAAACACCCCATTAGTATGGTATGGCCAAATATTTATGAGAGTGGATCAAAATGAGAGACCTAATAGACTTTATGGTGATATACGTAATGCCTCAGGTTTATCACTAGAAATATGAGTGTGAGGAAGTTGTTATAAACATTCAAATATCAGGTCTCATACCTAGAATAATTTGAATGAGGTAGTATAGACATTTTCCACACCCTACATCATTCTTATTTGGGATAATGGAACCATGTGGGATTTATAAATCATACATATATAAGATGAATGGGTTTCCTTCCACTGATGGCATCATGATCATTGGGTGTAGAAGGTACTACATGATACTTTGGAATGACTCTTTTCTGTCTCTGGACCATTAATAAGTGATTCCACTATTCATTATCTTGGATAATAGGAGAGATTTTATGATCAAGTGGGATATGAAACTTTGAGTGTAGGTGAGTTACCCGTAGAGTCTCTTTGGTTATTTGATATTCATGGGTGGTGACTTTTCTAAAAGGGAACATGTATTTTCTGGGTCAACCTCAATGTCATAGTGGTATATAAAAATTCCATGTAACATCCTTGATGTTACCCCAAAAACAATTTAATTGAATTCATCTTTAAATAGTGTTGTCACAAATTATCAAAGACTAATTGAATATCGTTGAAGTGATAACCTAATATTCGAGATTTGACCATTAGGTCATTGATATAATATTCATCTATTCCTCTTAATAATGGCATGAAGATATAAAGCATGGAACATTGATAAATAGTGTCAGAAATCATCAAGGTAAAGTGCATGACCTAATCAAAAAATATCCCTTGAGGTTCCATGAATGTAGTGGCTTCCTCGTCTTTAGGGTCATATTCATATGATTGTACCCTGAATACCTATCCATGAATGAAAGTTATTGTAATCTATCAGTTTCATTGATCAAGAGTTTTATGATCAGAAATGGGAAATAATCCATTCTGGAGTGTCGATTCAGTTCACTGAAATTGATGCAGACCCCAGTCATTCAATCATTTTTCATGGCATGGATGATATTAGTGAGACATATTAGGTATTTAACTTCTCATACAATGTTGTATTTGATCAATTTGTTAAATTCTTCATCTACATTGGTATCAAGATATGGGTGCATCATCCTAGGAACCCGCTTGTAGCCTCGATTATCTTCCGGTATGCTAAGATTGTGTGTATCCATATATGAATTCATTAATGAGATTTATATATAATTCCATGTTAACACATGTTGTTGTGGAATAAGAAATGAAATATACATATCTTTATCCTAGAGAGTCTTGGTGGCACTAACCAGTATAGGCCATTGGTGTTCTTTAGTTCCATGATTTACCTACCTAAGATCATCAATGGTTGTAGAGATGTCATCCTTGAATGTGGAAGGGGGATTCTTGAGTTCTTTCTCTTCTTCTTCCACCCCTGAGTCTATAGAGGAATGTTTAGATGAAGACAACAATATACGGGCATCTATGTCACATTCTAGGTACGAGAGACCATGAGAAGAGACATTATCATGCCCTACAACTAGTCATTTCAGTGTGATTCCAAAAACTATTGTCTTCTATAATGTCATTATCGATTAAAGTGTATTGGACTTCTAAGATAAGGTCTATTTCTTCAACTATATTTATGGGCATAACATAATTACTATCCATCATACACTAGGGATTACTAGTAGTGGACACCAATCCAATGGTGGATAAAACATGTATATAATCAGCCACCATTGGGTTTATTCTCCCCTTTTTTGGAATCCTACCTCATAAAATATGGATTTTCATGTCTCTTAGGGTGTGATATAACCATGTAGTATGAAAACCTTCCCATTGATAGGGTATTTGAAACACTTATGGAATATTAAAGGTACCACTATGTGGATAGGGATCCAATACCTTTTCAGAGAGACATTGTATGTGGTGTCTTGATGGATAACCATAAAGTGAGTTCCCTAAACTAAATGTTGAGTTCAATATTCACAAGAGGGGTTTTCTCACAATTATCATACTCATGAATGGTAACCATTATGGGATACAAATAACCTTTTTCATAACCCAAACATTGTCGGGTTTGAATTGATATGAGGTTGATTCCAAAACCATTTTCAATAATATCCCTTTATATGTCAACATTATCAAGTATGCCTAAAACATATATGGTTATTATGTGTCCTTGTATAAATTCTTCGCAATATTGGTCTACAAACAATATGGAGATATGTAATTCTACTAGTATAGTCTCTTAATGATAGGCCTTGACTAAAAAAACGTCTGTTTCAAAATCCTGTGGGATCTAAGAGTATTTAATGAGGTCCTACTTGAGTTCTTTTTGAAAGATAGAGCACATCCTGGTCTAAATGCTTTTCTAGAAAAACTGTCATCTTTTTCAGAATATTGTAATATTGTACCAGAGGTATATTCTGTATACAGTGGGATTTCTTATTATTATGTAGCTTAGGAGTTGAGTACTCTGAATTGAATGGACATGGTACTTTTGAATCGGTAAATGGAGCAAATTCTATAACTGCATTAGATTGTTTCAACTTCCCTCATATCCTAGTATGATCAAGTAATTGTTCCCCTTTTCAGAATTTAGGATAAATAGCTAGGTATGAAAATCCTCGAGAGGGTTCTAAGAAACATCCATGTCTCTATTGGCCTTTTTGGAGTTCTTTTCTCTAGGTCTCAACTACGTATATTTCTTTTTGGGGGATATTACCTAAATATTGGGTCTGTACATGGCCTTGTTGTCCCCAGTATCCTTGGTTCCTCTACAAGATTCCTTCTTCCCCTCAGTAGGGTTTGTGGAACTCATACTCAAAGGCATACTCATCATCGGAAAAGGGGACTTCCATGATTTTTACAATATTATAACCAAATATGAGATCTTCATCCGATGAGTATTCCATTTGGAAGGGTGGTTACCATGCTTCAGACATTATAGGGAAGAAATATTCATGATTTAGAGAATGGTTTGGAGTAGAATATGACTCTACATCTTCTGTATCTTCCTATGTTTTTTGGTCACTTAAACATTTGGTAGATATATCAGATGTCACCTCCCTAGGTGGTGGATCATTTGTTGGTCTATGAAGCTATGCTCTTATGGTGGCATATGCTCATCCAATTTCATTGTAAGTCACCAAATTATTGAACATTATTCCGTTCCTTCCCAAAAAAATCTTCAAATCACTTTCTTCTTATGGATAAGAAAACATTATATTGACCACCTTCTCTGTAGAGTTATCTATCATGACCTATCCGAAATCGACCATGCTTTAACAGACATCCTAGAAGATGTATCCATTATGGACATTAGGACCCAACCTTCTGTGAAAAGTAATGTTATTGGAAATATCGTTGAGGTTTACCTCATTGGGCTTCCTAGGATGTGGTGGCTTGAGAAGGTTATTGTCAATGGATACAATGAAAAAACTAGGGACATATTCATTTCATATTGTGTATATCTTGCTCATTTGTCTGTTAAATCTTGGGAGACCCTAGTATCGTTTTTCTTTCAGCTGAGGGTGATTTTGGGGGTGTTTCTGCTCAGTAGGAGGCATTGGGAATTTTGGGACATTCCTATGTGTTCGAATGGGCATTGCTACTAATTTTAGAGTAATAACAATATTCTCATCATTTCTTAGTCTTCTCCCCTTTTATAAAGGATTCAACCAAGATTTATCTCAGGTCCACTAAATCGTGTCATTTAAATTTTGGGTCATTTCTATAAACTCACAGATCTCGTCTGGATACATCATTTGGATTTGAGGTCTTCACAACTAATCCTATTTATTTTCTACACAAAATCCTAGAAACTGTTCCTGTGAGTTATAGATGCAGAATTAATAGGTTATACCCTTCTATATGTTGATTATGTGAGAAACCATCCCATTTTAACATTGTTTTTTGTTTGATAGGTCGATGAATTTCGTTTTCCATAGTGTGGATATGAAATAGTAATGTAATTGACGAATAAGGTCTTCTGATTCTATAAAAGATCTTGGTGGGAGGTTATTGTACCACACAAAGGATGGCACCATTATAGTATGTACAAAACACATAATCTTTGTCACCTCATATTGATCTCTAGGGTAAATCATCAGACCGTATAGAGTTACGAAGTCAGTGATATGTTGTTCTGGGTCTCATGAACCCTCAAAATTAGAGAATGTAGGAATTTATAAATTGGGTGGGGGGGGATGTTTCATCCACCCATTTGTGATATGGATTGTTCTTAGGCTTCACAAGTTCTCATGGAACATAAATAGATTCAATTCAAGTATATAGAGACTCTATGGTGTTGAGTAGATCCATAGGTACTACTATCTATGCTCCATCCCATCTACAAGGTGTGTGTGGGGCCTGACAAGGTGCTCCTATTTTTTCTCTGAGGTATTCTCCATTCATGAAAAGACTACATGAATTCCTTATTGAGGTAGTGTATATTGTTGTAATGTGGGGAATTCATGATCAGTTTTTACATCCTCATTTATATAAACTAGATATTAAGATATCGAACTAGTTTGACCCTCGTATTTTTCTCTAATAGTCAGATCCTTCCTTTATAGATATATATGATGATGGATACTTTTATCTATCTGAAGATGATACCATATGGGAATATTTCCCCTTTGCATCTCCTCATTTATTTGTCTATATGTTTGTATCTAATTATCTATCATGAAAACTATTCCTCCACGGATAGATTTTTGGTTCTTTTGGGCGTTGACTGTGATATAGCCACACCGTTCCATTTATCCATGGTAGTGTTCCAAAATAGTGGTTGAAAATAAAAATAATAATGTGTTGGGTTCTAGATCCTCCTTCGGTTTTAGGGGAATGAAGACTTGGTGGGAGCATCCAAACCTTTTACCTAGGGGTATTTTTTATGTGTTATTTACCAATAAATTTACTTCTAGATTCAAATTATCTGTTGTTTTGATAGTGAAAACATTCATAGAGGTTTATTAGGAAATGATATTTCTCCCATTACATTCAACGTTACAGGATAGTTCTACATTGCATGTGTTAGGGTAATTTCTTAATCCCCTGTCTATATTGGGATATTTATTCTTGTAACCCTTGTGGGGTTTGATTTCCTTCACCATACACTTCTCTCATCTCAGCCTATGAGTAGTGGCCTTGAGGTAGTTTCTTGTTGTGATTGTCGAATTGTCCCCAAACAGTAATAGATTGTATTTAGGTTGGAGTAATGTATGAGATTCCTACGATTGACATTTACCTTCAAACCTAGAGAAGAAAAATTTTATTTATGGTGATGATGGTGATAAAAATTCCCATAGCCCTAGTGGATGGGTCCAGGTCCCTGATTAGAATTGATTAATCCTTTTATTGAGGAATTGATAATTCTATTTAAGGATTTGATGATTCCTTGAATGGGAATTGAGATATAAATTTTCCCATCTTAAAAGGTTTGGGTCTCCATTTGATTTCTCTAAGACCCTCTTAGGGGATGATAAACCTGGTTATGGTAATTGAGAAATAAATTCCACCAACCTAGAGGGTTGTGGATTATTTGAAACTACTGCCGACATCTAATGAATAGTCTTGGGAATTGAGGATCTGAGAAGTGGAGGCGGTGGTAGATATTCCTCCAACCTATAAAAATGGGTTCTCATTTGGATGGATAATATTGGAGTGGCTACTTTGATATATTTGATTCTACACAATGGTACTCATGTAGGAGTTGGGTGCAATTCCATCCCACAATAGGATTTAGCTTCTATGGGATGTTATTGGATTTATTGAAACTTTTCCATACATGTCAAAAAAGAATTCCTATTATTTATAGGGGCCAAGTTCAATGATATTTTGGACATACTCTTTCATCGTTTGTGATTTCATGTCATCGTCAAAGTGGGGGTGATCCATTTTAGTGACCAACTAGCACAAGAATTACACTACCACCCAATTTTTCTAGAGGCTATGACATTATAGGAAGTTGTATAAAGGGTTCTACTATTATAAGGTTGAAATGAAGTGTAACTCTCCACACATTCCTCATCCATGAATACAGATACATTAAGTGGATTCAAATATCAATTTACAAAGATATGTGATGCAATGGCGGAAAGCGTGTTGTAGAGGTTCATTTTGTTTTTATGATGTTGTGTCCTAGTACATGGAGATAATAGCCATTTCAAATGGAAAATAGTTTATCATGATGGTCTGAAGGTGAACCTTATATCATGGATAAGGTGTATGACTATACATAAGTCACTAATGAGTATCCAACATATTTTGGAATAGATAATGTATGCACTCCTCCTCTAGATCAACTTTTATCTCATAGTCAGAAGTGTAAAGGGGATATAACTTGGTGGGAAGGTTTTTTCTATATAACACGCTCTGTAGATCAATGATATCTTCCTCTTTATAATACTTACACACCTCCATTAGATCTGACAATAGGAGGATCTTCTTGGGGTCACTTGCTAACCAGAGTAGATTATTGCTGGGAGTATATGGGGAAAAATATATGGTTCACCCCAACATTTCAATCACTTCTCTATATGAATGAATCTATGTTTTGAAAAACTCTCTATGCTAAGGTGACTGGGTGGGGGAAGATATTCTTCTCCATGGGTGATATGATCATGGGGAGGTTAACAGTGGTGGATGTTAGGAATGGGGTCACTATGAATCATATCAACACTACCGTGAGGTGTACTAACATCATAATGATGATCTTATGCTTTGTTTGAAGAGTTGAGGGACCCTTGGGGTGTTGAAAATGGGTCCTGAACAACCTAAATGACACTGGCATTGAAAATATTAGGTATATGAGCTTTATTCTATATCATGGCTAGAATATCATGACCTTCCTTTTTTAATTTTTTCGGGATATGAGCCTTTTTAATGACAATTGTTGGACCATGTTCATAATTGTATGGTGTTATGGTAGTATGATCGAACTATTGAAAATTAGTTGGAAAATACTAATGATATTATTTATTATTAACATGAATATGAGTCTGTCCCAATACATATTACATTCTCACTTGGTGGGATCCAGTCATAATGGGAGTATGAGCCCAACCCAAATCCTTTGGTATATTCCACTAACCTTGTTTAATAGGAACATGAGCCTCTCCTGAGTCATGTTTAGCTCAATCTTGGCGATCCCTAGTTGAAATGAATATGTGAGCTTGATAAGAATATTCATTCCCAAAATAAATATGTCAATATAACACCATAATGAGAGAAGGGATATGAGACTCCATCTGTATGGACATAGAAGGATGATTGTGATATCATTCATCGGTGAATGTAGGAATATGCGCATGCATTCTATAACCTATTAGGATATTCCAGGTAGATTCAATGATAGGTATATTAGCATGCCCTAAGTTATGTTCCACGATCCCTTGTAGAGGCCCAACTAGATCAGGGAAATAATCTCGAACATTTGAATTTAGAATAAGTCATTGGTCTTCTTCGATAAGAATATGATCATGTCTCGTGGCAATTGCTTCTCTCACATGGTGATCCCTGGCCAAAACAAGGATATGATCCTGATCCTGGGCCTTTTGAATATGCTACAGATCTTTTGTGATAGGGATATTATCATATCCCGAGGCATGTGATTCTCTCATTTGGTGATGCCTGGTTGGAACTAGAATATGATCCTAGTCTGATGCCTCAAAAATTATTGGGTTATACTGATAATACTCCTGGAATCGATCATGAATATTCTCTTTCTTAGGAGAAACCAATTATTCCTAATTATTAGTGTCTTGTGCGGCTCTGGATATAAGGACATGAATATATGTTTCTTCCTATATCATTAACCATGCTGGAAAATTCTAGTGATGTTTATTATCTATTGTTGAGATGTAGTTCCATTTCAGAAAAGGGTGCATAGGTTAATAAACCATCACATTTTCTATCTATAATATATAATGGTAGATATATTTGATTGGTGTGGGGATATAATACCACTTCATTAATCTTTGTGCCACTAGAATATGTTTATGGACTTCAAGAATGGAGGTAGGGTTATGTACCTCCCCCATGCTTGCAATAGGAGTTTTCTCAAAAACTTATTTAGAGTGAGGAGTATTATGAGCATTATTACTGGCTACTGCAAAAATAATCTGCCTAACACCATCAATGGGAGTGGTGATATGATCCCACTCATGATTATCTAGAGTCTTTCATGGCCAAAATGACTTCCTTGTTTCTTTTTCACGAGTATCATAGGGGGTAGTATGTCGAGTAGTACCCTCAGTAGGAGATTGAAGGTTGTCGGAGGGATGGCATGGGAAACACAGTTTCATAGGATCCCTCCTTAGATTCCCCTGAACTAGAAGGGGTCCGTAGTTGTCTCTAAGATCCACCATCATAATATTCTATTGATAGAGATTGTCATGTTCTACGGGTAATCTTATGACGCGGTTGGTTTTGGGATAGAGGGCCATAGGGTTTTCTGAATCGTTCTTGAGATGATGCAAACTCATCGATTTTATATTTTTGATATCAGTTCATGTAGTGTAAAGGTTTGATATTGTACAGTGCTAATGGTATTATCCAATAATTACATCTTCCACCTAATGTTAATGGATTTGGCTAGGTGAGGTCATTCTGTGATGCTTGTGGGTTACTTACATAGTTAATTTTCCATAACAGTTGATAGGTGAAGACATTATCTCATATCAGTTTTTTTGTGGGATAATTATCTATTCTCGCAAATACAAAAAGGGATAAGGTTACTGATCAGTGAATTATTAAAGGAATTATGGGTTCTTAATCATATATGCACGGGTAACACTATTTTCATTTCACATTTTTGATCTAACCATTCTCCCCATGTGGACATGTCAAAGTATGGATGTAATTATTTCCTGACAGCCCCGACTATGGAGGATCATTCATAAGATACATGTCAAGTCATTCAATCTTATTGTTATTTAAGAGATTCATTTTAGGTTCATCATTTTTTTCTACAAGAATAGGATGAGGGACAACCCACTTTATGGAAAAATGATCCCATGGTAATTGGTATTTCTATCCTTTTTATCTTGTGAATGTTATTTTGTAGTTTAATGATTTATATCTAGGTCACTCATTTTTCTTTTTCAGATTGTTGTGGTTGGATTGACCTAGTGATTTGATTGTGGGTGGTTCAATTTTGTTTAAAATTATTCATGTTTGGTTTTCCATTCATGTTCTTCTTTCATAGAAACTCCCAATGGTCCCACATACATAACTAGATATAGACTTACATTCCAAATGCAAGTAGTCGATTTGGGTTTCTGAACTAATTTCTCTTGAGAACTAACATTGGTTGAGTGGATGGGATTTTGGTCTCATCATACCCTTTTCTATGGAATTGTTTCCTACTCCAAGACTTTCTTATCGATTTAATATATGCTCAAGAATATATTCCTAATCATGATACAAGAATTGTTACACAAACAACATGATCATATGTTATACTCTTTTATAAGAAAAAACATGTATTTTTTGTAAATCCATTGTTATGTATCTGAGGTTCTTCATACATTTCCCATTTATGGGAAACTAATTTTATTTTTAATCCATATAACTAATCACTTTGAAGTTTATTGTCATCCAAGGTGGGATTTAATATTTTAAATATGGGACTGAGCCATTATGAGGCATTCCAGGTATCCTATTTATTAAATAAAAAACCATGTATTTTTTTAACCCCAAACACTTTATTGTTAGGTAGAATGGATATACATTGTGTCACATAGGCACTAGATATTTGAGCTCGAAACTCTTGGAGGAATCATCTGTATCCAGGTTGTGGCTAGAATCAGAGTTATTATTGTACAATCATGCCCTTGGGACTTTCCCAATGGTAAAAATCCTTATATGGGGGTAGTCATATCATGAAATTGATCAGGGATTATACACTAAAGTTTCCCTAATATGGAGTTAGTCATGATGTGAGATATAAGATCACTGTAAGTCCTTATGACCATGTGATCTGTGCTCGATTTGAGAAATATGGAATAACAAGTAATTAGGCTAACTAAAAATGGATACAAGGAATATGTGTTGATAAAACCCATTGGATCATTAATATGGGTATTGGGTCTTAGGAAGGAATCCTTAATATTGTATTTATAGAAGGAACCAGATTCATTATAGTGCAGTTGATCATGGATTGCATAGTGAGGCTGTCCATTGGATTTTTAATATGGATCTCAGACCTTATGATGGCGTCCTATGTATCCTAGTTACGGAAAGAATCAATATCATCATAGTTAAATTAATTTCTCATTCCACTAATGCATTAGGTATAACGATCATCCCAAGAAAGATATTGGGTCCTAATGGTTGACGTGTTGGATAAATTTTAGGAATTACACTGAGGTGGATGCCAATTTGAACTCGAGCCTTTAGAAAGGAATCTTACATATCCTAATAATGACAGTAATAATATTTCCCATAGTTTAGTTTATTGGGACTTACACATTAATGTATCTATATCTTTTTAGAGGCTTGTAAGATGAATGATATGGTCATTACGAATCCCTAAGCCCATGTGATCCATGATCGGGGTGATAAACAAGGCATAACAAGTAATCAGTATCACTACTTATGAATGTGGGAATTATGTATTGGGAGAACCCGTTTGGATAATTAATATGGATCTCAGACCTCAGGAAGGCATCCAACACATCCTAGTTATAATAGTAATCAGATTCATCATTGTTCATTGGATTGGGTGTTACAAATTGTGGCTTCTCTTTTATTAGGTGGTCATATAATATTATGCTTCTCATCAAGGATTAGCCAATGTGGTTACCTTAATATTACCATTTCATAAGGATATCACATACCAATACATCTTCTGGGCATATTATGGTTGTCTACCAAACATATCTGGTTGTCTACCATCCATTTCTGGTTGTATTCGTGACATGTCCTAGTGGCAATCCCATGATCTAGGTTGATGATCCTAGAGGATTTTGTGGTAGCTATCTTATGACATCTAGAGACAATATAATGATTAGAGATGACACATATATAGGACATCGTGATACATGGATGACTTGTCTTAGAGGCCATCACAAGATCATGGATGAATTTTATTGAGGGCGTCACATGACCTGGACGACTTATTCAGGGGATGTCGTATGATCTAGGTTGACACATCTGAATGAAGTCGACAGATTTGGTATGAATTGTTTGGGGGAAATCTCATGATCTATTTTTTCACATCTTGGTGTTGTCACGAGACCTAACTAACATGATTAAAGGGTTCCATGATATTTAGATGGTGAGACTGATGGTCTTTTCGAGACCCTGCTAAAACACACTAGTTTTACCGCCTAAAATGGGATAAATGTCTAGATAACATTTTAATATTTGGATGGTGATCCCAAATGGAATCTCGAAACTCAAGTATCATGCCCAGAGGGCATAATGAGACTTGCTCGAACCATTTTGAGTACATCGCATGACCCAAATGGTATGCTTAGAGGGCTTAATATGACTTAATTGACATGTCCTAATTTTGTCGCATGACTAAGATAAGTCATTTGAAGTAATTGAGGGACATCGTATATGTCCTTCACATAAGTCTCCCTTATTTTTGTCTTTATTCATGTTTTCATTTCATATGTTCCTTATATCTGTTCAGGGTAAGCTTGTTTGGGTATTTTCTGATCCAAAAGATATGCAAGATATCCTTGACATAGCCCACTAGATTTTATTCGTGTGATCTATGATTTATCATGAGAAGTACCTATGCATGCAGCATGATATTCTAGGTTATTACTTTGATGTTTTTACTTGACATAATATATTGTGACCGAGTTAATGGACACCCTAATAAGTCCACTTCAACGCATGGGTGAAGTAGTTTGTCGATCTAATTTTTTTTTTATGCTATGGGGTGGGGTTTATTGGCCACTCCACCCAAATTAAATTAAACCATCGATGGTGGGTTTTTCAAAACTCCACACTGGAGTCGATGGAGGGATTTTATGTCCCACACATCATGAAATCCCACCACAGGTGTCACACACTTTTCAGCGAGCATGTGACTATCCCATCAAGGCCTCATTTATTGGACTTTTTCCAATCGAATGGGTCTCACCTATTCATATGTACATGCCAAGGGTATTTTAAATGTCATGTGGACATGTCTAGGGACAGTTACAAAATCAGGATGCATGTTGAATGTCCTTCGTGTGACCTAAGATGCTTTATCTAGAACCTTCTTCAAGGAAAAGGTTTCTTGCCTAGGGGATTTCATGAGATCATGTCAGATTTTCGAGGGGGATCTCATGTGATCAATTTTTATTACTAAGTTCATATAACACCATTCAAATAAGGGCATCAAGTATTCTCTTTATAAGAATCTCCCACCATTTCAATTTTTATTCGCTTTTTTATTTCACAAAGGCTGGAGATCTCGTGAGTTAGTATTAGTTTTGTTGAATTCAATCACTATCCCTGTCGGTGATGTGTTATGTGAAAAAAAAAGGTTATTCTATAGATGAGAGAGAACTAACATTGAAATACCTTATTTTTTTTTGTAACCGGAGGGGAAGTGAAAGACTATATAGACACATCCGAGGCCGGACATGTGATGCAGGTGACATGCATGTGGGATCTAGTAAGAGTGTGTGGAAATGCTTTTAGGGATTCTTCAGTGTCTTATGATCCTCATGGGAATGTCACATGAAGTGTTTATAACTAGAAGATTCTCCCATGTTTTGGATATATTTCTTCTTTTTTTACATGGATTTTTATGGATGTCAGGCGCACCACTAGCTGACAAGTCACATTATTCAGAAGAACTCATCTTGAAGTCATTGCATGACCATCGATGGTCTAGGACACATTCTCAAGAATAAAGAGGGCATTAAGAAGGAGATATATGGGATCTTCGAGCAGGTTATGTGTTGTGCATAGAGTTTCTTCATGACCTTATGAAGATCATGTGATCGTGTGCCCTATTAGAGGTTACACAATCTGTGTGTCTTGGACACATTTGCTTTTGTATCATTGTAGGGAAAATAATACTGATATTTAGATATTTCATCCTTCTTGGGGTTTCCAATTCTTATCTAGTGGGCATCAATACACATCTAATTTATTTATGTAATAACAGAACAGTTTTCCTTTGACCACTAAAAAACAACCTATTCTATTGTGTCATTACCATTTTTAATTCATTATGATAATTTTTACCATCTATTCTTGATAAACCATAGATTCTCATATTATGATCATTCTAGTGTGATCCATTGTTACATGGAATATCATAATTCTATATGAAGAAAGATATTTTCCTGGTCCACTGAAATTTTCTCATTTATCTTCTTTGTGTTCTCACTTCAATGAGTCACCATTTAACCACTTATTTTCTCAAAATAGTGAATACATAAAAAACCATATCCACTGGCTTATAATGTGACATAATTCCATGAAAATAATTATCCAAAACATCATTAGATTTAACATCAACAGGATAATGAACCTATTGGTTGTAGCATGAATTTTTCTATTCTTCCATACATTATAGCATAACCACAATCTATATGAAATTTTCTCCTCTATTATATCATCAATTCATGATAACTAAATTTTTCCGTAACGACCCAAAGTCTAATCAATAGAAATTCTATTCTTAAAATGACATTAGGAAACAAAATGCCACATCATACCTAAATGAACTACAAAATACTATGTGACCCATAATTTCTTATCGTTAAACATAGTGTTTCCACTTCTATGATTTTAATTTCAATTATCTAACAAAAACAATATCGATTAGGAAGATATTTTCATTATGATAGGACAAACATAGTTTTTGGGGAATAGTAACATATCCTTATGTATAGTACTATTAACCTTATAAATAGTAATATGACCGTTATGAGGAGTAAATTTTCCAAGTGAACAATAACCTCACTAATGAAAGTATAAATAAAATTTATCCATATTATAAGTGACAATATGATATAATTATATCATTGTAAATTTAAATAAATATTTGAAAAAATATTAATTAAATGTTGGTATTTTTATAAGTATTACATATTTAATTAAAATTTTATGATCAATTTAATAATGTAAATGTTATTTTTTTAAAACATATTCATAAATTAAGATTTTGTGGCCTTATTATTTTAATACAATTTTATGAAACCATAAGTCACTTTCAAAATAGTTATAAAATCAGTAATAATTTTAAAATCTATATTTTCCGTGTAAATGATGATTTTAGTTTAAAATTTAATTACACATATAGGGAATATAATTTTCATAAAATAATTTTCATTTTTGAATTCTATAAATTGAAAAATGGTTTGGGTGTATTTCTGTGATTTTTCTAAAATACTTGAATTTTTGTTAATAGTAACATACGATAATTTATGATAAATGCTAAAAACCTAAATTATTTAATCATGCTTGAGTCATGGATGATGTAAGTGACAATTGGCTCACATGAACTAATTAATATATTTAGTCACAATAATCCTCCTTATTTCTTGTCTTGAGAAATATAATAAACAAATGACTCAAATAATAAGAAAACACCCCTCCCATACACTATAAATACCACCCTCACACCCTTTTCTACTTACACCAATCAAGATTTGAGACTTTCCAAAATTCTACCCAATACTATTCCATATAACCTCCCCCATTTCCTGGAGCTCTTGGTCTCATAAAATGACCAAGCATAGGTTCCTTGAGGAGAATCTCAATAAGATAATTCTAGAGGTAAATCATCTATCTTTTCTTTTTATTTTCTTTCAATATCAATTTCGTTTATTCTTATCTCCCCACATAACATCATCCAAATATAATTATAACTCCATTATCTTATATATACTATAATTATATCATGTTAATTTAAGATCAAACAATAAAATCCCCCCTTTCTCTATTTTGTCTTAAAAATGAAATCGTCATTTGTGATGTGTGAATTTACCAACATCGTGGATGATGCACATTGATTTTACAAAAAAACCTTCAGGGTTTTCCATAAGACCATTAAATGGTTTAAAAAAATTGTGAATTTCATATTATAACCATGTTTATGTTTGGTAAATAACTTATAATCATAATACTAATTGCTAAAATAAAACGGGTTGATTGCGTTTGATAATTTGTCATAATTAACATAAGACGATCATCATTAACTTATATATAATTAATCATCCTCATAGTATATAACTAAATCCATTGTATGATAGTTTAGTATTTTTTAGTATAATTAATAACATATAATAACAATTATGGATGTTCATCCTCATTATAAACGAAGTTCCATTCATGAATAGAAGTGAACTAATCATGAAAACATTGAAAATGAATGTCATTGAATGATGACATTAAACACTATTGCTAATCCAAAGGAATATTAATGAACATAATAAAACCATAATGAATAATATTTTTGTATAAAGGGTTTTTTAATTTCTAATTAAGGAATATAATGTGATTATATATGATATTAATGTATAGGAAGCTTTCAGACAATAGTTAAGGGGATTTCTCGAACCCAACTCTCTTCCTCTGGGTTTTTCCTATTTTACCACATATATAGTATGTTTATTCCAAGAAAATAATTTCATCATCATTATATTAACTTCTATAGTATATACATGTTTTCTAATTGTGATTATGAAAAAACACAGTGTTTTCCAAAAGAACATTTCTTTCAAAAAAAGAACACACCTTTTACTTATCAAGACCCTTTTCCCAAGGTTGATGACTCTTATATCAAATATGTTATACCCTATTTAATTTGGGAACCAAAATATTATGAAGGTATTATTATTAAATTAAACTGATTCTTTTACATGGGTTATTATATATTTAATATTGATATATGTTCTATGTGGAATTCAAGATAATGTAAATGTTGTAATGTGATAGGTGGGCCCAGAATTATATAGCATATTGTAAATGTTATGATGCGACTGAAGCACCTGGAATTATATTGTTCTCAAATTCATTGGGTAATGTTAATAAAATCATGATTCATGTGAAATACGTATGAAAAAGATGTTATATAAGTTCACAATAATGTGTGGTAGTTGACTACTAAGACATGATGTTTTATTTTTATGAATTACAACACTCTAACTATTTTATTAATGCTTCATATAATGATAATGATCATATTCTTATGTTATGAAGATAATGGTTACGATCACCCCATGTTATAATGTTTCATTTTTTTCTATCCTCTTACAATGCTTTTAGCTCAGCCATTTTTTATATATATCCTAAGGTGACTACTTGTACTAAGGAGAATTTAACAGCCAATAAGAAACTATAAAATGAAAAATTAAATAAATTTTTATGTTTTATTTTGTAAATTATATGTTTAGTCCTAGGTTTCCCAGGAAACTAAATCATTGTATCCTTGTTTTGTAATTTGTTTTATGTTTTGTATAATTAAAATGATTTAATAGTAATGTAAACAAAAGTAGGGTCACTGTAGTGGGTATCATATGATGGTTTATTTAATATGGAAATTAATATAAGAGAAGTATAGTAAAAACCCTTAGTATGAGACTATATATAACTGATCACCCAAGAAGATTAATTCAGAAAATTTTAAATATAGGTATCCCATAATATGTACAGTAAGAGTTAATTATAGAAATGGATAGATTATTGATGACTTGTTGATATATGTTTTTTTATAACATTTTTTATTTTTGAAAATGGTTGGAACTAGGAAAAACTAGGCGTAAAAACAAGTGAGGTAAAATGTAGTGGTTGTCGAAATGACATCCCCGATGATTTGGGAGGAGTATTACAAAATTCTAGGGTGATTCTAAGACTGCTATCTCTAATTATTAACAATAATATAAATAATTTTGAATATCCACCATCACCTAATATGGAGAAACTGGCTATTGAGTGTTTTATGTGGAAATTACCACCAACGTTTAGTGGATATTTCGATCCACTAGTTATAGAATAATAGGTCAACTTAGTAGATATAATCTTTTCTATTCATCAATCTTATGAGATGGAGGAGCTTAATATTATTTTTTACCTTCAAAATGGAGAGACTAATCAGTGGTGGGATTGGATTAAGAACACGAAGTCGAAGTATGAAATTCGATATATGGACTGGGAATAATTTAAGATAATGATTCTTAACAAGTATTTCCCTATATCTCTTCTAACAAGGATGGATAGAGAATTCATAGAGATGAATCAAAAGGAAATAAAATATGTCACAGCCTACAAATAAAAATTTATAGGTCTTGAATGGTAGGATTTGGGTGCTTTTATCAAAAAGATAGAAAATTGATATATTCTTTAGTGGATTAAAACCACACCACTGAAAGCGTCTTTAAATTCAAGGCTTTGGGCGTTATGAGTATGTTGTTCAATGTTCTCTCAATGTGTTAATGGAGTTTGGAGAATGATCCCATGTCTATGGTGACAAGAAATGAAAGATGGTGCTTTAGTCAAGATAATATAATTATAATGTTGAAAGAAAACTCAACCACACACATGTCAAAAATGTTAGAATAAGTATCATGGTACCTGCCTCAAAGGGACAGGGAAATTCCCCATGTATGATAGATAAGGCCACCAAGCTCAGGAATGTATAAAATACCTATGAAAGAGGACAATGTTGTTGAGGAAAAATATCACCCCCATGTTCGAATACTACATCTATAGGAAGAAAGAGAACTATGAAATCCAATTAACATAACATCAAGTCCTCGAGGGTAATTAGAATAAATGTCCAGCAAAAACCAAAGTGTCAAGGGAAGGATTATTCCATTACTACTATGGAAGTGGAGTATGAAAATAAAGTCATACAAGGTACACTTCCAATTCATAGAAGAATTGAAATAGTCTTGTCTGATTCTGGTTCTACACATTCCTTTAAATATTTCATGTTTTCTAGAACTAATTAATAAAATCCTCAAAACCTTGAAATATATATTTTCAAAAAAACACCTAATACTAAAATCATTGCATCCCAAGTGTTGTAATATTTTCTAGTTGGTGTATGTGGGAAGATGTTTACCACGAATCTCATGATACTTTCCTTGGTGGAATTTGACACTATACTAGGGGTGGATTGGTTCTCCTTATATAGGGAACATATATAAGTTTTGAGAAAAAGAAATATCTTTTCATATTTTAAACCATTTCATGCTCCTCAACAAACACAAGGATGATCATTAATCTCTTTTGAAAAATAATTCTATGGTTTGGGTCTTGATTCTCTTTCATGAAGCATACCTCACTCAAATGGTTGGGAAAAGGATGGTATAAACCTAGGGGAAATTACCATTTTGAGGGAATATAGTAATATATTTTCTAACGAGTTAGCCGGACTACCCATGGATTGTGAGGTACAGTTATCAATAAAACTCATACCCAGACCTAATTCTATCTCAAATTGTAACTATAGGATGGATCCTATCGAACTGGTGGAGTTAAAGAATAAGCTACAAGATAATTTGGAAAAAGGGTCCATACACCCTAGTGCATAAATTTGGGGTGTTCCATTACTCTTTTTCAAGAAGAAGGATGGATCAGTGCGGTTATGTATCGATTATTGGGAACTCAAAAAGATCACCATAAAGAAAAGGTATGCACTTCTGAGGATTGGAAACTTTTTTGATCAATTGATAAGATCTTGGTACTTCTCAAAGGTGGATCTCCAATTCTTATATCATTAGATAAAGGTGAAAAAGGAAGATATTTAGAAGACTGCCTTCCATGAAATTAATGGGAACTATGTGTTTCTGTTGATGCCCATCAGAATTACTAATGCCTCTGCGATATTCATGGATTTTCTGAATAGTGTCTTCCTAAATTACATTGACAAATTTATGGATGTCTTTATTGATGATATTATCCTTTACTCAAAGGTAATAGAGGAACATGAAGAATATCTAAGGATTTCGTTGGAGAAATTGAGGATGTAGATGGTGTGTGTCCTGTTCAAGAAGTGTGACTTTTGGATGAAGTAAGTCACATTATTAGGACATGTGATCACAAGTGAGAGAATATCAGTGGAACCTTATAGAATAAAGCTGATTGAGGAATGTCCCAGACCCTCTAGTGTCACGAAAATCCGTTTTTTCATGGATTATTAGGGAACTGTCAACATTTTGTGATAAATTTCTCAAGATTTTCAAGACGGCTATTTATGTAAGAAAGGAAATAGGTAATGTATGTCCCTTTGAAATAATGTGAGGAAGTCATAAAGAAGATAAACATAAGGATTATAACTAAACCTATACAAACATTACCAAAACGTAGAGATTCTATTATGATATATAGTGATTCTTCCAGAAATTTCCTTGGTTCTGTAATTATGATAAATGATAATGTGATAGCCTACTCTTAACAACAGTTGAATATCCATGAGCCGAAATACCTGAAACCTGAGCTGGAGTTAGTAGCTATGATTTTTCCTTGAAAATCAAGCAGCACAACCTTTATGGTGAGATGTGTGATATATATACAGATCACAAGATCCTAAATTATATCTTTAAACTAAAATATCTCAACATGTGTCAATAGAGATGGTTATATCTAAAAAATACAACAATTTCTCTATTCCCTATCAATAAAGAAAGGTGATCAAGGTAGCAGATGATATTAGAAGAAAAGAACCTACTAATCTATCCATGTTTCCGATTGAGAAATAATCTATCTCCTTGTACATGAAAAAGATGGATTTTGAAATCATAATGGTCGAGAATACATCATTCCTTTCCCAAATTATTTCCTAACCATCTATCCAAGAGAATATTAGGGATTCCTAAATAAATAATCATGAGTTACAAAAGAGGGTGAATGAAAAAATGGAAGGGAAGATGGAATAGTAACATATCTACTATGATGGTGTAATTTGGTTTAGAACAAGAATTTTTTTTCTTTATCACCTGTGATAATGAATGAGCTATTTTAAAATGCATATAGCTCAACATTCTCTGTCTATCCTGGGAATATAAAAATGTACCATGATCTCAAAGAACACTTTTGTGGGGAAAACATTAATAGAGAGATTACATAGTATATCTCAAGGAACATAATTTGTCATAATGTTAAAGTAAAGTGAAAAATGATCATAAGGGTTTATATAACCATTTTTTATACCTATATTGAAATTTTAGAATGTCACAATAGACTTTTTAATGGGACTCTTGAAGACATCCAATGGAAATAATGCGATATGGGTTGTGGCGAACCAACTCGCCAAGACTGCCCACTTTATCTCTATTTGGGAAGATATAACACTTGAGGATATTACTAATATATATGTGACAGAAGTGGTGTGATTTCATGGATTTCCTCTCTCAATTTTCTCTGATCACAATCCCAGGTTCACATCTAAATTATAGTGGAGTCTTCAACATTGTTTGAGTACTGAAGAGAATTTCAGTATGACCTATCACCCCCAAACTGATTGAAAATCTTAAAAGGAAATTGAAACACATGAATATATGTCAAGATCCTACTCATTATAATTCAAATGAGAATGGGATCAACATCCCTCATTGGTTGAGATCTCATACAACAATGGCTTCCACTTGAGTATTTAGATGGCTCCATATGATGCTCTATATGGAAAGCAATGTAGAACTCCATCCTGTTGGGATGAAGTTCATGAATGAAATATACGTGAAATTGATCTTGTTTAAGAGATGACATAAAGGGTATAATCCATCCAAAAACATAGCAAAGATTCTCAGATTTAGCAAAAGAGCTATATTAACAACCTTAAAAGAGACTTGGAGTTCTACATTGGAGGAAAATTCACCCTTCAAATATCTCCATGGAAGAGAGTAATTCCATTTTGAAAGAAAGGTATGATAATCCCAAGATACATTATCCCCATTGAGATCCTTGATCATATAAGAGATGTGGCCTATCGACATGAACATGTGATGAATATTTCTCAAGCTCCTGATGTGTTCCACATATCATTGCGGAGGGAGTACATACCAGATCCAACACATGTTTTAATCTCAAAGGTGATAAAGCCGGAATATGGTCATTCTTATGAAGAGAATCTAGCCAAGATTCTGGACCATAGAGATAAGGCTCTACGTAACATGACAACAGACCTTGTAAAATTGTTGTGGAGGAACCATAAGTACGAATAAGAAACATGGGAACTACATGAGGTGATTAAAGAGAAGTACCCTCACCTATTTTTGTAATAATAATCAATGGAGAAATTTCAAAATGGGGGAATAATGAAAAGACCCAAAGATTCATCAATGGAAATTCACTTCTTATAATCAAAATAAGAAAAAAAATCAATCATGTTTAAATGAACTACTAAATAATATGTGAACTTTATATCCTAGATATTAAAAATAATTTTTCCAATTCTATTATTTTAATTTCGAAAATATGACATACACAGTTTAAATCATTAATACATTTGGAGTCTGAATGGAAAAAAAGTATTTTTTATTGAATAGTAACTTACCCTTATGTATAGTACAGCTACACTTAGGAATAATAATATGACCCATGTTTATAGTTAATTAGTCAATTAACTAGTAACCTTACCAATGAATTTATAAATAAAATTTATCCATCTTATACGTGACAATATGATATAAGTATATCATAGTATAAGTAAATAAATATTTTAAAAATTATTAATTAAGTGGTGGTATTGGTATAAGTCATAAATACTTAATTACAATTTTAAGATCAATTTAAACAAATTAATTTAAAATTTGTTTCATAAAATTTACTCATAAATTAATATATATTTTTTCTTATAATTTTAAGAGAAATTTTTGAGACCTTATTTAAATTATCAATGTGATATAAAATCAGTTATAATTTTTAAATCTTATATTTTCTAAGTAAATGATGATTTTAATTAAAAATATATTACTCATATTTAGAACGTTTTTTTCATAAAAAAGAGTTTATTTTTGAATTATACCCCTTAAAAAATTTAGGTTTAATTTTTATGATTATTATGAAATACCTGAATTTTTGGTAAATAGTAAAATATGATAATTTAGGATAAATACTAAAAACATGAATTTATGAGTCATGGTAGTATGATCCTGGATTTTAATAAGGTATTTGTTTGTTTAATATTTGGTTTGGACTCTCCTATTTGGCTACATAATTGTTTCACCATGTTCGTGTGGAGGATTGGGGTGTTCACGGGTTCGAACCATGAAAGGAAGACGAAAAGGGAGTTCCTGGGCATATTTCATGGTTTGTGCACGGTTAGTGAAAACCATGCAAAGTATCCTAGGTAATTGTGTAGCCATGGAAAAATTCTTATGAATGGTTGACTTGTGATTAACCAAAACATGTGGATTCACCAAGAAACTGTGTGAACAGGTGTTTTTTGGATTGTGGCTTAGGAATGGTTTGGGCATGGTATGGAAATCCATGGAGGTAAATCGTGTAACCAAGAAACATAGAGAAAATTAAAAAAATGAAATCCCTGAATTTTAAACCCCTACTTGGGATTATCCTCTATTCCTCCCCATGCTGTCGTATTGATGATCTAGGATGAACCAAGCTTCCCAAGGGTGGTTCTACTTCATTTCTCGGCTGTTCGGAGCACTTTTTATTGTGGATCGATGCCCCGGGTAATTCTACCACTCCTCTTGCAACTCAATTGTGGATTGGGGTTTTTAGTTTCTTCCATCTCCATCTAAATACCTCAGACCCTCCTTTTCTCATGAATCTGAGTTTGGGGATTCCAGTGGAATTTGAATCCAGATCCAATGCCATGATTAAGAGTTCTCTCATCATTATATGAGAGGTAGGTGGTCTAATAGTATTATCCCATAGTTTTATTTTAGATTTTTTCATTGATGTTTGTGTTCTTAGTTTTTCCTAATTTTGTTCCTGGTTCCATTGCAGTGTTTAATAAAAAGGGTATCTATGTGAAAAATTGAACCCCTCGTGATCTCCATGGGATGCATAGAAGATGACTTAACCATTTTAGGTCCACCCATGTGGTGCGCTGATATTTCTATACCTACAAAATGGTAGAGTTAAATGAAGGGTTGGGGAGTGATAATGTGAATCCCAATTTGAACATGTCCAAATAGTTGGTTCATTTGTAAATAGAATATGGATGTTTATTCCTAGGTTTTTGGGTGATTGCATAAAGGGTTGTTTGGAATTAATTTAAAGAGGGTTAATTGGGTTAAATGAGATTATGCCCAATTTCATATGAATTATGATGAAATTCCCAAGAGGACAAGTACATATGAAATATTGATCATGTGAAATTGGAAATGGATTGTGAGTTAAGAACATGTAAACGGTTTCATAAGGGAATTGGGGAATATGGAATGAGTTAATACATGGTATATCATGGGGCATACCTAATGTGTTGAATGTGATAATGTTATTGTGCTATGTATTATACTAATATACCCTAAAATGCATAAGGGGTAAATTTATTTAAGATGGTGAATGGGCTATTTGTGTTACAATATGTTAATTGATTAATATTGGCAAATTATGAGGATTTTTTAACACACTTAATGTGTTAAGGAACAATATGGGAATCTGGATAAATGGATATGAATAGTGATCGGTAAATGTGGTATTGGGTTATGGAATGGTATTAATTCCCATGTTGTTGTCATGTATTATGTTTTCCCAATGGGCTTGGTTATGCTTGGTTGTGTTAGGGTATGGGTTTTGTGATTTGGTAGATAAGCATGTGAAAATGCCTTACTATAGTGGGGTATTAGCACAATGTTCTATGACCACAAGTAGAGTTAGACTGAAACTCTAAACTACACTAAAAAAATGCACGGGTTTGGGAAGGGGACAGAGGCACTATTCCCTTAATGGTTGTATTCTACCTCGACTGGGGCTTTGAGGTGTGGATAATGTGTTGATGTGATATGTGTATCCCTAGTGAGATAGGGACTTGATATATTTCCCCTATGCATTGTGATTGATTCACTTAGACCCTTGTGTAGATGATATGTATTCCTAACCCATTGAGCATGTACTAAAATTTTTAAACGTTATGAAGATGGTGTAAGCATGGAAATTGGGAAAAAGACTAAGCATGAACTAAAAGGAACATTTTAACTATTGGGACTCGAATGTACCTTTCTACATACCATTTATTTTTTACTTTCATTCATTGTCTATTAGAGTGGATATTTTTTAGACACCCTTGGTGATCGCCTACTGAGTTTTGTAGTCACACCCTGCATGGGCCGCCATTGGGTACCAAAGCAGATTTCATGGATACAGTTTAAGAAAAGGGAAAATGCCCTACTCTAGGATGTTGAGTTGGGATTGAGGCGTATGTGGAGAAGGATCTGATCATATTGTCTAGACCCCTTATGGTATTTGACTGGTTGTCTTATTTTTTGGTTTTATTCACTTTACTCAACTAGCATGTCACGACATCTTAATCTTGTATTATGGTTTGTACCCAGTTGGTAGATGTTTGGTTTATATATTTATGATTTTTTTCATATTTATTTAAATTTTGTATTGTGTTATGTTGTGTCATACTTAGGTAAAGAGGTTATAGACTCTCCACATGACTCATTAGACCCTTTCCACTAGTTGTAAACCTCTAGAGTATGTGGAGGTTCTCTTAAGGTCATGTGATGACTCATCTCGGGGAACTAGTTTAGTGGATCTTGAGTGATGGATGCTGCAAAGTGGTATCAGATGATTTCATTTCTATTTTTCTTATTTGGGGATGGTAGATAGGTGAATAGGATGATTCGGGTCTTGGAATTAAACTCTTTCTTGGGAGTAGCTAACCCATGTATGAGGGAAAAACCAAGTCATCCTGGGAAGAAATTGTTTTTCTTGAGGTTTTTTGTTACTATTGAATGATATTTCTCCTTTGGGTGAGGCACATGAGTGTGATTAGACTGATTTATGATATTTTTATCATTGTCAGAATGACATGAGGTTTTTTATTCATGCATCATTTTAGAAACCTAAGGATATAGGTTGCATGCATCATTATATGCACTCAAATATGATGAGTGTGCTGGGAGGAAAGAGTATAATGAATTTTACTTGATAAATCTAAAAAATATGATGCCTAATAATTTTAAAGTTTGTGGATGAATGAAAAGAATGGAAATGAATAGTTAAGGAATATCGTGTATAAAGAAATGTTATGACTAGGTGAATTTTTCACCCGTGATAAATTGTAAATGTTGATTCGATGTCTAAAAGAGAAATTTTTCACAATGTAGTTGGGATTTGGCTTAGTGGTAAGAACCCTTTAATCCTACATCAAAAAATGGGGTTGAAAACCCATTGGGCACAGGTCCTATAGTAGTACTGTAGGTTACTATAGCAGCGGCGACACTGTAGCAATGACGGGTACTATAGCAGTGGTACATCACTATAGCGGCGGTAGGGCACTATAGCAACTACGGGTACTATGGGGTACTATAGCATATGGGTACTGTATAATTACTATTTACAGAATGGTCCTTGGGCCAAAAATTTGGGCATATGGGCCATGTAATGGGCTAAATTATCACTGGGCCTTCGGCGTATGTAATGGGTCTCCCTCTACCCAGTTAAAGAGGTCTTTTCTTTTTTTTAATAATAAATGAGTCCTCGGCCCCAAACTTTTAAAAAATAGAAATATTTCATAATGATGGTAAAATTGTAAATGAATTTTTCCTAATCAAGGGTGTAAATGAGTTAAACTGATGATTGTAACATGTTCTGAAATGGGAAATGTGCCTAAGAGGAATGGATAATGTCGTAAAAGAATAATTGGTTTGAAGAGGTGTTGAATAAAGACTTGTAATTAAATAAATTCGTTACCCCATGTTGACCATGACCCGCAATATGTATGGTAGAGGGTAGTGTTTATAGAGTGATGATCATTGGGATAGAGTTTGAAGAAAACTTTGTTTAAGGATTAGAGCATGAGATTTTTTCATCTTTGTTTCAAACCTATTGGTCATTCTTTGAAGCTTTGAGTGAGTGATAATTTTAAAACGAGACTAATTTAATTCACAGCTGTGTTTCCTTTGTGTTTTCAGTTTGACCATTGTATTTGTGGGTTGAGTAGTGAGAGTTCCCATGTTTGAAACTTTGTATTTGGTTTCTAATAACTCTCCAGTTATGATATAGACTAGGTGGTGTATTTAGGTAACCCTTGGTGGGGTTGTGGTCGTTGGGTTGTGATGCATCGTTCAGTCATGTGAATGTGAAAAATCTCATGGTTCACAGCCATATAGAGTGAATGAGAGTCTTAAGGATGGTTCCTAGGTCTTGGTGACTTGGTGATTAAAGACCTTGTGAGCTATGTTTTGAATCCTGAAGATCATGTTTGGGTCGTAGTGCTGATGAATGTGTACACCTTTGGTGTGGAACCTAGAGAATACGCTTTTTTGGTCCACTAGGAATATTTCTCATTGGAACAGGAGTGAGAGTTATATTCAAAAGCATTTTTTTATCGTGTCATGATAAGTATGGTTTGGAGAGTGGACCAATTACTTTTTTCTTGGTTGTGACTCTAGTCTTGGGAGTTGGTATCATTTAACATTCAAGGTGACCTATGAAAGATGTTAGACAGTGTTTCTAGTGATTTTGTGTGTGTGTCACACATGTAGTTGTTTGGGACATTGATAGTGGGACCCACAATTTTCCATGGTGAAGGTTTGGCATTGAGATATAAGTGGGAATGTTGATGGTTTGTTGTGGCACTCAGGTTAGGGTTTCACGAAGATAGTTTAATAAAATCAAGGGTGACCGCATGGGATGTTATCCCAGTTGTATGTGTACCTTGGAATATGAAGCATTGGAGATGCTTCAGAGGTGGTATCAATGCATATTAAGTACCACCAAGTTTTAGTTAATGTTATAGTAGTTCTTCGTTCTTTCATAAGGGTGACCTAGTGTTATGATATGATGTAAGGTTTGTTTCAAAGTGTTTTATAATATGGATTCTTGACTCACGTGTTAGGATGATGATTAACAGAGGAATCGAAGTAATTTTAGAGCAGAAGAGACAAGGTTGGTCAGGTGGATGAACTTGTTGTATGAATGGTTTTGTTGTTGATAGAGAAATAGAGGTTTCCTCGGGTATGATGAGTCTGACAAAAAAATATACATGATTAGGTTGGTAAGTGGGAGATAGTATACACATAGATAAATATTTATTTGTGAGATATTTTTGGCATGATTGGTTTGGTAGACTGTTGTGCTTCGTTGTTTTGATTTTAGGGATGAATTCGAAGAACTCAAGAAATGTGGTGAAATTAGTGCCACCTGAAATGTAGGATCACGACTGCTTTGTGATTTGGTCATGGAGCAGTAGTGATACATGATTTCTAATCATGCCTATATTGTGGTGGTTGAGTTTTGATGAGATGAATTTTTAAGGGAGCCTTAGATCCCTGACAGTTCATGGTGTCCCATAGTTCGACATTAGAAATGGATAATTTTGTAGTGGTGTTATTAGACAACTTCATATCATACCTCGGCTAGTGATGATCTCTCCAAATATCTTGAAATAATCCCAGGTAAATTAAAAATACCTAGTTTTATACCAAGATACATGAAGGTGTTGGTTTGGATGAGCGACATTGTGGAGTTTACGTGCATTTAAATGTTGTGTTTAGATCATGATGAATGGTATGTACACCTTCGATGGCTTTGGGTGAGGTCCTCTGGATTATCCGAGTGTTAACAAACACCATGGCTGTCATTTACAAAACCAAATAATGGTCATTGGGTGATGTTCATTTTCTTGTTTTAGAAAAATCTAGATATCCATGTTTATGTTATGGGATTCGGGTTGTGATCATGTGTATGACATGATGGTTGGAGTCCCCAATGGTGAGAAATGGTAATGGAACTCCAAAGGTGGGGAGTGATAATCCATACTTGGATGTGGAGAGGAGAACATCGAGTTAGTAATTGTGGAATAGTGATGACAAAGAGGAACATATGATGTTCGTGTTAGGTTCCTAAGAGAGGCCATGTGGTCCTTGGATGTGGGGTGTAATGAGACAATTATTTATTTGAGCTCAGGGTGGTTCCATGTGAAGCTTGTGAGGTCTTTTGTTGAAGTCATAGAAGGGTGTGGGTGGATATGACAACAGTTTGTCACAAGAGAGGTTGGTTTCTATAACTCCAATGAAGATTGGGGTCCGACCTGGTAAATTTCTCCACAAGTGGTTTTAGAACATCTTTAAGTTGAGGGAACCTTGGCTATGTGTTGTGGTGTCCTACCAAGGGTGACACCTAATTATGGTCTAGAGGGTGGTAATGCAGGGATGATGGAATTATACTAGAATTTAAGGAATGACCGCAATGAGTTTGTGGTATGATAATGATAGTCTTAAAGTCTGTAAGCACCATAGAAAGGTGAGAAAGGGGTAGCATACCCTCAGTGGAAGGTGTGTGTTCTAGTATAAGACATTCGACGGTGGTCTGACCTGAGATAGTAAACTTGAATGGGTGTGGTAAGAGTGACCCACCTCCGGGTTCATGTTGTGGCGTCAAGTGTCTTTTTGAATGAAGTTATACTTGAGGGATGTCTAGTTGATCTTAGTCCCTGAATGGTTAGTGTATGGATTAATTCTTGAATGGTTTTGATGTTGTGGCTAGATGCTAATGCAGGGTCATTCCCCTATGAATTTTTGGGCATGATGAGTTGGAAAAAGTTAGATAATGAGAATGTTGAGTTCAGTTCTGGTGGTCCTTCATCCATGGGAGGGGTGCTAGGTAACCAAAATGGTGGAGATAACCATACCAAATAAATGGTTGTTTTTTGACATGATTAGAGTTTTAGGTTGTAAGGACTCGAGTGGTCCCGGATCGGGTGAGTTGGACCTTTTAGAGAGCTTTGGAACAGGTTTAATTGGTCGAGTATCTAAGAGATTTTGGTTGAGTTTGGATATATAGTTTTGGAATTAAATATTCAGGAAATGTGGTTGGAAGGATAATGTGTTTTTCTAAAGGTTTTGTCAGGTTTGGTCATCTTTAGTGTTTTTAAAAGAGAGGAAAATGATGCCAGGGGATTTGGGTCTTGATTTTGGTTGAGAATCAAACCGAGGAACTGCTGATTGGTTCCTCTATGATGATGTGATATTGTTTGTGACATTTCTATGTGTAGTGAGTCAGTAACTGTTGTCTATGTATTCTTCATGAAGTTTTATTGGTTGGGTATTGTGGAAGTTGATTCATCCTTGACGAGTTTGTGGTTCATGTTATGGTTGTAGTAAGGATGACTTTTGGAGAAATTTTATTACCTTTATCTTTGTTTGGTGGGCTTTGTGATGTGAACCCCAAAGCATGGAAGATTGAAACAGATAGGCAGGCATAGTAGAATTATCTCTAGTTATAAAAGCTTAGTGATTCTTGGAAAATCGGCTCAAGGACGAGCCGTTATAAGTTTGGGAGGTTGTAAGATCTCGGATTTTATTAAGAAATGTTTTTTTTGACCTATTTTTGGATAGATATGTGTTTACCCATGTTCTTGGGAAGGATTAGTGGTGTTCTGAGGGTTCAAGAAAAGAAAAGAGGATGCAAATAGAGTTCCTTGGCATGTTTCACGGTTTGTGCACGGTTAGTGAAAACTGTACGAAGTCTCCTCAGTAACCATGCATCCATGGATAGAGTCTTACACACGATTAAGAAAACCATCCATTATTCCCAAAATACAATGTGAAAGGGTGTTTTATATATAGTGGCCCATGCACAGTTTGCACACGATTTTGAAACTCATGTGGGTAAACTTTGCGGCCCAGAAACATTGAAAAAACTACAAAACATTCCATCCTGGTATTTTAAACCCATACTCGGGATTCTCATCTATTCCACCCCCTACAACCCTAGTGACAATCTTGGACAAACCAAGATTTACAAGGGTGGTTCTACTTCGATTCATGGTCATTTGGAGCACCGTTCATTTTAGATTGAAGCCTCCAGTATGTCTAAAACTCTTTTTTATTCTCTTTTTATGATTAGGGTTTCTATTTTCTTCCACCTCCTTATGAAGATCTAAACCCCACTATTTTATGTGACACCTAGGTTGGGGATCCAAGGGGCATTTGAATCCAGATCCAAGGCCATGATTAAGAGTGCTCTCAACATGGAATTCGAGGTAGGTGGTCTACAACTATTATCCCATTGTTTTATTTTAGTGTTGTGCATGGAATTTTGTGTGCTTATTTTTTCCTAAATATGTTCTTAATTCTATTGGACTGTTTGATAAAAATGGTTATCTAGGTGACCAATTGGAACCCTCACAATCCTCGTGGTATGTGTAGAGGTTGAAATGACCATTTTAGGTCCACCCATGGGGTGCTCCGAAATTTGTGGTCTTATAAATGGTAGGGTTAAATGAAGGGTTTGAGAGTGGTAATGTGAATCCCATGTAAAAAATGTCTAAATAGTTGATTTAGTTGTGAATATAATATGGATTTTTTTGCATAGGTTTTCAAGTTATTTCATAAATGGTTGTTTGACATGAATTTAAGGTGGGTTAATGAGGTCAAATGGGTCTGTGTCCAATGGTATATGAGTTGTGTTGAAATTCCAAAGAGGACTAGTACAGATGAAATGTTGATAATGTGTAATTGGAAATGTCATGTGAATTGAGAACATGTAAAAGTTTGCATAAGGGATTTATTAAATATGGAATTAGTTAATACATGTAAAATCATGGGTCATGCCTAATAGGTTGAATGTAATAAAGTTAGTGTGCTATGTATTATATGAGTCAAACCTGAAATGAATAAGGGGTAAATGCTTGTGGGATGGTGAATGTGATAAGTGGGTTAGTATGTTGTAACTAAAGAATATTTTCTAATTATGGGGGTTGTAGAACACAATTAATGGGTTAAATCAAGAGAATGGGAATCTGGATAAATAGATATGAATTGTAATCGGTGAATGGGTTAATGGGTTATGGAACGGTATTAGTTCCCATGTTGTAGTCATTAATTTTGTTTTTCCAATGTCATTGGTTATTCATGGTAGTGTTAAGGTAAGGTTTTGGGGATTTGATATATAATATTGTGCGCATGGCTTGTTAGAGTTGGGACTTGACATGAGGTTCTACGCCCACAGTTATAGTTAGAAAGAGACACCAAAATCCACCCCAAAAATTCATGGGTTAGGGAAGTGGATGAAGGCTCTATCCCCCTAACTATTTCATTTCAAGCAGACTGAGGCTTCAAGGAGAGGATAATGTGTGGTTAAGATATGTGTATCCCTAGTGAGATAGGCACTTGATTTATTTCCCCTATTCTTTTTGATTGATTTCCTTTGACCCTTGTGTATATGATATGTATACATATCCCATTGAGAATGTACCAAGAGTGGAATAAGTATCCATGATGGTGTAAGCATGGAAATTGGGAAAAAGGATATGCATGAACTAAAAGGAACATTTTTAACTAATGAAACTCTAATTGTCCATTTTTACTTACCATTTATTTATTAGTTGCATAAACTATCTAATATACTAGATATTGTTTAGACACAATTGGTGGTGGACTAATGATTTTTTTACTCAGATCAAACTTAGCCCACCATTGGGTGCCCGAGTAGATTTCTTGTTAGCAAGTCAGGAAAAGGGAAAAGGCCATACTCTAGGATGTAGAGTTGTGATCGGGATGAACATAGAGATGGATTCAGACTTAGAAACAAGTACCATTTGGTTATTTTTTCGGTTGTGTTATTTTTGGATTTTATTCACTTTTCTCTACTAGCATGTCATGGCATCGTTAATGTTGAATTATGGTTTGTACCCAGTTAGGAGATATTTGACTTGTATGTGTATTAGTTATTTCATATTATTCTGTTATTTATATTTTTTCTATGCTGTATTACTCTATTTAAGATGGTATAGTCTACCCAAATAACCCATTATACCCTCTTCACTAGTCAAAAACCTATGTCATATGAGGAGGTGCGGTTGAAGTTATATGATGACTCAACTCAGGGCATCAGTTTAGTGGCTCCCGGGTTGGGGAAATTACAATGGTTCAGTCAGGGATTATATTAGTTACCATTGGTTTGAACTAAAAAGAAAAAATTGCAGTTTATTGTAGCAATCATCGTCACTATTTCTTGTCTTGAGAAAAATAAAAAACTAATGACTAAAATAATAAAAAATCACAACTCTCCTCCACTATAAATACCACCCCTCACACACCCTTCAACTCACACATCTAAATATTTGATACATGCCGAAATTATACCAAATAATAATCCCTATCCATTACCCCATGTCCAAGAGCTCTTTTTCACATCAAAAGACCAAGCCTTGGTGCCTTGATTGGGATCTGAAGAGGATAATTCAAGACATAAATCCTCTCTCTTTTCTTTTAATTTACTTTCAATTCCAGTTTATTTTCTATTCCTTTACTCACCTCACTTTATTAAAAATAAATTTTAACTACATTACATTGTACATAATGGAATTATATCATGCTAATTTGTGTTTAAACAATAAAATCCTCCCTCTCACTCTTTTATCTGAACAATGGAATCATCGCCAGTGATGTGTCAATTTACCAACATCGGTGGTGATGAACAATTATATTTCTTAAACACTTTAAATGATGTTTATAAGATCATTAAATGTTCAAAAATAGATTTTAACATTTATTTTTTAACCCTCTTATGTTATATAAATAACTTGTACTCCTAATTCTAAATGATTAAACAAAAAGAGTTCATTGAGATTAAAAAACTGCCAAAATTTACCTAATATGGCCATCATTAACTTCTATATAATGAATCATCTTCATGGTATAAAAATAATCGTTTTTTATATAATTTATGCACTTAATTAATTATTAATAATATATAATAACAATTCTGGGTGTTCATCCTCATTATAAATGATCTTCCATTCATGAATACAATTGAACTGATCAAGAAAAACTTGAAAATGAATGTCCCAAAACAATGAAATTAAACTCTATAACTCATCATAAGGACTATAAAAGAACATAAAAAATCCATAATGAATTATATTCATTTATAAATTGTTATTTAATTTCTAATTAATTAATATAATGTGATTATAGAGGATATTAATGTGAAATAAGATTTTGAACAAAAGGTAAGGGGATTTCGTGAACCCAAATCTCTTTTATTGGGGTTTTCCTCTTTCCCCACATATTTAGTATGGTTATTCCTAAAAAATAATTTCCTTATTGTTATCTTAAATTTTATTGTATATATATGTTTTCTACTTATGTTTATGAAAAACACAATAGTTTCGAAAATAATTATCCTTTCAAAAAAAATGAACACACCTTTTACTTCTGAAGATATTTTCCATCACTCAATGTTGATGATTATTATATAGAGTATGTTATTCCCCCTTTAATTTGGAAACCCAATGTTGTTGAAAGTATTATTATGAAATGAAACCCATTATTTTCCATGGGTTATTATATGTTCAATATTGATATATGTTCAATGTGGAATGCATGATAATGTAAAATTTGTGATGTGACAGGCGCACTAGAAATTATATAGCACAATGTAAAAATTGTGATACGGTGGGTGAACCCAGAATTATGTAGTATTATAATGCATTGGGTAATGTGGGGAAACTTAGGATTAATTTGATAATGTTTTGAACGTGATGCTAGATTTTTTTCACAACTATGTGCGGTAGTGGACGCTAAAGACTTGATGTTTCATTTTTATGCATGGCAACATTCCTTGACTTTTCTTAACACTTCCTGTAATTATTATTATCATATTCATATGATATGATGATATTGATTATTCTCAACCCATGTTATATTGTTTCATGTTCTAATCTATCAATTTATTGGGATTTTATCTCACACCTTTTGGAAGTATATCTTCAGGTTCCTACTTGTACTAATGAGAATTCAAGGGACAATAAAAATCTAGAGAAGAAGGAATTAAATAAATTTTAATATTTCATTTTGTATAAGTTATATATATAGTCTTGATTTCCCAAGACACTAATAAAATATATCCATATTTTATAAATATTATAGGTTTTTTATCATTAAAATGATCTTATAGTAGTGTAAGAAAAAGAAGGGTCTCTATATTTTCATTTATAATCTCTTGTATGAACTTCTAAATTTCTAAACCATCATTCGATTACATGAATCAAAATGATTCAATATGGATTTAATGTGATTATTTGTTGAATAATTATATTTAATATGTTTCAAATAAATGATATTAATTGATCACATGAACTTAAAATTCTCATTAATTTAATAAAACACGCCTTCAAAAAAACATCAGGGCTTCTAGATCCATTCTAGACTAAATAATCTTCAATAATTTTTTTAAACATATAGGCTAGTTCCCTAACCAAGGACATGGTTATGCCTTAATTATATGGTGGTAACCAATATTTATTTGAGCCTCATCATAGAATACCATCATCCTCTAAAAAATATATAGGTATAAAACATTTTTGATCTCCATCATAATGATACTTTGGGATTAAAAAGAACTATAAATCATAAATTTAATGCTGTAGAAATACATCATCCATATGTTCTCTCTCCCACTCATTATCATATTCTCTATTATAAAACCAGTCAAATTCGGAAGAAAATTCATAAGTTAATGTCATATAGTGATTTAAAATATAAATAGTTTCATTATCAATGACCCTAAAATATAATTGTGGAGGTTATATGGTGTGCCATGTATTATTTCATCTTTAAGTGACACAAATAAACATAATTGATGAATATCACATGAAGAAGTCATGAATCTATTCTTGTTAACAAACAACGAATGGTCAAAGGGATGTACAGAATATATAATTTGGATAAAAGAAAAGTAATGTAGATACAATGAAATGACATAGGAAAAAACAGACCTAAAAAACAAATAATTGACCATAGATTCATCAGATGTGATCAATAAATGGTTGAGAATAATCCAAATATAAGTAAAAGGATCACATAGAAATCCATCCAAGAGAAATCATCCTAGCATTGGGTCCAAGAAAAATGGGACTAGAAGAGAGTTATCAGTCCCAAAAAATAATCATAGATATACAGGGATAGGTGGAAATGTTGCATCCAATAGAACAGTCATCCCCACTATGTGATGCACTGTATAAAAAAATAGTAAAAATTATATTTTCAAATTATGTATGCAAATTTAATATAGAAATATCAATGGAAACATAAAATTAATTAAAACATAAACCACATTATTTGTAAAAATGATTATAAAATTTAAAACAAAATATAATAAAACATGACATCTTTATAAGGGGATGTAGAGCTAGGTTACTATCTAGTGGTATTCAAATCCAACAGAAACAAACTCAGATAATGATTATAATGGAGATATCATATTACAGTTTCATTAGATAATTGAGGGAAAATGATGTGATAAATATTTTTTTTTGATAAAATGGATTTCATTTAGTACCAATATAAACCATTACCACAAAATAATTTCATATAGAGAGAAAAAATTCATTATTCAGAATTTTTTGATTTCTTTATTGTATTCTAGGTTATGTAATTTGGAGGTCATAAATTTTTTAACATCAATCCTATGTTATCATTTCATGGATCATTTATTTAATAACAAGCGTAAAAAATTAAATATTTTATTGAATAATCAATCAAAAAATATTAAAAAAAATTAAACATTTATGCTGGTTATTTAGTAAAAGAATCACACATGAACATTTTATTATATTAGTTTATAAAAATGTCATGGAAAATATTTTCATTGTATTCTTAATCTTTGTTATTAAAATAAAAAATTATATAGATGATAAAAAATATTTTATTTGCAGTTCTAATTTTTACATCACATCATTTCTATCATAATATTTACTCTTAGGGTTTGACTTGTGGTTTTCCCATATTTTCTTACATTTCCAGTTTTAGAAGATCTAATACTCCAACCTTCCTCCTCTAACCTGACTATCCCTCACATTACAGTTTTTTCCCACATTCATAAATGTATCTATAATGAACCTAAATCCAATAAATTAAATCTTGTGTCTAGTTTATTACATTGGAATATGATATAATGAATAGCATGCAAAAGCACTGAATAGTTTACAAAACTTTACAAACTAGATCCACGATTTAAACACACATTAAAATTGAAATCATAAAATACAAAAAGTGTTTTCTTTGATAATTTAATTATTCTTTATAATGTATCCATACAAATCAATAACAAAACCCTTCTAGAAATCATAGGGAAAATAGATCAACAGAAAGTGGTGAACTCAGATTCTTGGTGAGGGAATGTGTACAAAGGAAGATATCATGATAAAATAAGCATAATCAATATAGGAAGGAAAATAACTGCAACATATTCAATGTAAACATAGCATAATATTACATAAAAAATGATGATAAAATAAATCTATATAAATAATCAAATAAGTTTGAAACATATAAATATATTTTATAACTAATAAAATAACCACATAGAAAAAATTGATCACATAACGACGTAATGCATAATTCAAGACATATAAATCATACTGTTAATACCTTTTTTCAAGATACTTTAAATATTTTGTGAATAAACCCATCTAATTTCGCTAATTTCTTTTTCTTGTAAGACCTATCAATGCATCAAGGGGATATCTATAACTGGTCCCTACCAAACATATACTATGTCCAATGCATTCCTCATATTAAGGGGGTGAAATATAATCAACTTAAATATTATTATTTAAATACTAACATAAAAATTTTTAATACTTAACCCCAATCAAATAATCATATTCATAAAACATCTAGAATAATATGGTGAATGGTAAAAAAAATTATATATCCTTAGTAAAAATGACAATATACTATTCAAGTAAAAAATATATTTGGTATTAGTACAACATATCCCTATGGGTTTGTAACTAAAATAAAGGGTTTATGTCTTTTTTGAATGGAAATACCATAAAAATGTAATTAAAAAAATATTGGGGAAAAATTATTTTGTAATTTGAAAATAATATTTTAAAAACTTTGTTCACACAAATTTTGAAAATAATTTTATATTAAAATAATATTTTAAAAATTTTAATATATTCTTAATAACATTTATTGATCATGATGGTGGAAAATTCCATCCAGGCCATACTTGTTGAAATAGATATTCATTTCACATATCTGGTAAAGACCAAACAATACTTGTTTTGAAGGTAGAATGAGGATTACTTTGAAAACATTTCTAAAAAGTCCAAATAAGTTAAAAAAAATATTAATATATAATTTTTAAAATGTTAAAAACATTTCTGAAAACATATTTAGAAAAATTGGATCTTGATGGAAAGGTATTTTCAACTAAAGAGTGAAATAATGACTGATTTTATTTAAAAATTTCTAAAAACCATTAATTGAAAAATAGTAGGAAAATAGTAAAATTTATTGAGAAAATATATGAATAACTATAGGATAATAAAAACTATATTTCCATTAATATTGAAAAATCAAATAATTCCCCAAAGGGAGATGTAAAAAACAAATACCGAATAATGATGAAATTGTGATATAAACCCTCACCACTTTGGTAAATTTTAAATTGTATGTCCCATTAAAGATATAATCATAAAAGGAAATGTTAAATACAATATAGATATTTATTTTCATGATATAAAATATCAAAATTGGTAGTATATACACAAAACAGTGTAATAACTAGTGAATATGAAATATGACTCAGGAAAGTAAAAGTGATACGAGAAACCTTGACCCCATTTTCGACTTCCTTTGTATGATTACGATCATCGTGTATAATAAATATAGGTTTATTATACATTTATTTCTTAAACATACCCATATATTTCATTCCATATATGATTTACTGATAGTCTTTTATCACCAATTTATTAATAATTCAATACTAAAATAAGTATTCCGGGTGATATTTTCTTTTTTTAATGTTTATTTTAGTTAAGTAATTTTTTATTTTTTAATTTGATAATGGTTAGTCAATATAAATAATTTTAACCATGATATAAATATCATATATATTCCTTATATATTTAATTATTTTAATCTATAAAATTTTGAGATATAAATATTGATTACTTCATTCACGGAGATGGTAGATCATACATATGGATGAACGTTATTTATATTTTTCTATTATGGTAGAATGAAAGAAAATTCAATATTAATTTATATTTATAGAATTATTCTTATTTGATATATTACAATTATATTAATCGAATAAATACTTATTATCATCTTTGTAAAAATAAAATGAAAATCATTTCTCATTATTATGTGTAGGCGGTAGTCCACACATACGCATGAGAAACGTTATTTTTTCAAATTGAATTAAATGTAAGAAGTTATATGTGATATTATTTTTTATAATTATTTTTAGTTTATAAATATCTCATATATTATTTTATTTTATCCTTACTACATTCCATGTAAACCTTGAGTGAAAAATAAATCTCACCACTTTGTGAGATGGTGGTCCATTATAAACATGACCGATTTTATCATGTCCCTCACGAAATGGAAAGTAAAAAATGAATATGTGATATGATAATTACTAATGTCTAATAATTTCACAAATATCATAAAAATATATTAAATTCATTCTTATATCCATCGTTGAATGGTGGTGATGGAAAATCAATTACATTAACAAATGAGGTGGTAGTTTTTCGCATAGTGGATCGACGATTTAGATTCATAGTTGAGAAAAATTGAATATGGATTTGGGTTATTAAATTAAAATAATAAAAAAAATTATATATAGGATTCATTTTTTATTATATTATCATAGATTAATAAAATTATAACTAATTATAAGAAAAAGTAAATTTAAAACACATAGTAAAAAACATTATCCCTTCTTCTGGAATCCTTTTTGGTTTAATCAAATGCCTTTTCTGATTTCATTTATACCCAAACAAGTACAATATGGTGTGGGTATGGATTTAAGTAAATTATATTTTTCATTATTTTCCAAAAAAATATATTGTTTATGTGCTAATACGGGATGATATAGGGTGTCCTTTTATAAGCGGGGGGGGGGGACATGTATTGAATATTTTAAAAGATAAAATGAGACCCATGTAATTATCCTTAAATAAGATACCAAAAAGAGTCATTATAGATCCTTTGATATTATATGGTCTAAAGTTTTCTATAAAAATGGTTTTGGAAAATTTTGTCGGTAATTTGAAACCATATCTCATTAGTTTAAGCCCTTGTAAACTTGTTTTCACCATAAACATGAAAATTAGTTTTATCTTTTTTCATTATTAATTATGGTTAAAAATAATATAAACATAGTATATAAAATCAATTATTATGTTTAAAAATATATAATATATTTTTAAAAATTTAATCCACATAATTGGAAGAATTTTATTTAAAATTAAACTATAGACGTGACGAAAAAGTGATTTCCAAATAGATGATTCTCATAAGTATATAATGTTTTAATATTAAAAATCAGTATTAAAATGATTAAAATTGAATAAATTAGTTAAATTTTAATATAATTGATAAAATATTTCTCTATGAAAAAATTAAAATATAATTTAACTTTGTAAATAATTTAAATGAATATACAGTATTCAATAAAAAATGTATTTTCACTATTCATCAAAAAAATTATTATTTTTAAAAAAATACCAGAAAGGCACCCAAAAATAATTTTGTTGTGTATATTTTTAAAATGGAGTTTATTTGTTAAAATATATTTTCAATTAGTGGAAAATAATTATTTTAAATTATTTGTTGAAATTTGGAATAAATCCCCTTTTAGGAAAATTATGTTTTTCAGAAAACATTTATTTTTCTTTCAAATGATTCTTATTTTATTTTTAATTAATAGATAAGTATTGAAATTATTTAATATATATATATATAATATAATTTTAAAAATTTAGTTTTTCTTATTCATACCCACAAACATAACGACTAGGTTATAATGGTCAGGTTTTAATAATAACACTTTAATATAGTATCGTGTATCATTTAAAACTAGTGTGGCGTGTATTAATAGATATTGATGAAATTGAATTTATTTAAAATAAATATATCATAAAGTATCAAGTTTTTACATTATGTTATAAGGTTTTTTTCATATATGTTATCGAGTATGATGTTCTTCTTTTAAAATCGTGGGATGTAACATTTTATCCCTTTTAAATTAACTGTGTCCTTGAAATTTAATCACGATCTAAATAATAAATGGTTTAACCCTTGATAATTTACTCTTGGAAATACCAAATTTTGATATGGTTTAATAAAATATACAATTGATAATAGAGAAAACAATGTATTATGGTCTTCTATAATAATCATAAAACTATGATTCCATGTAGGATAACATAGGTTGGATGTGATGGTGTGGATTTGGAAGAAAATAAGAATTCCCAAATGTTGATGTAGGGTGATAGATAATTTATCATATTAAATTGAATGATCAAGATAAATTCAAAAAAACACAAAACCAAAAATATACAATAAGTTTAGCGATAATTTAATTAATTAGAAATGATGGTTCTGGGGTAATATTTTTATTTCAAGACATTTTTTCTAAAGATAAGGAATTCATTTTCAATCTAGACTGAGAACATATCAAAATTTAATTACATGATATATTTCAATTTCATTGTCACAATTTTATCCTTTGGTTCTTCTTTAATAAATTCAGACTTTATTTGTTGATCTAATAAATGAATATCTAAAATAAAATTTTATGCCTGAATCACATTTAACAGATCATTAGAATGAAAATTCATTCCTCTCCTCTCTGGATGTTTTCCAAAACCAAATTGGTTAGAAGAAGTTATTTAAAAACACCTAAAGTTGAACCTAATATTATATATATATATATATATTTTACCATAATATTCCTCTTAAATATGCTTTCTCAAATCCAAATTACATAAATTTTTAAGGAATGTAACTAAATCAACATTATATTACTAATACAATATAATTTTTCTCTTATTTTCAAATTAACAATATTTTAATACCATTATCACTATAAAACAATAATGGAAACATTCTTTCTTCCAAAAAATATATGCTCAGGTTGTTTAATATATTATAGAAATCAATTCTTATAGTAAACTCCAAAAAAGATGACATAAACCGTCAAACCTCTAAATAATTTCATGGTAACCAAAACTAATCAAAATATCTCATTATTATATAATCAGAAATAACATATTAATATTTAAAATCCCATATTTTTTTTCTTATAGTTTTAACTATTTACTAAATCACTTGTAATGGCTCGAGTTTTTCGGTTCCATTACTTGGTAAAAATCTGATATTTGAGGTGATCTATGTGTCCTGGACGGCCATCCCAGCTTCTCGGTGACTCCTAGAGGTAGCCTTGGCCAACCTGTAGCCTCGTCCTACTAGTAGACCTAGCCTACTGGATACCTTGGGGTACCGGTATCCCTCAGCTACCTATATCTCTCGGCTACTGGTAGCTCTCGGCTACTGGTCGCTCTCGGCTACCGTTAGCTCTCGGCTACCAGTGGCTCTCAGCCACCGGTGGCTCTAGGCTACTGGTAGCTCACGGCTACTGGTTGCTCTCGGCTACCAGTAATTGTAGGCTACCGGTAGCTCACAACTACCAGTGGTTGTAGCCAACCGGTAGCTCTCAGCTACCTGGTGCTCTCGCCTACCCCCACAGGTTTTCTAGTAGCACCTCCTTTTTGCGCAAATTGGTTTTTAAACCATTTTTTGACCCCTTTAAGGCTGTTTTAATTCCCATTAATGCCCATTTAAATTAAATTATTGGTGGGGTTTCCCTTAAATGAAAAACCATAAGTTTTGCATCGGTTTAAACATCCCTGAACGGCGGGGACCTTTAAGTAGCGTGTGGGGTGTCTCAACAGCATGGTCAACCAATGATCCAGCTTATTACACGGTTTTCTGTTTTGATTTTCATATCTTAACCATCCCGTGGATGCTGTATCTCAGCCCATATAACCAAAGTCTTCTCCCTAGGTTTCTTTTCTTGGTCATCCTGCTCGGAGTACCCTTCCTCCTGATGATACGTACCCATGTTGCGGGGTTTTCCTTGATCATGTTCTGTGGAGTTCCCACCACTCCTATTTTCCAGTTTCCACGTGGGGACTTAACATCGATCCTTGATTGTCAGGTAGGGGTTTCACCTTCTTCTCTTCTTTCTGTGTATCTTAGGGTATAGGTATGCTACTGCTTCTATAGAATCGGATGAACAAAACATTAATGAAGATAATAAATGGATTCTAATGAATGAAGGGGAGGGGTGTGATCGATGATGCTGCTCTATTTTTCTCATCTTTCATGATTTATGATTTCTGAATTGTGCGGGCTTATGCCTACTTAAAATCATGGACGTTGGTGGACTTTCTTTATGAAATAATAAACCCTTACCCCTTGTGATGTTTAAATAGCTTGTATTTTAGTTGTGAACATTGATGTGAAGAGGAAATTGGTTAATTACGTATATTCGGTTAAATAAATTAGAAGCACCAGGATCATCTCCTTTTCTATGATAACCCTGATTTAAGCCCAGTATAATTGAAATCATAGAGTGCGTTAAATCATTTAAATCTGGAAATACCTGTTGAGTCTTCCTTGTGTTGGTAGTATTGGTTTGGTTGCTTCCTCCACGGGCCAAGTACGGGTGACCTTATGGTTTTCTTGGATATGGGCTTAGATTACTGGGGTGATGTGGGTGAGGATGGGATCCTCTGTTTGTATCACGAATTGGGGTGGGATCCTCTTCTGTTGTGAAACATTTTTATTCAGAGTTCTGGGAACTTTGGACTGTATCTTACGTTGAACTGCTTTGGTACCAATACTTGGAGGGGTCTCACTTTATGTGCTTTTACAAGAGAACCAGGTACGAATATTTAAATTGTTGTTGGATGTACTATTTCATTGGAATGTGCTTATGTTTACTAGCATACCATGTATGTGCAGAAACTTATTTAAACATTATTACTGAACATCAAAACAAGGATGAGACAAATGGGGATTTGGTTTTGTGTGAGTTATGACTTGGGCATGGGTGTTGTTCTCTTCTCTTATGAATGAATAGTAAGGATAGTGTTCTTTAGGCTGGCTAAAGAAAAACCAAGATTTGGTGAGTGCTTGTTACCTATACATATACTTTTAGTTTTTGTGTTTCTTATTCGCGCCCCACCCAAGTTGAGCACTTAGTGCTGAACACCCCCACTTCATGGGAGAGGGTGTTTTTTCCAACACTCCTATGAGTGGCTGGTTATTAGATCCTTTTCTTCTCTCTTTACCAGATATCCCAAGACTCTATGGGTAGGATGTGATGGCCGGAAGTCCATTATTAGCCCAAGAATCTTCGAGCAGGGTGGTTGTTGTGGTTGGACCAGGTGTTTGTGGGCAGGCTGTTTCCTAGGTGTCTTTGGGATGAGCCTCCAGTGTCTTCGGGCATGGCAGTAGTCGTTCTGACCCAGGTGTTTGCGGGTGTGGTTACGCATGGTGGTTGTGTACCAGGTGTCTATGGGCGGGGTATGGTAGTGGGACTGCAATGAGAATGGTAATATTTGTTCGATGCATACGATATCTTCAACAACTAGTGGGAAAGTGGCGTGGGGTACCCAGACATCGATGTGCTATTACTATACATTACTTGACTTGCGTTATTTGGGGAGTTTACCTTGGTGAGGATTGGTTGGTTATTTTCCTCGCTAGGTGCTTGGTTATCTTTTTTCTCACAGGGCATTAGTATGCCTCCCCACTTGTGCATGAGAGTCTTTGGTTTTTCCCTACTAAGTATACTTATATGCTCACCCTACGTATATAAAACTGTTTTCAGGTATCCAGGAGGACATCGGGGATCGTGCTACACCGTACTATCTCATACCTTGTGACAGATCATTGTAGTTGTGGTTGTTCTTTCTTTTGGTATTTTTCTTTGTAGTATCCTTATACATTGTGGATTTTAATTTTGTAACATGCATTGGGAATGGTTCTTGTCTTTACTTTTACTTTCAGTTTGGTGTTATAGTGGGATTCACTATCTTATCTATCAGTCCTATTAAAAGAAAAAGGGTAATTACTTCCATTTAGTGGATGATTTCATGCCCTTGGTGCTGGTCGCCACTCCGGGACCTATTGAAGTCTGGCTTCAGGGGTCATTATCTCTCCTTCAACTTAATGAAGGAAGGGCCTAGCGATCTTCTGACCCTTCCATTCTTTTAGTGAAGGCGGGTCATGACAGAATGGTATCAGAGGCAGGTTGAGATATAGGATGGAGTCTGGAGTTAGGCACTGTGAGGATTACATGGGATGGTAGGGAAACAATGTTGGGTGACCTTGGTCCGTGAATTAGGCCAGGGAAGACTGGCTAGGACATGGGATTTTTGGGCCCCTCATGATCCGATGCAAGGATTGTGGACCTACCGAACAACCAAGTGAGGCCACGCTCATTACAGGGTAGAGACCCTAGGAAAGGTACATGAATCATAATGACTTTTGTTCTCTTGTTTCTGGGGTGTTTTGGGAATTTGAAATAAACAGGAAGTTTAAGGAGTTTTAAGAACAATATTCTGCACTACTTGGGATTACGCATTCTTTGTTTACCTTACAGCTATGGCACCCGGGAGATGAACACGAGTAGTACGGGAGATCGAGGCTCAGGAGGTTGACTTGGTCGATCGACAAAGGGCTAATCGAGGGGAGGAGGGTGACTAGTGGCAGAATACGCTTCATGCTTTCCAGCGGTAGACCCTCAGGATGTATGAGGGAATAAACTCAGACATGAAGACGGAAAGTTTTCTAGAGGAGCTGGTGATAGATTTCAGCTTGATTCGGGCTCCTACGGAGTACTGAGTTCCTCTGGCCGTCAGCCAAATGTGGGGTGCATCACGTCAGTGGTGCATGCTCTACCTGGGGGAGAGGAGAAAGGCTAAGGTGGCATGGGCTGATTTTGAGAAGGAGTTCCGGGTGGAATTCCTCTCTTCTATGATGAAAGATGAGAAAAGGCGGGAGCTACTCACCCTCCAGCAGGGGAGTATGTCAGTAAGGGAGCTGGGGATCAAGTTCAAGGATCTCCTCCGCTTTGCTTCGGACCTCTTTCCGGACGAGGAGTCTCGGGCAAGACGTTTAGAGGAGGCACTCCGACCTTCCCTCCAGTACGTTGTTACCCCCTTCACCTTGCTGCCATTCTAAGAGGTGCATAAGAAGGGTGAAGTGGTAGAGAGGATGCACACAATGGGAGGTTTGTCACATGAGGGGATTCATCTGGGATCATTGAAGGGAAAGGCCGTCAGCAGCAGGCCTCCAGCATCGGGACCCTGTAGGTTCCGACCAGCAGGGATTAGGAGGTTGCAGAAGGATGTTGTCCGAGAGTCGGCAGACCCTTGGAACCCGATGGAGGATTTGGCTACCTTGCACCTAGATGTGAGGATCAATAGTGGTATAGGTTGAATGTATCATATGATAGTGTTGTCTTCTCTGTTGTGGAATGTGGAGGAGTCCTATTGGGGATACCCAAAGTGTGAAGTGATGTGCCACCGAGTTGACTCGGGTGATGCTCTGGAAGGGTGGATGGAGGATGGTCACAATCGGATGCTCTTCTGGGGGAAGATGTTTGTTGCAGAGGCGATGTGTGGCAAGGTTCATAGTGATTTCCACAACTCACCCCTAGCGGTACATCCAGGAGTTTCGAAGATGTACCAGGGTCTAAGGAGATAGCTTTGGTGGCCCCAAGTAAAGCAAGAAGTGGCAGAGTTTGTGTCCAAGTTCCTAGTGTGTCAACAAGTAAAGGCTGAACAATGTGTTCCGGGAGGGTTGTTGTTATCTTTAGATGTCCCCGAGTGGAAGTGGTATGACATCTCAATGGATTTATTCACGAGACTACCCAAGGTGCAAGGGGGCTTTGACGCCATCTGGGTAGTAGAGGACCGCATGACATAGTCGGCTGACTTTCTTGGCGATTAAGGAGTTGAGTGCAGTGGAAGCTCTATCACAGAGGCATGTGGACGAGGTAGTGCGGTTTCATGGAGTTCTGAGTTCCATAGTCTTGGACAGGGATGCACGTTTTAACTCACTAGTATAGAGGGGTTTGCAGTATGCTTCTGGAACCCAGATGTGCCTTAGCACTGCCTTCCACCCCTAGACAGATGGGAAGAGAGAGAACACCATCTAGACCATGGAATATATGCTCCGAGCATGCGTTCTAGACTTTAAGGGATCATGCGTGTGGCACTTGCCTCTGGTAGATTTTGCTAACAATAAAATCCATCACTCCAACATTGGCATGGCTCCAGTCGAAGCCCTATATGGAAGGTCATGTCACTCACCCGTGTGCTGGACTGAGGTTGGGGAAGTAGGTGTTCTTGGCCCGGAGGTGGTGTAGAGAACGACAGAGAAGGTTCAACTTATACGAGAAAGGATGAAGGAGTCTCAGGACCAGCAGAAGTCATAGGCCGATGATAGGAGGAGACCCTTGGAGTTCGAGGTCAGGGACCACGTGTTCTTGAAATTCTCCACTCGGTGTGGACAATAAAGGTTTGGGAAGGGGATTAAGCTCTCCACTAGGTTCATCGGATCTTTTGAGGTGTTGGGATGAGTTGGTGAGGTGGCGTATCAGCTGGCATTGCCACCTCAGTTGGAGAAAGTTCACAAAATCTTTCTTTTTTTCCAGCATTGTTGATATTTACACGATGACTACCACAACATCAATTGGGGGTAGTTAGATGTCGAAGATGATGCGACCATCATAGAACGAATAATCAAGATCGAGGATCGTAAAGAGAAAGTACTTCGTGGACAAACCATGCACTTGGTTCATGTGTTGTGGAGGCATGGTGGCCTGGAAGAGAGCACATGGGAGCAGGAGGCCTAGTTACGTGTTCAGTACCTAGATCTATTTTGACATCCTTGTTGTTTTTGTTTTGATCCTTGAGATATTGTACCTTGTGCTTTAATTTATGAAATGCTTGTTTTCCTTAGCTATTAGATGATCTATTCCAGCTTTCAAACAACTCTGCGGCTTTCCCCTGAGATGTATCTTTAGAGGGTGGTTGTTTGGACCCCACTTTTATCCTTTCTGGGTTTTTCTTATATTCTCGGGGACGATAATAGTTTCATAAGTATTTGATGTAATGTCCCGGGTTTTTGGGGTCCATTACATAGTAAAAATATTATATTTGAGGTGTTTTAGGTGGCATTAAAGGTCATCACAGCTTCTCGGGGACTCCTAGCGGTAGCTTTGGCCTACTGGAAGCCTCGGCCTACTTGTAGACCTAGCCTACCGGTGACCTTGGGGTACTGGTAGCCCTTAGATACCGGTATCTCTCAGCTGCTGGTAGCTCTTGGCTACCGGTAGCTCTCAGCTACCGGTATCTCTAGGCTACCCGTAGCTATCCCCAACCAGTAGCTCTCAGCTATGGGTAGATGTCGCCAACTAGTATCTCTCAGCTACCGCTAGCTGTCGCCAATCGGTAGCTCTGAGCTACCTGTAGCTCTCGCCTACCCCCACGGGTTTTCCAGTAGCACCTCCTTTTTACGTAAATTGGTTTTTAAACAATGTTTTGACCCCTTTAAGCCTGTTTTAATGCACATTAATGCCCGTTTAAATTAAATGATTGGTGAGGTACCTCTTAAATGAAAACCCATGAGGTGTGCATCAGTTTAAACCGCCCCAAAAGGCAGTGACCTTTAAGTATCGTGTGGGGTGTCCCAACCATGTGGTCAACCCACGATCCCGCTTCTTACGTGGTTTTGAGTATTTCTTTCAGTATCTTAACCATCCCGAGGATGATACAGCTCATCCCATATAACCAAAGGCTTCTCCATAGGTTTCTTTTCTCGATCTTCCTACTCGGATTACTCTTCCTCCCGACGAGCCATACCCTTGTTGTGGTGTTTTCCTTAATCACGTTCTGTGGAGTTCCTGCCACTCTTGTTTTTCCAGTTTCCACACAAGGACAAAACGTAGATCCTTGATCATCAGGTAGGGTTTTCACCTTCGTCTCTCCATTCTTTGTATCTTTAGGGGTGGGTACGCTACTGATTTTGTAGAATTGGATGAACCAAACTTTAATGAAGATAATAAACAGATTCTAAATAATGAATGGGGGGGTGTGATCGATGACGCTGCCATGTTTTCCCCCTCTTTCATGATTAATGATTTCTGAATTGTGCAGGATTATGCCTACTAAAAATCATGGTCGTTGGTGGTCATTCTCTATGCACTAATAAAACCTTACTCCTTGTGATGTTTAAATAGATTGTATTTTAGTTGTGAACCATGTTGTGAAAAGAAAATTGGTTAATTACGTATATTCGGCTAAATAAATTGGAAGCACCAGGATCAACTCCTATTCTAAGATAACCCCGGTTTAAGCCTACTGTAATTGAAATCTTGGAGTGTGTTAAATCTTTTAAATATGAAAATACCGGTTGATTCTGCCTTATATTGGTAGTATTGGTTTGGTTGTTTCCTCCATGGGATGAGTACGAGTGACCTTATGTTTTTCATTGATCGGGGCACAGATTGCTGTGATGATGTGGGTGAGGATGGGATCCTCTATTTGTATCACAAATTGGGGTGGGATCCTCTTCTGTTGTGAAACCTTTTTATTCATAGTTCTGGAAACTTGGGAATGTATCTCACTTTGACCTTCTTTGGTTCCAATACATGGAGGGGTCTCACTTGAAGTGCTTTTACAAGAGATATGGGTGTGAATGTTTAAATTTTTGTGAGATTTACTCTTTCCTTGGCATTTCCTTATGCTTACTAGTTGCCCAAGTAGGTGTAGAAACTTATTTAAACATTATTACAAAACATTAAAACAGGGATGGGACAAATGGGGATTTAGTTTGGTGTGAGTTGTGACTTGTGCATGGGTGTTGTTCTCTTCTCTTATGAATGAATAGTACAGATACTGTTCTTTAGGCTTCCAGAAGAAAAAACTAGATTGGGTGAGTTCCTGTTACCTATACATATACTTGTAGTTTTTTTGTTTCTTATTTTCACCCCACCCAAGTTGAGCACTTATTTCCAAACACCCCCACTTCAGGGGGTAGGGTGTGTTTACCAACACTCCTATGAGTGGCTGGTTATTTTCTCCTTTTATTCTCCCTTTCCCGGATATCCCAAGACTCTACGGGCATGCATTGATGGCCTAAAGTCCATTATTAACCCAAGAATCTTCGCATAGGGTGGTTGTGGTGGTTAGCCCAGGTGTTTACGGGAAGTTTGTTTCCCAATTGTCTTTCGGATAAGGCCTAGTTGTCATTGGGAGTGGCAGTAGTTGTTCTGACCCAGGTGTTTGTGGGTGTGGTTACGCATGGGGGTTGTGTCCCAGGTGTCTTCGGGCGAGGTTTGGCAGTGGGACTACAGTGAGGTTGTGGCCCAGGAGTGTGCGAGCGGGGTATGGTAGTGGGACTCCGATGAGAATGGCGGGATTGGTTCGATGCATAGGATGTCTTCAATAACCAGTGGGAAAGTGGCGTGGGGTACCCAAACATCGATGTGCTATTACTATACATTACTTGAATTGAGTTAGATGGGGAGTGTGCCTTGGTGAGGCTTGGGTGGTTAGTTTCCTTCCTAGGTGATTGGTTATCTCTTATCTCACAGGGAATTAGTATGACTCCCCACTTGTGCACTAGAGTCTTTGGTTTTTACCTACTGAGTATACTTGTATGCTCACCATACGTATATAATATTACATTCAGGTTTCCAGGAGGACTTCGGGGATTGTGTTGAACCATACTAGCTCAGACCTTGTGATAGATCATAGGAGTTGTTGTTGTTCTTTCTTTTGGTATTTTACTTTTTAGTCTCCTTATACATTGTGGGTTTTACTTTTGTAACATGCATTGGGAATGGTTATTGGCTTTACTTTTACTTTCAGTTTGGTGTTGTGGTGGGTTCACTATCTTATCTCTCGATCCTATTAAAATAAAAAGGGTAATTCCTTCCATTTAGTGTATGATTTCATGCCCGTGGTGCTGGTCGCCACTCCAGGACCTATTGAAGGCGGGCTTCGGGGGTCATTATCTCTCCTTCAACTTAATGAAGGAAGGGCATGGCGATCTGATGACCCTTCCCTCCTTTTGGTGAAGGCGGGTCATGACATCAGTTTTCTTGTTCATCAATATAATTCAACATATGCTCTCAAATACTTTAATAAATTGTACTAAAATTTAATCTTTAAAAATTTCAGGATTATTATAACAGTAATATAATTGATAAAATATTCAAATAAGAAAATTCTTGAATCCAAACCTAAGATCAGTAATCATTCAACTTTTTCTCGGGTAATATAATATTCCTAACCATGATCCCTTAGAACTTTTTGAGGTATATTCCCTTGACACTTGGGGTATTCATTTGAATAATGTAACACCATTTATAGTTAAATCCCTAAACATTGGAAATGTAGCTCTTGAACTTGTAATTATGGGAATTGTGTCCTTTCTATCCGCACTTTTAGAAAACTCTCATTCCCATAAATAAAGTATCATGTTGTTTATTTATATAATAATAACATGTGGGAAAACCCTTCTTTACCTTCATTCCTTTATCCATTTTTTCTCTACCGTACTCTTATTCTCTTTATTCCCTTTGAATCCATAATACTTATTAGATTATATATCTATTTTTATATAACATGATATTATGTCTTTATATTATGAGAATATTTGGGAGACTAGTTCCCTTCAAAAGATTTTCTTAATCCCGTCATAGAAATGACCGTTCTTAATCATTGGATTATGTACTTTGAAATAGTTCTCATTCCATCAAATAGGTTCCATTACTAAAAAATGGAATAAAATATTTTATATCATAAAATTATGAAACATACTATATTATCCCAACACTAGAGAAATAAATAATATAAATTGAAAATTTTATTCAAAGACAATCTCATAATCATAACCAAATTTTCTTTTTTTAATGTTTTAAAATCAAAAAAACTATTTTAAAAACCCTCATAATGGTTTTTAGTTAAAGTGTTAAGTATCCTAATCATATCCTACTATAGTATCATAGTAGGTTTTAATTAACACTCAAAATCATGTACCATGTAATTATCAAGTCATTATTGATGCACTTTTTTTGGAGTTATTACCCCTAGGTAAATCTGTGCCATAACCACATCCGCTTATATTATCAAGACAGGGATGTAATACTAGTAAAAATGATGTAATATTATCTTACCAAAAAATAAGGGTTTTCTTCTAAACTTATCTTAAATATTTATCATAGGGTTATGTTCCCTATTCAATGTTTTAGTAAATATAGTTCCCAAGGATTCTACTAAACTTCCTATGACACAAAGTCCAAAAATCCTAACTCCAATAACCTGGAGAAAGTGTCCACATTATTACATTGACATAGTATATAAGGAATCACATCCCAAATGATTAAATAGTTTTTTAGTCTTTGTAAACTAGATACGCAGTTTAAATTCACATTTTAATTGAAAATATAAAAATAAAAAATCATTTTCATTTGTAAGGCCATTATTCATTGATTTTTATCCTTGTATATCAATGAAAAAACTTCATAGTATCATGAGGAATATAAATCATAAGAACAAGGTGAGATCAAATGCTCAGTAAGGGTAATCATATAGTAGAAGCTATCATAAATAAGTAGGAATAATCAATATGGAAAGGTAAATAACTGAAAAAAATATAATTTAATCCATAAAAGAAGCATAATATGATAGAAATAAATGATGGTCAAATAAAAAATATATATATATATATATATATTCACATAATCCTAAAAAATATCCATAGATATTCTAAATAATAAAATAATCTCCTGGAAATAATTTATTTGAAACTAAGGAAATTCATAATTCTACATATCTGAAACATAATATTAATAAGTTTCATTATATAGTTTAAATATAATGGTTGCAACCTGTATGATTTATCCAACAGATTTTTTTCATGTTACCTGTTAATGCATCAAGGTTTTATCAATAACTGGTCCTCACCCATCACATACTAAGTCCAATTAATTCCAAATGTGAAAGGGTTTTAACATAATTAACATATACATTAATATTAAAAAACTAACATATGATATGTTATTACTTTCCCTAATAAAATAAATATAATCATAAATAAAATAGAATAATATGATGAATGGTAATAAAATTGTAAATCCTCTATCAAACTAATCATAACCCATCGAAGGGATAAATAAAGATGATATTAATATAACATAACCTTATTGGATCATATGTAAAATTAATTTTTTATGTCATCGATTAATATAAATATCATAAAAATTTCATTATAGAATTCCTGATGAAAATATCATTTTAAATTGTAAAACAAACATTTAAAAACAAAATTCATAAATTATTTTTAAAATAAATTTCAATGAAAAAAACATTTAAAAACATGTAAAATATGATTTAAAACATTGATTTTTTCTCTTTGATTATAGCATTGTATTCTTTCCTCATATGGTTTTTGAGTCCCTCCTTTTGTCGATGGGTCTCCCCAAATTCTCCAACTTATCTGGAATTCCTCCATTTGGCTTGTCTAGGTTTTTTCATTTCATCAGTGATTGTTTTTGTGGATCGCTTCATCTTCTCTTTCATTCTATCCCACAATGCTTGACCCCATTCACGATCAGGCATTATGGTGAGCATGACCCCTTGGGATGTGTTAGTGGTAGCTCATTTTAGTAAACCAATAAGGCCCTTGGTCCCTCCTTATTTCAATTTTGTTTTATTCAGGCTCTCAAGAGTGACCTTGGTTTCTTCTATTTCACCCATCTCTACAAGCCTAGGCTAGTATATATGACACCATCATTGTTATGTGTGTTTGGTTTTTAGACTCTTTTGGGATTCTAGGTCTGGGAGTAGAGTCAATATGGCCTTCTTCAAGAGGTACTTTCTCTCCTTCATCATCCTTGGAACTTTTTTTACTCATGTTGGTTGGTGTTTTTATCTTTTTCTTTTACTAGATGTTTTTATTCCAACCCAAATATCATTTTTTAGATTTTAAAATAATGTAATTTTTTTGGTTTTTTTGTTCATTAAATTTATAGTTCGAATTTACCAAGTGTATGGATTTGTTCGGTATTTCTTTTTTGAAAATGATGATGTTTCATGGCCTACATAACCTAGTTGTGGATCCAAATGTAGGTTTCGGTGGTAATGGTGATAGTCACGCTTTTTGTTGAGGCCTATCCAAACTCCATACTCTTATCTTTCTCCGAGATTCCATGAAACATATCCCCATAAAACATGTACAATGTTTTTTCAAGGTGCTTTGGGAAGTGCAATTCAAGAGGTCGAAGGAATTATAGGAGGAATCTCTCATAGTGGCTATATCACTATCATTTGTCTCTCGTTGGGATAGTCCTTTATAGAGATTATGGAGTGCCTTCGACTTGTGGTTCTAATGTTCTATGGTGTTACATTAGGGTGTTTTTGTGATGGTGATGATGGACACTAGTGTTCAGTTTCTCTGGAGAATGGTGTGGTGATAGGATATAGATGGAAGTAGTGGTGATAGGACAATAATGATGACAATGTTGTCTCACTAGGATTATGTTAGGATACATGATGTGACTTCAACTGAATTGTATAACTCATGGATCAAGGTCCCTAGGGATATGTGCTCATTATATATTTTTGAATTTTGAAATTTTTATTTGGAATATTTTAATTTTGTATCTCGTGTATGGTGTTTTGGTTTACACTCAACCATAAAGCATCCCTTTAGAAAATAAAAAAGATATAAAATTTTCAATCCATAAACGTTAAAAACAAGTCCATTCACATTTTCAATAAAATAATATTTTGAAAATAACAAGAATATTCCTTTGAAAAAATTTAAAAGTCAAAATAGGTAAAAGTTCCATTAATAAATCATTTCTAAATGGTTAAAAAAATTGAATTTTTTTAATAAAACATGTATTTTTATGAAAGAATATTTTTGATCAAAGAGAGACTAACTGAAAATTAATTTTTTATTTTCAAACACTTTTGAGGGGAAGTGAGAACCATGTTCATACAAGAACAAGCATCACCTAATAAAAGATTATGAATAACCATTGAAATCAAGTTTGAGACTATTAAACACATTATTCCAAAGGAGTTTCTAGATAATACCATTTACCTCTAAATATGGGTCATCTTTGATAAGGTCCTCAAACCAGATAGCAATCCTATCCCATGTCTATATAAACCCCTCTATGCTTAAGTACACTACATTAAATCCTCTTGCCAGAATACGTTCTTGCTTATCAATCAACTCCATTTTCACATTAATAGTGTCCACCAAAAGTGACCACTCAGACATCTTATCACAATCCTATTTCAAGGAGTTGAATGGAATTGATTTCTCCAACATCTCTTCCTCAGAATGGATGATAAATTCCCATGACTCCCCAAGAGGAACCTCTAACATCTCAATTGCATCCCCTAGAGGGTTAACCAAAATTTTCAAGCTCTCCACGTCCGTAGACTTCTCCTTGCCATGCTCTAGAGACCCGGAGTCTCCGACTTGATGATTCTCTACGCCTATAATAGTATGGACCTCGAGTTCCTTGGATCTAGAACCTTTTTTGGCTGACCGAGTCTCCATTGGCCTAGGGAGATATGAGTAGTCTTTTCAACCATTTGGTCTCTGCTTCTTTGAATCAATGTGACACCCCAGGTCCTTGTTTTCATTACTTCCCTTCTTCCTCCTTCGGTTGTGAGGACATTTTCTAATCCCTTCAATAACATTGTCACCCGAGGTTTCTCCTTCTTCATCTGACTCCAAATATGAGGAATAAAAGGGGATGTTTTCAGACCCTCCATCAATGCTCAGTACCTCAAAGAGGTTGTTCTAATTGATACAGGCGAGAGGCTCCCTCAGATTGGGACCTTGTTTGGGACTTAGTGGCCTTCTTGATCTAAGAATAGATGCCACTCCCTCCTAACCATCTATAGAGTTACCATCATCTAAAGGGTGCACAACCAAAACAAGATCTTGTGAATTAGCCTTGAGAATATCCAGGTTAACATCTTCCATTGCACATGGCTTAACATCCCCCTATTTTCCAAACATTTCAACTCCCTCGTGCTGCGTTGAGACTGGAATATTTCCACCATTTGAAGTCACAGCCTCTGCATATGAGAGGGGAGATGAGAGTCTTCGGAGGGGCCCCTCGGTCTCCTCCATTGCTGCTGATTCTATTCCACAATCGTGACACAGTCGCTTAAAAACCTCAGCAACCTTATGCTCTGAAAGCATGACCCTAGCCTCCTTACGGATAGGGGGAGCAGATGGATCCGCCATCTCAGGGCTACTGGCAGCATCTAAAAGAACCATACTACCCTCCTCCCCAACCTGTAGAGGGTGTCCATCACCCGAGTGGTTCGAAGGAAGATCTACCTGTGAAAAGACGGTCATTCCTTGCTTGCAAATAAGGGCTTCATGACCAAGACAATTGTAGGACACACAAAAGTGAACCCATGATTCATAGAAAACCTTTTGAAACCACCTCAGTTCACCTTATATCACAATACAAGCAGTGTTCTTCAATTCCGTGGAAACTTCGACTTCAACACAAATCCTAGGAGAAATCGGGTGGCATACAGAACGGGTTCTCCGGTCTATGCAGAGGAAACGACCCAACAAGTTACCAATCATGTGAAGGATCACCGGGTTCTGGAATAGGAGGGGAAGACTAGGGAGCGAGATCCAAATATCTGTGGAAGGAGGATCAAAAATCAAATGAAAACTGAAGGACCATAGAAAGAGTGAAAATGAAAACCTGATATTGTGTGAGGAGAATTCACCCAAGCTGAAATTAGGACTTCTTTTAACTAAAAACAAACCAAGAAATGTTTGGAATCCAAGAGCACAACAGTCGCACGTGCTTGCAGCTTCCACCTATTGGCTGTGAACTTGTTGAAGACGTCAACAAATGGGTGTCTCTTGCTGAAGCGAGCGATCAGAGAAATATCCATCAACTCAGAGGCCTTATTGAACTCCATGGATGAAATCCGGACCGTAATAACCCCATTAACTAATTTTTGGACTTTAGGGAAAACCTCAATAGAGGGAAAGCTAGGCAGGGATGAAGGGTCAATAAATTGAAAGAAGGAGGATGTAAAAATAGGAGGTGAAAGTGGAGGCTCCTCCCCCCCAGTCAGAGAGGACCGAGGAGGGGGGCGGTGATCCTCTATGGGAAATATAAAAAATTAATCCTGAATAATGATGAGATTGTGAAATAAACTCCAACCACTTTGGGATCATCTGAATTGTAATCCCCATAAAAAATTACTTTAAAATAAAACAATAAATACCATTAAGATAAAGATAAAAATGATATAAAATATCAATAGGGGCATTATACAACCCATACAGAGCAATTGGTGTTGAATATGGCGTATGTCATAAAGAAGTAAAAGTGAGATGAGAAACCTTTACCTCTGGTTAGACTTACTTTGTATGTTTATTAGCCTAATGTATAACAAATATGGGATAATTATACATATATTACAAAATCATACTCATATATTTCAAACCATGTATGATTTACCTATAGTATATTATAATTTATTTATTAACAGCTTCTTGTCAATGTCACTGTTTTGGGTGATAATTGCATCAATTATCATGTTTGTTTTAGTTCAGTAATTTCTGTCCTTTTAATTTAATCATTGGTATATCATATAGAAAAATTTAAACATTATATAAATATCATATATATACATTATATATTTATTAATAGTAAAATATTTAATTAGAGAGAGAAAATGGATTACACCGTTCATGGATATGGTAGACCATACATACACACGAATGTTTTTTCCATATTTATCAATGGATGGAAAGAAAAGAAAAATAATTAATTAATATTTTTAGAGACATTAGTATTTCATATATATATAATTTATATTAATCCAATACATCCTCATTACCATTCATGTAATAATATAATGAAAATCATTTCACATCACAATGAGGTGGGAGTTATCCACAAGTATGCACGATTGATGTTATAGTTTTTCCATGAATTTGAATGTAAGATGTTAAATGTGATATTAATTATTATGAAGTATTTTTAGGTCATAAATATCATATATATTCATTAATTTTATTGTTAATACCTTCCATGTAAATCATAAGAAAAAAACAAATCACAGCACTTCGTGCAGTTGTAGTCCTCCATTAAAAGAAGTAGCATTATCATATCCCCAATAAAATGGAAAGAAATAAGATATATTTTGTTTCCTAAATATTATATAAATTTTTTATTTCATCCTTATATCTATACTTTAAAGGTGGTGATAGAAAAATAATTACATCGGTTCACAAGGTGGTAGTCCATCACACACATGGTGGACAGTTTTGTTTCCCATTTTATGGAGGTAAAGATGCATCTATATTATTACATTAACATGATAAAATAAAATAATATATTGGATAATGGTGTTATTATTTTATCATATTTTAAAAATATTATAAGGATTTATAACAATAAGTATAATGAAAATACTTTTTTAAAAACATTACCTATTCTTCGGGAAACCTCATTAAGTTTAACCTACAGAATTTCTAGATTGTCGTTTTAACATAAAAATAGAATATTGTATATAGGGAGGGATTTTAGGAATGTATTTTTGTATTTACTATAATAAAATGATTTGTTATGTGTGAATACGATAGGATAGGGTCTTCCTTTTATAAGTGAGGGAGAGGACATAAGTGGTATTTTTTAAAAGATAATGTGATGCCCAAGATTCAATAAATAACAAAGCCTCCAAAAAGGGTTATTATAGAAAATTATAGGTTATTGGGTCGACATATGGTAATAAAATAGTTTTTGGAAAACAATTCATGTAATTTTAAACTGTATTATATTAGATTAACCATTGGAAAAGTCATTTTACCCTAACTGCGATAATTTATTTTTATTGTTTTCACTATTAATTATCTCTAAAAAGTATGTTGGCCTTATTAGATGAAATAAAATATTATTATTTAAAATAATAAATCCAATTTCCTAATTCAATTCATATACATCATATAATCCAATTTAAAATTAATCCGTAGACACAACGAAAGATCGATTTTGCAAAGACAATCTTATCATAAGTATAGCATTATTTAATATCAAAATTAAATGTAAAATTTATTCTAATGAACTAAATTGGATAAATTTTAATATAATTAAACTTATTTTACTTTGAAAAAAACTTAAAATATAATTTAACTTTGTAAAAAATTTAAATTGAAAGGCAGTTTTCAATAAAAATCAATATTTTTCACAATTCATAAAAAAATTAATATTTTTTGAAAAAAATACCAAAAATATAATTGTGAAATGTGTGATTCAATAATTAATTTTACTTATTGGAATAAAATTTCTAAAAGTTTAACAAATTGTTTTTAAATTATGTGGGAAAAGCGTGAATAAAATAACTTTTTTAAAAAATTGTTTTTATAAAACATTTCATTTCATCCAAATTATTCTTATTTTGTTTCTAATAAATATATACTCATTGAATTTATCTTATACATGTGAAAACCATATGATTTTCCGGAATTAGTTAGTATTATTCATACCCTTCAACATAAAGGGTATGTTATAATGGATATGTTTAAATAATAATATTTTAATATAGTTTCTCATTGTGATTAAACCGACTGACATGTCCCTGGAATGAATTTGAAGAGATTGAATTTATTTAAAATTAAATATTTCATATAGTATCATGGTGTAACATTATCATCTAAGGATGGTGTAGCCTACAATATATGTTATCAAATATGATGTTCCTCTCTTAAAATATCAATTTTTCATAATTTCCCTATTCCGAAGTCTATAAACCACTAATGAGAACTCCCCCCCCCCCCACTATTGAAAAAATATGTTTTCATGTTGATTGGGTTAATTTAAATTTTAATGTAGCTTTATTTCATATGACATAATAAATATATTTTTTAATATTGTTTTCAATAACTAATATTTAATATATTAAAATTAATTATTATTATTATTAAAAAAGATGTAAAATTTAATTTATATATTCTAATATAACTGTTCATCTTAGTTTCTAAAATAAAAGATGTGAAATATTCTCTTTCATGTCATTTATTTCAAAAAATAATGTGAAGTGTATAATTCTTTACTAATACATTTATAAGATAACCAGTACTCCTAAACTATAGTATTGGATAAGAACCAAAAACATAAATTATGATAAAAAAATTGTATATCATGTTCAATATTGAATTTTAATTTGATGTGATAAAATAATTAGATTACAAGAAATGATTGAAATAATTATAGTCGATGAAATCAAGATGAAATCAATAGATATTTTTAACAATGAAAGAAACAAATTAAATAAAATTAATGTGATTATTTCGCGGGTTTTAACTGAATAAAATAATATTTTATCAGATCATAATTTTTAACATTGATGATCATCATCATACAAATTTTTTTTTAAAAAATTAAACAGTTATCTTTCAACATTTTCACTAACATTGTAACTGAAATCATCGACACCACCCATTCCCTTGTATCGTTCATAGTTGTAGGTAAATATTTAAAACAGATATTAGTATCCATTGATTATTTACTATAATATAATTCCTATCGATCAATTCTAAAAATGGGATTATCAATACTAAAAAAGAATTTAGAAATACCCTTATTGACTACTACAACCACATTTTAGATTTTAAGCAGCCCAACTAGAAAAAAATATAATTTTAAACAAAATCATAAATAAAATCAATATGATTTAAACCAAAACAAACATGATGAAAATAATAAATAAATTTCATTATTGAACAATATATATATACATTAAAGCTTTTAGTTATTGTTTTTACTGATTATAAATAAAACATTCCCATAATAGAATATGATTATGAGTGATTTTCAATGAATAAACAATAATTTTATTTTTTACATAATTAAGGATGTAAATTTCATATAATTATGTAATATAAGAAAATAACTGATATGAGTTTAATTAATAAGACATATCAAATTTTTAATTAATTACATACGAAAAAATAAATATAAATACATTCTGACCTCATCGTGTGTTATAATGAGGATAGGTTTATTTTAAAATTTCAGAAAAAAAATCAAAGATCATTGTCCTTAATTTTCATGAATCTATAGTGGATTTTTCATAGTTTTTAGTATGTGACATTCCTGATTTATTTCTATAGCACTTAAAAAAATACATGTTAAGTCTTTCCAACAACACCACACATCAAATATGATGTGGGGTTTATTCTTTGTAGGAAAAAATGAATCAACAATATTTTTTCTGGAGTTACATAACAATCTGAAACTATTTTCATTAATTTATACATATATTCCGTATTTATAACTAAAATATCAATTCTCAATTGACAACACAAAATTCTAACCATAGAGACCGCATCATGCATCAGAATGAAATTTTTTCAGTCCTATATGTCAAAAATAATATAATTAGCATTTCAATTAATTTTTATGTCAATAAAATATTTTTTTAATTAGTTTGAATATGGTAGTGCATGTTTTCGTCTTCTTTAACTCTTAAAATTAAATAATACACCCTTGGTAATTTACAAGGTCCTGTGATTCTTAATCGGGTTGAAATTCAAAGGGAATTTGATATTTTCCATTGGGTGGACGGATAATTCTCCAAACCAACATTATGAATCTAAATCCCAAAATTAGAAGACATAATGTTGTTGTTTTGTTTTATGTTTTCCACCTTGTGATGTGTCCTAGGAGTTTGGTTGAGTTTTAGAAGCATTAGGCTTCAAAAACCCCAGTTTTCAAAGAAACAAAATGGTACACATGGTTGGTGAATGGTTAGTTTAACCATGCGTGTCAATAGTGAGTCCCCTTTTCTTAAAGAATATGGTTTTTTTAAACAACGAATCACCTTATTAGATGTTATGCATAGTGTTACATGGGTACTAGATGAACCACACATGCTATGCATTATAGGCCTAGATCGTGCACCTATCCCACACCCTTAGTTTCGCTTAACCAATGGTTATGCATGGTTAGGCACATAGTTTTTCAAATAGTGAAACCCAACTGTGATCCCCTTTTAGAAATGGATATGTCTTGGGAAATGAATCCAACATGGTTGGCACACAATTATCCAAACTATGTGGTCAAACTATTTCACTCATAAAAAATGAAAAATAATAATGGGGTTTTCATTCCTCATTTAAATCCCCCACTCCTATTTTTCTTCCTCCCACATGTGTGGCTCATCCACCTCTCTTGATCAAGCTCCACCTCCCTAAAAGTTAGTCTTCGATACACATCCTACTTCTATCACCCCATTAATTTTTTTATATTGCAGTGGATGCCTCATTGTATCTTCTTCACTCCACATGCTTCTTTTCTATTCATCTCTCTTTAATTAGCACTATATTAGGGTGTGCTAATTCCCCATATTTTTAGGGTGTTTGTTTGTTTATTTGATTTCCCTCAAAGAAGCTTGAATTAAATCTCGATATTGGATAAGTGTACTGTATTATACATTTGTTAGGTGTTTTGTGAATTTTCTAACAAATTCTTGGTGTTTTATAATTTACACAGTAGTTTTTTAGGACTTATTTGTCCATGAAACGCCTGTAAAATGTTAAATTCTTGATATTTATCCTAACACCTTAAACTAACTTGTTGTTACCACTAAATTTTATAGTTTGAGTTTTCTATCCTCATTATAGACCACCCTTTAGGATGTATTCTTAAAATACCTTATAAGTAAAGCGGTGGTTTTCTCATAAAGTCACATATTAAGGTGTGTTGTCTTATAAAATGTAAATGGGTTTATAAAATGTGGATAATGGGAATGTGGGAGGGTGTGAAAATACAATATATCATCACATAGTGACCAAACCATCTCCTAAGTGTTTTTTTCCTAATTCATATTGAATGAACATAGTGATTTTTGTGAGGGATGAATGTTTTAATAGCCTCTCTTATACCATTCTCATGTATGGTGTTGTCTATTTATGGAAAGTTCACATGTCTTCTAATAATTTTAGTGCATAATTGTTCTATCTTAGAAATTATATTGATAAATGCATATAATTTCTCATAGTAATCATATTTATGATAAAGGAATGAATCAATTACTAAGCTGAATTTAATGCATTAAAATGATAATTAGGGTATTGAAGCTAACATGACCCTCCTTTTGTATCAATTATAATTATGTTGTTTAATGATTTGATTATGAATTATTTAATTGTTATTGGATATGGAATATGACACAAACCTTTTAATTTAATATAGCTTTCTTAATGTTCGACATCTTGGTATGGAATCAAATATTTACGAAGGAATGGAACCTGTTGTATTACGGGATCGAACAGACTATAGGATAAAGGTATGGAACCTATGACCCCTGGGAATGATTTCATATGGTATGGAACTGACTAAGGGATTGAGGTTTGGCACCTGAAACCCCTATGTATGATCAATCGTAAAAGGAAACTAATGATAGGTGTTAAGGCATGGAAGATACGTCCTCTTTGTACATTCAAGTCTCTAGATATAGGTGGCCCTCGTTATTTCTAGCAGACCTATACCATATTGGTCTGAAGATATTCCATGTGTACCATTGGTTGAGTTCCTTGGCCACGATGAGGTTTCTCAGGTTATTTTCAAGGGACCTATCCCACGTAGGTTTGATACTTGATATATGAGGTACTCAGTGTATGTATTAGTTGATGCTCACTATTTAATGAATTTTTTTTATTCATAGATCACCATTGACCATTTTTCCTTTATATATTTGAGTATGATTTCCCATATATCATGCTGATAGGTTTCAATCCTGGGTATTACTCCCCTGTTGTTATATTATCCCCTCATGTGGGTGCCTTGGTACTCAATCATGGGTCCCTGCTGGTGCATTAATATATGTGAAAATTATTTTCTATCTTATAAATATATATTAAAGATAGTAGGTGTGCAGAGACACTTTGTAGTAGTCTATGGAATGTATGGTTGGAAGGGTGGCCATGCTGAACATGATCCTGGCTTTTTTATTTTTATTTGTTTAGTTATGATTTATTAGTTATACCTCCACATTGTTCTGTTTATATTCCCAAAATGGATATCATAGACAATGTTGGTGGTATCCTACTCTATATATCTCACACCATGATATGGATTCCATTACATTGGGTACCCAAAAAACCTCATATTTGAATGTTTAGGTTTATAGATTATGCTTATATTGTTCTTGTGTACATGTGATCTTAGGATCCCAAGACTGAGTCACATCTCAGGATGCTCATGGATTTATCCCTTTGAGATTCTGGTTGGTTACTTTATTTTTGTATAGTACTATATTTTTTATTTTTCAATGTGATTAATTTTAATATTAAGTAGCCTCATTTTTACATGAATGCATAGTTGGATATTCAGTGATGGAGACTTAGTAATTTGTATTATCTTTAATTTCTTTTTATCATTTATTTATACTACTCCAACTATATGATTCTCTATTTTTGATATTCCCCTATGTTTTTCTAATCATGAGGGTATATTCTCCCCATCTTGCCAATATTAGACCCCCACTACTATTCCAAAGCCTCTAGAACGCGGGAGGGGTTCTTGAGGCCACGATATTCATTGGCTTGTGGCACCGTTTCAGTGGATCCTAGGTCATGATGTTATAAATTGGTATTTAAGCGTTTTGTTTTCTTTTTTATTAATGTTATGTGACTGTAGAAAAGATAAATAACATATGATGGTAGTCGTAAAATACCCATGTCTATGTGTGATCAACCATCCATCCAACATTAAATTTATTTATTGAATTCATGGATAAAGACCAAAAATTTAGTGTGTTCTAAAGTAATGAGGCCCCAAAGAATCAGCTCAAATGAGGTTAACACAATTAGGGGAAGATATCCAATAGTGGAAATGTTATTACATGGATTTGTTGGAAAGGACTCATTGGAGAGGAACTACGAGTGATCAATCCATACGCAATGAAAATATGAAGTGACTAGTGAATGGACTATTTTCCATGTTGTTCATTGTTATAGTTGATTATGATTTTACCTTCAGTGATGGTGTGCATTCTGTTTCTTGATGATTTATGTTATTTATGGTATTTCATCCTTATCTCGGTATGTCATGGAAGTAACATTAAATTAATCATTATAGGATCATATAGATTCACATTTTATGCATATTCCATGCCATGTTGGTTGAATTATTATAATTGTTTTATAGTGATATGTGTCTTTAGTTCATAAGGTGCTACTGTGATAATTTAACATTATTTTCATTATAACATGTTTATGAAATTATTCACCATTCTTTTATTATATACCATGATTTTGAGTTTTCTTTATTATATAGTTTCTTATCAATATTAGCTAATTTTTTTCCCATATTATATGTATTCACTAATTGTTATAGTATTCCTTCTAATAATTTAGAAAAATGGTTGGTTAAATAAAATTTCTCAATCAAACTAAATGGTGTGTCACTACCTGTCCCACGGGGCCCCTGTCGTGATTACCCCAAACCCACCTCATGATGGCCAGGGGATGACGACTAGTGCTGAAGGCGTCAAACTGTAAGTAGGAGGCATTATCTTGGAGACCATTAGGCACACATACATCTAAGTCCCAACTCAATAAAGGGAAAAAACGTACCACTGAATAAACTGAGTGGAAGTAAAGTAGAAAAAAACTGGGACAGAATAAAAACCCATGAAAAAGTACTGAAAAATGTGAAATATAAAGTGTTCAGATGGCCATTTTTTCTGAAACCCGTCTGATCGTGAGAGTAGTGAAGCTACTAGAAGACAAAGTAGTATGTTTTGTCTGCCCAGTAATACTAGGCCCCGCCTGGTCCTAGGCCACCAAGTCCACCATTGTAGCATCCGTCAGTCCTGCTTCCTTGAGCACCCTTGTCGAAAAATCGGTCATCTTCACCAGACACAACACATGTGGGTAATGCCCGTGAAGGTGTGAGTAACATAGTACTCTGTAGGGAACCCAAAAAAATAATTCACACATAAAAATTCCTAAAATTAATGACTGAAACACATTATATCCCACAACAGGTATATTCATGGATAGTAAAAATAGTATTGTAAGTCACTAATGTTGAACTCCTCGGCCACTGGAGAAATCTTCCAATATAGAGTACAGTGGGCCTACCGGGTCACACAGAGCTACTTCCCTCTAACCATGAACGATTGTGGTACTCATCCATGATGAATATTGTGGTATACTGGTTCACACAGAGCTGCTCCCCATCATGGGGCTATCGGGTCACACAGATCCACTTCCCACATTGGCCGAACTGAGGTACGAACTGAGGTTCTCTTCAGTTGATTACCATGGGTCTATCGGGTCACATAGAGTCACTTGACAACATGGTCATGTTAGGCCACACAGAACTTCATCCCACATGGCCATCCTCAAGTAGTCTTTAGGTCTCATCAAACTGTGGGGTTCCGTATATAGTGTGCTTGGGATAACCAATCCTCAAGCCATTCATCGCTTCTCGACATCCACAACAGTTACCACAAAGCATGCTCGAAGTCCGTCCTTCTCGAGAGGTTCCAAATTCCGCAATAGGGCCATAAATTAGACAGGTGGTTTGCCAGATACAAGCACTCTAGTAACTAGGGTACCAGTTGCAATGGGGCCCTATCCAACTCGGTCAGACCGACCCGACCAACTAGGCTTGGGGTTTAAACATAACCCAGTTCATTCTAATATATCCAAACTGACCTAGTGTCTGTCGGGGTCATTCTGGGATGACCTGGCCATTAGAAAAACCCCAATAGGCCTTGCTGGCCCTGTCCAGGTTGGTAGAGGGTCCAGCCCGCCTAGTCACCCAGTAACCTAATCTAGTCCGGCCTAGTCCGAAGGGGTGTGGGTCTGGCCCGCCATGTAGCGGGACCAACCCAGCCCGCTAGTGGCTCAACCCACTAGTATGGGGGCTGGAGGCATGGTGTGGTAGGTGTGATCCATAGGGACATAGAAGCCAGCTGCATCCCCTCTAGTCTGAACACGTCCCGAGGGGTGGGCCGCACCTCTTTTGTAGCACCCTCCTAGCACCGCGTCTAACTCTTGCCATGTTTGAAGTCCTGCGGTACCTCCAGCCTTCCGGGTGGCTCGGACGGCGTCTGCCACTCCGCCTGGCTCCCAGATAGAGCCACATCATCTCATGTGTTTACAAGGCTGACGAGCCACGGTCTCCCGGTCAATGTGGCCCACTGGTGTGGGTCGCTGCCTCCAAACAGAGAGCGAGGTTGGCCCCGACTACTGATGTCGGTGTTGGAATGCCACCAAACGCGCTCCGATGGTCCGTTCCTTTCACCGCTTTCACCGATGGTCTCTAAATGATGGTTTCTTTACCATGATACCTTAAAACCAGCCTTTTCATTGCTTGGGGAATGCATCCATGAAAAACACACAAGTGGAGGTGCTTTGGGATTGTTTGTGTCTATCCAGGACATTCACTTTAGAAGTTTTAACAATTGGGAGGCTCGAGGAGGTTTGCATTCAATCATTCATTTTATGTATTAATCCTGAATAATCACCTCAAATGAAAAGTTACCCTTCCTTTATAAAGAACGATACAAGGATAAACCTATTCATGGGTTGATATGCGTTCGACATTTTTCGAAAAAAATAAAATGGTAAGAACTTTTAAAATTAAAAAACCATATCTCATTGAAGTTCGTTGTGGCATTTTCGTCCTAGAGGGGTTAAAGATTTTGACGTCGGTTCATGGCACCAGTATTCTAAAGGCATTGAAGAAGAATATCATTTGTTGGAATTCTTCATTATTTGCTAGGTTGGTAGTCCGTCAGAGGTTTTCCAGAAAATCCTCCTATTTATTAGGTACATATTTTCTAAGTGCGTTGAATTATAAATAGAAGCATATTGTAGTTTTCCAATTATGATGTGACGTTGCATCGTTACACTATTTTATTTAAGAGGAAACTTCGTCATTACACATCATCAATGTCCCACTACATAGCAAGTTTAACAATCCAGTAAGAAGCCTCATTGGTGCAAATCATTGCTGCCCTATTGCTACCCCATAGCTTCCTCATCCGCCACTCCCAAATAGGAAGAAGAATAAAATAATTCATTTAAAATATTTTATAATTTTTCTCAAAATGTTTGAAAAATATATTTTCCACCTCATCCTTGTCGGCTGAAGTTAAGTAATTTTAGGTGAATCACGGCATTCTGAATTTAACGGTCCCTTCAGAATTTTTATCTGAGCAACGTGTCAAAATATATAAAATCCTACTCATATGTTTACTGAACAACCTTAAAATATTTCAAAATTCTGTTCTGGGCTCTCCAACCTCGAAATTACGTGCCATCAAATTTTGCGATCTTGAAATAATTCATTATAAATAAAAAAAATACACAGAAATTAAAAGACATTAAACTCTCCCCACCTTATGTATTTATTTCCACAAAATCCAAAACAATAACTAAACAAAAAGATGGGATACTGAGCATGAATCTAAGTATCCCGCTCCCATGTCCTCTCCTGGAGATTTATATTCATCCATCAGATGCACACTAGGGGAATCATCCATCCATGTAATACTCTCTCCTATCGATCATCTATCTCTACTGGGAACTCTTCAAATTTCTCCCTATTGTCAATGTCTAGCTCGCCACAGTCGGTGACGTGTGATGGATCATGCACATACCTCCTCCGCTGCGACACATGAAAACCATAATCCCCCCGATGCATCTATAAGGATATAGATAGGCGATATGCCCCCTCACCAACTCTGGTCAGGACTTGAAAAGGACTGATGAACCTCATAGATAACTTACCACCCCAGCCAAATCTCTACAATCCTCATCGGGGTGAGACCCGAATGAACATAAGATCTCCCACCTCAAACTCCAATGGTCTTTATCTCATATCGGCATAAGACCTATGCATACTTTTTGTAGTCCTCATCTACTTCTAGGTGATCTTCATATTCTCGGTGGTAGCCTATACCAACTCTGGACACATGAGTGCTGACTCCCCTTGGTTTTTCCAGTATATGGGTGATCTACAAAGCTGCCCATATAGGGCCTCAAACTATATCATGTCAATGGTGGAGTGATAAATGTTGTTTTCTGAAAACTCCACTTGTGGAAGGTGGACCTCCCAACCACGACCAAATTCAAGGACGCAAGCACCAAGCATGTCCTCCAAGGTATGTATGGTCCGCTACATCTGATCATCCGAATGGGGATGAAAAGCAGTGATCAAGCATAACAATGTCCCAAAAACCTCATGTAATCCCATCCATAATGGGGAGGTAGAGTGGGAATCATGATCTGAGACGATAGTCGAATTCACCCCATGAATCGACACTATATCCTAGACATAGAGGCGTCCCAAGACCTCTACCATTCCATTCTCCCAGATGGGTATGATGTCAGTCGACATGGTGAGTCGTTCAATGATCACCCAAATAGAGTCATGACCTCTAGATGTACGTGGTAACCCCATCACAAAGTCCACCGAGATACCATCCCATTTCCACTCCAGTACCTTGAGTGGTTCAGACAAGCCCACTAGAACCGGGTGTTGTCCCTTCACTTATGGACAGGTGAGGTATCATGAAATGAAATTGGCCACTGCTTTTTTTATCGTTGGCCACCAGTACTAATGTCGGAGGTCAAGGTACATCATTTCCACTCTAGGATGCACCGCTAGAGGGGACGTATGGAACTCCCTCAACACCTCCTCATGCAATGCCACTGGTACTAAGGTGCACCCTATAAAAATGATGACATGCTCTCCACCTATCAAAAATCATTCATGAGCTCATCCTGAGGGTACCTATGCATGTCGGGCCACTTAGTCAACATCCCTCGGTTGTGCATCTTTGACTCTCTATATGAGTGGTGGAGTAACATCCATATACTGAAGGTAAATAACTTCACCATCATCCATGAGGGATATCTGCATCGCGGCTAACTACTCTATCACCTCACTCAACAGCTACAACCCATCCATCCTGCTGAGTTTGTCTACCACCACGTTCCCTTTTCTATGATTATAAAATATCTCAAAATCATTGTCATAGAGGAACTCTAAAAATCACTACAATCGTAGATTCAGGTGCTTCTGAGTGAATATATACATGAGACTCTTGTGGTTGGATTAAACTGTAAACCACTCTCCCTTTAAGTAGTGATGCCACATATTCAACGCATAGGCCAATAATGCCAACTCCAGGTCATGGGTCGCATAGTTTTTCTCATGCTGCCTCAAATTCTGTGAGCCATAGGAGATACCTCCTCCCTACTGCGTCAGGACACAACCCAGTCATGTCCCTGATGCATCACAGTAAACTACATACCTCATTCCCTCCTCTGTTATTCTCAAGAAGGGGGAAATAGTCAGTCTCTGCCTCAGCTCTCAGAAAATCTGATGGAATTTTTCCATCCACAAGAACGGTTGTCCCTTCCATGTCAATGTTGATAAGGGTGATGCTACCCTGGAAAAGATAGGCATGAAACTCCGATAGTAACTATCCAGCCCTATGAAGCTCTACACCTTAGTCATGCTCCTAGGATGCTCCCAAGCAAGCATTGACTCAATCAACGACAACTCTTCTACAACTATGGCCTCTGAGATGATGTGTCCAAAAAGTGGAACTCTTGTATCCCAAACTGACACTTTGAGATCCTACCATAAAGATTATTCTCTTAGAGTGTATCCAGGACTATTTGAAGGTGTGTAGTGTCTTTCTCCTATGATGTTAAAAATTCATAGATATCATCAATGAAGACCACCAAGAGCCAGTCAAGGTAGGGCTGGAATATCCTTTTCAGGAGGCCCATGAACACTTCTGTGGTGTTGGGCATGCCGAATGGTATTACTAGGAAGTCATAGTGGCCACAGCGAAACCTGAAGGTTGAATTTGGTACATCCTCATTTGTACTCAAAGCTAGTGATAGCCTAATCCGAGTTCTATCTTTTAGAACCACTTCGCTCCCTTCAGCTAGTCGTAGAGGTCATTAATTCACAATAGAGGGTACTTGTTCTTCACAGTCACCTCATTTAAGCACCAGAAGGCCTTATACAACCTCAAACTCCCATATTCCTTCTTGAAAAAAGAACAGTGGTTCTCCATAGTGAAATACTAGGCCTTAAAATTCCCTTCTTCAACAAGCCCTCCTGTTGTACCTTCATATTGTGAAGCTCTTTCGGATCCATTCGATATACCGGTGTGGATATCAGTGTCATCCTGGGGTACACGTCAATACAAAAGTCTACATCTCTAAAAGGAGATATCCTTGATTATCATTAAGAAAAACAACCACCTACTTATCCACCACTACTAGAATTCTTGGACTCCTCTCTTCAAATACTCCGAGGGTGTGGCTGGGTAACTGGTGCATGATCAGCTGCACCCTTCTTCGAGAGAGTTTGTTTGGCTTCGCAAGGGTTTCCTTCTAACCGGTTAATGAAAACCTGGTCCCATATCCACAGAAACACTGAAATATATGCCTAAAATTGTCGATATGAGCCTGGATTGTGGATAACCAGTCCGTACCCAAGATGACATTGTAAGGCCTCGACACAGAAACAAGGATTTCCCACCTAAATCCCTCGCCTCCTAGAGTAATCTCATACCCCAGGAAGCAGTGTGTAATCATTAAATCCCCTCCGGTAAGAGTCTATATCCATAAGGATCGAGCCAATGGATCCACCGGAATATCTATGCTTAGAACTAGATCTATAAAAAGGAAACAGTGACTTGTACTTGTGTCTATAAGTACTGCAGCTAGGGTGGAGAAGACACATATCGTATATCAGATCATCTCTGGAGCATCGTGGTTTTAAGCTTTCTCTTCCAAGAGCTGGGTGCGCCCCTGTCCGCCTGCTCCATGAGGTCGGGGTGGAAAAACTGGGGGTGGTGGCACTAACATCTCAAATCATTTCCCACTGACTTCTGCTCATCCAACTCCCTAGCCACGTCCGCTGCCCTGCAGACCTCCTCACTTGAACCACTGTCACTACCTCAGTGGCTCCTTTACCATCTATCGTCCTTTTTTAATGAGGGTCGGGCAGTCACGTGCCATGTGTCCCTACCCTCCACATTCCTAGCACTGATGGGATCCTTATTGACTCTCTCCAGACTAGGAGCCCTGCACCACCGACCCTGGGTCATGGGGTCATCCTCAGAAAGACCTAGTACACTTGGGCCCACGCGTCTATTGTATGCTGCCTACCGAAGACTCCACCACATGGGGACTACTAGTAGCTCTAGTAACAGGCACCTGCACCGCCAAGAATCACTCCATCCTAAGGACTCTCTCCAACACCCTGTCCTGGGTAGGGATGTGGAGAGACAACACTAATGCTATGATCTTCTTCTTGAGTCCCTACTCAAAGGCTCAAGCCCTGAAAAAAGGGTCTCACACCATATCCGTGGAGTACTAGGAAAGATTCGTGAACCTCACTAAGTACTCAAACACCATCACAACATCTGGCTATTTGTGAAGCAACTCATGGATTTTCACATAGCACAATGTTTTGGAGAAAACTCCTCCTGTAAAAGCTTCTCGATGTCAACCCAAGTGTGGGACACCTCATCATGAGTCTGGATGGTAAATATCCACCATCCTCTTGTAGATCCATGAAAAAGGATCACTGCCAGGATCTGCATCTAGTCAGGTGGTTTCCTCACTAAGAGGATGACCTGCATCACAACCTCCTGCCAGTCCTCAGCAACCTATGGATCCATCTCTCCCTTGAACATGGGTGGTCTCTATCTCTGAAACTCATGTATGGAACTGATTCTAAGAATGTCCTCTATTTGAAAAACTGACAGTATATGCTGACCATTGGGTGGTGGTTGAACTGATGCACAACCTGGTGGGGCCATCTCTTCAACCGGTCCCTAAAAGGACACCTCGTTGCTCGATGGGCTATCCTGACGACCTCTTATCGGGATCCTAGTTGGTCGTCCATGTGGCGGTATCCTGAGATAGGTCAATATGTTCCATAGTTATAATGTTATACATGGTGAGATTCCTCTGGTTCAAGAAATAAGGAGACACGTATGCCACTATTGTTTTCATGTATTGAGCCGAAAACTGAATTCAAGGTCCTGGTGGATGGATACGTCAGTCGCTACAGCAACACTAGACTCCTCGAATCTGAAAGTAGAACTCGAAACAGATAACACAGTTTCCCCAAAACAAAACATCAGATTTCTGTTCTTAGAGGGGTTACCGACCACCGTCTGAGACCATCTTTTCATGACATGTCCCCTGGGGCCTGTGTCGGGACTGCCCCAAGCCCACCTCTCGAAGTCCAGGGGCTGGTGACAAGCATTGTAAGCATCAACATGCAAGTGGGAGGCATTAGACTATATATTTGTACGCACACAAAAAACCAAGTCCCAGCTCGCAAAAGGGAAACGTCATACCACTGAATAAATTGAGTGTAACTACAACTGAATGAAAGTCGGATAGAATACAAACCCATTAAAAAGTACTGAAAACTGTAAATCAAGAATAATGCTCTAATGGAAATTTGAAGTAAACCCCACCTAATAGTGAGATCAATGAAGCTACTAGATGCCGAAGTAGTATGTCTTATCCGTTCAGTCTTACTGAGCCCCACCTGGTACTAAGACACCATGTCCACCATCATAATGACCGTCCATCCCATATCCCTGAGCACCCCTGTCCAAATGTTAGTCGTCATCACCAGACATTACACGTGAGGGTGCAGCCCATGAATGGGTGAGTAAAACAGTACTCAATGGGGACCCAAAAACAAAGATAAAGAACACCTAACAATTTTTCAATGTAATTCACCAAACACAAGGTAGCTAAAACCAAGTAGATTCTAGGGTAGTAACTATATCATCGTCTGTCACAAACGTTGAACTAATCACTTCCTCGAGAAATCCTCCTCTATCAAGTACATCGGGCCTGTCCGGTAACACATAGCCGCTTCTATCTAACCATGAACCATTGTGGTACTCATCCCTGATTAGTACCACAGGTATATTGGGTCACATAGAGCCACTTCCCACCATGGGCCTTCCGGGTCACACTATGAAACTTCCCACATTGGCTGAACTGAAGTACTCATCCTGTTGAGTACCAAGGGTTTTCCAGGTCACACAGAGTCACTCCCCACCGTGGGACTACTAGGTCACTTAGAGCCTCTTCCCACAGGGCCATCCTCAAATAGTCTTCAGGTCTTAGCCAATCGTAGGGTTCTGTATGTAGCACGCTAGGGAGAACCTCTCCTCAATACCTTCTTGGATTCTCTGCATCCATGAATGTAACCAAAAATCTTGTCGAAAGTTCGGCCTCCTCGAGATAGTCCCAAATTTGCAAAATGATAGTCAATTGGACACATAGTTTTCGAGATACGGGTGTTTTAATAACCAGGAAACCTATTGCGAATGGGCATAGTTCTACCCAGTTAGACAGACCCGACCAACCAGGCTCGGGGGTTCTACATTCCCTGGTTCACTCTGACGGACCCGACCTGAGCTGGTGTAGGTCGGGTTTGGTCTGGTCCAGCCTGGCCTGTGGGCCAAGTCGAATAGTCTTCGATGGGCCCAACCCACTGGGAAGAGGGTCTAGCCCACTGGGTCGCCCGTCGACTCGGTCTAGTCTGTCCTCGTTAGAAGGCACACATATCCCATCTATCACCATGGATGTGCCCTTCCGGTGTGTGTCTGGACTGCCAGCGCGGGGTCCGGCCTGCCCGGTTGTGGGACCAGCCCAGCTCGCTTGGGGCTCAGCCCGCTCGCAAGCGGACCAGTCGTGTGGTGCAGTCGGTGTGAGCCCTTAGGACACAGTAGCAAGCCGCATCCCATCCGGCCTAAAGGCGGCCATCATCGGTGGGTAACACCTCTTGTGCAGCACCCTCCTCGAACAACATCTGAATTCTGCAGCGGCAGATGGGCTCTGGTGCCTCCAGCCTGTTGGGAGGCCTGAATGCAGGCCACACCTCTGTGCGATGACCACCCAGTGATGTGTCCTCCCATGATCCATTTTGGTTGATGATCCATGGGCGCCCTGTCAACGTGACCTGCCTTTGTGGACCGCTTCCTCCACACAGCCAGGGTGTCCAGACGCTGCTACTGCTACCAGCGCTGACGCCCCGGCAGAATCTTCAGCAGGCCACCAGATGCACTCTAGGGGTCTGTTCCTTGCCTATCTTTCACCAATGATCTCTGGACGAGTATTTATTCACTGAAAATCCTTCAATGTAGTCTTTTAGTCACTTTGGGAATGTATCCCCCAAAAACAAATGAGTATAGTTTCTCCGACCTTTTCTTGTCGGGCCAGGCACTCCGTGTTAGAATTTTCAACAAGGGGGGGGGGGCTCGGGGAGGTTTGTGTTCAATAATTCGTGCCAATGATTAATCCCAAATAATCACCCCAAAGGAAAATTCAACATCCCGTTACAATGCACATCCATAGATCAACTGGATCTTGGGTTGATCCCCATTCATTGTTTTCTAAAAAAGTAACTGGTATGAACATTTAAAAATAAAAACCCCTGCCTCATTGAAGTTCATTATCGCATATTCTTCATCATGGGGTTTAAGATGTCGATGTCACATCTCGGCTCTTATATTTGAAGGGTGTTGATGAAGAAGAAGTTCTACCGGTGTTCTTCATTCTTCGCTGTGGTGGAAGTCTGTTAGAGGTTCTCCATAGAATCCTCCATTTTCGTTAATCCATATTTTTATAGCGTGTAAAATTATAAAAAGGACCACATCGCAACATTCCCATTATGATGCGACATCACTTTTTTATGATATTTTATTTAAGAAATAGGGTCGCTATTATACATCATTAAAGCGTCTTTACACTAGATGTTTAATGAGCCATTGATGTGCCTCATTGATGCGCATCGTCGTCACCCTGTCACTTCCCCACAATGTCAACATCTGCCACTTCAATGTTAGAAGGAAAAATAAAATAATTAATTTAAATTATATTATTATTTAATTCCCTAACCCCAGTTACCCAGAGTCAATGCATTGTTACATAACATTGGCATGATCACAAGGGATAAAATCCCGAAAGACTGATCAGTTTAGTAGCCTTGGAAGTACTAGATTCATTCATAAGATTTAGAAAACATCATGAAATAAAAACATCAAAAACAATTCACCCCCTTTTTAACACACTTATATCCTTAGCCTATCCTTATAGGTCAAAAATAAAATGAATCTTCACATCCTGGGAAAAATAAAACATAGAAAGGGGTTAGCTCAGATTCTCAGTAAGAATAACAATATAGTGGAAACTTTCATAAATAAGAATAAACATTTAAGGCAATGTGTAAAACTAAAACAAAAGCCTTTTAAACATAAAAATTATCATATTATGGAAAAGATAAAATCAAATAGTTGAATTTACTTATTCACATTGTTATTCTACTAGTCAAATAATCACATGTAATATCAATAGTCACTTTCGTCATGATGGAATGCATAATTCCATACTTCATAACCACATATTCAATTCCTTGTTCCAAGACTACAAATAAGATTTTGTCATAGCCTTGTCCCCAGACACTAGTTTGTCTCATGAGACCTACCGATGCATCGAGGAGCTATAGTGGGATCCACTCGTCACTTACTAAGTCTAATGCATTCCTCATATGAAAAGGTTTGGACATAACATAAACATTTTTATTAATACTAACATATGAAATGTCAATACATTTTAAATAAAACATTAATGGTGTAAAAATAACACATCCACGGTCAGACATATCACAAAACCTTCAACACAATATAGATGTTTTTCATCATAATAAATCAACTTCAAACATGATTAAAATCTATCAAAGGATGTTGACATGAAAGAAATAAATTTTTTTTTAGAGAAATATATTTCTCTAGTTTCAAATCTTTTAAATGTCATATAATTATAATAGAAAAAAATTATTTTTAAAATATTTTTATAAGCCTGTATGGGAAGCTTCGACGATCTTATAATGGATGAAAATAGCCTCACCCACCATATAATTTAAAAAAAGACATTCTTACCTTCATTTTTTCGAAAAGGTCTTAAAACACCATGTTTGGAAAATGACAGAAATATTCATTTTAAAACATAAATTGTAATATAAGGTTGTAAATGGCTTTAAAACATAGTCTAGATAATAGTAATAATGTTTTGAATTAAATTTTTAAGAAAACACATATGTGGATGATAAAGAGGTCCCATTATATACTTACTTATTAACAACGTCAGATATATAAAGAGATTTTAGAATTAACCTTTACCTTGTACATTTCCTTCGTAGATGGTATTTTAGCCTCCTACATAATAGTTAAAACATTTTTATTAAATTATTAAGGAACCGTATACATAAATATGATATCCTATATGATCCTCTAATATTTCATTGTTAAAAATATTTCAGTAGTATCTTCGTTTCGGGTGCTAACTGATTCATTTTTCTTTATATTCTTGGTTATGTAAGCCATGTTTTTTATGGACAGTATGTATTTGATTCATATTCAAAATGATATTATGTTCTTAAAAATTATTTTTAATCATAAATTGAAAATTATTCTTCAATTATTATGATGGGGAATGAATATAATCGCGTTCGTGGAGACGGTAATCCATACGTACGCACGAGCGACAATATTATTATATTGATGGTGAAATAGATTGTAATTGGATGGTATATCATATTTACAGAATCATTAAATTTTTTTATTTATTATTTAAATTAGTTATACTCATTATTATACCCATCCAAAATAATTATGTGTTTGTATAACAAACTACACCACGATGTGGAGACAGTAAGTCGTACGTACTCCTGTGTGGTGACTTAGTCATTTATAGGATGGGTAGAATAATGAATATGGTTGTAATATCTTTATAATAAAATCCCAGTATGTAGATGCTAATGGATTTATTATTTAGGTTTGGAATCAACAATGAAAGATAAGTGGAAGAAGAAAAGAACTTGAAAGAGGGTGGTGAAATTATTACCTCTTCATCGGGTGTTTCTTTTTGAGTTATCAAAAAGGTTCCTTAGGTTGGATTTTTGATCAATGTTAGGAATCTAGATTTATTTGATGGAAGTTGGGAGGATATTTTTTTAGGGATTGTCTGATCCAAATGGCTTTGGAGGTGTGAAATTAAGAGAAGGGGAATTTCTCTTTTATAAGTGAGGTGAGGGTCACTTTAGAAAAAGATAGATATATTATTTTATAATAATATCATTTTCTGTTTCTAAGAGCTCCAAAATAGTTTCTTTCGAGGATAATGTGGGTATGGGTTGAAAACCTCTCAACCAATAGGTTTTAGAGATGTTTAGGACACCATATTAACATTATCATTAAGATTTAACTCTTAGTTAATTAGTTTGACATTTACCATATCTCTTGGTATTTTTGTATTATATGGTTAATAAACACACTATAACAAGACAAGAGAGCCCCAAGTGGTTCATTATTTAGATAGAGAACCTTATCAATTTCCTTTATATGCACCAAAGATTTTTTGGAATATTATATCAATTAAAAATATAATATTTGTTTTAAAAACACAATTATGTCAATTTTGACATTATTTAATATTTGATTTTTGTGAAAATAATATCAACATGATTACTTTGAAAAAAAAATTATGTCATCAACCCTAACATATCATATATACCTAAAACAATTAGTGGAATTCATCAAAATTCTCACGTTAGATTTATTTCGATATTTATAATAGCAATTATTTTAATTTTTTATTAATAAGGTAATTACTACATCATCATAATGTCATAAATAAATTAAATTATTTAATTTTAAAAAATTTTAAATAAGAAATACTTATTTAGAAATTTTTTTTATATTTATAATGAATATTTATAGTCTAATTTCTATTGTGTGTAACCCTATATTAAAAATAGTTTAGTTATTAAATATTGAATTTGACTCTTTGAATTCTTCATTAAATAAAATAATATTAAATTTCCATCTCTAATCCATGTGGAACAAAGGGGATCATATTTTATTCCTAAGGTTTTTTTTGTCGAAGTTAACTTATCCAATATAATTATCACATGTGTTGGGATAATTATGATATCATTTTTACCCTTAATTACCCTATTTACATTTAACCTTGACAAATAAAAGTCAAAAATTACTATTCACCAAAAAATATTTTCAACTTATTGAATCACATTTCACTTTCGGATATCTACCGTTTCTCTTGTGATTTTGAATATCAACTCACAGATGTGGTAAAATTATGTTTTATGCAAATTTTTAAATTCTCTAAGAAGGTGGGTAAAAGACGGTGAAAAGTTCAATAAATTTCTATATATCTAAACATATTATAAAATTACTCAAATGAATTACATTGAACATATATAGGTATTATGTATCTATTTTGAACTAAAATAAATTAAATTAAAATAACTAATTACATAAATAAAATTTCAGTTTTAAACAATAACATAGTTTTTTTAACTATTCATCAAAAATAGAATGTTTTTAGAATAATTCAAAAAATTCACCCTAAGCTAATTTTGATATTCGAATCGAAAAATGATGTCCATTATGAAAAAAATTTATAAAATTTCAAAAAGTTGGTGTTACTATACCTAATGGCTACTTTTATTGGTCATGGTGTGTTAAAACTTCATGTTGCGTACAAAGAAGGCTACTGCATTATTGAAAGGGAAACATACTGTGGAAGCTTGGGGTGTCACATTCTCCCCTCCTTAAAATAATTTCATCCTTGAAATTTCAGTAATATTACTACATAAAAAGATTCAGGTGGTTCTTCATCATATGTTCCTCAAGTTCCCACGTTGCCTCTTCCGTCTTATGGTTTCCAAGTAAAACTTTTACCAGACGAGTCGTCTTGTTTCTCGGCACTTGTTCTCTGGTATCAAGAATCTTGATAGGCTCTTCACTATATGAAAGATCAGGTTCCACTTTAATTTCCACATAGGTGAGTACATTCATTGGGTCATGGATTTATTTTCTCAACAGTGATACGTGGAACACGTCATGAACTCTGGAGAGACATGGAGGCATTGCCAATTTATAAGCTACAACTCCAATTCATTATAGAATTTCGAAAGGTCTAATGTACCTGGGACTCTATTTACCCTTCATAACAGAACGTATGACACCCTTCCATGGAGATACATTCAAGAAAACATGGTCTCCAACATGAAATTCCCAATCCTACCTTTGATTATCAGCATAGATCTTTTTTCTACTTTGGGATTATTTGATGTGGGTTGGGATAACCTTCACCTTTTCAATTGTTTCCTCAACAAGTTCTGGGACAACGAGTTTTATTTCACCAACATCATCCCAACAAGTTGGTGTGTAACATCTCTTGTCATATAACGCTTTATATGGTACCATCTGAATAATTGAATGGAAGATTTTGTTATAGTAAAATTATACCATAGGTAAATATTGATCTTAGATACCTTCAAATTAAATTAAGAAAGATCTCAAAATTTCTTCTAATGTTTGAATAGTCCATAATGATTGTCCATCGGTTTGAGGGTGGTAGGGAGTGCTCAAATGAAGCTCAGTATCTTGGGCCTTATGAAGACGTTTCCAGAATCTTGATGTAAAATTGGGATCATGATTAGAAACAATCGATGGAGGTACTCCATGAAGTCCTACAACTTCATTAATATATAGTCTTTCCAGATGTTCAAGTGGTAAATCTTCTCTAATAATAAGAAAATTTGCTGACATGGTAAGATGATCAACAATGACTCATATTACATCATTCCTTCTACGATTATTTTTTATCCCCATGAAACATTCTATCGTAATATTATCCCATTTTTGGTAAGGTATGGGAAGCGGTAACAGGACTCCTCCACGCAGTTTCCTTCCAGCATTCACTTGTTGAAAAACCATACATCTTGACACATAATCTGAAATCTCTCTCTTCATGTTGTCCCAAAAAAAAGTTCCTTAAAATCTCTATACATATTGGTACTCCCATGGTGTATAGATAAATTGTATCTATAAGTATCATCCAAAAATTCACTTTTTAGATCAGGTATGTTAGAAACACAAAGTGTCTTCCCAAATATCAAAATTCCATCTTCATATATGATGTCACTCAATCTCTCATCATTCACATCTTTAATCTTCTTTTAAAACTCCACATCAATAGTCTGATAACTCTTTATCCTTTCTAGTAAATATTGTTTGGAAACTATTTGGAAAAGTGTTGACGTTTCACCTTCCATGGTTATTCCCATATCCATCTTTACTAGATCCATGAAAATAGGATCTATTTCAACTCTCATCCAATTCAAAACACCATGATCCTTTCTACTCAAAGCATTTTCCACCTAATTTTCCTTCCTCAGGTAGTAGTGTGTTGTGAAATCATAATCCTTGAGTAGTTCAATCCATCTCTTTTGACTCATGTTGAGTTATTTTTGTGAGAAAATATACATCAAACTCTCATGATCAATATAAATATCACATTTTTCACCATAGAGATAGTGTCTCCATATCTTATTTAATATAGCTGCTTACTCAAGATCATGATTATGATTGTTTTTCTCATGAATTTGTAGCTATCATGATGCATAGGAAATAACTCTATCATTCTGCATAAGGACATATCCACGTCCTTTCTTTGAATCATCACTCTAAATAACAAACCCATCATTCCCTTATGGTAGAGTCAAGATAGGAGCATTGAATTATCTTCTCTTAAGTTCTTCAAAATATTCTTCACACTCTTTTGTCCAAACAAATTTATCCTTTTCAAGTGTGTTCTTGGTTAATGGGGTATCCAATCAGGGAAAATTCTGGACAAAACATCGATAATAACCTACTAATCCAATAAAACTACGCACATCAGTTATACTCGTCGGTGGTGGAAATTATTGGATTTCCTTGGTCTTTGAATGATCAAAATAGATTACATCCTTAGAGGAAATCTAGGAAAGAAAAGAAATCTCTTGAAGCCAGAATTCACACTTGCTAAACATTCCATATAATTCATTTCATCATAGGGTTTTCAGAACAGTGCGCAAGTGGTTTTTATGATCTTCGTAGATTTTTGAGTATACCATGTTATCATCAATAAATACCACTAAAAAGTCATCAATATATTCCATGAAAACTCTACTAATTAGATCAATGAAGATAGAGGGTTCATTTTTCCATTCAAAAGTCATTACTATAAACTCGTAATGCATGTACCTGGTTCGAAATGATGTATTTGGAATGTATTCCTTCTTCCTGCACAATTGATGGTATGTAGATAGAAGTTAAATCTTTGAAAAATATGGAGCTCCATTAAGTTAATCAAATAAATCATCAATGTGAGGTAGGGGATACCTGTTCTTTATTTTTAGAGAATTGATCTCCCAGTATTCAATGCACAACCTCATAGATCCATCTTTTTTTAACAAAAAGGACAGGGGATCACCAAAGAGAAACACTATGGAGAAAAAATCCCTTATTACTCAATTCATCTAGTAGTTTCTTTAGTTCCACTAATTACATAGTGTCCATTCTTTATGGGGTCTTCGATACGGGGCTTGAATCAGGAATTAAATCAATAGAAAACTCAATTTCTTATTCTGGAGGATGTCTAGGTAAATCCTTTGGAAACACGTCAACATATTCATGTACAAAAGTTAAGTCCTCTATTAGAACATTATTTTCCTCACCCATAGTTATTTCATTCTATTCTTCCCAAATAATTGAATTTATTAGAGCTACTGGGGGTGGATCTAGATAAGAATTAGGTGGTGATGTTTATGATCTAAAGATATGGTACTCCTTATCATCATCGAAAATTGTAACATCCTTCTTCTTACATTAAATTTTCACATCATGGAACAAAAGGAAATTCATTCCTAGGTTTATATCAAATTCAATCATGGGTATGATGATGATATCCTCAGATAAAGAACATTTATATGCCCTAATAGGAACTGATTCACAAAACATTGTTGCATTGAAACTTCCCTTAGGTGTTTTGACTGACAATTCCCTTGTTAAGTCCAACTGAAAATTTCTAATTTTCCTAGAAAATTGGGATGATATGAAACAATGCAATTATCTAGAATCAAATAAAGCATCGGCCAAACATGAGGAATCCATTATATTACCTCCCACCATGCCTTTTGGAGCTTCAACCTCAATAGTGGTGATCACATAAGCTTCGACATTCTCCCTTAGCCTTTTCTGAGGTATGTTCCCTTGGGGCTTAAGACATTTATTTGCATAATTCCCATTTTCTCTACAATTTTAGAATTCAACATTAACAACCTCTTCTTTCCATTTCAATCATTAGTTTGGTGGCCTTTTTCACCACACCTGTAATAGACTCCCATTCCCTTCAAGAATGTACTGGGGTGTTTCTTCTCAAATTTACCGCATGAAGGATATTCAACTTTTCCCTTCGTCCCCTTCTTTACATTTCCAGAGTGTTCAGTAGATCTCATTTTCTCTTTCTTTTCTTTAAAGTGGTATGACTTAGAGAATTCATTTTTTGTCTTGATAGCGCATGAGACAATATCTTCGTATGATGTGAAGGATTGTGGGACTAAATCTTAACGGAGAAATTGTTTTAACACATAAATTAATTGATCAATATTACTCCTAGGGTTGCATATATAATCTGTTTTATGCCTTGCTATCATGGTAAAGTTAGCCTCATTCTTTGCTACATTATCATCCTCCTATTTCCTCAGACTCACAAATTGCCTTTCCATATCTTCTTGATGGTCCTGAGGAAATAATTTTTCTAATAAAACCTCTTTAATCACTCTCTATTACATGTTCGATACTATTTCATATTCCTTTGTGTTTTGGATTAAGGACCACCATTGATCTGCATCTCCAGTGAGACGATAAAATCCCATGACATCTTTTTCTCTTTCACTACTCCCCAAAGCATGAAATATTTTCTCTGAGGAATTTATCCATTGCTCAGCTACTATTGTATTTTTACTCCAATTGAATATTTTTGGTTGTTTTCTCCTAAAAAGGTCTAACATTGATCCTTCACATTGTAGATTAGGGTGCTCCATTCGGGTATGGTTATTATTCATAACCTGAGTGAGTTGTCCCAGTATGGTGATAGGATGATCAGAACCAGTTGCATCACCAACAACACTATAATTATATTGAGTAAGAGGGAAACCCCAACATGGATTATGTGTGTTCATATGGTTTCCATTCCTTCCACTAGGCACCATTTATAAACAGTTGCATACAGTCGATTAGTTTATGAATTGAAATACAAAATTCCAAACTCGTAGAACAATTAACATTAATAAAATAGTTTATGGATATAATCCATAATCATAAAAATGTTTTCTTTGATGAGATATATACTCATAAATCCTTTATAATGGTTTGTAAAGAAAATGAGAATATTCCTAGGAATATCCCCCTGGAGTGTCATAACAAAGAGTGCAGCAAGGCTCATAGTTGTGCACCAGTTCCCGTTCGAGTCTAGCTCGAAGTGGTGTTTTCAGGTTTTATCCCTAAGTACATATGTGCTAGAGATTACTCTACCTTCTCATATCCAGAGAGCGATGTACTGCATGGAAAACTCACAAAATCTCAATATAACAAAATTTTAATGATGTTCTTCTATACTAATCCTCAGATATATCTTAGGTTAATGTTCATTATTTAGAGTTTTTCTAAATCTAGCTTCCAAGGTTTGTACTAAACATCCACTAATAAAAACTTTAATGCCCCGACACTAGTTACCCAAAGTCTGTGAATTATTACATAACATTGGAATGATCACAAGGGATCAAATCCTGAAAGACCGATCAGTTTAGTAGCCTTGGAAGTACTTGATACATTCATAAGTTTTACATTACATCATGAAATAAAGAAATAAACAAAAATCTATCCCCTATGGAACACACTTATATCTTTATCTTATCCTTACATGTAAACCATAAAATAGTTCTTCACATCTTGGAAAAAATACAAAATAAAAATGGGTGAGCTTAGAAGCTCGGTAAGGATAACTGTATAGCAGAAACATTCATAAAGAAGCATAAAAGTTAAGGCAATGTATAAGACTAAAACAGTAGCCTTTTAAACATAAACTTCAGCATAATATAGAGAAGATAAAATCAAATAATTCCATTTACTTTTTAACATGGATGTTCTACTAGTCTAATAATCACATGCAATATCAATAGCCACTTTCGTAATGATGGAATTCATAATGCTAGACTTCATAACCACATAGTCACGGTGTTGCGCCAAGACTACAAATAAGACATTTTCAATGCCTTGTTCCAAGATAGTAGTTTGTCTGATGAGACCTACTAATTCATCAAGGAGATATAGTGGTATCCACTTGTCACTTACTAAGTACAATGTATTCCTCATATGAAAAAGTATAAACATTACATAAACATTCGTATTATAACCCGCATACAAATTTCAAATAATTTATCCATAAACCATGAAAGGTATAATAATATCACATCCACAGTCAACCATATCACAAAACTTTCAATTCAATATTATAGTTTTGTATCATAATAAATCAACTTCAAACATGCTTAAAATCCATCAAAGGATGTTGATATAGATAAAGTCAAAACATTTTTAGAGAAATATGTCTATACTTTCTGAAATCATTTAAAAGTAATATAATTATAAATGAAAACATTTATTATGAAAATATTCTTATATGCTAGTATGGTAAGAATTGAAGAGGATATAACTGCAGAAAATAGATGCACCCGTCGTATAAGTTCAAAAAAATACATTCTTACATTAATTTTGTCGAAAAGGTCATAAAGCACCTTGTTTGGAAAACGACAGAAAGATTCCTTTCAAAACATATATGCTAAAATAAGGGTATAAATGACATTAACCCATATTCTAGTAAATAGTAATAATGTTTTGAATTACATTTTTCAAAAAACACGGATGTGGATGAAAAATATGTCCCAGTAGGAACTTACGTATTAACAACCTCGGATAAGTAAAGAGATTTTAGAATTAACCCTGACCTTGTACTTTTCCCTAGTTGATGGTATGTTAAACTCCTGTATAATAGTTAAAACATTGTTATTAAAATACTCAATAACCATATACATATATATTATATCATATATGATCCTGTAATATTTCTTTGTTAATAATATTTTAGTAGTATCATCGTTTCGGGTGTTAACTGATTCATTTTCCTTTATATACTTTGTTACGTAAGACATGTTTGTTTTGGATAAGATGTATTAGATTCATATAAAGAATTATATTATTATAATAAACATTATTTTCTACCATAAAATGAAAATTATTCTTGAATGATTACATTTGTGAATGAATCTGATCGCGTTCATGGAGACGGTAATCCGTACAAACACACGAGTTATTATTTAATTATATTGATGGTGAAATAGTATGTAATTGGATGGTATATCATATATATCGAATCACTGACATATTTTATTTATTATTTACATAATTTATACTCATTATTATATCCATCCAAACTAATGAAGTGTTTAATAACAAACTACACCACGATGTGGAGACCGTAAGCCGTACATACGCAAATATGGTGAATTTGTCATTTATAGGATGGGTAGAATACCGAATATGGTTTTAACATATTTATAATAACATCAAAGTATTTATAAGGTACATGAGTTATTATTTTTGTATATAATCATCAATGAAAGTGGAAGTGGAAGAAGAAAAGAACTTAAAAGAGGGTGCTGAAATTATTACATCTTCTTTGGGTGTTTCCTTTTGAGTTGATCAAAAGTGTTCAATAGGTTTGATTTTTGATCTTAGTAATGAATCTATATTTATGTGAGGGAAGTTGGTAGGATATTTGGGTAGGTTTTGGCCGAGCCAAATGGATTTGGAGGTGTGAAGTTAATAGAACGGGAATACCCTTTTATAAGAGAGGTGAGGGTCACTTTAGGAAATGCTTGAAATATTATTTTATAATAAAATCATTTTCGCGTTATAATGGCTCCAAAATGAATTATTTCGAGGCTAAGGTTTGTAAGGGTCTAATTCCTCTCAACCAAATAGGTTTGAGACTTGTTTAGGTCATCATATTGAACATATCTTTTATATTTAACTCTTAGTTAAATAGTTTGACATTTACCATGTCTCTTTTTATTTTTATATTATATGGTTACTATATGTACTATAACAAGCCTATAGATCCCCAAGTGGTTCCTTATTATTATATATATCCTTATCTAGTTTCTTTGGATTAATCTTAGATTTTAAATAAAATTAGATCAACTAATAATATTGTATTTGTTTTGAAAACTCAATGATGTCAATTTTGACAATATTAACTATTTGGATGTTGTGAAAATCATATCAACATGATTACTTCGAAAAAAAATTATTTCATCAACCCTATCATGTCATAGTAACATATAAAATTAGTGGAATTAATCAAAAGTTTCAAATTTCATTTATTTGTATATTTATAATCTCAATTATTTTAATCGTTCATTAATAAGATAATTATTGCTTCAACATTGGGTAATAAATAAATTAAATTATTTAATGTCTAAAAATTATAAATAAAATATCATTATGTAGGAAATATTTTCATATTTCTAATTAATATTTATAGTAAAATTTATATTTTGTGTAACCCTATATTAGAAATGGTATAGATATAAAACTTTTAATTTAACTCTTTTAACTCTTCTTTAAATAAAATAATAATAAATGTCCTAATCTAATCCACGTGGACCAAAGGGGATAATATTGTATTAATAAGTTTTTTTTGGTCGAATTACACTTAAAACATGGAATTAGGACATGTGTTAGGGTAATTATGTTACCATTTGTACCCTTAATTACCCTATTTTCATTTAACCATGGTAAATGAAAGTCAAAAGTTACTATTCACCAAAAATTACTTTCATCTTATTGAACCACATTTTACTTACTAATATCAACAGTGTCTCTAGGATTTTTGAAAATCAACTCACAAAAACCTTAAAATTATGTTTTATGCAAATTTTCAAACACTCCTAGAAGGTGGGTAAAGGACGTTAAAATGTTCAATAAAATATTATATATCTAAACTAATTATAAAAGGACTCTAATTAATTAAATTGAACATATATAAGTATTATGTATCTATTTTGACCTAAAATAAATTAAAATAAAATATAAAATTACGTAAATAAAAATTTTAATTTAAAAAATAATGATGTTTTTTTCACTATTAATTAAAAATTGAATGTTTTCAGAAAAATACCAAAAATCACCCAGAGCTAATTTTTATATTCTGAATCCAAAAATGAAGTCCATTTTGAAAAATTAAATTTGTAAAATTTTAAAATGTGGGTATTACTATTCATAACAGCTTCTTTGATTGGCTGTGGTATGTAAAAACGCCAAGTTGTGTACAACTCAAGCTACTGCATTATTCAAATGGAAACGTACCGTCAAAGAATGGGGTGTTACAAGTTGTGTAATTTTTATGAGAATCCCGATGTTTGAAATCAACGGGCCCCACAATTTTATTTATTTGAGTGAATGTTCAAAAGATTAAAAATCTCACTCGTACTTTTACTTAATGGACCCTAATAAAGATCAAAATTCTATTTGGGACTCTCCGGACATTAGAATTATGTGTTGTTAAATTACTTAGTCTCGAAATAATTCCATACAAATAAATAAAATTACATTGAAATTATGAGAAGATACATGGTGTTTTTCTACATGGATTGGTAGTGTAATTCAATTTGAAAAACCGATTATGACAGGTTGGATCCATGAACCATTGGTTTCGTGGGTCGAAAAAAACTAGTTGCGATTAAATAGGAGTCAAGCTTCAATCAATAGAGTATATGGGCGCTCTTAAAATTTGGAAATTAAAACCCATATAGTTGAACCATCATATATAAGCATGATATACCTTGATACAATTTCATATAAATAAAAAACTATTAAATTTTGATCCTAGATGAATTGGTTGATTTGGTATATTATTATTGAATTGACTCATGTAGGTTAGCCATAGCTTGTTACGCTTATGGGATAAACCCACTAAGGGTGTTTTAGAACCTAAATTATTTAAAATGTATACAGAACCATTTAGATGAACCTATAATGGATTGAAGGGACCCAAATAGGTCGAATTTATTTTGATATACCTTAGTACATAAATGGATTTTATAATATAAACTACCAAAATATGATGGCGTGTCGGCTAAAATTTAAATTTTGAAAGGAAGTTTGATAAAAAAAATTCATGTTTTTCTTTATGAAGTTACCTAATTAAACCTACTAAGTACATTTTTCATTATAGCTGGTACATGAAATTTAAATTTATCCCTTAAATGGTTTAAATATCAAATGTATATAAGCGAGTTATCTCAAATTAAACCATAAGTGGTGTTCTTAGTTTCAACCCTCATGTAAGGGTAGTTTCAATATTCCTTGGGTTCTACTTTGAAAAAATAATGGGAGAATTTCCCATAGTCTTATGAAAATATTTTTAGAATTAATTTTAACTGAGTGATAGGCATTTAACATATTGAAATTGTATGATGGACTGTAATTTTTAGAGTTTTTTCTTTATACATTAATTAAGGGATAGCTCGGTGTGGGTAATTTCCATAGAGTTTGAATCATTTATAAATGTTTGTGAGTTGATTCAGATTAAAGGTATCATTAATGTGTTCATGTTCTAATTTGAAATATTAGTGAAGAAATAAAACCCATTTTATTATGGGATTTAATTCAATAAATTGGTTATTTCTAAAGGAATTAGCATCATGTAATGCTCAGTTTTGGAGGGTTAGACATGTATTAGGCATGGTCACCAGATTAGTAGGTTGTGTGACCCCTCTTCTTCATCTTTGGTGATTGACTAATTGGTATTGGATTATCTAGATTATTGTTGAAAATAATTATACAACTTTGGGATAATTCAATTATAATACATTGGATATTGGTATTCATAGGGTTAATAAGCCTATGGATAATATCAAGTCAATGTAATTTTGTTAATAAAATATTGTGGTAGTATGTTCCCATGCCAATGGTGACCATTGAGTTAATAAAGTGTGTATAGAAACCTATGAGTTCAGTGGTAATATTTTAATCCTTGATCTATTGTGCTCTGATAATAGGCCATCTTCGAGGTAAAAGCATATTGGGCCCATCTTGGACCCATAGTTAGTGGTCAATGGAGCGTGTATTGTGGGGTGACTTTATGTTCATAGTAAATGAAGACTATGACACTCTTATGGTAGAGAGAACCATGTCAAGTCTAGGGGAAGTGTGTCCATCCAATTATGTGGAACATAACGAAATAAAAAAAATTTAAAATGGTTTGTGCTACTTTTGAACACCCATGGAGCTGGTAAGTTTTGTTTTTTGTCTCATCTTATGTGGCAGCATAACGATGATATAGTTTTATATGTACATAAACATTAATGGAATTTTTTACTTATGTTGGAATTTAATAGTTATGATTGGGAAATCTTGAGATGCATTGAGTGGATAAAATTTATCCAGTCTACTTGGTAATTATTCATACCCTCTTTGTGTACAATTATCTTAATGAATATAATGTCCCCAATTTTGAAATTTTCTAGGGTTCACTAAAGGAGGGTTGGTTATACGCAGAGATAAAGTAAAAATTAGACAAATATACCTCAACATTTTACTAAGCATGCTCGCCGTGGCCTATAATAGTCATTCAATTACATCTCTTGAAAAAACATTCATTGAAGTGGTCGCGCCCAAACATGAACATGTTTGAATACCCAATCTAGAACACTTGGATTATCACCCCTAAAACAATCCATCTGATGCTGAATAAAGTTTGGGGTATCCTCAAAATCATGCACTATGGTCTAAGGATCTCATCTAAGGTATTATATTATATTTCATTTATAAGCGATGAATGTTTCCCACCTTTGGAAAGTTAGAATACATGGTAATAGAAGATGTATGTGTTATGTACTGATGCCCCAATAAATGCATTGAAATCACAAATAGTAAACCTGATGTGAAATTCTTCACATGAAACATAAATACTAGTAGCATTTGGAGAATCAAAATATTTTAATTTTACTAGGTTAAGGAATTTAGTGCTATGTCCCACTAAGAAAAAGGTGGGTTCTTTATGAAACACACCTTAAAATTGAGACAGTTAGTATTGTGCAACATAGATCTATGACATCATCAGTGTGGATCCCCCCATTATTACCAGAAGATTGAAATACATTGGGGATTTGGGAATAATTTTTCATATACCTATACTAATAACTAAATCCACATGGCTTATAGGACATAAGCAACAGGATGTTAGAAACCTGCCACTCACAAGTGTCAGGTTAGGACAAATGTTGATGTGGAAACCAAGAACAACTATGCCTCCACTATAACTTCTACCTTGTATTTAGTTGCCTGGTTCCAACGTCCTATATCTCCCCATTAAATCATCAATAGGAGGGTTATTGGCACCCTGGTGCACTGATACGAGTAATAGGGGGTCATTACCACTAGGGATATGGCCCACCAAGACTAGTATGCATCGACGCCTCATGAACACTACCGCCCCTGAGGTTCGTCCGTGGGGAAAACACCCAATATTCCGACAATGAACCACTTTAGGGGCCTCTCCTTGGAGTGATCTAATAAATAACTCCCATATGCTTTGGGTTTAGGGGATGTTTGATGCATGTTTGTTGTAACTACTACCCATTATCTTCCTAGGAGGGCTCTCACTAGGCCTCTTCAACGTGAGCATCATCCATTCCCATTGGCCGAAGAGTTTTTTGACTTCACCTCCACCCACCAACCCCAGTCTGGAGCACCCATCATAAGCATCAGGGGAACACCCAGGATAGGATCTGAAGCGGGGAATCCTATATGGATATATTGGCCCCTACCATAGTTGGTGTATCTCTCTATAAACCAACAAAAGGTAAATTGTGATCTATCATTTCCTAATTGGGATTTAGATGACAACCACATCACTAGTAGGCTCAGTTGACTCTCTCAATCATCAGCACCACGAAAATCGATTATAATCCATCCCATGATAAGGAGAATTATCATGGAGATCCTTGCCACTCTCTCACTAAATAGACTATAGGTCCTCCCTACTCTTTCAACAATTGTTATGGAGGTACTCCCTGTACTCTTACTAGTGAACACGAAGGTCCTCCCCATAATATTATAAAACCATCTAGAGGTCCTCTAAACTATATTGATAGTCAATTTAGAGGTCATCCCAACTCTTTTACCAACTAACACTGAGGTCCTCCCTATGTTCCTATAATCAATAATGAAGGTCCTTCCCATTATCCAACCAAATAAAGTGGTGGACCTTCCCATTTTTCAACCAAACAATGTGATGGTCCTACTCATGTTACCACCATCCATCACGGACCCCTTCCTATTCTAAAAACACACCCTTCTCTAAAAAACATCCAAGTGTAAGAGGGTGATTACCCACTTTTGAAGGTGGAACCCTAGTAAGCACCACATCATTATTAGCCTCATTGTTCTATCGTAATCTGAGGTGATGGATGTCTCTATGATTGAGACTACCCAATTTATGAATTTTGTGGAAATATACTTACAATTGATATTTATAATCCGTGAAGCTAAGGTCCACATGATCTCCTCACCCCTCTACATATACTTGTGGTGGAGGATGTTTTGTCCCCCTTCCAGGGACTTACAAAGCATATGTCTCTATCGATACTAGTTTCCCTCCACTCTACCTCAACTGAAAAATTTAGGGAGATTTTAGGGTTTGATATGACACCTTCATATGGTGATCATTTTACCAAGACACAAATTAATTATTCTAATCTTGATCATGAGGAAGTTTTGACCAGCCAATTTTAAAGGGATGTGATGATGAGGTTGGAACTACCCTTAAGACATGTCCCAATATGTTGTGGATATTTGACTCGCATAGTGACTACACTTAGAGTAAACCATATGTATAACCATTATCCATCATTATCACCAAACATAACTTACCATGTTCCTATCACTGTTCGAATTAATAATGAGAAATAAAATTCCTCTAAGAAAGAGGGCTATGAGAGGCCCTAGATACCTACTAGATATCTGTCGTGTTCATGATTCTTGTAGCTATAGAATTTGAAATCCTAGAGTCCATTATAGAGGACCAGAAATTTTTTATTGCTAGATCATCTAGAAATTGTTGAAACATCATCATGATCATCGGTTGGCCTACTCGAGTAACCAAGATCACCATGATAACATCGACCAGAAGTACATAAAGGTGGATATCGCAGTTATCCTAGTATAACAACATCATATGTAATATAGATATTTCCCCACTCTTCAAAAAAATATTTATCAAGATCCTTATAGAGCTCCATTTTGTAATGGATGAAGTGACTCCACACGCACATATCGGTTGTTAGGGATAGTAAAAATCCCTCAATTTCAACCCTATTATAAATAGTCTGACATATCTACTGATGATGAGAGTTACCCTCTGGATACCTTCATGGATAATATGGTTTTAAATAAAATACATGATGATTAGAGGAATTGTTTCCTTAATGTAGGGCATTACAGTGAATATATTTCTCAAAGGGAAATGATGTACCAAGAAAACCCATCATCAAGTGTCCTCACATGTCTACTAAGGAAGACAATCAAACTCAGAGATCCCCCGAATGAGTAATCAGTACCTACCCATTGAAATATTAACAATGTAAAGGGATATTTCAAGCCCTATGATTGATTCAATGTTTAGAAAAAAGAAGATACAGACCCCATAGTAGATTTATTACACCATAAAGTTAAAAAATACAAAAGGTGTACTATAGAACTCATCATTGAACAATGAAATGATTATGGAAATTACCTTAGGGACCACATCTCTCCTCTAGTGGGGCACCCAGTCCCCCTCATCCAAATACCCATTTTGATCTTGGTATCCCTTCACATCCAATCATATATTGATATGTGGGATATGGAAAGCGACCATCGTATGAGTCGTTGAAACCTCGTGAAGAATGTGATTACACTCCTAATGATCTAGTCTATACTGTCATATAATTTGATGAGACTTATCCCTATGTTGATAATCCTTTCAATACATTGGTGGTTAGATATCCTCACAAACATGGTCTTATGTATACTCTCTCCAATCACCTCAAGTCCCTAGAAATACTCTAGGTATAAATCCAACCTGACAGAAATTCATACCTGGTGTGGGTGGACAATGTTTAAGCACCTCCTAGAGTTCAAAAATCATATATTCTCTCTATTAAATGGGTTGGGTGACCCACTATAGAACCTTGAACACTTTATTTGAGGGCATGGACCTATGTTGGGTTCCACAAAATAGAAATAGGCCTCCATGTCCCAATGTTTTGATGAAACAATGGATGAAACCACATTCATCTGGTATATACAGCTAGCACTTCAACAAAAATAGGTCATAGAATCGGTCTATTAGCGGCGGTTTAGTACACCATCACTATTTTTTTAAGAATGGTTTAGTGGCTGTTTTTTATAAACTGTTACAAAACCGTTTTTAAAGTGCCAACACTCCCCCCCTGACCCCCGTGAGCCCCCCCCCCCCCCCAATTCTCCCCCATCCCCCACAACCCCCAAAGACCTAGATCACCGCCCATCAGCGCACCTCACCGTTCTTGACCTGTTCTCTCCACCACTCAACACACCTCGCCGCCCCTCACCATGCCTCACCTGTCTTGACCTATTCTCACCATCCCTCAGCACACCTCACCGCCCAAAACGCGCCTTTTCACCCCTACTGGTAATGTGTTTTTTCCTTGTTTATTTTCTAAGATATTATTAAGATTATTCAACATTTTTCATGTGAGGTTTTGGTTGGGATCTTACTGAATCTACTTGTATTCTTTACCACTATATATATCATATTTTTATAGTTCTGTAAGGGGGAGGAAGTGTTTGGGTTGGGTGTTACTAGAACATGACATGGATCTTGTTGATGTTTGAAGAGTGATTTTCATATAATTTATTTCATGGTATTTCATTTAGTGATGTTCATTTATGTACAGAATTAGAAACATCATGGAACTGATTTATTTATATTATATGGAGTTTATTTTTGGTTTCTTATCTTATAATCCAAGGATATATGAGGGTAATATCTTTCATATGTGTGATTTACACCCTTGATTCTTATTCCCACCTTGTGTTGTATAAGAGGTGGGATTTAGGGATAACACTTGTGTTTAATCTCAATCCAATAGGGGTTCCAATGGGGGTATATTGTGACATAATCAAAAAAATGGGGTCTAACAACACACATAGTGGCCCCCTGAAATCAAAATAAATCAAATAGTTATGCTGAATCATGGGTGGGGAAAGACAAATCAAGTCTCTATAAGGATAGAAATTGAATTATAATAGGGGTGTAACATAGTTATTACCTCAATAATGAACCTCACAATAAGATATAATAGAACACGTGATAGATCTATAGTATCTGAATAATTGTCAGGACTAATCTAAATCATATTGGGCCTTTGAAGATATTTTCATTCATAGCATATGAATAATAGGGGTGAGTCCATGTCATTGGGTGTCGTTACCCATTTCCCCCTCAACATATTTTTTTCTCATCCCTTGGGGATAATAACCATACATAAACATTGTATCACAACACCATGAGGATAAAAACCAAATAATCACATGGAATCTGTCCACCAAACGTGACTATCACGTAGAATTTCCCATGCATCTAATGTATATTAAGGTATGTTTCTCAAATATTTATCATCCAAGACCAAAATCACAATCTATAATAATCACCTCTAAAATTTTTCCAAGCCCTATTTCATAGCACAAAATTTCACATACCAACTCTGAAGTCATCTAATTATAAATGGTTAACTGATCACCTTACCCTCTATAGCTCATCACATCAGATCACAAAGGACCACAGCTGATATATTACCATATTTTTATTCACCTATAATGTTATTACATATCCCTTATGTCTTATTCCTATTATTTGTACACCATAATCCCATTAGGTGGACCATTTAGAAGTTTTAAACCCATTAGTTCACTTTTCTTTGTTTTCTTGTTCCTCAAGAGGCATCACATAATTTACCTCAAGCCAGTATAAGAAATCACAATTAAGGTAAAACCATTGTTCAAGGTCTAAGTCTTATCTACTATTTCACTCTCAACTAATAAGGAGATCCCACCATCAAATAATCATTCATTCATTATACACTTAGTAATTTTTTAACAAAAATAAAAGTGACCATCCAATGTCCCTTGCATTTCATGCTCAGACACCCATTTATAGTTTATCACACAAACTAGAAAATGATTTACAAGGAAATGTGATTGTATGATGATCATAAAATAATACCACCATGTATTGAATGGAATTTTCCATCCAAATATCCTTTATAAATTTATCACACAATTAATAACCTTTTAGTCCACATTCAGGTCTACCTAACTCAACTACCAACATCTATATACCACAAAAATAGAAAACAAATAATGCATGGAGAAAAAATTTAATTATAACCTGCTTATTATCATTAGAATTTAACCCCTAAAATATAGTCATTTTATTTATCCTCAATCAATAGTTATTTAAAATCCTATAAAAATATCAATGTTAGAGACTTGGATTGATATTCTATTAAACGAAAAGAAGATAACAATGATTGAGGTTTTAATGAGGTTATCCTACCATCTATGAGTCCAAATCAATTAATGACTCATCAATATGACCTTGAACATGATTTTAGGAATACAATGAATGGGTGTAAATAATCATTACCAAATCACTCACCTCTATTATTTCCTAGGAACATAAGTGGAAAAGGAAATGTATTTTTAAAAATCCAAATTATATTATGAAAAATTCTCATGCAAGAAAGTGGTGTTTTGAGAAAGTGGACCACCTCCTAGACTATAGTGGACCACCAAGGATTTTCCATGATCCACACCAGAGCTCCACAATATGTTTCAACCCCCATTGATGTTCCCTTATCCACCCCATGATCTAAAAAATTTAATCACACGCAGGGTCAAAACATGTTGCTACCCATAACACTTCACCATGATACCCCACATGTTCAAAAATTCTCAACCCCGGACCATACCCAACTCTTTGAATCCTTATTCGATAACACCAATAACATGAAAAGTAGGAAAAATTATTAATATACACAATATTTAATACTACCCCTATTGAATATTTTTTGGTGATTGAATATTTTATTTTAATTCCATAAGACTATGGATTTATTAGGTTTTCCCACATTTTATAATAGAATATAAATTAATTAGAAATTGAAAAGGTATATTAAAATCAATACTTTTCAGTGTTATTTCAGGATATATTTTAGGAAATGTAATATAAATGATTTAATTTATCTTTGGATTATCATGATTTTTTTTATTATGGAAAAAAAGTACCTTACTTATAAGCCATGGATTCATCTACCCAAGCCAGGAATCCTATCACATGATGATTCTTGCGATGTTCTGCATCTTGTTTCCCCATGTATTTTCTAATGTAGTGAGTCATGTTTAAGAAAAGATTTTTTTTTCCATTTCATATTCCTAACTTCTATTCAATTATTATATGATTTTTAAGCCCTTACCTTAGTGTTATCAAAGTCATGACATCATCAATTTGGATATATGTTTTGGTGTATAACGACATACAAAAAACTATAGGGATGAGATCCTTGTTCTCGTCTTATTTTATGGATGTTTTTAATTTGCATGATTTGGTTTTATAGTGGGTGGTTTTTTTATGTACCATTTTTATTATTATCAGAAACCCTTATTTAAATGACAATAATTCCAAGGAGGAAGTGATATATTGTATCATCGACCACAACGACAGATGACGATCCATCTATCACACTCCTTGTGGCATCTGAGGCACTATCCACTCACCCCTCGACACCATCTCCCCCTGCACCATCTCTCAAAATCTTTGTGAGTGTCCCTTTATAAGCTCATTCATTGAATCCCCCTTTTGGAGCCTCAGAAGATAGAGGGGTTCCACTTCTAGTTCTCCACGAGCACACTAGAGGGTGACATTTATACATAAAAATTTTAATCTGAATATATTTATTTCACTTTTTTTATACTAACTGTTTGTTCATTAAAGATGAAAAAAATGAAAGTGTGGAGAAGAATATAAATGGTTTTGATGTATGGAATATGCCCAGATAGAATATCGTTGTCCCTTTTGATTCATATAGGGTCCCCACGGAAGACGTCGCGGGATTACATGGACAAATTTTAGGCCAGCTAGCTGCGAGGCCCATTTCCCTTTTAATTTCATATGTTTATTGGATAGAAATGACTACATGTTGGAAAATGATGTTTTTTATTCCCAAATAAACATAATTTTAATACATTATGGTGTAATTGAATGTTATGTTATTAATATTTTTAAAATGAATTTTGGTATACAGATGTTTATCCACATTGTGGTTGATGATGTGATAGAACAGAAGTGGACATTGAGAAATCTTGGTACGAAATAGAAAGACTTTAAATGGAGATTGTGGAGCGATGTCAACGATACATACTTTACCATCCAGTAGATGTATGAAAAGCTACCCGATGGGGTACCCAAAGAGTAATGGAAAGTTTTTGTTGACATACATCGTGATAAGAAGCAGATGGTATTTAAATATATATTATTATATTAACCGCATTATACATTTATAAATTTATATGAATAGAAGATGAAATTGAATACATTACTATTAAATTTCATTTTATTTATTTTAGGATCTTTACAGAATGAATGCATCATGTCTGGCTAAGTAAATCATCCCTCACACTGCGAGATCAAAAAGCATTTTAAGAATCCAATAAAATTTGGTAATATTTTCATTATTTTAAATATTTATAAGACAATATTATCTATTTGATATATTAAATTGTTTATTTATCTTTTCTTAATGTTGTCACAAAGTTTTGGGCATGAAGCTTACCGAAATAAAGTGTGGTTGGATGTTTACAAAAAAATACGATGGATGTTTGGTTAATGAGCCTGCCAAAGAAGTTGTGGTATGAAATCTATTTTTCATTATAATAACTTATTAATAGTTGTTACTATGCTAATATATATTTCTTCTAAAATGGATGATATTTGATTTATATGTAAAAATTGAAGAACTATGGGATTTCAATCATTCGTAGTCCTACCCAGTCACCCAGGATGACTCTATTGCTAAAGTCCATAGGAAGGAGCATCCAGGTAGAGTGCATAATATGGTTTTGGGACACATACCATCTGAGGTCATTGGTAGGCCACCAGAGATTGTAGCTACATCTACTCTTAATTTTAGTCAGCTTATACCTGGAGATGCCCAGAGAGATATAGTTTCTCTACGAAGCACAACTCAAGACTAGGGGGCTATGATATCTACTTTGCAGAAAGTGTTGATTGATATACATCCAAAGATGAATGAATCTTTCCTCGGTAGTATTTCATCGACTGGTGGTGAGTAGGTAAATAAAAAAAATTCAAAATTATTTAGTTTGAAACCTTTTCTTGCTTTTAAGTTTAAATATAAATATATAACAATATTAAATATTCAATATATTGTTCTTATAGGTGGTAGAAGGATATATAAACCGAGGTGGAAAGCGTGATGAGATGTGTTCATCATCAGACCGTGATTAGTTTTATTGTTGATATGTTGAAAAAATATGGTAATAGTTGTTTTGTATATGTATCATGTGTGGCATATTATTTCCACCAAACATTTTCATGACAATATATTTACTTGATTTCTCATGTTTCGTTTTATGTATTTTATTGATGTTTGTAAGGAGGAATTGAGAGGTTGGATACAAAAAGGACTCATAGGAATTGATATTATAGAGGTTATACCCATTTTATCTTGGATTTGGTGTCACTTATTGATTTCTTTGTGCACTACTGGAGTGGTTTGTTTTAGAGTTTCTATTGATTTTGGGGTTTTTCTGTTGTAGAGATAAATCATAGTGTGGTTTTCTTAATAAAGATGATCTACATGTGACATGGAGTATCTTATCTGTCATGCCCCTTCTCCAGAATTATAGAATCTATATGGTGGAACTCACTATGTTTTTTTGATATTATTTTTAATAGCCTGATTATAATGTAAAGATATTCATAATTCGATGGGTTTTCATGTTTCATCACCATTACATTGTGTTATAGGGTGTATCGCCATTACATTTTAATTACAATACAACCTATAAATTTATAAACCCTGTTTGAATAATTTATTTATCAAAATTATATCATAATACATGGGTGACATATATTCTATTTTTAGAGGTATTTCACCACAATTATTTTGGTTATTTATCCTCAACATATATATATACAACCTCACAATTTTTATGTGATTTTACATTTATCTGGTATGGTTTCCTTTCAATCTATTCATTTTAAGGAAGTTTTGGCTAAGGATATCGATGGCTGGTTACTTTTACAGATATATATTCATAATGCCACTGGGATATTGGTTTAACAATTTGAATCCATGAATTTTAGTAATTATAGGTGGTTTTCCACTTGCCTCATCCTCGTACAACAAATTGGAATTATTTTCTTGAGATAGGGGATCCTAGTTCATATATTTTAATGTGAATATATTGGAACATCGTGATTTTATTATCCATTTTACAAATTTCACAGGTTTTCAGAAGATGATAAATAATTCTTTTTACTATATCACATCAAAATAGGGTGAAATATTAGGTATTTAGTATTTTCAGGAAATTACATATTATGGAACATTATTATTGTTGTCTCTAAAAAGTGATGTTTTTTGAAACCTTTTTCACCTTGAATTTTCTGATTTTCAAGCCTATTGTTTTGAATGTGTGATTGAGATAACCATTCTTGAAAAATTATTATAATGGAAATTTATTCAATGAACCCATTTCCTAGGGAAATAATAAATTTATTGATAATAACCATGTTAAAAATATTTTTTTTGACGTCCCTCAAATTAAAATTTTTTTAATTGTGAAAATAGATATATGTGGATATGTGGGGATTGGCTTGTTTCATTATCTTGTTTTATGTGTGTGGTATCTTATGGGGGATTTAAAACTAATGAGGGTGATCAGATTAAATGTTTAATGTGTCGGTAGTGAGGCTATGGTGAGTTAAGAAGTTTTGTGATGAGAGAAACTGTATAATAAATTTCATGAGGTTGTTATAGTGTGGTTATTGTTATGAGGTGGTGATAGTGTAATTCTTGATTTATGGAGAGGGAACACCATTTGGTTTTTTTTATGTTCATGTGGGATGAATGTGTTTTTTTGGAATGGTTGTGTTAGTTTCCTTGTCATCAAGATAATGGGTTTTAAATGTTGAAAAGGAAATTTCATGGGTAGAATTTACTTTTTTTTCAGGGCACTGGTACAGGGGCTGCAGAATCTTGTGTTTTTTTATAAATTTTTCTTTTGTAGTGGTTTAAACTGCAACAAAATATCTATCTATTTATATCCACAACGGTCAAAAATGTGGCTCGAAATAATAATTTAGTAGCAGTTTTAATGGACTCTACACAGTTTTCAACATCTGTTCCATCTCGCAGCGGTTATTTTGTTTTTAGCGGCGCTTTTATTGGTCGAAAAATAATATTTTTTAAGTGGTGGTTTGAACCACCGCTAAACCAAATATGCACAGCTGAGATAAGTTGCTACTAAAACCCTAGAAAACCACCATGAAATATGTCCACAATGATGGTTACAAAAAACATCTGTGCAATCGATGAAACCACCGCGAAAAGATTTCTGACATATAATTTAGCGGTGGTTTTAAAAAACAACCGTAGAAGCTTATGGAGGTGGTTTAAACCGCTACCATACCTAAAAAAACCACCTCTGAACATCTATTTTTATGTTGTGTAGCCATAGGGTGCATTAGTGGTTGGGAGGACCTTAAAATATAGTAACTCTACCAGTTTAAATCCAATACAAGAAAGAATACTTTTTTCAACCACTTTAAGTGAAAAAGGGAAAGATGAGTGATTTTATAAACTTTTTCTCTTAGTGGAAACACCTCACATATTTAGTCGACATTCCATTGTCACAAGAGATGTTTCTTTTGATGTGTATGGGTAATGTCAAGAGTGATTTGGAACCTAACCTCATCACATATAAGTACCCAATTGGATTTATAGGGTAATTTTAAAAGGATCAACTTCTACAACAATCCGTGTAGTGGGACAAAAATTATTTATGTTCATTTCCTCTTCTATCCCTCACAAGAAGACATGGAAAAAAAATACTTCCACCACTGTGAATGCAGTGAGTCCCCAGATGGTATAACTACTAGATCCTTCTTAGAATAGACTATGCATGTTCAATCCTTATAATGGAAAAATCTACCTACACAACCCAGTCAGGCATCATCATGCTATGAACATCCTCTTTAAAGAGAGAATATGTATCCATCCCCCCATGAGTGTGAGGCTCTCAAGGTACCTTTTCTAGAAACAAAAAGTCAGACCTATTTCTTCAGGTATTATATAGTCCTGAGTTATATTATACATTCCATAGAGAAGGTAATTATTATGTTTAAAAAGTATAAGGGGCTCTAGGAGTCCATAATCACTAGTCATGTTGATCATTTCATTTATAATATGATCATTAAACACACAATCAAGTGATACTTTGTGTTCAAATATTGGCTCTCAGAACAAGTGGATAGTGGCCTGGTCAATTTGGGGGATTTTCTAAAATTGGGGAAACATTTATTCACAGATCCCTATAGTGACATTAAACTCTATAGAAATTGAAGGAGACTCATAGGCATGGGACATAAAAATATGATGACTGGTTGGATCTCAGGGCAGTTGCTCACGTTAATAGTGTCATATGTGCTCGTTTGGTCAAGACAGAACCACCTATTGTTTTTTTCCTCATTAAATCACTAATTATACCTATTAATTATATCCTTACAAGTCACATAAGAGACAGAAATGGTGGAATAAGGTAAATCAGAGTCCCCCTTCAATGAAAAATTCATCTTGCACTCTTACTGATTATATGCTTCCTGAGTTAGGGAATGCACCAAGGGTCCACCCGAGACTGGATGAAATCATTGAAAATTTGTAGCAGTATTCATTTTTGAAAATAATAGAGCTATTAGAATTCATCATAATTCATTATAGTGAGGAATACCATGACCACAATTCAGGTGCCTCCGGCCGACACTGTTGATGGAATGACTAAGGACATGTGAGCTTCCAAAATGCTCAATATGGTACCTCAAACCAAGTTGTTCATTATACCAAGAACCATCAAAAGGTATTTCATAAATCTCATAATGAAAACTCCTTCTACCCTTCTTAGTAAGTTATGCCTCTATTGTAACACCCCGAGATTTTATGAAAAATATTCTTTTAATTTCATTGATGTCTTATGGTGTAATCTACAACAAGATTGCCTTGTGCTACACGCAACACCGTATGAGCTTGCAGTATACACAACAATATTCTTGGATCGTGTTACACACAATTTTGATAGTAGTTATTCTAAAAAACATTTAGTGTATATGTATATTCAATGAATAAATGAAATATGGTTGGATTCTGTTATACGAAACAACGGAGGAGTCTTGCACAACACGAAACCCTAACTTGCCTTGCCTTACACGCAATCGCGACCTTCCTCGATAGCGTGTGTTGTACGCAATACCAGGTTTCACTAAACAATGATATATGGTTATAATATTATTATGAACAAGACGTTATGAATAGTATCAACTACATTTTGAATTTTATAACAATATTATTCATCTTACACATTTTCTAGAACATGGTATGAGAACAAAATCAATTTTTCGAGTAAAATAAGTATTTTTCAAAAAATGTAGTTTTGCCGCCTTTTGATGGCACACCCACTTTAAATCTTGTTTTTGACTTGTATATAAATTAAATTTGACAAAATAAAATTCCTCTTTGGAATCAGGATATAAAAATTTACTTTGGATAAATTTTTCATATTATTCTGACAACTTTTATATTTTAATGAATAGTAAAAACACACCATATTTTAATTAAAAACAACTTTTTTCATCGCAATAATTTATATGGTTAGATTATATTTTTAATTGGTTTTAAAGTTTAATTATAATATATTTTTACCATTTAATCCAATGTTGTTCATTTGAATTATTTTACTTTGAAATTGCATATAAACAAGTATCAATCTTTTCATTGTTTTTATTTCTTAAAAACACGCTATTTGTTTTGATAACGGGAATTAATTTAAAAATTTATTAATGCCACTTATATTTTATGAATTTGGAAAAATAGACATCAATTTTGAATTCAGAATATCAAATAATTCTTAGGCTTAATTTTTGGTATTTTTCTGAAAAACATCAATTTTCGATGAATAGTGAAACCACTTAGTGGTAGTTAAAAAACTGACTTTTTTTTAAATTAAATTTTACCACTTCTGTGAATTGAATTTCAAAAATCCGAGACACACGGTTAATATCAAGGACTAAAATTTGGTTCAATGAGATGAAAATAATTTTTGGTGAATAGTAACTTTTTACTTTTATTTACCACTGTTAAAAGTAAATATGATAATTAAGGGTAAAAATGATATTATTATTACCCTAACACAGGTTCTAATTCTATTGGATAAGTGTAATTCGACCAAAAACAACCTTAGGAATAAAATATGACCATTTCGGCCCACATGGATTAGAAAATGACATTTAATATTTATTTATTTAATGTTGGGTTAAAATAGTTAAAATCAAAGTTTAATAAGTAAATAATTTTTTATATTGGGTAATAAATAAGATAAATTAGAATATAAATATTATTTAGAAATCTAAAAATATTTCCTAAATAATGTTATTTTATTTATATATTTTAGACATTAAATAATTTAATTTATTTATGACACAAAGATGATAGAGTAATTATCTTATTAATAATATATTGACATAATTGATGTTATAAATAACCAAATAAATGTAATTTGAGACTTTTTATGACTTACAATAATTTTATAGGTTAATATGACATGTTATTATTTATTTAATTAACTTTTTTCGAACTAATAATTCTGTTATGAGTTTCACAAAAATCAATTACCAAATAGTTTCAAAAATGACATAAAATACTTTTTAAAACAAATATTATATTATTAATTGTTATTTTATTCCTAAAAATATCAGGTTCGGCCAAATGACATATATAATGTTATATATATTAATAATAAACAACTTGGGGTTCTTTTGTCTTGTTATAGAAAGTTTATTAACCTTATAGTGTAAGAAAACAAGAAGACACGGTAAAAGTAAAATTATTTAACATAATGTTAAATCTAAATGATAAGGTTAAAATTGAAACCTAAGCTTGTATAAATTATATTGGATGAGTGTATGTCGACCCATCCCCACATTATCTTCAAAATAAATAAATTTAGAGCTATTAAAAACCGTATATGAATTTACAATAAAATAATATTTTTAGTTTTTCTAAAGGTGCCCCTCTCCTCCCTTATAAAAGGTCACCTCCTCCCTCTCTTCCTCACACCACATTGAGCCTTAAAGCTCGGCCAAACCCTGCCAAATTTTCTTATCCACTTCAATAGAAACATCCTATAGGTTTTTGTCTTCTTTAAAGACCAATTTTAGTGCCTTAAGAGGAGGTCTCAAAGAGGCGCTTCAAAGAAGAGGTAATGTCCGTTACAGATTATTTCAACTTTATTTCTTCTTCCACTTATTCTTATATAATTGTTTAATTAAGAAGTAATTACATCAGTATAACTCATATACTGATAATTTATTATAAGTATGAAAAAACCCTATTTCACCATCTATCCGTCCTACGGAAAACGAAATCACCACGCGTGCGTACGTACGGAATACCGTCTCCACGCCGTGGTGAAATCTGTTTTTCCACTAGCACCTTACATGGATGGGTATAATGGTGTAAAGAATAACTATATAGGTTTATTATAACATCATACTGATTCTGATATATTATACCATCCACTCCAATTCTATTCAATAATTATGGGAACGATATCATCGCTCGTGCGTACGTACGGACTACCATCTCCACGACGCGATAAGATTCATTCTCCATGTTAACCATACATGAATGATCATAAAGTTTATATAATGAATAATAATGAAATATATGAAATAATAATGCTACTGTATTAATGTATATATATATATATATATATATATATATTTATGTCATCTATTTAGTTTCATTCAATTCAATAAGGAAACGAAAACAACGTTCATGCGTACGTACGGCCTACCATCTCCATGAACGGTGTATTTCATTCCTTTTATCGAACTATAATATATATATGTATATGATGAATATATATTATATATAAATCATGTTTTACATTATGGAATTAAGTAAATCACGATATAAGTAATAATATCAAGAACAACAAGTGCAAACACGTACGACAAATAAAACAATTTAACCCAAAAAGCTGCTTTAACATGGAACTTACAAAAGAACGAGTAACATAAAGTCATAATTGAACCATATATGATATCATAACAATTAATATGATTCTGTAATAAGTCAATGACTTTATTTAAATCATTATACAGGCGGTTCGGAAACATACAAAGCATATCGGATCTAAGGTAAGGGATAATTTTGCAAATCTCATTTTTATCTGAGATTTCTTATTCGTAAGTATTTACTAGGGCTAATGCAATCGTCCATGTCCATGTTTTATAAAAGTGTTTTCATGTATGTTTAAATTCCTTTTTACCCATTTTAATTTTACCCCATGGTATGGAAGGAATCTTTCTTTTATTTACCCTATAATGTACTTTTTGACTTTTTCGACAAAGGTACGAGAAGAATGTTTTTTTAACGTATATGGCATGAAAGGATTTTTACTGTTTTATAAAGCCTTATTTTCATGAAGCTTCCTCCAAAAGATTTCATTACTATTTTCAAAAAAAGCCTTTTATTTTAAAATTGCATGAAATTTTGTGAAAAGAAAATTATTTTGAAGAAAAAAGAATATTTTTCTCAAGAATTCATTTCAAGTGTTTTATCAAAACCATTTTCATATAAGATGACATTATTTCACATGTGTATGATTAAAGTATAATGTCTCTATGATTTACATGGTTTCACTTTTCTAATGATAAAATGATATCCAATTATTTTTTATGGATTACGTTATGATGGAATGATGTTTATGAAACCCATTTTATTCTTGGGTTATTATGAATGATTTATGTTTATATTGTGGCACACGAAAGAATGATTTAAATATGAGATGGGTGGGACCTATATCTACCTCCAATGCATTTTTAAAGATTTTTATCTCATGAGATAAACATGGATGGAACGGTAAGTTAATCCAGTTCAGTGTTACATGACTGAAACGAGGATTGAACTCGATTTAGAAAGGGACTTTGTCCACTAAGATGGTCTTGGCAGCAATTCTTTGGATACTATGGAAATCAGAACATGTTCTTAATGGTTTCCACAATTACATGTTTTATTCCCATGATATTTTATCATGATTGATGTTACCTTATGAAATATTCCTTACATACTTCAAAGATTCATGTCTTTGCTCAAGATTGTGATGTTTAGATTTTATGTTCAAGTTTTTGCATTCAAATGTTTATGGATTGTTTTATGTTCTCTATGTTTACCCTTATTGGGCATTTGATATCACCCCATTTATGTTTTCTTTTCCCCAGGATATAAAGAAAGCTTTTAGGTAAGAAAAAAAGGGGAAGATCTTTATTGGGAGATGTTGAAGATCTTTCACCACGATTAGAAGATTTTATTCTGTGTTTCCAAAGACACTAAACTGTTACGGTCCTTGTGAGTCTATTTTTGTTATGTACTAATTATTACGCAAAATTAATGTAATTTACATGTACATTATGCTTCGGGTCTCTACAGTTGGTATCAAAGGAAAGGATTAGTCAGCCTTTGGAAACTAGGATGTGATATCTTTAGTGAGATCCCTAGAGATATTTGTAAGGTATGTATAGGGATGTCTCTATGGTTAAGTATAAGTATAGGTTATAGTCCTAAAATTACGGTAACAATATTATAATTAAACCTAAGATGTTAGATATTGAAGGTAATCCCCCTTTATTATGTTGTTTTCCTTATCATGATTTTTGCCTCTCACACTATTCTTTTTGGGTTTTAGAAAATGGCTGGATACAAGATGATTCACGACAATGGAGGATATGATGAACAATGGAATGATATTCTTCATGAGCAACCAAATGAAATGGGGTTTGGAAGTCCCAACATCATTATTATTCCGAATCAGCAATCTCATAATATGATCAATAAACTCAAGTTTGGTAAGTTTCCTGACTCGGCTAATAAGAGAAAGATGGAGTTTCATGATGATCATAGAGGAAAGAAAGTTCAATTTCCCCTATGTAAAACATGTGGGAAGAGGCATCAAGTAGAATGTTTCAAAGGAACTAGAAGATGCTTTGGGTGTGGAAAATAAAGACACAAAGCCAGTAAGTGCAATGGAAAAGGTTCAGTTAACACCATGGATGAGGATAATGGTATTGCTACGAAATCAACAATGGTTAAATGTTTTAAATGTGCAATGTACGGGCATTATGCAAACCAATTCCCTAAGGGAAAGTCTCGTGAAGAGAATAAGTATGGTCGTATGGGCAGTATTTATGTTGATGATGATGAAGAGACTACAAATGATATGTGAGATGAAAGAATTGTTGAAGCTCGGTCAATGGTTCAAGAAGGTAGTGGAATGATTACATGTTTATCAAGTGTAGTGTTATATTAGTAATCTCATGGTACTATCGAATAAAGATACATCTAAGTATTGTTACACTGTTGTCTTTCCTTACATTTTGAAAGTGTATGATGAATGGTACCAGAAACCATGAAAGGTTATTCAGATATTTTTGGAAAGTAGATGATTTGCACATAATGAAGGGATAAGGAGAAAATTAAATGTTTGATTGTATTCATGATCTCATGACTGATATAAGGAGAAGGTTATATCGTGGTTTGAGTATATATAGAATTTTTGGATTTTGGTATGTGTAAAGTGTTATCTTTTGATAGCAGTCATGTTTTCACTAAGGTTTAATGGGTATTCATTTTTCAAGAGAATACATGATTAAGTTATTCACATGATTGGAATGTGACCAACAAGATATATGGGGGATAAATGATGGTATTCACATTCTTGGTTGATGAAATTTCAAGTAATCGTTTTCTTTGTACTTTGAGCTTGGACTGAATTATTTTAGATAAAGATTGGAATGGATTATGTTGGACATAAGTTAGTATTGTTTAAGGATAGAACTTTTTTTGATATTATTGATGGGATGTTATAGTAATGTAGTTTTAGAAGAAAGATAACATGTAGGATGGGTGACATCCCATCACGTCGGACAAGGCTGTGGGAATAGAACCCACAACTAAAGTGTGACTAGCCTTTATCGCTTACCACTGGCCTATAAGAAGACCCTGTTTAGTAGAAACTAGTTTTATTATATTAAGTAGTATGATATATTAAGTAGATGTCCATTTTAGAAACCATATATGATTAATCTCACTATATATGGACTTATGTATTTTTTATAACTTTTATAACCTTTTGTTTGAGATAGATGGAATGACCCATCATTCTATCACATGATCTGCTAACACTTCACGAATGAAAAATTCAACTTCATTTCTTTAAGAGATGAAGTGGAAATTTTCCAAAGAACAACCAACGGTGAGACTGTACCAAAATCACGAAAGTATTTCTTCTAATTCCAATTTCATTAACTTTAGGGAAATGATCTTGAAAACCCAAAATGTTGTCTTAGTGCCCTTATTTCTGATGAATCAGATGGTACCATAGATCATCAAAAATATATGGCTTTGTGATTGATGGCTTTTTCATAGCCATGTTCTTTACCACACTCCATCAGAACTTGATGGTTAGATTTTTATTCCATATCCATATTTTCACCAATATTCTCCTATATGGAAACCTAGTGATGAGTTTCTCGGGGTAATCGTTACATTTCATACTTTAGTTTTTAAAATTAAGTTTTAGTATTCCTTTTTACGATGTGGGTTTCAATAAATAGTAAACAATTTATAACCCCAATGAATTTCGAGGGAGAAATTCATTTTAAGGGGGGTATAATGTAACACCCCATGATTTTATGAAAAATATTCTTTTAATTTCATTGATATATTGTGTTTTAAACTACAAAAAGATTGCCTTGTTCTATACGCAACGCTGTATGAGCTTGCAGTATACACAACACTATTCTTGGATCATGTTACACAGAATTTTGATAGTAGTTATTCTAAGAAACATTGAATTTATTTATATATATATTAAATGTATAAATGAAAAATGGTTAGATTCTGTTATAAGAATCAACGGAGGAGTATTTCACAACACGCAACCTTGACTTGGCTTGCATTACATGCAATCGTGACCTTCCTCGATAGCGTGTGTTGTACACAATACCAGGTCTCTCTAAAAAACGATATATGGTTATAATATTTTTATGAACTAGCTGTTATGTATTGTATCAACTAAATTTTGAATTTTATAAAAATATTATTCATCTTACACATTTTCTAGAACATGGTATGAGAACAAAATCAATGTTTCGAGTAAAATAATTATTTTTCAAAAAAATGTAGTTTTGTCACCTTTTGATGGCGCACCCACTTTAAATCTTGTTTTTGACATGTATATAATTTCAATTTGACATAATTAAATTCTTCTTTAGAATCAGGATATATAAATTTACATTGGATAAATTTTTCATATTATTCTGATAACTTTCATAATTTAAGGAATAGTAAAAAAACGCTATATTTTAATTAAAAACAACTATTTTCATCGCAATAATTTATATGGTTAGATTATCTTTTTAATTGGTTTTAAAGTGTAATTATAATATATTTTTACCATTTAATCCAATGTTGTTCATTCTAATTAATTTCACTTTGAAATTGGATATAAAAAAGTATCAATCTTTTGATTGTTTTTGTTTCTTAAAAACACTCTATTTGTTTTGATAATGGGAATTAAATTTAAAATTAATTAATGCCACTTATATGTTATGAATTTTGAAAAATCGAAATCAATTTTTAATTCAGAATATCAAATAATTCTTAGGCTGAATTTTTGGTATTTTTTCGAAAAACATAAATTTTCGATGAATAGTGAAACCACTTAGTGGTAGTTAAAAAACTGACTTTTTTTAATTTAAAATTTACCACTTCTATGAATTGAATTTCAAAAATCCTAGAGACAAGGTTATTATCAAGGACTAAAATGTGGTTAAATGAGATCAATTTAATTTTTGGTTAATAGTAACTTTTTACTTTTATTTACCACTTTTAAAAGTAAATAGGATATTTAAGGGTAAAAATGATATTATTATTACCCTAACACATGACCTATTCTATTGGATAAGTGTAATTCGACCAAAAACAACCTTAGGAAGAAAATATGACCATTTAGGCCCACATGGATTAGATTAGGACATTTAATATTAATTTATTTAAAGAAGGGTTAAAATAGTTAAAATCAATGTTTAATAAGTAAATCATTTTTAATATAGGGTTATACCTAAGATAAATTAGACTATAAATATTCTTTAAAAATATAAAAAGATTTCCTACATAATGGTATTTTATTTATAAATTTTAGACATTAAATAATTTAATTTATTTATGACACAAAGATGATGCAATAATTATCTTATTTATGAAATATTGACATAATTGATGTATAAATACCCAAATAAATGTAATTTGAGACTTTTTATGAATTACACTAATTTTATAGGTTGATATTACATGTTAGTATTTATTTAGTTAACTGTGTTCGGACTAATAATTCTGTTATGATTTTCACAAAAATCAATTACTAAATAGTGTCAAAATTGACATAAAATGGTTTTTAAAAACAAATATTATATTATTAATTGTTATTTTATTAATAAAAATATAAGTTTAGGACAAATGACTTAGATAATGTTATATATATTAATTATAAACAACTTCGGGTTCGTTTGGCTTGTTATAGTATGTTTATTAACCTTATAGTGTAAGAAAACAAGAAGACACGGTAAAAGTAAAATTATGTAACTTAATGTTAAATCTAAATGGTAAGGTTAAAATAGAAACCCAAACTTGTCTAAATTATATTGGATGAGATTATTTCTACCCATACCCACATTAGCTTCAAAATAAATCAATTTGGAGCTATTAAATACCAAATATGACTTTAGAATAAAATAGTATTTTTAGTTTTTCCAAAGGTGCCCCTCTCCTCCCTTATAAAAGGGCACCTCCTACCTCTCTTCTTCACACCACATTGAGCCTTCATGCTCGGAAAACCCCTGAAAAATTATATTTTCTACTTACATAAAAACATCCTAGAAGTTTTGGTTTTCTTCAAAGACCAATTTTAGTGCCATAAGAGGAGGTCTCAAAGAGGCGCTTCAAAGAAGAGGTAATGTCCGTTACCGATTTTTTCAACTTTATTTCATCTTCCATTTATTCTTATTTAGTTGTTTCATTATGAAGTAATAATATCAGTATAAATCATATAAAGATATGTTATTATATGTATGAAACAACCCTATTTAACCATCTATCCATCCTACGGAAAACAAATCACCACGCGTGGGTACGTATGGAATACCGTCTCCACGCTGTGGTGAAATCTGTTTTTCCACCAACACCTTACATGGATGGGTATAATGGTGTAAATAATAACTATATATGGTTATTATAAAATCATACTTATTATGATATGTTATACCATCCACTCCAATTCTATTCAATAATTATGGGAATGATATCATCGCTCGTGCGTACGTACGGACTACCATCTCCACGATGTGATGAGATTCATTCTCCATGTTAACCATACATGAATGATCATAAAGTTTATATAATGAATAATAATGAAATATATGAAATAATAATTCTACTGGATTTATATATATATATATATGTATGTATGTCATCTATTTAGTTTCATTCAATTCAATAAGGAAATGAAAACAGCGTTCATGTGTACGTACGGCCTACCGTCTCCATGAACGGTGTACTTCATTCTTTTAATCGATCTATAATATATATATGTATATGATGAATATATATTATATATAAATCATGTTTTACATTCTTGAATTATGTAAATAAGTATATAAGTAATAATATCAAGAACAATAAGTCCAAACATGTACGACAAATAAAACGATTTAACCCAAAACACTGCTTTAACATGGAACTTACAAAAGAACGGGTAATATAAAGTCATAAGTGAACCATATATGATATCATAAAAAAGAATATGATTCTGTAATAATTCAGTGACATTATTTAAATAATTATACAGGAGGTTTGGAAACATACGAAGCATATCAGACCTAAGGTAAGGGATAATTTTGCAGATCTCATTTTTTTCCGAGATTTCTTATTCGTAAGTATTTACTAGGGTTATTGCAATCGTCCATGTCCATGTTTTATAAAAGTGTTTTAATTTATTTTTAAATTACTTTTTACCCATTTGACATTTACCCCATGGTATGGAAGGAATATTTCTTTTATTTACCCTACAAGGTACTTTTTGACTTTTCCGACAAAAGTACGAGAAGATTGTTTTTTTAACGTATACGGCATGAAAGGTTTTTTACGGTTTTATAAAGCCTTAATTTCATAAAGCTTCCTCAAAAAGATTTCATGACTATTTTATACAAAATCCTTTTATTTTAAAATTCCATGACATTTTGTGAAAAGAAAGTTATTTTGAAGAAAAAAAGATATTTTCCTCAAGGATTCATTTCAAGTGTTTTATCAAAACCATTTTCATCTATGATGACATTATTTAACATGTGTATGTGTCAAGTATCAGGTCTCTATGATTTACATGGTTTAAATTTTCTAATTATGAAATGATATCCAATTTTTTTGTATGGATTACGTTATGATGGAATGATGTTTATGAAACCAATTTTATTCTTGGTTTATGATGAATGATTTATGTTTATATTGTGGCACACGAAAGAATGATTTCAATATGAGATGGGTGAGACCTATATCTACCTCCAATTCATTGGGTAAAGATTTATATCTCATTAGATAGACATGGCTGGAATGTTAAGTTAATCCGGTTCAGTGTTACAGGACTGAAATGAGGAGTGAACTCAATTCAGAAAGGGACTTTGTCCACAAAGATGGTATTAGCATCAATACCTTGGATACTATGGAAATCATAACATGTGCTTAATGGTTTCCACAATGACATGTTTTATTCCCATGATATTTTATCATGATTGATGTTCCCTTATGATATATGCCTTACGTACTTCCAAGATTCATGTCTTTGATGAAGATTTTGATGTTTAGATTTTATGTTCAAGTTTTTGCGTTCAAATGGTTATGGATTGTTTTATGTTCTCTATGTTTACCCATACTGGTAATTTGAGCTCACCCCTTTTATGTTTTCTTTTCCCCAGGATATAAAGAAAGATTTTAGGTAAGAAAAAAATGGGAAGATCTTTATTGTGAGATGTTGAAGATCTTTCACCATGATTAGACGATTTTATTCTGAGTTTCCAAAGACACTAAACTATTACGGTCCTTGTGTGTTTTTTTTTGTTATGTAGTAAGTATTCCGCAAAATTAATGTAATGTCCATGTACGTCAAGCTTCGGGTCTCTACATCTATATCCAACCATGTTAATTGAATGAGTAGCTCAGCCATGTCTGCGCTATATGATTAGCTACATCCATCTAGAGCCCGACCTGATCCCATATACATTCATCAATGAGTTTTTCAAAGCATTTCATGTTTTCATAAGAATAATTTTTTCAGTAATATTTACACCGTAGTGGTTTAGCCTACAATATCTACTATGCACTTAGATATAGAGTGACCCTCTGAGGGAAAAATTATTCCTTTAGTTTGGAAATAAAATGTGTTAAAGCAACTCACTGGAAGACCTATGAAGTTTATATTCCTCTAGGATCTCTGGTTATCAATGAAAAAGAGAGAGCCCTTATAGAGGTCTTGATAACTCCACTATAAGTATAATCCATTGTACCTATTGTAGAGGCCTACAATGCAGAAGAGGCAGGTTAAAAGGAATTCCAAGAAACCATCTCGTTTTATGAGGAAGACATGGAATCATCATATATGGGAACATATGCCCACTTTAAGTCACAAGCTAGTTCAATGGTATAGATATCGAATAGTTCCTATTGAATTGTGGTTATGGGATCAATCTTATCACTACTCAGACACTCCAAAATATAGGTTTCACGAAGGCACATTTGACTCCCTCCAACATAACAATTCAAAATGACTGAAAATCCAGCCAAAAAAAATAGTTTCAAAACATTGGGATTAGACCTCAAACCATTGGGATAGGCTAATGATGTGATAGCCCTATACCAATGGTTTTCAATGAATTGTTAGAATAGGGTTTTTGGAAATTATCTTACCGAATGGTTCACTATGAACAGTTCGGATAGACATATCTCAATAGTTTTAAACCATTGGAAAAAAGGTATAAATATGTTTCAAACTGTTGGGATAAAGGTATCCCAATGGTTTGAAACAATTGGAAGAAACCAATTTAAATGGTTCATAGTGAATATTTTGTATAGGCAGGTGGATTTTTATTTTACAAATAGTTCTTTTGAATCCTTTCGAATGTATTTATACCAATGGTTATGGAACTGTTTCTATAGACCCCCCACCTTCCCAAAAACATCTGACTGCCCACTCCACTAGAGAGGACACCACCCAATCCACATTGGAGAACAATAGAAACAGATCCTACAATAAAAACAACAAAAAATAAAGAAAAAAGTCCACAAAATCCTACAATGCACCGAACACATGCAAAACAACCTAACAGAACACTAGAAATAAAAAAATATAATTAAATCTCTGTAAAAACTAAAATTATTACTTTAGTGGGCATACTCAACATAAGATAACAACTGGAAAACCTAAAATGCCCCCTCTAGTGGACATATTCAACAGAACCGAATACCACCATCAGAACCATCAATGCCCACTCTTATGGCAAGAAGACTACCCATTATTCCTGTAATGAAAATAGAACATCAGAAACCATCAATGAAAATAGAGCAACCTAAATGTGTAATGAAAACAATAGAACATCATTATCATATTAAACCTACAATGAAACCAATAGAGCATCCCCAAATGGAAACAAACCAATATAGAAATAACGATAAAAAACGAAATTAGATAATTATATTAAACCATTATAACATACCTAAAAAATATCTCATATATTCATTCAAACCAAATCATTAAATAGAAAATGTTATTATATCAATAAAAAATGTAATAGATTAATATGTCCCTCATCACAATCATTATCATTGCCATCTTCTTAAGTTTTTTCATCATTTTTGTCCTAATCCTTGTCCCCATCTTCGTCCTTGTCCTCATCCCCATCCTTGTAATCATCTCCATCCTCATACCCTCCCTCTTCTTCTCTATCATCTCTTCCCTCATCCTTTCCATCATCCTCACACTCTTCCATACAATGATCTTTTCCATTTCCACTGCCAAGAAATTCATCATCCTGATCACCACTTGTAAAACTTCATGGTTCACCACAACATGCATGAATCCTTGATATATATTTATCATTAGTTGCATTGGTATTTGGTGGAAGTGATGAACATAATACAACCATCAGTTTCAACAATTTAACATCTTCCATTTGAATCCATTAATTCAACTGTATGGTATTTTCTTCCCAATTATACCTTAGCTTCATCCTGTGAAATCTATTATGAATTGGTGTTACTTGAACCTTCACCTGAAGTGCCCGAATACCTCATCTGGAAAATATTCTTCCCAAGTTGGAAGTGTACTCTTCTATGGTCCTCATCTCCGAAAACATTATGTAATAGATCATTTAATCCAAAGTTTTCGGTTTCCTGAGCATCCAGGGACTCCAATGTAGACTAATAAAAATATTATTAGGCTATTATATTAAAAAATAAATATTAAACATTATATTCAACCATGAAAAATATACAATTCACTAGTATGGCTTTTTGTCTTCCGCACTTCCATGTTTTTTCTTTTTTCTTGAGAAAAAAAATTCTTGAGCAAGGCATAATTGAATATTTAAAACCTCCCCCTTCAATGAAATTATTATGAAACTTTTAATCATATAAAACCAATAAAAAAATATATTCAATATAGAATTCTAATTACAATAATAAAATATTATTTGAAAAAGAAAACATATTCACTAGACCATGGGAGTATCACCATGGGACAATCATCAAGTATAAAAATGAGATGATTTTCACATGATTCAACTGAAAATGAACTACATTAGTAGAAAAATATTTCATTTCCATATTTCTATAAACGAATCATTGCATAACTATTTCCAAATATTTAATAGATACAGAACCCAACCACTAAAAAAAATTTATATCAATAACAAAAATAATAGAATGAAAAGAAATAACATATTCAAATTTATAGAAGGAAAACAATTTCTCCCACATGTTACCTTTCGAAAATTAGTTTATAGGTTTCTTCTCCCACCTATTAGGCAATAAGGTTTAACATTATAGCTAACTGAGTCTCAAAGGAAATTCCATGTATCAAGGTTCCATAACTTTCATGCAACTAAAGTAGTAAACCCTACAAGTTTCATTTCAAGTTCATTAAATATGTTTCCCTATTTTTTTCCTTTTTACCATCACATATTTTGTGAGTAATAGTTAAACCAGTAGTTGTTTCTTCTTGTGGGAAGGTGAAATCAACCCAATCAATTTATTCACCTTCTATCAAAAAATATATTGTTTTTAATCCTCCAAAATTTATTTGTAATAATGGTTTTAGTAATCCTAAAAAGGATTATGAAAATAATTATAAATGTTTTCATCATCAACATGAATCATTTCATCATATATTATTATCATTAGAAAGTGGAACTACACAAACATCAATTTCTACCACTGCCAAGACTCAGTATTTAAATGAAACATCCTTTTCCACTTAATTTCATCCCAACAATACTTTAGAAAAAGTTACTAAAGTTATAATACTGGAATCCCTTATTAGGTCAAATTCCATTAATGATAATCGAGTATTTATTTCTTTGTTTTTTAAATATTTTTCCCATTTTTCATTTACATTCATTGTAATGATATATGTGTTTGGATTTTTTTCCATCTTAATGTAAATTAGGAAGCTTCCTAACTCTTCATCTAGTTTTTCTTCTCCATCATCAGAACATGATGTTTTAATGAAAATGAGATTTATGAATATATAGAAGCTAAATCAATATAGGCTCCAACTAAGGGTAGTGAAATGGTATTAAAAGTTGGTGAATCAGAGGGAAAGCTTCCTGATTTCATAACTGATTCAACTATGTCTAACTGTAAGTCATACAAAGAATCTGGTGGTGGAAACAGTGATGGAACTATTGGAACTTCTTTTAAATACTAGTCTACTGATTTTTCTCTTTATGGTCTTCTAAAATAATTTTATACAGGAACTAACAAACCTGTTGGTGATCAACTTATTGAAGAGTCCAACCATGAGAATAATGGATTGGTTTATTCTGATTCTCAATTCAAATTCTTTAGATGTTAGTAAACATATCTGAAATATCCAAAAGTTATTGATAGAGTTTCTCATGAAGAACCCATAGCATATGTCACATGGAGTGATTCAATAATAAGAACTAAAGATAGAAATGTTTAAAATTTTATTCAATAGAATCCAAATTCAGGATATTTTTATGATAGATTTAGGCTCGATTATCAAATGTTATTGCATATTTGTAAGTTTGACAATTAGTGACTTAATAGTTTTATGTTATAATGTGGTGAAAAATTTAATCTATAAGTGATGTTTTTCGTAATTAAATTAAGATTTAAAGAGTTATTTAAAAATGTTGGAATTAATTCAATAGTATTGGAAATTATTCTAGAAGATAACAAATTTGGCTCCTAGAAAAAATTGAATAATTATGGAGAATTGAAGTAAGATGAGGATTTGAATATTGAAAAATACCATGGAACAAGTGGTTTTCATTTATATATGGTGTTTATAGTTCTAGGATGCTATAGTGAGAATTTATAAAACCCCAAACCAAGTAATGGGTTCCTGAGCACTCTGAGACACAATAGAGAATCGAATTATATTTGAAGATGCATTCTTATCATGTTCTCTATAATGATCATGGACAGCCCATCAATTCAATAAAAACCAGGACTTCATCAAATTGGTTCATATTGTATGAGGATAATATCTCTAATATTGACAAATAAAATATCCAAAATAATTAAAATATCTATAATGAGTAGTATTACCTCTTGGTATGTCAACATATTATTGATTAATCTCTTTAGATTATCACATTTTAGGTAACCATTTAAAATACTCATGTCCTTTGTGATTCTTATATTTTATTCATTCTTATGATTCTGTGAGGTTATGTGAGAAGGTAATTATTTAATTGTTTAAGAACTAGTATGTCATGAATTGTTATGTGTAGAATATTCATGACATCTAGTATTTCATTTATTATTATGTATAGAATATTCAAAACATCCAACATCCACTAAAACATATCAAGTTTTGTATGAATGAAATTATAGTGAATAATAGTTTGTAATGATATATGTATTTTTACCTTTTAAGGAGTGGATGGATCAAAGTTTTTAGTGTTTATCTATCAAGTGTGTTAAGAGTGATCCTTTCGATATAATATGTTCAAACTATGGCTCATATGAGGAATATAATACTATTAAGATAGTTGAATACATCTACATCAATGTAGAGAAAAATCTAAATAAATTTATCATTTCAGTGTTCTATAGATTTTAGGATCTAACATAAGAAACTATCAAACTAGATGTTCTATTTTAGGAAAGGGAATCTGAAATCTAATTAACCCCCATATTTTCTTGAGATATAAAAAATTAATTACATCTAAGAAAATGATTGTTCTACCTACATCCTCTCGTGGTACGACATCTTAGTCCACCCTATAGTGTTGATGTATGTCGTATAATCCTTGTTTTTATATTCTTTACAGACAATTCCTAAAAAAATCAATAATATAAAAGTTAGTATTAATTTACATCATGGTAATTCTATTTTAAAAACCTCAAATTTTATTAATACCTTGAACTCAATATTCATCCAATGAGTTAACATTTCTTGAAAATATTTTACAAGGCAGTCATCTATGAATGATGTGGCGTCTAAATCCATGCCAACTGTAGAACACCATCCACCATAAAATGTATGATTATAGCCTCTCTATATATCACCTATTCTATACACAATGCTAGTATCACAGCCTCAGTGTTAGAAAAATTAAAACAAAGCTGGCACCAACATAATAATTTAATTAAATAAAATAATAATTTAATATTAAATACAATGAATTTTTTACCCATATTTTTTCTCAAGAAATATACTTTATTTTATTTACTAGGTTTTTCGAGGATATTGGATAGATGGGAAGGATGCGAAGGGATTTTTCGAAGGAATATCTAAAAAAACATCTACATTCCCGTCGAATTTTTCCAACCATTTGATTTCTTTCATTTTACTCCACAATCGACTATGTTTGGTGGTTCCATGCTCCATGCATTCTTGTATTCCCACACCTATTAGTAATAGATATAGATATTAATGAATAAAAACATATATTATATCAACATATCATATAATAAATCTAAATTATGATAAAAAAAATTACCATGGTTCTATAATTATTCATGAGGCAGTCTGACCCATGGGAATCGTTGGATCCCCAGACATTGAAGCAATATTAACCAGTACAAATGTAGTGGGTCCAAGTGTATTCTCATCAAGATCATAAGGTTTCTGAGTAGCAGTATAAAAAAAGGGAATGTAGTAGTATAGTGGAGAATGAAATAAAAGAAAAAGAAGAAGGAATAGATGGTTGTGAAAATGAATAATAATGAAGGGATTAAGAATCATCGGTGAATACAATAAAGAGAGGTGGGGAAGCTAGTATGGAAATGTAGGTGAAAAAATGGGTGGCCTAAATATATTGGTTGTCTGTAGTGACATCGCAAGATCAAAATGTTCAGTAGATGGTACATCTGGGGTAGGGAAGGGGTATGATTAGAAACACCACCTGGAGCCCCTAGATATAGTACCACCCCCACTAAAATCTCTAGAATAGGAATTTTAACCAGTAGGATAGTCAGATAAAAAATGATGCCTTCATGTTGGATCCTGACAAAAAATTTAAAACAAAATTAACTGCATTACATTATATGTTATTGGTATAATTTTTTGAAATAAAATACACATAAAGGGAATTATAATAAAGGAACCCATCTCACTCATTGGTTGATTGTTGTCTGTCTTCTTTTTTCTTTGTTTCTACTTACTGTTTTTCATTTCATGTCTTTGAAAACAAATGTGGATTTAATTAATAATCCATAACTAATGTGTAACAAAATCAAGAAATAATATGCATCATGACTCAATTAAATATTTCTACTTTTCAAACCAAATACAGTATATGTAGTGATATAACAAAAGCATTTTATATCTAGTGGGGATAATATTAAAAATGAAGACATTTCATAGAAAAAAAATGCGAAAAACAAAATGTTTTGCATGGGAAGTGGTATAATTGTAAAACGTGTTGATAGTAATTAATTAAAGAAAAGTAATCAATCTATTTTTATGGAATGATAATGTCACAAAATTTTCATTAATTTAAGGTTATTTTCTATCTTCATTATAGGACATGTTTGTTAAATTTAGTAATTAAGCAATAGATTGTCATATTTTGGTATTTTTGGGGAATAAGAGTATAATAAAAATCATTTATTATGTGATTTTAATTGATTATATTTATTTTTTATATCAAATTAATTTGGGATAATTAAAAAAATATTTTAAGTTTATTGATGTATGGATATTGATATATATAAAAAATAATGAGATACACAATTACTAAACACAAGATAATTATTTAAACACCAAAATTAATGTAGGTAGTTTTATCATCCAAACACTTCAGGTATTAATGTTTAATGAATTGCTTCAATTACAATATATCAATCACAACCACATAGAGAAGAATCAAAGCCCTTGTTTCCCTTTGTTCACCCTATGGAGAGCTGAATCAATTACATCTTATCTAACATTCAATTTATCAAGTAATAAAGCCTTATGAATCAACTATTTGAGACAACATTATAAAAAATGATGGATATAATAACTAATATCGATAGTGAAGTGATAAAAACCATATGTGTAAGAAGAAAATAACACCGATACAAAATTTAATGTTTGCAACCCATTCTTAGCCACCCATTGATTAGAAGAACCACCCAAATTACAACATTTTTTAACATAATAAAAAGAAACAATCAGTAAATGACCAGAATTATGATTATATTTTTTTTGTATTTCAATGGTTTTTCAATCAATAGTGTGAACATAGGCCAACACTGGAGTTTCAGAATAAAAGAAATTATTGTAATAAACAAAGTTAGTTTCATATTTATTGAACAATGTCTACACATCAGTGCATATGAGCCACTAGCATAGAATATACACATCAATTAAAATTATCTATATGAAAAATCCTAAAATGGTGTCATGTTTATAAACTGAAGTCATTATTTTAGTGAATATAAATGGAAAAGATTGAGTCATAATGTTCAATATATATACATGAATGTATCTAAACCCATGATTTTTATGTGGATTGATCATTTAATGTGAAGGATAAGAAGAAATGAAATACCCTTGTTATAGTGAAAGGAGGTTAGAAAGTCTTCTTTGAAATTAATGAATAAAGGTGGAGATAAAAATGAGTTGATCCATAACCATTAGATGATATTTTCATAACTCTTTTCTACATTCATTGTAAAATAAGTAAGCTCAAATAGTTTCACAGTGGGGGTCCACTAAATTTTAGTTGTTTATTTCGATCAATCAAAAATGAATCAATAACATACCAATTTTCACATTTATTATCAATGAATAACTTGAATTAGTATCTAATGTATGATCCTTGAATGTTCATTTAGTGGTCTAGTAGGATACAAAATATCTGTAATCAATAATAAATCAATTTTTATATATCATTCCTCAACAACCCATGTTTATCTAAACCAATATAAATGAGAATATATACAAATGATTCTATATATTTTCCACCACAACTTTAGGTTTGCAATCAACTGTGAAAATTAAATTATTAAAGTCATCAATAGTAATAAATGGATTAGGGCCAATGAGGTAAGGGGTGGTTTCAATTCTATCATCACCAACATCAAAAATATTTCTTGTGATAACTCTAATAATGACAAAAAATTTAGGTTGAAGACGATATTTGACATAAATAAACTTGTTTCTCCATTAATGCCAATACATATGGTTCACTGATAGGAATAGTGTGAGTGATATTAATATATCCAAATACACAATTATCCATAAATGTGTCATGAATCATCATCAAATCAAACCGATGGAATTTTGTTAGAGTTACTTGACCATGAGAGTAATAATCCAATATTAGTATTTTCTTAAGAAATCCATAATGAGATATATTTTCTAATCGTGTTCTACAATCTGATGTGCTGGCAAAAAATTATATTTTGGTAGTTAACAGAACACCATCATGTGGTTTTCTCATGTTCATTTATCAATGATTGATAATAAATTTGGACCCATTGATCCAAATGGATTTGTATTCACGAGCTAGAGAATTGGGAAAAAAAATCAAAAGCTCTCATTTCCTCAGAGATAGATCTACCATGAAAACCCAATTCATGAAATATAAATGAATATTAAACATAATTAAATTTTAATTTTTTTAATTTATCTTAGTAAATTCTCTAGCTTCCATTTCATTTAAGAAGAAAATTATTTTCTATACAAAGTCTCTCTCCTTCTCAATAGTAAAAAAACGATGCTTCCTATTTATCCTATTTTATTTTACCTACCAAAAAAATATAAATAGTTTAACATATATGTAAAATTACATGAGCTGAAATACGATATACATGTTCAACTTACTTACTTGATGTAGTCATCAAAAAAAAATTCAGTTAAATAAAAATATTTAATGTGTCATCTCCCGCTCTTTAATGATTAATGTCGTCAATGTATAGGATTTGGGAATTCCCACTATTTGGGGAAGTGATGGAAAACTGGGTTTAGTTTTATAATACTATTCTTATTTATTTCTAATTCGTTTCTTCAATATCATAGTCAAATTAGGAAAATATATTAAATATAAATCCATGAATTTTGATCCAAGTAACCTTTGATGATAGAACCTTCAGGATGAGTTATGCTTTTGACAAAGGAAATCAATGTGAACATAGTTCTTTTAGTTGGATACATCCAAAAAAATCAACAGGTCATCCAAGAATTATTTTTAGTGGAATATAAAAATTCATATACATCATGCATTTGAAAAATTATGGAGGGAATATTTTCTCGAACTCACACAAAATTAATGGTGCTTCTCCCAAAATGTTTTGTAAGAATGACCTAAACAACTTCATAGAAAAATTATCTTTATAGATGTGGAACAACATAACAACTGACATGCTTACATTATTGGACATAAAATGGTGGATTTCTATTAGAATCAACTCGTGTAGAAGGACATGATAATCCCATGTCCTCAAAGATTTCAACTTCAATTATTTTTTATTGAACCATTATGATATTTTGATTGAATAGCGATAAATAACTTTAATAGTCTCTAGTACTTTTAGAAATTGATATTTTTATATTCGTATCATTACATATAAATATTATGAAACGTTCCATTTATTTTCATTGATACACACAAGATGCAATTCTAGCTGGATTCCCCAATCCAGAAAGCCACGTTGAGATCGCAAATAATCTATTGTATTTCTATTGAGATTTAGAATAATTTAAAAGCAATATTTCATAGATATTCTTTTCTTTGTTCATTACATCTAACCAATGATTTAAACAATTGGTTGACCAATAAGGAAACTCAAAAAAGATACTCAAATTCATACAATTGTAAAAAATTTCACTGGAATTTTTTTTTCTCTTTATATATTTCATATTACCCTTCCTGAATGAAAAACTAAAATATTTCAATTGATTAAGCTCATTAGATATAGGAATTTGTTGAAGTGGATTATTTGTCTCAATGGTATTGTCAAATCATGGATGATTATTCGTATATGGATCGTCCATTCAAAAGAATCATCGATTTACCATAAAGGTGAAACTATGGTAATATCTCAGTACTCTAGATCATGTATTATTCATAAAAATAAGACATGAAAATTTTCCATTTTTTCTGCATCCATATATCATTTCTTAAGCACAAAAATCAATGATCATCCACATAAGAAGAACACTCATTCAAAAATTTTCCTCCGAACATGCATATTATGTGCGCACACCCACATTCCAAGGAAGATTCAACTTTTTTATTAATTTTTTCATTAATACATACATATATATATATATATATATCATTTCTAGGATCATAAGGTCTATATATGAGTATACTCATGAAAGTAAAAGGTTTTTTCATATTCATCCAGGGAGAAAGTTTATAAATGTGTATGAAAAATGACCATGTTCTGTGCAAAGTAATCATCTCCCCAAATGTATTAAAATCATCAAATGAAATTCCCATACCCACATTATGCACATCAGCTGTGAAATTAGGATATCGAGCATCAAATCCCTTCTAAAACATTCATCTATAGGGTGAACCAAATCATCATTATTCTCTTTTCTCTCAGAACCATGCTATTGAATTTTTATTTATATTTCACTAGTAATGAAATGATTCTAGAGTCATTTTATTAATTAAACAATCTCATTCTTTTCTATGTCACACAAAATGGTGTTCTACTAGATTTTGGATTCCATTGGTATCTACCACATTTTATACAATCATTCCATTCATTAGTTTCCACCCAGAATAAGCTGCAATATTTTGTATGAGCATAACTATTTTTAAAAAATATTAGTTCCTCAACTAAATTCCATCCCATATAGTGGTTTTAGGGAATATCTGTATCATATACAATTAATTCTTTCAAAAATATGATATTGTAATTTATTGTAGTATTATAAATCCAATACATTTTTTTCCCATGAAACAATCAAATTGAAAAGTATTGCTTCTTTATTTTATCACATTTCTAATATACTAGACTCATGGTAGCATCATTAAATTGTTTTCATCCATTGAACATCATAATTTTTATTAGAGTCATCATGTGTTCATGTATTTATGGCTTCTTGGGTCAGAATCCCATCATTATCTTGAAAAAAAATAAACAGAAAACATTCTTCTTACAAATTTTCCAATCTAATCCCCTCATTTAGATCCTATGAATTTTTATATTGCATTTTCTCTCCATAGTGGTACCACACGTGATATTTTCTTGAAAACCATATTAGGTTTTATTGTACCTAACATCTTCACAGATCAACTATATTCTTCCAACACAATGATAACATGTGCAATGTATGTGGCCTCTATCTGAAGCATTGTGAAATAAAAAATCTTAAAAGATAACAAAATTTTTCTTGAAATCACTTGATATCCAATTAGTTTCATACATCCAACTTCTATCCATTATGACAAAAATAATTATATAAAATTGCATAAAATTAAATAAATAATACTGAATTTTAATTGGAAATTTTTTTTAGGAAATAAGAACTCTTCAATTTATATGAAACCATAACTGAGACACTAGTCTATATGAGAATCGTAATATAAATGTCCAAAAATTGTATATATATAACAAAATACTATAAATTGATTGGGAATAAAGGACCTTCAAATTAATGCCTTAGTGACTCTCCCCTTTAATTTGGTCTTGTTCAAGTTCATTTGATTCAGTTTACTTTTATTTAATTAAATATAATTAAAATCGTTGAATTAATTTTAAGTCAGTTTAGGAATGTTTTTATTTATTTGGACTATTTTCATTCAGTTAGGTTTGTCTATCTTTAGCTCAAGTGCATATGGTTTTGTTCAATTTTTTTTTTCAATTTTTAATAGCTTGATTCAAATTGGGTTAGCGTGGTTCAAATCAGTTTTGTTTATTTTGGTTCAAATGAATTCTTATTGGTTTGGTTTGGTGTTATTTGATATGGTTTGGTTCAACTTGGTACAACAAGTTTATATTTCATTTGGTCAATTCTATTTGATTATGATTAGTGAAAATGTGGTATATATTTATATTATAATTGTACTTGAGGGTTGATGTCTGATTTGTATTGAGTGTAATATATGCATGAAGGTTTAGAGGGGAAAACCTAAGATGGAAAGTGATTCAAATATACAACATCTACCCTAGGGATAGGTCATAATTCAAAAATAGATTCAACTATATATCTTGATAATAGGCTCACCAGAATATATATTTTTTATTCAATCAACCATGATCACATTCATAAAGATGAGATAAGAAATTCATTCAATAACATAATTAAATTTTCTCAAGTTAAATAATATATAATGTCACCTTCATATAATTCCCAAGTTTATACCATTATCTAATATCCTCTCAAAAAATATTTGAAAAATTATGTTGGAAATCATGTTAAATAATGATCAAAAAAATTTACAACATTTATTATCACTCCCTGTTGGGTGTTATGTAAGTATAAAATTTAGAATATGGGGGATGCATTTCAGCATACAGATTAATGTCAAATTATATTAATTTAAGCATAATAATAAACAAAGAAGATATGATAACAATAAAAATTGATATAATATTACATATAGATATACCAAATCATAAGAGTATATGCTATACCGAAACTTATTCATTGTAAGAATTACATTGAGTGTTGTAAGATTTGATACACTATGAAGGAAGAGTCAATACAATAATTGGACTTTCATAAGAGTATATTAATGATATGTAAGTGTAAACATCACTGCATCCATTAATTTTAAATAATAAACTCAATGTATATAAGAGTAATTGATTGAGTACCACACCATAATGATGCATATTTCACTACGAAGAAGAATGTTTTTCTATAGTGAAGATCCCATGATAAATTTGTGGGATTTTGGATTGTCATAGTGTATTTTATCACTCCAAATTAACAATTCCACACAAAAGTTATGTGATATAATGAGAAGAGTAAAAAATAGTCACATTGTGAATTATAGGCATGAGAAAATGAGCTCACTAGGCATGCCAATGGAAAAAACACGCCATGTTTAAGTCATTAAATAGAATATCATTTATATGATAGTATGAAAGAAAATATATAAAAATGGGTCTGTATTACATAATCATATAAAAGATAAAAAAATTAGATTCGTTTTATAAATATTCTATTCTATTTTAATTAAATTAAAATATCACAATGAAAACACATTAATTGGTCGAAGAATCTATTAATAAAGTACACAATTTAGAATATATTTTTACATGGTATTTAAATGTATGAACTTAAATATACTTTAAAATAAATTTATCAAATTTTGTTAATGATCAAGATAGAGAAAAACTCCATAGTAGATCGATACATGAATAATAAAGGCTAATAATTTTAAAATAAAATAGGTGAAGAACAATAATATAAAACATGCAACATAAGAAATCACACTATTTTAAAAAAGGATAGGCGAACCTAGATTATTAACCTATGAAATTCTTGAAAAAATACTACGAATCTGTACATGTGATATATATAGGTCCCTTACTATTGTAATATTTACATACCTATAAAACTATTCAGGGAATCACCATATGTAGTGGGTTCGGAACCAATCCAATCTAAGTTATCCTTCACAAGTACTCGATCATCTCATGATGTTTCAATAATAATAATAACCATTCAAAAAATAAAAAATATATATATAACAAATTCTTGATGGGAGGAAGAATTAGTCTAGTTGGGATCACGATGGGAGGAGGGAGCCACATGTTAGGGTTGGGGATGGGAGGAGGGCAGAATGGCAATTTGGAGTCAGGATTGGAGAAGGGGTGGCATGAGGGTAGAAGGTGAGAGGTGTTATAGTGATGATAATGGTATGATGGGAGTGGGGATATTGGGAATTGGGATGGGAGAATGGGTGTATGAGTGGAACGCCCAACTTAGGGAAAATCAGGGTACCCCTATTCCAATGGTTTTAAAAAACCATTGGAATTGGATGTTCTATCCCAATGATTTTTAAGGAACCATTGGGATAGCTTGTTATATAAATGCCTTTCTCAATGGTTTTCCCAAACTAATAAGATATTATCATTGGGAAAACCCCTCTTTATATTAGTGTAAGGTTATGAAAAGAGAGAGACTGCATTGTAAGGTTTAGTTGAAGACCCGGTTTGGTGTTTTGATCTCAAGAATTTAGTTAATGGAATTATCATAAGATACATCCTACAACTCACTACTAGGTACATCATGGCAACATTTTTATGTCTCAATCCCCTACTCATATCATCAGTGCCTCAAATACTCCCTCGATGGTCAGTTAAGGGTGCTACAGGTTGATAAATCCCCCTTAGACTCATGTGAGATCCACCATCTAGATTTATTCTATTACAAAACTGAAGAGAAAAATTTCAGATCGATGGTTTTGAGCACATCAATGCTCCCAATTATCTGATAACCACCACATTCAATCTGTGGGAAGACATGGATGGAAACTTTGTTCTCCCAATTGATTGGTAAGATCTACTGGTGCCATGCTTGATAGGATTCTTTTTTTATCTCTAATAAAAAGGTTTTTGACTTCCAGAATAAAATAGAGAACCCATATATTACCTCATGTTACTATACTGGATAGGATTGGGTGATACAAGAAGCCCCTTTCTCCCATGAAGTATTAAAAAGTTCTCACTAAGACCACCAATCCCCGACATTCACAGCTACTCTATAGATTAGGGATGGATTGAATGAATCCAAATCACCACCACTGATTTTAAATAAGGAATGGATCTCTTGGTCAAAATCCATATGGAATCGCATTGATAGCTTCTATCATCATTATTTCAGAGGATAAGAAACCTATTAGAAAAGAACTTGTGTCTACCCATGTATGAACCAGTTCATCCCATGATTCAGATGAAAAAGAAGAGTTTCATCCCCCCATTGATTCTCATCTGTCATAAAATTTTGAGAAATTGTATAATTCCCCTCCTTTATTTGAAGTGGGTTCCTCCACCACTGCTTATGAGTTAATTCAGGTGAACCTTGATACCGAGGGAGATCTAAGAATAAATGCAGATCAGTGCATCAATGTATCGAGAGAAGGAGCAGTAGTATTATGCCTTATTCAAACAACACCAGTATATATTTTCTTATAGCTATGAATAAATGTTAGGAATAGACCATAAGGTCCCCATTCATTGCCTTGGCCTATCAGAATGTCATCACTAGTTCATGTAGCATCCCAGAAAGTCAAACCCCTATCCTGGTGTTATGGTCAAGGAAAAAGTTAATGATCTCATTACATCCCAATTCATCGAGGATATATAGTTTCCAAAATGGATCACCAACGTCATACCTATCAGTAAAAAAATGAATAGATTAGTGTACATGTCAACATTTGGGACCTCAACATTCATTGTTTGAAGGATGAATTTCCCTTTCCGGTGACATAGATATTGATCAATGTGATAGAATTAATATAGGTTGTCTACTTCATGGATGTATATTTTGAGTATAATCATACCTGTATAGCCTTTGATGGTTAGTATTCTACTATCTGTAGGGTTGCCTAGGGGACTTTCTTCTATCAGGAGACACCCTTCATCTTAAATACTATATGATCCACTTATCTTTAGGACCTACACCACATCTTCAATAAAATAATTGGTCATTAGTGGAATGTTATGTGGTTGAATTGTTGGTAGGATATCTCTAGTTCCATTACTATCTAAAAGATATTTAGAAAACGTTCAGATTCTTATTCTCCTAGTATTTGAATTTGATCCCCTTGATGTGTGCATTCGATGTTACCTTTAGGAAATTTCACAGCATCATCATATGATATAAAGGCATCGAGATTGACCCATAAAAGTTTCAATCCATCATCCAAATTCCCCCTCGATCAATATCAATGAATTATAAGGCCTATAAGTCCACTTATCATATATATGTCGATCCGTCAAAAATCATGCTTGAAATTGTAATCCATTCTCAAGGCTCATGAACAAAGGCATATTTTACTAGTGGGATGAGGAGTGCGAGGCCACAATTGATGATATCAAGAAGTATATATTGTATCATTCATTTCTAATGTCACCCTTCTCATAGAATCCTCTAGTCCTTTATCTGAATTCCATAGAATGGTCACTCAGTTCCCTTCAATCCCACAAAAACATTGAGGGAAAAGAAAATAGTTTATATTATCTATGTTTCATACACCTCAATACAGAGACCAAATACTCCGCTATGAAGAAGGATTTCCACCTATTGGTTTTTTTAGTACAGAAGATGTGGAATTATCTACTGAATCATGAGATAAAACTAGTGTCTTGGGTAAACCTCCTGATGTATATTCTCAATTTCCTCATGATAATAGGATATTTGGAACACTGGTAAATGATCCTCCAATAGTTTTACATCAGTTTCATTCTAATGAAGTCCTTAAAAGGTCATGAATTGTTATAAATCCTTCCCTCCCGTCAGGCCCTAGAAGAACATCCCATAGATGTTGATTTCCAAAATAAGGCTACCCTATAAGTGGGTCATTTGTACCATGTAAGAGGATACATGTATATGGTTCCTCCTAGATCTCATTCGGTATACGGGTTGAAAATACCAGACACAATAGAGTATGATTTGGGATTTCCATCATAACACCATTATAAATCATCCATCCATACTCATTCAGGTTTTTAAGAGGTAGCACAAAAAACAAGGTAGAGTATCATTCTTTCATTACTGGTCCTGAGTTTTACCCTGATATTGAACCCCCCCCCCCACATTCATTTGAATAGATACTCTATTCTAGTCATAAATTATATCAATGGTGACTACATCGTCAGAAGAAAGAGTTTGTGCCCATTCGGGAGCACACTCATCAGTTGATATCCTAGTTCTCTAATCAATCAGATTGAATCATGTCAGTCAGCCATTGAATGGTCGAACCAATGACTTGAAAAGTTTGGATTCATCTCTCATATGATCCTTACTAAGATGATATAGTCGATCATGTTTCCCATTGGACGGTCATTACCGCCCCCCCAATCGTGATAATGGTGTCCAATAGGTAATCCAATCGTATTTTGGTAATTTTATGTCAATAACCTCAAGTCCCCACAAAGTAAAAGAAATACCTGATTAGACAACTCCCTTCATTGAGTATCTCTATTTTGGAATTCTCCAGCCAGACCAAGACATGTTTGAGAGTATTGTTTGGTATGCAATGTAGTTTACAATCCGTAGTAGTTCGAAACATGAGAAGACTCAATACATGTTTTGTTTTGATGGAATTATCCTCCAATCGCATCCTAGGAGACAAGATCCATTCTATTATGCATAAAGTCTATGTCAGGTCATGTGGTGTTGATTAGGTGGCATTTAAGCTCTCCCTCTAGACTCTGAACATCAGATACTTATGTTCTTCCATTGACCACAACAACCTTGAGTTTAACATGATTTTTCATTCATGTTATATCCATGAAAATTTTGGGCATCAACCATTAGAGCTTCTCCAGTTCACCAAGTATTCATATCCTATTGTGGTATGGTGAATAAATATTATAGCTTCATACCTTCCAATTACATTTCACAAATAGAGGATTATTATGATTGTAGAAGACTTATTCTCTAAGTGTCTATAAGAGATACCTCTTAGGGAAGTCGGATAATGGTATCTGATTGAGTTTGTGAGATCCCACATCATCAATTGATTTAGAGATACTCATGTTATTCTTACTAAAAATGAAACCAAATTTAGGGCTTCTATGTTGAATAAATTGTATGTAAAGTAAATAATATAATCTAACCATACGTCCTTCCACCATACCTAGGGAAATGGGATGATTATAGCATTCAATAAGACTTTATCTAGAATATTAGAGAATATGGTAGGAGAGAATAAAAGTAGTTGTACTAAAAATCTCTCCAACGCCCTCTCGTTCTATCAGATGATAACTCATAATTCAACCTCGGTGACCACATACTCCCTGGTATATGGAATAGAGGCAGTTGATTCCATCAAGATTCAATTTTCATTTCTCTGAACATTTATTCATTACAATGAGATATCATAAAAAATGGAAGATTTATATCTAGATGAGTTGGAATCCCTAAAAAACATGGTATTCAAGCCTTTAATAATTTTAAGAGGCACCAAAATAGGACAGAAAGAGGTTTCAACAAGAAGGTCCACCTTTTATCATTCCTCCAAGGATACATGGTACTGGATTTCAGAATGTTAGTGATACATGATAAGAATCCCACAAAGATGTATCCCATGTGTGAAGGAACATACATCATCCATAAGGACTATTCCAAAGGAGTTTACTTTTTGATAACCATGGAAAGAGATCATATCACACCCCCATCAACACTAGTTTTCTCAATAATTAATTCACAAGAGAAGACCCATAGTCTATGAAACACAGCCATAAACTGCTTGTAATGGTCTGAGCATTATGACCTGAAACTAACAGTATCATTCTGGTCTATGAAACATGATTTCAAACAAATTTTAAGAGTTCAAGCTGTATTAAATAAAACTATTTGAAATGGGTGTAGTATTTACAACATTAAACTACTTTAAAATGGTCCATGAAATATGGCCTTAATCTATTTTCAAGGATCCAAGATTTATGACTATAAACTAATAGAAACACCAGGGTTCATGTAGTACAACTTTAAATTGTTTACAACTAGTCCATGAATTATGACATTGAACTATATATAGACCCTGTAGTAAATTTTTAATGACCATAAACTATATATCTAGACATTCTTAGAGCATGAGATTATCCTGATAATACACCATATAAAACAAGGATGCCTCATACGATCTGTATGAGATTATCCAAAATTTCTAGCCCATGTACAACCAGAATGCCTCATGTGATATGTATGAGATGGTAAAAAACCATACCCATTCAAAAAACATAATTCTTTATATGATATGAAATGCACAAAAACAACCATCCTTATCACATAACATTAAACTGTTGCCTTAACCTACATCATAAGAATGAGATTCCCGATGAAAATCATGGGATTCCTCAATTCCATTTCTAAAGAGAATTTCCCCCAATACCGGTGTTGGTAGTCTACCACACCTCTTTCCAAAATTATAAATGGTTTGAATCCAATCCTCAATGGATACATAGTGATTCCTAGACCTCCCATATCTGGGATCAACCACAAATATTTTAACCATTCATCCCCTAAACACCATTTATATTCCCAACATTATGAACTAAAACTGTGTACATCTCATGGTGTTCATGATGTATGGGGGCATCATTTTCTCCATTCACATCAGGTTTTACCACTTCTAAAAGACATATATACAATTGATATAAACATCCCCCAATTCCATGCTTAATGAATTTAAAATATTTTCCACCTTCACACCATTCCATGGATTTTGACCTTCAAATAGGTGTCATTTGTTCTATGGAGTTTTTTTGCTATGTGGTCTTGTATACCCTCACATATCACTGGGTTATACCTCCCTTTTCCATGAAAATTACCTCAATGAAAATATTTTCTAATTTCAGGTATCATGACTACAAACTATTTTCCAATAGTCTAAGCTTATGACTATATACTATTTTCCATGGACCAGGTTTTATGACCCTAAATTATGTTAATTTGATTTAGGATCACTTCATGAGGTGAATGGTGTCCTTTGACACGTTAATTTCAGGTTCTATAACTTTGCTAACACATGAACATACTCAAATCCCTCCATCTAGTCCAAGAATTATGACCCTAAACTGTGTTTATTCATCCTGTATTTATTTGGTTCTCTTCATACCCTGTTTTCCAACTAGCCTATGCCTCTACCTATTTTCATAATTATGTGTGGCTTTATTTTCATCTTAATGAGATATTTAATGATTCCGTGAAAGTTTTTCTCTTGGTCCAGCCAAAAATTCACCACAAAACCATCCTTTACCTACAATGCTACCATCCCAAAAACAACATCATGGACCTCCTTTTTATAAACAAGTCCCATTTGTTTCCTTGACCCATCATTGAAAAAATATTCCCTCATAGCCTGATATGAGGAAGAAAAGAATGGGTATCTGAATGTTCTATCCCCCCCAATGTCTTTATCACATGAAATTTACTAGTATTCATAGCCCATATAATTGTTTGAAACCACTTAATGGGAGATGATTTTCATCGTATCAAATTGGGACTCACCATATGAAAAATATTTGATGAACAAACACCATTGTATTTATTACACGACCTTAAAATGTATCCTTACCCCATATAAATTTTATATGCCTCATATCCTAATATAACAAGATTTAATACCCTCATTTGAGAGGGTTTCCCATTCCTACATCGATCTCCTACTATGCCATTTTCTCAAAACTATGTGTGAGGTGATTCTCATTCTTTTTGGATACATTGTGGTGCTCATATTTTCAACTTATGTTCAACCCTACTATTAATATAATTATATTAACTACCCATATTAACATTTTTTATGTTTTGGTTAATCATCATCCACCCCATAAAAATAAATCCCTAGTGGATTGGTCTCATGCCACACTAGCTCACCAACCATCCTAGGCTCATGCTTTGAAGGATATTCAGTAACAAATAATGGATCCCATTTTTCGAAAATGTTCAATGGATGATCCTACATTTGTTCACCCCATATTTAATAGATGATGGTATTGACCTTTTATATCAAAAATTATCAATGGTTATTCCCTGTCCATCAGTTACTCCAATTTCACAATCCAAGTATGTGACGTCACAATCCTCCTCAAGAAATTTTTTGATCAGTTTCTACCCTCATTTTATTCTCTAATAAAAACAATAGGGAGTCTATACCTCTCATTGTTTCTCACACCATGAATTTATTACATGGTATTAGGAATCGGTAGGTGGTTTTCCTCAAGAAGGTTTGAGATCATGACCACCCATTGGTCCAACCTCTATGACCATAAACTAGGATCCCGAGTCTAATCCTCATTAATATAAACTGAGTGCTAGATATCCTAGAAATGTATGGGATTGTGTGGTCCTCTATTACCCTCCATTAACATCAGTTTTTTCACTTCAGCACACTGAAAATATCACTCCAGAATTTCCCCTCCATATAGTTTAAGCATCCCAACCATAAATTGTGAGAAGGATGTGTCAGAGATATTTTGGGTTTCCCTAGATGGCCTCCTATGACCCATTCAATGATGTTGGGTAACATTACATTGATGTCACACATGTTCCTTCAAGACACACAACCCTAAGATCCAAACACAGGATCCTTAGAGTAAGAGTGGTGGTCCAAATAATCATGGGCCTAAACAATGTGAAAGTTTACTTAGAAACATTTTTTGTGGAATTTGTTGGCCTCTTAGGCTCCTCCATTCACATCAAGTAACATATTAGATGTTTTTCACATTCATTTGAGATACAATGACTATATTTGTCAATAATTAATACCATAAACTATATTTCATGTTCTGAACAATATGAACTTAAACCATGATCCCATGTCCCAGCATCATGATCTTAAACTCTATTTAGCCTACCCCTTATGTTTTATGCAGCACAGCCCCTGGCCCTCCATTGATGTTGAGTTACTAGTCTTTTATTTCACACTAATCACTTTAGTTTTCCCATGTTTCAAACATCTATAAACATAGACTATGATCCCACGTTCTGAACTCTATAACCTAATGCTATTAGTCCATGTCTAATCATCACGACTTTAAACTATGTGCAAGTCTCCTCAGGAATATATTGTGAAATTTTTGGTATTCTTATCCATAAATTCACATAGTGTTTTCACTCTACCATGCTACACATATCCTTTTAGGACACTAACCCTATGATTGAAAGTAACGCCTTGACCTTAGTTACCCAGAATCGGTGCATTATTACATACAATTGGCGAGATCACAAGAGATCATGTCTCAAACGTCTGATTAGTTTAGTATCCTAAGAGGTACTAGATATACACATACGTTTTACATTAAATTATGAAATAGAAAAACTAAAACATTGTGTCTCCTTTGAACACCATCATATCCCTTATCATATTCTTACAGGTCAATAATAATATACTTATTCACATCCTGGAAAAAAATCATATGAAAGGGTTGATATCTGATGCCCAGTAAGGATAACAATATAGCGGAAACTATCATAAGAAAACATATAAATTTAAGGAAATGTATAAAACTAAAACACAATCCTTTTAAGCATAAATCTCAGCATGATATGGAAAATATAAATCAAATAATGCCATTTTCCATTTCAAATGGATATTCTACTAGTCGAATAATCACATCTAATATCAATAGATAATTTCATAATTATGGAATGCATAATGAGGGACATCATAACCACATAGTCAAGGCCTTATTCCAAGACTGCAAATAATAATTTTTTCAGGGCCTTGTGCCAAGACACTAGTTTTTCTAATGAGACCTACCAATGCATGAAGGAGTTATAGAGGGCTCCACCAATCACTTACTAAGTCTAATTCATTCCACATATGAAATGGTTGTAACATAACATAAATATTCATATTAAAACAAGCATACGAAATGTTAATAATTTAACCATAAACCATGAATGGAATAAAAATAGCACATCCACAGTCAATCATATCTTATTCAATACAATATGGATAATTTTATTATAATAAATCAACCTCAATCAAGGATAATAAAGGATATTGACATAGATGAAAATATTCAGTAAAACTATTGGAGAGAAATATCTATTTTTTCCTGAAAACATTTAAAAGTATCAATATTTATCTAGAATCCATTAAAAATAGTTTTTTGAAACAAAGTGTATCATACCACTTTGAAACAATTAAAAGGAATTTTAATTTTAAAACATTCATGTCCATATAAATAAATCCTTAAAACCATTTTTAAAACATGCACCTTAATGAGAAATATTTAGAATAATAAATCATTAAAACATTTAAAATGATTTTTTAGTTAGAGTTCTTAACCAAATTGGAGATGCTTGAATACAAATAATTAAGTTAATGAAAACCTTATAATATCATGAGAATAAAGGGATTCATGATAACTATGTCAAATTACAGTATATACACTATATAAAAGTGAATTGGCTCATAACAACAAAAAAAATCTCAATGGAATATAAATTGATATGAAATCCCTTATGAAGATCGTATCCTTAGGATAAGGATAAATAAAACACAAAATTATTTGTGAAAAATATAAATACACACAATATGATGGGATATTCAGTGTAAATTAATCAGACGACATTCACACATATTCTTGTAAAAACAACCATAATGACTTGTATGTTTAACTCAACGAATGGAAATTGAGTTAAGATTTCTCTTCTCAAGTTCTTATAGATGACTTCAGAATTTATTGATGGAGTGATTATGTGTATAAAAAGTATATCCACCCAAAGGGGAGTGGAAATTATGACATAAATAAATAAATAGTGATTTTACACATAATCATGGAGTAAAATACCCAATGAAGTTTGCGTAAAACCCAATGAGTGGAAATTGAAATATGAAATTTCCTCAATGATTTGATAACATACGAAACATAAACCCCATGAAATAATGATCATAAAATAAAGATGTAAATACCAAAAAATTATATTATATTACACAAAGAATAAAATCATGGGTAGTACATAAAGCATACAAAAGGAAACAGTGGTGATACATCATGAATCTCACACGAATAAGAAGTGAGATAAAAACCCCTTACCTTGTAATTTTCCTGAGTTGAGGGTAAATTAACCTATTGTATAATGGTGAAATAATTTTTATTAAATTATAAAATAACCAAATACATAAATATGATATCATATATGATCTTATAATATTAATTTGTTAATGATATTTCAGTAGTATCATTGTTTTGGGTGTTAACTGATTCATTTTCTTTTATAGGTTATGTTATATAAGTCATGTTTGTTATTTATAGAATGTATGTGATTCATATCCAGAATTATAATATGTTCGTAAAATTTATCTTTAATCAAAAAAATGAAAATTTTACTTGTATGGTAATGATTGGGAATGAATCTCATCGCCTTTGTGGATACGGTAATATGTACGTATGCATGAGCGACATTACCATTTTATTGATGGTGAAATAGTTTCTAATTGGATGGTTATATTATATATAAATAATAATTAACATGTTATATTAATTATTTACATCATTAATACTATGTATTATACCCATCAAAAAAATGAAGTGTTTAATAACAAACTCCCCCACGATGTGGAGATAGTAATCCGTACGTACGCACACGTGGTGACTTGGTCATTCATAGGATGGATAGAATAATGGATATGGTTGTACCATATTTATAATAACATTACAGTACGTTTAAGAAACCTGACATATTATTTTGGTATGAAAAGAACAATGAAAGATGAAGTGGAAGAAGAAAAGAACTTTGGAAGGGGTGATGAGATTATTACAACTTCTTCGGGTGATTCCTTTTGATTTGATCAAATGGGCTCCATAAAATGGCTTTCTGATCAATGTATTGCCTCTAGGTTGAAGTGAGGGTAGTTTGGAGTATATTTTAGAAGGGTTTGGCCTATCCAATTGGCTTTGGAGGTTTCATTTTGAGAGAAGGGGACATACCCTTTTATAAGAGAGGTGAGGGTCACTTTAAGAAAAACATGAAATATTAATTTATTATACAATCATATTCAGTTTATAATAGATAAAACTGTTTTTCTTTCGAGGAAAAGGTGGTTCAGGGTTTAAAATATTTCAAACTATATGTTTTAGACATGTTTAGGTCACCATATTAATCTTATCTTTTAGATTTAACTCTTAGTTAAATTTTTTAACTTTTACCATGTACTCTTGTATTATTATAATAAATGGTTCATAAACAAACAATAAAAAGACAAGAGAACCCCAAGTGGTTCATTAATGACATATATATCATTATATGTGTCCTTTGGCTGAACCTTATTTTTTCAGGAATATTATATCATTTAATAATGTAGTATTTGTTTTAAAAGATAATTTATGTCAATTTTGACACTATTCAGTATTTGGTTTTTTTGAAAGTCAAGAAAAACATGACTAATTCGAACCAAATACATTAAATCAATCCTAACATGTCATAGTAACCTATAAAATTAGTTTAATGAATTTAATGTCTCAATTTACATTTATTTGGATATTTATAGTATCCATTCTTTTAATATTTCATTAATAATGTTATTACTACATCATCATTGTGTGATAAATAAATTTAATTATTTAATGTCTAAAAATTACAAATAAAATGCCATTATGTAGGAGATCGTTTTAGGTTACTAATGAATATTAATAGTCGAAATTATCTATATATAACCCTATATTAAAAATGTTTTAGTTGTGAAAATATGAAATTAACACTTCTAACTCTTCTTTAAATAAAATAATAATAAATGTCCTAATATAATACATGTGGATAAAATGGGATCACATTTTTTTCATATGGTTTATTTTGGTAGAAAAACACTTATCTTAGTATAAGGACATGTGTTAGGGTAATTATAATATCATTTTAAACTTTAATTACCATATTTACCTTTAACCATGGTAAATAAAATTCAAAAAGTTATTATTCACCAAAAATTATTTTCGTCCAATTGAACAACATATTACTTACTCATGTCAACCATATCTTTTGGATTTTTGAAATTCAATTCACAGAAGTAGTGAAATTATGTTTTATGCAAATTTGTAGATGTGCCTAGAAGGTGGGTAAAAGATGTTAAAATATTCAATAAAATTTTATACATCTAATTTTATTATCAAATGACCCCAATGAATTAAATTGAACTTATATAGGTATTATGTATCTATTTTGACCAAAAATAAATTTAAATCAAATAAAAATGTACTTAAATAAAAAGTATGTTTTAAACAATAATGCAGTGTTTTTCTCTAATCATCAAAAATTGAATGTTTTCAGAAATATACAAAAAATTCTCCTCAATCTCATTTTGATATTCATAATTAAAAAATGGTTTATATTTTAACAAATTATAAAAATATAGGTTGTATTAATTAATTTAAATAAACATTCCCATTGTCAAAACCAAAAAGAGGGTTTTTTGAGAAGTAAAAACTCTCAAAAGATTGATATGCATTTATGTTCAATTTAAATGTAAAATTACGTCCAATGACAAAAATTGGATTAAATTATAAAAATATAATATAATTATACTTCCAAACCATTCAAATGTATAATTTAACACTATAATATATTTTTATTAAAAAAGTGCTTTTCAATTAGTATTTTACACTATTCATCAAAATGTGAAAGTTATCAGAAAAAGCAAATAAAATGTATCCAAAGTAAATTTTGATGTCCCACATAAAATTTAGAAGTTTATTTTGACAAATTGGAAATATATAAATGTCAAATATTGGATTTAAAAAGGGTTCTCTATTAAAGGCGGTATAATTTCAATTTTTTGAAAAATAATTCTTTTATCTAAAAAATTTAATTTGTTCTCGTATTTTTTCTAATAAACACATAATATGGATGTTAAAATTATATGGAGAATATATAATTCAAATTTGGTTAATATTATTCATAACCGTTTTTTGAACTGATATATTAGTAAGTCATGGTGCGCTCGAACTTAGTCTTGTGTGAAGCGCAAGCTATTGAATTACTTTAAATAAAATAACTTACTTTGATATATTGGGGTGTCAAATTCTTCCTCCCCTTTTAGAAATTGCGTTCATGAAATTTTAAAATTGGTCTTTGGAACTTCATTGAAAGTCACACATTGGAAAAAGAGTAAATAAAACTATCACTTTAAAAGAAAGAAAGAGAAGTACAAAGGTCACCCGAGATAACCCATTCTAGGATTCCATATAGGAAAAAATGAATATGGAAGATAAACTAATTTTTTAGTTTGGATGGAGAGTGATAGAAAACATGATCAGGAGAAAGTTAAAAAACAAGAAAACCACAATCTTGTGATGGGTTAAACAATCATTTGTTTCCTAGTAGTACATGTAAATGGACAACGTTTTTTATTTTAGGTTCCATTTTATAATGTTAAGTAATTTATTTTTGAGATTTACTAAGAACATAAAAAGATAAAATTAATTTTTAAGTGTAGTTTCATCCTTTAATAAATTTCTACCACTAACTCATCTTTTCACCAAACAATTAGTGTTCAAGATGACATGTTCTCACCTAAAGTGCTAGAATCAAATTCTAGAGAATCACATAATCCACCAAGAATTAACTTTATATTTTACTTGACTTTATATATTAACCAAACCAAAGGGTTAGTACAGGATCAGATGATCCCCAAAATGGATATTCCTTTATAGAAATAAATACTACTCTTAATTTATAAAATTAAACAAACAATTCCCAAGGTTCAATAAAGACAATTCAATAAACAATTGTCCTTAAAATCCATCAATGTACTCATAAAAAAGATTGAAACCCAAAACTCAGAAGAATTTAATCACATGGTCATTCGTAGTAAATAATAACATTTATCTCCAAATAACAACAACTACTCTGAACGTATCCTATAGAAGTGTAATTAACCAAATAACATATTTTCTATGATAGGTTAATAATTTCTGTTAATAACCTGAGTCTGTATAAAAAAATAGAATCTTCCGAAAATAAAAAAACTCCATTATTACTCTTTAAATTAAATCCCACAGTATTCTATTTTTCTTAGGCATATAGTGTTCCCAATAGAGTGAACGTCTTCGAAAATAAAATTTATCACTTAATCATCAAATAATTTTCTTATACTAAGGATATCCATTTGATAAAACATAAGATCCCAAATCAACTTATTATTTATCAATAAAATCATTTATCTAAAAAATAATTAGTCACACTAACCAAGGACTTCACGTAGTCCAGTTGTAGGCAATAAATACCAATCATACTTTGGTTGTGGGTTCAATTCCTATAGCTTTGTCTGACGCGATGGGTTGTCACACGGTCTTCGTGTTGTCCTTTTTTTAAAAAAAATATTTTATCACATTCCAAAAAATTAGATAAATTCTTCAGAAGAAACATAACATAATTTTAACCCCAAATGATATTTGGTAACTCTTATTTTAATCAAAAAAATTAATAACATGTAATTGCATCAAAATTAAGTATCACATAAACCCAAATGGTTCCTTGTAACTATATCCACAAAAGAAAAGATAATTCTTCCTCTAATATCATTTTCACATAAAAAAACTACAGGGTTACACATATAAGAGAAAAGTCTTCAAAATTAATCCCATTAGCAAAGTGAATTAATACTTTTAAATATTTCTCCATCCATTTATTTCCACATAGATTCTCCCTTGACCTAGTGGTTATCCTATAGAATAATTCATTAACTCGAGTAATTCCTAAGTCCCCTATATTTACAGAAAATGAATGTAAATGGATTCTTAGGATAATTTTTATTTTCTTACATTGTAATCTTCATTTTACTTGGAAATTATTTACTTTATGTCCATCTTTCCCACACATAAATAATTTCTTTATTCCATTAAGACACATACTTATGTTTCTACTTCCACATTTCTGGCCTGATGGAAATTGAGATTTATTTTCTCCATGGTGTCCACTACTGGATCTATTATCATTCTATGCCTTTCTCTACTCTATTGACTTTGGGAGCTGGGTAATTTATATATTGTTGAACATGTTTTTGGAATCTTGCTTCAGCATGAACAGAATATCTTTTAAGCCTATTAACAATCCATTTAGTTGATCCTTTCCACAATCGTTCCCACCTTCTAAACCTTGTTCAATGTTACTATGACTTCCATGGAATCCATCCATTAACTAAATCCAAATATCATTTTATGAGTAACTATAGTCATAAAATCACTTAGAGATTATCAGGAAAACTTACTTTAAATCTAAAACACCTTAGTATTAACCAAGGTTATTTATTATCATAATATATTAATATCATTCCAATCTCTTTGTAAAGAAATGTGAATTATCCTATGAGTATCCCCCGAAGGTGTCATAACCAAGAGTGAATCAAGGCTCATTTATGTGAACCAGTTCCAATTTGAGTGTAGATCAAAGTTGGGTTTTAGAGTTTTACCCCAAGGAACATCTGTGCTAGAGCTGCCTCCACCTACTCGTATCCATATAGGGATGTATTTCTTGGAAAACCCACATGATATTTACATTACTAAAATTTTTGGATGTTCTTCTATACTAATATTCAAATTCAATCTTAGGGTAGTGTTTTCTAAATAGTGTTTTTTAAATCTAGCTTCCAAGGATTTTAATAAACTTCAACTGATAACAATTGTAACTCCCCGACAGTAGTTACTCATAGTCAGTGCTTTATTACACAACATTGGATTGATCACAAGAGATCATGTCTCGAAAGACCGATTAGTTTAGTATCCTTATCGGTACTAGATACATACACACGTTTTACATTACATTATGAAATAAAAAAACAACAACATTGCCTCTCCTTTTAAAACAATCATATACCATATCCTATTCTTGTAGGTCAATCATAACATACTTCTTCACATAATGGGAAAAATAAAACATAAGAAATGGGTGAGATCATATACTCAGTAAGGATAACAATATTGTGAAAACTATCAGAAGAAAACATAAAAATTTAAGGCATTGTATATGACTAAAATAAAAGCCTTTTAAACAAAATAATCAGAATAATATGGAAAAGATAAATCAAATAATATCATTTATTTATCTACATGTATATTCTACTAGTCGAATAATAACATGTAATATCAATAGATAATTTTTTAATGATGGAATTCATAATGCCGAAAATTATAACCGCATAGTCAAGGCCTCATGCCAAGACTACCAAAAATAATTTTTCTAATGCCTTGTGCCAAGACACTAGTTTTTATCACAAGACCTACTAATGCATAAAAGAATCTATAACGGCTCCACACTTCACTTATATGTCCAATGAATTACTCATATAAAATGTTTGGAACATAAGATAAACATTCATATTAAAAATAGCATGCGAAATTTTAATACTTTAACCATAATCTATGAATGGTGTAAAAATAGAACATCTATAGTCAAAAATAACACATAAAATAAAATATGGAATATTGTATTATAATAAATCATCCTCAATCAAGAATAATTAAGGGTTTTGACATAGATGAAAATAATCATTAAGACTATTTTTGGAGAAATATCCCTTTTTCTTGAAAATATCTAAAAGTCTCACTATTTATCAATAAGTCGTTTAAATGATTTTTTGGAATCAAAATCTCTGTTACCACATTAAACCATTTAGAAGTAATTTTAATTTAAAAAAATTCATTTCCATATAAATAAATCCTTAAATCCATTTTTAAAACATGTACATTAATGAGAAAGATTGAGAAGAATAAATCTTTAAAACATTTAAAATGATATTTTAGATAGAGTTCCTAACCAAATGAGAGAATCTTGAATGAAAAATATTGAGGTAATAAAAAACATATAATATCATGAGAATAAAGGGATTCATGATATACATTGTCAAATTATAGTATATACACCATATAAAGGTTAATTGGTTCATAACAACAAAGAAGTCCCAATGTAATGTAAATTGAGACGAAATCCCTTATAAAGACCGTATTCTTAGGTTACGGATTAATCAATGACATAATTATGTGTGAAAAATTTAAATACCCTAAATATTAGTGGAAAATCAGTGTAAATAAATCAGAGTACATTCACACATGTTCTCGTATAAACAACACTAAAGGTTTGGTTGTTTAACTCAATGAATGGAAATTTAGTTAAGATTACTATTATCAAGTTCTTATTGATGACTTGAGAATTTATCAGTGGAGTAATTATGTGTATAGAAATTATATCCACACAAAGGGGAGTTAAGATTACTGCATGAATAAATAAATAGTGATTTTACACAAAATCATGGGGTAAAATAATCAATGAAGATTGTGTAAAACCCAAAGAGAGGAAATTGAAATATGGAATTCCCTTACCAATTTGGTAACGTACGAAACTTACACTCCATGAAAAAAAGATAATAAAATGATGATTTAAATACCCATATATTAAAGTATATTACTCAAAGAAAAAAATCATGGACATTATATACCCCACACAAAAGGAAATAGTGGAAATATAGCATGAATCTCATGGGAATAAGAGGTGAGATGAAAACCTATTACCATGTACTTTTCCTTGGTTGATATAGCATCCGGTCTTTTTATAACATAAACTTTCATTACATTACACAAAACTGAGGATCGTTAAGGTTTAGTGTCTTGGAAACAAGGATCATAATACATAAAAAAAACATAAAACATTCTTCATAAACACTTGAAAGGCTTCTCCTTTAGTTCATCCTATGTTCATTATTCATCTCATAACCTGGGGACATACATGAAAAGAAAGGGTGAGAAGAAGGCCCAGCAAGGGAAACAAGAGAAACATTTTACATGTGAACTTGAGATACTTCACCAAGGACATGAAAAGAACTTTAAGGCATGAGAAATAAATCATGAGATACATCATAATAAAAATAAAATTTTTCATAACTTGAAGATGTGGCTACAACATTTAATATTGACAATCGTTTCGTTTCACCAAGGTCCATCCCCAAGGTGTCGTTAAAAATTACCAAGGTTATTTACCAAGGCGTCGTTAAAATGGTCATCTCTAGAGATTAAGTCTTTACCCAATGCATTTGAGCGCTATCAGGGCGCACCATTAAATTTGCCTTTATTATCATGTGAGCCACATATATCATCATAAAACATATCATAAATAACCCATATAGCATAAAATAAATGGGTTTCATTTCATAATCATAACGTTTTAAAAAATGATTTAAAGACATGATCTTTACGTTACTTTAAACCCACGGAAAGGGAAAGCGGGTATCAGGTATGTAAATCCCAGAATTTAAAATAGAACATTTTTATATATATGTGAATACCCCTTTAGAAATTGGAGCTTTGAGTATTCACTTTATAACATAAAATAATTTTGAGAAAAGAGAGGCATTTTGAGACAAAAATTCTGTAGCATAACGGCTATGTTATAAGGTTTTAGAAAACTTTGAAAAGAGAGGGAACATGGGTTGAACAATCATAATTGACCCATAAAATAGTAGAGGGACAGAATAAGAAGGATATATGGACATGGTGATGCAATTTAAAGGACATACCATTTGAAATGAAAAACATGGAAGGAAGACAAAAATTTGATTTCTCTTATGAAAATTCGGCAGCCTAACGGCGTCACTTAAACATCAACAAAAATGAATTGAACAAATAAAATACGGTCTCTCATCATATGATCATAAGAGATCAGTATGATAGATATATAGATCATACCCCAACATAATGAAAAGGAACTTGAAAGATTGACATGAAAATCGAACTTGAAAAATGAGAAGGGTGAAAGAATCACTTAAACATTCGGCAGCCTAACGGCGTCACTTAAACTTTCATAAAACGAAATGATGAGAGTAAGAGGGGATCTCTCATCATATAAACATGAAAGGGGCAGTAAGAAGAATATAAAAGAACAACCTCTCACATAATAACGTGGAGCATAAAAGGAATGACATAAAAGAGATTACATGAAAAGAAAGAGAGGGGTCAGATCCCTTACCTTAAAACGTGACTCTTGAAACTCAAAGGATTGGACCTTGAGGGCTTGGGAGCACCTTGGGAGGACTCCTTGGAAGGTAAGAAGACCGGAAATTCGTTGGGGGAGAGTTGGGAGTGAAAACTAATGGAGGAAATGGTGGGTATTTATAGGGAAAGTGAGGGGACAAGGCATTAATGGCCAAGGGACACCTCACATGTGCTTTTCTCAAACCCATGTGTTCTCCCTTGGCATTTATCATGGAGTTAGGCCACATGGGGCCCCCAAAACAATAATTCATCACCATTGGCCGGCCAACCCTCAAAAGATCTCATGACATCATCATGACACCGTTATGATGTCATTAAACATATCGAAACCCTAAAACTGTATTTTTTACTATTCACTGAAAATTCATCTTTCTCAGAAAAATCCCAAAATTTCACCTTAACCAAATATCAAAGCACTGATTTCAAAAATGAAATCCATTTTATAAAAATTATTTTCTAAATATTTTTAATTAAATTTTTAAATAAAAACACTATTCATCGAAAATTCATTTTTTCAGAAAAAACCCCAAAAATTACCATAACATAATATCGATGCTCTGAGTTCAAAAATAAAGTCATTTTTATAAAAATAATCTTCTAATAATTTTTAATTAAATTTTTAATTAAAAAACACTATTCACCCGAAGAAACTAATACTTGATTAATAATTTATGAAACCGTTATTTACCCATTTTATTGAATCACATTACTTAATCTAGGTGTCTAAATTATATTAAAACTTTCTTTTGAGTGAAAATACTAATCCATTTGGTCATATTACTAATCCTAAGCATAAAATCACTATTCATAATTTACTATTCATCAAAAATTAAGTTGATCTTATTATACTCCAAATTCCTTACTGAACACTTTTGTAGAAGACCATTTTTTGAAAATAATTACACATCATTAGTTATTTAGGGTTTACATAAATGTTTTAAAATATCCCTTTTTCAAAAATTCATCAATAAAATACATTCTAAAATTATCTAGACACTTAAAATTTCACAAACATCACTGAAGGAAGAAATCTCAATTTATTCACCCGAAAGGATTACACAAGGAAGCTAGGGTCTCCTCACATAGCCCCTTATAACACCGGCATACGACCGAAGTGTAAGGTGTGCTATGGTTAGAGAATCTGAGGGAGGCTCAGATAACATTGCCCTAGTAGTAATCTCTACTAACTTGAACTTCTCCCGTAGGCGTTTCCGTTCAATCTTGACACGCTGGAGTTCGGCTTGGGCATGGTCCAAAGCGAAGCCCACAGATGCTACCTCCTTCGCAAGCTCTGATAAGTGGGCTTCATAAGGGTTGAGTCTACTGGATGAAGCCATCGACTCCTCTTTCCGCATTATCCATTAACATCTTATTAAATCAATAAGAGTAAGTTAATATACTACTCAAAAAGACTAGGTCGTTACATTCTTCCCCCCTTAAGAAATTTCATCCCCGAAATTTATACTTGAGGCCTAGTCGAACAGGTGAGGGTACTTTTGCTTCATTGTTTCCTCTGGCTCCCAAGTCGCCTCTTCATATTTATGATTCCTCCACAACACTTTCACAAGGTGTGTAGTCTTGTTTCGTAGGACATTGTCTCTACGGTCCAAGATCTCCACTGGCTGCTCCTCGTAAGAGAGGTCATGTTCCAGTTGTACCACCTCTGGGTTCAGTACATGTGAAGGGTCGAGTATGTACTTCCTCAAGAGAGATACATGGAAGACATCATGAACTTGAGCTAGGTTCGGTGGAAGTGATAGACGATAGGCCACTGCTCCTATGCGATCAAGGATTTCATAGGGGCCAATGTACCTAGGGCTGAGCTTCCCTTTCATCCCAAACCGCATGACTCTCTTCCATGGAGAAATTCGAAGGAAGACTTTATCACCAACACCAAACTCCAAGTCCCTTCGACGATTGTCAGCATAGCTCTTCTGCCGACTCTGAGCAGCCTTTATGTGTTGTTGGATGGCATGAACCTGTACCGTCATCTCTTGCATGAGATCAGGCCCAAGAAGCTTCCTCTCACCAGTTTCATCCCAACAAGTAGGAGTTCTACACCGCTTTCCATATAGAGCTTCATAGGGTGCCATCTGAATACTCGAATGGAAGCTGTTGTTATAGGAGAACTCAACTACTGGGAGGTGTTGATCCCATCCACCTTTAAATTCCATTGAGCATAATCTCAACATGTCTTCGAGTGTCTGAATAGTCCTTTCAGATTGGCCATCAGTTTGAGGATGATAGGCTGTACTAAAATTCAATTCAGTATTCAGAGCATGTTGAAGACTTCTCCAAAATTTTGATGTGAATCTTGGGTCACGATCAGATACGATGGATAGTGGTACCCCATGCATCCTTACCACTTCCTTCACGTATATCTTGGCGAGCTGATCCAGAGAGAAATATTCCCGAATAGAGATAAAATGGGATGTCTTGGTGAGACGGTCCACAATAACCCATATCGCATTGTTTCCTTTGGATGTTTTTGGGAGACCAGTTACAAAGTCCATAGTGATATTATCCTACTTCCATACTGGTATGGGTAGTGGTTGTAATACCCCCTTAGTAAGTTGTCTTTCTGCCTTTACTTGCTCACACACCAGGCTCCTGGTAGTGTAATCAGCAAACTCCCTCTTCATGTTATCCCACCAATAATGATCACGAAGGTCTTTATACCTCTTAGTGCTTCCCGGGTGTATAGATAATGTAGATCTATGAGCTTCATCCATAAATTCTTTCTTTATCTCCGGAATAGATGGAACACATAGTCTTGTACTAAATTTCAATACACCTTCTTGATCAATATTGAAATCAGGGAACATCCCATCCTTTACAGCCTCAAACTTCTCCTGCAGCAAAGGATCTTCTTTTTGAGCCTTCTTGATCCTCTCTAGTAATGAAGGTTGAGAAATCATTTGGGATAGGGTTGATGATGTCCTTTTCCTTATAATTCCCATGTCCAGTTTTACTAGATATTTAATCAAGGGATCCCCTAGGATCCTCACTGTTGCCAGAACAACAGGATCTTTCCTGCTTAACGCATCCGCGAATTTGTTTGCTCTTCCTGGGTGATAATGAATTGAAAAATCATAGTCTTTAATAAGCTCCAACCATCTCCTTTGTCTCATGTTCAATTCTTTCTGAGTGAAAATATACTTTAGACTTTGGTGGTCAGTGTATATATCACATTTCTCCCCATAAAGATAGTGCCTCCATATCTTTAGAGCAAAAAAAAACTGCCGCCAGTTCTAGATCATGCGTAGGATAATTCTTCTCATGAATCATCAACTGTTGAGATGCATAAGCAATTACTTTGTCATTTTGCATGAGGACGCACCCAAGCCCTTTCAGAGATGCATCGCTAAAAATAACGAATCCTTCTCCGATAGAGGGTAGTGTTAACACAGGTGCAGTAACCAATCTCTTCTTCAACTCTTGGAAACTTTCCTCACATTCCTTTGTCCAGATGAACTTAACCCCTTTTCGAGTCAACTTGGTTAGTGGATTAGAAAGCCATGAAAAGTTTTTCACAAACCTCCTATAATATCCTGCTAAACCAAGGAAACTACGAATCTTAGTTACTGTTGTGGGTTGAGTCCACTCCTCCACAACCATTGTCTTTGCAGGGTCAACCGAGATTCCTTCATTGGTTACAATGTGCCCCAAGAAAGCCACCTGTTGTAACCAAAACTCACACTTGCTGAACTTCCCAAAGAGCCTCTCCTTCCGAAGAGTTTTCTATATAACCCTTAGATGATCTTCATGCTCCTCAAGATTTTTTGAATATATCAAAATATCATCAATAAAAACTACCACAAAGTTATCAAGGTAGTCCTTAAAGACTCTATTCATCAAATCCATGAAAATAGCAAGAGCATTAGTCAAGCCGAAGGGCATAACAGTAAACTCATAATGCCCATATCTTGATCGGAAGGCAGTCTTTGGAATATCTTCCTTCTTCACCCTTAGTTGATGATAACCAGATCAAAGGTTAATCTTAGAGAAGAATTGAGCCCCGTGAGTTGGTCAAATAAATCATCAATTCTTGGAAGAGGGTATCTGTTCTTCACTGTGATCCCGTTCAGTTATCTATAATCAATGCATAGCTGCATTGATTCATCCTTCTTCTTCAAAAAGAGAACTAGTGCTCCCCAAGGAGACACACTCGGTCGGATAAACCCCTTCTCCAACAAGTCTTGGAGTTGTTTCTTTAACTCTTCTAGCACCACATTTTCCATTCTATACGGAGTCTTTGATATCGGTTGAGACCCAGGTACGAGTTCAATGGAGAACTCTACCTCTCTTTCTGGGGGAGGTCCAGGTAACAATCGGAACATCTTCAATTTGTATTCTCCCTTTCCCTTCTTCCTCATCACTGACTAAATCCATAAAGAAAGCTATAGGAGGTGCTTCTAGATAGGGATAAGTTTGGGATACCTCTCCTTGGAAGTTAACTGTAGGTAGTTCATTCAAGACTACTGAGATTTCCTTACTTCTGCATTTGATCTTAGCATTATACTTTGAGAGCCAGTCCATCCCTAGTATAATGTCTAATTCCATCATGGGAATGACTACTAGATTTGCGATAAGATTGTGCTCACCAAAGTAAACACTAGAGTCTCTAAATACTGTTGATGCAAGGATAATCCCACTTGGAGTCTTGACAGAAAACTCTACCTCTAGCAGTTCGGGGATTGATTCTATATTCCTTGCAAACTTGGAGGAAATAAAGGAATGCGTAGAACCAGAATCAAATAAAGTACATGCTAGTTTTGAGAGGACAACAAGAGTAACTGCTACCACATCGTTCGGGACTTCAACTTCAGCTGTTGTGATATCGAAAGCACGACCTTGCTCTCTTGGCCTCTGCTGAGTTTGGTGGTGATTCCCCTCCACCGCCCTCGGATTTGGACATTGGTTAGCAAAGTGCCCAAATTGTCCACACTTGAAGCATGTGACTTCGGGTGGGGCCAGAACCATCTTTCCTCTGTCGTTAGTGTTGGGAAGCTGAGGCTTCACCTCACTATGACAATTCCGAGCAATATGGCCTCCTCTTCCACACTTGTAGCTCTTACCAATTCTGTTCAAGTAGTTCCCCAGATGATTCTTCCCACATTTATTGCATGTGGTAAATTGAATTTGTTTTCCACCTCTTCCCTGATCAAAAGACTTCCCTAAACTGGGCTCCAACGTTCTCTTCTTTTCATTTGGTTTATGAGACCACTGTGTCTCACAAAACTCCAGCTCAACTTTCATAGCACTTCGAACTGTTTCTTCATAGCTATCATAGTCCCTATTGGCTAGATTATTCCGCAGATGAGGTCGTAGTCCACTAAAGAATCTTTCAGCCTTCCCATTAGGGTCCATGACAAAGCTTGAGGTATAACGGGAAAGCCTTGTGAAGTTCATCTCGTAGCTTCCGACAGATTCGTTCTCCTTCTGCTTCAGCTCGAGAAACTCTTTCTCCATTCTCGTTCTCATGGAACGAGGGAAATACTTGTTAAGGAAAAGTCCCCGAAATTCTTCCCACTCCATAGCTTCTATCTCTCCTCGTGGCTTCGTGTTTCTGATCAGTGACCACCACTGATCAGCTTCTCCCTCCAGGAGGTAAACAGCAAGGGTGACTTTTTCTTTTTCTGAATAATGAAGTACAGAAAAGATCTTTTCAATGGAGCTTATCCATTGTTCCACAACCAATGGGTCAGTAGATCCACAGAATGTTGGTGGTCGTTGACGCATGAAGGACTCAACAGAGTGTTGTTCCCTTCGTGGTGAGGTCGGCCTCTCAGCTTGATTCAAGTTATTACTCATAACTTGAGTTAGTTGGTTCATCATTCGCATGAATGTTTCCATTCCGGCTTCCATCGGAGGGTCGTCAGCACATGGTGCATTGCGGTCACCATCGACACGGTTCCTCCTATTGCCCTCCATTTTCTAAAAGAATAAAACCTTAGTAAGAAACTTATTTCATTTATGAATCTTTTTACTAAGACTTCATGCTTAGACAATTACACTTTTCTATAATTCCTTCATAATGATTCATAAAAAGCTTGTGATTAACCAAACATATCCCCCGGGAGTGTCGTAACCAAGAGTGCAGCAAGGCCCGTTATCGTGAACCAGTTCCCGTTCGAGTCTAGCTCAAAGCGGTGTTTTCGGGTTTTACCCCTATGTACATCTGTGCCAGAGCCTCCTCTACCTGCTTGTATCCAGACAGGGATGTATTTGTTTGATAAACCACTTACTCAATAATTACCAAAATACCAGGAAGTTTTCCTATATTTAAACTTTTCTATAGGGTTCTCACTAAAGTTTTTATATCCTAATTTCCACAAATAACTAAACCATTCTTTGAAACCAGCTATAGCATCCCGTCTTTTTATAACATAAACTTTCATTACATTACACAAAACTGAGGATCGTTAAGGTTTAGTGTCTTGGAAACAAGGATCATAATACATAAAAAAACATAAAACATTCTTCTTAAACACTTGAAAGGCTTCTCCTTTAGTTCATCCTATGTTCATTATTCATCTCATAACCTGGGGACATACATCAAAAGAAAGGGTGAGCAGAAGGCCTAGTAAGGGAAACAAGAGAAACATTTTACATGTGAACTTGAGATACTTCACGAAGGACATGAAAAGAACATTAAGGCATGAGAAATAAATCATGAGATACATCATAATAAAAATAACATTTTTCATAACTTGAAGATGTGGCTACAACATTTAATATTGACAATCGTTTCGTTTCACCAAGGTCCATCCCCAAGGTGTCGTTAAAAATTACCACGGTTATTCACCAAGACGTCATTAAAATGGTCATCTCTAGAGATTAACTCTTTACCCAATGCATTGGAGCGCTATCAGGGCGCACCCTTAAATTTTCCTTTATTATCATGTGAGCCACATATATCATCATCATACATTTCATAAATAACCCATATAGCATAATATAAATGGGTTTCATTTCATAATCATAACGTTTTAAAAACTGCTTTAAAGACATGATCTTTACGTTACTTTAAACCCACGGAAAGGGAAGGCGGGTATCAGGTATGTAAATCCCAGAATTTAAAATAGAACATTTTTATATATATGTGAATACCCCTTTAGAAATAGGATCTTTGAGTATTCACTTTATAACATAAAATAATTTTGAGAAAAGATAGGCATTTTGAGACGAAAATTCTGTAGCATAACGGCTATGTTACAAGGTTTTAGAAAACTTAGAAAAGAGAGGGAACATGGGTTGAACAATCATAATTGACCCATAAAACAGTATAGGGACATAATAAGAAGGATATATGGACATGGTGATGCAATTTCAAGGACATACCATTTGAAATGAAAAACATGGAAGGAAGACAAAAATTTGATTTCTCTTATAAAAATTCGGCAGCCTAACGGCGGCACTTAAACTTCAACAAAAATGAATTGAACAAATCAAATAGGGTCTCTCATCATATGATCATAAGAGATCAATATGATAGATATAGAGATCATACCCCAACATAATGAAAAGGAACTTGAAAGATTGACATGAAAATCGAACTTGAAAAATGAGAAGGGTGAAAGAATCACTTAAACATTCGGCATCCTAACGGCGTCACTTAAACTTTCATAAAACGAAATGATGAGAGTAAGAGGGGATCTCTCATCATATAAACATGAAAGGGGCAGTAAGAAGAATATAAAAGAACAACCTCTCACATAATAACGTGGAGCACAAAAGGAATGACATAAAAGAGATTACATGAAAAGAAAGAGAGGGGTCGGATCCCTTACCTTAAAACGTGACTCTTGAAACTCAAAGGATTGGATCTTGAGGGCTTGGGGGCACCTTGGGAGGACTCCTTGGAAGGTAAGAAGACCAGAACTTCGTTGGGGGAGAGTTGGGAGTGAAAACCAAAGGAGGAAAGGGTGGGTATTTATAGGGAAAGTGAGGGGACAAAGCATTAATGGCCAAGGGACACCTCACATGTGCTTTTCTCAAACCCATGTGCTCTCCCTTGGCATTTATCATGGAGTTAGGCCACATGGGGCCCCCAAAACAACAATTCATCACCCTTGGCTGGCCAACCCTCAAAAGATCTCATGAAATCATCATGACACCGTTATGATGTCATTAAACATACCGAAACCCTAAAACTGTATTTTTTACTGTTCACTGAAAATTCATCTTTCCGAGAAAAATCCCAAAATTTCACCTTAACCAAATATCAATGATCTGATTTCAAAAATGAAATCCATTTTATAAAAATAATTTTCTAAATATTTTTAATTAAATTTTTAAATAACAACACTATTCATCGAAAATTCATTTTTTCAGAAAAAACCCCAAAAATTACCATAACATAATATCGATGCTCTGAGTTCAAAAATAAAGTCATTTTTATAAAAATAATCTTCTAATAATTTTTAATTAAATTTTTAATTAAAAAAAACTATTCACACGAAGACACTAATACTTTATTAATAATTTATGAAACCGTTATTTACCCATTTTATTGAATCACATTACTTAATCTAGGTGTCTAAATTATATTAAAACTTTCTTTTGAGTGAAAATACTAATCCATTTGGTCATATTACTAATCCTAAGCGTAAAATCACTATTCATAATTTACGATTCATCAAAAATTAAGTTGATCTTATTAGACTCCAAATTCCTTACTGAACACTTTTGTAGAAGAACATTTTTTGAAAATCATTACACATCATTAGTTATTTAGGGTTTACATAAATGTTTTAAAATATCCCTTTTTCAAAAATTCATCAATAAAATACATTCTAAAATTATCTAGACATTTGAAATTTCACAAACATCACTAAAGGAAGAAATCTCAATTTATTCACCAAAAAGGATTACACAAGGCAGCCAGGGTCTCGTCACATAGCCCCTTATAACACCGGCATATGACCGATGTGTAAGGTGTGCTATGGTGAGAGAATCTGAGGGAGGCTCAGATAACATTGCCCTAGTAGTAATCTCTACTAACTTGAACTTCTCCCGTAGGCGTTTCCGTTCAAGCTTGACACGCTGGAGTTCGGCTTGGGCTTGGTCCAAAGCGAAGCCCACAGATGCTACCTCCTTCCCAAGCTCTGATAAGTGGGCTTCATAGGGGTTGAGTCTACTGGGTGAAGCCATCGACTCCTCTTTCTGCATTAACCATTAACATCTTATTAAATCAATAAGAGTAAGTTAATATACTACTCAAAAAGATTGGGTCGTTACAGTTGAGGGTAAGTTATCCTCATGAATAATGGAGAAATATTTTTTATTAAATTATAAAATAACCACATACATAAATATGACACCATATATGATCATTTAATACTGATGTTTTATGATATTTCAGTAGTATCATTGTTTTGGGTGTTAAATGATTTCTTTTCCTTTATATGATTTGTTACGTAAGTCGTGTTTGTTATGGATAGGATGTATTTTATTCATATATATAATGATATTAAGTTCTTACACATTATTTTTAATCATTAAATGAAAATTATACTTGAATGGTTATGATGGGGAAAGAATCTCTTCACATTCATGGAGATGACAATCCGTACATACGCCCGAGCGGCAATACAATTCTATTGATGGTGAAATAGTTTTTAATTGGATGGTTATATTATGAATAAATTATCATTAACCTGTTATATTTATTATTTACATCATATAAAATAATTATTATACCCATCCAAATAATTATGAGTTCGATAACAAACTACACCATGGCGTGGAGACTGTAAGCTGTATGTACGCACGTATGGTGACTTGGCCATTCAAAGGATGGATAGAATAATGAATATGGTTGTACCATATTTAAAATAACATCAATGAATTTTTAATATGTTGGAGTTTTTATTATTTTATATAAACAACAAAGAAATGGGAAGTGGAAGAAGAAAATAACTTTGGAAGAGGTGATAAAATTATTACCTCTTCTTCGGGTGCTTCCTTTTGATTTGATCAATATGGCTCCGTTGGATGGATTTTTGATCAATATAATGTCTCTTGGTAATATTGGTGTAGTTTGGAGGATATTTTAGCAATTTTTTTAAAAGACAAATGGCTTTGGTGGTTTGATTTTGATAGAAGGGAAAGTACTCTTATATAAGAGAGTTGAGGTCCACTTTAGGAAAAGATTGAAATATTAATTTATTATACAATAATATTCAGTATATAATGGCTCCAAAAGAATTTAGTTCTAGGATAACTTAGTTTTGGGTCTAAAACCTCTCATCCATTAGGTTTCATACTGGTTTAGGCACCATATTAACCTTATCTTATTTATTTAACTCAAAGTTAAATAGTTTAACTTTTACCTTGTATTCTTGTATTATTTTAATAACTGGTTATTAAACGGACAATAAAATATATAGAGAACCCCAAGTGGTTCATTAATGACATATATATCATTATATGAGTCCTTTTTACAAACCATAGATTTTTAGGAATATTATATCATTTAATAATATTATATATTTTTTGAAAACTCATTTATATCAATTTTGACACTATGTAGTATTTGGTTTTTGTGAAATTCAAAAAACAGCATGATTACTTTGATCCAAATATATTAAATCAATCCTAACCGGTCATAGTAACCTAGAAAATTATTTTAATGCATTAAAAGTCTCAATTTATATTTATTTGGATATTTATAATATCAATTATTTTAACCGTTCATTAATAAGGTTATTATTGCATCATCATTGCGTCATATATAAATTTAAATATTTAATCACTAAAAATTATCAATAAAATACCATTATGTTGTAAATAATTCTTTATTTTTGGTAAATATTTATAGTCAATTATTTTGTAAACATAACACTATATTAAAAATGTTTTAGTTATGAAAATTTGAATTTAACACTTTTAACTCTTCTTTAAATAAAATAACTGTAAATTTCTTAATCTAACCCAAGTTGATCAAATAGGATCATATTTTATTACAATGGTTGATTTTGGATGAAAAACATTTATCCAATAGGATTAGGATATGTGTTAGGGTATATATAATATCATTTTTACCTTTAATTACACTATTTACTATTAACCGTTGTAAATAGAATTCTAAAAAGTTAATATTCACCAAAATTTATTTTCATCATATTGAGCCAAATCTTACTTACTGATGTCAAACATGTCTCTCAGTTTTTTGAAATTCAATTCACAGAAGTAGTAAAATCTGTTTTTTTTTAAAATTTGAAAATGTTCCTAGAAGGTTGTTAAAAGACGTTAAAATAATCAAAAAAAATTTATCCATCAAATTTTATTATAAAATGACAGCAATTAATTATATTGAACTTATATAGGTTTTATGTATCTATTTTTTACAATAATAAATTTCAATAAAAAAATATTTAATTAAAATGTATGTTGTAAACAATAACGTAGCGTTTTTCACTATTTATCAAAAAAATAATTATTTTCCGCAAAATACCAAAAATTCCCCCTAAGATAATTTTGATATTCAAAATTCAAAAATTTTATCTATTTTGCCAAATTAAAATCATATAAGTTTTATTAATTAATTTAAAAAAACATATTCCCATTGTTAGAACCAGAAAGTGGGTTTTTGGAGAAGTAAAAACTATCAAAAGATTGATATATGTTTATGTCCAATTTAAATGTAAATTTACTTCCAATATAAAAAATTAGATTAAATGATAAAAATATAATCTAATTATTCATGAAAACCATTCAAATGTATAATTTAACAATATTAATTGTTTTTATAAAAAAAGTTGGTTTCAATTAAAATTTAGTTTTTTTTCACTATTCATCAAAATATGAAATTTATCATAAAAGCACCGAAAATTTATCCAAACTAAATTTTTATGTCCCGATTCTAAAGAAGAAGATTATTTTTTAAAATTTAATATATAAAAGTGTAAAATATTTTATTTAAAAATGGTTCTCTGTTAAAAGGTGGTAAATTTTCATTTTTTGAAAAATACTTCTTTTATTTGAAAAATTGAACTTGTTCTTATAATATGTATAAGAATAACATAATATGGATGTTAAAATTATATGGAGTATATAAAATTCCAAATGTAGTTAATAAAATTCATAACTGTTTTTTGAACAGCTTGTTTGGTAAGTCATGGAGCGCTCAAACTCAGTCTTGCGTGTAGTGCAAGCTACTGAATTACTTTAATGAAAATAACTTACAATGAAATCTTGGGGTGTTACATTCAAACTCTACAACCTTAGAATATGATATATGGTCCAAGATTCATTAATTTAAAATGATTTCAAGATTTCTCCAATATAATATGTGTAGCAGGGCCTCATAGGCCCATCATTCAAATATGTTTGAATCTCCCCTATGCCACACATATCGCTTTTGAGGTATACAATCCCATGGTTCATGAATCAGGAACATAAACAATGTTCAAGTTTCTCTATGTGATTTTTAATTGTGAAGGGTCTTTTAAACACGTTTTCCCTTATTGGCCCCTCTAGGGAGTACCCACATCGTACTACCCTCAAACACCTCCTACAACTTTGTTTGGGAGGGGTACCATTGAAATTGGTTCATATTACCCAATAGAACGATATTAAACTATGTTATATATTGTCCTCACTGTGTGATGTTAAAAAGTGTGTCCATTATCCCGACCTATGATTTTAAATTTCATGTCAACCTTCTTCACTATACAATATTAAACTATGTGTCTATCATCCTTATTATAAGATTAAAACTACAAGGAATATTATTCAATTTCCTAAGAATCCAATTTCTTCAGTTTCAGTCGACTACTGTTTCATTGTTGTTCTTCAACTATTACTCATCATCTGAGATGACGCTCCCCTAGAGTTTGATCTTTTATAAAACTGATACGCCTACCTGATGTGCTCAAATCCACGGGTTTTTTAATTCCAAGAGGGTTAGAATCTATTTGAACATTCCATCATTTCATCTCCACATAGTGCATATTACATTATATGGATCCTCATCTTCCTTCATGTTTGAACAAACCCCCTTGATGGAATGGTATCATGACACATTGGCTCACCTACCATTCTAGGCACATTCCCCAAAAGACAATGAAACGTTTTTGGAGATAACTCCCATGTTTTAAACATGATTATTCATCAACCCTCATTTTTATAACTATGTATCCTCATTCCACCCCCACCTTTGTGTTCCAGATATTGGTCATCAAAATTAATACTCTACTTTTTCCATTGTTTGGGTGAATTTAGTGCCCTATGTGTTAATCTATTTATGCACTATTACACATTGGAAAGTAAATTCGAATGTTCAAAGAGCCCCATTCTCCCACCATAGCCCTTCTTAGCCCAATCATTCCTTGTTTTCAATCAACAATTGCATACCCTGGGGGTTTAATGATTGTATGAAAATATGATTTAATGAAAAATCACATGGTCATCCCTTGATTCTCACACTGAGGATGACTCGTTTGAGATTACAGATTGTTCATTGGTTGTCTCATGAGCGCGATTTATGTGAGATAATAAAATATGATAAAAGAAATATTTCCTTGCATGTGTAGTGTTGTAAACAAATAAAATTTGGCAGTGGGAAAGTATCATCCACACACCAGATACTCTCTTAATTCCTAGAAAAAATGGCCATATAGATCCCCTATCAAGATTGAGCACTCAAAACCGACTAGCCTTTACTGTGTGGAATATAAGGAATAATACATACTTATGAGCTATTATTCATCCTCCTCATCCATGGGAAGAATATCATAAGCATTGGGTTACACTCGATCCTACTCATCCAAGTACTCTTCTTTGTGAGATACCACCTCCTTCAATTGAGCCTCAACTACTACTAGCTGAGCCTTCAATATGTTGATGAACTCTTATTGAGTATTGAGGAGGGATACATCCACATTCACTTACCACCATAGACATTTAATTTCATGATTTCCATATTAGAGCTTCTGAGTTATATCATATTTCAACTTTTTTAATGAGATATTCAAATGTTGCATCTCCACCCACACCATCATGGAAAGGTAATTGTGGACTAGAGATTGGAGAGTGTGATCATCCACCCATTGGGTGCCAAGATTATGAATCAGGTGGAAAAGGGACCCCATCTGACTCAATAGGTATGTCTCTAGGGTGTGAGTGGTGAAGTGTCACATTCTCCTCCTTTCCCTGAGGAGGAAAGTACTGTTCTCTTCAATGATGTTGGGCCGGGAGTCCTCTCGCTCCTTGAGTGTTTTGGGCATGTATTTAGGGATGTCCATAAAGAAAAAAAAGAAGGTTCATCCTCCATGGTCCTTTCAGTGAGGTTAGGATCCATGTCAAGAGGTAAAATATCTTAATCTGAACCCTTTTAAGCAACACCATCTCCATCGATCATAGGATTCTCTCCTCTAGTGGTGTCACAAGCGCCTACAGCATACTGCCCACACAGGACCAATGATATGTCATATGGAATGACTAGATTCTCAAGAGTCGGGGCAGCCTTCAGAGAAGGTTCCTCTGATTCCTCATCTATATCCACTTCTTATGCATGCACCCTCTCTATAACTATTTGAAATAAGTGCATGTTAGTAAATTTTATCAGGGATGATGAGTTTTTAAATCAGGGATTTTGTAAGAGAAAAATATATATAGAGGCATATTGTTTGGGAGAGACCTAGACCTTATGTCTCAATAAGGAGTTCCACTACAGGATAACCCTTGATGCTAGCTATAACTCCAATGGTTGTTATCCGACCCCCCTGTTGGATGAGTAGGATGTGCATTTGAACAAGAAATCACATTGATGCAATAGCTCTGTGACAGTCTAAAAAGGGATTGATTGATTGAGATTCGCCCTTACATTGAGTAAGAGGGATATCAAAAATGAGCCGCCCATGGAATCATTCTTGGTTATCATTATACAGCTCTATTGAGATACTAGTGAAAGGTCACTTGTAGATGACAAGGAGGAACTGGGGCTCAAATGTATCATCTCTGACCTCCATAAAGGACCATAAACCTCGGGAATAGATCTTGGAGCATGGTATACATCACCCAAAGAAGCACCCTTGTCCCATTCAACAGTGGTCCCCTATCCATCTTCATATTTGTACTTTAAAAATTAATTTTCATTTAGTTCATTTGAATAAGGAAATGAGAAGGTTTGTAAGAGACGAGTATGTTTACCAGACTAACTCGAGGATATTGACCTTGTGAAAATAATTTAGAGGAGTGATCTCACTATTCTCTTGGGGACTCACCTACTTTATGGCTGACCCCAGGATTCTCCATTACTAAATAGCTACATGTCATCACCTTTTAATGCCTCCTTAGTTGATTCTTTAGGTGGCATCTCATAAAAATTAGGTTTGAACCAAACATCACTCACACCAAGTCAAGGGGAGATTATGTGTCTCACACTAGCAGGAAAAGGAATCAATGGAAACTAGGTATTCAATCCAATTGTGGAAGGGTACCTTGGTATTGATCAGGGAATTTTATACCTTTAGATTCTCGATCCCTTCCGAAGATAGATTTTATCACAAATAAAACCCCTTAAATATTATCCTCAAAATTCCCCAAGCCGCTCAATGTTCAGGGAAGACAATACTATTGGTTATCTATAAAAGGTGTTGTAGATTATTTTCATGGGCCTCCATGACTCTGCGGTCTCCATCGTGATACCCCCCTGCTTTCTCCCTAGACTACTTCTGGGAAGTCCCTACCCTCTTGGAGTTAGTGGTGAAATATTGCCCTATGCATCCCCAACTATTATTTTATCTTAATCTACCCCGAACACTTTCCTATCCCCTAAAAGAGAATATTGCCTACAACCTTATTCCCTTGGCACCTCAAATGCTCGCATGATCACCCTTTTGAGTTTACTCAAGATCACTCTAGGGTATACCACTACCTATATCTCTGTATCATCCTCAGACAATCAATCATTGAAATTAGTTTGAAGTTGTATGATCATCTTCCCCGATCCTTCACCTGTGAACATCCACCATAGCTGATAAAGGATATAGGTATTCTGCTTCTCAAATACCCCCATATAGACTATGTACATCAGCTACAAGACGCATCTAATCTTCGGTAAAACGGATAGGGTGTGTATTGCTCACAATAGGTGTTGCAGTCGAATCATTCAAGCATCACTCCACCGCAGAAGGTCTTCTAGTATTCCATATACTCCACTATACACTATATATTTTCCACCATATCACCAATTGGGGTTTAAAATGGGTGTGAGTTGAAATTCACATAGTTTTCAATCCTGATTATGACACTAACTATGTATAACACAACTGGAAGAACCGTAGTGATAATGACCATTAAGGGCTGCAAATCATCATTTGGAAGGATTATTGCATTCATAAATTCATATCCACTGATGTTTTTATCAATCTATCCATGTAGGAATATGAATGGGCCATATATCCTCCTAGTAATTTACCCCCTCACCATATGTCCCAACTATTAATAGATCATGGATAGCCTCAATACCCCTAGATTCACCCAGTTGACGACCTCCATGATTGAGTCCATTATAATCACACCTAGGTGTATACCCTTTCATGAATCTGTGACTAGAAGTAGTTCTACACTAAGGAAGGTTTCCATGAATGTATTTTAGTGTACCAATGGGTATCAGTCCTACACAATGTTGTAATTCTCTTGTGCATACTTTCCTTCCTCCAAAATCATCCAGTATAATAATTGACTGCTAGTTTTTAGCCCTACTGTACACTACTTCACCCACACTAGAATTTCCAAAATGGGTTCCTTACTCAATAAAATTTCTATCACGGTCTTGAAAATAATTTCCTTATAGAGTAGGGGGTGTGGTCATGCTTTCTCTTCAATGTCTCTAGCAAGTGATGTGACAGGAGAGGGGGCTTCTTCCAGTCGCCCTAGGTGTTTGGTACTAGAATAAACATGTCATATTGGATCCCATTTTGTGGGATGTCACTGAGGTAGTGGAAATCCCATAGGTTGATTCCCACATCCCCATTGTAATGTGGAAATTTTTTGTATTCAGAGAAATATGGCTAAGGAGCTGTAGAAATAGCTCTTGCTGAGGGTGTGTTTTGGAATTGATGTCCAAACTACATCATACAATCCTATATAGTGTATCTTAGACTCATACTCTAGGATGTTTTAACATTTCTGGTATAACCAAGACCATTCACTAGTGATGTTTCCTTTTGATCGAAAATCCTAGTCCTTGTACCAATGCTTTCTTTTGTCTAGGATACTACTCAAGAAGATACAAACAAATAAATCCAAGAACCCTTCATTAACTTGTTTCTCCTCGGTAACCATCCTCTTCTATACAATCACCGTGTAGACAAAAATTTTCATCATTATCCCAAGCATGGTGACCTTTAATACTGATATTCCAGTGAGGGTACTCATTATGGAAACTAAACCAGGAGCACAACACGTTGATTTTAATGCCTAGTATGGACACAACATTGATCAACATGAAATTCTATAATGTATGTTGGTTTCTTGGTAGATAATTCATATGATATATTGTTATAAAGACCATGAGAACATGGTTATCTGAAATTAACCTCTTGGTTTGAGGAATCTTTCGATTCCCTACCATTTCACCCCTTCGAGTGGTAGCAGAAGTGTTAATCTCTTCTTGATTTGGTTGGTTGTCCATTTCATTAAAATATGTGAGTTCTATGGTAGATGCATATAAGAACATGTTCTAGGAAAGAAAAGATCGTAGTGGCATGAAAAAATTGAGGAGTCGACATAAAATTAACCCTTGGTTGCAGATGTAGTTCTATAAAATATGGAGTTTCACAAAAGTCGCAACCAAGGCTTTTTATTTCATGAAAAAGGTGAATTATACGCATGAGAGATATATTTTCAGATTATAATGTCAAAGTATTGTACAAAGGGTTCCCTCTCCCTATTTTTAGGCCCCATCCACTAACATGAGCGTAGCATAAAATTTATTTTCATGACCATAATCTAGAGTTGTACGACTACATTGAAATGAGACACTCAATTCGATGTTTCCCCCAGAACTTGGAATTTTGGTCCCCTATCATCTCATATTCTAAGGGAGGATTATTTTTCATTGAATTATCACTCAAACACCAAATGGCCAGTTTTGGATAAACCAAACATGTGACCCACAACGAAGGATCGTTATAGGGATAAGGAGAACATTTTGTGTAAGATTCAATTATTGCTCACACAGGAATAATTCTGCACACAATAAAAAAGCATGATAATGATGATGAAGAGTTTTATATAGGTCCCTCAGTCCAAAAATACACCCAAGGCCCATGAACAAAAGAATGTGGGTTTGAACACAATAATGGATTGGGTCATGCAACCTCATCGCGTGACCACGAAGTTACATGAAATAGATAACATCAATGAATAATTGGTGTGTGGAAAATCCCTAGTGGAAAAGGACGGTGAAGTACACAACACAGTTACATGCACAAGAATTTGTGCACCAATAGCTGATTATATCATCTATAAATAGAACCTCACTCCCACCCTTTTGGAGGCTCTTTGAAAGATGAAATGAACCTATAATTCACTAATCTCCATCTCTTACATGATAGGGTGAAACCCCATATATAATGGACCATCAAAGGTAGAGAACCTGTGTGATATACCTCATCTGTTCCCAAACATGACTTCGAAAATGGTAGAGTGATCCTAATGAAACTACTCCTAAGGGTGGTAATATTTGTGTAAAGTGAATCTTCCATTCTTTAACCCTGATCATTTTGAAACTCCAAATCTTCCACACAAATATGTATCTTGAATCCATAAGTTTTCCATGTTCTAGATTACCATCCTCTCACAAATCACCATATACAAAATACAATAATTTTTTATGAAACAACATCCTAGTCCCCTATCTATTGTTATCAATGATTATAGTGTAGTCATTACACTACAAGTTTATCTTAAGCATATGTACCCTAATTATCATTACTCTTATTAATAGGGACCCTAATGTAGAGCCTCATAATTTTCTCTCCTCTATGGAAGTGCCAACTCTATGTTCCACCCAATGGTGTGTGAGTAGTGGTCATGTAATCCCTAGATGTGCAATCTTTGAGGGAAATTGTGAACCGGTCTTGGGTAAGGTACCATAGGATGGATCATTATCCCATCATAACAGATTCCCCCATTAGAAGTGAGCCCTTCCACATTTGAGATTAATGGAATAAAACATCCTACCTCCATGTCATATTCGTAGGATGTCAAACTATATGACAAATACCTCATCACATGATGTAAAACTATCACCTTACCCTTTGTAATGAATGTAGGATACCTCATGTATAATCATCATCGGATTCCACCATCTCCTCAATCAATGCGATATGAGTCACCCGTATAGGGTAGCATCTACAGATTATCCTGACACCATCCCTCATTGATGCTCCTTCCATGATATGACCATACATACCACATTATGTTAAACTTCATTGATTGGTCTTATCACAATACCTCAAACTGAAGAATCAAAGTACATGGGTTTTTATACCAATCTCATAAATAGGTTAAATAAAACACCTTCTTGAGTTTCAATCATGACAACCATTCAACCCATGTGTGAAATAATCCATTCTATGGACACTCCTTGTTGATCAACCTCGAGAGCGCATTACTATCTACAACCCATGTGTGGAATCATACCTCCTTGGGACACACCCCCATGATCCGCCTCCATAGGGTGCTCTAATCTACAACCTTGGTGTGAAATCATTCCTCATACAATAATTCATTCTAATCTATAACCCATGTGTGAAATCATCCCTCAGAGGGATACTCCTCCTTGATCCACCTCAATAGGGTGTTCTGATCTACCATCTAGGTGTGACATAATCCCTACTAGGGATAAACCTCCATGGATCTACCTCAAAAGGGAATCTTGACCCATCACCCAAGTGTGACATATTCCCGCATTGGGACAAAATTAACCCTAGATCCACCTTAATTGGTCATCCCAATACTATCCTCGTAATACCTTAAACATGTACCCAACTTACCACACAAGATATTAGCCTTGTTCTCATCTCTAGAATACATTAAAATCATTCCCTAATATAAAATACCTGACCCATTCAATATACGTGGTATTCCTAAGGTAAAAATCATCATAAGTCTTATGTATCTGGTGTCATATTCCTCTTTATTGATATGGGGTGCCCTGGGTTCCATGCCCAAGATTCCTTAAATTATATTCCCTCCATAAGAGGAATATTTATAGGTACCCAATGTACCCAATTTCCCAACCTGAACAAGGATTCCAAATATGACTACTCACGTAGACCGAATGTTGTTTTCCTTTTGAGACAACAGTAGTTTAACTAAATCACATCCACATAGGTATGGAACTAGGAATGAGTTCTACGTATATGACTTAATCGAAGAGGGGGACTCAAACTATGAAAAGATATCCAAGGATTAATCCATATATGGGTGAACTAACATCCCAACATCCTGTTTTGATCAAGGAGCAGACATCATAGATGAATGTGATGAATGATTCTAGAATTTGCAAAGTGTGTGTGCAGGGAAAAAGAAGATGTGTGCGTGATGCGCCAACACCCCAATGAAATAATAAAAAACGATCATAATTCTTGTTGTCCCTCTCCAATTTTAATGATCTGAAATCATGTCAAATAATGTTTAGTCTTGTCTTAATCAACAAAATCAAATATTTTTAGGTACAATTCTATATTTTCAATCCTATTTTTAACATGTTTTTTAGATGTTTATACTATAAGACAAGTAGAAAAACATGGATAAGTATGATTCACCAATAGTTTGAGTCATAAAATTGATTCACCGATAGTCACAACTTGCCGATAGAAAAAATGAGCCACTGATAGATAAGACGAATCACCAATAGAACGACTCACCGACAGACATAATGACCTCCCAACAGAATAACCCAGTGATAGAAAGAATGACTCTCTAATAGAACAAGTCCCAAAATGAAATAACGACTCACAGATAGAATGACTCACCAAAAAAAACAAATGAGTCCTTGATAAAATGAATGACTCACCGACAGATACAATAATGAGTCACTGATATTCTAAGTAACTGACATAAAAAGTCACTGTTTGTATGTGACACCTATGCACTAACATACTAATGCATTGAGTCATTTATAGAAGGAGTCACTAATAGAAGGAGTCACCAACGCACTGACCTACTGACTTATTGAACTACCTTTCAATATATCGAAAATTTATTTACCCACAAAATTCATACTTTTATTTAAAGATCATATTGGGATATTAAATGCTACAAATTTACATGTATAACTTTTTGCAGACATCATTAACATGGATGTCAGAGGTAAGAGGTACATCACATGTCCCAAACATGCATATTTTTGACCTATGTTGTATAAAAAGTAATCATCAGATAAAAAAGCAGTAGTTCAGGATATAGAGATAACATGTAAAACAAAGAAAGAGATATAAACAAAGAACACTCATTCTTGCTAATTCTGAACAAGAAGTATTTGTTGAGAACAAAAGTCTAAATATTCTTGCAGTAACAAACCTTAGTGAAGAGAACCTTCATAGAGCATCCTATCTCACTAAAAAATAGAACCCAAATCTTCCATGACACCATGTTTTGGTGTCTGTTTGTAGAAGTAGACTTGATCTTCACACCTAATACACCTAAGAAGTCTAGAAACTTCAATCTCATCACATATATATTTGTAAACACTTTCCTATTATTTATTCTTTGTTGTGTACATTTTTTCAATTATTTCGATCAGTATATGTGTCTGTATGAAAAACATGTAATGTCTCTTGATCTATGCTCTTGGATACACGATATACTAACTCAATCATTTTTCCACCCACGAATAATTTATGTTTTTTATCCCTGTGTGACCTGATTGTACTTTGTTTCCCACGAATAAATGTGTTTGTGGTCTTGTTGACATGGATAGCCTTGTTTTTTATTGTGAACCCCAGTCCATGATGTGGATCTAGTTTAAAAATATAAACTTCATGGTAGAAAGTGATCACCAGGGGGAGAGGATTAGGTATCCACTTTAGTCTTAACCTCTTGTATTATCACCAGTGTTTTTTTAATTTTGTTTTCATTGTTATCACACATATTATAGAAAACTAAATATTACATTCATAGTTAATTTTAGTTAGTGTTTATAAATGTTTTTTATAATGTAAATTACTTTCAAATTCGAAAACAATTTTAAAAATTTGTGTAACTAATAATTAACCAGTCTTTTGAGAAATTAATTGAACATTCCAAACACTTATAAGTTTAGTACATCAGCTAATTGGGTTTTTTATATTTTAAATTTGGGGAATTTTTTAAATATCTTTTTAAAATAATTTTTCATAGTAACTAAATTCACCCCTCTTGAGTGTATAACACTAATCAAAATTTCAAATCATTGGATTTTTTTTATTTTCAATGTTTTTAAAGCTTTTTTTCAAATAATTTTCAATTGTGATTTTACTAGTAACATTAAGGATCTATAAATTTCTATTAGTTATAAATTATAAGTTTTTTAAAACTCTATTTCATTCTTTAATATGGAAAATATATATGAAGGTCATGCTACTAATAGACCACCCTATTTCAATGTTGTTAATTATGGGAAATGGAAAATAAAAATGAAAAGAAACTTATAAAGTATGGGGTTTGTTATTTGGACTGCAATAGAAGAAAAATATGAAATACCAGAAACTCCATGAACTACCTGCAGTGATGCAACAAAATATTATTATAATAATAATTGTAAAGATATGAATACCCTACTTTTTTATTTAGGTGATGAACAATTTAATAGAATATATTCTTGTAAATTTTCTTATGAAATTTGGGATACTCTATCCATTTCACATGAAGGAACCACTAATGTTAATGAAATGCGACTTAATACATATACTATTAAATACGATAACTTCAAAATGAAGCCCAATGAACCTATATCTGATATTTACCCTATGTATAAGGAAATTGTAAATACTATGATTTCTCTGGGAAAGGTTGTTACTACTATGGAACAAATCATGTGAATTCTCAGATCTCTATGAGACAGATGGAGGGGAACCTCAATGTCAATAACAGAATCCTATGATATCACTTTTTTGATAGTAAATGATCTCATTGGTAAGCTGATGATGTATGAGGAGGAATTGAAGGTCAAAAAATAATAGGATGATGAATCAATGAGAAAAGAAGTTTCTTTCAAGACAATTGCTTCAAAACTCCATGAAAAGAAGAAGGCACAAAGTCATTCTGATACTTTAAGAAATGAAGAATCACCAAGTGAGAGTGATGAGGAGATGGATCAATTGTCAAATATATTTAAGAGTATTTCCAAAAGAAAAATGGTCTTTAGGAAGCCCATATAAAAAGCAATATAGGAAAACAAGGAAAACTAGAAAAAGGATTGGAAAATAGGTGACAACTCAAATGAGATAGTTTGTTATGAATGTAAGATAAGAGGACATGAAAATTTCTATTTTCATAAGTTCAAGTATAATAAAAAATATGAGGACAAATATAAAAGATAAAAAATACATTGAATGCCTCATGGAGTGATTCTAAGGATAACTCTAGTGATTTAGAGTCTTCACACGATGATGAAGGTGAAAAATAAAACATGTTCTTCAAGAAAAACACTTCTGAGGCAACCCTTGATTCCCCTTTACAAAAGTTATACTATTCTAGAGATCAATATTAATATGAAAACATAAAAAACAAGGAAATTTTTTAATACTAAAAAAATTCATACAGACATAAGAAATAAATTAAATGATAAATATCATGTTTTAAAGAAACAAAATGCTCTCACTCATATAGTTAAATTCAATCTTACGAGAATGAAAGTCCAAAAAGATCAATTACATATAGAAAATAATGACTTTAAACTATAAAATGAGCTATTAAAATGGGACATAGAAAAGTTTACCAATGGAAATAAAACTCTTAATAAACTTCTAGGTAAATAGGTTTGACAAAAATATGATACTTTTATAGGTTATCAATTAGGACAAAGAAACATTGGTAAAAATAATTTCGTGTCAAAATATGAAAAATTAGGCTTTATACCTTGAGTTGAAAAATATACCGCAAGTTCTAGCATTGGAAAATATTTATCTTTTTCTAGATTTTATAGACCAAATAGAGTTTATTTTTCCAATATTGTAAAAACTATTTCTAGTAAATCTATAAAGAACGTATGGGTTTCCAAGTCATTAATTACTAATATTATTGGAACCATGTAAGTATGGGTGCCAAAATCTTCTCTTATTGGAGGTTTATTTGAAGGAAGTATACTTGTAGAGATCCTATAAATTCTTATGGAAATTTTATAGTAGAAGTTTGATATAGAAATATATCCTTTTATGCAAAAAAAATACAAGATTTTAAGAATAATTATACATCAGAAAACAATCCCAGGATGGTGAATTCTATTTTCATTGAAGACTAGTTACATAAAATTAAAACCATTAGACTAAAAGAGACATCATTATTTAATATTCATAAAGATATACAAACATTATATTATACCTTACATCTAAAAAGGGTATCCTGGGGATCCCATGAATGAGGGGATGGGAGAAAATCTTAGTAAGGGAAAAATCATTGTAACAAAACATTAACACATGGGTCAGAAGGTATGGTATAATGAAAATAAAAAGCATGAAACACATGGAATCATACCACATAAAGACTGGGTCATATAGAAATGAATTCATGGTAACGTGGAAGCCACATAAATCATGAATTTATCATGACTTGAGGTCCGTTTCACATAGAGGATCATAAGTCAAGGATAACCACCATGATCGCTGCACATGGTAGCATGTGTCAATGCTAATTTCCAAAACTGTTGCACATAACATCTCATGGGACAAGAAATTACTGAATTCATTAGAACTCTTTTTGGGAACACCCAAATTTACAATGTCATGAATATTATTAATACATATAGAATCATTCATAGGAAATCATAAACATAAGGTCACCCATGGAATGAAATGGGTATTATAATCATGTAGTAAAACATAATGAATTGGTGTATCATAAAAATGTCCATGAAAGAAAGGAATTAGAACTTGCATGGGCATTAATAAAGTAAAATTGACATATGTCATGGTATGTGATGTCAACCATAAGTGAGAATATTGGGAAATAATATTTAATAATTCTTTGCATTAAAAAAGATTAGTGTGGTTTTAAGGAAAACACTAACAAGCATATAAAATAGGAAAGGGAATAGTCTTTTGTACAAAAAAAGATGTTATCTATGATGGTCTTCATAATAAAAACATTGGTTTTATAAAAACAATAGTGGATTAAAACATATGTATAGTCTACATGAAATTGGGTAAGGATGCAGGACGTTCCCTTAAATATGGTTTTCTTATTAGGAAGTATTGAGGAAGGAATCATTTAAAAATATATAAATCCCTAAAAGAGAATGGAGAATGGATCCTAATAATTGATTTTGGGTTGTATATGTTCAATTTTTAATAAGTAAATAACCAGTATGGAAAACATTATTTGGGTATAAATAAATATAGAGCAACCCAAAGGAATAAAGGAGGGTCAGGGATAATCCCTTACGGAATATCTGCATCGTATCGGGTGTACTTATGAGGACATAATGAGTGATAAAATGGGTTTCTCATCTTTCATACAACATGAGGGTAGTATGGGGATGGTTTTAAATCATACCTCAATATTAGAAATTATGCACAAATGGAAATAATATAGAGGATAATGTTGAATAAATGTGAGAAAGAGAGGATCCATTAAATTAAGCCGGATGGTGTTCTTCGCTTGATCTTAATGACCAAATTATCAAATTAAGTTCATTAATCAATAATTCTAGAACCTGAACTACATGTTATTAAATTATTAAAACCTTATTATTTCCATTAATGACCTTTTATATGAGTTAATAGGTAAATTTTTTTGGGAGCGTTTTCTTCCTTGGTTTTAATGATCAGTTCACTTATATTCAAGTTTAGATAAACATGTTGGATGAATATGGTTTTCAAGAATTGATGTTATATAACATTAGTGAACAACCAGAAGATTATATGGTTATAAAATTAATATAATTATTTGGAGTGAAGGTGAGTCATTATATATAATATTAATGATAAACTCTTGGACTAATTTGTTAATTTTTCTCACAATTAATTTGTTTTTTTATTATTATTTTACAACATATGTGCAAAAGGATTCCAAAAAATAAAAAAAGATAAAACAAATTTTTACTAGTTTGGTTTGACCCAAAAAAAGGTTTCATGAAATGAATTGAATATGGTAATCAAAATCGATAACCCGTTGTGACATCCCAAACCCGGGTGCCACCCAAAACGGTACCCCAATCATGGTTGGATACATGGACTCAAGTGAATCTCACTAAACACCATATGATACTTACTAGAAGCGATGGCCTAGGTGGGTTATAAGGGTGACTATGAAATCATTACTAGAGTATCACAATTGAAGTAAAACATAATATAAATAGGGGAAGAAAAATAAACATCACTCAAATGAAAGAAAGACAAGACATATAAGAATGCATACCAATAACCAGAAATGAATCATTTAATAAATGATGTGGATGTTAAAAGTATCTCGAATGAATCCATAATATTACATTTCATTACATGTATCTCAAAATTAACAAAATACAAAAAATATATCCTAGCATCGCAAGCCTCATCTTGGTCCTATGCTCCCCTTCTCCAAAGCCGCAATTAACAACCTATACTAGGGCGCTTCCCCCTATCATCACCTTCAAACATATAATCTATTTAGGGCCCCAAGGAGGCCCAAATAGGGTGTGAGGAAAACATCCTAGAATACAACCACCTAGGTCTATATAGTTATAAAATCAATTATAAAAAGTTTCCATCAACTGTAAACAATTAGTGAATACAAGTGTGTATTACCCTAGTATAAGTCTATGGAATTAAGTAAAACCAACCAGCCCAAAAGGATACCTACACAAGTGGGTCATCTCATAACAAGGAATCTACAACATATTACATAATAAATTTACACAGCCACACTGTACATCCATATGTATTTTGTTTCCCAGATCCTCATTGTATATAAATGTTATCTGCTTCACATCCATACAAGATATAACCATAGGGTATCATGGCCCGAGGCATCCCAGGGAATCAAGAACCAAGGGGAAAAATAATCCTAATGCATCCACTACGACCTTCCATATCTATAGAGATAAATCCATGGAATCGAACAATGATTCATTCATGTATTCAATCCATCAATTTAAACAAATAGTCAATGTTAGTATACCCACTCACATCAACCTGAACAAGCCCTGAGTATACCCACCATTGGAAACCATTTACGAAAACACCCATATTGGCCTACCCTTCTATATAAACAATTTAGCATTACATTAGTCATTTAATATAGGTATACCCACCCATAAAATCCATTTAACATTCAAAACTATCAAAATAGGCAAGGCGTACCATGATATTCCTTAACCAAGGAGGCAGTACATATCCTAAAAAATTATTCACAACAATCAAGGAATTAAATGGTTTCCTCTAACTAGTAAAAAACAAGAACACACCCCTTGTGTGGTTTAAACTATCAAAAATATGTTATTTCCTAATGGATCACCCCTCAGGTTACCTCGAAACGAGCAACAGGTGCCGACACACCTAAATAGAAAATATAGTAAACCTATCTAGGTCAAACCATATCTACAAAAATCAAATCACTAAAAAAATATACCTTTCCAGAATGACTGATAGATGGAATGAAATCCAAATTCCCCAAAAACAGCAAAGAAAAGATGACAGAAATTATAGACCACCTACCTCGCCTCAGAAGTTGACAGCTCATCCAGTATCAAGTACTGATTCGTCTATATTTGAATAAAATCAGATGAACAGACGAAGAATGGGATAGTATGGAATATGATCCTAAATCATGAAAGAGAAAATGATTTTTAGAAGAATAAAAAATTTCTAAAAAGGAACATATGCTTTACCGATGCTTATCTAATGAGACAATCGGTGATCAGAATGGAGGTTGGACGGAGTCTGAGGCTCAAATCCTTTGTTAGGTGCCAAAGGGAGAGCTACATGGATGGATAATGTGTTAAAGATAAGAAAACCCAAATTTTATTTAAAAATAAATATGTTTTTTAATTTAAAATTATAATAAAAACAAACATACTGGGGTTAGATTGTTTACATGCACTATTTCCCAAACTGTGTAAAAACTGTACGCACCTCAATGCCAAGAGGGGGAACTACGCATGATTACCTCATAGAATTTTACTAACCCTCTGGTAACCATGAGAAAAAATTCTTCTAAAAACCTTCAACTTTTTATATTTCTCGCACAGTTAGAAAAACCATGTGCAAACCGTGCACCAGGTCATTTTCAGCCCAAAACAAGGTTTTAGTGACTAATCAAGCCCCGGACACCTCTATAAAACCCATGATGAATCTAATAATTCACATAAGTCTATAACAGGACATTTAAACTAAATATAATAGGATTGGTGCCTTGTATGAAAACCCAGTTTCTTACAATATTCCCCCTTATTGCAATTTGTCCTAAAATTTCTCTTTGAAGGGTGGTCAAGATTCATCTAAGAACAACTCTGGAAACTGAACTCTTATGTCAGCCTCCCTCTTATAAGTCTCGCCTTATACATAACCATGATTCCATAGAACCCGTTCTAGAGGAACTAACAAGCCTCAGATAACCTTTGTGCTCCTGTCAATTGATCAAATTAGATTCTCCTCAAAGGATCAATAAACCTATAATGCAACCTCATGGGGAAGAAAAAGATGAGATGGGTCTGAGTGATAGTGGCATAGGTGAGATACATGGAATATGACATGCATGGATAAATACCTATAAAATAACTACAAATTATAGGAATATGAACCGACTCTCTCTAGAATCTTAAATGTCCCAACATAACTCAGTGAATTTTTACCCTATATCATGATCTTCCAATGTCCCAACATTAGTGAAACACATAAGAAATCATGCTCCCAACATCAGTGAAACACATAGAATGTTTACCCCATATCCTTAAATTTTTATGCTTATTTTTGAATGTTTCAGCTATATTGTTATCCATACTGAAAATCTGAGCTCACCCCTTTCTATGTTTTATTTTTCCTAGAATGTGAAGAAGTATTTTTTGGTTGACCTGTAAGGATAGTCTAAGGATATAAGTGTGTGCAATAAGGGAAAAATGTTGTTGATGTTTTTATTTTATGATGTAATGTAAAACTTATGAATGTATCTAGTGCTTCCAAGGATACTACACTGATTGGTCTCTTGGGGCATGATTCCTTATATCTTTCCAATGTTATGTAATAATGCACCGACTTTGGGTAACTGGGGTTGGGGCATTATAGTTGGTATTAGAGGAAGTTTAGTAAAATACTTGTAAACTATATTTAGATAAAATCTTATTTGAAAACATTATCCAAATATAGACATTGAGGATATCCATAGAATAACTTTATTGAATTTTTGTTAATGAAGATATTTTGTCCGTTATCCAAAAAATACATCCATGTATGGATACGAGCCAGTAGAGGTGGCTCTGACACAGATGTACCTAAGAGTTAAAACTCTGACAAGGAGTTTCGGGATTGACCTTGGGTATCATGGTACATGATAGTAGGCCAGGCTGCACTCTTGTTTACGACACTCCCAATGGATATTCTTTTGATAAATCACATTTTCTATACAATCCATTATTAATGATTTAGAAGTAAATACTTCCTTAAAGAAAATTTTTTATGATTACAGAATATACTCATAATCATTTCGTTTTATGTTAGGTATTTTACAAGTTTGGAATTATGCATTGTGATTCATAAAATAATCTAGAGTATGACATTTTATAGAAATGTCACCATGTAGAAGGAATGATAACTCTAGCAATACACAAGATCAATAGATTAAAAAAATCATATATTTCATTGTATTTTGTCAACAATTAAAAAGGGAAATAGTATCCCACGTATTCTCATCATATGAAGAAATAGTATCATGTGTTAATAAGATAAGAAAATAATTCTTCGAGTCCTATGGCATTGAATGGAATAATGAGAAGAAAATGATTGAAGAGAGAAAGATGGATAAATGGAAGAGGGGGTTGAATGATTTTCTGATTTGTGATAATTTTGGAAAGAATCACCATGGAAAATTCTAAAAGGGAATGAGAGTTTGTTAAAAGTGTAGAGAAAAAGGACACTGAGTACGTGATTTCAAGAGAAAGAAAAAGGTTTCAAATTTACAATGCTTCATATTTAAGGAGTTGGGACACTATGTGAATAAATGTCCAAATCATCAGAGTATACCATAAATGATGCAATTGGATAATAATCAAGTTATGATATTACCACAGATAAAGAGTACTGACCATTGCTCTTATGTTGATATTAAATAATTGTGTCATTTTAGTGTTATATCAATGATGTACTGGTGATATAAATTATGGGAATAAATAAGTATTGTACTACAATACTATTTCATTAAGGATTTGAGATTAAATGTTACTAAGAAAAGTGACTCAACAGCAAGTTAATTTTTTTGTAAAATACATGGTTGAAGGAAAGATAATCCTAAATACGGTCCGATAATGAGGTATATATTTTGGAATAAGAGATGGTTTATTTGGATAAATTATATTGGATATTTTTTACTACCTTGGAACTGATTAATGGTTTGTTTATTCCATCACAATTGGTATATTCAAATTTTTTGTATATAAGGAATATATCTTGTATTATATAAGTAATGAGGGAGAATGAATGTAATAAATATGGTTTTATGGTAATTCAGGGTGTTAACATGTTTTAAAAGAATACATGATGAAGGTATTCATATGTTATTACATGGAAAAAGAGATCTCCATTTTGTTTACCTTCCTTATAAATTTTGGACTATGGGTTCGGATAGATGTATTTTGGATAAGTATAAAGGTTGGAATTGAATAAATTTGATGTTGGATAATATTATTATGGGTAAAGCATTTATTAATATTATATTTGGATTTTTTTAAAAAAGGACAACTTGGAGGTCAAGAAACAACCTGTCGCCCCCTACAAGGGCGCAAGACTTGAACCCACAACCGAAGGGCGACAAGGGTTTATCACCTTCTAATGGCCTACATGATGTCCTAGTTTGTGTAATTTAGTATCTTAGATACTCAAACAAATGGATTATATATTCATTGTTTTTAAAACCCTATATGACTACGATAAATAGAATATTTTTGAATTATTTTATCATTTGGAGTGAAAGGTGAGTTTGTGGTAGGAATTAGTTGAAGGATGAAACTCTAAATATAAATTATATTTTCATTCCTCTTATTATATGAATAAATTAATTCTAAAATGTAAGTGAAGGGATCTTAAAACCAAAACTACGTTATCCGAATACCTTATGTTTTGTTGAACCGATGATATTTTAAATCATCATAGATTAATGGCTTTGAGGCCTTCAATTTTACACTTATTGGTGATTGATGACCTCAACCACTCCCTATAAATATTTACGTTTTCCTCCAATTATGTCTCTAATTTCTATCAATGTTCTCCTAATCGATATTATAATTTGGTGGTGACTTTTTTATTTCCCTTTCCCTCTTATTAAGACTAAATTTTATTATCCCTATTTCCTATGTGGGTTTTTGAAAAAGATATTATTATATTTTCACCTTTTAATTTAGAAAAAAAATTAAATTACGAGGATGCAATTTATTGAAGGAGTTTATAATGGAACACTCCATGATATCTTAGTACGTTATCTCTTCAAATAAATTCAATAACTTGCGCAACACGCAACACCGAGTTGGAGCGCACCAAAACCTACCAAACTAGAAGATAAAAAAGTGGTTATGAATAATATTAAATGAAATTTTAATTTTATATACTCCATATAATTTTAATATCCATATGAGGTTTATTATACATAATATAAGAATAAATTCAATTTTACAGTAAAATGATGTATTAAAAAAACAATTTTACGCCTTTTAATGGAGAATCCTTTTTAAATAAAATATTCAACATCTATTTAATATTAAGATTGAGAAAACTAACTTATACATTAGAATCGAGATATAAAAATTTAGTTTGGATAATGTTCTAGTGTTTTTCTGATAACATTCATATTTTCATGAATAGTGAAAAATACAATATTTTAATTAAAAACAAATTTTTTAATAGAAATAATTTGTAGAGTTAAATTATACATTTGAGTGGTTTTAAAGTATCAATAGATTATATTATTATCATTTAATATTATTTAGGTTATAGGATGTAATTTCATATTTAAACTAGACATAAACAAGTGTCAATCTTTTGATAGTTAATATTTTATAAAGATATGATTTTTTGACAACGGGAATTAATTTTAAATTAATTTTTTCCACTTCTGTGTTTTGAATGTGAAAAAATGGATTCAATATTTGGACTCTGGAGGTCCAAATTGTGTAAATATGCAACTTTTATTTTTAGACATTATGAAATACAATATCTTCAATATACTATGATTTATTAAAAAACTATACAACTATATTCATTATTCTATCCATCATATGAATGACAAAGTAACCATACGTGTGTACGTACAGCTTACGGTCTCCACGTCGTGGTGTAGTTTGTTATTCAAACACTTAATTATTTATATGGGTATAATAATGAGTATAACTGATGTAAATAATAAATATAACATGTCAATTATTTGGTATATATGATAAACCATCCAATAACATACAATTTTACCATCAATATATTGATATTATCGCTCGTGCGTACGTATGGATTACTGTCTCCACAAACGTGATGAGATTTATTACCCATCGTAATAATTCAAGAATAATTTTCATTTTATGATTCTAAATAATTTTTAAGAACTTAATATCATTCTGGATATGAATAAAATACATCTTATCCATTAAAAACATGGCTTACGTTACCAAGCATATTAAGGAAAATGGATCTGTTAACACCCAAAACTATGATACTAATGAAATATTTTTAACAATGAAATATTAGAGGATCATATAATATATCATATTTATGTATATAGTTATTGTATAATTTAATAACAATGTTTTATCTATTTTAATGGAGGTTAACAAACCATTTACTATGTAAAAGTACAATATAAAGTTCAATTTCACAATCTCTTTATTATTTGAGGGTGTTTTTACATAAGTATCTACTAGGACCTCTTTATCATTCACATTTGTGTTTTCATAAAAATTTCATTCAAAACAATTTTACTATTTACTACAATATGGGTTAAAGTAATTTATACCCGTTTTGACCATAAATGTTTTTAAAGGGATATTTTTGCCGTTTACCAAACAAGGTAATTTATGACCTTTTCAACAAAACAATGGTAAGAATGTATTTCTATAAACCATATAGAGGGTGCGGCTATTTTCAACCATTATATAATTGTTGAAGATTCCCATAAAAGCTTATAATAATATTTTCAAAATAAATGTTTTCTTTTATAATTATGTGACTTTTAAATGATTTCAAAATAGAAAGAGTTATTTCCCTGAAAATGTTTTGATTTCATCTATGTCAAAATACATTGATGGATTTGTTTCTTGTTTGAAGCTGATTTATTATGATACAAAAGATCAATATTGTATTAATGGGTTTTGAATATGTATGATTTTGGATCTATTATTTTTTTATCATTCATGGTTTATGGATAATGTAATTACATTTCAAATTCTTCTTTTAATACGAATGTTTAGGTTCTGTTTAAACCTTTTCATATGAGGAATGAATTGGACTTAGTAAGTGATGGGTGGTGGCCACTATTTCTCCTCGATGCATCGGTAGATCTCATGCGACAAACTAGTGTCTTGGAAAAAGGCCTTGAAAAAAATTTATTTGTGGTCTTATAAGAAGGCCTTTACTATGTGGTTATGAAGTTTTTCATTATGCATTTCATCCTTATGAATGTGGCTATTGATATTGCATGTAATTATTCTACTAGTAGAATATCAATGTGATTAAATAAATGTAATAATTTGATTTTATCTTTTCCATATTATTCTTATGTTTATGTTTAAAAGGCTTTTTTTGTCTTATTCAATTCCTTAAATTTTTCTGCTTATTTATGAATGTTTACGCTATATTGTTATCCTTACTGATCATCTGAGCTCACTGCTTTAAATGTTTTATTTTTCCCTGGATGTGAAGAATTATTTTATCATTGAACTGTAAGGATAGACTAAGGTCATAAGTGTGTTTAAAAGGGGAAAATATTTTGTTGATGTTTTTATTTTATGATTTAATGTAAAACTTATGAATGTATCTAGTACTTCCGAGGATTCTAAACCGATCATTATTTCGGGACATTATTCCTTATATCATGCCAATGTTATGTAATAATGCAATGACTCTGTGAAACTGGGTTTGGGGCGTTACATTTATAGTTCACTCATCCATGCTCCATCCCGACTCATCCATCCAACATGGTGCTTTTGACCGTATCCTATCTTGAAAACATGAATTCTATATGGGTACTGACCGAGAAATAAACTACTTTTATCAATCGGCCCACAACCACCCAAATAGAATCATTCTTCTAAGTCATCCTCGGAAGAAACACCATAAAGTCAATGGTATTTTTATCGCACTTAAATTTCATAATTTGTAATGGATATAATAAACCAACAGGTCATTGATGCACATTCTTCACCTACAGACAGGTGTAGCATCATGTCATAAATCCTGCAATATTCTTTTTTCATGTATTGACACCAATATTACTGTCATAGGTCATGATGCATTTTTTTCTGACCTAGATGTACCTCCCACATTGATTTATATCATTCATGCATTAGATCTTCCCACAAACACAAAAGAATAACAACACAATTCCAGATATTGATGCTCTTATCCTCATATATAGTCTAATAGGAAGGTGACTTCCCACCTTTAGGGCGTTCCCTCAAGGGAAAACATTATGTATCCTCATAATATCTGTCTCATATTCATATAAAATGTGTAGACTCTATTGAAACTAATATTAGAGTCATATTTTTATAAATTTCATGGTCCATGACATATATCTCAACTAGTGATTTATCATCTATCACTCGTTAATAGACTCCTGAACAGCCTGAGTCTGTGTTTTCCTACTTACAGTATCAAAAAAATTGTTTCTCTTCCTAAGAATATATTCGAACCCAAAATAAAGTGACTACATATACTCAACCCACCTATACTATGGGAGAATCAAATATCACTAAGAAAATATATACATTATGTTCTTGTGATAATTATACGTAGTAAAATTTTCTCCCACTACATAATTCCACAAACCCTTTAAATCATAAACAACTTCAATTAGATCGAGGTCATGTATAAGTTAATTATTTTCATGTGGACTCAACTATCATGACCCATATACCATAAATCAATCTCCCTACAACAATAATACTCAACACCCACCTTATAAGAGTCAAAAAACACCATACACTCATCCCCTATCTCAGGTGGGATCAATATTTGTGTTGTTTCACTTAATCAACTCATAGAAGGAATTCTCACATGATCCAGACCATTAAAAATTTTCCTAATTCTTGTTCAAGCCTAAAATATATTCTATCAAATGAAATAATATATTTATGAACCTCCAATAATAACCCTCTAATCCAAGAAAATTGTGGATATAAAGAATGCACTTGGGCTGCTCCCATGATACACCTTCTTGCACCTTTACTGGGTCCAGATACATATCTTCTTCCAAGAATATATGACCTAATAAGTTTACCTAATCAATAAAAAACTAACATTTATATAGATTTTTGTATATTCTATGCTCTCTTAGTGTACTCAAAAGGATGTCAAGATGTTTGGCATGATCTTCATGAGCCTTGGAGTACAACAAGATGTCATCCACAAACTAATCTTGTCAATGATAAAAGATTATATTCAGCAAGACCATAAATATTTCCAGTGTGTCATTCATCCTGAATGACATCCCAAAAAAATAATATTGTCAATACCTTCCAATGAAAGTAGTCTGAGGTATGCAAAGGGTTATAATCTCAACTATTGGTACCCCAATCTTAAGTCTACCTTTGACAAAACACAAGCTCCTTTCAACTGATCAAAAACATCATCAATACCTGGAAGAGGATACCAGTTCTCCATAATCATCGTATTCATCTTAGGGTAATTGATACAAAAGAAGAATATCCCATTAGCCTTATTTGAAAAAAAAAATAGTGAACGTGATGGGAATGAACTCAGATGGATAAACCCCAAATACATGATCTCTTTTAGAAATTTCATTATATTTTCATGCTCTATCAGTATCATTATATACAGTGTAATAAAAATGTGCCCAACCCCAGTCATTGGCTCATTTGTAAACTCTATATTTCTCTCTGGTGGAAGCCCTGAGAAGTTCTCAGGAAACACATATTTCAACCTATCCACTAGAAGTAGAAATACATCATTATTTACAACCCCATCATCTAGTAAAAGACCAGAAACTCTGGAGTTGAGATTTCCTAGTTGTTGATGAACAAACCTTCCATGGGCCTCCATGATATCTCACTCTCTACAGTGAATATAATTGTCACCCTCAGGATATGTAAATGTCACTCTCTTGTGGTCACAATCTATGTAGGATCGATAATCTATTAACCATACCATACCAATAATTAGGCCATAGCTTGACATGTTAAGGATATAAAGATCCAATAGAATTTGATAGTCCCCATCATTAAGAGGACATCCCCTTAACAAAAAGATGACCTTCGACCATACTCCCAATGGTGTATCAATTATCATCACCCTGCTCACAGATCCCACCATCAGTTTCAACCCATTCACAAGTACTAAAGATATAAAATAATGAGAGGCACGAGTATCAAATAAGGAACTGGTTATCATATAATCCACTAGAATAGTACCTCTAATAAGAGATGGTCAAGCCTCGTTATCCACTGTTGTATGATGAATGGAAAGAAAATTCAATGCCCATATTTTCAATGATGTAGTCATATTCCCCTAAGCTACACCACTTTATTGATACATGTTATCTTTCCCATAAGCTCCACATCCACTACCTCTACCTCAATGGCTAGAAGAACTCTAGATTCCTGGCTAATATGGTGTAGAAGAACCACTTCTCATACTCTATTTTGGTCTAACATCCCCATCAATACACATATATCATGGGTTCCTAAAATATATATAGATATACGATCCCACCACAATATCATCACTCTACTGATGGTTGGGGGAATAGTATATGTAGGTGACCCAACCTACCACACCAGTGAGGGGTCAGTCTGTTAATATCCTGTATAAATAATCCTCCCCCGGGACACACTTCTTTCCACTACTCTAGTCAACATTCTCATTATGATGCAACCTTATCTCATAAGTCATATCTCCTAAACATCTATTAGAAACCACCTTTCATCCATTTAAAGCCTCCTTCAGGTTCCCCTCAGAAATGAGTGCATGATTCTCCACTTATGGAAACTTCTTCATCCAGATGATATTAACCCACAACTTAATTTCACATTTATTCTTATCCTGGAACCATTTCCCCACCATATCCTCATATCTTAATATTTCTATAGAAAAATTTGGAAGATTTTTAAAGTAACTAGCATATTTCATTACAGATATAGTTTTTTAAGTCAACCACATAAGCTCAATCACCCTCTTACCAGAGAATCTCAGGGTAAAAGTGATCTAAGAACCTCCTATTAAAGTATTTCCCCTCTATATCCTCAATATTTCTATCGAATGTCTGGATTTTGGAAAAATTATTTTCTTGACCACATAAATTATATGCTTCTAGATTGACACATTTCTCAATTAGAGTCATGAATTGTTCAAGTATTTTCTGGATGGACTCAATCCAGAACTCATCTTCTTCAAGTCCACCCTTTAGTAAAAGTCACAGGGCTCTACAACTGAAAATACTATTTCATATCATACAAATGCTTCAAAACCCACTACAGTTCACTTTCCACAAACTTTATGAAGCATGAAAACCTCTCAAGGAATTGATCTCTAGCTTCCTCACCCGGAAATATTCGTGCCACAGGTTCCACTACTAGTGTTTTATCTGCATCAACAACCACTTGTCACCCTCTCAACAAAAATCCCCATGGAGGAATATCTCTCAAATTCCAAAAAATAACAACTTATTAAACATTACACCAACTTAAAAAAATTTCATAAGTGTAATTTACAATAATCCACAGCATGTCATTCTCCCAAACCCCACCACATGGTCAAAATAGAGGTGTTGTCAATACCCTTAACCATCCTACCTTTAAGACATTTTTAACAATGATAAACACATTCTCATTTCCACGTTTCTCATTAGACACCCAATTATTCACAATTTTCATCATTTTACAACTCCCAATTCTATATTATGCACAATTTTTAGTTCAATAATAGAATCAAGGAAAAAACTGAAACATTAACTACTTACCCAAAACAAGTTTTCCCGTGCATGCCAAATTTGATGAATGTCATAAAATAATCTTCAGTGCCTATAATGATGCATGATTACTCAACTCTTGTGCTATTCTAATCCATTAGTCAAGAATTATAAAAACTCAAATACAATAATCACATCATACAACAAGGGAATCAATCGATGTGATATAGTATCAACTGTAACATCACACATCAATAACAAAAATAAGACCCTTGGTACTTGGATTTTACCCTCATACATGGGTTATCTACTCCCATTAATGAACACTTAATCAAGGTCTGACTCATCCAATTATCCTATATACCTTTCCCAAACAGTAATATTAATGAAGAGAAATGAAACCCCATTTTATACCACTTTGTCTAATTCCTACCAAGGTGTCACACAATGGTTACCTGATTCGGTTGGTCACATTAGCTCAAGATTTCCTCCCCATAAGCCAGAGTATTCCAACTAGCAGCAAGGGTCTAATATCGATCATGGGTATACTATACCCTCTTTATCAAAGTAGGATAATAGTGGAAATAAATAATAATACCCTAATGATATATCCAACAACCAAACCAAATAAATGTCACGTGATTACCAAAACGTGAATACAATATCCAATACTAAATATTAGATATGTCATGCCAAATGTGTTCCAAGTGTCAAATGAAAAACCCATATTAAGGAACAATGACACTCCCAAGAGGTTTTTAAAATCATTTATGGTTCCTTCATCCATAATCCCTCCTGAGTCATCCATCTAACAAGGCTCTCTTGCACTTTTCCTCTCCTAGAAACATTCTTTTCAGGTACTGATCAGGTACCTCGATTAGGCTGTGAGTAAAACTCAGTCGGCCACCACTAAGGGCATATAAAACAATATACACTAAATAAAAATTTATGAAATTTTTTATAGAATAAAATAAAAACAAAAAGTAATCTGTTTATATATATTCCATTATTCTTTATCTAACCACATAAATCTCTGGTTTCTTAAGGACACCCAAACCCTCCATATCTACTTCCGCTTGTGAAATAGTTGAAACTATCCCCAAGGAATATATTAAATCACAATACAATGGTTATCATTTATCATTTAATTTCAGTTAATATTTCACCCAATTGGAACTATAGTTTAATTTCAATATTTTGGGCCTTAATGTCAGGGCAAGGACCCCGTGGAAATCTGAACCAACTGTCTGTGTCTCACAATCATTTATCACATGTATCATAAAAGTGGGATTTGGAACTATTAGTATACATACCACACTCATTATCACTATGGTATTTTGATGTATAAATCCATATCCTACACATGATTACCAATAAATCACACAAGCGGTCTTTTGAATTAGTAATAAGTTCCACGGACACATTATCACCATTGGATTTTCAAGAAGAAATTCATTTCCCAAACAAGATTAGCAATCACTCACAAAAATAACATATATACCATTTATACTAGTTAATCATAATAAAACCAATCAAAAAAATCACATCAAGATATACCATCAAAATTTATCATAACAAACCATGATTGAATACTTTAATCACATGAAGTAATATGTGAAATTCCCCATTAAATCATTTTGAATTATTGAATTCAAATAATCCACTGAAACATTAAGGTTAATTCATCCATCTAATAAAAACCATTGTCAATTAATTCATATCTCATTAATTGACCAATTATACAATCCCAATTTCCTATCAATTCAACAACCAGAACATTCTTTTAAATAATTAACTAACTAATTAATTCAATTACACAAAAATCAATTTCCCCCAAATTAAACCAATTTATTGTCACATTGATGATAAATTAAATCAATTCAACCATAGATGAAATTGACCAATTAATGAAATTTATAATTTCATAACTACATACACATAATTAAAATAAAGACCTTGTGATTTTTAATTTAAACCACCTACATCAAAAATGATGATGAACACTCACCAATGGAAATCCTTAATTGATGAAAAACAACCAATGTCATAAAAAATATAGATAGATATATTTGAACCCTAGATACAATACAAAATAGATTAGATATATCAAAACCTAGATCAATATTCATTTTCAATGTATTAAAACCAACACCTTCTTATTTAGACGGATAGACAGGAGTAAGAGAAACAAAATCAAAACCACAATCTCTTACCGGAGAGGTTTAGAAATATAATCTAGGATTTTAATCATCAAGAATGGAGGGTTTAAGGCCATAAAATCCCTTCAAGAGCATCCTAAAATGAGAGAAATCATTTACGGTCAAATTACGTCGAATTAGGGTGAAGTCCATGGGTTTCTGAATCTTAAAACCAATTTTTAGAATATTAAAACTCATGTTCCCAGTTTCGTAGACAGGGGTGCTCAGTTTCTAAGCTGTGCTCCCTAAATGTGCTCCTCTCCTATTGAGGAGTTTTTGGTTCCTCCTAAAAGGGTGAACAATTTAAAAAACCAAGCACAATCAATTAAATATCTCTTTATTTGGGGTTTCGCTATTATCTAGGGAAAGGTGCATGGTTTGGGAAAACCATGTGCCAACCATGCACTACCAAAAACCTCTCCAAAAACATCCAATTTTCACCAAAATGTACATAAGATAAAACCCAAACAATATATACTCAAAACAAGGAAAAATATTACCTATAAAAGAGATCGAGACATCTCCAAAAATGATTGGTATCATACAAAATGAAAATTTAAAATTAAATAAGAATGTATAATATCTTATTTTCAAATTTTTATATTTTTTATAAATAATAAGGAGTTGATGTTAAGTTACTACACTATAAAACGTGATGAATGTGAGGAAGGTGTTGATGCTTTTTTGGAATTTTCTAAATGAAATATTCCAAACAATAACATTTATATCTATTCCTAGAATGTTTAAATATAAAGAATTTAAAAAGAAGAGATATTAGATATTAATTAAATTATCCTTGCTTTATCTATGTTACATCCCTTGGATTTTGAATGGTGAAAGTGGGAAAAATCCATATTTTTTATTATAATTTAGAAAATTATAAGTCTGGTTAAAATGAAGAAATTATTAATGGTATTTAGGTAAAGGCTGTTGGAAAAACCCCAACAATTGAGTTTCTAAATAGTTATGTTGAAAAAACTTTGTGTCCAGTTTGTGTAGAATTTATGGTTTTATCAATACTGTTAGGTTTATTAACTTGAATGTAAAAAATGAATGGATTTAAAAGAGTCGTGCATAGAATAAATATCTATTGAAAAAAATAATTATTAAAGACAACAATCTTCCAGATTTACATTATAAAATGATGAAAATATTAGGCCTGATGGGTTTAGGGTATAAGAAAATGCATGCCAAAATAAATGAATATGTTCTTTATGGGAAGAAATGTGAATATGTTTTAGATTTTCCTAAATATGGGATCACCTGATAAAAGTTGAAAGAAAAATTATATAGTGATGAAGAAATTATAGACACTCCTCCAATATAAATTTTACATCTTCTTATAATTCCCAATTTGAGAAGCATATAAAAAAATTAAAATGAAGAAAAAAAGGTTAATATAAAATACAGATTTTTGGATATGTGATGGAAGATTATGTTATCTAGAATATTTTCTACAGTAGAAGAAAATTGATCCATAGTTTCTGATATTCAGAAAAGAAGTTTGAATTCTCATACTTGGACTATACATAGATAAAATGATTCAATATCAAAGCCTTAGTAGAACACATAGTTCATGGTCTATTTTATGGGTAATTTTTTACTCTTCTAATAATTTTTTTTGAAGAAAATTTTCATCATATAGGGTTTTATGACATCTAATCAAAAATAGCTTAGAAATGGTATTGATTTGTTCTTATAATGATTAATTGATGACTTGAAACTTTTATGGGAGGAAGGTATTATAGTTTATGATTCTTATGAAATGTAACATCTTTAACTGTGTGAAATGATTATTTTCACTATAAATGGATACATAACATATGGATATTTTTATAGATACAATGTCTAGGGACATAAACCTTATCCAATTTTTACACAAAAAGCTTTTAATTATCATATGAAAAATGGGAGAAAAATGGTATACATGGGTCATTAGAGGTTTTATAATATGGATCACACTTATTGAAAATTAAAATAGGAATTCTATGTCTTATAATAATTTGATATTTCTTCAATCGAATTATACTGATTAGTTCTTAGAGAGGGTGAAAAACATGGACATCACACCCAAAAAGATAGAGAAATTAGATAATGATGGTAATATTTTGAATATATTGTCAATAATTTTGGAACAAACATATTAGAGTTATCATGCGGGCAAACATAAAATTGATTCTATACACGTAGAGAATAATTTTTGCGGAAACTAGATTGGAAGATTGTTATATAATAAATGAAATACTAAAGATGGGTTGAATGCAATATAGGGCGTACTATCAATTTGAATACATTTTGAGTTATCTCCCACTTCTGATGGAAGATAAACATATCTACTTTTGAATTTTCATACATTATCCAAGAGGGGTAAAATTATATTTATTTAATATCTCCATGTTATTGAAGTGTCATAGGGTTATTTAACAAATGTAAAAAATTTCACAATAAGATTTAATGTTTATAGGAACGAAATCTCATGACTATCATGTCATGATGGAATAGCTCCTACTTGTTTCATTACATGGAATATTTCTCATCTGTGGCATAATTAATATCATGAAGTTGTGTTTTTTTCTAATTCAATTTGTAATAAGGTGATCAATATGATTTCTTTGAACAATTTAGGGAATGAGGTAGATTCTATACTATTTCAATTAGATGTGTATTTCCCACCATATTTTTTTGATATCAGGTTGCATTTAATGGTTTGTTTGGAAAGGGAAATATATCATTGAGGACCTATATATCTACATTGGATGTATCCTTTTGAAATATATATATATATATGATTATATTGAAGGGGTATGTTAAGAATACGTATCAATATGAAGCCACTATTATTGAGAAGTGTGTTTTTCGGATGTTTCAGTGTTTTGTACAAGCTACTAATCTACAGTGGAGCAAATGGGTTTGCCTATATCTCACCATGAATGATTCGATTATATGGAAAAATGGATTTGTGTATTGAATATAAAATTGCTAATAGGTGAAAATATAAACAAGGTATATTTACACATATTTAAGGACATAAATTATTCTCATTCATATTTAGCATTTCATATTAATGTGTTAAATCATTGTTATCTAAATAAAAAAATGTTGATTTTTAAGGACCATAATTTTTTTCATTTTATAAAGAGATAGTATCGGGTAGATCATATGCATTAGAAACATTGATATGGTTAGTAGGAGGCCCAAGTTTAAATTTGATAACACAGTATAGGTATGAAATAAATGGCTATACATATATATGAATGATCATGATGATAGAAGTGAAATTCATAAAAAAGTGTATTGGTCTTCTCATAGGCATTGAATTCTTTGAGTACTAGAGATAGAAACCCAATCTATAAATTAAGTTTATATTATTGCGTCATTGAAGAAATATGGGAGGTTTATCAAATTAAATTTTGAGTTCCAATTTTTAACTTCAAATGGTTTATGAGTAACAACGTTGTCATACATGATGAATTTGGAAGGACACTAGTCAATCTGAATAGATTTGAATATACAGCTAATCCTTTTATTATGGAAACACATTAAAAAAATGTCTATGTTTCTTATTAATATTATACATATTGTACTATCATTTTTAAAATAAAAAACAATATGTTGGTGATGAAAAACGTGGAGAAGATTCTTATTTATTTGAGATCCCTACTTCCATGGAAATATTAACAGATAATATTGATGAGCTCATCTTGGACATGGTTTGTGCCATACAAAATGATCATGAGGAAAGAATTTTTGAAAACAATCCTTTAATAATTTATTAATATTACCGGTAAAATATATTTATTTCTTATTTACATTTAAAAATTTCATAAAATGATAGATATATTACTTTTTTTTATTAAAACACAATTTATAACTAATAAGTTAGATTGTTTGTTTATAATATTTTGGTTTAATTTAGTTTCCCATGTCCACCCTTACTAAGTTATTAATTTTTTGATTATATCTTACATATTAAATGAAAATAAAAAATAATGTATTAAATATTATTAGGAAAGAATATTATTTTTAGTGTAAAAGTGTTGTAATACATTGGATCATTTTTACAATTCACATGCTATTTTTTGATTTTTTTTTATTGGATTATGTCATTTCACCAATCATTAAGGTTGTTAGAATTTATTTTAAATGCTCTAAAAAATATAAATAACAATTTCTTTAGTTTAGGTTACATTTTGTTGGATTATTTTTCATTTTTTATTTTCATTTATATGTAAAATTTTAATTTTATATTTTTGTACTAGTTTTTTTATTCACACACCATTATTGGATTTTATTCAATTATTTCACTTCAACTCTGATTAATTGTGTTATCATTTTAGTTGACTATTTTAACAAATTTGAATAAAAATATGTTTATTTTTGTTTACTTTTTGTTTGACCACCTTTCATTTTTCATTTAAATTTATATGTAATATTTGACCATATATATTGGTGTACTAATTTTTTGTTACTTTGATTTGTAGGGTAATGGTAGAATAAACAACTGATACACTATATAATTCTAAGAAAGAGAATACACATACTTATGGGGACCTTAAAGATACTAATGTTGAGTCACGTCGTCATATTTCTTCATCCTATCCATCTACTTCTACTGGGGAAATTGAGTTCAATTGTTGCTAAACAGGGCTTTACAGGTTTACCAAAGTCATCAGATTCATGTAGCTGGTACCAAATGATAATAGTTGATTTTTATGATAATGATATTCACAATGGTCTAAATTCAAAAAAAAATATTACATTTATTATAGTGAAATCTTCAATAAATGTTAGTATTTTAATTTTTAATTGGAGAAGTGTTTAAGAAGTGAAAATAACTCAATTATGGGATAAAAATTCGTTAATAAAATTTGTTATTATTTTACTTATCACGAATTATCTTTATTATTATAGGTGTTTTACCTTATTATCGTATGACAGATGACATACATGATACAAGAGGAGTTAGGAAGAAATGTTTAGGTTTGGATGCTAGGAGATGAAGGGATTCTAAATCAACCCTCACATCTGAATTCATTTTTGGGGATAGAATACGTCAAAATCCATGTATTATATTTCCATTTCTTGATGAAGATACTTGGTAGTAGTTGGTTGAAAGTATACAACAATCCATTTTTGGTAAGAAAAATTTTAACTTTTATAAGGTTTTTTATATTAATGATCATATTAATTCATTATATATTCTATGCTTTTAGTAAAAAAGGAAATATAATCTGGATATCTAATCCAAAACCATATACCATCATACTTTATATCATGGAGTGTTTATGTTATTAGAAGATCAAATGATGGTGGTAAATTTTAATAAAATGATAGTAGAGTCTTCTATCTCTGTAGATGTTAACCTCCTCACCCCCAAGCTCGAAATTCAAAATAGAAAAGTTCCTAGATGAGAAAAAAGGGACAATATATTATGGAATATTAAATGGTTATAGTTGAGAGAATTTTAAGAAGTTTTCTAATTTATTCATTTTTTTAAAGTTAAATCAAACCTTATTTATTCTGATTCACTGTTAAAATTTTAAAATATTTTATACATGAATACCTTGAGGAGTATAGAACACATGGGAACCTTCATGGATGAGGGTCAGAAGGATATTTTAGGTCTGGAATTGTGTAAGCCTGAACACATGAGTTGTGTACATGGATACATGCAATGTGTATTAATCCGAAACGTGTTTGGTCATTCTGAATCATCTTCAATAGAGGATGTCTATAAAGTTAAAACAGAAGTATTGTAATATAAATTTTAGGAAATGGGTGAGATGATAGAGGACAATATTAGGTATCTGGTTCAGTCAATTTTTTCAGACATGAAAAGATATTTTTAGGCTTCTAAACACATTCCTCCACCTCCACCTATATATCTCACTCCTCCACCTTATTTTATTGATCTCACTCATCCACCTCCTCTTACTTATCCAACTCATACACCTCCACCATAGATTCTCATATACAGTGATTTATATGTTGAGGATCCCAAATATCATATTTTTACAAATTGGATTATATATAATATTCGTGATATCATTTATCATCAAAATATAGATATAAATAATATTAGTGTCATTGTATAGGATATTATAGATCGATCGGTAGGAATACCAATTCACAAATTTGAAGTCATTCCAATTGGATAAAGTATAAAATATTGTTTCGTTGGCCATCTATACTTTTTGAATAAATTACCATTTAGGCATGTGTAGACTATACCCTTTATTTAGTATTAGTGTTAAAATTGTTTTACCATTTTAATATTTATATATTTATCTTTTTTTATTGGAATACATTAAAGTTTAGGACATACTAAATATACAATAAAAATACATGTTTTTATGACTTTAGATGAAACTTCTTCTTGTATTGATAGATTATCAACAAATTAAAATTTCATGTTGGATGTTTGTAAAATTCCAAGAAAAGAAAAAATTAGTGGTAAAATAATTAATATTACACTTAAAAAAACACAAACCTCATAACCGGATATGAGTTGGGAATCAACACAATGCAACACTTTTCAATCTAATTTTATTATCATATATCTTTCAATTCTTTTAATTTATTGAAACTGTATAATTATGTTCTATTTTGTTTTAGGTATCTCTACATAATTTTTATGAAGCATGATACATATTCAATATATGGATTTATGGCCCCAAAATTTATTTAACCTACAGCGAGGAAAATGGCTGATGTAGAAAGAACAATTTATATTGTTGGAATACTTCAAAATAATGCAATTACTCGACGTTGGATGCTTCTTTATCATCAAGAGTATTAAATATATATCTCATAAATTGTAATATCTCTAAAACAATTACCACTAATATTTTGTTTTTTGTATATTATTTTTCATTGGATTTTGGATGTTTTTTTTCCGAATATAAGACACTTCATCGACTATACTCTATCCATGTTGAAGTACGAGATAAATGTAAGAATGTGTTCAACATCTATGTTTGAATATCTGAATAATTTTATTTATTATAATGATATTTAAATTTATTTCATAAATATTATTTTAAAAAAGGTAATGGGATTGCATTAGAGAGAAATCAAAAAAACAGAGCACAATGATCAAATATGTGTAATAAAATGTGTCATTAAATTTCAAAATACTAAATTTTGACTATAAGTACTATAAATGTGATTTTTAATTGATTTTTTTTTTAAATTAAGTTTCATCGATAATGAGTAAAACAATGTGGATAAAATTTTATATGATTTATTAATTAAATAATGTAAAACATGACACTTACGAAATTTTGTATAATCGATTTTATTATAATCATTTTCTTTAATTTTTCATTCTTTTTATTCATAGTACATATTAAATTCTTTCTTTTTAATTTTTAGATTTTTGAAAACCCTCATCTTTACATTGGAAAATAGGAAAGACACTTAAAAAGTAAATAGGTGAATTTTTTCACATGTCTTTTTGGTTTTAGATTATTTATAATATACAGTTTAATGTGAAAATTATAAATGTTTATGCAAGTACTTTTTTTCCCATTCAGTTATGTTATAGTAAATTTTTGTGCTTTTATCAGTGTTTCTTTTTATGTACAATTGGGAGGTGTGAATTTATTTATTTTTATTAAATAAATTATTTTTCACATTGGTTAATTCATGACCGGTGTGTTAAATAGTTTCCATGTCATCTTTCATATAAACATCATAGAAAAACACCTAGAAATCAATATTTTTTAAAGTGGTTTTCCCTGACTGTTACGAAAAACTTGATGGGAAAAATGTTTTATCACATCATTTTAAAAAAAATTGAAATAATACATTGTTTTTGATATCATTTTTAATAAATACGATGTGGAAAACCTCTTATAGGATATGTATTTAATGTTAGATTTTTAATGTCAAATTTTCCAAAAATTGATGTTAAAAGAAATCTATAATAGACTTTATCATATCCATTATGAAAAAACTGACATGATAGTGTGTTTATAATGTTGATTTAAAAAAACATTAGAAAACCATTTTCATGTAGGTTATACTAAAATGATGTGGAAAACCTCCTCCATTTATATATTTATTACAGTAGTTATTATTTGTCGATGTACAAAACATATTTACAATGTCACCTACAATAAAGTTGAGGTTTATCTTGCATTAAAAACCCAACGTGAATCCACTTTCCACTTTTGTGGGTACCAATTATTAATTTGAACATATTTTGGTCTAGATAAATATGGTTCATCAAATCTGGATGAGGGATATAAGGGAAGTAGATATTTTTTCCTGGTTAGTAATTTCATGCAGCTTTGAAGATAAACTTCACCATTTTCCCTATCCTTTGAAGATCCATGAGTTGTGAGTTTCATCCCTCACTAGAGAATCTCTCAAATATTTAAAGGTCAGGAGGAAGTGTAACAATTTGTATAATCTTCTAGATACCTGTTTATTATAGTCAAATCCATGCACACATGAAGGTTATGGCCCTTCTAAGAGGTTTTCCTAGAGTCACATGGATGAGATGATGAGTAGTAATAATCACCACACGGGGACCAAATATTCTTGATAGAAGTTTCTAAAAATTTGTAATTATGGGATGATTATTTAAATTCAAGGAAGGTACAAGATGGGAAATTTGAATCCTTATTAGGGAAACATATACATGATCAGCACAACAAGGATGATTTGTTCCATTCCAATATTATTTTTTTCTTAATTCATAAATTGTATGAAATTTTTGTTTTAATATAGTTTCTTAAATATGGATATTGGCTAAAACGTGATGGTAAGTATATTTGTTTTTTAATTTACATTTTTACATCAGTGTTTATTCACTTTCTAAATAGAGTCAATAACAATTCTAATTTCCCTTGACAGTAAAAAATTCTTAAAAACATTAATGATTCAATAAATTTTTATCTTTAGTGAATCAATCAAGCTATTAAAGAACTTATATTCTCATAAAACATAGGTTATTGAAGTGTTTGAATATGTTGAGTAGCACACTAAACCCAAATGAAAATTTGATCATGGTGGAACCAAATTTTGAATTTTTTAACACTATGGGAATTTCTACATGACAAACTACCATATTTTTTTATAGTACTATTAATAGATGGGTTTGGATTAATTTCTTAACTATTGGTGTTCTTGATTTTTTATATTTTATAACGTTAAAGAACATCCTTTAGATGACAGAAAATCAAAGAAATTCCAATCCTATTAAGTAATTTTTTTACATTACTGCATCATTTTATCAATAACTCAAATCATCATAATTTTTCAAATCAATTTTCATTCATATTAACTTCATTTTCATTTAAAATATACTACTTCATCATCCAATTCAATATTCAATTTCAATTGGGATTTTTTTTAGTTTATTTTACTATACTACATACTTTTAAACCATCCCAACCTTCCTCGTTGGTTTGAATATACAAAGAAAAATACTAGAGATAGTATGTTTATAAATAAATAATTTTATATTTCAACAACCTATCAAACCTAGTTTTTTAATGTGAAATTCACTACGAAATATTTCATTTGTGTTCAATAGTTGTACACTAGACCAAAATGAAAAATTCCCTATACCACTAAAGTGGAATATTACAAAAGAATAAGAAATAATACATTACAATATAGCTAAATAAATCCTTATTATGAAAATTACAAAATCAATAAAAGTATAAGAAATTAAAAGCCCCACAATATTGAAAGATTCATCATCATGATTTTCTATGAAGATCATTATGCTAATGATAACTATAAAAAAGAATGAATATCATTACAAATATTTAAAACATTTTATGAAACAAAAATGTGAATAGGTTGAATTATTTTAGATGTTTTACAGGCTATATATAATAATTTTAATGGATAATTTGACTATGATATAGTCATTGGTTAAATTTTCATTGGATTTATGGTCGTTGGATATACATGTATCCAATAAGAATATGAATATAGTTTAATTTCTATATATGGGAGTTAGTAACATATTAAAAATAAAGTACTTATTATGTAATACAATTATAATAAATTATTCTAGAATGAAATAAAATGATAATAATTATTGGTAAATTCATTTTATTCTAAAAATGGGTATTTTTATACATTATTGTCAAGGTTCTAGGTCATTGGGTAGAAACGTGACAAATTAATGATATATCAACCCTACTTAGTACTAGTCTTTTGGTGAATAGGTATCATATCCACAAGGAATTTGAATGGTGATTGAATGACCAAAACAAACAAACAAAAGAAATGACTTGGAAAATTTTTTGTGAAGTGATAAAGAAGTATAAAAAATGTGAAAACAAGGCCACGGGGAGGAAGTCGGGAATATGAGAAAGAGTAACTGAGTATATTAATTCTATGATTTGAATTAAATATGTTCCCATTTCTAATCAAGCTAATCATAAATATTTCCAGACATTGAGAAAAGGGGATGATTTGCTAAGCACTCTCATTAATAATCTTTCATATCTTACTGATCTCTTCTTTATGTTGATCACTCGGACTATCGAAGGTAAATTTTATCATAAATATAGAACAAAACAATAACCATTTTAAAATTTTAGTGCTTCAGTCAGTAATTTTTATTTTAATGATTCACTGTTGTCACAACCCAGTCTTTGGAATAGAGAAAATTTGATCTCATTTATAATAGATAAAAAATCACCAAACTAAAATTTCATAGAAACATTTTTTTATATCAAAGTAGAATAGATTTATATGTTCAAATCCATTATAATCCTAAAATCTATAATTTATTTAGCCAATAAATATAGAAGAGTAAAAAAATATTGCATTTAATCATTATATATTGAAAATAGTGTAATAGTATAAAGAAGAATGTGGTTAAGATACTGACTTTTGAAATTGACTCATCTATCCAACTTTGGCTCAGATATCTCTTTCTCCAAGTCTGCTCCTACTCCAAGTCTGCTACTACTTAGTTTATCTTTTTTACATTATGAAATTAGATTGATCAATTTTAAAGAATAGTTTTCATGAAATGTTCTATATATATATATATATATAATTTTTTAATTAATTAACATTTATCTAATTATTGTTAATTGGTAAGATGAATACAATCAATGTTTTTAAAAAGTTATATTTTTTAAAAAAATTTTACTATATATAAAATGGGATCATTTAAAAGTTAATTTATTTAAAATTAAAATTTTATTTTGATTAAATAGAGTCTAAATTTTAAATATCCATTCTAAAATTAGGCAAGAGTTTACAAGGATTAGTTTTTGAAAAAAAAAATATCATGGTAAATAATTATGAAAATAGGTAAAAAGTGTAAATTGACCTTGCATGAATTTAAAATATTTTACATGATATTTCAAAATTTTATAAGTCCTTTATTAAGGTGTGGTATTCAATTATAAAATTCAGTCCATCATTTCTGTAACATCGCGACCTAGATGCCACTAAACCTGTGCTCCGGGCCGATTTTCCCTGAGGCCTCAAGCGCGTCTCCACGTACGCTGGAGGATACTGACTAGTAGTGGGGACTAAAAGTGGTACAAGGGGAAGACTATATCCCTTTATCTGAGTAATACAATAGGAATTGCTAAGTATCATACCAAACAATAATAAACAATGTATGGAAGCAGTAAATAACTTAAATATAACATGTTGTAATAATAAACAAAATGTTATAAAACCCTGAACAACCATGCCATACATTCAACATCGGTCACCCATTGGGAAGACCATACATATAAAAATATAAAACATACTGAAACAAAAGTGTATATCTCTACTACTAACTTTGAGCTAGACCACATACCAAGTCTCCAGAAATTGTAGATATGTACCAACCTAATCATAAAAAGCCACACGACTGAATCCTTTTGATCAAGAAACATTGGGCCTTAGCCCCATCCACCATTCAACTGTTCTCAATTTGAAAATCCTAAATAAGTTATATACGCACACCAAGGTGCAAGTAAAATGGTGAGAAATAATCTCAATAGGCCACACCAATGATGATCCAGTAAATATACAGTAATAACGGAATGCTCAAGCAATATGCTTAGCCTAGTCGAGACATAACTAAAAAGATAAGTAAAATAAATAAACATGAAAGAACAGTCAATCCATGTGTCTATAAGAATAGTCAGCTAGGATAATATTGTCATGGATATCCATATTTTTATGTGTTTATATGTATAGTCCCATTCCCAAACATATATACATTAATATTTGTATAAATGATTAAGGTGAATGGAAAAAATAAATCCATAAAAATTGATCCTTTGTTGTGTAATCCCAATCACATAGAGATATTATTCAAGAGAATTGAGTTGGATGTCGTGCCACTCAAGCCATGTAACATTAAGTCAATCTTTGGTTCTTTAAACCCAATTGATATATATATGCTTCGACCAGGGCCAGAAATGTCTCTGTGCAAGCAACATCAACACATGGGATAGTAATCCTAACCTTGGGATTACCCATACTCGCCTCCAATCATTGTAATGAAGGATTCCATGGATATACATTAAATCATTCTATCAATAGTAATCGAGATGAATATCACGCTACTCATTATATATAAATTCACTCCAATGTTTGAGTCATTGGTCTCGGTCCTTAGGTCATCAAAACATTGAAGATCAGATGAACCCTGAGGGTTCGACCCTTATAAGTTCTATAAGGATATCTCATCAATGAGATATCATGCCCCACCCCTCGAGATCCAGATGTAGACATCATTCCCAATGTAAAAATAGGTCGGAGATACCATTCTCAACCACCATGATCTTGAAAAGGGCCTCAAAATATGGATATCATAGAGATGTGCAAGTAGTGGAATCCTACTGAGGTTCCTAGGAAGAAACTAACCTCACAGCCTAGTTTAGGGTTAGTCAAACATCTTGCACTGATTGGGTTCCTCAAGTCAAACACTGAGAAGAATCCAACATGGGATACTAGAGATCTATATATCAGCAAAGGAATCTTACTAAAGATCCTTTAATAAAAAGTTAAAATGAGGAATACAATCAAGGATCCTTAATGGTGACCAAACATAGGCATCATATACAGGATCCTTGGAATGGTACATAGGAAAATATTTCATAGAGGGGACCCTCAGAAACCAACTATGAAGGCAGGGGTATTGTATAAGGGATCCATTGAACAATAGACATGTAAAGGGGTCCTATAAGGGTGTCCCTAGGTCATCACATAGGTAGAGGCACCCAATAGGGTACCCTTGGTAATAGTAAAAAGATAAAGGTATCATACATAAGATTCTCTAGGGAGAAACGTATGTAGAGTAATCCTATAGGGGATCCTCAGAAGCAACTAACCTCACAGCCTCCTGAGCCAAAAGGGAACATCTCTCATGGGATGCATCTTAAATGTATGAGCTAAGAAACAATGGTCTACAAATATATCTCATGGACAACCTCATAACAAAGTCTCTCTATCAATAGACTACTAGATTCGATTACAGGAAGAATAACCTATCCATTTAAGAAAAAACTGAAACACCACCTAATATTTCTTTAAACACCACAAGGGCTTCACCATAAAAATAAATGTGAACATATATTAAAAATGTAATACTCATGCGCCCAATTCTGAATCTTGGGTGTAATTATATGAAAATTCAATCAATGTTTTAAAACGGAGGAGTACATGATGTGTGTGCCTCGTCACACATCGTGTATCTCAAAGCCCCACTTGAGAATGTACTCTAAACAGACATAGAATTTAAAATACCAAGTACAAAATGTATTGTCATTATACAAAACCTATACCCTTCAAGAGGTAAATGTTCATACACCTCACATGGCATGGCCTTGTATTCCACCTAACTGTGTACTTCTACATGACGTGAAACCCACACTGGGTATGGCTGTGTACTTTACATAGCATATTCCCCTTACACGGGAAACCCGGATGGGTACTTGTCTACACGGCTGAGTGTTCATACATGGAATGTATAACCCATACATGGTGCGTATATTGAAATGGACATCCATTCCAAATAAGAAGAACACACAATGCATGTTCCCTAAACCACACACAATGTATATGAGTTTTCCCGAATGAAAAACACTCAAATCAGCCTATATCCGCAATTGTAATAGAAAAAGCTATATATCGGCCTACTATGCGTCACAATCAAGAAAAATTGTGATTTAAAACTTAAAAATATTTAATAAATGGGGTTTTTTTGTAAAAACAAAACAACAATCTACCTTTCGGAGGAATCATTGAAGCCTAACACATTTTCATGCTCCAGGGTTACTACACAATGATCTGACATGTCCTGGGCTCCGCGATGGTACCCTTCTTCCTATCCCTCTCCATATCTCTCTCCCTCTCATTTTTTTCTCTCAGTCATTTGAAGGGTAATCCATATGGGTCATGTGTTAGAATCCAAAGGACAACGAAAAGTGTAAAGACATTGTCCCAAGATACCCAAAGTTGGTGCCTTTATTTATTACATTAGAATTATTACAAGGAATTATCATCCTAAAGGACCAATAATTTTAGCCATTTTGTAATCTATATTACATAAATGAACTTTAGGCTATAACTTGGAATGAAAAACAACATATAACCTTCATTGGAAGCATCCATAACTCATATATTATCCCTGAAAGTCATTCATAATTCACCTCTTCTTATCCCGGTGAAAAATAAAACATAAGAAAATAGAGGGATCAGATGCTCATTATTGTTATGTAATATAGTGTAAGAATGTGTAATAAGGCATGTTGGATAACTAAAAGTACACATTCCATTAAAGAAAAATCATAAGCATAATCTAGAAGGAATAAAAGATGATAAAATAATGTCATAATAAAACATAACCATGGATATTAAACTAGGTGAATTGTTACATTTACTATTAATTGATATTTCCATACTAATGGAATTCATAATACCAGACATCTGAAACATATCATCAAGTCATCAACCAAGATTTCTATAAATAATAGGGCAAGGCCTTGCCCAAAAACTAATTCTATTTTGTATCATGTAACCTACTGGTGCATCGAGGGTCTTTAGAAGGCCCCAAACATCACTTACTAAGTCCAATTATTTTCTCATATGAACTTTAATAAATTTAAACAACATATACATATGAAATTTAAATAATTTCCCCCAATTTATAAACATAATCACCGAGTTGTATGGTAAATGGTATCAAGATAGCACATCCACCATCAAAATACTCATAAACCATTTAATAAAATATTTTGGAGGATATAATTTATATATAAACGTCAATAAAGAATAAAATAAAATATAAGTGTTGAAATAAATTAAAATACTCAAATAAAATCATCGTGGAATTCTTGATAGAAATATTATTTTTTTACTTTCTAAATATGAGTTCTTTTGGAAAAATAATTTGTATATGTCACGATTGTTTGAATAAACCATAAATGAAAAAATATATTTTTAATGATAATATTAGTCATTTTATAAAAATAAATCTGTTTTAAAATATATAATCAATGGTACATAAAAATGGGAAAGAAATCGAGATGTTCCCTTTAATCAGAATTGCGTATGAGTAAGAAATGGGAAGAGAACCTTGTAAAACATTTATTATCCCATCAAAAAATTATGATGTGATATGGATATATGATTTTAGAACATATATATATATATATATATATATAATTTAGAATAACTATATAAAATAAAAAATTATTAAATTTGTTTATATAGAAAGAAAGTGTTACCCAAATGAAAACGGAGGTTCGGGAAGACAACCCTCACATCATTCCAAACAGTAGAACTATATTCCCCATAAAATTAATGATTATCAAATAAGACATTGAAAACCATGAAGATAAATATATTTATGGTAATATTAATCATGTTTAGTATACATACACCACACATAAGAAATAGTGGTGAATAAGGTGTATCTCACAGAAGTAAAGGTGAGATTAGAAAACCCTTACTTTATGTCTGAATGGGTTCTGCACTTGACATTAACATCTTGGGTAATATTGTTAAATAAATAAATTAATTAATTAATAACCATATAAATATATTTTATTTATTATTATTTTCATCAGTTCATTTATGGCCTTTTTGATAAGTTATAAGATACAAGTTTATTGCTCTCGATCCTTCATTTCCATGGTTTTCACGATCGGTATACATGTATATGATTATAGAAGTTCATGCCGAATTGGTATAATATTATAGAATTGAATTTATATCATATTAATGAACATAAATAAGTTTATATGTTTATATATATCAATATTTTATATTTTATTAGGATGAATCATTATATAAGCCATTTAAAGATAATCGTTTGCAATATTACAACAGTTATTGATCATAATGAACTCATTTTGATTTTTCATTTAGTATTATGTAAATATATTTATTCCATAACCTAAGAGAGGTTTTAATACATATATTATATCTTGTTTGAATCATAATAATTGTTTCATTAGCATCTTTGAATGATAAATTGAAGAACAAAAATCCATCATCCACGAAGGATGCAAATCGGCACCTCTCAGACGATAATATCATTTTTAAAATAAAAGGGAGAGAGGGAGAAAAGTGTTTGAGTAAATATATTAAATTAAATTATATGATTCTATTATATAAATGAAACTAGATTTATCATGATAATTTGGACAGAATATGTGAAGAGAGAATAATAAAAGAAAAGAAAATTAAAGGGAAAATAAAGTGGATTTTACCTCTGGAATACTCCTCCTTGAGAACCCCATTAAGGGGATTTGTTTTTCTCTTTTTATGAGGCCAAGATATCTTGGAAATAGGGGGAGGATTTGGGAGAATATTGGGTAGAAATGTGAAATTTCAAAAAGCTTATAGGTGATAGGAGATGGGGTGGTATTTATATTGGAGGAGAGTGGTGATTTTTGAATATTTTATTCATTTGTTTATTATTTTGGCTCAAGACTATGAATAGTTTTTCATTATCATAAAATATATTAAAATAATGAAGATATTTTTTACATTATGGTTCTTACATTTTTAATGACTCAAGGAATATTTCATTTAGCTTATAATGTATTTATACCGTAAATTACTGTATTTTACTATTCACCAAAAATTCATGTATTTAAGAAATATCCAAAAAATTCACCCAAAAAATTTCTCCAAATGAAAATTAAAAAATGGATTCTATTTTATGAAAATAATTTTTTTAATTTGAAAATTTAAATTTTTAATTAAAACAATCATTTACTAAAAAATACAGTTTTTAAAACTATAACTGATTTATAACACATTAAAAACATAATTTAGGTGTCATAAAATTTTCCAAAAATAATATGAAAACATATTTTTTATATAAAAATTAATTTTATTTTAATATATTTATTTTTAAATTATTTTATTTATTATAAATTTTAATTAAATGTATATGACTTACAAAAATACCAAAACATAAAATTAACATTTTTTAAAATATTCATTTACTTAAATAATGATATAATCACTTGAGACTTTCATGTATAAGGTGCCTAAATTCTATTTATAATTTCATGTGTCATATTACTATTCATTTTTTCATTTTACAGTTCATAAGGGTCATATTACTATTTCAAAGGTCATGTTACTATTTCATTATTTTAGGTTCATTAACTTCTATAAATAACTCTTATTTCATTCATTCATTATTTATTACGTTTGTATTGTATTATATAAGCAATTTTATGTGATCTATACTATATAAACATAAGAAGAGAAATTTCATTAATTTATATATGGTACATTACATTCTCTCATTCTATAAAAAACTTTTCCTCGAAATTTCTAGATTGTCACCCAATAAAAAGATTTGGGTAGTTCTTTATTATATGATCCTTAGACTTCCATAGTGCCTCTCCAATTTTGTGATTTTTACAAAGTATCATTATCAGCCGAAACATTTTATTCATCCACACCTATTCTTTAACATCTAATATTAGGATAGGCTCCTCAGAGTAAGATAAGTAAGGATCCAATTATATTCCTTTAGAAGGGAGTACATGTTTTGAGTTGGGATTGTACATTCCTAGGAAGGAGATGTGGAACACATTTTGTACCTTATAAAGGCTAAGTAGAATTTCCAAATCATAAGTCATATCTCCAATTCACTCCAAAAATTCAATAGGACCAATGTACCTAGGGACCATTTTCCCTTTTCTCCCAAATGTTATAAAACCCTTCCATAGAGATACATTCAAGAAAATGTGATCTCCCACTTGAAATTCCAAATCCTTTCTTCTATTATCGGTGTAGCTCTTTTTCATTAATTGAGGTCATTTGATATTAGTTTGAATAGTCATTACCTTTTCTATTTTTTCCTCCACAATATCTTGTCCTACAAGCTTCCTTTCACCAATTTAATCCCAACATGTTAGTGTGTGACATCTCTTTGCATAAAAAGCTTTATATAGTGCCATTTTTATACTATAATGGATACTATTATTGTAGAAAAAATATACCAAAAGGTAAATAAGAATCCCACATACCTTGAAAATAAATTTAGCATAATCTCAATATGTATTATAAAGTTTGGATCATCTATTCTGACTACCCATCAGTTTGAGGGTGATAAGCAGTACTCAAATGAATCTTTGTATCCAAATATTTCTGAGTATTTTTCTAGAATTTCTATTTAAATCATGGATTATAATCAGAATAAATTGAGATATGTTATCCATTAATCCTTAAAACTTCATTAATATAGAGTCGTTCATGGTTCTCTAGTGGGAAATATGTCCTTATAGTGAGAAAATGTGCAGATTTGGTAAGTTGGTTGACATTCACCCATATTTTACCATTCTTTCATCGGATTTTTGGTAACCCAGTGAGAAACTCCATAGTGATGTCAGACCATTTCCATGTAGGAATATGTAGGGGTTTCCTGAAACCACGAGGATGTTTTCTTTAAACCTTCACCTATTGAAAGACTCAACATCTTAATACATAATTATTAGCTTCCCACTTTATATTATCCCACGATAAATTATCCTTCATATATCTATACATCTTAGTGTTGTTAGGATGTATAGTGAAATTTGAGCTATGAAAATAATTAAATAAATCCCTTTTTAACATGTGTATAGCGGGAATATATATCCTCCACTAAAATTTCATAATGCCATCCTCACACATGAATTCTAGTAACTTCTCACCATTAATAGATTTAATTTTCTTTTTAATATTCTCATAATCACAAATATGAATTTTAATTTTTTCCAATAATGATTTTTGGGAAACTAGTTAAAAATGTAATGACGTTTTTCCTTCCTTGATTATTCCCATATCCATATTTTCAAGATCTATGTACTCAAAATCCTTTTAAATCATCATTTTTTTTCATAACATTATGATTATTCAAACTCAATGAATCTTCTACATTATTCACATTCCATGGGATGTAGTTTATTAAAATATAATAATCCTTGAGTTGTTTGAGACATCTCTGTTACCACATGTTGAGTTCATTCTGTGAGAAGATATATTTCAAACACTTTTGATCTGTGTATATCTCACATCTTTTACAATAGATATAGTGTCCCTATATTTTTTCATTAAATATTATGGCTACTAACTCTAGATCATGAGTTGGACAGTTCTATTTATGAATTTTCATGGGCCTTGATGCATAGGAAATAACTCTTACATTCTATATAAGGACACATCCATGTTATTTCATTAATGGATCACAATAAATCATATACCCTTCATTTCATGATGGTAGACTCAACATCGGAACATTCAAAACTATCTACATTAATTCTTCTAAACATTGTACATATTCTGTTGTTTTTATGAACATATCCTCTTTAGGAGTGATCTTGGTTAACAGGTTAGATAATTTGGAAATGTTCTATAAAAAGATGATAACGACCTATGAAACCAATAAAACTTCTTAGCTCAATTGTGTTCGTTAGGTTAGGTTATTCCTAAACTACTTATGTATCCAAAGAACAAATTGACATTCCATTCTTTGAGATAACATTACCAAGAAAATAAACTAATTGAAGCCAAAATTTCAACATGCTAAACATTCCATGTAATTAAATTATTATAAGAGTATAAAGAAAAATTCATATGTGATTCTAATGGTCTTTATAGATTGTTGATTATACGAAGATATCATTTGTATATACCACAACAAAGTCATCAAGATATTCCTTGAAAACTTTGTCCATTAGATCCATGAAAACATAGGGTGCATTAGTTAGTCCAAATGACATTATTGTAAACCCATAATTACCATACATGGATGGAAATATAGTCATTGGAATATCTTCCTTCCTCACACGTAACTGATGATATCAAAAGTGAAGGTCATTCTCTTAAAAATGATGTTCTTTGTGAAGTTGATTGACTAAACCATCAATTTGTGGTAGGGGTTACGTTTTAATTATTTTAATAGCATTGATTTCTCTATAGTCAATGTACAACCTCATGGATCAATCTTCCTTCTTGACAAAGAGAATAGTGGATCTTCATGGAGAAACACTGGGTAGGATAAATCCTTCTTTTATGAATTCATCTAGTTGTTTCATCAGTTATACGAATTCCACTATGGAAATTCTATAAGGAGTCCTTAATATAGGCCTTTCAGAAGGAATTAAATTAATAGAAAACTAGTTTTCCTACTCCAAATTATTTCTAGGTAGATCAAATGTAAATTACTCAATGTATTCTTTCACAATAAGTACATCCTCAATTTTAATATTTCATTATTCACCCATAGATATTGGGGTCTCTTCCTCCCCTTGTATTGAATTCATTACATCTATAGAGGGTGGATCTAGAAAATAATTAGATGGTACGTTTTATAATCCAAATACATGAGACTCTATATAATTCTCAAAGATTATAACTTCCTTCTTCTTACAATATAGTTTTACATCATAATTTGAAATCCAATTCATACTGAATATTATATCAAAATCAATCATTGGTATGATGATAGGGTCCAAAACAAGAGATTTTTTTATCTCATAATGGTGATAGATCAACACATATTTGTTGTAGTGATACTTCCCTTAACTATTTTGACTGATAATCCTTTGCTAAATCAAAACGGAAATTTCTCATTTTCAAGAAGAACTAGTATGATATAAAAAATAATTGATCCAGAATCAAATAAATCATTCTCTATGTTTGAGTAAAATTACCTTCCACCACATCATTAGGATCTGCAACCTCAGTTGTTATGATCACATAAGCTTGGACATAATCCCTTAGCCTTTTCTGGGTAAATATTCCTCGGTACATAGGACAATAATTTTCATAATGTACCATATCTTTTCAATTATAGCATTGAACATTGGTAGCTTTTTTCTTTCCCTTGCAATCATGAGCTTGGTGGTATTTTCCTACACACATGTAACCGACCCCTTTTCCTTTTACGTCGACTTCAGTGTGTTTCCTTCCATAAGTATCACATGATGGAAAACTCTCTTTTTTATTCTTCCTTTAATCTATTATTTACTCTACCACCCACTCCTTCTCTTACTTTTCATTAAAGTCATAATACATGGAAAATTCTATCTCTATCTTGATATCACAAGAGACTATGTCTTCGTCTGATGAGTGTTTTTGGGAAACCAGTGCCCTTTTGAGGAATGGTTTTAAACCATCAATGAATTGGCCAATATTTCTCCTTGTATTATGTATGCTATCCAAAAAAATTCCTTTATATCCTTTTAATGTTGGATTCATTCTTGTAAACATTATCATCCCTATTTTTCCACATTTCCAATAATTTCATTTCAATATCCACTTGTTGTTCAGGGGGAAAATATTCTTCAGGGAAATTTTCCTTAAAATACCTCTATTACATATTTTTAATATCGTCCTCATATTTTGTTCCTTTAATTAGTAACACCCATTGATCCAAATATCAAGATAGACGATAAACTACCATGACAAACCTCTCCCTTTGATTACTTACTATAGAGGAAAATATATTCTCTAAGGAATGTATCTACTACTTAGCTACACTTGGTTTTTAGTCCCATTTAATGATGGAGGTTTTTTTTCACATAAGACAGTTGAACATTCATCCTCCATGTTTTGGATTGGGATTATCTATACCAGTAAGGTTAATTTTAATAACCTGAGTTAGTTGTCCCATTATAGTTATAATTTTATCATCACAAGTCATAGCTCCAATATCATAATCATTATCTTTAATAGGAGGTAAATCCCTATATGGGACACATTGATTGATATGGTTTCCATTCCTTCCAAAATGCTTCATTAATAAATAATGGTATACACTATACTAGGTTAGGAATTGTAATATATAATCTTCAACTTGAAAAACACTTAACATAAATTGAAATTTTATCCATATATAATCCTTTTATCGTAAATATGGTTTATTAGAGGAAATATTTACTTATAAATCCATCATAATGGTTTGTAAAAAATGTAACTTATCCTAAGAATATGCTCTGGGACGGTGAAACTAGATATGTAGTAAGGCCTATTATCGTGTACTAGGTTACCCCGAGTCAGGCCTAAGAGACCTTGTCAGAGTTTTTACCCCTAGGTACATATGTGTCTGGACCACATACACTTGTAGTATCTAGATAGGGATGTATTTCTAGGAAGACTCAAATAATATTTACTTTACCTAAATTTTAGGATGATATCCTATGCTTATCCTCGAAATCTATCCTTGGGATATGATCCCTAATATATGTTTTCTAAATCTATTTTCAATTATTTCTAATAAACTTTATCTAATAAAGACTATAAAGACTTTGAACCCAGTTACCCAGAGCTCGTGCGTTTATTTATTACATTGGTATGATTACAAGGATGTCTCATCCCATTAGACCGATTAGTTTCGTTGTTTTGGAAGCTTGGTTACCTAAATGAATAGTACATTACAACTAGAAATAAAAACAACATAGAAACTTCATTGGAAACAACAATAACTCCGAGATTGCCCTTATATATCATTCATAATATTCCTCTTCGCATCATTGCGGAAAAAAAGACATAATAAAGTGGTGTGATTAGATGCTTCATAATGGAAATTAATACATGGGAATTATAAGTAATAATTCATGTTGAATAACTAAAAGTACACATGCCATTAAAACAGAATTCTGAGCATAATATGGAAGTAATAAAAGATGATTAAATAGATCCATAATAAAACATAACCATGGATATTATAATATTAATGTAATCACATGGACTATCAATTACTAATATCATAATGAGGGAATTCATAATGCAAGACATATAAAACATATCATCAAGGCCTCTTCCAAGATTTCTAAAAGTACTAGGGTAAGACCTCATCCAAACCCAATTTTGTATTGTCTCATGAGACCTGCTGATGCATCTAGGTGATATAACATGACCAAATCATCACATAAATAACTCCAATTTTTTCCTAATATGAATAGGGATAACCCAAAACAAAATATATTTGTGAAATTTAAATAATGATACTCAATCTATAAACATAATCACTAACCATTATGAGTAGTATGTTTAATGGTATCAAGATTGAACATCCAAAGTCAAACTGATCATAACCCATTTAATAAAATATGGTGGATGATATAAATAAGATGAAAACCTCAATAAAGAATAGACTTCAATAGTGGTATTGAAATAAATGAAATTAATATAATAATATCATTAGTGAATTCATGAGAGAAATAAATTTTGTTAATATTCAAATAAGAGTACTTTTTGAAAAATCATTTGTATTTGTCAAGATTTTTTTTTTAAATCCAGAAAAGAACAAATATTTTTTTTTATGAAAAAATAGAAATTTTTCAAAAATAGTTATTTCTTAAAACATATTATGAATGTTACAGGAAAATGGGTATGAAATCGAGACATTCCCTTTAGTCGGGCTTGCGTATCTGGAAGAAATGAGAAGGTGGCCTTGTAAAACATTTTTCTCCCATCAACGAATGATGAAATTACTCAGATGTATTATTTTGGAATACATATATAATTTAAAATATTTATTTAAAATAATTATGAATTACATTGGTGTATATATAGACAAATCATAACCCGAATGAAAATATTGGTTCGAGAAGAATACCCTTACAACTTTCCAAACAGTCAAACCATATGCCCCATAAAATTAATTATGATAAAATAAGACATTGAAAAGAAAAAAGATAAATATATTAATAATATGATACATAAATATTTTTATACATAAACCAAACATATGAAATATTGGTTAATAAGTCGTATTTTATAGAAATAAAGGTGAGAGGATAAAACCCTTAACTTATGTACGAAAGTGTTCATCACTAGGCCTTAACATCCTGGATAATAAAATAAAATACATTAATTAACTAATTAACAACCTTATATGAATATATTTTTTTTATTATCATTTTATTATATTCATTTATTGACATTTTTATGAGTTATAAGACACAATTTTATTGCTTGGAAGTGATCGTTTCCTTGGTTTTCACGATCGATATACTTCAATTTGAGTATTGATGTTCATGTGGTCTGGGTATAATTCACCATCATAGAGTTTATATGATATTAATTAACATAAATAATTTTAAATGGTAATATAAATATTTTGAAAATATTTTTTGAGGATTAATTGGTAGAAAGGGTATTTATTGATAATCATTCGTGTTATTATGGTGTTTATTGACCCTAATGAACTCATTTTGTTTTATTGTTTTGTATTATGTAAGTATTTTACTTATAGAATATAAGAAAGTTTAAAATAAATATATTATATTTTGTCTTAATAATAAAAATGGTTTCATTGCCAGTGTTGATGGATAGATTGTGAAAGAAAATATTTTATCCACGATGGTAGTAAATCGACCCCTCTCAGACAATGATTTCATTTTTAAAATAAAAGAGAGAGAGGGAGAGAGAGAGAGAGAGAAGTTTGAGTATGGATATTACATTAAAATGATATCATTATAATATATATATTACACTGAATTTATCATGATCATTTAGAAATAGGTTTTTAGGAGATGATAATAAATAAATGAACTTGAAAAGAAAATTAAAAGGAGAAAAGAATACGATTTTACCTCATGAATAGTCCTCCTTGAGAGACTCCTTATATGGATTAGTTTTAGACATTGATGATAAAAATTAATATTTGAAGTGGGGGAGAGGCTTGGGGAGAATATTGGGAGAAATTTTGGAATGGCTCAAAGATTTAGAGGTGTGAGGAGGAGGGGTGGTATTTCTATAGGGGAGGGGTGATTTTTGAATATTTTATTCATTTGTTTATTATTCTGGATCATGACTATGAATAGTTTGAGAATTATCATAAAATTTATTAAACTAATGAATTTATGTTCTATATTATGGTTATTACATTAGTTATGACTCTATTAATAGTGTATTTATCTTATAATGTATTTTTACAGTAAATTATCGTATTTTACTATTCACCGAAAATTCATGTATTTTTGTAAAATTCCAAAAATTCACCCAAAAAGTTTATTTAATAAATAAAAAATGAAGACTACTTTTTTAAAATAATTTATTAAATATGAGAGATGTAATTTTTAATTAAAACCATCATTTACTCGAAAAATATAGATTTTAAATCTATAACTGCTTTCATAACACTTTCAAAGATTAACTAAGGTCTCATTAAATAATCCATATATAATAATATAACAAAATTTTAATTTTTAAATAAATTTTATATAAATATATTTACTTTTAAATCATTAAAATTAATTATAAAATTGTAATTAAATTTTATTAATTACAAAAATACCAACACTTAAATTAACAATTTTTTAAATATTCATTTACTTATACATTGATATATTTAAAATTAATATTTCATTTATAAGGTTCTTAGATTTTATTTATACTTTAATGGGTGATTTTACTATTTATTTGTCTATTTTACTAATCATAATGGTGATATTGCTTTTCCAGTAGTCGTGTTACTATTTCATTGGTATATATTCCGCAACTTCTAGAAATACCTATTATTTCAATAATTATTTATTTTTGATATCTTAATTGTGTTATATAATTGATTTTATGTGATATATAACATATAATCATAATATGGGAATTTTAATTGACATATTTCTTGGTTGTTACAAAAAAGAAATGAGGAAAAGAAATGAAAAGAAAAAGAAAAGGGAGCCCCGATGCCCGACCTGAGTTTATGCACCACCTAGGAAAAAATCTATATTCCGGACTCAATGATGGTGATAAAATCTAAATACTATTCTCTATTCAATATATATGATTTAATACAACTACATTAATAAATTAATATTTAATGTTTTAAATATTAATTATTCTACTAAAATTCAAATGTCCCAGATTTCAACCAAAGACATGTCCTAGGGTAAACACCATATTTTGGAACCAATAGAGTGGTCAAAAAAATTATCCATGATCATATTCTAGAGTAAAAAAGACAATTTTACCACTTAAAATCATCTAAAAGAAAATAATAATTTTATTTTCTCAAAATTCGAGTCCGAAAAAACAAGAGTCCTTATAATTTCCTAACATAACTAACATAACACTAACATAATTCATTATATACCCTTCACTAAACTAGTAATGAATTAAAAATTTATTGTTCCATTGTTTATGAGAAAATTTATATTTTTCATCCCTACTCAAGAGGAAGTGTTATGAATTTGGATTGGGATCATAATTTTGAGGGTTGCAACATATTAAAGAATATTTTTTGGATGTGGATTGAGGTTAGAAATGTTTTTATAGGTGCATGGTAGGGTGTGAGAGAAGGTTATAGGGGATCCTTCTAATGAATAATGAAGTAGGTGGGGAACCATGGTGTGCTGACTAGGCACTATAGTATGGTGGCCTTAGGTAGAGGATCTGATATTGTAGTGTTGATGGGAAACACTACAGTGGTGCTTACAAGGAAAGATTAGGCTATATCCTTGGGGTTGTTTCATTAACGGTATTCAGGAGGTTGGAAACTCATGCTCTATTGGAAAGGACATTGCACTGTGGAGTTGTGTGCCTTGGATGTAGGGCCATTGAACAACCAAAAGAGGGGTCCCACACCATGGAACCTTGTGTTATATTGCAACCAATTTCTGAGAGTTATTCTTTATTCTAGACCTATGGGGTTTCACCTCAATACATCCCCAAGTAGAGGTACTTACATCATGGACTCTATAACAACACTATATATGGGTCACTATTTAATTTTCTTAGTAGGAGAAAACCCATATTTTTGGGTACTTCCCCTTCAGTATTTGACCACCATGAGCATTAGGAGAGTTCAATTTCATTTAGATCTCCCTTTCACATCCTCCCAAATACCCCCATGCCATAGAGGTTTTTTAAGGAATTTGTTGATGATTTATGGTTCATCCCTCCTTATGATTCCATAAATTATTCTCTTCCTAAGTTTTTTTTGCTAATTTCAGTGATTATTGGTGTCACGACCCGTACTCAGGGCCCAGGTGGTGACTACCCCAAGCCTACCTTCCATAGGCCAGGGCTGGCGACTAGCACCAAAGGCATAAATCCTGGAGAAAAGGGAAGGAATTGCCTTTATAAATGTAAACAAACACAACTAAGTATGCAAGTGATGTAAGCACTAAGAAGAACTGAGTAAAAAAGTAAGTGCTGGAAGGTAAATGGGAAAGTATACAAACCCAACTGAAAGTACAGTACAACTGAGAAAGAAAGTACAACAGCTGTAAAGAAAAGAGGCAACCACCGAGTCGTCCTCTGGGAATCCCACCTAAAGGGTTGGTACAAATAGTCACGTTGGTATATCAGGTCTATCCGTTCGCTCCGTGTACCTCCCACCAGGTTCTCCACCTCTGGATATTGTCCAATTCCACAAGCCTCAACCACGATCAGTGTTGTCCATCATCTGTAACGAACACAACGTAGTGCGAGCATTGCCCATACAGGGGTGAGTATACGATACTTAGTTGGAACCCTGAGAACCCCGAAGGTCTCCCAGAATCCAAGAAGGATAAACCACAAAGGAAAGATAAAAACACGAAGTATAAACTAACTCTACTTAGGTATATTCCCATACATATACCTATGTCATCAATTTCATTTCGTCTCCAACTTCTGAGCCCAAGCACAATCTGGTCCACACAGGGAAAAAGTCAATCAAATCAATGATAATGATTGAAAGACAAGACTCAGATCACACAGGTATACTACTCATGAAGAGGGGTGGAGATGATTAGATGTAGTCTTTGAATCATATCCTCTGTCGAACCCACATAGTATCCAAGTACAGAAGTCTTCGCTAACGAACACACGTCGGATCCAAGTACAGTAAACATCACTGCTGAACCCGTGTAGGATCCAAGTGTAGTCATCATCACTTCCGAACACACGGAAGATCCATGTACAGTCTTTCTCGCTGCTGAACCCCCGTAGCATCCAAGTACAATCGTGTTCATCATCGAGCCCACGGAGGATCCCAGCACGGTAGTTGTCAGAATTGTAGCTAGCTCAAGGGTTCCCGCACATAGTGTATGTGATTCCAGGAGGGTCCACTCCATGAGTAAGGGGTTGATACATCAACTGTCATGAAGTCCTGAGTTGATGTATCCAGAAGTTCTGTCTCGTCAAAAGGAACTCAACGTGATAGACAACGCATCAATCAGATGCCCGGTCTGAGAGATATTGGAATTTCTGTTCCAGGGGCCCAGTTAGAAATATGGTCATCCCAAACCTGAAAATATACCCAAGTTTCCAAAAACTCTCTTAGAGTATCACAAAAGGAACGCCTCGCGAAAGGATCCCAGTGCCGCAGACGGCGTGCCGATCAGACGCGTAGTCTTTAAGTTATTCACGGTTAAGTGAATAACGGTCCCGGCCCAATAAGCCTAGTGGGCTGGTGGGTCAAATCACCAAGTTTTGGCGGGTCCGACCTGGTATGAGTGTCGGACCAGCCCAAAGATTCATGTGGCCCTGCCACAGGGGCGTGGCCTAGCCTGACCAATGCAGGCTGCGGTTTCTGTAGCGCAATCCCATGGGGTGCCACAGTTCTTTCCTTTGGCCTAGTCTTCTTCATCGGTCGAGCGGCCCGTGGTTGCAGGCCGTGGTTCCTCCATATGCATCTGGCGCATGGATTCCGCCATCGTTCATTACCTCTTCCCATTTCCAATCAAGAACAAAAATGATGGAGGTTCATCGGGACATGTTTTTTTATCCCGCGTCCTCCACTTAAGGCGGTAATAATAAGCCAAAGATGTTCACATGAATACAACAAGATCGAAGGAGTAATTTATTTTAAATAATTTAATCAAACCCCCTACCTCGATAATTGACTACGCACGTCGGGCATCGCGGAAGACGGCATCGTGGGGAGAGGATTCATATAGGACATTGGAGTCCATCCAAGAAGGAAGCAACATCTCCTCAATTTTCGCGGATAAGAGAAAGGAAGATGTGTCGTTGTTCTTCGTGGAACCGACTTTCTTCATCGAGGAAGTCACTGTTCTTCGTCGGAGAAGAAAAATATTATCTCAAGAGCTCTCTCTCCCTTAACACAATGAAAGCCCTCCCAAAATAAAATAATAAGCTACCCTAATCATTTTATTAACACAATCGATTTAAAATTCAAACATTCAAACACATAATTAATTAAATTGGAGGATTCAATTTTTTAATTAAGTTGTTGGCATGAGTTTATGGGAGAGGAGAAGATGAAGAGGTCTCATAAATATTGGGAGAGTTGTCAACATTAAACAAGGGGGTTTAATGGGGGGTTTATGAGATTTATGGGGAGTTCAAGGGTTTAGGTCATGTGTGGGACACACCACACAAATATCCTCTCATGGGAGGTTATGTTGGTGTGGGCCCCACCTTCAACTACCCTCTGGAGGAATTAACCACCAACCATAAAATAAAATTGTGCTACAATTTTATTTATTTTAATCTAATTCCCAAAAAATTAATTCTCAACCCGCTTAAAATAAAACTGTGGTAAAGGTCCCCTTAAGATATTTCCAGCGCTTCGAGTTCATCGGTGCCCTCAGATTTCACTTCCGAGCACTATTTCAAAAGATATAGAAACTCACTCGATCGTTTACTGAACGTACCTAAGCTAAACTTCAGAAATTGATTTAGGGCACACCGAGACTCAGAATCAAGTGCCGTCAAAGCCACAGTCTCGTAAAATTCAAATGTATTTAAAAAAAATTCCTTGAAATTTCCGGGACTTTATATTACTCCCACCTTAGGTATTTACATCCCCGTAATGCTACAACAAAAACTAGGGAAATAAATGAGGGTACTCAGCACGCATCTCAGCCTCCTGCTCCCATGTGCTCCCCTGGAGGTTCCCGTGCTGCCAATGAATGCGCACTAGAGGAATTGACCGTCCATGTAGGACATGCTCCTCTCGATCCTCATTCTCCACCAGGACCTCCAGAAAGGTATCCTCGTCATCGATGTCTGTCTCTCCATGATCAATGATGTGGGTCGGGTCGTGCACGTATCTCCTCAGCTGAGATATGTGGAAGACGTCATGCACCCGGTGTAACTGAGGTGGACTGTCCAGGTGATAACCCACCTCGCCTACCCTTTTGAGGACCTATAAAGGACCGATGAAGTGTGGAGATAACTTTCCCCCTGCCAAATCTCCGTAATCCACGTTGAAGTGAGACTCGTAAGAAAACGTGGTCACCATCCTCAAACTCCAGTGGTCTCTGTCTCCTATCAGCATAAGACTTCTATCTGTTATGTACAGTCCTCATCTGCTCCAGGATGATCTGAACCTTCTCTGTCATAGCTTGAACCATCTCTGGTCCTACAAGTGTTGACTCCCCAGGGTCAGTCCAGCAGAGAGGTGATCTCCATGGTCAGTCGTACAGTGTCTCATAAGGTTCCATCCCAATGGTGGAGTGGTTTCTATTATTTTACGCAAACTCCACCAAGGGTAGGTGATCCTCCCAGCTGCGAGAAATGTCAAGGACACATGCACGAAGCATTTCCTAGAGAGTCTGAATGGTACTCTCTATCTGTCCATCCGCCTGAGGATGAAAGGCGGTGATCAGGCATACCTGTGTCCCAAATACCTACTGCAACCCCTTTTAAAGACGGGAAGTAAAGAGAGAATCTCGATCAAAGATGATAGATGATGGAACACCATGATTCCATACGATCTCCTTAATGTAGAGGTGTCCCAAGCTCTCTATTGAGCCCTTCTCTCTGATTGGTAAGAAGTGGGCCGAAATGGTGATTTGGTCGATGATCACCGAGATAGTGTCATGTCCCCTGGACGTACGTGGATGCCCCCATCACTAAATCCATTGATATACCATCCCACATCCACTCTAGAACCTCTAAGGGTTGTACCAAGCCTGCTGGTACCTGGTGCTCTTCCTTCACATGCTGGAAAGTGAGGCATCGTGAAACAAACTCTGCTACAACCTTCTTCATACCCGGCCACTACTGCTATCATCTGAGGTCCTGGTATATCTTCCCCACTCTAGGATGTACCGCTAGAGGGGAAGTGTGAAACTCCCTCATCACGTCCTCCTAAAGTGAAAATGGTACCATGGTACATCCCCTGAAGAGGATGACGTGCTCTCTTCCTTTAGAAAATCCATCAAGTGCCTGCCCTGTGGAAGTCTGAGCAAGTCAGATCTCACAGTCTACATCCCCATGTTGTTATTCAATGACCCACTAATGTAGTGGGGGAGTAACTATGTGGGATTGAAGAAAAGCTTCCCCATCTCTATCCACAAAGGATATCTACAATGCGGCTAACTACTCTGCCGCCTCTCCATGTAGTTGAATGCCCAATCTTCTGCTGAGAGCATCAGCTACTACATTCTCCTTCCCAAGAGTATATACTATCTCAATGTCATATTCCTGGATGAACTCGAGCCATCACTGCTATCTCGTGTTCAGGTCCCTTTGCAAGAAAATGTACCTGAGACTCTAGTGGTCAGAATAGACTATAAAGTTCTCTCCCATCAGATAGTGCCACCACATCTTCAAGGTGAAGACCACTACTGCTAACTCCAGGTCATGGGTAGCATAGTTCATCTCATGTTCCCTCAACTGCCATGAACCATAAGTGATCACTGCCTGCTCCTGCATCCGAACACAACCATGTCTGGTCCTAGATGTGTCATAGTAAACCACATACCCAATGCCCTCCTCCAGTAGCCTCAATATTGGTGCACTGGTCAATCTCTTCCTCATCTCCTGGAAGCTCTGCTGGAATCTATCTGACCACACTAATGGTTTCCCCTTCTTCACCAAAGCTGAATGTGGCGCTGCAACTCTGGATAAGTCTAGCATAAATCTATGATAATACCCAACCAGACCTAGGAAACTCCGCACCTCAGTCACGCTCCTCGGTGGCTCCCAAGCAGGTATTGCCTCAATCTTCGCAGGATCCACGACAACTTCTACCTCTAAGATGACGTGCCCCCGAAGTGAACCTCTGAAATATATAACTGCCACTTTGAGAGCTTACCATAATGCTGGTGCTCTCAGAGTTTGTCCAGTAAAACCCTCAAGTGGTAGGCGTGCTCCTCCTCAGTAGTCGAGTAAATCAGTATGTCGTCGATGAAGACTATGACAAAACGATCGAGGTAAGGATGGAAGATCTTGTTCATTAGACTCATGAACACTGCTAGTGCGTTGGTTATGCCGAAGGGCATAACCAAGAACTCGTAGTGGCCATACCAACACCTGAAGGTCGTCTTCTGCACATCCTCATGTTGAACTCTGAGCTGATGATTGCCTGACCTGATGTCTATCTTTGAAAACCATTGTGCTCCTTTGAGCTGATCAAAGAGGTCATCAATCCTTGGGAGTCGGTATTTTTTCCTTAAGGTCACCTGATTCAAGAGACAGTGGCCGAGAAATAGTCGTAAGCTCCCATCTGCCCTCATGGGGAATAAAATTGGAGGAGCCCAGGGTGAAACACTAGGTCGGATGAATCCCTTTCCCTGCAAGTATTCCAGCTGTACCCGAAGCTCATGAAGCTCGGCGGGTGCCATCCGATATGATGGAGTAGATATCGGTGCTGTACTGGGGTACAGGTCAATGTAGAATTATACCTCTCTGCGGGGAGGTATTCCTGGAACATCGTCAGGAAAAATGTACGCATATTGATCCACCACAATAGGAAAACTCTGACTCCATACATCAACTGCTCATAGGATGAGACTAGACAAATGACACGTGATCAGATACCCTCTCCTCTGCGTAAGCCCATACCGCACTACGAAGGCTCCCTTCTCGTCGGTGAAGGTGAACCAGCTGCCATCTGTGTGGACATGCCGCACTTTGTGCCTAATACAGTCGATCTGGTCATGGACTATAGATAACCAATATATACCCAAGATGATGTCGTAAAGGCCTTAACACCACTATAAGAAGATCCTAGCCGTATATCTAACCTCCTAGAGTAATCTCATACTCCCGGCACCAGTGGGTAATCTTCGAGTCTACTCTTGTAGGAGTCTCTAGCCATATGGATCAAGGAAACAGCTCCGTCGGAATCTCCGAGATCCAAACAATGGCAGTGACAATAAAATAATGACTCGCTCCTATGTCTATAATAACTACAACAAGGGTGGAGTGGACACAAATAGTACAATGAATCATCTCACGTGCGCTGTGGTCGTAGACCTTGACTGCTTGGAGCTGATCCAGCCACTGTCTGCCAGCTCCATGTGGTCGGGGTGGTCTTCCTGGTGGTGGCGGTAAAGCTGTGAAGCGTCGTCCACCACCCGCTGCTCGGCCAGCTCCTCTGCCTCGTCTTCCTGCTCCCTACGAACCGCCATGTTCGAACCTCTACCTCTGCCTGGGAGGTCCCTCCACTGTCTACTGCTCATCTACATGGTGTGTCGGGCAGTCACAAGCCATGTGGCCCTGCCCGCCGCATGCATAGAACTACCTTTCCCTCATATGGCTGGCTCTACTTCATGTGCCCCACACATCCTAACAAGTATCCTGAGGTTTCCCACTTGATGGCCTGGTCTTCTTGGACCACTCTGACATCTGTCTACTGCCAGTAGTACAAGACTCCGCTATGTGTCGCCCTGCGGTGGGTCTCACTGCTGTGGTCGGCTCAGCAAGAAAGCACTCCACAAGAATGGATCACTCTGGTACTCCTGCCTACGTCAGAATGCTGAGGAAGACCATCGAAGCCCTGATCTCATGCTTCATTACCTGCTCGAAGGTCCAGGCCTGGAAGAATGGGTCTCGTGCCATGTCCGTGGAGTAATGTGAGAAGTCATTATATCTCTCCGAGTACTGGGCTACTGTCATGCTGCCCTGCCGTAGATGATGTAACTCATGGATGTGCACCGCACGGATGGTGGCAGGAAGAAACTCCGAGCGGAAGAGGTGCTCGATGTCCGTCTAAAGTTGTGATGCCTCCTCATGCACCTGGAGCATCAGGCCCCCCCATCTACATGATGTTGCATGTAGGAGACTCGCGGAAAAGATCACCATAAGGTCTGATGGTGTCCCTAACAATTTGAATACTACGAAAATAGACTCCAGCCAATCCTTGGCTGCCTAAGGTTCCGTATCTCCGCAGAACCTGGGCGACCTCTATTGCTGAAACTCGTGCAATGCACTCAGCCAGCGTGCAATCTCTGTTGCTGGGGCTGGTGGCATCAGTGGTTCAGCGGGTAATGGTACCACTGGTGCCTCCGCTGTAATGGGGCTCGGCACAGAGGCGTCGTTGCTCGGTGGGCTGCCATCTCACATGTAGCTCAGAAACCTAGCTGGATGCCTTTGTGGGGCCTTCCTGAAAATAAAAAGGTGCACCACGATCAAACAGTATACCTGGTGAGCTGACACAAAGTAATCACAATGAAATTTTTTGAAACACACATGTAATCAATGTTTTCGTGCACTGAGTCAGAAATCAGAAATCAGGGTCCTGGTGTATGGATACATCATCCGCCACACCAACACTGGACTCCCTGGACTGATACTGACACTCAATACTCTAAACACTATTTCTTCACAGAGAATAAATTATTAGAGTCCTGATTTCTGCAGTAGAACCGACTCCTCTAATACTATTTTACCATGACCGTTCCTCGGGGCCCGTGTCGTGACTACCCCAAGCCCGCCTTCTGTAGGCCAGGGGTTGGCGACAAGAACCAAAGGCGTAAATCCTAGTAAAAAGGGAAGGTATTACCTTTATAAAAGTAAACAAACACAATAGAGTACACAAGTAAAGTAAGCACTAAGCAAAACTAAGTACAAAAGTAACAGCTGGAAAGTAAATGGGCCAGTATACAAACCCAGCTGAAAGTACTGTACAACTGAGAAAGAAAGTACAAAATCTATAAAGAAAAGTAGAAAACACAGAGTTTTCCTCCGGGAATCCCACCTGAAGGGTGGGTACAAATAGTCTCGTCGGTATCTCGGGTCCGTCCGTCCGCTCCATGTACGTCCCTCCAGGTGGTCCACCTCCAGATACCGTCCAGCTCCACATGCCTCAACCATGATTAGTGTTGTCCATAGTCTGCAACCAACACAATGTAGTGCGGGCATTGCCCATATAGGGGTGAGTATAAGATACTTAGTAGGAACCCCGAGACCCCTAAAGGTATTCCAGAATCCACGAAGGATAAACCACAAAGGAAAGATACAGACACAAAGTATCTACCACCACTACTTAGTTATATGCCCATACATATACCTAAGTCATCAATATCAGCTCGGCTCTAGCTTTTGAGCCCAATCACAATCCAGTTCACACAGGGAAGAAGTCAATCACGTCAATGATAATGATTGAATGAAAAGACTCAACTCACAAAGGTATACTAATCAGGAAGAGGGGTGGAGATGATTAGATGTAGCCTCTGAATCATCTCTTCTACTGAACCCACGTAGGATCCATGTACAGAAGTCATCGCTGCCGAACCCATGGAGGATCCAAGTATAGTCGTCCTCGCTGCTGAACCCACGTAGGATCCATGTAAAGTTTTATTCGTCATCGAACCCACGAAGGATCTCACCACGGTAGTCGTCACAGTCATAGCTAGCTTTAGTGTTCCCACCCATAGCGTACATGATTCCGGGAGGGTCTGCTCCTTGAATAAGGGGGTCGATACATCAACTGTCATGAAGTCATGTGTTGATGTATCCCGAAGTTCTGTCTTGTCAAAAGGAACTCAATGCGACAGACGGAGCATCAATCGGACGCTCGGTCTGAGAGATATTGGCTTTTCCGTTCAAGGGGCCCGGTTGGAAATATGCTCATTCCAAACGTATCCATTTTCCGAAGTTTCCCAAAAATCACATAGAGTATCGCAAAAGGACCAACTCTTCGAAAGGATACAAGTGCCAAAGATGACGCATCGATCAGACGCATTGTCTTTATGTTATTCACGTTTAAGTGAATAACAGCCCCAACCCGTTAAGCCCAGAGGGCTGGTAGGTTGGGTCACCCAGTTTTGGTGGGTTCGACCTGGTAGGGGTGTCGAACGGTCCTGAACATTCGCACGGCCCGGCGGGGCATGACCCGGCTGGCTCGGCCAGCTGGCCGAGCTGTCCGAGGGGGGGGGGGGGGGGGGGCAGCTGCCCGAACCGACGGTGCCAAGCGGAGCCGCCCTCCCTAACCGGTCGGCTAGAGCCGGATGGCCTTCTAGCATAATTAGCCCGCTCGGGCGAGCCGCGGGTTCCTTAGCGTGGCTCCCTCCTAGCGTCGCGGCTGTGTTCTACCCGGACGGCCGACGGGCCGGCCGGCTATTGTGCCGAAGCGGCCCGCCCTATGCGGGGTCGAGGTTTCCATAGTGTGGTGCCATGGGGCGCCACGGTTCCTTCCATCGGCCCGACCTTCTTCATCGGTCAAGTGTCCCGTGGTTGCGGGTCGCGGTTCCTCCATATGCATCCGGCGCATGGATACCGCTTTCGTTCATCACCACTTTCCGATTCCAATCAAGACAAGAAACGCCGGAGGGTCGTCGAGCCATGTTTTTTCGGCACGTTTCCTCCGTGTAAGGCGATAACAATCGGCCAAAGATTGTAACACCCCGAGATTTTATGAAAAATATTCTTTTAATTTCATTGATGTCTTTTATTATACATCACACCAAGTATAGCTTGTACTATAGGCAACACCATATTAGCTTGCAGTATACGCAACACTATTCTTGGATCGTGTTACACACAATTTCATGTTTGTTTTATAATAGTCATTCTACGCAACATTGAGTGTGTGTATATATATATATATTCAATGTATAAATGAAATATGGTTGGATTCTGTTATACGAAATAACTAAGGATTCTTGCACAACACGCAACCCTGACTTGGCTTGCATTACACGCAATCGTGACCTTCCTCGATAGTGTGTGTTGTACGCAATATCGGGTTTTACTAAACAATGATATATTATTATAATTTTATTATTAACTGGCCTTTATGAATAGTATTAACTAAATTTTTAATTTTATAACATTATTATACATCTTACACATTTTCTATAACATGGTATAAGAACGAAATAAATTTTTCGGGTAAAATAAGTATTTTTAAAAAAAATGCAGTTTTTCCGCCTTTTGATGTCGCACCCAAATTAAATCTAGTATTGAAATGTTTATAAGTTCTATTTTACAAAATAAAATTATTATTTGGAATCAGGATATAAAATTTTACCTTGGATAAATTTTTCATATTATTCTGATAACTTTCATATTTTAATGAATAGTAAAGACACGCTATATTTTAATTAAAAACAACTTTTTTCATCGTAATAAATTATGTGGGTAAATAATAATATTGAATGGTTTTAAAGTATAAATAGAATATATTTTTACCATTTAATATAATGTATGTCATCGCGTCATGGAAACGGTAATTCATACGTACGCACGAGTGATGAAATCATTCCCATAATTATTGAATGGAATTAGAGTGGATGATATAATATATCAGAATTAGTATCATGTTATAATAACCATATATAGTTATTCAATACACCATTATACCCATCCATGTAAGGTGGTGGTGGAAAAACAGATTACACCCCAGCGTGGAGACGGTATTTCGTACGTATGCATGCGTGGTGATTTCATTTTTTGTAGGATAGATAAAAGGTGAAATAGAATTGTTTCATATTTATAATAAAATATCAGTATATGAGTTATTATTATGTTATTACTTTATTATGAAACAAAAAAAAAGAATAGGATGTAGAAGAAGAAATGAATTTGAAATAATCGGAAAAGGATATTACCACTTCTTCGACACGCCTCTTCTAAACCTCCTCTAAGGGTAATAAAGTTGGCCTTTAAAGAATACCAGGACATCTACTATGTTGCTAGGAAAATGGAGAAGAGAAATGGGCAGGGTTTTCTCGAGCTTGAAATCTCAATGTGGTTTGAGGAGGAGAAGGAGGAAGTTCCCGTTTATAAGATAGGAGAGGGGCACTTTTGGAAACCTCTAAAATATTAATTTATGATAAACTCAAACCCCACATAAAAACCCCAAAAATTGACTCAAATCCGAAGATTATATGAGATAGGGTTGTAATCTCATCAACAAATAATATTTATTTTAATATTTTTAAAACCATTTATTTAATATTTAAATCAATAAAATAATTTCTACATCACTATTGTGTCAACATTAATGATAATTATTTAATCCCTAAAAATTCAAAATAAATTATAATGATGTATATAATTTTATTATATTTTTGTAGACTATTTATATTCTATGTTTTATGAGTTTTATCACCAATTTAAAATTGTTACACTTATAAGATATAAGAGAGTGACCTGCTGTCACTTTCTTTGGTTTTAATAATAATTATATCATTTTCATGGTGAAAAGTCCATGAAATGAATATATTCTGACCCTTAAGTGTTATGGGTCGAATTTTATTAATCCAATAGAATTTTGGCAGGTCATAGGGTTATTTTATAATCTTATTTTTACACTTAATTACCTGATTTACCATTAACTGTAGTAAATAAAATGTATCGTAGTTACTATTAATAATATAAAAAAAAGTAACCTATTAACATAATTTGGACCCAGTGAATCAAAATATGGAATCCATTTTTTAAAATTAAAAACACATAAGTTTCAGTAATTAATTCAAAATTAATCCCGTTGTTAAGAATACGGGTTTTAAAAGTTAAAACATTGTCAAAGATTGAAATGTTTTTACTTATAAATTCAATGTAAAATTAATGGTAATGAAATACATTATATTAAATGGTGAAAATATATTTTATTTATACTTTAAAACAATTTACTTTTATAATCAATCCATATAAATTTTCTCGATAAAAAATTTGTTTTAAAATAAAATATAGTGTGTTTTTACTATTCATCAAAATAAGAACGTTGTTAGAAAAATATCAAAACATTATCCAATGTAAATTTTTATATCCTAATTGAAAATAGGAAGTTTAATATATAAAATTGAGGTTATAAACTTTTCAAAAATTATATTTAAAATGGGTGTACCATCAAAAGGCAGCAAAACTGTATTTTTTGAAAAATACTTCTTTTATTTGAAAAAATTATTTTGTTCTTATACCTCAATACAGAAAATGTGTAAGATGAATTGTAATGTTATAAAATTCAAAATTATGTTAATACTATTCATAACATCTAGTTCATAATAATATTATAACAATATGACATTGTTTAGTGATACTCGTTATTGCGTACAACACACGCTATTGATGAAGGTCGCTCTTGCGTGTAATGCAAGCCAAGTCAGGGTTTCATGTAGGTAGAGATTCCTTTGGTGTTCCTTATAACATAATCAAAATATAGTTCAGTTATAAATTGATAAAAATCTATACTCGGTGTTGTGTAAAATAAATTTTATTCGGAATAACTTGAAATTGTATGCCTCACAAGCCAAGAATAGTGTTTTGTATAAAACAAGCTAATATAGTATTGCGTATAGCATAAGATAATCTTGATGAAGCATACAACAAAAGACATCAAAGAAATTATAAATAATAATTCCCATAAAATCTAGGGGTATTAAATTCTACCCCCCATAAAATAAATTTCAACATGAAATTCACCAAGGTTATAAATGGTTTTCTAATTGAACATTTCTTTCATAGAAACCCACATCATAAAAAAGAATGCTAAATCATAATTTAAAAAAGGAACATTAGAAACATAACAGATACCCAAAGTAACTCATCATTGGGTTTCCTCATAAGAGAATATAGGTGAAAATATGGACATGGAAGAGAAATCTAACCATCATGTTTGGATGAGGAGTGGTAGAGAACATGGTTATGAAAAAGCCAACAACCACAAAGCCATAAATTTTTGATTATCTAAGGTACCATCTGATTCATCAGATATGAGGGCACTACGACAACATTTTTCATTTTCAAGATCATTTCCCTAATGTTGAAGAATATTTTAATTAAAATAAATTATTACTTGATTTTGGTACAATCTCACATTTGTTTGTGCCTTGAACAATTTACACTTCATCTCTTAAATAAATGATGTTGAATTGGTCTTCTGTGAAGTATTAGCAGATCATGCGGTAGAATGATAGGTGATTCCATCAGTCTCACACATCAGGTTAGCAAAAGATATATACATAAATCTATCTTATGGTGATAATAATCATATATGGTTCCAAAAATTGACTTATACATCATCTATCATACCTCTAAATAAAATAAAGCTAGTTTCTACTAACCAGGGACTTTCTATAGGCCAGTGGTAGGAGATAAAGGCTTATCACACTTCGGTTGTGGGTTCGATTCCCGCACCCTTGTCTGACGTGACGAGTTTTCGCCCGTCGTATAGGTTTTCCTTTTTCTAAAACTATACTATTATAACATTCAAGAAATAATATCGAAAAAAGGTTCTATCATTAAAAAATATAGTCTTATGTCCTACATAATCCATTTCAAATATATAGTCTTATCCAAAATACTTTTATCCAAGATCATATTATGAAAAAAATTATTACTAGAAATTTCCTCACCCAAGCATGTGAATACCATTATTTATCCCTTATATATCATAAGATACATCTTGTTGGTCACATTCCAAACATGTGAATACATTAATCATGTATTTTCATGAAATTTCAATTACCATAGAATCTTTTTGAAAACATGAATGCTGTCAAAAGTTAACTCTTTCCACATAAAAAAATCCCAAAATTTCTATATACTCAAACCATGATATCACTTTGTCCTTATATGAGCTCATTAATTCTATCAAACATTTCATTATCTCTCTATCCCTTCATTATGCGCATGTCATCTACCTTCAATAAATATTTCAATCACTTTTCATGGTTACCGGTACCATATAATTATTGAAAACCACAATAAACCAATACATAGATATTCCAATATTCCAGGATACTATAAATGAGATTCCACAAAATTATTTTGGAATACCGTTACATAAACAGTTAATCATTCCTCAACGTCGCCAATAGTGATCTCATGTGACTTCCCTTTGTCCTTTTCCTTAAGAGGTTTTTGATTTCGATCATAATTAACCCTTGGATTAGGGAATTGGTTAGCAAATTGCCCCATTTCCATGCACTTGAAGCATTGAAGTGTTGTTGGTGAATTCTCTGAAGTGTTTTTTCTATTAAAATTATTACCTAACTTTTTCTCATTACTTCGACACTCAACTGATCGATAACCTTTATTTCAACACTTAAAACATTTTATTGTCCCTTTAAGACAATCTCCACCATGCTTCTTTCCACAATTTGAGCATAACAAAAGATTTGTCTTCTTTTCACCATAGTTTTTTGATTTTTCCTTGAACTGCATCTTTATTTTCTTGTCAAATCCATGAGATAGATATGTAACACCAACTTCTAGTTCTTCCTTGATATCACAAGGCACAATTTCTTCATAGCTACTGAAGTATCTTATAGCTAATGCCCTTTGAAGACTAGGTTTTAAGCTACTGAAAAATCGATCAACATTACTCTCAGGTTGGATGATAATCCAAGAAGCATACATTGGAAGCCTTGTAAAATTCACCTCATATATACCAACATATTCATCATCCTTTTTCTTATGCTCAAGGAACTCCTTTTCCAACTTTTTTTGAAGAATACGAGGGAAGTAATTATTGAAAAATAAGTTTTTAACTCATCCCATTCCATGGATAGAATTTCTTCTTGGGGCCTCGTATTCTTAATTAGAGTCCACCACTAGTCTGGTTCACCTTCTAAATGGTAAATAGCCAGAATGACTTTTTCATGTTCTGAACAGCAATGTATAGAAAATATATTTTCAAGGGTATTGATCCATTTTTCAACAACAAGTGGATCAGAAGACCCACTGAAAGAAGGTGGACATTGCCTCATGAAAAAATCAATATAATATTGTTCCCTTATCTTCTAATTTGGATGTCTAGAATGATTCATAGCATGTGTAAGTATAGAAATAATATTTTTCACTCCATCTCCCATAACATTGGTTTGTTCAATAGGAAAATCATTGTATTTTCCATTACATTTATCTACACGGTTCCTTCGGGTTCCATCCATCGCCTAAAACCCAAAAAGAATAGTGTGAGAGGAACAAATCATGCTAGGAAATCAACATAATAAAGGGGGATTACCTTAAATATATAACATCATCAGTTTAATTCTAAGATTTGTACCATAATTCTAAGACTATAACCTATAATTATACTTATCCTTAGAGACATCCCTAGACATTCCTTAGAAATATCTCTAGGGATTTCACTAATGTTTTCACATCCTATTTTCCAAAGGATAACTAAACCTTCAATCTGATACCAACTGTAGAGACCCAAAGCATGACGTACATAGATGTTACATTACTTTTGTGGAATACTTAATACATTAAAAAAATATATTCCCAATGACCGTATTAGTTTAGTGTCTTTGGAAACTCGAAACATAATCTTCTAATCATGGTGAAAGATCTTTAAAATCTCTCATAAAGATTTTCCCCTTTTGTTTTCTTACCTAAAACCTTTCTTTATATCATGGGGAGAAGAAAACATAAAAAGGTTGAGCTCAAATTCTTAGTAAGGGTAAACATGGAGAACATAAAACAATCCCTAAACAATTGAATGTAAGAACATGAATATAAAACCTCAAAATCATGAGTAATGACATAAATCTTGGCAGTGCATAAGGCATAAATCATAAAGGAACACTAACCATGAGAAAATAGCATGGGAATAAAACATGTAATTGTGTAATCCATTAAACGCATGTTATGATTTCCATTGTAGCCAATTCATTTCTACCAGGACATCATAGTGGATAAAGTCCATTACTGAACCGGGTTTACATGTCATTCCATCCCTATATTACTGAACCGGATTGACTTGCCATTCTAGCCATGTCTATCTCAAGAGATATAAATTTTTACCCAATGCATTGGAGGGAGATATAGGTCCTACCCATCTCATAATGAAATCATTATTTCATGTTCCATAAAATAAACATAAATCATTCATCATAACCCAATGAATAAAATGAGTTTCATATACGTAATCCCATCATAATATAATCCATATAAAAAATGGATAAAATTTCATAATAAACAAAATAAAACCATATAAATAATAGGGTAATTATACATGAAACATGTCCATATTAAAGAATGTCATCTTAGATAGAAAATAGTTTGGATAAAATACTTGAAATGAATTCTTGGGGAAAATATCCTTTCTTCTTCAAAATCATTTTCTTTTCACAAAAAGCCATGAAATTTTAAAAGAAAATGATTTTTTTGAAAATAATCATGAAATATTGTAAAGTAATATTCATTAAAATAAGGTGTTATGAAACCATAAAAATCATTTCATGCCGTATAAGTTAAAAAAACATTCTCTTCGTACTTTTTGCATAAAAGTAAAAAAGTACCTCATATGGTAAACAAAAGAAAGATTCCTTCCATACCATGTGGTAGAAGTAAAAAAAGGGAAAAACTGACTTTAAAAATACTTGAAAAAATAGTAAACATTTTATGAAAACATTTTTAGAAAAAAAGGACATGGATTATGAACATAACCCCATTAAATACTTACGAATAAACAATCTAAGATAAGAACGATATTGGAATAATTATCCCTTACCTTAGGTCTAATTTCTTCCATATGTGTTCGAGACTCCTGTATAGTGGGTTTAGATATATTATTAACTTGTAACAGAACCTTAATGATATCATATATGATTCACTTATGACTTTATATTATCTGTTAATTTGTCAATTCCATGTTAAAGCAGCGTTTTGGGTAAAATCGTTTCATTTATCATCTGTGTTTTGACTTGTAATTATTCATATGATTACTTAGATCATGATAACATCCATCAATAATTTAAAACATGATTTATATATAATATATATTCATTATATACATATATATAATAGACCAATAAATTGAAAGAAATACACCGTTCATAGTGACGGTTGACCGTACGTACGCATGAACGTTGTTTTCGTTTCCCTAAAAAATTGAATAGAAGTAAGTAAATAACATATACATAAATCTAGTATCATTAATAAGTCATTTATTTAATTATTATTTATTATATATACTTTATAATAATTCTTGATTGGTGAACTTGGTGAATGAATATCATCGCGTCGTGGAGATGGTAATCCATACGTACACACGAGCGATGATATCATTCCCATATTTATTTAATGGAATTAGAGTGGATGATATAATATCTCAGAATTAATATCATGTTATAATTAACATATATAGTTATTCTTTACACAATTATAACCATCCAAGTAATGTGGTGGTGGAAAAACAGATTACACCACGGCGTGGAGACGGTATTCCATACGTACGCACGCGCGATGATTTCATTTTCCGTAGGATGGATAGAAGGTGAAATATGGTAGGTTAATATTTATAATAACATATCAGTATATGAGTGATATTGATGTTATTACATTATTATGAAACAACAGAAGAATAGGAAGTATAAGAATAAATGAATTTGAAAAAATTGTTAAAGGATATTACCTCTTCTTCGACGCGCCTCTTCTAAACCTCCTCTTAGGGCACTGAAGATGGACATTGGTGAATACCAGGACCTCTAGTTTGTTTCTATGGAAGTGGATAAGATAAATGTTCAGGGTTTTCCCAAGCTTGAAGGCTCAATGTGGTGTGATGAGGAGAGGGAGGGGTGCCCTTTTATAAGAGAGGAGAGGGGCACTTTTGGAAACCTCTAAAATATAAATTTATAATAAACTCAATCCCCACTTAAAAACCACAAAAAATGACTCATATCCAAATATTTGATGAGATAGGGTTTTAATATCATCAACTAATAATATTTATACATGTTGTTAATTTATTTTAAACCTTATTAACTTGATTTATCCTTATTTAATCTATTTAATTTTATTTGTGGTAATAATATTCTAAATTTTAAATTGTTATAAATAATTACATATGTGTTGTGAATTTTCCATAATTGGATACTTTATGACATTTTAGACCAAATAAATTTTAATTTATAATTTTTAAATATTTTTGTGATTTTTATACAATTTTATAATATGTTTTTTTATAAAATAACAATAGTGTCGATTTTGAAACTATATATTTATTTGAGTTTAAATAGAATCCACACAAAATATATGTTCGAAATAGAATATTTAAAAGGTTCCTAACATTTCATATTAATCTAGAAAATTTGTTTAGAACATTAATTAGTTCATATAATAATTATTTTAATATTTTCAAAACCATTTATTTGATATTTCAATCAATAAAATAATTTCTACATCTCTATTGTCTCATCATTAATGATAATTATTTAATCTCTAAAAATTATATATAAAATATCATTATGTATATAATTATACTATATTTCTAGAGACTATTTATATTCTTTGTTTTATATGGTTTATCACTAAATTAAAATTATTACACTTATAAGATAAAAGAGAGTGACATGTTTCCACTTTCTTTGGTTTTAATAATAATTAAATATTTTTCATTGTCAAAGTCTCTGAAATGAATCTATTATGAACCCTATGTGATTTGGGTATACTTTTAATAATACAATAGAATTTTCGAAGGTCTTAGGGTAATTTTATAATCTAATATTTTACCCTTATTTACCTGAATTACCTTTAACTTCAGTAAATAAAAATTACCATAGTTACTATTCATAATATCAAAAAAAAAAGTAACCTATTAACATAATTTTGACCCACTAAATCCAAATATGGAATCCATTTTCTAAAATTCAAAACACATATGTTTCAGTAATTAATTCAAAATTAATCCCGTTGTTAAGGAAACTGGTTTTAAAAGTTAAAACATTGTCAACGATTGAAATGTTTTTACATATGGATTCAATGTAAAATTAATGGTAATGAGATAAATTATATTAAATGGTAAAAATATATTATATTTATTCTTTAAACCAATTTTCTATTATAATATAACCATAGAAATTATCTCGATGAAAAAAGTTGAAATAAAATATAGTGTGTTTTTATTATTCATCAAAATAATAACGTTGTAAGAAAAATATAAAAACATTATCCAATATAATTTTTTATATCCTGATTCAAAAGATGGAGTTCATTTTGTAAAATTGAACTTATAAACTTGTCAAAAATTAGATTTAAAATGGGCATTCTATTAAAAGGAGGCAAAACTGCATTTTTTGAAAAATAATTCTTTTATCTGAAAAATTGATTTTGTTCTCATACCTCATTCCAGAAAATGTGTAAGATGAATTATAATATTATAAAATTCAAAATGAGGTTAATACTATTCATAATGGCTAGATCATAATAATATTATAACAATATGTCTTTGTTTAGTTAAACTCATTATTGCGTACAACCCACGCTATCGGGGAAGGTCGCTCTTGCATGTAATGCAAGCCATGTCAGGGTTGCGTGCAGGGAAAGCTTCCTTTGGTGTTGCGTATAACATACTAAAAATATAGTTCAGTTATACATTGACCAAAATCTATACTTGGTGTTGTGTAAAATGAAATTTATTTGAAAGATCTTGAAATTGTGCGCATTGCAAGTCAAGAATATTATTGTGTATACTACAAGATAATATGGTATTGCGTATAGTGCAAGATAATCTTGGTGACGCGTACAACAAAAGTAATCAATGAAATTAAAAGGAATAATAATCATAAAATCTCGGGGTGTTACATATAGTGATATATAAAATCCACTAGGGTCTCACCATGCACTTAATAATAATATTCCATAATAATAAACCAAATCAAGCCTTCAATTTTAATTATAATTGGCATGGATGTTTGTTTTTATATTTAAAAAAAATATTTCATTTTAGAATGATGGAAAACATTTAAAACGTGGATTAATAAACACTTGTTGTAAAATATTTTATATAAATCAATAGACATGAATAAAATAGTTCTATATAAATGGATTTTATAATCAAAGCAATCAAAACAAGAACCTTGGTCATCTGACCTTTAGTATGATAGTTTTTAGTTATAGGATCGTCACACAACTCAAATTAGGGATCATGGAAATATGTGTACATGTGTCCCTTAGGCTCAGGCTGAATAGGAACCATCAATATCCCATCGGAGATAATATGCATAGAAGTAGATTTTAGTTGGTGTTTTTATCTTCAGTTCATTTATATTTAATAATAACCCTATAATTCTTGTCCCAAATAACCCACTAACTACCTATACATGCATGTACTCAATCAATCAATTAAAAAGGGGAAATCATTTCATTTCAAATAAATCATCATCCACATTTCAATTTCACAATTTTCTTATTCATAATTCCAATTCACTTTCAAAACAAAAATTTAGGGTGTTCATAAATTCAATATTTTTCAATAAAATGCAAATCATAGGTTTTCAAAAATTAAATTTAATACATTATCTATAATCAATTATCATATAATTTAAAAAATTCAACAAACTCCAAAAATACTCCCAAAATTCCAATTCCATTACAGTTGGTGGTTTTTTTCAAAATCCAAAACCATTAAATTTCAATTCCATTTCACATCAAATTGGGTTTTTATAATTCCATTAAAACCAATTTAAATAAAATCAAGAATATCAATGTTCAATTATACGTACCAACTCAAACTAAACCACCTTCTTTTATTCATGGAATGAAATATCAAGAACACCTGCCATGATATTTTCCAATAAAGAATGATGACACAATAGTTATAGAAATACAACCTAAAATCATGATTATATTCTATAGATTTTAGAGCCATCAAACATTATAGGATATATTAAACTCTATTGAGGAAATATGGATAGAGAAGGAGAGAAATAATAGGAGGATAATCACTTGCCATAGAATAATTGAATGAGATAGGGGCTCTTAAGAAGCATTTTTGGATCGTCCAAATGCAATATTTGGCAGATAGGTTGAGTTAGGGTTTAGTGAAGACTTAAATAAGGGTATAGTGAATTTTAAAATAAAAATCATAAATAAAAAGTCCCACACATATGGTTAGCTTGGAAGAGTCACACGGTTAGGAAAACCATACACCCCAAACATGCACCGCTCTACTGGGGTGCACTGTTTATTATAGTTTAGTGCATAATTTTTTAAACGATGTGCCAACTGTGAAAACCCAGACAATCCAGGGTTTCATGGTTTGCAATGTGTATGTGAAAGGTTTGGGAAAACCCTAGGCCAACCTTTCTCAACGCAAAAACTTCAGAAAAATATAATTTACTCTTGAAACTGCCCAAGACAAACCCCAAACAAAGAATAATCCAAAGAAGGGTCGAAGAGTACCTGAAAACCATTTACATGATGTTACAAACTCTCCACCATAATAGTTTATATCCCTAAATATCATTTCAATAGGTTTCCACATTAAACAGATGAGTCCACTTATAGCTAATCAATACCGCCCTCTCCCAATTCTGATGTGTATCATAACCATACTTCAATAGAGAATGGACCAAATGTTTCTTCCTTCCCTGAAGTACATTTTTCGCAGAATCATTTATCCTCAATGGATACACAATCAAAAATAAATATGGATCAACCTCAAGATAACTCTCACTCAAAATATGAGATTGGTTAGAAAGATACTTTCACAGATGAGACACATGGAAAAAACTATATATTGATGTCAACTATTATAGAAGTGATAAATTGAATCCCACTTTCCCCACCTACTCAAAACCCTCAAAGGTTCCCACAAAACAAGGAGAAATATTCCCTTACATCCAAATCCAACGATGACCAAAACAAGGTGAAACCCTCAAGAACACCTATTCACCAAATAAAAATCCAAGAGTTTATGATGATGATTAGTATAATATTTATATTAAATCCTTGACATATAAATTTAAGAAAGAATCAACTAAATTTTTACTATCATTTCCTAGACCAAACTCAGTCTAACCAAGTAAGTTTCTCAAATATCTAACAAACACAATGAATATTTATAGGATTGGACATAAAGAGCCTAAAAAAGATCAATTTTGATCTTTGACTGGTAAATATTTCTCTAAGGGAACTTTAAATAGTCCTAAATGATCATCCCAAACTTTTTATAATGTCATGAACATAAAAAAATCATATCATCAAGAATCTATATAGCCCTCTATCTATCTATCCCTCTATAGATGGTATTACATACTCATAAATACTTAAGATCCCATCACATCCTAATGTCTCCTCCAAAAGTGATAATTAAAACAAGTATCTTTATCATATACTATAGAATATGGAACTCCATGAAAATTAAAAATCTCTCTTATATAATCATATCATATCTCTTCAACTTTGGTTGAATCACTAATGGGTATAATGTGAGATTGCATAATCAGATGATTGATTGGAACCCATAACTCATTCTACGTTTCATGGGTACATGGAAACTCAATGAAAAAATACACAAAATCTTCATCTCCCATCCAATTTGGCACTAAAAGTGGCTAATGAAAACCTGAAGGTTTCTAGTTCTTAGATATGATGTCTTGGAAAGTATAATAATGAGAGGAAAAATAATCTGTAGAGACCCAAACCTTGACGTACATGGACATTACATTACTTTTGCGGAATAATTAGTACATAACAAAAACACACACACAAGGACCGTAATAGTTTAGTGTCTTTGGAAACTCGGAATATAATCTTCTAATTATGGTAAAAGATCTTGAACATCTCCCAAAAATATCTTCCTTTTTTTACCTAAAACCTTTCTTTATATCCTGGGGAAAAGAAAACATAAAAGGGTGAGCTCAAATGCTCAGTAAGGGTAAACGAAAGAAATATCAATCACATCATATACATAATAACATAACTTTTGGAAAAATTAACCTGTAAAAAGATATCATAATTTCATAACATGGGATAAATCATAGTAGTGAAATTTAATCCCAATAATCATAACTTAAAACATGAAACTTTGTGGCATACACACATAATCATATAGAATCAACTCTTATTAGTCAAGACTCATTGCCAAGACTATCTTAGTGGACAAAGTCCATTTCTGAACCGAGTCACCCTCGTTTCAGTCCTGTTTCACTGAACCGGTATAACCTACCGTTCCAGCCATGTCTATCTCATGAGATATAAAATCTTTACCCAATGCATTGGAGGGAGATATATGTCCCACCCATCTCATAATTATACCATTCTTATGTGTGCCACAAAATCATAAACCATACATCATTGCATAACCCATGTAACAAAAATGGGATTCTTAAACAACATGACATCATAAAACAATTCATATAAGATAAAGGATTTCATAAAAATAATTCCATCACTACATAATCAAATCAATGTAATAATAGGGATAGAAACAGAACCCTATATTATCTTATATGGAAAATAATTTTGATAAAACACTTGAACTCCATTCTTGAGGAAAATATCCTTTCAAATTCAAAAACATTTTCCTTTCTTAGCATGTCATACAATATTAAACTAAAACAAGTTTATGAAAAATAAACATGAAAACTTGTAAAGGAATCTTCTTGGAAATAATGTTTTAAAAATCCATTCATTCCGTATAAGTTAAAAAAACATTCTTCATACTTTTGTCAGAAAAGTCAAAAAGTACCTCGTACGAAAAACGACAAAAGATTCCTTTCATATCCTTTACTAAAAACTCACCAAAGGGTAAAATTGGATTTAAACAATTGTAGGTGGATGGAAATAATATTACATATTGAGGAAACATGGATTTGGATGATAAAATACACCCTAGTAAATGCCAAAGTATAAAAAATCTCAGATAAAAATGAGATTGTGATATTTCCCTTACCTTAGGTCTGATTTGCTTCGTAAGTGTCTGAACCTCCTCTTCTTTGAAGCGCCTCATTGAGATCTCCTTTTAGGGCACTAAAATTGGTCTTTGAGGAAGACCAAAACCTCTAGGATGTTTCTAGGGAAGAGGAGAAGAGAATTTTGCAGGGGTTGGCCGAGCTTGAAGGCTCAAAGTTGTGTGAGGAAGAGAAGGAGGAGGTGCCCTTTTATAAGGGAGGAGAGGGGCACCTTTGGAATAACTAAAACTATTATTTTATTATAAAGTAAAGTTAGGTTTTAAATAGCTCCAAATTGATTTATTTCGAAGATAAGGTAGGGATGGGTCGAAATCCTCTCATCCAATAGAATTTAGACAAGTTTAGGTTCCTATTTTAACCTTATCATTTAGATTTAACATTAAGTTAAATAATTTTACTTTTACCGTGTCTTCTTGTGTTCTTAAACTATAAGGTTAATAAACTTACTATAAGAAGCCAAAAGAACCCCAAGTTGTTTATTATTAATATATATAACCTTATCTAAGTCACTTGGCCGAAAATTAGATTTTTAGGAATAAAATAACAATTAATAATATAATATTTGTTTTAAAAACTATTTTATGTCAATTTTGACACTATTTAGTAATTGATTTTTGTAAAATTCATAACAGAATGATAAGTTCGAACAAAGTAAATTAAATCAATACTAACATGTCATATTAACCTAAAATATTACTGGAATTCATCAAAAGTCTCAAATTCTATTTATTTGGGTATTTATAACATCAATTATGTAAATATTTCATTAATAAGATAATTATTGCATCATCGTTGCGTCATAAATAAATTAAATTATTTAATGTCTAAAAATTAGAAATAAAATACCATTATGTTGGAAAAAATTTTATCTTTATAATGAATATTTATAGTCGAATTTTTCTTTTGTATAACCCCATATTAAAAATGATTTACTTATTAAAATTTGATTTTAACTATTTTATCCCTTCTTTAAATAAATTAATAATAACTGTCCTAATCTAATCCAAGTGGGCCTAAATGGTCATATTTTATTCCTAAGGTTATTTTTGGTAGAATTAAACTTGTCCAAAAGAATTAGAACAAGTGTTAGGGTAATAATAATATCATTTTTACCCTTAATTACCCTATTTACTTTTAACCGTGGTAAAAAAAAGTAAAAAGTTACTATTCACAAAAAATTATTTTCATCTCATTGAACCACATTTTACTTACTGACATCAACCGTGTCTCTCGGATTTTTGAAATTCTACTAACAGATGCGGTAAAATTAAGTTTTATGAAAAATTCATTTTTTTACTACCACTTAGTGGTTTCACTATTCATCAAAAAATGAAAGTTTCCAGAAAAATACCAAAAATTAGGCCTAAGCTATATTTGATATTATGAACTCAAAAATTATGTGTATTTTACAAAATTCAAAACATATCAGTTACATTAACTAATTTAAAAATTAATTCTCGTCGTCAAAACAAATTGCGTGTTTTTAAGAGATAATAACTATCAAAAGATTAACACTTGTTTATAACTGGTTTAAAAGTGAAATTACATCCAGTGACCAAAATTGTATTAAATTGTAAAAATCTATTCTAAATATACTTTAAAACCACTCAAATTAATAATTTATCACTATTAATTATTTCAATTAAAAAAGTTGTTTTTAATTAAAATTTAGTAATTTTCACTATTCATCAGAATATGAAAGTTATTCAAAAAGTACCAAAATTTCACCCTAACCTAATTTCGATATTCCGAATCCAAAAATGAAGTCCATTTTGAAAAATAAAATTTACAAAATTTCAAAAAGTGGTTATTACTATTCATAACGGCAAGTTTTAATAATATTTTAATAGCATATCGTTGTTTATCGAAACTTGGTGTTGCATACAACACATGCTATCGTGGAAGGTCACGATTGCATGTCATTCAAGCCAGGTCAGAGATGCATGTTGTGAAAGCTCCTTTTGGTGTAGCGTATAACACAAGACATTAATGAAATTAAAAAGGATATTTTTCGTAAAATCTTGGGGTGTTACATTCTACCCCCCTTAAAATGAATTTCCCCTCGAAATTCGTCGGGGTTATAAATGGTTTACTATTAGAAAGTTTCTTTGTAGAAACCCACATCGTAAAAAGAAATACCAAAACCAATCTTTAAAAACAAATGTATGAAACGTAACAGTTACCCAAATAAACTAATCACTGAGTTTCCACATAGGTGAAAATATGGATATGGAAGAGAAATCTAACCATCACGTTCTGATGGAGAGTGGTAGAGAACATGGCTATGGAAAAGCCAACAATCACAAAGGCATATATTTGTGGTGATCTAACGTACCATCTGATTCATCAGATATAAGAGCACTGGGACAACATTTTTGGTTTTCAAGATCATTTCTCTAATGTTAAAGAATTTTCGAATCAAAAGAAATACTTACTTGATTTTTGTAAAGTATCACCGTTGTTCATGCCTTGAACAATTTCCACTTCATCTCTTAAAGAAATGAAGTTTAATTTTCTATTCATGAAGAGTTAGAAGATCATGTGATAGAATGATGGGTCATTCCATCGGTCTCAAAAAAAGGTTAGAAAAGTTATCAAAAAATACATAAGTCCATCTATAGTGATATTAATCATATATGGTTCCTAAACTGGACTTATAATTCATATATCATACTGCTTAATATAATAAAACTAGTTTCTACTAAACAGGGACTTCCTGTAGGCCAGTGGTAGGCGATAAAGGCCAGTCGCACTTCGGTTGTGGGTTCGATTCCCACGGCCTTGTCCGACGCGATGGGATGTCGCCCATCATGCGGGTTGTCCTTTTTCTAAAACTATATAATATAAAAAGTTATATCCTTAAATAATACTAACTTATGTCCAACATAATCCTTTCCAATCTTTAGGCTTATCTAAAATACATCGGTCCAAGCTCCTAATATAAAGAAAATGATTACTTGAAAGGTCATCAACCAAACATGTGAATACCATCATTTATCCCCCATATATCTTGTTGGTCACATTCCAATCATGTGAATACCTTAATCATGTATTCTCTTGAAAAATAAATACCCATTAAACCTTAGTGAAAACATGAATGCTGTCAAAGTTAACTCTTTCCACGTACCAAAATCCAAAAATTCTATATACTCAAACCATGATATAACCTTCTCCTTATACCAGTCATGAGCTCATGAATACTATCAAACATTTAATTTTCTCCTTATCCCTTCATTATGCGCATATCATCTATATTCCAAAAATATATGAATATCCTTTAATGGATACTGATACCATTAATCGTACACTTTCAAAACTCAAGGAAAGACAACAGTGTAACAATCCTTAGATGTCTCTTTATTCCATTGTACCATGAGATTACTTATACAACATTACACATGATAAACATGGAATCATTCCACTACATTCTTAAACCATTGACCGAGCTTCAACAATTCTTTCATCTCACATATCATTTGTAGTCTCTTCATCATCATCAACATAAATACTACCCATACGACCATACTGATTCTCTTCATGAGACTTTCCCTTAGGGAATTGGTTTGCATAATGCATGTACATTCCACATTTAAAACATTTAATCATTGTTGATGTCGTAGCAATAACATTATCCTCATCCCTAGTGTTAATTGAACCTTTTCCTTTGCACTTACTGGCTTTGTGTCCTTCTTTTCCACACCCAAAGCATCTTCCAGTTACTTTTAAACATTATCCTTGATGCCTCTTACCACATGATTTACATAGAGGAAATTGAACATTCTTTCCTCTATGATCATCATGAAACTCCATATTTCTCTTATTAGCCGAGTCAGGAAACTTAACAAATTTGAGTTTATTGATCATATTATGAGATTGTTGATTCGACATAATAATGATGGTTGGACTTCCAAATCCCATTTCATTTGGTTTCTCATGAATAATATCATTCCATTGTCCATAATATCCTCCATTATCGTGAATCATCTTGTTTCCAGCCATTTTATAAAACCCAAAAATAATAGTGTGAGAGGAAACAATCATAATAAAGGGGGAGTAACTTCAATATCTAACATCTTTGGATTAATCTAATATCGTTACCATAGTTCTAGGACTATATCCTATACGTATAATTATCCTTAGGGACATCCATAGACTTACCTTAGAAATATCTCTAGGGACCTCACTAACGTTTTCGCATCCTAGTTTCCAAAGGTTGACTAAACTTTTCCTCTGATACAAATTGTAATGACCTAAAGCCTGACGTACATGAACATTACATTACTTTTGCGGAATACTTAGTACATAACAAAAACACACACACAAGGACCGTAATAGTTTACTGTCTTTGGAAACTCGAAATATAATCTTCTAATCATGGTGAAAGATCTTCAATATCTCCCAAAAAGATCTTCATTTTTTACCTAAAACCTTTCTTTATATCCTGGGGAAAATAAAACTTAAAAGCGTGAGCTCAAATGCTCAGTAAGGGTAAATGAAAGAAATATCAATCACATCATATACATAAGAACATAACTTTTTGAAATCTTAACCTGCAAAAGAAATCATAATTTCATAACATGGGATAAATCAAAGTAGTGAAATTTAATCCCAATAATCATAACTTAAAACATGAAACATTGTGGCATACACACATAATCATAGAGAATCATTTATTATTAGTCAAGACTCATTTCCAAGACTATCTTAGTGGACAAAGTCCATTTCTGAACAGAGTCACCCTCGTTTCAGTCCTGTTTCACTGAACCGGTATAACCTACCGTTACATCCATGTCTATCTCATGAGATATAAAATCTTTACCCAATGCATTGGAGGGAGATATAGGTCCCACCCATCTCATATTGATACCATTATTATGTGTGCCATAAAATCATAAACCATACATCATTGCATAACCCATGTAATAAAAATGGGATTCTTAAACAACATGTCATCATAAAACAATTCATATAAGATAAAGGATTTCATAAAAATAATTCCATCACAGCATAATCAAATCAATGTAATAATAGGGATAGAAACATAACCCTATATTATCTTAGATTGAAAATAATTTTGATAAAACACTTGAACTCCATTCTTGAGGAAAATAACCTTTCAAATTCAAAAACATTTTCCTTTCTTAACATGTTATACAATTTTAAACTAAAAGAAGTTGATTAAAAATAAACTTGAAAACTTTTAAAGGAATATTCTTGGAAATAATGTTTTAAAAATCCATTCATGCCATATAAGTTAAAAAAAATATTCTTCTTACTTTTGTCGGAAAAGTCAAAAAGTACCTCGTATGAAAAACGACAAAAGATTCCTTTTATATCCTTTACTAAAAACTCACAGAAGGGTAAAATTGGATTTAAACAATTGTAGGTGGATGGAAATAATATTACATATTGAGGAAACATGGATTTGGATGATAAAATAGACCCTAGTAAATTCCAAAGTATAATCAATCTCAGATAAAAATGAGATTGTGATATTTCCCTTACCTTAGGTCTGATTTGCTTCGTAAGTGTCTGAACCTCCTCTTCTTTGAAGCGCCTCTTTGAGATATCCTTTTAGTGCACTAAAATCTGTCTTTGAGGAAGACCAGAACCTCTAGTTGCTAGGGGAGTGGAGAAGAGAATTTGTCAGGGTTTGGCCGAGCTTGAAGGCTCAATGTTGTGTGAGAAAGAGAGGGAGGAGGTGCCCTTTTATAAGGGAGGAGAGGGGCACCTTTGGAATAACGAAAAATAGTATTTTATTATAAAGTCAAGTTCGGTTTTAAATAGATAAAAATTGATTTATTTCGAAGATAAGGTGGGTATGGGTCGAAATCCTCTCATCCAATAGAATTTAGACAAGTTTAGGTTCCTATTTTAACCTTATCATTTAGATTTAACATTAAGTTAAATAATTTTACTTTTACTATGTCTTCTTGTGTTCTTACACTATAAGGTTAATAAACATACTATAAGAAGCCAAAAGAACCCCAAGTTGTTTATTATTAATATATATAACCTTATATAAGTCACTTGGCCAAACCTTAGATTTTTAGGAATAAAATAACAATTCATAATATAATATTTGTTTTAAAAACTATTTTATGTCAATTTTGACACTATTTAGTAATTGATTTTTGTGAAAATCATAACAGAATTATAAGTTCTAATAAAGTTAATTAAATCAGTAATAACATGTCATATTAACCAAAAAAATTAGTGGAATTCATAAAAAGTCTCAAATTATATTTATTTGGGTATTTATAACATCAATTATGTGAATAATTCATTAATAATATAATTACTGCATCATGGTTGTGTCATAAATAAATTACATTATTTAATGTCTAAAAATTACAAATAAAATACCATTATGTTGGAAATCTTTTTATCTTTCTAATGAATATTTATAGTCGAATTTATCTTATGTATAACCCCATATTAAAAATGATTTACTTATTAAACATTGATTTTAACTATTTTAACCCATCTTTAAATAAATTAATAATAAATCTCCTAATCTAATCCAAGTGGGCCTAAATGCTCATATTTTATTCCTAAGGTTGTTTATGGTCGAATTACAGTTGTCTAATAGAATTAAGAAACTTGTTAGGGTAATAATAATATCATTTTTACCCTTAATTACCGTATTTACTTTTAACCGTGGTAAAAAAAGTAAAAAGTTACTGTTCACCAAAAATTATTTTCATCTCATTGAACCACATTTTACTTACTGAAATCAACCGTGTCTCTTGCATTTTTGAAATTCCACGCACAGAAGCGGTAGAATTAAGTTTTATGAAAAATTTATTTTTTTACTACCACTTAGTGGTTTCACTATTCATCAAAAAAATAAAAGTTTCCAGAAAAATACCAAAAATTAGGCCTAAGATATATTTGATATTATGAACTCAAAAATGATGTCTATTCTACCAAATTCAAAACAAATCAGTTACATTAACTAATTTAAAAATTAATTCCCCTCATCAAAACAAATAGCGTGTTTTTAAGAGATAATAACTATCAAAAGATTGACACTTGTTTATAACTGGTTTAAAAGTGAAATTACATCCAATGACCAACATTGTATTAAATTGTAAAAATATATTCTAAATATACTTTAAAACCACTCAAATTAATAATTTATCACTATTAATGATTACAATTAAAAAAGATATTTTAAATTAAAATTTAGTAATTTTCACTATTCATCAGAATATAAAAGTTATTCGAAAAGTACCAAAATTTCACCATAAGAAAATTTCGATATTCCGAATCCAAAAATGAAGTCCATTTTGAAAAATAATATTTACAAAATTTCAAAAAGTGGTTATTACTATTCATAACCGCTTGTTTTAAAAATATTTTAATAGCATATCGTTATTTAGCAAAACTTGGTGTTGCGTACAACACACGCTATCGTGGAAGGTTGCGATTGCGTGTAATTCAAGCCAGGTAAGAGATGCGTGTTGTGAAAGCTCCTTTTTGTGTAGCGTATAACACAATACATTAATGAAATTAAAAAGGATATTTTTCGTAAAATCTTGGGGTGTTACATAATCAATGTCCCATCTCATATGTGGCCACCAGAATCGATGAAACATAACATAAAATATCTTTGGGGTTCCTAAGAGCACTACCAATTAGGAGTTATGGAAATCCCCCATCACATTTTCTCTCAAAGAAAAAGTTACAACGTACGTGTTCTGGAAACATAAGATACCCTTTATGGAAAAAAACCACTCAATAAGGGTCTTCTCATTATAAAGGGAGTTCTTAATTCTATCAAAATCTTCATCAAGATCCTACTCCTAAAGAATCATCTCTATATTAGTGTAGGTCAAATGAACATTGGCCAAAACAATCTTATCCCCATATTTCCTAAAATCCTAAATTAAACTACGAAAAAAGATCAAAAAAGTTCCACGCTTATATTGACTATTTTATATACAAGGTTGATTGTTTTCATCTCAAGGACTTGGAAATGAAATTCCATTTCCCCTGGGTATAGGTAATGTCAAAGTCAAAATATTGTAGGCAATCCACCCTATACCTCTGGAGATGATTCAGGTATTTTTGAGAGATGATATAACTCAAGATATTATGATAATAAAACATGGTAAACCTTTAAAAGGTAATACCACAAAATCTTCTGTGGATGAATCAAAGCAATGAGTTCACGGTCATGGGTCAGATTATTCTTCTCATGTGGCCTAAGATGCTATGATCCATAGGAAACGACATGATCACCCTGCATAAGAACACAACCCAAACCCAAACATGATGTGTCATAAAGGACTAATTACCTCTTACCAACCTCTAGAAGAGTCATGACTGTTTCAGTTGTTGAAATACATTACAAATCAATAAAATATTTATAAAATTTCCCATCCTAAAAAAACTTCACCCCTATCTGAGTCAGAGTGATCTTTGGAGAAGAAAAAATTGAGAAATAATTTACAAACCAGATATAAAACCCTATTAATCCCATGAATATCCGAATCTCCAATAAATTCTGTTTTTGATCCAATGTCATAACAATGTTCAACTTATTAGGATGAACTGAGATACCATGTTCCGAGACCATGTGTCCCATGAACTTGACTTCCCGAATCCAGAAATCACACTTCAATATCTTCAAATAAATTAAGTGATTCCTAAATAATTCTAGAACTACTCTCACATGATCCTCTTAGTAATTAGAATAAACTAGGATTTCTTCTACAAAGACCACAATAAACATATCAATACACTCATAAAATATCCTAATTATCAATGCCAAAAATATTTAAGGATAATTATTTAGACCAAATGGAATGAAAAGGTGCTCATAATGCCCATACATTCCCAATAAGTAAGCTTTAAGAATGTAAGATTCTTTTATTCTTAACTAGTGGTAACAAGATCGAAGATAAATACTTGATAATCACTTCAACTATTTCAAATGCTCAAACAAGTAATTAATTTTAGGAAATATATACTTGTTCTTTTCTATAACTATATTGAGCTTCCAATAATAAAACAAATAGGCGAAGTACTCCATCAGAATTCATAGTAAAGAGAACTGGTACCTACTAAGGTGACACAATCAGGTGTATAAATCCTTTCTCTAATAGATCAATCAGCTAAGTCCTCAACTCTTTCATTTCTACTTGTTTCATATGGTTAGAAGGTGTAGATACCAGTTGAGTAACCAATACTAAATAAATGTAGAACTTTATCACCCTTATCTATGGAAAATAAAATAAGTTAGAAGAAAAAATGTGGGGAAACTCAATGAAAATTTGAGGGAGATCACCAATAAGAGATTCTTACTCTAGATCAAAAGAAAACACTGCTATTACTATCCCTAACTTAAGTTAATATGGTCTGGATCTACCCATCCTCAAACCCCATTCTCTCTAAAAGATATGCCACACCTCCTTGGGAATAGTAAAGGAGACCCATTGAAGATAATAGTCAATTCTAGACTTATTATAAATAACCCAATCCATCCTAAAACTGAAATCAAGAGGTTTCATGTTGAGAAATAGAAAATACGAAGAAAGTAAAATCTATGATAATGATATAAAATAAGTAGGACAAAAAATTACCTACACTATCTTCATTCCAAGATCTATAGTAACATCCATCACATAAGATAATATCTCTATAGTAATATTTAATAGGTTAATAATATTATTTGATAAAATTCAATGAGATGCACCATTATTAAATAAATTATTCACTAAAGATGAAGCTAGAGCGATGGATCCTCTAACAGTCACTGGACATGTATCCTATTCTTCTAGAGACACATACACTATGTGAAAATGCTTTGTTCTAGATGAATGTGGCTTGAACACCTTAGATATTGATGAATTTGATTTCACCATAGTACTTATAGGTGCTAATGATCCCATTCCAATAAATGGGGAAGAAAATATATCACATAATTTTGTGTAGGTGGTCTAAACATCCATTGGAGATTTAAATACTGGGTGCCTCATTACAAACAGGTTTTGAATTTATTGGATTTAAAAACTAGATTCAATTAAAATACCCTTTTATCGGTACTTTAGGAAGTCTGAAGATACATTTCTATTTAAGTCTACTATATAAATCATCATGCCTTATCATTCCTTTAATAGAATTTGTAGGACTTACACTATAAGAAACAAGAACTCCCTTCAACCCATACATACCTACCATATCATGATTAACCATTAACAAAATATCCAAAACATCATCAAAAGAATCCAACTTCACAAATAAATCCTAACAATGAATTTCAAAAAGAATTCGCATCTCGAACCATTAAGAAATTATATTCTCATTTGATACAATATTAGGTTATAACTAATGATGCTCAATAATGCAATTTTCATTCTCCTTCACAATTTTGTCAGCCGGATTGAGATTGAAAAACTCTATAACCTTAAATAGCACCATAGACTCTAGATAGATCTGGTTTATGAAAATAACCTTAATGTTCTTCCACTATAAACACTCAGGATTCTTCACTTTCACCATTGATTCCTAACATCTTCTACTAAGTACTTCTATCTTGAAGGTGGAAAATTTCACCTAGATCTAATCAGGCATTTCCATGAACTGAAAAATAATCTCCATCTTTCTAAACCAATAATCATCCTATGGATTATTAGATCCACTGAACATTTGAGGATTATGGTGATGGAACTCTTGAGCATGATTACATGGTTTATCCCTCGGAGGTTTCACAACTGGGGCCTAAGCAGGTATGGGTGCAAGAGTATATCTTAGATCATGGACAACATGCACAATAATCTCAATGAGATGCTATTTTATGGGAGTATTTACTATTTTTCCTTCATCAAAACCTTCCTACTATATCTTATTCAAACATATTCCAAGAGGAAGGATGCTTCAACACATCACCAAAAAACATTGAATACATAAGAAGATTACTCATATCAAAATCATAAACAAGAGCAACAAGAAAATTAATCCAATAAAATAAGATATCAATATTTATATTTAACATATCCAAATAAATAAGATGGAAATTACTACAATTAAATCAATTTATTCCTCAACGTGCCTTTCATGAACAAACTACATTAACATAAGGATTTTTAAAATGAGAGATTGCTAGAAATTCACTCATAACTGCCTTCTATCTTCTGACAAGATACTATAAAGTACATAATAACATCAAAGAACGATTATAAAACTACCCTTTTGATACCACTTTATCATTAACCATCCTGGACACCCCAATACCATGATATGTAAAATGGAATCGACTTGGTGTGAAAAGTGTTCCTGATCCCCAAGGGATGATGAATAACACTTAGAATCATACAACATAAAATAGGGAATGAATTTACTACAAAAATAGTTGAATAAAACATATTCATGTTATTATTCAAAAATCTCCATAGGGATAATTTTTTAGAAACTAAATAGTTATATCAACACGCAAAATAGTACATCATTAAGTACTTATAATATGACAAGATAAACTCAAATTCCCCAAAGTGATACACCACTTATTTTTTAAAGGATCATGAACATCCATCTCCTCCTAGTGGAGCTTTCCCTTTTATCGTACCTAGAAGAAGAAAATCTTCAAATTCCTAAAGGAAATGGTAGGGTGTAAGATTAAAATCTCAATAAGGTCCCACCAAGTGTTCCATAATAATATTACATAATTATAAACCAAATCGTGCTTTCAATTTTAATTTAAATAGGAAAAGAAGTGCATTTTCATATTTAGAACAACATAGGATATCATTTTTCAATTATGGAAAACATTTCAAACATGGATTAATAAACACTTTACATAAAATAGTTTATTTGAATCAATAGGCATGAATAAAGAAGTTCCACATCAATGTCATTTATAATCTAAGTGATCATAAAAATCACTACAGTCTTCTGCCCTAGGTAATTATAGTTTCTATTTATAGGATTCTCTCACATCTCATATCTGTAATTACAAAAAACATGGGTATACACATCCCTCAGGATTAGGCTGAATATGACCAATCAACATCCCATTTAGGATAAGATGAACCTAAATAGTATTTAGTTAGAGTTTTCATCATAAATCCATTACTAGGGAATAATCATCCAAGGATGTTTCTCTTAAATAATCCACTGAATACCCAAGAATATATATGATCAATCAATCAATTGAAAAGGTCTATTTCATTTCAAATCCAGGATCATTTATAATTGAATTGCACTATTTTCCTTTTCACCATGTGAATTCACCATAAAAAAAACCATGGTTTTTTTATAAATTCGTTCATTTTTAATACAAACCCATTCATAGGTTTTCAACATTTCAATTTTATTTATTTTATAAAATATAATTACAAATCATTTCACAAATTCCATCAACTCCCAAAATATGCCCCAAATTCAAATTCCATTAGAATTGTGGGTTTCTCTAAAAATTTATTCCAATTAAATTTCAATTTAAATTTGATACAAATTAGGTTTTCATATTCAATTTTAATCAGTTTAAATCAACACAAGAAAATCAATGTCAAATTATAGGGTGTAAATCAAACGGAAACACCTTTATTTATTCACAGAATCACGTATCAACAACACATAATATGAGATTTTCCAAGGAAGAATGATATAAAGGGGGATCTAGAATTCAAACTATAAAAATTTTCAATTTAAGGGATTTTATAACAATCAGAATTTGATGATATATCAAACTCTATAGAAGAATGAATGAGAAAGAGGGTGATAAAGAATAGGAGGAGAATCAATTACAGGAGACTGATCAAACATGATTCGCCATGCTTCGTTCCATCAAATATTGGGTTTGAAGGAGAAAACAATCTATTGGGATCATCCATGGTGTAGGAATTTTAGATAGTTTGATTTAGGGTCGAGCGATGACTTAAAATAGTGTTTGGTGAATTTTAAGATAATTTTTTAGATATAAGTTTCACACATATGATTTGATCGACATGGCCGTACTATTAGACAAACAGTTCACCCCTCTAATAGGATGTGCAGTTTCTACTTATTTAATATGCAAGTTGTCACTCCATGGAACACTTTGGAAAACCCCCATTGTCTAGGGTTTCATGGTCTTCACTAGGTGGCCACATGGTTAAGCAAAATCATGTAGTAACAATGCACTACTAAGAAACATCTAAAAATTCTAGCTTTCCACTCTAAACAACCTAAGACAAACCCCAACCAGAACATAACAAAAATGAGGGACTATCAGTACCTAAAAACAAGTAACACGATATTACAGTTAAATTGGTATGTGATATAATATGTCTATTATATAGTCAAACAAGTAGTAATTATTTTGGTTATTGAGTTGTCTTATGCAAACATTGATACTCAATATAAGTAACTGTTAGTTAAATATTTAGGGGTTATGTTACTAGTTTTCATGTTTTTTATCTTTGATTATTGATGTATTTAAATTTATTTTAAATAATTCCAAAATAAATTTTATTATAAATAAATATTTTTTTATGAATTTAATATTTAAAAATAAAAAATAAAATTATTATAACTAAAAGATCTATTTGATAAAAAAAATGTGTTATATAAAAAATATATATAAATAATTAAGGATGATTATTTTAAATAAAAAATATACATTTTATAAATAAACATCTCTAAAATTGGTATATTCTTTTAAAAAAGCAAAAAAACAATTTTTTTGATAAATAAATTTAAATTTTTAGAATTTGATTTTAATTACATTAATATTAGTTTTTCCTTCAATACATGAAAATTAGTTGAAATATTAGATATTAGTTTTTTTATAAAAAATTATTACATTACATTATTATAAAATATAATAAAATACATTATGTGATAAATTGGTAACAACGTCTTTCAAAGTGGTAATTTTTTCATTCCTATAGTTTTTATTTCATTTATGAATCTTATTCTTTACAAGGAGAATTGAAATACATAAAATAATCTTATAATGATATTGTTAATTAAAAAATAAATATTGAAGGTTAATTTTCATTTCATTCATTCTCTTTCTAGAATATTCATTATATCAATTTTACAAAATCTATGAACAATGTTTTCCTCTAAAAAACAACACTCTCTCTTTTTTATAACAATTAATTTATTGTCAAATGTGACATTAATTATACATTTAAGTTATTGTCATGGTTCTTTAACTATAAAATTCATCTAGAAAATAGTTGAGTTAAATAATTTTTTATGATCGGGAGAATCATCCTGAATGAATGAACCAGAAACTACATATTTAAGGATTAAAAATATTATTATAATGGAATTAACTTCAGAATTCACATATTTTGACAAAAATACAATCATATTAGAATTAAAAATACTTTTTCAAATAATTATACGAAAAATAACATTTCATATAATATAATACTTATATAACCAGGGAGCGCATAGAAAAAATATCCATCAATAGTCCATGTGGAATAAAAATATTTGATAAATAAGTTACAATGAAAATGAATAGGTAGTAATATGTAAATTAAAAATAATTATGGATGTAAAATAATTATTTAATAAATCATGTTTAGTTATATAGATGGGTAAAGATGATATGGAAAATTAAAAAGTGAGGCAAGGATATTTTTTTCATTCATATTTATTTGGTTTTTAAATTATTGATATATATTCATATTTTTGTTTAATTTTTTATCAAATGACCCATTGGGTTTCGTTTCTAGGGTATAAAATTTTAAAATAAAAAGGATGGGAGGTGAACTCATCCAATTGAAGAGTTTTCTCTAGTTTGAGATTCTATTTTAGATTTAATATAAATTTATGAAATCATTACCAATAACAATACTGGTTACCCCTTTCACAAAACTGATTGATTGAAACTAATACAAATTTAAAGGGCACTACACAAGGAAATTACAATTCCTGATGTTTGATTTCAGTTTCTAATTACTATATAGATTAAATATATAAAGGATGGTGCTCTAGAATTTTAAGATATCTTGTAAGGAAGAATATGTTATAATAGACGGATTTAATCCATTAAATGGATTCCTACATATCAATATGATTAGAATTAATACCCATATAATTCAATCCCATTTAATAAGTAACACCATATCATTTATGGTTTTGTGACAATAACCATTACTTGTTCCATTTGAATTCATGGATCTAGATCCATTGTGTATTATAGTTTAAGATTATATATCTATGACCTCTGAGTAATATGTGATGAGAAATTGTTTGGTTTGGGACTTGAGAAAGAGAAAACGTTTGTGATTTACTCTTTTATATTACCTAGGTGAATATAGGATGTACATGCACATAAATTACTTCCCATTTGTATCTTTGATTCATTAATTTCACACAAGGGATATTATGGAAGATATGGTAATTAAAGATGGTCTAGTGGCTGGTGAAAATATGATATTCAAAAAATAATGAAATAAACTAACTATCAAAATTAATTATGAAGGTTAATTAATAAATTTAATTTATAGTGGAAGTAGAAGATAGAACCCAATGATTTTTATAATGGTTCAATTAAAATTTGACATACTTTAGTCTCTACTCATTGAGATATATGTTATTCACTACCTGATTTTTAAAGTGTAATAATTACATTATTACATATTTTTTTCTATGATGTGGAGGGATATCCACTCACACCCTGAATTTTGTGTGGGGATTCATAACCCAAATAGAACATTGACTTTAGACTATGAGACTCACAAACTAAATGGTCCTAAATTTGTAATCCAAGAGTCACAACCTGAAGAAAGGAAGAAGAAATTATTTTTTATGTAAATACATCAAAAAATAGTGTAACACCCCGACCCCAGCTACCCAGAGTCGGTGCATTAATTACATAACATTGGCATGATCACAAGAAGATCAAATCTCGAAAGACCGATTGGTTTAGTAGCCTTGGAAACACTAGATATAATCATAAAGTTTTGCATTACATTTCAAAGTGAAAAACTACTACAACAACAAAGTCTTCATATCCACACAATTAACCCCTCATAATATCCCTGCAAGTCATTCATAATTTACTTCTTCACTACCTGGGAAAAGTAAAACATAGAAAAGGGGTGAGCTCAAATGCCCAGTAAGGATAACAATATAGCGGAACATTCAAAATAAGCATAAACATTTAAGGAAATGAATTACTAAAACAAAAGCCCTTTAAAATTGAACTTCAACATAGTATGGCAAAGGTAAAATGAAATAATGCCATTTACTTGTTCACATGGATATTCTACTAATCTAATAATCACATGCAATATCAATAACCACTTTCATAACGTTGGAATGCATAATGCCAGACTATCATAACCACATAGCCAAGGCCTCGTGCCAAGACTACAAATAAGATTTTGTCAAGGCCTTGTGCCAAGACACTAGTTTGTCTCATGAGACCTACCGATGCATCGAGGAGCTATAGCGGGCTCCACCCGTCACTTATTAAGTCCAATGCATTCCCATATGAAAAGGTTTAAACATAAAATAAACATGCGTATTAAAACTAGCATACGAAATGTCAATAATTTCACCATAAACTATGAATGGTATAAAAATAGCATATCCACAGTCAAACATATCACAAAACCTTCAATACAATATAGAAGTTTTGTATCAACTTTAAATAATCTTAAAATCCATCAAAGGATGTTGACATAGATGAAATCATAATTCTTTTTAAAGAAGTATCTCCTTTTATTTTGAAATCATTTAAGATCCATATAAAATAAAACATTTTCTTTGAAAATATTCTTATAAGCTTGTATGGAAAGCTTCGACGATTTTATAACGGCGGAAAATAACCGCACCCGCCATATAAGTTAAAAAAAACATTCTTACCTCAATTCTGTCGAAAAGGTTAAAAAGGACTTGTTTTGAAAACGACGGAAAGATTCCTTTATAAACCTCTTATAAAAAGTCAAACAAGGGTATAAATTACTTTAACCCATATTCTTGTAAATAGTAAAAATGTTTTGAAATACATTTCGAAGAAACATGGATGTGGATGATAAAGAGATCCCAGTAGATTATTACGTATAATACAACCTCGGATAATGAAGAGATTGTGAAATAACCCTTACCTTGTACTTTTCCTTGGTTGGGGTAGGTTAACCTCCTGTATAATGGTGAAATAATTGTTATTAAATTATACAAGAATCATATATATTAATATGATATCATATATGATCTTTTAACATTGATTTGTTAATAATATCTTAGAATTATCGTCATTTCGGGTGTTAACTTACTCATTTTCTTTTATATGTTTTGTTACATAAGTCATGTTTGTTGTATCTTATTCATATCCAGAATGATATCAAGTCCTTAAAAATCATTTTTAAATCATTAAATGATAATTATACTTGAATGGATACGATGGAGAATGAATCTCATCGCGTTCGTGGAGACGGTAGTCCGTACGTACGCACAAACGCTACTTCCATTTAATTTTTATTTTAAAAGAATCGAATCCAAATGATACATAGGTATATTACTATTCCAGTATAATATAATATTTTATATATGTTACTTAAGTTCATTAACACCATCCTTTATACGTTCCATGTATGGTATGAACGAGTCATATCATTTTAAGGGGGCGGTAGTCCGCACTTCCTCAAATGAAATTATCGTATGTATATACAACATGAAACGAATAATGGTATGAAATAAAATTGAATTACAGAAGCTTATATATAAAATATATATCATTAATATCATATTTAATTACAGTGCCATCATAATGGCCACCATGAGAGGCGGTAAGATGTATTTGAACAATCATCGTTTCGTGAGGCGTTAATTTGCCATCCACAGAAACATTATGTTCATCATCCATTAGATGGAGTTGTGTGTATGTGTAGTTTGAATACTTCTTATAACAACATCCTAGTATATTGATGATACTGGTTTTGTTACAAAATAAGGGAAATAAAAAGAGTTTGGGGGTTGGAGAAGAAAAATAAATGAAAATAATTTAAGAGAAATCGTTAACTTTAATTTAGGTAACTCACTTTGGTTGGAACCAAAGGACTTGTTGAAATGCTTTCTGCCTAAGGGGAAGCTTCAAGGAGGAGGAGAGGGATGTGGGGAGCTTAGTTGGGCAGAGTTTGGACGAGCCAAGTGGCTTGAGAGGTGTGAGGAATGAGTAGAAGTGGTCTCCTTTTATAAGGGAGAGGAGGGGCTTTTTAGGAAAGTGTGAAAGTATTACTTTATAATATAATTATATTCGGTTTATAATGGTCCAAAAATCATTGAGGTCTAAGATAAGATGACTCATATTCTAAATAACATCAACCAATAAGAATTGGACAGGTTTTAGATAATATTTTAATCATTGTAATCTTATTTATTTAAATGATTTATTAATGAGGTAAACATTAAATCATTATTGTGTCATTAATAATTTACCTTATTTGATGTCTAAAAATTATAAATAAAATATCATCATTTAGGAAATCTTTTTAGCTTTCTAATGAATATTTATAATCGAAAATCCAACATGTATAACCCTATGTAAAAATTGTTCTTCTAAAAGATGTAAGCTTATGCCATTTTTATTTTTATTTTAACTTTATTAATATAATGTGTCCCTACCACATACAAGTGACTCCATGGGGTCCCAAAATTGACCCAAGTATGCCCATGGTCGGGTATGTGTCCACAAATAAGGTTAGGACACGTTTTAGGATAATTTGGTATTATTATAATATTATTTTTTAACCCTTATTTACCGGATTTACACTTTAACCATGGTAAATAAAATATTTACCACAGTAACTATTCAAAATGTCTAAAAATAAAAGTTACCTATTTACATAATTTGGACATCCTGATTCCAAATATGGAATCCATTTTCCTAAATTCAAAACACATAAGTGGCAGAAATTAATGTAAAATTAATTCCCGCTCTCAAAACAAAAAGCGTGTTTTTAAGAGATAATAAATATCAAAAGATTGACACTTGTTTATGTTCGGTTTAATTGTAAAATTATGTCCAATGATAAACATTAAATTGAATGGTAAAAATATATTATAAATATACTTTAAAACCACTCAAATTCATAATTTATCACTATTAATTATTTTGATTAAAAAAGTTGTTTTTAATTAAAATTTAGAAATTTTCACTATTCATCAAAATATGAAAGTTATCCGAAATGTACCAAAATTTCACCCTAGGCTAATTTCGATATTCCGAATCCAAAAATGAAGTCCATTTTGAAATATAAAATATATATGATTTCAAAAATTAGGTATTACTATTCACAACGGCTAGTTTAATTAGTTTTGGTGTGTGTTAGAACTCGAGGTTGCGTACAACACACGCTATCGCATTATTCGAAGGGAAACGTACCGTGTAAGCTTGGGGTGTTACATTCTCCCCTCCTTCAAATAATTGCGTCCTCGCAATTTCTAGGGTATTACTGCATAAAAAGACTCGGGTGGTTCTTCATCATAAGTTCCTCGGGTTCCCACGTTGCCTCTTCCATCTTATGATTTCTCCACAAAACTTTTACCAGATGCGTCGTCCGGTTTCTCTGCACTTGTTCTCTCGTATCAATAATCTTGATGGGATCTTCGCAATAAGACAGATCGGGTTCCAATTCTAATTCCTCATAGGTGAGTACATGCGTTGGGTCAGGCATGTATTTCCTCAACAGAGATACGTGGAACACATCATGAACTTTGGAGAGACTTGGCGGCATTGCCAATCGGTAAGCTACAGCCCCAATTCGTTCTAGAATTTCGAAAGGTCCGATGTACCTGGGACTCAATTTACCTTTCTTACCAAAACGTATGACTCCCTTCCACGGAGATACCTTTAGGAAAACATGATCACCGACTTGAAATTCCAAATCCTTCCTTCGATTATCGGCATAGCTCTTCTGCCTACTTTGAGCTGCTTCGATGTGATTTTGGATTACTTTCACCTTTTCCACCATTTCCTCCACTAGTTCTGGGCCTACAAGTTTTCTTTCACCAACATCATCCCAACAGGTTGGTGTACGACATCTCTTTCCGTATAACGCTTCATATGGTGCCATTTGAATACTCGAATGGAAGCTATTGTTATAGGAAAATTCTACCAGAGGTAAATATTGATCCCACATACCCTGAAAATCAAGTGAGCAAGATCTCAACATGTCTTCTAAGGTCTGAATAGTCCGTTCTGATTGTCCGTCTGTCTGAGGGTGGTAAGCAGTGCTCAAATGAAGTTCAGTATCCAGGGATTTCTGAAGACTTTTCCAAAATCTTGAAGTAAAACGGGGATCACAATCAGAAAAAATCGATAGGGGTATTCCATGAAGTCTCACAACTTCATTAATGTATAGTCTTGCTAGACGTTCCAGGGGTAGATCTTCTCTTATAGCAAGAAAATGTGCTGACTTGGTAAGACGATCAACAATAACCCATATTGCATCGTTCCTTCTAGGAGTCTTTGGTAGCCCCATGACAAAGTCCATCGTAATATTGTCCCATTTCCACTCCGGTATGGGAAGAGGTTGCATGACTCCTCCAGGCTGTTGCCTTCTAGCTTTCACTTGTTGACAAACCATACATCTTGACACAAAATCAGCAATCTCCCTCTTCATGTTGTCCCACCAAAAATGTTCCTTCAAATCTCTATACATTTTGGTGCTCCCAGGGTGTATAGAGAAATTGGAACTATGAGCATCATCCATCAATTCCCTTTTCAGATCAGGTATATTGGGAACACAAAGTCTCTTCCCGAATTTCAAAATTCCATCTTCATACACAAAGTCTCTCAATCTCCCATCACTCACAGCTTTAATCTTCTTTTGGAATTCTTCATCATCGGCCTGAGAACTCTTAATCCTTTCTAGTAAAGATGGTTTGGAAACCATTTGAAAAAGCATTGATGTTTCACCTTCCCTGGTTATTCCCATGTCCATCTTCACTAGATCCATGAAAATTGGATCCCTTTCAATTATCATATTGTTCAAAACTCCATGTTCTTTTCTACTCAAAGCATCTGCCACCTTGTTTGCCTTCCCCGGGTGGTAGTGTATCGTACAATCATAATCCTTGAGTAATTCAAGCCATCTCCTTTGCCTCATGTTGAGTTCTTTTTGTGAGAAAATATACTTCAAACTCTTGTGATCAGTTTAAATCTCACATTTTTCACCATAGAGGTAGTGCCTCCATATCTTCAAAGCAAAGATCACAGCTTCTAACTCAAGAGCATGAGTAGGATAGTTTTGTTCATGAATTTTCAACTGTTGTGATGCATAGGAAATAACTCTATCATTCTGCATAAGGACACAACCAAGTCCTTTCTTTGATGCATCACTATAAATAACAAACCCATCATTCCCTGATGGTAGAGTCAATATAGGAGCATTGACTAATCTTCTCTTCAATTCATCGAAACATTCTTCACACTCTTTTGTCCAAACAAATTTAACCCCTTTACGTGTGAGCTTCGTTAATGGGTTAGCCAATCGGGCAAAATTCTGGACGAAACGTCGATAATAACCTGCCAAACCAATAAAACTACGTACCTCAGTTATACTCGTAGGTGCTGGCTATTCATGGATTTCCTTGGTCTTAGAAGGATCAACAGAGATTCCATCTTTAGAGACAATATGGCCAAGAAAAGAAATCTCCTGAAGCCAGAATTCACACTTGCTAAACTTTCCATATAATTCATGCCTTCTCAGAGTCTTCAAGATAATGCGCAAGTGATTTTCATGATCTTCGTAGGTTTTGGAGTATACCAAGATATCATCAATAAATACCACCACAAATTCATTGAGATACTCCTTGAAAACTCTATTCATTAGATCCATGAATACAGAGGGTGCATTAGTCAATCCAAACGGCATTACAGTAAACTCGTAATGCCCGTACCTGGTTCGAAATGCTGTTTTCGGAATGTCTTCCTTCTTCACACACAACTGATGGTATCCAGATCGAAGGTCAATCTTTGAAAAGTATTGAGTTCCATGCATTTGGTCAAATAAATCATCAATACGAGGTAGGGGATACTTGTTCTTTATCGTTATAGCATTGATCTCCCAGTAGTCGATACATAACCTCATAGATTCATCTTTCTTTTTAACAAAAAGAACAGAGGCTCCCCATGGAGAAACACTAGGGCGAATAAATCCCTTATTACTCAATTCCTCTAGTTGTTTCTTTAGTTCGACTAACTCTATAGTGGCCATTCTATAAGGGGTCTTCGATATAGGCCTTGATCCAGGAATCAAATCAATGGAAAACTCAACTTCTCGTTCTGGAGGATGTCCAGGTAAATCTTCTGGAAATACATCTACAAATTCTTTCACAACAGGTACATCCTCAATTTGAACATTCCTTTCCTCACCGACAGTTATTTCATTCTCTTCCTCCCCAATAATTGAATTAAGTTGAGCTACTGGGGGTGGATCTAAATAAGAATTAGGTGGTGACGATTCTGCTCTAAAAATAAGGTGTTCCTTATCATTATCATCAAGAATCATAACCTATTTCTTCTTACAATAAATCTTTGCATCATAGTCCAAAATCCAGTCCATACCGAGGATTATATCAAACTCAATCATAGGTATGATGATGAGATCAGCAGATAAAGAAAATTTATGTGCTCTAATGGGGACTGATTCACAAAACTTTGTTGCAACGATACTTCCCTTAGGAGTTTTAACTGACAACACCCTTATTAAATCAAATTGGAAATATCTAATTTTCTTAGCAAACTGGGAAGATATGAAACAATGTGATGATCCAGAATCAAATAATGCATTTGCTAAACTTGAGGAAACCATTAAATTACCTGCCACCACGTCTTTCGGAGTTTCTACCTCAGCAGTAGTGATAGCATAAGCCTGGCCTTGATCCCTTGGCCTTTTCTGAGGTAAGTTCTCCTGACGCTTAGGACATGCATTTGCATAATTCCCCATCTCCCTGCAATTTTAGCACTGAACGTTGGTAGCTTCCTTCTTCCCCTTGCAATCATGAGCTTGGTGGCCTTTTTCACCACACTTGTAACAGACTCCCATTCCCTTCAAGCAAGTACCGGGGTGTTTATTCCCACATTTACTACATGATGGATATTCAACCTTTCCTTTATTCCCCTTATTTCCATTCCCAGATTGACCAGCAGGTCTCTTCTTCTCTTGCTTTGCTTTAAAGTCATAAGACTTAGAGAATTCCTTTTCGGTCTTGATAGCACATGAGACAATGTCTTCGTACAATGAAAAGGATTGTGAGACTAATGCTCGAAGGAGAAATGGTTTTAACCCATCAAAGAAACGATCAATCTTACTTCTTGGGTTGCGAATATAATCTCCAGCATACCTCGCTAACCTTGTAAAGTTAGCCTCATACTTTGTGACATTCTCATCCTCCTTTTGTCTCAGACTCAGAAATTGCCTTTCCATATCTGCTCGATGGTCACGAGGAACGTATTTTTCTAAAAACAGATCTTTGAACTCCCTCCATTCCATATTTGATACTTCATCATCTTCCTTCATGTTTTGAATTAATGACCACCATTAATCAGCATCTCCACTGAGGCGGTAAACTGCCATGATAACTTTTTCCCTTTCACTGCTCCCCAAAGCCTGAAATATTTTCTCTAGGGAAAATATCCATTGCTCAGCTACTAAGGGATTTGTATTCCCATTGAACGTTGGTGGTTGTTGCCTCATGAATCGATCTAACATTGATCCTCCACGCTGTGGATCAGGGTGATCCATACGAGTAAGGTTATTATTCATAACCTGAGTAAGTTGTCCCAGTATGGTGATTAGCTGATCGGCACCAGTTGCATCACCATCCCCACTATAATTATCTTGAGCAGGAGGGAAATCCCTACATGGAGTGCGTGCATTGATACAGTTTCCATTTCTTCCACTAGGCGCCATTTCTAAACAATGGCATAAACTAGATCAGTTTATGAATCAAAATACATAATCCCATACTTATAAAACACTTAACATAAATTGAACTATTTATGGATATAATCCATAATCATAAGAATGTTTTCATTGAGAAAGTATATACTCATAAACCCTTCATAATGATTTGTAAAGAAAATGAAAGTTATCCTAAGCATATCCCCCGGGAGTGTCGTAACCAAGAGTGCAGCAAGGCCCGTTGTCGTGCACCAGTTCCCGTTCGAGTCTAGCTCAAAGCGGTGTTTTCGGGTTTTACCCCTAGGTACATCTGTGCCAGAGCCGCCTCTACCTGCTTGTATCCAGACAGGGATGTATTGCTCGGAAAACTCACAAAATCTCTACAATACCAAAATTCTAGGAAGTTCTTCTATACTAATCCTCAAAGTTCATCTTAGGTATACGTGCTCTAATTAGAGTTTATCTAAATCTAGCTTCCAAGGTTTGTACTAAACTTCCTCTGATACCAACTGTAACGCCCCAACCCCAGCTACCCAGAGTCGGTGCATTAATTACATAACATTAGCATGATCACAAGAAGATCAAATCTCGAAAGACCGATTGGTTTAGTAGCCTTGGAAACACTAGATATAATCATAAAGTTTTACATTACATTTCAAAGTGAAAAACTAATACAACAACAAAGTCTTCATATCCACACTATTAACCCCTCATAATATCCCTGCAAGTCATTCATAATTTACTTCTTCACTACCTGGGAAAAATAAAACATAGAAAAGGGGTGAGCTCAAATGCCCAGTAAGGATAACAATATAGCGGAACATTCAAAATAAGCATAAACATTTAAGGCAATGAATTACTAAAACAAAAGCCTTTTAAAATTGAACTTCTACATAGTATGGCAAAAGTAAAATGAAATAATGCCATTTACTTGTTCACATGGATATTCTACTAATCGAATAATCACATGCAATATCAATAACCACTTTCATAACGTTGGAATGCATAATGCCAGACTATCATAACCACATAGCCAAGGCCTCGTGCCAAGACTACAAATAAGATTTTGTCAAGGACTTGTGCCAAGACACTAGTTTGTCTCATGAGACCTACCGATGCATCGAGGAGCTATAGCGGGCTCCACCCGTCACTTATTAAGTCCAATGCATTCCCATATGAAAAGGTTTAAACATAAAATAAACATTCATATTAAAACTAGCATACGAAATGTCAATAATTTCACCATAAACTATGAATGGTATAAAAATAGCATATCCACAGTCAAACATATCAAAAAACCTTCAATACAATATAGAAGTTTTGTATCAACTTCAAATAATCTTAAAATCCATCAAAGGATGTTGACATAGATGAAATCAAAATTCTTTTTAAAGAAGAATCTCCTTTTATTTTGAAATCATTTAAGATCCATATAAAATAAAACATTTTCTTTGAAAATATTCTTATAAGCTTGTATGGAAAGCTTTGACGATTTTATAACGGCGGAAAATAACCGCACCCGCCGTATAAGTTAAAAAAAACATTCTTACCTCAATTCTGTCGAAAAGGTTAAAAAGGACTTGTTTTGAAAACGAAGGAAAGATTCCTTTATAAACCTCTTATAAAAAGTCAAACAAGGGTATAAATGACTTTAACCCATATTCTTGTAAATAGTAAAAATATTTTGAAATACATTTCGAAGAAACATGGATGTGGATGATAAAGAGATCCCAGTAGATTATTACGTATAATACAACCTCGGATAATGAAGAGATTGTGAAATAACCCTTACCTTGTACTTTTCCTTGGTTGGGGTAGGTTAACCTCCTGTATAATGGTGAAATAATTGTTATTAAATTATACAAGAATCATATATATTAATATGATATCATATATGATCTTTTAACATTGATTTGTTAATAATATCTTAGAATTATCGTCGTTTCGGGTGTTAACTTACTCATTTTCTTTTATATTTTTTGTTACATAAGTCATTTTTGTTGTATATTATTCATATCCAGAATGATATCAAGTCCTTAAACATCATTTTTAAATCATTAAATGATAATTATACTTGAATGGATATGATGGAGAATGAATCTCATCGCGTTCGTGGAGACGGTAGTCCGTACGTACGCACGAACGCTACTTCCATTTAATTTTTATTTTAAAAGAATCGAATCCAAATGATACATAGGTATATTACTATTCCAGTATAATATAATATTTTATATATGTTACTTATGTTCATTAACACCATCCTTTATACGTTCCATGTGTGGTATGAACGAGTCATATCATTTTAAGGGGGCGGTAGTCCGCACTTCCTCAAATGAAATTATCGTATGTATATACAACATGAAATGAATAATGGTATGAAATAAAATGGAATTACAGAAGATTATATATAAAATATATATCATTAATATCATATTTAATTACAGTGCCATCATAATGGCCACCATGAGAGGCGGTAAGATGTATTTGAACAATCATCGTTTCGTGAGGCGTTAATTTGCCATCCACAGAAACATTATGTTCATCATCCATTAGATGGAGTTGTGTGTATGTGTAGTTTGAATACTTCTTATAAAAACATCCTAGTATATTGAGGATACTGGTGTTGTTACAAAAGAAGGGAAATAAAAAGAGTTTGGGGGTTGGAGAAGCAAAATAAATGAAAATAATTTAAGAGAAATCGTTACCTTTAATTTAGGTAACTCACTTTGGTTGGAACCAAAGGACTTGTTGAAATGCTTTCTGCCTAAGGGGAAGCTTCAAGGAGGAGGATAGGGATGTGGGGAGCTTAGTTGGGCAGAGTTTGGACGAGCCAAGTGGCTTGAGAGGTGTGAGGAATGAGTAGAAGTGGTCTCCTTTTATAAGGGAGAGGAGGGGCTCTTTAGGAAAGTGTGAAAGTATTACTTTATAATATAATTATATTCGGTTTATAATGGTCCAAAAATCATTTAGGTCGAAGCTAAGATGACTCATATTCTAAATAACATCAACCAATAATAATTGGACAGGTTTTAGATAATATTTTAATCATTATAATCTTATTTATTTAAATGATTTATTAATGAGGTAAACATTGCATCATTATTGTGTCATTAATAATTTAACTTATTTGATGTCTAAAAATTATAAATAAAATATCATCATGTAGGAAATCTTTTTAGCTTTCTAATGAATATTTATAATCTAAACTCCATCATTTATAACCCTATGTAAAAATTGTTCTTCTAAAAGATGTAAGCTTATGCCATTTTTATTTTTATTTTAACTTTATTAATATAATGTGTCCCTACCACATACAAGTGGCTCCAAGGGGTCCCCAAATTGACCCAAGGATGCCCATGGTCGGGTATGTGTCCACCAATAAGTTTAGGACATGTTTTAGGGTAATTTTTTATTATTATAATATTATTTTTTAACCCTTATTTACCGGATTTACCCTTTACCCATGGTAAATAAAATATTTACCACAGTAACTATTCAAAATGTCTAAAAATAAAAGTTACATATTTACATAATTTGGACATCCTGATTCCAAATATGGAATCCATTTTCCTAAATTCAAAACACAGAAGTGGCAGAAATTAATTTAAAATTAATTCCCGCTGTCAAAACAAAAAGCGTGTTTTTAAGAGATAATAACTATCAAAAGATTGACACTTGTTTATGTTCGGTTTAATTGTAAAATTATGTCCAATGATAAACATTAAATTGAATGGTAAAAATATATTCTAAATATACTTTAAAACCACTCAAATTCATAATTTATCACTATTAATTATTTTGATTAAAAAAGATGTTTTTAATTAAAATTTAGAAATTTTCACTATTCATCAAAATATGAAAGTTATCCGAAATGTACCAAAATTTCACCCTAGGCTAATTTCGATATTCCGAATCCAAAAATGAAGTCCATTTTGAAATATAAAATATATATGATTTGAAAAATTAGGTATTACTATTCACAACGGCTAGTTTAATTAGTTGTGGTGTGTGTTAGAACTCGAGGTTGCGTACAACACACGCTATCGCATTATTCGAAGGGAAACGTACCGTGGAAGCTTGGGGTGTTACAAATAGAGTGTATGTGAAAGATAAGAAGAAGGGTTTGTAGAATCGAAATTAGAATGTAGATGATCAATATACAAGAGGTGGTGAATTGTATACTTTAAAAATTACTTTGGAACCTTTAAAAGTTATGTTTAACAATGTTAAACAAACATTCACAAGTTCACTTAAAGAAATCTTTTCTTATTTTCTAAAAAGAATGATTCTACCTTAAAGCGTATAGAATCTGAAATATAACCAGTGTAACGGAATTACAACGTATAAGAATGTTATACTTTCTAAATTTAACAATGTTAAGATATAGAATCATAATTAAAACAACTTTTAAAAGAAAATAAGAAATAATAGGATTCTTTTAACCCAAAGAGAAGGGTATCCAGCAACCATGGATAAAGGTTCCTTGATTTTTTACTTTCAAGAAAGTATGACTTACCCAAACCCAGGTAAGCCCTCAATTCGAAGATCGATATCTGTCTTGCTATCAACGCAAGCCCTCGATTTAAAAGGAAATCAGATCATTTGTCTTCTAATCCCGGAATCCCATGATCAGCACGATTGGAGTCTGCACGAAGAAAGTCTGAAAAAAAAATTCACACCCGAAAATGTTGTTCACAATATCTGCAAGAAGCACTGAGAGTTGTAAGTGCCTATCTATCTAAAAATAACTTCACAACTAATTCACATGCAAGTCAAATTCCCTTTCTTCAATTTTTTTTCTCTTTCAAATGATCTTGTATTTATAGGCAAACTTTCCCAATGGTTGGTTCCTCTCCAACGATCATATTTTCCTAAAATTTCGAAGGGACCAGTACACGTGGAAAACATACAACGGTTAGGTTGTAACAAATAGTATTACATCGTTTCAAGTAGAAATGATGTTAAGTAAAAGATAAAGGATAAGTATTAGAAATATTGGAATCTGATATCATTGGAATGATACATTAGCCAACAAAAACATTATCAAGAAAATGTAATCTTAAGAAATCAGGGAAACAGGTTCTTAGAAATAACATTATCAAGAAAATGGAATCATAAAAGTGGATTCACAAATACAATGGAATCAGTATCATGAATATGAGCATCATATTTACACAGGATTCAGTATTGAAAATCGGCATCACATATACACTAGATTCAGTATTGAAAATCGTTATCATATATACACCGGATTCGGTATTGAAAATCGGCATCACATATACACTAGATATGGAATTGGAAATCGGCATCATATATACACCAGATTCAGTATTGAAAACTGGCACCATATATACACCATATTAGGTATTGAAAATGGGCATAACATATACACCTTATTCAGTATTGTAAATCGGCATCAGATACACACTGAATTCGGTATTAAAAATTGGCATCATATATACACCAGATTCAGTATTGAAAATCAGCATCACATATACACCGGATTCGGTATTGGAAATCAGCATCAGATATACACCAGATTCGAAATTGAAAATTGGCATCATATATACACCAGAATCGGTATTGACAATCAGCATCATATATACACCAGAATCAGAATCATAAAAACTGAATCACATATATACCGGATTCTGAATCATAAAAACTGAATCACATATACATGGATTTTGAAACATAAAAACTGAATGAGAAAATCGTAATGAGAGATCATAAAAACAGAATGGAAAATCAGAATGTCAGGTCTGTAAGTCTAACAGAATAGAAAAAAATAATGATATATATGTAATCATAATGGAATGACAATTCCGGATCTTATGAAAAATAAAGAACTTAAAAAAATATTCAGAACTTAAGAAAAAGTGTTTCTGATTTTCAAAACATAAAATCATAAGGAATGGAGAAGTCATAAGATATCCTTATTGACTCAACAATATCCCCCTTTTTGGAAAGCACAAACAACTTTGATAAGGTAGAATATATAGTCCTAGATAAAAAAGTAAGAAAAACCTATCACCCCCTTTGAATGAGATTATAAATTAATACGACTAACTCCCCCTTAGGTCATGTTTCACAAGGATCATATTCATGATCTTTGAAGTCTGGGTTTTCTTAAGGGAATAACTCCCCCTTAGATAAAGATATCTTCTTAAAAGAAAACTCCCCCTTACTTGGACATTTTACTTTCTTTCCAAAGTCCCCCTTAATAGATTCTCCTACTCGGAGATTAAATTCTAACTTTAAATAAATTCTACCTCTTTGTGATTTTCAAAAAGAGGGAAAGGAATTAAGAAGTATATGATGTACCTGAAAGGTTAAGAAAGCATACATTCAAAAACGAGAGAAATAAATGCAAGAAATTTCTTACGAATGTTTTAGAAAGAAGGTTTATATTAAAACAAAAAAATCAGAATGTAAGGAAAAATAATCCATTTTTATTCTACTCAGACAACATCATCTTTATCAAGGCTTTGAGTTCCATGAATTCCTTATGATATTCTTGAAACATCTTCACCAAGATCTCCTGATCCTGTTTCATCATTTATAAAGCCAAGATCCATTCTTCTAGAGCTGCGACCTTTTTTTCTGATTCATCTCTGAGTTCCATTTCACTGCTAAAAGATAGAGAAACAATAATTATGTTGACTTCCCCTCTCATATATTGAAGCCTTACCCTTGTTGAGCTCGGATTTGCAGGTAATAAAATCTCCCTTAGTTGAATCCATGAAATCACCAAACTGCATGAGCTCTTGATTGATGTTTTTGGTGCGGTTAAAGACTTTCTTACAAGTTACCTTCTGGGATTTGTAATCAATCAAAAGACTATTGAAGTCTGATTCTTTCTTGAAAACCATATCCACAAGAATATTGGTTGATTTCGTCTTTTTTTCATGGTTTCTTGCATCATTTGTCTCTGGGAATCTATATATGCATGAACTGGAATTGTACTGACCAACTTACTCAAAGATAGCTTGAAAAAGTCATTTTCAATAGATGAAGAGTAATTGGTTCCTGAAACATCTTTTTCTTTCTCAACACTTCTTAGAGTTGAGGAAGCTTGTCTCTCTATTCCCTTAGAGGACTTCGGAGGAGTTTCTTTATCTGGTGAGGTAACCAAAACACTCTTTCGTTTTGTAGGATTTCGGGCTGGGGTTTGTTCATAAATACCTGGGAAACATTAAGATCATCATATTCATATTATTTCTCTTGAAACTCTTCTTCTTCACTACATTGATGTTCATCCTCTTCTTTCTCTTCATCTTCTTCTATTTCAACCTCTTCCTCAACTTATACCTCTTTCTCAACTTCTTCCTAAATATCTTCTTCCACTTGTTCTCTAACTTGTTCTACTGAAACGGATATGGAAACTGAACTCGAAGGAGTTCCAATATAATCTTCCACTTCTCTTAAAACATCATCATCATATTCTTGGACTATCTGATCTTCTACTTATTAAACATGTTCTGATAAAGATAGAACATTCTTGGCTCTCTGGATTTCTAGAGTGGCCACTGATTTCTTATGAGGTTCCAAAACTTGTTGAGATTTCTTCTCTTTATCTTTTAGTAGAGACTGACATACTTGAACTTCCACATATTTATTCTTCTGGATCTTCTCCTTCTTTTTTCCTCATGAATTTCAGCTTGATATATTTTCAATGCCTTAGACCTTGCGGGATTCAATCCAAAAGAAGGATCTCCTTCCTTTATTTTTGCTGCCATTTCTATCCACTTTGAAATTGTTTCATCTGAATAAGATTTGGGTTTCTTTGCAGGAGGAGGTGTTGATATCAGAATAGCAGGGACTGGTACTGGTAAACACGGTTCTTTAAGTTTTCTACCCTTAGAAACTGTCTTTGAAAATTTCGGAACATCACCCTTGTTCTGGACAACCATTTCTTCAAAAAAAATTGATTCTAGATTAAACTCTACCTTTATCCTCCTTAGAGTGTCGTCGTAGAGAAAAAAATCCTTGAACGGCTTTGAGACTGATCGACAAGGAACATTTATTTTTTGAAGACACAAAACTATTATCCTTGAGATATTTGTTAGATACATAAGGATCTCAGATCTAATGGTTCAACTTTTTATTTCTTGGATGGTAAGAAAGATGTACTTCACCAAGTTGATCTTCCTTAGGTTGATAATGAAGTCTAAGAGAAAGATATCACAAATATTCAAGGAATTCTTATCTCCCTTCCTAGGAATCAGAGATCCTTGCAACCAGAGAGCAACCATTTTTTGATTTGCTAAGAGATTCATGATCTTCTGATTCTTAAAAAAATTAAGACCATTAAAATCCAGTGCCTTGGATTTTTCTAAAGAACCATCCTTATTGGGAAGTTTTTGAGAGCATAGAATAACTTCTCCTTCTAATGGAACATTGAGAACATTTTCAGGCTTCATGTAAGGAGATTTATATGACTTATCATAACATTTAAACTTAAACAGATCCTTACCATCCTTTTGAAAGAATGAAATAGATTTATATAATTTAATATGGAGATTAGGATAAACTGGATCCTGGTATTTCTCTTTATCTACATAGATTATTTCCCATCCATTACATCTTATCATCTTATAGATAAGGTAGTCGTATTATTAAATGAACTTAGGACATACCAACCTTTCTCTAATGATTGACCAATCCTTTATTTCCTTACAAGACGACATCTAATCTTCTGAGTATTCTGGAGTCATTCGGAGAAAGAGAACATCAGAACGAAATCATTGTTGGAAATAGAACTTCAGAACTGAGATTAGTATGATGGTGCAATACTTGAGAATGGGATACCCCTTATATAGACATAGCTATGAATTTTCAACTTCCATAAGATTATCAAATGGCTGAAGATAATCTGATCTAATCTGACAGTTGAGAATGGATATATAAATTCTGATCTTTTGAAGTAAGATAAACCAGAATTTATGAAGTTTTGAAATACCAACAATTAAAACCTAGCATAAGAAAATAAAGAATGATTAAGGTTGCCTTTTGGAATACACTGATAGATTTATCGATATTATAAGAATTTTTTAGAAGTTTTCAAATTCGAAATTTTCTAACAAAAGTAAAATAATTTAAAGGAAAAAAAACAAACATATGTACTCCCCTAAAATAAGGAGTAACTTAATGTTAGGAGATGATTTAAACAAGAAGTAGATATGAATGATTACCTTACAGAAATCATTCCCAAATTCTTTTTAATGTATTCAAATCTATTAGAAGGTAGAGGCTTTGTGGAAATATCAGCAAGATGTTCTTGTGTTCCAATGAATTGTTGAATAATATATCTTTTAAGTGTGTGAGCCTTAAGAAAGTTATGTATCATATCTTTGTGATTTGCACATGAGTGATGTGCGGGGTTTTTACTTAGAGAAATTGCTCTATGACAAGGCCAAGATTGATCTTTAAATGCACTAAAGAAATATAGATCTTGAATTCTAAGGACTTCTAGGTTTACAGTGTACACATTCTCATGCCGAAGGGTAGAGAGAATAAAATTATCCTTCGAATTGTGAAACAAGCATTTATTATTTCTAACCTTCACAAAGTAACCTTCATCACATAAATCGCTTATGTTAATGAGGTTGTGCCTAAGGACTTTTACAAAAAGAACATTTGAAATAATATCTTATCCAAAAAGATTAATGTTACCTATACCGAAGATTTCTACTTTTGAGTTATCACCAAAAGTTACCTTTCCACCTTTAGTCTTTAAAATATTTTTGAAATCGTCTTTATTATCGGTCATGTGCCAGGAACATCCACTATCCATGTACCCTATGTTGTTGGTACTCCCTTCATTTTCATGTGAAAGAAAGAGTTAAGTCTTCGGAATCCAAACTTTCTTGGATCTGGAATTGGTAGAGAATAAGAGCTTGGGTAACCAGATTTGTTTGAAAAAAATAAGCATTATGAAACTCAAGAGATTGAACTATATTTAAAGAACAGTTTTTCTTCCAATGCCCACCACTTTGAAATTTAGTACAAAAAGGGGTTCTAGAAGGAACAAAATAATTATTTCTAAAAATAGGTTTTTCATGAGAATAACCTAAATCTTGATTATTACAATGTGGTCAGATCTGAGAATACATCTTGTCAAAAGTTTCCTTACTATAAGTGAATTTTTTAAGAAGTTTCTTCAAATAAAATATTTCAGATTTTAGTCTCAGGACTAAATTCTTATCCTCAACAATAATATATTTAGAGTTATTTTTATCCTATAAAACATCTTTTTCTAAAATATATTTTTAAGATACTCGGAATGTTTATTCTTCTCATAATTATCTTCTTCAAGTTTTCTAGAATTATTTTCTATAAAAACATTTTTATCATCAAGGTCTTGGAAACGATCTAAAATATCTTTTGTTAAAATAGATTCTCTAGAATTTTCTTTATCATGTTTCTTAGAAACACTGTAATTTCTTTTATCAAGCAACTTCGAAAATCAAGAAACCTCCTCATAGAAAGGAAAATAATTATCATTATCTGATGAAGAATAATCTTCATCAGAAGAAAAACCTGTATCTTGAACATTTTCACTTAAAGACATATTGCTTCAAGATTCAACAGTTCATACCTTAGTCATAAGACAATGATTTTGAAATGGAGCTCTGGCTATTAGACCAATATTCTTTTTCCTAGAAGATTCATATACAGAAAATTCGTCAGAAGAATGTCAACCACTGGCACTCTAAGTGTCATTGGCTTTCAATACTTTCTTATGCTTTGATCTGTAGAACTTATTCTTGTTTCTTTTATAATTCCATTCATTCTTGTTACTTTTTTTGAGAAAGGACAGTAAAGTCTGATATGACCAGTTCTTCTACATTCATAGCAAATAACTTCTCCATTTTTCTTATCTTTTCCATCTTACTTCTTGTATCAATATTGAAATTTCTTTTGTCCAACAATCTTGTTCAGCCTCTGAGCCTGATTTGCTAACTCATTTTCTGAGGCTTCACTTTCACTAGATTCAGATTGAATATTGACCTTCTTAGTTTTTGATCTTGTAATTTTCTTAGGAGTCTTGGATTTCATATGATTTGAAGTAGTTGTAAAAGAAACTACTCCATTTCTATTCTTCTTCTTAATATTGTCAGCATCTCTCTTCATTCTGGTCTCATGTTGAAGAAGAGTTCCAAAAAAGTTCATTAAGATAAATCTGAGTAACTTTCATGTTCTCATCTATAGCAGTTCTCTAGGATTCACATTCATTAGGCATGATGTCAATAATCATTTCTACAATAGCTTCATCATATAAACCTTTCTCACCCATGGATTTTAAGCTATTAAAAATAGTCAAAAAAACGTTTTGGTACCATCCATACAGGTTCTCAATAAGAAAAGCAGAATCCATGATACTCAACTCTGAGAATTTCTCTTATAGTTTCAATAACTTTCGAAGTTCCAATGTGAGTTACTTCAAGATTCTTCCAAATACTATTTGCATCTTCACAAGATGAAATCTCGATATATATATATATATATATATATATATATATATATATTTCTAGTCATGGAACATAGTAAAGTATTCTGTACCTTAAAGTTCAGCTGATATTCCACCTGTTCTGGATTAATAACGGTTCTAAGTTACATATCAGGAATCTTATAATATCCAGTTAACATAATGTAGTTGTCAACACCTGTGTTGATCAAAAAGGTCCTCATTATATATCTCTAGTACTCATAGTCATTCCCATCAAATATTTGTGGTCTAGTAGGATTGAGATTATCTAAAGATCCAACATGAATGCCTACCATACTAAAAAGATATTTCTTTCCACAAATATTACTAGTAGTAAAAGTTAATGAAAAAATATGAAGAACTTAAGAAACATAAAACTTGTGAAAGAAAAATTAAATGTGGATATATGTATTTTAGAGACATGATCTGATACCAATTGTAGGATTAGTTCAAGGTATCAGGTATCCAACCTCTGATACATATTGTAGGATCAAAATAAGAATGTAGATGATCAATATAAAATAGGGGGGGTGAATTGTATACTTTAAAAATTCTTTTGGAACAATTAAAAGTTAAGTTTAACAATGTTAAAAAAATATTCAATAGACCTATTAATGAAACCTTTTCTATTTTTCTTAAAAGAAACATTCTACATTAAAGCATATAGAATCTAAAATATAATCATTGTAATAGAATTACAAAGTATAAGACAGTTATCATTTCTAAATTCAACAAATTTAAGATACAATAGAGGAATTAAAACATCTTATAAAAGAAAACTGGTAACAATAGGATTCTTTTAACCCAAATATAAGGGTATCCATCAACCTTGGATAAAGGTTCCTTGATTTATTCTTTCAAGAAATTATGTCTTACCCCAACCTAGGTAAGCCCTCAATCCGTAGATCGGTATCTGTCTTGATATCCCCGCATGCCCTCGATTTAAAAGGAAATCAGATCCTCTATCTTCCAATCCAGGAAGCCCAGAATCAGCACGATCAGAGTCTGCACGATGCAATTCTGAACAAGTTGTTCAAACCATAATTATTTATTCACAACATCTACATGATGTACTGAGATTTTTAAGAGCCTCTCTATCTAGAAATCACTTCACAGCTAATTCACAGGAAAATCGAAGTCCCTTTTCTTCAATGTTTTTTCTTATTCAAATGAGCTTGTATTTATAGGAAAACATTCTCAATGGTCGGCTCCTCTCCAATAGTCATATTTTCCTAAAATTTGGGAGGGACTTGTACATGTGGCAGACATACAACGGTTAGGTTGTAACAAATTGTACGACATCATTTCAAGTAGGAACGATGTTAAGTTAAATATAAAGGATAAGTATTAGAAATCATTGAATCTGATATCATTGGAATGATACATTAACCATCTCTAAAATAATCAAGAAAACCTAATCTTAAGAAATCAGGAAAAGGGATTCTTAGAAATAACATTATCAAGAAAACGGAATCATAAAATCGAAGTCACAAATACACCGGATTTGGTATCATCAATATTAGTATCATATATACACCAGATTCGATATTTAAAATCGACATCACAAATGCAATGGATTCGGTATTGAAAATCGACATCATATATACACTGGATTTGGTATTGAAAATCGACGTCACATATACACTAGATTCGGTATTGGAAATCAGCATCAGATATACACCAGATTCAGTATTGAAAATCAGCATCATATATACACCGGATTCGGTAGTGATAATAGGAATCACATATACATCGGATTCAGTATTGTAAATCGGCATCATATATACAGCGGATTCGGTATTGATTATCGGAATCATATATACATTGGATTTAGTATTAAAAATCGGCATCACATATACACCGGATTCGATATTGGAAATCAGCATCAGATATACACCGGATTCGGAATTGAAAATCGACATCATATATACACTAGAATCTGTGTTGACAATCGGCATCATATATACACCGGAATCATAATCATAAAAACTGAATCACATATACACCAGATTCTGAATCATAAAAACTAAATCACATATACATGGATTCTGAAACATAAAAACTGAATGACAAAATCGTAATGAAAGATCTTAAAAAACTGAATTGAAAATCGGAATGTTAGGTCTATAAGTCTAATAGAATGGAAAAACGTCATGATATATTTGTAAGCATAATAGAATGACAATTCCTAATCTTAAGAAAAATAGAGAACTTAAAAAAATATTCAGAACTTAATAAAAAGTTTTTGTGATTTTCAAAACATAAAATCATAAGGAATGGAGAGGTCATAAGATGTCCTTATTGACTAAATAGGGTTATAGTGATAAGAACCTAGAACCAAATATGTAGAATAAGAATAAAACACAAGTACTATTTCTTTTGAATTGTAGATGTCTCTTCAAGGAAGTAGTAGCCATTGAATTTTTGCTTCATCTTTAGAAACTATCCAATAGTTGAATAAATGACCACAAATGACATCAATGTTCAGTGTTGAGTTTGGGTTCTCAAAAATAATCATGTATTTCAAACTAATGTTAATTTTTTAGTTTTAACTATGTCTCAAGGACTGTAAATAGAATATGTGAATTCTATCAAGACAAACACTAACCAGTTAAATCAATTCAATTTCAAAATAGATAATTATCTACGAGTGGTAAAAAATATCACCCAGAATAATTATAACATTAATAATTTGAATTAAAAAAATAAAGACTATGTAAAAATATTTTTAATTACCCATTAAATGATTATAATAGTTTAAGTAAATCCTATAAAAATAGTAAAATAATTTGAATTTTTAAATACAAATATTAAATAAATAATAATTTATTGAATCATATAATTATTAATGCTTAAATTATATTTCATTACATACAAAAAATTTTTTTAATAAATTTCATGTCATTAAATAATAATTTAGAAAAGATGTGTCAAAAAAATTAAATCAAATTATTAAATATAAAATTTTCCAAATACATGCTGTAACACTTATTTAATAAAAATTAATGTATTTAAACCATAATTTTAAACTATTTAAAATATTTCTAAAACACTTATAATTGATTATATGTAATATATATTTATTTTAGAAAACAGTTAAACACATAAAATAATTAATATATGGATGTCGTTAATGAATATATATAAAATAACAAAAAATTGAGTATCTATAAAATTCTAGATTAATGAGAAAATAATTAAATTAAACAACTGACCACGCATACTAAGTGGTCATGAGGTTAGTATACATACCATGTCATGTAGTTAGTTCAAATGGCCATGCAGATAGTATGTTGTCTGAGAAAATAATGTGCGACGACCTGGCTTCAATGTAGGTACTCATAATAACCCTTGATAGATACACTTCACCCATGGTTGGTAGTTTACATAATGCAGTAGGGTGATAATAGATTTTGTGGTAGGAATATTTAACACATGGAAAGGTGAAAAATAGTGTTCATAGTAAGCTAACAAAGCTTCACGACAAGTGAAAATAGTTTCACATTAGGTTATTATAAGGTCTCACGGTGAGCAAAAGATGAATTCACTTTAAGATGAAAAAGATTCACAAATCACGATACATTAAAATTACAACTCATAGTGTGGTGAGTTTTAAAAATCATAGTCACTACACAAAACACATGGTAGTTATATTCAAAAGTGGGTTTTTGAAGCCTATGTAGCGTGATATCTAGACATTAGATAATTTTAGCCCATCTAAACATCATAATTAACATTTGATTAAGAAGAATTAAATGTATATATTTATAGAGAATTAAAATATCCCAAATAAAGAATCAATCCAATAAATATACAAATATATATCATCAGAAAACTATGAAATACAATAAACTAAATGATTTAGAAAAAATGATGAAATATTTTAGAATAACAGGGCAATTTTGGAGGTTCCAAAATGGAACTTACAGACATTAATTTTGTGTAATGAAATGTATATAAATGACTTATATTTACAATTAAAGAAATGGTATAAAATTCCAATGAGTATTAATAGATATATAAATTAAATACAAATGAAAAATTTAATATGGAAAATTTAGAATTCTATAATTGCTGCATACATTTTGACCTATTTTTGGATTACGTTAACAAAAAATTCATACAACCAATTATTATAATGAAATGTACGTTTTTTTTCTTATTTACAACTAAATAAGTTAAATAAGAATATGTTCTAGATAATTAATGCTATGATATAATAAAAAAGGAAAACATTAGAAAAATATATAATAGCATTATTTTTTAGAATCCAAAAGAAAGCATTGTGTTTGAAAAAAAATGTAAACATCCTAGATATTGATTTAGACTTTTTCATAGTATAATTACAGTCAAATGAACTCTTTATCCTTCTTATGAAATTGTATTTACATTTACATATTCACTATAACTCAGTATATAAAACAATATAGAGAGGTAATAAAAAATGATTTTAATATAAAATAATGACAGGTTTTGTAATATCCAAAAACAAAATAATAATAAAAATTAATAATGAAAAATACCAAAAGGTAGATATATACTAATTATGAGTATCTATGATTAGTATAATGGTCTAGGATAGATACTCTTATTTTCCTCAGCATGGGTATTACTCATTATCATAGTAGTATATAAGTGATAAAAAAAATTATATCAATAATAGTGGAAGAACACCTTGGGAGATATTGTATAAGATACTATATTTATATTGTAAAAGGATTCCATGATTGTAAGTAACACATGAATATGTAAAATAACCCAATCTTGTATTATTTTATGGCAATGTTTAGGGGCGCTAAATTTAGATTTTTTGAAGGGTAGACTAAAGAAAAATGGTGAACATTGTTTTTAGAAGCCACTTGGGAGAAGTGGTATCAATTTGAATTGGTAGGTTGAGTTGAACCAACTATGACATACATAATTATTGAATCATTATACATGATTATACATTAAAAATAATAAAATAACACTCTTAGAACCAAAAAGATTTAGTGTCTTTGGACCTTAGCTACATAAACATAATACTTTATAATATAGTGTGCATTTCTTCAGAAATTTCATTAGACTTGAATCCATCTAAGAGTCATCAAATGAAATATTCTTCTACATTATATTGGATGAAAGAATAATAAAGGGCTATTTAAGTCACTCTATAAAGGGTAACACACAATTTATATAAATTGTATCAATATTGGTGATCAAAAAAATCATAAAGCAGTAAGTATGAAATAAAAGTATAGGTATGAGATCATAGACATAAAATCACTCATAAAGGAAATAGAACCATGGAACATAACATTAGTCATAAAATAAACTTATGGTATAATAGTGGGATGTGAAACATATATAATCATATAAAATAATAAATTATTTCAATGTTGACTTCCATGACATTCATATCATTGAGGACATTGCTGGAAACATATATCTCATATCATATCGGACTTGGTTAGCACCCCATATCCCATAAAATACTAATACAATGAGATAAAAATGTTTACCCAATGAATTAGAGGGATATAAGAATATTTTCCCATCCGTAACATAAATATAAGCTACCTAAATTTATCACATATAAACATCTATACAATCATAAATCTAACATTGTATAATTAACCCATGAAAAAAATGGGCTACAAAATAAATCTGAAAGGATATAAAGAGAAATAATTTAGAGTAATAAATTCGACAAATCCATTAAAAAATGTACCCATTTAAACATGTAGAGCGTAAAATTAATTTAAAAGTATAAATAAAATAATCAATTTAGGGGAGGAAAGATATTCTAAAAAAATAAAAAATAAATATATATTATATTTTAAAAATTTTCTTTTAAAATAAATATATTGTGATTAAATTTCCAAAAAAGGAAATAAAAATAAAAATAAAAATATTTTAAATAATAATGGAATATTAAAACATTAAATTTAAGCTTCATAAAAAAAATAGAATAATATGATGGTGGTATGTGACTAAAGGGAAAATGTAAAGAGAGATTAATGGATTTCATACCCTCTTTTGTAAATAAATAAAAGTTAATGGATGGAGACCTTAAGAGGTAATAGAAATAGTGGTAATTTAATATAATACATAAATTAAACATAATAAAAAATATGGACAAGGAAGATAGATATTCTAATTGAAAAAAGTAATATAGAGTATTTCCTTGCATGGGTTATTATCAGTGAAGTATGAATTAGTGAGAGGATATTGGTAAAAATACATGTAAGTACAAAAATAAATATATTATAATTACAAATATATTTAAATATAATATTCGTACAAATGTCCTAAAATAGCTTTAGACATTGTTGATCTAAAATAACAATAGATATAGGGAGAGAAACCCTAACCATTACTCTCGACATTCGTGTATGTTCTCTAACCCATATATAAAAAACATATACCTATTAATAAAAAAATTTATAAACACATTAATATCTATTTAAAATAATAATAATATAATATAACCATTTATTACACATATATTTTTTAGTTATTGTTTATTTCCTTCATTGGATGTTAGTTGTTTTGATTATTTCTAACTTGTTATGGTATTTAAAGTTTGATTACCATTATTTATTGTCAATTTAAATAAATCTATAATATAAATGGTTTTGGATTCATAATTTAACAGTTATTTTGGACACCAATTATTATTTATTGTATGTTAAAAGTATGATTCATGTGGAAGGCATTCAAAACATGCTTATTTTGGGTACCTTTTCCAGTAATAACCAGTTACTTTATGATGACGAATCATTTGGGTTCCAAAATTTTAAAACCATATTCATGATATAATTTACACTTTTATATCATATATAACCATTATTTATGTTTTTATACTCATCCATCATGGTAATAATGAAAATAGTATACCATAATTCATATAGTTGGTCGACCCAACACAGGAAAGAACATTATATATGAATGAGTGGTTAATAATAATTGTTATATTATTGTAATATCATTTTTTTAAAATCCTGATGATTTCAAAAAAATATTATCATATTTTAAAGGAATTAATAAATTTTTACATGAGAAGATAAATGGATGATATAAATGAAATATGGTTACTTACATTGATGGGGTCATTCCTTCCCATAATGACATCATTAATAAAAAATGTGGTCCATATAGGGTTTAAAAGTTTTAAAAAATTAAATTAAATAATAAATTACATTTTATTATTTAATTTTGGAGTATTATAATGAAATGGAGTGTCCAAAGATAAAATACAGTAAGATATTAAATGAAAAACGTTAAATGAATATAAAAGATAGGAACATAAACATTTTATATTAGTTTAGATAAAGAGATATTCCACCTACTATTCAATACTCTATAATTAAGTTGGAATAATGGTACTCACTATAAAGGCCCACATTTTTGAAATGTCGGATAACCTTTTACATACATCTACATTTTTCTCACATGGAAGCACAACCCCTAAACACAAGCCCTGTAATTATATAGACCAAGGCACAACCAAAATGCCTAATTTTTTTTGGGAGTCACAACGCATGACATACCATCTTGTTAAATATTAAAATTATAAATATATTATTTATAGTACATATAGATAACAAATGGTGCAATGAAAAAAAAACTTGAAAAAAGAACAGAAAACTAAATGTTACTGAAATTCCTGATCTGTTTATCAAATAATAAAATGTTTATACTTTATTGTGATCAGAGTAGAAATGGGAGTCGCAATATAAAATATGCATAAAAATCAAATATCCAATATTATCTCTGTTTTTTTAAAAACATATCTCCCACAAATAATCTAAATCTATATAAAAACTATTCTCTAAAAAATATTTGTGTGTTTCAAATGATATAGGTTATGGAATATTCATTATGTTCACATGATAACACTAAAGACTAATATTCTTTTCATCAACTCTACATCCATGTTAATCATGTAGCGTCTTTTAAGATATAATCATATTCTTTAACAGTTAGAAACAATATAATAATCGAATAATAACATTACAAGTTAGAGAACTATCAATCATATTTTGAAAAAAACCATCAAAGTCCTCCATAATGAAATTCAAAGTTAATGTCATAGAATAAATATATTGAATATGAATTTTAAAAATTGATAAAATTGGAAAAATAAATCGTATTCACATACTATATGTCAAAATATCAAATATTATATAAAATGGTGTATATTTTAATATTTATAATAACAAAGTGTTAAAACATACAGTTGACATAAAAATTAACTTAGTTTGATTCATTATAATGAAAAGTCCATATTCTTGAATTTTCCATAAGGATAGTTTTCTACATAAGCATTAAATCCATAAACATAAAATATTATTAATCATGAGTTCAACATATAAAAGAAATCCATAAGGGAGAATCATCTAAAAGATAGAAGTTAATTATAAGGATAAAATCCCCATATGCATGATTTAGTTGTAATGATGAAATTCACATAAGAATCATTTAGTAATAAAGATGACATTATCTATAATAATAAATTTATAGTTTTTAATTTAACCATGGAATATCATTCTTTATGATATTATACTTAGAAAAAAAATTAAATTCAAAAAACAACATATACATTATAAAAATATTATAAACAATAGAAACTTTAATGAATAAAAAATGTGATTTAAAAAAGCTGTGATAAATTTTAATTATCTAATATTTCAAATGTTAATATGTGATATATTAGTAGGAAATTTGATATATTTAAAATACTCAAATACATTAAACAAATAATAATACTAACAAAAAATGATTTTCAACCAAAATTTTAGTGGATAATGAGGGATTTCAGCTGGTGCATTATTGGATGTCCAGATCACCTGTGAATCCTGGATACATTATTTTTGATGTCTCTTTATTGAAAAATCTCTTACCAGATGCTTATTTTCGCCCTATGCGAAGTCCAGGAAATGTTTGGATTTTATCTATAAACCTATTTGGAGGGCTTTACTTGGTAAAGGATAGTAATACTGATACACATAGGGAAGAGGTACATGACAGCTATCTAAATTATCCATTCTGGTATTCAGTGAAATTAGACAAAGATAAGTATGAATATAGATCAAATTCATTGAACCTTGCCAATACCCAAGACCTTTTCTATAGACAATTCCTTTCCCATAGTTGAAATGTTTATTTTTTCTACATAAGGAGTTGTCCACCCCTATTCCAGGAGCGATCAATCCCATAAAAGATGTTTATTGTTCTCGTAATAACATGATTAACATACATGAAATTCTAAATCTTTTCAATATCAAGGAAGTATTCAATGAATAATTTTTAAATTCCTATGGGTCTCTCTATGTTAAAGGTCAATCCTCGGGAAATGTGTTGGGCGAGGTAAACACATGCCAAAATGCGGAGAAAATCCAAGGACACTTCAAGACCCTATCCCTTTGAACTCTATCTATGATACTCACATGGTTGATCCAATATGAAAGAAAATCAAAATATAGAATATAGGACATCATCCATGAGGCATAAGTTGTGGTCACTCTAACAAATATTGATATTCTTGTTGGCTTTGGTGTGTATTTATATATGGAGTAATGTATTTTCCCTACTCCCTTTTTATATTTCCCATTATCTATTATTGTTATTTTATTTTCAATAAAATTGGGGACCATGGTTAATAAAACAAGGTCTAAACCTTCTTTATATAAATAACCTACCGAAAATATTAAATCTTCATAATTAGTTCATGTAGTAATATTTCTTAATAATATAAAAAATAGTGATAAATAAAGAACTAATTAAACCCTAATGATAAATAACCCACATAATCATAATTAAAAACACTACACAAACCTAAAATTTCATCGGAAAATAAAATAGTAAACATCAATACATAAAATATATTCTAGAAAAACAGATTCAAACAATATATATTAGATATGTAATCACATTAAAATAGAAATATACATTTACAAATCTAACATTCCAGGCTTAATGCCCATTATAAAAATTTCAAATTTAATTTCCCCAATTTCTAAAGAATCTAATAGTTTATTAAATATGCCTGCATGTTTATTAATAATTAAAATAAATTCTAGAATAATATCTTTTTTATTAACATAATCTCTTTGGAAATGAAATATCACATCAATGTGTTTTTTTTAATTTTGTAAATGTTTTTTTATATTTAAACATTAGATATATTGTCACAAAATATAGGAATATTATCAAAATAAACATCAAAAATTAGATTATTATTGTTTTAACTATAAACATTGATCGCAATAATTAGTTAGAGCAATATACTCAGCCATAGTTGTTAACAAAGAAACAAATTATTACTTTTTAGACCTCCATGAAGTAAATTATTCACTAAGTTGATGAAAACTTCTTGATTTGATTTAGTTATCAAACATACTACCTCCAAAATTAAAATTAGAATTAGTTAAAAATTAAAAAAAATAAGATTATAATAGAATAAAATGGTTGTTATAGTTACTTTAACAATTATAATTATTTATTTATCATAGTTTTGATGAATTTGTTTAATATTATAATGAAACCTGGAACACTTGAAAACTAAAAAGAATATATTAGGTCTAAAATAGGTTATGTACAAAAAACATCATATAATTCTTTTAAATAGTTTGTTATCTATAGATTTTACAAATTCATATAAATTAAATTTTTAATTAATATTTATTCGGGTTCCAATACTTTTTTAGAAATCAATATTAATCCTTTTAACTATATTTATAGAATGATTACATTGAGTTAGAAATATAACATCATTTCATTGAAAAATATAATGTTTAAGAAAAACATCCAATTCACTTATTATGTTTATATAAATTTATGAATTAATCATCATAAAAATTTATTACATAAAAATCAAATGATGACCCAAACACAATATCATTGATAAATATTTTCATAATTAAAATATCATTTGAAAATTTATTAAAAAAATTGGGATTAAATTTCCCATTTTTAACACAATTATTTAGTGATAAACAAATAAATTATATTATACTAATCTCTTGGTGCATTGTTAAGACCATAAAATGATTTTAGACAATTAAACAATATTATTTTTATTTATTTCCTTTTACAATGATCATGGATTGTTAATATATACTCCCTATAATATGACATAGCATTTTATAAATTAAATTTCCCTTATGTAGGATATAAGTCAGATTTATTAATTTTGTATGATATAGAACACATAGACCACATAATTAACATTAAATTCACTTTATTATTAACATTAAATATATGAGTAATAGGACTATTGGACACAATGACCATTTGTAATTTATTCATTATAAAGTTATAATTATGATTAGTTAATATAGAGTAATATTGAAAGATAATAGATGGAGAAGTAAGTAGAAATCACCTCAACCTATAGGATCAAACCTTATGAGGCTCATTTATCAAAGCTTCTAAGTGAGATACCATCACTGGGGCTCACCCTTGACCAAGCCCAAGTACAAATTTCATAAAAAAAAATATTGATAAGAACCATTTACTATAGAATTTAAATCTTATAGAGAATAGTGTATAATAAATGATTCTTGATCCACCCCATCAAAGTACTTTCATTGCATATAAAAACCATAGGGAATATACTGATATATTAGAGGGTTATATATCCATAACATAGTAGTGAAAAGGTTTATATTTTGTTTATAAATGAAATTGATATTAATTGAATCCCATTTTCAATATTATTTTACATAATATATAATTAACATGAGTATTTATTTAATATTATAAATACATATTTGATACAATGTAAACATGATCATATTTTTGGAACATATAAACTTTTAATGAAATTAATTTTTTTGATAAATTCAAGAATTATATATAAAATATATTATCATGAATTAATATTATAAAAAATAATTAATTTAAATATAAATTCTATTTTATTATTATAAAATCCCATGTAAGTTTTATAAGGGTTAGAAAGTCAATTATGTTATAAAAATAATTATTTTTCAATAAACATGGTTTTCTAAATTATATTTAAAATTATCATATATTTAAAAAATATTTTTATAATATAAATACAATTTTCTATATAATAACATAAAAATTACCCAATTATGAAGTTTTCATAATTCTATGAGGTGTTCGAATTTTTGGGTAAAGTTTAAATTTCATATGAATATAGGTATGTGTTTTGGAGTCATAAAAAACTAATTTCGATGCGAAAAAAATATAATGATTTTTATTGATGAAAATAGAATTTTTCATTAGTATAATATAATTTGATGTTATAATAATAAATTTACAAACTTGTAAAGAATCATATAAAACATAAAGGATATTTTCAAATTTAAACACAATTATTTAGGAATACGAAACAGTTCCACATCATGAATAAAGCTATTTATCATATTTTAGTTTGTAAACTATTAAAATTTTAAAAAATACTTTTCTAATGGAAATAACCAAGTTATTTAGAATAGTTTTGTATTTTTTTCTTAACTATGTGTCTAGGGAATATGTTTGAAAAATCATAAATAATCCCTTCCATTTCACTATAAAACCCACCCATCATCCCATTTAACTTGAATCCAAAGACGTTAATCATGAATTTCCCGTCACTTTCCTTCTTTATGATCCTCTTAGGGTGTTATTAAGGTGATAAAGAGATCCTTCCATGATTTAAGAATCAACCTCTCAAGGTAAGGGATACTCTTCATGTATCATTTAATTCAAGTAATTCCTTTATAATCGTACTTTTTATTTCCATTTTATCATGATTTCATGGGATAGTAATCATTCATTTAATTCCCAATTGATTCCCTAGTAGTGAGGGAATACCTTCCTCCCCCATCAATCACTTCCATAAACTTTTATTTTCACTTGTTTTTCTTCTAAAATTATCGGTTGATTTTCCATGACATACCCATGTGTTAGGAATACACAACTGTATGTTCATTAAAGGGAATTCACCTAGAAACAACTACCCTTCATTGAATGGTACTTACATTTATAAAACCTACATTACTTAATCATTTGATTGAAATAATGATATATATTCTTGTGTTATATGATTCATGTAATCCATATTAAGTATGATATTTGATGGGTGCACCCTAATAGTTTTTTAATGCATTGGGTATTATTTTCATCTCATGATATACCATGTATGGTACAAGGTATGCTAGAATAGGAATGCTATTTTATGATTTCTTTGTGATTATCATTAACATATACTTGTGATGTCACATTTAATATTTTTACCACATTCTTATAATGACTTGATCTTATGATATATTCCACTCATGTCATGCATAAATGTTTATCTAGATGAATCTTATCAATCTATGTTATCATAATATACCTCTTGACTCACTTGTATTTCTTCTATCAAGTTATACTTGATTATCCCCTTACTAGAATTTATAGCTTATCCATTTTCTTATATATGCCACCCAGTTATCCAGTGCAGTACTTAGAGTTCAAAGGAAAGTAGGATCACATTATTAAGCTTTAAAGAGTAGTGAATTATTTTATTTTATGATAATGTATTTTTATCTAATTTCTCAAAGACACTATACCTATCAATTTTTTGTGATAGTATTATATGAATATTTATGTTAAAAATATAGAAATAAAATACACTATAAAATGGCTGGTTAACATTCGTTTTAAGGAATGATCTAGTTATTTAGGGGTTTGGGATATAGAAAATATTATTGAAAACCCTATTTATAATTTTAAATAGACAAAACCATCCAATTTTTTTAAATTATAAATTATTTGATTTTATATAAATTAAATATTTTTTCCTAATATTGGAAAGTTGATGTGGTTTTGGAATATATTCACTTAAGAGTAATCGCTCGAAAAAAGGTTGGTTGAGCGTTGAATATTTCTTCACTTGGTGCTTGGTGAGTGGGCCTAATAATTTCCACCAATATATATAATCAATTAATATCTTGATATTTTAAAATAAATACAATTTTTTAGTGTACAAGATATACAACACTGATCTTAAATGAACCACAAAATATTATTATTTTAATATGACCGCTATAACCTAGTAGAAAAAACTAGAAGGTATGAATAAGATTGTAAAAATTATGATGTATATATATAATGTTCCTAATAGATTTAAATTTATTTCTTAATTCTTAGTAATTAATCACTCAATTTTTAGTAAAGTTATTTTATTCTTCAAAAATATGTTGTTATTTCAAAAATTGTTTTCATTGGTTTCTGTGAGTGAATTTTATAATTAACATCTAGAAATTTTCTAAATATTATTAGATAAAAAGTATATAATTTTTTAATAAACATGGAAATATTATTTTATTGAGGATTTAAGGTATTTTTTAGAATGATTAATTTTCTTGTGAATAGTGAAAATATAGTTTTTTATTAAAAAATGTATTTAGGCTTTGAGAATCTATAAAGTAAAATTTTATTTTAAAATGGTTATAAAGTAAAATTTGTTATATTTTATTATGAATAATATAATTTATTTAATTTGAATAAATTTTAAGGTTTACTTTTATATAAAACTTATTTATACATACAATGGATTTTTTATGAATAAGTATTTTTTGATTGATTTTTTGTTTTAATCATAAATTTATTTATTCAAATTCTAAAAAAAATATAATCTTGAAAAATAGATTCTATATTTGGAATCAAGACCTTAATTGTTTCTAAATATTTCCTTTTTATTTTTGTTCATTTTTAATAATAACCATAATAAATAATTGTCATAATGGTAAAAGGTAAATCAAACAATTAAGGCTAAAAATGAAATGATAAGGACTAAAAAATAAGAATAAAAGTCAAATTTAACCTATTTAATGAGTATATAAAAGAAAATTCCATCCAATTTTAGAAAATATTCCATTTGGATCCTTATTTCTTTGATTTTGACCTTTATTATATTTAAGTAAAAGATAATGTAAAAAATATCACTTTCTTACTTTTAATATCTAGAATATTTTGTCACATGGTTAATAAAATCTCATTTTTAGTTATAAATAGTTATTTTAAGGTTAAATTATTTTTTGGTCATGTTAATTTATTTATATTTTTTAGCAATGAAATAATTACCTTATATTCATACCCAAAACCAAAACAATATTTATTTAATAAGTAGAATAATTAAATTAATGATTCTAAAATTCTTTAAAAGTATTTTAATTCAAATTATTTATTGTGTGATACTAATTTTTTAGATAAATATATCATTTTAGATTTTTTAAAAGGAATATATTAAAATTTAATTCATGTCATGTTGTTTTCAATGTCAAATGAAATCAATAGTGTCAAAAATGACATTACTGATATTTAAGCTGATAATATTTTGTTTAATTATTCAAATGTAATAAAATTCATGTAAAAGTGAAATAAAGATTATTAATGGTGTAAAATTTTATACCTTTTCCATTTATGAGACAATTTTTACCTTATAAGTACAATTATAATGTTTTAATAATAATTAATTCCTTATTATAATTAAGGTTAAAATTGGTTAACCAAGGAGTTAATCAATGAGAAAATTTTTAAAATGATTTCAAAACACAAAAAACTACTAGATGATTTTATCAATACCTTATAATCAATATATTCAAATACATGGCATCTTGGAAACATTTTACAAGAGAAATATTCATACTATATTATAATATTTTAGGTATTTCCAAAAATTACATTAATTATTTTTATAATAATCTTTTTATTAAATGATTTAAAGTTCAAAAAAATATTATATTAATCCATGTGGTTTAAAAATGGTTTAAAATATCAAGGATAATACATTTATGTTCTAATATTCTTTTTATAGTATCGATCTTGACCACTAAATAGTGAAAAACGTGGTTATCATTTTAATCGTCAGTTGGGTTAATATAGGGTTAAAATAAAAAGATAAGGGTTAAAACATCACTTAAACCTATAAAATTTATATTTTATGAGATTATTTATACAAATAATTACTTTATTTTCTAATTATACTAATTTGGATTCATTTTAACATGAAAATTAATTATATTAATTTAATACTTTATGAAATTCCAACAATGCACCTCCCCTCATTATAAAACGACACCCTATCCTCTTTTATTTACACATAAATAACCATTTTCTCAGAAAAAAACATAAAAAATAACTTCCTAAAATACGTTTCTGTAATCTATTGGTAGTAGTTGGTTCAAAACACTAACCTTAGAGAGCTGTATAATGAAGAAGAGGTTGACCAAAGAATAGGAATAACTTTTAACTGAAAGTTTTAGTTTTTTAATCCTTATATATTCCTAAAATATTATTCAGCATTGATTAAATGAATAAAATAATAAATATAATTAAATTATTATATTTTAATGAAATACCATATATTTATCTCATCTTCCATCAAATTGTAAACGAAGTTGGTATTCGTGTCTGTGACGGACAACCACCTTGCGAACTGTTGAAATTCGTTTTCAATATATGCTTATCACAGTAGGTTCTAATGATGGAATTAATGTTTTTATATTATATTCATGACATATTTATCATTTTTTAATGGTAATATGTCATCTACATTCTTACCATTCCATCAATTAAAATATGATAATTTCTTTTGTGCATACGTGTGGACTAACACCTCCACCTGTCACGACATCACAAGGATGATATATATATGTTTATTGAAATAAATTATATGATATTTAATATATAATTATCATTATATAAAGATTAAATAATAAATTCCTTCTATCCATCATGATCGTTGTAAAAAGGGACCTTTATTAATGCATACAAACAACTTACCGTCTCTATGATTGTAACATGGGTAATTTTTCATAACCATATTTCATGGTTGTTTTTAAATGTATAAATTTTATATAAAAATCATAATTATTTCAGGATTATTAATATATATATATGATCAAATAATGACATCTTTGAACACAATAAACCTAAAAAATTCATTTTGGACATATGATCTGAATATCATCAAAACGTCGGATGTGAAACTAATTAATTAAGTAATAGAATATAACCTATTATTAAATAATTGAAAGGAATAATTAACTTTAAAATTGTTCTTTATAAATTTAATAATTAAAATAATTATAATATTTAGGGATATAAATTACATACTTGATTATTCAAACTTGAGGTAAGATATACTTTATTTAAAACACTCATTTTAAATGATTTAAATACTTATTTTCAATAAAATTTTCATCCATGCCCATATTAATAAACATATTTATGAATTCATCTCTATGTAAATAAAAAATTTATAAAGGAAATTTTATGCCTCTTTTTTAACAATCTTTCAAATATTTTTAAAAAGAAACATTTTGTGGAATATTTTGACTTTCATTACAAAAGATAAATAGAATATTTAATATCGTGTCAACTGTCTTTCCCACCATCTTAAAAATTATTTTAAATTTGAATTAATCTATAATATTTCAGGTTTTATTCATCTAAAACCCTATTTACCTTATTTTTTGGTATTTTAGTTTTTAAAATGTGTTTTTAAGGGAAATTTCAATATCCACTATTGTTTTATATATGGTTTTAAATGAGTTTTTTAGTTGTTTATGATGAAATGGTTCGTGAGTAAAAGTTTTTACTCAAGATATGGTACTTTGGAATTATATATGAGAAATGGGTGAGCATGATATATATTATATAATGGTTGAGCCCCATTATATCTCTTTAGTGCATTAGTCTATGTTCCTTATATTCAAAAGAAACAATGAGAGAGTTTACTAATGCGGTTTATTCTATAAATTTAGAAGGGATCCAATTATTTTTGACACTATATTAAAATAACTTATTAATATTATTATCCATGTTTCCTAAAAGGGTTTCTAATTTATGTCTTTCGATTTAATTTTTTTCTTTGGGTAAAAACTACATGTTTTTCATTTGGAAATGATTTATTTCATATGTTAAAGGATAATGTGATAAAGGTTTTAATTTTATAGGTTTCGTGTTTTACAAAATAATATATGATTTATTCTATTATATCACTTATTAAGCTTTTTTTATCATCCCACATTTTGAAATGTTTTTCACAAGACATAAGGACAATTATAAAAGTTAATAAAGTTATATTTCAAGATATAGATGTTACCTTTAATGAAGTAAAATTTCTTTATAAAGAATTTTATTTATGTGGGAAATGGTTATTGAGTAGAAGTGTCCAATTTATAATATATGGGTTCGTTATGTAAGAGTTATTACCTAGTTCTCTAAATCTCTAAACCATTGAGATCCTCAAAATATAAGAAAGTAAATTCTTGACTAAAACATAAAATTTTGTAATGTTTTAAGGCTAGGTATTTTCAATCCCAAAGGATATTATTTAGATAATTTATATTCTATTTAAAACACATTATGATGAACATTGATATAATTTTAAGTTAGATATCATAATAGTAAATAAACCTTCGATATCCATGATTCAAACATAGAGATTTATAAGTAAGGGTATATATGTCATTCATTATATGTTAAGTGGTTTCCATTTTTATATGCTTATTGAATCTTATATTTATATCCTAAAGGTTCCATAATTTTATAAAATGGTGATAAATAGGAGGACTAATGTCAACAACATTAACAATAAGAAATGTGATGATTTTCCTATTGAAATTTTTAATATTATGGATCTGGGAGTCAAGAAATTCTTTAAATTGCTAAAAAAATGATATAAGTTATGGGTAAAAAAAATTAATCATATCAACTTCCATATTTTTCAGTAATTATTTTCCCCATACTCTCCACTTTAATATAGCTAGGTAGATCCCCATACTCAAAAAATGATGAATTAATTGGGGCTTATGATGTAAAATTCATAAGGAGTGCATTATATTATTACATATTTTCCATATATGTGATAGTAAGGTTGACCACATATTTATTATTTGAAACTCAAGTCTATGAAAATATTTCTAAATTTAATAATTTTATAGCTACCAGGAAATTTTACTTTGTTCCTTTAATGTCAAAATAGAGACTGGAGTTCCTCAAAAGTCATATGGTACAAGTGATAATAAATGGAGGATTTAGTTTAACTTTAGTGGATCATTAGATAATTTTCATGGTATATAGATCATTTAATTAACAACTTTTTTAATTTATAGGATGCAAAATCCTAGAAATTGACTTAAGGTGATGAGGAGATACATCAAGTGTGGAAGGAAGCTATATCAAGATAATGAATATAGAAGGAAGATGAAAAATTCCACTTATGAGATGTGAAAAAATAAGGTTTTGTTCAATCCAAAAATTAAGGTAAAATGTTTCAACTGTAAGAAATAAGTAAATTATGAAAATGATTTCATGAATCTAAGCGATATCAAAGATAACTTACGAAAAGAACCTCTGAGGCAAAGAGAGTGGGGAACATATTATGCTATCACAAATGATGAGGTTGATCTTAACAACAAAGTGATTAAAGTATGATGTCATTAATTTAATATTAGAGAATGTACTATTTTATTCTAGTGCTATTCATTATTTTATATCATACATGTTTATTATAACTATCTAAACACATCCTTAAAATATAGATGTCGAGTTATCGATGAAAATAAAAAATAGGGAAAGTATTGCATCTCAATTATATAAAACTTCACCGATCAATATGTATAAGCTAAATCTCCTTGAAAACCTTTTTATACTTCCTTTAGTGGAATTTTATATTATATTGGGAATGGAATTTGTGTCCATATATAGATTGAAAATATGTTTTTTGAGAAGGAAATCACAATTAATGTCCCAAATCATCTTATGATTCTATGGATGTGTAAATATTGGGATTAATCTAATTTAAAAAATTACTCTAAATCATGGATCTTATTCCCTTATAATAATGAGTATAGTTACCAAATTATTAATGAAAATAAGGGGTCCATTCTTAATGATATTTCAATTATAATGGGATATGATGATGTATTCCCTCGAGAGTTTCTTAGTTTTCCTCTTAATCAAGAGCTCGAGTTATCAATTGAACTTATACCTAGATCTCTAAAAATATCCTAGAATCATTATAGTGTGGATAATATTTAAATAAAATAACTAAATATGCCACTAAAAGAGAAAATTTATAAGGGATTTATATATCCAATTTCTTTATCAAAGGGTTTATTTGTCCTCTTCATTAAGAAGAAGGATGGGTCAATGTGTTTATTCATCGATTATCATAAACTCATAAAGATCATGAAAATAAAAAGTACCACAAAGTATAGATTAATATATTTTTCAAATAACTATTTATATTCTAGTAATTCTATAAGGTGGATCATTGGTTGGTTAATTACTATTTAATGGTGAAGAAGGAGGACATTTCAAACACTGGTTTTTAAAAAAGTTATTGATTCTATGAGTTCATTGTGATTCCATTAAAAATATCCAAGGCTATATTAATATTTATACTCATTATGAATAGAGTATTTAGTGATTTTCAGGATTTTTGTTTTGTATTATTTATAGATGATATTCTCAAATATTTGAAAAGAAATAAGGAACATGAAGACAATTTCAGTATTCTATTAAAGACATTTAGAAAGGGGGAATTTTACTCCAAGTTCATAAAGATTGAATATTTTCCACAAAAAAAGTATCCTTATTAAGTCATATAATCCCAAGAGACGGTATATGTATAGATCCATAATAAATATAGGTGACTAATGAATATCCTAGATCAAAATATGTAATAGAGATATGTATTTTACATGGAATATTTGGGTACTATTATCAATTTTTAAGAAACATTACATGATTGTCGAACCATCTATCTATGATAAATTTGAATGGATTAATGTTTCATTGGAATTATGAATGAAAGTAGAGTTTCAAAGAGTTGAATAAGAGTCTAATCATTGAACCCATAATTACACTACCCACCAGTGGGGAAGGATTTTTTAACAATAGTGATCTTTATTAGAAGTAATTTGGTTGAGAACTCATTAAAAATGATATGTTTAAATTAAATAATTGGTGGAATTACATATATGGGGAAACATGTGACATGTATATGAACCATAAGACCCTCAAGTATATATTCACACAAAACTATCTCTACATGAACCAATGAAGGTAGTTATAGTTGATTAAGGATTTTTAATGTTCAATCTCTTAGCATCCTGTGATGGAAAATAAAGTGGCAGACGCTCTTAGTAGAAAGGATCATGAAACCTTATCCCTGATGAGGATTGAGCGATATACAATATTCTTGGACATGAAAATAATTGATATGTTAATCATAATGGAAGGAATTTTATCCTACCATTATCAAATAAATTCTAAACCATATATCCATGTAAAGGTCAAAGAGGCTCAAAGAGATAATGTGAAGAAAAATAGAAAGGTGTATAATATTATGAAGTTCAAATTTCATAAAGATATAGTGATAAGGATTAGAAAATTAATATATGTCACATAAAAATTATAACTCACGTAGGATATGTTGTATGATTCATATAGTACATCATTCTCTATTCATTTGGGGATCAAAATTATGTATATATATTTAAAGAAACAATTATAGCACCATAATGTGAATAGATATATTGTAATCTTTATATCTCGATTCTTGATATGGAAACCAGTTAAGGATAAATAATAGAAGTTTAAGGTTTTTATAAAACAATAACCCATAACTTTATTAAAATGGTAAAATATCTCCATGTATTTCATTGTAGGACTCCCCAAGATATCAAATTACTATAAATCCATTTGGGTTGTAGTATATAACCTTATAAATTCATTGAATTTCATTTCAAAATATGAGGACTAATCTCTTAAAAATATAAATATAAAATACATAGTATTGATGGGTAGGATACATGGATTACCACTATTAAATGTCTCTAAATAAAATATGAGGCTTACATCAAGGTTCTAGAGAAGTCTTCAGGAAGTGTTGGATACAAAGATGAGTCTCAGTAGTGATTTTCACCCTTAGACTAATGGTATATTTGAGAGAACCATTCAAAATATAGAGGACATTTTAAGTCACATTAAATGGATTTAAAAAGATATTGGGATAAAAACGTTCCCCTAGTAGAGTTATTAAATGATAGTAGTTTCTATTCTAACATTCAAATGGAACCTTATGAGGTGATTTATGTGAATGTGTGTAGGAATCAAACTTCTTGGGATGAATTAGGAGAAAAGAAGCTAATAGGACCTAGCCTTATCTATTAGATGATAGGGAATATTTCAATAATTATAAATAATATTAAATCATCACAAATTTAATATAAATACCAATCCAAAATGAGACCTATAGTGTGAGTCCATAGAAATTGTTCCTTCGTATACCACCATGGAACAAATTCATTAGGTTTGTGAAGAGGGGAATGTTAAATCCAAGATACATTATCCCCTTGGTGAATATTGATAAACTCAGAGTTTTACACAATAAACTATCATTCCAACCTAACATATATCAAGTACACGATGAGTTCCATGTATCCCTATTGAAAAGTACATACCAAATCCATTGCAAGTACAAAATCGTGAGGTGATACCAATGGAGGATGATCTTTTATATGAGGTTAAACTGGTGAAGATCTTGGATCATATAGAAAAAATTCTATGATAAAAAAACTAACCTTATGAAAGTATTATGTTGAAACTATAAGCTGGAATAAGACAAATGGGTTCCCAAAGAGGGGATTTAATAAAAGTACACACATCATTTTTTAGGGTATGAAATGAAATTTGAAGGGTGATATTTTTGAATGGGGGATAATGTAATAACCCGGAATTTTATATATTAAATTCTCCCTCTGAATAACTGTATATCATATTTAGTAATTCATCGTAATATAGAACTCATTAACTATGTAATAAAAATAAATAACATTCTCTTATTATCATAAAATATATTTATAATCATAATATTGGAAGTAATGGACATTAAGACCAACAACCATTGGTTATGTATCAATTATAATATGACTATTAATATTAGTATATTCAGGGTAATAATAAAAGTTAGTTGAAGAAAAAGAAAGAAGAAATTTCCTCAACTAGTAGGATTATAAACTATAATGCTCATTTAACAGTTCCTTTAAGGGAGATAGAATCACTAGGTTTCACCCTTAACCAAGACCAAGTTTATATTCCACAACCAAAACATGAGTATAACTATTTTCAAGAGAATTCAATGTATATAGAGATATACGACCAACTAATGTTAACCAAACAATCCCATGAAATTTCGTCCATCTCACACCTTTCTCTAGGGAATTTATTGATGTTATCAAGAATTGTGTATCAATAGCTTAGTAGTAAAAAGGTGAAAATTTTATTTACCGAAATGAAATCATGATTACTTTGATCCCATTTTCATTATTATTTTATATAGTATAAAATGATCTTGAATATTGTTGGACTATAATAAATATTTCATAGATATAAGAAAAACTAATTATATTATTAAAAAATATAAAATTTCCATTAAAATAAAATTTTATAATGAATTCAATAATTGTGAATAAAATTTATTTTAATGAAATCATTTTCTAAAACAATATTTATTTCAATATAAATAATAATAAATTTTTATAATGTCTTATTTTTTTATAGGGGTAAAAAAGTTGATTATGTCATCAAAACTTTTAATTTTTAATAATTATAGATTTTAATCTCAAATATCAAATTATCTTATTAGATTTTTTGTAAAATAAATATCTTTTTTTATATCATAATGTTGAAATTATCCAATGTTCAATTTTACATAATTTTATAAGATTATCAAAAGTTTGGGTAATAATTAAATATAGTATGAATGTACGTTAAGTATTAAAACATCATAATAATATAAATTTTATTTAAAAAATTCTATAATGTGTTTTATTGAACAAACATAGTATTTTAAATTAAAATGATGTTTTTTATTATGATAATAATTTTTTTAGACATATAATAAACCTCTGAAAACCTAAATAATGTTTTTTATATTTTAAAAACAATTATTTATGAACATGTCGCACTTATAAATCATGGATGATATTATTTTAATGTTTTTGGTTCTTAAACTAATAAAATATTAAAATTCACAAATTTAATAACAATACAATGGTAAGAACTAATATTTAGGCTGCTGTATAATAACTTTTTATTAACTAGGAGTCCAAGTCATAGGTTTAAAAATTAATAAACTACCCTGTCTATAAATAACCAAACATTATCCCATTAATCATCACTATAAATACTCAATTATTGATGTTACTCTCATTTTCCATCCCTAGAGACATCCCAAACAGTGTGTAGGGTTATGAGGATACCCTCAAAAATCCTAAAGTAGAAAAATTTCAATGTAAGGGATCATATTCCTCCTTCAATTCATGCAATTATTGATAATAAACCTTTTTAATTTCAATTTTTACGATTTCATGTGTTTATAAAAATTAACTTATAGTCTAACTGATTCCATACTAAGAAAATAATACCTCATTCTCTCATCAAAACGACAAATAAAATTTTATGCACAACCATTATTCTTTAAAAATTATGCCTTTATTTTCCATGTCATTCCCTTTGGTTCTGATATCACGAACTATGATCATTCAAGGCTATTCACCTAGATATAATTATCCATATTTAGATTGGGAAATCCATTTATGAAAATCTTTTTTCATAATCATGGGATTTAAAAGATGATATACATTATTATTTAATATTATTTATGTGGAACGTGTAATGTTTTATATATGAAGGGTGTGCCATGATAGCACTTCAAATAATAAGATAATATTTTCTTCACATGAGATACCATATATGGTTCATGGGAGGTTATACTAATCACATTATGTTATGATGTATTAGAATTTATCCCCAACTAATGATTATGATATCACATATTTTATTATTTCCAGACTCCTATGATTTCGTGCTCTTATGATATCATCCTCACATGTCATGCTTAAATTTTAATATGTATGATTCGTACCTTTATATGTGTTATCCCCACTAGGTCAAATACCCTAAGAGGGCGGGTGAATTAGGTTATTCCACAATAAACCAACTACCCATTTGGATCTTGTTTTTCTGTTAAAAAATACTCCTCTCAATCTTTCTAATAGCAATGTATGAATAAAAATTAAAATATGAATGATACATAGAAATTTTACTTTGTTCACCCTCACTGGACTATGTGCAAGGACTGTACAATGACAATGTGTCAATGTACCGAATCCACTTAAAGAGCACAGTTGTTTCCAATGTTCGGAGAAGATTCATTATCCCTCCTGGTTTACAACAATTCACAATTTGAAAGATCGCTACTCTCTCAACTGAAGTGTGTTCATTACTTCTTGAAAATTACCTCCTTTAATTTCTCGAATGAATATGTTTTACACCTCATTTAGTGTATCATCGAGTTCTACTTTCATCCACTTGATGAATACCCCTTTACAACATAATTATTGGGAAACACTTATCTTTCACACTACCTTTAAGTGTCTTACATTAAACTATATAGACTTCCATGAAATTTTTATGGGTTTTCCCAACACTCTTTACATGAAACACCTTTTCCATGAAACTCTCTTTACAGACAACTCTTATGCGATTAAGAGCCCTATATTTCTCAAAGGGTTGAGCTGCTAAAATGAGATGGGTAGTTGTCTATTGATTGGCCTAGACAACCCTATGTGTAAGATACTGAAACACCTTATTATATGCATGTAAAATTTCCTATGAGTGTATAAAACCATATTTGAGGTCTCATTGGGATTGGAAGCATCTTTTACTCTGTTCACTTTATCTTTATTTCATGGGATAATGAAAACATCCTTTCAGGAAAAAACCAATTTTCACACGATTATTTACTTTTATGAAATTTGATGTGTTGATACTGGAACTCCACTTATACAGAACATTTAGATTCACCTTAAATATTTTCACAACTTCATTTTACAAAAATACATTTATCCATTCTCTATATTTTTGGCCCAAATATTTGGAAAACACACAGAAACAACATCCCCTTTTATAAAAACATTTTGTACCATTCCTAGTGAATTTATTCCAATGTATTGGATCTTTGTCAGCATATCCTGTTAACAATCTCTCTGTAATTCCACAACTGACCTTGGAAATATGTTTTGTCATCAAAGACAATAACCCCCGAAACATTGCAATGTTACCTTGAGGAATTTTTTTACCAAAATATGTTATCATGATATTCCTATTAACTCATGTGTATTAACATCCAAAATGTTATGATTTATTATTTACTTGGAAGGATTTATATATCTATACCTTTGTTAAATATTTACTTTAGTTATATTATGATGTACTATGTGTTTAATGGGAATTAAGAGAACAATGTAATATTTTAAATAACTATGTTGTAGTTTATTTTATGTTAATTCCTTATACATATAATTTCCAAAAGGCAATATACCTCCCAATTTTATAGGATTTTATTATATGTATATTTATGATAAAAATCAAGAAATAATATGTACTCAAATTATGGGTAGTTATATCATCATAAATAAAACTATTTAATAATTAAACATTTGTATCCATTTAAAAATAATTAAAAATTATGAAATAATAAAAGGGTATTAGAATCCCAATATCATCTATTATATCATCCATCAGAAAATAATATTTAAAGTAAATTATTTTTTCTTATTAAAATATTTGAGTAACTAATCTATATTTTTAAAAAAAAAATATTGTTTCATCCATTTTAATCCTAAAAATCGATTTAGTTCTCATAACTTGATTATCTATAGTAAATTCAACAAGATTACAAAAAAAATTAATTTATTATTTTTATCAAGAATCACAAAAACCTCATTATAATCATTCAAAACATCATGAACATTATTCCGCCTGAAATCCATAACAAAATAAGTATTAGAATAATAGTTCAAAACTAATTTTTAAGATTGAATTTTATATTAGGAATTTTAAATTACTCTATTAAGAAAATGATATTAATTTTTTTTCCAATATTATGATCATATTTAAAAGATATATTATTTCCCACAACTAGTACATTATAATTTTTAGTTTTACCTTCATCAAATTTAAACTATTTAGATTATTCTTCAAAATTATCTGACTATAAATTATATTTTTCATTTTGTTTGTTAAATTTTAAAATCATAGATTCCATAACTATAATGGATATATAATTATATACTATATAATATTTATTATTATTATAACATCCCAGTAAACTACATTTTCACTTCTATCATCCAATTTAAACATGTTGTCCTTAACATTTAAAACAAATACTCGACATCCAAAAATTCAGAAATAAAAAATCTTGCATTTCTTGTCATTAAACAATTCATAATTAGTTTTAACTAACAAAGGTCTAATAAAAACAATATTTAATATATAATATGAATTTTTAACTAATTCATCCCAAAATAATTTTTGTACATTAAATTCATTAATCATAGTCCTATCAATTTCTATAATATTTTTATTTTTTATTTCTATAACACCATTTTATTGTCAGGTTATAAGATTCTACAAATTACGAATATATTTATGATCTTAAAAAAATATATTAAATTATTAATTAAAAAACTCACATCATTTATCACTACAAATATGAATTATTAAATAAACATTTTGATTTCGAACAAGTTTATAAAATAAATAAACTTAGCTAAAGTTCCACTTTTATGTGTTAATAAATAAATCCAAGAGAACATACTAAAATAATAACAAACATAAAAAAATAATTCAAAACTCCTAAAAAAGAAGTTTTCATAGGGTTTAATAACTCATGATGTAATAGTTCAAAACATTCAAATATATTAACATTATTAATAGATTTTATTTTTCCTTTTTTATTATTAACATTTTAAATTATAATCTCAAAAAAATTACTTACCAAACTTAATATAATTTAGTTAAAAAATTCAATTTTTCATACAATTTTAAAAAAATGATATTTCCCAAATTTTTATACCAATGAAAATCATCTATATATATAACATTAAGTCACATAACATTTTTCTGGGTTAGTTCCAAAAAATAAATTTTGTAAATTTTATATTCTCTATTTGCATAAAATATGATAAAATATTATATTAGAAACCCATTTTAATAATCAAACCTAAAAATCATTATATCATTAAAAATTTATTAGATAAAATTTTTTATTCTTAAAACATTCAACATATAATACCAGAGAAATTATAACATATTTAAATGTAGCCACATCTCAAAAACCTCTAACCCTTCCTTTCGAGTTGTCTCCAAAAGTAACAAAGCCTCCATCGCATAAATTAAAATATTGAGATTTTTATGGATCCTCAATCATATGTATTGGGAATCCATATTCAATGTACCGGGTGTATTTCATACTATTAAGGTGGGTATTTTGGAAAATAGATTGTGTAGGGAATTGTTTTGGGTACCAATGCTATCTTATGTCTAACTATATTACTAAAATGTTATTATATATGTTAGTAGGTGTTGTTTGTTTTAGTTTATTTCATGTTCATTCAACAGGTTCTGGACATTATAACTATGATCACTGAAAGTTAGACTTCGGCGATGTGTAAATAGCGGTAGAGGGTCTTCTCTACGTAGTATCTGGACCATCAAAAGTTCACACCCTCAAACCGATTTATGATGGACTGGTAAATTGTATAAAATATCAGAAGTTATGGGGATACCATGTCATTTCTTTGACTGGGGTGGTCAAGATTCATTTTTCGATATTCGGAAGGAAGTGGTTTAACATATCAACCTACTAGAACATAGTATAAATGTGTGTGGGACCTTAATGCCTAGAGAAGTGTTCAAATAGATCGTTAATTATGTATATGATAATATTTTAAGTAGTTTATTAATTACATAAATGACAAGTAATTTTGTATTTATTTTATTTTGTAATCTATTTATAATCACATATATCTTCTAGTTCTAATAAAAAGTATAAGTACGTTTTATCTCATGAACTTAAGACTCATTTTTTGAAGCATGTTAATCTATTGTGTTCATTTATAGCTTTTTTATTTAGGTTGATTTCTTTTCCAGTGCCTTTACAATTTTTATGTTTTCATGTGAGGGAAAAGTAATTGTTTGTGAGATGAGTATAATTTGAAGATTACGTAATTATGGTGCACCTATTCTTAAATAGCTTCTATGGATTGGTTTTACACTTCATAGAAATACTATGTGTTATATTCTGGTAGACTAAAGATCATTATTAAAGTGGTGTTATGATAATCATAAAGTGTTTAGAACTCCCAAAATGTTGAATTATAGTGCATAGTTTTCATGAAGCTTGGAATCTTTTATCACTCTTAACTTGATGTTATATATATATATATATATATATATATTTCAAAGGGATTTCTCTGCCACTGAAAATATAACATAGGATGATAGAAATTTTTGTATAGAAATGTTTGATGGAATAGTTTTCTTCTTATAGAGAATATAGGTGGTGAATCATTTGATTTACAAGGACCTTGATTCTCCACCTACATGTGTTTTTATATAGAAGATAGAAAAATTAGAATGGTAAAATATTGATTGAAAATGATTAGTGTTTGTGGGGATGTATTACATAAGTAATATTTCACATAGAATTTAATAAATTAATACAGTTGTATAAGGGATTATGTATGTATGGTATATATATATTAAACATACATCAATGAACAATGTGATGAAGATGTGGTGGTTGTTCATCCTTAGATCATCATAATAAAAATCAATGGTAGATCAAATTAATGATTACAATATGATCTAAATATATCTCAAATCAGTATTGGTAAAGTATAAAGATGCTTTATAGGAACTTTCATGACTATCACCACTTACAAAAAGTTGTAATGTTATGGTGATGTTCGTCAGTAACTCTCTTGGGAAAACAATCTTAGTATTTCATGACATATCAAATCTGATTCTCAATTATTAACTTCATTGGAGGGAAGTTCAATCACCATTTAGTAATTATATTAGTGTGGATGGTTTATTAACGTCTCCCAAATAGAGGAATATCCACAAGAATAATCTATTAAATAAAACCCATGGGAGAATATCTGAGATAAGTCAGCTAGTACATGTCATAACAGTTGGAAATGTGGGAATAAGGTGAAATTATAAAATAGTCTATATGAGTCATAAAGAAATATCTGGAAAACCACCAACTTCAGGATGTTCAAATTCCACTATTACTATAAATGGAGGTATAAAATTTTACTCGACATTAATATTTTGGTGGATTCATGGGTGATTTACATACTACAATCATTTCATGCAATGGGATAACAGAGATGAATTTAGATTTAAATTTTTAAATGCTTATGAAAAGTATATTTAGAGAATGATAATGTTATGGAGGGAATTGTAAAATGATATATGGATATATATATATATATATATATGTTGAATTGAGTTATCTTGAATCTAAAAAAATTTAGACCCATCCCAGGGCTATGGAACAACCTTATTATAGTTGGACTACTTGAGAAGGTTCGGTGTGGAACTACCTTCTAAAACAGAGTATGGAAAGTCGCTTGAGGTTCAACGGTGGTTTACAATAGTAGAAATGATGAGATTTTGTATTTTAATGAATAAACATATGAAATTTCATTTGACAGAATTTTGGAAAATTTAGTGTTTTGTAATTGCAAGCTCAGGTATCTCAGTGAGAAATCCTAAAATCTATAAATAAAAAAGGAATACTAAATCTTGATAATACAGACATTCAAAGATGTGAATATTTCAAATTAAGTAAACTGATAAGGGTTTCCTTGAATCTAGATGGATTAAATACCATGGACTGGAATTTATAATTGGTTCATAATGATATTTAGGGAAGTTCCCCATTTCATCCCCTTGGAGGTCAACATAACTTTATAATGTTTATTGATGATTTTGTGAGGGAATTCTGGATAAACTATATAACTCATAAGTACTAAGTGTTTTTGGATTTAATTTAACTTAAATCCATTGTGAAATGGAAGTCTGGTTGTAAGAAAAAATGTATGTATTCTAACAATGGTTGTTAGTACATTTGATATAACTTTGGTAACTTCTATAAGAATAATTGAATGAGGTATGAGAAGATGGTGTTTAGAACACCATCCAAGGATATATTGTGTGAAATAAGGAACCATACATTGTGGAACATTTCTCAATGAAAAATGATTCACTCGGGAATGTTTAATAGAATTGGTATACAGCCGATTAAAACAACTAGATACTTTATTAATATAATTAAAGGATTAATTGTTGGGTATCAACATCATGGGGGAGTTATGGTATAGAAAAAAACTATAATTTCATCATATCATAGTCATTGGATGATTGGAATACCTTCATATTGATTATAAGGAAAGGTAAAATATTAAGGCTAAGACCAATGGAAATATTTTATTGGGTATAGTGATGAGAACACATGCTACCAGATATGGTATAAAGATAAGAGAAAAACGATTAGGAGATGATATTCCTACTTCAATGAAAGGATTCAATAGATAGGCATGAACTGGGTATAGAAATAAGTTAATAAAAACCATAATATCAATGTAAAATTGGATCTGAAAAATAATACAAGAAGTTTATAAATTCTATAGAACTCGTATTTTAGCATCGCATGTCCATTGGTTAGTGTAGTAGAAGAGTTGGATGAAATTTCAAGGGTTGTTGAATCTAAAGTGGGAGAAATGGAAGTAAGGTCTCTAAAAATTACAGAAGGGATGAATAGTTTAGGGTTGTTGACTACATTTAGGTAGATTAACTTGGATACAATATATCGTTTAGTGATTTATCGATGACACAAAGTCTCTTTTCTTAATGAATGTATGAAAACTAGAGATCTTGAAATAGACACCCACACTTAGGAATGACAAAAAATTCAAGTCAGTGATGGATTATGATATAAATTCATTTAAGTTCAATAGAACTTCGTAGATCTCTTACTTACTATAAGGAAATAGGGTACTAGAAAATATATTTGTGTATTGGTGGAAATAAGAGGCAGATTGAAATAATCATTACAAAGCACAACTATTGGAAAATGGATTTAAATTGGAATAAGTTACTGACTTTTTAAATATTTTATCTTTATTATCTAAACATAAAAAAAAATTAATGGTGTTGAGAATGATAGCAACAAATGATTTAAACTTCAAATAAGTGTATGTAAACCTGGATTTCCTTCATGGTGAGATAGAGGAAGAAATTTACATGAATTAGCCATTAGGTTTCACAAAATATGAGAAAAACAATTTGGAATGAAAATTGAAGTACATTCTTTGTTGAATGTAGAAAATACCATGGTAATGGAACCATAAATTTAGTTCATTTATGTCAGAATAAGGTTTCAAAAAGTGAAATATGGGTAATTGTTATTATAGTAGGTAATGGAAATATATAAGATTTATCATATAATTTTTACATGTAGATTACATATTTCTCAATGGATCAGATGGTGGAAGAATATCATTGCTAAAAAAATATTCTTTTGGTAGATTTCAAAAGGAAATCATAGGCAATATTAGAAGATTTTGGAGATAAATTTTGAGATTAATGGGAGATCCTAAAATATTGTTCTATAAAAAAATGACATCATCAATAAGGTGATACAAATATTTAAGATGACTAAAAGTAATTAGGTCTTCAATCTTCTGTTTAGAAACTATATTTTTACCAAGGACCAATCAACATTAATGAATTTTGAGGACATGTATATAGAGAAATTTATATATGCCTCGGTGGCAAGAATTTTGATGTATGGAATGGTTTTCAATTAGATAAATATTATTTTTTAATATTTTTTTTAAAATATGATTCATTTCGAAACTAGGAAATGAAAAATGGGGGGAAAATTGATACTTCAATATTTGAAGGAAATAGAAGATGTGTACCTAATGTATGGGATAGGTAATCCTTTATATTGATATATTGATACTGAATTTTTTAGATATTCAGATATTCAAAAGTGTAAAACATGATTTGTGTTTTACTAAAGAGAAACAAATACAAGATGGATGTCATGACTATCAGAGCTGGCTATGTAAATAAAATGGATGTTGAGTAAATATCTTTAATATAGGCTATGGAATAAATGATTTTACTATGGAATTTTTTGAATATTCTAAGAAGGATTCAGGAAGGTAGAGTTATTTTATATAATAGCCAAAGTGAAATAAACATGGCTAAATATTTGATGTTACATTAAAGGATAATGCATATTGACCTAAAGTATCATTTCATTGAGAACTTTCTGGAGGATAAAGAGTTAGATATATAAAATTTAGTATTAAGATAAATTGTTGTGGATATGTTCACCAAGAAAACAATTCATGAATGGATGAGGTTGAATCGTGCTGTATCATAACTTGGGTGAATGGAAGGAAGGGTAGAGGAACACTGAGTAATATAATGGAAAGGATTTTGATAAATGGAAAGAGACTTTCTATGTTTTGTTGAATAAATTCTCCATGTGAGAGATTATTTGGAGTTGAGGTTTGTTTCAGTTCACTGGATGTTTTTTCAATGCATTCTGGTCACTAGAACAATGGTCAACAAAAATTGGTGTTGGGTGGTGTACTAAAAATGGTAGTGGATCTTCTATAGGGAGTAGGAGGACCATCAAAAGTTTTAATATTCTGATGGAGTTAAGATGTAGTGATAAAAGGTCCAAAATATCAATGAGATAATGGCTATTAGATTAACTACTCAAGATGAGAAGTTCAATATTAATTTAATGGGATTTCAGGGGAGTTGTTTTAACAATTTAACATAATAATTCATAGTATAAATGTGTTTGAGTCCTTAACACCCAAGAATTGTTTCTATAAACGAATTAATTATGGATATGATAAGAGTTCAACTACATAATTAATTCTACAACTGATATAATTTTTAGGATTTTATATTCATTGGTAATATATTTTTAAAAATCTATATCTTTTGGTTATATTTAAAAGTAGCAGTACAGTTTCTCCCATACACATAGGAATCATTATTAGAATCATGATTATATCTTTTGTTCATTTCTTACATTCTATATTTTAGTTGAATATTTTTCAGGCTCCTTGAATGTTTTTGAGTTTGATTATGTGGGACAAGGATGAATTTGGGTGGTGAGTAGGGTGTGAATTCTACCTAATTTGGATGTATCTAGTCAAAAATAACTTCTTGATATTAGTATTATCCTGTAGAGAACTTCCAATATCAGATCATCCATTGTATTTAAGATCATTCTTCTGGTGGTTTTATCATAATCCAAGAGGGTTATGGATTCCCAAAAAGGTACAGATATATATTTTATATATTTATTGTTTTGTAATCTAGAAGAAACATTCATTGGAATAGAATCATATTATTACCTAATGGTGAAGTAAATATTTATGACCATTAATTTTTATAATGACCTTCAAAATTACATCAAATGAATTTAAAACTATAAAAATTTCCTTTTTTATATTTTAAAATAGATATCTTATATAGATAAATTATGTGACTATTATATACAAAAACATGTTTTATATTTACTTGGATTTTTAATAGCCATAATTTTATCAAAATTTTATTTTCCATGAAAAAAATACATATGGTAACATTCAAACTAGTAATTTACATATCAATATTCTCATTCAATTTTTGAGTAGCTTCTATATCATCTTATTATTTTTCTTTTGAACATGATGCTATATTTATTAATTTTTTATGTTAGTTTATAAATTATAACATTCTTTCTCAATTTTATTCATACATTCTAACAAATTAATAATTTTATCTTAATCACATTCATTATTAGTAGATATAAAATATTTTATATTATAATTATCATCATTATGTTTCAAAATATCTATCATTAAATTATGATTTTTTGAATAAACAATTCAGTTTCATTAGATGTTATAATTATAAGATTTTTATTTTCATGGAAAATCCTTTAATTTTTTACCCAAATTTATTTTTTCATTTTGTACCTATATATATATTTCATCATTTTTTATAATATCCTTATAAAATTTTTAATTTGTTCAGTTATCTCTTTAACATAAATTTCATAATCAGATTCACAACCCAAACTAGAATAAGAATCAATCCTGATCTTATTCATTCTTGTTTCCATTAAACATAGGTTTTTCAATTCTCCATCACTCTCAGAATAATCAATACTTGATTTTGACTCCTCGGTTTAGCTTCATTCATCAAAAAGTGATCTATTCCCTTAAATATTTTATTTCTTGCCTTCCCTTTCTTCCTTCAATTTTAGATAATCAGACATGATGTGTCCCTTCTTTCTACACTCAAAAAAGTATAATTATGATAAATTATTATTTTTCATATGATTATCTTTCATACATTCCTTTTAGTCATTATTCTAATGATCTCTACAGAAATACTTCTAAAAAATATTTTCTCTTTAATATATTTATAATCTTATTTACTAAAGCTGGTTATTTAGTCATTCACTCTTTTCTATAGATTAAAATCAAAATAGTTAGTGGAAGCATTTATATTTTATTTGAATGAAAAAAATTATTATATTACATTTATTCATTAGAAATATTATTTAACTCCAACTCATACTGTAGAAACAAACCAATATATTCTTCAAACTTTTACTATTTTAAATATTACTCTTGTAGATCTGCACATTCTTTTTATGACACTTTTTATGAAGTGACCACAACAACCTTTTATCTGAAACAATATTATTCAGGGCCTCTCCAAGTTAATTCATACAATTGATGATACTTGTTAATCTGTGGAACATATGGTTCAAGGAATTTTCTTTTCCTATTCTAAAGTTGTGATACTCTTCATGTTGCATTACAAGTTTTTTATATCTTCTGAACAATAATGATTTTCATGAAAATTATTAATATGTATTGAGTTTTCTTACACAATTAGATGAAGATGAAAACATTAAAACTAATAGTACAATATAATATATTCCTTTATTTTTAATTCAAATCATACAATACTACATCTATACCAAAAAGTCTATCTTGATCAACATGTGATTGCTTACATAGTTTCATTGTTATCATCCTGGGATAAATACTCTAATGTTTAAGATATACCTCCATTGTATATTTCTAGTAATCATATTTGGTTCCATCAAAATATGATGACTTTTGTGGTATCCAAAAATTAATTTAGTTCATTTATTCTATCACGACCCGTCCTCGGCACCCATGTCGTGACTACCCCAAGCCCGCATTCCATAGGCCTGGGGTTGTCAACTAGCACCAAAGGCATAAATCCCTAACCTGGGAAAGAATTCCATTTATAAAGGTAATCAAACACAATAGAGTATGAAAAATAAGTACACACTACGTATAACTGAATACGAAAGAGTGTGATGGAAAGTAAATGGGCAGTATAAAAACTCAACTGAACAACAAGTACAAGTAAAAAAGGAACAATAGCTGAAAGTAAAGACTAGCTCCTGGATCGTTCTTCGGGGATTCCTACCTGATGGGTTGGTACAGATGGCCACCTCAGCACTCACGTCCGTCAGTCTCCTCAGTGTGCCGACTCGTAGCAAGGTCCACCTCTGGGGGGGGGGGGGGTGGTTTTTTTGTAACGGCGGTGCCAGCTAGCGCTTCTCGTGCCTCCAAGAACCCTTGAACGCGGGTTCTGTTGCGCCGCCACGGGGGACTTCCGCCGGCGGCACGCGAGGGGCGCCTCTCCCCCTAGGTGGCTGGCCGGTATCAGTTGCTGGCACCGCCGCGCCACCGCGCTCTTCTGCCACCCACTGGAGTCGTTTCTGTGGTCCTTTTTTCCTCTCGTCTGCGCCTACGGCCTCCTCTGGTCCTTCTATTCACTCCGACAACCTCAAATCAAGGTTTCTCTTTTGTTTATCCATCGCCCAACAAACCATGCATCAAGTACAAAAAGGAAGAGAAGGGGGGAGGGGGCGAGGGGGTGGGGGTGGGGGAGCAGGGTGGCGGGGCAGCCCCCTCCCCTGTGTTTTTTGTAACGGTGGTGCCAGCTAGCGCCACTCGTGCCTCCTAGAACCCGTGAACGTGGGTTCTGCTGCACAGCCATGGAGGACTTCCACCAGCGGCACGTGAGGGGCACCACTGCTCCGAGGCGGCCGGCCGGTATCGACCGAAACCTCCGGTCGCTGGTGTCGTCGCGCCACCGCGCTCTTCTGCCCGCCACTGGAGTCATTTTGCTGGTCCTTTTTTCCTCCTGTATGTGCCTACAGCCTCCTCGGGTACTTCTATTCACTGTGACGGCCTCAAATCATGGTTTCCCATCCATTTATCCATCCCCCAACAAACCATGAATCAAGAACGAAAAGGTAGAGATGGGGGGGGGGGGGTCCCCCAGTTTTTTTGTAACGGCGGTGCCAGCTTGCGCCGCTCGTGCCTCCTAGAACCCATGAAAATGGGTTTTGCTACGCTGCCATGGAATACTTCCCTCGACGGCAGAAGAGGGGTGCCGCTGCCCCTAGGTGGTCGGCTCGTATCGGCCGCAGCCTCAGGTCGCTGGCGCCGCTGCGCCACTGCACTCTTCTGGCAGCCACTGGAGTCATTTCGGTGGTCCTTTTTTCCTCCCGTCTACGCCTACGGCCTCCTAGGGTCCTTCTATTCACTGCGACAACATCAAATCAAGGTTTTCCTTTCATTTATCCATCTCCCAACAAACCATGCATCATGATCAAAAAGGAGGAGATGAGGGGAGGGGGCGGGGGGTGGCGGGGGGGGGGTGCATCCCCCCGGTTTTTTTGTAACATTGGTGCCAGTGAGCGCCACTCGTTCCTCCCAGAACCCGTAAACGTGGGTTCTGCTGCGCCGCCGCGGTGGAATTCCACCGGCGGCGCGCGATGGGCATCGCTGGCCCCAAGTGGCCGGCCGGTATCTGCCGCAGCCTCCAGTCACAGGCGCCGCCGTGCCACCACGCTCTTCTGCCAGCCAAAGAGTCATTTCGGTGGTCCTTTTTTCCTCTTGTCTGCACCTGCGGCCTCCTCCGGTCTTTCTATTCACTGTGAAGACCTCAAATCATGGTTTCCCTTCCGTTTATCCATCGCCCAACAAATCGTGCATCAAGAACGAAAAGGTGGAGGTTCCGGATTTGTTCGTTAGCCTGTGCCCTCAGCGTTAGAGGCTCAAAAATTTATCCAACATATATTCACCCAAGTACGAGGGTATAATTTTATTTATTTAAAATTATACAAAACCCCATACATCGATTCAAGGTTCGTTATTCATCGATGGCATCGATTCGTTGGCGTCAGGGTGCGTCTGAGGAAAAAGTGTCGGTGTTGGTGACGTTCTTCGTGGGCGGAATCTTCTCTCATGATGCAGAGGAAGAGGAACGAAGACGGTGTTATTCATGGGTGTCACCTCATGTTTGTACCCCTGTTGTAAATAAGGAAGACACGGCGTCATTCTTCGGTGGAATCGGCGTTCTTCGTCGAGAGAATGTCATTCATTCTAATTCCCCCAAAGTCTCCCCAAAAATATTTTCCAAGGCAAATATAATAAAAGGCCCCCCAATATTAAAATATTTCCATGCATTTCAAATTAATTCAAACCCAAAAACAATTATTTAAGTTGATTCACTTAATTAATTTCCATGGGTTGGCAAAAATTTCAATGTTCTCGTAAAATTAATAACATGGGTGTGTTAACACTTTAAGAGGAAATCCAAGAGTTTAAAGGGGTTCAAGGGAGTTTAAAGGGTTAGGTTCTCATGTGGGCCCCTCCAAACAATATCCTCCCATGAGAGGTTATGTAAGGGTGGGCCCCACATATAACTCCCCTTTGGTGGAATTAACCACCTTTAAAATAAAAATATGTCTCGCATATTTTTAATTTTTTTTAGAAACCCCAAATTATAACTTCCACTCTCCAAAAAATGCAACTACGGTAGAGGCCTCCTTAAGCAAATACCAGCACTATGAGTTCATCGGTGTCCACTGATTTCAATTCCGAGCATCGGTTCAGAAGATAGAAAAACTTGCACGTATGTTTACTGATCGTACCCAAACAAAACTTCAGAAAATTAGTCCGAGCACAACAGTCCTTGGAATCAGGCACCGTTAGAAACTGCGGACTCATAAAATTCCAAAGAATTTAAGAAAAAAATTTCCTTGAAATTTACGGGGCTTTACATTACCCCCACCTCAGGGATTTACATCCCCCTAAAGCTAAAACACACACTTGGGAAAAAAATGGGGGTACTTAGCACACATCTGAGCATCCCTCTCTAATTTTCTCTCCTGGAGGTTGTCGTGCAGCCAACGAACATGTACAAGTGGAATTGACCGTCCATGCATGACCCACTCCTATTGATCCCCAATCTCCACTGGATCCTCCGTAATAGTTTATATTTCATAAATTTCCATATCCCCATGGGTGATGATGTGGGACGGGTCATGCACGTATCTCCTCAGCAGAGAAATGTGGAAGACGTTGTGCACTCGGTGCAACTGAGGTGGAAGGACCATGCGGTAAGCCACCTCATCTACTTTTCTTAGGACCTGGAACAGCCCGATAAAACACGGAGATAACTTGCCGCCTTGGGCGAATCTCCGTAGACCTCTTCAAAGTGAGACACGTAAGAAGACGTGGTCACAATCCTTGAACTCTAGTGGTCTCCGTCTTCTATCAGCATAGGACTTCTGTCTTCTCTGTGTAGTCTTCGTCTACTCCGGCATGATCTGCACCTTCTCCGTCATAGCCTGCACCATCTCTGGTCCTACAAGTGTTGACTCCCCTGGGTCAGTCCAGCACAGAGGTGATCTGAAAGTTCGGTCATACAGTGCCTCTAACGGGTCCATCCCAATGGTGGAGTGGTAGTTGTTGTTATAAGAAAACTCCATAAAGGGTAAATGATCCTCTCAGATATGACCAAAGTTGAGGGGACATGCCAAGAGCATGTCCTAGAGAGTCTGAATGGTCCTCTCAGTCTGACCATCTGTCTGAGGATTGAAGGTGGTACTCAAGCCAAGCTGGTTCCCAAAAGCCTCATGTAACCCATCTCGTAGTTGGGGAGTGAAATGAGTGTCTCGATTGGAGACTATATTTGATGGCACACCATGAAGTCGTACGATCTCTTGAATGTAGAGGCATCCCAATCTCTCCATAGAACTCTGCTGTCTGATTGGTAGGAAGTGGGCTGACTTGGTGAGTCAGTCAATGATCATCTAGATAGAGTTGTGTCTTCTGGATGTACGTGGAAGTCCAGTCACGAAATCCTTAGATATCCCATCTCACTTCCACTCTGGAACCTCTAATGGTTGTACCAAGCCTGCTGGCACCTGGTTCTCTGCCTTTACTTGCTGACAAGTGAGGCATTGAGAGACAAACTCTGCTGCTGATTTCTTCATACCTAGCCACCAGTGTTGTCGTTTGAGGTCTAGATACATCTTTTCTACTCCCTGATGTACCACTATAGGGGAAATGTGGAACTCCCTCAACACCTCATCCTGTAGTGCAACTGGTACCATGGTATGTCCTCTGAAAAGGATGATGTGCTCCCCACCTTCATAGAATACAGCAGGAACATGCCTTGTGGATATATGAGCACGTCGCGTCTCGCAGTCAGCATCCTCATGCTGCGCCTCTCTGCCTCACTGAAGAAGTGGAGGAGTGACTGTGAGAGACTACAGAAGGACAGCTCCATCTCTATCAACAAATGATATCTGCAACGCAGCCAGCTGCTCTGTCGCCTCTCCTAGTAGCTGAATGCCTGATCTCATACTGAGGGCATTTGCTACAATGTTCACCTTCCCATGATTATAGACTATCTCAAAGTCATTTTCCTGGAGGAACTCAAGCCATCGCTTCTGTCTCAGAATCAAGTCCTTCTATGAGAATATGTACCTGAGAATCTGGTAGTCAGAAAATACTGTAAAATGCTCACCCATCAGATAGTGTCGCCACATCTTCAAGGAGAATACCACTGCTACTAACTTTAGGTCATGGTTAGCATAGTTTTTCTCATGTTGTCTCAACTTTCATGAACCATACACGATCACTGCTTGCTCCTACATCAGGACACACCCGATTCCAGTTCCTGATGTGTCTCACTAAACTACGTACCCAACACCCTTCTCCGGTAGCCTCATGATGGGCACACTGGTCAACCTCTGCCTTAGCTGCTAGAAGCTCTAATGGAATCTCTCTAAAAACACAAAGGGTTTAACCTTCTTCGTCAAAGCTAAAAGTGGTGCTCCAACTCTAGAGAAGTCTGGTACAAATCTCCAATAGTACCTAGCCAGTCCCAGAAAACTATGCACCTCCATCATACTCATGGGTGGCTCCCAAGTAAGTACTGGCTTGATCTTCGCTGGATCCACTGCATCTCCAGCCTTTGAGATGACATGTACCAAGAAGTTAACCTCTCAAATACAGAACCGGAACTTCGAGAGCTTACCATAAAGCTAGTGCTCTCGAAGTGTATCCAGTTCCTCCCGTAAATGGTAGGTGTGCTCCTCCTCATTAGTCGAATAAATCAATATTTCATCGATCAACACTACAAAAAAGCGATCAAGGTAAGGCTAGAATATCCTATTCAAGGGACTCATAAACACTTCTAGAGTGTTGGTTATGCCGATGGGCATAACCAAGAACTCGTAGTGGCCATACCGACACCTGACGGCCATCTTCTGCACATCCTCGTATCGAACTCTGAGCTGGTGATAGCCTGACCGATGTTCTATATTCAAGAAACATCGTGCTTCCTTGAGTTGATCAAAGTGGTCATCAATCCTCTGGAGTGGGAACTTGTTCTTCACGGTCATCTGATTCAGGCGACAATAATTGACACACAGTCGCAAGCTCCCATCCGCCTTCTTAGAAAAAAAATCGGTGATGCCCAGGGTGAAACACTGGGTAAGATAAATCCCTTCCCATGAAATTCCTCCTGCTATACCCGCAGCTCACGAAGCTCAGCGGGAGCCATCCGATATGCTAGAGTAGATATCGGTGACGTCCTAGGGTACAGGTCAATGTAGAAGTCTACCTCTCTACAAGGATGTAGTCATGGAACGTCTTCAGAAAAAACATCCACATACTGATCCACCACAATAGGAAAACTAAAACACCACACATAAACTGCTCCAAAAATGAGAGTAGCCAACTGATGTGTGATCGGCTTCCCCTCCTATGCGTAAGTCCATCATGTTCTGCAAAGGCTCCCTTCTCACCAGTGAAGGTGAACTGCTCCCATCCATACGGACACACCACACTTTGCATCTAATATAGTCGATCTGAGCATGGACTGTAGATATCCAGTCCATATCTATGATGACATCCTAAGGCCTCTATGTCGCTACAAGAAGATCACAGCCGAAGCTCCCTCCTCCAAGAGTAAGCTCACACTGTCAGCACCAGTGCGTAATCATCATTTCTACTCCCGTAGGAGTCTCTAGCTATAAATATCAAGCCTAAAACTCTGTAGGAATCTCAGAACTCCAAACAAGGGCAGCGGTAATAAAAGAATGACTCGCACCTGTGTCTATATGTACTACATCAAGGGTGGAGTAGACAAACATAGTACCTCGAATCATCTCAGGAGCACCGTGGTCTATGGTCTCGACTGCCTAGAGTTGTGCCTGCCTCTATCCGCCACCACCCTGTGGTTAGGGTGGACCTCCTGGTGGTGGTAGTGGTAGAGCCTCAAAACATCGTCCACCACCCACTTCTCAGCCAGCTCCTCTAACACGTCCTCCTTCTCCCTATAGACCATGACAGTAGAACCTTTCCCTCTACCTAGGAGGTCCCTCTATTGTCGGCTACTCATCTACGTGGTGTGTCGGGCAGTCACGAGCCATGTGGCCCTACCCGCCGCATGCATAGCACTACCCGCTCCTCGTATAGGTGACTCTGTCTCGTGTTCCCCGCACAACCGAACCTATATCCTGGGATCGCCCACCGATGGCCTGGTCCGATTGGACCACTACAACATCTATCTACTTTCGGATACATAAGACTCCGCTATGTGTTTTTCTATGGTGGGTCCCACTATTTGGTGACTCTTGGTGAGAAATATCTCCACTAGAAGGTCTTTCTATAGTACCCCTACATGTTTCGGAAGGATAAGGGGAATCATCGAATCCCTGATCTCATTTTTGAGTCCCTTCTCAAAGGTCCGGGCCCTGAAGAACAGGTCCCACACCATATTAGTGGATTAGCGTGATTGGTCATTGAACCTCATTAAGTACTAAGCTACTGTCATGCAGCCCTACTGCAGATATAGTTACTCTTGAATCTGCACCGCACGAAGGGTGGCCGGAAAAAACTCTGAGTAGAAGACACTCTCAATGTCTGTCCAGAGTTGTGATGCCTTGTCATGCACCTGGAGCATCCGGCTCCACCATCTACATACTAATGTGTGCAAGAGACTCGAAGAAAGGATCACCATAAGGTCGAATGGTGTCCCTAGAAATATGAACTCTCACGATAGCCTCCAGCCAATCCTCAGCAGCCTGTGGGTCCACCTCTCCTAGAAACCTAGGCAGCCATTGTATCTGGAACTCATGCCACACAATCTGACATCATGCACTCTATACTGCTGGGGCTGGTGGTATTGGTGGCCCCGCGGGTAGTGGTACAGTTGGTGCCACCACTGTGATGGGGCTCTCCACTGAGGCCTCGTTTCTCGGTGGGCTACCATCTCGTACGTAACTCGGAACCATAGCTGGCTGTCTTCGTGGGGCCATCCTGAAAAGAAACAGGTGTGCCGTGTTCAAAACAATATACCTGGTGAGCTGACACAAAGTAATCACAAATAAAACTTTTTCAAGGGAAACACACATGCAATCAGTGTTTTCGTGCACTGAGTCGGAGACCAAAAGTCAGAGTCCTAGTGTATGGATACGTCAGATGTTGCACCGTCACCGGTTTCCCTAAACTGATAACCACACCCAAAACACATGAAACAATTGTCGTTAAAAGAAACAGAGTCTCTGTTCTGCGGTAGAACCGACTATCCTTTGATACCAATTTTTCACGACCCGTCCTCAGGGCCCATTCTCTTACTACCGCAAGCCCACCTTCCATGGTCCAGGGGTTGGTGACTATCACCAAAGGCATAAATCTCTAAGCTAGGAAGGCATTTCTTTTATAAAAGTAAAGAAACACAATAGAGTACGCAACAAGAAGTAAACACTAAGTATAACTTAATACAAAAGAGTTTGTTGGAAAGTAAATGGGCTAGTATACAAACCCAACTGAAAACAAGTACAAGTAAAAAGCAACAACACCTGAAAGTAATGAGAAACTCCTGGATCGTCCTCTGGGTATTCCTACCTAAAGGATTGGTACTGATGGCCATCTCAGCACTCACGTCCGTCAGTCTCCTCCGTGTGCCGACTCATCGCAAGGTCCACCTCCGAGTACCATCCAGTCATGGCACTCTCGACCTCTGTCAGCGCTCTCTGACGTCTGCATCCAACACAACGAGGTGCGGGCATAGCGTTTGCAGGGGTGAGTATAACGATACTGAGTATGGACCCTAAGACCCGTAAGGTCTCACAATATACACTATGGATAAACAAAGAATTAAGATACCAACATGAAGTATCAACCAAAACTACTTAGGTATATTCCCATACATATACCTATGTTACCAAACTCAGTCCGGCTCCAACTCACAAGCCCATGCACAACCAATTCCACAAAGGAAGTAAAGTCAATCACCATGATGTAAATAGTTTAAAGACATGTCTCATCTCCCATAGGAAAGCCACAATTGTAGAGAGATATAGATGATCGGATGTAGCCACTAGATTATCTAAGATGTCAGACCCACACATGATACAATCCAGATATGTTGTCGGACCCCCACTGTATACCGGCCAGCTATCTTGTCTAAGCTGTCAGACCCACACATGATACAGGCCAGCTATTCTAGAGTAATAAAGATGATCAAATGTAGTCACTGATTTATCTAAGTTGTCGGACCACACAGGATACAAGACCTGTGACTCTGTCAAAACTGTCAAACCCACACAGGATTCCAGTATAGTTGTCATCTTCGTCGAACCCACGGATGATTCCAGTATAGTAGTCTTCACTGTTGAATCCACACAAGATTCCGGTATAGAAATCGACACAGTCGCAGCCAGCTCTAGGGTTCCTGCACACAGCACGCTCGAATCCGGAAAGGTACGCTCCTCGAGCAAAGGGGTTAGATACATCAACTATCACGAATTATTGATTTGATGTATCTCAATGTTCTGTCTCTTCGAAATAAATCCAACATGACAGACAACGCATCAATAGGACGCCCGGTCTAAGAGTTATAAGTGTTTCCACTCCGAGGCCCCAGCTGTTTTTAGTATCACACCAACCTGGTTGTACCCAAACATCACAAAAACCTTGAGTGTGATATACCAAAACAACATCCTCAATCCAATGAATCCTATGCTACTGACGATGCATCTATTAGAGGTCTGTAGATCATGTTATGGACAAAAAACCAAAAGTGGTCTGAAGAGGGGGGTCTGGGTCCGGTTCGACCTCGCCCAACCCGCCCTGGGTCGGCCCGATCAGGGTCGACCCAACCCGGGTCTGGGTCCGGCCCAGTATGGTGTGGCCCGGCCCGGCGGCTGCAGCCCGGAACGTGCGGCAGGTGGCCCGACCTAAGCAGCATGCACCCCGTCCCGGTGGCCTGCCGCGGCTCGGCCAGCTTGTCGAGCGCGGACTAGGGGGCGCGGACCAGGGGGGCACAACACCCCAGTTTTTTTGTAACGGGGGTGCCAGCTAGAACCACCTGTGCCTCCCGGAACTCGCGGATGCAGGTTCTTCTCTGCCGCCACGGCTGGTGCCGCGGCGGCCTTCCGTCACCGACGTGCGAGGGTCGCCCCTGCCACCCGATGGCCGACCGGTACCGGCAACTGCCTCCAGTCTTCAGCGCCGCCGCGCTATTCCACGAGCCACTAGAGTCGTTCCGGTGGTCCGTTTTGGCTCCCTTCTGCGGCTACGACCTCCTCGGGTCCTTCTCTTCACTTTGACGGCCTCAAATCAAGGTTTCCCTTCCGTTTATCCATTGCCCAACAAACCGCGCATCACGAACGAAAAGGCGGAGGTTCCAGACTTGTTTGTTAGCCCGTTCCCTCCGTGTTAGAGGCTCAAACAACTATCCAACATATATTCACCCAAGTATGAGGGTATAATTTTGTTCATTTAAAATTATAAAAATCCCCCTACCTTGATTAAAGGTTCATTCGTCGTCGATGGCATCGATTCGTTGGCCTCGGGGTGCGTCCGAGGAGAAAGCGTCATTGTTGGTGCCGTTCTTCACGGGCGGCATCTTCTCCCTTGTCGCGGAGGAAGAGGAAGGAAGATGGCATTCTTCATGGGTGTCACCTCACGTTCTTTCCCCGATTGGAAAGAAGGAAGACACATCGTCGTTCTTCTGTGGAATCAGCATTCTTCGTCGAGATAATGTTGTTCTTTCTAATTCTCCCTAAGTCTCCCCACAAATATTTTCCATGGAAAATATAATAAAAGGCCCCCCAATATTTTAATATTTCCATGCACTTAAAATTATTTCAAACACACAAACAATTAATTAAGTTGATTCACTTAATTAATTCTCATGGGTTGGCAATAATTTCAATGTACTCATAAAATTAAAAACATGGGTGTGTGGGCACTTTAATGGGAAGTCCAAGAGTTTATGGGGATCAAGGGAGTTTAAAGGGTTAGGTGCTAGTGTGGGCCCTACCACAAAATATCCTCCCATGGGAGGTTATGTGGGGGTGGGCTCCACCTCCAACTCCCCTTTGGTGGAATTAACATCCATTAAAATAAAAATATGTCTCGCATATTTTTATTATTTTTTTAGAAACACCAAATTATGTCTTCCACTCTCGACCAAACGCTACTGCGGTAGAGGTCTCCTTAAGCGAATAGCGGCACTGCGAGTTCATCAGTGTCCTCATATTTCAATTCTGAGCACCATTTAAGAAGATAGAAAAACCTATATGTATGTTTACTGAATGTACCCAAACAAAACATCAGAAAATTATTCTGAGCACACCGGGCCTCAGAATGAGGTGCCGCTAGAAACTTCAGACTCATAAAATTCCAATAAATTTAAGAAAAAATATTCCTTGAAATTTTAGGGTCTTTACATATTATATCTTACAAAAAACTTTCTTTAGAATTTTCTTTATAGGATAAGGTTAAAATAAATAATATGATCAATATAACCTATATCCAAGAGTAATGAGCTCATATACTAATTTTTCGGCCTCTTGAGATGGAAAATATTTCTATAGGGGGGTAAATATACCATTTAAAAAACCTTTAAATTATTAATAAATCAGAGTGTATTATTTCATTCCAGAATAGTGTAATGCAGTGCATTGTTCAAATATAAATGTCAAAAAAAATATATGATCATTATATTTTTAAATTAGTTCATATCAATATATCTTATATATAATATTCACTCCACTATAACACAACGAGATGAATTATAATCACTAAAAAAAGAGGTTTCTTTTGAACACTTTCATAACCTTTTTCATACCCATAATTTTTACCACATGGAGGAATAACATGAAAACACAAACCCTACCTTTCTATAGAACAAGGTACAACCCAAAATCCTGAATTTTTTTTAGGAGTACCATCCAAAGGACATACCATTCGGTTAGGAGGTACAACCTACACCAAAATTTCTTTTGATGGGGAAAAGAATAAAAAACGTTTTACAACAAAAGCTAATAATAAAAGATAAAATAATTAAAAGTAGACTAAAATAACATATAATATAATGTTGATTCTAATCATTATCACATAATAAGAGGACAATAATTGAAGATCATTTATGATCACATCCGGACTAGAATTTCTGTAGTAAATATTTATCACAATCGTATCTCAAATGTTTTATTATTTATCACAAATTATCCCTCTAAAATAATCAGTGTTTTTATTGTATATGTTCTCCCTCAAAAAATTTGTGTATGTTTAGTGATATATATGGGGACCTTTTATCAAGTTCCAAAGATTAAACCAACAGATAACCTCCTATTCATTAACTCCAAAACCCACATGATTGCATTGGGCTTTCTTGAGAGATAATCATAGGCTACCATGTCTAGAAACTATATAATCATAAATTAATATTATTACTTGTTATTGAAATATCATGCATAGTTAGAAATAAATTTCCCAAGTTAATCATTCATTAAGAACTTAATAATCAATTATCTTAGATCTATTATCTTTTATATATTTTTTATGAATTTTGAAATAGATAAAATAAATCAAATACACTTAAAGTAAATTGAATTATCAAATATAATAGAAAACAAAGTGTGTTTTTATATAGTTAAAAAACATTTTGTTAAAAGATATAGTTCACATAAAGAACATATTGGGTTTTTTCATAAAAATGAAAATATAGTATGCATGAATCATACTTAAATATTTTTTTTATAATACTGAAATCTATAAGCACAAAATATCTATAAGAATGAATTATCTATGAGGTTGAAATCCATAATGATGAATTCTATATGGTTGAATTATCTATAAATATGAATTAAGCTATAATGATGAAATACTTATAAGAAAAGTTTCTCTCTAATAATGAAATCAAATTAACTATAATTTAGTCATAATAATGGAATCACCCATAAACATTAATTTATAATTTTAGTGTAAGTTGGAAATATCAGTTCATATAACATTATACTTAGAGGAAGAAAAAAATTATAAAAAATTATAGATTATTTATAAAACCATTTTAAAAAGAAAACTTTTTAATTAATTAACAAAAAAAGATCTAACCAATCTTTGATAAATTATAATTATGTAATATAGTCGTGTAAAAATGCAAGGTATTTGTGATATTCAAAACATCAAAGAGATAATAATGATTTCTTCAATTAAAAGAATCTCCATATCAATCAATCTCATCAATAATAATTTCAACATGAAAAGTGGATCATAAGTGAAAAAAGGGAATTTTTATATTATATCCATTATAGACATCAAATTTTATTTTTATGAGTTTAAAAAAAATATTTTACTTATACAACATTTTACTTTTTTTATAATTTACCGAGTCAATTAACTATTTCCCTTAGAATTATATTTTTTTAGAAATAAAAATATAAATTAACCCTATTACTTAATTTAGATATCCAAATTACTAAAAAAGTATCTGTTAATTATCGAATATAATCACTAAAAATAAGAAATTTAGCATTTAAATAATAATTACATTATAATCTATAAAAATTATTATTGAATGATAAAATTTCTTATATAATGAATGAAAATATTTTACCTATTATCATTCTTTAAGTTATTTAACATGTGTTAAATATTTATTTTATATGTTGAATATATGATTTCTTATAAATTATTCATTTATAGAAATGCTTATACTCTGATTATCAGAATTTTAATATACCCAATAACTATATGTAATGGTTATATGTTCAATAGTAATGTATAGTAAGAAAATATATCCAAAAATCATATAATGGTTTTATTTCCAACTTTTATTCCTATATATAATCTTACACATTTTATTAAAATTAATTTATTTTACCCTTACATTTATCTTTATATTTTTATCATATTTCTATTTTTTTGCATTCATTTTTCAATTATAATTGATAGTTTGTCCTTTAAGGGAGATTATTATGGTTAATGTATCAATACTATTGTATTTTTGTTTATTTTTTATTTTACAACTATTTTAAGTTACTAAATTATTTTTCATTTATATATCTTTTAAAATATTACAATTTATTTTATTTTATATTATAATATCCTTTCTTAATGAAACAAGGAATTGTTAATTTTAGTTCAATGCTGTGTATAATAAATGATACCTTAAAAAAATTTATAAACTAAATTTCACTCTTAACATATAGGGTGTTACATAGGATACCTTGGTGAGTGGGGGTACTTAAGTTATCCCTTGATAGATGGGTAAGATAAGTCTCAATTTGAGGGACTATAGCATAATGATGTTTTTCGATTCCGTACTATAGATATATTTCAATGATTTCCTATACCATAATATATATACATATTTCAAAGTTCTGTTCTTTCATAATGTTCAATGTTTAAAGATCATTGATGAATCAAGTTCTCCCATTTTTATCACATTACTGTAGTTTTTGATATAGAAATCATCTATATGAGTTCATAGAAAATTCAAACACATAAAATAGAGATTTGTGAAAGAAGATTCTCTTAGTATTCATATTTTTGTGCCACTATATATATAAATTTAATTAAGTGTGTTTATCGTATATGTAATCCATCAATAAGTGACTAGTTCTTGTGGTAACCACTTTAGGTTCCCATGTTTGACCTCCCACACACATTGATCAAGGTTTGGTTGTGTAGTATGATAGATGTTGGTTGAATGGGGAATGGTACATGGAAGAGGCATGTGATATACATCATATCAAATTTTTTATTTAAAAAATCATATAAGTAGGTTTCAAGAAGAGAACACAGATACTATTCATGTAAGGAAAATGCACAGGCTTTAGGAAGGGTTCTTGAGTACCTTTTTTCCAAAATTTTAAAAACTTATTTTTTAGATTAATATCGATTCCATGAATAGAATTGTGGAACCAAAAAATTACCCTCATAATTAGATATATTTTTTGATGAAAATGATCATATTTTAATGAAATCACATCTTGGGCTAATGTTTTATCCTAGAGAATAGATTATGACTAAGTTCTCAAATGACTACACACTCTAGATTGAGAAAGGGCATGCTTATTTCCCATATGTTAGACATTTTCACTAATCTAACATAGGTAGTAGGTGAATTCCTCAAACATAGGATATACACATTTTTACCATACATGCATCGACATGTGATATGATGTGTTGTGTTCCTTTTTAAAAGATAAGGGGGCCACCTTGACAATGTAAATTGGGTTGGGTGATTCCTTTCAACGAAATATCTATCTTTTATTAGAAATAAATCTAAATGATTCTACTGTATTAGGTAAAATAAAACCATAGATTCTTGTGTGAATTTGGGAATATATTTATTCACACACATTTTCATTCCTTTATGTGCTAAAATCGATCTAGGTGCATCATGTTGGGAATTCCATGAGAGTTTAGAGCAAGGTGAAGGGAGTTGGAATTTTTTCCTTCGTAAAAATTTCACCAACTTTCTTCAATTCCATAATTCATCCTTCTTTACTCATGAAATTCTTATTTTCCTTTAACTTTACAATACTTCAGTTAATATAATTTATTTGAATGTATATGAAATAGACTAATCCAATAACATGATTTCTGTTGAACATAGTACTCTATAGATCCATGTGTTGACTGATGAAATCAAGTTTAACTAATGGAATCTCATATTGCCATGTCATCAATTCATTTCACCTCTTTAGGGAAACATTATGATCAATGAACCATTATTCAAAAGGATTCTATTTTATGGATTTATTCTCCTTGGAAATTCAAAAATTCTAGGACTAAATAACAATATACCTAATATGTGTACCCACCCTCATGGGATTGTAAGTGAAAAAACATATCTTTAATTAGAAGATCACTAATGAAATTATTTGCAGTGACTCATATTATCAATAGCATTCTCCCATGATGACAGAGATTCCACTTTAAAATAATGAGATAGGATTCTTAGAATACTCTACCATCCAACTATATTTCATACAATAATATAGGACAGTTTAGAGTATTCAATGGGATATCCTTCAAAGATAAAATATCATTTAATAGTGATTTCATCCAAAATAGGTTAATGAGAGGAAGATCAAGTTTAAAGATCAATTAAAATCCATTTAAATGTATAAACTAGTATGCACATCAATTTTTTTCATTTAATGGTATACTGATCTATTCATGGTGTTGAATAGAATGTGGTTTTAAAATTCCAATACTTTCCATTTTTTATATGGATAAATTTTAATCAATCTATACGGTATCTATAAAATTAGAGAAGTTTATATCCTTAGTGAGATGTGTGATGAGATTCACCCATCCCACAATGTCTAGATTAATATTTATCATACTTTATCTCTAACATGGGAGCTTCAATATGTTATTGAAAAAATTATTAGGAAGAATATTAACACGCACTAAAAATTTATTTTAATACTTCGGTTAGTTTCTTTTTTATGGCCTTAGGGGTCAAAATCAAATGATATTTATTTGAGTAATTTCTATGATCCATATTCTCTTAAGATAAAGAGAAAAAAATTAATCATTTTAGATAAAGGACACTATATGATGTTAGGTTATCTTGTCGATATTAGTTTGACCCTGGATATTTTAATAATAAAATTTTTAGCCATGTTTCTTAATAGATGGATATTACCTTCTAGGGACAGTCACACTAGAGTAAAACAAAAAAAAATTATTTCTACATATTTTTAATAAGTATTGTAGATCAATCTTATGATATTATCACATGTATGACTATATCAAGTGCTTAGTATAGTTCAATAATGTGAGGCCCTATATGATGCATGTTTCCCAATATAATTTCTTATATTTTGATAGAGACATGCCTTGTAGGTTATGAATCTTGCAATATAATATATGTTTATTACTCAAATTTGATACTATAATTATAGAATATCACAAGTGTATGAATAATAAGTATGAATTATTTTTATCTGAGTAATATATTTTGGTATGATAATTATATATCATTCATTTTATACAAAATGACCACTAGATTGGTAATAAATGATACCACTAGTGTGGTGGATTCCCATTCTTATATCATCCCATTTTGATATGGAGTTCTCACAGACTAAGTTGATAAGATTTAAATTTGGGAGCCTTATGTTCTGCATCAATTTATATAAAAAAATTATTTTTCTACAGATTGAACACATCTCTTCACTATAGGTTATATGTTGAAGAATACCACATGATAATTAAATAATTTCAGAAAATATTATCATGTGAGGATACCAACATCCATATGAATCTATTAGTGATCAATTATATGAATGGTATATCCTTTGAATATGCTCAAACACGGGTCAAATGTTACCAATTCAGATAACCAATAGGTGTATTTTTTCAAATACATTTTTTATCCTTCCAAAAAATCCATCAGTCTTATTCTAATCAAGTTACCAAGGGAGAAGATTCCCCAGTAAACAACTAAGGTAGGGTTAGATTTTTTTACAATATATAATGGGTAAATAAATATTCTAGGATAATGAAATTATTGTGTTATATGCCCCAAAAATTTAGGAAGGGATCCCATATTTTTGAGTTGATAAAAATGTATAGAAATACTTATAGGTGTTAGGCTATGAATTTTTTATTACCATAAATTATGTAGTATGTATATTTATTATTTAATCAGATGACTATTATGAGGTATGTTAGGGGTTTATAAATATTAAATTTGTAGAAAAACATTACGAATCCTTATTATCTAGAATATCTCTAGAACCCATATAAATTAACTCACTTTAATGAATGTTTCTTAAAATGTGGGGGGGGGGGGGCTTAGTTCTGATCCAAGTCACATCATAAACAATGTATTTAAGGAATTTCTGAGTGTGCGCCCTCATTATTGAATATATTGTTGTAATGGAAGATAGACCAAGCTATATAGTTAATATAATTTTCATAAATATAGTAACACATAAGTGGGTATAGAGAAACATCCATCACTGATTACCTAAACTCCCCTCTCCATAATGAGTAGCAATGTAGAATTCCTCTTCCAGTTTTTTTCAAGAATGGGAGTAGAAAAATTTGTCTATTAAGTATTCAATAAAATTATTCAATTAACTATAACTATTTATGAATTATAAGTATCATGAGACGAATAAATTTATGCATCCAAAATTGAAAATATTCATACAAATTAATTAAATTTACTTAATAAATAACAGAACTAGAAATTTTTATAGGATTCATGAATTCAAAGTTTTATTACCATTTAAAAAGTGAAAATAGTATAACATGTATCTTGTTCGATGCCTATTGAAGAGAAATTTGGTATAATTTTCCACTATGTTTGAAAAAAATTGTTGGGGGTGATAGGAATCATCCATGAATGTTAAGTAGTTATACCCCTTAAGGCATTGTATGCAATGCAAGTAGATCTTTAATAATTGATTGATGCATCTCACTAAGTATTGATATATATAGAGTATTCATAAAAAAAATATTTTATTATGATTTTTTGTTTAATTACATATTATTCATTTTACATTATTTTAAGTCTTTAGCTTATGGATTTTCTCGTTTATTTTCTTTTGATCAATTTATGTTCTAGTTGTAATCCTCTACATAAATTTAACTATTTCCCTATATGACTATATCTTAAGAGGCTAAAGATGGATTAATTCATTAGTTTTTAGATACTTTTTCAGTAATCTAACATATATGATATCTTGAAATGACTTATAATAAGTTAAAAGTTAAAAAATTGTAATATAAGAGCAATCAAACCCATTTTATCTTTGAAATTGTGAAATATTTTACAAAATATTATTTAAAATATTTGAATCAATGATAAAAAAATTAATTAATTAATTGGTTATTAATTAATGTGTTATAAAGTTGTTATATGTGGACTAAATATATTGCCCATGATTCTTCATCCTTATATGTGATTATCCTTCTAGATAAAAGATAAAAGATAATTAGTTTCCTCGTGAAAACGTGATCATCGACGGGTACTGGAGGGTTGTATATGTGATGTATGTGTCAACATAATAAGTTAAGAATGGTCCATTAAGATATGAAATCATGAGTATCTCAAGATAAAAAATACACAAAGGGTATTAATGTTAATGAACAAATGTTAAAAAGGGCATAAGTTCCCTTGAAATTACATGATTATATTTAAATATTTTATCAATTGTTTGTAAAAACTTGAGTGGACTCTATTATTTTACAATATTTAAAAATACAGATGACATAAAATGAAATTTTTTAGGGCCAATAATCAATACCTAATTTTTTTCCGTCTTCAATTATGCTCCTTTTTCAAAGCCATGGAAATTGAATGATTAGCGAGTAATTACTTGAATTTTTCTCAGGTATCCCTTTGCAGTTTTTCAACTTGAAATGTTTTTCATATTTTTTTACAATATTATATTTACAAAATCATTTATGGGAATAGTTTATTAACTGGAGAATGTAATTTTACAGAGACCATATTTAATGGTTTTTATTCTAAAAATATTTGGTAATCTTTTTTATACACTCTTACTTTTACCAAATCTATGAAGCGATGGTATTATAATGTATTGAATTGACTTTTTCTCAGAATTCCCTTTATGATTTTTCAACTTAAAAACCATATCTTTTTTTTGTAATGTTTATGGTATTTTGATCTAGAAAAATTTCAAATGCTGGGTTTTTTAGATCAAATTTTATCCCATAATGTGGATGAATTTTAATCCAATAAAACTATAATTGAAATGGTGTATCTTAGATAAATTTCATATATCTTATATCATAATGATGTTTCTCATCTATCCAAAAAAGGATAGAAATGAACTGATGTCTTTGATATTCCCAATATATGAATAGTTAAACATGAAGGGGAATAATATATATAAATTTAATGATAATTAGATCATAGGGTAGCTCATGGTTTAAGTTAATAGAGCTCTGATAAAAAGGTAGAAAGGAGGGGGTTATTCATCGAGTGAACATAATTGAACAGATGTGAATTAAATATAAACTAGTATGAACGACCATAAATGTGGGAAATATAGAGTGTGAATTAGCTTATGGATTAATTTAAGGATGTTTAAATAAAATGATTGTATATTAGTTAGAAATATTTCCATGTATTTGAACACAAGAGTGTTGAATAATACAAGTAATAAATTGTGGTTTATCAATTAAAATGGTGAAATAATGATGGATAAGCAAGGATTAAAAATGTATAAACTTAAATAATATGTCAATTACTATACATTTAAATATATACATCGAGGATGAATTATAGAATGATTGAAATACATGTTCCACTATAATATTTTCCATGCATACAGGTCTTGAGAGACTACTATTTGAGAAAAATATATACCTTTGGGTGGGTATAGATTGGTCTTATATGTAACAAATGTTCCATAAATATACCAGAAATGTTCCTTTGGATTATATTTTCTCATTACCAATATAATTATTCTAATTTAAATAATAAATATATGGAATATGGTAAGTGGGATGAATTTTCTCAAAGATAGTTAGAGTATTTTTTTCTCAAGATCAATCAATTAGAGTTAATGTGAGTAGGGGATGAAAGTGGAGTAGTTATGTTTTGGACAAGGATAGAGGATACAAGTATCACTATGTATCCTATGGGAATATGAATAAAGATAAATTCAGTAACAAAATAGGGTAATTGTTTATATCCTACCATAGGTTAAATGGAGAAAAGATCAATGTGAATTACTCAACCCACACACTACGACGGTGTGGGTGTTGGATAACAAAATGGAAGGAAGGTTCTGGAATTATTCTAGAATAAGAGATTATTATGCAATTATTTGGTGTTCCAGTTGAATTTAATCATAGAAACATGATATTAATTAATAGACAACACACTTAAAATCTATGACTATGGAAAGAAATGAAGATGGATTTTACAAATGAGTCCTTGATAATAGATTTGGATGTCATGTTGTATCCTTTTTTAATATTAATTAATCCATACATATTTATAAATGTGGGGGTTTGATGACCTAGTGTAAGGATAGTGGAGGAACCCATCATGAATAGGTGGACCACAAACTATAAACTCACATGTAGACTATGATATTATAGAATTATTCTTTTATAATTTTAGTTCACATCAAATTGACTAATCTAAGAAGTTTAGGGTCTTTGAGGATGGACTACATCAAGATTTTTAGGGTCATGTTGGGTGGTCATATATGTATAGTATTAATTCATATGAGATAGACCACCTAATGAACTTTAAATTCAAGAAAGATAGACCACTATAAGATATTTAACATCATAAAGTGTGAACCACATGTAATATATTTTTAGGTCATCCAATAAGAATCATAAATCATATAGTAAAATTTTTTATAGAACGAACCTAATGTCATTTATTTTAGGGTAGTGTTACAATAACATCAGGTTGTATAGTTATTTGTCATATGATAACGACATAGTGAACCCAACTAGAACTTCTGTGATGAATTTTCTAAGGAACCTTGCATTTTTTGGAGTCATAGTATTTTGTATATACATTATTATTTGGTAGATTTATCCATTGGATTAAAACTTATGAATGTTTTATATTCCCTAACACTTAGATTATATTTTGGGTGTTTTTTATTTGGTATCATGTTTATTTTTAAAACTAACTCCAATTCCCCTTGAACAAATGAGTGAATTAACACCTTCTTATTCAATACATGGGATACACGATTTTGATAAACAAAAAGGGTATCAAACAATAGAACCTATTCTCATTAAGAAAATATAATTCTTCCATACTTATATGTGATCACTCATAAATGTGTTGTTGGTCACAAAAAATTGTTCAAAGTAAAGGAAATTGAACTTCAATAGGAAATAACACCTTGTTTATACAAACTAATGAATATCGATTCAATTTTATGGTAGTATGTGTAGTGGTATGATAAGTACAAAGCATATAGATAAGTTTATTAAGATAATACATCCCTTCCCTTTCCACCATATTCTATTATATGTTTTTAAAATTCTAATAAAAGTCATCTAACTCTCCCTTTTCATGCACATTATAGTGGTATTAATGATTGGAAATGAGATTTTAATCTAAAAATCACTTTTTAATCTCATTTGAATATAATTTTTTACCATTATCAATAATAATGATATTATGAATTCTAAATCTGGTGACCTTTAATGGTGTAGATTTTGGCCACATTTAAAAGAAGTCAGCAGTAGTGATCATGAATTTGAACTTCTTAATGGTCACTGGAGTGTATAACCCCATAAAATCTATTACCAATAGGGAAAATGGTTACAATTATTTGGATAATGGTTTATAATAATATGATAACCATTAATAAAAGTTTTTTAGATATAAAACAAAGATCACCATGCCTTTGAAACTAAAAACATATGTAAAAAGCAAATGAAGGAAATTTCTAGTGTATTATAGACCATATATAGTCTTTTCACCTCTCATCATCAATATCTAGTGAAGATAGAAGTAGAGGCATACAAATGAAATCCATCATCTAGAGGTATCTATATACTGGGATGAATTTCTTAACATTCAAGTGGGATCAATCCACCATCCTATATATATAAGTTCCTCATGATGTAAAGGATATAGGAGAATAAAGCAACCAACAATTTAGTTTTGACCAAGGTTCGGGTAGGCTTTCATATACACCATATCATAGTGAATACACCATTTCTAATATCTAATGAAGCTCCCTAAAAGTTAATTCATTTAATTATGTATTATAACACATGAATAAATGCTTCATACAGTTTATTCGTCACTTTGATGAAAAAAATGAACTCTCATCTATTATAAATTATAAAATAGGTCTTTTATGAAAACTAATATGTATAACCACTTAAATGAAAACATATAATGTTCATCATCCATATTAATCATAAGAAGTGTCTTGTTATTGTATACCATTCAATACAAAATATCTTATTCCTGAAGTATTATTTTCATTTCTATTCTTATGAAACCATGCTTTAAGATATCCATAAATTATAGTATATAATGTGCTTAAACCAGTGAATATCAATTACTATTAGATCTTTATTGTTGTAGAATAAAATATTTTTATATCATATTCAATGATATATACCAAAAACACATCATATGTGTAAAAGATTTAATATATCTCTCTTTCAATATCCCACTTACACTAAATCCAAAAATATTTACCTGCCATTTCAACATATATCATATCATATTTGATAGCTTGTGAAATTGTATCCAAAATTATTTATGATATATTCTAAAAATATTTTCTAAAGCAATAATTAAATTTACCATGCATCATATCATAAGAAATCGTGGAAAAACATTTCAAAAGATTTTGTATTAACCCTAAAAAACATTTAGTCATGATCTATATGTCATACTAAATCCGCATTTAGTCAACCAAAAAGTCATACCCCACATTCCATTATAATATTATAACAAATATGAATCAATAGATCCATACATATAATAAAAAAACAAACGTCAATCAAAAAATAAGTATTACTAAAGTAACAAATGGGACTGGAGTGACCTCCATCAAAAAAATGAATCTCTATACCAGTTTCCACTAGTTATATAGCATACTAGAATCAATTATCATATATTCCATTTTTCTAGTACATTAAGTGACCATAAGACATTAATTATATCAATTACTTATGAATAAATCAAATGTTATCAATACACCAAGTATAGACATTCCATGTTGAGGAATACATCATATTTAACTCACCTTTATATATGGTCACATCACCTATACCTCACCTAAATATATAAGGACATCATTTATTCTATTTTGGTGATGTTGAACAATAAGGCCATGACATTAAAAAAATATTAAAATTGATTCTTTAGAGATGAATTAATTTCATCTTATTCTTAAAGATCTTTTAGGTTTAGTGTTTAGGAGAATTATGTCATCACCATTACACAAATAAATATCACATAATAAATCAAACAGTACCACTTGGTACCATTTTTCACTATATATAACTTTTAAAATAAAAAAAATTTCTTCTTAGGATATATCTTCACAATTTTCATATTAACCAAAAAAATTTCCCTACTCATTCTTAAAAAACTATGAGAAACATTTTAAAATTTTTTATGGGAAGAAAAATCATAGTATAGTATAGATAAAAATAAATAACTAAACAGTTTAGTCTATTAATAATTTTACAAATTTTCTTTTTTTAAAATATACATTAGAATCAAGATAAAACTTTTCTTATAAAAAATAATTATCAACCCCAATATTTTCAAAAAATATTTCATAAGAAATATTAATATAAAAATAAAACTCATAAATTTTTCTATTCTATTATGTAAAGACCATGAAAACATTTTCAAAAAATTATACATTTTAATAATAAAAAGTAGCATAAACATCCCATTAAACATAAGCTCATATCTTACCTTGTGTAATCATAATATTTTTATAAAAATACATATAAATTATAGATAAATAATGCAGGTAACAAGGGAGATCAAACTCATATCGCTCATCTAATAACTCTTACTAATGGAATAAATTTCTTGAAAATATTTAATAATCTCTTATGATAAACCTAATTGATGAACACTTTCCCATCACCCAATTCATTAGAGAGTCATATTAGGCTCACTTTTCATCATGAGTTATATAGAGATTAAATGTCATGATAAAAAAATCCAGATTACTATTACATAATCAAAATACATTAATTATTTCATTTATATTATCATACTCATAAAAATATTCTTCTAACCCATGAGAAAAATGATCCCGATATTGAAATATTCATTCCATTTAAAACCCTTTATGAAAATACCTTGAAAAAAGGTAAGGCGGTTTTTTTTCTTTCCATAAAACACAAAATATTATAAAGGTATCAAAAAATAAAATAATTATTATGACATCAGGAAGAAGAATTGTTATAATATCCCTTAAAATAGAACATTCCTTTTTATTTTTCTCTAATACATTCTGTTTAAGATGCGTAAAAAGATTCCTTTTTAAAAATATTAATGAAATATAAAAGAGAAATAAAATTAACCTTATAATTAATTTAACTCCAAATAAATAAATCAATAAAGTAATTTTGATAATATTTATATAGAAGAAAATAATTTAGAAAAAAAATCATTAAACCATTAAAAATGATGTTTTAAGTTAAAGTGTCGCATACATCGAATGGAGACGGTTGGTCGTACATACAGATGTGTAACATTTTCATTTTTCAAAGTGCATGAGGGAAAAAAGGTAAATATAATTTTATTTTTTCATAATGATAATTATATTATAAATTTATATATTACTTCACTAAATACAATTAAATATATAATCCAAGTGGAATGGTCATGAAAAATGAATCACATAGCTTCATTAATGTGGTAATCCACATGTACGCACGAATGAAATTATAATTTTTCAGTGGATAGAAATGTAAAAAATAAAATGTTATGATGTATTTATATAATGATAAATGTGTTACTAATATCATTTATATAAATTAAATCAATCATTATAAACAATCCATGAGAGGTGGTGGTGGAAAATAAATTAGATAAATTCATAAGGTTGTAGTTCAACATATAAACGAACGAAGGTTTAGTTCACCTTTGATGAAATAGGGATAAGAATATAGTTTATTCCATAAACATAAAAAAATATGAGTATATTAAATATATTTATGTTATTATTTATTTATTTTTTAATAATATTTTAAGGCGATAGAAGAAACAATAAAACGAAAATGAACGGTTATAAACTATACCCCTTCCTCAGAAAACCACTTTGTATTTATAAATAATGTCTTACTATGATTGTTTTATTATAAAAAAATGAATATTGGATGTGTGGATATATTTAATTAAGTTATTTAGGTAGGTAATAGTTTAAAGAAAGGTTCTTGAGGTATTGAGTTGAGAGGAGATGTTGTGTCCTTTTATGAGCAGTAGATATGACTCACTTGGAATTTTTAAAATAATATATTATATAAATGTCTTAATCATAGAAAATTGATCAATATTAGATGATATAGGTTCATAATATAACCATAAAATAGAAATATACTAGTTTATAAGTCATTGTATCCACTATTTTATATTATTTTTTATAACAGTTTTTTACAGATTTTACTATTCACTATGACAAAAAAATAAGTTAGAATTATTTCATATTGTTAATTATTAAGATTAAAATATGAAATAAATTTTATAAAATTTAATTCATTGATGTGGTTGAATTTAAATTAAAATTAATCCCAAAAATGATCAATAAAAACAGTCATTTAGAAAATTTTATTTTTAAATATAAAAATGTTCTTATACTAAATTAAAGTATAAAATACATTATTATACCATAATTTCTTTATAAATAATATATATGGAATATTTTTCCTTTAAAACCACATATAAACAAAATCAATATATTTAAAATCATGAAACTAAAAGACTGTTTTCAATAAAAATCAATATTTATCTATATTCATTAAAAAATAATATTTTTCAGACAAATATAAAAAAATCATCATAATTTAATTTTCAGACTTTTAATTCAAAAAATAATATCATTTTTTCAAATTTAAATTCTATAACATTGAAAAAAAAAATTTAAATAAAATAGTATAATACAAGAAAACCAAATTTATTTATAAATAAACCATTTATCCTTTTATGTAAAAAATTACCTAATATTCATGTGGAAACTACAATGGTGAAAAGAAAATGGATTGATATGACAAACCCTATTTTGAAGAGAGGGTTCAACATATGAAATATCAACATGGAGGAATACATGAAATCTTGGGATATCTTGGTAAACATTATGAAGAAAACATTAAGGGCGATCCAGACTCCTATGTAAATTCTATTCCAATGATACTATTTAGGGATATTGATTCCAATCGGCTCAAAAATTTATTCAACAATAATGTAGTATGGTTTGTTGATTAAACTGTCTTACAGTCATGGTTCTCGCTTTCACCCATAAAAGTTTTTTGAAAATAAAAATGATATTCTTGATGGATGGGTTGTCAGATTCTTCCCCCTTTGTGAAATTGTGCCTTTTCAATTTGAAATTGGGCTCATTAACCATGGTTTTGACATATAAAAATACCAATATTGAAATCCCACATCATAAAAACTGGATAATAATAATTCATCTTGAAAATAAGGAAATTAAAATACATAGGACCTCAATAATTTAACATACTAGGTTTCCAAATAGAACAACATTAGTGGGAAGTGAAAATACAAACATGGAGAAAAAATATAATGTCCAAATAATAATAGAGTGTGAAAAAAAATATTGATCACAAGAAAGTAAATGATCATGAGAAAGTAAATAACCAAAAAAATATAAACTAGATATATGCGAAAAAGATTGTCGATTCTTAAAAAACATAGGTAATAGGATATAATTCATCCTTTAAAATCCTTTTATTAGAGTTGAGGAATTCAATTACCATATAGACTAAGAACACAACTAAATATACTTTTTTGAAAATTATAATTTCATCATTTAATAAACTTTATCCATACTCTCATATTTTTCTCCAAATTTTAAGAATTTAAGATAAATGATATCATACATAAAGAATTGAAATAAACAACTAATGGATCACCTAATCCTTTAAAGGATAACAATCTATTCCACATTATATTTAGAAATTAAACAAATCCAAAATGGTTAGTACAAGGTATGATAATTACTAAAATTTACAAACCTTCATATGTTCAAATAAAAAATGATTCTCCAAAGCCTCAATAATAACACGCAAAGTTTAGCATATATCATTTGGATAATAATTATCCTTAATATTGTTCAAAATATTCCAAATAAAGATTAAAAATCCAAAAATTAGACGTATTTTATCACATATTATTTTTAAATTAGATTAACATTTAGCTGCAATCAAATTTTATCGCTCATAATGTCATATAAAATAAATTTTATATCATAATCCAATTGTCTCAAAAATATGCTAATAAATTCCAAAAATAACCAGAATCGACATAAAGACACATTTAAGTCATATATAATTCAAAAATATAATTAAACCATTAATCTTCAAGTAAAATACATTATTATCAAAAAATATTATATTTACCATAATAATATATTTATTCTATAAAAAGTTATATTTTTTCAAAAATAACAATGATCACTAAATCACTAAATAGCATTTCAATCACATTGTTATCTATAAAATAAAAAATGTGCTCCCAAATTGTAATAATGTATAATTACTTGAACATAAATGATCATATGAACCATAATGGTTATTAATACATTTAAATATATGTATAAAAACGTTAAATTCGTCATTCCTTGTGTAAAATTTATACATGTTAAGCATAAGGGTTACATATACCTGAAACATCAATCAAAACTCAATAAATGTCTCCCAAAGTTTCATAAGTCACTCTAAAAACCACAAAATAGATCTGATCTTATAATATGATCCCCAAAATAAATATAATATAAATATATCCAATATTTTAGTAAGAAAAATTTCTACTAATTTGTACATCAAGTAGGCCAGTGGTTTGTGTTGCACCCTTATTTCCCTTCAGTTGTTGGCTCAAGCCCCATGGCCATACCAGATGTGATGATTTATCTCCTTCCATACAAGTTGTACTTTTTAAAACCTATATTAATATAAATCCATTATAAATATAAAAAACATATGTGACAACCATATTCATAATTCACATTGATCCAATATTGTTCCAAAATATATGAATATCCTTGAAAATAATATAAATCATCAAGTCACCTTTTAACCTATTTGGTTTTCTATATAGATTAAATTTTAATGAAAATCAAATAATATTAATTGAAAATTATCATCATGTATATATTGTTGGGCTTCTCATGTTTTAATGCTCACAAATCATGTTTTACACTCTTATAACTCGTGTTTTAAACTCTAACTAGATCATGATTCAGAATCTCAAAATTACACATTAAATCTTGTGAACCATGTTTAATAATGTTCTATTATGTTTTAGTATGATTATGTTTAATATTTATCCATTCTGTGAAGATTGATTCCTAAACCAGGTTACATATATTTTTCTATGTCTGTGAAACCATACACTTACTATTGGTTCCAAATTCTCACAAAGTTTGTGACTCCATAAACCTGATGCCGGTTCTAGATTTTCATGAAGGACCTGACACAGTTTCTGTGTAACCATTTCCAAGACACCATAACAAGACACTATTCATAATTTTCAAAAAAGATCAGACACCATAATTGTGATACTTGTCCCAGATCTCAATGCAATTATTGTACCTTGATTGTCTCCCTGTGACTATCTCACCATGATTGTCTCACCCAGACTATCTCACCGTGACTGCCTCACCTTGACTGTCTCATATTGACTGTCTCACCATGACCATCTCACCGTGACTCTCTCACAGTGACTGTCTCACAGTGACTGTCTCACCATTACTCTTTCACTATGACTGGATCGCTGTGATAGTCTCACTATGACTACCTCACTGTGACTATGGAACTGTGATTGTCTCACCGCAACTGTGACACCCTTCTGTACTTAAACATGTTTCTATCTTTTCTAATGATATTGAAATGTTTTTTCAAATAGTCATATTTGAGTCATTTAATGAAATTGGTATAATTAACAGTATTTTACAGACCTACCAATAGACAGTTCGAGGTATGAGGTGTAGAGATCGTGCACCTTGTCTACTCCAACACAAGAAACCAAAATAAAATATAAAGTGTTGTACTCGAGAAGAAATCAAGGGATATTGTATTTCATGAAAAAAGGTAATAACATCCATACATTCAAGAATACACCAAAGGAATAACAATCAATTCAAATTGGATGGAAACAAAAAAAATAACTTGTTGTAAACCATCTTAAAAGCATCCTTGCAGCAAAACGAAGGAGAAGATGAATATATCACTACACTAAAAAACAAAACAGTTGAATCATGATACTATATTTTCAAAAGAGTACTTTAACGTTGAATCTTGTGAGTCAAAATAGTCTAGAGCTGTATTTTATGACACATAGAGCCTTCTAAACCCTATCTTGTTACATCTCACTATGTTTGGTACTAGTTTATTACTCTTTGATTAGTGTGTCTATTTGTATTGAAAACACCCACTATCAATTTACTAAACTAGAGGATACAAAATACCCTCACTCAAATAACGTTCTACACCTTGTTTCACCCATCTATAACTGTAGAAGAGGTCATGTATGACTGGTCTATTTTTTTCCCCTTGTAGAATAGTGGAGGAGTTATTTTTGACCTAGGCAGTCTGGTGTAATTTTGTTAACACAGATCCAAGGTGTGGATAATATATATATATATATATATCGTGGTGGCAGGTGATCAAAAAGTTGAGTATATTTAGTCTCAGCTAGAGACTGAACCACTTTTTTTTATCCACGGTGTCTTTGAATTTAGAATTTTGCTATTTTTAACTAATATTTCAGAAAACTAACTGTTACAATGATAGTTAGTTTTGGATATTAGTTATAACTATTTTTAATTATTAAATGTATTTTCAAAAGTTTTTTCAATATCACATATATAACTGAGAATTAATCAATCTTCTAAGAAACTATTTGAATATTTATGCTATTATAATTTTACAACCGTGGTTAACTGTGATATTTTATTTTTAATTGAGGTAATATTTTAAATAAAATTATTAACCAAATTTTTTATAGGAACTCAATTAACCCCCCATCTTGATTATCCTACTCTGATCAATATTTGGAATCAAAAGTTGTTTATAAACAACTATTTTCAAAAAAAAATTAATTCTTTTTCATAACATTTTCCAACTTGATTTAGTTTTATTTTGAATATTTTTAAATTTCTTATGAGTTCTAAATTTCCAGTTCTTTAAAATCTTATTTATTTTTTATGGATAATAGATTGAAAGGTTCTACTTCTAAAAAATCACCATTCTTTAACCGTACAAACTATCCACAATTTAAAATTAAAATGAAAATACACCTAGAAAGTATGGGTTTTGAGATTTCCACATCAATTATAGAAGAATATAATATTCTTGTTACTACTAGGAATACTTTGGATGACCTAACTAAGGAATATTACAACAATAATTAATAATCCATGAATTCCCTATACTTATCTTTATGATATGAAATGTTTAATAGGATTTATTTATGTAAAATAGCCAATGAAATTTGAGACACTTTATATGAATCACATGAAGTAACCTCTGGTGTAAAGGAAATGATACTTAACAAATATACTATTAAAAAAGGCAACATTAAAATGAATCCTGATGATCCTATTTCTAACGTGTATCTCAGGTTTAATGAAATTGTGAATACTATGGTGTCTCTAGGGAGGGATGTTATAGTCATGGAGAAAATAATATGAATACTCATATTCTTACCAGATAGATGGATAGGAACATCTGTATCAATTAGTGAATCATATGACATTAGGAAGTTTCTATAAAAGGATCTCATTCGAAGGTTGATGATGTATGAAGAATAAAAAAAAGTAAACAAAGAAGAGGATGGTGAACCCAACCAAAAATATGTTTCTTTCAAATCTACTACCACCAAGAAAAAGGAAAAAGTTCCAAATTAAATAGAAATTTCATGTAATGAACAATCATCAGTAGAAAATGTTGAACATATGAATCCAATATCCATAAGATTTAACAAATTATAAATAATGAAAAAATTATTTAAAATTCACAACTACAAAGGTATGTATACCCACAAGGGATGATAGAAAAAAGTTTTTAAGAAAGTTTTTACTTCTAGTGAAATAATCTATTATGAATATAAGAGAAAGTAATATGTAAATGATGATAGTCCAAATCTAAAATATATGAAGAGAAATGTGGAAAAAGATAGAAATTATAAAAATTCCATGATTGAAACATAGATTCCATCTTGGAAAATCTCAAGTGGCACATAATCATCGCATGATGAAAAGGATACTAAAAAATATGTTTGTTATGAGAGACACATTTAAGGTAACACTAAATTCCTTTGAACATAATTCTTATTATTCTAGGGATTAATGTGATTTTGAAAATATCACAAATGAAGAAATTATTGAATATCGAGAAATGATAGAGGATACTTGTAATGAATTAAAAAATAAATATAAAAATTTAAATAAAAATACTCTCTTACTTATATGGTTAAGTATGAGTTTACAATAGAAAAAGAGAATAATTCTCAATTACTTAATGAAAAAAATATACTTATATTACTTAATGAGCATTTTAAAGAGGATCTAAAAAGATTTACCAATGGAAAATAAGTCTTAAATAAAATAATTGGTAAAAAAATAGCTCCTAAATATACTATTAGAATAGGATACCAACCATGAAAGAGTAATATAACAAGAACGTAGTTTGTGTCAACATTTGGAAAATCCTATTTTATACCCAATTATGAAAAAATTTCTATATGTTCAAGCGATGAGACATTTTCTAATATTTGATGTTTCTCTAGAAAAAATAAGGTTTGTTTTTCAAATATTTTATATGCTTTTTATAGGAAAACCATGAAGTAATTATGGGTTCCCAAATCACTTATTACTAATGTTTTTGTACCTAAACAAATCTCCATACCAAAATCTTCTTCTTTTTTGATTGCTTTGTAGGAAATCTGTTTGAAGATCTCCTTTAAAAGTATATGGTACTTGGATAGTGGATGTTAACGACAAATTAATGGAGATTATAAATGTTTTAGGAACCAAATAAATATTAATGTTTGGCATGTCACCTTTGGTGAAAATATTAAAGTAAAAATAATTTTCTTTGTCAAGATTGGTAAATGTAACTTAGTTTTAATTTCTAATGTAATTTTTTAGATGGATAAAATACAATCTGCTTATTATTTAACAAATTTGTGATGATGGATTTTGTGTTAAAGTTTAAGATATTTCTTACAATGTTTTCAATTCATAGATTTAATTAGTATTTTATACTTTTAAAAATGAAAATGTTTATGCTATTAAAAAAGATTGTTTAGATTCTCAAAAATGTTTCTTTATTTGAGTGTCATTCACCAAGAGCCATGAAATTTGCATAGAAGGCTAGGACACTGCAATATAAACTCCCTTAGAAATATTACTAGAAAATTAGTAGTCAAGGATCTACCCAAACATGATTTTCCAAATGACAAATTCTGTAATCCTTGTCAAAAGGGTAAACATCACAAAATCCCTTCCAAACCAAAGAATGAAGTTTCAACTTCTCAACCTCTCAAGATGGTATATATGTAATTGTTTGGACCTTCTAGAGTTTTGAGTCTTAATGTGATGCACTATATATATGATCTTGTAGATGACTATTCTAGATATCATTGTACCTTTTTCATGGCTCACAAGAGTAAAAATTACTCTCATTTCACCAATTATTCTAGAGCTGTAGAAAATCTTAACGGTCATAAAATTAAATCCTTATGAAGTGACCATGGATGTGATTTTGAACACCATGAGTTTGAACATTTCTTCTCACAAAATAATTATAGTCATAACTTCTCTTCCCAATGGACACCTCAACGAAATGGTGTTCTATAAACAGGAAATAGAACCATATAAGAAATATCTAGAATAATGCTTAATGAATCTGACCTCTCTATCTACTTCTGGGAAGAATATTTCAATACGACTTTCTATATAATGGGATTTGGGGAAACAAATTGGCCTACAGGACATGTAATGGGATAAATTCCCTCTAGGCCTTTGGGCTATGTAATGGGTCTCCCTCTACCTAGTTAAAGTGGTATTTTCTTTTCCTTAATAATGAATGAGGCTTCAGCCCAACCATTAAAAAAATAGATTCTTGATTAGACATATCCTTAAAAGAACTCCATATAAGTTTTGGAAAAATAGAGAACCCAAGGATAACTACCTAAAAGATTTATGTTTTAAAATATATATCCATAACACTAAGGATATTCTAGAAAGTGTTTCCTCCAAGATTGGAGATGGAATTTTCCAAGGTTATTTGATTTCTAGTAAAGACTATAGAGTATTTAATAAGGAATCCAAATGTGTGGAAGATTCTATACATGTAAAATTTGATGAAACATATCCACATGGGAAAAAAACCTCTCTATGAAATCTTAAGGATGATATGTCAAATTTGGACATCAATGTTAAATCATAAAACCATCCTATGAAGGAACCTGTTAAAACATCAAGTTCTTGAAATTATCTAGATTTCAGCAATGATAAACCCAAACTTGTTGAAGAACCTGAAATTATCGGTCCTTCATTTTCTAGATCTCTTAGAATCCTTTAAAAAAATACTTTAGATGTTATTTTTGGAGATTTTGATAAAGTAACATTGACTAGAGCTTCCCTAAGATATCATATTGAACATCAAGCTTTATTGTAACATATTGAATGTAAAAACACTAATGATTCAATCAAAGATGAATTTTGGGTGATGGATATGGAAGAATAATTAAATTAGTTTGAAAGAAATAATGTCTATAAACATGTAGATAAACCTAAAGACATGTAGACCATAAGCACAAAATGTGTGATTATAAATAATGTAGATTAATTTGGTATCATAGTAACTAAAAAATCAAGATTCGTTTCTCATGGTGATAGTCAAGAATAAGGGATAGATTGTGATGAAACTTTTTCACCAGTTCCTTGACTTAGAGTCATTAGAATATTTCCTTCATATCTAACACATCTAAAATATAAACTATATCAGATGGATGTCAAGAGATCATTACAAAATGGTTATATAGTTGAGGACATTTTTGTTAAAAAACCTCTAGTTTTAAATACTATCATTTTATAGATAATTTTTTTAAATTAACAAAAGATTTATATGGTTTGAAGAAAACTCCTTGAGCTTGGTATGATAAATTATGTGGTTTTATTATTTCCAATGTTTCTAAAAAATGTATATCTGATCCTACTCTTTTTAGGAATGGAATTTATATAGGTGTTTTAGTTGTTCAAATCTATTTTGATGATATTATTTTTGGATATTCAAAAAATTCCTTATGTATTGATTTTTCATAAATTATGCGAAATGAATTTGAAATGAGTTTGATGGGTGAACTAAAATTATTTCGTGGATTTAAAATGTTTCAATATAAAGAAGTCATTATTTTAAATTAATATAAATATACTAAATATATTATAAAATGTTTTGGTCTATATAGTACTAAAATTAGTGATACTCCAACGAGAACCGCCTATAAGTTGGATATTGATGAGAATGGTAAATCTATTAATCAAACCACTTATAGTGGAATGATTGGGAGATTACTCTACTTGACTTCCAGCAGGCCTGATATAATGTTTTTTGTGTGTATGTGTGCTCATTTTCAGGCCAATCATAATGAGTAACATCTTTTTACTGTCAAAAGGATTTTAAAATACCTCACCCATACTACCAATTTAGTACTATTTTGTCCTAGAGGACAACAATTTGAATTAGTTAGATATTTTAATTATTATTTTAGTGGTTGTATGTTAGAGGGAAAAAGAATATCTAGAACATGACATTTTTTGGAAAATTCACTAGTTTCATGGTGTAGTCAAAAGAAAAATTTTGTTGCATTATCTACTGCTGAATCTAAATACATAGATGGTGCTGGTGGTTATGCTCAGATTTTGGGAATGAAAGACACTTTTCTAGACTATAGATTTCAATTTAGGAAATTTCCATATAAATTGGGATAAAAAAGTTTCTATTAACATGTCAAATAATCCATTTATCATTCTAGAACCAAGAATATTGAATTAATACATTACTTTTTGACAGATCACTATAAAAAAGGTGATATCACTTTAGAATTCATTTTCACAGAACATCATCTAGCTGACATTTTTACAAAACCTTTAAATTTTGAAAGGATGAATAATTCCATACATGAATTAGGAATAATTAACCTCGTGTGAATAAATTACTGTCTCAATTTACGATATCAGTTTACTAACATAGTATACTTTCTCATTTTACTATCTTCGTCTACTATCTCATTGTACTGTTTTAGGATTTCTATATCACACAACTATCTTACAGCTTGTTGTCTTACATTCACTGTCTCATTTGTTAAAGTTACATCATTGGAGTCACATAGTCATACTGACATCTTGAATGAATGTACCGGTATCACCGTATTATTCATAATTTCTTTCTAAAAATTTCTTTTTGTATTTATTGTTTTCTTTATTTTTATATCATTTTTCTTTTTGTGATGTTTGAAGTCCCCAAATGATAAATACTTATTGCTTCACTCCTCTCAAAATCACTTCTCTTGAAACCAAAAGCCTCTATATCTCTCAAACATCTTTCCCTCCTTCTCATCTATCCTGATCATGTGCTAAATTCCTAGGATGAATCATCCATCCACATCAACTCCTGAGAAGCACAGGTTTCAGAAGAAACAGAAGAAGGCTCCGATTGTAATTCCTATGAAACCACTAAACCAAGGCCTTGAGGATCACAACATCGTACTAGAAAAGGAAATCAATGTGAACTGTCTTTTTTCTAGTTTTTATCTTTTTCTAAAAGTTTTAAATGAATAGTGGTTGTTGGATTCATATACCAAGGAGAGAATACCCATCTAACCAAGGATTTTTTGGTGTTTTCTCAGTGTGTACAGTTTTAATTCAATTAGGAGGATGATATTGTAGTTAGGAGTGAGGTAAATTGTCAATGATGAACTCCTTCTTCAATATTATGGGCTACCCACCTAGGAATACATCATAAAGGGGGTTTGGGGGACTAACAGAAAATTCATCCTCCATATAGTGTTAGATTTGTCCTAGAAGAGGCTCTAGGAAGTTTGAATAGAAATAAGAAGAGAAGGCCTATTGCTGCTGCTCTTGATTGTGAGTCAATTTTTCTGTTCACGTTCATTCAACATATCAACTACCCATGGAAAGGGGATATTACCACTTTTAAGTATCAGAATGTAATTTTGATTCATCTTCTGATGAATAGACACAAAATTATCTTGTGTAAGTATATTATGCATCACATTTCTAATATTCTGAAAACTACATCAAAGTACGCCTCCCTTTTCTATTCGAGGTTCATTTATTATATTCTTCATGCCAAAGGTGTGGTTTGACATAATGAATAAGTGCTTGAAGAAAATGACTTTTATATATCTATGAATCTTTATTAGAGAAAAAAATGTTGGAATCCATGGATGAGATTGTGGGATGAGGATAATAATATGTTGTATAAAGATTTTAATCATGTCATAAATTCCTCATGATATTATGATACAGATGATCCTAGATTAGAAGCTAATGATATTTTGTAATATCTGGATAAAGAATCAGTTTATGATGTTACTGAAGGTTTTGTGAGAATATCTCATAATCAATCACCTCTCTCTAAAATAGATGTCGATTCTGGTGGAAAGGACGTAGTTGCTTCCAAAAGAAGTTATGATTTTGAGGAAGAGCTTGCTGCTAAGGAAGAGCCTACTATTGAGGAACTTCTTTCCATTGAGGAAGAGTCTACTATTGTGGAATAGTCAGAAAAACATTTAGAAACTAAATAAAATTATCCACTAAGGGAATAATGGAATGTCCATTTTATCTAGAAAGAGAAGATATGGGTGATCCTAACATAGATGAAAATATGGGAATGGTTCAAGATATTGAGTTTCTTTGTCCTAGACGAGATTCACCTATTGAGGGGGAGCATCACCCCATATTAGAAAGTGTTAAAGTTCCAAATAATATTGACCCAAGTTCTTTGGATACCTAGTATAGGTTTACTAGTTATTTTGATGTGGATGATGCCAAAGAGGCATCAGTAAAAGGTATAGATCATTCAATTATGTTTCAGTTCAAAAAAATATCTACCAAAGAAGTACCCCTACTAAGGGATCTAATCCTATTTTAGTTCTGGTTTTTGAATCTACTCAAGAATACTTTGAGTATGTAAGTGATAGTGATATAAGAGTTTTTAGAAAAATCTTGTTGTCTAGAGTGGGGAAGCTACTACAGTCTCAACCTTCCCTCATAATAAATATCAGTGAAAGGTATGATGCACTGCTATTAGAGAAAATTACATGGAATATCCAACCAAAGATACTTCATGAAATTCAAGAGGTTACGGTTTAGAACATATTGTTGAGTGATGAGGTGAAATCTCTAAAATATATGGTTGCAGATTTTCAGAAATCCTTGAAAACTATTCATGCTTATATTTCTCATCCTAGTGATGATGATTCTAATAAGATTCCACAGAATTTTGTATCTATGATTCAAGAAAACCTGATTTGTTTTATATGAAAATGTGGTTGATAACAACATTAAGGTTGAAAATGATTTGTGAGAGCTTGTTTCTGGACTCAATAGGCTGACCAATGAATATAAAGGTTGTTTAAAAAAGGTTCCAAATCTGTATATGTCTCCCACATCAGTTGTTTCTACTTCATCTGCCTCTCGATAACCATCTAAGCCTATACACAATGACATGATCAGATCAATTTTAAAATATGATCTTCAATCAGTGTTGAGTGGTGTTTATATGGAAACTATCTTTGCAATCATCAAGAATAGTGATCATGGGATTGATTTAGTGATGGTCCATTCAATGATTTCCATCGATGATCAATATAAAATCTCTAATAAATTGGACATATACTTTAAGATAATTTATTCTAATCATGATTTGAATAAACACTTCAAGTATCTAGTGAAAAAAGTGAAGATACCTCTTATCACTCTATAATTCAAGGTTCAAGGGGAGAATATAAATAAATTCACACCCACTCTAGAGAAGTTTTTGGAAAACAAGGAGGACTTTTAGAAGGCTATATAGAATGGTGGGGAGATCATCTCCGATTTTATCAAGCAATTGATTCCTTATTTGTCTATTCAGAGTACAGAAATTGTGGCTCCTCCAGCTGCTCCTTTGAGGCGTGGACTACCTTCTTCTCCCAATTCTTCTTCTTCTAACTCTTTATCACCTATGTCCATGTCTGTTGCTTATGATCTAAGTTAGATAAAACTTTTCATCATTGAAGAATAATTTTCATAGGTATTCCACCGGACCTACTCTTGCACCTTCTATCATTGATGTAGTGACGTTGTCTTCCCTAACCACTACTTCTACCACTTCTACTTCTTCACCTCTTCCTTTTCCATCTAATGCCTTTGAAAAAGGAAAATCCAAGTATGTTGAGTCTACCAAGAAGTGAATGCTGATTTTGATAGGCATATATTGTATTTTCCTTATTACTGGTAATGGACTCTATAGTTTTATTTAATACAATGTGGCCTTCTATTGTTTCTACACTTGTTATTTTACTTTTATATTTCTCTCTCTTTCTGATAATTCCAAAAGGGGGAGAAATAATATAAAGGCATTTAAAGAGGATAACATATTAGAATTGATATTCTAAGGGGCTGAAATAATGAAGATACTTAATGGAAAAGAATTATTGTTTATGATATTTATTACATATATGCATTAATATATTGATTTTATAAGTAATCTATGAATTTCATATAAAATGTTTGACTTGAAGATTCCATTATTTGATATCATCAAATAGGGGGAATTGTTGGACTCCTCATGTTTTAATTATCACAAATAAATTTTTACACTTATATAAATCATGTTTCAATCTCTCAAAATATCATGATTCGACGTCTCACAAATTACATTTTTAATATTATGAACCTTGTTTAATATTTATCTATTATTTATTATTATGATTACTTTTAATCCTTATCCATTCTATGAATATTTATTCATCAAACAACTTAGAGATATTTGGATATGTCTGTGAAACTGTAAGCATGATTCCAATTCTAGATTCTCACAAAGTATGTGACATTGTAATCCAACTACCAGTTCCAGATTTTTGAAAAGGATCTGCACCGTTTCCATGCTACCCATTCCAAGACATCGTAACAAGACATTGTTCAGAATTTTGACAAAGTACCAGACATCTTAACTATGCTTACAATTCCATATCTCAATGAAAATATGGCATTATGACTGTCTCACCGTCACTGTGTCATCATTCAATAAATAACTATTTTTTGTATTTTCTAATGAAATTTATTTTTTTTCCTAATGGTTGTATTTGAGTCAGTTAATGACACTAATAAAACTAATGATCTTTTTATGACCTGTTAGCAAACAGTATGAGGTACTGGGTGTGTACATCATGAACCTTATCATATCTAACATAAGAACCCCAAAAAATATAAAGTGTGGCACTCAAGAAGAATGTGAGGGATTTTGTATTACATTAAAAAATTGAATAATGCACATGCATGAAATAATACACCAAAGGAAGAACATTTCATTCTTACTAGTTGTAAACCAAGAATAGCCTCTTGTGAACCATCTTAAAAGCATACTTGCCGCAACTTGAAGGAGAAGAGGAACATCTCACTACACTAAAGACCAGAACACTCAACTAATGATACTCAATTTTCAAAAGAGGACTGAAATATTTCATCTGATGCATCCAAAGAGTCATTATTTTCATTTGATGACACACATAGCCTTATAAACACTATCTCGTTACATTGCACCATATTGTGTACTGTTTTATTACTCATTGAGAAATGTATGTATCTATATTAAAAACACACACTTTCTCCTACAATGAACTATAGAATACATGATATCCTCGCTAACATATCCTTCTACACATTATTTCACCCATGTATAACTTTGGAAGAGGTACTGGGTGACCGAGCTGTTATTTTTCCCATATAGAATAGTGGAAGAGGTCTTGTGACCATGATTGTCTCATGTACTATTTTTAACCATGATCGAGAGTGTGGATCAAAGATATATATACTTTTTGGGTTGTAAGAGATCACCACGTGGAGTTCATTAGGTCTCGTCTAGAGACTGAACCACTTGTTTTATCCATTGTGTCTTTCAATTTAGTCCTTCTCTATTTTTAACTCATATTTCCAAAAACTAAATTTTCTTATGAAATTAAGTATTGGATAGTAGTTATAACTATATTTCAATATTAAGAGTAGTTTCAAAAGTTGTATCAATGTCTCATATTGTTTATAATGGAGAAATAATCAATCTTCTAAGAAACTGTTTTAACAGTCATCAACATTTAATATTACTACCTTGGTTAACTGGCATGTTTTATTTTTAATTGCGGGAATCTTTTAAATAAAATTTTTATCAAATATTTTTTTAGGATCTTAATCACCCCCTCTTGAGTGTCCTACTCTGACCAGCATTTGGTATCAAAGGATGTTTTTAAAATGCTATTTTAAAAATTTTTAAGGTTTTTTCAAAACATTTTCCAACTATGATTTAGTGGTATTATAAAGATCTTGAAATTTCTATTTTTTCTAAATTTATAGTTCAGTAAACAATTATTTATTTATCATGGATAATATATTGTAAGGTGATTCTACCAAAATTCTGCCATTCATTAATTAGAAAAATTATGCACAATGGAAAATTAAAATGAAAATGCACCTATAAAGTATGGGTTTTGAGATTTGGTCTTCAATTATAGATAAATATAAAATTACTAATATTGAGATGAATACATGGGATGGCCCAACTAAGGCTAATTACAATAATAATTTCGAATCCATGAATGATCTATAATTCTCTTTTAGAGATGAAGAGTTTATTAGAATTTCTGCATATAATACAATCCTTGAAATTTCGGACACTTTATCAGTTTAACAAAAAGGAACCTCTAGTGTTAAGTAAATGGGAGTTAAAAAATACACGATTTAATACGGTAACTTTGAAATGAATCCTGATGAGCCGATTTCTGAAATGTATCTCAGGTTAAAGAAGATTTTGAATACTATGGTCTCTATGTAAAGGGATATTATCCCAAAGGATAAAATATTGAGAATACTCTAATGCGTACCATATAGATGGATAAGAACATGTGTATCAATTAGAGAATCTTGTGACATAAAAAAATTAGTAAATGAGATAATTGGAAAGTTGATGATGTATGAGGAAGAATTAAAAGTAAACAAAGAATAGGACGATGAACACAAAATAAAATTTGTTTATTTCAAATATACTACCTCCAAGCAGAAGGAAGAAAGTTCAGGATGAAACTGAAAATCCATGTGATGAACAATCATCGGTAGAAAGTGACAAACAGATAGGTCACATAGCCAGAAAATTTAATAAATTTTATAGAAAGAAAAAATTATTTAGAAATAACAACCGAAATGGTATGTATGATCATAAGGGTAACAAGAAAAATATTGGGAAGAAATGTGTTGTTTCTAGTGAAATAATCTGTTTTGAATGTAACAGAAAGGTACATGTAATGGATGACAGCCACATGATAAAATATAATAAGGGTAATGAGGACCAAGATAGAATATATAAAAATACCATGAAGGAAACTTAGACTCATAATACTATAATTATGAAAAGCCTAATAAGGAAAATATGTGTTTTATGAGAAACACATATGAGGTAACACTAAATTTGTATGATATTAATTCTTATTATTCTCGAGATGAAATTGATTCCGAAAATATATAAAATAAAGGAATGATTCAACATTCTAAAATTCGATAAGACACTTGTAATTAATTAAGGGATAAGTATAAATCTTTATGGAAAAACATGCTCTTACTTCTATGGTTAAGTCTTAGTTTACAATAGAAAAAGAGAAGAATGCTCAATTACCTAAAGGAAACAATGAACGTAAATTATCTAATGAGCAATCGAAAAAGGTTGTAGAATTATTTTCTAATGGAAAATTAACTATAGTTCAAATGATTGGTAAATAAGTAGCACCAAAGTATACTAATGGGATAGGATACCAACCAAGAAAGTGGAATATGGAAAGAACTCAATTTGTGTCAAAATCCAGAAAATCATGTTTTATAGCCAATTCTAGAAAATTTTCATCATGTTCCAGTTTTGAGGAATTATATACTATTTCAAGTATTTCTAGATCAAATAGAGCGTATTTTTTAAATACTTTAAATAATCCTTATAGAAACTCGATGAAGTAAGTATGGGTTCCCAAATCACTTATTATTAATGTTTTTAGACCTAAACAAATTTGGGTACCAAAATATTATTTTGTTTTATTCTTTTATATGAAATTTGTTTAAAGATGTCTTATAATATCCTATGGTAATTGGACAATCAATATTCAAGACACATGACAAAAGATTATTCATGTTTCAAGAACATAAAAAATATTGATGGTTGGAATGTCACCTTTGGTGAAAATTCTTAAGGAAAAATAATTAGACTTGTCCAGATTGGTAACTCTAACTCAGTTTTAATTTCTAAATTACTTTTAGTTGATGGATTAAAATATAATTGGTTATTATTTCACAATTGATTGATGATGGTTTTAATGTTAAATCTAAAAATAATTCTTGCTATTTTTCTAATTCAAAAATTTAATTAGTATTTTCTATTTTTATATATAAAAATGTTTATGTTGTTAAAAAAAATTAGTTTCTCAAAATGTTTCTTATTTAAGTTCCTTTCACCAAGGGTCATGGCTATGGCATAGAAGACTAGAACAATACAATATACATTCCCCTAGATATATTACTAGAATATTATTAGTCAAGGATCTACCCAAACTTGATTTTATAAATGACAAAGTCTGTAGTCCTTGTGAAAATAGTAAACAGTAAAAAGTCACTTTCAAACCAAATAATATGTTTTAACTTCTCAACATCTCGAGTTAGGTCATATGGACATGTTTTTACCTTTTAGATTTTTAAATCATAATGTAAATCAATATGTCTATTTTATTGTATATTACTATTTTAGATATACATGGACCTTCTTCATGGCTCACAAAATTAATGATTTCTCTCAATTCACCATGTATAAAAGGACTGTAGGAAATATTAGTGGTCTTAAAATTAAATCCATAAAAATTTAAAATGGTCATGAGTTTAAAAACCAATAGTTTGAATCTTTCTTCTAACAAATTGGTTATAGTCAAAACATATCTTCCTCTAGGACAACTCACCATTTTGGTGTTGTAGAAAGAAGAAATACAACAATACAAGACATATCTAGAAAAATAAATAATGAATGTGACCTAATTATCTACTTCTAGGTAGAATCTTTAGTACAACCGATTATATAATCAATATATTCTTGATTATACCAATCCTTAAAAGATATCCCTATGAGTTGTGGAAAAATTTAAAACCCAAGGATAACTACTTCAATGTTTTTGGTTGTAAAGTCTATATCCATAACACTAAGGATAATATAGAAAAAGTTCCTTCCAAGTGTGATGAAGGAATTTTCCAAGGTAATACAATTTCTAGTAAAGTATATACAGTCTTTAATAAGAAATAAATGCGTGGAATAATATACACATGTCAAATTTGATGAAATATATCCACATGAAACAAAATACTCTCTAGAAAATCTTGGAGATGATATGTAAAATACAGACATCAATGATAAATATTATAACCATCCTATGAAGAAATATGTTAAATCGTCTAATTCTATAAATTTACTAGATTCGATCCATGATGACCCCAAACCTATTGAAGAACATGAAATTACTTGTCAATATTTTTCTAGACCTGTTAGAACCTTGAAGATACATCCTTTAGATTATGTTGTCAGATATTAACATCAAGAAATAAAGACTATAGCTTTTCTAAGAAATAATATTGAACATCAAGATTTCTTGTCACAACATGAACATAAAAACATCAAAAGATTCAGTCGATGATGAATTTTGGGTGAGGGATGTGAAAGAAGAATTAAATTAGTTTGAAATAAATAATTTAAGAAAACTTATAGATATAATTAAAGACATCTTGACCGTAGGTACTAAATGGGTGTTTATAAATAATTTAGATGAATCTGGTACCATAGTAAGAAACAAACTCCAATTCGTTTCTCAAGGTTATTATCAAGAAAGAGGGATAGATTATGAAGAATCTTTTTCAATAGTTTCTAGACTTGAAGCCATTAGAATCTTGATTGCATGTGCAGCACATCAAAAATTAAAACTATATCTAATGGATGTCAAGAGTGATTTCCTAAATGTGTATATTGTTAAGGATGTTTTTCTGAACAACCCCCTGTTTTACAAACCCTCATTTTCCAAATATTGTTTTTAAAGTAACAAAGTCTTTAAATGATTTAAAGAAATTTCTATGAGCTTCGTATGATTGATTAAATACTTTTATTATTTCCAATGGTTTTGAAAAAGCTATGGATGATCCTACTCCCTTTATGAAAGAAATTTATAAATACGTTTTAGCTATTTAAATCTATGTTGATGATATTATTTCTGAATATTCAAAAAATTCCATATGTATTGATTTTTCTAAAATGATGCAAAATGAGTTTTTAATGAGATTGATGGGGGAACTAAAATTCTTTCTTGGATTTGAAATAATTCTCAATAAAGATGGATTTAATCTAAATCAATGAAAATATACTAAATATCATTTAATTGTTTTTGGTTTAGATAGTACTAAAAGTAGTGATACTCCAATGAGTACACCCTATAAGTTAGATCATGATGATATTGGTAAATCTATCGATCAATCCCCTTATAGATGAATTATTGGGAGTTTACTCTACGTGACTAATAGTAGGCCAAATATTATGTTTAGTGTGTATGTGTGCTCATTTTTAGACCAATCCTAAGTATTCGGATCTTATTGCAGTCAAAAGGATTTTCAAATATGTCAAACATTCTACCAATTTAGTACTATTTTGTTCTAAAGGATAATCATTAGACTTAGTTAGCTATTCTAATACTGATTTTGGTGGTTGAAAGTTAGATAGAAAAATCACATCTAGAACATGTAACTTTTTGGAAAATTACTATTGTTAGGGAGTAGTAAAAAGTAAAATTCTATTTCATTCTCTATTTCTGAAGTGGTATACATAGCTACAGGTGGTTGTTCTGATCATATTTTTTGGATAAAATATACTCTAATTGACTATGGATATCAATTCAGATAGGTCCATATAAATTGTGATAGCACAAGTTATATTAACATATCAAAGAATCTAGTTTCTCAATCTAGAACAAAGCATATTGATGTACGACGTCTCTTTTTGAGAGATCATTTTCAAAAGGGTGATATTAATTCAGAATTCATTGGAAAATAACACCATCTTGCGGACATTTTTACTAAGCCTTTAAATTCTAAAAGGATGAATTGCATCATATATGAATTCGGAATGATTAACCTTGAGTGAAAAGATTACTTTCTCACTTTACTATATCATTTTAGTATCTTAGTGTACTGTCCCAGTTTACTGTATCCATATACTGTCTTAGTCTACTATCTCAGTTTACTATCTCAGGATTTATGTCTCATAATGTTGTCTTAAATCTTGTTTTCTTATTTTCGTTGTCTCATTCATTACGGTAACATTGTTAGAGTCACATAGTAATACAGACACTTTGAATGATTGTATCGGTCTCACCATATTATTCAGAGATTCTATTTAAACATTTCTTTTTGTATCGAGTGATTTATTTATTTTTACCAGATTTTGGTTTTGGTGATGTTTGAACTGCCTAAATGATAAATACATATCCCTTGACTTCTCTCGAGCTCACATCTCTCGAATCCAAAACCCTCTATCTCTCTCAAACTAGTTTCCCTCCTTCTCATCTCCCGTGATCTCATCCTGAATGCCCATGATGAAGCATCCATCCTCATAAACTCCTGAGATGCATAGGTCTCAGGAGAAACAGAATTAAGAACATATTATATAGGTTTACCAAAGAAAAAAAACTCTTTTACCAATGGATTTTTTTTAGTTTTATTAGAATGCTCAGTTTTCCTTCAATTAAAAGGATGATTTTTTGTTAGGATCTGGGTAAATAATCATGGATTCACTTTTTTATCTATTTTATGGGATTCCTACCTAGGAATAACTCATGAAGGGATTTTTGAGCACATATAAAGAGTTACTCCTTCATATAGTGATGTGTTAAGCCTATAAGAGGCTCTGGGAGGTTTGACTGGAAATAAAAATATGAGAAAGCCTATTGCTACTGAGTTTGATGGTGAGTCAAGGTTATTTTTCATGTTCCCTAAACATCTCATCTGCACATGGAAAGGGTATTTGTCCACTATTAAGTATAAGGATGTGTTTTTTATTCATATTTTTAATAACATACCCAAAATCCACTTGTTTAAGTAAATTATACATAACATATATGATATGCTCAAAACTACATCAATGTTCATCTCCCATTTCTATTTGAGTTTCATTTCTGTTATTCATCTAGGAAAATGTGTGGTTGAAAAAAATTAAAATGTTCTTGATGAATTTGATTTCTATATATCTATGGCTATTTGTAGGGGAATTAAAATAAGCTTGAATCCATGGAAGTGATTAAGGGTAGAGGATAATGATAGGTTTTATGAGGATTTTAAACCTATGGAAAATCAATTGAGACCTAATGATATAGATTAACCACGATTAGAAGATTATTAGATTGTGAAATATCTAGATGAAGAAATAGTTGGTGATGTTATTGATGGTTTTGTGATAATATATATGTAGCTATCACCTCTATCTAAAGGTGATGTTGATTAAAGTGGAAAGGATGTAGTTTCTGCCTAAAGAAGTGATCCTATTGAGAACGAGCTTGCTACTGAGTGAGAGCCTGCTTTTGAGAATAATATTGCTACTAAGGAAGAGCCTTCTATTGTGGAATAGTCAAAAAAATAGGTAGAAACTGATGTAAACTTATCTTCTTAAGAAAGAATAGAATAAGCCTTTCGGTTAGCTAGAGAATATATGGGTGAGCCATACAATCAGAAATAATGGTAATGGGTCAAGAGATTGAGTCTCTTAGTCCTTTAATAGATGCACCTATTGAGGGGGAGAAACCACAAAATCATAGAAAGTGTTCATGTTCCAAATCATATTTACCCATGTTCTGTGGATACCTGGTATAGGTTTCCCAGTTATTTTTATGTGGATGATTCCCAAGAGGCCTTGGTAAAAGGGATAGATCATTAAAATGTGTTCCATTTGAAACCAATATATGCCAAAGAAGTATCCCTTACTAAGGAATCTGAACCTATTTTAGTTCATTATTTTAAATCTTTTCAAGAATATTTTGAGTTTGTAAGTCATATTGAGTTGAATGTTTTTGGAGACAACTTGTTGTCTCGCTTTGGGAATCTGCTACAGTATCAACCTTCCCCCATAATAAATCTCAGTGAAAGGGATGATGTACTACAATTATAGAAAATGATATGGAATATCCATACAAATATGCCTCATGAATTTTTGGATGTTAGGGTTGAGAACAAATAGTTGAGTGATTAGGTGAAATCTCAAAAATCTGTGGATCCATATATTAAAAAAGACCTGAAAACTATTCAAGCTCTTAATGCTCATATTAGTGAGGATGATGCTGATAAGATTCCATAGATGGTTGTATATCTAATTCAACAAAACTAGATTACTGTATACGAAAGGTGGTTGAGAAAAATACAAAGATAGAAAATGAGATGCAAGATATTGTTTCTAGACTCAACGGGATGACCGGTGAATATAATTGTTATTTAATAAAGGTCATGAATTAGCCTAAGTCACCCACATCAACTGTTTTAGCTTCATCTGCCTATGGAAAACCATCTCAACCTATGGACAGTGACCAAATCATATCAGTTTTCAAAGAAGAGTGTTAGTCATTTTTGAGTGGTTTTGATAAAGAAAGTCTCTATGCCGTCATCAGGTATAGTGATCATGTGCAAGATTTGGTGAGTTTCCATTCAAAGATTTCAACTGATTCTCAAGAATAAATCTCTATGAATGTGGATTTCTAATTGAATATAATTTATTCTAAGGACGAGTTGAATAATCACTTCAAGTATCTTATGTAAAATTTGAAGATACCTCTAGTCACTCAAGCCTTAAATGATTAAGTGCAGAAGAACAAGAAATTTAGACCCTCTATAGATATGTATTTGGAAAACAAGAATGACTTTGATAGGTCCAGGAAGTTTGTTGGAGAGATCATCTCACGTTGTATCATGTTATTGAAACCTTATATGCATGTTCAATGTCCTGAAATTGGGGCTCCTATATTTTCTCCATTGAGGCCTCGACAACCTTATGCTCTCTCTTCTTTATCATCCACCTCTTTCGCACCCATGAAAATTTATATTTCTTAGGATCTAAGATAGATCATACGAATCATTTTGAAGAAACTTTTTCCTTGGACTTCCACCAGAAGAACTCTTTCACCCTCTATAATTAATGGAGTTCCACTCCCTTCCCTAACCACTACTTCTACCTCCACTACTTTTGCACCTCTTACATCCCCATTAGATTTCTCTAAAAATGGAAAAGATAAGTGTGTAGACTCTACCGAGAAGTGAATTACAATTTTGATATGGATCTATTTTATTTTCCTTCTTGATTTTATTGGACTTTATACTTTTCTTTAATAGAATCTGTCCTACAATAGTTTCTTCATTGTTATTTTATTTTTCTATTACCCAATTTTTTTTAATCCCAAAATGGTGAGAAATAATACCAAAGAATTTAAATAGGAGAACATATTATCACTGATACTCTAAGGGGGATAAATAATAAGGAGTATACATAAGGGGAAATAATTAACCTTTATGCAATTTGTTACATATTAGATTTAATATCTTGATTTGATAAGTAATATATCTCATTATTTCTAAAATATTTGAGTTCTATATTACATGATTTGTGATCATAAAATAGGGTGATATTACTAGACTCCTCATGTTTTAATGCTACTAAATCATGTTTTACACTCTTATAATTCATGTTTTAAACTCCCACAATATTAGGATTTATAATCAAAGAAATTACACCTTAAATATTATGAACCTTGTTTAATCCTATTCTATTATTTTTTAGTTTGATGTGCTTTAATATTTATCTATTTTTTTAAGATTTCATATTAAAATAGTTTACATATATTTGGATAAGTCTATGAAACTGTAAGCTTTCTACCAGTTTTATATTCTCACAATGTTTGTTCCATAGTATGCCTGCCACTAATTCCAAATTTTCACAGAGGACCTGAATCGTTTTTCATAAAACCGTTTCCAAGATTCTTTAATAGGACACCATTCATAATTATTAAAATGGAATAAAAAACATAACTGTAATACTGGTTCTAAATCTCTACACAACTATGGAACAATGATTTCCTTACCGTGACTGCCTCACTATGGTTGTATCGGTGTGATTATCTCACCGTGACCGTCTCACTGTGACTGTGTCATTGTGACTTTCCCACTGTGATTGTCTCCATGTGACTGTCTCACCATTAATATGTAATTGTGAGTGTCTCACCACAATTGTGGAACCATTCCACACATAAACATTTTTTATCTTTTCTAATGAAATTTAAAATTTTTTGCTAATGATTATATTTGAGTCATTTAATGACACTGATATAATTTATGATATTTTCCGAACCTTTCAATAGACAGTATGAGGTATGAGGTGTGGATATTTTTCTCATGGTTAGCTCCAATACAATAAAAATATATTTAAAGCGTCGCACTCAATCTGAATGTGATGGGTAGTTGATTGCCTGAAAAAAAGGGAAGAACACCTATTCAAGAAAGGATTCGCTGAAGAAATAAATTTCAATTCATAGTGGCTCAAAAGTAAGATGAACCTACTATGAACCATCCTGAAAGAATCCTTACAACAACTCGATGGAGAATAAAATCTTGTCAATACACTAAAAAATAGAACACATGAATCATGATACTCTGTTTTTAGAAGAGGACTGTAACATTCCATATGCAGCTTAAAAAGAGCCCAGAGATGCATTTCATGACACAAAGAGCCTTCTAAACTCTATCTTATTACATTTCACTCTATTGTGTACTATTTAATTACTCTTTGAGTAGTGTGTATCTATATTGAAAACACACATTGTATCTTACACTGAACTAGGAGATACAAAATATCCTTACTAAAATATATTTCTAGACATTATTTCTTGAACATATAATTGTGGGAGTGGTCATGTGTGGCTTGGATGTTAGTTTTCCAATGTATAATAGTGCAATAGGTCTTGTGACCCGGACAGTATTGGGTATTGTTGTTAACCCTAATCTGGGGTGTAGAACAAAGCCTTATATATATATATATATATATATATATATATTAGTTTCACGTGATCACCAAATAGAGTTTATTAGGTCTCATCTTGATACTGGACATCTTGTTCTATCCATTGTGTCTTTCAATTTACTCATTCTCTGTTTTAACTCATATTTTAGACAACTAAATTTTATTTTGATAGTTAGTCTTGGATAGTAGTTATAACTATTTTCCTTATTAAGAGTAGTTTAAAAATTTTTATCAATATCTCATATTGTTATAACTAAGAATTAATCAATCTTCTAAGAAAATATTTGAACAGTCAAGTTATTATAATTTTACTACCTTGGTTAACTAGCCTATTTTATTTTTAATTGGGCGAATATTCTAAATAAACATTTTAAGAGGAATTTTTATAAGAAATCAATTCACCCCCCCCCCCCCTTTTGAGTGTCCCACCCCTACCAACGCATTTTAAGACAAAGATTTATTTATCCCTCAATCATATGTTCTTAAAATATAACTTTTCTTCTAAATCACCTTTTATTGTTATTGAATCAATCTAGCATATGTTTTCAAATTTTGATGAAAAGACCTACAAAAGAATAATAATTAGCCATTTCATGATCCCTATAACATTTATAATATACTATATTATCATTTCTAAAATGCCACATCGTATTAATTAAGAAAACTCATTGTATAAAATAATTATTTATCCAAATTCATTATTAAACCTCAAACCATGATTTGAAATCTTAGTCTTTAATACATCCCATCTACATTATGATACATGTGTCAATCAAATCATGATTGCAAAAAAAATTATGGAAAATGATTGAAATATGTCATACCATTGAAATATTGATTTCCATTCATTCTAGTCCTAATTTTGATGTCTGAGGTCCCATGATATGCCACATGGAGTGCCTATGTTTTCAAAATACCTCAAACCTCACTATGGTCCTCTATTTATTTTATCAACATATAGTTGTTACATTTTGGGTAAAATGGAGGTTTATAGAGATCAAATTTTGTAATCAATCCTTGTTTTGTAACATAATTGTTTGAAACACCCTACCTAATTAGTTTCTGATATTACCTTAGGATATGGATTAACATAAATTTTTTGAATATGTGTTGGTGCCAATGATATTTAAAAATTATATAATAAAATAAAAATATGCACTCCTTGAATATCACCTTCTTTTACAGCTAAACAAAGGACTGAAATCCCTCTTTTTGGACCATCCATTGTAATAACATGATAATGTACCATATGATATTTCCTAAAATGTGTAATATGGGAAATTCGAATTTTCATAACATATTCAATATATTTCCATGTTCCATAATGATATTAAATAATATAAGAATATTTGCATATATTGTAAAGTGTTTTACTTGTATGTTTAATTTTATAAAAAAAATTGTGTGGCCAGAGCTAGATTTTTTAATTTTAATTTTATGTCAATCCTCTGATAGAGATAGGAGTTTTGTGTTTTATCTCCATCCTTCCATCTTTTAGAAGATTTTTTACTATAAAAAAATAAATGTTTGATTCAATATCCAATAATTACATTTAGGAAATAGAAATGAACATTTAAATAAATTTAAAATTTCCTACTCTTTGACACCCTTCCTATAAATCTATGACAACATATGTTTAACCTAGGTTATCTATGGAAATAATTCAATATTATAACCTTCTGTCAAAATATTTTATGATGGTTTATCAAAAACATTAAATTTTACCTAATAATTACACCCTTGGGTGTCTATCTATGTGTGAAGTATTAATACCACTCATTGTACACCAAGTGATGATAAATTTATTACCGGATCCTAACCTTTCAGTGTTAAGTGCATATTTTCCACAACCACATCCAATTTACATTATCCAGACAATGACTCAATTTCTAGGAAAACCACAAAAAATTCAAAATATTAATATATTATCCAATACATAGACATATTAATCCACAATGGTGTCTAAAATCTTAAGATTTATTCATCTGAATCATCGTAACCTCTGAAGTTATTTAAACAATTTCTATTATATAAAAAATAAGGAATCATCTTTAAATAATCCATAAACTTGATTATTTAGATATGAATTCATTTTCTTTAATTCCTTAAGATATTTTAGGTTTATATGTAAAATAGGTCATCACCCTCAACAAAATATATATTACATCACAAAGTGAACATTTCCACTCTCTGTCCATTTCTTCACCATAAAAACTATTAAAATAAAAAAGTATAATTTTCATTAAATATCCCTATTATTTTTCCTTATAAATCATCTTTTACTTAATAATTCATAAAACCCTTTGAAATAAATTGAAAATGTGGGATGAGCACAAAAATATCAGAAAGGGACATATAAAAAGACAAGAAAAAATGTAGTTAGTATATGAATACCCAAAAAAATTTCCTATTTCCAAAAGAACAATGGAAATTAAAATAAACATTTTATTACCAAATAAACCAACTTATCTACCCAAATATTTCCACAAAAAAAATTTATAATTAATATTTAAGGAAAAAATAATCTCCCAAAATATTATTTCCAATCATGTTAAATTCATGAAATCTTTTTCACAAAGTTATACATGTCACCCATAAGAAAAAGTATAAATTTTCATTTTAAAATTAACTTCATTAGATTACATTGTGTAATACTAATATATCTATTAAAATAAAAATAAATAATTGAAAAATAATATAGCTATCTTGGGACATCATTTTTATAGCACTCTTATAGCCACACTTTCAAATGGAATAACTTGCCTAGTAAATTCCAATAATTTATTTGGATAAAACTAACATGTTAACTCCATACCATTACACAATTAATTTATGATAAATATTGGTCTTACCCATAATCATGAAATATATCGATCCATCCCATTGTCATAAAAAAATTCCCAAGAACCATAACAAATAAAAAAATAATCTCTTTAATTTCCATTATCATACTCATAGAAATATTTTTTTCAAGTATTTTGGATATTGAAATATACATTTCATTTAAAAACAATTTTAAAGATATTCAGAACAAAGGGAAGTAGGTATTTTTTATTTAAAGGAATCATAAAATCTTTTAAACTAATCCAAACCTGAAATAACGGTTATGGATGTGGGAAGAACCATTGACACCATATACATTAATATAGACTATTCCTTTTGATTTAAAATGTCCCATATAAAATACGTAAAATGATTCCTTTCCAAATCCATTGAAAGAAATTAAATAGAGAAAAAAAATTCCTTTATAATTCATTTATTCTTATATAAATACATCCTTAAAATAACTTTATGAATATTTCATGGAATAAAATTATTTATACAATAAATCATTAAAACACTTAGAATGATTTTTTACGTAGAAGTGTCCCATACCTAGAGTTAGAATCATAATGTATGTTTTTATCATCCTGAATTACCAAATTAATTTAATTATTTAATTTATTAAAAAATATTAGTTTCGTATTCCTTAAATTTAATTTATTACCCTGTTATATAAAATTATTTAATCAACTAAGTTCACATCGAATTAACTGATGATATTCAGATCAGATGTCCAAAATCACTTTGTCCAGTTGAATGTGGTCAATGTGGTCATTATTAAATAATATCCAAAATAATCATGAAGAAAAAATTATCATTGTTATACTTTAATTATACTTCTAAACCAACCCTAAAAGATAGTTAGGAAAAATTAATTACTTTACAATCATGGAGATGGTCGGCTGTATGTATGCATGAGTTAGGATTTCATTTTTCATAGAGCATGATAAGAATAAGAAAGACATAATTTTAGATTTATATAATAATTATTATATCATAATTATTATATTATTTATTTAAATACACTTATATATATCATCATTGTGACATGGTCGTGAAAAAAATCACATCACTTGATTGAGGTGATAATCCGCACGTAAGAAGGAATGACAATATCATTAATCAATGGATGAAACGGTAAGATGTAATATAATATATTATATTTAAAAAATTATAAATATGTCATTAATATTATAAATATATATATATAATCCTTAAATCCATTATTATAAATATCTGTGAGATACGGTGATGAAAAACATGTTACATTGATTTGTGAGGTGGTGGTACGTCGTACACGTGAATGATGGTTTTGTTTCCAATTTGATAAAAGAGGGAGAATTATATAAGATAATACATTAACATAAAAATATATAAGTATATTTAAGATAATGGTTTTATTATTTTTGGTTTTTTAGAATGTTTTAATAGATAGAAGAAGAAATTAATTTGTAATTCTTGGTTAATAACAGTACATATTATTCAAAACAATTCTATAGGTATTAACCTAAAGACTTCCTAGGATGGTTTTTTGGACATTTCCAATAACATAGAACATGTTGGGGGAGGTAATAATGTTATTTGAGTTGGTATTAAGAAAACAAAATGGTTATTTAAGTGTGTATTACAGAAGAAAGTGGGTTTCCTTTTATAAGTGGGCAGAGGATACACTTGGATTTTTCCAAATTAATAAAATATATTAAAGTCATACTCAAGAAAAATGGATCCAAAATAGACCCTTTATAAATATTAGATTATATATGGTCGACATATTTCTAGAATATATAATTTATACATGTTTATAGATTATTTTAACACCTGTCACTTATGTTTAACCCACCAATAAACCCGTTTTAACCTTATCTATTGTCGCATGTTTTTATTTTTTTTCTATTTATTATGACTAGTAATAAAGTTTGGATTATTAAATAATTTTAATTATGATGATTCCAAATATGTAATACATTGTATCAAACTCAATTCCCATAAGTGGTATAATTTTATTTTAAATCATACAAAAAATACGGTAAATATTGATTATTCCAAATAAATGAATTTTTTATGTATATAAATATTTATTGGACAAATACAAGTGAAAAATTCATTAAAAAAATTTGGATTGTTAATATAATAATTTTACTAATTTTTCATTTAAACCATTTTAAAAAAATGAAAATTTTAAATTCGTGAAATGAAATTACATTTTTTAATAATATTTTGTATTATTTCTATTCATTGAAAAAACACACTTGTCTGAAAATTATAAAAAACATATCTGAACATAATTTTGGAATGGTGAATTTAGAAATAATGTACATATTTTAAAATTAAAATTATATTATTTTAAAATCAATATATTGAATAAAATGATATAATGCTTGAAACCCCAATTTAGTACTAAATAAAGCATTTTTCCTTTTGAGTGAAAATTTTCCAAATATTATTATAATGAATATAAATAAATAAATATAATTTATTAATAATAATAAGACATGAAAATGTATTATTTTAACATTTCATTGGTTGTTACATGCACACAACCTTGAATATCTCAATTGAGGACCATGATTCCATACACCTTATACGAGATGAAACAAATCGCATCTTAGTTGAGCTCTAATTGATGAAATGATCAGTAATATAAACAACCACCCCATGATTATATAATATTAAATTATTTTAGATTAAATATATAATAGTATTAAGGTGCTCATGATATGTATCTCACTAAACATATGTTTTGGGTACTTTTAATATAATTCTTGCACCCTTAGTAAATAAAATCTATAGTGTGTAACACTCTATGTGGTTTACTTAGTGGGTTATCTAGTGCAAAAAAAATATTTGTTCCTCATGAGAATATTTTTTACCTCCATAAATGAATCCTAATCATGATAATATTAACATTTATTTATAATCTAAAATACTTCATGATGAGCATCAGTTATGGATAACTCAAAATTATACTTTGAGAGGTCAGTTATCACAACATTTTACAAAATGTATATCAATATATACAAACATACAAACAACATGAAAGATTTATAGAGTAAATATTGTAAGTTATATGATATATTTCATATTATCACTCATTTAATAACACTTAATAGACCCTGCACAATCAGTTGTCTGTAATATTATATATGTTAGACTACTAGACCAACCATATATTTTTTGCACTTTATAGGTTTTGTTAGGTCATCTATATGTAATTAATACCACATCACTATGTTACCATGAGAGAAAACCCTCATAATAAACACTATAATTGGTAAAATTTATGAAGAAAAAAAATTATTAATAACTTTGAGATTTGTGAATTATATTTCTATAGTTCAACACATTAAGAACATTCAAACCCCATAGCTCTACAACATTAGATGTTGCTATTTAAACATACATTGTATTCTATGTACATAAAAATCATTATTAAAACCTATTCCATAAAATGTTTCTGTGATATATATTTTTAAATATTGTAACCATTAACATTATCACTTACCAACATATTCTAATATTCATTAGGATAAAGTGATATTCACTTTGTTACAATAACTAAATATAATTCTTTACATTTCTCTTTACATTCATAATTTAATCCATTATATGATATTGAGTGAAAATAACAATTAATTTTACTGGTATAATATTTTCTTTATCTCTCACCCTGTTATACATAGAATATCTTTTCAAGATACAAAAAAACTCATTTTTTTAGAAGATAACACTTTTTATATTTTTTGTAAAAATATTTAACATTTAATCTATTGTTTCAATGTATTATTGAATTCTATGTGTTTAGATAATTTTATATAAAAATATATTATTCCAAAATATATATATAATAGATGGGTGGTGGGATTATATCCCTAATATTTAAAAATATTACTCGATAAACACATTATCATGTATAATATATTTCAATCATTGTCATATTTTAAAAATAGTACCTATATTTTTATGAATCATTAACCATGTACAAGATCTCATATTGTTCATAAAATCTCATTATTTACAAGATCCTTAAATTATAAAATAAGAGAAATGAGATAATCATATATATCCTTTACATAGATTAATATAATCTTGATATACTTCTTTATATTTAAATCCATGATGTAGAAACTCTTTTTATTATCGTTTGAATGAAAACTAAAACTCATTCCAACATTCCCTTAAATTTGGAATTCTTGTATATTTATAAAACATATAAAACCTAATTTTGGAATCACATAAAATTAAAAAAAAAAATTCAATATCTATAACATAGTGTATCAAAAAAAAAATCTTTTAATAAGGTGTATCTTGATTGAGTGTGTATATTGAATGAAACCTCTTAGTTACTTCATAACTCAACATGGAATGGTATGAAGAGTATAGAATCTTGGATGAGTGCCATCAGTTTTAGCATGATCTGATAAGTGATTCCTCTTAGATGAGTGTTATCTTAGAGCCTCAAGATAAATCCCTAGGATAGTATTGGGGGGAAACCACACCTTGAAACATGGAGTCTTCCATGTGAATATTCGAGTTATCTTACTTATTCTTCTAACTCTTTTGATTTAGATTTTACACCCTTTTAATGATTTTTTATTTAATGATTTTAAGGTTTATTCTAGGTATTTTTACACTCACCCCTATATGGGCTACGCTTACATGTGTCATGTTTTATAAAAATGATTGGCCTTTTTATACATTCATGGATGAATAAGGAGCAGGTGAAGATTAGTTGTTGTTGACGGGGTGTAAAAAGATTCATGAGTATCATTTTGGTAATATTCCCATTTTTTAGTCGGTCAGACTCCTTTATAGTTTTTGTGGTATAGTATTGGACCCCTTTATTTTCTATTTTATTTTATCATGCTCTGATGTGGGATTTTAGTGATTCATTCATGCATTGTGTTCTAACTAGTAATCTTTATATACTAAATTACATTGTGGATGTGGAGATGTTATCATGTGTATAGGAACTTAAAGATAATGACTCCAATTTCTTTAATATTCTGACTCAGTGCTAGCAATTATCCCCAAGCCTATTGTATGCAGAATTAGGGTGTCACTCTTGGCATACTATCAGCTAGGTGGGACCTTGTGGGTCAGGGTCATAAGAGAGTGGTATCAGAGTCTAGGTTGCCTTGGGATCAGAGATTTTAGATAGTATATCTGTTATAATTGTTTTTTAACTATAGAAATAGTGTTATAGTGTATTGAGTTTAGATATCAGGATAAAGAACAATGTTATGGTGTGGCAGCTGACATATCAATTCACAAGGACTTTGATAACCTTCTTGTTAGCTCAGTACTGATAGACACCAGTTATATTGAAAACAACATCACATGAATCATATAGGAATGGGTTTTGGTTTCTATTTACTTCTTAGATCAACTCCCTAGATGTTGTATTATGATCACGGTGTGTCTTGATTAATACATAATGTCACAAGATTCCTTCAAATGAGATTCCCCAGTGGAATCATGGTTATGACCTGGTGGATGATGAGGCCTTTATGTAAATACATAATCATTAGTTTTTCTATCAAAGTAGATAATGATAAGTACTTTCATCTATTGAATAATATATAAAAACACCTCTTATACATATGATGTATGCATCATTTTATATATATCCATGTTTGGATTTGATGTTTCTAGATGACGACACACAGAAGCTAAGTAGGAATCATGTGTTTCAAAGGTAGAGGCCACCAAGAGTCTAGGGAGAGTTGGACTCGATTATTTTATGTGGTTGATGTAGGATTTTTTGTCATTATATAGGATAGTATGACATGAAAAAAATTTCCAATAGGATCCATTCCACCATGGAAGTGGTGTTTTTATACTTGATTTGGACATGATCATGTCACGAAAGTATGTATGACACATTTTCTAGTAAAAGTTAGAGAGGATATTGATGAACAATCAAGGAGGAGGTAGATCCATACACAGAGAGGTTTGTAGGGAGGTAAATATGGAATAGATATGTAGAATATTACTAGTGGTGGCTAAGGATGTGATCTGCTACCATCAACGTCGCCTTAAGAAGGCCAACGTCATGACCAGGGAGCTGGATTTCAAGAACATGGAAAACTATTGATAGTGGAGGGTTACGACCCAGAAGCTCTAGGGACAATACAAGGTATGATCTATGCCCTATTTTCCTTATTCATGGTGTTTAAAGAAACATGCTCAACATTTAATTCCATGTTCCCCGCATTGTGATAGATTTTTAGATTCTCTTAGAGTTTGTAGTTCGACCCCAATGATTAGAGACTCCCACTGAAGAAGTTTCAATTATCACCCTCTTCTACTGGATGTGTGAATTGAATATTATAGTAGATATATTCACATGTGATATCTTCATAGTGGGAAGGATTCCCTATAATGTTTTTCTCCTTATGGGCTAGTTGTATGTTGTCCATGACCAATTTGACTATTACATGTCAGGATTGGACTGTGTTTGAATTGAATGGATGGTATGATCCTTTCTCTGTGAGAGTGAATCTCAATAGAATTAGGATGTAATTATATGCATGAGGATATATATGATTTCTAATCTATTGGATAATATGAAAATTGGAGTTTTATATTTTAGGGTATTTTAGTTTTTTCAGTAGTGGAGAGTATAAAGACATATTTGTTGAGGATTTTTTTAATGAACTCTCCCTAAGAGATTAATTTTAGGTATGTACCCATGCGTAGGTATTTACATAATATATATGTCAACTTATCAGATGGTCCTCACAGAGCTACGGTATCTAATGGTGTAGTTAGAGGAACTGAAGAGGAAATGTCTCCTCAAAACCAACGTGTTCCCCTCGGAATCCCTAGATTTGTTCACCAAGAAGGAATATGGGATATTCAGATTATGCATGGACTATCATCACTTGAACCTGATTAGTTTCCAGAATAATTATCCAATTCTGAGAATTAGTGGCCTCTTAGACTAGTTGAAAATGGGAAAGTGGTTCTCAAAGATAGACCTTAGGTTGGGTTATCACCAGTTTCAAGTTCTAAAGGTGGATATAAAAAATATGGAATTATGAAACCGCTATAGTCACATTGAGTACTTACTGATTCCATTCAACATGGTGAACACCCCAAAAATGCTTTTAAGACTCATGAATAAGATATTTTATCACTTAGAATATTTCATGGTAGTATTCAAAGACGAAAGCCTCATCTATTCAACATTTTTGGAGGATAAAGTGAGACATTCTAGGACAATACTAGATGTATTCTTAGAGATCCTACATTATGGTAAGATCTAAAAGTGTCATTTTTAATATTCAAGAGGTCCACTTCCATGGATATATCATCTCAAAGGAGGTAGTGTCAGTGGAACAAACAAATTTTGAGGTAGTTCTAGATTGATAACCACAAAGGAGTGTGATTAAGTTAAATAAATTCTTTAGGTGGTCTACGTATTATTGTAGATTCATTCTTGGATTATCTTGGATCACAACACCTCCAACTACCATAAAATGAAAGGGATAACCTTTTATTTAGATGGAGATACATCCATATGATTTTTCAAGATTTGTGTTAGAGTTTGATGAGTTACCCCTATTGATATTCTTAGAGGGGGGAGTTGAGTATGTAGTGTTTTATGATTTCTCTAGAGAACACCATAGATTCATACTATTTTATAGGTTGGAAATTATTTATTATGGCTTCCAATAGCTCATACCCTATGACCTAAAATACACAAAACCTATTTTAGAGATGGATGTAGTAGTATTCATCCTGAAGACATAGTGAAACTAACATATAAAAAAGTTATTAATTTTTTATTTTAACTATAGGAGCCTTAGGTATATCATCTATTAGAAATATATCATCCTGATGTAGATAAGATGGTTGGGGTTCTTGTGATATTATGACATTGGGATAGTCTATAAACTTGGGAAGGGTAATGTGGTGGTAGATACTCTTCGTAGGAAATATAATTCATAGTTATTGAACAATGTAATGGAGTAATTGGCCTATTTGGTTTTTATTTTATGGAAGAGAACACATCATCATACCTTTGGATGATGGTTTCTAACCCTATTCTTCTTCACTGTTTCTGGGAGGCCCAACTTATAAATATCAACATTAAGGTCTTGTGTGGCTAGATATTCATGGGACATACTGTTGATTGATTTTATGAATATGGTGGGAACATAGTACATTTTCAAGTGATAAATTATCGTTCTATTCATACTACAAGAGGGGTTTCTATGTTAGTTTGCATACATCCCCCTTAGTGGTACATATAAGAGTGGTGAAGATGTACCAAGAACATCAACATACATTTTGGTGTCCATGGGAAAAGTGAAGTGTAACTTAGTTTCTCTCTCAATTACACACTTTATAGAAGTTGGCCTATGATCATTCAGTTCCATTAGTTTATCCTAACCCCTTGAGCATACAAAGTAGAAGTGGCATTATATCGACATGGATTGGGTGATGGGAAATCCATGATCCAAAATTGATCACGATGCTATCTGGGTGATCATAGGATGACTCACCAAGTCAACCCACTTCTTTTACATATAATAGAAGTATTTAGTAGAGATCTTTTAGCACGCCAAGTCATTACAATATTTTCCCCAGTATAATAAATTAAATTTTATTGATATCTTGTAATGCATGTAACATTGGGTTTAAAAAAACACAACTTAGTCATGTTTTGAATAGTCAATTAAATTATAAAACAATTATGGAATTTATATAGTAAATTTATATGTTATATATAAAATTATATATTTTTAAATTCATCCAATATATTTTATAGTCATGGGATAAGAACAACCCCAATTTTTCTCCTAAAACCCTATATTTTGATAAAACCATTTTTATATTCTTTTAATGGAGCACCTAATTAAATTATGAATTTCGACACTTTTATAAATTTAATATGAAAAAAACATAAATTTTTAATTAAAAATATCAAAATTATGTTAGGGTGGATTTTTGGTATTTTTCTGTGAAATTTCATTTTTTTATGAATATTGAAAAAATACTAAATTTTAATTGAAAAATGATTTTTTATATGATTTATTTATTTAGATAAAAAAATTTTAAATTTTAATTTAAATTAAAATTTGATAAATTATTCCTAAATTAATCCAATTTACAAAATTTTAATTAATTTCCCATTGAAATTTTATATAAATACATTTCAAACATTAGATCATTTTTACTTAAAAACCCGGTTTGTCATCCCCTTTACAGAACTAATTTAAAATTAATTTCTTAAACTTATATAATTGGAATTAGAAAAAATGGAATGAATATTTGGAATAATCATAATTTATAATTTTTTATATATTCAAATTAGTTTTTACCCAAAATTACTAGTGAAAGTAATTATAATTAAATATGGTGATTAAGAGAAAAACTAGCTTCACATAGGACTAAACCTTAAACATATGGACCAAAATAACCTAGAAACATGTCAAAAAAACAATTTTATGGACATAATTTGACCTCATTATACAATTTATACCATTTAGATCATTATTGGAGCCAATTTAGATGGAAAAATGTTAGGGGAATCCCTTATTCAAAAATTTACAAGAATGACACTCCTCCAATAAAAAAGGCACTACACCCTCGCTCTTATTCACACCTATAAATAACTTTTTATCATCTAAAAAATTAACAAATAAACTCCAATATTCCTTCACCTCATCCTATAATACATTAATTTTTCATAAATAAATCCTATAATTTGTTTTTATATAGATCAAAAAGAGTAACCTTAATATTAGGTAACGTTATTCAACCATCACTTTTGTTTGATTTACTTATATGTACCATAAATTCATTTTAAATATTGATTATATAATAAAATAATTTTCGTAAATATAATTATACATTTTTATTCAAATATTTAGAGCTTTAATTACACACACATCAATTAAATGTGATACATATTCATTATTCATGTGTACGGTGGACTACCGCCTTGTGAACCAATGTCACTCGTTCTTCCATTTACATGCATTAATGGTTGTAAATAATGATGTATTTTTAGTTTATATATGATATGTATACTATATATAATTTATTTATGCTTCTTTACTTTTTTTCATAACACATTCCATTATGCTTTCCATTTTTTGGGAATATGATAACATCGTTTGTGGATGTGTGGACAATCGCCTCATTAAAGTGACGTGATTCGTTCACACTATACATGGAATGTATTAAGTATGATTTTAAAAACAAATATCTGATATATACGACATATATATTATACATTAGTTTTAATATACATATATATCCTTTAATTTAAATTCTTTTAATATTACAAGGAAATGGAAGTAGTGTTTATGTGTACGTACAACATATCATCTCCATGAACGGTACATATAATTTCCTATCTCCAAATTTTATGAATTATTATAAATAAAAATATAATTAATAAATATGATATTTAAGAAAATATTTAAATTCAAAATGTGATTAAATCATTGTCTAATTAATGGTAACAACAAGTTACAAGTTAAAACCTACTCAAAAAAATATGCGATAAACACCCGAAATAATAAAAATTATGAATGATTTTCAATAGATAGTTAATAGGATATTATAATAACATAATATATGATATTATAAATATTATTATGGTTCTTATAATAGTTATTAAAACTATTAAAACCATTATACATGAGGTTAAAATATGTTCACCCAAAAGGAAACACAAGGTAAGGTATTTTATCTCAATTGAGACTTATTTATTATTATGCACCAATTCACTTTAGTATAGTGTATATAATTAAAAATTTTAATTTAATATAATTATTCACTATTAATTCTGTGTATTTCACATTTCATTTTGAATTATACCACCTGAGATGTTTATCTTTAAAATTAACAACTTGTAAAATTTTTCTTTCTAATATCACATTATTTTGGGATTGTTAACTTTCTCTTGAAATAATAACTTTATTGTAAACATTTTCATTTGAAATTTACTTAAAAAATCACATTATTGGGTGATTGATATTATTATATCATAAACTATTTACCATTTTTACATATGGAATTTACAGTGAAAGTTATTCAATTATCTGAGGAATATTGAGAAATACATATTCTTTATTTAATACGGATAATTGATAAGGAATATTCTTTATTATTAAATTGCATGAAATGAAGAATAATTTATTCTGAAAAGGATGTATGATTCCTAGAATTTATACAATCCCTCAATGTATCAATACGTTCTCATGATACAAATCAGTTTTCCAAATTAAATGGGTTTTTATATTTAGTTTTAAACTATCTTGTGAAAGGTCTCAATAATATAGTTTTTCATGTTCTTTGGACATGATGTTCAATTAGTAAGCATTTACTTCAAAGATATTTTAATATTATAGTTATTATCTATGATAATTTCATGTGATAAAATCTATAGATGCACTTCATTCTCATTTTATTGATCAAATAGAATTTGTTTTAGTTATTTACTATATCATATTGATTATTCCTTATACAGTTATTTAAATAGCATGTATCCTTAGTTATTTAACTTTCCATGTTTATTTACTCTTATTTATTCATTATCTCTTTCTCTTTAATTACCCTTAATATGAATTTGAGCTCATTCTTATTATGTTTCCTTTCCCCAGGTTATGAAGATCATTCCTTTGGGTGATTACCAAGAATGAAGATATTTTACATATGTTTTGATTTATTTTTTAAAAAATTATTATGGGTGTCATGTATGTACTATGGTTTTTCAAAAACTAAAAAATTATTCAATCCTTTAGGATTTTATTCCTTTTAATAATGAAAATTTAATAATGTAATGCAATGACTTCAGGCTTATGGGTTCATGGTGTTGTGGTGGGTATCATATGATATTTAGCAGCAATCTTGGAAAATAGATTTACAAAACATAGATTCGAAAACATAAGAATAATTTAGAATTTGAGGATAAGTATATAATAATGTCATTAAATTTTGGTAATGTAGATATTATATGGGTACTCCTCAAAAAAACATTCATGTCTAGCTTCTATAAGTGGGTGTGGTTCTGATAAATATGTACCTTGGGGTAAAAACACTAAAAAGGTGTGTTGAGTCTCACTAAAGCATAACTTGGTACACCAAAATGAGCCTCAATACACACCTAATGTGAAAATACCTGGGGATATTCTTCATATAATAAAAATTTTATTTACAAACCATTATAAAGGATATAAAATTAAAGATGTCCCCAAAGAAACCAAAGTTTATGATTTTAAGATTGAAACTAAATAAATGTATGTTATGTTCTAAACTATATTTAGAATTATACATTATAATTTTATGAGATAATCTAAAATATAAAATTTATTAAAATTGAACCTAGAAGTCTTAATGGTATTAATACTCATGGAAAATATATATATTTTCCTATTGAGGAAAACAATATAGTTGGTATTGTAACGAAACAATTATGGAAATATTAGCGAAAAATTATCAGGTTATAAAAAATAACATTTACCAAATGGATACACCTACACAATAGAGATAATATCATATACTGGAACACATTTTATGAAAGAAGACCCGATCATTTTGTGGGACTAATAATCCAATTGTTTTTTAGAAATGGATTAAGTTTCCAGAGAAAATATCTATGAAATTGGGATGTAGTATAATGGAAAAGGTTACACTTTCATTATATTATATCAAAGGTGATAATGATCAATGGTTCTCCATTATCCATAATGCTTGGGTGGAAGAAGAAATAGAACTCATGTAATGGAGAAATATTAAGGATACATTCTTCGATAAATAATTCCCTTGTGATTAAAAAATTGAGAAGAAGATAAAGTTCCTTATCATAATGAAAATGGAAGAAGAAAGTATTTTATATTATAAAGATACCTTTACAAGATTATCTAGGTATGATATGAATTACATTCCCAACATGGAGTTCTAGATTGATCACTTATTTTAAGGGCATGACCAAAGTCTCAGAAGGGCACCGGTCTCCCAAAAATGATCATCATATGCTGAAATAGATCTATGTTCCATCAAGACAGAGAAGTAACATTATATAATGAATATATGTAGGGGAAAAAAATAAAATAAGTGTCAATCGGAGAACCATGAAAAAGTAAATGCATAAAATTAGAACATGAAATTTGATATATTTACATCTTGTGAAAAATATAGAAAAAATAACCATGGTGTACGTTTTAAGGGACTGGGATTTTGTAATAAGTGTGGAGATAAGGGTCACCAAGATCATGAATTTAAGTATAAGAAACAAAAAAAATGATATCCAGTAATAAAATTGTAAATAGGTGTGACACTATACAAATTAATGACCTAAGATTCATGGGAATCTACCACGGAAGAGGTTGATGGGAGATGGCCAAGCTTGTGCAGCAAAAATAGTTGAGGTAGAAGTACCTAATAATATGGTGGAATGTACAATAATCCTATATTCAATTTTTTTCCCTTTATTTATTTGATTTTTTGTCATCTTAGTCTTTTATATATATCTCATTTTTCTTGAAAATGAAACCTTTTTCTTTAGATTTAATAAGGTATTTTTCGTTCAAAACTCCAAAGGTAAGTATCATTGAAATAAAGATGTATCATACAATTCTTGTAATGACACATAAATGTTCTATATGTTAAGACCTTATAATCATACATATGGTGTACATTGATATAATCTATGATATATACTGGATCTCAAAATATTATGCCAAAATATATTTAAAGAGGAAGGAAATTAAAATTTTTTGAGGAAGATATAGAATCCCTTATCTTTAGAGTAGAATATTAATCATATCATTGTTATTTAGATCTATGCCAAGTAGTTGTACTAACTGAAATTATTTTGGAAAAAGAACAAATAAATTCCATTTATAATGAAGGTAATCTACAGATTTAGGTTGTACCTATTGTACAAGAATGCATTGATGTATTTCCTAAGGAATTATCATGACATCCCCCTTAGAATAATGTTGAATATTATATTAATTAATCTCTGATAAACGACCAATATCAAAGAATCCATATAGAATTACCACTGTGGAAGTAGTGGATTTGAATATACTGTAAGAGGATTTGGGTATTAAAGGATTTATTCTCCCTAATGTTTTCCATGGGGATCTCATGTTCTCTTCATTATGAATAAATATGGATCCATGATTAGGTGAATTGATTATAGGGAAACAAATGATATTAAAATATAGAAAATGTATCATATTCCTCTCAATGATGACTTGTTTGATCAACTTCCTAGAGACCAATATTTTCCAATGACTGATATTTGTTCTAGGTATCACCAATTGCGATTAAAGAAGGGAGACATTCCAAATAAAACGTTTTGGACAATGTGTGGACATTAGGAGTTTATAGTAATGTCATTTGGATTGAATAAGGAACACTTTATTTTTATGGACATAATTAACAGATTATTGAAGGAATATCTTGATGATTTTTTATGGAATTCATTAATGATATTATGGTGTATTCTAAAAGCAATGAGGACTGCAAAGATCACATACAGATATTTCTTAATAATCTTATAAGAAAATAGATATATTGAAAATTTTGTAAGTGTGATTTTTGGCTTTAAGAAGATTATTTTAATGGCCATATTTTCTTTAAGGGTGGTATATCAGTTGATCCTACAAAGAAAAAGGTACTCCTAGAATTTCCTACACCAGAAAAAATAAATAAGGTATATAGTTTCATTAGTTTGGAAAGGTTAAGATCAACGATTCATTATTAATATTTCTCAATTGGTTAACCCATTATCCCATATTACATGCAAAGGGGTTAAATTTGTTTGGATAATGGATTGTGAATAATTATTTGATGAACTAAACAAAATATTATTAAATGATCTAATTTTGAATCAACCATTTGGAAGTGATGGGTTTGTCATATACAATTATGCTTCAAATATGGGATTTGGTTATTACCTAATGAAAAATGGTAATGTTATTGCACATGTTTCACAAAAATTGAAGACATATGAACAAAACAATCCAACCCCTGATCATCAACTATAAAATATAATCTTCACATGGAGAATATGGATAAATTATCTCTATGGTAATTAATGTGAGGTATATATGGATCATAAAATCCTAAAATAAATATTCTCACATAAAGAGATCAACATGAGAAAAAGGATATGGATATATCTAATCAAGGATTATGATTGATCAATACACTACCTCCCATGGAAAGAAAATAAGGTGGAAAATGCATTGAGTATGAAGGATCACAGAGTTCTAACCAAAATGAGGATTGGAAATGATCCAATGTGCATGGATATAGTAAGGATAAATATGAGAATTTATAAGGGGTGAAATCAATAATTTTTCAAATTGATTCAAAATAATATATATTAGAGAAGATAGATAATTCTCAATATGATGACGAGAACTAGTAAAATAAAATTAATGGTTTGAATGAAGGAAAAATAACTGATTTTTTGTGAAGAGTCAATTAAACAATTTGGATAGAGGAAATGAATCCCATTAATACATAAGCTAAAAAGGAATTTTTGGATGATTTTCATAGCTAAAACATTTCTATAGACTCTGACAACAAAAATATGTATAGGGACCTAAAGGATAATTTTTTTGGGAACACCTGAATTGGGAAATTGGGGATTATATGTCCAGATGTTTGGTTTTCAACAAGTTGAAGCTCTGAGTAGGTATCCTAAAGGATTACTGAATCATCTTCCTATTCCTATTTGGAAATTAGATGAAATTACTATAGGCTTTTCCTTGGGACTACAAAAGACTCTAAGAATGAATGATGCAATATGGGTTATCATTGATTGCATAACCAAAACTACATATTACCTTGATATAAGATATGACAAACCTCTTGAGTTCCTCAAAAGGCTCTATATTAATGACATTTTACGAATTCATGGAAAACCTCTAGTAACTATTTCTTATCTATATCCTTTATTTACATTGAAATTATGGATGGATATTCACAAGGAACATGACATTGAACATTATTTGAGAACTTATTACCATCATTAAACTGATGGATAGTCTCAAAGAACAATTCAAACTATGAAACACATGTTGAGGACATGATTACTTGACTTTAAAGGTATGTGGTATCAATACTTACTTTGGTAGAGATTTCTTATAATTATAGTTTCCATTGAAGTATTCAAACAGAGATGCATGAAACATTATATTGAAAGAAGTGTCATACTCCAACTTGTTGGGACAAATTTAGTGGAAGGAAACTCATAGGCCCAAGACTTTCTTAATAGACTCTAATTAAGGTAAAGGCTATTAAGGCTCATATTAAAGTTGTTCAAAGTGGTTAAAGTAATTGTGATGACAATTATATGAATTATTTAGAGATATAAGTGGGAGATTATGTTTTCTTGAATTTATCTACATCGACTGGTGTTATATTGTTTTGTAAGAAATGTAATCTAATTACTATGTACATAAAAACATTAATATTCTTGAAATTGTTGGAGTTGTTTCTTATCATTTAGAAATGCCACTAAATCTCTCAAAGGTATATGATGTGTTACATATATCAATGCTAAATAAGTACATGACAGACCCAACACATGTGCTCTTATCTAATGAAAAAGTGTTTGAAAGTTACCTTTCATACTGTGAAGAACCCATCCAAATTTATAATACCAGAGAAAAGTATTGAGTAATCGGACAACACCTCTATTAAAGGTACTTTAGAGATATCACAAAATGGAAGAATCAACATGGGAACTCGGGGATTATATGAAAGAGAACTAACCACATCATCAAAGAAGGTAATACCCCATAAATTTAAAGAATAAATTTTTTGTATTAAGGAAGAATGTATAAACACAATAATTTAAAATATTTTCCCCTTTTGAATAAATTTATTTTTTTGATATCATTCAATGCTTGCAACAACAGGTTTAAACAAAACACTATTTACCCATGTTTTATACCGTCAATTAAGTTATAAAACTTTTAGAGAATATATATACCAAATTTAAATTTTATATATCATATTAAATATTTTTACATTTTTTCAAGATATTTGAAAGTCATTGGATAATAATAAAAAAAAATTTGCACATAAAACCCTATATTTCTATAAATGCAGTTTTATTGACTTTTAATGGTGCACGATCTTTAAATATGAATTTTGAAGCTATAATAAATTTAATATTACAAATAAAATTCATTTTATATATGAAAAAATAAAATCTAGTTTAGGGTGAGTTTTTGGTATTTTTCTACGAAGTTTCATTTTTTTGATGAATAGTAAAGAAATATTAAATTTTAAATGAAAACTATTTTTTCGCCTAATGTATTTGTATGGATAAATTATATTTTAAAATTAATTTAAATTAAAATTAATTATATTATTAATCAATTAATATAATTTATTTCATTATGATTAATTTCACATTGTAATTGTATTTGAAAACATTTTTATCTTTTGAACATGTTTACTTTAAAACCCCTCTTGGTTGTCCCATCTATGTGATTAATTTTAAATTATGTTATATCCCTTATGTGATTGGATTTTAGATAAATATATTTCATATTTAGAATAATAATAATTTATAATTTATAATAATTTCAACATAGTTTTTGACCAATAATATTAGTGAATTTAATTAAAATTAATTACAGTGTTTAAGAGAAAACTCTACTTATCAAGGGACTAAACCATAATCTTAAGGTAAAAAAGAACAATAAACGTTCCAAAAAACCATTTTTTGAAAATATTTTGTACTTATAATCCTTTTTATCTAATTTTTTTCATTAATATAGAAAATTTACTTAGTAAAAACCAGAGTAGTATTCCCTTTTCAAAACATTACAAGAATGCCACTCCTCCTGCACTATCAAAAGGCCCTCACACCTCCCACTTATTCTCACCTATAAATCCATTTGGATAATAAAAAACCTTCCCAAATAAGACCCCAAATTTCCTCCCATCATCTAAGAATCCTTAATTTGGTCTGAAAATATACCAAGAAATCAATTTGGTATAAACCAAAATGTGTTACCCGAATAAGGTGTAATGTTCTTCAACAATCAATTTTTTTTCATTTAGTTATCCACCACTTAAATTATTTTTAAAACATTAATATATATTAAAATTTGTATATTAAATATAACTAGATGTTTTTATGATAATATTTATACTTTCACTATCACACACATCCATCAAATGGGATACACAGTCATCTTTCTTATGTATGGTAGACTACCGTCTCGCGAACCGATGTCGTTCATTCTCCCATTTTCCTCCTTTTGAGGTTGGAAATAATGATGGATCTATAGTTGATATGTGATATATATATATATAGTATTTATAATTTATATATTCTTATTTAATCTTTTATATCACATATACCTTTTTCCTTCTATTTTGTGGGAATATGATAACTTCATGTGCAAACATTTGGACTACCACCTCCTCAAAGCAATGTGATCCGTTCATGCTATACATATAAAATATTAAGGAGGATTTTAAGAATAATATGTGACATATATGACATAAATATTTAAATGAAATTATAAAATACATATATAAAATTTACTTATAATTCTTTTAATATGACAAAGAAATAGAAGTTGCATTCATGCGTATGTACTACCTACTATCTTCATGAATGGTGCATATCATTTTCAATCCCAAAATATTATATATTATTATAAATACATATATAATAAATATATATGATATTTAAATCATTTTTTACATTATATAGGTGATGATATTAAGGTCTAATTAATAATAACAACACGTAATAGATCAAACGTACTAACAAACTATCCAATTAACACCCGAAATAGTGAGAATATTGACATATTTTAAAAAAATGGGTAATAAGATATTAGGAGAAGTTAATATATACTATAATAAATATGATTATGGTTTTGGTATAAGTTAATAACATGATTAAAAACATTATATAGGAGGTAAAAGGATGTTCACCCAAAATTAAACACAATGTAATGGAATTAATCTAAATTTGAATTCCCTTGAGACTTATTTGTTGTTATACACCAATACACTTTAATGTTGTGTATATAATGCCCCATTTTAATTTAATAACATGATTCTATAATACATGAGGTTATTTTAATTTAATATCATCATTCTATAATACTTTATGGTATATTAAGTTTTACTTTGAATTACCTATCCCAATAGGTTTAGCATCAAAATTATAAAGTGGTAAATTTTATCTTTGCGATCTCACTTTCTTTTTTTATTGTTAACATTATATTTAAATATCCACTTTATTATTATCATTTTTTATTAGATATTTCATTAAATACCCAGATTATTTGGCATTAGATATTATTATTACATATACCATATACTATTTCTACATATGGTGTTTACTATGATAGTTATTCAATTATCTGGGGATATTCATTAATCCATATTATTTATTCAATGTAGATATTTGATAAGTAATATTTTTTATTAATTGATTAATCAATTTGAATAGGTATTTGAACTAGCCTTGAAGGGAGGAGCTCTGAATTTATATATCCCCTCGACACATTTACAGGTTCTCGTGAGACAAATCAATTTTCCAAATTTAACCGATTTCTACCTATAGTTTTAAAACGTCTTATGAAAGGTCTTGATGGAATAGGTTTTCTTGTTCCTATAACATTACTTCCAATAATTAAGAATTTGCTTCATATATATTTTAGTTCTTCTTGTTATTATCAATGAGATTTTCAGAAGATGAAATCTATGGAATCATTTTATTCTATTTTTATTAATTAAATGGCCTGTGATTCAATTATTTACAATTATATATTGATTATTATTTATATATTTTTTTTGAATGGAATGTGTCCCCATTTATTTATCTTATTCTCATTGATTCATTATTTCTTCTTCCTTAATTAACCTTACTGGGCATTTGAGCTCACTCTTATTATGTTTCCTTTCCCTAGTTTATTAAGAGGAATCCTTTGAATGAGTTCCAAGAATAATGAGATTTTACTTATATTATTCTTTATGTTCTTCTCTAAAAGTATTATGGGTATCATGTATGTAATATTGTTTTCAAAACTGCTCAACTATTCATTCCATTGGTATTTGATTCCTTATAATCATGCATGTTTAATTAAGTAATTCACCAACTCTGGGATTCTGGGATTTGGGAGTTACAGAGCTTGGGATGCTTGAATAAATAGTTGATAGTATGGATTCATGTAATTACCTTGAATATTATTTCCAACCATGACAGTATATTCATATTATAATTATAGATAATATTACATGAGTCCTTTGGGACTTAGTTACAAAGGAGTATGAAATTTATCCCCCTGATGGATGGTCAAATAGAGAAGAATATTCATGTCATGGTGGATATGATAAAGGTTTTCATGTAGGATTTTTTCAATAATTGGGAGGATTGTCTATCCATGGTAGAGTTTGAGTATAGAAATAGTTATAATTAAACTATTTTTATGCACCTATTCGATGGCTGATATAGAAGACCCTATAGTTCACTGATTTTTTGAAAAGAGTAAGGAGTGATAATGTTTGTGGGCCTAAATTTGGTGCATTTAATAACAGAGAAGGTGAAGATCATCCATGATCAGCTGAGTACTATCCATATCCATCAAAATTACTATGTAGACTGATGATAAAGGACATTGATATTTGATGAGGGAGAAATTGTACTCCTAAAGGTATCATTTCAGTGGGGAATGAAATGATTTGAATAAAGAGGAATGAAAATTATGAGATTCAATGAACCATTCCTGGTAATGTGTAGATATATCAAGGTAGAACACTACTTGGTATTACCACCACATTTAGACTAATTTCATGGAATATTTCTCATGTCCAAGATAAGGAGATATGTAGATAACCTATCACATGTTATTGATTATGGTGATCTGGAAATTGAGGATGGTGATACATTTGTAGATTAGTTGGTAGAAAACATGTATTGATAGTAAAATGACCATCTTGTGTGGTTTATTCTCTTTATTCATTTCATATGGAAGCATTATAACCACTATAAGATCATGTGGGAGTGGGATAACTAGATACGAGCTTGGTACCCTCACAGATTGTGTAGTTTTTGTTTATTGTTTTAAAATCGTTGATGGTTGGGAGAATGTAATGACTTTAAAAATTTTCCATAATGTTTTGAATAATTCTGAATAATATTTTGAGAGTTTCAAACATAGTATGTGTAGAGTTTCAGGCCCTATAATGGATCTGTTTTGATATAATAAAAATATTAAATATCATACATATTGTACTCATTTTTCCTTAAAAATACAAGAATATATTTTTAAAGGTGTCTCAGATGAGAAAATTATGACTACCATTAATTTTAGAACATTGGTTTTACCCTATTCATGATATAATTTTTTCATGTGTCATATGATTTAGTAGAGTGTATTCATGGATATATTAAATTGATTAAATTATTTTATTAAATTATATCTATTAATTATCCAACTATAATGAATCGTCTATTTAAATCTAGTTTAGGTAATTACATAAGGTTTGTCTCATAAGCCTAGAGTGTTTAAGAGGTTAGAGGGAGTTGTGGTGGTGAGTACATTGTAGGGTGATAACAAGATTGGGTATCAATAAAAAAATAACAAAGAGAATTATAAAGATTAAGACAACCAGATTCTTTTATGGTTTCATGTGCAAGAATATATTCAGTAATTAACAATCCAAACCAGAGGAAGGTATTTTGAATTTGATGGTTTGATTCAACATTATGGATTGTTGAGAAGAAAATTAATTGATTCATATAATATAAATTTTTGTACTGTTCTTTGTTGGTCAACACATTTCATATAATAATGAATTTGTGAATTATTTTGAATTTGTTGATTTTTTTATCATTCCCATTCTCTGAATATCCAATAATTATGGATAACTGAACAAGGCCCAAATTTTATGGTCAACTTTTTTTTCATATATTTCTCCCTCTATTCATCAAAATTCAAATTTTGTATTTTCATTGGATGATAATTAAATTATACATAAGAACCTAATTATTTTTGCAATCAATATTTAGTGAAATGGATCATCGATATAAGTTTAGTAATGTTATTGGAGATTCAGTAAGGGAATCGTAGTAGAGCGGGTGATGTTGGTTTCGAGATGTGGATCCTGTGGTTCCTCGGAAGGAGTGATAATAGGTGTTTTCTATGAAAGGAGTGTATTGAATCCAGCCACTGGTGATTATACAAGCTTGATCAAAAAGGGTATAAGCATTAAAACTGTGATTCATAGAAAAGGTGGAGGAGAAAGCGATTGGGAAGAGAACAGATAGGAGAATATGGAATTTTGTTTTTCCCCAACTGCACGACATTTAGTTTTGAATATCACACATCTGGTACCCCTTTCTATATAAACTATAGGGTTTACACAAAAAAATAATATCAAACACTATGTGGGGGACCCACACACCATGGGATCCTTAGTTCGTCATCTTTGTAGGTATAGGGAGTACATGCGCAATAATACATTTGATCCCACATTTTATATGTTATGGGACACACCTTCTATAATTCATTGAGTACATGAGTGTGGGAAAATATAATTTTATCGAGTATTGGGCCTGACCACTACACATCATGTGTCATTAAGACGCATCATGTAAATAGATAAGAACATTTCATGTGAAAAATTAGGACATATGTATAACCAAACTTAGTATGAAAAATGTTTACCCCCCAAACATATCATTATCTCTTTCTAGGGAAGGTTAGATACATCAAATTCTTCTATACAGAATCCATTTTAGTTAGCTAAGTTCCCCTATACTATGGTGATTTTGATAATTCATACTTTATAAGGTTTTATTATACTATATAATCTTTTGTATTAGATGTAGGATCCCCTTGGTGGATTAGATAAGGTATCCCTTCATGAGGTTTGAGTTTGAATCCTTAATCCCATATTTCCATTGGTAGCGTTAGGTACATCATAACCTTTATATAGGCAATCAATCCACTACGTATTGGGTTATAACAACTAGAGTCTTCTATCCCCATTAGGCCCTAGTTATGATCCTCTATATTTATATCAAAATAAATTGTATTTTTATGAGGTGTTTCTTGATTGAGTGTGTATCTTAAATAAACCCTATTAGTTCTTTCATACTTCAACATGCAAAGGACCGATTAGTATGACCTCTCAAATGAGTTCCATTAGTTTTATCGGGATTCAATGCATGATTCCTCTTGGATGACTATTATCATGGAGCCTTAAGAACAATACATAGGATGGAAATTTGGGAATACCTAACCTTGAGGCATAGAATCTTCTTTGAGTATATATTGGTTATATTTTAAATCGTCATTTCTTGACTCCCTTTTTATGTTTGTTGTTTAATGATTTTGGGGTGTCGTAATGGGAATTTTTATACTCACCATTTCTTGGGATCTACCCATATGGGTCATTAATTATATAGATAACGGGACTTTTGATGGAGTCCTAGGTAGACCAGAAGAAGGTGCATATTAGTGATACTAGATTGACCATGTATGGATTTAGGAGTTTCATTATGGAAGTAGTTTTGAATGGTTAGTAGGTTGAACTCCTTTACAGTTTTGGGGGAGTCATATATAGTTTCATTTTTATTCAATTTTCTGTTTCCATAATATGATGTGAGATGTTAGTGGTTCATGTATATATGTTGTTATAACTAGTAATATGTCAACACTACATTACATGGTGTATGAGGAGATGTGTTCTTGCGTATTGGTACTTAAGTCTTAGGCCTCCCACGTGTGTAATATGCCTAGTTAGAGAAAGTCTCTAGCCCCTAACCTATAGGAGGTAGGCTTAGGGTGTCACTATCAACATATTACTATCCAAGAAGGCCTTAGTGGTCCAATTCATGGAAAATGTGTTAAATTGAATGAAAAAACGACTCAACGAATTCATATAACCTATGTAGGAATGCAATAAAATCCCATCTATTTTGTCTTATTAAATGGTTATTTTATGATAGGTAATGTGGAAGACCACTAGACCATTAACATTTAACATTTATATTCCATGTTAATAATAGATATTGGAATTTTATTTCCTATCATTCCTTATTATATATTATATTCATGCAATATGACATGTATCGATGGTAGCATAAAACCATTCTTTATGATATCCCCAAATGGTAGAATATGGTATGCCTAGACTATAGAATATCACAAACACTTGGGTTTTACAAATTGAACCATATAGATTTGGTATATAATATCCTATTATATATGCCAACACACATCATATGTGTAAAGGATTTAGAGAATATCTTCTTCATTTAGATTTTTTTAGAAACACCATAGATTGATAACTATAGTTTGTGCATACTTGAAAAGTATGAAACCTATTGATGAATTCTATGAAATCATGCATCATGAAAGGCAAAAATTACCCATGTATTATGATTTGATGAAATTTGTTAGTTTATATTTTTTGTGTACCATATTTTCTACTGTTGGAATATTTCATAATAGTAGGGGTCTCTCCTCCTTCAATCCAACTAAGAAAGACCCCATCAAAGCCACATTAATTGATGAGATTACAGGAATTCAGGCCATCAGAAATAACCAAATTGGATACCTATTGATGAATCAACTCTTTCATAGCTTGATCATATAGAAGAAGTTTGTCAATAAGTTACTCAATTATTGTAGAAATCTATTCTTGTTATATATCAGTTAATGAGGGTGACAGTTTGATTTGGTCCCAGGTAGCATCAACCTCACCAACTACATATATTTCATTTGAGATAAATTGAAGAAATACTCTTTGGTGTTTGTTATGAATTATCCTATTATTCTGATCTATATATATTAAATTTATTTCTAGAGTATAACCCACATCTACTTTAGCATTATATAAATGTGTAATATGAGATAAAACTTGTTTTAATAGAAAGTAAGCCATCCATTCTCATGTATAGTCAATAAAACGTTTCAACTCCTCTTATAGAATAATAAACACAATATTTATTTGAATGAACACCAATTAGAGTCAACATAGACATCTTTTTTAGTAATGGATGTCTATAAGGCTAGTCTAAGACTATAATGAGTGCTTAGTATTCAAAATCATTATTTTCATGTCCCTTGGAAGGAATGAAATATTATTTTTCCTTTATTGGAGATATAAGTATAATCCCCAAGGTAGATTGATTGAGTTTTTATGATTCAATAAAATTTGTAGTTGTGGGTTGAAAAGAACCATCAAGGTACATTTCCAAGGATAAAGAGTCCCCATGGAAAGGAAAACTTTTTTCAAGGAGTTCTAGGTGATGCTTTTGGGGAATCATGTACCACTAGTAAATCAGTTAATGTACATATATGGGTAAAATTATTTGAAATTAAATAAATTTAAAACTAATAATGAATGATATAAAATACTTCTAATCATAGTATACATCATATTACTAAGTATATATTTCAAGGGATAAATATGATTATAATTTGGTTATATCCAGAATACCCATCCCTAAATGATTATGATTATAATTTGGTTATCCCCTATATCAGTATATCTTTAGTTGGTTCATACATAGGGAAAATCAGGATTAATTCCCTAAAGTAAATAAAAAATCTAATTTTTCCTTTTTTATCTTTAATGGGGATAGTGGTGGTGAGATATTTAGTGTACTAGACTTTTAGGATGAAACTTTACCTGGTCAGTTTATCTACCTCAGACTATTCATAAGTGTTATGAGGTGGGTATAATCTTATGGATTCTTACATATATCCACACTAATTTTCTAGTAATCCAAAGTGGTAAATAGTTACCTGAGGGTCATAAAATGGAATCTTTGGGTAGCTACATCAAAATAAATAAATAAAAATCTTGGGGAAAGTTATTTACTATTCATTCTTCTTATGATCCATAGACACACAAATTATCTTGGGTCAGGGGACTTCTTTAGTAACCGAATTTACTTATTTAGTATCATCAACAGTGGTGTAAATTATCTCATTAAAGGAAGGTTGGGTATCTCCAAGCTCTTATTATTCTGAAACATTAGTTTTAAAGGATGTATTAAACCTTACAACTACAAAATATTGTTAATGTATATCATCATCCCCATCAAGAACATATTTATAAAAAGAATACAACCTTTCCCATTAATTCATAGGGATCATGTCACTAGATTCCGAGTTACCCAATCCATGTGTCTTCTTTCAATAATAAATTTACATTTTATCAAAATTTCATTATATCAGTCCGAATGGGTTGATCAAGGATCCTTTATTTAATTAATGGGGATGGTTTAATATCTTTATTTTATAGTCCATAATAAGATAAGAAACTAATTTAATGATCTTTATAGTTGTCTAGTATGACCATATGATTTCCAAAATCTAGTTTTATTGCTTCAATACAACTGATAAAGAGCACAAAACGACCCTTAAACTCATTAATAGGGTTAACATGTGTAGTCTTATACTCATTAGAGTTATAAAATATGTATTATATTTCAATTATGGCTACTAAACCTCCACTCATTTAATATTATGCTTTGAAATATCAAGATTCACAAGAATAAAAAGGTGCATTTTAACCGCAAAGTACTGTAACTTATGCATCAATAGAGTATTCTAGAAACTAGTGGTATGAATTAATAATTATTTCATGTGAATGGATCCTTGGTTTTTGTAATATGTCATTAAAGGTGGTATCTTCATGAACCACTAATAATAGAAAATTAGAGACATGAACCCTAAACTGACTCTTCCATTTGATCTTCCCCATGGTTCTCTACTAACTTTTATCATAACCTAAATCATTAAATCATAGAGATCTAGGAATGATAAATTATATTCAAATAAATTATCTATTAGAGAAATAATGATGTTAATTCTAGAACCATTGTCCACTAAGTCTCAAATAATGTTACTTTTGACGAGTTTTATAAACACATATAAGGGTTTGGTGTTCCCTTATATGGTTTTTTTCAAAATAATTCTCTGTGATGTAAATAACATTATAGAATTCTGTAGATCTAGTCTCAGTGAAATATTTTTCAGTGGTACCCACTTCAATCTCAAACACATGAGGATTTTATAGAGTATAAATGAGGGCCTCTCCAAGTTGTTTAGATATATGAGTGTCATCTATGATTGATATTAATTCAAAATGATGTATAGATGCTTTAAAACATTATATTTTTTATCCAAGTCCAGGTGTATCCTTGTATATGCATATTCATTGATTATATGAATTGGTTGTTAATATAGTTGTGAAGATGAGACCTCTATTCCTATGTTAGGAGGCATTCTCAATTCCTATGGTTTAGAACTAATAGGTTTTGTAAGAATAAAATATTCTTATAATTGTGAAAAAACCTATTAATATGCTAGATTTATCATTATAGAATCCACATATAAAATGAAGAACAATAATAAACATGAATACCTAAGGTCTAGTGTGATCCATCTTGATGAAGTATTGTTGAGGAAGACCACTATAAATTCCACTCAAGATCTTTCCTCCCTAGGTAGTACATAGGAAACATGAATCCATTCATACCAATTGAGGACCCCTTGATCTTATTATGGTGTGCACACACCTTCTCCTTAATTAAAAAGTAATTCAATGGAATAACATATAATCATCCTAGAATTATAGTGAACCTCACACACTGATAGTTAAGATAAAATCCATTATATGGAATCTCCTTATTCAAGGGAATTTATGGGGAATCTATTACTAATGTTTTTAAATTTTCATATGTTACACATAACATAAACTAATTTGGTGTTTTTTATTTTTGAAAATTTCATCAATCAAAATTATAATCTTCATAAAATAAATAATCCATATCATAGAATTATATTTGATGATAAAATATTTGGAATATTTTTATTTATCTTTTTCACCTAATATAACATATCATAATATGTACCATATATCATATCTTATGACATAGGTATCATAATACTTTAATGATATAACGATATACCATGATATGCATCCCTTGCATGTCATGGGTTATTATATAGATGAATCATATAATATATTCATCCCATTTGAGTGAACAACCATATATCCTCTAATTTTAGTAAAATCCCATAATGACTTTATCTAATGCTTCATACCTCATTGTGAATCAATCCAAACACTTTTTGATATGGTTTTCCAAAATCCATTCATTCAGAATAAACACATTTAAAAAATATAATTCTTATTCTATGTCCTAGTTATGTGACCCTATGGAAAGTTTTTTGTGTTGAAATAATTATATATTGATGAATTAATAACTTTAAATAAAGGTAGTCCTCCATAAAAACAAAATATCTACTCAAGATACAAATGGGTAAGACATGATCTGAATCAAACACACTAATATCTCTATATGAACGTTGACACCATAAGATAATATATAAAAAATTTATTTATGATTATATAATCCTTTTTTTCGTGAAATCAAATTCCCAGTAGACATGAAACATGTCAATCTAATATGGGCCAACTCATTTGTTTCTGATTAACTGAGTAGATTGATTTTACAGAATCATAACATGTCAATCAATATAATGATAAATGACATCACATGTCATGTATCTGTGAATGGATATGCATTTTATCAATCATTCAATTTAATTCCAAGATGTTTTTTTATCATAAAAGTGTACAAACCTCATCATTATTAAACAAAAATAATTACATGATTAGTAGCATTCCCAATCACCCTGTAATATCTTTGTCTTAGGGATATCTCAATAAAGGTATCAAATTATCTATGTTAGTATGTTATGTAAATTATCAACCTCATGAAATAATGATTCCATAATAATCATACACCCCTAAGTATATCAGTATCCATATGAGATTCCGTTTTATACACTTTCATGGGTTATTCCTGATCATATGTATTCATCTTATCTAATGAGTTTACTATGTATCACATACAAGACTTATACTCATGTTATTATTTCTATATCATCACAACCCATAATAACCCATAATGATATTCTATTAGGGACAAATAAATTTAATATATTGAAGGGGTTTTATCATTCAACTATTCACATTTAATATATCTATCATACATGAATAAATGATATATGAACATTTAATTAAATATATAATCATTATACAGTTTATAATCATTGTATACAACATATCATATATTTAAAACCCATAGACTCAATATGACCCTCATGATTTTTTATAAATAATATCTTTTTTATTATATTTTTACACTCTTATCATCATCCACTAACATGTAACATGTCCTTACCACTTTCCGGTACTATATTTACCAACTTTGTTGCTTCCCTTTGGTTTGAGTGTCATTCTAGGTCATTCTTAGAGATTTTGAATATTTTATGTTTTGTACAGGAGATTTCAATATGAAGGAGGATGAATATTGCATGGTGTTGGTGGCTTCTACAAGGTCTATCGCGCTATAGTGTTCTCAATTTTAGTGTATCTTCTATGTTGGGAAAGGTTGTTGTGTGGAGAGGAGATGCGGCATAAAGGTGGTTTTGATGCCACTACATTTTTAGGAACCACTATGGAATGGAGGGGAGGGTTGATGTATTTTATCACCCCACGTAAATATGATATGAGTAGGTTTGAACAATATAATATGGAGGAAAGCTTGATAGGGTAGCTACATCATGGTCCCTTGGACCGCGCCATGGCTAGGGGTGGTTGAGGCACGGCCTTTTCTTTTTGTTTTTTAGTCCACCATTTTTTATGAATAAATCATCCCTTTCAACTCCCATTTCAATCTCGCCCATCTTTTAACTTTGAAATGCTCCCAACATGATTTTTTTTATTAGATAACCTCTTCTCTAATTGGATTAATGTACTTGTGGAAGATCATGATCCCTCTTCAGTATGTGGTTTCTCCCTTGATTTTGATGTTCTCTCTTCTCTCTTTATCTAACATTAGAGAGAAATGAATATAATTTTTTTCATCAAATTATATATATTATTTGATGGATCGTGATTCTAAGTAATTTTTACGGATCTCCCTTACGTTCATTTTCCATTATTTATTACCATTATAGGTGTTGATTGCATCGCAGGATTAATGGTTGGTGGTTTCAAAAAGATTTCTCCTATAATTGAAACCATTGTTACATAATTTATTAAAAATGTGTTTTTAATTGATTTAAAAACCTATAATTGATATTATTTGACAATGGAATAAAAATTGTGAAAACCCCCAATTTCGATTAATTGAAATTACTGGGTGTATTTCGAGAAAAATGATGGCTCGAATTGAATGTTGATTTGATGAAATGAATTAATGTTGATTTCTGATAAAAATTGGATTGAAATAAAAGATTTTCTGAAATGTAATTAATTTGATGAAAACATATAAGATTATTTTGAAATTAAAAAGGGCATGTTGAACATGAAATTGGGAAAATGAATTGTGAATTATAAACTTGTTTAAATGAATGATTTTCCCAAGAATAAAAAAATGAATTTTTTATTGATTAAAGAAAATGTGTACCTAAGTAGTTTATAGGTGATTAGGACAAACACATTAGTTTTTTTACACCATATTAATCTATTGTTGATGAAAATAATAACTAAACAAATTCATGATTATGGTTGAGAATTTTGAGGCTATTGTATCCTAAAACTAATGTACCTCAATGATTTTGTGAAAAGTTCTTTGTTTTGTTTGATTTGATTACTCACTAAATTTTTAATATAATTGTTTATTCATGATAGCTAATTTAGAAAAATATTTTATATAAAATTTTAATTTGAGCATTGTTTTTATATAGATTCCTTCATTTTTTTTGAAACAATATTTCAGTTTAAAATAAAGAAATAACTTTACATGCATAGTATTATTTAAAGTTAAAGGATAAATGATTTAAATATTATGAAATTGATTATAAAACACTTGGTGAGACCCTATTGGGAAATTTACGTCACACACCACCTTTTACATTGGGAATTTATTGATTATGTTATGAAAGGTTCAAGTAAATGTAAAGAGATAATCATAGGTGGTGGTTATACTTGATTTATGGAACTTGAATTAATAGAGGTGACTAGTGGAGATACAATCCACCAATTTCATGGATTTTCTACTACTTATCTTTTTCAAATGTTGAGTCTCTTTTGATTATGTACCATTACGTATATTCTATACATGTATGATGAGTGTTTGGAATACCATATATTTACTGCTTTATCTTACACTATTTTTTATCATGGAAAAACGGTTCCCTTTGATGTTCTTATGACTCCAGGATCTAGTTACCAACCCATGGGGATTAGGAATTCCCTTCAAACATTATCAGGACGGGTCTTGGTAATAGGGTACCAGTGTATTCATGTTAGTTCATGGATAATTGTATCATAGGACGGTTCAGTTTTTTCTTTTATGTTTCCATACAGTTTGGGTTTTCCTAGAAGATTGGAGGTATGATGGTTGGGACATAGGAGGTAGTTATGATTGATTTTCTGGCTATGAATCATCATTAAAATAATTAACTCAACGTAGGTGTTTTGGTAAAGCGTCCTGAGGATTAATTTGATACGATTCAAGTATTTTCCATTCTTTTTATCTGATTATGTTGAAATTATATAAAGATTATTTTTGTCTAATGGAATCAATATTCCTTAAAATATTGTTTGAGATAGTTATTTTAGAATCCTTATTGATGTTTTAGTGTTGAATGGTGATGTTTTATAGAATCATTATTCTAAGAAGATGTTTTGATAGGATATAGGAGGAATATTCTTGTGAATCATGGTGAGAAAATCTTATAGTTGATCTATACCTTATTGAGAATGGGGTGTATTCTAATTAAGGTATGGGATAAGTAACTACACCCATTCAGGTTCAGGATCCAATTATGGAACCTATAAGGGGTGCTACTTGAGATCATGCTCAAGAGTTCCTTTACAGAAAGCCACAATATTTCCAAGTCTAAAATGATATTCAAGAGGTAGAGGATTTGTCAAAAAAGTTTGATATTATTTTGGAATTATTATTAACAACCTATTATATTAATGTGAAATTTGATTCCTTAAATCTAGAGGGACCTAGCAAGAGATAGGTGGATTTTTTTGGTGATGGAAAAGAAACTTTAGGTATTGTAATGGAAATACTTTAGTTATATTTTCATAGAACTATTCTATCTATAATCCATGGCTATGGAAAATTTTATGGTATTTCATCACCACCATCAAGGAGATAGGTTTGTGACATAGTATGTGATCCGGTAATCTAAAATGGTTTAGTTTTTTCCAATGGTAGGTATAAAAAGAAAATGAAGGCTAAAATATTTCATATTAGACTTTGATCTAATATTCAATCTAATTTTTCCTTGCTTAATATCACATCATACCCATATGTGTTGGATAGTGATTTGTCGAATGATCTTGACATGGCTGGTAAGATACGGTTGGCAGGAGTTCTCTATTATCCTATTGGTACTTCTTTAAGTTCTTTTAAAGGTAATAGATATCGTTATGACTTCCAAGGTTTGGCATGACATCATGCCTCATTCAGATCTCCTAATGTACCTTGTAGAGACCCATTTACATGATTTTAGTTCGGCATTGTTTGGTATTTATAGAAGATTTTCCCTGAGGTTCCCTAGATCTGTGGCACATGAATTATTTTTTGCCACTTTCATAAGTTCTTTGATGTATTTTTACCTTGTGTAGTTGAATGGACTCATTATCACCTAAAATAACTCTAATATAATCAGATACATTATGAAATAAGTGTTTCCAGAAATATGCATCCAGAACAAGGCTTCTTCATGTCGTGGAAGATTCACTAGAGGAAATTGATGCAAGTCGAGTGACTGTGAGAGGTACCATTAGTATAACATCGTCTTTAGTGACTAATGTATTTTATACTAGTTCATCTCATTCATGCATATTGAATCATGTGGTAAATTATCTTAATCTACCTATGAATCCTTTTAATTATGTGATTGAAATTACTAATCCCCTTGTAGTAATGATATATATGGTTTTCTAATTTCCCTCTTGAGTTTCATTTCTATTATATATTTATATCACGTGGATTTTTTATTTTCTCAACATAAAACCTATTAAATTCATTCACATGATAGATTTTATTATTTACCCTAAGATCCGGATTGACTATTACCTTTGGCAGGTCACCTTTACTGCACTCGATGGGGTATTCCATGTTTTTTTGGGAGAGTGGGACCCAAGGTTGAGTAGACTCATACATCATTTTCCATAGTTAGAATGGGTAATATTAGTTTTTTTCAAATAGAGTTGTATTCTTTGAGTTTTTATCACCCGCTAGTAGTCATTATGCTTTCCTATATATTTTCATATGACTTTCTTATTTACCACTAGTTAGAGAGGTAAAATTATCTATTGATTTGATGTCTGGTACCAAAACCATATCTATTCATTATAATAATATGATTATAGTTTAATTAAAAGAGGTGAAAACTATATACAATGATTTCTCATATAAAGTATTTATTCTATTGAGTGTTTTACCTTTGTATTTTCCTCTTCTATTTTCAAAGAAGGCCAATGGGACACTTTAACATTTTGTTTATTACTAGAAACTCAATCAAGACCTAGTAAAAAATATCTATTCCCATTGGTAGATGATTTTTTGATTATTTGAATGTGGGAATGGAATAATTGAAAATTTAGATTTGATTTTTTTATCACCAGTTGTGAATTATAGAATCTAACATCCTAAAAAATGTCATCAAGAGTATGTATGGCCATTATAAGTAACAATTTACGCATTTTGGCTTAACCAATTCTCCATCAGTTTTTATGGAATGAATGAAAAGGATATTCCATAAGTAACTTTAATATTTCAAGGTAGTCTTTATGGATGTTATCTTAGTTTAATCTAAAACTGAGTAGGATCATGTGCATCATTTTAGTCTAGTTCTAGAAACTATGAGATATCTTTGAGTTTATATCATGCTATCGAAGTGTCGAATCTAGTTTTAGGAAATGAATTTTGTGGGACTCTTAGTCTTGAAACATGGTGTTTCAGTTGAGCTTGAAATGCTTAAATCTATTATGTCATGGGAGAAAACATGTATTTTTTTTTGAGATGAGAGACTCTTGGATTTAGCAGGGTGTTGCTGCTGGTTTATCCATGATTTCTCAAAGATGGATTCAATGATGAATTCCCTCACTCAGAATGGGGATAACTTCATGTGGGATGAGAAATGATAAATTTATTTTTCTTAATTGAAATTTATTTTTCACTTATACACTAGTGTGGACTCTTCTAGAGTATTGGAAGAGCTATGTGGTCTTTTTTGATGCATCATGTTTGGGTTTGGGTTAACTTTTTTATGCAGGATAATCATTTCATAACCTTTGGTTCCCGATCACTTAATAAACATGAGAAGAATTATCTTACCCATGAACTCAAAGTTAAATCTGTGACTCATGAATTGATGTTTTTAATGAATTACCTTTTAAGATAAATATGTTACATCTTTTCCAACAACAAAAATCTATGTTATATCTTCTCATAAAAATATTTGAATCTCAAACATAAGAATTTTGTGGAGTACCTAATGTGTTTTGATTTTACAGATTTCAACACTCGTGATAAGAGAAATATTATTGGTAATTCCTTGAGCATGAAAATTCCAACCCCATTTAAGAAGGAATCACTAGAATACTAGAATATGATGGCTCTATTTACTCATTTTTATTTGGGAATCTGGGAGGATGTTGTAGATATTTTTCTATCAAATGTTTATTTGTCCACTTCTCTTCTTGAGATGATTATCTAGAATAAATAACTTGATGATAAATTTTTTGGTACTATGAACTCTATTTATAATGGGGATACCACTAATGAGTGTTTCTTATCTTTCAAGGGTATCCTATTTTTCATGAACTGTTATGTCATGATTTTTCATAAGAGAACTACTTTTATGGGTGACTATCATAGTTCCTAGTGGGTGGATCACCCGAGTACCAAAAACATTTTCTATGATTTTCGATGATGATTATGGTGACCATGTACGAGATGATACATTTCATATTTTGTTGCACATTATCAGTATTTCAAAAAGATTAACATTGAGAATAAAAAACCTTTGGGTTTTCTTCATCCCCTTTTTATGCTGCAATGGAAGACCAATGAGACTTCAACGGGAATTGTCGTTAGGTTTCCATTTACCCCTAAATAGATTAATGTGATATGGGTAGTAATTTATTAGATTATAAAATTTTTTTACATTATAATAATTCAAATATAAAAAAAAGTTGAAGGATTAGGATGTATTTATGTGTATGATATTATATAGTTTCATGGAGTTATATCTTTTATAGTCTCTGATAGAGATCCCTGGTTTACTTTTGATTTTCAGAGAGGCCTCCAAGAGGGGATGGGATCCCATGTTGGATTGAGCATAGTGTCTCATATTAATATTGATGTCCATATTGAACAAGATATATAGATTATTAATACCATGATTTGTGATTGTGTTCTTTACTATGTTAAAGCATGGGATGTCCATTTGGTACAGAAAGATTCTTAGTATGACAATAGTTAATAATATTCTATTTTAATGGATTCTTTTGAGGCCCCATATGGTTATAAATTTAGATCTTATCTCTGAATGATGGATATTGGTGAATATTCCTTGGTTGGACCAAGTTTTGTGATTTTTTAGAGAATGGTGACAACATAGAGTTAGTAAAAATCCTATGCTGATCATAGCTGTAAAATTTTGGAGCTTTTTTTGTAACGATGTTTTTTCAGGAGTTCCACCTGGGTTGCATCACAAACATATTGGAAAATAGTGAAAATTATTAGTATTTGAAATTAAATTTTAATACTTTAATATATTTTTTTTACAAATTACAATTTCATCACATTTAATGAAATTCAAATTTTATATAAATGATAATCATTTTTCATTTTCAATTATATTTTTTTGTTAACAATAAATTTAATCTTAATCTTTGAAATGTTTAGTGTTTATAGAAATGTTTTAATGGTGTTAATTATATTATTTTTATTAATAAATATTTTTTAAGGGCTACCTTTCCAAAAAATGGTTCATCCAATTTGATCAACTAAGGCTAGGACTAAACCACTCTAATGGAACCCAATGGGTCAACCATGTGCAAGGGACTTCAATAGGAACCCAACATATAGGTGGAGGAGAACTAGGTCATGTTTAGATCTAAGGACATTTGTCCCATGTGTAAGGCCCATAGACCATACTCAGAAGGCAGGTAGCATGGGCCCAGTAATCCAACGGGGCTATGTACAGCGTGTGAGTGATGGGGTGTGGGTGCTCATTCCTCGTCGATAGTTCGATATTGGAAAGGTGTGGCATGTATGATATATTAGAATATTTATACATTGCATATCAGATTTTATATGGATGGAGCTTCTTATTTTTCATCAAAGTTCACTTGACCTTTAATTATCGAAGTGGTCTTAAATGAATTGAGTGTGTTCTTACCTAAAGGATCAATTCAAGGCCTTATGAACTGAATTCTTGAATGATAATCTCTCGAAAAAATTTATCCTCACGGACCTTTTAATCTTTGTCTGGATCATCCATTTTCAGATTTGATTCGACCACTATTTATCTTCAATGGTAAACACTGGTCTTCAATGGGTAGTTCCTTTCATGACTAGAAGATATCAAATCATCAACCAATAAATCTATCGACAATCATCGGTAGATCAATGTTTCACTATTAGTTCACTATTTCATCTATCGTTGGATAACCAGTTGATATTTTCAATGTTCGACCATTATACACCACTGGTAGATCTCTTTTTTCACAAGTAGGTCATGACAACATCAGCTCTTTCTTCTTTTTATAATTGATATGTAAAATGAGGGATTTATCAACCATTGGAAATTAACGGTAGATAAAACCTCCATTATAAATAAATGGTAGATCAATCCACCATTTGACGTCAATGGTAGATCAATCCACTATTATTCATCAACGGTAGATCAATTTACCACAATATTTTTAAAACCACCATTACTTCAAAATATTTTTTCGAAAACTTAAATTTTGTTTCTTTTATTTAATGTTATTAAAATAAATACATAAATAAATATATAATTAAATTTTTTTAAAAGAAAATTATATTTTGTGTAAAAAATAAATGTGAACATAATATATATATATATATATACATACATGTAGTTGAATTTCTTATGATGCTCGATTTTAAAGAATTTGTATTGTCTTAATAAGATATAATTTTATTCAATTTTTTAACTATTTAATTTATATAATTTTTATATGATTTTTTTAATTAACATTTTAAATTTTTTATTCTAATATTTTTTGAATAAATAAAGAGTGAAATTTTTATTTGTTATTCTTCATGGAATTAACAAACAAAGGTAATGGAAGCATTATTTAATTATTATTCATGAACAAGTGGTTTGAAACTATTGGCTTTGAAGACGCTCCTAGAAGATTTTTGTTTTAATGATATGATATTAATTCATTGTAGATATAATTTAGGTATGCAAAATTATTTTACTGATCATTCAATTGTTTTTACGTGATATAACTGTGACATAATTCTTACAGCTATCATTCATTTAAGAAACTTCTATGACTTGTGTTACATTGATTTGATCACATAAGAACATCGGTATTCAACATTGTTCCATTCAAGTGCTCAATGATCATAAATATTTAAAACCTTTTACACATTTTTTATCATCTTAGGGATTCTTTGTATTAGTTTCTTATTAATGTAATTTTTTATTCTTCTTTTTTTATTTCTTGTAGTATGGTACATGATTTTCCCTTTCAAAATTAATTGTTTTATTTTCTAGTAATTGCACCATCAAAAAAGGAATTTTCGGTTGTGACTCTCAATCAAAATTTTGGGCACAATCTAGGTTTGGTCTCCAATAGAAAGACTAGGTTGGGAATCCAGGTCCTTGAAAAAAGAGAGGTATCGGTAATAGGTTCTCACGCCATTAAAAGTGAGGTTATTATTTGGTACTAATCATCTCAGGTAGTTGAGAATGTTGAGGAGTGAAATATGATCTTTGTTCTTTTAAACAATATAAATATTTGTATTATTTCATTTTATTTCAGCTTTACTTCATTTCATGAATACTCCACTCACTGTAAAAATTTATTTTATAAACTCTGATTGATTAGTCATTAAAATTTTCTCAATGATGATTCACCCTCTCTAGTAATTATTTCCATCACTATCAATCCAAAAATTTGTATCAGTGGGTAGGAACATCTTTAAAGGATTGATAGCCTCTGTAATTATTTATATTTTCTATTTTTAACTATGTACTAACCAGATTTCCTAAACAGAACTATCTAAGGAATAAAAAAGGTTAATTTTAAGATGCTAGATGTAAATTAAAATTACGGATGGATTCCATAAAAATAACCACTATTCAACAGAAGTGACTATAGATACTAGAAAGAAAAAATTGAATCCTACATGAAATAATTATGTGTGGATCACTAGAATATTATGGATAAGCCATATGAGTTGTCCAAAGTTGAAACAGAGACACTTCCTGTTAATGACATGGTAAAATATGTTTTGAATTATTAAATTAAAAATATTTGGTATTTTATTATCAGTAGAAGTGTATATATCAATGTTTCACTTTGTTAGACAACCCATGATATATGAAGAATACTTCAATTGACTGATTATAGAATTTAAAATCTAAAGGGAACCAAGATAAGAATGCAATGAGTAGAATACCATAACAGCAAGATGGGATATAGATGATAAATAAACAAGTTTTTCTATCAATTTAAAAGTATTACTAATGGTATAACTACTCTTCGAGATGTTTTTGAAAATAATGATCAACATAAAAGATTAGTCAAATATCTACTAAAAATATGGAATACAAAGAACGTTTCCATCAATGAGAGTAATAATTATAAAGAATATATGTTAAATAAACTAATAGGATCTCTATTACAGTATTAAATAGAGTTGAAAAAAATTACTTATGAGGATTGTACTAAGATAAAATGCATTTTATTTAAATCAAATGTTATTAACTACTCAAAGGCATCTGAATCTGAGTTCTAGGAACTTGATAAGAATCAGCAACACATTAGTAATAATTTTTTCTACTTAATGAAAAAAGGTTGAAATAAGCAGCTCAAGAGGAAGTTCAGAAAGCACTATAAGAAAGGTATTACCATTAATAATAATTATGTTTCCAAATTATCTTTTTATGAGTACAAAAAAAAAGGAAACATATGGGCTGACTTACCAAAGCTCAAAAATCCAATGAAATAAAAAGTAAAAATAAAAAAATATAAGAAATCCATGTTTAGAAGTTGGGGCTACTCAGATTGTTTTGAATAAATATGTTTTTTTGAGATCGAACAAGAAATAGGGAATCTTACCCTAATGGGTATAAAGTGTGAGATAAATTATTAATTATTTACTCATTTGAGAATTGATGTTAATGTCTATCATAATGTATTGTCATAAAATGAGAATGAAAATGTTTTTGATTCTTAATCTGTGAATTACAATTTTAAACAAATCATTAATGAAAATAACAATTAAGAAATTATGGATTCATGACAATTGAAAAGTATACCGACATAAAAATTTAAAATAATAAGTTATTCTGAGAAAATGAGAAAACAAAAAGGGAATGTGAGAATATAAAATTCTATGTTTTGAAGAACAATAAATCCAAAGAGGATTAGGATTCTAAGATGTTAAAACTAAAATAGAGATATTAAAATGCTAAAATAAACTTTGTAGTAAATGACAAATTTCAAGAAATAATATATCATTTAATTATAGATAATTTAACTAAATTTGAAATTGAATGTAATAACCTTAAGATTGAAATTAAGAGTTTAAGAGACATAGATTCTAGATATAACGATAGATTTTATGTAGATTTAAAAACTATTAAAAAGGAGAATATGAATTTGAAAAATGAAATTGTTAATATGAAATATAATTTATCCACATTTTTTAAAGGTAAATAGAAATATGATAAAATTATGTCCTTAATGAAACTAAAAAAATAAAAATGGTTTGGATATAATAGATTATCACATAATAAATGAAATATTCCAAACTTTGTGAAGGTATTTACTTATTTAAATTTTGGTTTTCAACCCTCAAATTTAGATAAACAAATGATTACTGGGTGTGTAAGGAGGTTTGACAGTTTTATGGGGGCTCAAGACATGAAATAAAGAGGAAACTAGGCTATTCTGTGCATGTTGTTTGGTTTTTGAATTGTCAGTAGAAACCATATGATGGAGAAGCCACACCGTGTAACCCTAGATAGAGTCTTCTCATACGGTTGGTGAAACAATTTTCAGATTATGAAGCCCATCCCAGGTAACTATGTGGATTAACCCTTCTTGGTAAAAGGTTGGTGCATGGTTTTCTCATGGTTTAGAAAACTGTGAAGCCAAACCATATATCCCATTAAAAAGTTAAAAATTAAGGAACTAACCCCTCATGATTTTATGTTATGTACCCAGTTGCTTCCCTATTTATCCTCCTCTTTTCCTAAGTGAAAAAAACATTCCAAATATCCCAAGGGATCTTTCTCTTTCATTTTTTGGCCATTTTCAGTGTTTTTGGTTGTAGATCAAAGCTCTTGGTGAGTCTTATATTCCAATATCTTCTCATTTCTAGATTAGGGCTTGTATATTTATTCTTATTCTTACAAATACCTAAATCCCATTTTTTTATAGAATTTTATGTTGGGGATTCAAAGGGTCTTTGAACATGGATATAAAGCTAAGGTTAAGGTTGTGTTCTTCTCCAGAATCGAGGTCAGTGGTATACAAGTTATATCCCATAGTTTTATTTCATATTTTTGCATGTGTAGTTGTGATTTTCTTCCTTCTTGATCGTATTTTAATTCCTTATTATTTTTTGGTAGAATGGTTAGATAAATGGTAAGAAAACCCTAATGATCATTGTGGGATTCATTGAGAGTGACTAGACTGATTTTGAGACACCTTTGGAGGTTAGCCGATATACCCAAACCCCGAAAATTTTAATGATAATCATAGTGTTCCCCTATGATGAAATAAATCCCACAATAAATGTGTTGATATGCTAGTTTTATTTATTAATGGAACCAATAGTGGTTGTGTATAGTTATTGTTAATGGTATAAGGGGTTTTTTGGCATAATGTAAAAAGGGATTTAAATGGGTTAATGTTAATGTGGCACTTGGATTGTGAAATTGAAATGTAAATGTGTCAATGGATTAAAGCGTATGAATTGATTAATGTGTATATGGATTAATGTATGGGTATTTATTAATATGTTATGTGGGATAATGTATGGGAATTGTTGATTTAGAAAAATAGGTTAATGTATTAATTGGTTTGTGGGTTTAACTAGTTATGCTATGTAAAAGGTAAGAGTGGTAATGGGTAAAGGAATAAGGGTGACATAAGGGTTAAATGATATGTGAAATGAAATTGTAATAGGTTATGGATTATGTATGGTTTGTGATATGTTATATATAGAATGTTGATAAATAATAATTTAAACATGGAATGGTGTAATGTTCGGTATTTACCTGAGGTTCTATTCCCATGGGTCATGGTGGACCGAGGCACTAAACCCCACCTCTAAAATGCATTGTTTAAGATTTCTGATAGAGTCTCTATACCCCTAACAGATAAATTGGATGAAACTACTTGGAACAATGCTCCAAGGTAAGTGTGATATATATTTTTTATATGTATTTCCCTAGAGAGATAGGAATTTTATTTATCCCAATATGCATACTGACTTGTAATCTTATTAATCAATATAAATAAGTAAATTACAAACACATAAAGCATGTGTGGATAATGAAATTAATTGAGAACATGATATAACTGATGGCAATGGAACTAGTAATGGGAATAGGTTAAGTGAATATTCTTACCTAATTGCATGTGAGTTGTATTTTTCTTACCTCGTAATTTATTTACTACTTTCACGCACTATCTATTTCGACTAGATATTTTGTAGACACATTTTTTGGTGTCCTGCTGAGTTGTACTCACAACCTAATTGGGTTGTCATTGGGTACCTGATCAGAATTCATGGTTTCATGTCTGGATAAGGGAAAGGACCCTATGCTAGGGGGTTGAGTAGGGCCCTGGAATTGGATGAATTAGGATCTATCCTTAGAGTTAGGACCCGTTTTGTGGATTCAACTATTTCTATTAATTTTCAGTTTCCACTCACTATATCACTATTATTAATACATGACATGTTTACTATTTGGTGTGTTGTACTGTGATTGGAAAACGGTTAGTAATGCATGTTTCTGGTTTTTTTTTTGTTTTTGTTTTTTATTATTGATATCTATTGTGTCTTGCTCTGATAAAGAAGGTATAGTTATCCCATGTGATGCATTAGACCCTCGCTACTAGTTGGAAACATTTAGAAGAGCGGGGGGGATTCTTGATGTCATGTGGTGACCCGGCTTGGGGCACCGGTCAGTGGATTCTGGGCCAAGGACATTACAAACTAGTATCAGATTGATTATTTTTTGTGGTCTGGCGATTTGGAATGGTATAAAAGATTTTAGTAATTGACAAGACTTTTTAATGAGCTCATTCATGGGATTATCAAACCCATGTACGAGGGAAAAAACCTTGTTAAAGTGGTGGGGATTTTTGTTCTTGATGTGTTTTTACCATTGAATGATATTTGACCATTGGATAATGCACTTGTTGTGTAATGTAACTATTTTATGATATTTTTATAATGGTTATAATGACATAAGGTTTTTAATTCATGCATCATTGTGGGAACATAAGGCTATAGGAGTCATGAATCATGATTACAATGCATGGGATAGGTGTGTGGGACATATATATAGTATGCTTAGTTATATATTATATAATATTTAAAATATAATAGTGTCTGATAAAGATGATGAAAATGGGTAAAAAGTAATAATATTAATGCATGGTTACAAAATTGTTCTTGATGAACGGTTGCAAATGAGTTAACCTATTGGTTATAGAAGATTGTGTAATAGGAAATGTTCTTAAGATGATATATATACATTATGATAGAAGAAACTATTTTAGAATGGTTCCTAATGAAATATTTTTGAATCAGTATATCGGTTTACACCATGTTAGCCATGACTCATGTCAATGATGGTTGAGGGTATTTTTCTAGATGTGATCATGTATGTTTGGTTAGTGTTTTAGAAATGAGTTGTTATGGCTAGTTAAAAGACCAATTTTATGTAATTTTTGGAAAATTTATGCTATATGTTCAAAGAATCATGCTTGGAATTGTAGGAAGGAGCCACCACATCGGCATGTGGCGGTTGGGTGATAGGAGGATGTCTCCGAGAATTCCACTCTAGGGATGGAGTAACGAAACCTAATGAATTTGGGTAACTGGGATGAAGCACAGTTCCATGAGAACATTAATCATTTTATTCTAATGATGGAACATGACACTGGGTGGGTTGTGCCGAGAATGATTGATCTGATTAGGGAATTTCAACTGCATCCCCCTATGAATTTCAAAAGAAAGGGTGGGATTGAGGTAGTTGAGTTCTAAATAGATTTCATCCAGACAATACTTGAAAATATAGAGACTCCTCCTGAGAAGATAGTCAAGTTGGAAGACTATTTGTTTTTATGGCAGGAAAAACACCGGTTGGATATCTTGTTTTAGATCGAATAAGAAGAGGGTATATTGAGAAAAGGATTATATGAAATGTTTCTAGAAAACTTCAACCTGAAGACTTTAAGGAAGTGTAATGTTTTAGAGTTTATGATTTTGACTTTGGGGACTATGACTGTGATTGATTATGAAATATCTTTCACTGAATTGCAACATTTTTTTCCGAGATTTGGCAGTGGAAGAGGAAACAATTGTGGGGTTCTTCGAGGATGGATTTAGAAATGAGATTAAGTAAAAAAGTGAATATTTTCCATTTAAAAAGGTTTTATAATGTGGTTTAAAAGGCTATTATTTCGTTAGAAAATATCAAGGATGATCCAGATATGAGGCAACCATTCATAATTGGGTTATATAGTGGTGTAGATTCCGATGGTAGGAAGCACCACTTTTATAGATTTCACCAGGGTAGTGGAGGTCATTATAATTAGAAAAAGGAACCTTCTTCTCATGGCAGTGATTAGGTTTTATGCTATCAGTATGGAAAGTTGGGACATATGAATGCTTAGTTTCCCTAACAACTAGTTGAGTTTCGAGTGTTCGGAAGGTTGTGGAATGTGAAGAGGTTCTATTGGAACCCTCGACTACTAAGCATAGTTTCATGAATGAGGCTAGTTGCAAGTACATGAAGGGATCAATTACCACTTATATAAAAGGCAGTTTGAGTTTGACTAGCTATACCGGTAGGGGTGGTGAATGTGGTACTTTAGGGTGAGAAAATTCTTTCCAATAGGGCAGTGTTCTATAAGAAACATAGATTATGTCCCAGGGTAGAGAGACATGATAACATCATGCAGTTAAGTCTACTCCTAGAGGTGGCGAGGTTGGTCCATCGACTATTCATGGTATGATCCTTATAGCTTCTATGCTTTCTAGTGCTTTATTTGATATGAGTGTCTTGATTTATTTTTCTTTTTTTTCTCAGTTTATAATTGTGTTGGGTCTATGAGTGGATAATATGTGTGGGGTTATATCGATTGATACACCATTCGGAGTAAAAGAAGAGGATATCATGAAATATAAGGGTTGTTCACTCATGGTTAAAAGGTACGGTCTCCTATGGAATTTGTTTCATATTGAGATGTCGGGTTCTGAACGAATTTTGGGTACGGAATAGCTAGTGTCGTATCAAATCAATAATAATTTATATCTTTGTAGTGTAACATTCATGTCCCCTGAGGGAGACTTGTTTTTCCACCTTGGAAAATGGGATTTTTTTCCAGGCTTTGCAGGTCCCGTTTTTCAGCAGTTGGGAGAACTCGAAGCCCAAGTGTCTTACCATATGATTGATTATGAAGTAGTAGAGATATCCTTATTTCCTCTATTAGTGGATCGGGTTCATGATGTATTTCCAAATGATTTCTCGGAGATTCCACCTAAGAGGTATTTTGAGTTCGCGATAGAGTTGCTACCGGGAGAAGAACCAGTTTCCATTCGACCATATACAATGGCACCGACAAAACTCTAGAAGTTTAAAAAAAATGGAGGGGAATGATAAAAAGGGGTTTAGTTTTCCTAGTGAGTCACCTTTTGGATCTTTTGTGCTGTTTTCAAAGAAAAATCATGGGTTTGTTTCAGTTTTTCATTTATTATAGCAAGTTGAATCAGATGATAGTTCAGAATTGATACCCTCTTCTTCATATTGATGAATGTTTTTACCCACAATGAGGTGCTTCAGTGTTTTTAATATTTTATTTCATGTAGGGATATCATAATCTAAGGTTGATACCTTCTAATATACCTCATAATTCCTCTAGAAGCATGTATGGTTTGTATGAGTATTTTTTTAGTCCATTCAGGTTGACCAATACATTGATAGTGTTTTTTATACCTATTGAATTGAATATTTCATCCTTATTTAGATCAACTCATGGTTTCCTTTGTCGATGACATATTAATATACTCCAAAACTCATTATGATCATGCCAAACATCATTACATCATCCTAAGTACACTAAGATATCATATTATATACACTAATCTATCCAAGTGAAATTTCTGGATTGATAAGTTGGATTTCATTAGGCACATTATCTCAGAAAAATTTGTATCTGTCGATCCGATGAAAGGGAAGGTTGGGTCTTCTTCTGAGAAGCACAAGAATTTTTCATATATTTGGAGTTTTCTGATATTAGATGGATATTACCAATGGTTTATTATGGAATTTTCTCATTTGGAAGCACTGATTTTGGGATATACCATGAAGAGAAAAAAGTTTCAATGGTCTTAAGAATGTGATAATTCTTTCCAAGAGTTAAATAGGTGGTTGAAAACACATTGATTCTGATCTTAATTAAGAAATGTAATAGATATTCCTTGTTTTTTGATTCTTCTAGTGTTGGGATTGGGGTTATTTTGATTCATGATGATTGATTAATGGCATATGGGTCATGATGGTTGAGACCTAATGAATGGAATTACCCAACACACGGTCTAGAGTTGGCCATGGTGGTTTAAGCATTGAAATGTAGGAAACCTTACTTATTTAGGGAAGGGTTTATAGTGTATACTGATCGTAAAAGTTTGAAGAAAATTTTCTCTCAGCATGATTTCAATCATTTTCAGGGGAGATGTGTTCAATACATGTAATCCCTTGGTTTTGAGATGGTTTACATCCCAATAAAGGGAATAGTGTTGTATATTCTTTAAGTCAAAAGAATCAGAATCGGGGGCTTTGAGAATTGTGTTCAGATTGGAAGATAATGAAAATGTTTTCTGAGATGCATCTGGATGTACAGTATTGGGATGAGAAGATGACCCTTGCATCCTTAGCCTTTGAGTCCACAATTCTGATCTTGATCATGGAGAGGCAGTGTGATGATCTGGAATTCTTTGGATTCAAGAGGAAATATTAAAGGTTGGGAGTCACCTTATGGTTGGATTTTCAAGGATGATGGGATAATTTATTTTCATTATTGTGTTGTTGTGACAAAATGTATGTGAGAAGAGTAGACATAGGAGTTTCATGAATCGAAATGGGAGATGCATCATGGTTTGAACAAAATATATCATGTTCTTTGTAGGTGGATTTGGAGGCTAAGGATGAAGAATGAGGTTGTGGGTATCATAGTGTGATGCCTTACCTGCTAGCAGGTGATGGCTGAGCATTAGTGACTAGGTCATTTGTTTCACCCATTTCCCCTTACCAAATGGAAATGGGATGACATGAATATGGATTTTTTTGGTTCTTATGCAGACACCATGGAAGATTGATGTTATTTGGTTAGTTGTGGATCAGTTAACTAAGATAGATCCTTTATTACCAATTTGGGAAAAAATATTCATTGATCAGTTGGGTGATTTGTACATTTGAGAGATAGTTCAGTTTCATGGAGTTCGGTGAAAAATAGTGTCACGACCCGTCCTCGGGGCCCATGCCGTGACTACCCCAAGCCCGCCTTCCATAGGCCCGGGGCTGGCGACTAGCACCAAGGCGTAAATCCCAACAAAAGGGAAGGCATTGCCTTTGAAAAGTAAACAAGCACCACAGAGTAAGAAAGCAAAAAAGTAAACACTAAGTAAAAACTGTACAAGCTGTGCTGAAAGTAAAAGGGGCCGGAAATACAAGCCAAACTGTAAAGTACAACTGAAAGGAAAAACAGAAACTGAAAGGAAAAGCCGCAGCGTCGAGCCGTCCTCTGGAAGTCCCACCTGAAGGGTGGGTATAGATAGCCTGCACTGCTCCTCAGGTCCACCTGACCGCTCCGAGTACGTCCCGCCCTGTGGTCCACCTCCAGGTACCGTCCTGCTCCGCACGCCTCCACCACGATCAGCGCTATCCGTCATATGCAACCAACACAACGTAGTGCGGGCATAGCCCGTGCAGGGGTGAGTATAAGATACTCAGTAGGGACCCCGAGACCCCCGAAGGTCTCCCGAAATCCACAAAGGATAAAGCACAAAGGGAAGATACAATCACGAAGTAACAACTGACACTGCTTAGGTATATGCCCATACATATACCTAAGTCATCAATTCCCGTTCGGCTCCAACGTCCGAGCCCAAGCATAACCCAGTCCACACAGGAAAGCAAAACGTATACCCACACAGGATAGCTCAACACAATCCACAAATGAGAGAAAACAGTAAATCCACACAGGATAGCTCAACACAATCCACAATGGAGAGTAAATAGTAAATCCACACAGGATAGCTCAACACAATCCACAAAGGAGCGTAACACAAGATTCAGCTCACACAGGTATAGTTCTTCGGATGACGATAAAGATGATCACTGATCCATCTAAGTCGTCGGACCCACAAAGGATCGATAGGTACTAACCCCCGCAAAGACCGACACAGGATCAGGCCCACACAGAACCTGTAGGCGCTGGCTCACACAGAACCACTGAGCGCTGACCCACACAGGATCGGACCCACACAAGATCGGGCCCACACAGGACCTGTAGCACTGATCCAAGTAGGATCGCTGAGTGCTGTAGTCGTCGCAGTCCACTGAGGATCTCCGCACAGTCGTCGTCGCAGTCCACTGAGGATCTCTGCACGGTCGTCTCCGCAGTCCACAGAGGATCTCTGCACGGTCGTCGCTGTCGAAGTAGCAGTCGCAGCCAGCTCTAGGGTTCCGCACACAGAAAGCTCGTTCGGGAGGGTCTGCTCCACGAGCCGAGAGGCCGATACATCAGCTGTCAAAAAGTCCGAAGTTGATGTATCCAAAAGTTCTGTATTGTCAACAGGAACTCAACGTCGCAGATGGCGCGTCGATCGGACGCCCGGTCTGAGAGTAATTGGCTTTTTCATCCCAGGGGCCCGGTTGGTTTTTAAGGCAAAACCAACCCGACCGTACTCCACCTGCATCCAAACCTCGGGCGGAGTGAGCCAAAAGATCCGTCTCACTTAGAGGAACTCAACAAAGCTGACGACACGTCAATCGGGCATCCGTAGCTCAAGATATGAGCGTTTCCGCTCCGAGGGCCCGGTTGGTTTCGTGTACGAACCAACCCGGCCGAACCCAAAGTATTCCGAAACCTTTAGTGCGATATACAAAAACGACTGTCTCGATCCAAGGATCGTGTTTCCGCTGACGGCTTTTCGTTTGGAGGCCCGTAGCTCAAGCTACGAGCATTTGACCGAAAACGGTCCGAAGACGGGGGGTCCGGGCCCAGGCCGACCCGGCCTGACCCCCCCTGGGTCGGCCGAACCGGGTCAACCCGGCCGGACCCATCCAGGGAGCGGCCCGACCGGTCGGACCCGCCCGGCTCGGCCCGCCTGGCCCGGCTCGGCCGAGCGGTCGAGCGACGCGGGGGGGAGCCGCCGCCCCCGCGTGACACCCCCGCGGCACCTGCGGGGTGTCGCCCTGGACGACACGAGCGACGCGGGGGGTAGCCGCTGCCCCCGCGTGACAAGCCCGCGGCACCCGCGGGGTGTCGCCCTGGACAGTCGGACGCCGCTTCAGCCACGTCCCGCACGCGCCGGAGACCCGCGCCGCCGGTGTGTTCCGCGGGCCACCGGAATCGCTCCGGTGGTTCTATTCTGTTCCCGTCTATGCCGCTGCTCCTCCCGGGACTCGTTCTTCACTGCGAAATCATCATACTTCTGTTGTGGCACGTTCTGTCGTCACCCGTCAAATCCACACAACAACGAAAAACGGTGGAAGGTTGTCGGGCCGTGTTCGTTTGGCCCGCACCCTCCACGTTAGAGATAAACAACAGGAGAAATATATTCAACACATGAATACATATCCGAAAACAATTTTTAATGAAATAAAATTGTTTTATGAATTGGGTTCTTCATTTTGAACGGAAACAACATGGGAAAAAGGAATTATTCACAAAAACCCCTACCTCGTAGTCGTCGTCGTACGCACGTTCTTCGCGGATTTGTTCGTCGTGGAAGTAGGGGATTGTCGCGTCGTTGCGGAAGGGCGTCGCGTTGTCACGGAATCCGGCGTTGAGTCGGTGAACTCAACGGACCAAGAAACAACAGATTTAATTTAATTATATAAAATTAAATCCGTGTTTTGTTAAAAAAACACAAGGGATATTTAAGAGAATCCCGAAGTCTCTTACCTCAAATAGCTGATCAGAGATTCGTTGCGGAGGGAGAGACGTCGCAGAAGAACGTTGCAGGAAGGGAACGTCCGCGTCGCGGAACACGGCGTCGTGTCGTCGACTTCCACGGGTTCGGCGTTCTTCGTCGGAGGCCGGCGTTCTTCGCATTCTTCGCGTTCTTCGCGAAGGAGAATGAAGGCTCAAGAACTCTGACAAAACCTCTCAAAGAGTAATCCTCCAAAAAGACTTGTTGGTCTTATTTTATTATTACGCCAACAAACGAAAAAGGTAAGTAACGACCCATCAATTCGTTGAATTAATTCAACGAAAGAAACTTCCCATTTAATTCACGAAATAAACCACCCAATTAAATGGTGCGTTAAGGATTTAAGAAAACGCGCCAGTTGACTTTCCTAATGACGGGTTTTCGCGGGTGCGTTACTTAGCGGAAAGAAACGGTGGGGCTCGTGTGGGCCCCACCTCACAAATATCCTACCAAGGGGGTAGGATATTTCTGGATAGCACCCTATCCGTTTTAACTCAGTTTAAGTGGATTTCAAGTGGCTTCAAGTGGCTTAAATGGAATAAAATAAAGTTGTCGTAAATTTATTTTATTTCTTAACTTTATGCCCGAAAATTAAAAACCACACCCGAGAAAATGCAACTCTGGAAGAGGCGTTTCTAAGAGAATACTGGTGCTGTGATTTCATCAGTGCCCTCAGAATTCGATTCCAGGCACCGGTTCAAAAGTTAGAAAAACCCGCTCGTCCGTTCACTGAGCGTACCCGAGCCAAACTTCGGAAAATGATTCCGGGCACACCGGGCCTTAGAATCAGGTGCCGTCAGAAACTGCGTTCTTGTAAAATTCCAAAAAAAATTCCTTGAAATTTAAGGGTCTTTACATTACTCCCACCTCAGGGATTTACGTCCCCGTAAAGATACATCATAAACTAGGGACACAAATGTGGGTACTGAGCATGCATCTGAGCCTCCTGCTCCCATGTGCTCTCCTGGAGGTTCTTGTGCTGCCATCTGATGCGCACAAGAGGAATCGATCGCCCACGTAGGACCCGCTCATGTCGATCCTCTATCCCCAAAGGGACCTCCACAAAAGTCGCCCCATCATCCACATCTAGTTCCCCATGGTCAATGATGTGCGTCGGGTCGTGCATGTATCTCCTCAGCTGAGATACGTGGAAGACATCGTGCACCCGGTGCAACTGAGGTGGTAGAGCCAGGAGATAAGCCACCTCGCCAACCCTGCTGAGGACTTGGAAGGGTCCGATGAAGCGTGGAGACAACTTGCCGCCTTGGCCAAATCTCCGCAAACCATGTCGAGGTGAGACACGCAAGAAGACGTGGTCACCATCCTTGAACTCTAGTGGCCTCCGCCTCCTGTCAGCATATGACTTTTGCCGGCTCTGAGCTGTCCTCATTCGCTCCAGGATGACCTGGACCTTCTCTGTCGTGGCCTGGACCATCTCTGGTCCCACAAGTGCTAATTCCCCAGGGTCTGTCCAGCACAAAAGAGATCTACAAGGCTTGTCGTACAACGCCTCGTATGGTGCCATCCCGATGATGGAGTGGAAGCTGTTGTTGTACAGGAACTCCACCAAGGGTAGGTGGTCCTACCAGGTACAACCAAAGCCGAGGACACATGCGCGGAGCATGTCCTCGAGAGTCTGAATGGTCCTCTCCGTCTGACCATCCGTCTGAGGGTGAAAGGCTCTGCTCAGACGTAGCCGCGTCCCGAACTATTCCTGCAACCCCTTCCAAAGCCGGGAAGTAAAGCGAGCGTCCTGATCGGAGACGATAGTCGATGGCACACCGTGAAGCCATACAATCTCCTGAACGTTGAGACGCCCCAAGCTCTCCAATGAGCCCTGCTCTCGGATGCGTAAGAAGTGTGCCGACTTGGTGAGTCGGTCAACAATCACCCAAATAGAGTCGTGACCGCTGGAAGTGCATGGAAGTCCAGTCACGAAGTCCATAGATATCTTGTCCCACTTCCACTCCGGGACCTCCAAGGGTTGTACCAAGCCCGATGGTACCTGATGCTCTACCTTCACCTGCTGGCAGGTGAGGCACCGTGAAACGAACTCTACCACAGCCTTCTTCATGCCCGGCCACCAGTGCTGTCGCCTGTGATCCTGGTACATCTTCACCACTCCAGGATGTACTGCCAAAGGAGAAGTGTGAAACTCTCTCAGAACCTCCTCCCGTAAAGCGACTGGTACCAGGGTACGTCCTCTGAAAAGGACATCTTGATCTGATCGAAGAGAGAAACCATCAGGTGCCTGTCCCGAGGATATCTGTGCACGTCGTGTCTCACAGTCAGCGTCCCCACGCTGATCCTCTCTGAACCGCTGTTGAAGTGGAGGAGAGACGGTGAGAGACTGGAGGAAGGATGCTCCGTCTCTATCCACGAAGGATATCTGCAAAGGGGCTAGCTGCTCTGTCGCCTCCTCAAGTAGCTGGATGCCCATCCTCCTGCTGAGGGAATCGGCTACCACGTTCCCCTTCCCAAGAGTATAGACTAACTCAAAGTCATAGTCTTGGAGGAACTCGAGCCATCTCCGCTATCTCAGGTTCAGGTCCTTCTGAGAGAAGATGTACTTGAGACTCTGGTGGTCAGAAAGGACTGTAAAGCGCTCACCCATCAGATCGTGCCGCCATGTCTTCAGAGCGAAGACCACTGATGCTAACTCCAGGTCATGGGTAGCGTAGTTATTCTCATGCGGCCTCAACTGATGTGATCCATAGGCAATCACGGCCCGCTCCTGCATCAGGACACACCCAATTCCGGTCCCTGATGCATCGCAGTAGACTACGTATCCAACTCCCTCCTCAGGCAACCTCAAGATAGGTGCGCTAGTCAATCTCTGTCTCAGCTCCTGGAAGCTCTGCTGGCATCTGTTTGACCACACAAAGGGTTTCCCCTTCTTCTTCAAAGCTGAGAGTGGTTCTGCAACTCTGGAGAAGTCCGACATGAATCTCCTATAGTATCCGGCTTGGCCCAAGAAACTCCGCACCTTCGTCACGCTCTTCGGTGGCTCCCAAGCTAGCACTGCCTCGATCTTCGTGGGATCCACTGCAACTCCCGCGTCAGAAATGATGTACCCCAAGAAGTGGACCTCACGTAACCAGAACTGGAACTTTGAGAGCTTTCCATAAAGTTGGTGCTCTCGGAGTGTGTCTAGTACAACCCGCTAGTGGTAGGCGTGCTCCTCCTCCGTGGTCGAGTACACCAAAATGTCGTCGATGAAAACCACGACAAATCGATCGAGGTATGGCTGGAAGATCCTGTTCATGAGGCTCATGAACACTGCTAGAGCATTGGTTATGCCGAAAGGCATAACCAAGAACTCATAGTGGCCATACCAACACCTGAAGGCCGTCTTCTGCACATCCTCGTCTCGAACTCTGAGCTGATGATAGCCTGACCTGAGGTCTATATTCGAGAACCACTGTGCTCCCTTGAGCTGATCGAAGAGGTCATCAATCCTCGGTACTGGATACTTCTTCCTCACTGTCACCTGGTTTAGGCGACGATAATCGACACACAGTCGCAAGCTCTCGTCCGCCTTCTTGGCGAAAAAAATCGGGGAAGCCCAGGGTGAAACACTGAGTCGGATTAACCCATTGCCCTGCAAGTCCTCCAACTATACCCGTAGCTCTCCAAGCTTGGTGGGGGCCATCCGATATGCTGGAGTGGATATCAGGGCTGTCCCGGGGTACAGGTCAATTAAAAATTCTACCTCTCTGCGAGGAGGTAGCCCTGGAACGTCGTCGGGGAAGACGTCTGCATACTGATCCACCACTGCAGGAAAACTAGGACTCCGCACGTCAACTGCTCCAAGGATGAGGCTAGCCAACTGATGAGTGATGGGATGTACTCTCCTCTATGGGAGTCCATCCTGTTCTGCGAAGTCTCCCTTCTCGCCGGTGAAGGTGAACCTGCTCCCGTCGGTGCGCACACATCGCACCTTGCGCCTAATGCAGTCAATCTGTGCGTGGACCGTAGATAACCAATCCATGCACAAGATGACGTCGTAAGGCCTCGACGCCACTACAAGAAGATCCCAACCAAAGCTCTCACCTCCTAGAGTATGCTCACACTGCCGGCACCAGTGCGTAATCGTCGAGTCTGCTCCCGTAGGAGTCTCTAGCCGTAAGGATCGAGCCAACGGCTCTGTCGGAATCTCCGGGCTCCGAACAAGGGCAGCGGCTATGAAAGAGTGACTCACTCCTGTGTCTATAAGAACTGCAGCAAGGGTGGAATAAACAAAGATCGTACCTCGAATCATCTCTAGCGCACCGTGGTCATAGGCCCTTGCTGCTTGGAGCTGTGCCTGTCTCTTCCCGCCAGCTCCCTGTGGTCGGGGCGGAACTCCTGGTGGTGGTGGTGGTAGAGCCTCAAAGTGTCTCCCACCACCTGCTGCTCAGCCAGCTCATCTGCCTCATCCGCCTCCTCCCTGCGGACCTCCACGGTCGACCCTCTGCCTCTTCCAGGGTGGCCCCTCCACCGTCTGCTTCTCCTCGGTACGGTGGGTCGGGCAGTCACGAGCCATGTGGCCCTACCCACCGCAGGAGTAGCAATGCCTGCCTCTCGGAAGACTGTCCCCGCGCTGTGTGCCCCGCACTAATGAGCCAATGTCCTGCGGTCTTCTACGAGAGGGTCTGTTCTGCCTGGAACCCTGAGTCATCCGTCGGCTACCATCTGCATAAGACTCTGCTACCTGCCGCCCTGCGGTAGGTCTCGCTGTGGACTCAGCCAGAAAGCTCTCGATCAGAAGGGCTCGCTCTAGCACTCCTGCCTGGGTCGGGATGCTGATGGAGATCAGTGATGCCCTGATCTCATGTCTCAAACCCTGCTCGAAAGTCTAGGCCCTGAATAAGGGGTCTCGTACCATGTCTGTCGAGTAGCAAGAAAGGTCGGTGAACCTCGCCGCGTACTGGGCGACCGTCAAGCTGCCCTGCCGCAGCTGAAGAAGCTCCTGAATGCGCAACTCACTGAGGGTGGTCGGGACGAACTCTGAGCTGAAGAGGCTCTCGAAGTCCATCCAGGTGAGGGAGGCCTCATCGTGCACCTGGAGCATCAGGCTCCACCATCGTCCTGCTGCTGCGTGCAGTAGGCTCGCCGCGAGGATCACCATGAGGTCTGCTGGTGTCCTCACTAGCCTAAAAACTCGGTCGACCGCCTCTAGCCAGTCCTCGGCTGCCTGGGGGTCTGTCTCCCCATGGAACCTGGGTGGTTGCTGGCACTGGAACTCGTGCAGAGCTCCGAGGCGTTGTGCATCGTCAGCGATCGGCGTTGGAAGCACCGAGGGCTCGGTGGGTAAAGGTACCGTAGGTTCCTCTGCTGTCAATGGGCCCTGTACCGAGGCCTCATCGCTCGACGGGCTTTCATCGTGCTCTACTCTCGGAACCCTAGCTGACTTCCGTCGTGGGGCCATCCTGAAAAGGAAACAAGTGCGCCACGGTCAGAACAGTATACCTAGTGAGCTGACACAAGTAATCACAAAAAAATCTTGAAACACACATGCAATCAATGTTTTCGTGCATTAAGTCGGAAATCAGAATTCAGGGTCCTGGTGTACGGATACGTCGGCCGCCGCACCAACACTGGACTCCCTGGACTGATAACCACACCCAATACGCCAAACACTATTGCTTCACATAGAAGAAAGATCAGAGTCTCCGGTAGAACTGACCACCTCTGATACCAATTTGTCACGACCCGTCCTCGGGGCCCGTGTTGTGACTACCCCAAGCCCGCCTTCCATAGGCCAGGGGCTGGCGACTAGAACCAAGGCGTAAATCCCATCAAAAGGGAAGGCATTTCCTTTGAAAAGTAAACAATCACCACAGAGTAAGCAAGAGGAAAAGTAAACACTAAGTAAAAACTGTACAAGTTGTGCTGAAGGTAAAAGGGGCCGGAAATACAAGCCAAACTGTAAAGTACAACTGAAAGGAAAAACAGCAATTGAAAGGAAAAGCCGCAGCGTCGAGCCATCCTCTGGAAGTCCCAATTGAAGGTTGGGTACAGATAGCCCGCACTTCTCCTCGGGTCCACCTGACCGCTCTGAGTACGTCCCGCCCAGTGGTCCACCTCCAGGTACCATCCTGCTCCGCACGCCTCCACCACGATCAGTGATTTCCGTCGTCTGCAACCAACACAACGTAGTGCGCGCATAGCCCATGTAGGTGTGAGTATAAGCTACTTAGTAGGGACCCCAAGACCCCCGAAGGTCTCCCGAAATCCACAAAGGATAAACCACAAAGGGAAGATACAATCACGAAGTAACAACCGACACTGCTTAGGTATATGCCCATACAAATACCTAAGTCATCAATTCCCGTTCGGCTCCAACGTCCGAGCCCAAGCACAACCCAGTCCACACGGAAAAGAAAAACGTATACCCACATAGGATAGCTCAATACAATCCACAAAGGAGAGAAAACAGTAAATCCACACAGGATAGCTCAACACAATCCACAAAAGAGAGTTAACAGTAAATCCACACAGGATAGCTCAACACAATCCACAAAGGAGAGTAACACAAGATTCAGCTCACACAAGTATACTTCTTCGGATGACGATAAAGATGATCACTGATCCATCTAAGTCATCAGACCCACAAAGGATCGATAGGTACTAACCCCCGCAAATACCCACATAGGATCGGGCCCACACAGGACCTGTAGGCGCTGGCTCACACAGAACCGCAGAGCGTTGACCCACACAGGATCGGACCCACACAAGATCGGGCCCACAGAGGACCTGTAGCACTGATCCACATAGGATCGCTGATTGCTGTAGTCGTCGCAGTCCACTGAGGATCTCCGCACAGTCGTCGTCGCAGTCCACTGAGGATCTCTGCACGGTCGTCGCCGCAGTCCACTGAGGATCTCTGCACTGTCGTCGCTATCGAAGTAGCAGTCGCAGCCAGCTCTAGGGTTCCGCACACAGCAAGCTCGTTCGGGAGGGTCCGCTCCACGAGCCGAGAGGCCGATACATCAAATTTCACAAAGTCTGAAGTTGATGTATCCAAAAGTTCCGTATCGTCAACAGGAAGTCAACGTCGCAGACGGCGCGTCGATCGGACGCCCGGTCTGAGAGTTATTGGCTTTTTCGTCCCAGGGGCCCGGTTGGTTTTTAAGGAAAAACCAACCTGACCGTACTCCACCTATGTCCAATCCTTGGGAGGAGTGAGCCAAATGATCCGTCTCACTTAGATGAACTCAACAAAGCTTACGGCACGTCAATCGGACGTCCGTAGCTCAAGATATGAGCGTTTCCGCTTTGAGGGCCCAGTTGGTTTCGAGTACGAACAAACCTGGCCAAACCCAAAGTATTCCGAAACCTTGAGTGTGATATACCAAAACGATGGACTCGATCCATGGATCGCGTTGCCGCTAACGTCGTGTCGTTTGGAGGCCCGTAGCTCAAGTTACGGGCATTTGACCGAAAATGATCCGAAGACGGGGGGTCCGGGCCCGGGCCGACCCGGCCCGACCCCCCTGGGTCGGCCGAACCGGATCGACCCGGTCTGACCCGGTCCAACCCGGCCGGACCTGGTCCGGCCCGGCCAGGGCACGGCCCGGCCTGGCTCGGTCGAGCGGACGGGCGGCGCGCCGGAGCGCCGCCGCTCCCGGCTGCCGGCGCCGCCGCTCCCGGCTGCCGGCGCCGCCTGCGTGTTCCGCGAGCCATCGGAATCGCTCCGGTGGTCCGATTCTGTTCCCGTCTGCACCGCTGCTCCTGCTTGGACTCATTCTTCACTGCGGAATCATCAAACTTGCATTGCGGCATGTTCCTTCGTCGCCCGTCAAATCCGCACAACAATGAAGAACGACAAAAGGTTGTCGGACCGTGTTCGTTTGGCCCGCACCCTCCGCGTTAGAGATAAACAACGGGAGAAATATATTCAACACATGAATACATATCCGAAAACAATTTTTAATGAAATAAAATATTTTTATGAATCGGGTTCTTCATTTTTAACGGAAACAACACGGGGAAATGGAATTATTCACAACAACCCCTACCTCGTAGCTGTCGTCGTACGCACGTTCTTCGCGGATTTGTTCGCCGTGGAAGGAGGGGATCGTCGCGTCATCGCGGAAGGGCGTCGCGTCGTCGCGGAATCTGGCGTTGAGTCGGCGAACTCAACGGACCAAGAAACAACAGATTTAATTTAATTATATAAAATCAAATCCGTGTTTTGTTAAAAAAACACAAGGGAGATTTAAGAGAATCCCGAAGTCACTTACCTCAAACAGCTGATCAGAGATTCGTTGCGGAGGAAGAGACGTCGCAGAAGAAAGTTGCAGGAAGGGAACGTCGGCGTCGTGGAACACGGTGTCGTGTCGTCGACTTCCACGGGTTCGGCGTTCTTCGTCGGAGGCCGGCGTTCTTCGTGTTCTTCGCGAAGGAGGATGAAGGCTCAAGAACTATGACAAAACCTCTCAACGAGTAATCCTCCAAAAAGACTTGTTGGTCTTATTTTATTGTTACGCCAACAAACGAAAAATGTTTGTAACGACCCATCAATTCGTTGAATTAATTCAACGAAAGAAACTGCCCATTTAATTTACGAAATAAACCGACCAATTAAATGGTGCGTTAAGGATTTAAGAAAACGCGTCAGTTGACTTTCATAATGACGGGTTTTCGCGGGTGCGTTACTTAGCGGAAAGAAACGGCGGGGCTCGTGTGCGCCCCACCTCACAAATATCCTACCAAGGGGGTAGGATATTTCTGGATAGGACCCTATCCGTTTTAACTCAGTTTAAGTGGCTTTCAAGTGGCTTCAAGTGGCTTAAGTGAAATAAAATAAAGTTGTCATAAAATTATTTTATTTCATAACTTTAAGCCCGAAAATTAAAAACCACACCCGAGAAAACGCAACTCCGGAAGAGGCGTTTCTAAGCGAATACCGGTGCTGCGATTTCATCGGTGCCCTCAGAATTCGATTCCGGGAACCGGTTCAAAAGTTAGAAAAACTCTCTCGTCCGTTCACTGAACGTACCCGAGCCAAACTTCGGAAAATGATTCCGGGCACACCGGGCCTCAGAATCAGGTGCCATCAGATACTGCGTTCTTGTAAAATTCAAAGAAAATTAAGAAAAAAATTTCCTTGAAATTTACGGGTCTTTACAAATAGTTTCACATCTAGACCCGCGATTTACATCGTTCTTCTAGCTATGATTGTAGAATTCTCTTATAAAACAAATTATTTTAGTATATATTTTCACCCATAGACATTTGTGAAATCAGAGCATACAATTCAGGTCTTTGGTGACATGTTGAGTGCTTGTGAACTGGATTTTGGTGGATCATTTTAAAATCAAATCCCACTTAATAAGTATTAATAAAAAATAATTTCAAAGCTACAAATAAGATGAAACCATTTGAGGCACTATATAGAAGACTATGTAGATCTCCCCTTTGTTTTTTAGTGGGTGGGGAATCAGAATTATTGGGACCGAGTATCATGCAAGAGATGTGAAATAGATTAAGTTGATTTAAAAGCATATTAAAACATCTCAAATGGGGAAGAGTTCATATTAAGATCAGTGTTATATACCTCTAAAGTACAGGGTGGGTGATCATGTGTTTATTTGGGTTTCCTCAAGGTTGGGACACCTTCCAATTTGGATGTAGGGAAATTTGGCACATAGGTACATGGGGTCATTTGAGAATGTGGAGAGGAATGGACCGGTAGTATACCGATTGGCTCTTACACATTGGTATAGTTGTATTCATGATATTTTTCATGTTTCACTTCTTTTATAGTATCACCCTAACCCATATTGTCGGATTGATGTTATGGATATAGATCTCAAATGTGGTGCAGCCTTTGAGGAGCATCTAGTTCATATTGTGGATCATAGTGAGAAGGTATTTTGGGGAATGGTTGTGCCATTGTTGGGAGTTTTATGGAATAATGGTAAGGTTTAGTATGAAACATGGGAAATTGAGTCAGATATAAGGGCCCAATGGCACAAATTCTTTTCTTCAGAAGTCAAGTGGTGCTTGGAAGTTTGGGTCAAGGACAAGGCATTATAAGGTGGGGAGGTTGTAAGATCCCATACATTATGAAGGTTTTTCCATGTTGAAATATTGGTTTTCATCCATTAAATTTGGATAAAATTTTTTTTAATACATGTATGAGGAAGTTAGGGGGTGTTATGAGGTGTTGGGTGAAAATATAATTGGGAAACTAGGCCAGGACGGGCATGTCTCATGGTTTGAGCATGGTTAATGAAAACACTGAGAGGGGGAAGTCAAACTATAAAACCATGGACATTGGTTTCTTGAATGGTTTGTGTAGAATTTGGAAATTTTTGTAAGCCTTTCAAGGTAACCATGTAGCTTATCCCTTCATAGGAAGAGGCTAGAGCATGGTTTGGAAAATCGGGAGTCCAAATCGCGTGACCCATTAAAATGATTAAAATTACAAAACTAGCCCTAGTTATTTTAATTTTCTTACCTGAATTCTTTCCCATTTATGCTTATTTCAAACATAGTGATGAACCAAACTCTCCCAATCATCCATGGTATCTTTCTAATTCTATTCATGTCCATTTTGAGTGACGTTGGTTATGGATCGAAGCTCCGGGTGAGTCTAATCTTCTTCATTATTATCTATTCTAGATGAGGGCTTGTAAATTTATTCTTCTTATTATAAGTCCCTAAAACCCTATTTTTCTGGTGAATAATTGGTTGGGGATTCAAAGGGTGTTTGAATTCGAATCTAAGGATACGGTTAAGGGTGCCTTCATCTCTAGATTCGAGGTAGGTGGTATACAAGTTATATACCATAGTTTTATTTTAGATTTGTTTCTATGTAGTTATGATTCGATTAATTATCGATGTGATTTTGTTTCCTTAGTATGTTTATTGTATAATGGTTAACTAAATAATAAATTAAACCCCTCACGATCTACATGGGATGAATTGAAAGTGACTAGATCGATTTTGGTCCACCTTTGGGTGTGTTCTAATATACCTGGACATGGTAAATTTTAATTTTAAACATAGAGTTTCACTATGTTGAAATAGATCCCATGATAATGTGTTGATATACATGTTTGATTTCTAAATGTAACTAGGAGTGGTTGTATCTAGTTTTTGGTAATGGTATAAGTGGTTTTTTGGAATAATGTAAAAGGGAGATAAATGAGTTAATGTGAATGTGTATATTGGATTATGAAATTGACATTGAAATGTGTATGTAGATTATGGTATATGAATTTATTAATGTGTAAATTGTTTAATGCATGGGTATTGATAAATATTTTGAATATGAAAATGTATGGGAATTTTTGATTTTGATAAATGGGTTGATTTATGAATTGGGATGTGGTTTGAATGGTTTATTCTTTGTAAAAGGTAATCGTGATAATCGATTAACTCATAAGGGTAATTTATGTGTTAAATTAAATGTGAAATGAAATTGTTACATGTTTTTGATTATTTATGGTTTATGATATGGTATATGTGGAAAGATGATAAACAAGAATGTGCACATGGATTAATGGAATGTGCGGTATTTACTTGAGGTTCTATTCCCATGGGTCAAGTTGTACTGAGGCTCTAAATCTCACCCCTATAATGTGATGGTTAGGGAGTTAGATGGATTCTTTATTCCCATAACGGTTGAATTAGATGAAATGACTTAGACTGAGTCTTCAAGGTAAGTGTGATGTATTATTTATGATTTGTATTTCCTTAGAGAGATAAAGAATCTTATTTATCCCCTTCATAGTGACTTGTTGTATTATACTATTTTATAAATAAGTAAATTCCTAACCCATAGAGAATGTATTGAAAATGAAATTAATAGTTAAGATGATATAACAAATGGGAATGGAAATTATAATGGGAATGGGTTAAGTGAATATTCTTATCTAATAGAACATGTGTTGTAATTTTTTTACATTGTTATTTTTTTACCACTTGCATGCACTATCTTTTTAGAATGGAAATTTTTTAGACATCAATGGTGGGTGTCTACTGAGTTATACTCACACCCTGCTTGGGCCGCCATTGGGTACCTGAGCCGATTTCATGGTTACAGGAAAAGATAAGGCAAATAGTCTTGTGATATATATTTGAGTAAGGATTGGGATATTCATGAATGGGGATCCATACATTGAGTTAGGAACCATTTTTTAGATTCATTAGTTTTTATTTATTTTGGGTTTCCACTCATTATATCTTTGTTTTCAAGACCTGAAATATTTACTATTATGTGTGTTGTACCTTATTTGGGAAATGGTTGTTAATGCATATTTTTAATTATTTGGAATGGATTCCATTTTTTATTATTGATATCTATTGCGGTTTACTCTGATAGGGATTGTATAGTCTCCTTATGTATTACATTAGACCCTCAATTCTATTCAGCAATCTATGGTGTATGGGAAGGGACTCTTGAGGGCTTATGGTGAGCCATATTAGGGCATTAGTCTATGGCTTCTGGGTCAGTGAGGTTACAATACATAAGACTAAATTTCTTAAAATCTCAAAAGGAATCATTTTCAGTGTATCCTATGTTAAATGTAAAATTAAAGGGAATCATGCCAATGAGTTTTCAACGAGACTTACACAATATTTTGGACTTTATAGAACATTAATTTCTAGAGATTTATTTTTTAAACATCCCACTAATCATTTTTTTAAATCAATTTCTGTTCCAAAATATTATTCCACTAATCTAGTTGGACCCAAGATAATATGGGTACCAAAATAGTCTATTTGAAAGGTAGAATTTTATAAAATCTTCCTTATAATTCTCAAAGTATAATTTTATTTAGATAGTATATTATCTAGGAACATAAGAGGTGATATTTCCAAATTTCTATCATTCAATTCATGTGATGGTGGCCTTTTCACCTTTGGAGAATACTATAAATGTTATATTAAAGGTATTGGTGAAGTTGGTTTCTGTAAAAAAAAGTTAATTTCAAAAGTTATATAAGTACTTAGTTTAAAAAATAATCTTATAAGTATATCTAAGTTGTGAGATGGCATATTAAATGTCAATTTTTAAAATGATAAATATATTTTTATGAAAAATAAATTATTTTTTTCTAAAAATAAAAAAGAAAATGTATACACTACTAATATCACTAATCTAATGAAAAAAAATTAATGTGTCTGAATGATTTAGAAGCTGTTGAAATTTATTGTCATAGGATGCTTGATCATGCAAATTTCAAACTATTTCACAAACTTTCAAATCATAAATAGGATCTGTAACTACCTAATTTACATATAAGTAAGTAATTTATAAGTGATTTCTGTTTAATGGGTTAGTGGCACAATGAAATATTTAAATAAATAAATGATGTTAATACTGCTAGTTGTTTCAAAATATTACATCTTTACTTGATTGTGCCTATAAAACTATTGATTTTAAGTGGTAATAAGTATATATATGTAATTGTAGATTATTGTAATATATTATTTTAGATATATTTATTATCCCAATAAAATAAAATTCTATCAAATTTTTTTAAACTTGTTATAAAAATAAAAAATATGTTAATAGTCTCGATAAAAAAGTGATAGAGGTGGTGAATTTTTTAATTTATATTTTGATTAATTTTTTTGAAAAAAAATTATATAAAAATTACTTATCATCCTATAGGAAACCATAATAGAATGGTGTGGTTAAAATAATGAAATGATCTATTCATGAAATAGCTATTTCAATGATAATTGAATTTAGTGTACCTACATTGTTTTGGGTACAATATATAAATATATCAATCCATGAATTAAAAATAGTTTTTATTATAAATTACCTAAATAATAACCCTTATGATATTTTTAATGAGTTCAAAACTAAATTTGGATATTTTAGGGTATTTGGTTGTAAATTGTTTATATAAAATACAAAAAGAAAATTTAGAAATATTTTATTCTAATTCGGATGAGGGGTTGTTTTCATGATATTCCAATGATAGAAAAGCTTAAGGGGTTTTAAATAATAATAATTAAGTTTTTGAATAATATTTTCATGTTATGTTTAAATAAAATGACTCTAATTAGCAAGATTCTGATATAAATGAAGATAATGATGAATTTAGGGAGTTTATTTTAGTGAAGATAATGACCAAGACAATGAGAATAAAACATTTTAGGGGGATAATATCCCTTCTAAATTTTATCTTAATGAATGGAAAGCTCATAAAGATCATTCTATTTAAAATTAATTGTTAATGTAGAATCTGGTATACAAACCAGAAAATATGTTTTACTTTACAAAGAAAACATTGCTTCTGTTTCTCATTTTATTCCTCCGAATATTAATAATTATTTTATTTATTCAATATGTATTAATTCTATGAATGATTTATTAATTAAATTTGAAAATAAAAAAGTATACTATTTACTTTATTTTTCCAAAGAAAAAATTGAAATAGGAACTAAATGGATTTTTTGAAATAAACTTCATTAAGCTGGTAAAATAGTCAGAAATAAAGAAAGGTTGGAATATCAGGGTTACTCCAAAGAATAAAAAATTGACATTGAGGAATATTTTCCTTTTATCAAAGGGATGGAATCAATTAGAGTTATATTATCTTACACTTTCTTTCATAATGTCAAATTATTTCAAATGGATGTAATTGGTTCCTTTTTAAGTGGAATAATTTTAGAAGAAGTCTATATTATACAACCCCATGGATTTCAAAGTTATATGTTTCAAAATAATTTTTTAAACATAATAAATATTTATATGGTCTTAATTAATCTCAAAGAGTTTGTTATGAAATACTAAAACGTTTTTTATTAAGAAATGATTTGTAAAGGTAGGGTTGATCCTACCGTATTTATAGAAAAAATTTTAATTGATATACTGATTATACATATTTATGTTGATGATATAATATATGGTTCAAAAAATAATTTATTTTATAATAGTTTGTGTAAGTTGATGAAAAGTTAATTTTACCAGAATTTAATGGGAGAACTAAATTTTTTCCTCGGTATTCAAATTATTCAAAAGAATGTTTTAATTTTCTTAAGGCATACTTAATATACTAATGAAATCGAAAATATGTTTAGACTTTATTTTAGTATGAGTATGAAAACACAAATGAGTGTTAATTCTATATTATATTTAGATAAATCGAGAGAGTTAATTGATATTAAACTATATATAGTTATGATAGATAGTGTATAAAATCTCACTACTTCTTTAGGAGACATAATGTTCAAAACTATTTTGTGTTATACATTTCAATACAACCCTAAAAAAGTCAAATTAAAGTAGTAAAAAGTGTAATTAGATATATAAATGGTCCATTTTATTCTAAATTATTCTATTCTAATGAATATTGTTTTGAATTCCTACCTTACTCCAATTAGGGATTTGAAGGATGTAGACTTGACTGGAAAAGCACGACATGTATGTGTCATTTTTTTGGAAAAAGTTTAATTTCATGGAGTATTAAGAAAAAATATCAGTAGAATTATAAAAAGGGAAGGATGAATATGTTTTTACTATAAGTTTATATTTTAAAATTATATGATTTAAATGAACTTTATATAACTTTAATATAATTTTTGATAAAATTCATAATTACTATGTTAATTCGAGTACTATTTTAATTTCTAAAAACCCTCTTTAACACTCTAGAACAAAACACATATATTTAATATTTAATTTTCATAGGGATAAAATAAATAAATGTGATATTTTTATTATTTTTTCCTACTAAAAAAAATTATTTACGATTTTAACTAGACCTTTATTTTTTATAAAAAAATTGAGAAAATGAAACATTAATTTGGAATTATTAAATCTTAAAACATCTTTTTAATATAGGTTTTTATTAAAATATTCCTATATTTTAATTACTTGAATTAGGTAACTATTTGATAAATGTTATAAAAATATATTACTATTTAAATTTTATGTAGTTACATCCAATTAAAAGGAGATTGTTTTAAAAATTGAATTCCAATACACTTTTTTATAAATTTCAAAAAGGATGAGATTATTTTGGAAATTTTAATAAATATTTTGATTTATATTTTATAAAAATGGGAATATTTTTAGTATTTAAAATTGAGTTTTAATACTTTAATAGTTTGATGGTATTGATAAATTTTTATTTCATTTCATTTAATTAAGTTAAAATTTTACAGAACTAAAAATCATTTTGTGTTTGTATTTATTATTTTTGGTTAAAAATAAATATATTTTTTATATTTTAATTTTTTTGAGTTTATAAAAATGATTAAATACTATTAATTACTTACTTTTTTTATTAATTTTATTAAGGGTTGCATTTTCAAAAAATGGGCAATCTAATATGATCCCCCAAGGTTATACCTCAACCACTCTTAAGAGTTCTATGGTGTAAACCTTGTGAGAGGGTCGTCTATAGGTAGCCAACATAGAGTTAAAGGAGAGTTAGGCCTTCTGTAGACCTAATGAGACTAGACCCATGGGTAAGGCTGGTAGATCACACCAGGAAGGGGTATAGGTTGGGCCTCGTTTGTTGACAGGTTGTGACGATTGTGTGAGTGATGGGGTGTGGGTGCTGATCCCCCACTTATAACTCGATAGTGGGAAGGTGAATCTTGTATGATATACTAATGGATTGCCACATCACATTTCTACGGTGTAATAGTGATATATTTTTACATATCATCAAAGTTCACTGGTTCTCTTCTTATCGAAGAAGTGTTAGATGAAATGAGTGTGTTCTTACATAAAGGATCAAGAAAAAATCATCTAAATCAGATTCATTCATTCTAATTTGTCTTGGAAAAACATACTGACTATTTCTTTAATATTTTTCAAGGTCATCCAATTCCATGTTAAACTTGAACACTATTTTTCATCAATGGTAGATAACTTTCCTTAAATAGGTATCTCCTTGCATGATCAGTAGATATCGAATCAGTGGTAGATAAATCTACATTGTGAATCTTTTGGACCAATTTTTCATCGATAGTTCACATTTGCATCTACCAATGGACCACTAGTTGATATTTTCAACATTCAACCATAGGAAACCATCAATAGATATATTTTTTCACTGATAGATCATGCTAAAGACGTCTTTTTATTCTTTTTATAGTTGACATGTATAATGGTAGATCTATCTACTATTGTACATCAACAGTCAGTAAATCCACCTTTGGCCATCAATGGTAGATCAATTAACTATTTTACATCAATGAAAGATCAATATACTATTGGACATAAATGATAGATCAGTCTAGCATTGGAAATCAATGCTAGATCAATCTACCATAAGAAATAAATGGTAGATCAATCTACCACCATGTCTTTAAATCTACAACAAGTTAAAAATAATTTTTTATAAAATTACATTTATTTTATTTTAATTATTTTTTTAAAGTATATATATAGAAAAATAATTTTTTATATTTTTTTTATATTTTGCTAAAATATCTTCATAAGTAGTGTAAAAAATAATTTCAGACATATTTTGTTTACATGTATATGTGCAGTTCAATTTCTTACGATGGTCTATTTTACATAGTTTTTACTACCTTACTAAACTATATGTTTATTCAGTTTATTTTAACTATTTTGTTATTATAAATTGTAAATATTTATTTATTTAAAAAATTAAATGTTTTATTAAAATATTTTATGAATAAATAAATAGCACATTTCTTCATTGTTGTTCAGCGTAGAATTTATAGATAAAGGGAACAATATCATTAAATTGTTTTTATATAATAACAAGTGGCACATAGATATTGGATTTAAAGGAGCTCCTAGAAGATATTTTCTTTAATGATGAAAAAATAATTCATTGGAGATATCATCAAGGCATTAAAACAATTCTTGTATATATCTTTCTATATATTTTACATGATATAACAATGACATAATTATTTCTCCTCTCATTCGTTCAAGAAAGTTCTATGACTTATATTTCGTGGTAGTGATCACAAAAGAACATAAATATTCGATATTGTTCTATTCAAATGAACAGTGATCATCATGATTCATCATCTTTGACATCATTTGATCTTCTCCTGGTTTCTTTATATATTTTTTTTCTTCATGTAATATTTTACTCTTATGTTTTTATTTATTTTAGTCTAGTTTATGCCCTTACTAATAAAAATAACGTCTTTCATTATATAGTTATTTTAGCACATAAAATAAAAATTTTGGGTTGTTAATTATAATCAAAATTATAGTAAAATGAAATGGTTGGTATCCATTAAAAATTATAGGTTTTAAACATAGTTTCTTTTAAAAAAGAAGTCTATAAGAGGTTCTCACACCTTTAAAAGTGAGGTTATTAGTGTGTACCAATCTTCACAAGGAGTAGAGAAGGTTCTTGAGTGGACTAGGATATTTTTAATATGAACCACTATAAATATTTATGTAATTTCATTTTATTTAAACTTCACTTCATTTCGAGAACACTTCACTAGCTATAAAACATTATTTTATAAACTCTAATAGTTTTTTATTTAAAATTTTTAAATTACTATTCACCAACTTTAGAAATTATTTCCATCACTATCAATCCCAAAAAAACATGCACCGAGTTTTGTGGTTCCTTTGGAGATTTTTGATAAGGTGGGTATTATTTCCTATTTTCTAGAATTTCCACTATAGTATAAATAAATACATAATGTGTTTCATGTATCATATCTTCAGAAGTATCTTTATTACCCTTATCATGTCCTGATATTGGAATATATTGATGTTGAAACATATTTATCCATTACTAAGAATATTGTTTGAATTTTTGATTTGTAGATAGAGGTTCTTAAATTGATGTCTTTAACTTCTCTTTGTGTGTTATGGCAACAAGGATCGTATTTTCATGAGACTTGGGAGCTTGAGAAACTGATGAGAGAGTAGTGTCCTCATCTATTTGATATGGAATCATCTTGACATGATTTATGGGGTAATAAATTTTGATGGTGGGGATGTTGTAACATCTAATTTCCTATTAGAGGTTATATCTTTACCCAAATTTTCAATTAAATTTGTTTTGATCATCCTTTTGAGTCGTTTCTATAGTTTTTAAATTTTTGAAGTTCTTTTTTAAGGGTAATACCATGGATGAGGAGGTTTGTGCCATGGTTTTGTTGTCTATGTTCTGTTCTATTAGGCTATAGTGTGGATGATTTTGGATCCATTTCCATTTCAATAATTATTGTAGTTTTTAGAGGAGCTATGATGTGGAGGTGGTTTTTATTCCACTTCCTTTTTAGGCACCACATTAGGATAGAAATGAAAAATTCGGCATAGTCTCACCATGGGTACATAAGATTTGGTGTGTTTTGTTCAATGGAATCTAGAGAGAATATGGATGGGGTTGGATGTGTTGTGGTCCCATTGACTATGTCATGGACAAGGATATTTTTACCCATTTTTTCACCAAGTCCATAGGGTTTTAGTGTGGTCTTTTATTTTTCTAGGATATAACCCTATTTATTATGGCCAACTCCTCTCTTTCAAATCTCATTCAACTCTCACCTGAATTTTGAATTTGGTTGGATCCCTCGAATATTTTTTTCTTCTCAAAACTCTTCTCTTCTCTAATGTATATAACAGTAGTGGATCTTTATCCCTTTCTAGTATATGTTTTCTCCATAGATATGGGTTTTCTCTATTCTCTTTATCTCTCTTTGGGGAGTGATGAATCCTTATATTTTTTTGACAGTATATATTATTTAATTTATCTTCATTCTAGGAAATTCTATTAGATCCACCTTATATTTGTTCATTGTTGAAATTTCCTATTATGAGTATTGATTTTATGACATGATAAATGGGGAGTTGTTCCATAATTCTTTAGTCTACAATTAAAACCCCAATTTATTAATTTATTTGAAAATAGTTTTAACTGATTTAAAATATCATATATTATATTATTTGATGTATGATTTGAAAAGGTAATCAAAATTGTTAAAACCCTCAATTTTAATAGAATTGATTTTTTGGGTTGATTTTGAGAAAAATGATGGCTTGAGTTGAAAGTTGATATAATTAAATTATTTGATTTTGATAGTTGATAAAACTTTTATTAAAAGAAACATGATTTGAAAAAGTTCTAATTTTATTAAACCCTATGATTTGGTTGTGAAATTGAAAGGGTAATTTGAAGTTAAAATGGGGAAATATAATTGTTAATGATGAATATATTTTAAATTAATGATTTTTCTAAGAATGATTAATTGATTGAATCACATGAGAGTTTTATTATTCAGTAGAATATTAGAACAAACATGCAATTACTATGACTCCCTAGTAATGGATTGAAAATTAAAACACTAACTAACCCATGTTATTTACCATGATGGGTTCCCAAATTTAGGGTTGATTAATTATCCTGATGTCATGATACTTAGGGAGTGTGCACACATACTTCAGTCGTGATGATAATTGAGAAGTGTGAGGTTACTATATACAGAAACTAACATACCTCTGGACTTATAACCATGGTGATTTTCTTTATTTAATTTTATTATACATTATATTATATATAGAACTATTTTATTCATTCAAGATACTTCATATAAGTCTTTTAAAATTAAATGTTAAATTAATCCATGTTTTGGTATATCTACCATTTTTGTTTTGAGTGAATTTTTGGTTTAAAATATGGGACTATCTTTCCAAACCCTCTATTATTTAAATTGAAATCATAAATGGTTTAATTGTTAGAGAATTGATTATGTAATACTAGGTGAGACCCTACTGATCTATTTAGAATACACCTATCCTTTACTTTAGTCATTTGTAGATTATCTTATCTCAGGATCAAGTAAATGCAAAGTTCCCATTATAGGTGGTTGCTATCCTTGATTCATGGAACAAGGAATGATGGTGGTGATTAGTGGAGATGTCATCCACATGTTTCATTGGTTTTAGGAGACACTTATTTTTTAATTTTGAATACCTTTTGATGTTGTATCATTATGGAATTTAATTACCCTTGTAAATTTTTTACTTATCCTTGACGAGTTTTTGGTACACCATTTGTTTACTTCTTTATCTTTTATTTTTTTCATGGGAAAACTATTCCCTTTGATATTATTATGATGGAATGTCTTATTTTTCATCCTATGGGGATAAATAATTCCCTTTGGTCCAAGACAAGACTGATCTTGGTAGCGATGTACTAAGTTATTCATTTTTATTCATGAAATAACATATATTTACATCACCCCACTCAAATATCCTGGTTATGAGATGGTATTTATGAATGATGTTATTTTTTCATGTGGTATGATCTGGGTTACTTTTACAAATAAATAGATTCATTATTTTCAAAGTAATGATCAATTTCTCCCTTAATACTATGAAATTCCCTAAGTTGATTAAAAGATTTATTGATCCAAATTGACTCCATCACAATATCTAATGTAGTTATGTAAACTGCCTCTATTTTTGAGTCCATCACAATTGATTTTTTGAATCTTTAACCACTTATGATTCTATCAATGAGGAAAATAACAAACTATTTTGAGATCTCGTATATTTTTTCCAAATTATAAATTATCAATTGCGTAACCCACTACAGTGAGATCATCCGCACCTCTAAAAACCAAGAACATATTCCTAATCCTTCTCATGTACATTGGGATATTCATGAAAAAATCCCAAGGATTCTCACAAATATTATATTAGTATAAAATTATTTTGGTCAAATCATAATTAACATAAAGTTGTGTAAATTACATGTTATACAAGATCTTATGATAGATCTATATGTAATTATATCTATCCATTATAACTCCATAGAATTGTCTTAAATTTTCTTAATATTAATGCCATGAAACACTAATAAATAACAATACTTATATATCTCCATGTTAAAAATCATTAACATTTTATCGATACATGTTTTATTTATTAGTCTATGAAACCACTTTGATATATCTCTAATATCATTATACCTAGTATATTGGTAATTTCCCACATTTTGTTTATCGAGGATTATATTCCCAAACATTGATTTTATAATTTAAAGTCATTACCACATTTATAATATGTATTATTTTATGCATATAATATATTATAATTACCATAACACTCTCACTAACCCACATGCATACACAAGAATTATATATATTATTAATTAAACTAAACTATTTGATCACATCATCAAAATTTATAATCCAAATATGAGAAGATTGTTTCAACCCATAAATGGACCGTTAAAACTTGAAAACCTTTACAATCTCATATGGAACTTCAAGACCAGTAGTTCATATCATATACACATCCTTTGTTAAACTACAATTAAGGAATTTAGTTTTGATATCCATTTGATATATCTCATAATCATAATGATTTCTTGTTGAATGAAATATATGAATGTACTGCATCACCACTATTTAAGAGATTTCATCATAGTCAATACCAAGAATTTATATATTACCATTAGCAACTATATGAGATTTATTTTTAGACAATATATCATCCGTATTAGTTATATTCTATAAAACCTACTTGCATTATATGGGTGTTACCCATCATGTTCATCCAAAAAGATCTAAATTTTCTTAGTTTATGTGGAATAAATCTCAAAATTCGTGGATTCTAACCATTTCTAAAAATATAAACTCTCGATGTCTTATTAGTAGGTAGTAGGTTCATTATCCCTATATATTATATCATTATTATTTTTCATAAGAAATACATATCACTCAGTATCCTTATGAAGGTTGTCAGAAATTTGAGTTTATAGTGTAACCTAAGTTAGTTATTCTTCTACAACCCTTTATCGAACAGAATCCACTTAAATATTGAGAACACTTCATGTGTTTTGGTCTTGAACTTCTAGAAGATTATTTTTACTTCCATTGATTCCTCAATTCATATATTTATTTTCATAGAAAACATTTTATCATAATTAAAACTCTTTTTTCATTAGGAATATAAAAACCACATCCCATTATTTCCTTGGGATAACAAATAAATAATCCCTTATCTGATTTAGAATAATATTTGTTTAAATCCAATCATCATACATATGCCTCAAACCCCATAATTCTCATAAAATAGAAATTTGGATTTTTTTCAAGTCCATACATTATATGGTGTCTTTATAAATGTTTAGGGTGAAATATAATTAATTATTAATTAACTAATATATAAATAATATCATCATATTTATGTATAAATTTAACACTAAAACATCATTGATCAATCCGCATATAATAATATATGATTCACCTTCTAATACACACCATTTAACTATGTACTTACAAGGGGTATGGATTGTGTAATAATCCCACAATATATCGTAAGATCAATAAATTCGTAGAAAAAGAAGTCACCAGCCAGATCTGATTATAAAATATTAATATTTGTTTCTGGTTAATTATGTACTTTACTTCTGAAAACCATGAAATTTTGAATTTTTTAAAAAAATTATCTCCTAATAAATTCAAAACTCTACCAACTAAAATCATTAATAAAATTACAAAATAAACTTTACTCAAATCTTATTTGAGTACTCATTGTTTTAAAAACACAACAATTTATTAAATCAAACAATCTATTATCTTTTTCACCTTTTCAGCTTGAATATTCTTTGAATATTTTTCCTAGTAAATAAAACATTCCGGCACTAAATTATTTATAACTGATATTCCAAAAAATCAATATATATAGAGTATTTATATGTGTTTCTAATTTATATTCCCAAGGAGACAATACCAAAAAAAAATTACATAATAATCAAGTCTTATCTTCTTTTATTTATTGATATAGATTGTATTATCCATATATACAATATAAAAACCATTCCCCATATTTCAAATTTCATATAAAGACATTTATATATATAAAAGAACTCTTGTTCGAGATAATAAATTAAAATACATTATTTTATAAACAAGACAGAGAAATAAAATTTCTATTTATGTTAGGAACATATTACCGATTTTAAAATTCTAGAACTATTCTAATTGGTAATCTTTGAAATTATATTTGGACCTTCAATGTAGAAACTATTTTCCAATTTCCAACATGTAGATATACTTATCCTTTGACTAATTTTATCCCATTTATAAGTATGTGTTTATACTTAAAAAAATTATTCACATTCACTATGAAATAACCATGATAAAAAAATTATAAAAATTGACATCTATAATATTGGAATCTATATGCCCATAATTTATGGGAACCCAAACTAAACATAACCTTAAGTTAGATCATTATAATGATTTAAACATTACATATCACAATAATCTCATGTGTATCATAGAACATTTTGGTTTAGTGTCTTTGAAGAGCAGTTTCATAAGGATTTTATTTTACATACTGTAAACACATTATACATACTCAAACTATTTTATACAACCTTGAAGTACTAACTTATAATATATTATTCTTTTCATAACTTGGGGAAGGGAAACACAAGATAGGGGTTAGAAAAAACACTCAATAAGAAGAATCTTATCAAAATTACATCAAGGGTAAGATCATAGGAATATGATAAACCATGTTCATGGGATAAATTTATTATTAAAAATAACTAGATACAATAATAGTTTACAATATATCATGATGTAATGATATTTAATGTAAAAATAAAAATCATATGCCATGTCATAAGAGTGTGAGATTAGAATTTAAATAATCCATGAAGAAATGATATCATAATTTTATGGAATAATAAATATGTAGAAATAACATAAAACTTTATATTATAATCATTGGTCAATGATCACTCCCAAAACTATCATAACATTATAGACAAAGTCCCATTGTGGATTGCGTTCACTCTTCACTCCCATAAACAAAGTGTGAAGTATCCTATGGCGGTTTGAATTCACTTCCCATTCCCATAATCATTAGGGAACAAGTCCATTAGAGGATTCAGTTTAATATATAATACTATATATAACATATCATGAGATAGAAGGATTTACCCAATGCATTGGATGGTTATATAATTTGAGGCCCGTTGAATATATAGCATAGTATGCTTAGGACATTTGAATGTGGACCATACATGGTATATCAAGAGATTAAAACATTACTTGATTCATTGAAAGGATATTAAATTTTGGGCCCACCATCTATATAACTAAAATAATACATATTTTTTCCAAATAAGGGAATGAAACCATTCATAAACTATAAGCATGATCATACCCATGAGGAGAAGGAGGGTTTTATGATTCTGATTAAAGGCATAACCAATGGATAAATATTAATTATTCCAAATAGAATAAGCTATTAAATAATTTTGGATGATTATATTTCAATAAAGGAACATATATCTTGAAAATTGAGTTCAAGTGTAGTATAATTTATCAGAATGGTCAAATAGAGGTATGAATCGAAACAAACTGAATAGTTGAGGATATTCAAAAAGGGATTATTATATTCCATTAAAACATTATTGAAATAAGAGAGTTATATATAAAATATTGAGGGATTTTAGAATATTTTAATATTTAACAAATATGTTAATGATACTTTACAAAAAATAAGAAAAAGCTAATTTCTCTTAAATTTGGATTTTTTTAAAAGAGGGAATTGTGAATTTAAATTAAAACATTTATTATCCCCAAAAAAAGAATGGAATGTAAACTAGGTATATATATATATTGAAAATATGCACGATATAGGGATGAATTATATGAGAATAAAATAGAAAAAAAAATATAAAAATAATGATAATGCAAAATCAAAACGTAATGAGGGTGGTTTGTATGATCCCTTTTTATATTTTGAAATATCTTTTTTGAAATATTACTACCTAAGGAGGAGTAATAACCCATTCATTAAAATATAGTAGTGAAATAGGAAGGATTATGATATAACACATTATCAGGTTTCCAAATATAATTGAAAATAATAGTAAGAAGGGAAAATATGAACAAGTGGTGGAACCCATCGTTAAAGCAGATGGGAATTATCCTAAATAATGATGTACTTTTAAAAAATAGATACATCATGGTAATGATTTGAATAAAAAATTTACTTTACATATATACGAACATAGTATCTTCATATAATATAATTAAAAAATATTGTAATACCATAGTAGAAAAAGAATTAGTATGACTCAATAAATAAGTTGAGATAAGAAAAACCCTTACAACTTTTGAAATGTTTTGAGGAAAATTCCATTTAGAGAAAGAACATTTGGTAGAAAATTGAATATAATGAAATATAAGAGAACTAGTATTCGAAAATATTAAGGGGTATTATATACACCATTAATAATAACAGATGAATTATAATAAGAAATATGTCTCAATTCATTAAAATTTGGACAAGAATCCAATTCCTTGGGTCTTGATTTGCTCTGCACTTGCACTTAAACTCTCCGAAAGCATAAGTTTTATCAGAGAAATATCCTTATAAATGGATTATGTAAGAAAAATAGTTGTCACTAAATGAATAAGTATGTGGGTGGGGTCTTATTAGGAATAAATTTCAAAGTGAAAATAAGTAATTTTAATGGATGGTTGATTAAGGAATGCATGGAAGTTCCACCTTTTATAAGTAAAGAAAAAGGAATTCTATGAATACCATTTACTTTTCAATGATACCATTACACTGTTTAGGGGTAAATGACACAAAAATATAGAAATAATAGAGTAAAATAATATATTGGGTCATGAAAGCCTCAAACTATAATTTCTAGACATTTTTTAAATAAGTTTTTAATTATTTACTGTTATATTTTTACATTTTAACATTTTTGGTTTTTACCTTGGAAGTTATTTTTTAACTAAGTAATTTATATTTTATTAAAAATATAAGGTAACCAATCATAAAAAATAAATATTTTTTGGATCTAAATTTAATCTCAATTTAATATAATTCAATTTATAATTAATATAAAATTAATATTTAATTAAAACATTTCATTTATAGAACAACTATTTAGTTGAAAAATGATGTTTTCACCATTATGTGTAATATTATTTAGTATTGATTAACAATTTAATGAGTGATAATTTATTTCAAAATATGATTAAAAATAATATTAAAGTCGAATTTATTTAAAATATTAATTTCTTTTATGAGGAAAAGTATTTTGTTTAATAAAACAATTCATTGAAAATAACAATTTTTCACTATCATGTTCGTTAAAAATAATCATTGTAATTATTATTGTAGAGAAAAAATGAAATTAAAAATATTACATAATATGATCATTTTAACCTAAAATATTAAATACATTTTATTATATTTATTTTCTATATTTATGAAATATATTTTTTTAATATGGGTGAATAAAATAGTTTTTAGATTGAGATAAGAATTAAGGTTTCAAAATGTTTATCATGGGTTTTATAAATACAACATAGTATTTTTAAATTATTTATTTTACATTATAAAAATATATATGTTATAAAAAAATATTCAAAAATATTTAATCCATTTTTCTATTATAGTAATTTTGTAAAGGTGATGGTTTTAGGAAAACTGGTATTTTTTTAATTCTCCTAAAAATCAACAATTTCAAAAAATTCCACAAATGAATATTAAGATAAAATTGAAATGATAAATCCAAAAATTAAGTTAATTTAATCGAATTATATTTTCTAAAATTTTATAATTTAACTTTCAAACAAATTATAAAATATAATGAATTTTTTTTATAGAATAAATAAAAATATAATTTCTGCAAAAATTAGTTTTTAAACTATTTAGTGATCTTATTAGTTAACTAGTTACATAAAAAGAAATAATATATATTTATGTATATTTTAAATAAATTGGTTACCTATATTTATATCATCCAATTTAATGGATACCTTATAGAGGTTTTTTGATGTTCTGTGGTTTTTTTTTGGTTTGGTGTTGTGTGTGAACCAAGTTATTGAACACATTAGTTATTTAGAGGGAAATGTAATTTAAAACCTAGGGGTGTTAAATCTTCCCCAACTAGAATAAATTTTATCATTTAATTATTAATTATCACGTTATAATGGAAATATATAAGGGTATCTAGAATACAAACATGACACCATATATAATTTCTACTCATATTTCATCCGTAAGAATTTCTGAACATATCTTTTTCATTAGAATAATATTAAAATTAATATTGAGTTTTTCTCTAATAAGTTGAGGCATGCGTCTATAGTTATTCTTTATCAAGACCAACATTATATAATTTACTTAAAATTAGTTTTCATAATCATAATTATATTGATAGAGTGTTGTATGTTGATATGGAATGTGATTTCCAAGAAAATGATTTTTCACTAAATAGAATGAAAATTGAGTTCCCAAAATCAAATTAAATTTATATAAAACAATTATGATAAGTATTGAAAGAATAATAATCTCACAATCTAATAATAGGAGTCATATACCTTGGATACAATAATTCCACCACAAAGTTCTTTTATTTTAAGAACTAATAGTTGATGAAAACATACATGACATAAGACATTTGTAAATTTAGAGTGAAAAATAAGTGTCCCTAGGAAAACCTAATTATCATTATAATCTTAAATAGTATTCATTGGTTACAATTATATTTATTACCATTGTATATGAAGTTTTTTGTGTTTATTTTAATCTTAAACCCTTGTATTAAATCTCTTGTTTCCATAGTGTACAAATTACTCGCATTTAAAACATCAAATTTCTAGTTGGTCCTTGGGAATAAAATTATATTTCCACATTGGTTTAACTAAACTATCACTTTTGTATAGAAATTTGTGGCTCCATACCTCCCTTCATCATGTATGAAACATCTTCTAGTTCCTTTGAGACATTCCCATAGGTTCCACTTCTCTCATTTTTTACAAAAAGGAAATTAAATCATTTTTCTCGTATCAACATCATCATCTAAACTTACATGTGTCAATGTCCTTATATTTTTTGTTGTGTTTGTTAATTAATCTAATCCCATGATTTTAATCATTTTTTTATATTTGTTTTGATATAATCACATGATCTTTACTCTAACTCTTATTCTGTTAGGTTTCTTATTAGGTAAATTTGCACTTTTTCCATGGAATCCATCATTTACTTTGTTTTCTCAGGCTTCATCCATTACTAAAAACAAAATGGGTTAATGTGAGTGAAAAAAAATTAACAGCAAAATATAATTATCACAAATTGTATTATAAAAATTTTATCCCCCAAATGACTTACTCGTTAAAACCATGACATTAGATTTTAACTCGACCTAAATCAGACATGGTTCAATATAGGTTTCTTTAGGTTCAGTTATCTTATAATCCTTAACCTAAATAATTAATATAATAAATTATCCATAATTTATTGAAAACATAATGTGATTAAAAAATTAATATCCCCCAAGAGTGTCAAATTATGTGTGCAGTTATGCCTTTATGTCGTGCACAAGGTGACGATTGAGTTAAAACCCTATAAGACCTTTTTATGGTTATTACACCTAGGTACATGTGTGCCTATGCTGGTTTACACTTTTAGTATTTTTAAAGGTTCTTAATTTCATATAAATATACATACTCATAACATTTCTGAAATTTTTGGACGTTATAATATACTTAGAAGTTTCCCTTGGGTTTCCACAAAACCTTTCTTATTCAAATCACCAAAATGAAGAAAATATTCCTAAAAATAAATAATTACTCTTATGATATGATCTATGATAACCCAAGATAAAAATATATTTATTTTACATCAATACCATATGTTTAACATAATATGTCATAATAATCTCACATAGCTTAAGGAAACTTTTGGTTTAGTTCCTTTGATGACTAGTTACATAGGCAACATATTTAACAAACATGTGAACATTTATCCATACTATAACTCTCCTAGACCTCATTCTATGACTATCTCATATGTTGTACTTATCTTCATCTCCTAGTGAAGAGTAACATAATAAAGGGGTGTCATAAAATGATTATTAAGGGGAAACTAATCAACTTTTAATCATGATTTTGATTAAATGCATATGAGAAAACATGATCACAGGAAAATTTTCATATTGAAAATTATATGATATAGTAAGAGTTGGCCATAAATCATGAAGAAAAGACATCTAATCTCCAAATAAAAAACATGTACATTGAAATAAGAGCATGAGATAATCATGATACTAAAAATAAGTAAATGAAAAATATTAGGGAAAAATAAATATATGGAAACAATATAAAACATTAAATACTATATATTTTTCAAGGTTTACTCCAAATACATTCATCATGTTCTATAAAAATCCCCATTTTGGACTGGGATCACTCTCCATTACCTAAAACATAATATACAGTTCCCTATGGTGGATTGGGTTGACACACCATTTTCATAAACAAAGTGAAAAATTCCCATCATGTATTAGGTTCACTTCCTAATCAAATACAAAACATCTCGTGAGATATAAATCATTACCCAATGCATTATAGGGATATATAATTATGGTCCCACTCATCACAACATATTTGTTTCTTATTTTATTAACCCATGCACTGTACATGGTATCTAATGAGATGAAAAAATTACCCAATGTATTGGAGGACAATATAATACAATTTCTACCCATCACATAATTAAAATATTATATATTCATGCCGCATGAGGAAAAGAAACCATACAAGAACAATAAGCATTATCAAACCTAGGAGAGGGAGGTGGGTTTCATAATTACAATTCAAGGAATAACCGAAGGCTAAATCATTAGGATTCCCAAGATAAGAAGGAATTAAATCATTATGTATATTCATATTTTAATAAAGAAACAAAGATCATGAAAATTTACTTCCATTGTTGGAAAATTCATGAGAATGATCAAAGTGAAATAAGAATAAAAACAAACCGCATTGGTGATGTATTTGAAAAATGGATTATTGGATGGTTCTTAATAAAATTATGAGGATCTTTATAATATATTCAAATTTTAAAAACATTTATGGGTGAAGTAATTTACAAGATATAAAAATTAGAAAAGTTCTCTTAAATTGGGTTTACATAAAAAGAGTGAATTGGGAAGGGAATATAAGACTTGTATTACCCCTAAAAAAGAAGTCAATTTAAAATAGTTATATATATAAGGAATATATAATCAAGATATATTTGAATTATATTGGAATTAAATAGCGAAATATTTAGAAAAATAAGGAGAACGGATAATCTAAAAGTTACGAGGGTTGTTCAAAAGATACATTTTCTTCATTTTGGAATAAATTTGTTAAAATATCACCTCATAAAGAGGGGTAATAAAAATTTCTTTCGGAAATAGGTAAGGGAAAAAAGATGGTAAAATAACAAAACATATAATTCTATTTCCAAATGTAAAGGATAACATTGGTGGGAATTGAAAATATGGACACTATGGGGAAATAGTTATTAAAGTGGAAGAGCATTAATCTCAACAGAGATGTTCTTTTTAGAAATAAATTCATCAATATAAATATTTAAATCACAAATTCCACATTCCCCTAATATAAGAATTATTTTTTAATCATATAATATAAAAAATACATCCAATAAAACCATAATCACAATAAGATCATTATAACTCAAGAATGAAGTAGAGTCAAGAAAACCCCATACTAATTTTGAAATTTTGTGTGTCAAATACCAATAAGATAAAGAATATTGAATAGAAAATTTAATATTAAAAATATAAGATAATCATGATTAAAAATATTAAAGTGAAATATATACACCATTCAAAAGAATCAATTTTGTATAAAAAATATGTAACAATAGGTGAAAATTGAGACAAGATTCTCTTACCTTAGGTAGAGATTTTCATTGCACTTACAATTAAATTCATCGAAATATTGAGTTTCCGCTTAGAAATATCCTTGGAAATCTTGGAATAAAGATAAATAATTGTAACATCTTGGACATGATTCACTCATATGTAATATAAATCAGTTGGAAACATAACCTCAAGTGCACCCCCATATGGAAGAGGCTACCTAATTGTAGTGAGGTTCTATCATGGTGTGGTTGTGAGACTATACCCTCTTGATAAGAGCATAAAAATAGTATACAATATAATCAAGAAGTGGAAAAAATATAATAAATTAATTGTAGAAGAAAAATTCATTACTGTATTATAAATAGGTAAAAAACACTATCATTTTTCAAAATGATTTCATATATGTATTATATTTAAAAATGGAATATATGGAGGCAAAGAAGAAGGATTACACTTCATTCTATTTAAAATAACAAAAAACTAAAAAACCATCACCAATATCATTGTGAGTATAGGATCAATCCTATACTCCGTATTGTATTCTAGAATATAAAATCAAGAATCTATATATGGACCCTTTCCCTTATCCCTTCCTACAACCAAAAGTCTTTCTGGGTACTAATCGATGACCTGAAAAGGGTTTTTGATATACTTAGTTGTCCATGAAAAAATTTCCTATTATTATCCAAAAAATTTATATAAAATTGAATTGTGTATATATAATAATATAAGAAATAAATATAAATATTAAATGAATTGAATCTTGTATTTAAAGGACACTAAAATGACACTATATTCTTCGACCTAAACTGGGATACCTATGGACATATGTAACTATATATCTGTATATATATACATTTGTGTGTGTGTGTGTGTGTGTGTGTGTATATATGTGTGTTTGTGTGTGTATGTGTGTGTATAAATTCCCTATATGTGTAGTAACATATATTTTCACATATATATATATATATATATATATATATGAAATAATAACTATGACCCTAGGTGTAACTGAAGCATCCAAGCATAGTCAAAAGAGTAAAATATGGTAGTAAGGAATTCCATGACTGAGTTCGATGAGAAATAAGGGATTATATTACTGAGTATGATAATCAATAAAGGATTATATTCCCAAGTGTCTGAGGTAGTAAGGTACTCCATACTCGAGTATCACAATTAATAATGGACATCACGATCGAGTTTCATGGTTAATATGAGATTTCATGATCGTGTATCATAGTAAATAGGGGTTTCCATGCCTATGAATCATATATAATAATAAGTGATATTGATGCTTTAATATAATACAATAGATGGTTTCTTACCATTCTACATTTATTTTGGTCAAGTTATAATCTATAATTTATATAAGGGTCACATGACATGGTCATACAATTCAATTCCACTTATTTTAAAGTATTTATTTCATTTAGGTGTCAATTAAAGACCACTTATAGGTTTTTTGGTCATATAAGAATTCACAATTTTAACATAATTTCATAAGAACACCTCAAAAGGTGGAACTAGCGATAGGGGAATTCCTCTAATAAATTTATGTGTGTATGAATATTTTTTAACATTTCTAATGAATCAAATTATGATAAATAATATTTCATGATGCATCGTGTGAAAATTCCATCATGAGAAATCATGGATCATGTTATAAAACAACTTGGATTTAAGGAAAAATTACTAGAAGATCTAAATTAAAAATGTAGATGACTCCTCATCTAGAATTATTCCCTAATATGAGTTAGAATATAAGGAATAAATGAAAAGTAAAATACCTGAAATATAGGTCATATCAGATTGTAAAAATTTATCATCTCATACAACAAGATAAATGATGATAGAATTCAAGGGGATTTAAGAGATTATCTATATAAATACAATATCAACATAAATGAGAAAAATGGATGTTTAATGAAGAATATCCTTCAAATCCTAGATTGAGGAGTAATGGGAGCTTTCTACAGCCTATTGTTGTAGAGAAGAATATGGAAGAGAATTTTGGGTTAATGGAGATCTGATAAAAAGGGGAATTACCACTTTTATTTTTCATAAGACCATGGGATTTATGGTGATAATTAGATATATGTGACATGAATCATCCATTTAGGAGCCTTTCCAAATGAAATTAAAAATAAATTCACAAATTATGTCATAAGATAGACATTTAGGGTGTATGTTTCCCCTTATAACTATTTTCTATCCTATGGGGTATGATAAAGAATACTTTTGGCATTATGATGATTAACTCCTTAAACACATTTTTTATAGCATAAAATATTTTCCAACCAAAACCTATAGAAGCTGAAGAACCATATGAATTCCATAAGAAACCATTACCTGTCCAAATTGACATCGAAAAAAAAATTAAAGTGAAAAAATTCCCAGTGAAAAAAGAGGGATCGTAACATCTCAGCTCCTTAAAAAAACTCATCCATGAGTTTCCCTTTAAGGGTGGTTGAGTGTTTTCTACAAATAAATAAGGACAATAAGTACATACGATACACTCTTTCTCTCTACTATGTTTCCTCATATACATGTTTATAATTCTATAAAAACCATACTCAAGGAACTTTCCTACCTCATATAGCCTTTTTGTTTGGATTAAAAATTTTAATATGATACTCCTTAAAGGAAGAATCAACTTATAATTCAACATATTTTGGATCAAAAGTATGAGAAGGTTTTTAATGGTAATGATGAATATGAGATAAATGTAAAATTCCATACATGGACCAATACCTCTATGGAATAGTAATCTAGTAGTCTACTAGCATGACTACAACAAATATCATGAATGTCTCAATATTATTAGGAAATAACTTTCCATATCTCTAAATCTATCTAAAACCCAACCTAGGTGAATCATGTAAGAAGGAACAATGTCTAACCTCAAACTTTAGAGGGTCGTGGTGACTATAAGTGTAAGAAATATACCTAGGAAGATTTTATTCCATATAAATCTAGGTAAGATATACCTAATATGAATTCCGCTAAATTTGATGAGGTCCCAATAGTGCTTCAAATCCTACCTCTAACTATCATAAGGGGGAAATACACATCCTACCACATAAGGCCTCATAGGGATCCATATGTATAGTTTCATGAAGGCTAATATAGTGAGAAAAATCAACAAGAGTTCGGTGTTTCTTCCAAGTACAACCAAAATCAAGGACACATTTTCAAACCATATCCTCATATATTTGAATCATACGCTTGGATTTCCCATCAGTTTGTGGGTGAAAGGATGTTCTTAGTAGTACATATGTACCAAAATCCTTCTAAAACCACAACATGATACACGACTTCAAATTAACATATGTTTTTGATACAATAGTTCATGGAATTTCATGGAGGCATATGATCTCCCAAACATATATCCTTCTAATATCATCCATTGAAAATTCCTCCTTTATAGATAGAAAGTCTGAGAACTTTTTCAACATTTTGATGATCACCCATACCACATCACTTTTTTGTGGGGATATTGGTAAGACTATTAAAAAATCCATTGTGACTTCATCCCATTTATACTCTGAAATTAGAAACATAGGTATAATCTCTTCTGGTCACTAATGTTCCTACTTCACCAGCTGATAGTTTGAACACCAAGTAATGAAACAATTTTTCACTCTTTTATTCCAAGAACACCAACACTAGTGGCATAAGTCACAGTATATCATGGTAACACTAGGATGTACTACCCAAGAAGAGGAATAATACTCTCATATCAATTCATCATGATTTTGTGATGGAAGACATACATTCCCATGAATGTGAAAGGTAACATCGCCTTCAACAACATAACATGGAGGTGGGATTCTCCTGAAATCCGCTCCTATTGGACCAATATCTCATGATATGAAAGATTACTCGTCTTAACCTATTCAAAAGTAAAGAGGTTACTAATAAATATATGAGTACAGACTCCCCTGACAGTCCTACACCTTTAGATTCATCTAAGAAAACAAATAAGTCAACTCCCATTAACAATTTTCTTTCTAAACTGCCAATTTCAATGTCTTCGGGCTTAGAGAATCAGAAATGACATTTCCTTTACAAAGCATATAAGAAAGCTCAAAATTGAAGTACTATAGGTATTTATATCACCTTATCATCTTGATATCTAAATCACACTAGATAAATATACACTTAAGTATCTTGTAGTTTCTATACACTACAAACCGATATCCCAGTAAGTAATACCTCCAACAACTCATGGTATCAACCCCAAATGCAATCTCAAGATTGTGTGTTTGGTAGTTAAACTAAATATTCCTCAACTAAAGATACATTTACACTATGAATCATTCTCCCTACATTGCATCATCTCCTATACCAATTCTTTATGCATCATAATAAACCATGTAACCTCTTCTAGGATCAAGTTAAATCATGATTAGTTCTGAAGTAAGCCTTACGTTCAACTCTTAAAAGGATGTTTCATAGGATTCATAACACAAAAACATAATAGCCAATTTATTTAATCCCATAAGCAGCATTGTTATGTTTGAATGGTCCTGGATAATGCACATGTAATATTCTTATATCCCTAAGAAGCTCTATATGTAAAAAACATTATTGGGTTTCTACCATGATACCACGACTCTAACATTCTCTATGTCAAAAAATATAAGAAAATTTGAGATGATGTGACCCTATAATTGAACCTTGTCAATAAAAAAGTGAAATTTAGTGATCTTGACCTACAATTGTTTCTCTACCAATGTATTTAGATTGAACTCAAGATGTTTGGAATAGTCATATTGGGTATGAAAATAAAACAAGATATCATCCATAAATACTACCACAAATGAATCCAAAAATCGGTGGAAAAGCAATTTTATCAGAGTCATGTATACTATAGGGAGTTCATGAGGCTCAATGGTATTACCGAATACACCTACATATCATATATAATATATAATTATATACATGATAAGTCTAAAAGTATCACATGAACCTGGTGATGGACCTACCTCAAATTAATCTTTAAAAAAACATAAACTCCTCAGACTAGGTCAAATAGGTCTTCTACACATGACAAATGGTATTGGTTCTTCACCATATGATGATTCAACATCCATAAATCCACACAGATACAAATGTTACCATCCTTCTTCTTAGTTAAAAAGGTAGACGAACCCCATGGTGAAGTAATGGGTTATATAAACCCATTTTATTACAAGTCCTCTAGCTACATATTTATCACTTGAAACTTAGTTAGAGATAAACTGTTAGGATGAATAGATATTGGTGCTTCCCCTATAACAAGTTCAATAGAGAACTCCACCTATATCACAAAAGTTAATTCAAAAAAGTCACTAGAGATAATTTACAAGAAATGAATCACTATAAGAGGGAAATATATATGTCTCATTCTCTTATCACTCAATAAGAGACATGAAATCTAAGATGTCACTCTTCCCTACTTGTGATCCTCTAGTCTAGATCAACTTCCATGGACATCACATCCACCCTTATAAATATGGGTACTACCCTCATGTAATGTGAATCACACCCATCAATGATATAAATCAAATTGAGCATGATATATTACTAAATAATCCATCTCTAGTAAGATGTAAAATCCCATCATATCAAATACAATGAATTTCCATACAAAAATATAACCACATATCTTATGTTCAAATTCATTACATCAGCATACACTCTTGGAGTGGATCCCCAATAGTGTGTCAGGATTCATTAATCTATAGAAATTCTCCATATTTTTGCCTAAAGTGTACATAGTTTCTTCAAATATGAAATAACATGATGTGACAATGTCAAATAAGGTAGACACAAAAGTATTGGCTACAAGGATAGTTCCTCAAACTGTAGAAGGTTCAACACTCTTATCTTATGGTACCTATTGTACAATATATATATATGTACATACATATGGCCCTGACATACAACCTAAATACCCAATGAAGGTCTAATCTAATGACGCTATATATTAAATTCCAAGATACCTTGGACATGACTAACCCATCTACCTTCATGGTTGGTACTACTCCATCTAACTTCAAGAAAAGTGCTACTAATCCTGAACCTGAAGGAGGATCTGATACATATCCTCCCCCACTAAGAATAGATGGTAAGTCCTATAAAAATAATGTGGATTACCCAACCTTCTATATCCTAAAAATTAAACGGGGTATTTAGAACAATGGGGCTTCTTATTCCCTATACTTACGCACTAGTGACACACCATGTTTCTATTTATGGGTGTCATCTGACTAACCCTTCCCCTGAGATCCGACTCAAAGTGATGTTTCCTTCCACTTGATTACATGATCTCCTTTTTCAGTACTAAACCAACCTACCATACACATTTATCTTCCATTAGTTTTTGGTTGGTAATGAGGGCCTGGTTCACTATCTCAGCAATGGTATTCAATCGAAAGACATTCACCCATGATCAAATGTCATATACGATCCCATCCTCAATCTATATTTTTTTTATAAAATAAAATTCAGTAAGTGTTCTTGAGAGGTTATTATGTTAAATAAAATGAGAAAAATTATCCATCATAGACATACCACCCTATTGTAGGTGCATAAACACTCTAGCGCAGTCTACTCTTAGTGTCTGAGGAAGGAAACAACCTTAAAATATTTTTTAAAAGTTCATCCAGACCATACCCAATTGACAATCTGCCTCGATGATCACATCCCACCATCCATTATTAAAATAAGTTAGTATATAGGTTGTGATATTGAATCTAATAATTTGATTCGTCTATAGATGCTCAAATATTAATAGCATGGACTCTATCTATTACTCAATGATCTGGAGGTCACTATCCCCAGAGCAAGTGGGTGGATCCTTCTACTGAAACTCTCACATAATATATTCCATATGGGGGTAGGTTGCAAATTTTCCTACACATACATCATAAATAATAGGTTGATATATTACAACATAACATCAATGCATAGATTAGGAACAGATGGAGGTGCCATAAGAGGCATTATTGGATGTTATATGGGTGGCTCTTGTCCCACTACCTTCATAGAATGGTCGTCTCCACCCTCTTAGAACTTGAATCAAGGATTTCAAGGTGGAATAACTCTAAAATATCAATTAACATGATCCATATATGGTTGAACATCAAATATAGTAATAGATAAAAAATAGTATATGTACATGCCTTCCTATATAAGAGTCACACCCCTATACCAACTCCTTAATCCAGGTCTGGGTGATTCATATGACCATACGGAAAACATAAGATGCACTATCTACTAACCACTAATAAGGTTAGTTTAGGATCAAGGTCTCAAACAACATAGACGAATTCCCAATACATTGAGATTCAATTAAAATGTATAGATGAAAACACCATTTACATTCCAACTGAAATCCCCATTTAATGGTAACCAATTTATTTTATGAAATTAAATTCATTTAAGTTACTAATTATTTTTATGGATATATGTATCATCATCTAGTTAGATGAGTCACTATTCACAAGTTATAATGGAATAAGCTTTATAAGCTGCTATTGGCATATAATGTAACTGCAATCTAACCATTACATATATTATCAGGATGAAAAAATCATATAAAATGATTCAATTAAATGAAACAATTTTACCAATCAAATAGTTAAATGCTTCATAAATGAAAATTGGAATTCATGTAATCTAATAAAATATCATTTCATCCCTTGTGAGCAGTGGTCCATGGCTCAAACATTGAATAATTTTATAATTAAGCTTCAACTATTATGATATTTGAGAAAAAACTAGTATGGTCAATGTAGAAAAATTATTTAATTCTATTATTCTTTCCCAAAAAGAAAAACAAGAGCATTTCCAAATATAATAGTCAAGTCCCCAGTAAGATGCTTTATGAAATTCAGACAATAATATAAATATGTAATGGAATATGTATGACATATGAATCCTCACGTTCCTAACATGATGCATGACAAAATCCCCCTTGGCTTACGAAATAAAGGGAAAAATGAAATACATCAAAATAATAATAATAATAATAACACTAATAATCATGTGTGTCACCCAATAATGAAATCAATAAAACTGTAATAGGAAAAAACTAGAATAACAATTTTCATCTCAGATAATTTGGTTTTCCACTATATATGGTTTAGTTACTCCTATGCTTATGTTTAGGAACAAATTGTGAGTCATTCCTAATCTCTTATCTAATAACCCACATTGTAAGACAAAAAAGGTAAAAAAATACTTGAACCACTTTTTAACATCGTGGGACTTGGTTCACTCATAGTTAATTGATCTTAGTTGGTCACAAGACCTCACACATGCCTCATTATATGCCAGAGGATGCCAACAAGCAATGAGGTTCTGTGATGGTATGAGGGGGGAATTATAACATTGGGATCAAAGTGTTGAAAAAAGGAATACAATAATAGTAAATAGAGGAAATTGTATAATATCTAAACCACGACAGACAAGTAATATATATATAATTAATAGGAAGTAAAAACCAATATCATATACAAATTTGTTTCATGTATATATGATATAAAAAATGGGAGTCCATGGAAGTAGAGTAGTAGGATTATACAACATGGTGTGAAAGAGAAAAAATTATGAAAATATATCTCCAATAGTATTGGAATCATAGGATTGATCCTATTCTCATTTATTTCATCCTAGAATAGACAATCAAGCCTGCACAGCTGGACCCTTCCCCTTGTCCCTACCTAAAACCATGAATTCTATTCACGTACCAATGAGTTTCTCAAATTGGGTGGGTTATATACTCATTAGTCCAAAAAATTATGTTCTAGCATGATCCATACAATGTATAAAAATGGAATTCTTAAGATATGACAATGTATGAGAAAATATAAATTTTAAACAAGTTGGATCTGGTTCCTAAAGGACACCAGACTTCCACAACCTACGTCAACTAAGTTGGGATACCTGTAAACAAGTTTCACTATATATATACAAGTATTAGTATATATATATATATATATATATATATATATATATCTATGTGTGTGTGTGCGTGTATGAAAATATGAGTGTATGAATATATATTAACTATATATTTAGAAACTTATATAGAAATATATGTATATGTAATATTAACCAGGGCCCAAGGTGTAACTTCAAAATATGTTCATAGTCCTAAGAGTCTCATAAGGTAGTAAGGGATGTCATGCTTGAGTATCATGAGTAGTAAGGGATTCCATACCAGAATATAATAATCAATAAGGGACTCCATGACCGATTATCCCAATTAATAAATGATTTCAATCCCAATTATCATAATTAGTAAGGGACACTATTCTCAATATCATAATTAATGAGGGACAGCATGCGTGAGTATCAAAAGTAAAAGGGAGAACCATTCTCAGGAATTTTATATATTAAAAAGAGTCCTCCATTCTTTAATATAATCCAATATATGGTTTTTGAATTCTATATATTTCATTTAGTCAATTCATAATCAATAATGTATATAGTGTTCATGTTACATAGTCACGCCTTCACTTCCATTTAAATTAATGTAGTAATTTTATTTAGGTGTCAAGCCAAGACCTCTTAGATTTGTTTTGGCCAAATAATAATTTATAATTAAATGGTAATTTCATAATCATACCTCAATATGTGGAACTAGTTTAAGGGTCATCCTATTACAAATACATGGGTGTGTTGTGGAATTTCTGTCATGGCTAAAAATTCAAATATAGAAAATTCAAAAATTTTGAGTCAATACATGGAAATTACAGTGAGTGAAACTATGATGAATGTAAAAAAATAACTAAGATTTAAAGTTAAAGTATTACACCTCCTATCTTAATGTGGTTTATAGCTCTTCATCTAGTTTTGGCCTCTTATCCCGGATAAAATGAAAGAAATTTGAACAATAAACGAATACACTTAAAATAGGGTATATCTGTTCACACAGATTTAGAATTCCATAGATGAAGATAAATGAATAAAGATATTAAGGGGATTTAAGATCTTCAATGTAGGATCTATCACGAACAATAGTGAGATAACTGATCATAATATGTTAGAGATACTTTAAATCCTATATTGAGGATGAATGGGAGCTCTCCACTTCTTGCTACTATATGGAAGCATAAGGAATTTGACTTTGGGATAAAGTGAATTAGATAAAAAAGGGAACCCCCCCCCCCCCCCTTATTTCTCAGATTACTAAGGGATTTATGGCCTAAATGAGTGATTTAACCTTCAAATATCCCTTTTAATGTTCTTTATAGAAGGACATATGAAAGTATTTCATGTCTTATGCCATAATATATCAATTAACAACATAAGTTTCCCCCTTATGGGAAATTATTTTCTTAAAAGGTATACCAATGAAACAATATAGATAATGGTCATTTAATCCTCAAACACATATATTATAGCTTAAACACTCTATATAAAAAACCTATAAAAGATTCATGACAATTTAAAATCAATAAAAACCATAACTAGTTCCAAATAAACCTCCCAAACACAACTGAAGAGGAAGCATACTCAAAGAAAAAGTAAGGATATAACACTAAGGTTGAATATAGGTCTATGAAATTGAGAGTGGTTTCGAGGATGAAAAAATGGAATATTTGAAATATTACATTCAAAGTAATGGGTATGTAGTGGAGGGGTGGATGTTCTCTTTTTATAAGAGAAAAAAATGGAACTTCTGTGAATACTCTTTATTTTTCAGTGATATCATTACACCTTTCCTGGTTCAATGAATAATATTTTTAGAATAATGGTTTTTTGAGTGATCTTGAGTTGATAAAACCTCAAATAATAATTCTCGCACATGTATTATACATTTTTTCTGTTATTTAGTATTATATTTTTACATTTCAACAATTCAGTTTTTTCCTTGGTAACTGCTTTTTAACTAATAAAATTGTATTTTATTAAAAATATTAGTTAAAACCTCTTAAAAAATATTTATTTTATAAAACTAAATTTAATTTAAATTTAATCCATTTTAATTTTTAATTAATAGAAAATTTACTTTTAAATTAAAATAATTTATATATAACAAAATCTTTTGTAGAAAAATTTTGTTTTCAACATTAATTGTTCCGAATCATATTTAATGTTGATTTATTATTGAATGTGTGATAATTTTTTTAAATATAGTGTCAAAAATTATTTTAAATTAACCTTCTAGAAAAGATAATTTATTTTATAAGATAAAAATTACTCAATATTAATAAGATAGTTCTTTAAAAATAAAAGTTATACCATTATCATGGTAATTTACATTATTCATAGTAATAATAATTTTATGCCCAAAAATGAAATTTAACTTATTATATAATATGATAATTTTTATTTAAAATATAAAATCCATATTTTATATTAAATCTATATATTTGACAGAGACTAATTTTTAACATAGGCGAATAAAATAATTTTTTTCAGTGAAATCTTACATAAGTTTCTAAAAAGGAAAACATGGGTTTTATAAATAAAAAATATAATTTTAAATAATTTATTTTAATTTTTAAAATTATATTTTATAAAAAATATTTTCCAGTAAAAATGAATTAACTCTTTTACCATCATAATTTCATAGAAGTGGTGGTTTTAACAAAAATGGTATTTTCATATTCACATAAAAATAACTATTTCTGAAAAAAAAATCATCTTAAGATAATATTTATATGGTAAATCAGAAAATTAAGTTAATTTTATAAAACTAAAAATTTATAACATTATTATTTAACTTTTAAATTGAAATTATAGAAAATAACAATTTTGTAATTAGAAAATAACATTTCATAGTATTAACCATTATTATTCTTATCAAAAATAAAATGATAATAATATAAAATTACTATCAATTTATTAGTCATATTAAAATTTATATATATAATATCAATAATATACCTTATCTATGGTCCATTTTGTTTCTTAAAAATAAAGTGCATAAAAAATTATTTTATAAAAAATAAATTTTTAACCATTTAGAAATATTAATAGTGATCGAGATATACTAAAAATAATGATATTTAATTCAATATTAATTTCATAACATAGTTACATCTATTTATAACAACCAACATAACAGATGTAATAAAATGGTTAGGTAATGTTTCATGGTTGCTTTTGGTTTTGTGTTGTGTGTGAAGCAATTAATTGAACATATTAGTTTTTAATGGGAAATGTAATTTACTATCCCAAGATGTTAAATATTATCTATGTAAGAACCTAATTTTTCACTCATGTATAGATCCTTTATATTTCATTTTAAATATTTACATTGGACCTAGTATGGATTCCCAATGAGTTAGCAAAGTACTCATGGGTGTTTGGGGAAAGTTTAGAGCATGTAAACCAACTTTTTGGGGAAACTGGCCATGTTTCACAGTTAGAACATGGTTGGTGCATGGTTAAAGAACCTGTGTATATTGAAATTTATGAACAAAACTGCATTGTACAGTTTGCGCATGATCGTGTGGCCTAACTATTCAAGCTCCCCTTCTCCCTATGTAATCGTGCATGGTTTGTGCACGGTTTGTCAAACCGTGTAGAAAAATTTTGCAACCGATATTTCCCTAGATATATTGTCAATTTAATCATTAATTATATTTTAATCCACCTATTCATACCTAATCTGAGAACCATTGGTGTTATCCCTTTTTCCTCTCATTTTGTATCCCTTTTAAGATCTAATTTAGGAATCAAGAGATGTCCTTCATTCAGGATCTGACTGAGCTTCCATTCATCAAATTGGATGTGCAATGGTAAGTACTCAAGCCTACTTAATCCTTTCTTATTCTCTATTTCTCTCAGCCTAGATATCAGGGTATGAGTGTTATTCTATTTTTCTTATATCTAATCTAATCCGATCTAAATCAAGGGAAAATACCAAAGGAGAAGGATTGTGCCACCCTACGGGGGTGGTCTATGACTCATCCCTCAAGTTTTTTTATTTTGGAATTGTCATGTGGGGACCACATTTTTCGTCTTGTTCCTTTTATAGAATTTATATTCCATGATTATAATCATTAGAACCATATGAATATTCTCTTTCTATATATGTGATAAATTTTTGGTGGGTATGACCAAAACATTTTCCATATCATGTAGGATATAATTCCATAATCATGTTTTTTGTATTTTAGATGTTTGGGAAACTGTTTGAGAGAGAATTTCATGACCCTTCTAAGGGAATGATTCCTTCTATTAAATGTATTGGTTTATATTGTGATTTACATAATGGAAAGTTCCATGTATGTTCACCACTTCACTCGTCTATGTTAAGTGCTTCTATTGATGAGTAAATGTGAAATGGAATTTAGAAAGTATATTAAGTATATGACTTGACATGATTAAATGTAACTGATTGATAGGTTGCATGTCTATATTACCACTTACCACATTATTGGAAGGTAGAAAAATGATACTTAATTATTTAATAAGACTTAAATGTAATTATTAAAAGGTTTCATTCTACTTGACCTTATTAAACTAATGAAAGGCAAGGAATGAACCAACAGTTTCATGCTACATGACCTTATCACACTAATGAGAGGAAATGATTTAACCAAAAGAAATATTACATGACTTCATAAAAAAAATACTAATGGTCTAAATTTCTCTATCCGTGGATTATGATCGGGTGATTCCATGAGCACTCGGGAACCCTATTTCAGTTCAAGGATATGACATTATTAGGTTGGTACCCACCTATATCCTAATACTTGTTTCATATTGGATGATCGGTATAACACTGTAGGATCCCTTAAATGTCATTACATGATTCCAAGGATATAATCCTTGCATCCAGCATTAATAATTAGGTTCTATGGTTACAGCCCAGAGGGCCCTATTTCTGCCTAGCCTCATTTTATATTGGATGGTCACCTTGGATTCAGAAGGCATCTTATTGTGTAATTCCTTGGAATATGATCCTTGGATTAAACTCTTATCCAATAATAGTTAATAATTATTACTTAGTTGGTGACCCTTAAGGTCCATGTTACTATGGTTTCCACCATTGGACTTAACTATTTAGTGTCATTACAGGTAGCCTTGTTACATCTTGGAACCTTCACTATTCTTAACATGTGATATGTTATAAACCAGTAAAAATAAAATAATGAATTGGTTGCACGTTCAGACACCATATGAGGGCTGAGGCATGTACTTGGGTATTTAGTTACATTGTACTGCTTTACTTTATATATTCTTGTTTGCAAACTGTTATATTTCCATTACACGAGTCAGATGTTATAGACACCATCAGTGGTGGAAAAATGAGGTTTATTTTTCACACTATCTAGATGTTGTTTGGTACTCTCATTAGAGTACATGGTTGCAAGAATTGACATAGGGAAGCATACGACATTGAACACTTGATTGATTGTTTTTTAGTATAGAGTTTGATAGCAGAGGACCATGTTTGAACTCGTAATCCTAGGATTGACTTTTATTTCCTTTATTCATTTATAGAACTTGTTATTCCTTTGGTATTGTATCTATTTTTTATAGTTTTCTAGTGACATGATATATTATCAGTTGTTGAATGATATTCTATTTGTTTTAGTTATTGTTATTGTCGTCTATATTTTCCACATTGCCTTATATTAACATATATTGCTTTCTCTATTTACCAATGTATTCATTTATCTATTGTGATACACTTTCATAATGAGGGCATAGTCTCTCCAACAACAGACACTATCCCCTCACTCCTACTCGGAAGCCTCTGGTGTTCGGGGAGACGCACATGAGTCCATGTGTCCCACCGGGCTCTGGGAACCCATTAACTGGCATCTAGGTCTGGGACGTCACAAAGTGATATAATAGGAGTTTCCTTTCTTAATTTACAATTTGGAGAGAATATATTGGATATTAGTAACACTTGGGACTTGGTCGTAAGTCATTATTGGGTTTCTTGAACGCATGTTTGGGGTAAAAACAAAGTTTCCTAAATTATAATAAATATTTAATTTTTTATATTACAGTTGATATTATTTCACGATTGGGTGGTGCACATGTTGTGTAAAGTTATTAATTATTAATTGGATTTATTATTTTCTTTCATCCTTGGCCTGATGATATGAGATAAGGGATAATTTTTTCTTGTATAATTATAGGCACCTAGAATTCACATTCTATTCATATTTCCAAGCTATATAGGTTCATTTCACTACTTTGTATTTCTTGATATGCATGTTATTGGTGAGTGATGTTGTGATATTTAGATTATTCTTTTATAACTCAAGGTTGTGATTGAGTTATTTTCTGTCTCAATTCTTGAGGTCTATGGGACCTCATGGGTTGGGATGAGTAATTTACCAAGTTGAGCCATTATGTTATAGATAAATGCGTTTCATTTCTGGTGATAAGTGTATGGGAACTGATTCATCAGAAATGGATATCCATTTTGATGTGAATCCTGAAATCTAATATGAAATAGTTGCACATACTTATCCGGCCTTATCAAGTTTATGAAAGGTAAAGGAGTGAACTTGGTAATTAAATGCAAAATGAAATGAAACTTGTACATTAGCACTTAATGATACATGACCATTAATGTGGGTATTTGGGATAATATTCCTTGTATAGTGAGTTTTCATGCTTTCAAATTCTTCTAGGGATGTTATATTTATTATTAAGCATGTTCTTAGGCATGTTCTTGGATATTTTTGACCAATGCCACCACATTATCAATATATCGTTCACCAAGAAGGTGGAAAATACCCTGATCTAGGTGTGGTAGGACCTGAGCCTCCACTATTACCTCTAAGTGTGCCACTTGAAGCACTGCCTGTTGTACCTCATATGGGCACTAATTCCCAAGTCCGTGATAGTTTCTTTTATTTTTTACATTCCATGAATGGCACTCCACATCTTTCACCTACGACAGATGATCTAACTCGTGGGTTCCAATAGCATCATCCTCCTACATTTTTAGGTATGGACATCTCAAGGCTACTGAGTATGGTCTAAAAGACAAATTATCTATATCTGAGAAACTTGAAATTCATCTAGAGAGGAATGTGAAGATTTCCACATACATGCATTGGGATTTCACCAGGAGTTGGTGGGAAATGATTACCCAGGCCAATTATCATTAGGGAATGTTATTGGATGACTTCCATATTGCCTTCTACGATTATTTATTTCCTTAGATTATAAAAGATGATAGAGACAGAGATTTCATGCATCTCTAGAAAGGTTATATGTCAGTTTTGCAGTATTTAGCATGTTTCATAGAGATTCAGTGATTTTCACCACTTCTAGATGTTGATGATCTTTTGTGTTCTAGACGTTTCGAGGATAGGATCTAGTATTCCATTTGTACAGAGGTGAATATCTTTCACCTACCTACCTATTTTCAATAGACAATAAGTATCTTATCATAGATCATATTCTAACGGATGATAATAGTCATCGGTTTAAAGGATCAGCGTTGTGTTTGGATTATAGTTCTTTTAGTGGCAGGAAGCATTTCCCCAAGTCTTATCGTCAGGGAAGTGATAACTGAGTACCAATTTAGATAGGTCCTTATTGTGCCATTAATGTGGATTATGGGGGAATTCAAATCCCTATTGTGATAGAGACCTTCTGGGGTGATGGGATTGCAGTCGTGTGGGCCATCTTTAGCATTTATGTAAGACCATTCCACCAGCTTCAAGTAGAAAACGATTAGTACTTGATCCACCTTTAGTAGAGGGTTTATTACACCATGTCGTGTAGGTAGTTGCAATAGAACCTATTGGACTAGCCGATGATGATGTCATGGTCATGGTTTCCAGAACCCTAATCACCAACAACACCAATAGAGCAGGTAAGCTCTTTGTAGTCCATCTGTTGTCCAGGCTCTGGATCAAGCTAGTTAAATTCACTACAACTGATACCTGAGGATCAGGTTGTGAGACCATATAATGTACAAGGTAATATTATACTATCCTCTACTATAGTATCTGCTTTATTTTATATAGGTTCTTAAAAATATTTTATCTCTATATCTATCTTGTAATGTATTAGAATAAAGATATAGCATTACTATAGTGTAATGACCCTAGATACATCGTTAGGGGTACGAACAGAGGGTATACACCAGTGCAGGGATTGTCCCCTTGAGTTAGGAAGTTACCCTTTCTAGTGTAACCTCTTTATTCTCGAGATGACGATATTCGATGTCATACTCAGGATGGATTGGTTGGTTCACTATCTTTCTATTTTAGATTGTTATCACCATAGGGTATCTTTTACATCACTAACGGGAAAACATTATATACATAAGGGTGAGTGGGATGTCAAGGCTGGTATAGCTCGACCAAAGCATCATGGGCTAGGTGGAGTGACTACCCAGATTGCAAATATCTTCAAGAAGGATTATGGTTTATGACAAGATGGTTTTCCTCCAATAGTTGATCATTTTAGGGATGTTGTTTCTGATGATTTTTATGAATTACCTCTTGAGATAGATGAATAATTTACTATAATGATTTTTCTAGGAGAGTCTACAGTGTCCATTCCTCTGTATAGGATGGCACCAACAAAGCTTTAGGAGCTCAAGTATAAATTAGAGGATTTAGAGGTCGAATGTTTTATAAATTTTGATACATCCTCTTGGGGTTCTCCCATGATTTTTTCCAAGAATTCAGATGTAACCATACATCTATGATTGAATTAAAAATGGTTGAACTATCTTATGATCAAGAACCGATATCCACTTCCTTGAATAGATTATCTTTCTCGACTAGGTCGGAGGAGAAAATGTTTTCTCTAAGATCAACCAGAGATCAGGTTATCATCAGTTTTGATTCATACCACTAGAAAAACCTCTTACATATTTCCGTAGAAGTTATTTTCTTTATGATTACCTTGTACTACCATTCATTCATACGAACACACCCGTTGTATTCCTAGATCTGATGAATGGGTTTTCCAACCGTATTTGGATTCTTTTGTCATGGTATTTATGGATGATATCTTGGTGTATTCTCACACTTGTATAAATCAGGTGAAACATCTTGATATCAATTTGAGTACACTGAGAGAGAATTATATTAATGCCAATCTTGCTATGTTCCACTTCTGGATCGACAATGGTCACTTCTATGGTCATATTATTTCAGAATCAGGCGTATCTGTTAACCTAGAAAAGGTTAGTGTTTAGTTTCCTGGGAGCATCTAAATAATGTGTTTTATATATGATGTTTCTTGGGGCGGGACGAATATTACATGAATTTCATACAAGACTTATCACATCTTTATTAACCGCTTACTGGTCTTACAAAGAAGGGTGTCAAGTTCATGTGGTCCGAATCATGTGTGAAAACCATTTATGTGATGAATGGGAGGATTATATAGGAAACTATTCTGACTCTTACGAAGACAGGAATAGGTTATAATGAATTCTTTGATGAATCAGGCATTTTCTTAGGAGTAGTTCGGATACAGAAGGACATAGTCGTTGCATATGGATCTCTTCAGTAGAGGCCTGATGAGAGAAACTACCTGACACAGAACCTTGAGGTAGCAGCAGTGGTCCATGCCTTACTTTTTTAGAGACATTATCTATTGGGTGAGAACTTTTGGGTGTACACATTCAATAAAAGCCACAAATAAATCTTTTTACGGCATGACATGAACCTCATATAGTGGATATCAGTTGAATATCTATAATTATTTGACATTTCACTTGCCTATATGCCTAGGAAGGGAAGTGTGGTTTCAGACGCATTGATTCAGATAATTCAGGCACATCAAGTATGTGAATCCATTGATGAATGGTAGTTAATGGCCCTCTTTTCTGATATGTATCTAGATTTTCATGATAGTCACGAGCAGCCTTACCTCTCATTCTTAACAGTTACCTCTACCCACCTTGAAAAGGTGAATATTAGATGGTTTTATGATCTGGAAGGATTGGTTCTCTATGAGAGTATATCAAGAGATAACCTACCTCTGGATTGGTCTATGGGTAGAGACGACATCCTTTTTCTACGTGAATGTATCTGGGTTCCTAAAAATATAAGAGAGGAGTTTATACGCCTATCCCATTATTTTAAGTGGTAATTTCAACCAGGAATATCCATGATGTATTGAGATATGTGATGCCAAAATTGGTGGTTTGGTATGATACATCAGATAACATGCTTTATCTTGGTAGTCATTGATCGACTAAAAAAATCATCCCACATAATTCCAATTTGGGATAATTCCTCATTTGATGGGCTGGGATGACTGTATGTCCATGAGATCATATGACTCCATGGGGTTCCTTGTACTATTGTTTTAGATCAGGATTCTCATTCAACATTGTGGTTCTGGAAAGGATTACAAAATGATATGGAAACACCTGTGATTTTAAGAATATTATTCCACCCTCAGACCAATGGACATTCAAAACAAAAAATACAGGTTCAAAATGTTATGCTCTGAGTATGTATCCTTAATTTTGGTGGTTTTTGGGAAAATCATATCCCTCTCAATGACTTGACCTACAATAAAATATTTCTAGAAAAAATTAAAATGGATCAATTTGAGGTCATGAATCATGTTTCTTCTGGTATCAAAAAGTGTATGACTATCTCTTAGTCTAGATAGAAATCTTATGTCGATCGTGATGTATGAACTCTTGAGTTTTAGGTCATGAGTCATGTTTTTATTCAGGTATCTCCCGGGATAGGGCATACTATTTCTGATTCTTTTTCCAGGGTGCGCACATCCATCTATGGAGGATGCGCAGCTGTTGCACCTCATTCCTGCTTTCCAAAGGTGGGCCGAATCTATTCTTTATTCAGGTACATTTTCTCCTTGATCGAAATGGGATGATGGGATTTCGTTTCTTCCTTCCATGGATTCCTCCGCGGAACTCGTCACCTAGTCTGGGTCTCCCTTAAAGATTAAGTCATCATTTGTGAATCTCGTTCCCAGTTCCATATCATTGTGGACTCTGGTTAATTACATTGCTTTTGTATAGACATTCCAAGAGGCCTTGACAGGGCAGTATCCTTCAGTCAGAGTAGATGGTAACATTAGGGCATTCTGGGGAATATCTGGATGCCTGGACTTTGGGGAACCAGTATTCATCCTCATAAGAGGGAATCTCATGGGCACATAACCCGATGCATCCCACGTCATTCGTGGTTTATATTTTTCCATCGGCATGTCTCTAAGGTTTTACTCACCTTACAATGCTTAACATGGTGTATGTCATGAGTTTAACATTTAGAAGAGACTATTAAGCCAAAGGCGTCTCTTTCAAGGTTTTCCTCAGGCATCTCATGATTAACACGAGGTAGTCCATGATTTTAATGTCTTATAGAGATCGAATGAGAGTGATCAGAACGTACAATAGAGAAGAATAAGATTGGTACATCCCAATGGGGTACACCTAGAAGATGGATGGATCAGAACACCCAATGAGGACGAATCCGAGTTGGTGCGTCCCATGGAGGAGAGATGTAACACCGTAATGGATGATATGAACACCACTGAGGGAAGATCAGGGAGAGTTCACCCCATAATGGGGAACACCAAGTATTATCAATGGATTGGATTGAACCTCAGGGAGGTTTTCTATGTACCCTGTGCAGACAACAGAGATCAAAACCCACATAGTTTGAAGGGGTGATAAAATAGGATGTAAACAAAGTAAAAAAAATCCCAAATACATGTTGGGGCTTATGCATGGATATTTTCTCTTCAGAATAGGGATACTATTGGGTTGATGTTTATGTATTGAGTGGGTCTTATGCCTTATTAGCTACCTGGGTGCCGCAAGGAGCGGCGCTGGGATGAATGTCATGATCTCACCATAATGTGGTGGCCTGGGTCAGAATAGGGATGGATGATGGAGAGTTGAATGAAGTGGAGGGGTAATGAGATGGAACTATCATGAAGGTGATTGAAGTGATGGGATTGATCCTCGAAGAGACTTTCTAGGTATCCTCGTGGTAGGGAATCAAAGTCTGCATAGTTCGGTGGTGGTCCCAACGGTTTACCATTAGATGGGGTTGGCAACAGCTTACCGCTGAATGGGGTTGAAGCTCGGGGAGGCTTCCTACAATTCCTTTCTACGAGATAGGGATCAAATCCCACATAGTTAAAATGTGTGCAGTTTTACATCTTGCCGTATGAAAAGGGAGAGTACAGTTTTACATCACGTAGGATGGTGTTGGACCGACGTGAAGTGGTCGGGATGAATGGGTGTTGATCTGGAACCTCAGAGAGGCTTTATACATACCTTTCCTTCGCAAAGATCAATGTATGTGTAGTTCAGGAGAGGTTTGGTGAACCGTCATGAAGATTGTCGGGACCAATGGATGGTGGGATTGAACCTTAGAGAGGATTCCTACATACCTTACCTTGGTGAGGATCAATGTCCACGTAGTTCAAGGGGAGTGAGAACCGACCTGAAGTGGGGGTCAGAACCAATGGATAGCCTCAAAGAGTCTTCCTACATAGCTTCCCATGTCGAGGATCAAAGTCCACGCAGTTCAAGAGATGTTTGGTGAACCGCCACAAAGATGTTCGGGACCAATGTATGGTGGGCTTGAACCTCAGGGAGGCTTCCTACGTACCTTGTCGTGGGGAGGATAAAATTCCACAAAGATCAAGAGGAGTGTAAACTGTTCTGAACGGGGGGTCAGAACCAATGGATGGTGGGCTTGAACCTCAGGGAGGCTTCGTACGTACCTTTCCTTGCCATGAATCAAAGACCACGTAGTTCAGGGAGGAGTGGGAACAGACATAAAGGGGGTCAGAACCAATGGATGGTGGGATTGAAACTCAGGGAAGCTTCCTACATACCTTTACTTAACAAGGATCAAAGACAACGTAGTTCAAGAAGGGTGTTTGGTGAACCGACGTGAAGATGATCGGGACCAATGGGTATTGGGATTGAACCTTAGGGATGCTTCCTACGTACCCTACCTTGGCAAGGATCAAAGGCCATGTAGTTCAAAAGTGGTGTGGGACTTACACTCTAGGATCACCGGGGAGGATTTCATGGCTGATTCTCACCCTATGACCACATGGGTCATGCTCGGTGTGAGAAACAACAGGCAGTAGAGACCTAACGATCACAGCACAAAGGTGCATCCATGAAGGGTGTTGAGTAGGGCTTATGCACGAAAGCTGCCCAGGGGCCACTATGGAGTGGAAATGGATAGGGATTATGCATGGATGCAGCTTATGTTCTGATATAGAGTGGCAATGGGGAAGGAGGATTAGGCATGGAAGATGCTCGAGTGCCGCTTTGGAGCAGCAACTGTGCATTGGGCTTACGCATGGAAGTAGCCAGTGTGCCGCTATGGAGCAGCAATGGTGGATGGGGCTTATGCAAGGAAGCTTCCTGGGTGCCTCTATAGAGCGGAAAAGTTGAATGGGGCTTACACATGGAAGCTACCCGGGTGCTGCTCTAGAACAGCAATTGTGAATGGGGCTTAGGCATGGAAGTTGCTCGGGTGCCGCTATCGAGTGACAATTGTGCATGGGGAATACATATAGAAGCATCCCATGTGTCTCTATGGAGTGTTAATGGATGGGGATTAAGCTTGGAAGCTGCCTAGGTGCCCTTATGGAGCGGAAATTGTGGATGGGGCTTACGCATGGAAGTTTCCCATGTGCCGCTATAGAGTGGAAATGGATGGGACTTATGTAAGGATGTTGCTCGGGTGCCACTATGTAGCGGAAGTGGTGATTGGGGCTTACGTAAGGAAGCTTCTTGGGTTTTACTATGGGGAAAAAAAGGTGAATGGGGATCAATTAAGGATGCTACCCATAATGTCTTCCTCATGTCTGGCCATGAGGGAATTCCAACCCACTCGTGGGTTGGGGGCTTCACCTAGGAACTAGTGCACAAGAGGGATAATGCCAAGGGTTTTGATATAAGTCCGAACAAAAAGAGATGAAAAGTATGAATCACATTCCCAACATTCAGAATGCGGTAAGGGTGGCATGGAGATGAAGGATAACTGTTGACCGTGTTCGAATCATAGCATCCATATCGCATTAGCCTGAAATGGGGACAAACAAATGAGGGTCCACTGTCAACTGTGTTCAAAACACAGGACCTGACTCAATGTGTCACCCAAAGTCTTCTGGGGTGTTGGGAAAAGATGGTTCGTGAGCTGATGCGGCATGGGACTATGCTGTTAGGGTGTCCCTTCAGGCATTGAAGACGATGAAAATCCAAATGAAGGACATGAAAAGCATGAGGCAGAGTGATGTAATGTTTGAAAAGATTCCAACACACTTGAAATTATTCCACTATAATCACGGCATTAGGAATATTATTCTTGGAGTATAAGGCATTTCTTTTTTGGAGAAAGAGGCATCCTATGTTTGGCCCATAGGGTGTACTATAGTTTATATTCATGTAGACAAGACTATTGGCATCTCATGCTTGGAGCATAAGGCATCTCTTGTTTAGAACAAGAGGCATCCTATGTTTAGAACATTGGGTGCACTACAGTTTACAGTCATATAGATAGGACTGTTGGCATCTCATTAATAGAGTATAAGTCATCTCTTGTTTAGAGCAAGAGGTATCATATGTTTGGAACATAAGGTGCACTAAAGTTTATATTCATGTAGATAGGACTGTTAGGTATAAGGTGCCTAGCAATGGATGGTGTTGGTACTTACACAAGGGCATCCCATTCTGGTTCAACTTGGTATAGAATCCAAGTGAAAGGGGTTGGATGAGTTACTTGATGAATGGATCTACTCAAAGTACTTGGGTAATTGATGTTGAGAATCACAACTCACGACATGGGAATCAAAACCAAGAGGAATATATCGACTCAAGGTGTTTCTTGGCGTTTGGATGAGTATCTTGAATCATGGTATTTCATAGGTGGAAGGTGGGTGTGAAATGGAAAATGTCGACACCTCGGCCCAAAAAGTTAATGATGAGACTCTATATTTATAATGGGGTGAGTGATGGTAGTGAAGGTACCAGCCCAGAGAGCTAGGACCGCAGCCTAGAAATGAATCCGAGCACCGGTGTGGGGGCACAGCCCCTGCAGAATGGACAAGTGGGCGTGAAGGTAAGAGCTTCACAAAGGATAGGAAATTGTGAAGTATATTTTTGGAGAAAAGGATCTCATGGATCATGGGGGATCACAGTGAATCTTTAAAAATGTAAAGGCGCTCATGGGGCACGGACTCACAGAGCAGTTTTATGAAGGAAAGCTTCATGTGGAGCATAGAATTGCGGAAGATATTTGCGAAGGAAGCTGCTCGTGGGGCATGGACTCGCGGAGCATCATCCCGAAGGAAAGCTACTTGGGGAACCTAGAGCAACCCAAAGGTCCTCCCTCCATCGCAAAGGGAACGAAGGGCATCACTTCACGGAGCTTAGGAGCTCCCCAAATTGGGAGTGATCATCCCCCCATGGGGCGACATAACCGTCTGAATGAAGGGAGGTGAGCTGGCTATTTATAGGGGAGATGTGCTCCAAAGTAGAGACCTCTTAGCATGAAGTCAGAGCTCACTCTGTGGTGGGTTCACGAATGTCAAAGGGGTTTTTGGAGCAGCCTTCCTCCTCACTCCATGGTCATTCGTGAATGTCAAATCAGTTTGTGGAGCACCCCACCTCCTCACTCTGTGGTGGGTTCGCGAATGTTAAAGGGGTTCATGGAGCATACCGCCTCCTCTCTCCATTGTGGGTTTGAGAACGTCAAAGTGGTTCGCTGAGCATCCATCCTAATTGATCCATGGTGGTATCATGAAGGAGGTGCATTGCATTGGTGCAGGGCCCCTGGGGCTCTACGAACAGGCTTCGCAAGGCAGCCCGTAATTATTTCTATTTCTTCTTGATCGTCACATATTTTGGAACCAATGAATATCCACATCAGACTTCAAACTGAGGATAAATAGAGGGTAAATTTCTAAGGGTCAATCATGAAGCTGACTCGAGAAGGAGGCCCGCAAAGCTGAGAGGCGAGAGGCAGGCCGAGTGCGCTGCGAAGCTCGCCGTGGTTGGGCCCGATATGAGAAGTAAGAGATAACCACCTTATTATTCCACCCAAATGTAAGAGTGTAAAACAACGTCCGGGAATCTGGGGTTTAAAAAACCAATCTGAAATTCCAAGAAGAAAGGGAGAGGCCCAATATGAGGGCGAGAACCATTGAAAAGTCTATGTTTCGTCCTCCCAAAGTGCTCTAGTGCACAAGCAGGGTAATGCCTGGGGAGTTGGACTTAATCCGAACATAGGGTAATGGAAGGTGTGAATCAAAATACCCAATATTCAGAACACTGTAGGGATGGCATGACAATGAAGAATAATTGATGATTGTGTTAGAAACACAGTATCTTTATTGTGTTAGACTGAAATGGGGATAAAAGAAGAGGGTCGACCGTTGACCGTATTCGAAAAATGGGGCGTGACTCAGAATGTTATCTGTTAATATTTCGAAACATTTTCCTAGGATAGTAGGAAATCCATAGGCTGAGCATATATACTATTAGGGGGTTCCTTTTGATGTGAAATAGGACAAGGATCTGAATAAAGGGAAAAATAATAGAGTGTAGAGTGATGGGTTGTTCGAATAGAGTCCAACACTTTTGAAATTATGACACCGTGGTGAAGACACATTAGTTGGGCGCATTGGTCTGATCAGGGATCATACCTACATCTAAACAGGACATCTCTGGTAAGGACCTGGAATGACAAGTAGTTTTATGTAATACCAATGAGGATGATAGAAACATAGTTTAACGTCGTATAGTAGAGACGATGCACATTGTTTAAAGTTCATACTGCATAGACCAAGGTTAACAGTTTAAAGACATGGTACATGGAGAGTAGGCTCCTAGTTTATGGTCATAGAGACTGGACCATGATCGGGTTTGAGGAGCCAGGAAGGTTAATGACCATAGGGCTGGGCCCAATTCATAATGGAAAGGTGTCTCTATGTATCCCATAAGGATGAGAATAAAGAAAAATGTAGCTCTTGAAGCACGGCATGGTCATAGAATGATGCGGATAGGGGAAATCCTTTCTGGTGAGGGATCTAAAGCATCCCATAGTTATTATGGGGAATCATGGACTTGTTCAGGGTAGAGCTATAGTTTAATGTCATGCACTGAGGACATGTGGACTCGTGCAGTTTAACGTCATACGATCGGACATTGAGTGAAAGGAGAGATCCCAAAAGGGGAGTACGTGATGTGGTATCAATAAACCCAACGTGAATTAGGACATAAGGATTCTGTAGCACACCATATATCCTCAGAGGAATTTTTTTGGTCTGGGGACCATAGGTGAAAACTGGGATAGGGCCAAGAAGGGTTGTCTAGGTACTCGTACATATCCCATGAGGATTAGAATCAAGCCACCTATAGTTCTAAGAATACAGTTTAACGTCATGTGGGGTGAGAGGCTTGTGTGGTACAACTGCGGTAGTATGCACTCCACCAAAACTACAAAGCCCAACTGAGTTGTGTTCAATGTGAGAAACAAGGAGTAGCGGTGGGATTTCCCTGGTATAGGGAGGTAGAAATTAGGAAAATGGAATGCTAGATGAATAGCATCCCAATATTATTGATCTTCCTACTTAAATCACATTAATGTGTGGAGTGGGTAGGACCGACTATTGTGGAATTCCACTTAAACATATGGGAGTGGAAAGATGTGAATCATGATGATCAGGATCTGGATCCCAATGATGACATGATGACAAAGGATAACTGTTGACCATGTTTGAAACACATTATTATTTTTTCATTAGCCTAGAATGGGGAAAAACAAATGAGGGTCGACCGCTGACCCTGTCCAAAACTCGGGACATATCCCAAATGTTATCCAAGGTCATCAAGGGTGTTGGCCCAAGATGGTAGGTAATCCAATGTGGCATGATACTAGGTCATAAAAGGGATCCTTTTCAGATGTTTAAGAAGATGAAATCCAAATAAAGGGCTCATGAAGTGCAGACCTGATATGAGGGAGGTTTTATGAAAAACTTACACACCTAGGACTCTTTGCCACGCTACATTTGAGTACTCCAATCAGATGTGTCAGATATAGGGATTCAAATCCCTTTCCAAGGAAAAGGGTCTTGGGGTCACACAATTCTAGCTTAAGGTCCTAAAGTGGACCATTAAGAGGGAACCTAGTTTGATGGACTGTGCGCAGGGCGGTGAAATAGCCAAACGAGATGCACAGTTCCCACATGGAGATCTTAGTTTAGGGTCGTAGAAATTGGACTAGGGTTGGAAGAGACAAGGTATTAGCATGGTGTAGATGTTTCCAAACCTGACACGACTTCAAACCCAAGTGGAACTCTCCACACCACATGCTCCCTAAAGAATTCATTCCAAGGGGACAAAAAAGGGGGCCGGATTTAAGATTCCTGGCGCTGGACCCACATACATAATGCCTAGGCATTCCTACTTATCCCATGAGGATGGAAATGAAACCATACATTTTTCTAGATAATTTCATATAGTTTAACATCTTTTGAAGAGGGAGTAGATAGAGATCCTAGTTTACGGTCTTAGAACTCAGACCATGGATAAGCAAGACACTTCCAAACGGGCGCAAGCCTCGATCAAATCCCTAAGCCCATGTGAGCTATGCTCGATGTGGCAAACAATGGTGGATAAGGTATTTTCAATATGTGTAATACCTGTGAAGGGTAAATTTGTGTGAAACCCTAAATAACGCCTTATCGTGGCTTTGTCCTCCTAACGTGAAAATGTGACCTGAGAGATAGTACCAAGAGTGTCGAAATTCCACTTCGACATGATGGAGTGGAAAATGATTTAAATCATGCAACCAACATTTTGGGATTGATGGGGTTGGTGTGATGATGGAGGATAACTATTGACCATGTTCGAAATAGGAATCCATATCGCTTCACCAGAAATGGGTACAAAAAATGAGTGTCGACCGCTAACCATATTCACAACAAGGGACTTGTATCAATTTTTTGTTCTAGATCATCGAGGATGTTGGCCCGAAAATATAGAAGGGCCCTTAGGCCGAGCATCCATACCATTCGGGGGGTCCCTTTTAGATGGGAAAGATAATAAAATTCCAAATGAAGGGGAACGCGATGCCTAAAAATGTGCGATAACATGTCCATGTAGAATCCAACAATCTAGGCACTGAACCAGAGTGCTCCTCACGACATTTTTAAACATCCAAAGAGGGGCAAGGGGCTCAACATAAGAGCATCCGACTCGAAAAGATGAGTATAGAACAGGGTGATGAAGATCTCTCAGGAGAAAAAGGTATGTGGTGTGGTTGTTAAAAACCCAACGTGAATGAGGGCATAATCTCGAACCACACCGTATACCCCTATCTGGGGAAAAAGCAAGACAAGGTGACAAGATGATATGGAGGATTCTAAAAGATGGGGCTTGACCCAAAGAATAGACGTTGGGGTAGTCCTATGTATCCCATGAGGATGAGAATCAAGCCACGTGTAGTTCTAGAGAAGGATGACTCAAATGAGGGAAAGATACCCTAATGAGGGATGTGTACGGCATGACGAGTAACCAGAAGTGAATGAGGACATAATCCAACACCACAATATACAATCCTAAAAATGAACTCGGGCCAGGGGACCTGAGGTCGGGTCACATACATAGTGTAATAGTTGGCTTGAAGTTTAAGGTCTTGGAGCGAGGATGATGATGATCATAGTTTAAGGTCATATAACTCAGACTATAGATGCCTAGTTTAATGTCATATGCATGGGATAGAGAGGGGGAATCATTGTGCCATTAGAAGACCACAAAGCAGTAATGATGATAGAGGACAACTGTTGACCAGGTTCGCAACATAGTATCTACCCTTGAGTGACCAGAGTTCCGGGGAAAGTAATCGAGGGTTGAGTGTTGACTGCATTCGCAACATGGGACTTGTATCAATATTTTTCTCAAAATACTTCAGTACATTGTCCTTCAATGGTTAGAGTTCCCTTAGGCTGAGCATCCATGCCATTTAGGGGGTCCTTTTAGACATAGAAGATGATGGAAACCCAAATGATTGGGCTTGCAAAGCATGGTGGTGCCTACACTCATGGAAAGGATGATAAACTAGGAGATTTCTCAAGGGGAAATGTGTGGTGTGGAAAAATAGCTTGATGTGAATGAGGACGTGAGTCCATACCACACCATATACTCCTAGAAGAGAACTCGGGCCAGGGGGGTAGAAAGTCTAAGGGACCTGAGGCTGGGCCAAGGATGGGATGTCCCAGCCAATTTGTATTTTATTGTCATGTGGGACAAAGGGCGAGTAGTTTAACGTCCTTTATTTTGGATGGATCACACAGTTTAACGTCATGTGATATGAAAATTTGTGATCATAGTCTAAGATCATAGAGCTCAGACCATTTTTTAGTTTATTGTCATGTGGGATGAATGCAGTTTAAAGTCATTCCCGATGATAATGTAGTTTAAAGTCATGTGGGACGAAGATGACTAGTTTAAAATCATGAAAGACGATGATGTGGTTTAACTTCATACAGGATGATAATGCAGTTTGACATCATGTAGTATGATAATGTAGTTTAACATCATGTTGGAAAAAGATGATTAGTTTAAAGTCATATAATATGATAATGAGCAGTTTAACGTCATGATGGATGATAATGCAGTTTGACGTCATGCTGGACGATAATGAGTAGTTTATCATCATGACGGACGAAGATGAACAGTTTAATGAAATTTAGGATGATGAAGTTGTTTAACGTCATGCAGGATGATAATGAGTAGTTTAACGTCCTGACAGAAAAAGATGAACAGTTTAACGTCATGCAGGATGATGAAGCAGTTTAATGTCAAGGAGGACAATAATGCAGTTTAACATCATGCGGGATGAAGATGAGTAGTTTAAAGTCATGTAGGATGATGATGCAGTTTAACATCATGCAGGACGATAATGGAGTTTAACGTCATGATGAATGATAATGAGCAGTTTATGGTCATGTAGGAAGATAATGAGAAATTACACATCATGACGGATGAAGATGAACAGTTCAATGTTATGTAGGATGATGATGTAGTTTAATGTCATGTGGGATGATAATGAGTACTGTTACGTCATGATGGACGAAGATGAATAGTTTAACATCTTGCAGGATGATGATGCCGGTTAACATCATGCAGGGTGATAATGAGCAGTTTAAAGTTATCCAGGACAATAAAGAGTAGTTTAATGTCATGAAGGACGAAGATAAATAGTTTAACATTTTATAGGACGATGATGGAGTTTAATGTCATGCAGGATGATAGTGACAAGTTTAACATCATTACAGATAATGTTTAACAGTTTAATGTCGTGCAGGATGATGATGTAGTTTAACATCATGTGGGACAATAATGAGCAGTTTAAATTCATGCAGAACGATAATGAGTAGTTTAACATCATGACGGACGAAGATGATCAATTTAACATCATATAGGATGATGATGTAGTTTAATGTCGTGTGGGGCGATAATGAGTAGTTTAAAGTCATGTAAGATGATAATGAGCAGTTTAACATCATGACAGACAAAGATGAACCACTTAACGTCATGTAGGATGATGATGTAGTTTAACGTTATCTAGGACGAAGATTGGCAGTTTAATTTCAAGCAGGATAATAATGTAGTTTAACATCATGCAGGATGAAGATGAAAAGTTTAACGTCATGCAGGATGAAGATGTCGGTGTCACTCAACCATATCATAACACATCCTACCAAAACTACTAAGCCCACATGATTCATGCTCGGTGTGGGAAACAAGAAGTAATGATGGGATTTTTCTGACACATGGACGCAACAGAAAGGGGAATGGAGATTTCAGGCTGGAAATATCCCAGTGACACTGTCCCACTTATTCAACATGAAAAGATCCACAGAAGGGTAGCACCAAGGGTGTTGGAGTTCCACCTATACATAGATAGGTGAAAAAAGGGGTGAATCATAGCATTCAATATCTGGATAATAATGATGTTGGTGTAACGATGGAGGATAGTTGATTAATGTGTTCAAAACAAAGCATCCATATTGTGTTACCAAGGAAGAGTATATAAAAACGATGGTCGATCACTAACCATGTTTGAAACACGGGAACTATCGCAAAATTTCATCAAATGTTTTCTGGGGCATTGACCCAGGACAGTAGGTGAGCCATAGGCCAAACATCCATACAGTTACGGGGTCCCTTAAAAAAAGAAAGAAGGCATGGATCTAAATAAAGGGACACTACAAAGCCTGCAGATGGATTGGTATTATGTTCATTTGGAGTCAAACACTTTGGGTTCGACACGACAATGCATTAGAGAGTGTCAGTGGGAAGACGTAGCTGGACTCAGAGTAACACACCCCTGTGTTGCAAATAGTTTAATGTCTTATTTCTTGGACCAGTAGTTCTTAGTTTAAGGTCATAGAGTTCGGACATGTTACATATTTTAACGCCGTGTAGCTAGGACGAGTGATGGCTGGTGTTTAGGGTCATATAGCTTTCACCATGGTTGTTGCAGTTTTAGGTCGCATAGATTTGACCATGGTTGCTGTAGTTTTATGTATCCTAGAATTGACCAAAATGTTGTACAATTTTTTGTCATGTGACTAAGACATTGTCTCATAGTTTAATGTCATGTGACCAAGATGATGGATGTTATACAGTTTAACGTCATGCAACTTGGACGTGGTTGTTACGCAGTTTAACGTCATTCAACTGGGATGTGAAACCATACAAATTGTGTTGGTAGAGGGATGGTTATCTATACCCCCATTCTGGTGGGTTAGGATGAGGGGATAATCTATATAATGGGATTTCCCTAAAATTCCCTGACCATATGTATGGAAGTTCTTTGTCTGTGAGTTGGGGTACCTAATAATGGACCTTCCATGAGCTGGTGTCAAAGCCACAGGGAGGACCATTGAGGTTGATGAAATGTGGTAGTTAGAATGGAACATATTTTCATAAGGGTGGTAGGGATGAGAATATTCCCTTAGTCCGGAGGGGAGATGAATCCAGGATCGTTGGTACGATGGGGCTATAGAGCCCAGAAGGCATGGAAGCCTGGTGCATCGGTACGATGGGGGCAATGGAGCCCGGAAGGTATAGAAGCCTAGAGCGTTAGTACGAATGGAGAAACAGAGCCCAGAAGATGTGGAAACCTGGAGTGTTAGTATGACTGGGGTGATGGAGCCCTACAGGCGTGGAAGCCTGAACATCTGTATGATGGGGGCGATGGAGCCTAGATAGCATGGAAGCCTGGATGTTCGTATGATGGGGGAGATGGAGCCCGGAAGGAGTGGAATCCTAGATGTTAGTACTACATGGGAGATGGATCTTGGAAGGCATGCAAGCCCAGACATCATTACGACGGGGGAAATGGATCCGAGAAGGCGTGGATGCCAGGATGTTAGTATGACGAGGGAGACAGAGACTGGAAGGCGTGGAAGCCTTGAGAGTCGGTTCGACGGGGGTGAGGGAGCCCAGAAGGCGTGGAAGCCTTGAGCATCGGTATGATGGGGGAGATAGAGCCTAGATGGTGTGGAAGCTTGGATAGTCGGTACGACGGAGGCGATGAAGCCAGGAAGGCGTGGAAGCCTACAGAGTAGGTATGACGGGGGCGATGGAGCCTAGAAGGCGTGTAATCCTAGAGATTCGGTACGATGGGGTGACAGAGCCCTGAAGGAGTGGAATCCTGGAGTGTCAGTACAACGGAGGCGACGGTGACCAGAAGGCATAAAAGCTTGGATGTCTGTACAACAGGGGTGATGGAGGCTGAAAGGCATGGAAGCATGGACATCTGTACGATGGGCTGATGGTGCCCGAAAGGTGTGGATTCTTGGACGTCAGTACGACAGGGCCAATGGATCCCGAAAGGCATGGAATTCAGGATGTTAGTACGATGGGGGCGTTGGTGCCCAGAAGGCGTGGAAGCATGGATGTCAGTACTATGGGGGCGATGGAGCCCGAAAGGCATGGAATCCTTGAGAGTTGGTTTGATGGGGGCGATGGATCCTTGAAGGTGTGGAAGCCTGGATAATCGGTACGACGGGCACGATGGAGACTAGAAGGCATGGAAGAATGGAGAGTCGGTATGATTGGGGTAATGGAGCCTGGAAAGCATGGAAGCCTGGAGCGTCGGGACGACGGTGGAGATGAATCCCAAAAGGCGTGAAATCATGGAGCATCAGTACGATGGAGGCGACGGAGCCCAGAAGTCATGGATGTATGGCGCATCAGTATGATGGGGGGGAGGGAGCTCTGAAGGCGTGGAATCCAGGAGAGTTGGTACGATGGGGGTGATGGAGCTCGGAAGGAGTGGAAGCCTAGGGCATCGGTGCGATGGGGGTGACGGAGCGCAGAAGGCCTGGAAAATGGGATCGTCGATACGACAGGGGTGACGGAGCCTGGAAGTCGTGGAATCCTAGATGTCAGTACAAGGGGGTGATGAAGACCGAAAGGAGTGGAAGCCTGGATGTCAGTATGATGGGGGGAATGGAGCTCGGAAGGCGTGGAATCCTAAAGAGTCGATGCAATTGGGGTGATGGAACCCAGAAGGTGTGAAAGCCTGGAGCATTGTTACAACAGGGGAAATGGATATCGGAAGGAGTGGAAGCATGGAGCATCTTTACGATGGGGGTGATGGAGCCCAGAAGGCGTGGATGCTCAGAGCGTCGGTACTACATGAGTGATGGAGCCTGGAAGGCGTGGAAGCCTGGAGGTCAGTACAAGGGCGTGATGGAGCTCGAAAGGCATGGAAGCCTGGATGTCAGTATGGCGGGGGTAATAGAGCTTGGAAGGCGTGGAAGCTTGTAGAGTCAGTACAATGGGAGAGATAGAGCCCAAAAGGTGTGGAAACCTGGCGTGTCGATACGATGGGGGCGATGTATCCTAGAAGGTGTGGAAGCCTAGATCATTGGTATGACGGAGGAGATGGAGCCTGGGAGGTGCGAAACCCTTGAGCGTTGGTATGATGGGGGCGAGGGAGCCCGGAAGGAGTGGAAGCCTGGAGCGTCGGTAAGACGGGGTTGATGGAGCCCTGAAGGAATGGAAGCCTTTGTTCGAACAGTGGTGGTATAGGGAGAACCTCCATATTGGTTGGTGATGGCTACGAAGAGGACTACCATGCATGATGATAACAGTGCGGGGAGGACCTTCGTAGTGGCTTCTAGTGGCGAAGGTATCGACGAAGAGCTTATAATGCTGGGATCAGATGCCCCCTATGCAACGTCTTAAGGCAACAAGGTCGGTGAGGAGCCGATTGAGTTGGAGGAATATTCCACATATGCGGCCTCTTGAGGAGGTATCATCAGCGAGGATCTGAAGGAGTCGAGGGGCGGATGCCCCCTACGTAGCCTCTTGAGGTAGCAGTGTCGACGAGGAGCTGACTGAGTTGGGAGAGGATACCCCTAGCGTGGCATCATGAGGCGGAAACAGCGGCGAGGAGTATAAGGATTCCGGGGTGGATTCCCCCTGCATGGACTATTGAGGTAGCAATGTCGGCAAGGAGCCGAAGGAATCAGGGGGCGTATGCCCTTTGCATGGCCTCTTGAGGCGGAGGCAGTGACAAGGAGCTGAGGGAGACTGGGGAGGATGCCACCTGCGTCGAATCTTCGAGCAGCGGGGTCGGAAACATGTCGATAGACCATAGTATTTAGGCACATTATGGTACTCATCCTCTCACATATGTTGGATAGGAGATTCACATGGGTGATGACTCAATTTTCCCGACATATTTGGTCTACTCACTATTGAAGGAGAAGAGAGTCACGTCAAGTTCACCATTTGTGTTTCCTACGCTTTCGATGGGGAACACTCATCTGCCTGTGGAGGGTGCATAGATGTTGCCCCGTATTCACACTTCCCAAAGGGGGGAGGCATTCGTTCCTTATTTAGTGATGTTTTCTCCTTGATCGAAACAGGATGATGGGATTTTTGTTTTTCCTTTCATAGATTCCTCCTCAGAACTCATCACCTAGTCCGGGTCTCCCTTAAAGATTAAATCATGGTTCATGAATTTGGTTCCCAGTTCTATATCTTTTTGGATTCCAGTTAATTACACCGCTTCTGTCTAGACATTCCAAGGGGAATTTACAGGGTAGCAACCTTCAGTCGAAGTAGATGGTAACATCAGGCATGTTGGGGCATATTTGGATGCGTGGACATTGGGGAACCTGTATTATTCCCCATAAGAGGGAATCTCAATTGCACACAACTCGAGGCATCCCAAAACATTCGTGTGGTATCTTATGCTGGAGGCATGTCTCTGAGGTTTTCCTCACTTTCCCATGCTTATCCTAGGGTATTCTGTGAGTTTAACGTCTAGTGGAGACTATTATTCCAAAGGTGTATCTTCTGAGGTTTTCTTTAGGTATCTCATGTTCAACACGAGGTAGGCCGCAAGTTTAACATCATACGAAGATAGAATGAGAGTGATCAGATCATCCCATAGAGAAGTATTGGATTGTTACATCCCAAGAATGGAATTCCTAGAAGATGGATGGATCAAAACGCCCAATGAGGATGGATCTGAGGTCGTGTGTCCAATGGAGGGGATATGTCACACCATAATGGCTGATCTGAACATCACTGAGGGTGGATTAGGGAGAGTGCACCACAGAATGGTGAACACCAAGGTTTACCATTGGTAGGGATTGAACCTCAGGGAGGTTTCCTATCTACCCTGTGCAGACGACAGAGATCAAAACCCGTGAAGTTCGAAGGGGTGATGAAACAGGGTGTACATAGAGGACAAAAACCGGAATACATGTTAGGGATTATGAATGGATAGTGTCCCATGTCAAGAGGGATACTCTTGCGTGGATGGTTATGGATTGAGGGGGGATTATACATGGTTAGCTACCCGGGTGCTGTAAGGAGCGGTGCTGGGATGAATGTCATGATCTCACTAGGATGTGGCGGCTCACGTGAGAATCAGGATGGATGATGGAGAGTTGAATGAATTTGAGGGTGAATGATATGTAAATGCCATGATGTTGATAGTATTGTTGGTATTGAGCCTCGAATATATTTCCTACATATCCCTGTGGAAGGGAATAAAATTTTGCGTAGTTCGGTGGGCGTTCCAACGGCTTACCATTGGCTGGGGATCAAATGGATTACTGCTGGATGGGGTTGAAACCAGCTTTCCATCGAATGGGTCAGAACCTCAGGGAGTATTTATATGTACCAGGTCTTGGAGACAGGGATCAAATCCCACATAGTTTTAATGGGTTCCTTTTAACATCTTGCAAGACAAAAAGGGGGCGTACAGTTTAAAGTCATGCAGGACGGGGGTGGACCGATATGAACTGGTCGAGATCGATGGGTGTTAGTCTTGTACCTTAGGGATTCTTTCTACATACCTTCCCATGGCAAGATTCAAAGCCCACATAGTTCGGGAGAGGATTGGTGAACCATCACGAAGATGTTCGGGACCAATGGATGGTGGGCTTAAATCTCAAAAAGGCTTCCAACGTACCTTTCCTTGGCAATGATCAAATTACACATAGTTCAAGAGGAGTGGGAACCGACGTGAAGTGGGGTTAGAACTAATGGATGGTGGGCTTGATCCTTAGGGATGCTTCTTACGTACCTTGCCTTGGTGAGGATCAAAGTCCAAGTTGTTTAGGAGAGGTCTGGTGAACCATCAAAAAGATGGTCAGGACCAAGGGATAGTGGGCTTGAACCTCAGGGAGGCTTCCTATGTACCTTGCCTTGGTGAGGTTCAAAGTCCACTTAGTTCAAGTGAAGTGGAATCGATGTGAAGGGGGGTTAGAACCAAAGGATGATGGGCTTGAACCTCAAGGAAGCTTCTTATGTACCTTTCCTTGGCAAGGATCAAAGACCACATAGTTCAGAGAGGAGTTGGAACCGACATGAAAGGGGTCAGAACCAATGGATGATGGGATTGACCCTCAGGGAGGATTCCAACGCACCTTGCCTTAGCAAGGATCAATGACCACATAGTTCAGGAAGGGGGTTTGGGGAACCGATGTGAAGATGGTCGGGACCAATGGGTATTGGGCTTGAACCTTAGGGTGGATTCCTACGTACCCTACCATGGCATAGATCAAAGGCCACGTTGTTCCGAAGAGGTATGGGACTTACACTCTAGGTGTCCTAGAAAGGATGTCATGGTCGATGCTCACTCTAAATCCACATGATTCATCATCGATATGAGTAACAATAGGCATTAGATACCTGACGATTATAATGCAAAGATGTATCCATAAAGGGTGCTGAGTGGGGCTTAAGCATAGAAGCTGCCCAGGTGCCTCTATGGAGCGGCAATGGATAGGGCTTACATATGGATGTAGCCCATGTGCCACTATGGCGCAGTAATGGGGAATGGGGCTTAGGTATGGAAGCTGCACGGGTGCTGCTATGGAGTGGAAATTGTGCATGGGGATTACACATGGAAGTTGCCCATGTGCCGCTATGGGGCGGTAATGGTGGATGGGGATGATGTAAGGATGCTGCATGTGTGCCTCGATGGAAAGACAATGGATGGAGCATAGGTAAGGATGTTTCCCAACTGCCTCTATATAGAAGAAATGGTGAATGGGGCTTATGCATCGAAGCTTCCCTTATGCCACTATGGAGCGACAATAGATTGGGATTACACAAGGAAGCTTCCTGGGTGCCACTATATAGCGGCAATGGTGAATAGGTCTTACGCATGAAAGTTACCCGGGTGCCACTATGGAGTGGAAATGATTAATGGGGCATAGGCATGGATGCTGCCCGAGTGCTGCTATGGAAAGAAAATAGTACACGGGGATTACACATGGAAGATACCCATGTGCTGCTAGGGAGTGGGAATTTTGCAAGGCGATTATGCACGGAAGCTGCCCATGTGCCACTAAGGATCAGAAATTGATGGGGTTTAAACAAGGAAGCTTCACAGGTGCCGCTATGGAGCGGCAGTGGTTAATGGGGCTTATGCAAGGAAGCTGTCTGGGTGTCGTAATGGAGGGGCAATGTTGAATGGGTATTAAACAGGGAAGCTTCCCCTAATGTTATCCTCATGTCTGGCCATGGACGAATACCAACCTACTAGTGGGTTGAGGCCTTCACCTATTTTCTAGTGCACAAGAGGAATAATACCAAGGGTGTTGGAATCAGGCCAAACAATAGGAGATGAAAAGTTTGAATCACATGCCCCACAGTCAGAAAGTGATAAGGGTGGTGTGGTGATGAAGGATAACTATTGAACGTCTTCGAAAGACAACATCCATATCGTGTTAGCCTAAAATGGAGAAGAACAAATGAGGGTTTACTATTGACCATGTTCAAAACACAGGACCTGACTCAAAGTGTCATCCAAAGTCTTCTAGAGCATTGGCCTAGGATGGTAGGTGAGCCGATGCAGCATGGGACTAGGTCGTTAGGGGTCCCTTCATATATGGAAGAGGATGAAGATTTGAATGAAGGACAAGCAAAGCCTAAGGTGGAGTGATGGAATGTTTGAACGGATTACAATGCTCTTGAAATGATGCCACTGTAATCCTGGAATTAGGCATCTTATGCTTGAAGCATAATGCATCTCTTGTTTAGAATGAGGTTGTACTACAGTTTATAGTCATATAGATTGGACTAATGGAATTTCATGGTTGGAGCATAAGGCATATCTTGTTTGGAGAAAGAGGCATCCTATGTTTGGAACATAGGTTGCACTACAATTTATAGTCATGTAGATAAGACTATTGGCATCTCATTCGTGAGCATAAGGCATATCTTGTTTGGAGCAATAGGTATCCTATGTTTGGAACATAGGGTTAACTACAGTTTATAGTCATGTAGATTGGACTGTTAGGCATAAGGGGCCTAGAAATGGATGGTGTTGGGACTTACGCAAGGGCGGCCCTTTCTAGTTCAACTTGGAATAGAAGCAATGTGTTAGGGTTTGGAAGAGGTGCTTGAGGAATGGATTGACTGAATGTACTCAGGGAATTGATGATGAGAATCTCAACTCAAGACATTGGAAACAAACAAAGAGGAATATATCGACTCAAGGTGTTTCCTGGAATTTGGAAGAGTATCTCGGATCATGGTATTTCATAAGTGGAAGGTGGGCGTGCATAAGTGCACCATGGAAAGTGCCAACACCTCTACCCGAGAAGTTGACGGTGCGACTCTCCATTTTTCATAGGGGTTAGTGACTGTAGATAAGGGACCGACCCAGAGGGCCGAGAACACAGGTCAGAACTGAACCCGAGCACGGGTGCGGGGGTGCAGCCCCCGCGGTATTGTTCGGTGGGCGTAAAGGTAGGAGCTTCAAAAAGTCTCTATCATCACAATGTAACTTCGGGAAGAAAAGGATCTTGTGGGGAATAGGGTCTAATGGAGCGTCTTCACAAAGGAAAGGTGCTCGTGGACCATGGAATGATGGATCAGTTTCGTGAAGGAAAGATTCTCACGGATCATGGACATGCGTAGTAGCTTGGTGAAGGACGCTGCACACGGAGCATGGAATCACAAAGCATCTTTATGATGGAAAGTTGAACGGGGAGGATTGAGCAACCCGAAGGTGCTCCCTCATTCACAAAGGGCGCAAAGGGAATCAATTCGTGGAGCTCAGGAGCTCCGTGAAATGGGAGCAATCAGCTGCCCAAGGGGCAGCATAACCGTCCGTATAAATGGGGGTGAGATGGGTATTTTTAGTGGATATGCACCGCAAAGAAGAGCCTGGTCGACGTGAAGACAGAGCTCTCTCTTTAGAGGGATCGTGGACGTCAACGGAGTTCGAGGAGTATCTTGCCTCCTCACTCTACGACGGTTTTTCGATCGTCAAATCGGTTTGTGGAGCACCCCACCTCCTCGCTCTGCGGCGGTTTTGCAAACATCAAGGAAATTTGAGGAGCACCACACCTCCTCGCTCCGTGGAGACTTCGCGAATAAGGATCTTTGTGACTGTTGACGCTCCTTTCATCAAAGAATCTAAAAATCGGAAAAGGGGAATATCTGAGTCCAATGTGATTCATCCTTTGAAGAAACATCAAAAATCGACAAAGGGATAAACAAAAAGAACATTGCCCATAGGTCGCGCAAGTTACCTCATGGTCGCGCAAGTACACTTGTGCGTCGCCTAGTGGTTGTTCAAGTACTTGCGCGACGCCTTATGGTCGTGCAAGTGACTTGCGTGACCTAAGTGATAACCGCCCGATAACCACCCAGGGTCTTCTCCTGCCTATAAATAGACCCTGTGGACCCCCCATTCGAGGAGGATCTTTTTCCAGAAACTCGGATTGAAGGTCCCGACGCCCAAGTCTCTTCTCAAAGCTTCCGGAACACTTCTAAGGTAATTTCTTACCTAGAACGGAAGATCTATAGTGAAGAAAGAAGGCCTAAGTGTTGAAACTTATCAAACACTTGCGTGCCGACTTATTTCCTTCAATATAACCTGCGTGGCCCTTTTCTGGAAGAACCTCAAGAAAATTATAAAGGGTTTAAAAAAGAGTCGCTCAAGTATTTCAATGCTGGTTGAAAATCGCGCAAGTACACCATGTGTCGCGCAGGTATACCTGCGCGACCATACTTGCGCGCCCACGGAATACTTGCGCGCCCTACAAGACTTGCGCGCCCCTATCTTTTTGGGTGCCCATCTTGCCCATTTTTTACCCCTATTAAGCCATCACACCTTTCCTTTTCAAGATTCAGTCTTCAAGACACTCTTCAAAGCCATTTATGTCATTATTTCTTGATTTGACTTCCTTATCTAAAAGGAATTCTTTGGAATATCTCTCAAAGTCTAGTGATTTAAATATCCTTATGTCATTAAATATGGAGAGTTCATTCATTCAACCTCATCCTTTAAGATGAGAGAATCCTAACCTGGGTCTCCTATTCAGAAATAATCCCCAGTTATAAATCCTCTTATTTTGGGCATCCTCCTCAGGAGTAAGCCCCAAACCTTAATTCCTTAACTTGGGCATCCTCCTCAGGAGTAAGCCCCAATCAAGTCCTCTAATTTTGGGCTTCCTTTTCAGGAGTAAGCCCCAAACCTTAATCCCTAACCTTGGTCTCCTTTTCAGGAATAAGACTCAGCCATAATCTTGGGCTTCCTTTTCAGGAGTAAGCCCCAAGTCCCCTAACCTGGGTCTCCTTTTCAGGAATAAGACTCATTCATAACCTGGGCCTCCTTTTTTAGGAGTAAGTCCCAGTCATAATCTTGAGTTTTCCTTTTTAGTAGTAAACCTCAAGCCCCCTTAAAATTCTATTAACCAGTCATAATTTACCTTTTATTTGGGTTTCCTTTTCAAGAATAAAACCCAATAATAAGTCCCCTCCTAACTTGGGCATCCTCCTTAGGAGTAAGCCCCAAGATTAGAGTATTCAAATCTCTATAAAGCACATATACCTTTATGGATCCTGTTCCTGGATTTTCTCCCTAAAAGTAAATCCTAAACCTTCATCTATTTTGGGCGGTCATACATACATAAGCACCAAACAATTTTTTATGATTGCATCTTTCATGGCACAATTGTCTAATTTTTACCAATACCTCTTGTTTCTCACACCGAGCATGACTCACGTGAGCATAGAGTGTAAAAGTAATTATGACATTCTTCTTTGAGCCATCAATCATAAACATCATACTCCATTACTCGAACTACGTGGGTTCTGATTCCTTTTCCAAAACAAAGGATACGTAGGTAGCCCATTTATGGGTTCGATCTCAACTTTGAAATAATCTCTGTCCTTCTGAATGACGATAAACTTCAAGTGCCCCACTGAGTGGCTTTAAAACTAGCCTGGTCATCATAATGACCAAAGAGACTTTTATATAAATGTTTTGAAGGATACCATTGACCAAGAATCTCTAAACAGATATAGATGATTCTCTATTGATGAAGAACCTCGAATACATATAAATGATTCTCTAAATTTCTTGCATATTTAATCATTGATTGTTGAAACTAAAGGAAATCTCATTTTATACTTGGTAATGTAATAAGGATTCACGAACATAACTTAAATCTATAAAGAGAGTCCCGGAGTAGACAATAATTCCCCTCAAAAAGGTGTGATGAGTCCGACCTCCCATCCTCTCGACCAATGAAAATTCCTAAGCCTCATTAGCCCACAAGCTAATGAGCGCCTACCTTTGGAAAGTAGGTCCAAACGGATGTGGAATCATTGGATGTTTCCAGTTCTACGAACAAACCCGTTAGAAACCAATCGGAACGTTTGAATCTCCCGTCCAGGAGGTCATCCCCGGATTCCGTGCGAAACATAAAATGGTGAACCCGACGTGAATCCTTAACCAAGTTAAAGTGATGTTCTTCTTTTTTGTTAGGCCCCTTGGGCCAACAAAGCAATCATTGACATATGCTCATCCAAAAGATGCAGTGGCCGGATTCATCATGATTATGTCTTTTATATGGAAAAGGAACTCTTTTCTCAAGATCTTCTGCAAAATGGCTTTCCTTAAATTCACCCCTGTGAATACTGCTGCTGTAAATACCTCTACTGTGAGGTCTGCTGCTGTGAAAACCAATGCTACTACTCCTGTTGGAACGTCGCCCGCTCTGAGGATGACATCACTAACTCAGCATCTTCAATGCTGGGTTTCTAATGCACTGGTTAAGGAGTACTGTCGCAACGGTACTATCCCAACTCTGGAGGCCGCCCGTCAAGCCCTCCAAGTTAACAACTCTACCTGGTCATCCGGACAACGGCGACCAGTAATCAAGAAGCAGGCGGTGCTGACTACCGTCTCCAACCGTTTCGGGTCGTTATCCCCGGAACACAATTTCCATTCACTCCCTTACTCTGAGGAAGTGAATGAGCAGGTCCCTTAGGGCCTTAGTTCAAAAAAATAGGAGTCCTTCCCGAGGGCTCCCATCAACAATCACCGCCAGACTCGTGCGGTAGTGCGCCCTCAACATGATGAGGGTACCGACTCCAGGCATTCAGCTCAGGTTCCTCGAACCCGAGCAGGCACGATGAACCACCAGAGACGGAATCCGGTTAACAATAGGTAGGTTGTCATCCCTGCCATCTACAGAGAAGTCCACCAACCTAACTTGGTGGCAAACAACGAGCAGGCATACACACCTATCTGTTTTAATTCCGATGTCCAGCAGACTCGTCTGGCAGCATCACGCCAATCCCGCCAGGAAATTCCGGCGGAGTACCATAGGCAGGAACATACACCTGCTTATACATCACTAGTTAGTCAGCAGGATCGTCTGACTACATATGATGGATCTTGTCAACCGCGTTTGGCGAAGTGTAATCAGCAGGCACATACACCTGCTAATACTAATCAATCCTACCAACAGTCTCGCTTGGTAGTGCACGGAGAAGTCAGTCGGAAAGCCTCGACGAAAAACAGGTAGAAGACTCAACTCTCTGCCTCCACACTTGAGTACTGTCAGGATTCACTGACAGGAAAAGAAGGACAGGAGCAGGCACATACACCTACTCCAAGCCCAGAATGGACGTATATCCCCGTTCCGGCGGCTGAAGTCACCAAACATATTTTGTCAATTGTGAAAGAGCAGAAGAAAATTCCTGCTCATATTCTGGATGCTTGCCAGGATATTATAACAACTTCAGCATCAGGACAGACACATAAATCTATCCCTAGCAATGGAGTGACACATCAACGATTCACTCCGGAACAGACACACACATCTGTTCTAGTCAAAGAGGGTTATGGGGCATACTCCCCCATATCATACGAACAACCAAGTCAGGAACATACACCTGATTTGAGTGGAGATCATCAGCCTAACCTGACCATCTTTCCTGATCAGGCACATACACCTGCTCAGAGCAATCACTTTCGTCATCAAGTGGTTTCTAAAGTGAGTAAGAAGGCATCTAAGAAAAAGATCCACCCAGCAGAGTCAGGAGATCAAAGGCCAATCTGTAACCAAGCCTTGCTCGATGCTGGAGTTCTTGAAGCCCTCAGACATTTATCTGTCAGAATTCAAGATTCTACTCCCTCAGTTCCCAATAACGGGAACATTAATTCTGAAGGTCTTGAACAGACACTTCCTCATGAAGACTTGCTTCATGAAAGTTCGGTCAATCTTGAAGTTTCTTCTTCAGATGAGAGCCACAGGAACCCTCTGTGTGGTCAGAAGACCAAGGAGAAAGAGATTCCATCTTTTGCTGTAACCCGTCATGATGGTCCTCCTCATGGTGATGAACTTCGTTGCGAAAGTCCTCTCCGCAGTAGTGATTCACGTTGTCTCAAAAATTCTTCAGAAGGCAATGTAGTGACGAGAAAGCCCTCCTATCTCGAGGCACTTGCAAACGTAAAACCAGTCATGTCTGATGCTTTACTATCGGCAGGTGAAACTCTTTCTCCATCAGAAGATAGCCTGGGGTTCAGGTTATTCTCTGAACCATCCCTGGGTCATTCATCTTTCAGCATGAATAGTGATCTCTCTACCAATCTTGTTGAATCCGATGAAGCAATAAGGAAACACCAACTCTGGTCCAAACTGGTAGAAGAATCTTCATATAATGATAAAGAGGAAATGCTGAACATGAGGAAAAAACTGGCAAAAGGTGAAGTACCAGTCATGTTTTGGCCTTTGGCTGACTCCCAGTACGACATTCCAAAGATGTTGACGGATGATGGAATCCATGATATTCGTCTCAAAATATGGAAAACTCTTTGTCAATTAAAGAAGAAGGTATTATCTTATGATGAATATGAAAATCATCTTAAGATAATAGAAGGGCTACAACGTTAGATTGATTTGGCATCTCTATCAGTCTCTCGGTATCCGAAGGCTGAAAAGAAACAGAGAACCCTTCAACGTTCATGCTTTGGAGCACTAAGAAAATTGTGTCAGTTAATTTCCAATGCTCCATCTGATGTTCATATCAGAGGATGGGGTGTTCACAGAGCACTACATTTCACAGCGCTTTCCGGTCAGCAAATCCCGCCGAAAATGGTCTCATGCAATGTTATTGCCCATGGCCGGCCACAGTCAACGGGCTTTGTTCATAATCAAAAGCTTGCTCAAAAACATGATTAAACTAGTTCCTCTCAAAATCAAGTATATAGAGAACAAGTTGTTGAATTTCTCTTACATCAAGCAGGCGAGAATATTGCACAAGCCTCTCGTCTGGAGCAAACACGTCATCAAATGACAGAAGTTTCGGAAATCATCCAACGATCTGTTGAACCAGGTGATAAAAGTGGATACAGGTTAATGCATCAAGCTAATTTCCGAACTAAGATTCGCAAGATCAAGAGAGATTTTAAGAAGATCTCAGACATAGCATGTCAAGAGACACCCCAGCTTGTCAGAATGGGGACTTCTCTAACCCAACCCTCAGAGTCAACAAATGGGATTCGAGGAGTTGAGCAGAAGCAGCAGGAACATCCCCAGTCCACGAGACTGGGGACTTTTTCAAATCCTCAATCCCTCCCTCAGAGAAAGTCAGTATTCTCTCGATTAGGGAATAAGCCTCAAGAGGAACGAAGAGCCAAGCTATCAGGAGATTCTCTCTAAGTGACGGTTCTCCAAGAAGTTCCTGAGGGATCATGTCAACGGAATGCCATGTCTCATCATGGACATGGAAGAAGACAATATCACAGAAATGATGATAGAAAGGATTCCATGCAATATGCATCCATTAATGTCATTAATGTCGTTGCTGCTGATTCACCAAATGAGGCTCAATCAGAGGGATCAGACGAAGAGGTTCCTGCTCAAGAAGTTGTGCACACAAACCTAAATGAAGAAGGTGTGCACACACGTAATCAAAGGCTTACCAAAAATCTGGGTATTACTTCAAGTAACCCACTTCCCCCTCTCCGAAAAGGATCCAATAAGGGGAAAGGAAAGAATCAGGTTACTTATCACCCTTCCAATGAAGGAGGTCAATCGCTCTCATTAGAGCAAAGGTTTGCACAACAGGAGGAAGAAATGAAAGAATTAAGAAGGTTGAATGCAGAACTACTTCAGAGTAGTCTTCTTCTTAAGATGATGAAGTCCGACAGCCGAAGGAATTTGTTGTAACTACTGAGATGGATCAGGAATATCCTCCTTTATCAGTACACCCTCAGAGGTCTAATCCTACGGGTCAAACGCAACAATGGTTGGCAGCACTACCATTAGTTGCAGCACTAACCATCATGTCTGTCCAACCTCCATTCATTGCACCTACCCAAAACCAAGTTCAACCTGATGTTTCTCAAAAGTTAATAACTACTATTGAGTCATTAACAGCTCGGTTAGAAACTATGGAAGGGAAACGGGATCAATTTCAACCTGAAAAGAAAGTTTACCCTGAATGGGTAGATTCAATTTCTCCTCCATCCAGTTTGGAAACCCTGTTTTCCCTACTTTCAATGGATCAGGTGACCCTGAACAACATTTGACGCATTACGTGTCTTGTTGTGATCCTATGATGGGAACTCCAGAGTAGCAAGAAGCAGTGAAACTCAGATTCTTCGTGCGAACCTTGCAAGGACCAGCTTTTGTCTGGTATACAAGCTTGCAATCCCGGTCAGTCATCGGATGGGAGGATCTTCGTCAAAAATTCCTTCTTCAGTTTAGCTCAACTTTGCCAAAAAAGACAGTTTCCGATCTTACAAACTGTAAGCAAAGGTAGAATGAAAGAGTCTCTGATTTCATTGCTCGTTGGAAGGGATTAACGTATTCCCTGAGTTTAGAACTCCCTCAGGAGGAATTGTTTCCAATCTGTGTGGCAAATTTGCGTGACGAATTACGCACGCCATTGATCCCTGTGAAATGCACAAGAGGGTTTCGAGACCTTACTTCAATCGCTCAGCAGATTGAAGATTCCATTATACAGGCTAAGGTCAAATCTCGTGTAATTACATCAGCTCCAGGAAGAAGAATGGGTAAAACAGAAACTGCTAGAGTTATGCTTAAACAAGCACCTGTACCTATTTCTACTTCAAAACCTTCATCTTCTCGAAGGGCTCCACCTCCTGAACGCCAACAACAAAGTTTGTTTCATCCAAATGATCAAAAAGATCAACGACAAAAACAATTTGAGGATATGAAGAGTAAAACATACTCTTTCCGAAGTGAGCAAGTTTCTGGTTACTTTATTTCAGCTCTGGAAAATAATTTGGTTCAATTACCAGTGCCCAAGAGGCCAAACAAGGAAGGAGATGAAGACCGTCCCAATTATTGTCCCTTTCATCAAATGTTGGGGCATCCCATCCAGGAGTGTTTTGTCTTTAAAGACCTCCTGCAAAAGATGGTCGACTTGGGACAAGTCAAATTGAAGGGTTCTTCAGCTCATTTAGCGTGTATTACTGCTACAGATCCAGAGGAAGGATGCGAGTGGCAGGAAGTCAAAAGCAAAACTGTGAAAAAATATGATGATTGGATGGTCAGAAAGACAATCAATCGGACCCATTCCATTTTTCGAACACAATTGAAGAAGCCAATTGTGTCTCCTACAAAAGCTACAATAAAGACTCCATCAAAAGACAAATCCTCAAAAGGGCAGTGCAATTCAAAGAAGAAAGAGGAATCAGGAGAAGATGAGTATGTATCAAAGCCTAAATTGTCTTTGACTATGGCAGATTTCATGCCATCTACTTCAGAGACATGGGCACCGTCCCACCAAACGGCACAGCCTAAACAGGCTAACCAGGCAGAGTCTTTATCAGACGAAGAGTTAATCTTTGGTTCTGTTAATATGATTCAATTAACAGATTCATATTCCAGTCTTGATGAGCCTGAATTCCCTGTATCAAATAAGGGAATCCGAGGAGGTTCTAGAGATTCAGGGAGAATTGGTATTGGTTCTTAGAGCACCAGTGATACCAGGAAAGAAGCCTCCCAAGCTTGAACCAAAATGCGAAGGACCTTATTCAATACATAAGGTCTACTCCAATGGAGTGTATTCTCTAATCTGAATGGACGGAGAACACATCATGACTCCAACTAATGCCAGATTTCTGAAGAAGTATTTTTTATAAACACAAAATATTGTTCCCAGATCCAAAACAATCACATTGGTTCATGTTTTATGTCTTACATGACACTAAACTGTATAATGTCCTACATGACACTAAACTGTATAATGTCCTACATGACACTAAACTGTATAATGTCCTACATGACACTAAACTTTATAATGTCCTACATGACACTAAACTGTATAATGTCCAACATGACACTAAACTGTATTATGTCCGAGATGACATTAAACTATATTATGTCCTATCTACATGACATTAAACTGTACAGAAGTTCCTTATTTGTCCGAGATGACATTAAACTATATTTTGTCCTAGCAACATGACATTAAACTGTGTGGCACTTTCATCGTCCAGCATGACGTTAAACTATGTCAGTTCCCTTATCGTCCAACATGACGTTAAACTATCACATTGGTTACTATTATGTCCGAGATGACATTAAACTATATTTTGTCCGAGATGACATTAAACTATATTGTGTCCTAGCAACATGACATTAAACTGTGTGGCACTTTCATCGTCCAGCATGACAATAAACTGTAAAAAGTCCCCAGAACTGATATTCTCATATTGGTTCACCTTAGTCCTAGCTACATGACTTTAAACTATACAGCAATGGTCCAGTATGACTTTAAACTGCAACTTCGTCCCACATGACATTAAATTGTGAAAAAGTTCCATAAACCGTCTAGCATGACCTTAAACTGCATCATCCCTGGTCCATGTATATGACCATAAACTATTTGCAAATCCCTTATGTCCAGCAAGAGGTTAAACTGTGACGTCCTAACTACATGACGCTAAACTGTATAAAAGTCCCTCACGTCCGGAAAGACGTTAAACTATATAATCATCAAAGGTCCAGCATGAAATTAAACTGCACCATCCACGGTCCATGCATATGACCTTAAACTATTCGCACTTTCGTCCAACATGACATAAATGGTGTGTTATTTTGTCCTTACGGCATGAAATTAAACTGCATAGTCCCCCTTTCGTCTAATATGACGTTAAACTATTTTATCCCCATCGTCCTAACTACCTGACGCTAAACTGTAAAAAAAATCCTTGATAGGTCCTACATGACATTAAACTGTATTTTGTCCCTGCTACATGACACTAAACTGTGCAGCACCAATAGTCCTAACTGCAAGACTTTAAACTGCATAGTCCCTTTTTTATGTCCTACATGACATTAAACTGTACATCGTTAAGGTTTTTATTACCTCTTGTTTCTCACACCGAGTATGACTCACGTGAGCTTAGAGCGAACATCAACCATAACACTCCCTTTGGGCCACTAACCATGTGTAAGTCCCAACAATATTTTTTATTATTTTTTATTAGATCATTTTCCACAAGAACAACTTGATCATTAATTCATTCTTTAATTGAACTACACGGACTTTGATCCTTGCCCTCCAGGCTGGGTATGTAGGCAGCCTCCCAAGGTTCAAGCCCAAAAACAATCTCTTCACATCGGTTCACCACCATCTCATATGATGTTGATTCATGAAACCACCCCTGGAATCAATATCTTTACATTGATTCACTTTCATCCTTGTTATATGACGTTAAACTATACAACACTTTTGTCCGGTACGACAATAAACTACAATATTCTTTTATTTACTCATTTGAGAAGGAACCATTATTGACATTGATTTTTTAAATCATGTTTCATTTTCAAAAGACTACGTGCATACATGGTAATGCCTAAAATTTTTATCTCAGGATAAACCATCATTGCACTAAAGTCCCCTTTCACCCTTCACATGTACGAACCAAATTTGTACAAAGGGTATTTCTAGAACTACGTGGACTTGATTCCCATCCTTATGGGATACATAGGAACATTTGAGTATCCCTCAAATCCAGTCCCAAGTATTTTGGGCCTAACCCCAAATTTCACTTTCAGTCCCTTGGCTGAAAAGTCCTTATGAAAACACACACTGTGTATTCATTATTATGGTCCGAATTCTATTACCCTAAACTAAGATTTCTCATACTTTCATCCTGCACGACGTTAAACTGCATTTCTAGAACTACGTGGACTTGATTCCCATCCTTATGGGATACGTAAGAACATTCGAGTATCCCTCGAATCCAGTGCCAAGTCTTTTAGGCCTAACCCCAAACTTCACTTTCAGTCCCTTGGCTGAAAAGTCCTCATGAAAACACACACTGTGTATTCATTATTATTGTCCGAATTCTATGACCCTAAACTAAGATTTCTCATACTTTCGTCCTGCACGACGTTAAACTGCATTTCAAGAACTACGTATGGCTTGATTCTCATTCTTATGAGATACATAGCGAAGTCCAAAATTTCAATTCAGGACCCAGCCACAACATGATTATGGTTTTTTATTGACCTATGTATCTCTATATACATTGGACAATACCCATATTTATGTGTTATATTCCTAACCTTAAATATTTTCAGATCTTCATAACCCTTTTCATGACTTCTAATCACAAAAATGTCAAACTTCTGAGAATTCTTTTGCTTGACTATGCAGCATGTGCCCATAGGTGGCCTTGCATAAACAGTCCACATAACAGACTTGTCAGCTGAAAGATGCTATTTATTTGACCATGCAGCCAATGCCCTTAGGTGGCCCTGCATATTTCAACCCCTTAACGGGTTTTGTTTAATAATATTAACTTCATTCTTGGGAAGAATGCCTCTTTTTTCCTTCTTTGTCTTAAACGACAGTATGTAGGGATCTGCAAAAAAATGCCCATCCTTAACATATTTGTCCCATATCCTTTTTCATGATCTGAAAATATTCAAGTCTATGGTTTATTCTTCTTCCCTACGTTTGGGTCAGACCTTCGTAGGAGTGATATTCATCCAGTTCTTCGATATTCTTGTTCAGAAATATCTTCTCCATATTCAAGTACCTCTTTCCATACAAAAAACTCTATACTTTAGAAAATTTGAATCTCCATAAACTTTCACTGGCATTTAGCACTAGGAAAGTAAATTTCTGGGAGTTCTTTTCTCCTGACTATGCAGCACGTGCCCATAGGTGGCCTTGCATAAACAGTCCACATAACAGACTTTTCAGCAAAAAGATACTATTTATTTGACCATGCAGCCAATGCCCATAGGTGGCCCTGCATATTTCAACCCCCTAACGGGTTTTGTTAAATAATAGTAACTTCATTCTTGGAAACTACTTCTTCTAATGCCTTTTAGCTCTTTTTCATATCATTCCTCAGATTCAAATATTCTTAATCCATAGTTTACATATTTTCCCTCATACTTGAGTATGGTAGTATGTTTTCAGATGAACTTTCAAGGAATTGTGTCAATTCTAATCCATTTCGGTCAAAGCTATTTCGACCTTAAACATTAGCCCCTTTATGTCCGGCATGCATGACATTAAACTGCCTACAAAAGACAAAGGAACTCTGAATAAAAGTCAAGTTCCAGCACACTTGCGCGCCGCCCTCTGTGCACTGAAGACTTGCGCGCCCCCCCTTTTCCTTTGAATGGATTCGATTTCCTCAGAGTAAAATCCTCATTTCTCTCCGGATCCAACTCTGAGGGGGAACTTTTGTTGACGATCCTTTCATCACAGAATCTAAAAATCGGAAAAGGGGAATATCTGAGTCCAATGTGATTCATCCTTTGAAGAAACATCAAAAATCGACAAAGGGATAAACAAGGAGAACATTGCCCATAGGTCGCGCAAGTTCCCTCATGGTCGCGCAAGTACACTTGCGCGCCGCCTAGTGGTTGTGCAAGTACTTGCGCGACGCCTTATGGTCGTGCAAGTGACTTGCGCGACCTAAGTGATAACCGCCCGGTAACCGCCCGATAACCGCCCGGGGTCTTCTCCTGCCTATAAATAGACCCTGTGGACCCCCCATTCAAGGAGGATCTTTTTCCAGAAACTCAGATTGAAGCTCCCGATGCCCAAGTCTCTTCTCAAAGCTTCTGAAACACTTCTAAGGTAATTTCTTACCTAGACCGGAAGATCTAAAAGAAGTAGGAAGGCCTAAGTGTTGAAACATATCAAACACTTGCGCGCCGACTTATTTCCTTCAATATAACTTGCGCGGCCCTTTTCTGGAAGAACCTCAAGAAAATTCTAAAGGGTTTAAAAAAGAGTCGCTCAAGTATTTCAATGCTGGTTGAAAATAGTGCAAGTACACCATGTGCCGCGCAGGTATACCTGCGCGACCATACTTGCGTGCCCACGGAATACTTGCGTGCCCTGAAAGACTTGCGCGTCCCTATCTTTTTGGGTGCCCATCTTGCCCATTTTTTACCCCTCTTAAGCCATCACACCATTCCTTTTCAAGATTCAGTCTTCAAGACACTCTTCAAAGCCATTTATGGCATGATTTCTTGATTTGACTTCCTTATGTAAAAGGAATTCTGTGGAATATCTCTCAAAGTCTAGTGATTTAAATATCCTTATGTCATTAAATATGGAGAGTTCATTCATTCAACCTCATCCTTTAAGATGAGAGAATCCTAACCTGGGTCTCCTTTTTAGAAATAATCCCCAGTTATAAATCCTCTTATTTTGGGCATCCTCCTCAGGAGTAATCCCCAATCAAGTCCTCTAATTTTGGGCTTCCTTTTCAGGAGTAAGCCCCAAACCTTAATCCCTAACCTGGGTCTCCTTTTCAAGAATAAGACTCAGCCATAATCTTGGGCTTCCTTTTCAGGAGTAAGCCCCAAGTCCCCTAACCTGGGTCTCCTTTTCAGGAATAATACTCAGTCATAACCTGGGCCTCCTTTTTTAGGAGTAAGTCCCGGTCATAATCTTGGGTTTTCCTTTTTAGGAGTAAACCTCAAGCACCCTTAAAATTCTCTTAACCAGTCATAATTTACCTTTGATTTGGGTTTCCTTTTCAGGAGTAAAACCCAATCATAAGTCCCCTCCTAACTTGGGAATCCTCCTTAGGAGTAAACCCCAAGATTAGAGTATTCAAATCTCAATAAAGCACATATACCTTTATGGACCCTGTTCCTGGATTTTCTCCCTAAAAGTAAATCCTAAACCTTCATCTATTTTGGGCAGTCATACATACATAAGCCCCAAACAATTTCTTATGATTGCATCTTTCATGGCACAATTGTCTAATTTTTACCAATACCTCTTGTTTCTCACACCGAGCATGACTCACATGAGCTTAGAGTGTAAAAGTAATTATGACATTCTTCTTTGAGCCATCAATCATAAAAATCATACTCCATTACTCGAACTACGTGGGTTCTGATTCCTTTTCCAAAACAAAGGATACGTAGGTAGCCCATTTATGGGTTCGATCCCAACTTTGAAATAATCTCTATCCTTCTGAATGACGATAAACTTCAAGTGCCCCACTTAGTGGATTTAAAACCATCCTGGTCATCATAATGACCAAAGAGACTTTTATATAAATGTTTTGAAGGATACCATTGACCAAGAATCTCTAAACAGATATAGATGATTCTCTATTGATGAAGAACCTCGAATACATATAAAATATTCTCTAAATTTCTTGCATATTTAATCATTGATTGTTAAAACTAAAGGAAAGCTCATTTTATACTTGGTAATGTAATAAGGAATCACGAACATAACTTAAATCTATAAAGAGAGTCCCAGAGTAGACAATAATTACCCTCAAAAAGGTGTGATGAGTCCGACCTCCCATCCTCTCGACCAATGCAAATTCCTAAGCCTCATTAGCCCAAAAGCTAATGAGCGCCTGCCTTTGGAAAGTAGGTCCAAATGGATGTGGAATCATTGGATGTTTCCGGTTCTACGAACAAACCCGTTAGAAACTGATCGGAACGTTTGAATCTCCCGTCCAGGAGGTCATCCCCGGATTCCGTGCGAAACAGTGACAGCACGAGGCCCCCGGGGGATCTACAAAAAGGCTTCGTGAGGCAGCCCCTAATGCATTCCATTTTTTCTTGATCATCCCAAATTTTAGCACCAAAGAATACATTGTTATGAAAGTAAGGGAATTTGTTGCCTCATTATATAGGGCTATTTGAGATTCTAGAGAGAGTCTATATGGTAGTCTATCAGTTGCTACTACCTCAGAGGTACCATGATATGTAAAACGTCTTTCATATCTCATAGCTTCACCAGTATCATGTTGATCTGTCTTATACCTTTTAACCTGAGGAAGTTGAGTTAGAATTTGATGCTTCCTTTAAGGAGTATACAGTACGCATCATTGACCAGAGCATGAAGGCTCTTTGAGGCCAGCTGTTTCCTCTAGTATGGGCGCTACAATAGCCCAACCGAGTAAAAGGAGAGACTTGGGAGAGGGAATCTGATGTATGTTCCCAATGGTCCAATTTGTTCATAAATTGTGTTTCTCTACTATTTTTAGGTGAACATGGGGAAAAGTTATTTTACGGTGGGGAGACTATAAGAACCGAGTTTTTTATTTAGCTATAGATCCTATAAATTTCAGTCTAAATATTTATTTTGGACCTAATGTATTTGCCTAATTAGTTAAAAAGGTTCTCAAGGGTTTCTGGGGTATGTTCAGATCCTAGAAACCATATTTTTTGGGAAACTGGCCATATCACATGGTTATCGCATGGTTGGCATAGGATTAGCCGAACTATGCAATTAAATTTTTTGGATAGAACCACTTCACACTGCTTGTGCATGGTCATGTGGACTAACCATGAATGTTCCCCTTTTCCAAGGTAATTGTGAAGACAAAACATGCACAAGATATTTTTCTAGGTAAAATGTCATATTTTCCCTTAATGATCTTTTAATCCACCTTTTCTTCCCAAATCTGATAACCATTACGATTAATCCTTTTGCTTCTTATTTTGTAGGCCTTTTAAGATCTAAATATATATCAAGAGAACTCCTTTATATGGGTTCTGATTGAGCTTCCGTTCATCACGTTGGATGTGAAATGGTACGTACTCATGTCCGTTTAAGCCTTTACTATTGTCTCTTGATCTCCACATAGATAACGGTGTATGACCATTTTTCTCTTTTTCATAGATCTACTCCAATCACATCCAAATCAAGCTCCAATACTAGAGGAGAAGGATCATTCAACCCTAAGGGGGTTGTCTGTAACTCACCCCACAAGTTCATTTATTTTGGAATAGCCATGTGGGGCCCACTGATTTCATCAAGTGTCTTTTATAGAATTCATATGCCATGAATATAATCATTAGAACCATATTGATATTCTCATTCCATATATGTGATAAATTGTTGGTGGTTTTGACAAAAAATCCATCCATCCCTTGTAGGATGTTATTCAATTCATGGTTTTTTAGTATTTGAAATATATGTGCCACCATTCGGTTCTGATTTTATTAGTCCTTATAAGTGAAAGTATCCCGGTATTAAATGTATTGGTTTATATTATGAATTTTATATTGGAAAGTACCAAGTATGCTCACCACTTGACTAGTTTATGGTAAGTTATTCAATTGATTATTAAATGTGAATTGGAATTTGGAATATTTATTATCTATATGAATTGACTGGATTAAATGTGAATGATTGATAGGTTTCATGTTCAGAACACCCCTTTCCAAATTAATGGAAGGTGGCAGAATGAAACTTAATTATCAAACATTCCATAAATGGAATTATTAAATGTTTGCATGCTACGTCACATTATCACACTAATGAAAGGCAAAGCTAGAACGAACTAATTCATGCTACATGATCTTATAACACTAATGAGAACCAAGGCTTGAACCAAAAGAAATATTACATGAATTCAAAATCAAATATGAATGGCCTAACTTGACCTCACCTTGGATTCCTATTAGGGAATTCCATGAGCACTCAGTAACCCCATTCTTGTTAAAGGATACGAATTTCTTAGGATGAGACCCACCTTGATCCTGATCCTTGTGTGTTCATGGAAGCCCGATATTAAAATGTAGGATCCCTTAAAAATAATTATATGATTCATTGGATACACTCCTTGGATCCGGTATTGAAAAGTAGGGGCCATGGTTATAGTCCATAGGGCCCTGTCTCTGCTTATCCTTGTTTTACAATAGATGATCACTTTGGATTTAGTAGTAATCATATTATGGAATGACATGGAATATGAACCTTAGATTACACTCTCATACTAACATAGACTACATTTGGTATTGAGTTGGTGACCCTTGAGTTCTATGTCACCTTGGTTATTACCTTGGGAATTCGCTATTAAATATCATTATAGGTTTCCTTATTACATCTTGGAACCTTTACTATTATTAACATGTGACATGTTATAAACTGGTAACAATCCAGTAATGAATTGGCTAAATGTTCAAACACCAATGGAGGGCTGAAGCAAGTACATGGAAATTTCGTTACAATGCACTGATTTACATTATATATGCATGATTACACACTATTACCTTTCCATTACATGGGTCAGATGTTATGGACACCATTGGTGGTGGATCACTAAGATTTATCTCACACCCTCTTTGGGTTCCATTTGGTACCTAGAGTAGATTACATGGTTACAGTTATTGTCAAAGGGAGGTATACGACTTCAAAGACTTGATTGATAGCTCTTTATTATAGAAATTTATTATAGAGGACTGAGTTAGAACTCGAAAGGATTGGGATAATATTTTATTTCATTTATTATTTATTGGAACATATTATGTCTGTTATCTTGTATCTAGGTTCTCTATTCTTCTACGTACATTACATATCATTAGTGGTTGAATGATATTACATTTTTTTTAGTTATTATTATGGTTGTCTCTATTTTCCGTTTTGCATTCTGTTTACTTATATTGGTATCGATGTTTACTAATTTTTACATTAATACACTACACTACACTTTTTTAATGAGGGAATAGTCTCCCCATGGACACACCCTATTCCCTCACTTCTAGTTGGCAGCCTCTTGCATTAAGGGAGATGTTCTTGAGACAATGTGTCCCACTAGGATCGGGGCACCTGTTAAGTGGCATCTGGGTTCGGGATGTCATAGTCTCTCTTTGATAGCACTTCTAAACAATAGATACCAATCTATAATTACTTTCAACCTAATTCCTATAAAATATCTTATGATGCTAATCCGGATGCGTGCTATAATATAAAAAAATTCATATCTATGGGTGAGTATCATGTTCAATATATTTTAAAAAAACTTTTAATGGAAGCGATCTGACTAATATAATGATCTCTAGAGCATCCCCAGCCCATATTTTCCAAATGGAACCTGGTCCAAAGAGCTTCAAGACCACAAGTGCACCTCCTCATATAGAAGATGTTGTTAACTAGAGACGAGGGTCTAGGAGGTGAAAGTGAGGAGACTATTACCTTAGTAAAAATAAAATAAACAATTATATAAGAGTATCAGTAATAATAAGAGAACCCATATCAGGAGTATGACCATAAATATATCACCTGATATGGAAAACAATACATATATTTTAATTTGGTCCATGAAAACGTAAATTGGAATTATCAAAATCTCATCACACAAAAACAAGCCAAAAATAAAACGGAATGTTCTAAAAGTATAATTGAGGGTGTTCTCATTCCATCTAAAAAATCCATATACATTATACCCATGTATCCATTGGACCACTAGCAATTATGCTTCAAATGTTTTTCTCTTTCCATTATATATATTTTTGTGATATAATGTCTTTACGGGTCATGAGGGGATCATGTGGGGTGTAATTATTAACTCAGTAGGTTACCATTAATGGTGTCCCTCGATAATATCCACTCATACAAAACAGTATGAAAAGTTGAATGTATAGAACCAAAATGACAAACACATTCTGCTTCATGATATACTCACCAAACCCATAATGATCTAGATATCTACTTCCACTAGTGCAAGAGTGGGATTAAAACCCCATAAAATGTAAACCCCCCAAGGAAGAACAATGTGTCACACCTCATCTTATAAATATGAATCTTGAAATCTCTTTTTACATTGCCTCTAAGTGAATGAGACATCACAAATCCATGATAGAAAACCATCCTTCACAATTCCTGGATAATTATCCATGTTAAGAATTCAATACACTTATAGAATTACACTCATGTTTTTTGATTCCTATCAACCCCATATTTCCATCAATGGAATATCTCTCCCTTGATTGTATGGTTAACAAAAACACACTATTCCTCTCAACTATAGAGGATACCACTAATATCCAATTTTCAAAACCACCTAATTTGCCATTCTTAGTGTGCACATAGCCCCAGTAACATTAGAACCATTAGGAATATCATCACCATCTTTGTATAGGTACACATTAATGGAAAACCTCAATCACTACCAATGGTAGTGGTAAGAACCTTTCCAATCAAATAGGTGAACCACATCACCCCATAGCAATATGGGATACATCAATCATGTCCCCGAGGATCCAAACCAAGTTACCCATCCCAAAAAACATAACATGACCACCCATGAATTCAATATAAAAAAATAAATAAAACCAATGACCTATAGAATTTATCAATTTCACATCCTTTTTCAAGCCTCAGATGAAATAACCTCTATATATCACCCTTAATGAATAAAAATTGTGAGTGGTTCTATTATGAGTTACTCTCAAAACCGTACCCACACCCAAAAATCTCATGATCCATAAACATACATAAAATAAATGAAGTATCTAATAACCAAATTCTTGGTGAAATCATGATTCTACATGTTGAATATTGTTATCCAATTTGACTCTAATTAGAAGAAACACAGAAACCAAAAAAATATCCCTAAACATAGATTTTCATTGAAAACCATTACAATAGTGAAAAAATGGAAATATATTAATGAAGATGTCGAGAAATTCCTATGATGACTCATAGAGACTAATGAATTGAATAAAGGATAATTAATATATGATATCCCACAAGAAGGATAAGAGAATGTTATGGGAAGATTGGGGTCACAAAATTACTTCTAAGTGATAACTTTGGGGTATCTTCATTTAATGTAGTTACAAAATTTGTTAATTAAATTATAAATTAAAAACATGGATGAAGGGAACATAGAACCCAGTCCCTAACAACTTAGTACCTATAAAAAATCCATTTGGAGGCCATTGGACAGCAAAGAAACACCCACATTCCACCTAGGTAGATTTTGAACCTGATATCGATGTATTGAGTACCTAATGGATTTTTTCAACAACACATAAGTCCCAGTATCAGGACCACTTCCTGAATTTGATCCCTTTGGTGTTCACCAACAACTATTAAACTCAAATACACCCAAAAAAATATGCCAATACTGAATATAAAATCAATTTACCTCGCCCAAATACCCAATTCTTTACAACCTCCCAACCACATAACAACTTTTAACCAAGCTTTTTCTAACCACAATTATAACCAACCCTGAATGAAAACCATGAATCATAGTGATAAAATTCTCTACACACTAAGAATATATTTAATTCATTCATCTATCCCATATCCCCATGAAAAATATATTAAAAGGATGTTTTTCCATCCATATGTACTTCAAAGTATTTGAATCAACTACCCCAGTTACATGACGACCAAGAAACCTAAAAAGAAAATGGTAGTAAAACCATCTATTAGAACACATATATTCTGACCATCAACTAAACCATTACCACACATCATACCCGATTCCAAAAGCTCAACCACTACATTCTAGATTCATGTAATACATAACACAAATTGTACATTGTTACCAATAATACAAAAAAAATCAACATGATCATGACATAACTATAACCATCAACAAATCTGATACCTTCTCAAAAAATGTTGGCTAAACCATGTGGAATTTATGATATCCTATACATAACCATGATTTATATAAATGATTTAAATAAAATATTACATTACAATACATTACCAAGACCTTTATGGTTTAGAGTATTAGATGATTTGGATAAGATGATAACTAATAATACTCATGCCACTTTTAATTATGGAAATTTTTTCAACTATATACAAAACTACTTAATCTGTTACAAGTCCTAAACATATACCACAAATTATTTACCTATGTTACTCTTATATAAAATTCATACTTTTCATATCTTCATAATTTAGAGAAATGGAAACAAAAGAAAAGGGTGAGATTATATGTCTAGTAAGGATATATATAATTGATGACAATCAAAGATATTCAGTAAGCATAAGAAGATAAAATGTAAATAATTTAAATATATAAAAAAGTTATACCCAAAAATTTAGATTATAAATTATGGAATAATATATGAATACATCATGAAAATTTTTTCTGTCATAGAAACAAAAAATACATTAGATTTGTGGAACATCCATAATCGTTGAAATCATAACATAGTGAATTAGGCATCAAAACCAATTTGACTTGGTGGATGAGGCTTAAATAACCTATTTCACATTGAGAGTACGGTATCATAATATATTTACCATTTTGGATTGAGCATTACTACACGATAAACCATTTTCTCCAGAGATTTAATTTTTTACCCAATGAATTTGAGGGATATATTAGGCCCACTCATCACTTAAATGTTATACATATACATGTTTTACAAATTAAAACATCAAGTAAACACATTTTGAAACCCCGTGAATAATAATCATTTTCACATTAAATTTCAAATTGTATCACATAAATAACAACAAAAACCAGATTGATTGATACCAAATTCAATATCCTAAAGAGGAACATCAAAAAATTATTTTAAGGGTGGTTTAAAAAACATAACATAAGATAAAATAGATCCCTTGATATTAAAATACACATTGAATTTGAATCATAGAATGATATTCCAGAAAAAAAATCTTAACAATTTCAAAAAGGAAGAACTTACGTATCATTTATAATGCCATTTTTATAAAAGGTAAAGTGAAAAAATATGTAACATTTTTATTTTAAAAATAATCCCCAATAATTGAGCCTTAAAAAATACATAAAAAATTTATATAGGAAATGTGGAGCTAAAAATGAATCATCTTATTTTGAAAGAAAAATGATTTTTTATATATTGAAATACATTTTTTGAAAACCCACTTCATAAAAAACCAAATGAAACATATCCTTTATAGTTCTTAAAGTGGTTTTAGTTTCCAAATACTCTAACATACAACATAGTAAATGTTGTGAGAATCATTTGAAAAATGGTTCGTGCGGTGAAAATTTAAATACAAATAAGTAAAAGATAAAATAACAAATATTAAAATAATATAATGTAATTTTCCCAAACTATATAAAATATATTCTAGAAGAAAAATCGTAACTCATAAAATGATAATTGAGTTAAAAAATTTTAAAACTTGATGAGCTTTTAAATAAATACATATAGAACAAGGGAGATTTAAATTGAACCTAAATTGACATTATTGAAAGGTATTTCATGATATAATATCAAAATTCGGAATCATGTACTCCAATTAAGATAAAGGATGTTAATAATATATTATATGTCTCAAAGAGATGAATTTGATATGAAAACTCTTACCTTGGTCATGATTCATTCCACACTTGTGCCAAACATCCTAAATAATTAAATAATTTAATTACATAAAAAGAAACATATTAATAATTATAAGCATGTGTACCATCTATTGATAATAATTCCATCCATACATATATTTGTTATTTTTACCTATTTTCCCAAAAATAGGTTTTTATGGTTTATACTAGTCTCACAGAAGTAGTGTTGGTATATGTTATTATTCTATATTTTATCACTTAAAACTCATTAAATTTAATATAATATATGATTTATAGTAACTCACGAAGATTAAATTTGCATCACCTTGATATCTTATATAATATTTCTCTTCAAATAAATTTAGTTTCTTTGATAACTTATGATACATGCAACCCAGAGTCTAAATGAACTGTAATATAGTATATATTTATAAACTCGCCATTAAATTAGAGGAATGAGTATGAATAAAGAAATTCTTAATATTATGACTAAATTTATTAGATAAATCAAATATATGGATAATTAAGTATTCAATTTTTAATAAATTCCTTAAATAACTTAAAAATACATTTTCCCTCAAATTTATTTTTATTTATTATTTTTGAGAAAATAATATAATAAATTTATGATACATATAAAAAATTTATATGAAAAAATTAAATTCATTTTAGATAATTCTCTAAAAATTATCTTCTTGTGAATTTTTGACAATTTTTTTAAAAGATTGATTTTTTGAAGAATAATAAAAAAAGTGATTTTTATCAAAACCTATCCCTTATTTTAAAGCATTTAAAAAGATAAATTTCGTTATAAAATGGATTAAAAAGTAAAATTTGTTAATTTATATTATTAATAATACAATTTATATCATTTTAATTAAATTTATATGTGATTTTTATATATAATGTTTTTATGCTCAAGAAAAACAAATTAGGAAAATTATTTTTCATCGCGTTTTGTGGGATTAATTATAAATTATATTCAACCACTTCTGTGAATTTAATTTAATAAAATGGATACCAAATTTATAATAATAAAACAAAAAAATTTAGTCATACCAGTTTCATTTTTGGTCATAATGAATTGTAAAAATAGTAAAAAATTTATTACCACGGTTAATGTTAAAATCTGTTTATCAGGGGTTAAACCAAGAGATATGGGTTGTTCTTATTAAAATTCTCCAAATATTATTTTTTATACGTAAATAGATCATATAATATCCTAAAATATAATATCATGAAATTTTGAATCATTAATCCTAAAAATTAAATTATAATATTTCAATCTTTTATGAAATTCCATCTTTGGCCTCTCTGACACTTATAAAATGACACACATTAATCATCTTATTTACACCAAATTGAGCCATCTATATTTTCCAAAACCTTACCAAATATCTAATAAAATTACATATACAGTAGTTATAGGGTTTTTATCGCTAAAATACCATTACAATAGACCTTATGAAAGGATATAAAGGAGGCATATCGAAGAAGAGGTAACCATCTTCCCTGACCTCTTTCATTTTATTTCTTCTTATAACTCCTATAAATCTATTTTATTAATCATAAAATGAAAAATTATGTATCCCAAATATAAATAAATTTTATTATGATTATTTAACCACCAATATCAACCATTTATTTCCTAAAATGGGTAGTGAACGTATTGATCCTGTGTTCATGTGGACTTCCACCTCCACATAGCGATACAATTCATTTTCCATAATCATTTTCGTAGATGTTTATTTTGATGGGTTTAATTTTTGTGAAATGTATTTTATAAATAATTACTCTTATATAATTATAATATAATATCTACCTTATTACCTACCAATCATATGGAAAATTACAATGTTTCTCATGTGTTCGTGGGCGCTACCACCTCTATGGAGCGATGTGATTTGTTCTTTCAATTATGATTTAAAAGAATGGTAATGATGATATATTTAATATATATATATATGATATATATGGTATAATAATTATTTTATAATTTATATTTTTGTTTAAATTTCTTTTATTCAATTTGTTAAAAATTCAAAATAGCATTCATGTATATGTATGACATACTGTCTCCCTAATTAGTGTAATTCATTTTTCTATCTATCACTTTTAGGGATGGCCATAAAAATATATATAATGAATATATAATATATTTATATCATTATAAACATTATATATATTATGTAACCATGATAAAAGTACAAGGAACATAACTACCAAACCAAAATTATCATGAAAAATGAAACGGTTAGCACCTAGATATGATGATTTTAGAAAATAATTATAAATAAATTGGAATTGAAATGTTATAAGTGGATCATATAATATATTATAAGTATGTACATGTTTTTTTAATATAATTAAAATAAATTTAAATTTATTATATAGGGGGTTAGAGGTTCATTAAAACAATTATAACTTGATGTAATGGATTTTTGTTATAATCTAATTCTATATCAGGATTATTTATGATTATGTTTTTTTGTTGAAATATTATGATAAACCAATATATAAACTCATGATTTTTAATATAATATTTTTCGTTTTTGAGATTATGGGGATTCATTTCGTTTTTCTTTTTTCAGTATTTTGTATATCAAAAGAATATTTTTAGGAAAATTTGACTTTATTTCTCTCTTCAGTCAAAAATATTTTTTAATCCTTGTCCAAGTTTTCTAAAATGTATTCAATAATGAGTTTATTATTCTCAGATTATTTATTTGATTTATTTATACCCCTATATTAATTTTCACAAAAATGGTTTAAAAGGAATCATCTTTTTGTTTTCTGAATGAGGTACTTTTGACTTTTTCTCAAAAATGTGAAATCAATTCATGTTATAACATACACAGCATGAAAAAATTTCTTTCTATCATGAATAATAAATTATATAAATCTTTCATTACATTTTTTCAAGTTTATTTTTAAATAAAATGTATTCCTTAATGTTTGGTAAATTTTTTAATTTTAAATTATAAATTTCAAAGTGAAAAGTCTAACTTCCTTAAGAAAAATTTCAATGATATTTTAATGGATTTTATCATATATGCTAATATCCATTGATGTTACATATACTTTAATTGGGTTTATTATCCAATGATAAAATCCAAAATAATTATTTTTCTAGATTATAAGAATGATTTAATGATGATCCATTGAAACCTATTTCTTTATTGTGGGTTAATTAAATTATAATGTTGCCTTTTTGAAACTCGTTTCTTTTCCATTGGCTATTCTATGATAATATGATAAAATGTTTATAAAACCCATTTTCTCTCCATGGTTTATTAAATGATTAATGTGTTTTATTATTTTGGTATAAATATGTATGATTAGGGTTATATGATTGGTGGGGCTAAAATTATATATCCCTCCAATGCATTGGTTATAGATAGACCTTTCACCTAATAATACAAACTAGAATAGGGAGTGAACCTGGTTTAGTAATGGATTTGTTTCTACTAGGGGAGTCTTGGGAGTAAACCATAACTAAGGATATGATGGAATAAGTAGTGAACTAAATCCATTTGGATATTCTTGGTACTGATCCTTGAATAAGGGAATTATTTATTTATACTTATCTGTATGCCCCAAATTTATGTCATATGTCAATGTTATCCTCTCATGTCACATATTAATTTATTCCATTATAATTCTTGTCTTATGACCATCCAATAATTTGTAAATTACAAAATATTATGATATGAAATGTATGGTTTTAAAATGTTAATCTAGTGTTCTAATATTCTTATGCCCGTATTATTTTAATGTGATCATTTATATATCTTTTTAATTCTTTTACAGATCATCTAATTTCAAACATTCTTATGATTCTTATCCCATGGTTATGAAAAAAATCTTAAATATGATATTTCTAATAAGGGTGATAGTTATGAATAAAATAGTGGGATATTATGTATATATCTTCTGAATAATTTTTTTATGTATCTATGTTTCCAAAGACACTAAACATATATTATTCTAGTGTGGATCATTATATTGTGTATTGAATATTTTTCAAATAATATATAATATCAATGTGAGAAAAGTTTAGGTTTCCATGGCTTCTATTAGATCAATTTTTTGTTACATTTTGAAACTATGATGGAAAAACTAAACTGAGAACCCTTATTATAAATCTATATAGAAGAGAACATACCATGTTATTGTAAAGAAAAGATTGTGGTTTCCCCTGAAACAAATTTCTATCTTGATACTAACAGTGCTAATGGTTTCGAAATAGATTAATATAGTAGATAATAACCCCAAAAATAGTTAGTAAATAATATCTAAACCATCATTTTGGTACACGGTGACGGTTTCCTTACTATGCACTTAGTTTGACATTCCTGGGGGATTTACATTAGTGAATTCACACTTTCATTATGAACCATTATGAATGATTTGAATAGATAATGATGATCAAGTTTAAACATAATTATTTATAGATTGAAAATTTGTTGTCATGATTTAAACATCCTATGAATGATTTTTCATGATTGATCACTCTGTTTAAAGATGACTGATTGTCATGCTAATAATTTCATTTTTAGAAGGGGTTTAAAAGTAATATGATATTGTTTAGTTGAATATTGGTACACTAAAATTTTAATGTATCTTATTTGGAATTAGTTATATAAATTCCTTTATATCACGAAAGGTATATAAGAATGTAAATTATTATCCTGAAGGATTAGATAATGAATTATAAGTGAATAATTTTAATGGTAAGATGATCAAATATCAAGTCAATGATTCTTATACAACTAAAGTTTATGGGAATATACTTCCTATAAATCACATTATTATCCATTAAGTTGAATTTTAAGTATTATTAGGCATGTATTTATTTTATTTATATAAATTTCTAAGGAAGTAAAGTCACATTTGTTATCTTGGAAAAATCTATTGTCATCTATAACTGTGATAGTAAATTACAACTCCCAATGGAAATTAAATACATTATATGGGTCTTTATTACCAATAAAAAAGAATTTATATCCCTAAATATTTTCTAAAAACTAAAAATTGAATATATAACAATTGTATGAGAAATTATTGACATATTTCCAGGAGGTTTGTATAGTATTCCACCAAATCATGAAGCTGGGTTATCAATAAGACTCATACCTAGTGCTACACATATTTCATAGACTCTATACAGAATGGCCCTGATTGAGTTGAATGAATTAGATAAGACACTCCATATGAATATTAAGAATCGATTCATCTAGAAAAGTGCATTAATATGGGGTGCACCTATTTTTTTAATAATAATGATGGATCAATGTGACTCTACATTGATTATCGAGAACATAACAAGATCACAATCAATAATAATTATCCTCGACCATGTATTACTGATTTGTTTAATGAATTAAGAAGAGTTTAATATTTTTTAAAGATTGATCTTCTATCTAGATACTAACATGTGAGGGTTAAATGTGAAGTCAAACCAATTATAACTTTTCATACAAGGTAAAGAGACTATTAATTTATAGTGGTACCATTTTTTCTTATAAATTCCCTTGGTATTATCATATATTTAATGAATATATTCTTTTGATATTTCATTGATCAATTTTTTGTAGTATTTATATATAAAATTCTTATATATTCCTAGTGTAAAGAAGATCATGGAGATCACATGATGATTTTACTAAAGACTCTAAGATGTGATAATTTTTATGAAGATATACCAAGTGTTAATTTTGACTATATAAAGTTTCATTTTTGGTTTATATAATCTCATGTGAGGGTATATTGGTGGATCTATTAAATATAGTGGTTGTTGAATGTTTTCCTAGACTACCCACAGTGAAATATAAACATTTTTTTCTTGTTTTTATATGATATTATCAATTATTTGTGGATAATTTCCCACATCTATATTATCCACTCACCAGGTTAACATGAAATGGATCAAAGTTACATTGAATAAATGAATGTGGGGAGAATTTCAAGGGAATAAATAAAATGTTGTTTAGTTTAGATATTCTTACACTACCCTATAGTGGATATGAGTTTGTAATCTATTACGGTTTACTGAGGAAGGGACTGGAATGAATCCACATGAAAAATTATATGTTTATAGCTTATACCCCATGATAATTTAATATTCATGATATAAATCACCCAAAATTTGATTTAGATTTCATTGCGATAATTTTTTCTTTTAAGATATAGAGGAATTGCCTTTATAGGGAAATATGTAACATATATATTGATCATAAAAGTTTAAAGTACATATTCACTCAAAAAGAGATGAATATATTCCATAGAAGATGGTTCGAGTTTATTAATGATTCTGAATTATCAATTCATTAATACCCTGAGAAAGGGAACAAGGTGGATGATGTTTTCGATTTGAAAGGATCATAATATATTTTCTATGATGAGGATAAAAAAATAACAAATATCTCATTATATTTAAATGATGGATCCAAAGATCTTGAATTAAGTGGGTAAAGCATGTCGTTATATAATGAGTGTCCAACTATCTATCTATGTGATGTTTAAATAGTTTTATAAGGAAGACAATGAGTTGTAAAATATTATGAGAAATGTTCCCCAGTTCAACCTTGTTTATGATGGAAGGAAAAATTTCATGAACTGTGTATGTGTTCTATCAATACCATAAGGGTCTGTTGGATGAAGCTAATATTTAATCATTCATTATTCATCCTGAGAGTATGAAGATATATAGAGGTCTAAAAGAGTATTTTCTGTGGGACAACATGGAGAGAGATTTTTTAAAATATGTATCTCAGGGTTTAGAATGTCGTGAAGTTATGTATAAGAGATATGATCCCAATGGGGTGTCACAACCATCACCCATACCATAATGTAAATAAGAAAACATCACCATGTATTTTCTCATTATACTCCCCAAAAAATCTAAATTCCATAATATTTTTTCAGTTATATTTAATCACTGTATGAATTAAGAACACTTAATTACAATTAATGAAGATTTATCTCTCGATCATTGTTATAATATACCCAAATTAGGATTTATAATTTAATGGAGTACCACATTCCACTACATTTTATTGGGATATGATGTTTAATTTGATGTTCTGGTGATGTCTTCACCATGATTTGGATTCAATGCTCTGTTTTAGTACTACTTATCCTCCTTATATATATGCTTATTCTGAGAGAACCATTCAAACATTGTAGTATATGTTGCATCTTTTTCTATTGAATTCAAAGTTGTTTGGGATGAAAACCTTTCTCAATTTGAGTTTTCTTACATTAATATATTTCAATCAAATATTCATATGTCTCCTTATGAAACTATATATAGAAAGAAGTTTGAAATATAATTTTATAAGATAAATAATGCAAGATAAAGGTGTTGGAATGTGAACTAGATGAGGAAATAGAAGATAATATCAGTACCATTCATAATCACATCAAGGAAGCTTTGAATCGATAGAAAGGTTTTATTGATAATACTTGGTGAAATATGGAATTCAAATTTAGTGAGAATTTATTCCTCCGAATTTCTCCATGTAATAGTGTTATGAGATTTTAGAAGAATAGAAAGTAATTACCTATGTGTATTTTCACCTTTGATGGTATTAATTGAGATGGGATAATATCTAATCACTTTTGGATTCAACCGAACATCACTCAATTTCACGATGTGTTCCATACCTCTCTTATGAGGAATTATATGTCTAATAATTCATATGTAACAAACATAGAGGTCATACCACTAGATCCTGATCTTTATTATAAATAAAAACTAGTATAAACCCTGAATTATAGAGATAAAGTTTGTAGAATAGGTCTACTCACCTAGTTACAGTTCTCAATAGGAAACAAAAATATAAAAATGATGATTGGGAACATGAGGTTGCGATAAAATAGTGATATATTCATTTATTTTTATAATATTTAGGTTATTTCAATGTAAAAATCCATTTGAAGGAGGGTATAATGTAACACCTTGATATTTTATGATAAATTTCTCTTTTATTAAATTTAAATTTTATAGCATATGATACACGTAACCAAAATTCCAAATGAACTATAATAAAGTATATCGTCATAACCTAGATGTTAAATTAGAGGAATACATATTAATTAATAGATTTTGAGAAATATTTATAATGGTTTTACATAAATAAAATATATTGATAAATAATTACTTCAACGCACTACGATTCACTATTTTATTTCACTCTAACACTATTGTGTTAGATTGTTTTTGTATTGAAGATTATAAAATAAATGACAAACTTAACTTCTTGTTTCATTCAATTATTATTTATTTATCACTGTTAAAAGGGTAAGTGTTACTTGCTTTCATAATTACATTCTTGGTGGAGATGAATTGGAGGTCCCATGACAAAGTTCAAGCGGAATGGGCCAAACTGCATAGCATCCAAGAATAAGAGTGGAATAAACTGAATACTCAAACTAATAAAGGAATACAATTGGGATGATTTTTTTAAAAGATCCATTACACCGTGGGATAAAGCTTTCATGAATTAACCAAATCCCAACTCATCTATTAAGATTCCTGAATGAACCGATCTATAAAATAGAATTAATCTGCATGGTGTCAAAGGATTAACTCTTTATTTTAAAAATATCTCTTATAATATTTATTATATGGCCTCCAAAGATTATATGGAAATGAAAAACGTGTTTTAAAACAAATTCTATGTGTTTAAAAGTGATTTAAGAGATTATTCCCCCCAAAACCATAGACCAAGTGGATTCTCCAAATCAAGCCGCCCAAACCCACCTCCCACTTTTCTAATAAATTGGCACATTAGGAGCCCCATATGAAAGTTCGATTAGGTGGAAAGGTTCTGCCATTTTGCAGTCCCAATGTAGTCCTATAATAATTCATAGATGTTATGGAGGCTATGTGAAGTTATCCTTCAATATATATGGCTTTTTCCCTTTCAATAGGGTTCTAAACTCCTTGTGATCACCTGGGGAGGAACGTGATGTAATTCTCGAGCTACATGTTTGTATTATTTTGAATGACCTTTTTAATTCCTGGTTTTATGTTGTTTTTATTCAATCTATATTCTTATTTAATCGATTAATGTACTGGGATTTCATTCTCAATCACATGTTATCAAGATTGGGGGTACCCTTTCATGTGATGTTTCACACACCAATCACCCCTTTTTCTTCCCTCTTTCAATTATGGTGTTTGTGTGGTTCATATTGGTCAAATTAACTTACAAAATGAATATCAATTCCATTTACATTTATTTCATAGTATCACAATGAAATAACCTAAAAACCTAGACAACACATCAAGTTCTTCATGTGTTGCATTGGTGAGTTTCAGTTATGAAGTCGAACACAAATCAGCCAATCATCGACGGTAACCGATGAATCATTTTGTGTTTTCAAATGAAACCTAGGATCTATACTAGTGTAAAATCAGTTATAAATTATTTGTAGATGTTAAAAACTAAGGATTAAAAGATCAAAATCTTATCTCATGAAGCGATGAAGAGTGCGCATCATATTATTTCCCATGGTTGATCATAATTAATCAAATCTATTGATTTCTGTTGTATTGTATTGATTGATTTTATATGCATTATTCTTAAATAAAAATACCCAAATTCCATATAATACTATACCCATTATATTAGTCAAAAATTATTTTTGAAATAATGATCTAAGGCTCTGTCGAGATATGACCTAGGGTTCTTGCTATACTGCATTAATTCAAGTAAAAACTAAACAACTAATTTGATGTTCTTGACAACATGATAAAATTTTGGCACCATTTCTTGAGATCAAAGATCATTGTTTCCCTTGTACTCATACATTTTATTTTTTTATCCTTTATAAATCTCCTTCCTTTTTGGTTGTTTTTGTTTTTTGTTTTTTTTTTTGTGTTTTTTTCTTTTCTCTCTATTTCTCTCTCTCTCTTCTTCCTCCCTTTCTAATTAAATAATATAGCCTTATATTTTCATTTATCCTTTAATTATTATTAGGTTTTTTACCCATCATTTATCATAAAAAAAATAAAGAAAAAAAAGAAGAAAACTTCACAACTTATTTACACAACCCGATCGGGATAGGAAAATGTTTTTGTAAAATACCCACAAATTGAAAAGACACGTAACTCACAAATTAGGTCATAGAAATTAGAACAATATTGTAAAATTGAGGAAACAATTTCTGAATCTTATTTGGTCCAAAAACAATAAAAAATTGAACCAAGTACAACCCCAGAAATAATGGATGTAAATATACAAACCTTAAAAGAACTAACAACCAAGGATCGAGAGTACCAACCTGCATAGATCCAATATCTTGAAGAAGAAGCCAACTTTTAGATAATATCATGCCTCAACCACCTACATCATAAATTCCATGTTCTTCCTGGTGAGGACCCACGCTAGAATATTTAGGAGTTTCTCATAGTGTGCTTCACCATGAAACCCCAAATTGTTTTTGAGGACCTCAATATGATTAGGGACTTCCCTTTCTCCCTTCATGGTGTAGCCAAAGACTATGTATACTATTTTCCAACTATAATTTGAAGATAAAATTACCTGAAAATACTTTTTTTAGAGATGTTCTTCACTACCTTCTGAACTACATCAATTAGGAATGAAATCTATGGCATTAGGAAATCACAAGGAGAGACCCTTTATGAAAACTCAGAGAGATTAAAAATACTTTTTTCAAGGTTCCCCTACCACCAGATTAGTGAAAGACTATTAATCTAATAATTCTATGAGGTAATTATACCCATGGATCATGGAATGATTGATGTTGTAGATGGTGGTTCCCAAGTTGATAAAACTCCTTCCATTTCTCGTGACTTGATATCCAATATCGCATAAAATTCACAGCAATTTGGTAGACAAGAAATTTCACCAACCCGAGGAGTTCATGAGGTATGTCATTCATCCCTAGAAAAAAAGGTAGAAAACAAAATGTATGATATGAATAACCTTTTAAGGAAATTAAATAAAGAAAAAGGTAATTCAAGACCTCCCCCCTTCCATTAAATTGTTGTATGTTTTATGACAACACTCATTTTTCTGACTAGTTTCCACAACTTTAAGATTCATCTGACTCTTGTGCAGTAGTATTCCCTAGGAATCCTTTTGAGAAAGCACCACCCTTCAATTAATAAATTTAGGCCAAATCCAATCCTTCGATGGAAATAACTAACACAATGCCAATAAAGAGGCAACCCGAGCTACCCCAAGTAGAATTGTTATCAACAAGGCCTAGGTATGAAACCTTCTTATCCCTAAAATTATTGGAAAAATACTCCCCATCCTACTAAAAAGGAACCTATCCTAGAGGACATAGTAACCCGAATGAAACCCAGAACATCCAGTAAAAATAAACCATGAAGTCAGATATTAAAGACCTATGAACTCAAGTGGGACAGTTAGAAAACACCAGTAGTGAGATAAAGATGCCAGGTTCTGGAAAACTTCTATCCCAACCTGTTTCTAATCCAAAAGAAAAAGGTAATGTATTCACAATCGCACTTTGTAGTGGAAAAAATATTTCTTCTTACAATGATTCAAAAAAATGAATTTTTACATCTTTAAAATTCCCTTTCCCTACCCTCAAAATATTATAATTTTGAAAAACAAAAAAAATGCAAAAAAAATTATTCTTGAGGATTCACTTAAACAAACAATTTATCTTCCTTTACAACAAATAATCTCTAAATATTGGAAACATTTTTATAATGGTATTGATAAAGAGATAATGGATACATTTAAAAGGGTGAAAGTAAAAAGTCTTTTATTGGATGCAGTTAAACAAATCATGTGATACACCAAATATCGTAAATTAATTTTTCACCCACAGATGAAGGTTGAAGGGGAATGAGAGAGTCAACAGGGGATAGAATATTTCCACCGTGATTTGACCAACAATTTCATCCAAATTAAAGGATACATAAACATTCACAATACCTTGAACCATAGTGGATACATTGTTTTCAGATTTTATGCTAAATTTAGGTGTTTCAATTAACGTAATTTTATATTATGTGTACACTTCTCTGCTGGTTGGAGAGCATCAACCAACATGCATCATAGTGAATCATTCCAAACGGAGCACAACATAACTATCAGGAGTGGTCTAGTATATCCTTGTAAAAGTGAATAATCACATCTTCCCCACTAACTTATACATTCTTGGGATTAAGGATACCGATACCCAAGGAAATTCCCCTATCATACTTGGAATTCCATTCTTGAAAACAATAAAAACAAACATCAATGTCCACAATGGTACACATTCCAAGGATTTCAGTGGAGAAAAGGTAAGTTTAACATTATTCATTCAATGAAACACCCCAATGAATAGAACTACACTCTTCTTGTCTATTTAATGGAAGTGACCTCTAACCCCCCCCCCCCACACACACACTCAACATTATCTCCTCAACGCATACTCCTATTCTTTTTTTATTCTTAATAATTGTATTATTTGAGTTTTGATTCATGTTTTGATTGTTGTGTGTGTTCAAAAATGTGTAAATATTGTTCATTAATAGATGATTGTGTTCATTTTGAGGTACCTATAAACCTTGATGAATTTGAAAATACTATTTCTATTGATTCTCTATACATAGAAAATAAAAATGACTTTATAGACAGTTTCATAGACCACACTCCCAATATATCCACTAATTCAATACAAAAACCGCCTATGTTGGAACTAAAACCACTTCTTTATAATTTAAAACATTCTTATATTAAGGGTTTTGACATATAGATCATCATTATTTCCAATAATACCTCTCCACGGTAGTAATAAAAACTACTTGACCTTCTGTAGGATTGTAAAAAAGAAAGTTATATAGACATTACCTGATATTATAGAGATTAACTCATCTATTTTTGTGCATCATATACTTTTAGATGATGAGGAAAATGTCTTAAGGCAAGATAAACACGGGTTGAATCCCACTCTCCTTGATGTGGTAAAATTAAAAGTTAGTAAATTACTTATTGTTGGGATCATTTATCCTATATCTCATTGAAAATGTTTTAGACAATCCCAAATCGTGGAAAAAATTGGAATAATATTAGCCTCTAATGAAATGAATTAATTGGTTCCAACAGGTGTGAAAAATAGTTGGATAGTCTGTATTGACTATCATTGAATGGATCAAGCCATGCTAAAGGGACACTTTCCTCTACCTATCACTAAAAAAATATTAGAAATAATATATGGTAAGTCCCATTATTGTTTCCTTGATGGATATTCAGGTTATTTTCAAATCCATATAGCCCCTGAGGATCCAAAAAAGTTAACATTTACCTTTCAATTTAACACTTTTTCATATAGAATGATTCCTTTTGGTCTATGTAAGGTTCCTGGTACATTTTTGTGATGTATGTTGAGTATTTTTATGATTACCTATAGAAATTAAGGGATGTTTTTATAGATGATTTCATGTTTCATGTAACTTCCTTTGATGATAGTTGGGCACAACTAGGTTATGTCCTCTATTGTTGCATTGTAAAAGATCTCATATTAAATTATGAGAAATTACATTTCCGGGTTGAGTGGGGGATAGTTATTGGGATTGTTATTTAAAAAGAGGGAATTCAAGTGTATAAATAAATAATTGAATTAATTTAAACCCTTACATATTCAAAATGTGTTTGTGAGGTGAAAAATTTCTTGGGTCGTGCTGTCTTTTACAGCCAATTCATTAAGGACTTTAGTAAGATCTCACTTTTTTAGTCTAGATAATTGAAAAATGATTATAAATTTTTATTTGACAAAAATTTTGAGGGTTATTCAAATTAACTAAAAAATAGTCTCACATAACCTCCCATAATCCAACAACCATGGGGGGATATTCCCTTTGAATTTATGTGTGATGCCTCTAACATTGTAGTTGGGGAAGTTTTATCATAAAGGGTTGAGAAGTCTCCTCATGTCATTGAATATTCCCCATGTACCCTTCACCCTATCCAAAAAAACGACACCTCCACTAAAAATAACTCATTTCTGTTATGTTTTACTTTAAAAAAACACATTCATATATTATCAGGTCAAAAATCAATATATTTTTTGATCATGTTACCCTTTATTTTATCCTAAATAAACCTAAAGCTAATCCCCACCTCATTTGGTATATGCTCCTCCTCTTGGAGTTTGACCTTCAGATTAGAGATAAGAGAGGAGTGGATAATGTTGTAGCTAACCACATTATTAGGATTTTACGACCATTGGACCATCATGTTGACTCACCCATCACTATTGTAGAATTCTTCCCTCATGAGAACCATTGTAATTTTGTGGACCTTACACCAGGGTATGCTGACATTTTTTAATTTTATATAAATATAGAGGGTCCCCACTAATTTCATCACTTCATAATCATAGAGTCCTAATAATGATTCTTGATGGTACATTTGGTATTACCCATATTTGTGGTGGTTTGGTAGTAACCAAGTTCTTCTTCGGTGTGTCCCTAACCATGAGTTCACCTTTATTTTGACCTTCTTCCACACTTTGGTTGTGGGGGTCACTTTGGCTCTTAACATACCACTCGAATGGTCATTGACTTAGGAATTCATTGTAAAAAAAATTATAGGGATTCACATCAATTTTTTATGTCATGTACTCTTTGTCAATTCATAGGGAATATCTCCAAGAGGAATGAATTTTCCAACAACCCACGTTATTTTGTGAGATCTTCGATGCATGGGGAATTAACATCAAGGATACTTTTCCAAATTCATTTTGATTTGTGTACATATTATTGGTTGTTGAATATGTAACTAAATGGGTGGAAAAAATTCTATAGAGACAGATGAATCTTGAGTGGTTATTTATTTTTTGATGTCCCATATTTTCATTAGGATTAGTTTTTTGAGATTCATCAATAGTTTTATGGTTCACATTTTTTCAATCAGAACATGAAAAATTGGGTTTGTAAGTATGGGGTTGTTCATAATGTATCCACTTAATATCACCCCCAAACTAAAATATATGTAGAAATATCAAATTGGGATGTTATGAGAGTCTTGGAAAAAAAATAGGACAACCCAATATGAAATATTACAGTTTTTTCTTGGATGATACAGTTTGGGCACATCATAGATCATTTAAAACCCCAATCAGGATGTCACTATATTTGATTGTGTTTGGAAAGTCTTGTCACCTCCCAGTGGGGGTAGAAAACCATTAATATTGGGTTGTTAAAAAATATAATATGAATATTTTAGATGTAGGTGAGAATAGGAACTTCCAAGTTCAAGAGATGAAAGAAATTCAATGTGATGCATATGAGAACACCCATATCTATAAATATAAGGCAAAGGCTATCCATGATATGTTGATTCGTCAGGGGAAGTTACATACTAGTGAGAAATTCCTCATATACAATTCTAGACTAAAGGTCCAAGAGGTAAGCTTTGTTGCGAATTGATCAGTTCTTATACTTTTACTAATATTTACTGTTTGGTTGATATACATGTTTTTCATCAAAATACTGGACAGAGGTTTACTATAAGTGGGACGAGTCTCAAACACATATATTAGTATAACCCCAGCCATCTTGTGGAGGAAATCCAATTAATACATTCTATATATGACACCACTTAATAGGATGTCCCTTCTCCATACCTTTATTTAATTTTCTATTTAACTAAAATACTAGTGTTGAAGACAATGTAATTTTTTGGTGTGGGGAGGGTGACATGTCATATTTAGGATTAGAAAACAAAAACAAACAAAAACAAAAAAAATTTGTTTTCTTTTTATTTTTATTTTTTTGATAATAAATGATCATAAAAAGAATATCCCAAATCATTTTTCTTTATTGAGTCGATTATGTAGAAATTCCATTGTTTTGGGAAAATTATATTTCAAATGAATGTTGATATGGAATCATTTTCTAGATTTTTTATTTTCAAATCATTCATAGGTGTTTAACGGATTTTTGAAACCCATGCCTCATTTATATGGACCAATATTTTAATCCCTTAGCCAAGATATATTCTATGCCCTTTTTTTGCATATTCTACCTTTTGATAACTTTTCTAAGAGTCTCAGGCCATACAAATAAAATAAAACTTTCCTTGATTATTTTTTAAATTACAATATTTGAGTATTCTACATTCATGATAGAGGCAATAATTTATTGAAAATCCCATTGTACAATTTACCTCTATTTTCATCCACCTTGACATTTTACCCATCATAGGCTCTAGAGACAACAAAATTCATGTTAGGTCGGGCCATTAAAAGATAATATATCCATAAATACCCATATCATGTGTATATTAATGTTAAAGTTTATAATAGTGTGGTTGAGAGGGTGTTTCCATTGGAATTTTGGAGAGAGAAACACTGTTATCGGTTGATATAATGGGTGCTAATATTTTCCTTGGGCAGTGGGTTCACTAGCCATATTAAATCACTTTTTTACACATTTTTCCATATTTATCTCCAAAAAACATCATATTAATAAATTATAGATCTATAAATTTAAAAAATTATACAAAATAAAATAATGGATAAAAGAGGCTGTTTACTCATTATTATTCACTACTTGGTTTTGACCAACACAAATGAACAATGGGGATAATGAGTTCAAGGTGATACAATTTGTGAGGGGTTGAGTGTGTACCTTCATTTTAAACACATGTTAAATTTTTACATGTTTTTTACGTAAGATATTAAAAACTCCTCTTCTACCTCAAATTTTTAAACATAAAATCCTACAAAACCTTGAACCTTAAAACAACATGTTGGAGGTCCTCTTGAGTAGCACAATTGTTTCTTCTGGTAATGAATTGAGAATCTTGGAAAAAATATGGTAATTTCACATGAACTATATTAAAAGATCATAACTCCCCTATCAAATGTTCCTTGATCGAATAGGTAAATTTCTAGTTGATGTAGGTTGCAACCTATTTCATGGGTGAACAAATGATGTTTAAAAAATTCGATTCTGAGAGAAGAAAAATGATAAGACAATTTACTTCATAAATGAGACATTAGGGTTTCAAATTCAATAAATCTTTGATGTTTTCTCATCTTTCACATAATATGGAACTTCATTATGATTTTTGAATTTTCCCTGGAGTGAAAAAAATTAGGTATGGGGGTATGATCTCACCACGATTCACTATTTTATTTCACCCTTGCACCATTGAGTTAAACTAGTTTTTATTGAAAATTATAAAATTAATAACAAATTTCACATTAGGATTAATTCAATTATATTGTATTTATCACTATTAAAAAGGTAAAGGTAACTTGTTTTTATAATTAAATTTTAGGTGGAAAGGAATTTGAGGTCTCATGATGAAGCTCAAAAGGAATGGGACAAACTATGTTGGATCCAAGAATAATAGTTTACTAACCCACCCACTGATACAAACATGTCAATCCAATTAGGGTAAATGTTTTTGATAAGATCCAAAACTCTTTGGGATACATATTTTATGAGGGAACCCCAACTCAATTAGACCATTAAGAGGCCCAAAATAACCAATCTATCTAATAGAATGAATCTGAACTGAGTCAAAATAATTCCTCGTAATTTTATAATTATCTCTTTTTATATAGATTATATGGTAGAAATGTTAGACATGGAGATGGAAACATTTTCCATCAACAATTTTTAAGTTTTTCTTAAAGTTATTAATGACTTTCTATCTACCCATAACCATGGACCAAGATGATTCTTGAAGTCAGGGTGCCCAAAACCTCCTCCTACTTTGTATATAAATTGTAACTTTGCACACCCCGTTAGGAAGTTTGACCAAGAGGAAATGTTATGCCATTATTGAGTCCCAAAGGAGTCCTATAATCATTTATATATTATTTAGAGGCCATGTGAAGTTCTACTTCAACATCTGTGGCTTCCTCTTTTTCTATGGGGTTCAAAATTCATTGTGATAACCCAAGGAGGAATGTGATGTAATCCCAAGCTTCATGTTCTATTATTTTGAATGATCATTTTAATTATAGATTTTTTGTTGTTTTTATTCATCCTAGTTTATTATTTAAATGAGTTATTTACAGTTATTTCATGCTCAAACTCATATTTTCATATTTGGGTGTTCCCTTTCTTGTGATCTTTCATGCACTGATCACCCATTTTTCATCCCTTTTTCAATTGTGGGGTTTGACTGGTTCATATTGGTCAATTGAAATCACCTAAACACTATCTAGTACATGTAAATTTATTTCATGGTATCACAAAGAAATAACATACAAACCTAGACATCATTTTTAGTTCCACATGTGTTTCCTTGATGAGTTTTGGTTATGAAGTCGAACACAAATCACCCAATCATCTATGTTAATCAGTGAATCATTTTGTGTTTTTGACTAAACCCTAGGAGGTATCCTAGTGTAAATTTAGTGATAACCTAGTTATAGGTGTTACAAATCAGTGATTAAAATATCAAAATCCTATTTCCTGAAGTAGTGAAGGATGTGTATCATGAGATTTCTCTGGGTTAATCACACTTAATCAAATTTTTTAATTTCTATTCTCTTCTATTGATTTCTTTTACATGATTTCTTCTTAAATAAAAAAAACCCCAAATTTCATAAAATCACATTCCCTCTTTTCTTAATCAGTACATATTTTTTAATTAATGATCTAAGGCTCCATCGATAGATGACTTAGGGTTACTGTTATATTGAAAAAATTATAGTAAAAACTAGAAAAATAATTTTATGTGCTCAACAACATAATCAATAATAAATTATTAGTAAAGCCGTTATTTGTTTTAAAATATATATTTCCTCAAAAAAATATTTATTATTTTTTTTTGAGAAAATTTTATAATTAATACCTAATATTGATTGAAAAAATTATTTTAAAAAATAAAATTTATTTTTCATATAATGATGAAAAAATTATCTTAGGGTTATTCTTTTAATATTTCTTTAAATGACTGGTTTTTCGATGAAATATGGAAAATATTTATTTTTATTTAAACTCATATTATCATTTAAATAATTTACAATGTTATATTTTTATAAAAGGTTTTAAAAGTAAAATTTATTCATTTATATTATAAATAAACTAATTTATTTATTTGGGATTAATTTTATGTCCTATTTTGATATGAAATCATTTTATACTTAAGAAAACGTTTTTTATATAAAACCACTTTTCATCATGTTTTGTGGGTTTGATATTAAATTAAATTCACCACTTATATGAATTTAATTTGGTAAAATTTATTCCATATTTTTAATCATCATTCCAAAAAAAATTAATGATTCCACCATCATTTTTTGTCATAATTAAATGTGAAACCAGAAAAAATGTGTTACCATGGTTATGGATAAATTGGGATTATCATGGGTTAAACAAAGAGATGAGGGTAATTTATTGAACTAAAATTTTATAATTCCTATTTTATGGAAGGTTTTCATAAAAATAATATCCCACTTTTTAATATCTGACCATTTTATATAATATTTGTTGACAATGAAATTATAATATTTTAATCTTTTATGAAATTCCAACTATGTCCACTCCCCCACTTATAAAAGGACACCCCTTCCTCTAATTTAATCAACATAGATTCATATATATCAACTAAACCTGGCCCAATTATCATACAATGTTTCATATTCATGAATTAGAGGTTCTGGTCTTCTTAAATATCATTCAATGGTTCATAAAAAAGGATCTAAATGGGGCATACTGAAGAATAGGTAATCGTCTTAGCCGATATCTTTCAATTTATTTCTTCTACTTCCACATCAAAATATATTGTATTAATCCTAAAATGATATACCCAGTATCTTATATATGCTAATGTTTTATGATTTTTGACTAATTAATAGCCATCCTTTATTCAATCTAATGGGAAGTGAAAGCATCGCTCGTGCGTATGTGTTGACTACAACCTCCATGTTGTGATACAATTATTTTTTCATCACCATATTTCTTGGATCATTATTAGGATGTTTAAATGATTTTTCATTATATTTATTAAATTATTATGATTCTAAAATTATAAGATCATATCTACCTTCAAACCATCCAATCCATTGGAAAATGAAAATGCCACTTGTGCATATGTGTGGACAATCACATCCATAAAGCCAGGTGATTAATTTTTCGATTCCACTTTACATGGATATAAATAAGGGTATATTTAATATATATATTTATATATCTCTTTGTGTGTGTGTAATAATTATTCTATAATAGTTAATTTTTATTTACTTTTTTTCTTCATCCATCAAAAATATCATATAGTGTTCATGCATACATATAGAATACCGTCTCCCTGAATGGTATAATTCAATTTTCAATATCTATATTTTATGTATGAATCCAAACATATATAGAGTAAATATATATTATATTTATATCATGATATAAATTCAATAGATAGTTTATCCAAGATCAACATACTACAACTGGAGCTACCGAACTGATGTTCTCATGAAAAACAAAACAGTAAACAATAAAAAATAAGGATTTTAAGAGGAATTTATTAATAAATTGGAGTTAAAATGTTTTAAGTGGATTATATATGATATTTCATGTATGTAAATTATTTTGGTAAATATTTATAATTTAAATTTATTTTATAGGATTTTATATCACCTTTAAATCAATTTAATCTTTAGGTAAGGGATTTCTGTAACTATATCATTGTTTATCATCATTATTTAGGATTAAGTTTCCATTAATGTAATATTATGATATAAATATATAGAAACATAATAATTTTAATCCCATATGGTAAGTTATGGAGATTACATTTTTTCTTTCATTCTCCTCTCTTGAATTATTCAAGATACTGAACGAGTATTTTTAGGGAAATCCAACTTTATTTCTCTCCTCGATTGAAATTATTTTTTTCAAGTCCATGTTTTTTAAAAATTATTACAATAATTTGGTTACTATTACCCTATTATTTTATAAATACATTTTCACCCCGATTTTAATTTTTATAAATTCTTATAATAGGAATCTTCTTTTAATTTTTGGATGATAACCTTTTGACTTGATACTGAAAATGAGAAATGAATATTTTCTTAATATACATGTATTGAATAGAGTTTCCATATGTCAAGACCAATTAATGATTTAAATATTAATTTATATATTTTCAAGGTCATTTTATTGTAAATTATTTCTTAATATTTGGTAAATATTTAAAAAATAAATAGGTAATTTTAAATTTAAAAGGGTATTTTGTTCAAGAAATATTCAAGTGATCTTTTAAATTCATTTTCATTCATAATATCATTCTATGAAATTAATTATTCTTTATTGGGGTTTATGATCTAATGATACCATCCACTTTCATTGTTTTCATAGATTATAATGATATCATTGTATAATAGGATAGAATAAATCCTTGGTAGAGTTTTGCATACTATAATTTACAAATTGAAAATGGTCTCTATATATTCATGGGAGTAACAAAAATTTGTATAATTTTATATCATTTTATTTCATCCGTAAAAAAATAGAGACATTGTATTCCTTTATAGATGAGTGTATTATGAGTATTGATGGATAGTTGAGGTTGTTATACAGAATATATTGTGATGTGTTTTTGATTGGACAATCCTCATCTCAAGATTTATTTAGGAATGATTTTTTATATGATAATATTAGAGTTGTATAAAAACATGAGTTAATGGTTATTAGGTAGTGGATATTTACTAGTTGAAAGTTTAGTGTGAGATTTATTGATTTATTATTTTACTCTTCAAATTTATGGATTAATGAGAAGTTGATACCTCTTAATTTTCAAACAAACATAGAACGTAATATCTATAGAAAAAAACCCTTTTCTGTAAATTTTATTACAAAACCAGGAACCATGAAATAATAAATAATTTATCAACTAAGATGAAATATTTCTAAGATATTTCTTAGCATAGAAATATTTATAGTGGTGTTAATGCTTTGATAGTTGAGGAATTAGATTAATGAATTTTTTTATCGGGGTTTTATTTGGTATATTATATTTTTAGGGGACACTTTGGTATTTTTTCAAATAAGAAGGACAGATTCTTTATTTTATGAATGTATTGAGGAATCTTGGACCCATATTCCTAGGTCTCAGGATAAAACACATACTTTTATAAGTTATATTTCATTTTGAGTGAGATTTTATGAAATGAACAATCACAACTTTCACATTAGTATCAAATCCCCCAATAATATCACACAACTCAGAGAACCTTTTGGTTTATGAAAATGATGACCAGTTACTTAAGAAAATTGTTTTTATAGAAATTGTGAAAATTTCTCCATAATAAAACCATACTAGAAATCCTTCTAGACATCTCACATGTTACACTCATCTTAATAACCTAGGGAAAGAAAACATAAAAAAGGTGTGAGTTCAAATACTCAAAAATGGAAAATAACTCCTCAACTTGTAATAATTGGTTTGATAAAAATCATAATAAAAAAATGAATAAGGAGAAAATTATAATTATAAAGAATATGGAAAAATAATAGTTTTCGCATGTTTTGATATATGGACATGTGATATGAAATGAAAAAAACATATATCATGGAAAAGGTTGTGGGATAAAAACATGATAAATATAATACATAGAGCGTAATCATTTTCATATGACATGGATATGTAACATGAACCTTAAATAGAGAATAATAAGGAAACTAATTATAGACGTAAGAATAAAAATCATAAAATAGTGAATCGGGAATCACTACTTGATTTATAAAACATAGAAGAGTTAAAATAACGACCTAATTTCCATAGTAGAGTAAGAATCACTTATTAATTCCCATAAACATAGTTGTGTTGGAATCATATCCAAATTACTATAAACCTAGTGGGGATAGTATCACTTCTGGATTCCCATATTAGAGTGTGAATCAATACTCAATTTCCATAATCATCTCTTGATATATAAATCCTTAACCAGTGCATTTGATAAATTTAAAATGACTAAATTATCTCATTGATTTTTCAGACCCAAATAACGATTCATACATTAGAACATGTGAAACATTAAAAGTGTAATCCAGCATACATGTTCCACTTGAAAAAATACTACATGCATATTCTACTTGAAAACAATAAACCATATCAGTACCTGATCAGGGTGGTTTTCTATGATGGGAAATCTTGGTAGTGTAAAAGGTTCCATGATGCTATAGTGAGCCCGAAAGGATGGACCGGATAGGATATAATTAGGAAAGTTAATATATGCCCATATGGAAGGTGGTGCACAAAAGTTGGACCATTTATTCAGACAATAATGGAGGCTTATTATGAAAATAGTTATTGTTCTTTCTTTATAATTTTAGAGGATTCTTGTTCATCATTACTCCATCGAGTATGATACATTGATGGAAATTCTTATGTATAGTGGAGGACCACCACAGTTGTGATGAGGGAGTTAAACCTTTGATGGTGGAATCTGGTCATGATGGGGACTCCAATTTGATGGGTATGTTATGATGGATATCAAAGGGATTCATGGATAATTATTGAGGTTCATCGGTCTATATAATTAAGACTAATGAGGCTTAGAATAATAAGGTCCTTTAACATCTATATAATTGTTAGTGTGTTTTACTGTTTGGGTGGATTTTACCTTCCCATGCATCCTAGGGGAGGTTTCTGGGGGTGTTTTCTTGTATGTAATTATACCCCAATATATCTAATATATTAAGTCTATAAAAAATAATTTTTACTAATGAAGGGAGATTAGTTAAAAATTAACCTTACAACTATGGTATCCTTTCAATCAATAGGAATTTAAATAAAAGACAATATATAGAACTTCAAAACCTATTTATTACATGATTTTGGTAAAATTAATTCATTTGGTTTTAATCACACCATACCAAATATGTCATGGTGAACGATAATAAATATGTATCAAGAAGTTAAATTTGAGATAAATAACTGCTTGTATTATTAGAAACTTTTAAATCAAAACCACCTAATAGATATGATTTCAAATGAAATAGTAAATATCCTAAATAATTAAATAATCATGATACAAAATATTAATGTAGTATTAGATACCCCATTTTAAATAAAACAAGGTTTATAATAATATATATGTCCCAAGGGGTGAAAATATGAGACATTAAACCCTTGACATAATTCCCTCCATCAACTAATGCAAATTGATCTCATTTTAAACATAAATAACTATCGTAATCACCTATATAATTACCTAATTCATATCTATATCCTTTTATAAAATTTATTTCTAATTTTTCTCTACATGTATATTAGTTATATATTTTCTATTTTCAATATCAAGTGTGATTAATCATGATAGTTCGGAAATACTTTTGTAATAGCGATGTTGTTATTCATTTTTCCCTCAACTATTTTCATTGAAAATCCTAAAAGTTACTAGAATTGATGTATTATTATAGTTTATAAAGTTATAATTTCATTCTAGGATAATTTTATTTATGGTAATTATTGGTTAAATTAGAAAAAATCATTTTCTTTGATTTTTGAAAAATGAATGGCGGTATCTTAATTAATGAGTTTAATATTAATGTTACCATTATATAACAAATATAACATGTGTATTTAAATACTTATGTCATATATAATTATTAATTAATTTATCACATCAATCAATGATATTATTTTAAAACATTTTTCATATAGGTGGTTAGACCGACACAAACATGAACTTACCATAATTAGTGGATGATTACGGTTAAGAATGTGATTTATTTTATCAAAAGATAATTATTAAAGAATAATAATGATATTATTTAGATGATTTTAAGGTCTTGAAGAAAAGTTGTGTATTTTTTAAATAAAAATAAAATAAAATCTTGAAAATGTCTTGTATTACTTGTGGACGTGGTAGTCCACAAAACTCATAGTTAATGTTTTCATTTATAGAAGAATGAAATGGAAAAAAGGTTGATTATATTTTGATCTTCAAAATAATAACTCTATAATATATTTCACATTTATTTATCTATTTTAACCATATCATTAGTGATGAGAGGTGGTGGAAAAAAAGAATTCATTGCTTCGTGGAGGTAGTTTTCCGCACAACGCATGAATGGAAACGTCATTTTTCGTAATAGTAAATGGGAAATGTTTCTAATTTTTATACCCTTAGAATAATAAAAGTAAGTATAAAAATAATAATGATTTCAATATATAGTAATTATCAAATTATTTCAGGGAATTTGATTAAGGAAGGAAATGAAATTGGAGAAAACGTACTCATATTAAGGTCTTGGGATTTCCCGTTGAAGAATCCTTGGAAATTATGGTCCTGGGACAATATTTTGTGACCATAGAATAAATGAAATGGAAAACAAATTTCCTTAAAAAAATAACTCAAATTTCTCAATGAATATTTTATTTTATCTTATAATATAATCCCACAAAATGTATAATCTATTTTATAATAGCATTACATTTATAAAATAAAAATTAGCATGAGAATTGAATGTATTATAATGGTTAAATAAATAAAAAGAAATAAAATTATAATAATTGGAAAATAAGGAAAATTTTAATCCAATAGAATCATCATAGTCATGAAGAAAATAATAAAAACAAAAAAAACATTATTAATCCAGTAAACATTTTTTGAAATAGCGAATTATGAGGGTAATTGAGGTAAATGGTGAAAGAAGGAGTTGATTCGTATTTTTTGTAGGTAATATAACTGTTGTAATGGTGGCATGACCATTGAAATAGTAACCTGACAGTTAGGAATAGTGACATGATCATTAAGAATAGTAACCTAACCATTTGTCAATATAATATTTGGTCATTATAACCATTATCCATTCTATCCATTGGAAATAATTTCACCCTTATTATTTGAGTTTTTAATGGGTAATGAAAAAATATAATTGAATAAATAAGGGATAAATTATGGCCTCAACCAATAGGATCTCGCCTTTTGAAGTTCATTTATCAAAACATGAGAGGGAGGTTGAATCATTGGGGTCTTCCCTTGTATAATACCAAGTAGATCTTCTATAATTTAGTCTTAAGTGTAACCAAATATAGGAGAAGATAAAGTTTGTGGAAATAATCATTAGGTTAATGTTAGCTGAGTCACCCCCAGAAATTACCTCTCTTTCACAACTTACCCTTATGGCATATTTTGGTGTAATGAGTAGTTATGTATCAATACCATAGTATGCTAAAAGTGTAATTTCCATTTTATTAATAAATTAGTTATTTATTCAACCCCATTTTATTTATTATTTTATATAATAAAATACACAGGTATATCATATAAATTTGAAAAATAGTTTTTTGGATAAAAATAAAACATAATTATATCATCAAAAAATATATACAATTTTATCATAAATTAAAATATGTAAAATAAAATTTAATTTTATCAAATTTCATTAAAAACACTACTTTTTCAAATATATATGATAATATAATTTTATAATTTCTTATGAAACTTTTATAAGTGTTAGAAATATGACTATGTCATAAATAATTTTATTTGTCAATAAATAAGGATTGTTTAATTAAAATATTAAATTATCATATCTAGGTAAATATTTTCATAAAACTAACTTAATTTTTGAAAAAAGAATGTTGAAATTATGTTAGGATAAAATTTTAAGAATTTTCTAAAATGAAATTTTTCATAAAATATAAAAAATATAGTTTTGTGTTTACAACTAGTTTCATGACATCATAAATATTTAATAATGATGAAATATTTAATAAAAATAAATCCTTAAATAAAAATATATTATTTTTTAATATTATGTGTAGTATAGTATTTAAATCAATTTCTAATCCTATAAATAACATTGCAAAATCTATAATAGAAATTATTATTTTTATAAAGACTAATATTTTTAAAATTGACATTTCCGAGAAAAAAGTAATATTAAAAAGTGGATTAATATTATTATTAATTAAAATATTATAATATATTACTTAAATTTATAAATACATGGTAAAACCCCATGGGTAAGCCAATGGTTTTTCGTTTTCCACAACCTTGAATTCAATGTTCTATATTTAGAAATTATTAAAAAATTCCCACTATTTTACTATAAATACAAACTCATTATCTGATTCCTTTCCACTAAACATCCTTTATCGAAAACAATTTAGTAAATTTTCATCCCATATATTCCTTACATGGTTTCCCTAAGGTATTATAGTGTAATCCTTAAGTTCTATGAATAAACTCTTCAATGTAAGGGAACTCTCCTCTTCTTCTTTTTGATTCAAGTACCTCTTTTGTGTTGTGTATTATAAATATTAAATTATATACTTATTTGACCCTTTTTATTGTCAAATTTCTTAAATAAATATTTTTATATTAATGGAATACCTCCATTCCCTCACATTATTCCTTTTCCTTAATCCAAATTATATACCTGACACGCTGCCGAAATCATTTCATGAATTTCTCTCTTTTACATTCAGTTTTCTTATATTGTGAATACCAAAAATTCTTTCTTATCCATCGATATTCACCTATATGTAAAAATTATTTATTTATTTGTGATCTTCATGTCTTAAACCCACATTCATTTTCATTATTAAAAATGATGTAATGTTCATGTACGAATGAAATTTATGAAATCAATGAAATTTCATGAAATCCATTCATTATTTCACAATGTTTATTTATAAAATTATTTGTTACATGATCTACGTATCACACATTAATTTATAAATATTAATGTTGTTCATTTTTAGTGATCCCATACACTGGGTAATGAATTAATCTCTAGATATGAAATATTTTATGATACCTTGATTAAAAAATTTGGTACTTATGTTTTATGAAACTTTTTTAGAAAATCCTTGGTGATATGATTATGAATGTTTCATTTTATATTTTAGCCACATTTCTATTTTTTTATCATCTACTTATGACTATTCCCTCATATTATACCCCATGTTTTATCCTTAATGGACTTTTATGTTCTATTTCATTTTCTTATCCCTTACTAGGAATTAAGCTCACCATTTTATATTGATGTATATTCCTAGGAAATCGCTGTAAGTGATATAACCTATGATAAAATAATAAAGGGATATTTTATTTTTATTAAATAATTTTTTTGTTATTTTTTTTCTTATGTAATTTATTTATTGTGTACCTAGTTTCAAAGACACTAAACCTCCAAAGATCCTTAAAAAAAATTATATAATACTTTGTTAAGGAATTAAGTTAAAATTATGTTATAAAAATGTATCTATCCTTAGATGGTATAAAAGTAAATGTTTACATATTACAGGGTATTTAAAACCAGCAGATGGGTAGGAAAGTGATGAATTATTTTGAATATCGTATTTCGGAATGTTGACAAGGAAGCACAGTAACATGTTTTGAAGCAACATGTTAAATTTTCTTAAATTGTTACACAAAATATCCTTACATCATTTTGTGCAACTTGAAGAATATTCACTATTGTATTGAACATAGTGATCCAAAAGTGTAATGGAATATCTTACATTTTATCTACACAAAATTATTTTTTTTCTAGTGGATTTTATGGTAATGTATTTTTTCCAAACCATTTCAAGGATGTAGCTACTCTTATTGAGTAGTTAACATTGTAAATTAGTATGTTCACATGGATGTGTGATTGTTTAGGTTTCTGAAAATTGAAAAATATTTAATAGGAGATTATGTTTTTTTAAATGAAGGAAACATAAAAGAAAAATATGTCACTTTTTCACCCCCTCCCCCTCTCAGTGATACATTGATCCTTCTTAGAAAATCTCAATAGTTATTAGAGGGAAATATCCTTTATTTTAACAATGGTGGAGTGGTTGGAGAAGAAGGTTTTGTGGAATATCCGAGTTTTGTGAACAATAAAGGAATTGTTATATTAAATAATAAGTATTATAATATCTAGGAATATAGAATTATTATGTATCTTATGAACAATATGTATAATGTTTCGAAAGAGGCTACAGATGCCCCTCCTCCCCCACCCTTGGATTGAGAATGCTCCTCTTACAACTATTGATGAGAATATTCTAGAGAAATATGGAAGAGATAATAATTATTTAGTTTCACAATTATATGAAATTGTGTTTCTTAGAGTAAATTTAGTTTCTACTACCACAGGTATCTTGGATAGGGAGAATGACATTTATAAAGGAAATGGAAAAGTAAATAAAGAAATGTTAAAAATCTAGATATTGAAGTATGAGTATTTCAAGATGAGAAATTATAAATCTTATAATGACATATTTATCATGGTGAATTACATTTTTATCACTATAATATTTCTTGGTAACAAGTTGGAAGATTCTACGGTTGTTCAAAAGATCATGAGAATTCTTCCTAAAAAGTTTGATTCTAATGTTTCCACATTAAATTATAGAAATACAAAAAAAATTATCTCTGAATGATTTTCCTAATAATATTGTTACTTATGAAATAAAAAGAGATATATTTATGAATGTAAAAACAAAATTTGGTAATAAAATTTCCATCAAGGCATCCATGAAATAAAATCATAAGAATATTCTTGGAGAAGAAGATTGAGATTCTAATTTCAAAAATGAGGTATAAAAAATATTGATGAAATTTTATCCTTGTTTTCTAAAAATTTGAAAATACGTACAATAATTTATAATGGTGAAATTCCCTTAAAAAAATTGGATATGTAGTCATTGGGAACTTTGTTTCCAATTTATTGAAAAGATAGGATAAGGAAGAAATTGAAAAAAAGTGATGAAGTAGAAAAATACCAATAAGATCATAGAAGAAAAATAGTGATAAATTAATATACTATTCCATGGTTAAAGATAAGATTCTCTCTGAATCCAAATGGAGAAGTTTTTTTCTAATAATTATGATATTGAAGAGTTTAAAAATAGTTTGGAAGAACACATGTTTATTAAAATAGTAAAATAGTAATGTTTTTCTATGAGTGAAGTAGTTGTTTAGAAGAAGAAGACAGTGAAGTTGAATCAAAAAAATATAGTACTATTTTTGGATAGAATACTTCCATTGAAACATTTAAAAAATAATAATTCTTATGTATTTGTTCAAATAATAATAAACCCAATGAGAATTTCCTATGAAAAAATAATTAAAAAAATGTCTGAGAAGGGTTAGTAAGTATGAATAAGAAATCAGGAAGAGGAAAAATGAAAATTGTTCAAAATAATTAAAGAATTATTTTCCTAGTAATAAATTTGTGCTACTATAAGATATTGATAATTTTAATAAATACCATGATATAGAAAATAATCATAATTATAATATGGATGTTATGATAACAGTAAAATAAGATGAATTGTAACTTTCCCTAAAAAACATTCTAAATCTAAACTAAGTGGAGATGTGGCTAAAAACAACAAATTCGAGATGTCAAAAGTCTAAAAAAAATTAGAGTACAAAAAGATTTTGCTTCTAGTTTTGATAAGGATAGAAATTATATTCAAAAAGTAATATTCCTCTTGATAATAGAAAGTTTGGGACACAACAAAGCTCATAAGAGGCAGATAAGAAATTTGATGAGAAACATGTTCACAATTTAAGACAGTATGAAATTTGTAGAGGAAATTATTTTTTTATGGATACTGCTTGTATTGTGTTGGATTTGGGAACACTAAAAATATGTTTTTTTTAATCAAAAATAGTACAACTATTTGAAAAATTCGAGAAGGAAATTTTTTAGGGGCAATCAATCCACTTAGTGGAAGAATTATAGTAAAATTCATTTGAATGTTGGGAAAAATAATCATGTTGTGTCCGTAAATAAAGAGTGATTTTTTATCTTTCCATAACAAATTGGAATAGTTATGAAGTTATAAAAGGAACCAAAATTATTTTAAGAAAATGAGAATAAATATATTTATGAAAATGTGATCAAAGTTGCTAAAAATGTATCAATATATTGTGGTTTGATGATTCTGAAATGATGTAAGAGGTGTGAGAAGGATGGACATTCTACTAATAGTGATTTTATTATTTTCTAGAAAAATAGGATACATGGACATGTTGTAAAAAAATAATTGTAACAAATATATTTCAAAATTAAGGAGATTTTTCCAGCTACATCAAAAGATTCTATAGATATGAAGAATGTTTTTAAAAAACCTAAGTATAAAAAGAAGGATGAAAACATGTCAAATGCATGATCCAAGAAAAGAAAAAAAAAATGCAAGACTGAGAGAGGACTTCCTATTCTATTGTTGATTATAAGGAACAATTGAGGTTCCTCCTTATTCCCATAATTTTTGTATACATGTACTAACTTGCATGGAATTGATGCAGTTGAAATATGGAAGATGATGTTCATTGGTCTTTAACTCTTCTTATAAAAGAAATTAGTGAGGATAAGAAAATTTAATTTTCTAAAATTTGTGTTAGCACACATGATTATTCTGATCTGCTAGTTGAGATGGGTGTAGGTTAAATTTTTCATAATCAAATCCTCACATGTTTTTCCCATATATTAGAATGTTTAAAGAAGAATAGAATGGTGTTATATTAATTTTGTGTTAAGTTAAACATTTATCACCTTGATTATATAGTCTTTTTTTCTACACCGAGTTCACCCATGTGTACTTCTAGTTATTTAATTAAAGGTTTTCTTAAAGAAACTCATGTGATACTTATATTATCCTAAATAAAGGTTTCATGATTTTGAGATTAATTTTTTTAATGAGTGGGCCATTTGAATTTGATTTTCAATATGGGGGAAATGTAAGAAATTAGGGGAGAAATAAAGTAATGGGGAGAAGAAAAAGTTATAAAGGAAAAAAATAAGAGGTATTATTTTGAAGTGGGTATTCATGAAAAACAAAAAGGGGGGATTATTAGGACTACTTTTTTTGTGGTATTTTTTTCAATAAATCAATATATTGACTATGTTGAAGAAAGTAGGTATATTGAGAAGGTAATGGAAATATAGACTGAATAAGGGTGTTTGCGTAAGGATTTCAGTCATATTCAGACCATTGGCATGAAGAACAGACTCACAAATATAATCAGAAGACCAAACACAAGATGGATAAGAAATTTCATTGGTCTGAGAAGTTGGTTATTGGTAGAAAAGATTCAGCAAACTCATCTTTGGTCTGATATGAAATTTTGAATCATAATGAGAAGTTGTATTAGAGTCTATATGGCTTCGATGAAAATACGATGACTCTTTTCTATTCATGGAGTTCATATAAATAATAATTAGTCTGTAAAACTTATTATGAAAGACTTATGAAGGAAATAGGTATAAAACTTGGGTTCCATTATATTGAGGATTAGTTGGAATGAAATAAGTGATGGAAGGATGGGAAGATATGGTAATTTCCATTATAATCCAGACGGTGCTATGCCTATCCTAAATGTTCTCAAAGTCATGAAGAATTCATGATAAAAGTTGAATTTTACAAGAGATGGAAGTTGATAAATCCAAAAATTTCTGGTCCTAGTTTATCATTGTGAGATTAATGAATGTGGATTTTCATGAAGGCTGTGATGTTTTGTTCAAAATGTGATATGATGAAGATTCTAGTTTTTAGTGAGTACAATATGCCATATGATTAAAGTATTTAGAGAAATAATTTGGCATGAATCGTAATTGGAAAACTAAATAAGTTCTTGAAGTAAAAGTTGATGATACATGTCAATCAAATGTGGTGTTCCACGGATAATTGGAGATACTGTGACACAGATCATCAGATGCATTAACGGTAGCCAAAAGGAATTGGTTGTAGAAATTTTTATTGAATAAGATCGATAGCTAGAGGTAGTTGAGGCTGATAAAAATGTCAGATATCTATTAAAAATGTAGTCAACAATTTTCATCAAGATAAACTATTGTCTATTTTTAAATAGGTTATGAAAAATAGAGCTCGAACTAGTTTTCAATTAGATCATGATTCATTATACTAACACTAAAACTGATTTTTAGAGTAAATTTGAGACTGATTCATCCGATGTGGACTGTCCATAAAAACACCATCAGAGACAAGATCATCGATATGCTTACATGAATAAAAGAATAAATGATTAAAGAATTTACAAATGTTTTATCAAATAGAATGGAATGTGGTGATGAATTGTTTCTAATGATGTGCATGAATCTTTAAAAGTTTCCATTTTATTTATAGAATGAAAAGGAAAATGAATCCTAATGAAGTTTCAATAGTTTTATGGAAATTATGGTTTCAATGTTCTATATTTTTATATTTGATATAGAGAAATAGAGGGGATGTTTATTTTTAATTGGTGTGAAGAATCATAATGAGAAAAAAATTTCTTTTCGTATCATTAAATTGGCTCAATGAAGTGTAATGAAGAATCTATTTTCCACATAGTAATTAGGATATCATAGTGATAATCAGAATGAGACTGAAGATTAAGAAATCTTCTAGTGAACTGAAGTTGTGAGAAGTTTTGAGAATGTTCAAGATGAAAGGATAGGAGTTGAGAAGTGCTAAAAAATTCAAATATGGATCCAAAATTTAAGGAAAAGGATTCAAGAAATTGTTTTGAGTGGTAAAATATTTCAAATTCCCACCTAAAACACCTTTGTGAAAACTATAAATAGTGGGAAGTAAATTGTTGTTTTACTAACCCTTGTATTATTCAAGGGTAAAGAGAGATGGTGGAGATTTGGGATTTTTGTAGAGAAAATTAGTTTTCATATTGAAAATTCTGGAGGATGTTTTAGGAGTTAAATAAAAAGATGAAAGAAGATTGTATTCAGAGTTTCTTAGAATGGACTAGGTCATCAGACGAGGAAATTGGATCAATGTTTCCATACCGAGACAAAATATATTTAGAGATACTTAAGTGGTATTTAGGTAGAACTATATTTTTGGATTGAACAATCAAACTGGAATATCTGACTTGGGAAATCAGATAGAGTATCATTACGATGTCTAGGGATGTTTTGACCTACTACTGGGTCAGAATGTGAAGAATTATTTTAAATATCAAATTCTTGAAAGTTGACAAGGTATCACAATAACATGTTTTGATGAAACTGGGAAATGTTTTTTGAAATTTTATATAGAATTTTATGATATCATTTTAGGTGTTGGTCAGAGTAGAGTACTCAGGAGGGGGGGTGAGTTGAGTTCCTATAAAAAATTGTTAAAGATTGGTTATTTGAAAATTTCCCTAATTAAAAAAATATTCCACATCAGTTTGAAGTGAATTTATAAGAGGCTTGCATGTTTAATTAAATTTTCAAGAGATCGATTCGTTCTCACCTATATTAATCAAAATATTAATATAACTCTTGAAACTAAACTACAGGTACAAAATTGTTATAAATAGTTTCTAAAATAACTATCGTAGTTTGACATTGTTAATGAAATATTTTATAAAAAAATTAAAACAAAATAAAAATAAACACAATAGAATTTAAAACAAATGGTTCAGTCTCAAGTCGAATCTTGGTCCTCTCTACTTGGGGATCACCTGCCAACAAGCAATTTAAATTAATAAACAATTTTGATCCACACCCTGGATCGGGATTCACAATAACACACAAGGCTATCCAGCTCACATCTGACCTATACCACAATTCTTCATGGGAAAAACAACAAATAGGTCACAGGCGAACTCTTCCATAGTTCTACATGGGATTCAAATGGATAAAAATAGCATGAGATTAAGGATAACAAGTATAATCCAGTTATTCACAAGTGTTAGTGTGTGTAATATAAATATACACACAATGCTCATAAATGTAAATAAATGAACAAAATCGAGCTAAAGATTTAGGGTTATGTTTAGAAGGCTATGTGTGTTATACAGTGCAATTCTGGACTCGTTTGGTGTAGTGTAATTGAAGTTCAAGTCCTCTTCTGAACATTTACTCCAAAACAGAGTGTCAAAGCCACTGTGTTTTGGATTCCAGGAGTATGAGATGTTCAACTTCTTGTTCGAAAGTTGTTTCTGTCAGCTTAGTAGGTTTATCTTGATTTCTTGATCTCCCTGTATGTTCTTCCTTTTGATTTCTTGGGTTTTGAGATTATTCTTGAGAGTTTTAGGAGTTCTTCGGTTATCTTTTCTTGCTAATATTATGCTTTTCTTTTGAAACATCCAACTTTTTATTCTTTAATACTTTGAGGTCCAATATGAATAATGATTCTCCCACATGCATGTACCTCTTACAGTCCTCTAAATATCCAAAAAGTTACATTAATTAATTTTATAAGAATTAATTTTTCTAAATATTACTGTTAAATATAAATTTTAATTAATAAAATAAAAATAGTTTTTATGATTCTTGGTGAGTCATAAGTATCGGCCTATCAGCATTGGTGGATCCCTATATCTGTAACACCCCAAGATTTTACGAAAAATATTCTTTTTCATTAATGTCTTGTTTTGTACGCTACACCAAAAAGAGCTTTCAAAACACGCATCCCTAACTTGGATGCATTACACACAATCATGACCTTCCTCGATAGCGTGTGTCGTACGCAATACCGAGTTTCACCAAACAACGATATGCTATTAAAATATTATTAAAACTAGCCGTTATGAATAGTAATAACAACTTTTTGAAATTTTTTAAATTTTAATATTTCAAAATGGACTTCATTTTTGGATTCGGAATATCGAAATTAGCCTAGGGTGAAATTTTGGTATTTTTCTGAAAACTTTCAATTTTTGATGAATAGTGAAAACACAAGGTTACTATTTAAAAACCGAATTTTTTTTTAAATAATTATTTATTTTATTTAAATTTATTTTTCTTCAAAATTTTTACATAATACCTATATAAGTTCAATTTAATTCATTGGAGTCATTTTATAATAATTTTAGATATATAAAAATTTTATTGAACTTTTAACCATCTTTTACCCACCTCCTAGGAGAATTTGCAAATTTACATAAAACATAATTTTACCGCTTTTGTGAATGGAATTTCAAAAATCCATGAGACACAAAGGATTTCATTAAGTAAAATGTGGTTCAAGGAGATGAAAATAATTTTTGTTGAATAGCAACTTTTTACTTTTATTTACCACGGTTAAAAGTAAATAGTGTAATTAAGGGTAAAAATGATATTTTTATTACCCTAAAACATTTCCTAATTCTATTGGATAAGTGTAATTCGACCAAAAACAACCTTAGGAATAAAATATTACTATTTAGGCCCGCTTGGATTAGATTAGGACATTTATTATTAATTTATTTAAAGAAGGGTTAAAATAGTTAATATCAAAGTTTAATAAGTAAATCATTTTTAATATAGGGTTATACATAAGATAAATTCGAATATAAATTTTCATTAGAAAGATAAAAAGATTTCCTACATAATGGTATTTTATTTGTAATTTTTAGACTTTAAATAATTTAGTTTATTTATCACACAATGATGATGCAGTAATTATATTATTAATGAAATATTGACATAATTGATGTTATAAATACCCAAAGAAATGTAATTTGAGACTTTTTATAAATTAAAAAAAATTATATTTTAATATTACATGTTATTATTGATTGAAATATCTGTTTTCGAACTAATATTTCTGTTATGATTTTTACAAAAATCAATTACCAAATAGTTTTTTAAAAAAATATTATATTATTAATTTTTATTTTATTCCTAAAAATCTAAGGTTTAGAAAAATGACTTAGATAAGGTTATATGTATTAATAATAAACAACTCGGGGTTCTTTTGGCTTGTTATAGTAAGTTTATTAACCTTATAGTGTAAGAAAACAAGAAGACATAGTAAAAGAAAAATTATTTAACTTAAAGTTAAATCTAAATGATAAGGTTAAAATAGAAACCTAAACTTGTCTAAATTCTATTGGATGATAGGATTTAGACTCATCCCCACCTTAGCTTCGAAATAACTCAATTTGGAGTTATTAAAAACCAAATATGACTTTATAATAAAATAATATATTTAGTTTTTCCTAAGGTGCCCCTCTCCTCCCTTATAAAAGGGCACCTCCTCCCTCTCTTCCTCACACCAGTTTGAGCCTTGAAGCTCAGCCAACCCCTTCCAAATTCTCTTCTCCACTTCCCTAGAAACATCCTAGAGGTCCTGGTATTCTTCAAAGACAAATTTTAGTGCCCTAAGAGGAGGTCTCAAAGAGGTGCGTCAAAGAAGAGGTAATGTCTGTTACCGATTCTTTCAACTTTATTTCTTCTTCTGCTTCTTCTTCTTAGGTTGTTTAATTATGAAGTAATAACATCAGTATCACTCATATAATGATATGTTATTATAAATATGAAACAACCCTATTTCACCATTTATCCATCCTACGGAAAACGAAATCACCGCGCGTGCGTACATACGGAATACCGTCTCCATGCCGTGGTGTAATCTATTTTCCACCACCACCTTACTTGGATGGGTATAATGGTGTAAATAATAACTATACATGATTATTGGAAAGTGATATTGATTCTGTCATAGTATACATACACTCCAATAAAATTCCACGATCATGGGAACGATATCATCACTCGTGCGTACGTACGGAATACTGTCTCCACGACGCGATGAGATTCATTCTCAATGATTAACCATTCATAAATGATTATAAAGTATATATAATAAGTAATCATGAAATATATGACATAATAATGATACTGGATTAATGTATATATATATGTATGTCATCAAATTAATTCCATTCAATTCAATGAGGAAATGAAAACAACTTTCATGCGTATGTACGACCTACCGTCTCCATGAACGGTGTATTTCTTTCCATTTATCGATATATTATATATGTGTATATTCTGAATATATATTATATATAAATCATGTTTTATATTCTTGAATTAATTAATCATGATCTAAGTAATCATATGAATAATTACAAGTCAAAACACGAACGACAAATGAAACGATTTTACCCAAAATGCTCTTTAACATGGAATTTACAAAAGAACGGGTAATATAAAGTCATAAGTGAACCATATATGATATAATAACAATGAATATGATTTTTTAATAAGTGAATGACATTATTTAAATCATTATACAGGAGGTTCAGATATGTACGAAGCATATCAGACCTAAGGTAAGGGATAAATTTTCAATCTCATTTTTTTATCCGATATTGCTTATACGTAAGTATTTACTGGGGTTACATTTATCATCCATGTCCAAGTATTATAAAAATGTTTTCGTGTATGTTTAATGTACTTTTACCCATTTTTGACTTTTACTACAAGGTATTTAAGGAATATATTTTTTCCCATATGAGGTACTTTTTTACTTTACCGACAAAAGTACAAGGAGAATGTTTTTTTTAACTTATACGGCATGAAAAGATTTTTACGGTTTTATAAAGCCTTATTTTCAGGAAGCTTCCTCCAAAATATTTCATGACTATTTCCAACAAAATCCTTTTCTTTTAAAATTGAATGTAATTTTGTGAAAAGAAAATGATTTTCAAGATGAAAAGATATTTCCTCAAGAATTGATTTCAAGTTCTTTATCAAAACCATTTTCCATCTAAGATGACATTATTTCATATGTGAATGTTTCAAGTATAATGTCTCTATGATTTATATGGTTTCAATTTTATTATTATTAAATGATATCCATTTCTTTTATATGGATTATGTGATGATGGGATGATGTTTATGAAACCCATTTTATTCGTTGGGTTATTATGAATGATGTATGTTTATTTTGTGGCACAAGTAAGAATGATTTCATTATGAGATGGGTGGGACCTATATCTCCCTCTAATGCATTGGGTAAAGATTTATATCTCATGAGATAGACATGGCTGGAATGGTAAGTTAATCTGGTTTAGTGTTACAGGACTGCAACGAAGAGTGAACTCGATTCAGAAAAGGACTTTGTCCACTAAGATGGTCTTGGCAGCAATGCCTTGGCTACTATGGAAATAATGACATGTGATGAATGGTTGCCACAATTACATGTTTTAATCCCATTATATTTTTTCATGGTTGATGTTCCATTATGATATATTCCTTACGTACTTCCATGATTTATGTCTTTGCTCAAGATTTTGATGTTTAAAATTTATGTTCAACTTTTTGCTTTCAAATGTTATGGATTGTTTTATGTTCTCTATGTTTTCCCTTACTGAGCATTTGAGCTCACCCTTTATATGTTTTCTCTTCCCCAAGATTTAAATAAAGGTTTTAGGTAAGGAAACTAAAATGGAAAGATCGTTATGGGAGTTGTTGAAGATATTTCAACATGATTAGAAGTTTATATTCTGAGTTTCCAAAGACACTAAACTATTACGATCCTTGTGTGTCTGTTTTTGTTATGTATTAATTATTCTGCAAAAGTAATGTAATGTCCACGTATTCCAAGCTTTGGGTATCTACAGTTGGTATCAGAGGAAATGTTTACTCAGCCTTTGGAAACTAGGATGCGAAAACGTTAGTGAGATCCCTAGAGATATTTATAAGGTATGTCTAGGGATGTCCCTAAGGATAAGTATACGTATATGATATAGTCCTATAACTACGGTAAAGATATTAAAATTTAACCTAAGATTTTAGATATTTAAGGTACTCCCCCTTTATTATGTTGTTTTACCTAGCATGATTTTTGCCTCTCACACTATTCTTTTTGGGTTTTAGACGATGGCTGGAACCCGAAGGAACCGTGTTGATCAATGTAATGAGTTCAATGATTGTCCTCCTGAACAAACAAACGTTATGGGAGATGGAGTGAAAAATCTTATTGTTATACTTACACAAGCTATGAATCATTCTAGACATCCAAATGAGCAGAGAAGGGAACAATATTCTATTGAGTCCTTCATGAGGCAACGTCCACCTTCTTTCAGTGGGTCTTCTGATCCACTTGTTGCTGAACAATGGATCAGTACCACTGAAAAGATATTCTCAGTTCTTCAATGTTCTGAACATGATAAAGTCATCTTATCATTATATCGTTTGGAAGGTGAAGCCGATCAATGGTGGAATATTATCAAGAATACGAGGCCAGGAGATGAAATTGAGTCCATGGAATGGGACGAGTTCAAGAACTTATTTTTCAATAAGTACTTCCCTCGTATTCTTCGAAAAAAGATAGAGAAGGAGTTTCTTGAACTAAAGCAAAAGGATGATGAATCTGTTGGTATATACGAAGCGAATTTTACAAGGCTTGAAAGGTATGCATCTGGATTAATCATCCAACCTGAAAGTAATGTTGATCGATTCTTCAGTGGCTTAAAACCAAATCTTCGAAGGGAATTAGCTATAAGAGACTTCAGTAGAAATGAATAAATTGTGCGTTGTGCTATTAAGGTAGAAATGGAAGTTGGTGTTACATATCCATCTCATGGTTTTGACAAGAAATGAAAGATGGAGTTCAAGGAGAAATCTCAGAATAATGGTGAAAAGAAGATGAATGATTCCTTATGCTCAAAGTGTGGAAAGAAGCATGGTGGAGATTATCTTAAAGGGACTAGAAAATGTTTTAAGTGTGGAAAAGAAGGTCATCGAGTAGCTGATTGTCGAAGTAATGGAAAAAGGGTTTCTAATGATATGAATAAAGAAAAGACTACAGAGAACTCACCACCAACACTTCAATGCTTTAAGTGCAAGGAAATGAGGCATTAGGCTAATAAATACCCTAATCCAAGGGTTAGTGATGATCGACATGAGCAATGAATTAAGGCAAAGGACAAAGGGAAGTCACATGCGATCACTATTGTCGATGTTGAATATGACAACGATGTGGTGGAATGATTAAGTGTTTATGTAATGGGATTCAAAAATAATGTTGTATATAGTATCATGGAATATTGGAATATTTATGTATTGGTCTATTGTGGTTTTCAATAATTTTATGGTACCGGTAACCATGTAAAGTGATTGAGATATTTTTGGAAAAAAGATGATATGCGCATAATGAAGGGATAAGGGGAAAATGAAATTTTTGACAGTATTCATGAGCTCATGACTGATATAAGGAAATAGTTATATCATGGTTTGAGGTTTTCGTATGTGAAAAGAGTTAACTTTTGACAACACTCATGTTTTCACTAAGATTCAATGGGTATTCATTTTTCAAGAGAATACATGATTAAGGCCTCTGAATGTTTGGAATGTGACAAACAAGGCATATCTCATGATATATGGGATCAACGATGGTATTAAAATGCTTGTTATATGAACTCTTTGGTAATCGTTTTCACTATAATATGAGATTGGACAACAATATTTTGGATAAGACTAAAGATTGGAAAGGATTATGTTGGACATAAGTTAGTATTGTTTAAGGATAAAACTTTTTTGATATTATTGATGGGATGTTATGGTAATGTAGTTTTAGAAAAAGGATAACCTATAGGATGGGCGACAACCCATCGCACCGGACAAGGCTATGGTAATGGAACCCACAACCAAAGTGCGACTGGCCTTTATCGCCTACCACTGGCCTACAGGAAGTCCCTGGTTAGTAGAAACTAGTTTTATTTTATTACGTGGTATGATATATGAAGTATAAGTTCATTTTTGGAATCGTATACAATTAACCTCACCATAGATGGACTTATGTATATTTGATAACTTTTGCTAACCTTTTATTTGAAACAGATGGAATGACCCATCATTCTATCACATGATCTGTTAACACTTCATGAATAATAAATTCAACTTCATTTCTTTAAGAGATTAAGTGGAAATTGTTCAAAGCATGAACAACAGTGAGATTGTACCAAAATAAAGTAAGTATTTATTCTAATTCAAATTATTCAACTTTAGGGAAATAATCTTGAGAACCGAAAATGTTGTCCTAGTGCCCTCATATCCGATGAATGAGATGGTACCCTAGATCATCAAAAATTTATGGCTTTGTGATTGTTGGATTTTTCATATCCATGTTCTCTACCACTCTCCATCAGAACATGACGGTTAGATTTCTTTTCCATATCCATATTTTCACCTATGTTCTCCTATGTGGAAACCCAGTGATTAGTTAATTTGGGTAACGGTTACGTTTCATACATTAGTTTTTAAAGCCAAGTTTTGGTATTCCTGTTTACGATGTGGGTTTCTATTAAAGAAACTTTCGAGTAGTAAACCATTAATAACCCTGACGAATTTCGAGGCTGAAAATCATTTTAAGGGGGGTAGAAAGTAACCCCCCAAGATTTTACGAAAAATATTTTTTTTCATTAATGTCTTGTGTTGTACGCTACACCAAAAGGACCTTGCACAACACGCATCCCTAACTTGGCTGCATTACACGCAATCATGACCTTCCTCGATATCGTGTGTTGTACGCAATACCGAGTTTCACGAAACAATGATATGCTATTAAAATATTATTAAAACTAACTGTTATGAATAGTAATAACCACATTTTTAAATTTTTTAAATTTTCATCTTTCAAAATGGACTTCATTTTTGGATTCGGAATATTGAAGTTATCCTAGGGTGAAAATTTGGTATTTTTCTGAAAACATTCAATTTTTGATGAATAGTGAAAACACTAGGTTACTATTTAAAAACCGACTTTTTATTTAAATAATTATTTATTTTATTTAAATTTATTTTTGGTCAAAATTGTCACATAATACCTATATAAGTTCAATTTAATTCATTAGAGTCATTTTATAATAATTTTAGATATATAAAAATTTTATTGAACTTTTGACCGTCTTTAACCCACCTCCTAGGAGAATTTGCAAATTTACATAAACTTAATTTTACCGCTTTTGTGAATGGAATTTCAAAAATCCAAGAGACACGGTTGATGTCAGTATGTAAAATGTGGTTCAATGAGATGAAAATAATTATTGGTGAATAGTAACTTTTTACTTTTATTTTCCACAGTTAAAAGTAAATAGGGTAATTAAGGGTAAAAATGATATTATTATTACCCTAAAACATGTCCTAATTCTATTGGATATGTGTAATTCGACCAAAAACAACCTTAGGAATAAAATATGACTGTTTAGGCCCCCTTGGATTAGATTAGGAAATTTATTATGAATTTATTTTAAGAATCGTTAAAATAGTTAAAATCAATGTTTAATAAGTAAATCATTTTTAATATAGGGTCATACACAAGATAAATTCGACTATAAATTTTCATTAGAAAGATAAAATGATTTCCTAAATTATGGTATTTTATTTTTAATTTTTAGACTTTAAATAATTTAATTTATTTATGACACAATGATGATGCAGTAATTATATTATCAATGAAATATTGACATAATTGATGTTATAAATACCCAAATAAATGTAATTTGAGACTTTTTATAAATTCTAATAATTTTCTATGTTATTATGACATGTTAGTATTGATTTAAATAACTTTTTTCGAACTAATCTTTCTGTTATTATTTTCACAAAAATCAATTACCAAATAGTGTCAAATTTAACATAAAATAGTTTTAAAAAAATATTACATTATTAATTGTTATTTTATTCCTAAAATTCTAAGGTTTGGCCAAATGACTTAGATAAGGTTATATATAGTAATAATAAACAACTTGGGGTTCTTTTGGCTTGTTATAGTATGTTTATTAAGCTTATAGTGTAAGAAAACAGGGAGACACGGTAAAAGAAAAATTATTTAACTTAAAGATAAATCTAAATGATATGGTCAAAATAGAAACCTAAACTTTTAAAAATTATATTGTATGATATTATTTAGACCCATACCCACCTTATCTTTAAAATAACTCAATTTAGAGCTTTTAAAAACCGAATATGACATTATAATAAAATAATATTTTTAGTTTTTTTTAAGGTGCCCCTCTCCTCCCTTATAAAAGAGAACCTTCTCCCTCTCTTCCTCACACCATTTTGAGCCTTGAATCTTGGCCAACCCCTGCCAAATTCTGTTCTAGACTTCCCTAGAAACATCCTAGATGTCCTGGTCTTCTTCAAAGACCAATTTTAGTTCCGTAAGAGGAGGTCTCAAAGAGGCGCTTCAAAGAAGAGGTAATGTTTGTTACCGATTCTTTCAACATTATTTCTTCTTCCACTTCTTATTCTTAGTTTGTTTCATTATGAAGTAATAACATCAGTATCACTCATATACTGATATGTTATTATAAGTATGAAACAACCCTATTTCACCATTTATCTATCCTACGGAAAATGAAATCACCACGTGTGCGTACGTACGGAATACCGTCTCCACACCGTGGTGTAATATATTTTCCACCACCACCTTACTTGGATGGGTATAATGGTGTAAATAATAACTATATATGATTATTTTAAAGAGATATTGATTCTGTTATAGTATACATACACTGGAATAAAATTCAACGATCATGGGAATGATATCATCGCCCGTGCGTACGTATGGAATACCGTCTCCATGACGTGATAGGATTCATTCTCAATGATTAACCATTCATAAATGATTATAAATTATATATAATATGTAATCATGAAATATATGACATAATAATGATACTTTATTTATGTATATATATATGTATGTCATCCAATTAATTCCATTCAATTCAATGAGGAAATGAAAACAACGTTCATGCGTACGTACGACCTACCATCTCCATGAACGGTGTATTTACTTCCATTTATTGATCTATTATATATATGTATATTATGAATATAAATTATATATAAATCATTTTTTGTATTCTGGAATTAAGTAATCATGATCTAGGTAATCATATGAATAATTACAAGTCAAAACACGGATGACAAATGAAACGATTTTACACAAAATGCTCTTTAACATGGAATTTACAAAAGAACGGGTAATATAAAGTCATAAGTGAACTACATATGATATCATAACAATGAATATGATTCAATAATAATTCAATGACATTATTTAAATCATTATACAGGAGGTTCAGATACGTACGAAGCATATCGGACCTAAGGTAAGGGATAAATTTTCAATTTCATTTTTTTATCTGAGATTGATTATATGTAAGTATTTACTGGGGTTATATTTATCATCCATGTCAAAGTATTATAAAAATGTTTTCATGTATTTTTAAAGTCCTTTTTACCCAATTTTGACTTTTACTACAAGGTATGTAAGGAATCTTTTTTCCATACGAGGTACTTTTTGACTTTTCTGACAAAAGTACGAGGAGAATGTTTTTTAAACTTATACGGAATGAAAGGATTTTTACGATTTTATAAAGCCTTATTTACTTGAAGCTTCCTCCAAAAGATTTCATGACTATTTTCAACAAAATCCTTTTCTTTTAAAATTGAATGGAATTTTGTTAAAAGAAAATGATTTTCAAGATGAAAGCATATTTTCCTCAATAATTCATTTCAAGTTCTTTATCAAAACCATTTTCCATCTAAGATGACATTATTTCATATGTTTATGTTTCAAGTATAATGTCTCTATGATTTATATGGTTTCACTTTTATTATTATGAAATGATATCCATTTCTTTTATATGGATTATGTGATGATGGGATGATGTTTATGAAACCCATTTTATTCGTTGGGTTTTTATGAATGATGTATGTTTATTTTCTGGCACAAGTAAGAATGATTTCATTATGAGATGGGTGGGACCTATATCTCACTCCAATGTATTGGGTAAAGATTTATATCTCATGAGATAGACATGGCTGGAATGGTAAGTTAATCTGGTTCAGTGTTACTGGACTGAAACGAGGAGTGAACTCGATTCAGAAAGGGACTTTGTCCACTAAGATGGTTGTTTCCGATGCTTTTGTCGGGACACGCGCGCATCCGTCTATGGGGGAAGACGCGCGGCGTTTTTCTTGCCCCGCATTCCCACTTTCCAAAGGCGGGCGGCTTTCGCTCCTTATTCAAGGACGTCTTCTCCTTGATCGAAACTGGGATGATGGGATGTCGGTTCTTCCTTCTGTGGATTCCTCCTCAGAACTCTTCACCTAGTCCGGGTCTCCTTCATAGATTTAATATGTTGTTCTTGAAACTCTTCCCAACACCATGTTTCCATGGACACCGGTTAATTACACTGCTTCTGTCGGGACATTCGAAAGGGTCCGGTCAGGGCAGCAACCTTCAGTCGGGGGAGTAGTCACGTCGAGGCATCAGTAGCGTGTCTGGATGCTGGGGAACTAGCATGTATGTCTTTTATCCCTTGTCATAGGGCTTCTCGAGGGCGTGGAAGCTCGAGGCGTCCCACATCGAGTGCGGGGAATTATATGTCATAGACATATATCTGAGGTTTTCCTCAGCTTCTTGTGTTTAACATAGGGTATGTTGCAGGTTTAACGTCTAGCAGAGAAGGATCATCTCGATTAGAGCATTAGCTAGAATGGATCGGATTGAAGAATCTTCCTTGAAGGGGCGCCGATACTGGGACCGGCCCACGGGCAACTTCTTGAATGTTGTGAAGAGGAGCGGAATGACATGATCTCACCGGGATGTGAATGTCCGGGTGAGAATCAGGGTGGATGATGGATGGATGAATGAAGTGGAGGGGGAATAGCAAGGGACCATCACAAGGGCAATGGTGAAGTTGGTCTTGAGCCTCAAAGAGACCTCCTACGTATCCCTGTGGCGGGGAATCAAAGTCCGCGTAGTTCGGGATGGCATCGGCGGAGCGACGCGAAGGTGGACCTTGGTCCGATGGATGTCGTCAGCAAACCAACATGAAGGCGAACTCGGGGGTCCACTGGTGGTGGGCTTGAACCTCATGAAGGCTTCCTATGTACAATGCCTTGACATGGATCAAAGGCCTCATAGTTCAAAGGTGCTTCGTCGGCGAACCGACGTGAAGGTGGACTTTGGTCCAGATGGTGTGGGGCTTACACACTAGGCTGCCCAGTTGTTGGTGAATTGATGTGAAGAAGGTCGGAATGACCAACGGGTGACGAGATTGATCCTCTGGGAGGCTTCCTACGTACCATGCCTTGACATGGATCAAAGACCACGTAGTGCAGGTTGGATGCCGGAAGGCCGATGTGAATGAGGAGGACCAGGGGGTCCTAGTAGTGGTGGGCTTGGACCTCGTGGAGGCTTCCTACGTACCATGCCATAGCACAGATCAAATACCACGTAGTTCAGGCTGGTCACAATGGCTTGCTGCTGGACCGGAATGCATTTTAGCATAGTGCGGGACGAAGATGAACCCTGACGTGAATAAAAGACGGGTGGGCTTCAACCCTGTGGAGGCTTCGTACGTACCATGCCTTGACATGGATCAAAGTCCTCGTAGATCAAAGGGTTTCATCAGTGAACCGACGTGAAAGTGGACACGGGGGTCCACTAGTGGTGGGATTGGACCTTGTGAAGGCTTCCTATGTACCATGCCTTGACATGGATCAAAGTCCTCGTTGTTCAGAGGGTGGGTGTCGGAGAACCGACGTGAATGAAATGATGGATGGGTTTGAACTTCGTGGAGACTTCCTACGTACCATGTCGTGACATGGATCAAAGTCCTCGTAGTTCAAATGGTGGGTGTCGGCGAACCGATGTGAGGAAGGGACCTTGGTCCGATGGGAGATGGGATTGAACCTCAGGGTGGCTTCCTACGTACCGTGCATTGACATGGATCAAATTCCTCGTAGTTCGAGAGGTCACAACGGCTTGCCGTCAGACTGGAATGCAGTTTAAAGTCATACCGGATGAAGGTGGAACTCGACTTGAATAAATGACGGGTGGGATTGAACCTCGTGGAGGCTTCCTACATACCATGCCTTGACATGGATCAAAGTCCTCGTAGTTCAAAGGGTTTGCGTGTAGTTTAACGTCATGTTGGACGAGGGCATACCATTTAACGTCGTGCTGTATGAGGTGTTGTCATGGCCAATGCTTACTCTATGCCCACGTGAGTCGTTCTCGGTGTGAGAAACAATAGGCAGCAGAGGACTGACGATCACGCCGTGAAGGGTGCGTCCGTGAGAAGCAAAGAGGGGCTTACACGTTAGGCGGCCCATGGTACTGGGACTTACTCCAGGATGGAGGCCCAAAGTGCGGTAGAGCATAGCGAAAGAGGGATTTGGGACCAATGATGGGAGGTGCCTCGTTCCCTATCATGCCCTCCACTGACCTTGGTAGTGGGGAAGTACGGAGATGCAGGGGTGCAACCTTCTGCAAGAGGGGCTAGGGGGCTTACACCAAGGTGGTTTCCCATCTCCCAATGACATACGCTACTCCGAGAAGGTGGATATCATTCCTTATGGAGGGGGTGATCCCGTCTCTGTGGAGACGGGTGGCGTAAAAAATGTCCGAGGTGGGGGGACCCTTCGTGAGAAGCACGGGGCCGGTTCACAGTTTAACTTCATCTGTTGAGGATGAGGTTCTTGGCAGTTCAACGTCCTGCAGCTCGGACGAGGTGGGTTTACTCCGCACCACTATGACTTACATAACTGGTACCCTTCACTCCTTTTGGAAGGGAAGGTACCAGTAAGGTCATGATTAAGGGGGGTCGTAAAGCGAATCATCGAGGGGTTCACATTAGCATGGCTATGCAAAGAAGAAATAGCTGTTAGCATGCCTATGTGAAGAAGCATTAGGCGAAGCAACGCTGCGAGTGGTTTTGTCCATGGGACTTTGAAATCACATCGTGCAAGCCTGGAAGGCCGCATCGGAAGAGGAATTGCTCAGTAGAGGAGTGTGCTTTGCGAAGTGGAGTGCCTTGACCTTGGCATGGGGCAGAGGTGTGGATGGGTGGTGCTTCGTAAAGTAGAATAGAGTTCGCTGAACACTACCTCACGAAGCAGAGGTGCCTCGCGAAGCAAGGTTCCGCGAGGCAGTGTGCTTCGCGATATGTAGCGATCCTGCCTTAGCATGGAGATCACTAGTATAGGATGGGTGTTTCACGAAGCATAAATGCTCCGCGGCTGCCCGAGTTCCCTTCGGAATCCCCCTCCTTCACGAACGCCCTTGAGCTTCGTGAAGGGCATCCCTCTCGGAAAAGGGGCTCAAAACGAGACAAAGCGAAAGCATCACGTGAAGTATAATTACCTCACGGAGCTCATGATTCCTAGGGAAAAGGGTAATTCACGATTCGGGAGAGGAGAAGCTGAAAGGTCAGATTTTCTATCTCCTGGGCTCAGGGGGGACCCCGTATTTATAGGAAAGGGGTGCCGCGAAGCAGAACTCTCGCGAAACGAAGGGGCGGCGGTTGCTTCACGACGGGCTCGCAAACGTCAGGTCGTTCGCTGAGAGGTACCGCCTTCGGTGCTTCGCGGCGGGATCGTGAATTTCAGGCCGTTCACAGAGAGGTACCGCCTCCGGTGCTTCACAGCGGGATCACGAACGTCACATCCGGTCGTGGAGAGGTACCACCTCCGATGCTTCATGGCAGGATCGTGAATGTCATATCCGGTCGCGGAGAGGTACCGCCTCTGGTGCTTCATTGTGGGATCGCGAACGTCAGGCCGTTCATGGATAGGTACCGCCTCCGGTGCTTCGCGGGGACCGCGATGCTCGAGGGTGCTTCGCGTCGGTGCTTCGCGAGGCAGCATCCAGGGCTTCTTTTTTCTCCTTCCTTTCATGAAATATTTTGGCGCCAACAAATTCCCCCCCTCAGACTTCGAGTCGCGGACCGCAGGGTCGAAGTCTAAGGGTCAATCGCCAAAAATGTAGGCGGTTCACGATGTGACTTCGTGAAGGGGGCCTGCGGTGCTGACCACAGCCCTGGGATCTAGACGTGCCGCGATGCTCCGCGCGGGCGGGGCACACCACGAAGCTCTGGGGTCTCCACCTATAAATAGGGAGCCGACCTCTTTTGTCTTCACACGACTTTCTTTTCCGTTTGCGCTCTCGATTTCGCGAAGCTCCGCGTACTCCGCGTCTGCTCTCCGTGAATCGAGCTTCGCGGCGAACCGCGAGTCTCTGACTCCGTGACCGCGCCAAGAGAACTTCTATTTTTTCAGACAAGGCCAGACTCCGCATCTTGGTTTCAAGGCCGAACTTCACGAGTGATATTCGCGAACAAGCTTCGCGATCGGGCCTGAAAAAAAAATTATGTGCCGAAACTAAAAATGGCCCACCGAGAAGCTGTTTTGGGGGTGCTTGCTAATGCCGCCCATCGGGATGAGATGACCAACTGTCTGGGCCTTGGGGAGATGGTCTGAAGCCACTCAGACCACATTTCATTGACAGAGCTGCTATTGGAGGTTTAGAATAATTATCCGCAGTGCAAGAAGCTGCCATTGTATGGCTTCGGGTTGAGGGATGACGTCTTCATCACTGAGGCGAGTAGAGACGAAGCAGATTTCTGGTTTAGGATCACACCATGTCAGCACCAATGGTTCAGGGTGGCCGATGGTCATGCGCAGGAGAACTTCACACCCATCACCGTCGAATGTCTCTACAACCACATGAACAATATAGACAGGAAGCCACTGCAACCGAAGATGTCCCCTCCTCTCCACCGTACCATGATGAAGGCGGCTTTGCAGGATTCGAAGAAAGGGTGGTCCGATGAGTGGGACCTGCGCCAGGGTGGCAACATTACTGATGACTGGGCCTGGGCCTACTGGGTAGGAGCCTCATGCAAGGAGTTTGGTGCCGAACTTAGAAGAGTGGGTTTATATGAGGTGGCATGGGCCTCCCAATTCCACATTTACCAATCGAAACAACTGATGCCGGAATTGCTGAGCAGATAGTCGTCTAGGACCAATAACTTTCACCTGCACCACGGGGAGGTGGGCATCAGCCTGTGGGATGTCCACCAGATTTTGGGGGTTCTGATCTTGGGGGCCATGTATGATGAGTTCCTCCCCATCATGAGCACGTGGGAGGATACAGAGAAAATGTCGCGACTGGCATTGGTGCTAATGGAACTCATCCCTGGAGAGGACAAGGAGGCAGTGTGGGATGTCCACTTTAAGAAATGGTTCAAGCGCTTCCTGAATTTCCCAGAAAATCGAGAGTTCCATCCAAGGCCTCAAACGTGTCCAAGGGTGGCCCAACAGGGTAAGGAGCACTTGTATTGGCGGGTCTTGGAGGACATCCAATGGAAGACTTGGGGTTTCAGTGTCATCACTGAACAACAGCCGATAGTCAGGCTGGAGGGGTTCATTGTGACTCTCATCTACGGTTGGATCCTACCGGTGAGGGATACCAACATGGGGGTGCGGCCTAGCTCGTTTATCATGGCGTCCATGCTGGCCATGGGGCAGCGGGTCAATCTGGGGATTCCTATTCTCGCCAAGCTGTACAGAATGCTATGGCACATTAGCGAGGGTAAGAAGCTGCCAAGGATATGTGGGCCCTTCCACCTCCTGTATGGGTGGGTTGTGGCGCACATCAGGGGGATCTATGAATATTCAAACCCTATATCACCACCTAGATCAAACTTCCACCCCTCCATCCTGAATGCGGTCGGGAGCTTCCCATTCAAATTAACCGTGTCGATGGTGCTGAATTGGGTGTGGAGGGCGGATGAGTTTAATTTCCACCCATTCCCATTGCCGATGGGGGTACTCACTGATGATGGGAGGGGAATGGAAGATCACTGGGCTTACTCCTGGACTTTCGATGCCGAGTTTTGGTGGAACAAGTGGATCGTGAGCCGCTCTACGAGCCGTACACCCCGCATCAGTTTGCGAGGCAGTTCCGGTGCCTCCAGCGGATGACCCCGCAGGTCTACTGGGAGGTACGTCACGAGGAGAACCCATGTGTGATGAGGCAGCTGTGGCTCATGTTTACATGGGAAGATGGGAAGATGTGAATTTCATTGCCTCCATCCACCGCCGCTTTCATATTGGTGAGGGAGTACGCCAATAGATGGGAGGATGCTTACCCGGGGGAGATGCTGAAGCAGCCAACTGTTCGGGTTGGCGATGGTGGGCCTCCTCTATCCCGAGGTCGGGGTCGACGGTCAGCTAGGGCCTCTCACGGTGGCGGGGCTTCCATGGCGGCGAGACCCGCACCAGCCGAGGATGTGGCAGCAGCGGAGGATCCGGTGATTCTGGAAGAGTAGGGACATTCGGAGGGGTGACCACCGGGGGGATTTCGCAGGATATCCACTCAGGCTCCGGGGAAGTGGTTGCGTCATATCGACATGGCATGGGATGCCGTCTTCTCCGAGGCCTGGGACATTTGGGACGTCAACTAGAAATTCCTCAGTCCACCTGAGATATGGGCACACCTAAATTGCCTCGGGATGGAATTACCGGGCATAGGCCCAGTCCGAGCTGGTTTCATGGTGTCTCTAGCGGAGGCAGGGCAATAATTGGATGAGCTGGAGGATTACGTTCACTCTAGTGGTGTCCCTCACCCAATGAAAGACCGAGTGAGGGTACTGCTGGATCGAACGGTCCCCCCACAGTTGTTAGCTGCCAATCTGAGAGAGTGCTTCCCCCTGTCAGACGAATCAGAGGACTCCTCTCGGGAGGATGAGGCTGGAGGAGGAAGCCCGTTATAGGAGGGCGAGGTCGGAGATCAAGTCTCAAATTCCGAAAATTTCACGGAGGCTCTAGAGGTAGCATTCCGAACTTCTTTTCTTATGGTCCGATCATGGGTCATTATGGACTTCTCACCGATTTTTGAGCCATGCAGGAGGAACTTGTACGCAGGCCTCGTTCTCTCCCCTCAGCGGGTGATGATGCAGGGCCTTCAGATCTCGCGCTTATGGCTGCGTCCAGTTCCGTGTCTGGTGGGACCAGAGCACCTGAGGTGCCTCCTCTGGAATCTCCAGACTTTCCAACAGTATACGGAGGGCCTTGCCTTAGGGTCTCGTCAGTATCAGATCAAGAAAAACACCAGGAGGTCGATATTTGGAAGCTTCCTCTATCGGTTTCCTTGTCGTCATATTTAGATTATGCCAACTAACGTTTGCATCCCACTCTATCCTACAGTTCTTCGAATGGCATGGGATGATGCGGCAAGGCTAGTCGGGATGTCTGGTGGCACCCCTCCTAGGGGCATGCCGGTGATAGTGGCGATAGTCCCCCCATCTCTGCGAGCTGCAACAAACATCATCACGGGTGGGGCCACCAGAAGGGTTGTGCCCAAGGTCATTGAGGTAGACTCTGATGAAGAGGATCGACCAGCCGGTCCTAGTCCTGTCGCGCCTTATTTGGCGCCAGATGTCGTGCTGGATTTGACGCCAGATGCAGATCCTGCCGAGTATTTTCTGCGGGCGTATCCTGCGTACGAGCCTGACAATTTGTGCAGGCTGGGAAGAAATGACCTCCGATGAGGAAGACAGCAGCATAGTCTTTCGCCGATCGTGGAAGCTGATCACATGCTTCATCAAGGACACCCCCAAGCGCTATGGCTGGAAGAAATGGATAGACTTCGCTCGCAGCTGCGTGAACTGTGCACTGGAGGAGTGGATGCCCAACGTCCTCACGCGCTCGTCTGAGATCTTATGGCTGAGAAGATCCGGGAGCATGATCGTGGACTCAGCATGGGCTGGCAGCAGTGGAAGGAAACAAACATCAAGAAGCTCTAGGAAGATGAAAGTGAGGTCCAACAGCTGCAGACCCGGGTAGATGATTACTCAGCCTCTCTTAATGCACAATCTGAGCTGATCTCACGGTTGAAGGCCCAGCTGGCAGAGGTAGAGAAACATATGAGGCAGGCTTCTAGAAAGATGGCTGCCATTCAGGCTGGGGTAGAGAGAGCCAGAGCCAAAGCTGACGAACTGCGCCCCGCCGCTGCTGAGGAGGAGCGGGAGCTAAGTCAGCGGTAGCAAGTCTTGGATGCCACAGGCCGAAGGGTGGTGGAGCTGCAATGCTCTTTTGACGGGGTCAACCCATCCATGGGGGGAGTCGACCCCCGAGTACTGTAACAAACTAAAGAACTTTCATTCATACTTTCGCACTTCAGTTTCTTCCTTCTTTGTTTTGAATGTCATAGCATGCACGATTTCCACTGTTTAAATCGGTTCGTTACATCCCTAAAATGTTTGCGGGACGTTCGGCGATAATTCCCCAAGCTTACGTGGGTCAAGCCCTATGTGAGAAACAGGAGGTAGTTGCCTTCTCGTCCCACCTAACATAGGAGTAAAGGCCAAGCTCCAGGCATCCGGGATTTGGATAACCAGTCCGGATTTCCGGAAGATGGGAGAGGCATGGCCGGGGAAGGAGGTTCTCATACACGAATGGTGCAACACAAGGCGCGCTGAAATTGGTCCGAACAGACGGAAACGAGAAGCGTGAATTATGATTCCCAAGACTCGGAGCACTGTGGGGATGGAGCGACAATTAAGGACAGACAATAACCATGGAGGAGAAGCGGTATCCTTACTGCGTTGGCCTGAAATGGGGACAAAAAATGTGGGCCGACCATTGATCATGTTCGAAACACGGGACCATGTCACAAATGTTTTCGTTCAATCATTCGGGATGTTGACCCAGGACAGTTGGCGGACCATATGTCGAACATCCATACTGTTAGGGGGTCCTTCCAATCATGACCTGTCTTCTGGGACGTTGGTCTATAACGGTAGGTGAGCCGATGCGGCATTAGACCAGGCCGTTAATGGGTTTCTTTATACATGAAAGGGGAAGAGGGTCCGAATAAGGGGCACGCAAAGCGTGGAATATGGAGTGATGGTTTATCCGAACATAATCCAACACTCATGTAATTACATCGTTGTGGCAGGAACATGCCAGATGGGCGCGTTAGTTTGGTTATGGATCCTTCCTTCACTGGGAAAGGGTCTCTCTAGCGAGGGGTTTGACCAGGGGGCCGGAAAGGGGAAGGATGGGATTAATGATTTCTATGGGCTAGACCCTAGGAAAATACCAGGGTGTTCCTACATATCCCATGAGGATGGTAATCAAGCCTCACGTAGTTCTGAAAGTGCAGTTTAATTTCATGCGGGACGATGAGAAGCCCGGCCGTGTTGGTACACATACTGCCAAAACTACTAAGCCCACGTGAGTCATGCTCGGTGTGGGAAACAAGAAGTAGTGGTGGGACTTTCTTGACATAGAAAGGGGAAGTTTAGGGCAAAGGGATGCTCGATGAAAACCGGCCCAATGAAACTAACACAATCATGTGGCACACCTAGATGCGCGAAGAGAAAGAGCCGAGTATGATGGAATTCCACTTGAACATGAGGAAGTGGAAATGTGTGAATCATGTCGCTCGAGATTCAGATCACGATGATGGCGGCGTGACGATGGAGGAAAACTATTGACCATGGCGGAAACCCAGCATCCATATCGCGTTATCCTAGATTGGGGACAAACAAATGAGTGTTGACTGTTGACCATGTTCGAAACACAGGACCATGTCGCAAATGCTGTTAAGTATCCTTACGGACATTGGCCCGAAACGATTGGAGGGCCCTTAGGTCCAACATCCATGGAGAGCCCATAATCCTAGTATCCATGTCGTTCAAGGGTCCTTTTGGATGTGGAAGAGGATGAGGATCCAAATTGCGAGCTCATGAAGCTTGGTCATGGGACGAGGGGAATGTCCCCATGAAAATTCCACACTTCAGGATCTTTGCCAAAACACATCTAAATACGACAACGAGACGTATTAGATAGAGGGACCAGAGTCCTTTCCCAGAGGGAGATCTTAGTTTAGGGTCATAGAATTCAGACCAAAGATGGGAGGAAACATAATATGCACATGGTGGAGTAACTCAAACACTTAGTGTTAATGAAAATAGGGGGTGTGTACGGTGCGGTGAAAAACCCGATGTGAATGAGGACATAATCTCATATCACACCACACGACACCCTTGGGAGAGGTTTTAGGTCATGGGACTGAAAGTGAAAGTTAGGCTGGGCCCGTAGGGAAGTTCTCGGGCGTTCCTACGTATCTCATAAGGATGAGAATCGAGCCTCATGTAGTTCTTGAAAGCGTCTTAGTTTAAGGTCTTAGAGCTTGGACCATGAATGGGTAAGGGGAGAAAGGGACACATGGAAAGGCGATTACAAAACCCGACGTGGATGAGGACTTAAGCCCTACTTACCATGTGTTCTCTGGGGAAATGCTCGAGTCGAGGGACCAAACATGAAGGTTGGGCTGGGCCTACGGGGAAGTTCCCGGGCTCTCCAACGTATCTCATAAGGATGAGAATCAAGACTCATGTAGTTCTGATAGGTGGCATGGTAAGGTACCAATGCTAGGGAAAAAGGGGAGTGCGGGCGTGGCCCTTGCACTAAAAGAAGCGGAATTTGATAAATCTTGTTTGTCCTTTAAGGTGAGTGGTTTTTTTGTGAAGCTACAAGACTAGGGTATAAATCCCTGGTGTCACCACAATAATCAACCCATGATAGGCGTTGAAAATGGCATGGCATGTGACCAATACCCAACGTGATGTCCTCTACAACGAGGTCATCACAATGCAGTGCCGTTTTACGTCGTGCGGCCAGGATGATAATGTCACAGTTTTAGAGTCGTATGATAGGACCAAGCATGCATTTTAACGTCATGCAGTGCAGAAGTAGCAGAGACGATGCTAGGTGGGGAATGTGTATGGTGTCGTGCGACATAACCGACGTGGATGAGGACCTAGAGTCCAAATCACACCACACAGTCCCGTAGTCAGGGTCCCAAAGGCAGGACGCTGAACTCAAGCTGGACCTAAAGATAGGAGGTTTGGGTGTTCCTACTTATCTCATCAGGATGGGAATCATGCTGAACGTAGTTCCAGATGGATCTTAGTTTATGGTCTTAGAGCTCGGACCATGAATGGTGACAACTTCCCAAGTAAGCACAGATGTCAACTCGATCCCTAAGCCCATGTGAGTTAAACTCGATGTGGGAAACAAGGGGGGAATCCTTATGGCAATACTTGGGGATTCCATCAAAGAGGAGTCGGCAGAGATCCCCGAAGGAAACCTTTGACGTGGCTTGTTCCCCCAACGCGCAGACGCGCACTAAGGAGTAGTACCAAGATCTTCAAAACTCTACTTGGACATGATGAAGTGAAGAAGGATGTGAATCGTGTACCCGACACTTTGGGCCTAATGGGGGTTTGGCGTGGCGATGGAGGCTAACTGTTTACCATGGTGGAAAAAACTGTCTCCATATTGCGTTAGCCTGAGGTGGGAACAACAAATGAGCATCGATCGCTGACCATATTCGTAACGCGGGATTTTATCGATTTGTTGTCCACAACCCTCGGGGGTGTTGACCCGTAACGATAGGAGATCCCTTAGGCGTAGTATCCAGGCTATTCTTGGGGGTCCCTCCGAGTGTGAAAGATGTTGGAAGCCCTGATGCAGGGATACACAAATCCTATAAAGTGGGATCGGACGTGTCCGAGTAAAGTTTGGCATTCCAGGTAATAAACCAGAGTACCCTTAGGCACATTGGTGAACCGCTAAAAAGGGTCTATGGAATAGCTCGGGAGGAAGAGGTACATGGTTTGGTCATTACAGGACTGACGTGAATGAGGACATAATCCCATACCACGCCATATACACCCCTCGTGGAGGAAGGGTAGGCCAAGGATCCAAGATGGGATGGAGATTCCCAAGAGACGGGGCTGGACCCGAATCTTAGATATTCGAGTGGTCCTACGTATCCCATAAGGATGGGAATCAAGTCATACGTAGTTCTCTAGATGCATTTTAAAGTCATGCAGGATGGGGTGAGGGAGTAAGATACCCCCAAACAAGGTAGGTGTATGGTACGGAAAATAAATTGACGCGAATGAGGACATAATCCCACACCACACCATACACTCCTATAAGAGAGGACCTGGGACGGGGGCCCAAAAAGGGCCGAGGGGCCTGATGGTTACGAATCAGTCAGGAAGGCCTGACCTGCTTGCAGTTTAATGTCTTGCAGTATGGACGAGGGCCAGGGGCCCAAGGAGGCCAAGGGTTCTAAGGCTAAGCCTCGGTGAGGGGGGCTTGAGGCTGGGCCTCGGTCAGGACGGCCTGACTAACATGCAGTTTAACGTCTTGCAGCAAAGACGGGGAAAGAGGTAACTGTATCTCGTCCGGGGATGTGCACGGCTTCGCAAGTAACCTTACGTGAAATAGGATGTAATCCTACACCACACCGTACATTCCTTATTAGAGAATCGGGGCCATGGGCCCGACCGCTGGCACCACCCAGAGGGAAGTTTGTCGCTTCAGGATGGGGCAGAACGAGTTACTGCACTCGATGTTTGGGACATCTCGGGGTGGACCCAAGGATCCAGGACACTATTGACCATGTTCGAAACACAGCGTCCCTATGGTGACCTGATATGGGAAAAAAATGAGCATCGACCATTGACCAAATTTACAACATGGGACTTGTATCGGCTTGTTGCCCGAAAACCCTCAGGGGTGTTGGCCCGTATCGATAGGAGAGCCCTTGGACGTATTATCCAGGCCGTTCTTGGGGGTCCCTCTGGGTGTGAGAAATGAAGGAATCCAAGTCATGGAGTGGGTGAAGCATAGCTGTATCCATACATGAATGAGGAAAACATCTCCAGAGGTGACTTGCAGCCGTGTCGAGGCCTGCTCGATGTGAGTTGGGGAAAAAAGTGTGCATCTTTCCATATGTCTTGACCCAAGGGGAAGATTTTGGCTTTTGGGCTGGGCCAACGGATGAAATTCCTGGTCATTTCAACGTATCCCATTAGGATGGGAATCAATCCATACGTAGTTCTTGAAGGCCATGTACGTTAACGTCATGCGGTGAGGACGTGGAAGGATAGAAGAATGGGAGTGGGCACATGGTGAAACCCTTAAAATCCTTGTATGAGCGGGGCTGTATGAGCGGGGCTAAGAAAGCCCCCTCCTCGCTATGCAAGTACCCTCCAAGGAAACTATTCTCAGGGGGGATAGTGGGAGAGAAAATCTTGGGGCTGGGCTCAAGACAAGGCGTCCGATAATTCCTATGTATCCCATTAAAATGGGAATCAAGCCACACGTTGTTCTTGAAGCGCCATTTGGCGTTGTTCTGGATGAGAAATGTGTCTCGAATGGGTACCTGTATGGTACGGCAGGGAACCTGACGTGAATGAGTATGTAATCCCACACCACACCGCACCATCCCATAAGAGAGTTTCAGTCGACGAAGGCCAAGGGGCTCGAGGCTGCGCATTGGTCAGGGAGGCCTAACTGGCATGCAGTTTAACGTCTCGCAGTAAGGACAAGGCCGAGGGCCCGAGGAGGCCAGGGGGCCTGAGGCTGAGCCTTGGTCAGGAAGGCCTGATTGGATTGCAGTTTAATGTCTTGTATTAAGGATGGGGGGAGATCTTAGTTTAAGGTCATAGAGCTCGGACCATTTTGTAGTTTATCATCCTATAGGATGGCGGTGCATTTTAAGGTTGTGCAGGACCATACAGTTTAAGTTCGTGTTGGACCATAACATGCAGTTTAAGGTCGTACGGGACCGTACCATGCATTTTAGGGTCGTGTGGGACAGTAATGTGCAGTTTAGGGTCGTTCAGGACCGTAACGTGCAGTTTAGGGTCATGCGAGACCAAAACGTGCAATTTAGGGTCGTGTGGGACCGTACAGTTTAAGGTCATGCAGGACCATATAGGATCAGGAAAAGTACTTCTTGAGGAACCTGGAATTAGTGGGAGGAGTCATGCGCTCACCATCCGGGGTCACCAAGGAGTACGCCCCATTGGGGTAAACCTTATGGATGATATAAGGCCCTTCCCATTTGGGTTTTAGCTTGGGCGGTTTCCTACCGGGGATCATTGGAACTCGAAGGGCCAGCACTAGGTCGCCCTGTAGAAAAGAATGGAGTCGAACCTTCTTGTTGAAGGGCCTTGATATCTTATTCTGATGCCTTTCCAGATTGTGCAGGGCATGAAGCTGGTTCTCATCCAGTGCTTCTAATTCAGCTAGACGGATTTCGGCCACCTCATCTGGCACCTGCTGGTCATAGACAAGAGTGCGCAGCGATGGCAGCTGGATCTCAATGGGTAGGACGGCCTCAGCCCCATATACCAGGGAATATGGGGTCACCTGGGTAGAGTTGCGAGTCGTCGTCTGATAAGCCCAGAGGGCGTTGGGGATCTTTTCCGGCCAACTTTTCATGTTCGGACCAACCATCTTCTGCAGAATGTTAGAGAGGGTTTTGTTGAACGCCTCGATCTGTCTGTTTGCCTGCGCGTGATAGCGGGAGGTATGGTTCGAACGGATGTCGTACATGGTGTACAATTTCTTCAGCTCAACCGGTCGGAAGTTGGTGTCGTTATCGGTTAGGACGGCATGAGGGACTCCGAACCGGTGGATAATATTGGAGCTCACAAAGTCGACGATGGAATGATCTTTGACCTCTCTGAGTGGAACTGCCTCTGCCCACTTGGAAAAGAAATCTGTAGCAGTCATGATGAATCTACACTGGCGAGCTGTTGCCGGTGGAAATGGTCCCTCTACATCAAGTCCCCATACCGCAACTGGCAAAGAGTACTTGGTGTGGTGGATGGGATCTGGCGTCCGATGCAGAAATTTGGAGTGAACTTGGCACACATAGAAGCTCTTGGCATACCCGATACAATCATGGATCATAGAGTGCCAGAATTACCCCAACCTCCGGATTTAGTGGGACAGTTTCGGCCCAGCTTGATGGGCACCACAGGAACCGGCATGAACCTCTTGTATAACTTGAGGAATCTCTAATCCTTGAATGCAATGGAGTAGAACGCCATCGAAGCTCCACTTATAAAGAATCTGTTCAAGACTGGGGCCGCTCTGGATGGTAAATTGCAGTGCGCGGCGTCGGGTTCGCTCGCACTCGGCCCAGTCGTCCGGGAGGCGACCATTTTGGAGATACTCGACAAAAGGAACCCTCTAGTTGGGAGTGGCTTCAACCACTGTGTCTGACGAACCCAGGACCCATGACGTAGAGGGCCCAATGGTGAGATGACTTAATCGCAGGCCATCATTGTCCTCTTAGGCGGCAGGGGAAATGACTCTCCGGTGTGCCACATGTATGATCAAATCATCTTGCCCGGGCTCCCGCAAGCGACGCAGCTAATCCAACCAAAGCATCAGTACGACCGTTCTGTGACCGAGGGACATGGGTAATCTCTGGTCGAGAAGAGAACTGGGCCATTAGGCGGAGGGTGTACTCCAGCAGCGGTACAACCTCTGGCTTCCTGATGACATAGTCTCCATTGACCTGTCTGATTACCAGCTCGGAATCTACTTTCAAATGTAGATGGGGGACGTCGATCTCAAGGGCCAACTCGAGGCCGGTGATGAGATCCTGGTACTCTGCCTCGTTGTTGGTATAGCCTTCCGACAATAGGAATGAGTAGGGTAGGACAGCTTGCACCGGGGTAATGAAGACGATACCTAGGCCCACTATGTTGAGCTTAGGATCATTGGGCCTCCTATTGGTGGGGCTCCGGGAGGCACCGTCGAAGTGCATTTTCCAAGATGGGATGGCATGATCGACTGAGAGGATTGCCTCTCATCAGGAAAATCCAAGTCCAGGGATTGATCCGCAGAGGTTGGATGGGCAGCTAAAAAGTCTGCCAACGCCTGTCCCTTAATGGCCTTCTGAGGTACGGACCTGATATCAAACTGCTGTAGAATCACCACCCACTGCGCTAGTCAGCCGGTCAATATGGGGTGGTTCAGGATGTACTTCAGTGGGTCTACCTGAGAGACCAATTGTACCTCTTGGTGTGGCAGGTAATGCTGCAACTTCTGTATGGCAAAGACGAGCGTAAGGTAGCTCTTTTTGATTGGGTAGTATCTGACCTCCGTATCGAGAAGCATGCGGCTGAGATAGTAGAGACTGTCCTGAGTACCCTCGTTATTCTTCTAGGTGAGCAGTGCACTGAGGGATCGTTCCAAGGAGGTCACATAAAGGACCATCGGCTTTCCAGAGACAGGTGGCATCAAAACTGGAGTTTGGAGTAGATACTACTTGATTTCCTCGAAGGGGGTCCGAAACTCTTCATCCCATTCATCGGTGGCGCCTTTCTTCATGAGCCGGGAAAAGGTCTTACACTTTTCGGACAGATTCGTGATGGATCGGCATATATAGGTCAAGTGGCCTTGGAGACCTCGAAGTTCCCGAATATTTCTCAGGGGGAGGCATTTGGCTGATGGCCTTGATCTTCTCGGGGTCGATCTCAGTTCATCGGTTTCTAACAACAAATCCAAGAAACTTCCCCGAGGTGACCACGAAGGCACACTTTAACGGGTTCATCCTCAGGTGGTGGGAACGGAGGAAACTGAACAATTTCTCAAGGTCTTTGAGATGGTCCTAGTGCTAGCATGATTTGACCACTAGGTCATCTACGTAGGATTCCACTAGCGTCCCGATAAATGGATTGAATATTCGATGCATGCCCCTCTGATAAGTGGAACCTGCATTTTTTAAGCCAAAGGGCATAACCTGGTAGCAAAAGGTACCTTGGGGTGCCCTGAAAGTAGTGGACTCCTCGTCCTCGGGGTCCATCCAGATCTGGTTGTACCCGGAATACCCATCCATGAAATAGAGAGCTTAGAACCCAACCATGGCATCAATAAATAACTTAGTCACCGGGAGGGGGAAGTCGTCCTTTGGGCAGTGGCGATTAAGGTCGTGAAAGTTGATGCAGACTCTGATCTACCCATTCTTCTTCCTGACTGGCATAATGTTGGCGAGCCACTTGGGGGAATGGACTTCCTTAACGAAGTTGGCTTTGATAAGCTTGTCAACTTAGGCCTCAACCATAGCACCAGGAGAAGGGTGCATCTTCCTAGGAGGATGCTTAAACCCACGATGGTTTGCTGGGAGGCCCAGACGGTCAATGTCTACTTGAGGATCTAGTCCTGGCATCTCACCATAACTCCAGGAAAACACGTCATGGTGTTGTTTGAGAAAGTCTACGTACCTCTGCTGCTCCTCGGGGGACATAGCTACAATGATCAATGTAGGTCTCGGATCTGCCTCGCTACCAAGGTCCACCTGTACCAGTTCATCAACCGTGGTAGAGACGCCTTCCTCAAAGGCGGGGGGCATCCTCCAGGTCTCCCTATCCACCCATGGTGGGATTTCCCGCAAAGGGAGATACTTTTGGGCTATCAAAACCTGAGGGGCAGCTGGTGCCAGCTTGGGCAGCAGTGGTCATCATATCATGAGACTCACTTTCCATGGAGACCATAGCAATGAAGGTAGTCGACCCTATCCCATCTGGACTTCGGCCCAAAGGGCCACGTTTGATGATATCAAAGCCGTGGTGACGTGTCAGCCTGAGTCGATTGATTCCAGCCCGGTGGAAGAGACACATATGACGTACTGTCATTGTCATAAGCTTGACATTCTGGTACCGCACGGGGGTAGGAGGCTCCGGGATCACTTGATCCTGGTTGGTGTAGGAGAATGAGGTGATTTTCCGCTGTCGTTTGGTCATGGGAACATGCCTTCCTTTCATACTTGAAATAACAAAACATTGCCCCATTTCGGGAGTCCTGGCCTCCAATCGGTGGATCGGGAGTATGTAGCCTTCGTCCATGCTTGCCCAGGGATCACTTCTAACCGGGGTGGGTTTATCCTCACTTACTAGGATTTTTTTATCCTTACTCTTGTAATAATCAGCATCCAGATAGCGGGCCTCACAAGAGGCGAAAGGAGACGCATCTCCTTGGAGCACGCCTACTCGACCATTGAGGGAGTATTTGAGGCCCTGGTGATACGAAAAAGGGACTGTTGCATGCAGATGGAGCCATGGCCTACCCATCAACGCGTTGTAGGCGGTGTCCTGAGAGACGACCATGAACTCGGTGCTGGCAATTAAGCCACCGAACTGAGTCTTCATGCGGATCTTGCCGACTAGGGTTTGCTTGGTCCTATCCTATCCCTGGATTTTGAGGTTAGAAGGAGTTAAATCATCTTCAGACAGACCCAGATTTTGCAGTGTCTGGGTTGGAATTAGGTTGATTCTGGAACCCATGTCAACGAGGCAATGACGGACTTCCACACCATTAAAGTGGCCAGTGATGTACAACAGGCAAATATTCCCCTGTATAGGAGGTTCATCATCTTCACCAGAGAACGAGATAACCTCCTAACATCTGGCGTTCTCAATTTCCTCGGCATGGAAGGCTTCTACAGCTGCTACCTCCGTCTCAAACTGGAGGGGGCTACTTAGGGCCTTGGCAAGTGCATCGAGCATTTCAGACGATAGGAGAAGGGCCTCAAGGATAGAAAGCCTTGCTGGAATTCCGACCAGATGCTTCAGGACATTGTACTTTCGTGCCAAGCGTGAACCTCTGCTTACAATAGGTCATTCTGTAGTTGGTGGCACATCAGGTCCTTCCGGTTGAACCGGCGGTTGGCTAGTGCTGGGTGCGTCCTTCTGCCTACTAGTTGAAGCCTCGAGAGCAGTTGCTAGACTAGGATCGAACAGCGGAGACTAGCCTGTAGCCGGGCAAGACTGGTTGTGATACGGACGAGGCAACTCTTCTTGATCTACTAGCACAAACGACGGCGGAGGTAGAGCTGAGGGCGTCAGATGGGGTTGTGCATGCTGAGCTCTGCGCAGAGCCTGCTATCTGGTCTCAGTAGCATGCACGGCCTGGCTGACAGTGCCTGCTAACATGCCTCGACGACCATCTTGGTTGCGGTTCTGCTAACGTTGACGTAGGCTGGAAACGTTAGGGGGGTTCGCCTGGAATTCTCCCTCGTCGGGGGTCATATAGGGCTTTACCATCTCCACTGTGTTAACCAAAGCATACCCCTGGCTGTCGCTCGACGATTCATCCACTACCGGGTGTATTCTGGGAGGAATCCCCATTTCCGGGGGCATAAAGTTGCCAAGAGTTTGGGACGACGACGACACTGGCGGAGAGCGTTGTTTCTCCTTGCGTCGTCGCTGCTTGCCCTTTTGGAAAGAGGTCGACTGTAAAGGTGATGCAGAGGTACTCGCTACTCCTTCTAAAGGTTCCGGCTGCTTCAGGCGTTCCTAGATGATACCGTGGGCATGGACGACGGTTTTTCTAGCCATCCAGTCATCTTATTTCTAGAACCCATGACTGGGAACCTGCTGCCACTCGCCCTCGCTGTCGCTACCGATCTCTAACCCTGCAAAGACACCTTCTACTTGTGTTGGTGTCGGGCCCAACCTGACTATGTTTTTCTTGACATGGTCTTGAAGCCAGTCTTCGAACACATAGAATTTCTTGAGGGTGTGCCCCAGAATCCGATGATAAGGAAATAGTTGGGGTGATCGGTGAGATTCGCCTCTGCCGACCTTCTGCACTCGGGTAGGCGCACAATCCCTTGCTCTAGAGCACTTTGGAAGTAGCCAGGGACCTGATTTTTGTTAAACGAATAAGTCTGGTTCCTTCTTTCTGGATAGGGGGCCCTGGGTGCCTGGCCCTGATGAGGGGCCGGAGGGGCCTGCTGAGGAGGCGGCACCTGATTGTCTCACCTAGGTGGAGGTTGCGCATTGCACGGGGTAACCTGTCAATTCTGAGGCGGTCGCTGCGGGGCATGAGAATGTGCTTGAGGTAGAGGACCTCTGTGGGGTTGCAGGGATGGGGCCGCTGGCAGTAATTCCAGCTGCCTGGGGGATTCTATTTGGGCTACCACAGCGGGTTCGGCTCTGGAAGTCCTCCTGGCTGGGATCATAGGGGGAAACGAACATGCCTGACTAGCCTTTTGCAGAGCCTCCTTAAGGCGCTGAGCCTTATTTGAGAAATCCCAGAACCCTCCAGGCTAGTACTGGGTGATCAGGGAAGGTACCAGCTCTGTTTTAACATTCCCTACACACATTTTCAGTAATTGCACATGAGTTAGTGGCATATCAAGGGAGTATATAAGTCCCTTACATAGGGAGATGAAATTTGCGACTCGCTCATCAGTCATTTGCTTGAAATTGAAGAGGTCTTAAATGCTGGTCTTCCGCGTGGTGGAGCTGAACTGGTATAGGAACTGTCGGCGGGTATCCTCCCAACCGGTCACCGATCTGATAGGGAGCTGGTTGTACCAGACGAATGCGGGACATTCCAATGTTTGCACGAAACATCAAATCTTGGCGGCATCTTGCTGGGACGGGGTCCCCAGCATGGGGCCACACCTGGAAGAAAAATGGGCCGAGTGCTGTGGCGAGTCCCCTGTCCCATTGAAGGGAGAGAAAGTGGGGTTCCCAAAACCTGGGGTGTGGGCATATCATCCACCCACGTGGGATACGTCTTGCCATCCGGTGGGACTGCCACCTACCGCGTTTCCAATGATTCGAGGCGGGCGATGAGTGTCGCTATAAGATCATCCGGGTGGGAGTCCCTGTCTTGACGGGGATCCCTAATCACGAGTGTGTTGCCCGGTTCGTTGATACGATAGATGGCTTCGGCGGCTCATGGAGCGATTAGCGGAATGGCCTGTGGGGTGACTGGGGGAACCCGAACTAGATTCTTCATATTGCCCCGTCGTTCAGGAGGGTTCAGCGAGATGTATCACGCCCTCTTTCCGTAAGTTCCGGCTTCTGCCCTATCTGCGGAAGTAGCATGATCAGGGTTGTCCGGAGGCATCTCACAGGGGGAAATTGTTCCTGCCCTTGCTGCCCCGACATGGGATTACCATATTCGGGCCGCCACTCTGCAGCGCGCTCGGCCAAGAGTTCGTCAAACAGCATCTTCTGCTCAGCAAGCTGCTGGCGTAACGTGGCCTTCTCAGGATCTTCGTCCGTCTTCTGTATAGAGGCGGATGGGTCAGAGTGCTTGATAGTTCTGATGTGCTCATTGCCCTTACCGGTATTTTGACTGAGTACCAGCGACTCAGTGGGTACAGGGAGGCCTAGAAGGTTCCTCTGCTAACGGGTAACCCTTCCTGATGGGTCCAGCAGTAGCGGTACGCCCTCAGGGGGTAAGTCTCCATTGAGAAACTCAAGCTCGTCTTCCTTGTCCACTATGTCAGTCATGTTGACTGTGACCCCTCTCGAGGGCATGTCCTCAATGTCTCATAACGAATCGGGCTGCCGTCGGATAGGGCTGAAGAGGAGGGCGGCATAGTATCCCCAGCCACGGACTTGCACATGAGGGTAGCTTCCCTGATGACTCTGCGGAGTACTTTGAAACTCTGAACACATTTCTGTTGAAGGGTGTTCTGACGGCCTCGGGACCTAGGGTGCTGGGCCACAGGGAGTGCGGCCAAATCTATCAGGCAGCATTGCTCTCCAATTTCTTCAAAGTTCTCTCAACTTCTGGGGTACATCACCCGCTCGTAACGAAGGTGGAAGTGTGTCGCCCATAGGGTTCAGCAAAAGCACCCCACCACTTCTAGGGTAAGGGACTCGGGTGCGTGAAAGTTCGGCGCCGCCGTCGGCCAGAACTCCTCCGGGAAGTGATCCACTATGAGAATGCTCCAGAAGGTCCTGGGGTCGGATTCGGGGTCTGGACCTATATTGCCCCACTCATCAACCGGGGGTGGATGAGGGATCGGTAGTGGTACCGAGGCGGACAGCTGGGACAGTAAACCTGGCGGCGGAGAATACGACGAACGAGCTGACTGGCCACCGAATTTCGGGCCATCCTCCGAAGAGTGAGGTGACCTGACCACGATATCACGATACGATGGGCTGATAGCCACAGCCTCAGGCGCAGGAGTTGTGGTCACCTGCGATGGGTTACACCATTGCTCTATCATCGTTGTTCCCCAAAATAGCTCCATGTAATCTATGGTAGAGGTAGAGGGCGCTTCTGGTGAAAACAGTGGTGAATGCATGGTCGTGACCTGTGGAATTTCCATGACTTCTTCCTCCTGGATGTACCAGCAGAGAGAGGTGGGAATCTGGTGGAACTCGCATTCTGGGAGAATGAGGCTGACGCCCCTGGTTCCTGCCCCAGTCTTTGATGCGAAGGAGCGGGGAGAAGTTTCCATCGCTGAGTCGCATTCCGCTTCAGAATCCGAGAAAAAGGCAGGTCTGATCTCCACCTAGGCCTTCCCATGACTCTTCTTGTGGCGGCGACAACCCACTCTTCTACCCTAGGGTGGCTCCTCGGGACAGGGTTAATTCCCAATATGTAGTCTTGGGGCGGCACTGGTGCAGTGGCAGAGAGGGCTCCCGCTCGAGGTGGACGGGGTGCGAGGGACACTGGGGAAAATGTCGAAGGGTACATGGGGAGGACTTCCATGGATAGCACCCATGTGGGCGGAGCCTCTGTTGGAATCGGCAGAAGCATGGGGAGGACCTCCATGGTCGATGCGGGCGGAGCGAGGCTGACCTTCACTCCTCGAGTTGTTGGGGCGAGGAGGACCTTCGCCCATTGCAGAGAGGACGTAGGGAGGACCCCCACGTTGGAGAAAAACCGGATGGATGGTGCCTTTAGATCGGCGGTCGGGGGCAGGAGGAGGGACTCCATACCATGTATAGTGGGCGCGGGAGAGGTTTTCGCACCGAGCGTCACTGCCGTGGGGCAGGTCTTCCTTCGGGATGGGGGTAGCATGAGGTATACCTCCATGAAGAGCTTCAGAGCGGGGAAAGTCCATGCTATGTGGAATGGTGGTACGGAGAGGACCTCCGTATGGAGTGACGTTACCGTGGATTGGTTTGCGGAAATCATCGCTCGGGCTTGCGACCCCGAGAGTCAACCCAGCCTGTCCGTGGGGCGGCTGAGGCCTCGATTCCGGTCAGGTGAAGGAGTGCCCCTGGTCAGTGTATGCAGGAACTCCATGATGTACGACGACGGTGGCTTGGGCCACAGTAGTTGTTCACGTCGACGTATCTTGGCGAGCGTCCTCAGCCCAGGCCCAGCACTGACGTCAGGTTAGACGAGCTGGCGCAGGTGGTGTAGGGGCATAGCCTACCAGCTCTTCCCGCGGAGTCGGACGGCGGTGTTGACGCGGCCAAAAGGGAGCCCTTTCCAGGAGACCTTGTATCGGGACTCGGAGTGGGCCGAGCCGGACATCACCCGTCTCATCAGCATAAGGCGAGGAGTCATTGAGACGTTCTGGGGACAGGCTCCGGAAACGATTGAACGTTTGGGTGGGGAGAAAGGGATCCCTGTGCAGCCTATAAGGGAGGCGTTGACGGCGGGGCCTGGATGCCTCCAGGTCCAGGTGGGCCATATCCCGAGTTGGTATGACACCTTCCTCCTCGTACCCGCGTACAAGGTTTTTGATCACCCTTCACTGGATGATCTCTGACGGTGAGAGGGGACGTGGGCGTCGCGTATTCACGGATGTAGAGTTCGTCATGGTGGTAGCGGAGCCACGCGGGGTGGCTTTGCCACTATTGCCCCTGTGTAGGCGCGCGGGCAGTGATCCTGTCTCCATAGCAGCAACCTGGTTCCTGGGAGACGAAGAGATCAACTCATCAGCACTCCGAGGAAAAGGTTTGACAACCATTGCCCCAGTGTCATTCCATTCTCCACATATGTAACAAGGATCCATGCCAACACGTTGTAGAATGGAATACCCCATGTTCTACTACCCCAACATCTGGTGAGTTTCATGCTAGGCCCGCCATTTTCCTGGCGGGACTCGGCGCCGGATATCTGGATCTGGTGACACGTCAATCTACTGGTGTCTCAAACACTACTAATCTCTACATTGAGGAAAAGAGATTTATGTCGGGTTCACCATTTCTGTTTCTGACGCTTTTTCCGGGGCGCGCGCGCATCGGTCTGTGGGGGAGGACGCGTGGCATTTTTGTTTCCCTGCATTCCTGCTTTCCAAAGGCGGGCGGCGTTCGCTCCTTATTCAGGGACATCTGCTCCTTGATCAAAATCGGGATGATGGGATGTCGGTTCTTCCTTCTGTGGATTCCTCCTCATAACTCCTCACCTAGTCCAAGTCTCCCTCATAGATTTAATACGTTGTTCGTGAATCTCTTCCCAGCTCCATGTTTCCATGGATGCCGGTTAATTACATTGCTTCTGTCGAGACATTCCAATGGGTCCGTTCAGGGCAGCAACCTTCAGTCAAGGGAGTAGTCACGTCAAGGCATCAGTAGCGTGTATGGATGCTGGGGAACTGGCATGTCTATCTTTTATCCCTTGTCATAGGGCTTCTCAAGGGTGTGGAAGCCCGAGGCATCCCACATCGAGCGCGTGGAATTATATACCATAGACATATATCTGAGGTTTTCCTCAGCTTATTGTGTTTAACACAGGGTATGCCGTAGGTTTAATGTCCAGCGGAGACGGATCAGCCCAATCAGAGCATTAGCCTGAATGGATCGGATTGAGAAATCTCCCTTGAAGGGGTGCCGATACCGGGACCGGCCCACGGGTGGCTTTCTGAATGTTGTGAAGAGGAGCAGAACGACATGATCTCACCGGGATGTGACAGTCCGGGTGAGAATCAGGGTGGATGATGGATGGATGAATGAAGTGGAGGGGGAATAGCAAGGGACCATCACAAGGGCGACGGTGAAGTTGGGCTTGAGCCTCGAAGAGACCTCCTATGTATCCCTGTAGTGGGGAATCAAATTCTACGTAGTTCGGGATGGCGCCGGAAGACCGACGCGAAGGTGGACCTTGGTCCGATGGATGTCGTTAGCAATCCAACATGAAGGCGAAACCGGGGGTCCACTGGTGGTGGGATTGAACCTCATGAAGGCTTCCTACATACCATGACTTGACATGGATCAAAGACCTCGTAGATCAAAGGTGCTTCGTCGGAGAACCGACGTTAAGGTGGACCTTGGTCCAGATGATGTGGGGCTTACACACTAGGCTACCCAGTTGTTGGTGAACTGATGCAAAGAAGGTCAGAATGGCCAATGGGTGACGGGCTTGAACCTCTGGGAGGCTTCCTACATACCATGCCTTGACATGGATCAAAGACCACGTAGTGCAGGTTGGATGCTGAAAGGCCGACGTGAATGAGGAGGACCAGTGGGGTCCTAGTAGTGGTGGGATTGGACCTCATGGAGGCTTCCTATGTACCATACCTTAGCACGGATCAAAGACCACGTAGTTCAGGCTGGTCACAACGACTTGTCGCTGGACCAGAAGGCAGTTTAGCGTAGTGCAGGACGATGATAAACCCTGATGTGAATAAATGACGGGTGGGATTGAACCCCATGGAGGCTTCCTATGTACCATGCCTTGACATGGATCAAAGTACTCGTAGTTCCAAGGGTTTCATCGGTAAACCGACGTGAATGTGGACCTGGGGGTCCACTAGTGGTGGGATTGGACCTTGTGAAGGATTCCTACGTACCATTCCTTGACATGGATCAAAGTCCTCGTAGTTTGGAGGGTGGGTGTCGGCGAACTGACGTGAATGAAATGACGGATGGGCTTGAACCTTGTGGAGGCTTCCTATGTACCATGTCGTGACATGGATCAAAATCCTCGTAGTTCAAATGGTGGGTGTCGGTGAACCGACGTGAGGAAGGGACCTTGGTCCGATGGGATATGGGCGTGAACCTCAGAGAGGATTCCTACATACCATGCCTTGACATGGATCAAATTCCTTGTAGTTCGGGAGGTCACAACAGCTTTCCGTCAGACTGGAATGCAGTTTAAAGTCATACCGGACGAAGGTGGAACTCGACGTGAATAAATGACGGGTGGGCTTGAACCTCGTAGAGGCTTCCTACGTACCATGCCTTGACATGGATCAAAGTCCTCATAGTTCAAAGGGTTTGCATGCAGTTTAACATCATGTTGGATGAGGGCATACAGTTTAACGTCATGCTAGACGAGGTGTTGTCATGAACAATGCTTACTCTAAGCCCACGTGAGTCATGCTCGGTGTGAGAAACAAGAGGCAGCAGATACCTGACGATCACGCCGCGAAGGGTGCGTCCGTGAGAAGCGAAGAGGGGCTTACGTGTTAGGTGGCCCTTGGTGCTGGGACTTACTCCAGGATGGAGGCCCAATGTGCGGCAGGGCACAGTGAAAGAGGGATTTGGGACCAATGATGGGAGGTTCCTCGTTCCCTATCACGCCCTCCACTGACCTTGGTAGTGGGTAAGTACGGAGATGCAGGGGTGCAGCCTTCCGCAAGAGGGGCTATGGGGCTTAAAACAAGGTGGTTCCCTTCTCCCATGGACATAAGATGCTCCGAGAAGGAGGATATCATCCCTTGTGGAGGGGGTGACCCTATCTCTGTGGAGATGGGTGGCATAAAAAATGTCCGAGCTGGGGGGACCCTTCATGCGAAGCACGGGGCCGGTTCACAGTTTAACGTCATGTGTTGAGGACGAGGTGCTTGGCAGTTTAACGTTCTGCAGCTCGGATGAGGTGGGTTTACTCCGCACCCCTAGGACATACATAACTGGTACCCTTCACTCCTTAGGGAAGGGAAGGTACAAGTAAGGTCGTGGTTAAGGGGGGTCGTAGAGCGAATCTTCGAGGGGTCCACGTTAGCGTGTCTATGAAAAGAAGAAATAGCCGTTAGCGTGCCTATGCGAAGAAGCATTAGGCAAATCAATGCTACGAGTGGTGTTGTTCGTGGGACTTTGAAATCACATCATGAAAGCCTGGAGGGCCACACAAGAAGAGGAATTGCTAAGCAGAGGAGTGTGCTTCGCGAAGTGGAGTGCCTTAGCCTTAGCATGGGGCAGAGCTGTGGATGGGGTGTGCTTCCCGAAGTGGAATAGTGTTCATGGAGCACTACCTCGTGAAGCAAGGTGCCGCGAGGCAGTGTGCTTCACGATATGTAGCGATCCTGCCTTAGCAAGGAGATCACTAGTACAGAATGGGTGTTTCGCGAAGCATAAACGCTCCGCGGCTGCCCGGGTTCCCTTGGGAATCCCCCTCCATCGTGAACACCCTTGAGCTTTGCGAAGGGAATCCCTCTCGGACGAGGGGCTCAAAATGAGACAAAGCAAAGTCGTCACGCGAAGTAGAATTACCTCGCGGAGCTCATGATTCTCGGGGCAAAGGGTGCTTCGTGATTCGGGAGAGGAGAAGCCTAAAGGTCGGATTGTCCATCTCCTGGGCTCAGGGAGAACCCAGTATTTATAGGCAAGGGGCATCGTGAAGCAAAACTCATGCGGCGCGAAGGGGCGGCGGTTGCTTCGCGGCGGGCTCGCGAATGTCAGGCCATTCGCGGAGAGGTACCGCCTCCAGTGCTTCGCGGAGGGATCGTGAACTTCACATCCGGTCAGGGAGAGGTACCGCCTCCAGTGCTTCACGGCGGAATCACGAACGTCATATCCGGTCGCGGAGAGGTACCACCTCCGGTGCTTCACAGAGGGATCGTGAACGTCAGGCTGTTCGCTGAGAGGTACTGCCTCTGGTGCTTCGCGGGGACCGCTATGCTCATAGGTGCTTCGTATAGGTGCTTCGTGAGGTAGCATCCGGGGCTTCTTTTTTCTCTTTCCTTTCATGCAATATTTTGGCACCAACAATGGTCTGGCAGAAATGCCTTGGCTACTATGGAAATCATGACATGTGTTGAATGGTTGCCACAATTACATGTTTTAATCCCATTATATTTTATCATGCTTGATGTTCCATTATCATATATGCCTTACGTACTTCCATGATTTATGTCTTTGCTCAAGATTTTGATGTTTAAAATTTATGTTCATGTTTTTGCTTTCAAATGTTATGGATTGTTTTATGTTCTCTATGTTTCCCTTACTAAGCATCTGAGCTCACCCTTTATATGTTTTATCATCCCCATGATTTAAAGAAAGGTTTTAGGTAAGGAAAAAAAAGGGAAAGATCGTTATGTGAGTCATTAAAGATATTTCAACATGATTAGATTTTTATATTCCGAGTTTCCAAAGACACTAAACTATTAAAATCCTTTTGTGTCTGTTTTTGTTATGTCTTAATTATTCCGCAAAAGTAATGTAATGTCCATGTACGTCAAGCTTTGGGTCTCTACAATATCAGTGATTCCTTCCCGTTGGTATTAGTGACTCTGGTCATCGGTGAGTCATTTGTACTATCAGTCTATCAGGGAATATGTGCGTCGTCATCAATGACTCATTTTGAACTATCGGTGTGTCGCCTGATGGTGAATCATCCATCAGTGAGTCCTTTGAACTATCAGTGTTTCTCCCATCTATAGGTCATCCATCGATGAGTCATTTCAACTATTAGTATGTCACTCGTCGGTGAGTTTCTTATCACTGTGTTTTGATAACTATCAGTGTGACCTACCATCATATATTTGTCCATCGGTGAATTGTATGTTCTGTCAGTGAGTCATGCATCGGTGTCTTCTCTGATTAGTGAGTCAGCCATTGGTGTCTCCTTTGAACAAATCGATGTTAGAGCCTTTGAAAAACTTATGAAGTGTCTGACTTATACAAAAAAGTACCATATTATGTGAAATTCAAAATTACATGTAAATATATGCTTGTAAATATATTGAAACACAAATATCTCTAATTTATTGAGAAATTGAAATGTATTATACCATTTAAAAAATCTATTCATTTATAAACATTCATATACATGAACATCAACACCTAAAACATAATATGTGAATTATCATAACTTTTAAATTGGCCTGATTTGTGATTATTAAAATAACCATATCACAAAGGGTCCAACAATGTCCCCCTTTTTTAAAATCACAAATCATGGAATTAATGAGTTATACATGATGTTAAGGAATAAGAATGACTTTTCATAGTATACTAATAGTTAGTGTGAGTTCTCAATAAAACTATAATGTCTTTCCTTTTATGGTCCCCCTCAATAATTTCCAGAGAGCATATATAGAAGGTTCTTAAAAAAGAGTTATATTAGAGAACTTTTATGCTCCCCCTTAGTTAGTTGTATGAGAGTAGTTTTAGTGATTTATATCAGAGTTGGAATATATATATATATATATTTATTACATGCCATATTTCCCATGCCAGAGTTCTCCCCCTTAGGATGAGAGTTAATTCCATCCACACATTTATCCCCCTTTTAGGAAGAGAAAAAAGGTGAAAATAAACATAAAGGATAAAGAAAAAACACAAAAAGACTTCAAACACATGGAACCAAAATTGATATTCATGAATGTACAAAAGAGTAATAACATCAAAATAAAAGTACAGAGCCTTATGAAAGAATGATCCACAACTAAGGCTTGTGATTTTTAAGAGCATTATCTTTATCTGAATGGTCAATAGTGCGGACATATAGTGATTCTATAGAAGTAAGAAGGGTTGATTTACTTGTTTCACGAGATAAAGAAATGGCTATAGGAATAGTATATGCAACGATTGGACTCTTCTTTGATAGAACACAATGTGGAGGCTGCTCATGGATCATTGTCCTAATCTGAGATAAAGCTTGAGACACGGACATTTGATCAGGAGGAAGACAAGCAGGTTTGATGGAAGCAACTGCTGGGAAAAATATATCCTCATACTATACATGCATCTTGGGCTTCAAAATCTTGATAAATTCATTTATTATATAACCCCCATACTTCATTTCCTTCTCTAAGTTCTCCTTGTTTTCCAATGAAATTCTCAAATGTGGGTGTAAATTATTTTAACTGACTCACTTGATTCTTAAATGCCTCAGTCACCGATGGTATCCTAAGGTTTGCAGCCAAGTATTTAAAGTTGTTATTCAAATCATTTTTTGTGTGATTTTTTGAAATATACTTGTCCACTTTTTCCCTAATCTCTTTTTGAGGAGCAGTTTCCTCATTTTAACAATGTCTCTCTATGTTATATACAGGGTCACTGTTCCTTTAAAATTTGTCATGGATATCTTTATAATATCCGTTCTTCATAGACATGATCTTTTCTCTTATCAAAATCCTGAGAAACTCCATATTAGAATTAGGACTAGTACCTCTAGAACTGGATGCACCAGAAATCATTTTTCCAAGATCCTCTTTCAAAATTTTCAAATCGTAAATATGTAGATGTGTAATAAGGTTCCTAAAAACATCCATAACAACACCAAGTGTGGTTATGAATTCATTGTATAGGGATTCCATTTCATGAACCATTATCTTTACTTTTTCTCCTGATACTAAATTATTTCCTACAATTGCATTAGTTGTAGTGATAAGATTAGGCTGTATTTTTTGAATTACCATTCTAGTAATCTGAACAACATATGCCTCTAAAATACTCACAGTTGTAGAAGATTTATTTCTGATAGGAATAGAGGATCTCACATATTCACATACATTAGATTTGAATAGTTCGAGATCAGCCTTGGTGAAATAGTCACTAGGCAATGATTGTATAATAGCCTCATCACTAGTGATAAAAGCAGGTGAAGTAGGAGCAGTCGGTTCCACATCACCTTGTGGAGCAGGATGAGAAATCATCTCCTCATCGGAACCATAATCTATCCTAAAATGGAAATATCCATGATTTCAATTCCACTCATCAAAACAAGTCCAATATCTAGGTTCCAAAGTATAAATTATCAATCTTCTACCTTGAGGATCCCCCTCATTCTGAGGCATAGGTACAATATCATCTTAAACATCTTCTTCTTGACCTATATGAACTTGAGGATCCACCTCATTCTTAGGCATAGGAACCATCTGAGCTTCAGCTTCATCCTCTTATCCTCCATCCATAATATCAACATGTTCCTGAAGGATGCATTGAGAATCATCAGGGTGTTCATGTCCATCCTCATATCCAACATCTCCTTCATCATCATCAACACCATCAACATCAAACTATCCATAAGGATCAACATAATTGTATCTACCATTTTCATCATCATCATCCTCATCTTCATCATTATCTGTCCTGATCACATAAAATTCAACTCCAGTGACTTCAGTCTCTTTTTCATCTTCATCATTATTTAATAAAGGTTATTTAGATGGTAATTATAATGGTAGACATATATTTCCATATAAAATTTCTCTATGGATTTTAGTTCTATCATGGTCACTACTATCATCTGTATGAGACCCCTCTTCTCTTTGAATCTCAAGCTCATCTTGTTCTTCATTTGAATACACAACTTTCTCACCATGTTTAAGACTTGGATTAGCTTGATCCCATAGTCTGGTATGATGATATATAGGATTTTAATCCTTATACAATTCTTCCTCATCTGCTACCCAAATTCTCTTCCATGGGTTCCATTTTATTTTCATCCTTTTGATGATGTATTTGTGGAGGAAAAACCCACTAAATGAAGTAATCACCTCATATTAATCCTCCACAAATCCAAGCCTCTTCAAAATTATAGAAACCATCCTCAGGTTATTTATAAATGTTTCTTTTTGAGATGGGTTGATCATTTCACAAATGTGCACAATAAGTTACCAATAGAGGTTCACTTTCACCTTATTATTCAACAAATAAAACAAGAAAACATCCTCATAATTTAAGGAAGAAAAATATCCATTCCTTAGGAAAATTTGGTTTTGGATGAATTTGAATATAATTGTGGCCTCTCCATCTAATTCTGATGCAATTAGCCTCCTTGACTTCTCATTACCAGTCAACTATTTCAACGCATTTTCATAATAAAATAAATATGAAGTTGGTGGAATGTTACCCTAGTAGTCATCAAATATTCCCAAATGCAGCATACCCCAGCATTCAACCCACTCTCCGGATGAAAACAATATCTATTTTCCATTTACCACTAATTTCATGTGAGCCTCCTCAACTCCTTCCAAAAATACTTACATGTATAGATAAAATTGGTGCACCAGGTTGGCATTGAAAGGTCTCTCATTATCTGAAAACTAGCTAATCCACCTTTTGGATTCCAAAACATTCATCAAGAGAGACTTTCTCAACAAAAACCATTCAGCAGAAACTTCTTTATCAGGTGTTACTATGTGGATTCTTAACTCTGGATTCAAAAAACTTGAAGAACTTCTTGATTCTCTTTTATGACACTTAGCTGACGATGATTTAATTGTCCCTTTCATAACGTTCTTTTTCCTCTCCATTTTGAATTATTCTAGTTCAATAAATGGAGTCTAAATGTTGATGTTTCAAAGGAAGAGTGGGTAGTGAAAGGATAAAGGGTAGAAGTAGTGTGGATCGATTTAATTTTATCATTTAGGGATTTTACTATTTAAAATTATAAATATAATAATGATAAAATAAAAAAACTGTGTCATTTTACTTAAAAGAATATAGGCCAATAGATTTACTAAAATGGTCTTTATCAGTTTTGGTTTCATTCTAACGATATCAGTCTCACTTGAATTGTTTTATCTGATTGATTTCATCAAATTGGTTTCTCCTGATCCGTTTCACACAATTAGTTTCACATGATTAGTTTCACCTGATCTATTTGACACATGGGGTTTCACCTTATCAGTTTCACATAATCAGTTTTACACAATTGATTTCCCACAATTGGTTTCACCTGATCAATTTCACTCAATCGGTTTCACATGATCAGTTTCAAACGGTCGGTGTCACAGTGATTAGTTCCACAGACAAACAGATTTTTCTAAGGGGATAAAGTTGGATAGTCTTTATAGATTTATCTTTTCTAGTTCATTTATGATATATCTCTTTCTCTCAGAGTTTAATGTTTTTGTAAAAATGATACCATGTTGATGTTCAGTCCCAATAAACACAAGAGTTATGTCAACTTTTTGCTAATGGTCTCTCAAAAAGTGATGTCTTACATCAATATTTTTTGTTCTATAATGAGAAATTAGATTCTTAGAAATGTTAGTAGCACTTTTAATGTCATAATTTATTGGGATATGTCTGAATTGAAATCCTTAGTCTAATAAATTCTGTTTCATCAATAAAATTTGTGTACATCATCAACTCACATCAATGTGCTATGCTTTAACAGTTGATAATGCAACAGATTTTTTTTACTACACTATGAAATTAGAGACTTTCAAAAAAAGTGTTATATTCCATATGTTATCTTTCTGTCTAATTTACTTCCACCAATATCTACATCAGAATAACTGACCATATCAAATGGTTGTCCTCTATAGTAGAACAAACCTAAATTAGTTGTATATATGAGGTATTTGAAAATTCTTTTAACAAAAATAAAATGAGATTCATTTGGGTATTATTGAAATATTGCACACATAAACACACTAAACATGATGTTTGGCCTTCTACTAGTTAAAGAGAGTAAACTTCCAATCATTCCTCTATAAGTGGTATGATCAACAGATTTCCCATTTTCATCAAGATCCAACTTACAAGAAGAACTCATAGGTGTTTCACAACTCTTAATTCTATCAAATCCATAACTTTTCAAAATATCTTTACTCTATTTATTTTGATTTAAAAAAATACCTCCTTTTTTAGAAATATTTGAAATCCAATAAAATATTTATGTTCACATATCAAACTCATTTGAAACACACTTTTCATCATTTTTTGAAAAATCATTGCATATTGGATTTTTAGAAGAACCAAATGTTATATCATATACATATATTTGATCTATTAAAAATTCTTTATAAATTATTTTTATAAATAAATTAGTATCCCGAACTCCTTTTGTAAAACATTTAGAAATATGAAAGTTACATAACCTATCATACCAAGCTATTGGATCTTATTTCAAACCATATAAGGCATCAGATAATTTGAACAAATGATTTTGAAAATGTGCATTTGTAAAACCTTGGGTTTGTTCAACAAAACATCCTCAATTATATAACCATTTAAGAAATCACTTTTTTACATCCATTTTATAATGAATGAAATCCAAGTATACTACATAGGCATATAAGATTATAATGGCTTTAATATTAGCTGCTAGTGCAAAGGTCTCATCATATTCAATTCTCTCTTTTTTATTATAACCTTATGAAACCAATATATCTTTGTTTCTAACTATATATCCATATTTTTATACTTTATTCATAAACACCAATTTAGTTCCTATGCTCAATGTATCTTTTGATCTTTTAACAAGCATGTAGACTTTATTTCTCTCAAACTGATTAAGTCCTCATTACATATCCATCAAGAAAAATTCATTATTGATTGTGTCATTGATATTTTTAGGTTCATATTGTGATAGGAATTCTTGATGTTCAACTTGATTTTTCAAGGAAGCTCTAGTTTGTGTTCCTCTATCTAAATCATTAACTGAAATATATAAGGGATGGTTTTTAAGGGTTATAGATGGTCTTGTAAAAGTAGGGCTAGTTATTTTAGTTTCATCACTTGGTTTTGGTTCATTATGGATAGAATCCACAGAATTTACTGAACTGGAAGTTTTAACAGACTCATTTATATGATGTTCATAGGGTTTTTCATTAATGTTCAGATTGGATATATCCTCCTCAAGATTTTATAGACAGGTGTCAGGTTAATGTGGATCTATTTCATCAAACTTGACATGTACAAATTCCACCACACATTTGGTTCTTTTATTAAAGACTCTAAATGATTTTCTTGATATAGAATATCCAAGGAATATTCCTTCATCCCATTTAGAAGAAAATTTATCTAAATTATATTTACTATTTAGAATATAAACTTTACATCCAAACACTTTAAAATAATTTACTTTTGGTTTCCTAATATTCCACAATTCATAAAGCATTTCCTTAAGGTTATGACTGATTAAGACTCTATTTATTATATAACAAGATGTATTAATAGCTTCAGTCTAAAAATAAATTGGTAGGTAATATTCATTGAGCATAGTTTGAGAAATTTCCTGTAGGGTTATATTTCTTCTTTCTACTACACCATTCTATTGAGGTGTCCCATGGGCATAGAAATTATTCCTATATACATTTTGTCAGAATAAAAATTCAAAGTCTTGATTTCCAAACACACAACCATAATCACATCTTAAGGAATTAATTTTAAGTCTACTATGATTTTCTATAGTCTTAGAATACATAGAAAAATAAACGAATGATTCACTTTTGTGAGCTAAGAAAAAGGTCCATGTATACCTAGATAAGTCATCTACAAGAACATAAACATAGTGCTTCCCATTGAGACATTAACTTCTAGTTGATCCAAAAAAGTCCATATGAACCAACTCAATAGGTTGAGAAGTTGTATCTTCCTTCTTTGGTTTGAAAGAAATTTCGGGTTTTTTTTCATTTTGACAGTGATTTCACACTCTATTATATAAAAAATCTAGTATGAGAAGGTCCTTAATTAAAAATTTTATAGTTAATTTATTAAGGGAGTTTACATTAAAATTTCCTATTATTATTTGTTATTTCCAAGAATCTTTGGGAAATGCACTTAGGTAGGAAACATTCTATGATGCTAGTATGTCTAAATTTATAGCATATACATTATCATTTCTAAAATTATTAAATACAAAGTTACTTTTGGCATCAAAAACATGGCTAGAATCATATTAAACGTTTTCATTAATTCCATAACAAAAAAGTTGAGATATTATATGCAAGCTATATTTTAATCCATCAACATAAGTACTTTGGAAATTGAAGTAGAGTTAGGGTTACCAGTCTGGCCTAAGATGATGATTTTTCCTTTACCATCATCAAAAAATGTGACATGTCCTCCATAAATCTTGATGAGATTATTGACGCTTGAGTAATCTCTTATCATGTGTCTTTAATAGCCACTGCCTAAGTACAAAATATTTCTATAAGACTCTTTAGGTAGATTACCTACAAAACAATTATTCCAAGAAAAGATTATGGTACCCATATTTTTTTGGATTCAGAAACACTAGTAATAAAGCCTTTAGGAACCCAAAATTGTATTATGGGTTTCCTCTATGTAGACTGTAAAGTATTCAAAAAATAAACTTTTTTTGGTCCATAGAAACGTGATACAGTAAAAGATTTTTCATAACTGAAACTTGTAGTAAAATATTTATTTTTGGATAAAGAAGTAGATTTTCAAGATTTAGTTATAAAATGTGTTTAAGATAAACTTCTTTTTCCTTGTTGATATCATATTCTAGTAGTATACCTAGGCTCTATCTGTTTACCAATTAATTTAGTAAGTGTGTTTTTTCCATCAGTAAACTTTTCCTTGTCCATATTTAATTGATCATTAGATAACATTAGTACATTATTTTCCATTAACAGTTGTGCATTTTTCACTTTCCTGATGGTATGTTCAGATTTAATATTTGCAGAGAGTTCATGTTGTTTCTTTAATGATTTATACATATCATTCAGTTCATTGAATGTTTCTTCTGTCATATTACAATACTCAAATAGATCATCATTTTTCATATTTTTAGATTCAAATTCATCTCTAGAATAGTAGTCATTAGGTACAAGTGAATTTAAGAGTACCTCTAAGTTATTTGTTGTAAATAACTTTTTTCCATATATTCCTTCTCATTTTGAGAAGAAGCATATTCACCGGAGCTATCCTCAGATTCACTCCAGGTGGCCTTCATGGATTTCTTATGTTTTCTATCTCTATACTCATAATTCTTTTTATAATTTAATTTATCCCATTCATCTTTGGCTTGACCTCTCCTATTTCATTGATAGAAAACTATTCCTTCCGATTTTTCAGGATTCTACCATTCTATTTTCCAATTTCCTTTTTTGTCAAACTTTCTTATATAGTTTGGTATGTTGAAGAACCTTTTTTTCAATAAAATTTTCCAAATATCCTGGAATGTTGGACCATTTCCTCATCATTTCATGAAGATGATTCATCGCTACATGTTCTCTCAGTAACAACATGAACTTTCTCTTTGTCTTATCTCTTATAAGTGGTGGTTTTGAAGGCTATAGATTTTCTCTTTGGATCTTTGTCCTCTTGATTCACCATTAGTTCCTCTTCATACATCATTAATATCCTAATTAGTTCCTTCACAGGCAGTTTATCAATATCGCATAATTATATTATGTATATTGTGGCCCATCGCCATCTCTCTGGTAAGCATCATAGAATCCTCATGGTCTTCTTTTCTGTTGTTATATCTCTTCCTAAATAAATAATGTTGTACAAATTTTCATTGAACAAGAGATGCATATCAAAAAAAGATTCATCAGGAATAATTCTAAAATTTTCATATTTAATAGCATAAGTTTTTAATCTCATCTCTTTCACATTAGTTGTTCCCTAATGGGAAATATCTTAAGTGTCCCAAATATCATGGCCAGTTTTACTGGCATAAATGTGATTAAATTATTCATCTCCTAATGCACATTAGAGAGATTTCATTGCTTTACAGTTATTGTTATAAGTAGTCTTGGTAGCTTCATCCCAAGTGTTTATAATAGTATTAGGGAGTTTATATTAACTATCAATAGCATTCAAGATTTCAAATCCCATTCTTTCTAAATGTATTTTCATTTTAATCATCCACTTAACATAATTTGTTATTTTAAAAAATTGTAGCCTATTTATAGTAGATCCTTTTAATATATTGTCTATAATATAAATTAGGAAATTATTTTAAAGTGATAAAAATATAGTATTAATATAAATTTTATGATCATTGAAATACTACTATAATCACATTTTAATTTTTTTTAAAAATATTTAAAAACAAAGAAAAAATCATAATCCTTCTGATACCAAGTGTTGGTAAGAGTGGAGTACTCAAGAGGGGGTTGAATTGAGTTCCTATAAATATTTCTGTTAAATATTGGTTCTTTGAAAATTTACACAATTAAAAATTAATCAATTTCTATTTGTAATGAATTTATAAGAGTCTTGATTGTTCAATTAATTTCTCAAGAGATGGATTAGTTATAATCTATACTAATCGAAAGATTAATATAACTTTTGAAACTAACCTACTGGTTCAAAACTATTATAAACACTTTCTAAACTAACTATAAGAGTTGAAATTTGTTTGAATGATTTTTTTTATAAAAACATAGAAAAGAAAAATAATAGTAAGCATAGTGGAATTTAAAACAAGAGTTTCAGTCTCAATAGGAGACTTAGTCCTCTCTACTTAGATATCACCTTCCTCCAAAAAGTTTAAAATAATAAACAAGTTTGATCCATAACCTAGATCGGGGTTCACAATAGCACACAAGAATAACCAGGTCACACTTGACCTCTACCACTGTTCTTCGTGGGAAAAAAACTAACTGGTTACACATGACCACTTCCACAGTTCTTCGTGGGATATAAATGGATAAATAAAGTCTCAGATTAAGGATAAAAACTATCCTCCAATTATTCATAGGATTCATTGGGTGAAATATAAAAATACACACACTTCATAGAAATATAAATAAATAAACACAATAGGGAAAAAAGATGTAGAGTTTGGTTTAGAAGGCTATGTGTACTATACACTGCAGTTCTGGACTAGTTTGATGTAGTGGAATTGATGTTCAAGTCCTCTTCTAGAAGTTGACTCCAAATTTGAGTTTCAGAACCTCTATGTTCTGGCTTCCAGGAGAATGAGATGTTAAACATCTTGTTCATAAGATTTCAGGTCAGCTTAGTAGGTTTATCTTGATTTCTTGATCTCCCCATATGTTCTTCATTATGAGTTCTTATGTTTTGGAAGTGTGCTCAAGAGTTGCAATAGTTTTTGGGTATTCTTTTCTTTCTACTCTTATACATGTTTTTTGAAATATCCATATTTTTATCCTTTTATCCTATGAGGTCCAGCAGGCATAATGATCTCCCCATATTCATTTACCTCATACATTCCTCTAAATATTATAAAAACAACATTAATTAATGTTTGAATAATTAATTTGCATAAATTTGACTTTTAGATATAATTTTGAATTAATGAAATAAAAATAGTTTTTATGACTCTCGGTGAGTACAAATTGTCGATCTATTGGCATCGATGAATCAATGTATCGATGATTCTTTCCCATAAGTATTGGTGACCCTGGGCATCAGTGACCCATATGTGCTATATGTCTATCTGGGCATCGGTGGGTCGCCATCAGGGACTCATTTTGAACTATCAGTGTGTTGCCCCTTGGTGAGTCATTCATCCATGAGTCCTTCAAATTATCAGTGTGTTTCCCATTTTTGAGTCATCCATTGGTGATTCCTTTTAACTATCAGTGCATCACCCATTGGTGAGTCTCATATCAGTTAGTCTCTTCAACTATTAGTGTGAACGATCATCGGTGATTTGTCCATCAGGGCGTCGTCTGTTCTATCTTTGTGTCCCACATCGGTGTCTTCTTTGATTGGTGAGTCCTCATTAGTGAGTCAACCATCTGTGAATCCTTTGAACCAATCAGTGTTAGAGACTTTGAAATACTTACAATGTGTCTTTCTTATACAGAACAATACAGAATTATGTTAAATTCCTAATTACATGTACATATATTGAATCAAAAATATCCATATTTTATTAATATATTGAAATGTATTGTACCACGTGACATAATCTATTCATTTATAAATATTCATAGACATAATTATCATCACATAAAACATAATATGTGAATTATCATAACTCATAAATTGTCATGACTTGGGATTATTAAAATAACTCTCTCACAAAGGGTCCAATATCATGATACTAAATTCACAAGAGTTTTTGTATAGAATATAGTGCTACACATGTGTAAGGGTATATCTTATAGGTTGTGTCTACACAGAAGTATTTTTTATACTTTATTTTCTGGTATTGAATTTTTTCCAAATCATACCAAGGATGTAGCTACTCTTATTCAGTATTGAACCTTTTAAATTCTTATGTTCTTATGGATGTGTGATCTTTTACTGTTTAACCAAGTGACAACTCTTTATTAGGAGGAAAAGATTGGTTCTAAATTAAGGTGGATTGTAATCATGTATTCCTCAACATATCTCCATGGAAAGGGTCATGAGGATTGGAAATAAGTGGAATCAGATTCCAATGTACATTAGAGCATTTTTTATTCTAGAGCATGTTGGTGTTGTTGCCTATCTAGTAGAACTTCCTCTAAAAATTTTCAATGTCTACAACATCTTCCATTTGTACCTGTTGATAAATTATATATAATACCCAACATATATACTTGAAACAAATGGTATTTAATTGGAACCTGATTTATCATATGAAGAAGAACTAATCAAGATTCATGATGAAAGGGAACAAGTGTTTAGGAACAAGACAACCCGATTCGTGAAATACTTGTGGTGAAATCACAAGTTTGAAGAATAAACATGGGCACCGGAGTAGGTGATGATGGATAAATAACACAATATATTTTTTTGGTAAACAAAAATTTTTATGAAGTAATTTTTAAAAGGGGGATAATTCACACAAAAATTTCTTTAATAAAAGAAATCATGTTTCAAAATGACTATTTTATATTATTTTACAAAATAATCCCTTAAAAAGGATAAAAATTTCATTATAACACTAATTTAATAGAATCAAAATATCCATGATAATTGAAATTAAAATAATGGGTAAATAAATAGGAATAAATAAAATTACAATAATAGTAAAATTAGTATCATCTTGATCCCATATAATGATTACATGCACAAATAAAAACATTAAAAAGAATAGAAAACATTATCAATCTAATACCTATTTTAGAAACATAGAACCTTGAGGGTAATAGAGGTAAATAATTAATGAATTAATTGATATTTTAGAGGATGTAATGTGACCATTCTAATTGTGATATGGCCACAAAAATAGTATCCTAGCCATTAGGAATAGTGAAATATCCATTAAAAATAGTTACCTTACCATTAGACAATATAATTACTTAATATTATCACAATTGGTAATAATTTTTCTGTTCTAATTATTGATTATAAAGGAAAATTACAATTGATAATTAACTAAGATGGAAGAAACAATGGTATCAACTAGTATGATCATGCCTTTTAAAGCCCATTTATCAGAACATTGAAGGGAGGGAGCATCACTAGGGCTCTCCCTTGACCATTTCCAAGCATAGATTCAATAAGTAAGGCGAGAACAAAATCCACTATAGGATAAGTTCACATTAGTGGAGATCACTAATGGTTCAGTGTTAGCTAAGAAACCCCATGAAACAACCACTATAACACACCTTATCCTTTGGGTGTTTTTTGGTGTAATAAGGGGTTATATATTTAGACCTTAATATAATTAAAGTGTAATTTCCTTTGTATAGCTAAAATAGTTATTTCATTATCCCATTTTCATTAATATTTTACTTAATAAAATATAAAATAATATAAGATAAATTTGATAAATATATTTTTAGATACAAATAAAATATAACATTATTTTCAGATAGAAAATACATTTTTATAATAAATTGATATATTGAAAATATTTTTTTTAATAATTAGTCTTATAAAACACCATTTACTTAAATATGAATGATAATATAATTTTATAATGTCATACAAAATCTCTATAAGTGTCAGATACCTGACTACATCATAAATACTATTTTTTTCAATAAATAATTATGTTTAAAAACTAAATTATCATATTTAAGAAATATTTTGATAAAATAAACAATATATTTGAAATTATTATACTGAACTTCGGTTTGGGGGAAATTTTGATAATTTTTTAAAAAAACATTAATTTTCAATGAATAACAAAAATACAGTATTGAGTTTAATATATGTTTCATGACTTTATAAATATGTAAAAACGATGTAATAATTAAAAAAATAGAATCCACATCCAAAAATTGATTATTTTATTAATATTATGTATGTTAATGGATTAAAATTAATTTCCAAACCTATTGATGATTTTTAAATACTCAAATGAAAATTAAGATCAAAAAACTATATTTTGTTAAAAAATTACCTTTTTATGGGAAAATTAATAAAAATAAAACTATTCTAATTCATTACAATATCATGAAATTTGACTTGAATATCTAAAACCATGACAAGAAACCCTGAGTAAGTAAAGGTTTGTTTATTTTCAATAATCGATAATTCCAAGGTCTATATTTAAAAATTTTTATTCAATTCCTCCTCATTACTATAAATACTCATCCATCCTCCCATTATTCTCCAATAAAAATACATTGTCTTTGAATTTAGATTCCTTTTACCTCCCAAATATCCCATTCAAAGTTTTCTTAAGGTCTTAAGGATCTATCCTCATGTTCTAGGTACAAACAATCTCATATTATTCTCTTCCATTAAATTACCACTTTGTGGTATATATTCTAAATATTTAATAGCATTTTCTTCATAAATATTTTATTATCCCATTTCTACAAAATATTTTTCATCAATGGGAGAATTGTTTTCTTCTCAATGTTCCTTTTTCTTAATCCACGTTGTATGCCTATAATGATGCTGAAATCATACCAGGACCTTTTCTCCTTTACATGAGATACAAATATATTTTTAATACCCAAAAATCTTCTTTATCCATGGTTATTCACCTCTATGTAAACATAATTTATTAATTTTGTATTCCCCTGTATTAAATCCACATTTTATTTTCATTGGTTAAAAGTGATGTAATGTTCATTTATAAAAGAAATTTATCGAATCAATGAATTCACGTGAAATTTTTTAATTATTTATCACGAGTCATTTAATAAGTTATTTATTATATGATCTATGTGTATCACATGAAATTTTCCATGTTTATTGTGTTCCTTGATGTCACTCTGATGAATTTTGGAAATAATTCACCTTATGAGATGACATATTTTATGATGCCTTAGTGAATGAAATTGATAATTATCTTTTATAAAACCTTAGTGATAAACCTTGGTGATATTCTTAAGAAGTTATTATTTTATATATTTTATCAACATTTCCACGATATGTATTTTTTATTTATGACTATTTTCTCTTGATATACCACATATTTTATCTTTCAAGGTATCTCATGGTTTATTTACTTTTCTAATCCCTTATTGGGCTTTATGATCCCACTTTTAAAATGATGTTTGTCCACAGAAAATCACTTAAATTGAGATGACCTAGGATATATTGGTAAATATGTTTTTAAAGTGAGTTAAATAAATTTTATTTTTTGTTTTTCCTTATGTAATTCATGTATTAGGTTCCTGGTTTCCAAGACACTAAATCACCAAAGATCCTTCTTAGTGATTAATGTAATAATTTTTTAGGAATTATGTTTAAAATAATGTATTAAAAAGGATGGTTTTCATACTAAATGATAAATAATATTATTCTAGGATAAGGTAAAAGGGTAGTTTATCAAGTGAAAATATAATTTTTAGGGTGGTCGTAAAAGGGTGGTGAGAGACCCCTTTTATAATTAATGAGAATGACATTTTTGTACATATATCAAGTTAATATAATGGGAGTAAAAGTTTCCCTTGTAAAGAAGACTGACAAAATAGAAAAATAATGGATTTATAGACTAGATAAGTTTAATAATCCCTCAACTATTCATTTTAAACATTTTGTAATCATTTTTTAAGTCCTTTACTCTTAGAAATTTAAATTTTACTATTTTTTGGTAATGTCATTGTAGGATCGAAATAGTGATGTAGATGCTCAATATACAAGAGAGGGGGTGAATTGTACACTTTAAAAATTCCTTTGGAACTTTTAAAGTTAGTTATGAATAACTATGTTTTCCTTAAGCAAAGGAAAGGGATAAGTTTAACAAAGTTAAACTAAGAAAATTCCCAACACCTCTAACACCGAATGCAAACTTGGAAAGAGATTCTGAAAGTAGGATCCGGAAATATGGAACTTAACAAAAGATTAAAATATGAGATTCTACCTTAAAGAGTATAGAATCTAAATGAAACAGAGTACAAGTAAGGAAGTATAAGACAGTTATACTTTCCTTATAATACAAAATGTAGCGGAATAAAAACAAGTAGTAGAACTACTAGTAACAAGATATAAGTCTTTTAACCCAAAGAGAAGGGTATCCAACAACCTTGGATAAAGGTCCCTTGATTTATACTTTCAAGCAAGTATGTCTTACCCACACCAGGGTAAGCCCTCGATACAAAGATCGGAGTCTCTGTCTTGCTATCCCCGCAAGCCCTCAACTTCAAGGTAGTTGGCAACCACTATCTTCCTCAGCAAGGAGGCCCTCGAACTTCATGGTAGTCGGTACCTCTGTCTTCCTATCCCCGGAAGTCCTCGAATGTAATCACCACCATTCTGAGTCGAACAAAACTTTGAGAGTTAATAAGAGCCTCTCTCTCTAGAAATCATTTCAAGCATGTAACCACATGAGTCAAAGATCAGTCAGCCTTTCAGCAGCACTTCACCCACGAGCTCTTTCAAATGAGCTTCTATTTATAGGTAAGGTCGGATCCTTTTCCAACGGTCATATTTTCCTTAAAGATCGGAAGGGCATGTACCCGTGTCACTTAGATAACGGTTAGTTTATAACAAAATAGACGACATCGTTTTATAACAAAACAAGTGTAACAGAATGTATGACATCGTTTTAATTCTAACTCAAAAGTTCGGAATGAAAGCTTCAGAGTGAATATTCGGAGTGAAATGGAAATAATAAAGAGTAGAAAAATTATAGAAATGTAAGCAGAATAAAAGTTCGGAGTGTAACCAAAATATTTTTCGGAGTCTGAATTAATTCAGAGTGTATAAAACAAAGATGATCAGATTCTGTTTAATAGGTAAATTCAGAATGATAATTCGGAATGATAATTCGTCATCAGAATTCGTAATGAGATTTCATCATCATAGTTCATAATGAAAATTCATTATCAGAATTCGTAATGAGAATTCGTCATTAGAATTCGTAATGAGAATTCAATGTCGAACTTCATAAGAATTCATATCCTGAATCAGGAATAGAACTTAGTCAGAGTTCATATCCGGAATTCGAAATGATACTTTATTACAGTTCTCATCTAGAATCCGGAGTGAAACATCCTTACAGTTCTTATCCAGAATTCGTATCCTCAAACAGAATAATTTATATCAAAGTTTTAAACAAATCCTAGAAAACCGAAATGATTCCGAATTTTATACTTAAGAAAAAAATATAGATGAAAAAATAATACGGATAATTTTTCTTAAAAAAGTGATTTTCCTTATAAAAGCAAATTTCCTTATAAAATCAATTTTCCTTAAGAAAGCAATTTTCCTTAAGAAAGCAATTTTTTTAAGAAATCATTTTTCCTTAAGAAAGGTTTTTGTGACTTTCAAAAAAAGAAGGAATGAAAAAGTCATAAGGAAAACCTTATTGACTCAAAAATCTCCCCCTTTTTGGAAAGCACAAATATCCTTACGAAAAAAGAAATTCTAAGAATAAAGAAAAACATTAAGGCTTATCTCCCTTTTATTTGAGGATATTGATGAATAAGACTAACTCCTCCTTAGGCTTTGAAACTCTAAGGATTCTATTCTAGATTTCTGGAGTGGCATTTCATTATGAATAAGAAAGTCTTCTTAAATGAAAACCCCCCCTTAAACAAACTCTTATTAGAGTTCTTTTTCCTTAGGGATCTTTTCCTTCTCCCCCTTTGATAAACTCTCATTGGAGTTCTTTTTTTTAAGGATCTTTTCCTTCTCCCCCTTTGTGATTTTCAAAAAGAAATTGAGGGAATGGAAAAAAACAAAGTACCTGAAACATTAGTAGTAACAACAAAAGGAACGACAAACACAAATTTCATTATGTTTGAAATCTCGGCAACAAAAAAAATTACAACAAAAAAATCAGATTTGGTTTATTTCGGATCTTTTTCCTTCGAAATGAGCCCCTTAAGAATAGTCTTGATCTTCTTCAGGTCTTTATGATCTTCTTCAGCTTGCTTCTCTAAGACAACTATTCTTGCGGATTGAGCTTCAATCTTTTCTTCCTGGGCTTTCAGATTTTCTTCCTGAGCCTTGATCTTTTCTTCCGGAGCCTTCATCTTCTGTTCAAACTCAATCCGATGATCCCTTTCAAATTTCCAGTTCTGAGAAACAGAATTCAACTTCCCATTCAGATCTCTGACTTCTTGAATCCGGAAGTTCTTTTCATCAGTCATCTTCTCTTCAAATAAGGAAGTCAGCTCATTTATCTTCCCGTCCTCAGTCTAGAAGGCATCTTTAACATTGTCTTAAAACTCATCAAATAACCTCATCTCTTCAACAGTCTTCTTTAACCAATTTTTCATCCTCTTGCAAGATTTTCTATGAGCTTCGTAGCCAACAAATAAGGTTTTAAACTGAGCCTCAATCTCAACACACTTGTCCATAACCATAGATACGGAGTCAGTTTTCTGATTCAAAGCATGTTGGAGCATCTGGCATCTTGAGTCAATACTTGAGAAGGTCGGAATGGATCCCACCAACTTCTTTAAAGACTGGACAACAAAGTCATGCCCCACCGATGATGACTCCAAATCTGAAACTTTGATTGGAGAATTTTCTTCCTCAATAAGCTCCAACTTCCTTTTAGACGAATCACCAAATTCTCTTTTCTTGCTTGCCACTGATTTCGGTGTCTCAACAAAGAGTTGCTTTCCCTTGTCCTTTTTCGGAATAGATTCTTGATCAGGGGTTTTCTGCTCACCAGTAGACACTTGAACAATATCATCAACAACTTTTTGAACAACATCTTCCTCGTTATTATCCTTCTCTGGAGTTGCTAATTTAGAGGATTCAGCCTCTGAAGTTCGGAGTGATAGGTGTTCCGAAGGAGACCCCTTATACTCATCTACTTCTTTCAATAGGTCTCTTGTTTCACCACTTCATTCAAAAACTTCTTCTTCCTCTTCCACTTGTTGAATCTTCTCGAGTTTCTCAACATGTTCAGTTGTAATCTCTTCCGGAAAATCAAGGTTTCTTCCTGGAGTCTCAGGTAGAGATTCCAAGGAGAAAGTTCTCGGAACTGGAATTCTTCTGGATACAATCTCATTAAACTTTAACAATGCTTCAACTGCCTCGGATTCTGTCATCTTCTTCTTGAGCTTCTTTTCCTTTACTTGTTTTTCAATCTCATCAGCAGTTCTCTCCTTTAAGGCCTTAGCCTCCGCAGGGTCCAATCCGAACTTGGGATCCCCTTCTTTCCTTTTCTCTTTATCTGCTCTCCACTTCGCAACAACCTTGTCAAGAAAATCCTTCTTCTTCTTTGGTTTGGGAGGTGCGGTTTGAGCTTCCTTAGATTTTGGATCCTGTACCTCAGCTGCACCTTCTTTCAACTTTCTTTTCTTTACTGGCTTAGATGATTCCAGTTCAGCAGTCTTCGGAGCCGCTTCTTCTTGATTAGGCAGATCCAAGAACTCACAAGTCTCCTTGTTGAAGGCCACATCCATCCTCTTAAGGGTATCATCACTGACCAACAAAATTTTGTAAACCCTTGGATTAGATCTGCAAGCTTCCTTGAAGGATTCAAGGCACCGAGCTATCAACCTCGATAAAATTTTTGGGTACATTACGATCTGGGATCCGAGATTTCCTTTCTTAAGATTTTCAATGGTTATAAAGAATGTGCCTCCTGAAGTTAAACTTCCTTAGATTTATCAGGAAATATAAGATATAGATATCACTCTTCTTCAAACTGTCTTTATCACCTTTCCTCGGTACGATAAGCCCTTGTACCCACAACTCTAGAATCCGAAAATTTGTAGGCAAACTAGAAATCTTCGGAGCTTTGTCATCTGAAAGTCCGAGATTTTTCAGGGAGTTTTCTTTGTCGAAGCTACCCTTAGAATCTGGCAAAATGTGATATATAAACTCGGCTTCTCCTTCATAGGACAGCCCTACCAAGCTTGCTGCCTTGGTATAAGAAAGCTTGTAAGTCTTACCATAAGACTTAAAAGAAAATTTCTCCCTATTATCTTCCTAAAAGAAGGAAACTGTTTCATAGAATGCAACAAGCAACTCTGAAAAAACATCGTCTTGATTCCCCGATTTGGATACAGTAATATCTTCCCACCCATTCAACTTAATGTTCTTCGAAATAAGAGAATTATAGTTGTTGAAGAAATCCGGATGGACTAACCTTTCTCTGTAAACTAACCATTGAGAAATAGGCTTGGTGGATGACATTTCTTGAGACACTAACTCCGCAGACATTCGGATGGAAGTCCTCTGAGAAGTTCGGAACGACTTTAATACAGAGAGGCAGAGATTCGGGACGCGAGAGATTGAAATCGATGTGGGACGAGTATTTGGGTCCCCTTTATATAGGCAATGGAGCGATGGTTCAACTTCCTCGGTTGATCTAACAGTTGTGATAAGCTGAGATCAGATCTAACAGTTGAAAACTAGAATCCGATCTTTTTGAGGTTTTTATTAAAACAATGAATTAAGAAAAACTAAAATCCGAAAACAAAATAAAAGAAAATGCCAGCAAGTAAAATATGACTATGAAAACTTGAGTAAGGTAATCATACCTTTCGGATTAACTTAGGAGGATTATTCGTAATGGGTAATATAAAGATGACTACAAAAAAAAAACTTTATTACGAAATGACAAAGTTCGCAAAAACTTTACTATGGAAAACAAACTCAGTACGAAAAACTCATTACGGAAAACTCATTACGGAAAACAAATTTAGTAAGGGAAAAACTTAGTATGAAAAATTCATTACAAAATTTTAAAAAAACTAAAAACTTATTATGGAAGATTCAGTATGAAAGTACCGTTATGAAAATACCAGTACGAAAATTTCTATTCCGGATGTTTTCAATACGAACACTTCCATTCTAGAAGTATCCTGTATGAAAATGTCCATTCTGGAAAAATTGTAGTTCCGGAAGTTCCATTCCAGAAATCTTCGTTCCAAAAAGTTTGAAAACAAACTTTGAAGAAAAAACTTTGTTAATCTATCAAACAAATGTACTCCCCCTATGAAAAGGAGTTTATTGCTGTGAGGATACTTTTTCAACAGAAATTTAATTAAGAAAGATTAACTTACGGTTATCATTCCTAACTTCTGTTTAATATATTCAAATCTATCAAAAGGCAATGATTTTGTGAATATATCATCAAGTTGATCTTGTGTTCCGATAAATTGAAGAATAATATCGCCTTTGAGTGTGTGATCTCTAAGAAAGTGATGCCTAATATCTATGTGTTTTGCATGGGAGTGATGTGCATGATTCTAACTGAGGGAAATTGCACTTGTGTTATCACACAAAATTTGAGTTTTAGTAAAACTCAACCCATAGTCTGTGAGTGTGTGTTGCATCCACAACAATTGAGCACAACAACTTCCAGCTGCTACATATTCAGCTTCAGCAGTGGAAAGTGCTATGGAATGTTTCTTCTTGCAAGACCAAGAAACTAATGAATCTCCCAAGAAATGACAAGTTCCGGATGTACTTTTTCTATCCATTCTACATCCACCAAAGTTAGCATCAAAAAATATTTTTAGAACAAAATCATTTCCAGAAGTATAAAATAATCCTAGATCCATGGTTCCCATAAGGTAGTGAAAAATTCTTTTTACTACCTTTAAGTGAGATTCCTTAGGATTGGATTGATATCTTGCACATAAGCATACTGAAAACATTAAGTCTGGTCGACTAGCTATTAAGTAAAGTAGACTACCTATCATACCTCTAAATGATGTTTGATCTACTGGTTTCCCAGCTTCATCAAGATCTAAAGAGTTTGAGGTACCAATGGGAGTACTTATACTCTTAGTGTTGTCATAACCATACTTTTTAAGAAGATCTTTAATATACTTATGTTGAGATATGTAGGTTCCTTATGGTTTTTGAGAAATTTGAAATCCAAGGAAAAAAGTTAACTCACCCATCATACTCATTTCAAACTCATATTTCATTAGACTAGCAAAAGAGTCAGTCAAAGATTGCTGAGTTGAACCAAATATGATGTCATCAACATAAATTTGAACAATCAAAACATTTTTCTTATCTTTTTTTATAAAAAGGGTTGGATCTGCATTTCCCTTAACATAGTTATTTTGAAGCAAGAATCTAGTGATTCTATCATTCCATGCTTGTGGGGCTTGTTTAAGACCATACAAAGTTTTGGTAAGTCTAAAAACATGATCAGGATGTTTTGTATCTTCAAAGCCAGGAGGTTGTTCAACAAAAAATTCCTCTTGAACATAACCATTAAGAAAAGCACATTTCACATCCATTTGGAAAAGTTTGAAATTAAAGAATGCTGAAAAAGAAAGTAGAATATGGATAGATTCAAGTCTAGCTACTAGAGCATAGGTTTCTTCATAGTCTATTACTTCTTGCTGATTATAGCCTTTAGCAACAAGTTTAGCTTTATTTCTTACTATGACTCCATTTTCATAACCTTTATTTCTGAAGACCCATTTTACTCCAATAACAGAAGTTTCCTTAGGTCTTTCAACTAAGGTCCAGACTTTATTCCTTTCGAATTCATTTAGTTCATCTTGCATGGCTTTAATCCAATCATCATCACCTAAAGATTCATCAGTGCTTTTAGGTTCTAATTGGGAAAGAAATGTTAAATGTTCTACTTCATTTCTTAAGGAACTTCTAGTCCTTATAGGTTTATTTACATCACCAATGATACTATCACTGGGATGATTCTTAAGAAACACCTGATTTGGATTTTGTAAAACCTTTTTATCAACATAGGGTAGAAAATCTTCTGGGGTAAGTGTTTCAGAAGTATCTTCTATAACATCATCCTTATCAGAAGGTTCCTCTATCAAAGATTGATAATCAGTTTTTGAAAACACATCTGAAGATGTAGGTTGAGGTGGTTTAAAAACAAAAGGATCTGACCCATTAAATTTCACATGTACTGTTTCTTCAACAGTACAAGTGTTTTTATTAAAAACTCTATAAGCCTTAGATGTTGTGGAATAACCTAAGAAAATTCCTTCATCAGATTTTGGTGCGAATTTATGTAAGTTATCTTTAGTATTCAAAATGAATACTTTAAACCAAAACCCTTGAAGTAGGATAGTCTTGGTTTTCTACCATTCCATAACTCATACGGACTTTTATTAAGAAAAGGTCTAATTAAAACTCGATTTATTGTATAGCAAGCAGTACTTATAGCTTCAGCCCAGAAATGTCTAGCAATAGAATATTCACTCAACACGGTTCTAGTTATCTCTTGAAGAATTCTATTTCTTCTTTCAACTACACCATTTTGTTGAGGAGTTCTAGGTGCTGAAAAATTGTGAGTAATGCCTTTCTTACTACAAAAAGTTTCAAAATCCGAATTTTGAATTTCTCCTCCATGATCACTATGAATAGTTTTCACTGGAAGGTTTTTCTAATTTTTAACTTGAGCTCTAAAACTTTTGAAATATGAAAAATCTTCAGACTTCTTTGCTAGAAAATAGACCCAAGTAAATCTAGTGTAATCATCAACTAGAACAAACACATAGTATTTGCCTCCAATACTTCCAGTTTGTGTTGGACGAAAAAGATCCATATGCACTAACTGTAATGCATCGGTTGTTGAGACTTCACCGATTGATTTAAAACTAGATTTATGTTGCTTTCCATATTGACAAGGATCACAAAATTTAGAAGAATCAAATATAAGCTCCAGTAGATCCTTAACTAGTTTCTTTTTAGAGAGATTACATAGGTTCCTAAGGTTACAGTGACCTAGTATTCTATGCCATAACCAAGAATGATCTTCCATTGCACTTAGGAAAGGTAAATCTTGGATTCTAAGGTCTTCTAAGTTCAGAGTGTAAACATTATCTTGCCTATTGGCTGAGAGAATAAATTATTCCTTGGAATTGTGAAATGAGCACTTATCATTCCTAAAATTCACAAGGTAACCTTCATCACATAACTGACTTATGCTGATGAGGTTGTGCTTAAGTCCTTTAACAAAAATAACATTTGAAATTAAGGTTTTACCAAGAAGAACAATATTACCAATACCAACAATCTCTCCCTTAACATTATCTCCGAAAGTTACCTTTCCTCCTTTCATTTTGATAATCTTTTCATAATAGCTTTTGTTACCAGTCATGTGCCGGGAACATCCACTATCCATGTACCATGTATTGTTGCTGGTATTCTCTTTATTTTCCTGAAATCAAGAATAAAATTATACTTTCAGAATCCAAACTTGTTTGGATCCGAGATTTCCAGATAATAAAATTTTGGGAACCCACATCTTCTTAGAAAAGTAAGCTTTGTGAAATCCTAAATATTGGGTTTTGTTTAAGGAAAAATTCTTTGCCCAGTGACCACCACATTGACACTTGGTACAAAATGGGGCACTTTGAGGAACAAAATAATTGTTACTGAAAATTGGTTTTGCATGGGTATAACAAAATCCGAATTTATTTCTTAAAGGTCGTATTTGGGAATACATATTATCAAAATTTTCCTTACCATGGGTAAAGTTTGATAAACACTTATTTAAGGAAAAAATTTCGGACTTGAGTTTTACAACAAAGTTTTTATCCTCAAAATCATTAATTTTAGAACTAGAGCTAGGCTCAAAAACATTTTTCTTAGAAATTACTTTTTCTAATTCTTTAGAAAGTTTGTTCTTCTCAGAACTTACTTCCTCAAGATTTTTTGAAATACTTTCAAAATCAGTATTTTTCTTATCAAGATCTTTAGAAAGATCTGATATCTCTTTTGTAAGAATAGAATTCCTAGAGTTTTCCTTATCAAGTTTCTTATTGAGTTTGGAATTCTCAATTTCAAGAAGTTCAGCAAACCTAGAGACTTCTTCATAAGTAGTTAAAGTATTTTCTTCATCAGAAGATGATTCTTCATCAGAAGAATTATAATACTTATTATCATTCAAATTTAAAGAAACAGTGGTCAGTGATTCAGCATTTTGTACCTTAGCCATAAAACAATGATTATCAATATGTAATCTGGCTATAAGACCAAGATTCTTCTGTCCTGAAGATTCATAATCAGAAGATTCGTCTGAAGAGTCACCACCACTGGCACTCCAGGTGTCATTTGCTTTCAAAACTTTCTTAGATTTAGCTTTATAATATTTCTTTCTGTTCCTGTCTGAATGCCTTTCTTTTCTTTCTTTCTTTTTGAGCATAGGACAATCTGGTCTAATATGTCCAGCTCTTTTGCATTCATAACAAGTAACTTCTCCATCTTTCTTATCTTTCATGTCCTTTTTCTTATACTTAGATTGAAAATTTCTCTGGCCAACTATCTTGTTCATCCTTCGAGCAAGATTTGCTAGTTCTTTTTCCAAGACTTCACTCTCACTAGATTCGGATTGGAAAATAACTTTCTTAGACTTGGATCTGGTTACTCTCTCAGGAGTCTTAGCTTTCAACTGATTTGAAGTTGTAGTAAAAGCAACAGTACCATTTCCATTCTTCTTCTTGATGTTGTCTTAATCTCTCTTCATTCTGGTTTCATGTTATAGAAGAGTTCCAAAAAGCTTATCAAGAGAGATCTTGGTGACCTTCCTGTTCTCATCTATAGCTGTTCTTTTGGATTCCCACTCATTGGGCATAATATCAATTATTTTATCCACAAGAGCTTCATCATCTAAACCTTTCTCTCCCATAGATTGTAGGCTGCTGACTATAGTCATAAATCTCTGTTGAACTTTACAGATAGGTTCTCCATAAGGAAAATTGAAGCCATGATATTTAGCTCTAAGCATAGCTCTTCTAGTCTCAATCACTTTAGAATTCCCAAAGTGTGTAACCTCTAACTTCTTCCATATACAGTTAGCTGCTTCACAAGAAGAAATTTGGCTATATATATTTCTAGTCATTGAACATAGTAGAGTATTGCGTACCTTATAGTTGAGTTGATATTCTTGCTTTTCCTGGTTAGTGAAAGTTCTAACTTCCTTGTCAGGAATTTTATAATCACCAGTAAGCATAACAACATTGTCTACTCCAGTATTGATAACAAAAGTCTTCATACGATCTCTCCAATACTCATAGTCATTACCATCAAAGATTGGTGGTCTTGTAGAATTTAGATTATCAATCGAACCAACATTAATTCCTTCCATAGTAGAACAACTTTTGGCACACAAATTTGTTAGTAGCAAAAGTTTGTAATAAAAAAGTTCGGAATGAGAAAGTTCGGAATGTGGAAATTCGGAATTTTAAAGTTCGGAATGGAAAAGTGAGCAAGAAAAAACTTATTCGTAAGTATAAGTATTTCAGAGACCTGCTCTGATACCAATTGTAGGATCGAAATAGTGATGTAGATGCTCAATATACAAGAGGGGGGGTGAATTGTACACTTTAAAAATTCCTTTGGAACTTTTCAAGTTAGTTATGAATAACTATGTTTTCCTTAAGCAAAGGAAAGGGCTAAGTTTAACAAAGTTAAACTAAGCAAATTCTCAACACCTCTAACACCGAATGCAAAATTGGAAAGAGATTCCGAAAGTAGGTTCCGGAAATATGGAACTTAACAAAAGATTACAATATGAGATTCTACCTTAAAGAGTATAGAATCTAAATGAAACAGAGTACAAATAAGGAAGTATAAGAAAGTTATAATTTCCTTATAATACAAAATGCAGCGGAATAAAAACAAGTAGTAGAACTACTAGTAACAAGATATAAGTCTTTTAACCCAAAGAGAAGGGTATCCAACAACCATGGATAAAGGTCCCTTGATTTATACTTTCAAGCAAGTCTGTCTTACCCACACCAGGGTATGCCCTCGATACAAAGATTGGAGTCTCTGTCTTGTTATCCCCGCAAGCCCTAAACATCAAGGTAGTTGGCAACCTCTGTCTTCCTCAGCAAGGAAGCCCTCGAACTTCAAGGTAGTCGGCAGCTCTGTCTTCCTATCCCCGGAAGTCCTCGAATGTAATCACCACCATTCGGAGTCGCACGAAGCTTTGAGAGTTAATAAGAAACTCTCACTCTATAAATCACTTCAAGCATGTAACCACATGAGTCAAAGATCAGTCATCCTTTCAGCAGCACTTCACCCATGAGCTCTTTCAAATGAGCTTCTATTTATAGGTAAGGTCGGCTCCTTTTCCAACGATCATATTTTCCTTAAAGATCAGAGGGACCTGTACACGTGTCACTTAGATAACGGTTTGTTTATAACAAAATAGACGACATCGTTTTATAACAAAACAAGTGTAACAGAATGTACGACATCATTTTAATTCTAACTCAAATGTTCAGAATGAAAGCTTCGGAGTGAATATTCGGAGTGAAATGTAAATAATAAAGAGTAGACAAATTATAAAAATGTAAGCAGAATAAAAGTTCAGAGTCTAACCAAAATATTTTTCGGAGTCTGAATTAATTCAGAGTGTATAAAACAAAGATGATCAGATTCTGTTTAATAGGTAAATTCGGAATGATAATTCAGAATGATAATTCGTCATCAGAATTCGTAATAAGATTTCATCATCATAGTTCATAATGAAAATTCATTATCAGAATTCGTAATGAGAATTCGTCATTAGAATTCGTAATGAGAATTCAATGTCGAACTTCATAAGAATTCATATCCTAAATCTGGAATAGAACTTAGTCAGAGTTCATATCCAGAATTCGGAATGATACTTTATTACAGTTCTCATCTGGAATCCGGAGTGAAACTTCCTTACAGTTCTTATCAAGAATTTGGATCCTCAAACAGAATACTTTATATCAAAGTTTTAAACAAATCCAAGAAAACAGAAATGAATCCGAATTTTATACTTAAGAAAATAATCTAGATGAAAAAATAATAAGGATAATTTTTCTTATAAAAGTGATTTTCCTTATAAAAGCAAATTTCCTTATAAAATCAACTTTCCTTAAAAAATCAATTTTCCTTAAGAAAGAAATTTTTGTTTTAGAAATAATTTTTCCTTAAGAAAGGTGTTTGTGATTTTCAAAACAAGAAGGAATGAAAAAGTCAAAAGGAAAACCTTATTGACTCAACAGTTGTAACTAGTGTTTACCAAATAAATTTAATTTTAATTACAAAAAATAAAATTTACCGTATTAAATAATTTATACCTATGATTTCAAAAAATAAAATCTAGTTTTTGTTATAAAATTACAATTTGTAAAAATATTTATTATTAGTTCTTGTAACACATAAATACCCTTTTTTACAAAAAGTATATTTTTAATATTAAAATTTATTTTTTTGATAAAATATTTAATTTATTTGATTAAAATGATATAAATTAGTTTATAAAAAAAGAAATAGAACTAATTTTAATTTTAAATAATTTGAAAAACATACTTTACTAAAATATATTTAATTAAAAGAAAATACTATGAACAATTTATTATTGGAAAATATTACTTAATTTGTTGAATTTGGTTTTATAAATTAACTATTGTACATAAAATTATATATATTTACTCCCTAATATATCATGAATCATGAAATATTTCTATAAGTATTTATGTTATACTTATTGATATAGTCATAAATTCTATATTTTAGTAAAACTGTATTTTTCATTATTCTCCTTAAAACAATTATTTTTGGAACATCTCAAAATGTCACCATAGGATAATATTTGGAATTAAAAAAATGTGGTTAATTTTGTGAAATGAAATATATAATATATATAAATTTAACTTTTAGATGAAAAAAATATACAATGGAAAATTTCATCTATTTAAAAATTCCCTTTTAAAATATTTATTGTCCTTAACACTATTTTATATGAATTTATAATCGATTAAAATATTTTTATTTCTTAGAGGATTTATTTTTTGTAAATTATCTTACTAATATTCATCATATTTATCATAGAAGATTCGATTTTGGTGTTGAATTTGGAGCAAGGTATCAAACATAATTTTAATTTAAAGAAATATATATATTCTAAATTCATGGGATGTTATATATATTGTGGGTGATTGAACCAAGTGAAGGTGAATAATCACCGTAAATTTACTTATATATATATATATTATCAAACAATTTGAAATGGTAGAACTATTTTTTAATATTTAAATTAGGTTATGGAAATAACTAAATGAGGGATAAATATGAAGAAACGCCAAAGATTAATTTTCAATATCATGATAACAATTTAAGATTTATAGTGATTTTATTAAGAGATATGGATACGTTAGTTTTGTTTATGAGAATTATGACTAGATTATTTCATTTCTATTTTGATGATTTCATTATAGTCTTAATTTATGAAATATTGGTTTCCTTAGAGATAAATGGGGCCAAATAGAGCATCTCATGATGGTGATAATGTTTATCTAAAAACATATGTTATACAAGAAAATATTTATGGGTCAATTTGTGGAATTTTATCTTCACTTCTCAAGTCATGTAATTAAAATTCATAGTATAGTTTTGTACCCTGTGAATGCTAAACAAGTTATTTCATGGATATGAGAAACTAATATTTTTTAATGTGTGAATATTCTTAGTTTTGGTTACTTAATATATGAGCTTAATACTTATATTTTCATATATCATGAATCTATTATATGATTTAGCTAATAAAGGTAATGATTATATTTTTGTGGAGTAATTTCAATTTACTTTTAAATATTTTAAATAGAGATTAATTAGTTATCTATTTTTTACCGAAAAAGGGTGTTCCATGTGATGCATATTATAATTTGAATGTGTTTTTAAATAGTTGAGAGCAGTCATTTCATATTAGTATAAATAGTTCCATCAATAAGAATATAGTAATCCTACTCAAGATTTCAATCTCACAATAGTGGTATTAGGACTTAAGTTATTGATTTGAAACTATGTATTGGTACCTAAATAGGCTCTGTGTTAGTGAAAATGGACTTTAAATACATTAAATAGGATTTATCCAAGTCATCTCTATAGGAATGATATATTAAATTCATTGATTTAAGTTCACTTAGGTTTATCATGAAAAAAATTTTAATGTGTGGGTTAGAGTATCTAACCATGTAACATAGAAACAAATTAGTATAAAGGTAAAGTTGAAAATGATACAAGAAAAGGAGTAGTGAATATTGGTTTTAGGGATTAAATTTGTGGAAAATGGGGTTTATGGTCTTGGAATCATTATTATATATTTTTCATTCTTGATTTACTCTCTTATTACCTAGTATACTAACATATTCTTTTGAATATCCTCTTAAATAATCTTCATCTCCTTAGAAAAATCTCAATTCCTTGTAAGGTTTCGTGTAGAAGCTATACTAAGGTGAATAAAATTTAAAATCGTTGATTGTATTTGTCTATGTCTATTAGGGAACTCATGTTTTATAAATAACTAATCCCAGTACTCTTATGAATGGGTTTTACTTCAATTATTTTTACTTCACTCAATCATCAAGTTCCATACACTAGATGATCAAATTATTGAATCCTAAATAAAAATAGAATAATATGTCAATAATTCATTAATTCAAGAATTAATAATATTTAAAAATTTCACCTCACCCAAACCCCACTATGAATTTATCCACACATGTTTATTCTAAAACAAATAAAAAGAAAGAATAAGAAAATTCTTCTCAATGGCAATCCTTATATGAAGATTCCTCTAATAGAAAAATATAGAAGATTTAGTTTATAGACAATGTGACTACATCCATTATCGATACATCAAGTATTATTCATATAATTCTTATTACATTTCACATTTTTCTCACATAGGCTTTTGAGTTCCAATATCCTTCCCCATGGCTTGGAACTTTCATTACATTGGTTAAAATAATTTACCCCGTCTCACATGGATGTATTTTCTTATCTTAGATCTTGTTCGACGTATCCATATTATTAATTAATTATAGTATTTATTTATATCGTTCTTTACATGGATTTTTTTGGTCACCACAAGTTTTTCACATACTCTACATAGAATTTTGACCAATCAATAGCTCCTAATACTTGATTCCCCTTCCAGTCAACCTAATAATTTTAAGAAAGTTATCCATTTTCTGGGGTCATGTGAATACTCATTCAATGAATCTAACATCAAATTAATTAGCCCCTATATTTTCTTAAATTATACCACTAACCATCTGTTGGATCCAACAGATCAGACACTAACTCCTTCATGGGATTATCATAGTAACATAGTCTAAATATAGTTTTCTCTAGATTATATTGGACTGGTAATGAATATTTCATTACATCCTAGTATTAAATTAGATTTTGACTCATCCTTAGGTTGTTCCATTAGTTATTTTGGGGTATATGTTTCCTTGGAATGTGAATTATATATAATTATCTTAAAAACATATCCTCATTATCCTGATTTTTTAAATTCCCATTAAATTGCATGTCAAAATTCTAGTTATTCTTCTATGAGTACGTAATAATAATTTTCTCCTAGGTATCTTTTTGGGATTGAATGTATATTTTGTTGTATTTTTTAGAAAAAATTATAAAGGATAAAATGTCAAGTATTTCCTTATATACATTATAGATATATAGTGTCATAATTTGAGGAAAAGTCTACTCAGAATTAGATGTAGTCTCTGGATTATGGACATGGGATTATGTTTATGTGTTAATGTATTATCAAGAATTGATATAAGGGTATGTTCACCCAAGAATATTCTCAATATCACTTCCACAGTAATGCATTGTCCTTGGAATAATCATAAGTGTTGATGTGAACTACATTATCACACTAATATTTTCCGAATATTTTGGCTTAAACTGTATTATCCAGAGGATGTGTCTTTAAGGTTCCTATGGAGAAATACATTTTCCTCAATCATAGTCTTGACCTTTTCAGTGAAATCTTATACTTCTAATTCCATTATCATTTTAATTATTTTCAATATTTATACTTGTATAAAAACACAACGAAATATCATTGAATTAAGTCCAAATAAATCATGATTCAGATTATAGCTTGAATGAATTATAATAAATTAATGGATGATCAATATTAAGATATTATTTACCAAACTAATATATTTCTATAATCTAAACATAGATATCTAATAAAATAGAAAAACAAAAAGTACATGATTTAGAATAAAATAAAAAACAATGATATATGTGTTCAATGAATTAATATATTAAACCATTAGTAGAGAATACCGGTGAAGCTTCTATAAGATTATGAATTTGGGGTCACGTACACTTGGAGGATGTAAAATTGGTTATTGGTTCTTTTGTTTGAAATTCATATGACAATGTTGGAAATAATGTGTGTGAGAAGTGAAATGAAATTGGTTTTTTTTTTTTGATTTTTATATACTTTCCTTAGTGAAATTAATGGGAGTTCATTCCATTGTCAAATAAAAAGGTGTTATCATTTATTTCATTGGGTGGAAGTTTCTTTACGATGAGGCCTTGAAGTAGAGGTATAAATAGATTTTTTTAGTTTTTGAAGATTCTCTTGATGGTTAAAATGAGGATGAGTAAAAGTGGGTGTTATTCTTAGGAATTAGTTTTATATAAGTTCTATATCCCATATTTATTGATACACCTATGTTTCATGTATATGTATCATTATTTAAATAAATATATTTAAAAAACAAAGATAAAAAAATAAGAGGTTCCCTTTTTTGTTTAGGTTTCTTGGATGAAAACATGTTAAATCCAAATATCGGGTTTTAAAATGTTTATTTCATCCCTTTAAGGTTTTATAGTGGAAGTTTGAGGAAATTTCAAATGATTTTTCTATAGTTATACATCATTAATTTTGAGTAAATGATTTGATATAGTTAATTGTTATTATATTGATGAAATACAGTCAATTCACACCAATAAATGTATCAATATTAGTTGATAGGTTGTTATGAATTTATGTGATGAAATAGTGAATCTTCATGGATTTCTGAAGAATATCATTTTAAATTGTGACCCATGTTTATATCAAATATTTAAATATGATTATAATATACTTTTGTTATCCAATTATAACTTATCATTTCATTTACCCCATATAATGCTAGTCAAAATGAGTAGTAATTGAAATATTTGGGGAAATGTTGAAATCATGCATTCTATATTATAATGGATCATAAGTGGGTCATTTTTCATTTTTGAGTTTTATTACAATAAAAACTATAATTCTTATATTGTCAATGAAACTTGTTAGGGTTTATATAAATGACCTTTTTTCCCCACTATATCTGGTTTTAATTATTTAGGGAGATGTTATTGTACTTGAGATAGTTTGAGGCATGATATAATATTTTTATATTCTTCATAATCATTTGAGTACTACTAAAGGTGGTCCAAATAAGTATAAAAACAAAGTATAAGATCATTAGAGTTATTATCAGGATATATTTTGTTTCTATAAATTTCTCCTAAAATTAGACAACATGTCTTTTAATAGGAAAGAATTATTTACCCTATATTCATTTTCAAATTTTTGGTGTTAGAGTTTATTGATGAGGTATCTTATCGATTGGTGATACCTCCATGAAAAAATGGATTCATGATATATTTCATGTGTCCTGTATTTCGATGTATTATCATTATCCTTGGAATGTTTTTAATTTTGGAGACACTAATATCAATGAAGATGTTACTTTTGTGTAATATCATATAAAAATTTAGGATCATAGGGATAATCTCCTACATAGACGAGTTATTCTCAGATGATAGGTTATTTGGAAACAACATGGAGTATACGAAATAACTAAGTTAAGGGAATCACATATAAGATTAAAATATCAAAAATTCATTTAGTTATTACTATTATATTGTAATAAGAAAATTAGTTATAATTATAATGTTTGAAATCATTATAATTATTGTTGAATTATTTCCCATAGTGATGAAGGATATGATTTTTGATAATGAAATTGTTTAAATAGGTGTGCAATATAGAGCCCCAGATATTTGATTTTTCATGTCTAAGAAATTATTAGGATTATTTTATTATTTATTTTAAAGGATGAAATAGTACGTATATTCGATAAAATTCCATGTCACCTATTGGATTCAAGATGAGATGTTTTCCATTGAGTGGAATTTTGGTAGTTTTCTATAGAGATTTATTTGTTTTAATATTTATAGATTAAAAATAATTTTTTTATCTAAGAATCTATTTTTGAATTATTTCTTTACATTAATGTTCTGATATTTTATGGTGGATATTGAAATATTACAATAATAGTAGGATGTGAAGAATGTTCTCTTAGTCAAAGACATTTCTAGTCATCAATTTAATGAGAGTCATTCACTACAATGAAAATATTTGAATTCAAATAGAGTTTAGTGACACTACAAAAAATCATGCATTTAGAGGGAATTATTCAAAACATTTTTAGAGGATAAAATCTACATAAAAGGTATTAGAATTATCTACAAAAAATATCATAAATATGTTCCCAAAATATTTTTAACAGTAATTTGGCATCGATTTTAGCAAGGTAAAAAATTTAGTAGTGGTTATTTTTGTAGTGGTTTTAAGTCTGACTAATTTTTTTATAAAATAATATTTTAAAACACGTATATATTTCAATTTTTGTAAAAAAAATGAATAATTTAGTGACAATTGGTTTCAACTGCTAAATTTATTTTAATAAAAATATTATGGGAAATTGAAAACCACTCCAAAAATACTCATATTGTTTTTGAAAAATCATCATAATATTCCCAAGGATAACATGGATGTTAATCCTTCTAGATGATCCTCATGCCCCATAATTTTGATGAAAAATACCTCTATCCACTGTTGGAACTCACAACATATTGGTATAAAGAAAGAATATGTACCACTAGGCTATTATCATTACTCATTAATTAAGTGTAAATTAAATATAATGCTTAAATATATGACCAATATATATACATTAACATGTTCATATTTATACATATGTGTGTGTCTATGTGTGTGAATATAATTATATATTAATAATAAATAATAATAATAACTCATTTATTATTTATGTGTATAAATATACTAAAAAATAATATAAAAACAATATATTATATTAATGCATATATTTATATAATTAAAAAATTTATATAAATTTATTTAAACAAATTATATAATCATACAAACATAAATATATTTTATAATAAATGCATGATCAAAATGAATTTTATGTATTTATAATAAATAAAATATAATAATAATATTTTATTTAAATATATTGTCCAAATTATTTATGGGTGTGTGTGTAAATATATAAATATTTATATATATATATATATTTAAGTGTATATATATACACAAAAAGTAGTGTGATCGAAGGATTTGAAGTCTCTTAGACAGATGTCATGCAAACCTTCAAGGTATCACTAGCTTATTAAAATTATTTTCACTCATATAATGGGATACTTATTGGATCAATCACCCCATATTTTTTAATTTAAAGATACATGGATAGAATATCATCGATTTCATTTCTTCAATAGTTGTATTTGACCAGACTATTTTTATGAAAGTGATGGAATGCTCTTGTAAGCATTCCATTCTTGGAAAAAAATTTGATACTCTCCAACGAAAAATTAGGATCCAAATAAATGATATTTTCTAATGGGGGAATCAATGTTAAAATAACCAAAACAAGAAAAAAAAAATTGTTATGATAAATCAGATTTATTAATTAAAGACTTCAAGAAGCATTGGATGAATACACCTATATTATAATTATGTATAAACATATTGATATTTTGGATAGGCTCCTAGAATAACAAATACCTACCCATAAAAGGTCCAAAAAATGGTGTCTCAATGAAGGAGATAAAAACACATCATTTTTCAATCATGTGTTAATGTTCAGACATTAATCTGGTAACTCAACCTTAAATTAGAATATGGTTCTATCACAAGTGGTATCAATATTACATACTTGATCAAGGTATATCATGTCAGGAAGTTTCTCACTATTTCCTAGCACAACTTGAGGTGAGAAATGAAATAGATGATAATAAATAACTTCTTAACATGATCCCTTGTTCCACTAATGAACATAAAAATGATTGGCATGATGTTTTCTGCAATGACGATGATATTTGAACATATCAAAACCATTAAATCTGATCATGATTCTATATTAGAGGGGTCAAGAAGATTTTATATGTATCTACATGGTATATTATTCAAAAGAAGATTATTGTGGTAACTCAACACTATTTTAAAGGATGTTCTCAACCCAAAGACACATGTGCAACTTTCCTAGTCCCCATTTAAAAAGATAAGCATCCTAGATCCTTCAATCAGATTTAGCATATCATTAACTGTATATTATCCTATAAAAACATAGATAAAATTATTTACAATGGATGGGATCTATTCCTACCCGTCATGGTTATAGAGAAGTAATATATATTTATCCATATTTGGAGTATTGACAGTTCCATTGGATTATCCCAGGTGAAGATTCATGACCTCAATAAGATATTATTAGGATATAATATCATCCAAAAAGTTGATATCTATAAATATTGTTCCATATTATAATATATAGTTATCATCATGGTCATGTGAAAATTTGGATTTTTTAAGTGGTTCTATGAAAAACAAATCATGGATACAATTCAATGTGGTTCTTATTCATGCTGATGGGTAGGAGATTCAATTTATTTGAATCTATCCAAGTCCTTTCTAAAGGTGACCCAATTTCCCCTACCTTCTTTATTATGGTAAAAGACTTCCTTAGTATAATTATCTATCATTCTATCTACACAAGACTTATTATACCCTTTAATACAATGCATGGAATAATAAAAAAATCCATATCATGACCCGACTTAATGGGGTCCCACCTAAACTAGTGGTAAGAAAATTGTGCCACCCTGATACCATGACCAATAGGCCAAGGGATGATGAAAAGAATTGAGTAAAAAAATCTCACACATGGGAGGCCTTAGCCTATAATAATCTACCATAGTCACATATCTCTAATGGAAAGTCTAAGAAATAAGACTTGTGAGATTAAATAAATAAAACGAACAGAACTGAATACAATAAATATATAATAATGTTTCACTCTGGAATTGGGGATGACCCCATTTTTTTATGGTTCAAACATTCCAATCGTTTTCTAACAGGTTTGTTCGTAGAACTGGAAACGTCTAATGATTCTATATCCACTTGGACCTACTTTCCAAAGTTATGTTCTCATTAGTTGTGAACCGATGAGGCTTAATAATTTTCATTGGTCAATATGATGGGATGTAGGACTCATCACACCTTTTTTGAGGAAATTATTGTCTAATCTGGGACTCTCTTTATAGATATATGTTATTTTCATGAATCCTTATTAAATTACCAAGTATGAAAATGAGCTTTCCTTTATATCTGAAAATCAATGATTAATATGTTTGAGATTTAGATAAGCTTTTATATGTATATGAGGTTCTTAATCGATAGAGAATCATCTTTATTTGTTAGAGATTCTTAGTCAATGGTATCCCTCAATACATTATATAGAGATCTCTTGGTCATTATGATAACCATACTGGTTTTAAAGCCACTCTGTGGGGCACTTGAAGTTTATTATCCTTCATAAGGACAAGGATTATTTCAATGTTGGTATGGTACCCATAGATGGGCTACCAACGTATCCTTGTTTAGAAAAGGAATCAGAACCCAAATAGTTTGAGTAAATAATTATGAGGTTTTTGCATGGTTTATGGCTCAAAGAAAGATTTCATAATTACTTTTACGCTCTAAGCTCACGCTAGTCATGCTCGTTGTGAGAAACAAGAGGTATTGGAAAACCTGAAAATTGTGCCACGAATGATGCAATCATAAGAAATAATGTGGGGCTTATGTATGCATGACTTCCTAGATAGATGAGGATTGGGATTTACTTCAGAGAAGAAACCCTGGAACAAGGTCTATAAAGGTATATGTGATTTTCAGAGATTTGGATACTTAGCATAGGACTTAACGCTATGAAGGATGCCCAAATTATAGGGGACTTATGATTGGGTTTTATTTCTGATAAGGAGTCCCAAATCAATTGTAAATTAATACTGGGGCATAGTCTTCAGTAGGATTCCCATATTAAGGGGAATTTATGACTGGGGATTACTCCTGAAAAGGAGGCCCAGGTTAGGGGACTTGGAATTTGGGGCTTACTCTTGAGAAGGAGGCCCTAAATTTGGGAACATGGGGCTTGCTCCTAAGGAGGATGCCAAAAATTTAGGGAACGTGAAGACTGTGGCTTACCCCTGAAAAGGAGGCCTAGGTTAGGGGACTTGGGGATTAATCCTATGGAGGATGCCCAAATTAAAGAAGCTTATGATTGGGGCTTATTCCTGAGAAGGAGGCCCATGAATAGGGGACTTGGGTCTTACTCCTAAGGAGGATGCCCAAGCTATGAAAATTATGACTGGGGATTACTCTTGAAAAGGAGGCCTAGGTTAAAGATCTTCTCATCTTAAAGGATAAGGGTGAATGAATGAAATCTCTAACCTTAGTGACATAATGATATGTAAATCACTAGGTTTTAAGAGATGTTCCATAAGAATTCCTTTCAGATAAGGAATCCAACAAAGGAACCAAGCCAAAAATGGATTTGAAGAGGGTTTTGAAGGCAAAATCTTGAAGAGGAGAGGTGGATTTGAGGAAAATATCTAAATAGGCAAGAAGGGCACCCAAAAAGAGGCAGGCATGCAGGTTTTGTTTGGGCATTCAGGTCCTGGGTGCGCAAGTGTACTTGCACGGCAAAGGTGTACATGCGCGCCGTTCAACCCATAGGGTTATAATTAGGTGAGGCTTGTCTCAAGCCCTTAATATTATCCCTAAAGTCTTAAAAAAGTGTGGCATGTAGGTTCTGTTGAAAGGATAAGGTGGTGTGCAGGTATGACCATTTCCCTTAAGGGTTAGACAATTAGGCGCGCAGGTGTTGGTGAATTTCAACACTTAGGCCTTGTTCCCCCTCTTTAGATCTTCCATTCTAGGTAAGAAATTACCTTAGAAGTGTTCGGAAGGCTTCAAGAAGAGAATAGGGCGTCGGGAGCTCAAATATAACATTTGGAATTTTTCCGCCATCGAAATGGGGGGCCCACAAGGGGTATTTATATCTCCTGAAGACCTTGGGTGAAAAGAAAATAGGGCGCGCAAGTCACCTGCCCGCCCAATATGTGGCGTGCAGGTATACCTGCGCAACCATCTTGGAACTTGCACAGCCCATGCATAAAGAAATCTATGTTCATGCCTTTGTCGATTTTTGATGTTTCTTTAAAGGATGAATCACTTTTTGTTTAAGGTATTTCTTTTTTCATTCGTTAAACTCTATGACAGAAAGGAGTATCAATTAATACATATACAGAACTCCACATAAATATCTATTTTGAATAATATAATCTAAAGAGGGTAATAACACATACTTAATAACTAAGAGTTAGATAGATAACTATCCAGGATAATGTTTCTGTTACTAGAAACTAGCTTTGAACCCAATCATCACCTACAACCATCATCTCCGTGTACCAATAAGTGCCACTTATAAAACAGGCCCAAATGTCTCTATACATCATCATTGAACAACACACATCAACTAAATATCCACAATACCATATTTGACTTGTTTTTTTATATATAAACAACTTGGGTGGTCCCAAGGACCATGTATGGGTGAGTATAAACATACTTAATAGGACACCTCAGAAACCACAAAGAAGATAAAGGTAACATGAAAATCAATAATACCAAAAAAAAAGTAGTATATATAAGGTATTAAAGAAGAAAAATCATGATACGACCATCACTAAAAGTATTAGAGATATAGAGATATCCATATCATCTTAGCACCAAACCGTGAAATCAATATCACATGAGCGACTACTGGTGATCATATCACTATAGAGTCCATGAATCCAAAGTTTTTATAGTCAGTTGTATACTAAATCTAAAATTCAAGCATCAGGGTTACAAGGAACCATGAATCCCATAGATTACTATAGTTCATATGCATCGAGTATCTATCCCTTTGTTAAAAGACAAGAAAGAGATCCCACTCAACCTTGAAGCATACTGATAATCAAAGGTAACCAGCACTTCCCATGGGTAAATGATAACATAAATATTTCTATATAATGGACTCAACTAATCTATTATGGTCTCCTGCCTATTATAAAATTACTAAATAGAAAAACCCTCGATGGAAGACACATTAATCAAGGAAATCCATATCTCAGAATGAGGATCACTCCCAAGGCCATAGGGGGATACCAGACTCAATTTTTAATGTCCCATAGGATGATATCACATATCAAGATATAGGTATGGGATACCTAAACTACCCCAGGTAAAACAATTTAAGTATAATGACCTCAATATCCATGGAAGGATACCAAACACAATCCAAAATCAACCTATAGAAAAGGGATCACATTGCCTAAGTATCATGTTGGGATACCTATCCATATCTTAGGGGATCAAAGAATCTACCATCTTGTTCCATATGGAAGCCCAATTAGAAAAAACACTTCTCAAATATTATAATCTGATAAAAAAGTAATGTAAATTGGGTATACGTGGAGAATGATACATATCCCCCCCCCCAAGTCATTAATCTTAGTTGTATACTATCATTCAACACGGAATGTAAAAGACCGACTATATAGCATGTGAGTAATGTTACAAGGTGTGTGGGTCTAATTTCGGTACTCAACATGCACCTCACTGTCTGGGTCATGTTCTTCTAAGGGTAAAGGGGGTGTAGCCTCGTCACACATGGTGTATAGTCTACCTTGAATCTATGGTGGTATTCTTATAGTTACCCAGTTATTTCCTTTTATGAAATATAAATATATCTAGAAATATTTCTGGAGCCAACCGCTGAGAAGACACACGATTCTGAAGCCCAGTGTTCCCATAATTAATTTTATAAAAATATATATTTTATATTTAATATAGACACATTTCAATAAATATGGGATAAATTTTTAAATAATTTTTAGATAAGAAATATAAGTCCATATTTAAATCCAAGATATGAGGTTTACCCTAGGAGTGACCTAATGATTATCTGCATGGGGAGTTCTGAAAGACCAACCTTTTTTGGTTTCATTTAAACAAATTAAGTTATTTAATTTAAATAAGGTAACCTAAAACTTATATAAATTCCATGTTATGTAAGATTATTAGGTTAGTTTTATAACCTTGTGATCATTTGGAGAAGTTTCTGCCACTCTTCTTCATTGGTGAATCGAGATCAGATGATGAAGAGCCACCAGATCAAGGCGCGTCAAGATGCATTGAATCATCCTGTTTTGTTGGAAAGTGTGTTCCTTCATTGAAGAATGATCTGAATTGAGTTAGAAATCATTATATGTGTATTTCATCCTTTATAATTAAATTATTCAGTATGATCAATTTTATTCCTTTGATATGCGTTCATTCTGAGACTTCTCATGCACCCATGTATCAGATTTATTTATTTTATTTTATTAATCCTTGTTGTGCCTTGTTTCTCACCCAAGATATCCCCAATATGTGATTTTTGGAAGATAAATCTTGGGCAGTGATCATTTCACCTCTATTTCTTGTGATTTTCTCTATCTTTCTTCATGATCTTGACAATTATCTTACATGGACCACAGTTTGACATTGTCGAGTGGGATCGATCATTATCTGATCCCCATATACATGAAACTTTAATGGTAGTTGAATGTATTGACGAATAGATAACATATCAGGATGATTTGTGGGTTTTGGGTGATTCTACCATGGATTTGGAAATCTAGTAAGGAAACATAAGGCACCATGGTTTATGACGGTGTGTACAAGAGTTGAATAAACCAACAAAGATATAATTTATGGAAACTATGTGGTAAAAATATGAAAAAAGAATTCTTGTTCTCCCAATTTTGAGTGGCAAAGAGGTGTGATTTGAGGTGTCAGAACCATATTTAAATCATGGGGAGAAAATCTGAAAATCTAGGGGGAACCCGACTACACTCCATGTAGTACAAAGAACGTAGGGCTTGAAGGCCCCTTGCTAGTTTGGATAGGGTTTCTGGTGAGTTAAATATTGCACATCATGTGGGGCCCCCAAACATCATGTGACTAGGTTCTAGTGACCTAGAATATAATCTAGGAGTACATAGACATGGGAATGACCAAGAACGCAAACAATGTACATGTACACATCCAAATTGCATGGCTAGAGTACATGAAAAGAGTATATGAATAAGGTATATGGACACAACCTGAACAACACGAGTAGGACCTCATACAGGATGACACACTATGTATCAAAGTACACTACCATGTGCATGATTTCATGACATGGCCAAGAGAACACGGGAGGGCCCTGGGTAGAAGAGACACACCATGTGAGACTCATAAATTTCATCTATGTCTACATGGATAGATATCCATGTGATGTAAGGGGCACGAATAGGTAGTAGGGTGGGACCACATTCCATGAGGGTCCACTTACATCTTGTATACCCTTCCTTTGTACTAAACCTCTACCTCTCATATCACCTTTTTTGGACTCTTCCTCTAGCCTTTGAGTATCCTATCCTGAGTGTTTTTCAACATAGAATGAAATGGAGGCCACTAGAGTGTAATTTGAGATATGATATAACATGTTCTGAGTGAGATTATTTTTTGACAATTCTCAATGATAGAATTGATCAAACATGTTCATCAGATAGATTAGAGTAGAACCCTGCTACTAAAACATGGAATGGGTCCTCTATCAACTATCTGAGTGGCACCCTTTGCTTGTACTAGTCTTGGGACCTCAACCAATAGAGTGGAAACCTCTTACTGAGAAAGGTCTTGGATCCTATATCAAATATCTGAGAGGAACCATCCTACTGGGCTATGGCATGGGTCCTCAACCACTATAGTGGAACCCTCTTATAGGGAAAGGGCATGGGTCATCTATCTGTCAATTTAGAGGAACCTTCCTATTATGTCGGGGCATGGGTCCTCAACCATTAGAGTGTCACCCTATTGTGGAGTTATTGCATGGTAACTTTACCATCAAAGTGGTACCCTCTCAACAGGATAAGTAATGGGTCCTCTAGCTATCTATTAAGTGGAATCCTCCTTGGGAGATAGGGTATGTGTCCTTTATCTATAGATTGGAACCCTCATTTTGTACCATATAATGGGTCTTCTACCTATATATTGTGCCCCTCAACTGTATGTAATAGTGGTGAGGTGTGTCATTTTAGGTATTTTTCTTTTGACAGATACTGGAGATTCCAGGAATCATTGATGGACCTTTGTAACTGATGGAAGACTCTTTTCCAAGGTTGGACTATGATATGGATATCTCATTTCTCAATCATTTTGATTTCATTTATGATCATATATATGTGTATCGCTATTGTTTCTTTTTGTTACATTCTTACTATGGGTTAAGTTTTCTATTTCTTTTTTGTCGCTTATTTCTAACCCTTCATCTTCTAGGGCATCCTACTGTGTACATGTATACTCACCCCCATGAGGACTTTTCCTATACATTCCATGTCTTATGTAGAATATGGATAAGTTGGTGGAGATTACTTAGGATCATAGGGATACCTAAGTGTATATAACAAAGTAAAATGGTTGGGGCTTGGAGTTCTTGATCTCAGATCCCTCAGTACTTTACATTTCCAATTTTTTTAGGGTTGAACATCATTTGAGTTAGCATGTATTTTCCCATTTTTCTTTTCACATTACATTATCATACTCTTGAATTCTTTAGTGGTTTTACAAAAATGATTTATTCTCTAGATAATAAATATTTTTTTTCTATTCATATACACATCATAATTGATATGGTTTGGTATATCTGTACAAGTACATTAAAAAAGGGCTCTTATATTAGTTTTTCTTTTTAATTCTTATCACCATTATTTATCATATGGAGGAAGACATGGGGTGGTTGGGCTCAAACCCCATTGGGTCGGGTTGTGAAAGAATGGTATTAGTGTAGCTCATTACTTGGGATGGTGTTTGGAGTATTCCACTTATGAGGATTTGGTTAGAAATTTGGGAAATAGTTTTAAAGTGTATCAACTATGACTTTCAAGAAAGGGAATCCAGTGTGGGTGTGTAAACTAATGTTTCCATTCACTAGGATGCTTACTACCTACTTTTTGACTCATCTTACTGAGACATTGGTTATAGGGATCAATTTTACATTCATCCTATAAGATCAAATATTTTTTTTACTATCTTTATTGACTGATATCATCATATATATATATATATTACCATATGACTGTGTAATGTCTTGATTAAATTTTTAGGATGCCACCATAAAGAAATCTAGCCAAGTTAATAATTAAGGATCAAGACGAAGATCTGATGAGTGATAATACCTCTATTTAGGGGTCATTGCGTGAGATTATTCCTCTAGGTGAATAGGTTGAAGAACCCACACATGTCGAGTAGTAGATAGTACAAAACGAGCAAGATGAGGATTCACACTGGCTTAACGCACTCTGTGACTTCCAACACCAGTTGCCACTGAGGTTCCATGGTAATAGAGATCACCAGGGAATAGAGGATTGGATAGAGTCAGTGAATTGATTTTTAAAGATTGTTTCAACATTAACTAATCATGTGGTTGTGCTGGCATTTATCATTTTCTATAGAGTATATGGGTGCTAGTGGAGTCTATTTATGAGGATACATGATGAGTCATCCCTCTCAGGGACCGACTTCTAGCAATAGTTTTGTGAGGAGTACAACCCCTCATACTTCTTCTCATTTCATACATAGGATCATCTGGAGATATAGTAGAAAGGTATGATAGTTTGTGAGTATTTTATGAGGTTTAAGTACCCTACGTGATACTTTCACAACATGATAAGGGATGGATACTTTCGATCCTAGATGTATGATCAGGGTCTCTACAGAGACAACCAAGCTAGTGTGGTACCCCTGTGAATTATCACTTATGTCAGACTATTAGAGAAGTATCAGGTGATATAGAGCCTCATATCATCGGAACTCCATGTATCTAGAGATAGAAATGGTAATTATATAGATGAGTCGTCTACAGTAGTTAACAGGCCCCAAATGACATGATCTCTGTGTATAATAACTTTCAAGTATCAGACTCAGGGACATAGTCATGTGGTGAAAAGACTGTAAAGGGGACTAGGGTAGCCCAAAAAGATGTATTTTTATGCATGTGATGGGATAGGTCACATGTAACATTATTTCCAAACCCAACGTGCTGATAAGGTAAGATATATGGCAGCGAACCACCATAGAAGAGGAATCTCTGAGATCATAGTTCTCTTAGGTGTGGCTAGGGTGACCCCTAGAGAGGTGAATATGGTAGTGTAGTAGGTGGTTCTCTGGGAGGAGGAGTTTTAGGTGGTGGATTACATTATTATATCCTCCACCCCCACTACTAGGTATCCCACGTTAGGCTCGGGGGAGCTGGAATTTATGGATACGGGAAGGTGAAGGCTATGGATGTGTATGACCCTACAACACATGAGATGATTATTGGTACAAACTATATTCATTATAATTTTTTTGTACTATTATACATATAAGTGATTTATTCCTTCGTATATTTAATCCTGGTGGGAGATTTGGAGTTCCAAGTTGATGATTTAGCCCAGAAGATTTTCTTTTAGGTTCCTATCAGGAATGATCCTTCGATATCATTTATCTGCAGGTAGTGAAATCTATAAATTGATAGAGAGAGGTTCTCATGGCAGCTTTAGGTCATCATAATGTGACCTTATGCCATAATCTTTCTTATGGATTTGTTTTTCATGGTCCGAGCCAATATTAACAATGACAATGGAGGAGTCTGATTCATTCTCACTATTGGGATGAGTTTCTTTTTTTTTGGTTGAGAGAGCTCTCATGGATGAGTGAGTGGGTTTTATGATAAGGAGGTCGAAACCAGCCACCCATAAGTTATCTATTGTATCCCTAGGTAAAGAAAGATCTTAATCTATCTCGATTACTTCATTCATGGTGGATTTTATTAATTTCCTCTCAGAGGACATTCCCTTTTAGTTGGTAGATGGTGGTTTGTATCAAATTTCACTCCTAGACTCTTCTGGTATCTTTATTTCATATCAAATGGCCCCTAATAAGATTTGGGAGATCAATGTGTAGTGGGAGGACCATCGAGAAAGGGGTTTCATCAGACCCAGTATGTCCCCCTTTGAAGTTCTAGTGTTTTTTGTGAAAAGGTGGATGGGATATTGCAGCATTGTGGGAATTATCATCACATGAACTAAGTCATGACAAAGAATAAATACAAATTTTAAAGGATTGATTACCTCTTTGATCAGTTGTGAGACACGATATGGTTCCCAATGATCGATCATAGGTCCACCTACCTCCATTTGAGAGTTTTCAAGGATAATATTCTGAATTTGGTATCCTACTATTTCTATAGACAATATAGATTCTTGGTGATTCCTTTTAGTGTGTCGAATACCTTTTTCTTGTTAATGGATTTGATGAAATAGATTTTCCAATTGTACGTGGATCGATTTTTTGTTTTCTTCGTTGTGTAAATATTCGTATACTTTATGTCATAGGAATATCATCTTGTGCACATGGGGATGGACCTAGATCTACTTTAGGAGCACTATATTTAGGGTAAGCTCTCAATGTTCATGGTCTGGATTCACGATGTTCACTTTTTGGGGCATTTTATTTCTACGCATGGATTAGTTGTGGACTTAGGAATGATTGATGTGGTACTTACTCGAGATCCACCAAGAGAGTGTCATAGGTGTGGAGTTTTCTTAGATTGGTGGGTTGGAACTAGATTTTTGTAGTAGAATTGTCTAGTGTAGCATCCCAATTGACCACAATGATTTTAAATGTGCAGTTTTTTTACCTAGTATGACTAGTGCTAGAGAGCCTTCGAGGATTTGGGGTTAACGCTAACGAGTTCTATTGTTTTGAAACTACCAAAGGACGGCATGGGGTATGTTTTTTATTTAAATGGATTAAGATCTAGGCTCGGCTATTTGTTGATCCATAGGTAGGTAGTTATAACATACAAGTCAAGGATGTGAGACCCCATGAGAAAGACTACATGACTCATAACCTAGAGTTGGAAATTGTATTTTTCACTCTAAGGATATAGAGGAACTATCTTCTAAGCGATCACTTTGTTATTTACTAAGCCCATCAGAGGCTCAGGTATGTCTTTAGATAGAGAGACTTGATCCTCAGATAGTTTTGCTAGTTACTGTTCCTATAGGAATATGACTATGAGATATTCTATAATCTGGGGAAGGTAAACATGGTGGATAATACCCTTATCATGAAGTCTCAAACACACATGGTAGATGTGGCATCTGAGTAACTATCATTGTGGTAGTTGGCCCTGGTTTAGGAGGAGGGTGAATATTTTATTTAGGGGATGGGGTTGATGCCTCTGATCCTCCTGCATGTGAGAGAGTCCTAATTGTGGGACATAGACTATGAGGTCTTATGTGACTGGATATCCTCAAGTTATTCACCAGATGAAATTTTTGAAGGGGGGATATATTTATCATTTTCAAGGGAATAACTGTGGTCCCAATCATGATGTGGAAGGAGGTGATGAGATGGTTTCACCCATATCGTTTGGTTTCACATCCTAGCTTGGGGAAGATATATAGAGACCATTAGCAATCAATTTGGTAGTCCAGATGATACAATGAGTTACTGGGTTCATATCTCAGTGTCTCATATGTTGGAAGGTGTATGATTAGAATAAGGTTCTAGTAGGTTTTTCGCAACCTTTTAAGATCCCTGAGTTGAAATGGGATGGAATATTCATGGACTTCTTGATATAGATTATGCAGAATTTAAGGAACCCCAATTATATATGTGGGATAGTTGACAAACCTACAAAGTCATCTCAATTCCCTACTATCTGTGAGAAAAGTTTAGTAAAGTGTTTGAGGAAGCTGTATATATGAGATATCATCTACCTTCACCAGGTTCCCGTGAATATTGTCTCCAACCACGATGCACAATTTTATGTCATGGTTGTGAAGAGTCTTGTAGGAGGAATTTGGGGGCCAGAGTAGGATGAGTACATCCTTCCACCCACAAACATATGGGAATACCAAGTGCATTATTAGGTGTTGGATAATATTCTAAAGGATTTGGTGTCAAACATAATTCAGAGCTGGGAGGATCAATTTCCATTGGTAGAGTTTACATTTAATAACATATGTCACTCTACTATCAAAATGTCACCTTTTGAGGCCCTCTATGGTAGACCATGTTGGTCACCCTTATGCTATACTAAGGTTAGTGAGACATCACTTGTTGGTATATACATGGTATAAGTGATGATGGATAAATTCTAGGTGATCCATGAGAATATGAGGAAATCCCATAGCAGGAAAATCTTATATAGATCAACGTCGTAGGTGCTTGGAGTTTGATCAAGTATACCACATTTTCATGAGACTCTCCCCATGATGTGAATTGTGGATATTCTATTAGGGAGGATAGATATACCTAATATTTATCAATCCATTTGATATATTTCATAGGTTTGGAGAGGTTTCTTATAGCCTCACCCTACTCCTACAGTTGAGTGGGTAAAAAAACATATTTCATGTGTCATAGCTAAGGAGATGTTTTCATGACCCTATGAATCCTATTGGCTTGGGAGAGATGGAAATTGAGGATGGAACCAATTTCCTAGAGAACATAGTTTTGATCAAGGATAGAAAGAAGAGGACCGTGAATTGATGGATCATCCCCTTTGTTCGTGTGTGGTGTCAGCACAGGATCATGAAGGAGAGATCTTGGGAGCATTAGAGCCAAATAGAGGCTCAATAACCCCAATGTTTTGTTTATTTTTTACTTTTTGATGAAGAAAATATAAAAGGTGTGAATAATGTGAAGACCTTATTTTTTTCGTATATGAATTTGATATATATCAATAAATTGTTTCTGAGTCAGGATCACATATGACATGTGATTCTGAGGCCTGGTGTTCTTGAAATTAAATTTATAAAAATATTAATTGTATTTTATATTAAACAAGAACTATTTTAAATAAAAATGGTATAACTCTTAAAAGGAGTCTAAACTCAAAAAATATGTGACCGTGGCTGAATCCAGGATGCATGGTTTACACATAGAAAACATAAAGTCAGTTGGCATGGTGAGTTCAGATAGAGTGACCATTAGAATATGCATTTAAATAAAATTAATTGTTTAATTTAAATGATCGAATCCTAAAAATCTATAAATATGATGTTTTGGATGATCTATAGGGTTATATTCAAACCCTGGGATCATTGAGATGAGGTTCCACCACTCTTCTTTAATAGATAGTCGATATTAGGTGAAGACGAGCATCTGAATCAAGGAAAATTCAGATGCAATGAAAATTTATACTCCATTGGTGAGAGAATTATTTATCAATTAATGATCTAAATTGAGATAGGACTCCACATATGTGAATTTACACCCTTATGATTTAATGATTGATCATGATCAATTTATTTCATTTGATATGTGTTCATTCTAGGACTTTGAATGTGCCCACATATCATATTTATTTATTTTATTTGATTATTCCCCATTGTGTCTTGTCTCTCAGCCCAGATATCACCAATTTATGTTTTTTTGGCCAAGAACACTTTCTCAATGATAATTTCACCTTTTTTACTTGTGATTTTCCCCCATCGTTGTTTACGATCATCTCCATTGGCCTATAGGGACAAGGGATAGATGTTTATGGGTGGGATCAAAAAAATGGTACCCCCAGATATGTGTTTGATTCATTAACGAAGAACAGATCAGTGAATATAGAACATATCGATATGATTTATGGGTTTTGGTTAATTCCACCATGGGTTTGGAGATCTGTAAAGGTAGTGGTTGGTGCCAAAATTGACACCAGTGCATTTGGGAGTTGAAGGAATCGATGAAGATCTGATTTCTAGCCACTGGATAGTTAGAAACAAAGACTGGAGGCTCTTTCCTTTTATTTTTGGGGGCTTAGATACATGATTCTAGGATTCAAAGGTATATTTTTATAATGGGAACTAGGTCTTGAAATATGATGAAAACTAGACTATATGTTGAGTATCCTGAAGAACACATCGTGTGTAAACCATGGATGTGGCAGCCAATGTATCTGGGTGAGTTAAATATCACATGTCATGTGGGGACCCCACACAATGCATAACCTTATACTGATGACCTGGTGTGTACTCTAGTAGTATATGGACATAGGTATGGCTAGTAACAAGTCCAATTTACATAGACATGTCTAGAGTATATGGAAAAAATACAGAGCTAGAGTACCCAACTAAGGTATAAGGAAATGGAATGAAGGACATAGGATAGACCTTGAATGGGAGGACATGCCATATATTTAAGTACAATGGCATGGGAGAAAATACACACCATGGACAGGATCCCACACATGGGCCTCGGATGGCCAAGACATTTCGTGCGAGACTCAGATGCTCCATGTATATCCACAAGGCCAAAAATAAATTTGATAGCAGGGTCATGACTAGGTGGAAAGGTCGGACCACATGTTGTGTGGGTCCCCTTACACACTGTGTTCCCTTATATTTCAGGAAACCTGTACCTATCATATCTCAATGATTTGGACATGGATTTTTTCTTGAAAGTATCTTATCCTGAGTATTTTTCTTTGAATAAAATGATGGTGGCCTTTGTGGATTTTGGGATACGATGTGAGATGTTCTTAGTTGTAATCTTCTATAGGAAACACTATATGATGGAAGTGACCAGGATGAATCATCAGAGATTTTAGAGTGGCACACTCCATGTGGGATAGTGAATGGGTTCTCTATCTGTCCATTAAAGTGGCACCCTCTTTTTGGGATAAGGCATGTGCCCTCTATCAACTATCTGAGTGTTACCCTTCTACTGGGATAGGGAATTGGTCCTCCATCAACTACATGAGTTGAACCTTCCTAGTGGGACAGAGTAAGGGTCTTCAACCACTACCGTGGAACCCTCACAATAGGATAGGGAATGGGTCGTCTATCTATCTATTGAGTGTCACCGTCTAATGGATTCAGGTCATGGGTCCTCAACCATTATAGTGTACCCTCCTATGGATTTTGGGAATGGGTCTTAAACCATCAATGTGGTACCCTCCTATCTGGATATGGAATGGGCCCTATAGCTATTTACTAAGTGGAACATTCCTCTGGAGAGAGGGTATGGGTCCTCCATCTATTGATTGGCACTATCCAATTGTACCAGTTCATGGGTCCTCTACCTAGATATTGTGACCTCAACTGTGAATCATAGAAGAGAGGCATGTCTTTTCATGGATATTTCTTCAGACATAGACATGATATATTGGGAGTTGTGGATGGACCTTTGGAACTAATGGAAGAATATTTTCCTATACTAGGTTGTGATATAGATATCCCATTTATCTCTAATTTGGTTTTATTTTATGTGCATGTATATCTATATCCATGTTGTAGAATTTCATTACTCAATTTTGGTACGTTGAGTTTCATATTCTTATCGTGACTTTTACTACTCCCCCATTAACTTTTGAGGAATCCTACTAGGTATGTATATAATCACCCCTGTATGGGATTTTCCAACACATGTCATGGCTTTTGTAGATGACAAACATGTCAACGGTACATATAGAGTATAATAGGGATACATTGGTGCATTTTAACACGAACAATGGTTGGGGATTTGATATTTGGGGTTGAGATCTCCCAACACATTATGTCTCTAGTTTTTTTAGGTTGGGACATCTTTCTAGTTGTGCATGTATTTTTCCCCCTTTTGTTTTCAGATAGTGTTATAGTATTCTTTTACACCCTAGAGGTTTTACACACATGGTTTTTTATATAGTTTTTATGTATTTAATTATTATTCATCTACACTTATGCATGGAGGTGGTTATTTTTGTTCATATAGGTACACTAGGGAATGGACTCACATATTAGTTATGCCTTTCAATGCTTGTTTTCATCCCTTGGCCTATATAGGTGAGCTTTGGTAGTTCTGTCTCAATCCCCATTGGATCAGGCCATGACATTTCTTCCTATAGACACTGATTTGGCTATCTAGGGATTGAAATCATGTTGTTTTGACCACATGGTCATGAGATATTTGACAGAAGAATGAGTCTCTTGTGTCATATCTCTAGGGATACCCATCTTGTGTTTTTTAAAACTACACATCATGTCATTGGTATTTTTATATATCATTCACAACATTAACATGCAATATAATTTCATCACAACTTTTATAAATTATACCTTAAATCACAATTGGGTCTCTTCTAAATGTATAATTCATGAATATACTATCATTGTAAATGAATTTATAACAATCTATTTCCAAAATCATGATCCTATGAGGAAGTTGCATTATCGGAAATGAACATCCCAATTTCCAAAAACCCATCTATTCAGGAATCCTTTCATACTACCCCCATTTTTACTACCACCATTTTCCATTATCTATCCTTGTGGATTAATAATTAAACATTTATCTAAATTTACAAATCATAAATCCAAAAATAATTCTACTAAATAAAAATGGTCTATGGGGAGTGTGAAATCACTATACAAGTTGAATATTAATAATGGAAACATAATAAAATGGGTGATAAATACATAAACCAAAAAATTAAGTAATTAATGACAACTACACATGACTTTCATTTTTTTAAGGGTATAAGTAAAATAACTAAGAGTGTAATCACACTTAAAAAAGCTAAATTATTTCAAATCACTAATTCTAGGAAAAACATAAGTTCTGATTGCTAGAAAATTTCCAAACATGGATTCAATAAGAAAGATATTGATTAATTTTTGTAAAAAATTCTGTAAATTTCTAAAATACATAAATAAAAAAGTTTCTAATCCAAATTAGATTGACCACTAGAGAAGAATTAACTCATAGGTGATTACATTACAAATACTTGCTGACTATGTTCATTGATCAGTGAATCCTCCTTGGTCACCATTCAATGGTTCCCCCAATTATTTGGAACTCTTAATTATGAGTTTTATATAATTGACCTTGGATAATTTCTATAATAGTTCCTAAAAATGGTAATAATTTTAACATATCTAAAAGAATTTATTTATTTTAATGAACCTATAAAATTCACAATAGAAACAACATCATATTAGGGTCTGATGTTATGACACCCGCCAGGTCAAACTATGTGAACCTCCTTGATAAAAATATTTTTATTTAGTTTAAGGATGTTGTAGCACCTACATGGTTAGGGTATGTCTTTTATAACCGTGTGTCCAAACGCTTTGGGTTTTCCTAGACATGAAAAAATATATTTTTACCAAAATACCCTTGATGAATTTAAGTTCATTTTCCCCCATTCATTCTCTCCATTAGGTCAATAACACTCCCTCGGTGTTGAGGATTCTCTTATATCATTTACGGTGAATTATTCTTGATTCCATTGAATTTTGTATTGAGATATGCCTAGTTCTTAATGATTTACCCTTACTTTCCCCTATTCTTACCTTGTTCATTCATTTACATGGAAGGTGAAAACCCTAGATAGTGATTGGAATTAATATAAGGTTTTTAATGGGTGTTTTGGTTTTCTTTCTTGTTTTTTTTATTATAAATAATAATACTTCCTAAATATATTTTTATTTATTATTGGTGATAATTTTTTAATAGATAGTAATGTACGTATTTCTATTTAAGGGAATTTTTCATAGATAACCTTTATTCCCTTAACACCTTTGGTTTTTATTTATAAAATTTAGATTGAATTTATTTATGATTTATTTTTTCTCATGTTTTATGTGCTTCAATGTTTTCATTGAAAATTTGATTTTTTTTTATTGTGTGTTTTCAATTGCATTTATCTTTAATACACTCCAACTATTTGATAAAATGGCTAAAAGAGGTTTTATGGTTTTAAATAGTTTTATAAATGGGTTTTAGAAGTTTTTTTACCTTAAAGAAGGTGTTTTATAAAATTATTTATGTTGGTTTAATAAAATGTCTTTTGAAATGGATTTTATGAATAGAACTTATTGACGTGGATATACTTGGAGTTGAGTAGTACACATGGAAAATTGGGTGAGTGAGAGTGTATGACTTTATAAAAGAGTATATTTTCCTAGAGACTATGTGAAATTTTGATAAGAAGACTGAGTGAGATTATAAATTTCTTTCCAACGGAACATGTTATCCTTTGGGTGGAAGGTTGAGTGAGCTTCCAAAACATGCACCAAAGGACTGAGTTGGATCTTGTATGTTTGGTATCATGGAATATCGAGAGAGATTATAGATTCTTATATATTCTTAGTCATCAAAAAACCATATATTATTATATTTCATGATAGAACCTTATAGTTTGATCTCATGTTATATTTTTCTTATGTCTACTTTATTTATATTCTTCCTTGGATTAGGTTTGTGCATTGTTTTGTTAATATACCTTCTATTATTCACATTTCCATTTATTTTATTATATGATATTTTTTTATGTTTATCCTCATTCTTATTCCACATGTAAGTGTTTATTGAATGTTATGTTGGTTGATTTATTTATCTAGTTCATCCTTGTTATTTTGATTCTTGAAACGTGGTTTTTTTAGAAAAATAAAAGGGTTTTAAAAGGGGACATATTTTCATGTGAATTTATTTTAAATGTAAACATGGTTTTGAAAATTAGTTTCAAATAGGATTTATTAGTACCAATAATTTAAATAATTTTATAAATACATGGTGGTATCCTACTGGGATTTGAGCCTCACACCCTACATATGCCTTTGGGTGTATGCAGAGTTTGTTTTTTAGGATGCGGTTAAAGGAAATGGAATCATGATTTAGGTTGGATATTTCTAATTAACATCATCCAGGGTTGTTATTTTGGTGGAAACATAGTCTTATGGAGTTTGGATCTTGAGGATCCATTTTGAGATTTTGGTTTTTGTTGTGATGTTATGAATTACCCATCGGGGTCTTGATCCCTATTTTGAGTTTTAAAATATTGACTATGGATATCATCTTTACATCTTGTATATGAATTTTTATATATGGTTATTTTATGGTGTTTATGATATCATGCTTTAGTCATTGTGTAATTTAATATCTTTTTTTTGTTGTATCTTGATCACTTTTTATAAGTTTGTGTGTTTGTTAAATTTATATATAGTATATTTAGGGTCTTCAAGGGAGAAACCATTCCCAAATGGTTATTTATAATTCCTTGGTGATTGTTTCCATCCTATGTTGATTGAGAATGTTCTTCAGGCCTTATGGCCTGTTGGTTCAAATGATAGGTCTAGTTGACCTAGGAAACTTCCCTACAAAATGGTATCAAATTTTAGGGGTCAGTGGTAGATAGGATCCACAACCATTAATACTCAGCCGGTATGAGTGGAGGAGTTTCTATCAATTTATTATTCATGTTGAACCTCAAGTTTACTTGGGTGTTTAGTGATTTTGTTTTAGTGTTGGTCATGGTTATGGGTTGTTTATTTGGTATTTGTGGTATTAACCAATTTATTATGAGTTATGGGGTAAGAAAAGGAGTTATTTTGATTTTTATGGTGAAATGGGGGGGGGATGAGAAACTATGTTTAGGTTCTTGTTTTATAGTGACCATGAAAAGGCCATGTGACGATGTTTTTCACTTCCTAGTGGAACATTCCCATGTGGAAAATGGTCAACCAAACCATTCTTCCAAACGATGAAAGTGGGAAAATGTTTAAAAAAATTATGTTTTCACCCTTTTTTCAATTTAATATGTTATTAATGATAATTATGTTTAGTGAGGGCTATGATAATGGTTTCTTTTATATTATTTGTTGATGTTTGAAATTCAATTATGTGTTGAATAAGCTTGTGTCTTGTTTTTGGTAGACAATGCCTCCCAAAGGGGGGTCATTTTAACGTATAGAGTGAGTTGTAGAGCATATCACATATGAAAAACCTCTAGTTGATCCATAGTTTCAGGATTTATTGATCTATATGATCTATTACTTAGGTCATACGGATAGTCGAGATCAGACATTAGAAGTGGAAAACACTCATATTTTCACTAAGAAAAATCCACCAGTCTTTTATGGTGAAAAGGGAACCATTAGATTAAGGAGTGTATGGAAGAGATTAAGTGTATCTTTCAATTTTTGAAGACCCATGGAACCTATCAGGGGGTTTATCAGTTATATTTGCAAGGATTAGGTAGAAACAAGGGGAAATCCATGGTTCTGGTGAAGCAACATGAGGTTCTTGCATGTGATACCTTTAATATATTTTTTAATTACCAGTTTAATCCTAATACATTAAGGGTTGTGAAGGCTCTTGAGTTTATGATGATGGATCAATTATTTTCTTAAATGATAGAATATGATTATTGGTATTGCATTTTGGTTCATGTGTCTCCATAGTTTCTCACAAATGATAAACATAAATCTTGATGTATTAAAATGGGCTTGAAGGTTTAGATCTGGTTGATGTTAATCCTTTATTGTTTGTTAACATACACTGAGGTGGTTGATAAGGAAGCTATGTTGGAGTTGAAAATGGTCCAAAATATAGGTCTAATTGGTGTTTCATTTAATGAATATGTCTATAGTTCATTATTTTTCCAACTGAGGAAGTGGGGTAGACATCATCGAGGTGATTGTTGGAGATCTTAGTAGTCATCAGGAACTTCACCGAAGTTTTTAGGGAATTTGTCAGTTGTATGTTATCAATAAAGAAATTATAGACATACCAATCCAAGGTTTTCCAAGGATTCAAGGATGTTCCACTAGTTTTGGATTCTAGGTTATCTTCAGTGCTTTTATAAGACTCCCCAGTAAGGGAGTGGTATGGGTTATTCATTATTTATCGATTTACAAGTGTGATCATATACTTCTAAAAGTTAAATACATCACTCTCAAGTTAATGGGGGATCTCCCATGTATAAGAAGTCTTATGGTGATCTTAATATTGGGAGTCTCAATATATAACATATGGAACCTGAGGAAACTATGTTTCAGATATAAATCATGAGAGGTATGGTGTTTATTTCATCTTCCTTAGAATTTGTTTTATTTGATATGGGTGCTTTCCATTCCTTCATTTAATTAAATTTACCTGACTCTTTGGTTATATGAGTTTTCATGATTCTCATTGTGATACATTTTATTTCCCCTTTGGGTAAGTGGAGGGATCATGGTTTTAAGTTCCTAGAGTATTTTTTATTAATTACTAGTGTGAAAATCATGTGAGATTTCATCATGTTGGACCAGGAATTTTTTTATCTAATCATAAATAAGTATAGTTTGATTATAATAAATGTTTAGGTTGATTTATATCATCATAAGGTCCAGTTTCTATCTCTTTATGGTGAAATATTTTCTTCTAGGGTCAGTGGGATGTTCTATTAGGGAGGTAAGAACCCGTTGTTTCATATATGGGATTGATTAGGTGTTAGCTATCTAGGCCATTCTTTGATGTCATAGAGAAATATTCAATTGGTTTTATTCCAATGGCCTTTAACTAATTCCCCCAATGTGATTCTAAAGGATTTTTCTGGGTTGTATTCACATCAATATGTCTTGTTTACTATCAATCAACTCCCGGGTTGGATCCCTATTTCTATACCATCTTATGAGATGGCTCTGGCCGACTTGAAAGAGTTGAACTATTAGTTAAAGGGCCTTGATAGTAATGTATTTATTCAACCTATAATCTGACTATTCATGTAAAAAGTTATATTTTCAAAGAATATAGATGGGAATATTTTACTTTCATAGATTACCATAACCTGAATCTCATGGCCTTAAATAATAAACAAACATTTCCTAGAATTGATGATCTTTTCATCTGCTCATAGGAGCTCATTATTTTTCAAAGATAGACATGATATCTGGGTGACACCAGTTGATATTTTTGGAGGATGATTTACCTATGACCACCCATTGAAGATGGTATGGAATGTTAGATTATTTAGTTATTTCTTTTGGACTCACCAATTCTCCTACTTTATTTTATGGCCTTGATGAACTAGACCTTTCTTTACTTTTGGGACTCCTTTATGGTCTTTTTTATGACATATAGGTGTATTATTGGATTGATGTGTACCAAAAATTCCATCTTATTATTGTCTTGGGAATATTTTAAAATCATAATCTATATTCCAAGTTATCCAAATGTTGGTTTTAGATTCAACAAGTGATGTTCATGGGCCATGTTATTTCAGTGAAATTATGTTTAGTGGAACCTGAAAAGGATCAAGTAGTTATGTGTTTGGAGTGAAAAAATAATGTGTTTTACATAAAAATATTTTTTAATTGGCTGGGTATTACAGAAACATTATTTGGGACGTCTCTACGCATTCTTCTCCCTTGATGGAATTCACTAGGAAATGGGTGAAGATTTAGTGGATTGAGAATTTTTAGTGTTACTTTGGGGAGTTACATTACTATTTACAATCCAAACTAGTTTTAATTATTCTTGAGTCTATAAAATGTTATTTTGTGTATTACAATGCCTTATATGTGGGATTGGTGAGAATGATGTTGCGAGATGTCCATATAGTGTCTTATGGTTCATGGAAGCTACAACCACATGAGAATAATTACCCACCCTTTACTAGAATTCAGAGATGTGATATATCTATTAAATTCATGGATCTATTACCTCATTGGGGAGAATTTAAAACTATACTCATATCGTACAATCCTGAAGTATATCTTAACCCAGAGGGACTTGAAACTTAGAGAGAGAAATTGGATATAGTATCATAAAGATTTTAAATTAAAAATAGCCAATACCCCCAGGATGGTGAATGTTTTAACCAATTATATGAGTATAAGATTTAAGTCCAAACTATTTATTAATTAGCTGATGATTTGGGATTGAGGAGTTCATTTTCTTTTCTGAGGTGAGAGGTGCATAAGGATGGATAGAGGATGATTTTTACTAGTGTTTAGGTTACACCATCTCTTGTTGATATATTTTAGAGTGAGTAGGAATATAACCCCAATTTTTGTTATATTAGTAGTTTTTTAAATGGTGTGGAGACCAATGGTGATTAGTTTAAGTCTCCCAATAGTTCTCTCCTTTTTTGGAGAAGGCTGGTAGTTTCTTTGGCCTTGAGGTAGGAGGTGATGCATGAGAGGAATTATATAAATTAGAAAGTTATAAAAAGGGATAAAAAGATGTTTTATACCATGATAATATGTATTGGTGTCCTTCAATGAGGTGATCAGTTTCTAATTTTGTCTTGTGAAGTTTCATATGCATGATAATCAAAGATAAACAACACAAATCAGTCAGGTTTTTATAGATTCTTTCCATTGTAGTGTGCAATTGGGATGAAATCTATAAATCTTTTTTTTATTTTACTACCTTTTAAACTGAGTGGTAGAGACTATATATGGGTTATCATTAATAACTCAACCCTGTTAGCCAATTTTATTCACACTAAGGATTTGATAAAGGTAGAGGAGATCAGGAACCTATATGTCTGATAGGTTATTGGGCTTCATGGAGTTTCCTTGGTGGTAAATTATGAGTAGGATTCATATTTCGCTTATTTTTGGAATGTAAATCAATAATATTTTGGAACCAATATGAGTTTGATCACAATATACCACCTATGTATAGATGTCCAGTCTGAAGAGAAAATCCGGCTTCTCAAGGATATTCTTTGGGGATGTGTACATTAATTCTTGGGTTCATGGGAAAAGAACATATTATTTATGGATTTTTCGTAAAAAATAGTACTTAGTACTCTATCAGAACAGCTCCATTTGAAGCATTATAATTGTGATCGTGATAGTCCCCTTTATGTTGAGTTGAGGTTGGTGAGAATTCCATTCTAGGACTGAGTCTCATCCAAGAGAAGACAAACAAAGTGTGGTTGATTTATAATTTTTTATTGATCGCTCAGAGTCACTAGATTTCATATTCTGATTTATGTCTTCACCATTAAGAGTTTTAGGTAGGTGATCAGGTGTTTCATTATTATCCGTTTATTGGAACAACATCACTTGGGAATGAGAGGGAATTTGGTTTTATATTATGTCGGTCCATTCTATATTGTGGAATGTCTTGGGAAGGTATCTTATCTGTTAGAGTTTCCACCATGGTTTACCTCGATTCATGATGTTTTTCATGTTTCCTCATTGAAGAGATATCATCCAGACACATCTCCTGTGATAGAGAAGGAATATTTAGAGGTGTAAATTGACATAACCATTATGGAGCATCTTCTTTATATTATGGATTATTATAACAAGGTATTCTATGGAAATTTTTTATCATTAGTTTGTTTTCTTTTGAATCATGGTGGAAAGATCCATGATACCTAAGTGTGATAAGCCTTGGTGAGGGAGAAGTGGTTTCACTTATTTGTTCCTGTGTATGTCTGATGTATTTATGGGGGTTGAAAGTAATGTGGTGTGGAGGTTACTAACACCCACCAGGTCACTGGTATGTATTATTTTAGTTTTTATTTATTAAAATGTTTATTTAATCTTATATTTCATGGGAGTGTGGGGGAAAAGTTTGGTTTTTTGGTAATATAGACCATGGCCCATAGTTATTGAAAATTTTTTGTAATCGTGTGCTAACCATTCTAGGGAGGGATTTTGGGTGTAGTGAGATTTTGTATAGTTGAGCATTGGTTTTCAAAGCATGTAAGGCTCGGTCTTAACCATGATGATTTTGTTAAGAGATATAGTCTCACCTAAATTATTGGCATAAGGTTTGTCTAACTATGTGGCCAAGCCTTGGGAGTTGTCCAAGTCATTAAAAAATTTGTATTTTAAACTAGATACCCTTAATAGATTTTTTTATCCAAATTCCTTGATCCCATCATTCACAGACTATTCCCTTAGCATTATATCCTTTCCTTTCTCCTTGGTGGTGGATTCTTCTTGATTACTTGGTATTGTTTCTTCATTTAAGACTAATTATTCATGATTTTTCCTTCAATTCCAAAATTATTTCCTTGTTCTTCCACTTACAAGAATGTTTTAAACCCTTGATGGTGAGTTGGATGAATATAAGGTTTGTAATCATGGTTTTTCTATTATTTATTATATTTTAGGTGTGTAAGGACTTATCATTCCTAAATATAGTCTTTATCTTCCAATATGAAAAGGATGAAACTAATTTCCAAATAGGTGTCTCTATTTATGGTCGTTTTCAAAGTATAACCTTTCATCCCTTATCACCTTTGGTGTTTAATTTTCAAATTTCTTAAAATTGATTTATGATCTTTGTTTTTCAAAGTTTGATGTGATTCATGGATTTTGTTGACAATTTGATTTTTTAGAGTAGGTTTTCAAAGGGATTTGTCTTTAATGTACTCCAAGTGATTGGTAAAATGTATAAATGTTGTTTATTGGTTCAAGAGAGATTTATAAGGTGGTTTAAGAAATGGGTTTACCTTGAGGAAGGTGTTTTATGAAAATGGGCATGTTGGTTTATTAAACATTCTTCTAAAATTTCTTCTATGAAAGGAACTTATTAATGTGGATATGTTTATCATTGACAATCACATGGGGAACCTTGGGTGAGTATGAGTGTATATAAATTTTACAAAGTGTTTTATCATCAAAGAAAATGAGTGAAAATTTTGGGAGGAAGACAGGGTGAGATTATTAAATGATTTCTAAAGGCCCAACTGATCCTTTTGGAGGAAGGTCGAATGAGATTCCAAAATTTAGACTAAGGTACTGAGTGATATTTTGGATTATTATCCTCATGGACGACATATAGATCCTCCCACTAGTTGTTCTTCCTTAGCTGGTAGTCAATTGTTCATTAGTATAAGTCACACTAAACCCTTATGAATAGAGACCATGATTCATGTTTCTTGTTCATAGTTGACTTATATGTTTCCTTACATAATTTAAGTACATTAATAGGTTGAAATTCCATGTTCTATTCACATTTATATTTATTTGGTTATATGATAGTATTTATGTTTATACTCACTTTAATTCCATGTTTGGATATGTTGAGTATGTAATTATTGGTGACTTATTTTAGTATTTGATTCTTACTATATTTATGAAAGAAACTTGAATTATTTTAGGAAAACCAAAGGGATTTAAAAATGGAGAATGGTTTCAAGTGAACAAGTTTTAAAAGTGATCTTGGTTTTGAAAATGGGTTTAAAATTAAATTTATTAGTTCACATGGAGAAAGTCCTTATAAAGATTCATGTGAAATCATAGTGGGATTTGTTCATCACAACCTACATATTCATTTGGGCATATAAATATTTATCTGTATAGGTCATAGGTAATGTCATGGTCAACATTATTTAGAGATTATCCTCTTGATTATATCTATTTGTCATTATTGTGTTATAGGAGATGAGGTCTCTTAGAATTTGGCTCATGAAGATTCATTTTGAGATTTTTGTTTAGATGGGTTGTTTTGTATACCAATTTGGGTCTAGATCCGTATTTTGATTTTGGAGATATTGACTATAGCTGTATTGTTTCGTTATTTTATATGACTTATTATATATGGTTATGTGATTATGTTTTTGATATATTGGTTTAGTCATTTTTTTGTTTACTCTTGTTTTTTGTTAAGGTATATTTATCCTATTTTATGGGTTTTTATGGACATATAATTTATCTATGGTCATGTCAATTTATATAAGGAACCACCATTTCAAAAATAATACTTTTAATGGTTTTCTTCTTGTCTCTAGATTCTGGAGATTTGGGATGCAATTCAGTCCATGTGGTGTGACAGCTAAAGTGACGGGCTGGGTTCACTCAAGATGGTTTACTATATATGAGATCAAGAATTGTGTATTGCCTAAGGTAAAGCCTATATTCCAGATTAAATGGATATCTCAATTTCCATCTAAAATTCCATTCATGAGTTAAATACATTCCTTCATAAAAACATCCACAAGGAATAAACATAATATATATTTCTTTTATATTATTTCCAAGGACACACAACACTCTCTTTACCATGATGTCTTAACCTACGGGTAAAAAACATCTTTCATAATCAAAAGGCCTCAAAAACATTTCAAATGTTTCTTATAGGAATAAAATTATCGCTTTACCCCTATTTAGGTATTGGGACTCCAAAAAACCAAAAATGGAGCTATGTAAAAATCAAGGAAAATTTGGGTCATTTCACTATCTCCACCATAAAACATTTCATCCTCAAAATGGTTAAAATTAACACTTTTAAAAAATAAATCCCATGAATATCCCAACATGTAAAAATTCATTCCATCGCATAAAAAACCTTCTCCTTTAGAGATGTGAGTTCTAAGAGAACTCAATAGAACATTAAATATAAAGAAGAACACATTCTTTCATCCATGAAGATAATAACTCTGTTATATCATAAATAATGAAGGAAGAGGAAACATGAATTCATACTGGTCACGACTTAATCAAATTTTCTAATCCATTTTACATCTTTCCTAACTCATGGGACATTATAAACCCCATAATCGTTTGACTATCTCACCCAAACGATTCATCATCAAGGTCCACTCTAGTGGGAGTACCCTACCCCCATCTTCTAAATAGAATTTCATATAGTCATAACAGATAGAAATACATCTATATCACATAACCTTATAATAAACTAAATAAATTCCCATGTTATCATTGGTAAAGGTGAAAGGGTGCATGATTTTTGAAATTCACATCAAAAACCTCTGACATGACCTGCCAGCAAGGAACATAACCCATCATTATCTTTTATTACAAGAGAAACATAGGCCATACATCCAAAAATCCACACCTAAATTTCCAATTTTTTCCCATTCATATCATTCCATTCAATATATTCTCACCCTCAGTCGAAGATATCTCATTCGGGTCATCCTTGATTGTCTTCAAAATCTATCAATGATTGCATTAGTCAAAACAACCACCACTTACAACTAATCAATGTCACAACACTTTTCATCGGTGACCTAATCCACTATAATATAAATTTAATGGTCCTAACCATAAATATAAATTTTATCAATTATCTACATACCAAAAAAAGAACATCCCAATGTGATAAAAGTTTAAAATACCCTGAGAGGAATTCCTCCTTTACACAAATAATATTTTAAATTGTATGGGTAAACCCAAATAAATCTATTGAGAATAAAAAATCAAGGAATATTCTTTATAGAAATAACCTTTTATCATGATTCATATCATGACACTCATCACATGCACTAGGGAAGAATCATTATCCAACTAAAGAAGTGGATGGTGTTCTTACACCTTCTAGAAAACCTTATGGTCCCATAAGAGAACTAAGTTAACAATACTCTCAAGGAACCCTTCACACAAAAGAATGTTGTGATGACACCGGGACCAATCAAAGAGGATAAATTTCACCCTTTTGAGGAATGAATCAATAACCCAAAAGAAAAACATCCACAGGCGACCAATATTTTCAAGAAACAAATTCCATCACTAGAGCACTCCATTCACCATATAATGACCATAGTAAAATAATCTCCTTATAAACCATGTACTTAGTTCAGAAAGACCCAATACACTCCATAAATCTAGGTTTTATACTAATAGAACTTGAAGAAATGATAGGATCCACCGTGAATCATCTCAAAGAGATATTTATTTTAATGCACCACATCTCCAAAAAGGTTCTCATATTCCTCATTATGTGGATCAATGTATAAAGAATTATCAGTAAAAATAAATCATAGATAAACCTATCAAATCACCCCTTCACTCCACCAAATTCATATGAAGGAAAAGTCTTCTTTTCACATAAATTGGAAAAATCCATGCTCACCAACTAATGGGAAACTAACATAACATCAAAATGGTTGGATAATATTTCCACATTATATTGGTGATTCTCTCTATTACAGATAAAACCCTCCTCGTTAATGAAATTTATAACATATCATTATTCTCACTAAGACTAACCAACTCATAATGAGGTGGGTACCATCACACATATTCACTATAATAAAGGTATTTTCAAAAGGCCCACTTACTCTACTAAGGAAGATCACTCCACAAAAAGGATGAGTTGATAATGATCGACATGAATGGAATTTTTCTAGCTTACTAGGATCACACCTGAGTTTCCACTAGAATATATAACTCCCAAAAAAATGGAATTAGGTTAACCATATGTGCCTATTAAAAACACTATGAGGTTCCTTTAGTAAATAGACACAAGTCTAACTTTGGTTCACATATATTTTCACCCAATAATAGGTATCCACTATGGACATTATCCCAAATCTCTAGTTGTCATCACTCTACATTACAAATGATCTAACCTAAGGGTGGTGTTTATGGGAGATTAGTTATACATCTTTCCAATGCTAATGGCTCTCGCACCACTAGTTATCCACTAATAACTTTACAAAGAAACATTAGTGGATATAACATTGGGATGCCATGATTCACTGTCTAAAACATGGAATTCCATCCATAAAATTATTATGGATATCTTTAAATCAAAATATAAATATACCCCATAACCATGGTGTATCTCTTCTAAGAATTTCTTAGGTGACTCTAACACATGTGGTGTTTGTAACACCCTAAGATTTTATGAAAAACATTCTTTTTTAATTTTATTAATGTATTGTATTGTACGCTACACCAAAATGAGCTTTCACAAAAATCATCCCTGACTTGGATTGCATTATACGCAATCACGACCTTCCATGATAGCGTGTGTTGTACGCAATGCCGAGTTTCTCTAAACATTGATATGTTATATAAACTAGTCATTATGAATAGTGATACCCACATTTTGAAATTTTATAAATTTTATCTTTCTAAACGGACTTCATTTTAGGATTCGGAATATCGAAATTATCTTAGGGTGAATTTCTGGTATTTTTCTGAAAACATTCAATTTTTGATGAATAGTGAAAACACTGGGTTACTATTGAAAAAACGACTTTTAATTTAAATAATTATTTATTTTATTTAAATTTATTTTAGGACAAAATAGATACGTAATACCAATATAATTTCAATGTAATTCGTTGGAGTCATTTTATAATAATTTTAGATATATAAAAAATTTATTTAACTTTTCACCGTCTTTTACCCACCTCCTAGGAGAATTTGGAAATTCACATAAAACTTAATTTTACCGCTTCTATAAGTGGAATTTCTAAAATCTGAGACACATGGATAATATCAAGAACTAAAATGTGGTTTAATGAGAGGAAAATAATTTTTGGTGAATATTAACTTTTTACTTTTATTTACCACAGTTAAAAGTAAATAGGGTAATTAAGGGTAAAAATGATATTATTAATACACTAACACATGTACTAATTCTATTGGATAAGTTTAATTCGACCAAAAAATCCTTAGGAATAAAATTTCACCATTTAGGTCCACTTGTATTTGATTAGGACATTTATTATTAATTTATTTAAAGAAGGGATAAAATAATTAAAATCGAAGTTTAATAAATAAATAATTTTTAATATAGGGTTATACATAAGATAAATTAGACTATAAATATTCATTAGAAAGATATAAATTTTTCCTACATAATGGTATTTTATTTATAATTTTTAGACATTAAATAATTTAAATTATTAATGAGACAATGTTGATGCAGTAATTATCTTATTAATGAAATATTAACATAATTGATGTTATAAATACCCAAAAAATGTAATTTGAGACTATTTATGAATTACACTAATTTTATAGATTTATATGACATGTTAATATTGATTTAATTAAATTTTTTTTCGAACTAATCATGCTTTTATGATTTTCACAAAAATCAATTACCAAATAGTGTCTAAATTGACAGAAAATATTTTTTTTAAAATATTATATTATTAATTGTTATTATATTGCTAAAAATATAAGGTTAGGGCAAGATACTTATATTAGTATATTTTTATCATTAATGGACCACTTTTGGGTCTCTAGGATGTATATGGTATGTTTATTAACTATATAATAGAAAAATACAAAGTGACATGGTAAATGTCAATCTAATTAACTAAGAGTTAAAACTAAAAGATAAGGTTAATATAATGCCCCAAACCTATCTAAAATATATTGGTTGAGAGGATTTCTACCCATACCCACCTTATCTTAGAAATAAATCAATTCGGAGCTATTAAAAACCGAATATGACTTTATTATAAAATAATATTTTATGTTTTTTCAAAGGTGTCCCTCTCCTCCCTTATAAAAAGGGCACCCCTTGCCTCTTCTCTTCACACCCCTCTGAGCCTTGAAGCTCTGCCAAACCCTGCCCATTTCTCTTCTCCACTTCACTAGAATCATTCTGGAGGTTCTGGTCTTCTCAAAAGACCGACTCTACTTCCTTAAGAGGAATCTTAAAGAAGGTGTGTCGAAGAAGAGGTAATCTCTTCTAACGATTATCTCAAGTTTCTTTCTTCTTCAACATCTTCTTATTTAGTTGTTTCATTATAAAGTAATAACATCAGTGTCTCTAACATACTTATATGTTATTATAAATATGAAACAACCTTATTTCACCTTTTATCTATCCTACGGAAAAAGAAATCACCACGCGTGCATACGTACGGAATACCATCTCCACACCGTGGTGTAATCTGTTTTTTCCACCACCACCTTAATTGGATGGGTATAATGGTGTAAAGAATAAATATATATGATTATTATAACATAATTCTGATTCTATGATATTCTATCATCCCCTACAGTTCCTTCCAATAAATATGGTTATGATATCATCGCTCGTGCGTATGTACGGATTACCGTCTCCACGGCGTGATGAGATTCATTTTCCATGTTAACAATTCAAGAATGATTATAAAGTATATATAATAAGTAATCATGAAATATATGACATAATAATTCTACTTGATTTATGTATATATATATATATGTATTTCATTTACTTAATTCAATAAGGAAACAAAAAAATAGCATTCATGCGTACGTACGGCCTACCGTCTCAATGAACGGTGTATTTCATATCATTTATCTATCTATTATATGTATATATATATATATGTAATGAATATATATATGATATATAAATCATGATTTAAATTCTGGAAGTAATTAAATCAAGATGTAAGTAATAATAATTTCAATAACAACAAATCCAAACATGTATGATAAATAAAACGATTTTACCCAAAACGTTGCTTTAACATGGAATTTACAAAAGAATGGGTAATATAAAGTCACAAGGGAACCATATATGATATCATAACAATGAATATGATTCTGTAATAAGCCAATGACATTATTTATATCATTATACAGGAGGTTCTGATACGTACGAAGCATATCAGTCCTAAGGTAAGGGATAATGTTGCAATCTCAATTGTTTTCTATCCAAGATTGCTTATACGTAAATATTTACTGGGGTTATATTTATCATTAATGTCCAAGTTTTATAAAAATGTTTTCAAGTATTTTTAAAGTCCTTTTTACCCATTTTTGACTTTTACTACATGGTATGTAAGGAATCTTTCATTTTGTTTACCATACGAGGTACTTTTTGAATTTTCCAACAAAAGTACGAGAAGAATGTTATTTTTAACTTATACAGTGTGAATGGATTTTTACTATTTCATAACGCCTCATTTTCATGAAGCTTACTCTACATGATTTAATTACTATTTTCAACAAAATTATTTTCTTTTAAAATTTCCTGGCATTTTATGAAAATAAAATGATTTTGAAGAATAAAGGATATTTCCCTCAAGAATTCATTTCAAGTGTTTTATCAAAACCATTTTCCATATAAGATGGAATTATTTCATATGTGTATGTTTCAAGTATAATTTCTCTATTATTTACATGGTTTCACTTTTTCTATGATGAAATTATATCCATTTTTTTGTATGGATTATGTTATAATGTTTATGAAACCCATTTTATTCTTTGGGTTGTGATGAATGATTTGTGTTTATGTTGTGGAACAAGTAAGAATGATTTAATTATGAGATGGGTGGGACCTATATATACCTCCAATGCATTAGGTAAATATTTATATCTCACGATATAGACATGGTTGGAATGGTAAGTTAATCCGGTTCAGTAATACAGGACTGGAACGAGGAGTGAACTCGATTCAGAAAGGGACTTTTTCCACTAAGATGGTCTTGGTAGCAATGCCTTGGCTACTACAGAAATTTTTTCATGTGCTTAATGGTTGCCACAATCAAATTTTTTATTCACATGCTATTTTATCATGATTAATGTTAATTTATGATCTATGCCTTATGTACTTCCATGTTTTATGTCATTGCCCAAGATTTTGATGTTTAAACATTATGTTCATGTTTTTATGTTCAAATGTATATGATTTGTTTTATTTTATCCATGCTTACCCTTACTGAGCATTTGATCTCACCCTTTATATGTTTTATTTTCCCCGGGATTTAATGAAAGGTTTTAGGTAAGAAAACCAAAAGGGGATGATCTTTATGGGAGATGTTGATGATCTTTCACCACGATTAGAAGATTACATTCCGAGTTCCCAAAGACACTAAAATATTACGGTCCTTGTGTGTCTATTTTTGTTATGTATTAAGTATTCCACAAAAATAATGTAATTTCCATGTACGTCGAGATTTGGGTCTCTATAGTTGGTAACAGAGGAATGGTTTTGTTAACCTTTGGAAACTAGGATGCGGATACTTTCGTGAGATCCCTAGAGATATTTCTAAGGTATGTCTAGGGATGTACCTAAGGTTAACTATAAGTATAGGTTATAATCCTAGAATTATGGTAAAGATCTTATAATTAAACTAAAGTTGTCAGATATTGAAGGCACTCCCCATTTATAATCTTGTTTTACCTAGAATGATTTTTGCCTCTCACACTATTATTTTTGGGTTTTAGACGATTGCTGGAACCCGAAGGAACCGTGTTGATCAATGTAATGGACAATGCAATGATTTTCCTCCTGAACAAACCACTGTTATGGGAGATGGAGTGAAAAATATTATTGTTATACTTACACAAGCTATGAATCATTATGTACTTCCAAATGAGCATATAAGAGAACAATATTCTATTGAGTCCTTCATGAGGAAACATCCACCTTCTTTCAGTGGGTCTTCTGATCCACTTGATGCTGAACAATGGACCAGTACCACTGAAAAGATATTTTCAGTTCTTCAATGTTTTGTACATGATAAAGTCATATTAGCATTATATCGTTTGGAAGGTGAAGCTGATCAATGGTGGAATCTTATCAAGAATACGAGGCCAAGAGATGAAATTGAGTCCATGGAATGGGACAAGTTCAAGAACTTATTTTTCAATAAGTACTTCCCTCATATTCTTCGAACACAAATGGAGAAGGAGTTTCTTGAACAAAAGAAAAAGGATGATGAATATGTTGGTATATACGAAGTGAATTTTACAAGGCTTGCAAGGTATGCTTTTGGCTTTATCATCTAACCTGAAAGTAAAGTTGATCGATTCTTCAATGGAATAAAACCAAGTCTTCGAAGGGAATTAACTATAAGAGACTTCAGTAGATATGAAGAAATTGTGCGTTTTGATGTCAAGGTAGAAATGGAAGTTGGTGTTACATATCCATCTCATGGTTTTGACAAGAAAAGGAAGATGGAGTTCAAGGAGAAATCTCAGAATAATGGTGAAAAGAAGATGAATGTTTCCTTATGCTCAAAGTGTGGAATGAATCATGGTGGAGATTATCTTAATGTGACTAGAAAATGTTTTAAGTGTGGAAAATAAGGTCATCGAGCAGCTGAGTGTCGGATTAATGCAAAAAGGGTTGCTAATGATGTGAATAAAGAAAAGACTATAGAGAACACACCACCAACACTTCAATGATTCAAGTGCAATGAAATGGGGTATTATGCTAATCAATGCCCGAATCTAAGGGTTAATAATGATCGACATGAGAAACAACTTAAGTAAAAGGACAAAGGGAAGTCACATGCGATCACTATTGGTGATGTTGAATATGACAATGATGTGGTGGAAGGATTAAGTGTTTATGTAATGGGATTCCCAAATAATGTTGTATATAGTATCTTGGAATATTGGAATATTTATGTATTGGTCTATTGTGGTTTTCAATTATTTTATGGTATTGGTAACCATGGAAAGTGATTGAGATATTTTTGAAAAGAAGATGATATGCACATAATGAAGGGATAAAGAGAAAATGAAATGTCTGATAGTATTCATGAGCTCATGACTGATATAAGGAAATAGTTATATCATGGTTTGAGTATATAGAATTTTGGGGTTTCGGTATGTGGAAAGAGTTAACTTTTGACAGCACTCATGTTTTCACTAAGGTTCAATGGGTATTCATTTTTCAAGAGAATACATGATAAAGGCCTTCGAATGTTTGGAATGTGACCAACAAGACATATCTTATGATATATGGGGATCAAAGATGGTATTAACATGCTTGTTATATGAACTCTCTGGTAATCATTTTCACTATAATATGAGAATGGACAGCAGTATTTTGGATAAACCTAAAGATTGGAATGGATTATGTTGGACATAAGTTAGTATTGTTTAAGGCTAGAGATTTTTGAATATTATTTATAGAAACTTATAATATTGTATTTTTAGGGAAAAAAAGGACAACCTGCAGAACGGGCGATAACCCGTCACGTCAGACAAGGTTGTGGGAATCGAACCCACAACCAAAGTGCGATAGGCCTTTATTTCCTACCACTGGCCTACTAGAAGTCCCTGCTCAGTAGAAACTAGTTTTATTTTATTATGCAGGATGATAGATGAAGTGTAATTCTATTTTGGAACCATATATGATTATTCTCACCATAGATGGAATTATGTATATAACTTTTGCTAACTTATGTTTGATACAGATGGAATGACCTATCATTCTATCGCATGATCTACTAAAACTTCACGAAATACAAATTCAACTTCATTTCTTAAAGATATGAAGTGGAAATTGTTCAAGGAACGAACAACGGTGAGATTATACCAAAATAAAGTAAGAATTTATTCTAATTCAACTTCTTCAACTTTAGGGAAATGATCTTGAAAACCAAAAATGTTGTCCAAGTGCCCTTATATCCGATGAATTAGATGGTACCGTAGATCATCAAAAATTTATGGATTTGTGATTGTTTCCTTTTTCATAGCCATGTTCTCTACCACTCGCCATCATAACATGACAGTTATATTTCTCTTCCATATCCATATTTTCACCTATGTTCTCCTATGTGGAGACCCAATGATTGGTTAATTTGGGTAACCATCACGTTTCATACATTAGTTTTTGACGTCAAGTTTTGGTATTCCTTTTTACGATGTGGGTTTCTATTAAAGAAACTTCTGAGTAGTAAACCATTTATAACCCCGACGAATTTCGAGGGCGAAATTCATTTTAAGGGGGGTTAATGTAACTCCCAGAGATTTAATAAAAAAATTCCTTTTTAATTTCATTGATGTCTTGTGTTGTACGATACACCAAAAGGATCGTGCACAACACGCATCCCTGACTTGTCTTGCATTACACGAAATCGCGACTTTCCATGATAGCGTGTGTTGTACGCAATACAGAGTTTCGATAAACAGTGATATGTTATATAAACTCGCGGTTATGAATAGTAATACCAACTTTTTGAAATTTTATAAATTTTATCTTTCTAAATGGACTTCATTTTTGGATTTTGAATATCGAGATTAACCTAGGGTGTTTTTTTGGTATTTTTCTGAAAACTTTCAATTTTTGATGAATAGTGAAAACACTGGGGTACTATTCAGAAATCGACTTTTTATTTAAATAATTATTTATTTGATTTAAATTTATTTTAGGTCAAAATTGATACATAATACCTATATAAGTTCAATGTAATTCATTGGAGTTGTTTTATAAAAATTATTGATATATAAAAATTTTATTGAACTTTTTACCGTCGTTTACCCACCTACTAGGAGAATTTTTAAATTCACATAAAACATAATTTTACCGCTTCTATGAGTGGAATTTTGAAAAACTAAGAGACACGGTTAATATCAAGGACTAAAACGTGGTTCAGTGAGATGAAATTAATTTTTGGTGAATAGTAACTTTTTACTTTTATTTAACATGGTTAAAAGTAAATATGGTAATTAAGGGTAAAAATGATATTATTATTACCCTAACACATGTCCTAAATCTATTGGATAAGTGTAATTCGACCAAAAAAACCTTAGGAATAAAATATTACCATTTATGTCCACTTGGATTAGATTTGGACATTTATTATTAATTTATTTAAAGAAGGATTAAAATAGTTAAAATAAAGGTTTAATAACTAAATCATTTTTAATATAGGTTTATACATAAGATAAATTAGAATATAAATATTCATTGGAAATATAAAAAGATTTCCTACATAATGGTGTTTTATTTTATAATTTTTAGAAATTAAATAATGTAATTTATTAATGACACAATGATGATGCAGTAATTATCTTATTAATGAAATATTAACATAATTGATGTTATAAATACCCAAATAAATGTAATTTGGGACTTTTTACAAATTCCAATAATTTTATAGTTTAATATGACATGTTATTATTGATTTAATTAACTTATTTTGAACTAATAATGTTGTTATGATTTTCACAAAAATCAATTACCAAATAGTGTACAAATTGACATAAAATAGTTTTGAAAACAAATAATATATAATTAATTTTTATAATATTCCTAAAAATCTAAGGATCGAACAAGATACTTATATAATGATAGGTGTATAATTAATGGACCACTTGGGGGGTCACTTGGATGTATATGGTATGTTTATTAACTATATAATATAAAAAATACAAAGTGACATGGTAAATGTCAATCTAATTAACTAAGAGTTAAAACTAAAAGATAAGGTTAATATAATGACCCAAACCAGTCTAAAATCTATTCGTTGAGAGGATTTAGACCCACCCGCACATTATCTTTGAAATAAATCAATTTTGAGATATTAAAAACTGAATATGACTTTATTATAAAATAATATTTTATGTTATCTCAAATGTGCCCCTCTCCTCCCTTATAAAAAGGGAACCACTTACCTCTTCTCTTCACACCCTTTTTAGCCTTGAATCTCGTCCAAAACCTACCCATTTCTCTTATCCAACTCTCTAGAAACATTCCGGAGGTTCTGGTCTTCTCAAAAGACAATCTCTACTTCCTTAAGAGGAAGCTTAAAGGAGGTGCACCGAAGAAGAGGTAATCTCTTCTAACAATTCTCTCAAGTTTCATTCTTCTTCAACTTCTTCTTATTTAGTTGTTTCATTATAATATAATAACATAAGTATCTATAATATACTGATATGTTATTATAAATATGAAACAACCCTATTTCACCTTCTATCCATCCTACGGAAAACGAAATCACCGCGCGTGCATACGTACGGAATACCGTCTCCACGCCATGGTGTAATCTGTTTTTCCACCACCACCATACTTGGATGGGTATAATGGTGTAAATAATAACTATATATGATTATTATAACATCATACTTATTCTAAGATATTATATCATCCCCTATAATTCCATTCAATAAATATGGGAATGATATCCTCGCTCGTGCGTACGTATGGATTACCGTCTCCACGACGTGATGAGATTCATTTTCCATGTTAACAATTCAAGAATGATTATAAAGTATATATAATAAGTAATCATGAAATATATGACATAATAATTCTACTTGACTTATGTATATATATATATATATATATATATGTATTTCATCTTCTTAATTCAATAAGGAAACAAAAAAAACATTTTTCATGCGTATGTACGGCCTACCGTCTCCATTAACGGTGTATTTCATTTCATTTATCTATCTATTATATATGTGTATATATATATGTACTAAATATATATATGATATATAAATCATGATTTAAATTCTGGAGGTATGTAAATCAAGATATAAGTAACAATAATATCAATAACAACAAGTCCAAACACGTACGATAAATAAAACGATTTTACCCAAAACGCTGCTTTAACATGGAATTTACAAAAGAAAGAGTAATATAAAGTCATAAGTGAACTGTATATGATATCATAACAATGAATATTATTCTGTAATAAGTCAATTACATTATTTAAATCATTATACAGGAGTTTTGGATATGTACGAAGCCTATCAGACCAAAGGGCAGGGATAATGTTTCAATCTCAATTGTTTTCAATCCAATATTGCTTATACGTAAGTATTTACTGGGGTTATATTTATCATCCATGTCCACGTTTTATAAAAATGTTTTCATGTGTTTTTTAAGTTATTTTTACCCATTTTTGACTTTTACTACATGGTATGTAAGGAATCTTTCTTTTTGTTAACCATACAAGGTACTTTTTGACTTTTCCGACAAAAGTACGAGAAGAATGTTATTTTTAACTTATACGGTGTGAACAGATTTTTACGGTTTCATAATGCCTCCTTTTCATGAAGCATACTCTACAAGATTTAATGACTAATTTCAACAAAATCATTTTCTTTTAAAATTTCATGGCATTTTGTGAAAAGAAAATCATTTTGAAGAAGAAAGGATATTTTCCTCAAGAATTCATTTCAAGTGTTTTATCAAAACCATTTTCCATATAAGATGGAATTATTTCATATGTGTATGTTTCAAGTATAATTTCTCTATGATTTACATGGTTACACTTTTTATATAATGAAATGATATCCATTTTTTTGTATGGATTATGTTATGATGTTTATGAAACCCATTTTATTCTTTGGGTTATGATGAATGATTTATGTTTATGTTGTGGCACAAGTAAGAATGTTTTCATTAGGAGATGGGTGGTACCTATATCTCCCTCCAATGAATTGGGTAAATTTTTATATCTCATGAGATAGACATGGCTGGAATGGTAAGTTAATCTGGTTCAGTAATACAGGACTGGAATGAGGAGAGAACTCGATTCAGAAAGGGACTTTGTCCACTAATATGGTCTTGGCAGCAATGTCCTGGCAACTATGTAAATCATATCATGTGCTTAATGGTTTACACAATCACATGTTTTATTCCAATGCTATTTTATCATGATTAATGTTTCTTTATGATCTATTCCTTATGTACTATCATGTTTTATGTCATTGCCCAAGATTTTGATGTTTAAACATTATCTTCATGTTTTTAAGTTCAAATGTATATGATTTGTTTTATTTTATCCATGCTTACCCTTACTGAGAATTTGAGCTCACCCTTTATATGTTTTATTATCCCCAGGATTTAAGGAAATGTTTTTGGTAAGAAAACCAAAAGGGGAAGATATTTATGGGAGATGTTGATGATCTTTCACCACGATTAGAAGATTGTGTTCTGAGTCTCCAGAGACACTAAACTATTACGGTCCTTGTGTGTCTGTTTTTGTTATTTATTATGTATTCTGCAAAAGTAATGTAATTTCCATGTACATCAAGATTCAGGTCTCTACAGTTTTTTATGATGGCTCCACCATAGCTCAGAATAATTTCCTCTAGAGTCATAGGAGTCATAATGATAAAAAATACATCATAAAAGCATTACCGTGAAACACCTTTCAAATCCAATGTTCTAGCGCATGTTTTTAATCATGGTCATGCCAGCCTACGAAATGTTTAATTTTCTTCAGTAAAAAATTCATCTCTGATAAGGGATAAATCTTTAACCAAGCCATATTATTCCCATCATGATTTTGAGGAATAGCTTATCCAATAATGTATTGTATTTTAAAAAAAATATCTCAAAAAGTGAACCAAAATTTGGCCAAACAAATTCTGAATCAAATTGAAAAGTGAGTCCCATACTCTTGTCAATCCTATATCACTCAATGATTAGGATTTCTTCAAAATCTCATGATGCCTCTACTTCTGAACTTAAGCAATGTAACCATTCTATTGGTATTCTCATCCAACCAGGTTGGGACTACCATCTGGTACAGGAGAAATATGTGTACTAAGTGTAATGGTATATAGACTACCTAATATCATGAGGCAAGTAATTCTCCAGACCAAGTCAAAGGAAAAAAGGCATTCTAAATCTCTATTTAGTGGTGAAAGGAATAAAAACATGCATGTTATCATCTTATCCTTTCCTCTATAGATAATATGAATATTAGCTTGTGTCACCCTATAATTAAAAGTATAAACCTGTATGGGTTAGTGCATATCTGGATGAAATGACATTGGAGGGATATGAATGATCTATATAGGACACTATATGATGTATTTACTAACTTACTTATAACCTAAAATTTATATCTTAGGGTCTTGGGTTGACAAAAAAGTTATCAGTGTCCTGGAAAAATGATACGTAATTTGTTGAACTTATGCTTGTTTCCCCATTCTATTAATAGAACTCAATACCCCCGTAACATCATTTCCCTATGTTCCCAAATAAATCCTCATATAAATATTTTCTACAAACACCATACCTAGGAAATTCATGATCCAATACCACTCTGACAAGATCCAACCAACTGGGGTCCCACCTAGATCGATGGTAATCCCAATAAGCCACCTCAATCCAACCATCAATTGTCTAGGTTCTAGTGAATATAAAAAAGTATAAAAATAAAACAAATGGGAGGCCATTGTATATAATAATATGAAATAGTCACATATATATAATAAAAATTTAATAACTAACATAAGTATGATACTGTAAATGAAACCAACAAAAATAAATTTGACACATGTTGGAGAAATATACTAATATCCACATAGATAAATGGTAGAAATATCGTAATATAAAAAGGGAAAAAATATAAACCCAACAACAAAAAGAAAAACTAAAATATATCTAAGATGAATAAGTCCTCATTAAAAATGGATTTAAGCACAAACATCACTTTATACCAACATCTATTGATATTTCTATGATCCTTCGACCCTGTATCCCCTAAGGTCTCTAATTTTCATCTTTGAACAAGCCATGTAAACTCCACATCCACACGCTCATCACCAACCGGCATGTAACTTGTACAGACACAACATGTATATTTCCAATTCCAATTGTAACACCCTTATATGTTGTAATTTTCTGAATAAATTTAATTTTTTTTATATTTTTCATTTCACACAACACTGAATATTACTTTTTTTATAAAAAACACTAAGTTTTCATTGTGTTATAAACAACAAAATGTTAATATTTCACTAAAAGTAATAATTATAGTAGCTTTAGGTACATGAAACACTATTTTTTTCATGTATTACACACAATTCCAAGTCCATTTGAAAGCATTCATTATTCACAAGGTCGATTTTTACCATACAATAGTATACTATTAATATTTTTATTTAAATTTTATTATAGCTACCACCTAGCCATTGAAATGGACGTTGAGAATAACATTAAATAAATTGTGAAAATAGTTTTTAAAAATTTATATAAAATTAATCCTTTTGTTATCAATTAGTATAAGTTAACATAATAATTAATTGAAAAGAATGAAATTACTTTTCTAAGAAAACTATTCATCTTTGTACAAACACAATTTTATCTCAAGAAATTTAAAAAACACATTTGATTAATTTTTTAAATATAATATACATATTATATGTTCAAGAAATTTTTTTTTTACTCATACAACATATTTTATAGTTATAATATAAAAATAAATCCAATTTTCTGAATAAAATGATATATTTTTCTAAAAACAAATTTACCACCATTTAATGGAGAACCCATTTTAAATATAATTTTTGACTAATTTATAGTTTTTATAAGAAAATATAAACTTAATTTTTGAAATAATAACACTAAAATATACTTTGGGTAAATTTTTATTATTTTTCTAAAAATATTCATTTTTTGATGAATAGTAAAAAACAGTGAATTTTAATTCCAATTTTATTTTTCATAAAATTAATTTATATAGTTAAAGTATATTTTAGCTAGGTTTTAAAGTATAATTATATCAACTATACATAAATTATTCCATGTTTTTTATTGGATCCAATTTCACATTAAATTTGGATATAAAAATATTTTAATCTATAAGACCTTTTCATTTTATAAAATCATTATCTCGTCCCATATATAGGATTAAGTTAAAATAGATTTCATACACTTATGTGATTAGTATTTTAAAAAATGGTTTTCATATTTTTTATTATAATAATTTAAAATTTATAATAAGGTCAACTTAATTTTTGGAAAATCTCATTCGTGGAAATAATTAAAATTAATTACAACAATTAACGTAAAAATGAGTTTAATTAGTGGTTAATCATTAATCTTACATGGTAGAATGATCAATAAACATGTAAAAAAGCAATTAGATTTCCATATTTCAAACAATTACCATATTTTATGGAAAATTTACAATTAAAGGAGGCACATCATGTAAGGGAGACCTCTCAATATTTTATACCTTATATTTATATGAATGTCACTCATACTCTATTATTAAAGGTCACTCACCCCCTCACTGCCTCACACATATCAAGCCACTTTTACACATCATAAAAACTACTCTAATATCCCCCAAAAATTATTTCACTTAATCAAAGATTCCTTTCTATGGGAATAAATCCGACAAAGGAATCCCTTTGGTGAAAACCCAAAAGAGTTACCCAAAGAAGAGGAAACATCCTTCCAAAAACAATTTTTTTATTTTCATTCCACACCCCATAATTTATTCTTAATATATGATTATATAATAAAATAATAATCCTAAATATACTTAATTTTTTTAATTCTAATGTTTTTACTAAAAACTACACACACATCAATCAAAATGGTAACAAACATACGATTCGTGTGTACAGCAGTCTACCACCTCATGAAATGATGTTGTTCGTTTTTTCATTACCACCTCTCATGGTTGGTAATTATGGTCTAAATACAATTTTTATATTATATATATGATATTTATAATTTATTTATTCTTTTTTAATTATAATAGAAATTATTCCTTCATGATTTCCATTTTTAAATACGATACCTTCATTTATGGATGTGTGGACTACCTCCTCCTCAAATTGATTTGATTCTTCCACACTTTTCATGTAATGTTTTATTGATGGGTTTAGTAAAATTATGTGATATATACGATATGGTACCATTAAATTAATGATAATATATATATATATATATATCATTTACTTTATTTATTTCATATGATAATAAAATAGAAACAATGTTCATGCTTATGTACGGCCTACCGTCTCTAGGAATGGTGTATTCCATTTCATATTTATATAATTTATAGATTATTATAAATAATTATATAAAAAAATATGATATTTATATCATGTTTTAAATTCTTCAAATAAGTAAATCAGGATCTCAGTAATAGGATCTAGAATTGAAAGTCAAAACATATAAGAAAAAACAAAGTGGATATTACCAGAAAAATAACATTAACATAGATTTTTTAATAAATTAGATATACAAAGTTATAAAAAAATAATATATGGTATTATATATAATAATATTTTTCTATGTTAGATGTATAATAAACATATATTTATTATAAGGGATGTTTCACTGTGTCCAAAAAATCAAGACTTAAAGTAAGGGTTTTCCGGTCTCACTTTTATTTATGCGAGAGTTATTTCTTCTTCACCACTAATTTATTTTGTGTGGTATATATAATTCTCATTAATTTATTTAATTATTATTATACTTGAATTTATGGGTATTTATATATTCATTTTATGATCTCCATTTCACGGGTTTTATATTTCAATAGTTACTGAATTGGTAAAGTAATTTTGCCTCAATTATCCTTCTTTGAGACACATTTCATGTTATACACCTTTATTCTTCTATGATGTGTATAAAATTCTCATTGAATTGTTATATACAAGAAATTATTATTTCCATAAAATTTGAAGATTCATTAAATGTTATTTTATTACATTTGTAGTATGATTCAATATTACCAATTGGTAAGAGTTTGTTGCAACAATGTCATCATTTATCATGATTGTTTATGATTATCCTTTCATTGATGAAATATTATGATCCATATTTCAATAACCCTCATGAATTTTATTTTCCTTTGGTTATTTATAATATTTTTAATTAATATTACAATTTATACACTCTTTTATAATTAATATAATTAAGTAAATATTTTTAAGAAAATCTAACTTTATTTATTTTTACAGTTGGAAATATGTGTTCTTCCAAAACCATGTTTTCTAAAAATGTTTTCATAATTTTTATACTATTATCAATTTTTTTTTTAAAGAATTTTTTACCCATGGTTTACCTTTTTAAAAAATGGTTTATAAAAAAGGAATATCCTTTTCATTTTCTGATCAAGGCACTTTTCTAAAAAAAATCAACATAAAAGGAATATTCATAATATATGAATTTATCTGTCATCATGATATTTTATCCTTTAAAGCATATTTTTCAATTTTATAATAATTATATTTAAAAAAAATTTCCTAATATTCTAAAAAACAATTTAAAATTGGTTTTCAAGGAAAATGGTTTCTAAATGTTTTCAATCATTATTTACAAGTTTTCAATGTATTTTCAAGGAAAAAGGTTTTCAATACATTTTCAAGTTCCTTCTATTAGTCTTAAAAAGTATTTTTTTTTATCTGTTTTCAAGATTTATTTATAGGATTTCAAATTATTTTCAATGAATAGGGTTTTCAAAATGCTTTCATTTTTTATTTTAAAATTTTCAATGTATTTTCAAAGATAAATGTTTTCAAAATGTTTTAGAGATTATTTTTTATGTTTTCAAAGAAAAAGGTTTTCAAAATGTTTTTAATATTCTCTTATATGTTTTGAAACGAAATGGGATTCAAAAAAAATTCAAGAATATTCAGTAAATATTCATGGAAAACGTTTTCAAAATAGTTTCTAGATTTTTTAATAAGTTTTAATATATATTTTAAAAGAAAATGTTTTTCAAAATGTTTTATGTTTTAAAATGAGTTTTTTTCAAATATGAAGGAGTATTTTTCTCACGAAATTATTTGAAAATATTTCAAAAAAAATTTCAATCCATTTAATATGACACCCATTTGGGTTAATAATGACATACTATGGATATGATTGAAGGATTCTATTCATATTATTTACCTGAATGGTTTCTGTTTTGATGGCATGATGTTTATGAAACTTGTTTCTCTTTCATGGGTTATGGGATTATGAAAACCACTTCTCTTTCATGTGTTATATGATTTTGAAAACAATTTCACTTTCATGGGTTATATTCTTATGAAAATCGCATCCTTTTAGGAGTTATTATTTGACTAAATTTTTATTAAACGTATCTTTTTTCTTTAGGTTATGAAATGATGGACTGTTTCTGATACACATTTCATTTCATGGGTTATGATATGATTGTTTATAATATATTAGATCATGTATGTATGATTTAATTAGGTAATGTTTGGGACTTATATCTACCTCCAATTTATTTGGTAATGATTTATATCTCATGAGATAGACTTGATTGGAATGAGGAGTAAACATTGTTTTGTAGGGAACTTTGACCACTAAGATGGTCTTGGGAGTGAACCTTGACTACTAAGATGGTCATGAGAGTGAACCATGACTACCAAGATGGTATGGGGAGTGAACCCAAACTAATAATTTGGAATTTTCAATAATCCTTGAATACTATTGAAGTCATTTTACATTCTTATGTTTCTTTCACAAAATCTATTTATTATTCATATATTATTCTTTCATGTCTTATACTCTTGATTTCCTTTTTATTCATGTCTTAGGAACCTACAATATTTATGCTATGATTAATGTTTATGATATTATCTATGCAAGGTATGATGTTCTAATGTTATTATAATCTTATAATACCCTTATACTCAAGTTATTCTTAGATATCTCCATTATTTACCCTTTTAGGGCATCTAATCCCACCCATTTATTATGTTTCCTTTACCTAGGTTAAAATGAAAGTTTTTAAGTAGGAGTATTATTGGGGAATATCTTTAAGGGAGATTTGCAATATATTTCACCAATATAGAATATTATGTTTCCATTATTTTAAATAAACTAAACTGTTATGATCCTTAGGCATGTAATTTTTTAATGTTTTAAATATTCGTCTAAAATGATATAATATCCATGTATGATAATCTTGGTTCTCTTTAGTCTTTATAAAAGTAAATTTTTAGTCAACCTTTGGAAACTAGGATGAGAAAACTTCAGGGCTATTCCTGGGGATATTTATAAGGATATGTTTAGGGATGTCTCTTACAATTAGCGTAATGTGTCATATATTTAAAAGAAGGTGTCTTCACATTGACATGATCTAAGTGGTTTTTCATGATGATGTGGTTTTCCATAATGATATGTGATTCTCACACTATGATTTATATTTTTAGTCAATGGGGGGAACCATAAGGAACTAGGTTATCATTGAATGTGATGGAAAATTTCTTAATGATAAGTCAAATTAGATGATCACTTGAGAGAAGGATGTCGAATTGTAAAAATTTAGTTTTCATAGAACATGATTAATAATTTGTATCATAACAAAATATAAGACTCTACAAAAAATAAAAAGAATGAGTTATCTGAGATTTCAGGTAATGGAAAACATAGAGGAAAGAATATTCAGTTTACCTTTTTAAAGAATGTGTAAAGAGTAACCCAATTGAGTGTCTTAGGGGAAATAAGAAGATGTTTTGAATGTGGAAACGAAAGACACAAGGAAATTATCTAGAAAGAAAAAATGAAGCGTTTGGTTCACATAATGGAAGATAATATTGGACTAACTAAGACATCATCAAAGGAAATATTATTTAAGTATCGAATAAATGGTCATTACAATAATATATTCCCCAAGTGCAAAGCTCATGAATATAACATAAAATGTTGTATAATTAATGTTATATTATTAATGATGATGATACTATAGGTTAAATGTGAAAGGAAAGTGGTATTAAGTAATAAGATGAGGCATCCTTTTTAATGGATTAAGGATGAAGTGTAATAATCATTTTTTTATGTATTTGGATTCAATAATTATGTTATATGAATGGGGAAATATATAAGGATTATTTAGAAATGGTATTTCTCTAATTATTTATAAGTATTTTTTTGAATGGTTCAAATGGACAAGAAAGTTATCTAATAGAAAATTGACATTTTTTAAGGGAAGATAACCCTTAATATATTCCTAATGTTGAGATAATGATGTTTGAATAAATATATACTGGGTATGAATAATTAAATTGCATGGTACTTATTAACTTGTAACCGATTAAGAATTTGTTGAAAAGGTATTTTATGATATCATGGATCGAGTTTAAAATATATTTGTATTTAAGGAATAAATCCTATAATTTTTTTTAATAAATAAACATGCATATTTTCAATAAGGATTTATTGTAATTTAGGTTAATACTATGTTTCAAGGGAATACATTATAAAGGTATTCACATATTTGTAATGTTACAAATAATAGATACTTAATGATATATGGGGGATCAATACTATGTATTTTTTTGAGAAATTTAGTGACCTTATCAAGTTTTTTACTTCCATCTTTTGGATGATTTATAAGGTTAACCATTTATTGAATGGTTTTTTTAAAACATCAGATGAGGTTTTGGAGATTAAAATATTACATATCTCTTTGAGGTTTTATACATATTGGATAACATTTGGTAACCGTTTTTATAACTAAATACATATGGAATCATCTATCATACTATTTATGCATCTCATGATCTTATAATTCTTCCAGAATGAAATATTCACCTTTATTTCTTGGAACAAGAGATGAAGTGGAAATTGATCACGGCCCAACAAAGGGTGACGTTGTCCTAAAATTGTGTAGGTATATATCCTTAGGAAAATTATTCAACTTTTGGAAAAAGGGAATTGAAATAAAATATTATCCTATTATCATCATTATTTATGATATCAATGAACTGTTTCACGCTTTTTAATTTTACGCTTTTTTATTCTCAACTTTCTCTTTATCACCCACTTTCATGTGATCAGTGATCTCTATCAATCTCTATGATTATATATACTTTTCTTCAATGTCCCATTTTTCAATTTCAACTTATGTTCTCCTATGTGGAAATGTAGTTATGAGTTACTTTGGGTAACTGTTATGTTTCTAACTTTCTCATTTTAAAGTAAGTTTATGTATTCATTTTTATGAAGTGGGTTTTTGTAACGCCCCGACCCCAGCTACCCAGAGTCGGTGTATTACTTCGTAACATTGGCATGATCACAAAAGATCAAGTCTCGAAAGACCGATTAGTTTAGTAGCCTTGGAAACACTAGATACATTCGTAAATGTTACATTACATCATAAAGTGAAAAACTACAATAACAAAGTCTCCATAGTCCACTCTCATATCTTCGTCTGACAATCCCTGCAGGTCATTCATAAAATACTTCTTCACATCCTGGAAAATATTAAAACATTGAAAGGGGTGAGCTCAGATGCTCAGTAAGGATAACAATATTGCGGAAGCCTTCATGAATAAACATAAACATTTAAGGCAATGTATAACTAAAACAAAAGCCTTTTAAACTTGAACATCAACATAATATGGCAAAAGTACAATGACATAATGCCATTTACTTCTTCACATGGATATTCTACTGGTCGAATAATCACATGAAATATCATTAACCACTTTCATAATGATGGAATGCATAATTCCAGACTATCATAACCACGTAGTCAAGGCCTCGTGCCAAGACCACAAATAAGATTTTGTCAAGGCCTCGTGCCAAGACACTAGTTTGTCTCATGAGACCTGCCGATGCATCGAGGAGCTATAGCGGGCTCCACCCATCACTTATTAAGTCCAATGCATTCCTCATATGAATAGGTTTAAACATATCATAAACCATAACATAATATTATCACATAAAACATGCATAAAGGAAACATAATAGTTCCACATTTCAATCACAAGATATAAATACAACACATTGATATAATAAAAACTCTTTCAAAACCATTTTCAATACCAAAATAAAAGAAAGTTAAAACATTGTATTTATTTTTCATTAAAAAAATGATGGCTTGTAAAGGAAGCCGAAACTCAAATAATGGTCACGGTGGCGGAGAAGTCATTGTCGCTGCATAAGTATGGAAAGAAAAACATTCCCTTTTTGTCGTTTAGTAAAACGCTTCGTATAAAAAAGATTCCTTTTTAATAAACGTAAAAGTCAAAGGGGTTTATACACCGTATAAAAAAAAGTTGTGTATAAAACCAAATATGACTCAATGAAAGGAGATTGAGACGAAGTCCTTAAAAAGATCATTTTTAAAATAAAATAGATCTATTATGTGTATTCACTATAGTTACACATAAAGAAAGTAAAAATACAAAATAATACATAATAATATCATGACATAATTGGAAAGTAGGAGATTAACCCAAAGAATGGAAGTTGGGTTAAGAAGTTCCCTTACCTCGTGTCTGACTTGACTCAACCGTTCTTTAACCTCCTGATTAATAAAATAGAGTTAATATATACCTTATTAAGAACAATTTTCAATTTCATTATCCTTATTATATCACTTATTACAATGATATAAACATTATGTAATTATTTAAGTTAATAACGGTTGTTTTGTCGATCTTTGGTACTTGAGTCAACAATAAACTTCTTATAATTACAAGTTGTTTATGTGGTAGAATATCCATTATCTCCAGAATTATATTCATGATTTATATGTTGTATATATCTTATATATCCAGTATATACATTGATTTATAATATTACGTAACATTTAGAGGTAAGAAATGAAATGCACCGTTCATGGAGACGGTAAGCCGTACGTACGCATGAACGCTACTTTCATTTCAATTTCATATTTAATGGAACAAAATCATAATGATATAAATGTATAATATAATTCCAGTATAATATATTGTATAATACCATTTACTCCATCCTTTATACATCCCACATATGTCATTAATGATTCAAATCACTTTGTGTGGGCGGTAGTCCGCACTTCCTAAAATGAAATTATCGTGTTTTACTCATAATGGAAATCATAAAGTATGCCATAAATGAGAAATACAGAAGCATAAGTAAAACATAAACATATTATATATCATATATAAAAATAGTGACATCTTAATGGCCACCTTTGAAGGTGTTATATGAGTGTTGAACAATCATCGTTTCGTGTGGCAGAAATTCACCATCCACAGAAACTGTATGTTCTTTAACCATTAGATGTAGGTGTGTGTAAGTGTAGCTCTAATCCTTCTTATAACAACATCCTAGTATATTGAGGATACTGGTTTTGTTACAAAATAAATGAATAAAAAGAGTTTAGGGGTTTGGAGAAGAAAAATAAAACAAAACAACATTAGAGAAGACATTACCTCAAAATCGGGTAACTCTTTTTGATTTGAGCCAAAGGCTTCCTTGGGAAGAGTTCTGCCCAAAGTGAGGCTTCTAGGAGTGATATGGGGATTTTGGTAGAGTATTTTGGCAGAGTTTGGCCGAGACAAATGGCTTGAAGGTGTGAATAATGTGGGAGAGGTGGGGGCCTTTTATAAGTGGAGAGGTGGGGCTCTTTTGGAAAGATTGAAATGTTACATTATTACACAATGCTTTTCGGATTCTAAAGGACCCAAACTTATATAATTCGTGGCTAAGGTGATAAGGGTTCGAAATCTACCCATCCAATAGTCTTTGGACAGGTGTAAGATTTGGATTTTACATTATATTTTCATTTTATTAAAATCGTTAAATAATGAGGTCATCGCTGCATCATAATGATGTCATAAAGAATTTAATTTATTTAATGTCTAAAAATTATAAAAAAAATACTATGATGTAGGAAATCGTTTTATATTTCTAATGAATATTTATAGTCAAAATTTGGACTTGTGTAACCCCACTTAAAAACTGTTTTAGTAAAACAACTCATGTTTGTGTCAATTTAATTTTAACATTAAATAAATATATATTAATGTCATTTTCCAACCAAAGTGGCTCCATGGGGTCCCCAAGTTGACCCATGGGTTTTCTTGGTCGTCCATGACTCATCCAATAGGAGTAGGACAAGTGTCAAGCTCATCTCATATTATTAAAACATTATTTTTACCTTAAACTACACTAATTACCTCTAATTGCGATTAAGAACTTAAAAGTTACTATTCACCAAAAATTATTTTAATCTCATTGGACCACATTTTACTTCTTAATGACAACCATGTATGTCGGATTTTTGAAAATCAAATCACAGAGGTGGTAATATTTCATTTAATCGAAAAATCAGTTATTTAACTACCACTTAGTGGTTTCACTATTCATCAAAAATTGAAGTTTTTCAGAACAATTCCAAAATTTCACCCTAAGCTATAATTGATATTCCGAATTCAAAGATGATGTATATTTTACAAAATTCTAAAAATATAAGTTTCATTAATTAATTTTATAATTAATTCCCGCTGTCACAACAAATAGCGTGTTTTTAAGAAACAATTTATATCAAAAGATTGGCAATTGTTTATGTCCAATTTCAAAGTGAAATTAATTCTAATGAACACCATTGGATAAAATGGTAAAAATATATTCTAATTATACTTTAAAACCACTCAATAGTATAATTTATCAGAATAAATTATTTTTATTAAAAAAATTGTTATAAGTATTTTTCACTATTCATAAAAAAATTGGAAGTTCTCAGAAAAATTCCAAAAATTCAACATAGGAAAATTTCGATATTACGAATCCAAAAACGAAGTCCATTTGGTAAGATAAAATTTATAAAATTTCAAAAATTAGGTATTACTATTCATAACGACTATTTTTATTGGTTGTGGCGTGTGTTAGAACTCGAATCTGCGTACAATGCAAGCTATTGGATTATTGAATGAGAAGTGTATCATGGAAGCTCGGGGTGTTACATTCTACCCTCCTTCAATAAATTGCGTCCTCGCAATTTGAAATTTTTCTTTCAAAACAAAAGGGTGAAAATAGAAAATACCTTTGTGGAAAACCCACATCGGAAATAAGGTTAATAAATATATAACATTAAAAGAAAGCAAGATAAGTACAAAGGTCACCTGAGATATCCCATTCTAGGATTCTATGAAAATATGGATATGGAGGAGAAACAAACCATCAAGATCTGATAGAGAGTTATAGAAAACATGATAAGGAGAAAGTTTAACTACATGAAAATCACAAACTTGTTATTGGTTATACGGTCATTAAATCCCCAGTTGGAAAAGTTAACCGACAACATTTTTGTTTTAAGTTACCTTTTATAAAGTTGAGGAATTTATTTAGGAGATTTACTAAGAACATAAGGGAATATACATACTTGTTATGTATACTTTCATTATTTAGTAAATTTTTAGCACAAACCCATCTTCTACTTCAAAAGGTAATAGAACTCAAAAATATTCTATTTATCCTAATTGTATAAGGTTTCAAATATCAACACATACCATTTAGATTAGTAAAACTATTTTGTAATAGCCAGGGACTTCCTGTAGGCTAGTGGTAGGTAATAAAGGCTTTTCGTATTGTGGTTGTGGGTTCGATTCTTACAGCTTTGTCCGACGCGACGGGTTATGCCCCACCCTGTAGGTTTTCCTTTTCCTAAAACTATAGTATTATAATATTCCAAAAATAATCTTCAGAAATGTTTTAACCTTAAACAATACTATCCAAAGATCAACTTAATCCATTCCAACCTTTATAGTTATCCAAAATACCTCTGTCCAACTCACAGTCCAAATTTTATAAGTAAGGTAAACATAATGGAGATAATTTTTTTCCACGTAACAACATGTGAACACCTTCATCATGTATTCTTTTTAAACATAATGAATTACCATGATCCCTTGGCATTTTCTGAGGTAAGTTTCCATGACGCTTAGGACATTCATTTGCATAATGACCCATTTCTCTACAATTGTAGCATTCAAATTTGATAGTCTCTTTCTTTCCCTTGTAATCACGAGCCTGGTGACCCTTTTCTCCACATTTATAACAAACTCCCATTCCTTTTAGGCAAGTACCAGGGTGATTCTTCCCACAATTATCACATAATGGAAAATCCTTCTTTCCCTTTTTCCCTTTATCTGTCTCTTGTTCCACCGTTCTCTTCTTCTCTTACTTTACTTTGTTGTCATAAGACTTAGAGAATTCATTTTCTGTCTTGATAGCACACGAGACAATATCTTCGTATGATGAGAAGGATTGTGATACTAAAGCTCGATGGAGAAATGGTTTTAACCCATCAAAGAAACGATCAATCTTACTCCTTGGGTTACGTATATAATCGGCAGCATGCCTCTCTAACCTTGTAAAGTTAGCCTCATACTTTGCGACATTCTCATCCTCCTTCTGCCTCAGACTCAGAAATTGCCTTTCCATATCTGCTCGATGGTCACGAGGAAAGTATTTTTCTAAGAAAAGCTCTTTGAACTCCCTCCATTCCATATTTGATACATCATCATCTTCCTTTTTGTTTTGAATCAGCGACCACCACTGATCGGCATCTCCAGTGAGGCGGTAAACTACCATGACAACCTTCTCCCTTTCACTACTCCCCAAGGCATGGAATATTTTCTCTAAGGAATTTATCCATTGCTCAGCTACTATAGGATTTGTACTCCCATTAAAGGTTGGTGGTTGTTGCCTCATGAAACGATCTAGCATTGATCCTCCACGTTGCGGATCAGGGTGCTCCATACGAGTAAGGTTATTATTCATAACCTGAGTGAGTTGTCCCAGTATGGTAATAAGTTGATCAGTACCAGTTGTATCTCCAGATCCACAATAATTATCTTTAGCAGGAGGGAAATCCCTACACGGAGTGCGTGCATTGATACGGTTTCCATTCCTTCCACTAGGTGCCATTTCTAAAAAATGGCATAAAATAGATTAGTTTATGAATTAAAATACATAATTCCATATTTGTAAAACACTTTACATAAATTGGACTATTTATGGATATAATCCATAATCATAAAAAGAAATGTTTTCTTTGATAAAGTATATACTCACAACCCATCATAGTGGTTTGTAAAGAAAATGAGAATTATCCTAAGCATATCCCCCAGGAGTGTCGTAACCAAGAGTGCAGCAAGGCCCGTTTTCGTGCACCAGTTCTCGTTCGAGTCTAGCTCAAAGCGGTGTTTTCGGGTTTTACCCCTAGGTACATCTGTGCCAGAGCCGCCTCTACCTGATCGTATCCAGACAGGGATGTATTGCTCGGAAAACTCACAACATCTCTACAATACCAAAATTCTAGGAAGTTCTTCTATACTAATCCTCAAAGTCTATCTTCGGGCTATGTGCTCTAATCAGAGTTTATATAAATATAGCTTCCAAGGTTAGTACTAAACTGCCTCTGATACCAACTGTAACGCCCCAACCCCAGCTACCCAGAGTCGGTGAATTACTTCGTAACATTGGCATGATCACAAAAGATCAAGTCACGAAAGACCGATTAGTTTAGTAGCCTTGGAAACACTAGATACATTCGTAAACGTTACATTACATCATAAAGTGAAAAACTACAATAAAAAAGTCTCCATAGTCCACTCTCATATCATCGTCTACAATCCCTGCAGGTCATTCATAAAATACTTCTTCACATCCTGGAAAATATTAAAAAAATGAAAGGGGTGAGCTCAGATGCTCAGTAAGGATAACAATATTTCGGAAGCCTTCATGAATAAACATAAACATTTAAGGCAATGTATAACTAAAACAAAAGCCTTTTAAACTTGAATATCAACATAATATGGCAAAAGTACAATGAGACAATGTCATTTACTTCTTCACATGGATATTCTACTGGTCGAATAATCACATGAAATATCATTAACCACTGTCATAATGATGGAATGCATAATGCCAGACTATCATAACCACGTAGTCAAGGCCTCGTGCCAAGACCACAAATAAGATTTTTTCAAGGCCTCGTGCCAAGACACTAGTTTGTCTCATGAGACCTGCCGATGCATCGAGGAGCTATAGCGGGCTCCACCCGTCACTTATTAAGTCCAATGCATTCCTCATATGAATAGGTTTAAACATATCATAAACCATAACATAATCGTATCACATAAAACATGCATAAAGGAAACATAACAGTTCCACATTTCAATCACAAGATATAAATACAACACATTGATATAATAAAAATGCTTTCAAAACCATTTTCAATACCAAAATAAAAGAAAGTTAAAACATTGTATTTATTTTTCATTAAAAAAATGATGGCTTGTAGAGGAAGCTGAAACTCAAATAATGGTCACGGCGGCGGAGAAGTCATTGTCGCCGCATAAGTACGGAAAGAAAAACATTCCCTTTTTGTCGTTTGGTAAAATGCTTCGTATAAAAAAGATTCCTTTTGAATAAACGTAAAAGTCAAAGGGGTTTATACACCGTATAAAAGAAAGTTGTGTATAAAACCAAATATGACTCAATGAAAGGAGATTGAGACGAAGTCCTTAAAAAGATAATTTTTAAAATAAAATAGATCTATTATATGTATTCACTATAGGTACATATAAAGAAAGTAAAAATACAAAATAATACATAATAATATCATGACATAATTGGAAAGTAGGAGATTAACCCAAAGAATGGAAGTTGGGTTAAGAAGTTCCCTTACCTCGTGTCTGACTTGACTCAACCGTTCTTTAACCTCCTGAATAATAAACTAGAGTTAATATATACCTTATTAAGAACCATTTTCAATTTCATTATCCTTATTATATCACTTATTACAATGATATGAACATTATGTAATTATTTAAGTTAATAACGGTTGTTTTGTCGATCTTTGGTATTTGAGTCAACAATAAACTTCTTATAATTACAAGTTGTTTATGTGGTAGAATATCCATTATCTCCATAATTATATTCATGATTTAGATGTTATATATATCTTATATATCCAGTATATACATTGATTTATAATATTACGTAACATTTAGAGGTAAGAAATGAAATGCACTGTTCATGGAGACGGTAAGCCGTACGTACGCATGAACGCTACTTTCATTTCAATTTCATATTTAATGGAACAAAATCATAATGATATAAATGTATAATATAATTCCAGTATAATATAGTGTATAATACCATTTACTCCATCCTTTATACATCCCACATATGGCATTAACGATTCAAATCACTTTGAGGGGGCGGTAGTCCGCACTTCCTAAAATGAAATTATCGCGTTTTACTCATAATGGAAATCATAAAGTATGCCATAAATGAGAAATACAGAAGCATAAGTAAAACATAAACATATTATATATCATATATAAAAATAGTTACATCTTAATGTCCACCTTTGAAGGTGTTATATGAGTGTTGAACAATCATCTTTTCGTGAGGTAGAAATTCGCCATCCACAGAAACCGTATGTTCTTTAACCATTAGATGTAGGTGTGTGTAAGTGTAGCTCAAATACTTCTTATAACAACATCATAGTATATTGGGGATACTGGTGTTGTTACAAAAGAAATGAATAAAAAGAGTTTAGGGGGTTGGAGAAGAAAAATAAAACAAAACAACATTAGAGAAGACATTACCTCAAAATCGGGTAACTCTTTTTGATTTGAGCCAAAGGCTTCCTTGGGAAGAGTTCTACCCAAATTGAGGCTTCTAAGAGTAATACGGGTATGTTGGGAGAGTATTTGGGTAGCGTTTGGCAGGGCCAAATGGCTTGATGGTGTGAATAAGGTGGGAGAGTTGGGGGCCTTTTATAAGTGGAGAGGAGGGGCTCTTTTGGAATGATTGAAATGTTACATTATTACACAATGTTTTTCGGATTCTAAAGGTCCCACACTTATATAATTCATGTCTAAGGTGATAAGGGTTCGAAATATACCCATACAATAGTCTTTGGACAAGTGTACGCCTTGGATTTTACATTATCTTTTCATTTTATTAAAATCATTAAATAATGACGTCATCGCTGCATCATAATGATGTCATAAATAATTTAATTTATTCAATGTCTAAAAATTATAAAAAAAATACTATGATGTATGAAATCTTCGTATCTTTATAATTAATATTTATAGTCAAAATTTGGACTTGTGTAACCCCACTTGAAAACTGTGTTAGTAAAACAACTCATGTTTGTGTCAATTTAATTTTAACATTAAATAAATATATATTAATGTAATTTTCCAACCAAAGTGGCTCCATGGGGTCCCCAAGTTGACCCATGGGTTGTCTTGGTCGTCCATGACTCATCCAATAGGAGTAGGACAAGTGTCGAGCTCATCTCATATTATTAAAACATTATTTTTACCTTAAACTACACTAATTACCTCTAATCGCGATTAAGAACTTAAAAGTTACTATTTACCAAAAATTATTTTAATCTCATTGGACCACATTTTACTTCTTAATGACAACCATGTATGTCAGATTTTTGAAAATCAAATCACAGAGGTGGTAATATTTCATTTAATCGAAAAATCAGTTATTTAACTACCACTTAGTGGTTTCACTATTCATCAAAAATTGAAGTTTTTCAGAACAATGCCAAAATTTCACCCTAAGATATAATTGATATTCTGAATTAAAATATGATGTCTATTTTAAAAAATTCTAAACATATAAGTTGCATTAATTAATTTTATAATTAATTCCTGCTGTCACAACAAATAGCGTGTTTTTAAGAAACAATTTATATCAAAAGATTGGCAATTGTTTATGTCCAATTTCAAAGTGAAATTAATTCTAATAAACACCATTGGATAAAATGGTAAAAATATATTCTAATTATACTTTAAAACCACTCAATAGTATAATTTATCAGAATAAATTATTTTTATTAAAAAAATTGTTATAAGTATTTTTCACTATTCATAAAAAATTGGAAGTTCTCAGAAAAATACCAAAAATTCAACATAGGCAAATTTCAATATTACGAATCCAAAAACGAAGTCCATTTGGTAAGATAAAATTTATAAAATTTCAAAAATTAGTTATTACTATTCATAACGGCTATTTTTATTGGTTGTGGCGTGTGTTAGAACTTGAAGCTGCGTACAATGCAAGCTATTGCATTATTGAATGAGAAGCGTATCATGGAAGCTCGGGGTGTTACAGTTTTTGTTAAAATAAGATTCAAATATTAAACCATTAATAACAAAAATTAATTTTTAGGGAAAATAAATTTTAAGGGGTGTCGAATTTATCACCTCATGATTTTCTATTTTTTTTAATTAATACAACACTAGAATCATTAATTAGAAATGGATTTTAGAAAAATTTTATTAAACCACCAATAAAAAAATAACAAAATATATAATTAGTTTTTTAAAACAGCAACTAAAACATTTTTTTTCTGACCGGTGACACTTCTCCCCCCTCCCCAAACCCAACACCACACCTCATCTTCCCCCAACCCCATCAAACACTTACCCACTCTCCATCAGCCGCATTCTCCCCCTCATCACTACCCCCATATCCATCACTGTTGGCAACCTTCATTCCCTATTATATTGAATTCATTGTCGGTCAACTTCTCCCCTAAGCTCCCCAAGCCTGATCCCAGGCCTCTGGCACATCCCACCGCAAAACTATCACTCTCACTGCACTTTAGTTATGGTAAGGGTGTGGTATTACTATGAATGTTCTTATTCTATTTTCTAATCATGGTATTGGGTGTGATCAATTCTTTTCCTAATATAGCCACAAAATTAATCTGATTTTTCATATGGATTCGAAACCTAACAATTTTTGTTATAGAGTAATTTGGTGGATTTATAAATCCAAGAATTTAGAGTATCAATATTTTTAAGATAAATTCAATTTATTATTGAATCTATGAGTTATGATATTAAGGTATTTACATAACTATAATATTATATAATGGTAAATTATTAATTATTATCACTTTCTTAAATTATTTCATCTAGGTTCTCCACTCTATATGTTCAATAAAGAATATATCTTGTAGAATTATTTGAATTATTTTAGTTAGTGAACATGGAATAAGTGTTTGATGATTCTGGTGGGATATGAACCATTCAAATTATAAATTTCTAGGATAAATAATCCACAGGTAAACAAAATACTTTTTTGGGTGATGTGCTCTTATAGTTACAAATATTCAGATTACCAATGAATTTTTAGTGATAAAAACTTTCAATGTTTAGATAATTGTGACCTCTATGGTGTCACTTCTATGTTTCCATTTTTAATATTTTATAATCTATTTAGTTTTTTGGTTATAATATCTTAAACTTTTTTATTTTTTAAAACTTTTAATGTACTTGTGGATTTTTAAACAATGAAGGTAATTTGTGTGATTCGGAAGACTTCAAATATAGTGGCATATGCACTCTTTCTGAATAGTTTGGTAAACAATGGGGCTAAACCATTAATTTTTCTACACAATTGTAAAAAAATGATTTTTAGTTGATTTTCATTATAGTTTAACCGTATTTAATTTATCCATTAATTTATGAAATTCATGGGGTATATTTTTCAACTCCCCCTATTCTGCTATGGTGGAATTATTGTGATTTTTTTTTCATTTCTCTTCAAAATCAATAATATTAGGGTATATTAATTCATCTCCTACAACTTTATCCACATTTATTCTACTTTTTTACTTTCTTCTCAATACCTAGAATAAATTGTGTCTGAATATCATCTACATGGTTCTCTAAATAAGAATTATTTTATTTTCTATGGACTGTGATGTTCTTATCACGACCCAATCTTCAATTATTCATCAAATGAAAATTGATTCCTTTGATTGAGTTTGGATTCTCCTACCATTAATTTTATTTAGGAGTTCCTTGGTTTATTAGAGTTTGAAATTTGATCTCATAGGTAAGAAAATATAATTTAAGGTTGTTTTTTATTGTTTAGTAAACTAATTATAATGGTTATATTGTTATTTATTTTGACACAAAATCATAACAACATAATTTAAGTATAGAATACAAGTATAATTTAATGATAAATACTTGATTGATAACATTTCAATGGGTTTTCACTAAAATAAATCACTCATAAAATATGTTTTGTAAAGAAACATGATTTCTAATGTTGTGTGTTCCATGGTATATGACTTTTCCTTATTTATAAATGTTTGTTCATTCTTAATGGAATTATATTAGTAACCTTGTTTATTGATTGTGATTATAATTTTGTGGAATTAGATTATTTTTTGGAATTTACATTGTTTTACCAATGGATTTCAATACTACTAAACATCTTGATTTATCTTGAAAAAATGTTTTATGAATTTCAAAACCCAAAATCAAATTTTCAGAATAAATATAATGTTTTCATTATATAAATTAACACCCTTGATTTGGATTCCACATTGGTGTCAACATTTTTAAAAAAACCATGATATGTGAATTATTTATTATTGAATATAATTAAGGAAAGAAACTTATCTTTAAAGGGTGAAAAAGGTGATAAGTTTGATTTACATCACATGTTTATTTGATAATATAATGTTACATTGTAATTTCTTTCCTAGAATCTTTTAGAAAAAATCATGGGAACCCCTATGTAGAAAATCGTGACATTAAAATATGGTATCTATAATAGTAGATAATTTGATTGCATAGAATCCCCTAGTTAGTATTTTTCATTAGATATATAGATTTCCACTGATGATGATAGAGAGAGTTGTGGATTTATTTATGAATTCTAAAATGTCCAAAAGTTGGTTCTATCATGGAATATCTAATTAATAGCCTTAGTTCATAAGGTAGAAACCCATGATGTGAATTATGTGTTATGTTTACTCTTTGGCTTATTTTACATGTTAGATACTAGATTTCATGGCTTTTATTTTATTATGAAGAGAATGTAAAAGTTTCAAAACAATGTCGTGGTTTATTTCCAAACACTATAATTCCAAAGAGACTCTTTTGGAACTATTATTTCACCCATTCAAATAATATTATTTTCAATAGAGGTTTTATAATAACTAAAAAAGGACATGTTTGGTGTTTTATGTAAATGAAATTTGTTTTGAGAAGGGAAATTTTGGAGTGTTATTTATATTTAAAATATCTAAACAATGAAAAATCAATTTTCTATTATTTAATTTCAAACTAGAATTCTAGGTTTCTATTATAAAAGTAATGTTGTGGATTCTTCGTTGCATCGTACTAAGAACTAGATCATAGTATATATAATCAATTTGGTTGGTGTGTATTATTCTTGTATTTATGATGGTATTCTGGTTATGGTTTTCATTACTGGTTGTTAGGCCTCATTAGTGGTTTTTAGGCCTCATTCTTCTATTGATTGGGATCAATATATATATTTACTTATATTCTTATCAATAAGAAAAAATGAATGGAATATGAAGATAATACTAAAATCCAAGTACAAGAGTGGTAAAAGAATCATAAATAAGTAGAAAAATATTATATTATCCTCCTCAAGTTCTTTCATGGTTGGATGAAGCATGCACCTTCATTTATCTCTTCGAACCCAAATAAGTACTGAATATATTTATAAAATTCAAATTTTAATTATGAATTTTCATTCCTTATGTTAATTATCATATACTTATTAACTTGATTAGAAAATAAATCATAAAACATATGAATTAAACTAACACCAATTTATTAACCCAAAACAGAACATTAAAATAAAAGTACAGGAAATACAATACTGTATACTATGGATGATTATATAACTTTAAAGAGAATAAAACAAAATGGTACAATAAATATAAACAAATAATTATTTACAATTATGAAATACATGGGATCATCTACTATCTTGAGTACCACTATTCGTAGAACTAAACCTTTAATCATATAAATAAATCAGTAATGGTGAAAGAAGTTATTTAAACCCAAAATAAATGTATGGTATAAGAAATACGATGCGATAATTTAGAATTGAATGAATGTATAGATTAAAATAGAGGAAATTAATCCCCTATTTAATAGTTATAAAACATATATAGACAATGATTATAATACCAATAATCATATTATGAGTTCAAAATTTATTTTTAAGATTCTGGGTCAATTGAAATAATATTTTGGGGGGAGGGGGTAAATCGGTGTTATATGTTTTTACAATCACTCATAGAAATTAACCTATTTAACTTTTTTAGGCTATGAACCAATATTTATGATTCATTTACAAACCCTTATGAAACTATGATAAAAATTAATTCACATAAGGATTTTAGATGGTTTGGATCTAATGAGATATCATATTCTATTTTGTGTTGGGGTTTTTAATGAGGCATAGATTTTATCACTATTTAATTTATAGTGATAAAAATTTCTCAACTACTTCACAAAATTATATAGTAGGTATCATCCACTTCCAGAATTAATCATGGAATAATTTATTCTAAATCCATAAAACACTTCAACTGGTTCTGAAGATCATTAGTGAGAAGATGATCATTTGGTAAATTTAGGATTTTTCTCTAATAATGATATCTTATTACTAAATCATAGTATTTGAATTTAAAAATAATGTCAATGAAGGAAAAAACTCAATTCATACCCCTAGCCTAGAATTCGTAAAATATAAATTTTAGGATATATTGATTCATGAACCTGTAATATTTTAGTTTACACTAAAATGAGGGAAATACGTCTCTTACATTTTTATATCTCAATCCCTTGTACTTACACCATCCTTTGGCAATTAGAAGTTACACCTGAAGTGTTATGGAGGCATAGTATGAGTATTATTCAATTATAAGGTTCACAGTGATTATATTTTTAGTGGTTGTAAAATAATTATATGGAATGTTTTTAAGAAGATCATTTGGTAGTTTAGGAAGTAATTACAGAAAAAAAGAATCTAATCTAGTTAACTATAGTTTCATTGATGTTACACTAATATTATAAACATTTACACTACTATCCAAGAATGGATCTGTAATTCTAGACTATAACATCGGTATTTTCTCTGAAAAAATATATACCCGCTTTTGTTATTTATTAATAGAAAATTATCTTGAAATAATCATTGGTGTCTTGTTTCTCTCTATTAGAAATACATATGTTAAATTAGTAATCAAGTGTTTTAATTGGAGATCTAGATGTCGTACTAAAGATAAAAAATATTTTAGGGTTACATAACTCAATGGTTTATACTTCCTATGAAATAGATTTAGTATTAGACAATTTTTTGTTGCATAAATAATAAAATCCATCAGATAAATAAAATGTTATTTCATCTGCATATGGTTGGATAGAATATTTATTATTTTATCAATTGTTTTTGATAAAATTTTAAAACCTTGATTTCTTTTCCAAATGAAAAATTTACCATATAAAACAACTTATATCACATATATTATACTCATAAGAATGTGATAATTTAAAAAATTGTGTTCTCTTATTATAGGATCATAATAGAATAAAAAACAATAAAGTACAAAACATTTTAACTAAAATTCATTATTATAGTACCTTAATCTACATTTATGGTTGAATTTTGTATTTGTAGGAATGTTTTATCCAAGATGATCAGTGACTAAGTAAAGGTACTATCCTCCTCTATGATTAAAACATAAATATCAATAGGAATGACCAAAATATTCACTCGAAATAATACATCTTCAAATACTTTTTCTCAGAATGTATTGTATTTGTTAGAAAATTTTAAAACCACTCTAGTTGGTTTGAGATGTACAATTTGTAAATAAGTAAAAATAGAATGTGTCATACATAAATATAATCTCTTTGATCACCACTACCAATTCTAGTGAGGCATGTTTTGACACCCCCTCTAGATAGATAAGTGTTAGAACTCCAAATCCACTGCTATGGTGATAGAGAATAACTAGGTTCACCTATACTTAGTAACCCCAGGGTGTTTCTCTCATGATTCCTATTTTAAATTCATGAATGTATGATTTTTTATTCTATATTACATAATGCTATCCATGATTGATTTACTTTTTTTTTGTTGATTTTTTTAATACTTATATGACTCTTCCTATAACTACTTGGGTTGTGTTTATTTTCACTTCCAGTTATCTCTTTCCCTGTGTAGTAATACTTATGTGTCTTAATTTTTTTCATAATGTGTAGGAATGTTATGATATGGATAAAATCTGGATCACATTTCTGAGGAACAAACCTCAGTATGGTAAGAGTTTAGAGTACTTTTTAGATTTTCAAATTTCCAATCGTTCTGTTGATGCTAAAATAATATTTAAATGTCTTAAATGTAAATTTAAAAGATGGTTGAAGAGAGATGATGTTTATGAAAAATTGATATTGAAGTAATTATTTACTCAATATTTTTTTTGGATTCAGAATGGATAATTGACTGTAATAGAATGTTTGATCATGGATTTCAATCGACAGAATGAGCTTCCAACATTATCGAAAATAGACAATGAAATGAAGCACCTTATAAGTGATAGATTCGGTATTTTTGGACTCCAACATAAACTTAAAAACATATTACAACAACCAGTTTAGAGTGTTGAAAATAAAAAACTTGTTAAGTGATGTTTTGAGACTATAGGACAATGAAATCAAGATTGTAACATATTATTGGATCCTCATTTTGATTTTGTGGAGGATACTGTAAGGGAAAGCTTCACTGAGTAGAAAAATGCATTTCATGGTTTAGTTGATGATGGAAATCAAGATTTGTATAGGGAATTATTCAAATATTCAAATAATTATTTTCTACTGATGTTGTACTATATAATATGCCTATATGGAATTAAAATAAGGTGATTTTCATGATATTGGAATTGTTGTACGGTTTATTTAACAAGGAAAAGATCCCTGATTATTTTTATGATATCAAAAAATCTGTTAATAACCTCGGTCTGAATTATACAAAAATACATACATATCCCCATGATTATATGCTTTATTGGTGAGAGGATTCATGAAGACTGGATAGCTAAAAAATTTATACATTTATATGGAAGTTAATGGGTGATTTGGGATGTCTAAATCAAGATAATACTATGAAGAAAAATAAATAGAATACACCTAAAATGGTTTAGTGTTACTTTCCATTAAAGCATTGATTGAAAGGATTATTAATGTCATCGAAAATCATAAAACACATGAAGTGGTTTTCTCTAGATAATAACAATTATTGGTAAACATAATATCCTCGAGATTCAAAATCATCGAATACATTTGATTCATTATATCCAGAATTCTCATCTGGTCCTAAGAATGTATGATTGGGATTGGTTGCTGATGGATTCAACCCATTTGGGAATTTTAGCACTGTTTATAGAATTTGGTCAGTTGTTTTGATCCCTTAAAATGTACCTCTGTGGATTTGTTTGAAAAAACGTCTTTTATCATTTCGATGATTATTATTGGAAAAAAAATTCTTATAAATGATATTGATGTATACTTACATCCTCTAATAAAATATTTATAAGAGTATTGGAGCAACAATGTTGAGACATATAATCCATCTTCTAGAAATATATTAAAACTGATATCTTCTTTAATGTGGGCCATTAGTGACTCCCCAAGACTTAGAAATTTTTATGGTTGGAACACTTACATGGGTTTGGATTGTCATGTTTTTAAAATTGATTTTTAGATAAAATGAATACCTCATAGTAAAAAATGGTTCTTCTTGTGTCATCAAATATTGCTCAAAGTATCTCATATATTTTGGATGAACAAGTCAACATTAAATGGTTCTATTGATCGTAGAACGTCTCAAAAAAATTTAACAGGTTATAAAATATTGTCACATCTTGGAAATGTTTAAAAGTAATTGGGAAAGTGCATCATTTGAATGATTTTGGGATACTAGTTCTAAGGTAATTGTCAAGTGAAATCAGAATGCAACAATGGAATAAAAAAGTATATTATTCAAACTTCCTTATTGGGAATTTAATTTGTTGCATCATAATATTTATTTTATCCATATTGAGAACAATATTTGTGGAAATTTTATCTTTACATTTCTTAATGAACATGGAAAATCAAAGGACCATCTCTGGGATTGGAAATAATTACAAAAAATGAACATAAAGCAAGATCTCTAGTTAGATGATAATGGAAAGTACGCTCTGGAAAAGTTTTCTATAAAAATAGGGATAAAGAAACATTACTACAAATTTTAAAACATGTGAAGGTATATGATGGGTGTTAAATTATCATCTCAAGTTCTGTTGACTTAAATCCTCATAGGTTAAATAGATATTAAAGTTAATATTCACATGTATTTTTATAGTAGTTACTAACATTTGTAATGAGTACATTATTACCTAAAAAGGATACTCCTATTATACTCCGATTTTTTTACATTCCTTACAAAACTATGTGTGAAAACTATACAACCATTTATGTTTCAAAACCATCAGGGGTGATTTTTATTGTCACTTTTTATAATAGGGATGATATTTCCTCCATCGTTTTTTACAGCCATGAGGAATTTAACTGTCTATTTGGTTGAAAAAGATAAATTAAGAGGCCACGTACATTATCGATGGTTGTATCCAATTGAGAGGTACTTTATTTATATGTTTTCAATTTAAGTAATCAATTCGTAGAACGTTATTAAATACACATTTATGTTTTTTTTGTTTCATTTCATAGATATCTTGGTCATTTGAAATCATATGTGAAAAAATAAATCTCAACTTGAAAGCTCTATTTCTGAATGCTATTTGGAAGAGGAGTATCCTAACTTTTGTTTTAGACACATGGATGGTATTGATACAAGATTCAGTGAAGTTGGGCATGTTGATGACACATAAAATCAATATCAACTACAAGGGAAATCAAATTAATTCTTTTTATTGTCTGATTAGTTTGGAAAAGCTAAAATGATACACTGATAGAAATGGAATTATTTTAGAAACATAGATATCTGCTACTGAACAGTGAAATCTCAGATCCATTAATTGATGATTTGAGGATACAAAAAAAGGATTAATGAGAGGCTAAATAAGAAATGAGAATGATATAACAAAAGATGTTAATAATGATGTTTTAGAATGGTTTTTACGACATGTATGTTCATAAATATTGCAATCAATATAAATATTAGGTGGACACATATATTTAATAAATATATTAATGTATATTTATTTTTTAGATCATGAATTATGATACTAGGGTTGAGTTTTTTAGAATATTCGAAGTTTATTTCTCAAGGTCCTATAAAACAGGCTAGAAATTTTGATGCTTACAATATGAATTACATTAGATTTCATATTGTTGATCGGGTAGAGGGTTTGAACAAAACAAATAGTAGTATATTTATGTTTTACAAAGTGGATACTATGGAAAGTTCATTCATATTATAAAATTAAACTACTATGGGAATTTTTTTAGTTTCATTATTCAAATAAAATTGGGTTGATATTATTAGTGGTGTTAAAAGATATTCTCTGTAATTTAATTCCGTGAACTTCTCCTGATTGATGGATGTTCATGACCATGAATTAAATATTCTGTATATCTTATCATCATTAGAGAAAATGATGTATTAAGGGGAATATGTTCTGGGTGAAGAGTGGAGCATAGTTTCACACATAAAACAAGGAGACTTGTATGATATGGGTAATGAAGTGGAAAATTTGACAACTGACAATGAATCCCATCAATAGTAATAAGAGATCTAATTTTTCCATTACGAAATTGAAAATATTATTCATTAAAGGATTGATGAAATAGATAAAGTAATGATGGTGTAGTAAAATGACATCATTGAAGGAGACAAATATTCTATGGGAATTTATCCATTCATTGATCAACTACATATGTAATTTGTGATGTCTTCCATTATCATAGTTGTGTATATTTTTTCAGTATTGGGCATCTGTTATCATTTCAAAAAAAATTGTTTATGAATTTATTGAAATATATATTCTGAGGTTAATTTTATTTGATTCAATGATAGAAATACGAAGGGGGAACCATCATACTATTTTCAGTCAACTCTTTGTTGAAATTACCTCAACCATACTAATTGATGATGATCTATAAGCCCCCCCCCCCACCACAACATCTCTCGCAGCCTCCATCTGCATCCCATCCACAACTCAACCAATGCCTCCCCATTCAGTAGTCTTATCAGCAAGGAATTTGGTCGTCACTCCTAGTTCTTCGTGGGGATATTGCAGGGTGACTGTTATATATACAAATTTTAATATGAATGAAGTTATTTTAATTTTTTATACTACTAACTATTTTTTTCAGAAAAGATAGAAACAATGTTACTATAGAGAAAAATATCAAAAATTCAAATGTCTGGAATCTAAAAGGACTAAAGAATGTTGTCTTATATGACAGTTATAGGATCCCTATGGATTATGTCGCAATATTCTTGGGACAGATTCTAGTCCTGCTAGCGTTGGAGCATGTTACCCTTCTGATTAAGTATGAAAATTGGATTCATATTCCTTAATCATCTTAAAATGATGTTTTTGATTCATATGTAAGGCCAATTTTAATATTTTATGGTTTAATTGAATTCCATTATGTTATTTAATTCCAATATTTTCAAAATTAATATCTTTGTACAGATGTTTTCCAACTTTCTTGTGGCTGATCTTGTAGCATGAAATTAGAAATTAAGAATTTTGGGTAAGAAATGAAAATATTTTAAAAAGATATTATAGAAACAATTCAAGGATATTTGTTGAGAACCCAATAACTATATGATAAGGTACCAAATTGGGTACCTAGAGAGTAATGGAATGTATTTGCTGATATCCATCATGATGATAATCACATGGAATTTAAATATATATTATTATATTTATATCATTTTACATTTATACATTTATATGAAAAGGATATGACATTGCATACATTACTATTAAATTACATGTTAAATTACATGTTATTTATATCATTTTACATTTAGACCTCTTAAGATCATGATATGTTCTCTTTGTCACTATAGGTAATTAAAATTGTCTGGTGACCTTTTGATCGTCATTAGAGGGTATTGTGTATGTTTAAAAGAGATATCGGGTGGTATCTAGATATGAGACTTGATGTGGGTCTCCTTGTTTGGTTTCCATAAGGCTAGTCCAACATGTATGAGAGGATTATGACCAGTGAAAAATTGGGTGAGACCACCATACGGATTGAGATTCATGAGAAACGCCCTCATAAGTGTGGGTTGAGTCAAAAGGAGAACTATGAGTGGGATAAGTCCTTTATGGTGACATGATGTGTGACAGATAATGGTTCTAACAAGGTGGATAACCCTATTTTTGGTTTTCTATGTGGTGTAAGTTGGTTTACAGATAGTAAAAAATTAAAATGTGTTTCTCGTATAGGTTTTGACATAAATAGAAATTCAATTTAATTTGATCATTTGAGAAATAGGTTTTGAAATTATATTTTAAAATTAAATTGAGAGTTCTCTAAAGAATGGTTTTTTATGATTTGAAGTAAGGGCCTTGCGTGAAAAATATATAGAATGTTGTTTCTTTTATGTAGGATTTTTAAAAAGGATTTCAATGGTTTTCAATGGAAATCAACATATAATGGATGATTTGTTTTGGTCCATTTACATCATGGTTGATTCTTTTTTTAATAAATCTTTAGTTCTTTTGTATGTTCTTCATTTGATGATAACCTTATGTACTTCTATATTTCTTATTTTTTTTAATTTGTATTTTTTTCCATGATGTTTGTTGCTATAAATATGGGTGTTTATTCTATATATATGTTAAGTAACCCATAGATATTTGATATGAGTATTGGGATGATTTGAGGCATGCGGGTATATCTCAAGTAACTAGCATCCATGCTATGAGTTTTTGAGTTGTGATACTAGTTGCATGACTTATATGTTGTTTCCTATATATTTAAATAAACATACTTATGATAGAAAATCAATTTCTATATGGGAGAGGGGCCCTGATACCTAGCTCTTCCACGAGTGAGATGGTCCCCAAAGGACCACCATAATATAGATGTTGTCCTATTTTTGTGTGATGTCTAAGCAAATATTAAGTGATATCGTGTGGCTTGAGACATGATTTTTACTTTTCTTGAGTGAGAAAAAAGAGATAGGGTGATTCATGTGTCTCATCCCTTGGGTAAGAATGGATAACTTGGGTGCTTATCATATAACCACCTTGAGTGATTAGGGATGGTTCAGGACTTATGAAAACCTTACTCTATTTCTTCAAGTAGTGATCAATATTTTTTATGTCACCCTTCTATTAATCATTGAGTACGGGTCAGAATTGGTGTAGTACCCTATCTGCAGTCATCAATTGTTGGACATGTCATGTTATGAGGTGACTCTCATCCTCCCAATATGTATTGTTTGATTGAGTTTTTATTTTTAGGCCACCAAAGGGAAATGGTTTTTTGGATTGTAGGTTTTTTCATTAAAAAAACTATTTTAAGGTGAAAATATATATGTGATTGAAAACTTGAATAGTGGAATGAATTGTGAGTAAATTGTTTTTATAAGTTGATTTTACTTTTTGGTGGACTGTTTTGGTATGTGCATTGTTTATTCTTTTCCTGGGTTATTCTAGGGATGAAAATTCTATATCTAAATTATTTTGTACATTATCATGTTGCGGCTGTTTAAACCGCCGTTAAATATGGAATTTCATTCATGGTATTTTAAACTGCTACTATATGATGATGTTTTTTAATTGGGAGACACTATACCACACAATTATTTAGAAATGGTTTTCTTCATTTTAGCCTTGGTTTTTTATCAAAAAACATTAGTATTTTGTGGAGATTTTAACCGCCGCTAAATCCATTCCATTTTTTCCATAAAACCATTGCTAAAACAAAGAGAACTTCCGCTAAATATACATTTTGGGATTCTTACTAGAAACTGCCACTAAATTGAAGGAACCACCACATGTTGGATGTAAAAAATAATTTAGAGGGAGTTATTTGAAACCATCTTTGAACAATGTGGTGGTGGTTTAAACCACTGCTAAATGAAGATTTTATTCTAGTTTAATTTAATATTTTTGATGTTTTTAATTTCACACTACAATGAATATAGCTTTTTTTATACATAATCACTATGTTTTTCTTGACTTATATGCAATAGAAAGTCAATATTTCACTACAGGAAACGCTTAGATTAGTTTCTGATATATACAACACAATATTTTCTTATATTATATAAAATATTGTGTCCTTCAATATCTTGTGTTACACGTAAGGATGCGTTTTACTGAACTACAATATACTATTAATATTATTGTTAAAATAGTATTATAGCTACCACTTAGCCATTAGAATGTAATTTTTAAATAATATTGATGAAATTTTCAAGATATGATTTACACACTTATATAAAATGAATCCTTATGTTATCAATTATTATAAGTGAATGTGAGGTCTCTTTGAAAATAAAGTATGAACTCTTCTAAGAAAACTATATTTCTATGTACATATATTTTTTTATCTAAATAAATTAAACAAACCACATTTTATTAATTTTTTAAATAAAATTTAAATATTATATGTTATATCAATATTTTTTATACTCCTATAGTAGATTTGATTGGTACAAGGTAAAAATAAACCCATGTTTATGAATAAAAATATGTATTTTTATAAAATGTAATTTTACCACCTTTTAATGGTGAACCAATTTTAAATATAATTTTTGAAACATTTATAAATTTTAATTAAAAATTAAAGTTCATTTTTTTATTCATAATATCATATTTTAATTTGGTTAATTTTTTTCTGAGAAGTTTCATTTATGATGAATAGTGAAAAACACTGAATTTTAATTCAAAACTGATTTTTCATCTAACTTATTTATATAGTTAAATTATATTTTAATTTGATTTTAAATTATAATTAGATAAATTATTCATCAATTAATCCAACTTATATCACTATAACCAATTTTACATTGAAAGTGGATAAAAAAATATCTCAAACTTTTGAAAATGTTCGCTTTAAAAACACATCATCTCGTCCCTTGCGAGGGATTAATTTTAAATCAATTTCTTCCACCTTTTTATTATAATTTGTAAAAAATCATTCCATATTTTTAATAAGAATAATTTAAAAATATTAATAAGTTAAAATTAAGTTTTTACCAATGTTATTAGTGAATGTAATAAAAATTAATTACATCGATTGAGGTAAAAATGACTTTACTTAGTGGTTAATATTTAATCTTTAAGGGTAAAATGACTAAGAAACTTTCCCAAAATACATTTTATGTAAATATTTCAAAAAATTACACTCTATTATAGAATATGAAAAATAATTGAGTCACATGATGTAAGGGATGCCTACCAGTAGTGTTTACCTTTTTATATTAACAAGAATGTCACTCATCCTCCATTATAAAAGAGAACTCACCCCCCATAATGACTCACACAAATCAAGAAACTTTGGATGAGAAAAAAACTTCTAAAATATCATCCAAAATTCCCCCCATTCATCTTATATTCATAAATTCGGACAGAAATCCATCTAAGGAAGCTCTTCGGTGAAAACCAAAAGTAGTTACCCAAAGAAGAGGTAAAATCATTCAATAAGCTCATTTATTTTATTTTCATTATCCACCAATCATGTAACGCCCCGACCCCAGCTACCCAGAGTCGGTGCATTACTTCGTAACATTGGCATGATCACAAAAGATCAAGTCTCGAAAGACCGATTAGTTTAGTAGCCTTGGAAACACTAGATACATTCGTAAACGTTACATTACATCATAAAGTGAAAAACTACAATAACAAAGTCTCCATAGTCCACTCTCATATCCTCTTCTGACAATCCCTGCAGGTCATTCATAAAATACTTCTTCACATCCTGGAAAATATTAAAACATTGAAAGGGGTGAGCTCAGATGCTCAGTAAGGATAACAATATTGCGGAAGCTTTCAAAAATAAACATAAACATTTAAGTCAATGTATAACTAAAACAAAAGCCTTTTAAACTTGAACATAAACATAATATGGCAAAAGTAAAATGAGATAATTCCATTCACTTCTTCACATGGATATTCTACTGGTTGAATAATCACATGCAATATCAATAACCACTTTCATAATGATGGAATGCATAATGCCAGACTATCATAACCACGTAGTCAAGGCCTCGTGCCAAGACCACAAATAAGATTTTGTCAAGGCCTCGTGCCAAGACACTATTTTGTCTCATGAGACCTGCCGATGCATCGAGGAGCTATAGCGGGCTCCACCCGTCACTTATTAAGTCCAATGCATTCCTCATATGAATAGGTTTAAACATATCATAAACCATAACATAATCGTATCACATAAAACATGCATAAAGGAAACATAAAATTTCCACATTTCAATCACAAGATATCAATACAACACATTGATATAGTAAAAATTCTTTCAAAACCATTTTCAATACCAAAATAAAAGAATGTTAAAACTTTGTATTTATTTTTCATTAAAAAAAAGTGATGGATTGTAAAGGAAGACGAAACTCAAATAATGGTCACGGCGGCGGAGAAGTCATTGTCGCCGCATAAGTACGGAAAGAAAAACATTCCCTTTTGTCGTTTAGCAAAACGCTTGGTATAAAAAGATTCCTTTTGTACAAACGTAAAAGTCAAAGGGGTTTATACACCGTATAAAATAAAATTGTGTATAAAACCAAATATGCCTCAATGAAAGGAGATTCAGACGAAGTACATTAAAAGATAATTTTTAAATAAAATATATCTATTATGTGTATTCACTATATGTACACATAAAGAATGTAAAAATACAAGATAGGACATAATAATATCATGACATAATTTGAAAGTAGGAGATTAACCCAAAGAATGGAAGTTGGGTTATGAAATTCCCTTACCTTGTGTCCGACTTGACTCAACCGTTATTTAACCTCCTGAATAATAAACTAGAGTTAATATCTACCTTATTAAGAACCATTTTCAATTTCCTTATCCTTTTTATATCACTTATTACAATGTTATGAATATTATGTAATTATTTAAGTTAATAACGGTCGTTTTGTCGATCTTTGGTACTTGAGTCAACAATAAACTTCTTATAATTATAAGTTGTTCATGTGGTGAAATATCCATTATATCCAGAATTATATTAATGATTTAGATATCATATATATCAAATATATACATTATATACATTCATTTATAATATTACGTAACATTTAGAGGTAAGAAATGAAATGCACAGTTCATGGAGACGGTAAGCCGTACGTACGCATGAACGCTACTTTCATTTCAATTTCATATTTAATGGAATGAAATCATAATGATATAAATGTATAATATAATTCCAGTATAATATAGTGTATAATACCATTTACTCCATCATTTATACATCCCACATATGGCATTAACGATTCAAATCACTTTGAGGGGGCGGTAGTCCGCACTTCCTAAAATGAAATTATCGCGTTTTACCCATAATGGAAATCATAAAGTATGCCATAAATGAGAAATACAGAAGAATAGGTAAAACATAAACATATTATATATTATATATAAAAATAGTTACATCTTAATGGCCACCTTTGAAGGTGTTATATGAGTGTTGAACAATCATCGTTTCGTGAGGCAGAAATTCGCCATCCACAGAAACCGTATGTTCTTTAACCATTAGATGTAGGTGTGTGTAAGTGTAGATCGAATCCTTCTTATAACAACATCCTAGTGTATTGAGGATACTGTTGTTGTTACAAAAGAATTAAATAAAAAGAGTTTAGGGGGTTGTAGAAGAAAAATAAACCAAAACAACATTAGAGAAGACATTACCTCAAAATCGGGTAACTCTTTTTGATTTGAGCCAAAGGCTTCCTTGGGAAGAGTTCTGCCCAAAGTGAGGCTTCTATGAGTAATAGAGGGATGTTGGGAGAGTATTTGGGCAGAGTTTGGCCAAGACAAATGGCTTGAAGGTGTGAATAAGGTGGGAGTGGTGGGGGCCTTTTATAAGTGGATAGGAGGGGCACTTTTGGAAAGATTGAAATGTTACATTATTTCACAATGCTTTTCTGATTATAAAGGTCCCACACTTATATAATTAGAGGATAAGGTGATAAGGTTTCGAAATCTCTTCATCCAATAGGCTTTGGACAAGTGTAAGCCTTGGATATTTCATTATCTTCTCATTTTGTTTAAATCGTTAAATAATGAGGTCATCGCCACATCATAATGATGTCATAAATAATTTTATTTATTTAATGTCTAAAAATTATAAAAAAAAATACTATGATGTATGAAATCTTTTTATCTTTCTAATGAATATTTATAATCAAAATTTTGACTTGTGTAACCCCACTTTAAAACTGTTTTAGTAAAACAACTCATGTTTGTGTCAATTTAATTTTAACATTAAATAAATATATATTAATGTCATTTTCCAACTAAAGTGGCTCCATGGGGTCCCCAAGTTGACCCATGGGTTGTATTGGTCGGCCATGACTCATCCAATAGGAGTAGGACAAGTGTCAATCTCATATCATATTATTAAAACATTGTTTTTACCTTAAACTACACTAATTACCTCTAATCGCGATTAAGAACTTAAAAGTTACTATTCACCAAAAAATTATTTTAATCTCATTGAACCACATTTTACTTCTTAATGACAACCATGTATGTCGGATTTTTAAAAATCAAAACACAGAAGTGGTAATATTTCATTCAAATGAAAAATCAGTTATTTAACTACCACTTAGTGGTTTCACTATTCATCAAAAATTGAAGTTTTTCAGAATAAGGCCAAAATTTCACCCTAAGCTATAATTGATATTCCAAATTCAAAAATGATGTCTATTTTACAAAATTCCAAACATATAAGTTGCATTAATTAATTTTATAATTAATTCCCGCTGTTATAACAAATAGCGTGTTTTTAAAAAACAATTTATATCAAAAGATTGGCAATTGTTTATGTCCAATTTCAATGTTAAATTAATTCTAATGACCACCATTGGTTAAAATGTTAAAGATATATTCTAATTATACCTTAAAACCACTAAATAGTATAACTTATCACTATAAATTATTTTGATTAAAAAAGTTTTTTTAAGTATTTTTCACTATTCATAAAAATTTGGAAGTTCTCGGAAAATTACAAAAAATTAAACATAGGCTAATTTCAATATTAGGAATACAAAAATGAAGTCCATTTTGAAATATAAAATTTCTATAAATTTAAAAGGTGGTTATTACTATTCATAACGGCTACTTTGATTAGTTGCGGTGTGTTAGAACTCGAACTTGCGTACAATGCAAGCTATTGCATTATTGAAAGAGAGGCGTATCGTGGAAGCTCGGGGTGTTACAAATCAAATGTTATTATTACAAGTTATATAATAAAATAAATATTCTAAATACACTATATTTTTTTATTCTAAGTGTTCTACCTACACATATGCACACTTCCTTCAAATGGGTAACGAACGTATGATTCATGTGTACGGCAGACTACCACCTCACCAAATGTAGTTGTTCTTAATTCCTTTAACACTTGTCGTGGTTGGTAATTATGATGGAAATACAGTTTTTATATGATATTTATGACATTTTTAATGTATTTTTTTTTGTAATTATTATATAAAACATATTTTCATGCTTTTAATGTTTAGTAAATATGATAACTTTGTTTGTGGATGTGTGGACTATCGCCTCCTCAAAGAGATGTGATTCAATCACACTTTTCATGAAATGCATTAAGTATGGGTTTAGTAAAGGTATATTATATATATTAAATAATAATTATACATTAATTATAATATATATATATTTATATATTTACATTCTTTTTTTCAATATGATAAGAAAATAGAAACAGTTTCCATGCGTACATACGACAAATCATCTCTATGAACAGTGCATTCTATTTCATATTTTTATATTTTATATATTTTTTTAGTACATATATAATGAATATTTATTATATTAATATCATTTTTTACATTCAATAAATAGGTAAATTTTGATCTAAGTAATAGGATCGAGAATTACAAGTCAAAACATATATGAAAAAACAAATCAGATATTACCTGAAATGCAACATTAATATAAATTTGTTAATAAAATTGAAATATAAAGTCATAAACAAATAATATATGGTATTATATATAATATTATGTTTATTTTTAACATGTATAATAATATTATATTTATTATACAATATGTTTCAATGTGTACCAGGAATGTCAAGACTTAAGGTAAGGGCTTTCGAGCCTCAGTTTTATTTCTCTGAGACTTATACCTTATTCACTGCTCATTTATTTTATGTGATATAAATAATTCCCAATAATGTAATCTATTATTATTATACATAAATTTATGGGTATATAAATATCCATTTTATTATCTCTATATCATGGGGTTTATGTTTCAAAAGTTACCAAATCCGTAAAAAATTTGTCTCAATTTTATTTCTTTGAGACAGATGCCATGTTATACCCCAATATTCTTCTAAAAGGATTATAAAATTCCCATTAACAAGTTATATCATGAATATCCTTATTTTAATGGTATTTTTAGCTTCATGAAATTTCATTATCTTACATCTGGATTATTATTCAAATTTATCCAGTTGTAATAGTTTATTGAAACAATCTCATCATTTATCGAGATTGTTTGTGGTTATAATTTTATTGATGAGATATTATGATCCGTATTTCAATAAAAGTAATTATGTTTTATCACTTCTAGTTATTAATGATATATTTAATCAATGATACCATTTTTCACTCTTTGTTACTTAATATAATTAAGAAAACATTTTTAAGAAAATCTAACTTTGTTTATCTTTTTTATCAGAAATATGTGTTCTTCAAAAACCCTGATTTCTAAAAAAATTCAAGAAAATTATAACATTATAAATTTTTTTAAAAATACATATTTACCCATTTTTTTATAAAAATGTTTTTTTAAAACCAATATTCTTATCATTTTTTGATTGAGGAACCTTTATAATCTTTCTACGATGTAAAAGGAATTTTTGAGATATATGGGTTTATCTTCCATCATGTACATCTTTCCTTTGATGTTTACTTTTCAAGTTAATAAGATTTATTTATTAAAAAAAATCCTAATATTTTATAATTTATTTTAAAGTGGTTTTCACAGAAATCGGTTTTAAATTTTTTTTCAATCTTTATTTATAAGTTTTCAAATTATTTTCAAGGAAAACGTTTTCAAAAGTTTTTCAAGATTCTTTTATAAGGTTTTATAAATAATGGTTTTAATTTTTTTTAATGATTTACTTATAAATTTACAAATTATTTTCAATGAAAAATGTTTTAAAAAATATTTTAAGGTTTATTTATAATTTTTCAAAATATTTTTGAAGAAAAAGGTTGTCAATATTTTTTTCAATATTATTTTATAATTTTCAAAGAAACAATTTTTCAAAATGTTTTAAACTTTATTTTGTAAGTTTTCAAATAAAAACATTTTCATTTTTAAGATTATTTTATTATTTTTCATGGAAAAAGGTTTTTAAAATTTTTTCAATCGTCATTTATAAGTTCTTAATGTTATTTTCAGTGAAAATGGATTTCAAAATGATTTATGTTTTAAAAAGTATTTTTTAAAATATGAAATGATATTTTCATCATGAAAATATTTCTAAATATTTCTAAAAAATAGTGTTCCATATTATATTTCATATATTGGTGTTAGTTAATCCTTACTATGGATATTATCCAAGGGGTCCATTCATATTATTTTTTGAATGGTTTATGTTTTGATGGCATGATGTTTAAAAACCCATTTCTATTTAACGGTTTATATGTTTATAAAACTCATTTCAATTTAACTGGTTATAAGTTTATGGAACCTATTTATCTTACATGGGTTATATTCTTATGAAAATTAATTCTTTTAATGGGTTATTCTTTGATGAAATGGTTATGATACTTGTCTTTTTCCACTGGTTATGATACGATGACATGTTTTTTATACCGATTACATTTCATGGGTTATGATATGATTATTTATGACATTTTGGTAGATTTATGTATGACTTAATTATTATATTGGTGGCACCTATGTATCCCTCCACTCATTTGATAATGATTTATATCCCATGAGATATACATGGTATGAATGGGGAGTGAAGTCATTGCAGTAAAGGACATTGTTCACTAAGATTGTATTAGGAGTGAACCTTGACTACTAAGATGGTTATGGGACTGAACCATGACTACCAAGATAGTATGCTCAATAAACCCATATGACTAATATGTACTTTTAAATAATCCCTAACTACTATGGAAATTATTTTCTATGCTTTTTTGTCTTCCAAAAATTCTATTTATTATTCCTATGTTTATATTTTAAGGATTATGAACTTGATTTCCTTAAGATTCATGTCTTATAAACCATCGACATTTGTTTCATTATTCATGTTTCTGGTTGTTGATATGAAATGTGTGATATTATAATATTATGTCCATCTTATCATACCCATATTCTCATGTTACTATTTCTTATTTCCATTGTTTACCCTTACTGAGAATCTGTTCAAACCCCTTTCTTATGTTTCCTTTCCCTAGGTTATGGAGAAAGGTTTTAAGTAAGAGTAATAATGGGGAAGATCTTTATGGTGGATGTTGATGATCTTTCACCAGTATGGATGGTGATGTGTTAATGTTTCCAAAGACACTAAACTATTACGATCTGAGGTTATGTACATTTGAAATATGAAATACATTCAAATTAAATGATGTAATATCCATGTATGTTAAGATTGTTTCATGTTACATATATAGGGTTGAGTATAAATATACTTCATAGGATTCCTCAAATTCCAAAAATAAGAATAAAGAAACAGGTTATCTCAAATATCCCTTTAATAAAGAGTAGATAGAATAAAGTCAAGAATAAAAATCTAGATATGCTCACAACTAGAAGCCTTAGGGATATAGAGATATCAATTTAATATCATCTCAAAACCATGAAAACCCTATCTAATGGGAAGCTATAGGTTCTCATATAACTAAAGAGTCCATAAATCATCATTTTTATTGTTAGTTATGTATCGTATCTTGAAGGAATACCAGAGGTGGTCGACGTACTAGGAATATTATAGTGGTCTATATTGCATAGGATTCGGGAAACAATGTCTCTAAAAGAATCCAAGAATGTGATCACTCTCAATATTGAAACATAATCACCCACTGAGGTAGCTCGTGCTAGGTTATTGTAATGGATAATATAAATTTTCTCATGGAAGGGGCATCATTCATCCAGTAAGTTATCACACCACTAAGTAAATTCTCTAAGAAAAAATGCACCATGTTGGAGGACACCTCAGTCAAGGTAATTGAACAATAAGATAGAGGATCACACGTTGGGACATAGGGGTACACCTGATTCCATTTCTATAATTCCACTTTCATATTGAGTACCATGCTCAGGGCCACACAAGGGTACCTAAATTCAACTGTATTATCCTGGGAGGGGATCGCATGCCATGATATTGGTATAAGATACCTGAGTCGACCTAGGGAAAGGAATATAAGATCCTAACATAGGTCCCCATAGGGGGATACCTGACTATATCCATGATTGGCCCATATAAATGGCATCATGTGGACTAAGTAGAAATTCTAGATACCTAACCCTGTCCACGGAGATTGACAACTCTAACATCATTTTCCATGTGGAAACCTAATAAAAAGGACTTCTTGAAGGTCCAAAATCAATAAAAATGAATTTACATGGTGTTTCCATGGAGTATATGGATTTTCACCCTAATTATAAAATCTTAGTCATGTACAACCATTTAACATAGAATGTAACATACCCACCACATGTAATTTTATAAATGTTTAATCGTGTGTGGGTGTAGGTTCAGTACACAGTCTACACCTTGATCCCCGAGTTATGTTCCACTAGGGGTAAAAAGGTGTAGCATGGGTATATAATGTGTGTAAGAAACCTAGACTCCCTAGGAATATACCTCATTTAAACACTATATTGGAATTTTAGGAACTCCTATTTTATGGTATTTCCCACATCACTATGTGATATTTAACTCAGACATCTAACCAAAGCACTATATCTCATAGGATACATGGTGTGTGTTCTTCCAAACTATACATTGTGTAGTTAATATATTTCAAAATTATTAACAAATTCAAGGCATAATCTTATTTTTTCACCTATTCCACTAATTCTTCTTCCATTTATGTATGAGACTCTGCCAAAAGAATCATTCCTGAATCTACCATCATCAAAAAATTATTTTCAACCTTCAACATACAAAATTGTGATAATCCTATGATGCTTATTTGTCCCATACGAACATCCAAACATCCTAACAACCATACACTTAGGAATCCACTTTTCATACCCACATTCATGTTTTCGTATCCCTCTATGATCCAACCTCATGCTTAGATCATTGAACTCATATCAACATTAGTGAATCACAAAGCCCATAACAATCTTTGCATTAATAGTGTCATCTCAATTTATGAAAATAGATTAATTGTGGAATATATTAGTCCATTTTAATAAAAAATAAAGAACTAGGTAAAATCCCAAAATAATAAATTTATCCCTCACAATTAGTTTGATCGTTTGGGAAGAATAAACTCGAAGGTGATGTCGTTGGAGATACTAGACAATTTCATTTATTAATATGTGAATCCTCCTCAGTCACCCATCTATGGTTCTTTTAATGATGGTTCTATATCAATTATTAGTATTATATGGAAAATTTTAGATATTTATTATAACAGATCTTAAATAGGTGATTAATTTGGTCCTCACCAAATAAATAAATATATTTATTTATTTTAATTTACCATTAAAATTCACCAATGAATGTGCATTATTGTGGGGTTGATGTGATGGAAACTTAAATTATACCTATAGTAAATCCTATATTTCATATTCAACCATGGTCTCATTTTTTCAAGCTAATACTCTGTTCAATAGATAATTTTATTATATTAAAAATGGTTTCTTGCAAAATAAAAAATAATAAAATATTTTTATTAAATTATTTATGAGGACACAAAACAGAAACTTTTCCACCCGACTCAACTGATGGGTAAATTAAAAAATCAATAACCAAAAGAACCCCAAAAAAATTTCACGATCTCCTGGCAAGGTAAAACTTCTATTTTAAGCCTAGAATGGTCCCGAGACTCTAAAAATTTAAACCTTGAGCTAAGTACAAATCAGAGAAAAACTAGTTCATTGAACTACAATTGATTTTTTCATATGATATACACTTTTCCCTTAATTAGATGAATAAATCCATCTTGGGTTCAATAATATCCTAAATAGATAATATAAGGGGATCGGGAAACATGTTAACCTATATAAAAGAAGTGTATGCATTTCCAATAGTTGGTTGAGTGAGAAATATATATTGATTGAGGATGGGATTATTTTCCCTAGGATTACTTTCCCAATATAATATATTATAGATCTGTTATCTATAGGTTGAATCAGGATCCAAAATTGTGATGCCCTAATTAATGGAATCCCAGGTCGCACTACGAACTAGAAAACTTTTCTCCTCTATTTCGGTGGTAGAATGAAACATATGAAGAGTGTTTTTCATTTGATTCCAATGTATATATTATTAGTTATTAGTTCTACCAAATGAATAATTAGACATGTTGAAAATTCTACTAACTCTTCCCTTTAGTATTCCAATCAGGAGGGTAGGTACCACTGGATGATCTTCAAGCATATATAAAAACCTATGGGTGAAATAAGGATCATTTTGTAGGTACTTGATGAATCAATGTAGGCTATGGAGGATAAATTTTTTTTGGTTATCATTGAGTGGGGTTCATTATGTGCATAATAAATAAGAAATAAAGGTAGTATAGTTGTGTAGAGATTTTGGATTTTGATCTTCGTGGCTTCTCCATTGTGGAAGAACCTTCAAGAGTATGTATGCACTCTCCTTTATAACCTAAAATGGATTATCAAAAAATATGAGGTTTTATTTTGGAAATATAACCTTCTTAGGAACCCACTATATTAACCTAGTCATTAATATCCTTAGATAGATTTCATGGGGGCTAAGGAGTCTCTGAGCATCACCAATGTAGTCCTTAACTGTGAGCAGAATGTGTTATTCAAGAGAATTCAGCTAATGGAATAATGAGATCACTATTTCTTCACCCAAGCATGATCATGAATTGATAAATCTAAATACGATCCCACATTTATCCTTATTTAAAAACATAAAAAAACAGGGTAATTTTTTTTGAGTTGATACAATCTCTCTAAATTTAGCATTCTAAATTAGCAAGTACGCAACAAATAAATTCCCACATAAAAAAATTATCTATTAAAGAGGTGTTTAGTTAGACTCTATGTGCCTATTTTTCCTTCATCATCATCAAGATTTATATGATATCATATTCATGATAGTATATGGGGTATGGTTTTTATGAAAATTACTTTAAGATAGGCTGTAAATATCCCTCAATCTTGGAACCTTTCATCAGTACCTATATTCTTGGTACTGTATTATGTATTCTTCTTCTAGTGCTGGTATTTCTCATATAATTGAATTTATTAATGGTTACAATACTATATGGAATATCCAAAATTTATCCAATCACCATAACATGCATCCTAACATCAATCATCTGAAATATAGTTTTTTTCTCTAGTTATTTAATCAATCTCTATCTATTCGGGGTGCCACCTCTAATCCTCCCTAGAGAACCTAAAAGTCAAATTACTAGAAGATTAATGATATCTGGTTAGTGTTGGGTAAAAAACAATTTATGAACAAGAAAATAAATAGTAAATTAAACACACATTGAAAATAATTTCTTTTTCCATTAAAATAATCTAAAAAACTTAAACGTACATCAATCGACCAAAAAATATGTGTGTTGGAAAATAAATGTTTGAAACATTAATTTTTAATGAAGAAAACCTGAAAGGGAAAAAACCATGGCACCTACTCTAGATAGTATAATCCACTAATTATAAATATTACATGGTAGATACTACAAAATATAATCTATATCATAAAAATAATACTATGATAAATAGAATATCAAAGGTAGAAAGTAGATATAGTCTAACTGTATCCTGGAATAAAAAATGCAACCTGATAAAGAAATCCAAATAGATCTGATCGTGAAGAGTGTGGGATCATCGTATGTATAAAAGTTACAAAAGGAAAACCCCACAATCAGATCAAAGACCACCCTAGATAAAATTTAATTAGACCAAAGTAAAATTTTCAATTGTAGATCGGATAACCACTACGGAAAAACCCTAACTTCATTGTGCTCTTATAAGGAAGATAAAGAGCTGCACCATCCCAAAAACCTTTAAATCATACAAAAGTATAAAACTCATCATCCTAATATCTTTTTTTGTATTTTAAATATTTTATGTGGGTCCCCATGTGTGGAGGTCCCTAATAAACTCCCCCTCTTACTCAAGTGGGGATCACCAGTAAACCTATAATTAGTTATGAAGTATCAAAATTTCTTCTAGGAAACATTTCAATCAATATGTCTAAAACCTTATCATCTATGTTGATATTCTCAAACTCCAATTATCAAGAATCAACTAAATTGTTGATCCAATGATAATGGACGTCAATATTATTGAACCTTCTATGAAAGGATGGATTCCTTCCTAGAAAAATATCACTATTACTACTTCAAAATAAAAAATACCTTAACTAATTAAAATTTATCCCTCAAATAAAAATTTTCATCTACAATATTTCTTCTCATACCTATGTACAAGAAATAAAATTAGACTGATTGGTAGATAAATAAAAACATCTCTACAATCTAGACTACCAGGATATAGCTCCCCCTCGAAAGTGATCAAATAGCCAAATGTAGAAATCCTTGAATCCATATATCCAACAATATCTGAATTTTTAAAGCCAGAAAACATATTTTACACATTTAAAAAACAAAATATTATATTAAAAGCACCAAAAACATAAGAAAATATATAAATTACTTCTCTCAAATGCACTCTACCTATATTAGATACAAAATTACTAACTACACTGACTACATGAGCTATATCTGGTTTAATAAATGTCATTTCATACATCAAACAACCAATAGTAAATTAATAAGGTATGTGTTGCATCTCCTCTCTATCATCATCAATAGAATAAAATTTTCTAAAATATAACTTACAATGTAATGAAATAAGTGTACTATAAACTTTCACTCTTTCTATAGAAAATATCTAAATAACCTTCCCAATATATCTCTCTTGAGATAACCATAATTTTGTGTCCATTCTTTCATGGGAGATCGACATGCCAAGAATTTCTCATTTTTTCCCAGTTATTTTATCACAAAATACTGACAAAGATCCTTCTTCAATATATCAGTTATAGAAGTTTCATTAACAACAATGATCTTATAACAAACATAAATGAATAATATATTAATATCTTTTTTAGTAAATCTCTGAACAAAAAACACAATGATCAGAGGATGTCTTTTTGAAACCATTATGAAAAAATGATAATTCGAACACTTATAACAAATCCATAGATATTTCTTAAGAATATAAAAACTCTTTCTATTTACATGTTTTAACAAAACCCTCTAGGTACACTGTATAAATATCCTCTAAATATCTTTATAGTAAATATGTATTCATATCCATTATCCAAATCTATAGATCCAAACTACCAAAAAATGAATAAAACTGATTGGGAGGCATTTTTAAAATGAGAAAATATCATCAAAATGAATACCTTTCTTTTAAATAATTTCTTTAAAAAAATTATTATATCATGGAATATAACATGATTCTTCATTTTAAATTCAATAAATCCACTTATTTTAAAAATATCTCTTACCAATAGAAACTTCACCAAATCAAAAGTATGGTTGTTTTGTAATGATATCATTTCATCGTTTATTACATAAGCCCATTTTTCATTCTGATCACATTCCATTACCACATAAAAATATTCTCGTTCTCTGCTTCATCTATGAGAATATACTCATCAAGTGAATATCTCGTAGAAATAGTATGATTCAAATATGAAGTATGGATTGGAATAGTGCATTCATTAATAAACTTTTAAACTATATCATCAGAAACAAAAGGTGCATCCGAAACGTGAACATTAACTAGTTTACCTTGAACATCATTAAAAACATCAAAAAAATCATCATAATATGCAATATGAGGTAAATTAGAATCAAAAACTAGTTAAGGACAGAAAAATAAAATAGAAGTTATAGAAGTATATTTTTCTCCCATATTAATATTTGAAATAGTTTGATCCTCCCTAAATATTTCATCATGGATTCTGAAAATTTTATTCCAAGTGGGTATATATAATCTTCATCCAAACTCATCATGTTTGTATCCAATAAAAATACATTGTTGTGACACACAATATAACTTAGATCTATCATATCTAATAACATGAACCAAAACATTGCAACAAAAAACAAATAAGTTATCATACTTGATCTCTTTTCCATACCAAAAAAATCTTATGGTTATCTACCTAAAAAGAAACCATCGGTGATAACTTGATAATATATATATCAATAAATAAATACTCACCCCAAAATTTCTAAGAAAATTTTCTTCCTAAAGTAAACACAAAACTCTTTCTAGGAAATTCTTGTTCATTTTCTCTGCTACACCATTATATTGATGTGTATTAAGATAAATATTATGATGTTGAATACATTGTTTTCTACAATACTCATCAAATTGAAGATAATACTCAACCATATTTTCAGGGAGAATACATATCACCTTCTTACCACATTCCATCTCAACTAAAACCTGAAAGATCATAAAACCACTAAGCACCAAACATTTGGAATTCAAAACCTAAAAATAAATCTACTGTGAGTATTCATTAATAAACGTCACAAAATCAGTATCACCACTAAAATTCTTATACATCAAAGGACCATAAACATCATAATGTCCTAATTTAAGTGAATGTGACTTCTAATGCATAGGATATCTACTAAAAATCCCTTTGTACTATTTTTGATCAATATAGTGATATCATGTTTCTATTTTGACAACATTAAAACTTGGAATGTAATTTTTCTCATATAAAAAACCAATCCCCTTATCAACAAGGTGGATAATCCTCTAATGAAATAACTTGGAAGAAATATTTCACTGACCAATGCAAGAAATATCATAAGAAATAAAAACTCTAGTCCAGTACAAACCTAACTCCTTATTACCTCAATATACAATTAAATAAAGCTTTTAAATATTCCATTTGAAAACACTAAAAGTAATCATAAAACCATCATCATCATGAACACTATATGGATTAATATTCAGAACAACCTCAGGAAAATGTCAGAAATTCTTCTAAATTAGTTTACTTCAAGTGATGGTGACGAAAAAAATAGTCATGATTCTTATAACATTAGCATGACCATTATTACCCATCTTTAAAATCCCAATATTAGATGGGATATAAGTTATGAAGAACTCCTTCTTTGGTGTAAAGTAAAATAATGTTACATTGTTAATAACCTATAATTAATCTTTAGAAGTAATTTTAATTTAGTCATAAATAAAAACAAGATCACCCCTGTAGCAGTAGGAACATGATCATATCCTTCACAATATTTCTTATATTGAATTTAAATAATTTTATTTTCTTTTGTTTGATGATATCAAAACTTCTCACCATGTCCTTTACTACCACAATGATAAAATTAAAACACTATATTTTTCAACATATATTTTCTTTTGGCATCAATCTTAACTCGGCTAATCTGTCCAAGATTATTTTCCTAAATTCACAAATATTCTCTGATACCAAAATCTCTAAATAAGATCTCTCCTCAGTGCATCTCTGGAATTCTTCATTTAAGGAAACATTATTTAAAAAAATTGTCACATTACCATTAGGATCAGATCTAGTTATAGTAAGACGTAAATTCTCCCAAAAGTAACGTGAAGTATTAAGCAACCAAATAATTTAAACCACATCATCAAAATTGATACCCATATCATAAAATTAAACAAAATAACCCTAAAATTCACTCAAGTAGTCAAAAATAGAATAACCTTCTTTATGCCTCAAAATAATCACCTATTTGAGGAGAAAAATTTATCTTTTCCTATCTTGGAATCATAATTAGTCTCAATATTCTTCCAAAAATTTCTATCATGATAGATGTAGAAAATATAGTTCATCGTGTTTTCTTTGAACCATTAAAGAATAAAACCACGAATAACGTCATTCTCAAACTCCCATTCTCCATTAAATATTCTTTTTGGATTCTAGGAACTAAGAATCGGTAGATGCATTCTCTTCAAAAAAATAGATCCTTAATTTTTAATCACCATATATGATAATTGGTGTCTTTAAATAAAATCATCTAAATGTAATTCAAATCCGTGATATATCAGAAGAAAAACGAAACCCTGTGATACCAGATGTTGGCACTAATAGTAAGCATTGAACGTGCAAACAGACAGAAAAAACATGCAACAAAAATAACTTTTATTTCCCTTCAAACAAGCCTAAAAAATTAGTACAGAAATAATAATCCTCTAATAATAAAGAGTACATTAAAGAGACTTTCAATGACAAGAGGGATCTCAAAAATAATACTCTGATAAAAGAGAATATAATAGGAAGAAATAAAATTCAGTCTAAGATCAGCTTGAAATGGAGAAAGTGGCATGATAAAGTTATACAAAGATATCTAACCATGAATTGAGCAGTTTATTCGTATGACTAAAAGGTACATAATAAAATCACCACAATCAGATTAGAGACCATAACAAATAAAAACAAATCCTATTGGAAGAATTTCACTGCTTTCAAATATGAAATACACTACCAAAAAACCCTAACTGCATTATGAACCTAGAAGGGAGAGAAGGAGTTACACCCACAAAAAAAACATCCACATTGCACAAAATATGGTAAATTCTAATATTTATATCTATTATTTTATTTATTTTATATTAAATAATTCACATGGGTTCCCATGTGGGGAGGACCCCAACAGTCGGTAGAGATATAGAGAATATGGTTAAATGGTTACAACTAGAGATGTTTACAAGAATAATACTGATGGTTCTTGTTTTTATAGAATTATGTGAGGTGAGTATTTAATTCAAGATATGTTTGGAATAATTATCCTTGAATTAAATTCATTCTATTGTGATAAGCAATGTATTATATCGGAAACTAAGGAGTTGTATAGTGACATTTCCATCTAAAAAAGTAATGGAATCCCTCTTTATGTGGCCAAATATGAATATTATTTTGTTAAGAGGTTCTTGTGTGTCCTCTCAACAACTCACAGGAATGTTATCTACTTTATTTATGATGAAATATGTTGATTAATTAGGAGTTTATGATCCAAAACACTTTTCATGTGGAGAACATGGTGGAATATTGTTTTTTGGTGATGGGTGATAACTCTCTCATGACTATTATTTTCTCTACACTTATACCCCTTGGATTAGGGGAGTATTTTTCTTAATGATTCTCTTCACCTCCACTTTTTTCGGCCCCTTTAGACTGGTTTTGAAAAACAAAATCACCCAAATCATAAGAAAAAAAAATTAAAATGATATATATATATATAAACACCCTCATTAATAAGAATATATATATATATATATATATATATATATGAATACATAAAATAAATACTTGTATAATTTATATAAAATATTTACATAATACATAAACATACTCTTGCATTTACAAAATGTTTTTGACAAATATATTACAAGATTAATTCATAAAAATATTTTATATCATTTTTATATAATATAGTTATTTATATTTATACATATAAATAAATAAATAAATAACAACATGCACACACAGTTTTTTGATCAAGAAGAAAGATCATGAATGTTCGGGAGATGAAAACAAATGAAATTGAGAGAACTATGATAGGGTAGTGGACAACCTATATATATATATATATATTGTGTGTGTGTGTGTTTTTATATATGTAACACCCCAATCTTCCATGGTACATTTCTGTTTGAATAATACAATAGCTTGTGATGTACGAAACTTCGAGTTCTAGCACACCATGACCAATCAAACTAGCCATTATAAATATTAATACCCAATTTTTAAAATTTTATAAATTTTATTTTTCAAAATGGTCTTCATTTTGGGATTTGGAATATCTAAATTAGTTTGGGGTGAATTTTTGGTATTTTTTTGAAAACATTCCAATTTTGATGAATAGTGAAAAACATTGTGTCGTTATTTAAAACCTACTTTTTATTTAAAAAATTATTTATTTTATTTAAATATATTTTAGGTCAAAATAGATACATAAAATTTATATAAGTTTAATGTAATTCATTGGAGTCATTTTATAATATTATTATATATATATATATAATTTTATTGAATTTTTAACATCTTTTACCCACCTTCTATGCACATTTACAAATTTGCATAAAACGCAATTAAACCACTTCTGTGAATTGAATTTCAAAAAATCTGAGACACGCAGTTGAGATTAGTAAGTAAAATTTGGTTCAATATGATGAAATTAATTTCTGGTAAATAGTTACTTTTGAATTTTTTTTACCGTGGTTAAAAGTAAATAGGTTAATTAATTGTAAAAATGATATTATAATTAACCTAACACATGTCCTAATTCTATTTTATATGTTTATTTCGATGAAAAAAACCTTAGGAATAAAATGTGATCCTTTTGGTCCACATGGATTATATTAGGACATTTATTATTATTTTATTTATAGAATAGTTAAAAGTGTTAAATTCAAAGTTTAAAAACTAAACCATTTTAAATATAGGTTTATACATAAGAAAAACTCAAACCTAAATATTCATTAGAAAGATAAAATTATTTCATACATAATTGAATTTTATTTATTACTTTTATACATTATATAATGAATTTTGTTTATGACACAATGATGATGTAGTAATTACCGTATTATTGAAAGATTAAAATAGTTGACATTATAAATAATAATATAATTTTTAATTGAAACTTTTTATGTATTATAAAAATTTTCTAGGTTAATATTAAATGTTAGGATTGATTATAAAATAATGTCGAAGTGATAAATTTGTTATGACTTTCACAAAAACCAAATACTAAATAGTTCCAAAATTGACCTAAATGAGTATTTAAAACAAACACTATATTATCAACTAATATAATATTCCTAAAACTTTATTTTTCAGCCAAAGTAAATAGACAAGGTTATATATATCAATAATGAACCACTTGGGGTTCACTTGGATTTTTATAGTATGTTTATTAACCATTTATTTTAATAATACAAGAATATATGGTAAAACTTAAACTATTTAACTAAGAGTTAAATATAAATGATAAGGTTAATATGGTGTCCAAAACCTGTCTAAAACCAATTGGATGAGAGTTTCTCAACCCAAGACCACCTTATCCTCTAAATAAATTCCTTTTAAGCTTTTATAAACCAAATATGATTGTATAATAAAATAATATTTCAAGCTTTTTCTAAAGTGACCCTCACCTCTCTTATAAAAGGGTACTTCCCCTTCTATCAAAATAACACCTCCAATGCCATTTGGCTCGGCCAAACACTTCTCAAATATTTCAAAATTACCCTCACTTCAACCTAGAGGCCTTACATGGATAATAATCCATCCTAAGGATCCATTTTGATCCAATCAAAAGGAAACACCTAAAGAAGAGGTAATAATTTCATCACCTCTTTCAAAATTCTTTTCTTCTTCCACTTCCACTTTCATTGTTGTTTCCATACCAAAATAACAACTCCAGTACCATATACTTAATTTTTTGTTATTATAAATATGGAAAAACCATATTTATTATTCTATCCATCCTATGAATTATAATTTCACCATATGTGTGTACGTACGGCATACCTTCTCCAAGTCGTGGGGTAGTTTGTTATTCAACAATTCATTATTTTTATGGGTATAATAATGAGTATAAATGATGTAAATAATAAATATAACATGTTAATTATTCTTTATATATGATATACTATCCTATTACATACTATTTCACAATCTATAGAACGATATTGTCCCTCATGCGTACGTACGGATTACCGTCTCCACGAACACGATGAGATTCATTTCTCGTCATAACCTTCCAAGAATAATTTTCATTTTATAATTAAAAATAACATTTAAAAACATAATATCATTCTATATATGAATAAAATATATATTATCCATAACAAACATGGATTACATAACAAATCATATAAAGGAAAATGAATTAGTTAACACCCGAAACAATGATACAACTGAAATATTATTAGAAATGCAATATTAGAAGATCTTATATGATATAATATTTTTGTATGTGGTTCTTGTATGATTAAATAAAAATTATTTTACTATTTTATAGGAGGATAGCGTACCCTTGACCAAGGAAAAGTACAATGTAGGGTTTAATTCTACAATCACTTCATTGTCTGAGGTTGTTTATACATGAGTATCTACTAGGACCTCTTTATAATCCACATCTGTGTTTCTTAAAAATGTATTTCAAAACATATTTACTATTTCCTATAATATGGGTAAAAGTAATTTATATCATTGTTTGACTTTATATAAATAAAATTTAAAGGAATATTTCGATTTTTTTCCAAACAAGGTACTTTATGACCTTTCGACTGATTAAGGTTAGAAAGTTTTTTTAACTTATACGGAGGGTGCGACTACTTTTCACCGTTATAACACATTTGAATCTTCCCTTACAAGATTATAACAATATTTTCAAAATAAATGTTTTCTTTTATAATTATGTTACTTTATTTCAATATAGAAAGATATATTTCTCTCAAATAGTTTTAATTTCATCTATGTCAACATTCATTGATGGATTTTACAGTTGTTTGAAGTTGATATATTTTGATACAATATTCCATATTGTATTGAAGGTTTTGTGATATTTTTTAGTTTGGATGTATTCTTTATATACCATTCAGTTTTTATGGTTAAATAATTAACATTTATTATGCTTGTTTTAACACGAATGTTTATGTTATGTTTCAACCTTTTTATATGAGGAACTCATATGACTTAGTATGTGATGGGGGAATCCCACTATAGCTCCTCGATGCATCAGTAGGTCTAATGAGACAGACTAGTGTCTTAACACAAGGTATTGAAAAAATCTTATTTGTAGCCTTGGAATGAGGCTTTGAATTTTTTGTTATGATTTCCAGAATTATGCATTCCATCATAATTAAATTGGCTATTGATATTACATGTGATTATTTGACTAGTAGAATATCCATGTGAATAAGTAAATGGAATTATTTGATTTATATTTTCCGTATTATGATGATGTTTTAGTTTAAAATTCTTGTGTTTTAGTCTTATACATTTCCTTAAATTTTTACAATAATTTATGATAGTTTCTACTATATTTTTATCTTTACTAAGCAACTGAGCTCACCCCTTTATAAGTTTTATTTTTCCCAGGATATGAAGAATTATATAATGATTAACCTACAGAAATAGGATAAGGTACATGAGTGTCTTCAAAGGGGAAACAATGTTGTTTTTTTCTTCATTTCATCATGTAATATAAAACATATAAGTGTATCTATCACTTCCAATGATACTAACCAAATTGGTCTTTTGAGACTTCATCTCTTGCGATCATTCCAATGTTATGTAATAATGCACCAAATCTAGGTAATTAGGGTTGGGGTGTTATAATTGGTATCATAGGAAGTTTAGTAAAAATCTTGGAAGGTAGATTTAGAAAAACTCTCATTAAGGAACATTACCCTTAGTTAGACTTTGAGGATTAGTATACATGAACTTCCTAGAATTTTGTTAATGCAGATATTTTTTGTACTTTCCAAAAAATACATCCATGTCTTAATTCGAGCAGGTAGAGGCGGCTCGGGCACAGATATACCTATGAGTGAAAACTCCTACAAGGAGTTTTGGGCATGACCCATGGTATCCTAGTACATGACAATAGACCTTTCCGCACTCTTGATTACCACACTTATGGGGGATATGCATAGGATAATTCGAAATTTCATTAAAAACCAATATGAAGGATTTATGAGTAAATACCTCCTCAAAGGAAACCTTTTTTTATGATTATTAATTATATTCATAAACTGTACAATTTATGTTATGTATTTTACAAGTTTGGATTTATATATTTTTATTCATAAACTAATCTAGTGTATGTTATTGTTTGGAAATGGAGCCTAGTGGAAAGAATGGAAATGGTATCAATGCATGTAATCCATGTAGGGATTTCCCTCCTACTCAAGATAATTATAGTGGAGTTGTTGATGCAACCAGATCATAATAACTTATAACCATACTCGGACAACTCACTCGGGTTATGAATAAAAACCTTATCCATATAAAGCACTCTAATACACAATGCAGTGGATCAAAGTTAGACCCCTTCATGAGGATAAAACTACCAACATTCAATGGGACTAAAAATCAATTTGTATCTAATCAATGGATAAGTTCTTTAGAGAAAATATTTCATGCATTGGGGAGTAGCGAAAGGTAAAAAGTTTTCATTGCAGTTTATCGCCTCATGGGATATGTAGATCAATGGTGGTCATTAATTTAAAACACAAAGGAGGATAAATAAGTATCAAATATGGAATGGAGAGAGTTTAAAGAGATTTTCTTGGAAAAATACTTTCTTTGTGGCCATCGAGCGGATATGGAAAAAGAATTTCTGAGTTTGAGGGAGAAGGAGGATAAAAATGTTGCAAAGTATGAGGCTAATTATACTAGGATAGAAAGGCATGTATCATATTATATGCATAACCCAAGGAGTAAGATTGATCTATTTTTTGATGGGTAAAATCCATTTCTCTGTCGAGCATTAGTCTCACTCTCCTTCTCATCATACAAATATATTGTCTCATGTGATATCAAGGAAAAAAAGGAATTATCTACGTCTTACAACTTTAAAGAAAATCAAGAGAAGAAGAGATATGTTGAACACTATGGAAATGGAAATAATGGGAAGAAGGGAAAAGTTGAATTTCCATCTAGAATTAAATATGGGAAGAAACACCATAGTTCTTTCTTGATGGGAATGAGAGTATGTTACAAGTGTGGAAAAAAAGGCCACAAAGATTGTTATTGTAATTGAAAGAAAGAGTCTGTCAATGTTGAATGATAAAATTGTAGTGAAATGGGGAATTATTTAAATGAATTTATTAAGAACAAAGGAATCTTAACTTAGAAAAGTCTAAGGGAGTAAGGCCAAGCTTATGTGATCACTACTGTTGAGGTTGAAGCTCCGAATAACGTGGTGGTAGGTAATTTAACGGTTTCTTCAAATTTATCCAATGCTTTATTTGATTCTGGATCATCTCATTGTTTCATATCTTTCGAGTTTTCTAATAAAATTAGACATTTTAAATTTGATTTAACAAGTGAGTTTTCAGTCAAAACTCATAAGGGAAGTATCATTACAACAAAGTTTTTTGAATCAGTTTCCATTAAGGCATATAAACGTGCTTTATTTTCTGATCTCATCTTTATACCCATGATTTAATTTGATATAATCCTCTTTATGGATTGGATTTTGGACCATGATGTAAAAATTTATTGTAAGAAGAAGGAGGTTACAATTTTCGATGATGATAAGAAGTACCATATATTTTGATCAAAAACATCACCATATAATTCTTATCAAGATCCACCACCAGTAGCTCTACAAGATTCAATTATTGGTGAGGAAGAGAGTGAAATAACTAAGGGTGAGGAAAATAATGTTCAATTAGAGGACATACCTATTGTGAAAGAATATGTTGATGTGTTTCTAGAGGATTTACCTGGACATCCTCCATAATGAGAAATTGAGTTTTCCATTGATTTAATTCAGGGTTCAAGGCCCATATCGAATACCCCTTATAGAATGGCCACTATGGAATTATTTGAAATAAAGAAACAACTAGCTAAATAGAGTAATAAATGATTTATTCCCCCTAGTGTTTCTCCCTGGGGATCCCCTATTTTTTGGAAAGAATAATGATGGATCTATGAGGTTGTGCATTGTCTATAGGGTGATCAATGCTATAAGAATAAAGAAAAAGTATCCTACCTCGCCTTAATGATTTATTTTATCATCTTCATGGAGCTTAATATTTTTCAAACATTGAACTTCGATCTAGATATCATTAGTTGTTTGTAAAGAAGGAAGATATTCCGAAGATATCATTTCATACCAAGTATGGGCGTTACGAGTTTATAGTAATGCCTTTTGTACTGACTAATGCACAATCTATCTTCATGGATCTAATGAATATAGTTTTTAAGGAATATATTGATGAATTTTTAGTGCTATTTATTGATGATATCTTAGGTTACTCCCAAATATATAAAGATTATGAAAATCACTTGCGCACTATTTTAAAGACTCTTAGAAAAATGAATTATATGGGATATTTAGAATGTGTGAGTTTTACCTCTAGGAGATTTCTTTTCATCGCCATATTGTCTATAAGAATGTAATCTATGTTGATCCTTATAAGATAAGGGAAATACAATAATGTCCAGAACCAATGAGTATAATTGAGGTCTACAATTTTATTGGTTTGGCAGGTTATTATGGGAATTATGTCAAAAATTTTGCCCAATTGGCTAACACATTAACCAAGATCACATGTAAAGGGGTTAAATTTGTTTGGACAAAATAGTTTGAAGAATTTTTGGTATAATTGAAGTGTTAATTATCCAATGCTCCAATATTTACTATACCATAGAGGGATTATGGGTTTTTTATATATAGTTATTCTTTAAAGAAAGGATTGGGTTGTGTCCTTATACAGAATGATAGAGCTATTTCTTATGCATCATGACAGCTAAAAATTCTTGAAAAAAACTATGACACTCATGATCGTGAGTTAGTAGCTAAAATCTTTGCTTTGAAGATATGGAGACACTATATCTATGGTGAAAAATGTGAGATATATACTGATCACAAGAGTTTGAAGTATATTTTCTCACTGAATGAACTGAACTCGGGGAAATGACGGTGTCTTGAACTACTCAAGGATTATGAATTCACTATACACAACCACCCGGTGAAGGAAAATAAGGTGGAAGGTGGTTTGAGCAGAAAGGATCATGGAGTTTTGAACAAGATGAGAGTTGAAAGCCATCCTATGTTCATGGATCTAGTAAAGATGGATATCGTAAAAATCATGGAAGGTGAAACATTAGTACTTTTTAAATGCTCTCCAAACCATCTTTACTAGAAATGATAAAATGTTCTCAGACTGATGATGAAGAGTTTCAAAAGAAAATTAAAGCTATGAATGATGGGAGATTGATCGACTTCGTATATGTAGATGGGATTTTGAAATTTTGGAATAGTCTTTGTGTTCATGACATAACAATTCTTAATAGGTAATTGTTTGATTATGCTCACAACTCCAATTTCTCTATACACCATGGTAGCACTCAGATGTATAGATATTTTAAGGAACATTTTTTTATGCAACATGAAGAGGGATATTTCTAATTATGTGTCAAGATTTATGGTTTTCCAACAGGTTAATGCTAGAAGACAACATCCTTGAATAGTCATGAAACCTCTTCCTATACCTGAGTATAAATGGGATGAAATTACTATGGACTTTGATATGGGGCTACCAAAGAATCCAATAAGGAATGATGCAATATGGGTAATTGTTGATCATCATAGCAAGTCATCATATTTTCTTCCTATAATAGAAGATTTACCACTTGAATGCCTAACAAGACTATATATTAATGAAGTTGTAAGACATCAGAGAGTATCCCTATCGATTGATTCTGATCATAATCCCCATTTTACATCAACATTCCAGAAAATTCTCCAGAAGGCCTTGGATACTAAACTTTGTTTGAGCACTGCCTACCACCCTCAAACTGATGGACAATCAGAATGGAATATTCAAACCATATAAGACATGTTGAGATCTTTCTCATGTGACTTTCAAGTTATGTGGGACCAATATCTACCTCTAGTATAATTTTCCTATAATAATAGATTCCATTCAAGTATTCAGATGGCACCATATAAAGCGTTATTTGGAAATATATGTCACACACCAACTTTTCTGGATGATATTGGTGAAATAAAACTTGTAGGCCCAGAACATGTTGAGGAAACAACAGAAAAGGTGAAGATTATCCAAACCCACATCAAGGAAACTCAAATTAGAAAAAAGGGCTTTGCCGATAACCGAAAGAAGGATTTATAATTTCAAGTAAGAGATCATGTTTTCTTGAAGTTATCTCTCTGGAAGGGTGTTATACGATTTGGTAAGAAGGGTAAATTAAGTCCCAGGTACATTGGACATTTTGAAATACTAGAATGAATTGGAGTTGTAGCTTACCATTTGGAAATGCCTCCATGTCTCACCAAAGTCCATGATGTGTTCCATAAATAACTATTTTGAAAATACATGCCTGAACCAATGTATAGAGACCCAAATCTTGACGTACATGGACAATACATTACTTTTTCAGAATACTTAGTACATAACCAAAACATACACACAAGGACCGTAATACTTTAGTGTCTTTGGAAACTCGGAATATAATCTTCTAATCGTGGTGAAAGATCTTCAACATCTCCCATAAAGATCTTCCCATTTTATTTCTTACCTAAAACCATTCTTTATATCCTGGGTAAAAGAAAACATAAAAGTGGTGAGATCAAATGCTCAGTAAGGGTAAGCAAAGAGAACATAAAACAATCCTTAGACATTTGAAAGAAAAAAACATGGGCATAAAATCTAAACATCAAAATCTTGAGTAAAGACATAAATCTTGGAAGTACGTAAGGAATATATCATAAAGGAACATCAATCATGATAAAATAGCTTGGAAGTAAAACTTGTAATTGTGGAAACCATTAAGTACATGATATTATTTCCATAGTAGCTAAGGCATTGCTGCCAAGACCATCTTAGTGGACAAAGTCCCTTTCTGAATCGAGTTCACTCCTCGTTCCAGTCCTTTATTACCGAAACGGTTTAACTTTCCATTCCATCCATGTCTATATCATGATATATAAATATTTACCCAATTCATTGGAGGGAGATATAGGTCACACCCATCTCATAATGAAATCATTCTTACATGTGCAACAAAATAAACATACATCATTCATAATAACCCAATGAATAAAATGGGTGTCATAAACATCATCCCATAATCACATAATCCATATAAAAGAAATAGATATCATTTCATAATAAGAAAATTGAAACCATGTAAATCATATAGACATTATACTTGAAACATAGACATGTGAAATAATTCCATCTTAGATGAAAATGGTTTTGATAAAACACTTGAAATGAATTCTTGAGGAAAATATCCTTTTTTTCTTCAAAATCATTTTCTTTTCACAAAATGTCAAGAAATTTTAAAATAAATGGATTTTGTTGAAAATATTCATGAAATATTTTATAGGAATATTCATAAAAATAATTCTTTATAAAACCGTAAAAATCATTTCATGTCGTATACGTTAAAAAAACATTCTTCTTGTACTTTTGTCAGAAAAGTCAAAAATTACCTTATACGGTAAATAAAAGAAAGATTCCATACATACAATGGGGTAAAAGTAAAAATGGGTAAAAAGGACTTTAAACATACATGAATAAACTTTTTTAAAACATGGACATGTATGATAGCAATAACCCCAGTAAATACTTACGAATAAGCAATCTCGGATAAAATTGAGATTTGCACAATTATCCCTTACCTTAGGTCTGATATGCTTCGTACGTATCCAAACCTCTTGTATAATGATTTAAATAATGTCATTGAATTATTACATAATAATATTCATTGTTATTATATCATATATGGTTCACTTATGACTTTATATTACCCGTTCTTTTGTAAATTCATGTTAAAGTAGCATTTTGGGTAAAATTGTTTCATTTGTTGTGTGTGTTTTAACTTGTAATTATTCATATGATTAATTAGATCATGATTACTTACATCCATAATTTAAAACAAGATTTATATATAATATATATTCAGAATATACATATATATAATGGATCGATAAATGGAAAGAAATACACTGTTCATGGAGACGGTAGGCCGTACGTACGCATGAATGTTGTTTTCGTTTACTTATTGAATTGAATGGAATTAAGAAGATTAAATAAATATATATATACATAAATCCAGTAAAATTATTATATCATATATTTCATGATTACTTATTATATATACTTTATAATCATTCTTGAATGGTTATCATGGAGAGTTAATCTCATCACGTCGTGGAGACGGTATTCCGTACGTACGCACAAGCGATGATATCATTCCCATGATCATTTAATTATATTAAAGTGTATGTATAATATTAAAGAATCAATATCACTTCAAAATAATCATATATATTCATTATTTTCACCATTATATCCATCCAATTAAGGTGGTGGTGGAAAATAGATTACACCACGGCGTGGAGACGGTATTCCGTAAGTACGCACGCGCGGTGATTTCATTTTTCCGTAGGATGGATAGATGGTGAAATATGGTTGTTTCATAATTATAATAACATATCCATATATTATTTATACTGATGTTATTACTTCATAATTAAACAACTAAAGAAGTATAAGTGGAAGAATAAATAAAGTTGAAAGAATCGGTAACAGACATTACCTCTTCTTTGAAGCGCCTCTTTGAGACCTCCTCTTAGGGCACTAAAATTGGTCTTTGAAGAAGACAAGAACCTATAGAATGTTTCAATAGAATTGGAGAAGAGAATTTGGTAAGGGTTGGCCGATTTTGAAGGCTCAAAGTGGTGTGAGGAAGAGAGGGAGGAGGTGCCCTTTTATAAGGGAGGAGAGGGGAACCTTTGGAAAAACTAAAACTATTATTTTATTATAAAGTAATATTCAGTTTTTAATAGCTCAAAATTGATTTATTTAGAAGATAATTTTGGTATGGGTCTAAATCCTCTCATACAATTTAATTTAGACCAGTTTAGGTTGCTATTTTAACCTTATCATTTAGATTTAACCTTCAGTTAAATAATTTTACTTTTACCGTGTCTTCTTGTTTTCTTACACTATAAGGTAAATAACTTACTATAATAATCCAAACAAACCCCAAGTTGTTTATTATTAATATATATAACCTTATCTAAGTCATTTGGCCGAACCTTAGATTTTAGGAATAAAATAACAATTACTAATATAATATTTGTTTTAAAAACTATTTTATGTCAATTTTGACACTATTTGGTAATTGATTTTTGTGAAAACCGTAACAGAATTATTAGTTCAAAAAACGTTTATTAAATCAATAATAACTTGTCATATTAACCTAGAAAATTATTGTAATTCATAAAAAGTCTAAAATTACATTTATTTTGGTATTTATAACATCAATAATTTCAATATTTCATTAGTAAGATAACAACTGCATCATCTTTGTGTCATAAATAAATTAAATTATTTAATGTCTAATAATTCTAAATAAAATACCATTATTTAGTAAATCTTTTTATCTTTGTAATTAATATTTATAGTCTAATTTATCTTATTTATAACCATATATTAAAAATGATTTACTTATTAAACTTTGATTTTAACTATTTTAACCCTTCTTTAAATAAATTAATATTAAATGTCCTAATCTAATTCAAGTGGGCCTAAATGGTCATAGTTTATTCCTAAGGTTGTTTTTGGTCGAATTAAACTTATCCAATAGAATTATGACATGTTTTAGGTTAATAATAATATCATTTTTACCCTTAATTATCCTATTTACTTTTAACCGTGGTAAATAAAAGTAAAAAAGTTACTATTCACAAAACAAATTTCATCTCATTCAACCACATTTTAGTCCCTGATATTGACCATGTCTCTTAGATTTTTGAAATTCAATTCACAGAAGTGGTAACATTTAATTTAAATTAAAAAAAGTCAGTTTTTTAACTACCACTAAGTGGCTTCACTATTCATCAAAAATTGAAGTTTTTCAGAAAAATACCAAACATTCAGCCTAAGAATTATTTGATATTCAGAATTCAAAATTGATTTCTATTTTTCCAAATTCATAACATATAAGGGGAATTTATTAATTTTAAATTTAATTCCTATTATCAAAACAAATAGCGTGTTTTTAAGAAACAAAAACAATCAAAAGATTGATACTTGTTCATATCCAATTTCAATGTGAAATTAATTCCAATGAACAGCATTGGATTAAATGGAAAAAATATATTCTAATTACACTTTAAACCCAAATAAAAATATAATCTATCCATATAAATTATTGTGATGAAAAAAGTTGTTTTTATTTAAAATATATCGTGTTTTTACTATTCATTAAAATATGAAAGTTATCAAAATAATATGAAAAATTTTTCCTAAGTAAATTTTTATATTATGATTCCAAAGAAGAATTTTATTTTGTCAAATTAGATTATAGACATGTCAAAAACAAGATTTAAAGTGGGTGTGCCATCAAAAGGTGGCAAAACTACATTTTTTGAAAAATACTTATTTTACTCGAAAAATTGATTTTGTTCTCATACCATGTTCTAGAAAATGTGTAAGATGAATAATAATGTTATAAAATTCAAAATGTAGTTGATAATATTCATAACAGGTAGTTCATATAACAAATCATTGTTTATCAAAACTCAGTATTGCGTACAACACACGCTATCGTGGAAGGTCGCGATTGCGTGTAATGCAAGCCATGTCAGGGATGCGTGTTGTGAAAGCTCCTTTTGGTGTAGCGTACAACACAAGACATTAATGAAATTAAAAGGAATATTTTTCATAAAATCTCGGGGTGTTACACAATTCATGTACTCAACTATGAAGAAATAGAACTGGTACACGATGTTTCTTATCGTAAAGAGCCTATTAGGATTCTTGATACTAGAGAACAAGTGTTGAGAAACTGAATGACTTGTATCGTGAAAGTTCTATGGAGAAACCATAAGATAGAAGAGGAAACTCGGTAACATGACGAACTTATGATGAAGAACCACCTGAATCTTTTTATGCAGTAATATTCTAGAAATTTCAAGGATGATATTATTTGTATGAGGGAAGAATGTAACACCTCAAGCTTCCACAGTATGCTTCTCTTTGATTTATACAATAGCTAGCGGTGTACGCAACTTCAAGTTCTAGCACACCACGACCAATCAAACTAGTAGTTAGGAATATTAATACACAATTTTTGATGTTTTATAAATTTTATTTTTCAAAATGGAATTCATTTTTAGATGAAGAATATCAAAATTGGCTTGGGGTGAATTTTGGTATTTTTCCGAAAACTTTCAATTTTTGATTAATAGTGAAAAACATTGCATTATTATTTAAAACCTACTTTTTATTTAAATAAATATTTATTTTATTTAAATTTATTTTTAGTCAAAATATATACATAATAATGATATAATTTTAATATAATGCCTTGGATTAATTTTATAATTAGATTATATATATAAAATTTTGTGGAACTTTTAATGTCTTTTACCCACCTTTTAGGCACATTTGCAAATTTGAATAAAACATAATATTACCATCTCTATGAATTGAATTTCAAAAATCTGAAAGACACAGTTGAAATAAGTAAGTAAAATTTGGTTCAATAGGATGAAAATAAGTTTTGTACAATAGTAACTTTAGAATTTTATTTACAACGGTTAAAAGTAAATAAGGTATTTAAAGATAAAAATGATATTATAATTACCCTAACACATGTCCTAATTAAACTTTATAAGTTTATTTCAAGCAAAATCAACATTACGAATAAAATATAATAATTTTGGTCTACATGGATTAGATTAGTACATTTTTTGTTATTTTGTTTAAAGAAGAATTAAAAGTGTTAAATTCAATGTTTAATAACTAAACCATTTTTAATATAGGGTTATAAATAATATAAATTAGACTATAAGTATTCATTATAAATATAAAACAATTTCCTACATAATTGTATATTATTTAAAAAAATTAGACATTAAATAATGAAATTTATTTTTCATATAATGAGGATATAGTAATTACCTTATTATTGAAAGACTAAAATAATTGATATTATAAATATTAAAATAATTGTAAATTGAGACTTTTGAAGTATTTTTATAATTTTATAGGTTAATATGACATGTTAGGGTTGATTAAATTTTTTTATGTGATAAAGTTTTTATGACTTTCACAAAAAACCTAATACTAAATAGTTTCGAAATTGACATAAATGACTTTTTAAAAAAAATACTATATTATTAACTAATATAATATTATTAAAAATATATTATTTGTAAAAATAACTTATATAAGGTTATATATATCAATAATTAACCACTTTGTGTTCACATGGCTATTTATTGTATGTCTATTAACCATTTATTATAATAATACAAGAATACATGGTAAAAGTTAAACTATTTAACTAATAGTTAAATATAAAATATAAGGTTAATATTATGACCTAAACCTATATAAAACCAATTGGATGAGAGTTTATCGATGCATACTCACCAAATCCTTGAAATAAATCCTTTTGAGCTATTATAATCCAAAAACTATTGTATAATAAAATAATATTTCAGGCTTTTTCTAAAGTGGCCCCCACCTCTCTTATAAAAGGGTACTTCCCCTTCTCTCAAGATCACACCTCCAAAGCCATTTGGCTCCGCAAAACCCTTCTCCAATATCCTCCAAATGACCCTAAATTAAATCTTGAGTCCATACTTTGATCATAAGTTAGCCTAAGGATCCCTTTTGATCAAATCAAAAGGAAGCACCCGAAGAAGAGGAAATAATATCATCACCTCTTTCAAAATTCTTTTCTTCTTCCACTTCCACTTTCATTATTGTTTCCATACAGAAATAATAAATACAGTAACTTATACTTACTTTAATGTTATTATAAATATGGTACCACTATATTCATTATTCTATTCATCCTATGAATGAAAAAGTCACCAAACGTGCCTACGCTTGGCTTACTGTCTCCACGTCGTGGTGTTGTATGTTATTCATCACTTTATTATTTGGATGGGTATAATAATAAGCATAATTTGTGTAAATATTAAATATACCATTTTAATTATTCTTTATATATGATATACCATCCAATTATATACGATTTCACCATAAATATAATGATATTGTCGCTCGTGCGTACGTATAGATTACCGTCTCCACGAACTCGATGAGATTCATTCCCCATCATGAACAATCTAGAATTATTTTCATTTTATGATTAAAATTAATTTTTAAGAACTTAATATAATCCTGGATATGAATAAAAGACATACTATCCATAACAAACATTTCTTACATAACAAATCACATAAAGGAAAACGAATTAGTTAACACCTAAAACAATGATACAATTGAAATATTATTAACAAATCAATATTAGAAGATCATATATGATATCATATTTATGTATGTGCTTCCTGTATGATTTAATAACAATGATTTAACTATTTTAAAGGAGGTTAAAGCACCCTCGACCAAGGAAAAGTACAACTTAAGGGTTAATTCTACAATCTCTTCATTATCCCATATTGTTTATACATTAGTATCTATTAGGACCTCTTTATCATCCACATCTATGTTTCTTAAAAATGTATTTCCAAAAAAAAATTATATTTCCTAGAATATGGGTAAAAGTTTTTTATACCCTTGTTTGACTTTATATAAATTTTTTTGATAGGAATCTTTCCTTCATTTTCCAAACAAGGTACTTTATGACCTTTCGACATATTAAGGTAAGAATGTTTTTTATAACTTATATAGAGGGTGCAGATATTTTCCGCCATTATGAATCCATCTAAGATACCCTTACAAACATATAAGAATATTTTTCAAAATAAATGTTTTATTTTGAAATTATGAAACTTTTAAATGATTTCAAAATAGAAAGAGATATTTCTCTAAAATAGTTTCAATTTCATCAATGTCAACATCCATGGATGAATTTTACACCTTTTTGAAGTTGATTTATTATGATACAATCTTCCATATTGTATTAAAGGTTTTGTGATATGTTTGACTATGGATTTGTTCTCTTTATGACATTCATGGTTTGTGGTTAAAGTATTAACATTTCCTATGCTAGTTTTAATACGAATGTTTATGTTTTGTTTCAACATTTTCATGTAAGGAATGCATTAGACTTAGTAATTGAAGGGTGGAGCCCGATATGGATCCTAGATGAATCGGTAGGTCTCATGAGACAAACTAATGTCTTGGAACAAGGCCTTGACAAAATCTTATTTGTAGTCTGGGCATGAGGAATTGACTATGTGGTTGTGATTTACAAAATTATGCATTCCATCATTATGAAATTGGATATTGATATTAAATGTGATTCTTTGACTAGTGGAATATCAATGTGAATACATAAATGACATTATTTTATTTATATTTTCTATATTATGTTGAATTTTAAGTTTATAAGGATTGTGTTTTAGTCTGATACATTACCTTAAATGTTTATGCTTATTTATGATAGTTTCTTCTATATTTTTATCCTTAATGGGCATCTGAGATCACCCATTTCTATGTATTATCTTTTCAAGGATGAGAAAATTATATTATGATAAAATTTCAGGAATATGATAAGGGATATGATTATGTTCAAAGGGGAAACAATGTTGTTGGTTTTTCCAATTAATGATGTAATGAAAAACTTATGTATGTATCTAGCACTTCCAATGATAATAAACTAATTGGTCTTTCGAGACCTGATCTATTATGATCATTCCAATGTTATGTAATAATGAATCAACTCTAGATAACTAGGGTCTGGGTGTTACAGTTGGATTCAGGGGAAGTTTAGTAAAAACCTTGGAAGCTAGATTTTGAAAAACTCTGATTAGAGAACAATACCCTATGATAGACTTTGATGATTAGTATAGAATAACTTCCTAAAATTTTGTTAATGAATAGATTTTGTGTATTTTATAAGAAATACATCTCCTTCTAGATACAAGCATGTAGAGGTGGCTCTGGAACAGATTTACCTAGGAGTGAAAACACCAACATGGAGTTTTGGGCTTGACCCGAGGTATCCCGGTACATGACAACAGGCCTTGTTGTACTCTTGGTTGCGTCGCTCCCAGGGGATATGATTAGGATAATTCACATTTTTTTTATAAAACATTATGAAGAATTTATGAGTAAATACCTCCTCAAAGAAAACATTTTTTTATAAATATTATATGCATAAACTGATCAATTTATGGTAGGTAGTTTAAAAGTTTGGAATTCTATATTGTGATTCATAAACTAATAGAGTGTATGCCATTGTTTAGAAATGGAACCTAGTATAAGGACCCTACATTAAAACATTACAAGATATTGAATTAAATGAATAATTCACATTGAGGATATTTTCAGGTTTAGTGTTTTAGTGAATTAGGTCATAACTATTACATTACATCCCAAAAGTTACAAAGTAGACACTTCTACTCAGTTCCCATATTTTTCACAAAATAAATATTCTTGAAAAAAATGGGTCAAGTCTAGTTCCATGTTTTAGACATCATGAATTTTCCATGATCCCATCCTTGACCCTATTCCACTTTATATCTTGTGAAAAACATTTCAAAAACATGGGATGACCATAAAAATCTCAGTAAGGGATACACAAAGAAGGAAAACTTTTAGTTTTTTTAAACAACAAGTAAAACATGAATAATTTATCATAAGTAATAATTTGCACCTTTATGAAGTTATAAATACTCTCCACTGAATAAAAGATCATTTCATACCATTTTGTATCCAAAATATTACCATAAAACACATATAAAGAACACATAACATATAAAGTAATCATGGGATATAAACTTACTTAAATGGAATAACCATACGGTCGACTTCCAAACATATCACGAAATGTAAAAGGCATACGGCCGACTTCCATACCCAAGGCATTGGAGTATATAATGTGACCACCCATCCTGGTTTTTCATGAAACCACTAGTCATTTTCTTTATCACGTATCCACCTTTCAAATTCCTAATTACTATTATAAAATCATAACACAAACAACAAATATAAAGGAAAGAAAACATTTCCATATTTCAATATCAATATATCACTTAAATATATTGACATAGGAAGTCTTTTATCAAAAAAAAATTCAATACCAAAATACATAAAAGATTATATGGTATTTATTTTCCTTTTTAAAAAAATTACGGCTTGTTGAGGAAGCCAAAGATCAAATAATATTCGCAGTGGCTGAAAGGTCATTTCCACCACTTACGTTAAATGAAAAATTATTGTTTTTCATTTGGTAAAATTCTTCATAGAAAAATCTTACCTTTGAATGAAATTAAAAGTTGATGGTGTTTATACATAATATAAAAGAACGTCATTTATTAAACCAAAATATGGCTCAATGAAAGGAGATTGAGACAAAGTCCCTTACCACGTGTCCAACATGACCCGTTCGTTCTTTAATCTCCTGAATAATAAACTAAAGTTAATTTCTACTTTATTAAGAACCCCTTTTCTAGTTTATCATTCATTTTAAATCACTTATAACAATGTTTTAACATTATGTAATCATTTAAGTTAATAACGGTCGTTTTGTCGATATTTGGTACTTGAATCAAAAATGAACTACTTATAATTAAAAGGTGTTTATGTTGTCAAAAGTTCGTTATATCCGGAATGATATTCATGATTTAGATATCATATATATCATATATATCAATTATAAAAATGTATTTATAATAGTTCATAACATTTGGATAAAAGAAATGAAATTCACCGTTCATGGAAACGGTAAGTCGTACGTACGCTTGAACGCTACTTCCATTTCTATTTCGTATTGTAATGGAATGGAAACATAATGATACATAAGTATATTATAATTCAAGTATAATTTCATATATAATTTCATTAACTCTAACCATTTTACATTCCATATAAGGAATGAATGAGTCATATCACTCTGAGGGGGCGGTAGTCCGCACTTCCTCAAATGAGATTATCGTATTTACCAACTATGGAAACCGTGAAGTTATTCTGTAAATGAAAAATACCAAAGAATAGAAATAATTTAAATATAATATACATCATATATAAATATATTTCCATCATAAAGGCCCCCATTAGAGGCGGTATAAGATAATTGAACAATCATCATTCTGTGAGGCGTTAGTTTGTCATCCACAGAAACAGTATGTCCTTTACCCATTAGATGGAGGTGTGTGTAAGTGTAATTCAAATACATATGCTAAAAACAACAAAGTGTATTGATGATGATTATTTTGTTATTAAATAAATGAATAAAAAGAGTTTATGGGGTTGGATATGTAAAATAAAACAATAGAATTTAAGAGAAATTGTTACCTTCAATTCGGGTAACTCCCTTTGGTTTGAACCAAAAGGACTTCTTTAAGAGCCTTTAGAATAAAGTAAGGCGTCTAAGAGAATGATACAGATATAGGGAGATTAATTGGGAATAGTTTGGATGAGTCAAGGTGCTTTAGAAGAGTGAGGATTGGGTTAGAGGTGAGGGTTTTTTATAAGGGGGGGGAGGGGCTCTTTATTAAAGTGTGAAAATATTATTTTATTCTATAATTTTTTTAGTTTCGAAAGTTCCAAAACAAATTAAAGTCGAAGATAAGATGACTCATGGTCTGAATAAAATCATCCAATAAGAATTGTATAGGTTTTGGATATTATTTTAATCTTTAAAATCTTATTTATTTAAATCATTTATTAATGAGGTAAACATTGCATCATTATTGTATCATAAAAAATTTTATTTAATTTAATTTCTAAAAATTTAAAAAAAAATCCCATGATATAGGAAATAGTTTTATATTTCCAAATAATATTTATAGTCTAAATGGTAACCTATATCACTTTATGTAAAAATTAATTTACTAAAATATATTTGTTTGTATCTTTTTTGTCTTTACTTTATGTTAATTAAAATAGAGTGTCATTATCACTCTTAAGTGTCTCCATGGGGTCCCAAAATAGATCCAAGGATTCCCATGGTTGGCCATGACTCATCCAATAAGGTTTGGACAAATGTTAAGGTAATTTTTTATTATTATGATATTCTTATTACCTTGAATTACCCTTTTTACCTTTAACCATGGTAAATATAAGTCAAACGTTACTATTCACCAAAAATTATTTTCATCTTATTGAACCAAAATTTACTTACAAATAACAACCATGTATTTCAGATTTTCGAAATTAAATTCACAAAAGTGGTAAAATTTTATTTAAATGAAAAAGCCAGTTTTTTTAACTACTATTTATTGGTTTCACTATTCATTGAAAATTGTCGTTTTTTTGAAAAATACCAAAAAATAAGCATAAGATATATTTGATATTCTGAATTAAAAAATGATGTCTATTTCACTAAAACAAAAAAATATAAGTTGGAATAATTAATTTAAAATTAATTCCTGCTGTCAAAATAAATAGCGTGTTTTTAAGAAACAATATCTATCATAAGATTGACACTTGTTTATGTCCACATTCAATGTGAAATTAATTCCAATGACCATCATTGGATTAAATGGTAAAAAAATAATCTAATTACACTTTAAAACCAATTAAAAAGATAATCTACCCATATAAATAAATAAGATTAAAAGTTGTATTGAAATAAAATACAGGATTCCCCGCTATTCATTAAAAAATGAATTTTATCAAAAAAATACCAAAAATTTACCCAAAGTAAATTTTGATTTCCCGATTCTAATGAAGAATTTTGTGTTGACAAATAGAATAGATAAAATTAACCAAAACTATATTTAAAGAGGGTTTTCCATCAAAAGTAGGTAAATTATCCTTTTAAAGTAAATTATGCTTAATATTAGATTTATTCATTTTTTAAGTCTCTAACTTTTATTGGATAAATGTAAAAAAAATTAACAATCATGTATAATGATATTTTAGTTAGTTCTATTCATTCCAGTTAATAAAATGGTTAGTAGTTAAGTACTATTTAAAATAATAATATTATATTGTTAGTGTGCAACGAAAGATTTCAAAGAAACCCGTTGTTGCGTATCGGGTACGCCATCAAACATAGCAACCGCTTTAAGGTAGAATTAATATTTAATTCACAAATGTTAATAAATATGAAAATGTCATATTTCTTTATTTACCTAGGATGTTACATCCTTCCCCCCTTTTTGAAATTGTGTCCTCGCAATTTTATCCACTTATCAAATAAATGGTGGTATTTATCCCTCATAGCATTTTTAGATTCCCACATTGTCTCTTCAACCATATTGTTTTTCCACAAAATATTTACCTGGTGAATTACCTTATTCCAAAATAATTTCTCTTTTTGGTCAAGAATCTGTACTAGATGTTCCTCATAAGAGAGATTTTCTTCCAACTAAACTGCCTCTGGGCTCAAAACATGAGCTGGATCTGGCATATACTTTCTTGACATTGAAATATAAAAAACATTGTGTACGTGGGAGAAACATGGAGGTAAAGCCACTATGTATGCAACTGATCCAACAGCCTCCAGGATTTCATAAGGTCCAATGAACCTCGGACTCAACTTTCCCTTCTTACGAAAATGCATCAAACTCTTCCATGGAGAAACTTTGAGAAATACATGTTCACCTACCTCAAAAGAACGATCCTTACTCTAGTTATCCACATAAATTTTCTGCCTGCTCTGATCTATTCTCATGTGCTTCTGAATCAACTAATCTTTTTATGCCATCTCTTCTACCAATTCTGGTCCCATAATCTTCCTTTCACCTACTTCATCCCAAAAAGCTAGAGTTCTACACCACTTCCCATATAATGCCTCAAAAAGAGCTATCTATATTGTGGAATAAAATCTGTTATTATTCTAAAATTAAACCAAAGAATGGATTTAGTCCCAACTTACCTAGTAATTTAGTGAATAAGCATGTTGCATATCCTCCATGGTCTGAATTGTTTGTTCTGACTGCCCATTTGATTGTGTATGGAATGTTGTACTAAAATTTAATTCTATACCCAACGACATCAGAATGCCTTTCCAAAATTTATAAGTAAACCTAGGATCATGATCATATATAATGGAGAGGTGAACACCATGCATCCTGACTATATCATTAAAATACAACTGAGAAAGTTGATCTAGAGACAAATTTTCTCGAATAGGAAGGAAATGAGTAGATTTGGTCAATCGATCAAAAATATTTGAGATTGCATTATTACCTCGAGATGTCGTTGGTAATCCCACAACTAAGTCCATGGATATATTTTCCCATTTCCACTCGGGCACCAGTAATGACTAAAGCATCCCTTTCAGTAACTGTTTCACTTCTCTAACCTACTGACAAGTCAAACACTTCACAGTAAAATAAACAATATCTCTTCTCATTCCATCCCACCCGTAATACTCCCGAAGATCACATTATATCTTAGTTCTGCCAGGATGAACTGAAAACGGGGAACTATAAGCTTCACATAAAAACTCACTCTTCAACTATGAATCATAAGGCATACATAATCTCTTCCCAAAACTCAAAACACAATCATTATCAATGTTAAAATTAGGCAACTTACCCATCTGAACCAACTCTACCTTTTTCTGCAACTAATTCTCTCCCTTCTGCACTATCTTAATTCTGTCTGATTGAGATGATCATACTGACACCTGAAACAAAATAGAGGTTTTTCCTACACCAAGAACTTTTATTCCAATGTTCATCAAATAAAAAACCAAGGATTTCGTTCCAAATATAGCATGGTTAATGAAGCATTAATTTTTTGACTCAAAGAATCAACCACTTTATTTGCTTTTCTCGGATGGTAGTGGATCGTGAAATCATAATCTCTTATTAATTTCATCCATATCCTATATCGCATGTTTAATTATTTCTAAGTGAATATATACTTTAAACTTCTTCAGTCAGTATATATTTCACATTTTACTCCACAAAAATGATCCCTCTAAATTTTTAAATCAAAAACAACAGCAGCTAATTCCAAATCATGTGTTGGGTAATTTAACTCATGAGGTTTCAACTGACACGAAGCATAAGCAATTATCTGATCATTCTGTATATGGACATAGCCAAAACCTTTTAATGACTCATAACTATAGATAACAAACTCACAAACTTTTTAAGGTAGTTCCAAAATAGGAGCATTCACCAGTCTTCTTTTCAATTCTTGAAAACAATCATAATATTATTTCATCCTAGTAAACTCGACACCTTTTTGAGTTAACTAAGTCATTGGACTAGATAATTGTGAAAAATTATAAAAAAACATACAGTAATAACCTTCCAATCCATGAAAACTATGGATCTCAGATATATTTGTGGGTCTTGACCATTCATCAAAAACTTTTGTTTTAGTAGGATCAACAGTTGTTCTATTTTTTGAAAAAATGTGACCAATGAAAGAAATTTGTTGTAATAAAAACTCACACTTTATGAATTTCTAAAATAGTTTCTTTTCTTTTAAGGTTTTTAAAACTACCCTTAAATGAATTTCATGCACCTCTTTACATTTAAAATAAACCAAAATATCATTATTAAACACAACCACCCTTTATCACCTGATTTAACTTAGCCATCATTGTAGTAAACTGCTCAATTCTTATTATGACCATATTAGGATGCGTATTGGAAGGTTATTCTCCTCTCTCTGACATCCCAAAAAAGCTGCTATGTTTCATCTATGAAGAACCATTATTAACATAGAAATATCTTAGATGAAGAATCATGGTAATCTGTAAATTCTATATCATTTCAAAATTAACATAAATTAATTTATGGACATTAATTTAACTATACCCTAACTCCTAAAGTTGTCTAAACCGAAATTTGATACCAAATATAAGGACCCAGCCTTAAAACATTACATGATGTTGAATAAAATGAATAATTCACATTAAGGATCATTTCAATTTTAGAGTTTTAGAGAATTAATCCATAACTATTACATTACATCCCAAAAGTTAAAAAGTAGACACTTCTTCTCAGTTCCCATATTTTTCATAAAATAAAAATTCTTGAAAAAAAGAGCCATGTCTAGTTCAATGTTTTAGAAAGAATGAATTTTCCATGATCCCATATTTGACCCTATTCCACTTTATTTCCTGTGAAAAACATTTCAAAAAATTGGGATGAGCATAAAAAGCTCATTAAGGGATACACAAAGAAGGAAACTATTAGTTTTTTTAAAACAATAAGTAAAACATAAAAACATTATCATAAATAATAATTTTCCGCTTTATGAAGTAGTAAATACTCTTCACTGAATAAAAGATCATTTCATACCCTTTTGTAACAAAAATATTACCATAAAACCCACATAAATAACACATAACATATAAAGGTAACTTGGGACATAAACATACTTAAATGGAATAACAATACGGTCCCCTTCCACACATATCACAAAATGTAATAGCCATACAGCCGACATTTAAACCCAATGCATTGGAGATTATAATATAACCACCCATCTTGGTTTATCATGGCACCACCCATCATTTGGTTTATCACGTAACCACCCGTCAAATGTCCAAGTACCGTTATAAAATCATAACACATACAACAAAGTTAAAAGAAACATTATATTTTTTGTTTAGTAAAATGCTTCATAGAAAAATATTACCCTTGAATGAAATTTAATGTCAATGGTGTTAATACAGCATATAAAAGATAGTCATGTGTTAAAACAAAATATGCCTTAATGAATGGAGATTGAGAAGAAGTCCATTAACTCGTGTCCGACTTGACCCATTCGTTCTTTAATCTATTTAATAATAAACTAAAGTTAATTTCTACTGCCTCAAGAAACCTTTTTTTCAAGTTTATCATTCCTTTTAAATCACTTATTACTATGTTATAACATTATGTAATCATTTAAGTAAATAACAGTCATTTTGTCGATATTTGGTACTTGATTCAAAAATAAAATTCTTATAATTACAAGTTGTTCATGTGGTAAAATTTTCATTATATCCAGAATGTTATTCATGATATAGATATCATATATATCATATATATCCAGTATATACATGTATTTATAATTGTACATAACATTTGGAGATAAGAAATGAAATGCAACGTTCATGGAGACGATAAGACTTACGTACGCATGAATGCAACTTCCATTTCTATTTCATATTGTAATGGATTAGAAACATAATGATAAAAAATTATATTATAATTCCACTATACTATCATATATAATTACATTAACTCTTCCATTTATAAATTCTACATAATTCATGAACGATTCATATCACTTTGAGGGGGCGGAAGTCCGTACTTCTTCGAATTAGATTATCGTAATTACCCACTATGGAAACCATAATGGTATTATATTAATGAAAAATACAGAAGAATAGAAACAATATAAATAAAATATATATCATATATAAATATATTTCCATCATAATGGCCACCATGAGAGGCAATAGAAGATAATTGAACAATCATCCTTTCCTGTGGCGTTAGTTTGTCATCCACAGAAACAATATGTTCATTACCCATTAGATGGTGATGTGTGTAAGTGTAGTTAGAATAATTCTCATAAAAACAATCTAGTAAATTTAGGATATTGGTTTTGTAATAAAATAATTTAATAAGTAGAGTTTATGGTGTTGGAGAAGTAAAATAAAACAAAATAAAACAAAAGAATTTAAGAGAAGCAGTTACCCGTAATTCGGGTAACTCCCTTTGGTTTAAACCAAAAGAACTTCTTTAAGTGCCTTATTCCTAATGTAAAGCTTCTAAGATGAGTATAGGTATGTAGGTAGATTAATTGGGCTGAGTTTGGATGATCCAAGGGGCTTGAGTAGTGTGATGAATGGGTTAGAGATGAGGGCTTTTATAAGGGGGAGGAGGGGCTCTTTAGGAAAGTGTGAAACTATTATTTTATTATATAAAGATTTCCGGTTTATAAAGGTCCAAACCTAATTAAATTAGAATATAAGATGATTCATGGTCTAAATAAAATCATCCAATAAAAATTAGACTGCTTTGGGATATAATGTTAATGTTTAAAATCATAATTATTTAAATCATTTTTTAATGAAGTAAACACTGCATCATTATTGTGTCATAAATAATTTTATTTACTTGATGTCTAAAAATTATAAAACAATAACATGATATAGGAAATCCTTTTATCTTTCCAGAAAATATTTATAGTCAAAAATATAATTTATATAACTCTATGTAAAAATTAATTTACTAAAATATATGTTTTTATGTCATTTTTTCTTTACTTTAATTTAATTATTATAGAGAATCATAATCACTCTTAAGTGGATCCATGTGGTCCAAAAATTGACCCAGGGATTCCCATGGTCGGACATGACTCATAAAATAATGTTAAGACTAGTGTTAAGGAAATTTTGTATTATAATGATATTCTTTTTACCTTGAATTACCATATTTACCTTTAACAGTGGTAAATAAAAGTCAAAAGTTACTATTAACCAAAAATTATTTTCATCTTATTGAACCAAATTTTACTTACTAATAGCAACCATGTATGTCTTATTTTCAAAATTCAATTCATAGAAGTGGTAAATTTTCATTTAAATGAAAAAGTCAGTTTTTTAACTACCACTTAGTGGTTTCACTATTCATCAAAAATTGATGTTTTTTAGAAAAATACCAAAAATTCAGACTAAGATATATTTCATATTCCAAATTAAAAAATGATTTCTCTTTCACAAAATTAAAAACATATAAGTTGGATTAATTAATTTAAAATTAATTCTCATTGTCAAAACAAATAGCATGTTTTAAAGAAACAATATATATCAAAAGATTGACACTTGTTTATATCCAATTTCAAAGTGAAATTAATTCTCATGACCACCATTGGATTAAATGGTAAAAATATAATCTAATAACACTTTAAACCCAATTAAAAAGATAATATAACAATATAAATAGATTAGATTAAAAGGGAGTTTTGAATTAAAATATAGTATTTTCCACTATTCATTAAAAATGAATTTTATGAGAAAAATTCCAAAAATTTACCCAAAGTAAATTTTGATATCCTGATTCAAAAGAAGAATTGTATTTGGTCAAATAGAGTATATAAAACTGACCAAAACTATATTTAAAGAGGTTTCTCCATCAAAAGGTGGTAAATCAACCTTTTAAAGGAAATTATGCTAAAAATTAGATTCATTCACAATTAAAGCCCCTAATTTTTATTTGATAAATGAAAAAACATTTAACAAACATGTATACTTATATTTTAGTTAGTTATGTTCATTCCCATCAATACAACTTCTAGGCGTTAACTAATATTTCGAATAATATTATTATATTATTAGTGTGCAATGTATGATTTCAAAGAAACTCATTGTTGCGTATCAGGTATGACATCGAACATAGAAACCCCTTTAAAGTAAATTTAATTTTTAATTCACAAATATTAATAGATATGAAAATGTAAAATTTCTTTATTTACCTGAGATTTTACACCTAGTGGAAGGAATGGAAACCATGTCAACGCACGTAATCCATGTAGGGATTTCCCTCCAACTCAAGATATTTATAGTGAAGCTGGTGATGCAACTGGTGCTGAACAACTTATAACGAAACTGAGACAACTCACTCAGGTTATGAATAATAACCTTACCAGTATGGAGCACCATGATCCACAATGTTGAGGATCAATGTTTGACCGCTTCATGAGGCAAAAACAACAGACATTCAATGGGACTAAAAATCCACTTGTACCTAAGAAATGGATAAGTTATTTAGAGAAAATGTTTCATGATTTGGGGAGTAGTGAAAGGGAAAAAAATTCATGACATTTTATCTCCACATGGGAGATATATATCAATGGTGGTCATTAAATCAAAACACAAAGGAGGATAAAGAAGTATCAAATATGGAATGGAGGTAGTTTAAAGAGATTTTTTTAGAAAAATAATTTCCTGATGACCATAAACTAGATATGGAAAGACAATTTCTGAGTCTGATGAAAAAGGTGGATGATAATGTTGCAAAGTATGAGGCTAAATTTAGAAGTTTATCTACGAATGTAGTAGATTATATATGTAACACAAGGATTAAGATTGATCAATTCTTTTATGGGTTAAACCCATTTCTTCTTTGAGAATTCGTCTCACTATCCATATAGTAATACAAAGATATTGTCTCATGTTATATCAAGACAAAAAAAGAATTTTTATGTCATATAGCTTTAATGAAAAGAAATAGAAGAAGAGATATGTCGAACACTCTGAAAATAGAAATAATGGGAAGAAGGGAAAAGTTTAATTTCTATCCGGTAGTAAATGTCTGAAGAAACACCCCATTAATTTTCTAAAGGGACTGAGAGTATGATACAAATGTGGAGAACAAGGCCACCAAGCTCAGGATTACAATGGAATGAAAGAGTTCATCAATTTTGAATGCTACAATTGTAGAGAAATGGTGCATTATGCAAATGAATGTCATATGTGCCAAGAAAACTTACCTTAGAAAAAGACAAGGGAGAAGGAAAAGATTATGCAATCACTACTACCGTGGTTGAAGCTTCGAATGATGTGGTTACAAGTAATTTAATTGTTTCCTAAAATTTAGCCAGTGATTTATTTGATTCTGGATTATCACATTATTTCATATCTTCCCAGTTTGCTAAGAAAATTTGATATTTTCAATTCAATTTAACAAGGGAGTTTTCAGTCCAAACTTATAAGGGAAGTATCATTGTAACAATTTTTTGTGAATTAGTATCCATTAGGGCATATAAATGTGCATTATCTGCGGATTGTGGCATCATACCAATGATTGAATTTGATATAATCCTCAGTATGGATTGGATTTCGGACCATAATGTGAAATTTTATTATAAGAAGAAGGAGGTTAAAAGAATTAGATGAAAAGGAGTACCTTATCTTTAGAGAAGAAATGTCACCATCAGATTCTTATCTAGATCCACCCCCAGTAGATCTACAAAATTCCATTATTGGGGAGGAAGAGAGTGAAATAACTATGGGTGAGTAAAGTATTATTCAATTAGAGGACATACCTATTATGCTATAATATGTTGATTTATTTTAAGAGCATTTACATAGACATCCTCCCGAATGAGAAATTGAGTTTTCCTTTGATTTAATTCCAGGTTCAAGGACCATATCGAAGACCCATTATATAATAGACACTATAGAATTAATGGAACTAAAGAAACAACTCGAGGAATTGAGTAATAAAATATTTATTCCCCCTAGTGTTTCTCCATGGGTATCCCCTGTTCTTTTTGGTAAGAAGAATGATGGATCTATGAGGATGTGCATTGACTACAGGGTGATCAATGCTATAACAATAAAGAACAAGTATCCCCAACATCACAATGATGATTTATTCGATCAACTTCATGGAGTTGAATATTTCTCAAATATTGACCTTTGATATGTATATCATTAGTTGTTTGTTAAGATGGAAGACATTTTGAAGATAGCATTTCATACCAGGTATGGGAATTACTAGTTTACAGTAATGTCTTTCGTATTAACTGATGCACCCTCTATCTTCATGGATCCAATAAATAGAGTTTTCAAAGAAAATATTTATGACTTTACAGTGGTATTTATTCATGATATCTTGGTTTACTTCAAAAGCTATGATGATCTTGAAAATTACATTCACATTATTCTAAAGACTCTTAGGAAAATGAATTATATGGGATGTTTAGCAATTTTGAATTCTAGCATCAGGAGATTTCTTTTCATGGCCATATTTTCTATAAGGATGGAGTCTCTATTGATCCTTCTAAGACCGGATTAATACAAGAATGGCCAGCACCGATGAGTATAACTACGGTAAGTAGTTTTATTGGTTTAGCAGGTTATTATCGGTGTTTTATCTAAGATTTATCTCGATTGGCTAACCCATTAACAAAGATCACACGTAAAAGGGTTAAATTTTTTTGGAAAAAAGAATGTGAAGAATTTTTTGAATAACTGAAGAGAAGATTAAACAATGCTCCAATCTTGACTCTACCATCGGGGAATGCTTGGTTTGTTATTTATAGTTATCTTCAAAGAAAGGATTCAGTTGTATCCTTATACAAAATGATAGTTTTATTTCCTATGCATCACGACAGCTAAAAATTCATGAAAAAAAATATCCCACTCATGATCTTGAGTCAGCAGCTGTAATCTTCTCTTTGAAGATATAGAGACACTATCTTTATAGTGAACAATGTGAGATATATACTAATCACGAGAGTTTGAAGTATATTTTCTCACAGAAATAAATCACCATGAGGTGAAGAAGATGGCTTGAACTACTCAAATATTGTGATTTCACTATACACTACCACCCAGGAAAGGAAAATAAGGTGGCGGATTCTTTGAGAAGAAAGAATCATGGTGTTTTGAATGAGATGAAAGTTGAATGGAATCCAATGTTTATGGATCTAGTAATTATGGATATGTTAATAATCATGGAAGGTGAAACATCAATACTTTTTCCATTGTTCACCAAAAAAGCTTTTCTAAATATGATAAAATGTTCTTAGATTGATGATGAGAAGTTTCTGAAAAAAAAAATTAAAGCTGTGAACGATGGGATATTGATCGACTTCGTATATAAATATGGGATTTTGAAATTTGGGAAGAGACTTTGTGTTCCTAACATACCTGATCTAAAAAGGGAGTTTGTTGATGATGCTCATAGCTCCAATTTCTCTATACACCATTATAGCACTAAGATATATAGAGATTTGAAGGAAAAATTTTGGTTCGACAACATGAAGAGGGATATTGCTGATTATGTGTCAAGATTAATGGTTTGTAAATAGGTTAAGTTTGGAAGACAACATCCTAGAGGAGTCCTGCAACCTCTTCCCATACTTGAGTGGAAATGGGATGATATTACAATGGACTTTGTTATGGGGATACCAAAGACTCCTAGAAGGAATGGTGCGATATGGGTCATTGTTGATCGTCTAACCATGTCAGCACATTTCCTTTCTATAAGTGAAGATTTACCACTTGAACGTCTAACAAGACTATATATTAACGATTTTTTAAGACTTTACGAAGTAACCCTATCAACGTTTTCTGATCGTGGTCCCCATTTTACATCACGATTCCAGAAAATTCATCAGAAGGCCTTGGATAATGAACTTTTTTTGAGAACTACCTACCACCCTCAAACTCATGGACAACCAGAATGAACTATTAAAACCTTATATGACATGTTGAGATCTTTCTCACATGACTTTCAAAGTATGTAGGACCAATATTTACCTCTGGTATAATTTTCCTATAACAATAGCTTCCATTCAAGAATTCAAAGGGCACCATATGAAGCGTTATATAGATAGAGATTCTTAAAACCAACTTGTTTAGATGATGTTTGTGAAACAAAACTCGTAGGCCCAGAACTTGTTGAGGATACAATAGAAAAGATGAAGATTATCTGAATCCATAGTAAATCATCTCCAAGTAGGAAAAAGAGATATGCCAATAATCAATGGAAGGATTTGTTATTTCAAGTTCGATATCATGTTTTCTTGAAGTTATCTCCATGGAAGGGTGTTATACGATTCGGTAAGAAGGGTACATTAAGTCCCAGGTACATCGGACATTTTGAAATACTAGAACTAAATGGAGTTTCAGCTTACCATTTGGAAATTCCTCCTTGTATCTCCAAGGTTCATGATGTGTTTCGTGAATCACTGGTGAGAAAGTAAATGCCTGACCCAACGCATGTACTCACCTATGAAGAAATAGAACTTAAACCTGATATGTCTTATTGTGAAGAGCCTATCAGGATTCTTGATACTAGAGAACCAGTGATGAGAAACCAGATGACTCATCTGGTTAAAGTTCTATAGAGAAACCATAAGATAGAAGAAGTAGCATGGGAACCCAAGGAACTTATGATGAACAACCACCTAAATATTTTTATGAAGTAATATTCTAGAAATTCTGTGGATCAAATTATTTGAAGGAGAGATGAATGTAACAACCCAAGCATCCATGGTATGATTCCCTTTTAATTATACAATAGCTTGCGTTGTACGCAACTTTGAGTTCTAGCACACCACAACCAATCAAACTAGATGTTAGGAATAGTAATACTCACTTTTTGAAAATTTTTAAATTTTATTTTTCAAAATGGACTTCATTTTTTGGATTCATAATATCAAAATTATCTTAGGGTAAATGTTTTTTATTTTTCTAAAAACTTTCAATTTTTGATGAATAGTGAAAAACAATGCGTTATTATATTAAACCTACTTTTTATTTAAATAATTCTTTATTTTATTTAAATTTATTTTATGTCAAAATAGATACATAATACCTATATATGTTTAATGTAAATCATTTGAGCCATTTTATAATAAGATTTTATATATATATAATTTTATTGAAATTTTAACGTCCTTTACCCACCTTCTAGGCACATTTACAAATTTTCATAAAATGTAATTTTACCACTTCTGTGAATTGAATTTCAAAAATTCAAGAGATATGGTTGACATCAGTAGGTAAAATGTGGTTTAATAGGATGAAAATAATTTTTTGTGATTAGTAACTTTGGAATTTTATTTACCAAGGATAAAAGTAAATAGTTTAATTAAAGGTAAAAATGATATTATAATTACCCTAACACATGTACTAATTCAATTGGATAAGTTTATTTCGACTGAAATCAACCTTAGGAACAAAATATGATCTTTTGGTCCACATGTATTTGATTAGGACATTTATTATTATTTTATTTAAAGAAGAGTTAAAAGTGAAAAATTACATGTTTTATAACTAAACAATTTTTAATAGAGGGTTCTACAAAAGATAAATTCGACTATAAATATTAATTAGAAATATAAAAAGATTTCCTAAATAATGGTATTTTATTTATAATTTTTAAAAATTTAATAATTAAATTTATTTATGACACAATGATGATGCAGTAATTATCTTATTATTGAAAGATTAAAATAATTGATATTATAAATATTAATATAATTGTAAATTTAGACTTTTTATGTATTAGACTAATTTTCTAGGTTAATATGACATGTTAGAGTTGATTAAATAATTTGTTTCAAAGTTATAATGTTGTTATGACTTCCAGAAAAACCAAATACTAAATAGTGTCAAAATTGACATAAATGAGTTTTTAAAACAAATACTATAATATAAATTGATATAATATTCCTAATAATCTATGATCAGGATGAGAAAACATAGATAAGGTAATATATATCAATAATTAACCACTTGGGGTTCTCCTGTATTTAATAGTTGGTTTATTAACCATTTATTGTAATAATATAAGAATACATTGTAAAAGTTAAACTATTTAACTAAGAGTAAAATATAAATTATAAGGTTAATATGGTGACCTAAATCTATCCAAAACCTAATTTTTGAGAGTTTTTAGACCCATCCCCACCTTATACTAGAAATAAATCCTTTTCGAGCCATTATAAATCGAATATGAATGTATAATAAAATAATATTTCAAACTTTTCATAAAGTGACTCTCAACTCTCTTATAAATGGGTACTTCCCATTCTCTCAAAATCACACCTCCAAATCTATTTGTCTCAGAAAACCCTACTCAAATATCCTCCAAAATACCCTCACTTTACCCTATAGGCCTTACATTAATCATAATTTAACATATGGAGTTATTTTGATCAAATCAAAAGGAAGCACCTGAAGAAGATGATATAATTTCATCACCTATTTCAGAGTTCTTTTCTTCTCCCACTTCCTCTTTTTTGTTGTTTCCATACCAAAATAATAAATCTAGTACATTATACTTACTATGAAGTTATTATAAATAAGTTACAACCATATTCAATATTCTATCCTTCCTATGAATGAAAATGTCAACATACGTACGTACGTATGATTTACCGTCTCCCCATCGTGGTGTAGTTTGTTATTCAACACATCATTATTTTGATGGTTATAATAATGAGTATAATTGATGTAAATAATAAATATAACATGTTAATGATTATTTATATATGATATACCATCCAATTATATACAATTTTACCACCAATAGAATGATATTTTCACTCATGCGTACGTACGGATTACCGTCTCCACGAACGTGATGAGATTCATTCCCCATCATAACCATTCAATAATTATTTTAATTTAATGATTAAAAATAATGTTTAATATCATAATATAATTCTTGATATGAATCAAATACATTATATCCATAACAAACACGGCTTATGTAACAAATCATATAAAGGAAAAAAATTAGTTAACACCCAAAAAAATGATACTATTGAAATATTATTAACAAATCCATAATAGAATATCATATATAATATCATATTTATGTATGCGGTTCTTTTATAATTTATTAACAATGATTTAACTATTATACGGCAGGTTAATGTTCCCTCGACCAAGTAAAAGTACCAGTTAAGGGTTAATTCTACAATCTCTTCATTATTCGAGGTTGTTTATATGTGAGTATCTACTAGGACCTCTTTATCATCCATATCAGTGTTTCTTAAAAATGTATTTCGAAAAAAATTTACTATTTCCTAGAATATGGGTTAAAGTAAATTATACCCTTTTTTGAATTTATATAAAATATTTTTAAAGGAATCTTTCAATTTTTTTCAAAACAAGTTACTTCATGACCTTTCAATAAATTAAGGCATGAATGTTTTTTTAACTTATAAAGAGGGTGCAACAATTTTTTGCCATTATAACACCTTCGAAGCCTCACTTAAAATCTTATAAGAATATTTTCAAAATAAATGATTTCTTTTATAATTATGTGACTTTTAAATGATTTCAAAATAGAAATAGATATTTCTATCAAATAGTTTTGATTTCATCTATGTAAACATCCTTTGATAGATTTTACAGTTGTTTGAAGTTGATTTATTATGATACAATATTTCACGTTTTATTGAAGTTTTTTTGATATGTTTGAATGTGGATGTGTTATTTTTATATGATTCATGGCTTATGGTTAAAGTATTAACATTTTGTATGCTAGTTTTAATACGAATGTTTATGTTATGTTTCATCCTTTTCATATGAGGAATGCATTGAAATTAGTAAGTGATGGGTGGAGCCCACTATAACTCCTCGATGAATCAGTAGGTGTCATGAGAGAAACTAGTGTCTTGGAACAAGGCCTTGAAAAAATCTTATTTGTAGCCTTGGAACTAGGCGTCGACTATGTGGTTATGATGTCCATCATTATGCATTCCATCATTATGAAATTGGCTATTGATATTACATGTGATTATTCCACTTGTTGAATATCCATGTGAATAAGTAAATGGAATTATTTGATTTATATTTACCATATTATATTGAAGTTTATGTTTAAAAGGCTTCTATTTTATTTATATACATTACCTTAAATTTTTATGCTTTTTACGATATTTTCCACTATATAGTTATCCTTACTAAGCCTCTGAGTTCACCCCATCTGTTGTTTTATTTTTCCCTATATGAGAAAAAGTTTATTATGTTTAACCAGTAGGAATAAGCTAAGGGATATGATTTTGTTCAAAGGGGACACAATGTTGTTGTTTTTCTTCCATTTAATATTGTAATGTAAATTTATTTATGTATCAAGAACTTCCATGGCTACTAAACTAATCGATCATTCGAGACTTGATCTCTTGTGATCATGCCAATGTTATGTAATAAAGCACCAACTCTGGATAACTAGGGACGGGGCGTTAATATATATATATATATATATGCATTTATATAATATATATTCAAATATATTTATTTCAAATATATTTATTTAATATAAATAATTTATAAATATATATATATATTTTATATACTTTACTTATATAATTTATCTCTAAGAATTTATGTAATGTAATTTTTTATGAATACATTTATAGAATATATTTTTTTATAAATACATTTATATAATATATTTATATAATGTCTTTATTATAAATATATTTATATAAAAAGCTTATATAACATATTTAAATACTTTTAGAAATGTATTTTATATATTTAAATATATTTTTAATGTTTGTTTATATACCTTTATATAATGTATTATATTATATAATGAATTATATATTATATTATTATAAAATGTATTTTAATATATTTGCATAAGTGATTCACAAATATATATATATATATATATATATGTAGTATTTACATGTGTGTGTCTATATAATTTTATATATATATACATGCATATTATATATATATAAAGGGACACAAAAATAAATAAATTTAAATTTTAGTTTCCTTCAAAAATTAAAACAGTTACTTTGGATTAAAAATTCCTACTAATATAAGTGATTAGTGGTGGCTTTTAACACAGTTCATTATTTTAAAAATATTAATAAATAAATTATATATTTATCAGTTGTTGTCTGGAAACCATGGATAAATAAATAATTTATTTTAAAAAAATTAAAACAATTGTTGGGGTTATAAACTACTAGTAATCACTTATATTAGTGATAATTTATAACCCCTCATAATTATTCTTTAAATTTTTTTTGATAAATAAATTATATTTATGTATTGTATTTACATAATATATTTATATATATTATTTATATATTTATATATAATATGTATATATTTATATTATGAATATTTATTTATCTTATATTTATATGTTTGTATATATTTATATACTGTAAATTTATTTTTATATATTTGTACAATTTATATTTATAATATATACATATATATATTATATAATTTATTTATATATTGCATCTATAATATATAATTTCTTAATTATATGTAAATTTTTAAATGTATTTATATAATGTATTTATTATAAATATATTTAAATAATATCTTCATATGATGTATTCATTTAAATTTTACATACTATATTATTTTTAAATTAATTTTTAACATATTTTCATACATAATTCATAAAAACATTTATATACATGTTATATATAAATGACAACAAAAAAATATGTATATATGATTCTGTACCTTCATATATTTACATGTATATATATAGACGTACATACATGTGTGTGCGTGTATCCATATATATAATGTATTTACTTATTGTAATTAAATTTTATTTTTAAAAAAATCCAAAAAATTTTATGGTTTATAAACCTTGGCTAATATAAGTGATTATTAGGGGTTTATAACCCCTACAAAATTATTTAGTTATTTTAATAATTAAATTTTTATTTAGTGGAAGATTCACGCCAGTCATTTCTAAATATATAATTTATTTATTAAAAAATATATAAAAATAGCATGGTTTATAACCCCTACTAATTTGAGTAATAACAAGTGCTATAAACTTTCACTAATAGATTATATTTGTGGTGATTTATAACCTCTAGTATTTTTTAAATTTTTTATAAATTGACTAAATATTTAATGGTGATTGTTTGGAAATCATTTATAAATATTATTTTATCTTTAAATATAGTATAATAAGCAGAAACTTACCTGAAATACAATTTTATGGTGGTTGTGTAGTGTACCCTTTAAAAACACTGTTAATATATGGAATTTTTATAGTAAAGGATTAATGAAAATTTATGATTATAAATTGTATGGGACTGGATCTTGGGGTCTCATTTTTATTTCCTTTCCTTCTACTGAGAATATTTTATTTTCTCCTGGGATAATTCCTTCAATCCTCTATTTCATAGAGAAGTAAGGAATGTGGATGTAGAATGAGAGGATATGCATGAAGGGTGATAGTTTGGAATTGATGATCATCCTGGAAACTCAAATAGGTTAATCTAGATTCTCATATATTTTAATCCATGTAAATTTTAAATGATTTTATAATGATGTGTGGATGATTCGTCACAATTATCAAGAAATAATTAATGCACTATGATTTATAGAATCTTTGAGAAATAAATTTTATGGTTAATATATATATAAATTATGATATTTTGATTTAATTATAATTAAATATAAAAGGATAGTTTATTCATTAAATAATGATTATATAAAAATGTGGAAATATAATATACTTGTAATGGTGAATTTAATGTTTTAAATTTATTTTTTTTTATAAAGGAATATGTTTTAATGGTAAATATAATTTGAATAATTAATTGATTTCATGCTGAAAAATATTTTCAAGTGAAGTGAATATTGGTTTTAAAACATTTGTAATGGGGCCTTATAAAATGGCATGAAGGTCATTCTATATTCTAAAATATTCATTTTATGATGGTGAACCTTTAGAAAATGAAATAGTTTTTTCTTAAATTCCATGCCTAATGGCAAGGGGTTTGTTCCAAATTTTGGTGAATACCAAATGCTTCCATCCAACTAAAGTTACAAGAACCACTAAGGGCCTACTTGGGATGGTTGTAGGCCAAGTGCTCCACCCCAATCGTATCACTAATATAAGAGGAGTTGGTGTTTAACACAAAGTAGAAATATCACAAAATTTTAGAGGCCTTAGCTGATATCATACTACAATAAACACATATCTCCAATCCATAAAAATAAAAAATAAAAGCAGAAACATATATATAACAAACTAAAATATATACAACCCAAGCATGATACATCAAATACAAGCACAACACCATAGTGGATAATACCAAGGTAACTGTATATCCATAAATCCTTTGAATTTAATAAACCCACTACATTGTAAGATCATCTTCATTTCATGTACAGTTAAATTGATATCCAAATGCAACATTAGTAACCTCTATAATGAAAAACTATGCTCCAGTATACATCTCCAAGCATCACTAGGAATAGGTTATAAACAAGTAACACTAGCACCACATCCCCTAAGACTACCTATGAACCCCATGTCATCTATACAGACACAACTTGTGTGGTCACAACACCCATATAGGATAGAGAATAAACATAATTATTAGGATTCCTTGAATCCATAGTGTAAATATAAGATAGTCAATCAAATCAGTATGATTGGTAAGATAGAGTATCCAGAAGAAACTAAATGAAGGATCTAGATATGAACAACCACTATATATCTTAGAGATTCAAGGAATTCATATACATTTTATTACCAATACTTGATGTTTGGGCCTCACAAGAAACTCAATATTCTTAGAGTATATAAAAGTATACATATTTTGAAGTTGGTATCCATTAATATATCACATATCAAAGGAAACGAATGGGTTTTTAAAGAGTTAAATGTCTCGAAACATATGATATGTTTGACATATCACACTTCCACATTGCCACTATAAACCATAAATAAAGACTCTCTCCTCACTAAAACCGATGCGGACATCAAGGGAGTAACGCACCTCACTAACCATTATTACCGAGCCACTATTTTTGGAAATCATAGGTAAACACAAACAATGCATAAGAATAGGTCTCGGTTAAGAGGGTACATATCCCTAGTATCATAAAAACACATGCATTTTTTATATGAGATAACTTGTGGTATTAGGTAGATACTTGCTCTGCATAGCCTATATACATGAGAAATAAACACAAAATATAATGAATCTAATCTACCAAAATCAGGAAACACAAATAATATATAAATATTTATTGGATAACCCATACATTTTAGAAGGATAAGTGTCGTTCTATGTAGCTACTAACTCCACAAATAGATAATATTGTACCTTGGGTACGTAGGGAGAATACCCATTGTACTTGTGATGGTGTGGAGGGCCCTATCCCTACCTGAGCTCTTAGACTGAGTAATTCCAATTGTACAGATAGAGGATCCCACACCCAAGGTATGTGGGGGAAATAAAAACCCTATAGAGGGTGATTGGTGGGACCCACCCCTTGACTCTAACAAGACACCTTGTGTTAAGAACCCCAAGAACACTACAATTATCATGTTCAAACCGATATGATAGTTCTATTATTCTTAAGAGACTAAAAGAATTTTATATTCACCACTAATGGTTTTGAACAGAAGTTAATCATTATGTAATACATGGAAAATACACTATATAGACTACTCAAATGTTTAAATCTATGTCTCAAGCAAGGATATATAAAAATCCACTAAGGCTAGAAAAGCACACTGTATGTACTTTAGGTGTATATGGTGTGTAGCCCCTAATTTTCAATCATGTCATATACTACTCATTACATGGAAGGTCTGTATCTACCGACATAGTGTGTACACTGTGGTACAAGACATGTATACTTTGTTGGCTTGATCAGTATGTACCACCAGCCACCTAATTCAGGTATTAAATAAATACATGATATACATCTATGAAAACATGAGATGTGGCCCACATATTTCATATGAGGCATGTACCTCTACCCAATACATGTCCTATAATACACGTATCTTAGGTATCCAAACTACACGTCATGTGATTGGGCATGTAATTGGATAACCTATATAGCATGTGGATCTGTACAAAAGAGAATATGATATTTATAATCTTTAAAACCTAAGCACCACAACCAGGGAGGCCCATGATGCATGTTATTCTAAACTACATGTCATGTAGTCAAGTTCATTAACCAGATTTATCAATCCTTATATGTTCACTCCCCTTACAATAATCACCTCCATTCAAGAAATCCCTCTACCCATTTCCATCTAGAACCACTGTGGATCCTTCATGGTGCTCAATATGTCATCACCTACCATCTACCATAGAATAATCTCAATCCATCATGTCAATTTCCCATGTTTTTTCACCCTTGTTTGGTCCATTTTCTTTTATATGTTTGGATAAATTACCATAAACAATGGCCATTTTTTCCTTTCCATTATGATATCCCCAATGTCAACCCTTGGAGAAATTCAATGGTTGGTGGCGATCATTTTTCACATGAAGATGTGGAAATGAAAAATAGTGCTGGTTTGAATACCAACCACCCAATAATCCATTCAAAAACAACTATATTTATGCATTAATTTTGTAGGAAATACCAAAAATAAGAAAAAAATGCAGATCATAGAGAAACACCATTGGGAATATTGAGGTGAAGAGAACCCAATATTAGAGGATATCTTATTCCTAGAGGAAAACTACAACCAAACTATGGTCAGTAATCTATGGTAATCAAAATAGAGGAAAAAATAAATCATTAGGGAATCCCATAAATATTTAACTATAAATAAAAATTAATTAATCCAATAAAGGATCACTAACTTTATGGATAATCTCTATAACTTAAATCCACTATTTCTCCTATGGTGTTGTTCATCATCATCATGTGATCTAGTTTTTATTGTTGTCATGGATCTGATCACATTCCTTTGATCTGAAATTTTTTCCACCAATATCAAGTCTCTTATACCTCTCTCATTCTAGGGTTACGCTGATTATAATAGTAATTAACCCTAGAGATTAGTTATAAAACTATTAATTAAAGGGGTCTTTATTTTTTCATTCAAAAATTAATTAATCAAAAATTAATTAATTTTGTTTAATTACATGCCTACGATAGTTATCTTGAGGACCAAGGACATGTGAAATGGTTACATAACCCCATGTTTCAAGCTCATATTCCATAAGTAGCTAAGGTATTAGAATTTTGAATTGTTTTGTCATTGAAAAGATACCACACTTCATTCTCATAAGACAAATATATATTTAATTATTAAATATTAAAAACCAACTAAAGGCACCTCTCTCATAATATCAAAAAAAAATACATGTTGGGGAAAATACTATACCTAGAGATAATTGGAACCATCATAAAATTGTTCTAAGGTCTTCTGATAGGGAAAATTTAAAGTTTTACCATGATATAGTTAATGGAACTCCTTAAATCAAAAATTTAGTTAAGTTATGACTTGGAAAAGCATAGGTCACTACATACTCCCTACCGCTAAACATTATCATCCTTGAAAATTGGAAAGCTAAAGATTCTAAACAACTATTCCCATAAAATAATATAATATAGAAAACAAAAAAAACTTTTTTCACTTTATTTTACATTAGGGGTAGATCTCTAAACAATATTTATACATAAGAACCCTTGAATGGACATCCTCTTCCATAACCTAAATTGTAAACTTTTTCTCATCTCAAATAAAGACCATAATTGAACCGTGCATCTAATATATGTGTGTATTTTCAGACCTATTTTCCCAAAACTTCTTCACATATGAATTTTATTATACCACACAGGATGGGAGAAATTCACAAACCACTAACATCTATCTCAAAAATGATTCATTTCCAAGATTACCTCTAGTGAGAGAACTTTGATTTCTACCTCTAAATAGAGTTCTTGAGGGTTATAATATGAGAATACCATTAATGTAAAATTCCACCATTTATCACTTCATAATATTTCACATTAGCACCAGATGATTTGAAAGTAAAGATGATCCTCTTGACCCATGTCTCTTTAATTTCTTACCCACAAGGTAGGAGATCCAATTTTGCAAGCTCATGGAATAAAGGTGACAAGGGAATTCTTTCCCACTCTCAACGTATATGGGAATCCACCATCATATCTAGGTATCTAATAGGTCTACATCATCATCGAAAACAGCATGATTATATTTTCATTACTCTTTCATGAAAGTTGGTGATGAGAAAATTAGTTTTCACATGATCCTCAACAAAACTTATCAACACTATAACACTATCTATTAGGCGGACCAATAAAATAAAATCCAAATAAGAATGTCCTTTACATTTAAATGAGCCAACTCTGTTCACCCCAAGCCTGAATACAACACCATACAAAATAGGGAAACCAAAAAATATAGCTTCCCAAGAGATCATCCTCCTCCACCATGTAGGAAAAGTTACTAAGTGATGTAGACACCAATAAACATCCATTTTATGTACCACACTAAGATCTATGCCTCACTATGTTGATATCCACCCATGATTCCCATGACGATATTTAATATAAACACTAACAGAATACCACTATCTTCTTAGGGATTGGTTATTATGCTCCCAAATATCAAAGAAACCCTTTAGATCCATCATCTGAGAATGACAAGTCATATTGGAGAACTAATATGGAATACAAATAAAGGCATATTTCATAGTAGGAAAAACTTTGTGGTTTCCACCATCGATCAAATGTGAGAATCATCTCCCTCTCCATGCAATAATCAACTACTCAGAACCTGGCGACTCAGGAACCTCCTCCATCATCCTGACACAGAGTCCTCGAAAATAAGTGAAAAACACCAATCCACAATTATGCCTCCATGTTGTCATCAATTTTTATGTTCTGAAATTCATGAATACCAACTGATACACCATGAATATGTAATTCAGGAAATGAGAGGTCACTACATATTTGATACTCTCAAGATAAGGCTAGAAAAATCCATTGAATAAGTAAGGGGATTATATTGACCCAAGATTTTCATAAATTAATATTACATCATTTTATATGAATATTTAGTACATTAAACAAAGACACGCCTTAGGAAAATAATAGTTTAGTGCCTTTGTATTCTTGGAACAAAATCTTTAAAAATTTAGTAAAAGATCTTAAATTCCCTCCAAAATGATCTTCCCCTTTAGTAGTCTTCACAAACTTACCAAACATAAAGGTTTCTTAAAAACCTAGTTAACGAAAACATAATAAAGGGTGATAAAATATTCTTGGTGAGGGTAAATAAGAAAGACATGTCATCATAACTTGAACATAAGGGTATGAGAACATGAACATAATATATGTAAACCATACCTTACTTATCAAAGATCATAATATTGAGTCATGGAACAAATATTGTAAATTAATAAGAAACAAAACATAAATAAATAAAAGAACATGATCTATGAGAGCATAACATTGGCATTTGACACAAAATTATGGCATACACATAAGATTAGAAAATCATATCTGTAGTATTCAAGGCTCAATAACAAAACTTATCATGGAAATCCATAAGTGGATACACAACTAGGGTTAGACACAACACAATCCCCAGTGGAATCCATTTCATGCTATTGGAATGGGTTCACTCCCCAAATCATCATAGAAGTCAAGGTTCACTCCTAAGACCAACATAAAAAACTAATTCCAATACTGAACAAGGTTCACTCCCCATTCGAATCATACCAATCTCATGATATATAAAAAATTACCCAATGAATTAGAGGTATCTATTGATCCCACCCATATTTTTTATAACATATCCACCACACATGGATATAACGTAACCACCTTCACACAATGAAAATCATACATTTCTGCTCTACAAGATTATAATAAAATCCGTTATGTAAGAACCCATGAAATGAAATTGGTTTCATAAAGAATTAATCATAAAATAACCTATGGAAAATAAAAATGTTTCATAATCATTAATTAATTTCATAATAGAATGATCCATGGAAAATTAAGTGGGTTTCATAAGGATTTTATCATGGTATAACCTATGGAAGATAAACAGGTATCATAATCAACATTTCATCAAACATAAACCATTTAAATAAATAATAATAATGGTATACTAGGATAATATCCTCAATAAAGTATATGTAACCTAAAATTATGTAATATTATATGGAGAAGGTTTTTTAAAGAACAATATCTTAACCTATTTCTTGACGAAAATAATCTTTCTTTGAAAATTACTTTTAGAAACCTAAAACCTTTTCAAATTCCTTTTCTTTGAAAATAACATTCAAAATATTTAAAGGAATATTTAAACCCCATTTTAAAAAATTCATGTGGAAAATATAATTTATTTAAAAATAATTTTTTTAAATAGAAAACATTTTTAGAATCATTTTCCTTGAAAATAGCATTGATAACTTGTAATTTAAGCTTTAAAATCATCTAAAATGTTTATTAAGGAAAATTTCGTTTCAAATTTGAAAAGAAAATTTTAAAATATAAAGCAATTAAAATATTTTTCTTTTAAAATAAAATTGGAATAATATAAATTAATCTTAAAAGTAATAATGTTCATGATGATGGAAATTTAATTAATTTCATACACACGGATTCCTTAAACATTTTCAGTTTAAGACAAATGGGAATTGGTTTCGAAAAATACATGAATATTGCCTATCAACATGGGATAAAATATCTTTAATAAATCATTTTGAAAATAAGTTAAAAATATTTTTTTAATTTTTTTTAGAAATCATTGTTTTGGAATAAAATGGGTTTTTTACTGAAAACATAAATAAAGGTAATTTTCATAAAAACATTATTTTAAACTATAGCATACATATAAAGAGTAAAATTAAGAGAAAACTTATATAATTATGAAATAAACATAGGGGAATAAAATTAATGTGTTTCATGAGGTATTTTTCATAATACTCAATCATTGGAAACAAAATAATAAACAATCTTGATAAATGATGAAATATTAATATAAAATCTTTACCACTATGGTCACTTTGAAATGTAAGCCCCATGAAAGAATATCGTTAAATAAAAAATAAAATTTCATTTGTATAAAAAATTTCAAGATATTACATGTAAAATAGGCTTTATATACACCTCGAATAATAATATGGGTTTATAAAATAACCATATGTCTCAATGAATGAAAATTGAGAAAGAAATCCCTTACTGACATGGTAAATTTTGAGCCATAAGACGAGTGAAATAGATTACATAAAATAGAAATATAAGTACCAATAATTTTAAATAGAATAATAATAAAATAAATTCATGGTTATTATATATACCACACAAAAAAGTGTGGTGAATATGGAATGTGTCTCATAGAAGTAAAAATTGAGACACAAATCTCTTACCTTATGTATTGAATTATTTAATACACATTAAAACTCTATTGTATAGAAAATATAAGTTAAATATAATTCTATTATAGAATCATATTAATATATTTCATACCTTATATGGTTTTCTAATGATCGTTTATTTCCCATTTATTAACAATTCCATGTTAATGTTGTGTTTCGGGTAATAAATTCTTTGTTTTTCGTGTCTGTTTTGACTTTTTATTTATGGTACACTTAGTTAAATAATGTTATCATCATATAAAAAATTTTAATCATGATATAAATGTCATATATAATCATTATATATTTTTTTATAGTAATCAATAATATTATGAGATAAAAAATTAAATGCATTGTTCATTTAGATGGTAGGTCGTACGTATGCAAGAATAATGTTTCCATTTTCTTATTGGAATGAAAGAAATAAAGGTAAATATTATATTACCATTATATAATAATTTTTATTTCATATATATCACATAATCTCAATAAACCCATCCTTATTACCTTCAATGTAAATTGTAAATGAATCACGTCACATTGCGAGATGGTAGATTTCTGTACACACAAGAGACGTTCTCATATTCCCAAAGAATGACAGAATGATGGTATGTGTGATATAATAGTTCTATACTAATAATAATATCATAAATAAAATATATGTACTATAAATAAATCATTATTTTCGACCATTAAATGTGGTTAAGGAAAAATGAATGACATAAATTTGTGAGGCAGTAGTTCAGCATACACATAGACGATGATTTTGTAACTTGTTGGTCGGAGTGGACACTCAAGAGGGGGGGTGAATTGAGTTCCAATCAAAATTGTCTGTTAAAATCAATTTCTAATAAAATCCCCCAATTTCAAAAATCAATTAAACTGTAGTGAATTTATATAGAATATAAAGGTTCAATTAGCTTCTCAAAGATTGATTGATTCTCAGTTAACTTAATCTTATGATTAAATTAACTTTTGAAACCAATTTACTGATTTATAATAAATATAAACACTTGCGAATTTAATTATCAAAGTAGCTTTGAAGATAGATTATATCTCAAAGTAATAGCAGCGGAATATGAAATAAATATGTAAAGTATGGATATAGTATAGCTATAAACACAGAGAAGTAACCAAGAGGTTCAGTCTCAAGCCGAGACTTAGTCCTCTCAAAAGTTTATATAAAAGTGATCCACACCCTGGATCGGGGTTAACAACAGTGAGCACACTGTCCAGGTCACAAGACCTCTACCACAGTTCTACGTGGGAAAACAAACAACAGCAGCCAGCTGTCCAGGTCACAAGACCTCTACCACTATCCACAGTGGGAAGTGAAGTGTAAAAAGTTTGCTGAGGATTTACAGATCCTCCAGTGAAAGTACAGGAGTCAGTGTGTGTGTTTAATACAGCAGATAACACACACTGCTCAAAATGTAGAATAAATAAATCACAGAGCAGAGATGTAGAGTTTAGAAATGGCTCTAGTGATTTCAGTGTAGCACTGGACTCGTTTTGGAATTAATCAGAAGTGATTCTGAGTCCTCTTCTTGATTTTGTTTGAGAAGCAGAGTGTCGTATGCTTCAGGTTCACAGGCAGTGAGATGTAGTCGATGAAGCTCTTCAATGATCTATTGTATGCACACCACTCTTCTTGTGTAGGCTTGATTGTATGTTTGATTCTGTCTTGCTTGGTTCTTCTTGTATGCACAGAGCTCTTCTCGAGTATGTCGTATGCTTCCTTGTCTCTATATGTCTTTTTCAGCAGAGTCTTCTTGTATTCATATCACGTGCTCCGTAGGATAGAAAAGGTTTCCTTTCCGCAGGTACGAGGTACGGTTTCCTGACATCCAACAACCTTTATTAATTAATTGTCAGTGTATTAAAATATAACTAATATGACCGTTGGTTAGAATAAATAAAGATAAAGATAAAGAAATTCAAACAGTTGTTTATGACTGTTCAAGAGATCGGTAGGTCATCAGCATTAGAGTAAAGATCGGTGACTCAGATAGATCAGCATCGGTCTGTCATCTGATCGGTGAGTCATTTTGATCAGCATCGGTCTGTCATCTGATCGGTGAGTCATTTTGATCAGCATCGGTGAGTCCTTGGATCGGTGACTCATTTGCATCAGTGACTCATTTGCATCAGTGACTCATTTGCATCAGTGAGTCTGATGGATCGGTGAGTCTGATTGATCAGTGACTCTGATGGATCGGTGAGTCTGATGAATCGGTGACTCAGATGGATCGGTGAGTCTGATTGATCGGTGACTCAGATGGATCGGTGAGTCTGATGGATCAGTGACTCAGATGGATCGGTGAGTCTGATGGATCAGTGACTCAGATGGATCGGTGAGTCTGATGGATCAGAAGGCTTCCAGACATACTTTGTAAGTTAATAAGCATAGTTAAAAAACATGATAACTGATTCATTCATAGATTGGAATTATGTTTATGGGACATCAAACCAGATTAAGCATCAATGAGTTGTGATGATTTGTGATTATTAAAACATCAGTTATAAACATGAAATCAGCAATCTTCCAGAGGGCTCAACATAACTCATTTGATGTAAATGGGGATAATTATAGGTAATTATATTTAAATAACAATTTCATTTTATTTAATATAATTAGGTTACTATATCATCCTGTTATAATAAAAATTTAAGGAGGTTGGGGAATAAATAAATTCTCGTTGATGAATGTTACCTCTTCTTCGGGTATCCTCCTCAGGATTGCACCAAAAGCCTTCCTAGTATGGATTTATATAAAAAATAAGTACTCTAGGATGATAATATGGTATTTACAAAGTTTTTTTTGTGTATTTTGGTTGTGAAAAATGAATTTATATGTGTGAGTAAGTGAGGGGAGTGAGTTCTATTTTATAATTGTGGAGGATTTTTATTCTTTTAAAAACCCAAAAGTATTCATTATTTGGAGGTCACTCTTACCTCATGTTCCTAAAAAATAGATAAATAATGGATTGGAGGGATGATATTTTTTAGAAACACCTCTAAAACCCAAAAATAATACATTTTTTATGTTATTCCTTAGTTTTTATGTTTACTTAATTTTACCTTTAATACTTTTCCATGGTAATGTGTATCATTTTAATAACCTAGATAATTTTTCCCTTAAGAATTTATTTGATGAGGAAAAGGGTTTTTAAAGAAAAAATATTAAAAAATTTATCATGTTTTTATATCAAAATTCAATATAAAATTGATTACAATGAAATAATTTAGATTAATGGATATATAATTGAACTTAATTTACTTTAAAACCAATTTAAAATATAATTTTACATTATAAATAAATTAAACCAAAACACTGACATCGATAAAAATTCAGTATTTTTCACTATTAATAAAAAAAGGAAACTTATTAAAAAAATAAAAAAAATTAACCCTAATATGATTATTAAATTATGATATAAAAAAGTAATTTTATATTTTCTAATAAAATTTATTAAATAGGTAAAATTAATTTTAATATATGTGTGCTAATGGTGACAAAACTATTTTTTTAGAAAATATAGTTCTAAGAATAAAATTGGATTATTTATTATTGATTTTATAGAAAACACATAAGAAGAATGTTAAATATTTTATTGAATATATAATATATAAATTTCATTAAAATCATTCACTAAAAGTGAGTACTTTAATTTATTATGGTAAAATCCATTTATGATCATAATTGTTTTTTCATAAAATGATTTCCTATATTTTATATAGGTTTTTTTCATTTATTATTAATTTACTACCAAAAAATTCATTATAAATACTTGGTTAAACTATATATTTTCATAATTTAGTTAATTCTATTTATACCTTCCATTCCAATAGCTAGGTGTTAACTATCATATTAATAATAATATTTTAATAGTATATCACATTTGGATTAAACTCAATGTAGTGTGTAACACAAGATAAACTCAATATTGTGTATAATGAAAAATATTGAAAAGATTATTTTCATTTGAGAAACAATATTTCACAAAACCAGAGAGTGTTATAGGGATCCTCCTCTAATTAACACAAGGGAGGATCTAAACCATATTCTCATTAATATCAACTGGGTGTTCATTATTCCACTAAAAACACTTGAATTTCATCCCAATAATACAAAATTATATATACGTTAGACTCTCATAGAGAGAAAACTGTGGTGTTACCTTCGAAGGAAGTTATACACTCATATTTATTCATTGTAATCAAAATGTCATCCATTCATAAAAAAGATACATCCATTATTAATATTTAATGGTCACCTAAGCCCAATTTCATCACTTCTGTCTCTTCTCACCACACTTGAGTATATTCTACTCATTACCGAGGGTGTACATCACCTCATTTACTCAACCATTTATTATTTCATAGTTCTTGAGCCGGTGCCAACTCCATTATGAAGTAAACACAACTGCATCTCATCTCTACCATGATCTTATCCCTTGAAAGACCTCTTTCCCCACTAAGGAATACACGCCCATGGGAAGGGGTGAGTTAACAATGATCACCCTCAGCAGAAGCTCTTAGGCTGAAAATGTCTATCTAAGGATTTATTACAAATTAAGAACTTTTAGAAATAAAATTAAGGAATAAAAACTTAAACTTATTCCATCTATTGTAAGGTTCTAAAAATAGAGTACATAAATCATAATTTTAACTTCAACTATTAACACTTAACCATAGTCATCCATCAGTCACATATTCCTATATCTTTTTCTATTAGCTCCCCATGCACTATATGAATGAACTAGAGGTTCTGATTTTGGTGTTGACTTTATTCGAAATTTATCTATGAATTATTTTTCCACACTAGATCTTACATCAAATAGCTTCTCAGTAAGACATTCTTCCTAGAACAAGGATTTCTATTCTCCCAATTTTATTTACAATGTTCAGGTCTATTTATAAAACATACCTAACTATATTTAGGTGAAAATCATATTCGATCCTACAATTAGTATAAAAATATACAAGAGGGGGTGAATTTTCCTTAAAAATTATTAACGTGTAAAATATATTATGGAATTTGGTGGAAAGGAATAAAACAATTAGGGAATAAAATATAAGTATGGCTTATGAAATAAATTAGATAAAGTATAGATATATTATAAGATTTTTTTTAGTATTTTAGATTATATTTATCCTATATATACTCTTCAAAAACTTGTTAAATTAGTGAGAACTATGGAACATACTAATAGGGTCTTTTAAAAGTTTTTATTGAACTTGTTCTAATACAAAGGATATATCTTTCCTATTCATTATGATTTAGTGCAAGTAGAACACAATATTTTCTAAAATAGAAGCATTAACCTGTGAATTTTATAAGTTTTAAGCATAGCTTATGATATAATACATTTTGATCAGGTTCTCATAACCAAGACACTGCCTTTTTATTAGATGTATAATAATGTTTGATTTGTATTATTACTCAATAATAAAAATACAGAATATAACAATATAGTACAGTGAAAATTATAAATTAAATAAACCATAGAAAGATAATTAATAGAATTATGTTGTAGAAATGTGATCATCAACCCTTCCATATTGATAAAGAAAAATTTTCTTTATGAAAACCAATAAGTCTCTGTAATTAAAAAATGTATGAACCATTAACTTCTCATAATTTCAACACTTTTGTAACTCACAATTTTTACTCTCCTAAGCTTGAGAGTTTCTAATTATAATCTATATACAAATTATGAATTGTTAATTCCTTCAACACTATCTCTATAATCATTATGACCATGTGGGTTTTTATATATTTTTATCCACATGATAAATCATTAAAATAGGTTTTCAAAAATCACTCCATCCTACATAGGAAAATAAAACCAATCACCAAAAAATAACAAGTAAAATAAATATTTCCAGCTATACACTCCACTGAAATCACAAAATCAAAAAATAGACAATTCATATGAGTATAACCATCATTTTTATTTTGTAAAAAAATAAAATTGACTCTTTTTAAGTATAATTATATTATTTGTGTAAGTATCATTTTAAATTTTCAAAATAATCACTTCAAAAATCTTCATAAGTGTGATATTATATTTTATTAAGTATGATTTTCTTAAGAAATATTAGAAATCCCAAGAAAGAAATTGTTTATGATATAAAAATATGAAAATTTATGTTATTTGTAAGGTGAATTTCTTCATATGGTTCATTTCCATCACAGGGTATAATAATTAGAAAAAATATATTTTTATAGGGTAAATTATAAGGATTCATAATTTATATTACGAAGAATCATAAGGTTTGACAGTTTTCTAACAATCACTTTTATGGGGTAAACATTATATGAATTTAAGGAACATATTCATTATTATAAATTAGAAATAATAATACTTAATATATCATATGAATTTGAAAATATAGTTTCTAGGAATTTAAATCAAATTTTATAAAATATTTTGAATAAATCGATACTTTAAAAAAATAACAATACATTTCACATAAAAAATTCTTAACAAAATAAATGAAATAAACAATAAAACTTGGTTAAGAAAAAAATTAATCAGATCTAATAGAAATTATAATTATCCAATATTGTAAATGTGTTGTGTTGTAATATTCAAAGCATATAAAATATAATCAAAATATAAAACTAAAAATCAATCTTTATCCTAACACAAATCAATATCCGCCTTTTTTAAAATTAAAATATCAATCAATAATTCTCAAGAACTCTCCCCATTTTTTAAATATGTTAAGAAGTTAAAATATTAAAAGTGAATTCAAAAAACCACACTTTATTTAAAAAAATTTTCTTTTAAAAAATTAATTAACTAATAAAAAATCATAACTTTATAAAATACAGAGAATAGGTTGCAATGATAGTCATGATAAAACCTATATTATAATTGTAAATAAATCCCCCAAAATAAATTCACACTGACTTAAATATACAAAATAATAAGTAATAGCAATATCATATTATAAATTCAGTAAAAAATTCGTAAAAATTTGGCCCCTCGGATAGAATAGGCACCATGCCTTAATAGGGCTGTCAGGTCCTGGATTTTCAGGTACCACCAGTTACCCCCAGACACATGGTCCCCTCCATGGGGTCCACCCATCTGCCTAGGAGGGTCATCAGACTAATGAATGTCCCCACAAGAAAACACATGTTCTTTCGGAGTTCTTTTTCCTCACTGACAAATACCTTGAAAAACATCCTAGGAGGTCACCCATCCTGATCACTACTCTAGGCAAAGCACACTTAACTATAGAGTTATAATCAGGTTGGCTCCCATAAATAAAGGTTGACCTTATTGACATGAGTCATATCATTTATCCATTTAACCCTCAATCATTATGGGGTGTTATATTCACCCCGCATTTAGAGAAAAACATCCACATTTTAGATCCTATATCTGAACCATGGAAATTCTACCACACATAAGGTTGGGTTCCTTATTTGATAGTAGATTTAATCAACTGGGCCCTCTTAACAGCAAAAGCACCCCAATTTAAATTGGTCGTCAGGACATGGCCCTCCACATACCTCCAGTTTCCCCCAAACACATGGTCCCCTCCATGGGGACCAACCACATTCCCTAATGAGTTATCAGACTATTGAATTTCCCCACATTTCAACACACGTTCTTTCATCGTTATTTTTCCTCAGTCACATGCACACTAAGAAACATCCCAGGAGGTCACCCATCCTGATCGATACTTTTGGCCTAGCATCCTTAACTATAGAGTTCTAATCAGGTAGGTTCCTAAAGAGAAAGGTGAACCTTATTGACATGAGTCATATCATTTTGTTATTAAACCCTTTATCATTCTGGGGTGTTACAAAAAAATAGTAAACTTCAAAATATCAAATATGTTCTTATAAACAGATTCATTACAACAAATTTCTACATGCTTAAAAAATTAATATTTTAAAATATTTAAATAATGTATCTCATTATTCATTACTATAATCTAAATATGGATAAAAAATAAAATATATGTAAAAATTAGAAAATACCACCCTTAATTTCATCTTCTAAACTATAATTAAAAAAATAATTTAATGCAGATTTAAAAATATTATTATATAAATCTATGATAACTCCTCCTTTTAAAAACACTGAGTGTCCTAAAAACATGTTAAATAATTATTCACAAAATTATAAATTGATATTCAATAAATTTAAATGAATAAAATATAAAGTGAAAGCTAGTAAACCATATTTTAAAAACTAGATCACATACATACTGGAAGAAATGATATGAAAAAAAATAAAATCCCATGATAACATACTATATAATATAAAAATAATGGGTATGCATGCAATCCGTATGAAATATACTTAATTGGGTATGCATTCACCTTAGGTTTAATCGAATTAATGAATGAACATTTAGGAACCCATGCTACACAATATTTAGTATTTTTAATTTTGAAAATGTACTAAGATATATATTCCTTTTTATATATAAGGGATTGAAGATATAGTAAAGATTAATATAAATAATAATGACCAAAATCATCACATATAAAATAATTTTAAAATGGTATACCAGAAATCTAACTTTTAATAAAATTATTATTATACATTTGAAATAGTTCCCCAAAAAAACCAATATAATTTATATTATTTTTTTATCATGAAATTTTCAATAATTTTTTAAATTCTTCCAGATTTTATATTTCAATGGTGAAATTTAACAAAATTTCAATCAAAATTTTAGCCTCTTATTTAATTTTCCCATTTCATTTTTTTATTTGTAAATCATCGCATATTTTATCTTTATTACATGAAGTATAATTTTTTGAACTATTATTATTATATTTAGTATAAATACATCATTCATAAATAAAATTAATTTATCCTTCATCTCATCATCATTCATAAAAATAGAAAATTTCAACATTCATTTTTTAAAATTATATTCTTAATTTCTTTTATAAATTTCTTATGATCCTTACTCATCTTCTTATATTTTATATAAAATTTTTCAGTTTTATCATGATATTTATCATATATTTCTCTTAAATCTTTAATTTTATATTTATCACAATCAAAATCAAAATAAAAAAATCATAATCATAATTAACTTTACTAAAGACTATAACCAATAATAAAACATTAGTAGGCTTTATCAAATCACTAAAAAGAGAATTTTTTAACTTAGAATAGTTTCCCATCAATGCAAGGTTATGATTATCTTTATTAATTCAAGAATACTCACTAGAATTTTATACTTATGATCATCTCAAATCAAAAATAAATTCTTTCTTCTTTTTCATACCCATATTTAGTTCTTATTTCTCATTTTTCAGCATCACAAACTATTATTTCATTTAACCCTTATTTCTATATTCGTAACATATAATATTGTCATTTGGATTTAATATTCTACATTTCCTTTTGAAATTTCTATCGTACATATTTTTTTATCTCTCCTGGTAAGTGTGGTTCTTCTTTATGAGTTCTCGAATGTATTTTACAAATTAATTTCCAACACTTTTCTTAGAACTCGATGAAACCACACTATCATCTGGAAATTCATAAGACATATGTTTGGATGATTTGAATTATCCTCCCATTTTTTTAATTATCTTCACTTGAATTACTCTTTATATCTAGTTTATATTGAAGTAGAAATCCCATTAGTTCATCCATGGTATGATCAATAACATATTTTCCATATTCGATTTCCACTTTCTTGGAGTTCCAAATTTTAGGTAAGGAATTATGCAATGTTTCTATCAAAACATTATTTTTCATGGTCACTCTAAGAGTATTCATGTTTTTCACAGTCCTTTTAAACCTTGTGTACATCTCACTAACACATTCATGTTCAAACATTCTGAGTTCTTGAAATTCAACCAACTAAATGAAAGGTCTTTTTCTTTATGGTTTCACGGTTCCTTGATGAGTGAATATTAATGTCCTCCAAATGTCATATGTAGTTTTACAATAATAAATATGACCATAAAAACTTATACTAAAATATGAAAAATGAGATAATTCATGCCTGTTTAATTCAAAATATATTTAGTAACATCATTACCTGTTAAAGTATCTAGATCAACTTCGGGTCACTTATATGTTATAGCCATGATTTTACAAATTTCAAAACCTATATTATTTAAAAACATCTCCATTATTTCCTTCTAATAACCATGGGAACTACAAAAAAATGAGGGTTTATAAGAGGATTCAAACATTTTTGTACCATGATGTCCTGATGAACACCCTGAAAGGGTGCAATTTGGGATCTAACGCAATTTCATTTTCTTTAAACCAAATAAGATCTTATATTTTCATTGGAAAATACACCATGAATCTGTTTTTTTAATGACAAATATATATATAAATATTGAGGACATGAATATAGTAATTTTAATTGGTTAATGAGTAAAATTTTATTTCAAGGGGGCATATAAATGATGCATTTATATACCGATTAACCAATATTTCACTAGTATATGACTAATATTGTGGAACATCTCCCTACTAGGACACGTTCATAGCCTCTTCCTATATTTGAATAACTTACTTCAAGATACATACAATGATGGAATCAATATGCATATTAATATTACAAATTTTCAAAAAATTAAATCAACACCAAAGAGAATTGTTGTTCTATATGGTGGTCTCTTACTCTATTTCATATCTTCAATATTATTCATATCAAAACATTTATTAATAGACTAAAATTTAAGAAAATTAATTATCAAAAACTTATCTCCTGTAATCCAAATATTCAATGATATTAACACTTTCTATGATCTTCAATGATCTCCCCTTATATTCTATCTGTGACTGCTAACATTTCATTCTGCACAATTTTCTTATAAATACAAATATTGTTTGAATTTAAAATTTTAAATTAAAACTCCAATTATCTTCATATTAAAATATAGAATTTATATTGGTAATAAAATAATCTCTACCATTGAATTTTCAATGGGTGGTTATAGGCTATTTAAATAACCATCAAACCATCACCTGAATACCGTATAATAACTCATGTTTAGATTTTAGTAAATCCCGTAGTCACATAATGATGTAATTATTCATAGTGTGATGGATCAATTTTTCTATATCTTCTCTAAACATCTAGATAGGTTGTGGTGTAACCTATATTTTTGTGGCATGTAATATTTCACATTACATGGTGAGGTATTAACATCATTACGAAAGTTTATCATCTACATAAACTCTTGATTCTATCCAGACTCTTTCAAGATAAGACCTATGATGTCATGGTGTGAAAAAACTAACCTAAGAAACACTTACATCTATCCAGATAACTTTTTATCTTGGATTTTTATGTCTCAATGTTTTATCATTGTTTTTAGACTCACTTAAAATCACCCATATTTTAACATGGTGTATCATTTTCTTTATGGTTTGGTAAGTAAATAAATATATTTGTTAGTATCTCTTAAAAATAATATCATATTGGGACATATTATATCATAGAGTGAACCAAAATTATCTAAATTTTAAAATGGAAAACATCATATATTTTTTTATAAAAATCTTATTAAATTTAAATTATCTTATAAAATCTATATTACGGTGTGATGCTTGAAGTCATGACGCATATGAACCATATCACGGTGTGATTGACAGTGAATTATTTTATTCCATGGTTCATACCATTCATATGAAGTACCCATTTACTCTAATGTTGTATTTAAACTACCATATTCTATACTAAAAACTCATTCATGATACGACAATGGAAGTCACAGTGTGACCTCTATAATTTCCAAAATTTAATATCCTTAATACCATTTTGAAAAAAAATCTAAATCCTTTATTCAATGTAATTCACAATACATCCAAGAAATAATAATTAAAAAAATATAAAAATAAAATACCTTGGGTTCCAACATTTTCTGGTTACAACATTCTCTCTCTTGGGATTTTGCTATAAATACACACTTTTCATTGATACATTCTTTTCAAAACTTCAACAACTTTATACGATAGGTATTTTTCAATCACTACCCATTTGTCTATAAATTGAAAACTTTTATTTTACCTTAAACTACTCTAAGAACAAATAAAAATATTTAATACCTTCTCTAACCCCAAGTGAGGCAATGCTCAATGTAAGGAACATGAAAACTTATTAATTGCCACAATGCTAACTATTATTTTAAAATGACTCACCATCTATACTAAATCCCCTACGATAGTATCTACCCTATATTTTTCTTAAAATAAAATATATATTCCTATAATAAAACACAAATTCCTAATTTATCAATAGATAAAATAGTGAGATGTAAAATTACAAACCTCCTTACTTTTAAGATATTGATTGAACTTAGAGGTTCAATAAATTTATTTAAAACATATGATCATCCATGTTTTTTAAAGATATATTTCAATTAATATTTATTTCTAATGAATTGAAACTTTATTATATTGTTATACACTTTGTCATTTATGAAATATAGCCAGGTACCAATGAGATTCATGTGAGATTCTTGAACCAGATTTTAAAAAATGCAATGAAATATACTCCCCCTCGACTTACATAAAGTAACATAATCTGTTTTCTTTCTAAAAGAACCAACACAATTCTTTGTTATGTAGAAAGTTACACCTCTTATAGATTTATAACTAACAATTTCACAAACCCAAGATACATATATATATTCCAAAAAATATATGTTCTTTCTAGTTTTGAATTATAAACCATAATGTGATGTTCCTTGAACATACCTCATTATTCTTCTCCCCTCCATGAGATATTCTTTCTTAAGAAAACTCGTGAACCTTTCTTCCTAGAATGTAGCATAGAAAATATTTTTCCTGTTTAAAGTAATATATATTAAAATAACAATAATTTATTTATATAAACTAAGTATACCCCTTTATTTTCCCCATGATTACCATGTTTTGTTCCAACTATTGTTGTAGTTGATACTGGCTTGCACTCTTCCATTATAAAATTTCTTTCATACTTCACCAATGAAATGAATATATTATCGTCGTCTTGATAAAAATCACATTGAAAATAATTTATGAATTATTTTCACCATAAGTTTTTGAAAACAAATATCACATTGGAAAAATATATCTCTGGAAGAAATCATTACAAATTCAAAGTACTATAACTAAGATGAGAAACCATTACACAAATCTTCACTTTGAGTCACACTTAATAAATAATACTTACTAAAACTAACAAAAAAATTTATATTTAATATTGGAAGAGAAATAATATCATATAAAAGAACATAATAATTTTTTTTTGTTCATAATTTCATTCCACATCCACAGTAATAAGCATTGAAACTCTTCATTTAACTATAAGTACAAAGTTATAATCACTATAAAAAAATAAAGCATGTTGATCACTAACTTATATAAGAAAACCAAAAAAAATCTACCTCTTATATATCGATGGTCACACTCATTAATCTAGTTTTACCAACAACCTACATTTTCATGAGAATATCCCTTACACCGTCCAACTAAGGATCCTATATATTTTCCCTCGATCTAACTGACAATCACCGATAGAACGAAAATATTTCCAATGCTTTATTTGTTTTTACCAAAAAATTACATTCTAATAATGATTCATATATAAACACTAAATACTTTTGGTAATCAAAATACATGATGAAATTTTTGTGGATATAACCACCACACTTTTCAACCGTTATATGTTCACAAACTTCTTATAACCTCACTTCATTCTAGTAAAGATTAGGGTAACTTCTCTAACATGGACAATGAGTATCCAAAAGTTTACCATTATGGTAAAATAAATATAGTATGATAATATTATTCATATTCCTAACAATCTCCCATTTAAATATTTATTCAAGGATTCACTACATCCTTGAAACACATTGAAAAATGTGAACCTGTTGAATTCTTATGCATGAAAGTCTCCTTCATTCCCTTATATTCTCCCAAGTCCAACTAAGGAACAGTGCTTCCTCATGATCTCTTGAATTAAAGCCTTAGTGAAAATATATTTTGATTCTTATCAATTGGATATCATCAATAACCCGGGTACTCCATCTTCACATAGTTTCTGAATATAATGGTATTTCAGGTCAATGTTTTTTATCCATGCATAGACCACCATATTATTGGATGAATTTGTCAGAAACTGATTTTCATAGTAAGGAAATGTGTTTTTGTGGACATTATAACCAATTGATTCATAAATTTCAAACACACAATTCCCTTTCTTTTTTACATTTCCATAATAGAATATAATTTCATTATAAAGTGCAAAATCACTTATTTCATTCTCAATGTGAAACTAACCATGGTTCCATTAATGGTAACGTTATATCCAATTGTTCATTTACATGAATATGATCCTCCCTCAAACTCTTCATAAATATAAACAACCAAAGAATCATTATATTTGAACTAATGTGTTGTATATTTTGTTTGTATGAGATATATCACTATCCACATCATAGATTCTTAATCTTATTTCCCCAAATTTGAAATGAGCCAACTTAAAACTCTCATTTAATGGGAATGAGCTGGTCATGTTCAAACCATGGAATATATAAGACTTCCTACCACTAATGAAAATGGTATTATCACTGTGTTCTTAGTCTTTCCTTCTATTCATGGAAATTTTTCATTTGAGAGTTTGAAGTGTCTGGAAAGGGGATAAAAATATCACTACATATAATCATCATAAATTTTTCTATGATCTTATCGACATAATCTATCTAAAATACAGCTAAAATTTTGGTATTCTTATCACACAATATCCTTAAATCCATTTTTTTAAAATTATTGATAAGAAACATTGAGTTTAGTGGTAAACATAAAAAACATTTCATTGTAGCATCAAGTGACACGGTCCCTCTCAAAGACAAAACGCATCACAGATTACTAATTTTAGAAAATTTAAAAAAACCATCTTCTCTTCTCCAAGATATTTTATTTTAAAATTACACAATATATTTTTTTTGGATCCTAGATATGTTGGATTCTAAATCCCTCGATAAACATTTTATCCACATATAATAGTATAAAGATTAATTTTATATCTTTTTACTCCTATAAAATTCAAAACCGACCAACATTTCTATGCATATAACCATTATCCTACATGGATGATTTCAAATTTTGGTTCCACTATCTTGTTGCATGTTTTAACTGATAGTGACTTTTGTTTAGTTTACACACCAAGTATTGATTTTAAGGAAAAATAAAACCAATTAATTTCTTTATATAGATTTCCTCCTCTAGGTATCTATGAAGAAAAATCATCTTCACATACATTTTCTCCAGATATAATAATTTTTAAGTAACCAGGCGAAGACTAATTTGAATGGTAGTATGTGTAACTACAGGATAAAAAAATTATATTATTCAATGACCTTCCTCTATTGAAACCAATTGACTACAAGCCTTCCCTTATACCAGTTACATCTATCAGATTTATCATTAAATTATAAAATCGTCTTTATTTTAAGTTCCCTATTTTTGGTAGGTAAATATTTTAACTATCAAGTGTTATTAATGTGAATTAAATTAAACTTCTTATTCATGTTAAGCTCCCTCTCACCAGAATTTCTAAGGTTATTATCTTATTATAGTATTTTTAGTCCTCCTGAATCCATTAAAATTAAAAAACTAGGATCATATTTTTACTTTAAAATTAGTCATCTTCTACTTATAGACCTTCATAATTATTCATGTGGATATGATATTCCTTGAACTAAAACCGATATAATATAATTCTCTAGTAATCTATACTGAATAGTGCATGTTCTTGATCATTCCAATATATCTTACACAAGTATCATCCTCAAACATCCTGGGTTTCCCCCAAAACATTCATCAATAATTTGTGAACTTTTAGAAGACTCAAATCCATGTGAAATCTTTATAATTTCTAAACATCTCATATATTCCTTCTGATCAATTTTAACAATAGTAGATTATTTGACACCAACATCCTTCAACTTCAAATTCTAGTCCTTCTAAAGGACCTTCACATTAAATAGTTCATTTCTATTTTTAATAATTTTTCATTTCTTGTCATCCCAAATTTTAAATACAAGTTATTCATCTCTATAACTGAAAAATATACATTTATAATATTTCATTCCTAATTATCCCTATCATAAACTCTATATTAAAATAGGATAAACTTTTGAATACTTTGAGTTAATAAAAATAAGGTACTTTTCCTATCCACGAATCATCTATTAGATTATCTTCCATTAGAATAATAGAGATCTGATTGATCAAGTAAATTATTATACCTACTTATTCTTACCAAAACACCTTAGTAATTAAAAAATGTATCTTCATACTTAAAACCCTCTACAACAATTTCATATTCATCCATTCATCTATCCCATTTGTATCATGAATTTTGGGTATGGTTTTCTCATGTATAAAGCCTCTATGTCTATAAAAGTTCTGAAAATATTTCCTACATATTCACCTTTATTATCCAATCTTATGAAATTCATTATACATATTTTTTCTCTTTTATCGATTGATTTCTATTACATGAACACTCCAAGCACTTAATATTTATATTTCCAAAATTATATCCATGCATTCCTCATGGATGGGTCAATGAAAGTACAAAATTATTTTGATCCCCTAAGATATTTTACTAGGGAAGCTCCCCAAACATCTATATATACAAGCTCAATCAACCATATCTTTAAAAATCTTATAATTTGATCAAAACTCGCCTTATACTAATTTCCTAGTTTAAAACTCTCAAAAATTCTAAATTATTAATTTTTCATCATCTGCATGTCCTTATCAACAAGATTCTCTGTCCCTTTATCACTGAGTTTCTCAAGCCAAAAATACCACATATCTAAATTTTTTATTGTGGTAGATATAGACAGATATTCTCTTAATTATATTACAATTAGATATCATTTACCATCCTTTACACATCTAGCTATGACAAGAGATCTCTCATTGATTTTCTATACTCTATTGTAAAATTTCATTCCATATCCAACTTTACCCAACTACCCAACTTGGAATAAGTTCTTCTAGATATATGGAATATAATGAACTTCCTTCAGTAAAAGAAATTTTCATTTTTCAACTAAACTTTGACATATCCCTTTCTCATGATATTTATAAATTCATCATTCGCTATATATACACTTATAAAGCTTCTATATACATAAGTTTTCAAGTATCCATTATTCCAAGGGGACTGGAAAGATTCTCCAAACCATATTTTGAAATACTATATATGAGTATTGACTCTAATAAGTTGATTATAAATACATTATCTTTTTTATCCAATGTTATATAAACAACTAGATGTTAATCTTCCATATTTTACCTTATGATCATAGAAATCCTTATTCAGAAAACCCCTTTTATCTTACTTCCAACACATTTGTTTGGGTTTGTGGATTTATCACTAATCCTCTCCCTCAAATTTAATTTTGATAAATTTTTACTTCTTAGATGAGGTGATCTTCCCCTTCCCTCTTTACTAAATTCCTTTATATAAGGTGTTTGAGTCTCCCTCCTGAAGATATCATTATTCAAAATTATGTTCAAGAAATATATGAATATTAAGCCACCTGTTCTACCAAAGTTACTTGCTATTTCTATGTTTATTTCTAGTGGTCTCATGAATTATGAATAAAATAATTCTCCCAAACATTATATATTTAATTGTATATTCTTATATTCATGTTAGTTATTGATAATGTTAGAATGATTCACATGATCCGCTATAGATCTTTTTTCAGGTATCCTCATATTGAATAACCATCACATTAGGTACACTTTTTTGAGTGTTTTCATATCATCATACATATGTGTTGGGGATGAAATTAAATACGTTGTAGAATTTTTCTTCTTAATGATCAAAGACACATTTTCATCTATGGTTATCCACACAACCCCTAACACCATTTGATACAAATTCTTCCATTCATATTTCTCTACTATATTTGTATTATCACCTTTCAAAATAATTTCTATATCATTCTTGGATGATGTAGTCCTCTACATGAATCCTCGGGTAACTAAAATCCTTCCGAATCACTGATCCTTTGAGAAAACCCCATCATGCTTCGATAAATTGTTTTGAAAATCCCACATGAAACTTCATTCACTGAAAGTTCCTTATAAAAATATTACACTAGAAGAAAAATCCATTTGAAAGCAATCCTTGTAGCATCAAAGTACTTGAACTATGATGAAAACCCTTAAACATAATCACTAATTTGAGTCACACTGACTCAATCCTATTTAGTCTAAATAAAAAAACAGTCCTCATGAATATTTAAAAATAATGAAAAGAATTTAAAATGGAAAAAAATTACATAGTTTGAAATTTTATACTATATAAATGGGGATAAGAATCACAAATCATCATTTTAATGGAAGTATAAAGTTATAATCACTATGAATAATCAACCATGTAGATCACTAACTCATATGAAAGAATGTATCTTTAGTAAATTGGCCCCATCTCTAGATATATAGGGTCCCATTCGGTCATCCAATTATACTGACTTCTTATATTTTCAGTAGTTTATATACTTCATTGTGAAAACACTAATCCTATATAGCTTTCCTCAGTCTGAATGAAAATCAATGGTAGAATGATAATGTTCATAATGACCCATTATTGTTTTCCTAAAAATTTCATTTCAAAAAGAATTCATACAAATAAATTTCTTACATATCATAATTAAAACACTGAAATAACTTCTAGTAGATTTTATCACCACGTAGAGAAACTATTAGAAGTTCTGAAACTTCCATTAACCTCACTAGAATCTATTTAATCCCATTACCACTATTCTAACCAGACCAAAGAGTTTCCTAAAGTTACTCCCTCGAGTAAACTTACTCCAGTATGAGAATATTCTTCACATTCCTGAAACATTCATCCCAATAAAATACATCAAATCTCTAATCATTGGCCTTTAAAAATAATAAACCATTAATTTTTCGAATTTATAAATAGAATAATATTTTTTACCATCATAAATAATTTTATATACATGCACCAACACCATATATTATTTTACTGTAAGACATTCACAATGAGTTTATGATCAACACTCCTCTTTTTAACTCCATATACCTCATGAATGTATCCTCCCTTTCATAGTATGAGGTTATTTATTTAGGATATATAATTATTTCATCAACCTTTACCCATTTAAATCATCATTTACAAGTAAAACATTAACCAATTGTTCAATATATACCAATACATTAAGAATATATATAGAAAGATCTTCTTCACATCCATCTAAAACACTTTAAAATTTATTTAGATATTCTCTTCTAAGAAGAGTATAATATATTATATCATTTACAAGAGTGTGAAATTAACTTCAACATCAATGTACATAACCTGAGAATATCCCTTGAAAATCACTCTAGCTTTTTCTGGATTACTGTTCCATTTTTATTAAGATTATTTTTGAATACCCACTTTATACCAATCACATTTTGATTTCTAACTCTATACACAAGAACCAAAGTTTGTTTTTTACTAATTTTATCAAACTATTATTACATGGATATCACTCAAGAATCCACCTTTTATTCATATCTAAAAAAAGAGTTCTCAATCTCAAATAATATAGAAGTTTTCTCTACACTCTTCATCCTTTGAGATTAAGTAGGAGAAGATTTGTATATAATGATATTTCATGGTTCAACTGGAGAACTTTTCTATATTATTTAAATTATATTTTGACTTACTTATTCAATTTTATCTTATACTTATTAAATATTAAAATTATCATATACCTAAACATTTCTTGGATTCTCCCACATTTGTATTTATTTCATCATTTTTCTCAAAAACATCTTCAAAAACTGAATGTATTGGATTTTGTTTGGATTCATTCTCAAAAAAACTTACATAACTTCTTTCAACAGTTTTATTTAGCCACTTATTAAAACATTTTAGGGCCTTAATATTTATTGATAATCCTAGGAATATTCCTTCATCGTCTATATCACCAAATTTTCCTATATTTCATTATTTATTTCAGATGATTTTTTTTCAATTACCCTAAAATGCATAAAAGAGGGTTTACTACTATGAAATATTTAATATCAAATATTTTCTACCCCTTGAATGAATAATGTTCTTTTTTTAGTATAAATAGCCTCTCAACCCACATCTTTATAGAAGTGACATGAGATACCACAACCTATCAATAATTTATTTTCTATATTATTGATCTTGTGATTTCTTATTTCCACACACTCATTCAGTTGGGTATTTCTCTCTAAAGACACTACATTTTTAATATCATGTTTTATGATGTAATCTTCGTCATCATACAATGTGCACTTCATTCTATTATTCGATCCTAAAATTTCTAATGTCCTTCAAATTTCATTTTCTTCTCTTCTCTGGAATCTATTGATATAATACAACACTTCCATTTTAAAAACTTATTATCATGGAACACCCCATATTTTTACACTCATCCAAAAATATGATAAAAAATCTCTGACCATACATTTCTTTCTGGCTAATTAGACTACACACGTTAGTGTGAACCAAATTTAGAAAACATGATACTCCATTATTCTTTAGTGGAATTTGATTTTGAACCAATATTCAATGCATAAAATATTCAAAACTATTTTCCCAATCTCTCTTATAATAAATAGTATTTACCGTATCTATGAATTTTTACAATTTCACCATGATTTATTGATTAAGTAATTTTAACCTCTAGTTCTGAAATCAGTTTTATTCTTTTTTTATTATAATACATTCATTTTATCTACTATAAATTTGTTGTAGATTTTAGTTTTTCATCTATCCCATAATTAGATTATTACCAGACTTTCCTTTTATGGTGTAGACATTTAGATTAAATGTGACTTCAAAACCTTAGCTAAAAAGCTGAATAACATTAAAAAATTATATCGATGTCAATAAATATAGATTATTTCTGTATTTTTAGTTTAATCATCAATAAATCAAAATTTACCACTTCTTTTAATCATCAATGATCCATCATTTCAAAAGAAAACTATTTCATCCACTTTTATTTAAAAATTTCAATAAAATCATTGGACATTTCATGTGATATGAGCATTAGAAAACCAAATTCCAGGTACTACTATTCTATTTTTCTTTCATGGAACCCTCAATTAATTTTTCATTATCAGTATTCTTATTTTTCTTCCAATTTAATCCCTAATGAGTTGATGATTTTGTTTATTTCTTCCCATTATTTTCATCATAAAACATCAGGTCAAATAATTCTTCTTTAATAGGATAAAACCTATTATTAAAATGGATTTAATAATACATCTTTGCAGTCACTTTCATATATATTCCATAAGAATATATTCAACTTATCTTCCAATAATTTATTGATTTGTGTATGAAGTTTGAATTGTTAAAATAGTTACTGTAGAATGTATTTTTTCCCTAATATAAAGAGTATGATCCAACTCTCCTCTATTGACATCAAATAGATTCTCCTCTAAGATAACAATACACTTCACTATAATAAGGAATATTATGTAGAATAAATCCAAAAAACTAATATTTCATCAATGGAAATATCTTCTTGTTGTCACTTCTCAGAATATCTCTAGTTTTTATAAAATTTATTGATTTTTTATAAGATCTCATTGGTTGAGAAATTTTACCCTTCAACTATTTCTTTATTCTCTCCATTCATACATATTTTATCTTTGAAATTTCACCATCAAAGGTACACTACTGTAAATCTGAAATTTCCAAATGCTTATATACCAACGGTTTGTAAAAACCATTGGTATAGGTCCCCTTTCCCAACGGTTTGGTCAAACCATTGGGAAAGCCCACTTTGAGGCCACCTTTCCGAACGGTTTGCCAAAACCATTGGGAAAGGGTATGTATTTCCCAATGTTTTGGCCAAACCGTTGGGAAAAGTCCACTTTGTTGCCACCTTTCCCAATGGTTTGTCCAAACCGTTGGTAAAGGTCCCTCGTATACCAAGCTTGCACCCAGAATCAAAAGATTTATACCAACAGTTTTGACAACCATTGGTATAGATCTATGCTAACGGTTTTGAAAACCCTTGGTATAGATCCTTTGATTTTTAATCAGATCTTCTTACCGAGAACATTATATAAATCAAAATTTAAAATAATTATGAGATTATATATATATATATATATATATATTTGTAATTATGTTCACAAAAGTCATGTTAGGTTAGTGGTAAAGTCGTTAAATGACAAACTAGGGGTCCTGGGATCAAATCCCAATGAATGTTTTTTAAAATACAAAAACCAACGGTTCCATAACCGTTGGTATAGATTTTCATATTACTTATACCAAAGGTTTTCAAAATAGTTGGCATAGGTTTATACCAACGGTTTTCCCAAAACCATTGGTATAGACCTATCCCAATGGTATACTTGGAAACATTTCTCTAAACCGTTGGTATAGGTTAGTTTTCCAGTAGTGGTAATACTAGTTTTACCCAAAAAAATCCTATGAACACTCAATATTTCATTAAAATTTCTTATGCCTTGTTCATAGCTCCCTTTTAAAAGTTCATCAAAAAAACTTCTTTAACTGAAGCTTCCTATTTGAACCATTGTTTTATTTCAAATTCAACCTTATTTCTCATAGATAAAACTTATTCCTAAAAAATTTCAATATTTTTAAATTTATATTTAATTGAATAGTTAAGTTCATTATGTATCTTAGTTTTGTATTCAATGTTCAATTTTTAATTTATAGAATCTACAAATTTTACTAATATGTATTGACATTCTTTCACTGCACTCTCAAGATGATCAACATCAACTTCAAATTCATCAAAAAATTCTATAAAATTCCTTTATAAAACCTCTACTTTTTCTATTATTATTTATTTATTAATCAATCTCTTCATGTTATCCTTCCAACTCCAATTAGCATTCAACACCTCATTCTAGTTGAACATTTTCTTCTTCTTTGGTTTTATACTTCTCCATTAAATCCATTATTGAATAAAATGTATATGAGAAATACTCTATTTAAATAAATTATAATCAATCTTCTTCTAAATACTTGTCTTTTTTACTAACAAACACTTTCCTATGAAAATCCATACCATTTGAATTTATAGAATATAATTTCCTTCTAGATGGAAAATCCTTCATCTATTTTTTTGAGAACTCATACTCACCACCAATTTCATCAAACCTATTTAGACACCTAATAGCGATTTGTATAACCTTAACATAATAGAAACAATCTATAGGTGTATTACTCTGAAATATATATTTGTATCTTCTGAACTTCCTAGAAATATGTGACAAGAAATCATCAGTTACAACATCAATTTTTTTACTTTTTGAAATTTTTTCATCAGGAAAACATTGAATGTTATCAATTTAGATGAATGTTCTAAATTTATTTTCAACTTCACATACATCTCATACAAAGTAAAAATTCTATGTAAATCATCAAGAGAAAACTCACCAATATTCACCTTCTTCAGTGGTGATACTTTTCGATTGTACATAAGAGGTAATACTCTAATGATCTTCTTAACAATATATAAATCTTTGATCTCTTAAAAAAGTCAATTAATGGAACCAATATCTTCAGTGAGATGATTAAATAAGTTATCTATATTTTCATTGGATTTCATCATAAGTTCATAAAATATATTCTATAAAACATTAAATTTTTCCACATTCATGTCGGTGTCACCTTTTAAGATGTAAGAATTCTTATCCTAAATATCTTTGTTTATTGATAAATCCATTACCTTCATATATATAAAATTATAATGTTCTCTTGAAAAAATAATTTTAAACCTTAGCATCATAATTAAAAAATATTTTATCATATTACGTCATTTATATTCCTATGGGATCAATGAATTTATACTATGTACTAATAAATAATATATATCAAACCCATGAGATAATGGATGATATCTCATCCAATTTTTTCATATCTAATAATTTCATCCATAAAATAAGGGAACTCCATTTTTATTCACAACATTATTCTTGACTAAAATAATTTTATAATAGATTAAATAAACAACCAATGGATTAGATTCCCATTAATGTACTCTATGTTCTTATTGAACACCCTATGTGGCGGTGAAATAGGGTGTAACATAGTTTATTTTTCTTTAAAAATAAGATATTTTCTTCACATTGGAAAATTAACCTTCAATAAAAAATTTAATCACAAAAAATACATAAAAATAAATCACCTAATCACACTAAGTTTACTTGGTTTTACTGAAAAAGGTTACTCCATGGAGCACATATCAATGATGTGTTAATGTATTGATTATACACTACTTCACTATAATTTGATTACAAAATTTGGATGATCAATTTGATCATCCATGTTCCGTGGCCTCTTCCTCTCTTCCATGTAATATTTTTAAGAGGGAATAAATATGAAATAGACACATGGTTCAATCATATAATATTTTAGAAGATGTATTCAGCACAAAATAGAAAGGGTTTTCTCCATGATGATCTTTTATTATATTCATAATCATTAATGATAAGCACAATACAACCATTTATCCAAGAATGATCTTTGGTGAAATTCATTCACACACACTTATCTTCTATAATAGAAATATTCAATGATACTCCCTATTTCTCCGATCTTAATTTATCTCACCTTTTATTATATGTATGATCACTACTTGTTCATTTTACTTGAAAGACTTATAAAAATTGAGGATGTATGAATTTTAAAAATAAAATTCAAACACCAATTAACATCACATTAAATTTCATCCTTCATATTGGTTACAGGATAATCTCCACCATTGATGTTTCAATGGGTGTTTACAATATATTAAAATGAACCCCAAACCATCACTTTATTTCTTTATAATAAATCATGTTTGAATGTTATAGAAACCCATGATCATGATGGGATTTAATTCTTCATGAAATAATAGATTAGTTTCTCTATAACTTCTCTAAATAGCCAATTAGGTTTTGGTGAAAACTATATTTTTATAGCATGTAATATTTACCATAGTGTGGCATGGTATCAGCTTCATGGTGTAATCACTTCAACTATAGAAAAACTGAAGTCTTCCAAGAATCTTTCATGCTTCAACATAGTGTTTCCTGTTGTGGGAACTTTTACTCTCTAAACACTCACCAATTCCCAAATACCATTATAGGTGGACTTTTTGTTTCATGGAATCAAAAAATATTTTCTAGATACACTAAAAACACCAAGATTTATTCACAACTCATCATTTTATTCATGGTATGATATGTGAGTAAAAAAATTATCTACTAAAACTACATTAATGGCATGACATATTGTTTCATGACATGAATCATAATTGTCCAAATCCAAAAAGAGGAAAACATCATATGTGTTTCAAAAACCATCTTATGATATTTAATGTATCATATGAAATCCTTACCATGTAATGGTGTTTTTAGTCAAGGAACTAATGAACCATACAAGGTATGTTTCATGGAGTAACATTTTGTTTCACGGTGCATACCATTCTAACAGAGTCCCGTATAATCTTACATATGATTTCATTTCCATTTTTTAAACTATAATCCCATTCATAGTATGAAAATGGATATAGTGATTTGACCTCAATGATTTCAAGAATTTAAGACCATTCATACCACTTTAAAAATAAACTCTATAAGATTTTTTCAATGTATTTAATAATACATCAAAAAATCTCCTAAATGAAAAAAATCAAAACCTCAAATACCTATAACTATAAAATTTTTGAGTTCCAAAAAAACCCCTAAATTTATGACATCTCATTACTAAAAATAATATTTCCCTTTGTATTCTTAAGAACTATGATATAGATTAGTAACAACAATATATATTAATCAACATAATATAAGTAAACAAAAGTGAAACTACCCTTTATTTTCAAATCTAACTTTATCCCACATCGAGGGTGAATCTCTACCAACAAATCTTAATACTCCAATTCTAATTTGGATATCTCTGACATATGTGGTGTTTCAGGGAAAAAAGTACACAATTTGATAAATATACCTTCAGAGTGTCCAACTTAACAACATATCTCAAACAATTAAACTATGAAACACAAATAGGGAACACGTCGTGAGGCCTGTGGGAACCAGGGAATACTCTGATAAATTTTTGATACCCTTCAAAGGGTCCAACATTCTCAAATAAAACATCATCCATAATGAGGGACAAAACTAAAACAATTATAGATCAGTCATGTGATGAGTTTGAGAAATCCATCACACACCATTAGCACTCTATTATTTGTAGGTATTTCAATGAAAGAATCATAATATGGTTTGAGAGAGTTTGAATCAAATGAAAATTCAAGTCTCAGACACTAGAAAAACCTCAGTCGCCTAAGGATGGTTATATCCATGAAAAACCATGAGGTATCTAATGTTTAATGAATGCATCATATCTATCTTACTTTTACTCTCATCTAACTCAATTTAAACTACCACCCAATATATAAAAATTCCACAGTAATAATAATAATAATAATAGGGATAGAGACTACATTTGACCATGGGAAAATTATATCTCTCAACAGAATATTAGAAAAAAAAATCATCATCAATCACTAAATAGTGTAGAGGGGTCCAACTATAGGAACAATCTTTTCATGACCCTACCTCAAGGAAAAATATATATTCCAATGGATAACACCCTACATTTTATAGGATGAACAATTGATGGTTGGAGTATAAATGGATGAGATGACGCCGAAAACACAAAAAATATCATAACTAACCACTTTATGATGTGTGTACAAAATTACATGTAAAACCCTTTGTAATGATAGAATAAATCATTTTCATATTTACTAATATGAATTATATATTTATATTAGTAATAAAAATATTATATAATTTTTAAATCAAAAATTAAAGAGTTTAACTAAACTCTTTTCTAATAATGTTTTATTTAAAAACTTAATTTTATAATTTTATAATTTCAATTTTAAAATATTATTATCATCTTATAAATCATAATACTAAAATATAACTTGGGTGAAATTTTTTATTTTTTTTAAAAAATATTGATTTTTCAGTGAATAGTGAAAAATACAGATTTTTTAATCTTTTCATTTTAATAAATTATTTAATTTAAAATTATCAATATGTTTTTAATATTTAATAATTAATATAAGTATTATTTTGTTATATTTAATCCAAATTATTACTTTTGAATAAAATTTATATTGGTTTTAGTATAAGTTTCTTTTTTGTTTAAAAACGGGTATTTCTAAAAACGATTTTAAAATACATAATGTATCTCCTTTTTAATTAATTAATATTATACCTAATGGGGAATGTTATAAATTATATTTTTATATAATATATTAGTAAATATTAATTTATTTTCGTAAAATTTAAATTATTATTATTGTAGTAAATATAGAATCATCTTTTTCTAAAAAAAATAATCTTCTAAAAAACTCGCAGTCACACCGCGTCTGGGGTATTGATAATAAATTAAAATATTCCACTTCTTTGAATTTAAAATAAAAAAATGTATTAATTATTTGGAATTAGAATAATTTATAATTTAAAATTATTCCAAATTTATTTTTCACCATAATGATAATTAAAGAAAATAAAATTAATCACTATTGTTATGTTTAAAACGAGTTTACCGAGGGATTAAAATTTAATGTTTATCTGAAAATGACCTATAAACTTTTGAAAACACAATTTTATGGAACTTTTTAGACCATATACCTTCAATAATAAGTAATTTACCCTCATTGGGACCCTTTGAAATAAGAAAAACATGGGTGGAATTCGCTATTTTAAGAAAATTACACTTGCGCCACTCTCCACACTTATAAAAGGCCACCTGCATTCTTCCTCTCTTGACACCTTCAAACCTATTTAGTTCAGAAAATAACTAAAAATATATATTTCAAAATACCTTCTTATCACTCTATAATACTTATTTTTTTCATAAATACAACCTAGGATGGATTTTGGTGCAAACCTAAGGAGGATACCCGAAGAAGAGGTATTGTTTGTTAACGAGTGTTTTTATTTTATTTCTTTCCCTTCCCCATTATATTATTCTTAAACCATGATTATATTTTAAGAAAAGTATCTTACATATTCTATGATGTTATTATATTAATTTAATAACCTCAATAATTTCCCTATTCTATCAAATGGGTTACGAAATCATCATCCGTGTTTACGGTGGATTACAGCCTCGCGAACCGATGTCATTCATTTTTTCAATACCACCTATCACAGTTTGGTATAGTGATGGATATAAAGTTTATATATTATATATATAACATAATTATAACTATTTAGTAATTATATCATATATAACATTTTAATTTTCCATTCCATGAGGGATACGATTATGTCACTTGTGTGTATGACGGATTAACACCTCATGAAGCGATGTGATTCTTTTTCACTAACGCATAAAATAGAAGGTAATAAGGGTTAATATAATGAATATATGTGATATAATTGAAATAATTATGATATTAATGAAATATTTATCATTATTTAAATATAATATATCACTTTATTCTTATCTTTTCACTCACTGAAAAAGTGATAATGTTGTTCATGGATGTGTGGACTACCACCTCATCGAAGCAATATAATTCCTTATTTCATCTCCACATCACAATTATTATATATATATAGGTATATATAATTAAATATTATGGTATTTATGATATAATTAATATTATTTAATGATAAAATATTACCCTCATTCGTTCCATAATGATCATTGAAAAATGGAAATGTTACTCATGTCTAAGTACGAACTACCATCTCAATGATCGTAACGTTCATTCATATTTGATAACCATATTTCCTGATTTATTTTAAATTTATAATTTATGTATAAATATTTCATTATTATTAGTCTTGATATTTTAAAACAATGACCTCTTTGACCATAGTCAACCTACCTCAGTCATTTTTGAAACATAAGAATGATATGGTCAAAACATCCAACGTAAACAAAATTTATTAATTAACTGTATATAGCTTATTAATAAGAGAAGTAAAATTAATAATAAAATTTAAAAATCATATAAATCAAGTAAATATTTAACATAATTTATTTTTCAGTAATATGAAGACACACGTGACAAGTCAAACTCGAGGTAAGGGGCTTCATCTCAATTTCCTTTTATTATGGCATATTTTGATAATATAAACAAATATTCTTTTAAGAGGTCTATATACATCCCCTTATACATTTTATATCATTAATTACTTTATTCCCATGGTAATTAAAGTTTTTTTTAATGTTATTATTACTTGGGGATTTTGATTTAATTTTTTCTCAAGTGTTAAATGGAATTTCGTTTAAAAAATCATCTTTCAATGTTTTCCCTTCAAACTCTTTTTATTTTCCATTTCAATATTTTTAAAATGTTTTTATGAAAATTTTTATATTTATATAAAATAATAATATTTTATATTTTATTTCACATATTAATTTTTTTCAAAATTTTCTAAAATGAATATTTTTACGTGATTTATAAGAAACATTTTGAAAAATGTCAAAAGAAATATCCTATTCTTAATATACATGATGAAAAAACAATTTCTCCCACCATAACCATTATTTGATTTCTTTCTTAGTTTCAAATATTTCATGTTTTCCTTCAATGAGAAATAACTTTTCACTTTTAGTTGAGTATTATGGTATTAAAAATGGTTTTTCGAAAGAAAAATGTATTTTTATATTGAAAATACGTTTTTAAAAGAAAATGGTATTTTGATATCCAAAACTGATATGTTTATGATTTTGAAATAATTTTAAAAATGTTTTATAATGGATAAGTGAATTCATAAACATGTTTTATTCATTATATGGTACTTGATCATTATACCTATGAAATGGGTGCACCCAGATAGCGTCGGTGATCCCATTATAGCTTATAAAATGGGGCTACTCAAATAGTACTCGGTGAACCTGTTATAGCATAAACTATGGTTGTGCCCAAATGGTGCACCAATACATTGGGTAATGTTATTTTTTTTAACAAAAAAGAAGTGGGTTTTTACCAAATGGATTCTTATATAGATTTAAATGGGCTACAATTACATTTGACATAGGTTTAAAAGGGGTAATGAATACGATGCTCTATGTTACTGAGATGGGTCCTTAATTGATTTATATGGGTTTTAAAGGATTTCTTGGATAAGAACTGGTGTGTTTCAAGTGAAAATGATTTATTTATTTTTCTTAAAGAACATTTTTATAAAGGAAAATATTTTATGGGTTTTCATGTTTTCATTAGACTAATGGTTTCCTTTCTTTTATATCCCATTCTATGATTTTTATGAAATAAAATGTTTTTAAATGTTTTTTTACATAATGGGTAACGGAAAGGATGGAGTAAAGTTGATAGTCATGACAGCTTTTCATTAAATAAATTTTTTTAAAAGATTTATATGGTGTAAAAATGGATACTGATAAAAAGTATCCATTTTGTATTATATGCTTTTGTAGTGTATGAGTTATGACCTAATTCTCTAAAAATATAAACCTAAAAAGATACTAAAATTTAATGAAATTAAATTATTGACTAAAACTCAAGATTATATAATGTTTATGGCTAGGTACTAATATTTATTATACCCCAAAACAATTTCTTGGAACTATGGGTTGACAATATGGTAATTAGAGTCCTAGTGAAATGATACATTGGTCATCAGATCAATTCTTGTGTCCCTATTATAATAATCAAGATCAAGAACACATTAAAATAATTACCCTAAATTCACAAACCAATAATTAGATAAATACTAACACTAAACTATATCCCTATCACTAGACTGATTTGATACCATTAAAACATGACCTAGTCAATGGTGGCCCTACACAGTCAAGTAGTAAGCTGAGAGTTCCACACCAATACCTCATGTGATAGGTTGTCGGATAGTGACTAGCACTGAGTAGTCATAACACAAAATATAGGAGGGTGTATCCAATAATAATTTAGAAACATATCTTAAAATCATAAAAATCACCAACAACACCTGCCATATATATATAATCTACTAAATTATATACAATACATAATGGAGATAAAAAAATATAATCACAAAACCAATGTGTAAATACCAAGGGAACTATATATCAAAAAATAATCAATATGTGATGAACCTAAGACACTAAAATTCCCCTCCTCAAAGTATTTACTCCTAGATATTTATCCAACTACAACAAGGATTTCTACTATCACAAACCACCATGCTCCACCATGCATCATCAATCATCACCAGGAGTTAGCTCCGAAGAAGAAATACAAACACCATGTCTACTAATATCACCTTTGAATCCTACATATAATTCATGAATACAACATGTGTGGAAACAACACTCATACAGGGGTGAGTATTAAAAAACTAAGTTGGATCCCTTGAAACCATAACATAAAGAAAAAACAATAAATCAGCTTAACACCACAATAAGATAGAGTAACCAAGAGAATATATTAAAGGATCCATATTTGTTCGACCAATAAGAGTATCATAGATTAAAATAAATCCCTGTCATTTCATCACCAATCCTTAAAGGTTAGGCCACAAGAGCCACTAGGAATGCTTAGAATACCCAAAATCCCACATAGTCTAATTTCAATATCCAATATTGTTTCATATATCAAAGGAAACCAATGTGGTTCTTGGGGAGTAACAAGTCTTAATGAATCTGATCTATTTAACCTCTCCAACTTCAACATCCCCACTATAAACCATAAGGTGTGACGTACTTCTTTAAAAAACCTTTTCAATAGATATGGGTGTATCGCACCCCACTTTTCACTATTACTGAGCTACAATTATTCAAACCCATATTGGAACCCTTATATTTCCCAATAATAGATATCATTCATGGGGGTACTAACTAATAACCTCAAAACCACTAAATAATACTATGAAGGAGTGAAATCATGATATAGGAGGAGTTCGGCTCTATACAACACAAATGCATGAGAAATCATAACATGGTCCATTTAATTCAATCTACCCAAATCAAGAAACCCACATTACCTCTTTTAAATTATTATATAGGACCCTCACCCCATAAAAGGATAAGTATCAATCAATGGGGTAACAAAATCCATAGATATTGGATCTCGTATTTCATGAACCAACCTAGATTTTCCAAATATTTATAACCCAAACCAGTCCTAACATTGTCGGAAGGGCATTCTTGGTCCCCATGATTAGGTGAAAAGTTCATGCACATTATGAAAAAACTTTTGGGAATGATTTATACATAATAAACTGGAAAAATGATAATATAAATATATATAAAAATATTAGTATTCAAAAAATATACAACACCAGAAAAGATCGAAATTTTAGGAAAAAACCGACATGATACATATAACTGCCAATTAACCCAAACAAATAGCTAATTTACAACTACATGTGACAAGAAATCAACTATAAACTCCCAAAACCTACTAAAAACTGACATGTTTCCACACTATGGTTCCTGACCCCAACCTACATATGATAAAAAACAATCTACCCAAAACCAAAGGTGTATATACTGTGTGAGAAAAAGATCCTGGTAAGATCCCACTAAGTGTTTCATAAGAGACTTAATAAAATAAACAATTTATGTCCAAGTAAATAGAAAAAAATCTGGTGAAAAAATTCTATATAGTTTGACACAAAACATGGATAAGTAACTCTTATAACATTTTAAGGAAACATACCAGAAAATATTTTTCCAAATAATTTCATTAAATATCCCAAGAAAACATTTCAAGGATAAACACTGGAGAAAAAAATATATGAAATAGCAATAATTCCATGTCAATAAGGATCCTTATAACATTTATGTTATTATTATGCCACTTATTGTGCATATTAACCACATTGAATAGGTCTTGGGGTAAGATTTCACTCTTGAGAGTGGCTCCTTGCCACATCTTAGGAAACATGGTGCATACATTGCCCTAGAAGAATAGGTCTAGGGGGATAATTGTATCCTTGAATATGAATCCATGTCTCGTTATCAATCACATCTGGGTTTACAATTTTAAAATTAATCAATGGTAATTTCATCTTTGAAACCAAATGAATCTTGATTTGAAAAGATTTTCATTAATAACACCATAGGGAAAATCAATTTTCAATAATATAACCAAAACCAACACATTTTATCAAAATATTTCCCATTCCATTTCAAAAAACATTTCAAAACCATTTCTAAGATAAATCCTCGAATCATTGTTTCCAACAATTTTGACATTAAAATTCAAAAATAAAGAAGAAATGGTTTGTAGGATAAATACAAATCATGAAACCACATACCTTGAAACACTTGGACTATCAACGTCCACTATAAACAACAAAACCATATGATTCATGGGTCTTAAGAATTGATAAGGGATCCTAGATCAAGAATTAAAAATCATAAATCTCCAAATTGGAACATTTAAGAATAAATAAAACCAAATTGAAAATTTTAAACCACAATTCCCACCAAAAAACACATGGATTGAATATCCAAAAAATACTCCAATTCTATAACTAGTCTAAAATGAATAAGATTAGAAATAAAGATCTAATAATTCCCATCATTGACAAAGTTGTTCCACAGAGATAAGTAACGGGGTTTGTAGAAGAATGATATCCAAGCCCAAATAATTACCAACACACCAATAGAATATTAATACTTCTATCATCACTCTAATCCACTAATTAATTTAGTTTAGAGATCCAAAGAAGTCACAATGAAGTCAAAAACATGTATTGGGTTTTATTAGGGTTAAAGGAGGTGGATTAAGAGTTAAAACTATCATTTTGGATATTTATAGAGAAAAATGTGAAACATAACACCACAACACAAGATACACTACACATCACAATGTATACTAACAAGGAAAAACTATGGCGTAAGTTAAGGGACTACACCGTAACCAAGATTGATCACACATATTTTTGGAATACATGTCGTGGTCAACTGTGAGATCATATAAACCGAGGAAAAGGGACAATGCCTCAGGGGAATAACCACACCATAAAATTACGAATCAAAGAAGAAATATATTCCATATCTAGTCTCCATACTGTAGTGACCTAAAATTGGTAGAGTCATTATGATCCATCTTCCAAAACATTACACCATATCATTATCTCAACTATTCAAAAATTAGAAGAACTACCAAATCTATTTGGTAAACCATACTATACAAACCATATAATATCTATATCCTTTATGGAACAAAAAATAACCACAAAATATAATTTGGCTCTGATTGACCAACATCTTAAGACACACCTCTTACCCACCCTAGAAAAATAAAACCAAATGAAAAAATTAGGAAAAAGTTGGAAATGACCAAAGGGAGGATAAATAACAACATGAAAAATGTTGTAATTGAAAAAAAAATATGGATATTATAATTATCCCCACATAATTACTTTCTACCACAACAATTATATTTCTAATAAGGATGATCTCAAAATAGTTGAGGTCGATTCTCCCTCATCAATGACACCAACTCCTATGTCTCGTGAGATTTAGAAACATAATTTCATAGAACTCAATCCAAAGGGATAAACTGCCCATATAGAACCATCACTAAAGAATAAACTACTTAACGTGGTTGTTAAGTCATATTAATATTAGGTTCTATGTCAATGTATTCCAAATTCAAAAAGTGAAGTGGGTCTAGATTATACTTCTTGAGTTTTGATACATTAAAATTTTTATGTAATAATGAAAAATGAGGCGGAAAATCCAAGATATATGCCACCTTTCAAAGTCATTAAATGATATAAAATGGTCCCACATACCTATGAGTGATATTACCTTTATTTATAATTCATTTTTGACCTAAATAGGGAGATAATTTTAAGAACACTTGATTTCCAATAAAAAACTTCCAAGGAATATGATTTCAATCTCTATAATACTTGTACCAACATTGATCTATCACTAAACATTGATGAACTAATTGGTTTTTTTCCATTTTCTCCTAAACCAAACTCAATCCATCCAATAAATATTCTCCTTAATTAGACTAATAGATTGGAGAGAAATAAGTATGTCCATAAAAATATTCAAAGGGTGTCATTTTAATGGAATACTAGTAAAAATAATTATAAAAAATTATTTATATCCAAATGGATATTTCAAGAACTTATGAGGTCCAAATAACATTCGCATATCATATATTCTAGAAACTGGTTAGCCCTTTATATCTTCCCAACTATATAGAGGTGATATGTTGTGCTTAACCTAACATGGTTTTGCATTGCCTCATTAATTCTGTTACAAAACCATAAGGTAAATACGTGGATCCCTATATAAGATAATGGTTATCGAGATCCCATGCATACTTACTACCACCTACACAAACAACACCCCCAAGTCTTCCACTTTAGTGGTTCTATGAATTGATATGAAATTATCTATTTTTTTGACTGGTTTATCACCATTCAAATGGAATTCTTACCTTGGGGTTTTTGAGTCAAACTAAGAATTAAATCCATTGAAATTTCATTCCACTTCCATGTTGGAAGATGAAGAGGTAGAAGAATACCAGAATTCTTCTCATGCTCGTCCCTAATCTATTTTCATGTATACCATTAAGACACAAATTATTTTATTTATATTTTCAGTGTAGGTAACCAAAATCAACACTTCACATCACAAAATTTATTTTTAGTTACAGGGTGGACTTACCAAAAACAATTATGAAAATCTCCAAACACATCTTTCCTCTAAGACAATAGGACAATATATCATCTCTTAAAGAAAGGGATACCCTATAAGGATAAAGATCGCTCCCTGATGGTCTCCACACTATATAAACAATCCATGATACTCTATACCAAATCATTTTATTCACTTTAATAATCATATTCACAATAGAGTAAATCAAAATAACACCTTCCATAATAAAACTAGAATCCTCCTCCCTAACTTCCAAGTGCATCTGAGAAAAAATTTCCATCCTGTTCCATTCATTTTTCACCTCCTTAACATCCTAAGAAGGAAATTTTTTGTTAAGAGTGTCAGAACAAACACTACCCTTCCCAATGTGTTTCCAGTGTCAAAGTTGAATGATTATAGGTATTAAAACCAAAATATCTTCCATAGGTTTAAAACTTTTTAGGAAAAGATATACCATAGAATTTTATTTTCATGGTAAATAGTAAATGTTTCAAAAAAAATATAGTGAGACCTACTTTTGATGGAATACATGACCACCAAAATTTCCAAATCATAAGTGGGATAATTCCTATCATAAGTTCAAAATTTATTTGATTCATGATCCACTACATGAGCTTTTTGTGTGAGGATGCAGCCTAAACTTAAACCTAAAGTATCACAGAAAACTATGTAGCTCTAAGTGACCTCTAGTAACGTATGAATTGGTTATGAGGTTAAATGACACATTAACTCATCAAAGGATTCCTAAAACATAAAATCCCAAAAGAGTATCACCCCCTTTAAGGTGATAGTTCTCAAAATATATGAAAGCTTTGATAAATCCTTTATGAACTAATGATAATATCCTACCAAACCTTCGAGTATTTTAATCATAAAGAAGTTTTGTGATTTTCCTTGTGGATTGAATGATATCACCTTTTTAAGATCAACTATGCTACTATGGTCTAAGATAAAATATCTAAATAAATTAACCTATCTGATCCAAAATTATCACATTGATAATTTAGCGTAAATATGGAGATCCCTAGGAATTTTTAAAATATGCCTCATGTGACACACATGATCTTATTATATCTTAAATTTCTCTAGGATTTAATCCATGAACACCATAACAAAATAGTCATGATGTTAATGAATGATATGGTTCTTCAATTCCATAAATACAACAAGAGTGTTTGTTAGTCTAAACATAATCACAAGATACTAAAAGTGGCCATACCATCTCCTAAAATTGCTATTTTGAATATCCATCACCTTAATTCTATGTTGGAAATATACATGCCAAATATTAATTTTATAAAACCACATTTTACCTTTAAACTATTTGAAAAATATAATTAATGCAAATAAATGCATATTTTTTCTTGATCAATACCTGATTTTGCTTCTGATAATCAATGCATATGTGAAGAGTTTCATCAGACTTCTTGGAAAAAAAACACAGGGTATTCCCAAGGTGACACAATTGGGCATATAGATACCTTGACTCTCAAATAATCCAACAAAACTATTATCTCTTTAAACTCAGTTAGATCTACAAGGTAAGACAACATCTATATCGGCTACATTCTAGAAACTAAGTGAATCAAAAGCTCTACCACCCACTCTAGAGGATAACCAGATAATTCATTTAGAAACACATTGGGAAACTCATTCACTACCAAAGAAAGTATACCACTACCATATTTTTATTCAATCTTGGATGTGTAAAAAACATCAAATTACTAAGATCAGTAATATATGGCCCCACACTATTGGACCTTGGATCCCTTTCTCCTTGAAACATACGAGATCTCCCAAAAGGATTAGTGATGATCACCAACTAGTCAAAACATTCAATATAAGACCTGTGAGTGATCAACCAATCCATCCTAATTATCACAGCAAATATATCCAATTAAATAACTAAGAGACACCAAACTAGCTCTATGTCACACATAATGAAAGAGAATATAGGATAATGGAAACCATGATTCTTCTTTCCTAGAGGTTTCTCTAATTCCATATTGAATGGATTGTGTTCCATTGTATGTTTTAGAAGATTCACCATAGAATTTGATGCAAAGGAGTGAGATTCACTTATATCAATAAAGTATCCACTATGTTGGAAGCAATATAAATGGTATATCTCTTAGGAGAAATACCCATATCAACTTCTATAAATCACTCTTACACTACAAGTAACCACATCATTCTAGAAAAATTTGGTTGGAAAATTATATTTTAGGAAGTATCTAACTACACCACAGATCATCTAGGTTCTAATGAGGTTATAATAGAGTGTGTAAAATATAGATCCTAGAAAAACATTTTCAAGTTACCATGGCATGAACATTATTTTCGAACCTTTATAGCAATGTGGTAAAATCACTTAGTGTTCCCTTTCTAGGCCCACTTGAAACATTTCATGATACAACCCACTGATGATGGAGTAGAAAGAGAAGTTTTAGAAGCACCACCACAGCTTCCCCCATTAAACTCACTCTACTTCCCATTTCCCTTGTAACCTCCACTAGAGATTCCACCAGAGGAAAAAAGAACTATAGTAAACCCAAACTTAACCTCCAAGAAAAGATCCTCCATCAATTCTATATCCACCACCATAGTATAGGTGGTCTAAATTAACATAAATACCTGGTAAAAAATATCAAATCAAAAATATATATGAAAATTATGATCCTTTATCTTCAAATTAATCATAACCTTAGAAGAAAACACAAAGAGAATGGTGAGGTGATTACTGTACTCTATCATTGACTGATTTACATATCCAAGCTTTGGAAACTCCATAAAGTTTTCGATATTAATATATTCTAGGTAGAAAAACTCAGTAATGATATGTCTTTCCACTCCATTGCCTCATCTTTATTATCCAATAAAACTAAGTCCCACCAACTTATACTCAAACCTTTATGCTTAAAGATGATTTACATACCTTTTAATAAGTAAGGAGTCTCTAGGAACTAGAAATGTATCTCAAGGTTTACCAACCAATCATATACCTCATGAGGATTGTTCATCCCCTAGAAGGATAGTGGTTTTGGGGAAGAAATTATTGGGCTCGATTCCTATCTGCATCCCTTCAAGTTTATGCCTCTCTATCTTGGATAGGGGAAAGTGCTACACCTTAGTCCATATCTTGGACCATATGAACCACTTCTTTAATCATATTATAATCAACTGGAGGGTTTTCCTATCAAGGTTCATTAGCAGCACCCTCTTGAGGAAAAGTTGGATGTCCTCTTAGTGGAATGGTCATCAATTGATAAATAGACCCAAGAACATTATATCAATGGATCAAGTATAGTTTATAATAACATAAATCTACATAAATTATGAAGGGACATACCAAGAAATATTTGGATTAAAACACACCAAATCCCAAAAGACACATTTCACAAAAACTCATGGTAACAGAAGGATTTTTATAATAAGAGGTGTACATGAACTCTCCCACAACCTACCCCTTAAGTCCTGCAATATTATCTCATGTCTAATAATACATCCCAAACATAAAACTGGACATGGGACCAGACAAACCACCCTTTGATACCTATTTTTCATGAACTATCCAAGATTACCGGACTATCAATAACCCATACTAGTCCTGACTTAACCTAAAGGAAATTAATAATCTCCACAGGCTAGTGATAAGAAACCAGACATCATGAACAACTATTTTCCAAACAATTTATCCACAAAGAACCTAAAATAAAGTGATATAAATATAGAGAAAAAACATTTGTTCTAAACAAATAAATTAGTGGAAAACAAATGTTATGAAAAAAATTTTCCAAGATGCATAGAATAACCAAAGAACTCTAATACTACTAAGTTTTATCTCCAGGTGACATGAATTTTATTCTAAACTAAATTCAAAGAGAAATAAATCATGTTTTTTAGGATAACGATTAATCATGAAACCATCAACATTGAAATACCTATAATATCAATGCCCGCATTCAATAACAATACAAGATTATATGAGGGTAATAGGAATTGATAGGGGTTCTTAGATTAATAATTCCCATTCCTAAATCTTGAAATTAACAAATTTAGTCACAATGAAAACCTTAAGGAATACTTAGAATCACAATTCCTGAGAAACATACTAGAAGGATTAAAGATCTAGAAAAAACCCCTCAATTACACAATGGATCTAAAACAAATAGTAATAGAATTCCAGATCTAAAAATTTACATCATTGAAGATGTTTTTATAGAGATATAATTAAGGGGAATTTTAAGAAGTAGTTTCAATTCCAAAATAGATAAAAACATACCAATATAAGAATGTGTCTTTGATCGGTGCTCCAATCTACCAAGGAATTGAGTTGAGAGAGCCAAAGAATTTCCAAATAATTATCCAAGTAAAAATGGTCCACATTAATATTGAAGTATGTGGATTAATATTTAAAATAGGGGTCATAGAAATTTATATATATAACTATAAATATAACACCATGGAACAAGATGCACACCACAATGTAATGTGGACTGAAGTAAACAAAACCATGGTGTAAAGTATGGAACTACACCACAACCAAGATTGGTAAAATTTCTTTCTAAAATCCATCACATGGTCAACAGCGAGGCCCTATAAAATAATGAAAATGGAGCACGCTTCAAGGTAATAACCATGTCATTGAATTATAAACCTAAGAAGTAGGTTATAACAAAGCCTAGATCCATGGAATAGTGGCCTTGAAATCGGAAGAACAGTTGGGTTCCACCTTCCAAAAATTTATATCATAGACCAAGATCTATTCTCGATTTGTTACAAAATTTTGAGAACCACCAAATATATCTATTATCCCCTAATAGCCTATCCATTTTGTATCCATATCTACTATGATGAAAAACATGCACCAAGACATATAATTCAGTTCCACTTAACCAATGCATCAGGGAACAAATCCAAACCACCATTGAAATCATAAAAAATAAAAATAATATGAACAATCCTAAAATAGTTTAAGGTATGATAAAATAATAAATTGAGTAAATTAGAACCTAAAAATATGAATATGTTACATAATTCATTAGGTATGTAGGGGAATATTGGCCCTACTAGTGGTGGTGTGGAGAAGCCTAGCCCCACCATATCTCTTAAACAGGGGGATAAAGACTTTATAGATTGAGTGTCCTTCAACCGTGGTTTGTGAAAAGAATAGTGACCCTATCTTTATTTATGTGGGTAACTCATACTCTGACCCACAATTTCCATCATGGGGGTTTCCAACACTAAGAAGTCTCTGATCATCGTCCTCAAACCCAATTGATGACTCTCTGGACCTAAGGATGCTAAAATTCTCATATAACCTCTTTTCCCACCTATAATTACCAATAGAATAATACCATCATGTTCTACATAGAAACTAGTTGAGTGTAGATTATCCACATACTCAAATCCCTGTCTCGGGAAAGGAGATAAAAAATCCAATGAGGATAGAAAAATACATGATATGTACATTAGAGGAACATGTAATATAGCCCCTAAGTTTCCATCTATTCTTATACTTCCCATTAAAATGAATTTCCAAGTCCATCTGCATGGAATATAACTAGGGTATATGATTTGTGGACTTTATTATCCTTCTAATAATGTACCTCCAGTCGACCAAGTCATGTAGTCCCTAACTATATGATGTGTGTCTGTGGATACTTGATGTGTGGTCCATATAAGTCACCATGGATATGTATTATTGCCTAATATATTTCCCCTAATCCGCACATGGAATGTATTGAAACTACACACCATGGTTATGGGAAAGTACCCAACCACCCTATTTAGTGTATAGATTTATAATACATTGTGTGTGATATTTATAATCACCAGAACCCTAGAAGCATTTTCATGGAGGTACACAACATGTGTTCTTCTGAAATACACACCGTGTAGTTAGGTTATTCACCCATATTTGAATATAATTCTATTTTCATGTCATCACAACTTATAATCACCTCTAACCAAGCTATCATTCCATCCATTGTCATCAAAGACCATTGGGGGTACTTCCCAATGTTCATTATTTTATTTTCTTCCATCACACACAAAACTATCTTAATCTACCATGCTTGATTCCTCCCATTGTACTTACTGGAGTTCTTCTATTATTTCATCTATTCTGGGGGATATTACTATCAATATTATTCATTGCATACTCTCTATTTATAATACCCCAAGGTCCATCCTTTGGGAAATTTGAAGTTTTGATCATTCAACTCATGAAGAAGGAGGGAATAAAGAATGATTCCAATGAAAATGTTAAACACCTGATGATCCATTCAAGAAGAACTTCATGATCATGAAACAATGAGAGAACCCTAATAAGGATAATCATAACTATGGTTATGGAGGAACACCATATTGAATCTTGGAATAGAGAAAACCCAATATTAAATGAAATTAAGTTATCTAAGGACAATAAAAACATCACGGTCATTAATTCATGATAACCCAAATGGTAGAAATGGTCAATCATAAGGAATTCTAAAAACATTTAACAATAAAGTATGAGGTGTGAATTAAAGAAAGAATCCCTACCTAAATGGAGAATTGAAGTTTCATAAATCCTAAATTACTAACATGGATTCATTCATTTTTATCCTATGATCCAGTCAGTGAGGATGTCATAGATATGGTCCCACTCTTTATATCCTCCACTGGAACCATAATTACTCAACCTGTCTACCTAAATATAAGGTTATACTGACGATTATAGTAGATGACCCTATAGACGAGCTATAATAGGGATTAGTTATTTTGAAATTCGTGTTTCACTATTCATAAATTAATTAATCAAAAAATTATTAATCATATTTAATTTCACACCTATAAAGGTCATATTGAGGACTTGAGCCACTAGAAAAAGGATACAGCGTGACGCTTGACTGAGACTCCCAACTTCCCACTACTCTCTTCCCCTACATCATTTAATCTTGAGGAAATAGCTTGTCATGGAGGATAGAAGGATCCCTATAATAAGATGAGAATTTCAACTTGAAAAATGGATACATCATAGAGGGGTTATGTTATTTTTCTACCCTCATGTGGTTTTTATCAAACCATTTGATGGTATAAAGTTGTTGTAGTAACTAATAAGTGAAAGGTACTCACAATTACAATGTTCTACATATATAGTATTGGAATTAGTTCTATAATATAGAATATAGATCATTATCATGGGATTTAAATCACTTATATTAATTCTATTATGTGTTAATATACCCCTTAGAATCACAAAAAATGGTATCATATCACCCAATTTTCTAGATATGTTAAGTCATGAAGGAAATGATAAATAGGAAAGACATATTGCCAAGTTTCTTGAGTCACCACACTGAATCCAAGGCGTCACCAATCCTTGGAGTATCTCATGGGGAAAATAAAATGTCACCAAACCATAGTCTGAAAGTGGTTCTTGTTTTAATGGTACCTTAGGAATCACATGCTCGGTTAACAAGACGGCTTCCACCATGTCATGGTCTAAAGGAGGTGACTGTTTTGATTATAAAACAATGAGTCCCACAATGTATCATAATCCATGGTGTCATGAAAATTAGATTTTCAATATTTTCAATTATGAATTGAATGTAATAATTTATAAATTTTTTATATGCCTTGTAAAAGATATTTTTCATTATTTATAAATTTGTAAAAGTGTTTTATATAATTAATTATTTATAAAATGTTTGTAATTAAATAGTTAAATGTTTTAAAAAAATTATAAATATTTCATTGATTTTAAGTGTTAAAATTATAGTATCATTTTAGATTTATATGTAGTTTTATATAATTTAGGGGTAAATTCTCTATTTAGAAATTTTAAGGTTTGTTTATAAGTTTTTTATAAACTAAAAAATAGAAAACATATAGAAAAATTTATAATAATTTATACATTTTTATATTTAATTAATTTTAATTTATTATATTAAAAGACTTATTTCAGATATTATTTAGACTATGTTAAAATAGTTTTGATGATTTAATTTATAAAGGTTTAAATAATGTTAAATATGTGATGATTAGATTATGTAAAAGTTGTTTGCATAATTGAATTGAAATATAAAATGTTTATATTTTAGGTAATATCATATATTTAAAGTTAATGTCATATAATGAATAATATGAAGGATTTCATATTATGAATTGAATATAAATAATATATATTCAAGATTATAGAATTTCCCTAATGAATAGATAAATTAAAATAAAATTATAGTGAGATTTTATATATGAATTGTTCATAAATGTTTGTCTCATTTTAAATATGTGAAATGATTATTTGTATTTTATTTATTCCCTAATTTATTCATAGTTATAAACTATTTAAATTATTAATGTGTCTATTCTTTTATTTCAGTTGTTAATTTTATTTTTATAAATTTCAAAACCTTTCATTACATATTAGAAACAATTATATAAGATTTAGTTTTCATTAACCTTGACCTCAGATTATAATTGGAGTTATTAACTTGAAATAATTTATTGAATATTGTTTATAAGTATTATTTTTTATAGTTGTGATGTATTTGAATATATCTTGAGTAAAGTCACCTTGGAGAGTGGGACTTGGTGTTAGACTTCCCATTCACTTAGAGGTTATTCCTTGTTCTAGAAATGTCGGAGTTGGATATCTGTCTTTCTATGATTTTCATATGAATATTGTAAATATCATAAAACACTAACCCTTTACATGAATAGTTCATGTACCTTAGGCATGAGAAACATATAAATCTATAAATAATATTGGAATCTAGTTTTGGGTGAGTAATACATATTGTGGGATGTGTAAAAAAATTACACATTAATCATTTTGAACATATTGGTTTGGTGGAGTGAATAGGATTCCAAAAATATATCTTCATAATCATAAATAATAATAATAATAATAGACAAACCCATAGAGAAACTATAGGGCCTATAAAAATTTATAAAAAATGTTCAATGAAATTTTACAAATGTCAAGGAACCACAATTCCTCAGTCCACTCTGGAATAAACCAATTCCATTTACATCCTCCCAAACCAATTCCCAAATTGGATAAACAGTTGAAAATTATGTTACCCTATTTATATATTTTTGGCACAAAAAGGATTATATACCTATAATAATCAATGAAATCCTCCCAAATTGGTGTGATCTTCTATGTAGGAGAATAAATGTTCAAATTTATATCCTACACAATGATGGAGGAATAATACTAAATCAGAAGTGTAACTTTTCAAGGCCTTGGTCACCCAATCGAGTTGGTCGTACTAATGCAAGGTGCCCCTAGATTATATTGAATAAGTAAAGTAGGTAATATGTGACTCTAAACTATCCTTGGGTAGTTCATACTAAATATGGGTTCCCTTGTATTGTCCTTTTTTTGTCTATTATTGGTGTTTCTTTTGGGTTACACGTAGCTCAGAAATCCTAACTATTAAGATAATGGAGGAATGTAATTGGGTTCATCCATGTGATTGACTATAAAAGTACATATTAACTCAACTTTCCAAGAGTTATATATGATTTGATTAGGATGGTTCCCTTCCTATATAGATAAATTATGGGAGAAATGTCAAATCAAACAAGAGATTAATAAAATTTAGAACTTTTACTACTAATGGGTATGATGTATTCAAAATAGGTTATCATTTTAGTGGGATCCCATTTAATAAAATTAATTATGAATGGTAATAAAACATGATACCCATTTGATAAAAACATTATTATAGAAAATAACATCATCATCTTCAAACTCAATTCCAATATCAATCCTTAGGAAAGAGAATCTCAATATACGCAACTCTTAGATAGGTAACTTAATAAATATTCATATGAATATAGAAAATTATATATGTTAGAGTAACACATTACAGAGTTACAAAGTTTTGAATTTTTTCTATAGGTATTTCTATTTTATTAGGAGGAGCATATAATTATTCACTGTTAGTTTCAAATGAATGAGATGCACAATGACCTAAGGAATTTTAGTCTCACTCGTATAAATGATAGGATTGAGTATACTATTGACTTGGTAATACTATAGGTTTTCCTAAAGGATTATTATAGTTTAAGGACTCATTATAATATAATTTATGGAAATATTTAAACAAGATGACTGAATACAAGTAATATTTACATGATATTCTTAACTGTTGAGAATGGATGAACTAGAAATCTGATGTCAATGTTTTTGTTATTGTATAAAAAAATGTAGGAAAATGTTTAAACATGAATAAAAAATGTTTTCTGGTGATTCCAACAGTGTTTCTTTAAGTTACTAGTTTTGATCATAGAAATATAAAGTGGTTATCAATAATAAGTAGTAATGATTCCATGATAAGGAATTTTTGAGATACAAAACTAAGTTTTAGAAACTCAGTGTAATTTCTATGTCTCGTATCAATGATATAGAGATTGGTTATTTAGTTCTGAATGGATTATGATACAAAATTTATAATTTACAAGTTTTGTAAATATACATCAGTTAATAAATAAGGGAATAAATGATTAAACTTATATTTTTAATTAGAGTGATGAAGCATGAGTTTTTACATCACGGATTTAAATTTAAAGAAGTTTATCAAGCTCAAATAAATCTAATTAAAGGATATGTAACCTCATCTCATTTTTCTTATATTATAAGTGAATTTTTTCATTTTTTAAGAGTTTTTATAAATAAATAGAGATGATTAATTTTATACCCATGTTTTATGATTCAATGGATTCTATTTCAAGTTTTGAGAAAAATATAGAGATAAAAAACACTTTATCTAGGATAAATAATTTATCTATATATTTTTTAAAATAAGAGTGAAGATATTCCTACCACATATCAATGGAATATTTTATAAAGCCTAGTTTTTAATAGAAAATTCTAAAATCACATATATTACCATATATGATATGGAAAATTTTCTTTTTTGTCAAATATACCTACTAAGATGAAATAAGAGTAATTTTCTACACAAAAGTGTTTTTGTATTTAGAATGATATTCTAATGGGAATGTAATTCCAAAGTGGATATTATGAGTATGTTTAAACTAAAATAATTTCAATGTTAACAAACAAAAGAACATACCTGTCTAAGATTAAAGTGATCTCACTTAATATCCTAATGATTTATTAGTAAAAAAATAAAATTTGACTTCATAGCATTTGATGTCGTGATGTTATGGAGTATGAATATGTTCAATTAGTTGAACATTAGTAATAATACTCCTAAATCTCCCCACTATGAAAAATTACATTCATTATAGATGTTATTCACTAAATATTTTATTCATAGGATTTAATCAGATGGTCATATAGTTATGTGGTAGGAATTTTATTTATATATATATATATATATATATGTAATAAGTTAACATTACTCAAGAAATTATTCTGAACATAAGGCTGATATGGTAGTTTATAATATATGATATCATAGACCAATGATTATATTGTGTTGTGTTAAATATTCTTAAAATATTTTCAGAATATAAACTATATCATATTAAGGAAATCTACACATTTACATTATTTCATGTTTGTTACATATATGTACATGTTGACATAAATATCATGATCTGTAATGATGATTTGCCTCTCGAAGTAGGACATTGAGTCATCCCTTATTAATGTTTATAATATATTATTGTACACTATGATGAAATGTTATGGTTATCGTTAGTTTGATGCTCATATAGAGATATGCGATATTCTAAATAGGCACAGAACAAAATAAAAGTTTTTTGTTCAAAGTGAGAATATCAATAGGGGTGAATTGAGTACGTAATAAAAAATTTGTTAATAAAGAGTTATTTTGAAATCCCACAAATGTTTAAATATAAATTTTTTTACTAAAATTAGTAGTATGATATAGATCTTAATCTTTCAAAATATTTCTCTAAAGATTTATTAGTTCTAGGGTGAATAAAATACAATATTATTAAATCCATTGAATTCAATTTATTTGATAAAAATAATATATGAACATTAATTAAGATAAACTATCAAATTATTAATTTTTATTATAGGTAAAAATAGTTCTCAGTTTTAAACACAGAAATAAAGTAGAACAAAATTAAAACACATAGAAGAAAGATTGAATACAAGAGGTTCAATATCAATTCAAGACTTAGTACTCTCTGCATGCAAATCACCCACCACCAATCGGTTTATAAGACATAAACTCAATGATATACTACCCGGATTGTGTTTTACAATAGTTAACATTGTCCAGGTCACACATTAACTCTTTCATAATTATTAATGGGAGTAAAAATAAACATACCGCACAAGGACTATCATGAACCATCCCCCGGGTCCTGTGTCATGACTACCCCAAGACCACCTCCCATAGACCAGGGGTTGTAGACTATCACTGAGTAGGAATATCCCAAAAAAATGGGAGGTATTTACCTAAGTATCTATACACATGCACAAAACTCCAATCCATAGATGTTGGATGGTAAAAACACTAAGTAAAAAACACAAGGTAGGACAGTAGAAAACTGAAGGTCAACTAGGCCCGAAAAAAAAATCCCACCTGAAATAAAAAAGTACAAGTACAAGTCTCTGGAACTCCTTCCCAGAAAATCCTACCTAAATGGAAGGTACTGAAACAACGGTCTAAAGTCACAGATGCATGTCACATCTATCGGGTCACTCGAAGCACAACCTAGCCCCGGTCCACCAAGGACTCCATAAAACCGTCAATCGTCTGTACAAGACACGACACATGTAGGTAAAGCTTTTCTAGCAGTGAGAAAAACAATACTCATTAGGGACCCTAAATCACAGGTGTATAACACAAATAAATACACAAATTAGACTACCAACGGGATACACAAATTGTAGACACAAAGAAGTAAAGTCAGGAGTGTCACTTGAGTCACCTCACACAGGTATAAATCTAAAGTTTGAAAAACAAGACTTTCAGACATAGTCATAGAACATCTAGTACTATTGAGTCACTTTGTCTAGACCCGCTGAGTCACCTAGACCCACTGAGTCTCCTATTCCTGCTGAGTCACTTAGACCCATGGATTCTTGTAGACTCACTAAGTATCCTAGACCCACTGAGACACCTAGACCGTCAAAGTCATATAGACCTGATGAGTCTTTTAGATTCACTGATTCACCTAGACCCTTTGAGTCAATTATTCTTGTAGTCATAGTCTTATCGCCATAGCTAGCCACATGATTCCTGCTCATATCATACTTATTCCTAGAGATCCAACTCCTCATTCCAAAGATCATATTTCAACCTTTATGAAAACCCAATTAGATTATCTTAAAATAATATCTCGTTTTTGGGTTCCTAACGCTACAAAAGGTTTGTCAATTGTATGTATGGTTTAAAAGATATGAGCCTTTTGGTAAAAATGGTTTGGTTGGGTCCGGACCCAGTCAATCCTGGTCAGAACGACCTGACCTATCAGATTGACCCGGACCACAAGAGTGGGCCGATGTGGTCCACCTGGGATGCGGCAGGTGCCTCAGGTCACCTCCGTGTTCTATATGGACCACGGCCTACATCCATGTGACACAACCTACTTGTAGCATCTGTCACAGCTGACTTCTAAACACTGACCGGTAGCCCCTTCTCAATGCTTGTGGTAGATGTCACAAATTTCTTCTGCTATCATGGCATGTCGCCGGCAGGTTCTTCCTCAAGACACCAGAATAACTCTAGTTGTTCGTTTTCTGATCTGATAGTATTGTTGTGATCCCTGGGTCGTTGCCTTCAATATCATGTGCTCAAATCTATTTCTCCATTAATCTGAAGGGTTTGACCATGCTTGGAACCTCTTGGAAAGAGTCTAATGTAACCATGTGGTTTCGTCGATGAATAATGTAATGATAGAGATAGGGGGATCAAAAATAACACCAAAATCAATGAACATAAGCCTTGTTCATTTGTCCTTAGTTAGTTATGTTAGAAAAAAATGGAGACATTGAAACAATCACTAAGATATAGACCCCTTTCTTTAATCCCCACATATAAATTCCTATCCCTCATGAACGACCGATACATGGGCAAACATGTTAATGAGTTGATCTATGTTTTTCATTTAGAAAAGAAGAACAATGGATTAAGTAAATCACACATAAATAATAAAATCACTACATTGAGGACTATATCGGTTATTGGTGAAGAACAGAGTTTCACCACTATCCTTCAAAAATCATGGATCCTCGATCTTTGATCATTGATTCATGATCCTTGATCTTTCATCATTAATCACTGATTTTTGTTTTCCATAGAGTGTCTTTGCCAAAGACTTTTCCTTTCCGGAGCTTCCAAGGAATTTCTTTGGAATTTTAAATCTGATTTCGTGTCATCGTTAAGTTATTAATTGAAGAAACACGCATCAGTTTCATTGTTTTACTATGTTGTAGTGTCAACATAAGTTTCATTTATGAAAGTAAATGGATACTTTATCATGGAATTGTATTGTTGTTGCATCACGTCAAAATATTAAAAAAAATTATAATAATATTTTTCGGATGTTTATTTTATTATCTTTTAAAACATCCTTAAATTAACTTTTACCCTTGACCATGTCAGTTCAGGTTAGGCCCCGCCTGAGGAAACCACACCCTCACTAACTGAACAGTGCTCTCAAATTTCCTATATGAGTTAATGTTTATGAGTTATAGTATTTGAAAATAAAATAATCTTTATTTAATTATTTTATTTACGGGTATGTCCCAATAACTACTTTCCACAGTTGACTCGCAATGGCCAATGTTAGGCTCCATCGAAGGAAAACACCCCTTTATGAACTCAATGGTGGTCTTGGATTATCAAAATATTCATCATTCATGAGTTATAAGGATTTTATAAATAGAAAATTATTATTTCATTATTTTATTTATGGTTATTCCATTTTCAAGTTTTCTCACTAGAGGCCGTAACTAATTAAAGTTAAGTAACGCATAGGGTAAACCTTCTATCCTAAATGCAATAGTGCCCTCAGATTTCAGATATGGGTACCCATTTAAGAGTTAATCTACTTTTTCAGAAAAACCGCTCACACGCTCTATTTCAAATCATAACAGCTTTCGATGGATCATTACAAGCACACCGAGCCTTAGAATCTCATTTCGTTTTACCACCTGATCTCGCAATTTTCCCAGAAATTTATTAAAAATAAAATCGACAAAAATACAAGTCATTACATTCTCCCCACCTTAAGGCTTTACTCCCCAAAAGAAAAAACCAATGGATTCCCAAATAGATGAGATTATGAGTAGAAACCTAAGCCTCCCGCTCCCACATGATCTCATGGAGATTCATGTAATGCCACTAAATGTTTACTAGAGGAATCCATCTTCCATGGAGGTTCCTCTCCTGTTGATCCTCGATCTCCACCGAAAACTCTGCAAAAGTCACCATGACTTTAAAGTCTAGCTCACCCAGTCAATGACGTGTGATGGGTCATGTACATATCTCCTCAGCAGGGATATGAGGAATACATCATACACCCACTCAAACTATGGAGGTAGATCCAAGAGGTATTCCACCTCACCCACTCTATGCAGTATCAGAAAAGGTCTGATGAACCTCAGAGATAACTTACCGCCCTGGCCAAATCTCTATATCCCACTTCGATGAGATACCTAAAGGAACACATGGTCTCCATCCTTGAACTTTAAGGGTCTCCGTCGTATATCATCATAGAACTTATGAAGGCCTAGTGCGGCCTTCTTCTACTCCTTAGTGACCTACACCTTCTTTGTAGAAGCATGTACCAACTCTAGGCCCTGGAGCGCTGACTCTTTGGGTCAGTCCGGCAATGTGGCAGCTCTTAGGGTTTCCCATACAAGGCCTCAAACAGAGTTATACCAATAGTGGAGTGGTAGATGTTGTTCCCTAAAAACTCCACCAGAGGTAGGTGATCCTATCACCTACATCCAGAATTGAGGACACAAGAATATATCATGTCCTCTATGACTTGAATGGTCCTCTCCATCTTACCTTCTTTATGTGGGTTGAAAGTTGTGCTCAAGTGAAGCTATGTCCCAAAAACCTATTGTAATCCCTTCCACAATCGGGATGTAAATCATGCATCTTGATCCAAGACTATCCTCAATGGGAATCTAGGGATTCAAACTACGTCTTGCATGTAGAGACATCACAAGCTCTCTATGGGACTATGTTCCCAAAAAGATAAGAATTGATTGACATGGTGAGTTTCTTAATGATCACCAAGATGGTACGGTGTCCCCGAGAAGTATGTGTTAAACCAATCACAATTTCCATTGATATTAATTCTCAATCCATTCATGGAACTCCATGGAAGAAAAGAGAAACCCACTTCTAAGCTTAGGGTCCTGACACGGTGCATTTACAAACCAAAAAACTGATTAAACAAGCTCTCATATTTTATGTCAATAGGTAATCCCATCTTAAACCTATTTTTGTCATCCCTTGTGCCCACCTTGACACCCACAAGCATATCCTAATGCATATCATCACTCTTGGAATCCACTTATACTACTATGCATCCTCTTAAAGGAACGATGTGATGCCCACATTTCGAATATACATCAAGGTTATTCCATGTGGAAAACTATGCACTTAAAGACTCATAGTCAGTATCATCGACTTTTTCCTCCCTAACTCACTTTAAGAGTGTAGGGGTAACAACCACTGATTGGTGGTAAGCTACATCATCACTATTCACGAAGGATAACTGTAATGAGGCCAATTAATTTGTTTCTTTATTTTACAACTACGAATTGGATATCCTACAGAGATAATCTACTACCACATTTTCCTTACTAGGAGTATAGACTATTTCAAAGTCATATTCCTAGAGAAACTCTAGGCATTGTATCTATCTCAAGTTCAAATCCTTCTGAGATAAGATATACATAAGACTCTTGTGGTTATAGTGGATGAAAAAATGTTCACCCATAAGGTAGTGTCACCACATCTTCAATGTGAAGACTACCATTGGAAACTCAAGGTCGTGGTTTTCATAGTTCTTGTCATGTGGTCTCATCTGCTGAGAACCATCTTGCTCCCTTCAATTGATCGATGATATCATTGATCCTTTGGTAGTGGATACTTGTTCCCCACTATCACTTTGTTAAAGTTCTATTAATATACACCAAACCTCAAAAATTAGGTTTTACTAAGAACTTTATCTACAATTCATCCACCTGCAACCTCAGCTCACAAAGCTCTATGAAATGCATCTGACATGCTGATGTTGATATCAGTTCCATATCAAGGTGTAGAATAATGAAGAATTCAATCTATCTATAGGTAGGTAAACCTAGAACATATTTAGGGAATATTTACTCATACTCTTCCACTACTACTGGGAACTGAAAACTCATAACATCCACTGCACCAAGGGTAAGGCTAGCAGACTCAATAGTGGTCGACTGCACCCTCATATGCAATAGTCTCTCTTATGCCACCTGGTTTCCTTTTTAATCGACCTTCCAATGTTGCAGAATTACATCACCCCTTTTCCAAAAATAGTCAATCTGAGTATAGACCATCAATAACTAATCTAAACCAAGAGTGGTGTAATAAGGGATCGATACTACCACCAAGTGGTTCCAACCGAAACTCTCACCTCAAGGGTAAATTCACACTATCGGTACTAGTGTGATTATTAAGTATCCTTCTATGGGTATCTCTAGATATAAGGGTCAAGTCAACAGTTTAACTAAGAAATCTGGGTCTCGAACAAGATTCATGAAACGTAAGAGTGATTTTCACCTATTTCTATTAATACAGTAGCTAAGAATAGACGCATAATATATATGGAATCACTCCCGGTGCCCTTGGGCCAAATTCCTTGACCGCATGAATCTTCCACTTCCCATGTCCAACAACTACCTATGCTTGGTGTGGACCATGTTTGGGTGGAGTTGGTAACATGTCAAAATGTATACCACCTCCTACTACTCTCCCATCTCCTTTTCCATGTCGGATTCCCTATAGATTCATCTTTTCCTGGCACTATCTCCACCCAATTGGCCCATGCACTATTTTACTATTAATGTGTTGGGGTGGACAGACTCTTGGGAGATTTCCCTTGTCATATTATGAAATGAATTACCTTTTTTTAAGCTTACTATACTCACCTTATGAGTTGTGATCTATAGATCCCCTATCTTGGGATCTCCTCTTAGAACCTCTCACATGTCCAAGTCCTTAATACTAACATCGGCTTCCTGCTCCCAAGGTCTCTTCCCTTGATTTTCCACGATTGATGTCCATTGGCTCTATCTACTCATCCAAAGGACTTTCAAACACAATGGTTATCTCTATAACCCTATAATAAGTAGGAATTCAAATAGGAATAGCTCTGGATTGGATGTCACAGAATACACCATGCTCAAAGGTCTGAGCCCTGAAGCACTAGTCATATCATATTCATCGGGTACCTAGAAAGGTCTGTATTACTCAATGAATACTCAGATACTAACATGTCATCTTGTTGAAGCTATAAAATCTCTTGGCCATGAATATCCCTTAGATTTTTGGGGGAGAGACCCTTATCTAATAATGGTTTCCAAGATCTATCCACATAGGGGTCACCTCATCATAATATTCGGTAGTATAAGGCCATCCCTCACCCTACTGAGCTACGTAGGAGGCACACTACCAAGACTTCCAACTGATCTAATGGTATCCTGACTAGCCAGAACAATTGGTCACCACATCAAGACAGTACTTAGCCACCTATGAGTTAGGTTCGCCTCAGAACCTTAGGTTTATCTGTCACTGAAACTCTTGAAGTGTGCTCAGCCCGCACATCTCATCTCCTAGTACTACGAGTACCATGTGCTACTCTACATGTGGTGGTACAACTCATACACCATCCAGAGGTGTTTTCTCTAGTACAAACCCTTGTACCCATCTCATCACCCTGCAGATCATCCTCATGATCGAGTGGTGGAATCGTGGATGCCTATCTATGTAGAAGCATCTTGAAACAGAACAAGATGTACTTTGGTCAATAGAGTATACCTGGTGAGATGACTCAATAAGTACATAGAAAACTCAACCCATTACTAAACGATGCATGTACCATAATTTTTTCCAACAACTAGTGTTTTAAGGTACCTAGTTAAAAAGATTAATTTTGGGTCCTGGTGTATGGATATGTCTACCGTCGCACCAACACGGAATTCAATGGCCTGAAATCCAAACTCAAAACATAGAACACTATTGATCGAAACAAAACTCATAGAATATTGGTTATTAAGGTATAACATACCTCTTTTGATACCACTCTATCATGACCCTTCCCCCAGGGCCCGTTTTGTGACTACCCTAAGCATGCCTCTCAAAGACCAGGGGCTAGTGACTAGCACTAAGTAGGGATGTACCAAACAAATGGGAGTAATTTTCCTAAGTACCTATATACATAAACACAACACTAAGCCATAGATTTTAGTAGGTGAAAACATTGAGTAAAAAACACAAGGGTTGAAAGTAGAAACTTGAAGGTAAATGGGGCAAGAATACAAGCCCAACTGAAATAGGAAGTAAAAGTACATGTCTCTGGAACTCCTCTGTAGAAAAACCTACCTGAAGGGTAGGTACAGAAACAACTTTTTGAAGATTTAGAAGCACAAATTGTCTATTGGTTCACTCGAAGCACCACATATCCCCAATTCACCAAGGACTCTGTCAAAGTGGTCATCATCTGCATAAAATTCAACACATGCAGGCAAAGGTCGTGCAGGGGTGTGTAAAACAATACTCTATAGGAACCCCAAACCATAATGGTATATGAAAAATCAATACACAAAGAAGACTAAAAATAGGTACATGAAGTGTGGCCTCTAAAATTTATAGTCCAGAGAGTTACTAGAGTCAGCTCACATAGGTATAAATCTAATGTATGAAACGCAAGACTATAAGACATAGTCATAGAACATCCAATCTAGATATGTCACTTATACCTGCTGAATCATCTAGACATGTTGAGTCACCTACACCCACTGAGTTACCTACACCCTCGGAGTCACTTAGACCCACTAAGTTCCCTAGAGAAGTTGAGTCCCCTAGACCTACTGGATCACCTAGACCTGATGAGTCACCTAAACCCATGAATTTTCCTATACTTGTTGAGTCGCCTAGACCCATTGAGTCCCATAGACCCATTGGGTCTTTAGTCCCATAGTCATAGTCTTCTCATCCTAGCCATCCAGAGGTCTCCTTCTCATAGAATTATTTTTCTAGGATATCCTACTCTTCAAGACAATTTTCATATGTCGACTACTATTAAAACACACTTATAGTATCTCAAAAGATCTACCTCATCACGAGGGTCCCAATGCCACAAAATGGATCATTAATTGAACATAAAGTTTAGAACATATGAGATGTTTTGTAAAATGGTGTGGGTTGGGTCCTAGTCTAGTCCATCCTAGTTGGACCAACCAAATACATCCCGGCCCGAGGCCAGCCCGGTGTGGTCCACCCAGGATGCGGCGGGTGTCGTGTCCCACCCACGGTCATTATCATGGGTCACCTCTATGGTCCAGCTAGATTGTGGCCTCTAGTAGTGTGACACAACTAACATGTCGCATCTTCTGTAGCACATCATGGGCCACCTTCTGATGGCCCCTACTCGCCACCCAGAAGAGCTGTTGTGGGATTCTTTCATCGTCGCACCATTGGTTTCTTCTTCGGGCCACCAGACTCAATTTTATGGTATGTTTCTGATCTAGGAGTACCGCTACAATCCATGGGTCACCCCCTCCCCTAGAGTGTGCTCCAATCCATTTTTTAGTTAATTCATGGGTGTCTAACCACATTTGGAACCTCCCGGTAAGAGTTTGATGCAACCATGGGTGTCCTTCGGCAAAGAACTCAATGGGAGAGAGAGGGATCACAAAGATCACACAAATAAATGAATGTCAGCCTTTTTGTTTGGCCTTCATTCATCACATAAGAAAAAAAGGAAGGCATTCAAACAATCACTATGATATAATCCTGTTTCATTAATCCCCACAGAAAAATTGTCATCTCGCATTAATGATCGATCTGTGGGTCAACTTGTTAGTGAGTTGATCTGCATTCGTCGTTTGGAAATTAATAATGGGGGATTAAGGAAATCCCACAGGAAGAATAAAACCCCTACCTTGAGGACATTATCGTTCATTGGTGAAGAATGGAGTTACACCACCTTCAGTCCTCGATCCCAAATTCACTATCTTTGATTCAAAATTCATGATCTGAAATCCATCAGTGTTCATCGTCACTTATCATTCACTGATGAGAGGCTTAACCAACACCTTTTCTTTTCCAAATCATCCATGGAATTTCTTCAGGATTTTTAATCAGATTTCATATCCTTATCAAGATGATAAATGAATACATGTGTTTCAGTGTCTCCATTTCACTATGTTACAGTGTCAATGCATAGTTTAATTTATGAAAGGAAACAACTATTTTGACTTGGAATTGTAGTTTCACTGCATCTCTGTGAGATTTTAAAAGGAATAAATAAACTTTTTTGAATATTATTTTGTTATCTTTTAAAACATCCATAAATTAACTTTTACCCTCAACCTACATCGGTCGAGTTAAGGCCCCTCCTAAGGAAAGAACACTTTCACGAGCTTAATTGTACTCTCGTATTTCCAATCTGAGTTACTGTTTATGTGTTATAGGATTTGAAAATAAAATAATATTTATTTAATTATTTTATTTACAGTCACGACCCAAAAACTACTTTCCATAGTTGACCCACACCGACCAATGTTGGGGTTTGCCTAAGAAAAACATCTCATTACAAACTCAACGGTTGTCTTAGATTTTCAATTCGAGTCACCATTCGCATTTTATAATTATTTAAAAAATAAAATAATTTTATTTAATTATTTTATTTACGGTGACTCCATTTTCGGGTTTTCTCATTGTAGGCCTACACCGACTGAAGTTATGTCGCACCTAGGGTAAACCGACCATCCTATATGCAATGGATCACACAAATTTATAATTAAAGAATCCTTTTAAGTGGAATTACACAATTTTTTAAAAACCGATCACATGCACTACTTAAAAACATAACATTTTTTTACGGACCATTCCAGGCACACCAGGCCATGGAATCGCACACCATCTCAGTGCCGATTCTCAGAATTTTCCGAAAAAATTTCTAAAAATAAAACCGGGGAAATTCAATTAATTATAAATTCCTATATAGGTCTTATATATGTTTGAAAGAAATAAGAATAATTTGAGAAGATATCAAGTATCTTACAGCTTGGTGCAGGAGATAGTGATGTATAAAAAATTGAGTATAATACACACTACTCAAAAAGTAATAAATACAAACAGAAAATAGAAATATACAGGTGTAGTGTTTAGAGATGATCATTCTATTGCAATGTAGCTTGTGACTCTTTATTTGAATCAGCAAAGATGATTGAGTCGGGTTCTTTCAAATCTTTAGGAAAACATAGTTTCATAACTCTTGTTTTTTGAATGGAGAAAATCACTGTATGATATGAGATTTTTCTTTATCAGTTGAATGAACACTTCATGTCATATTTTCACATTATCAATCAAGTTTATCTATTTATAAATCTGATACAAATTGAACCATGAGCTCCTTTTATCTAAGCGCTTCTTCTATTCGGCATGTTTTCCTCTATATGAATCTATGTCTCTATATATATTGTGTAAGGGCGTGTGCTCCACTTTTATCAATAGAAGTAGGGAAATTAGTATCAGATACTTCCTTGTACATCTTGTTCTGTAATTATATCTATCAAAAATTTAAGAAACAATCATTAAAATATTAAATAGAATTAATTTTGATAAATATATTCATTATAGTAATATAATTCAAAATAATTGATGTCATTAAAACTATGGTGGTGTCTTAGGATCCAACGGTGTCAAGCTATGATAGTATGTTACTCTGATGGTGTGACATCGGTGGTGTGAAATTGGTTGTATCAATATCTAGTGGTATGTTGTTGGTGGTGTCTTAGACTTATCCAAATTTTCAGTATGTTGGCGGTGTCTTAGATAACAGTTTGTGGTTCGGCGGTGTATGTTCTGACGGTGTCTCAAACATAGGGAATTTTTCTATCTTGGTGCTATGAGTTTGACGGTATGATATTGAAGTTTCCACTCCTAGAGGTATCTCAAACATTTCCAAATTTATGTTCTGATGGAATAACATCCTATTGGTATGTCGATCGACGGTGTCTCATACTTTGTAAAATCTTCATTCCAGTGGTATTAAAGTTTGAAGTTATGATGTTCTAACGACATCTTAGAATTGTGGATTTTTATGATGTTAGTTTATCATGGAAAAAGGTTTCTTTATAAACCGTTTCTTATACTTAGATGAATTTATCACCGATAATAAAAAAATAGATTTCTTACAGAAAAACATGAAATGCATTAGTATTGTCATAATCATAATTTTGTGATCATTAAAACTATAAGGTCTACAATCTCCCACTTTTTGATGATCACAAATCATGGCATCAAAATAATTAAAAAAGTAAATACATGCCATAAATGGTATTAGATAGTTATAAAAATGATATCCAAGGTAAAATTTAAATATAAATCAATACTTATTAAACATTTTATGTGTGGATTGTTCAACAAAATTAGTAATAAAATAGAAAGTGTCAAAAAAATCTCAAATATAATAAGGTTAGAAAATATATAGAGATAATTCCACAAAATACTTCAAAACACATTTCATATAGGCCAAAAAAATTTCTTAGAAACACATATTCCATAACAATTCTTCTCATTTTGGGATTCGGAAAAAGGTAAAGGACAGGAAAAAATATATAAGGAATGATCCCAAAAGGTGTATATATATTGATAATATTGTCCAGGTACATCCCCATCAAAAAAAACAAAAGAAAAACTAAGTTCAGGGCTTCTTAGTGGTAGGATCTAGAGATGATTTCCCTTTATCAGAGGTGCAGGGAGTAGATGACAATGTCTTGGGGGGGGGCTATCTGCATCAAAGGATGAGCTGATGAAGAGGGGAGAGGTGGTTCTCTATAAAAAAACTGGTCTCAAATTTCTGAATGCCTCATTAATAGCTAGGTGAAAAGGTTGAAGTGTATGAGTTAAAGATGAAAAGGGATTGGTTATAAAGGTACAACATTTTTTTGGATGTGGAAAATGATACATAGATCCATCAGTAAGTCCAGTAGTAGTTGGAGTAATGGGAAATTGTGTGGAGCTACAATAACAAAGCAATGAACGTGTAGATAAAGATTTAATAGATTGATAAAATCCATAATGATCGGGCCACCCTTTTCCATGAAACTAAAAATTCACCTCTCTCTTCCATAAACATGTTCAACACTAGGGTCATCTCCTTAAGTTTTCTGACTTTCTCTTTAAATGATTGATAGAAAGAAACCATTTTAAGATTCTCAACCCATAGTTTAAAATTCACTTCTATAGAATTCTTATTATATATTTGATAGAGATAGAACTTAATGGATTTATTAATAGTCTATATATCATCATGCATATCTTTGGCATAACTGAAAACCAACTTGAGAACATGGTCAAAATTATATTGAATTATACTCTGGGTTTCTTGGGTCTTATCTGTGACACAACCAAAAGAATTGGAACATTCATCTCTAAGTTCATCTCTCAAAACTGATCGCAACTGATCAATATCAATCACTGGAGGAGGAACAATTCTATTAGAAGAATATGAGGAAGTATTCCCAAAACTTTTAAGGATACCATCGAAGGAAACTTTAAAGTCAGATTAGATCTCAACAAGAAAAGACTTGATAGAATCCAACTCATTCCCAATACATTTATTTTCAATTTCTGTTTCCTGTATTTGATGTATCATTTTTAATTGGATTTGGATAATAACCGACTCAAATAGATAATGAGAATCCACTTCAATGAGTTTTTTAAATGAGGGGTCTGATTTCTTACACACTTCTGAAACTCATACATTAGAATTTCACCAAAAACATTTAATTCACCTTGAGTGACTATATATATTGAAAAAACTGGAGGATCTTGGAGCAGGTTCAGGTATAGGAGGTCTCACAAAATGAAAAAAAAAATTAGAAGAATTTCAACATCAACCATGGATATTAAATATATAATTTGATCACCTTCAATGCTATATTTAGGTTTTTTATTCATGGGAGAGATTCTTATGACATCATAAAACATTCCGCATTCCTATTCCATATGGTCCATCCAATGATATGAAAATAAAATGAGGGATAAGGTACCACACTAGAAGAAATAATTGAAAATTACAGATTTTTCTAACCTTATAAACTTGGAATATCCACTGTGTGATCAATGTTGGAAAGTTCAGCTTACAACATTGTATCATTAGTGGTCGCCTCTTGCATTTCAACATTCATTTGAGAAATAGCAGAAATGAATTTAATTTGAATATTTTGATCCACAAGAGAATTATGAACATCTGGAAAATGCTAACTATTCACTTCCAAATTCTTCCTCAACAAGGTCATTTTCTCTTGCTCAGAATCATGTTACTCCACAGTAGTTATAACTCTCTACTTCTCAACCACGGTAGAATACAAAAAAATTTACCAGTAGCAGCTGAACTTTCCCCAACATCATCAACAACTAGAGATTCATGAAAAATATCCATTGATGGGGAAATCTCCCCCTCAAAAAATGCATCCTTAAGCTTCAGAGGCATTTATACATCCTTATTCTTGATTCATCCACAATCATCATCAGGTTAGAAATCACTTCTAGCATCTATATCATCTTCTTCATTAACATCTTCTTCCTCATCATCCTCATTACATTCAATAGATTTGGAATTTTTTTATTCTTCCTCTCCAGAGACCCCAGTCTCTTCTTAATCACTATTCACTAGCTTCTCTCTATTTAGAAACCAACTAGGTGGACTAAGATCTCCATAAGTGATGGGAGAGGTTTTTGGATAATGGTTGGGTTCACCCCCTATATCAATATATTATTCCTTTTCCACTTCATCATAAAGAGATTATTCATTATCTGAGTATTCCACAACTTCATAATGCTCCAATGTTGGATCAACTTCATGCTTAGGTCTAGTAGGATAATCAACTAGATTATATTCAATATATAACATGTCACTATCACCAACCCATTGTTTCTTCCATAGGTTCTAGCTCATCTTCATTCTTGAACATGTGGCATAGGTTGTGCAGAAACCACCACAATCAATCACAGACTCTTCAACATCAAGAACTAGGCCCCTATAATTCAATATGGTAAAAATAATATTTGGGTAGATCAAAGAATTATATCTGGAGGAAGGTTTGATCAAATCACAAATATATACCACTAGATACCGACATAGATTAATCTTGTGACCTTATGTCATATAAAATTAGAGATAAACATCTTGATGCCTTAGGGTTTGAAAATATCTTTTTCTTAGACATAATATATGTTATAAGAACATAAACAATGTCATACATTCACCATCCAACTCTAACGAAACAGTCCTTTCAGTTGAACCATCACTTATTATCACAACAAGGGAATCCTCATAAATAAAAATTTCACTAGATTCAGTAATACTTGCTTGATAATGATCAAAGACACCATTATAGGGTACGTTTAAACACTTATGACATTTTATTGAAGAAAAACTAAATACATGTCCTTTGACACGTCTTTTAATACAATATGTACCATCTTTATTAAATCCAAAATCTATGTTTTTATAAAACTCATATACCATATTTGGGTATAAAGGCCTTTTCCTTGACGAAAACCATTCCAACCATCCTTGATTTTCGAGAACCTTAAGTACCAAATACTTACTTGACAATAGCCACTTCGATTCTAATTCCTTGTCTGCAATAACAACTTGGACAGCAGGCTCTAGATTAACTGAGGAAATTTGAGAAGAAAAATATTATTACTTATTCAACTTATTGGAAGATCTAGACTTAAGTAGAGAAGACACTAGAGGTCACTTCATTGTTGAAATTTAGATCATCTTGACAAGCTCAGTCGAAGGTAAGGAGAGAGTTTGAAATGAGGGGGCCAAAGGGTTTCTCTTGGCTCATAAGAGATATACATGAGTATAAAAAGGGGCTCAAGGTATTTTGAGAATATAAATATTCCACTTGAATATCAATTGACGTATTAGGTATTATAAAAACTAAATTATACTTTAAATTGAAACCAAAATTGAGAAAAAAACATGCATAAAGTTTCTATAAATAAAATAATCCATGAAATAAACCGACAGTTCAAAAAATTAAAAAAAAATTAAAAGGAATAGAGTCAATGGTATGAAAAACCAGCGGTATGAGGAACCAATCGTATGAAAAACCAACATTATGAAAAATCAATGGTATGAAACACCAACAATATGAAAAACTGATTGTATGACCAACCAATGGTATGAAAAACAAATGGTATGAAAAATTGAATTAAAATTAACCAAAATTTATCATTCCTAACTCATTTTTGATATAATTCATTCTCTCATAATTCAAAGTCTTGGTGAATATATCAGCTAACCAATGTTCTCTTCCAATAAATTCAAGATTTAAATCTCTGTTTTGAAAATGATCTCTCAAAAATTGATGTCTTATATCAATGTGCTTTCTCCTAGAATGAGAAATAGGATTATTAGAAATTTTAATAGCACTTATGTTATCAAAGTTTGTGGGTACATGTTGGAATTGAGATCCATAGTCTAGTAGCGTTTGTTTTGACCACCAAGTTTGCGCACAACAATAAAAATTTTCTTTTTTACTACACCATGAAACTAGAGACTTCCCTAAAAAGTGACATGTTATGGAGGTTCATTTTCTATTTAACATTAATCCATAGAAATTTGCATCAAAATAACATAATAAATCAAATTATTACCCTCCAGGGTAAAACAATACTAAATTAGTTGTATATTTGTGGTATTTCAAAATTATTTTAACAACAACTAAGTGTTACTCCTTTAGGTTTTCTTAAAAATAAGCACACAGAAAAACACTAAACGTAATATATGTTCGACTAGAAATCAAGTATAGAAGAGTTAAAAACATACCTATTTAACTAGTTTGATCATATAGTTTCCTAGTTTCATGAAGAACCAATTTACATGTGGTACTCATAAAAGTATCACTACTTTTTAGTGTTGTCCAGATTAAAAAAATTTAAGAGATATTTTGTATATTTACTTTGATCCCCAAAACTTCTTTCTTTGTTTTGAAAAATATGAAATCCCAGATTGAATTTGATTTGACCCATTAAACTCATTTCAAATTCTTTTTTCAATATTTTGGAAAATTTAGTACACAGTGAATTTCTTGAAGATCCCAAAATAATATCATCAATATAGATTTTTAATACTAATAATTCTTTTAAAATTTCATTTGGTAAAATTTGTAGGATTATATATTACATTTGAAAACCCTTTTGAAATTATAAAATTATTGATCCTATCATACCAAGATCTAGGTGATTTTTTTAAAACATATAAATCTTTAGTTTAGTTGAAAACATGGTTTGGAATGTAGGGATTTTTAAAATCATGGGGTTGTTCCACAAAAACATCCTCAATTATAAAACCATTTAATAATGAACTTTTAACATCCATTTTATAAATATTAAAATCTAGATGAGTTGAATAAGAAATTAGGATTCTTATAGACTCAAGTCTAGCCATATGTGAAGAGGTTTCCTCATATTCAATCCCTTCTTCCTGGATTTAACCTCGTGAACCAAGTATAGTCTTGTTTATAACTATATTTCTGGACTCAACAACTTTATTCCTAAACACCCATTTTGTTCCAATAGTCAATGTGTCCTTGGGTATATCTACAAGTTCCCACATTTTGTTCCTTCAAACTGATTTAACTCTTCTTTCCTAGATATTACCTAGAATTCATCATCAATAGCTTCATTGATGTTATTAGGTTAAAGATGAGATAATAAATCTTGATGGTCAACTTGGTTTCAAACAGAAGCTCAACTAAGAGTTCCTCTATTTAGATCACCTATAACATCATCTAAAGATGGTACTTAACAATTATAAAATCTCTAGATAAATAGTTATTGGTTACTTATAGATGTTCAAGTTCAGGTTCTAGATGCTTTGGAAATTCTTTAGAATTGGATAGTTTTTTCTATTGTTTTAAAGTAGAATCTAATGGTTTAGAATTTAAGTTTAGAGATGATAAATTGTCTTCAGGGTTTAATAATGAGGTCTTAAGCTCATGAGGATTAGTTTCAACTAATTTTACAATAACTCATTCTTCCATTGTTTTGGTATTCTTGTTGAAAACTCTATAGTATTTACTATAAATTGAATAACCAAGGAAAATTACATCCTCACTTTTGGAAGAACTTTTTTCCAAATTATCCTTAGTGTTAGGAATAAAGAATTTGAAACCAAAAAACTGTAAATTAATTTACCTTAGGTTTCCTATTTTTTCAAAACTATTAATGGGTCCTCTTAAGGATAGGTTTAATTAATACTCTATAGATAATATAATAGGTTGTATTAATATTTGCTACCCAAAAATAGATTAGTAGGTCACACTCATTCGATATGGTTTGGGCTATCCCTTGTAAGGTTCAAATTATTCTTTTAATAATTCCTTTCTAAAAGGGTGTCCTAGGATAAAAAAAAAGATATGAGTGTAGCCATTATATGAGAAGAATGATTGAAAATCATTATTTTCACACTCATAACCATGGTCACTCCTTAAGGATTAAATTTTATGTCCACTGATATTTTATACAGACTTAGAATACTTGGTAAATTAAGAGAAAGAATCAATTTTGGGAGATAGAAAATATACCCAAGTGTTCCTAAAATAGTCTTCTACTATAACATAAACATATTTTGTCCCATTAATACTATAAACTCTTGAATTTTCAAGCAAATCCATGTGAACCAACTCATGGTCTTGAGAAATTGAAACTTCTTATTTAAATTTAAAATAAATTTTATGTTTTTGACCATTTAGATTGGGGTTACAAAATTTCTTAGTTGGGAACACAATCTTAGGTAGATCCCTTACTAACCATTTTCTAGTTATATTTTTAAGTTATTGAATGTATCAATGGCCTAGTCTTGTATTCAAAATCCACAAATCCTTATGAAAAGAACTTAAGAAACATTTTGACAAACTATGGAATTTAAATAAATAGCATAAACACTTTCATTTTATAAAGCAGTAAAAATTATATCATTTTTAGAATTAAAAAACATTTCAATCATCATGCACAAACTTAACATAAAAACCATCCTCACACAATTGAATAATTATAAATATATTATATTTTAAACCATAAATATATAAAACTTTATAAATTAAAACTAAATATTTGTTACCATTCTACCCTAGGATAATGATTTTTCATTTTTCAATATCTCCAGAGGTTACATAGCCACTATCAACCTTTATCAGGCTCTTAAATCATGAATAACCTGCTATTATCTGTCTTGATCAACCACTGTCCAGGTGCTATAGACATCTACTGTATTTCTTCAAGAAATTTTCCTATAAAAAAATTTTAAACAATAAATGATTTTGGTACCCAAGATTATTTGGGTATTTAAATGTCAGGGATGATTGCATTGGAAACCCACATTTTCTTTATAAGTTTCCTATGAACATATTTCAAACTCTTAGAAATAAAAATTATTTTGGGCCCCTTTGAAAAATGCTTTACAGTAGAGGTTTCAGGTCTATATTTAGAAACAAAATCGTTCATAATTATTCTCCTCTATCCAAGTTCATATCCTATCCTATTTACATATTTGGGAGAAACTTGATTTCCTAAAATCTGTGTCAATATATCTCTACCATTTTTAGATTTTTCAAGGTATTTATTTAATTTCTCATTAGACAGTTTGAGTTCATTTTTCTCCCTAAACAGTTGAACATTTTTTTCTCTTTCTATAAATAGTTTAGACATTGTATTTATAGTTAAAGCATGATGTATTTTTAGACTCTTGTAATTATCCATTGATTGATTAAATGTATTTTCTATCATGTTACAATATTCGAATAATTCATAATTTCAAATATTATAATCATGTTGCTCATTTTCATAATTTGCAGACATAAGCATGGGAAAAATATCAGAAACAACGGGTAAAGAAGATACCTCACTGTCTTTAGTTATAAAGAACATATTTTCTCTATTTTTATTTTATTTATTTTACGAATCGGAGTCACTTAAACTATATTCATATGCACTCCATGTGGATTTCATAGCCTTATCATATCTTTTGTCCTTATCTTCATATCTCTTTTTCTATTTCATCTTAGGATAGTCAGACTTCATGTGTCCTTTTCTTTTATATTCATATCAGACAACGTCCTTTGAATTATCATCCTTTTTCTTCCAATTACCTAATTTATCATATTTTACTTTATAGTTTTTTATTATAAAAAACTTTTCTTTCTATAAAACTTCTAGATAGATAATACATTTATTCATCATAGTAGGAACCAGATTCACTATCACTGGTACTGGCAGCTTATATCTTCTCTTTTTCTTTTTCTTTTTATTGTCTAGAGACAGTAGACATGAAAGATGCTGATTTTCTATTAGGAACCTCATCTTCCTCATGGTTTACCCTCAGTTCTTCTTTGTACATCATAATCTTACCTATCATCACTTTGACTGGTAATTTACTGATATCTCAGGATTCTATGATTGAAACTGAAGTGTTTATCCATATTTTAGGTTGACATCTCAACAATCTCATTATCTAGTCCTTGTTACATACATGCTTTCCTAATGAGATCATGGTATTGAAAATACCATTCAACATGAGATACATGTCAGAAATGGGTTCATAATTTTTCATCTTAAAAGTATAATATCAAATAGTATAGGTATTAATCCTCATCTCTTTAACATTTTATGTTCCATCATGTGAGACACCTAGAGTATCCCATATCTCATTTTCAGTTTTACATGTAGAAATCATATTTAATTATTCATCTCATAAGGCACAATATAAGGAATTCATGGATTTAAAATAATTATTATAAGTGTAATTATTTCGATCATCCCATATATTTCTAGAAGAATTGGGAATTTTATATTCATCTATTATGGAAGACCAAATTTAGAAACTCATACTCTCAATATGAATTTTTATTTTTATTTTCCATTGGACATAATTGGTCCCATTGAAATATAAAGTTTTGTTAGTAGCAACACCTTTATATCTATTATCCAAATTAAAATTCAAACAAATAAATATAAAGAATATAAAATTTATAGTTGATATAAATTTTAAGATATTTAATGCACAACTATAATCACAGTAAAAAAAGATTTGAAAAATATTAAACTCCTCTGGTACAAAATGTTGGTCAGAGTGAGTATCTCAAGAGGGGGGTGAATTGAGTACCCAATTAAATTTTTGCTAAAAAGGGATTATTTTTAAATCCCCCCAATTTTTTGAAAACGAGAAAGTTTACCAAAATAAGTAATGTGATATATATCTTAATCTTTCAAAATATATCTCTAAATATTGATTAGTTATCAGATTAATAATATATAATATTATTTAATCCTTTTAAATCAATTTACATGATCAAAATTATAAATGAAAATTAATTAAGATAAACTATAAAAGTAATATTTTTTTGAATGTAAAAACAATTCTTAGTATTGAAGTAGAAATAAAGTATACAAAAATTAAAACACATAGTAGAGAGACTGAATACAATAGGTTCAGTCTCAATTCAAGAATTAGTCCTCTCCACATGGTTATTAACCATCATCAAATGTTTATATTACATAAACTCAATGATCCACAACCTGTATGGGGTTTTAAAATAGTTAAAATTATCCCGGTCACACACGAACTCTTCCACAACAATTTTTGGGAGTAAAATGAACCAAGAAACATAAGGACCTCTACTAATCTTATCCTTTGGAGAAAAAAATAATAAAATAGTTTGAGAAGATATCAAGTATCTTCCAGTTTAGTACAAGAGATAATTTGCATATATAATATAGATTATAGAAAACACTACTCGAAAATAAATAAATATAAAGAAAAAAATCTAGGAGTGTAGAGTTGTGAGATTCTCGGTCTGTTGTAATGCAGCATGTGACCCTTGATTTGAATCAGCAATAAAGCATGGGTCGGGTTCTTCCAAAATCTTTAGGAAAACTAAGTATATTAACTCTTGTTTTATAAATGGAGAAAATTACCAAATGAGATGAAATTTTTCTTCCTCATTCGAATAAACACATCAGGTCAGCTCTTTATGTTCTCAATCAGGTTCATATTTTTAGCTCACCAATAATCAGTGAACCATGAGCTCTTTTTGTACATGTTTTTTCTATTTATTATATTCTTCTATATATGACTTTGTGTCTCTATGTATATTTCATGAAGGAGTGAGCTCCACTTTCATCAGAAGTAGTGGGGATATCTGAATCGGCTGCTTTATTATACTTCTTGTTGTGACATGATTTTTTTCAATTATCTAAGAAATATACATTAAAATCGATAATTTAATTAAATTCTATAAATATAGTCATTATAGTAATATAACTCAAAATAAGTAAAGTAATAAAAATAGTGATAGTGTATTAGGACCTCATGGTATCAGGATCGGGCAGTATGTTTTCTGACGGTGTGACATTGGCGGTATCATTCTCTGGCGGTACATTGTTGGTAGTGTCTCAGACCTAACTAAATTTTCAATATTCTAGCGGTGTCTCAGCTAATAGTGTATGGTTCAGTGGTGTATGCTTTGATGGTGTCTCTAGTTTATGAAATTTTTCAGTGTTGGAAGTATGAGTATGACAGTGTGATATTGAAGATACCTCTTCTGGAGGTATCTCATACTTTTCAACATTTTAGTTCTGACTTCATGACATCTTTGTGGTATGTCAATCAATGGTGTCTCATACTTTGTCAAATATTCATTCTAGTTGTATGGTAGTCTGATATTTTTATGTAATGATGGTATCTTATACTTAGGGATTTTTATGATGGCGGTGTTTCCTGGACAATAGTGTCTGTTTGGATGGTGTCTTATACTTACATGAATTTATCACTTGTTCTCATAAAATAGATTTCTTACTGGAAAACATGAAATGTATTATTATTGTTAGAATCATGATTTTGTGATTATTAAAACTTGGATTCCAATAAATCTCTTTTATGTGTGTTTTATAAATCGTAGATTATATCATAAGGATTGTCATACACTATATATTTGCCATCTTAGGGAGTCATTGATCATATTAGAGTTATTGGTACATGAGGTTATCAAGTTACATAGCATGAGAACCTTACTACATTGTGACCTTTCTTATATAGAACATTGTGGATCAGCTAGTTAGGTGTTTCAGGTATGTTACTGATAATGAAATAGGTTCAAGATCAACAAAGATGTAATTTATTCTCTTATATGATGGGTACGAAACCTGGCCCTCGATTGAGATAGACTTGGGAGTGTACAGACATGCCTATATTGGACATATGGTGTGATTATCTATTTTAGTTAGGGAAATGTGATGTTCTCATCCATAAAGGTGAATGACATGTGATGTATTCATCATCTTGGTTAGTCTATACTCAAAGAATTCATAATTTATGAGTTTCTACAAGGGATTGACATACTTCATAATTTTTAGGACCAATAGGGGCCTATATACCCTGAGAGGGGGCGTGAATCAGGGTATAGATATTCTTTTCAAAAATTTTCTTGCCCCACTGGATCTTGACCTCTTTATTACAAGGGCCTATTTGTTTTCACTTGTGTGTTTATTATGATCACTTCTTTTCTTCTTTATCTGATGATGATTCTTTGAATGCAATGCAGGGAAGAAAGCAGGCAGACACAGAGATTTTTACTTGGTTCACCCTCACTAGGCTACGTCCAAGGAGGATACACCGGCGATGTGCCGATGTACCAAATCCACTAAAATCACACTAATATTTACAAGGTTTGGGATAGATCACTTCTATTCCCAGGCTCACTGCCTTTACAATGTTTAGGGTCAGCTCACTGCTTTCCCAAAGGTCACTCCCTGTTTCTCTCTCTCTGGCTCACTGCCAGTGGAGAGAATCACTGTCTTCCTCTTCCTTTTCTCACAACTCTGTAAAGGATTCACTCACATTTTATAGAACTTTAGGTCTCTTCATTATCACTAATGAATGCATCCTCTGTTGTTTTTAGATGCTCTCTTGAATTCCACCATTCACCTGTAGATGAATCTCACTTTGCACCGAAGGTATCGTGAAATCTTCCAGCTTTCATGTAGCTCTGAATAACTATCGTGAATGAACCATACCCGGCGCCCTTCTCTAATATGGCACGCAAGTATCGGCGAGCAAGTTATAACTGGCGTTCAATTCAACCTCAACCACTTGCATGACACAAGCTTCTGCAGCTCCAATCTTGTGCAACTCGCACCCTTTTACGCCCAAACAAATATTGGCGCGCAACCACCAACTATTGCGCTTCTTTAAAACATGGTGTGCAAGTGTCACCAAACCACTTGTGTGAAACCTCATTCTTCAACTCAAAGCTTGGGAGACTCACTTCCTTCCTCTCCCAAACCACCTTAGGTGTGAAACTATCACCTGACGCGCAACTTCTACTTGCACAACCACACACCACTTGCGTGACCACCACACCTGCGTGATGGGAGCTCTGATTTTCTCTAAGTGTTGAACTCTTTCCAAATGAGGAGGGGTCGACCTCTATTTATAGGAATTTGGACACCCTGTGCGGTGGCGCGCAAGTCTCCTCTCAGCGCACAAGTTTCGGCAAGCAAGTCCTTGCCGCACAAGTCACTTTCGCGACCAACCATAAAACATGGGCACCCCTTTTCCCTTTTCCATATTTTTATGTTCTGGTCTTGAAAAAAATTAGGCACTCAAGTTTCCTCTCCTTCATGTACACGGCGCGTAAGTCCCTTTTCCAAAAACCACTTTTCATCATTTGTCAATTTTCAGGCCCAAAAATTTGGCAAACACTGTAAAACAGCGCCACCTTGTATCTACTCTTTTTATACCGCCTCCAGATCAATCATTCCTTTGTCGACGTTCTTGAATCAAACATGGATCGTTAACCACATCCCTTGAACTTGAAATTCCACCATGAAATCCCATTTGTAAACAAATTTGAATGTCATGGTTTTCTTTGTCAACAATCACAACACATATATCCACTTTGTCAACAAACACAATCACCTAAAAAATGCTTCAATGATACCTTGATGGATTTTTTCCCAACAATAATATATGGTCACTTTATATATTTAAAAAAGGGATCATGTGAGAGTGAATAATAGAATGTGATATGACTCGTGGACACTAGTATAGGGATATATTTGTTTGATAGAGATCACTACAAATCCATTTATAGATTGAGTGGAATTGTTGGTTTTCTAGATATTTATCTTCGATTACATTTATGGATCTGTTGATTAATATTTTTTGTCAATTATATAAATTATTATGGGGAAACATGTTTTGGTTAACTAGATAATAATTGAGTATGAATCAAATAGAATCTCTAAAAGTATATTTGAGTAAACCAAAATATATTTTTGGATGGGTATTTAGAATGTATTACATATGATATTAAAAATTGTTAACATGATGATAGATTTCCAAAAGTGTTTAAGAATATATCAAATATGAGTTTTGGATATGATTTCACATGTTATTATATATAATAATATATAAGGTAGAATGGGAAAAATTAGGCTTTAGGTAAAGTGGTGGATTGAAGCAGATAGTATTCTCTAAATCCAAGATATTAGGATATGTTGCCACTTACATATCTAAAATAAAGAGCTTTAGAATGAATTTTTTTCATGTATTCTTTACCAGATGTTTTAAGAGTATATTTTTACCAAATTATTGTCATATTAATGAGATGAATATCTTGATAATACATTTTTATAATGTATGATGGTCTTGAAAAATTAATGATACGGAGCTATTTTATTTGAACATTACAGGATAAAATATAAATTGTTATAATCTTAGTAAATATTCCTCCTAACATATCATTTAAATAACCATTTCATAAAGTGAAATGTACGGGAGGAGATTTATTCTTATAATTCATGAACTTATCATGGAATTTGTTAATGCATTATAAACCTTGAGTAAATGTTACATGGATCACTAAGGATAATCCTTATGGCTACATAAATACCACTTCCATGTGATGGAAGTTGTGTGTGTGGATTCTCGAATAATTCTCATCGGATACTCCCCCACTACTCTTTTTCCTCTTCTCCAAACTCTTATATGCTCAAGGTACTAGTAATTTATAGAGGATGGAAGGATCCATCTCATATGATGAGATATTTATAATAATATTTGTATAATTCGTAAATAACTGATTTCATTTGGGTACCGTTATGTGATGTTTATCTAACCATTAAATGGTATGAAGTCATTGTAGAAACTATTTGGTGTAAGGTACACATGTTTATAGTGTTCTATGTTTTTTTTGTGATTGCCATGATTTCAATATTCTAGAATATAGATTATAGTGTTAGGATTTAAATTTCTTATGTTGGTTTTATTAAGATTTAATAGAACCCTTAGACTCCCAATAATCAACCCTATAGAAGAAACCCACATATAAGCCTGATCTACCAAAAATAAAACCAACATGTAATATGAAGAATATAAATAAAACAGGTGTAACTAAAACATATTGAAGGCCATCTTCTTCTATTCAGTGGAGTATGATTGATTTAGATCACTGAGTGATAAAAAAATTATCATCACCTTCACAAGTGCTACACCATCCACTATGATCTGTATACATTATAAGAGGAATCTAAAACACTAAATGAGTTATAATACCTTTTACATAAAGATAAATGATGTATAGGGATAAAGATATATTTACTTATGGACTATTATTATCAAATATTTGAAACTAGTGTTCATATCCCTTTATACAAACTCCATTTATTCAACGAGGGGAGTCGAGTGTTGGCTGCCAATTCTTGGAAACTAACATTCATTATGATAAAATATTCATATTAGTGATATTACTATTTGAAAACCTTAAAATATCAGGACTTTTTTGTAATTACATAAATGAATCATCTTAATGATTCATAAAAAAGGAAACTTTTTGGAAAAGGTGACCAACTTATGCTCATGATATCAAATAAGGAAAATTTATTATATATTATGATTATTAAAAACCATAAGCTATGATAGAGACATCTAAATTCAAAATGGTAGGTTATGATTCAATATATATCATATAATATGATATACCCATTTTAGTGTATATCCAATAATATCCCACTTTCACTAAAATCCTATTATGATTTTAGGTAAAATATCACTACTCTTTTTGTTCCATCCAAACTCTTTTACATACAATTTATCAAACTCTCGTTATTTTTGAACAAAAACTTTTCCCACATTTAAAACCTTATTATATGGACTAATGGTATGGACCTAAAGGCACTCATATAATTGAAAACAAATATAAAATCCTTATTTTATAAACGTAAGTAATGTTCGCACACTAGAAAAAACATCAATGTTAACTAATATACAAATGGTTCTGATGTGATCTCAGTCAAACATAATCACATCTCTAGGTGAGAATATCCACCATAAGATATTTCATATAAATCACATTTATACATATAAAATCCATTTTTCCATGAAATTGATTTATTTCCAAAAATAAAAAAAATTGAATATAGTATAGGGCATCTCATACATTTACAATTCACAGAAATAGAATGAACATGATGATGAATACATAACATGTCATTTATCTGATAGATGATCATATCTCATGTCCCTCATATATATATCTGACAACAGCACATGTCACTATACTAATCATGGGAAATAATTTCCTCAGTCTAATTCAATCAAGGCCCTTGATTTTTTTAACTTGTCATACAAGTGTATAAATACAATCTTGGTTAAGCTCCAATTTATGGAAAAATCTTTACCATATGAAACCACCCCTAGAATATCTATGTCTCAAGACTTTCATGATAAAGGTATAAAATTATGAAGGTATTCTTGAAAGGTATATCACCAACCTCAATTAATGAGGATTCATAAAAATCTTATACCCATGACTATATCAATGAATATATAACATTTCATGTGATATAATTTGGCAATTCGGTCCAAACAATAAGTCTTGACTTATTGTCTCATGAGTCTATTAATTGTGTCTCATATACAAGTAATTATATCAATAAAGTGATATTACTTGTGATAATCTAAACATATCATCAAAACCTATAATACTCTTCGGTGATTATCAATTAGGGACAATTCAAATTCATAATTTTAGGGGATGTTATCATTCCACCAGTCATGTAATATAAGTATGATACACATTGATAAATGATAAATGAATATTTCATTTATTAAAAAACCACGATAAATTTAATAACCTTTATAAAAAATGTCTCTTCTTTATTTTATTAATAAATAGAACACGACCCTCATGTTTTTTCTACACTAATGGTTTTGTTAAAGGATCTATTACATTTTCATTTGTATCCACCAATCGGATCTTTACATCACCACTATAAATAATCTATTGAATGATATGGTACATGAAAAGGATGTTCTTGGTATTTTGGAGATACAAAGGTTCTGTGGCTTGAGAAATAGATCCATTTTTTTATATAAAATCCCCATTTCTCCCTTGATTCTATGAACCACTACCATGTTCAATGATGAACTTGTTAATCAAAATAGATTCCTCTGTAGAATCTGATTTACTGATGTACTCTACCTTTATTATTAATTATTATAAAATGGTTTATTTGAAACAACATTAAATTTTTAATGTTATTAAAGTGTATGAAAGTAAATAAACAAAAAATATAGAGGTATGAAATGAAAGAAATAATAGAGAAATAATAGAAAATAACAGCAAGACCTATGGAGGGAGAAAGTAGTGGAGGCCAAATGTGTTCCCTCTGATGATGTTCACACACTAAGTTGGAAGGGATCCAAGGATATAAAATAAAATATACCTCAAATATTTATATGCCATATAAGAGAGATAATCCACAACTTTATAATGTCTTGTTTGAAACTCTTCTAACTGATATCACCACCATTTAATAAAAATTCAAAACTATATTGAGATCTCGTATCATATTTTTAATATTGAAATCTAGAATCAATATAACTTTTTATTATAATATAATTCCCTCCTACAATGAACAAGAACATATCCTTAATTATTCTCCAGTACATAAGGATATTCATTATAGTAATCTAATTAATCTCACTGTGATTAGTTTGGTATCTACTTTTAATGCGCAAAGTGTAACAAACATCTTGTTGGGTATACAACATGTCCTAAATTATAGATTATATAGATGATTCATAAGAATATTTTACATACTTTATAATTATTTATAAGTATAATTAATATTATTAAGATTTGTTCCATAAAACACTGGTAAAACCCCCTTTTATAGTTCTCCATGCTAAACCACTTTATCACTTTTCCAAAATATGTGTTTCAAATCATCCCAAGAAACCTTTTAGATATATATTTATAGATATTCATTATAACAACCCTGCTTTTTATTACACACCTATACCTGATTAATTACATAAAATATTCACTTGATACAACATATGTGATAGAGAGGTCTAGTGTCTTTGGGGATTGGGAACATTACATAATAGCTTAGAACATAAAACACCGAAAATATTTATTGAAAAAATTCTTTACATGACCACTACATTCCCTCATACTAAGAATTGCATGGGATAACCTAAGGACATGCAGAAGAAATGGGTGAGCTATAAAGCCCAGTAAGGGAATAAACATGGAATAACATGAGGAATACAATATATATTAGAAAATAGGAATATCAATGTATCACAAGAGAAACATGAACATAAAGGGATGATAAATCATGATAATCATAACATGGAAATGTGGCAACAACACTTAACATGGAATTAGCATGAGCCAAGGCTCATTGCACATGGAGCATGAGTAAACCCTCATTTCACATGAAGCACAATTAAACCCTCATTGCACTCGAATTATCATGAGTCAAAACCCATTACACATGATATATCATGATACTATACTTTACCCAATGCATTGGAGCACTATCAGGGCGTACCCTACTTAAACATTTCATTTCATACATAAGTGTGCCACATGGATCATATAACATGGAATCAATCAAAATCATAAGTTATTCCATAATTAAGTAATGTATAATAAATACATGAAATTACCAATCAGTATTTATATGTGCATAGAAGTGAATACCCTTGATAGATACATGGGTATGGTATTCACTACAAAATGATCTTGGCTTGGAAAAACGTGGAGCAATTTTGACAGCATAACGGCGTGACATAAAGATTCATGAAAATAGTTAATGAGATAGAAAAGGGTGTCTCATCATATGTACATGAAATGAACAGTCAGGGTTCATATGGATACATTCCCCAATGAATTTAATGGAATTTAGATGCATAATACAAAATAATTACTTGGATGTAAAATAGGAGAGAGAAATCCCTCATGGAATTTCTGCATGGTAACAGGTGTACATGGGAGCATTTAATGAGAGATAAAGGGGTCTCCCATAATCCAAATATAAATAGGATAGTATGGGGAAGGTTATGAATCATACCCCCAACATTTGTAATTGAAAATAAAAGGACATAACAACTTAAGGAAAATTAGACAAAAATGAGAAAGGAAGAAGTCCCTTACTTAGAAGTGTGATCCCAAAGGCTTGGGAGAGGATTGAGAGAGGATTATTTGAAGATTGGGGAACCTTGGGATGATTCTAGAGAGTGTATGGTAGGGTTTGGTCGAACTCCAAAGTATTTTAGTGAAGAGGAAGTGGGATCTTGTGTGGGTTTATATAGGAAAGGAGAAGGAATTTTTTATTATTTAAGTTTGGGACACCTCACATTAAACTAATCAATACCACAAACCAGCCCGTGGTTTTTGCCCATAATTTTTGCCAATGGGGATCGGAAAGAAAATATTTTTTAATTCCAATGGATTAACCTCTTAAAATAAAAGGTTTTCTTATGTGGAGGTGAGTCACACTCTCAAGGAAAACAATTTAAAAACGACAAAATGTTTTATAAGTCTTGGAGGGTCCACAAAAGCTTCCTAAAATAAATCAAACTAATATAAAATCACATTATTTTATTGATAAAACATATTTTGGCATAATATAATGTTTATAGTATTTCATTACCTCACTATTGGGTCATTATGATGTCATAAAACACATTATATATTTAAACGGTGTTTAATTTTTTACCCAAAAATTCGACTGTCTCTGAAAATTAGGAAAAATTCACCATTAGATAATATCAACGCCCTGATTCCAAAAATAATAATCATTTTATCTGAATAATATTATAAATATGTTAATTTTTACTTTTAAAATTAAAATCGACATTTTCCAAAAATTCATGGGTTATGACAAAAACAGTTTTCAAACCTTAATAAAAATTACAATTGAATTCATAAAATTATATGATAATTTATATTTAATAAAAATTAATTTAGTAATAATATTTTTGTAAAATATTATTTAATTCAAAAATCCATTAATTAATCAAAATAGATTTCTTAGTTGAATATTAACTAAAAATACAATTTTTTGCTTTAAAAACTATTTAAAAAGTAACAATAATAAAATGAATGCACATTATTTATACAAAAAATAATGTACATTGTCATAGTGATAGGGTATTGTTACATAACCCCTAATAACACCCGCATAATACTGAAGGGTAAGGTGTCCGATAGTGACAGACTCTTGGGGTGGCTCAGATAACATTGCATGGGTGGTAATCTCTATTAACTTCCACTTCTCCTGTAGTCGGTTCCACTAAAACTTAACGTGTTCGAGATCGGATTTAGATTGGTCAAGAGCGAAGCCCAATGATGCCACCTCCTTTTCAAGCTCTGAAAAATGGGCTTCATACGGGGAGAGTCTACTGGATGAGGGAATTACTTCCTTTGTTTAAGTAAATTGGATTAGTCAAATCCCTATATTTATACAAATAATGTGATCACTGTTCAGTGGCTATATTAGCAATGGTCACAATTCATAACAGAATTTTAAAATCTAGAAACATAAAACCAAAGAATTAAACATTATATATAACCATAATAATACATTTAATTAGATCAGGAGTAATTTCAATTAATTAAAGTTTGGTTCATTACAATATTCCCCCTTATGAAATTTCACCCTCAAAATTTCCTTTTCCAACTCTAAAACAGATGTCAGTTACTTTTCTTAATCACTTCCTCGGATTCCCATGTCGCTTCTTCAAACTTGTGGTTTTGCCACAACACCTTGATGAGGGGCATTGTCTTATTTTGTAGAAATTTTTCTTTATGATCGTAGATCTTCACTGGTTTCTCCCCATTAGAAAGATCATCCTCTAGTTGTACTACCTCTGAAGAAAGTACATGTGAAGGGTCTGGTATGTACTTTCTTAATAGGGATACATGAAATACAACATGTGATTTTTCCATGGTAGGTGGAGTACCTTGGCCTTAGCATGGGGCAGAGGTGTGGAGGGGGGGTGTTTCGTGAAGTGTAGTAGTATTTGTGGAGCACTGCCTCGCGAAGCGAAGGTGCCTCATGAAGCAAGCTGCCGCGAGGCAGTGTGCTTCGTGATATGTAGCGATCATGCCTTAGCATGGGGATCACTAGTCCAGGATGGGTGTTTTGTGAAGCATAAATGCTCCGCGGATGCCCGGGTTCCCTTGGGAATCCCCCTCCTTTGAGAATGCCCTTGATCTTCGTGAAGGGCATCCCTCTCGGAAGAGGGGCTCAAAACGAGACAAAGCGAAGGCGTCACGCAAAGTAGAAGTACCTCGCGGAGCTCATGATTCCCGGGGAGAAGGGTGCTTCACGATTTAGGAGTTGAGAAGCCTAAAGGTCGGATTGTCCATCCCTTGGGATCAGGGGTAACCCGGTATTTATAGGCAATGGGTTCCGCGAAGCAGAACTCACACGGCGCAAAGGGGCGGTAGTTGTTTCACGGCGGGTTCGCGAATGTTAGGTCGTTCGTGGAGAGGTACCACCTCCAGTCCTTTGCGTCGGGTGAGAAAACGTCAGGCCGTTCATGGAGAGGTACCGCTTCTGGTGCTTCGCGGCGGGCTCGCGAACGTCAGGCCGTTCGCGGGGAGGTACCGCCTCCAGTGCTTCGCGGAGGGCTCGTGAACGTCAGGCTGTTCGCGGAGAGGTACCGCCTCCGGTGCTTCGTGGAGGGCTAGCGAACGTCAGGCCATTCACGGAGAGCTACTGCCTCCGGTGCTTCGCGGAGGGCTCACGAACATCAGGCTGTTCGCAGAGAGGTACCGCCTCCGGTGCTTCGTGGGACCACGATGCTCGGGGGTGCTTCGCGTCGGTGCTTCGTGTGGCAGCGTACGGGGATTCTTTTTCGTCCCTTCCTTTCATGCAATATTTTGGCACCAAAAAATGCCCCCCCTCAGACTTGGATCCACGAAGGGATGAAGGGTCGAAGTCTGAGGGAAAATCGCCAAAATTGTCGGCGGTTCGTGATGCGACTTCGTGAAGGGGGCCCGCGGTGCTGACCGCAGCCATGGGATCCGGACGCGCCGCGAAGCTCCGCGCGAGCGGGGCGCGCTGCGAAGCTTCGGGGTCACCGCCTATAAATAGGGGGCCGACCTCTTTTTTCTTCATGCGATTTTCTTGTCCTCTTGTGCTCTCAATTTCATGAAGCTCCGCGTACTCCATGCCTTCTCTTCGCGAATCGAGCTTCACGGTGAACCGCGGGTCTCCGACTTCACGACTGCGCCAAGCGAACTCCTATTTGCTGGCCTAGGTTTGACTCCGCGGCTTGGTTTCACAACCAATCTTTGCAAAAGATCTTCGCGAGCTGGCTTCGTGACCCAGCTTCGCGATCCTTTCTGAAAAATTATTTTCTTAGTGTTGGAACCGAAATGTCCCATCGAGAAGCTGTGTTGGGGGTGATTGTCGATGCCACCCGGAGGGATGAGATTGCCAACTGTCTGGGCCTTTGGGAGATGGTCTGAAGCCACTCGGACCATACCTCTTTGACAGAACTGCTCTTGGAGGATCAGAAGAACTATCCGCAGTGCAAGAAACCGCCGTTGTACGGCTTCGGTTTGAAGGATGACATCTTCATCCCTGAGGCGAGTAATGACGAACTAGCTTGCTGGTTTAGGAGCACGCCATGTCAGCACCAATGGTTCAGGGAGGCCAATGGTCATGCACGGGAGGACTTCACACCCATCACCACCGACTGTCTCTACAACCATTTGAACAATATTGACAGGAAGCCACTGCAACCGGAGACATACCCTCCTCTGTACCGTACCATGCTGAAGGAGGCATTGATGGATCCGAAGAAGGGGTGGTCCGATGAGTGGGACCTACGCCATGGCGGCAACATTACTGATGACTCGGCCTGGGCCTACTGGGTAGGCGCCTCATGCGAGGAGTTTGGGGCTGAGCTGAGAAGAGTGGGTTTATATGAGGCTGCATGGGCCTCCCAATTCCACATTTACCAACTGAAACAACTGATGCCGGAATTGCTGAGCAGATGGTCGTCTAGGACCAATACTTTTCACCTGCACCACGGGGAGGTGGGCATCAGCCTATGGGATGTCCACCAGATTTCGGGGGTTCCGATCTTGGGGGCCATGTATGATGAGTTCCTGCCTTTCATGAGCGCGTGGGAGGATACATAGAAAATGTCGTGACTGGCGTCGATGCTAATGGCACTCGTCCCTGGAGAGGACAAGGAGGGAGTGAGGGATGTCCACTTTAAGAAGTGGTTCAAGCGCTTCCTGAATTTCCCAGAAAATCGGGAGTTCCCTCCGAGGCCTCGAACTTGTCCGAGGGAGGCCCAACGGGGTAAGGAGAACTTTTATTGGCGGGTCTCGGAGGACATCCAATGGAAGACTTGGGGTTTTAGTGTCATCACTAAACAACAGCCGATAGTCAGGCTGGCAGCGTTCATTGCGGCTCTCATCTGCGGTTGGATCCTACCGGTGAGGGATACTAGCTTTGGGGTGCGGCCCAGCTCATTTATCATGGCGTCCATGCAGGCCATGGGGCAGTGGGTCAATCTGGGGATTCCCATGCTCGCCAATATGTACAGAATTCTGCGGCACATTAGCGAGGGCAAGAAGCCTTCAAGGATATGTGGGCCCTTCCACCTTCTGTATGGGTGGGTGGCGGCGCACATCACAGAGATCTATGAATATCCAAACCCTATCTCGCCGTTGGGATCAAACTTCTTCCCCTCCATCCTGAATGCGGCCAAGAGCTTCCCGTTCAAATTAATCGTGCCTACGGTGCTGAACCGAGTGTGGAGGGAGGATGAGTTTAATTTCCACCCCTTCCCATTGCCGACGGGGATACTCACTGACGACGGGTAGGGAACGGAAGAGCACCGGGCTTACCTCCTGGCCTATTGAGGTGGAGTTCTAGTGGCACGAGTGGATCGTGAGCCGCTCTGTGAGCCATACACCCCCCATCGGTTTGCGAGGCAGTTCTAGTGCCTCCAGCGGCTGACCCCATAGGTCTACTAGGAGGTGCGTCATGAGGAGAACCTGTGTGTGATGAGGCAGTTGTGGCTCATGTTCACACGGGAAGATGGGAAGATGCGAATTTCATTGCCTCCATCCACCACCGCTTTCGGATTGGTGGGGGAGTATGCCATTAGTTGGGAGGATGCTTACCCAGGGGAGATGCTAAAGCAGCCAACTATTTGGGTTAGTGACGGTGGGCCTCCTCTACTCGAGGTCGGGGTCGGAGGGCAGCTAGGGCTTCTCGCGGTGGCGGGGCTTCCGTGGTGGCGAGACCCGCACCGGCCAAGGGTGTGGCAGCAGTGGAGGATCCGATGATTCCGGAAGAGTAGGTCCATCCGGAGGGGCGACCACCAAGGGGATTTCGTAGGATATCCACTCATGCTCCGGGGAAGCGGTTGCGTCATATTAACATGGCAGAAGATGCCGTCTTCCCGGAGGCCTGGGACATTTAGGATGTCAACCGACAATTCCTCAGTCCACCCGAGATATGGGCATACTTGAATCGCCTCGGGATGGAGTTACCGGTCATAGGCCCAGTTCGGGTTGGTATCATGGCATCTCCGGCGAAGGCAGAGCAATACTTGGATGAGCTGAAGGATTATGTTCACTCCAGTGGTGCCCCTCGCCCAATGAAAGACCGGGTGAGGGTACTATTGGATCGAACGGTCCCTCCACAGTTGTGAGCCGCCGATCTGAGGGAGTGCTTCCCCATGCCGGAAGAATCATAGGACTCCTCTCGGGAGGATGAGGCTGGAGGAGGGAGCCCGTTGGAGGAGGGCGAGGTCGGAGATCAAGGCTCAGATTCTGTCGATTTCGCAGAGGCTCTCGAGGTAGCATTCCAAACTTCTTTCCTTATGGTATGTTATTGGGCCATTATGGACTTCTCACCGATGTTTGAACCATGAAGGAGGAACTTGTACGCAAGCCTCGTTCTCGCCCCTCGGCGGGTGATGATGCAGGACCTTCAGAACCCGTGCATATGGCTGTGTCCAGTTCCGTGTCTGGTGGGACCAGAGCACCCGAGGTGGCTCCTCCGGAATCTCCAGACCTTCCAACAGTATACGAAGGGCCTCGCCTTGGGGTCCCGTCAGTATCGGCTCAAGATCAGCACCAGGAGGTCGATCTCTGAAAGTTTCCTCTACTGGTTTTCGTGTCGTCATATGTAGATGGTGCCAATTAACGTTTATGTCCCTCTCTGTCGTACAGTTCTCCGACTGGCGTGGGCTACTGCGGAAAGGCTAGTCAGGATGTCTGGTGGCATCCCTCCTAGGGGCATGCCAGTGATGGTGGCGATAGTCCCCCCATCCCCCTGAGCTGCAAGACACATCATCACTGGAGGGTCCACCAACAGGGTTGTGCCCGAGATCATTGAGGTGGACTCCGATGAAGAGGATCGACCGGCCGGTCCTAGTCCTGTCACGCCTGCTTCGGCGCCAGATGTTGCGCCAGATTCAACTCCAGATGCAGATCCTACCGAGGACTTCCTGCGGGCGTATCCTACGTATGAGCCTTCCAATCGCACAGAGTGGGATGAAAAGGCCTCCGACGAGGAAGACAACAGCATAGTCTGCCACCGGTCATGGAAGCTAGTCATGTGCTTCATAAAGGACACCCCCCAAGCGCTATGGCCGGGATAAATGTACAGACTTCGCTCACGGATGCGTGAACTATGCACTGGGGGGAGTGGATTCCCAATGTCCTCACGCGCTCGTCCGAGATCTTATGGCTGAGAAGATATGGGAGCATGATCATGGACTCAGCGTGGGCTGGCAGCGGAGGAAGGCGACAAACATCAAGAAGCTCCAGGAGGATGAAAGCGAGGTTCAACAGCTGTAGACCCAGGCAGATGAGCACTCAGCCTTTCTTAATGCACAATCAGAGCTGATCTCATGGTTGAAGGCCCAGCTGGCAGAGGCAAAGGAGCATGTGAGGCAGGCTTCTGGAAAGATGGTTTCCATTCAGGCTGAGGTAGAGAGGGCCAGAGCCAAGGCTGACGAACTGCGCCCCACCGCTGCTGAGGAGGAGCAGGAGCTGAGTCAGTGGCAGCAAGTCTTGGACGCCACAAGCCGAAGGGTGGCAGTGATGCAACGCTCTTTTGATGGGGTTAACCTGTCCATGGGGGGAGTCTACCCCCGGTAACTATAACAAACTGAAAAACTTTTATTGGTACTTTTGCGCTTCAATTTCTTCCTTAGTTGTTTTGAATACCGTAGCATGCACGATTTCCACTGTTTGAATCGGTTCGTTGCATCCCTACAATGTTTGCGGGACGTTCGGAGATAATTCCCCAAGCTCACGTGGGTCAATCCCGATGTGAGAAATAGGAGATAGTTTCCTTATCGTCCCACCTAACATAGGAGTGGAGACCAAGCTCTGGGCATCTAGGATTTGGATTACCAGTCCAGATTTCTGAAAGATGAGAGAAGCTTGGCTGGAGAAGAAATTTCTCAAAACAGCCGAATTACCGTTTCTTCAGCATTCCCTCATACACGAAGGGTGAAATGACAGGGGCACTGAAATCGGTCCGAACTGACGGAAAAGGGAAGCATGAATTACGATGCCCAAGATTCGGAGCACTGTGGGGATGGCGTAACAATAAAGGACAGCCGTTAACCGTGGCAGAGAAACGGTATCCTTACTGTGTTAGCCTGAAATGGGGACAACAAATGAGGGTCGACCGCTGACCATGCTCGAAACATGGGACCATGTCACAAATTTTGTTGATCAATCCTTCGGGACGTTGGCCCAAGAAAGTAGGCGGACCATAGGTCGAGCATCCATACAGTTAGGGGGTCCCTCCAAACATGACGAGTCTTCCGGAACGTTGGCCCAAGATGGTAGGTGAGCCGATGTGGCATGAGACTAGGCAGTTAGGGGGTCCCTTCAGACATGAAAGGGGGCGAGGGTCCAAATATGGGGCACGCAAAGCATGGAATATAGAGTGACGGTTTGTCCAAACAGAATCCAACACTCATGTAATTACATCACCATGGAAAGAACATGCCAGATGGGCGCATCAGTTTGGTTATGGATCCTTCCTTCTTTGGGACAGGGTCTCTCTAGCAAGGGGTCCGGCCAGGGGGTCCAAAAAGGGGAAGGATAGGATCAATGATTCCTATGGGCTGGGCCCTAGGCAAAATACCAGGGTGTCCCTACATATCCCCTGAGGATGGGAATCAAGCCGCACGTATTTATGAAAGTTCAGTGTAGTCATAGACCAACACTGACAGGTGAAATCCTCTCGGGCATAGGCTCTAGTGCATCCCATGATTAATCATGGGGCATCATGAACTTGTTCAGGGTAGAACAGCAGTTTAGTGTCATGCATTGAGGACATATGGACTCTTGCAGTTTAAGGTCATACGATAGGACGTGGAGTGAAATAGAAGATCCTCGGGATCATATGGTGTGGTAGTTATGAAACCGACGTGAATGAGGACTTGGAGTCTAAATCACACCACATTCTCCCAGAGGAAACTCTCCAGGTCGAGGGACCAAGAGTGAGGATCAGGCTGGCCCCGAAGCAGAGCGGTTGGGCGTTCCTACATACCCCATGAGGATGGGAATCAAGCCATACGTAGTTCTGAAAGCGCAGTTTAACATCATGCGGGACGAGGAGCAGCCTAGCCGTGTTGGTACACATCCTGCCAAAACTACTAAGCCCACGTGAGTCATGCTCGGTGTGGGAAACAAGAAGTAGTGGTGGGACTTTCTCAACACAAAAGGGGGGCAGGTTAGGTAGAAGGGATGCTCGGTGAATACCGGCCCAAAAACACTAACACGACCATGTAGTGCACCTAGATGTGCGAAGACATAGAGCTGAATATGTTGGAATTCCACTTGAATATGAGTAAGTGGAAATGTGTGAATCATGATGCTCGAGATTTGGATCACAATGATGGTAGCGTGGTGATAGAGGATAACTATTAACTATGGTGTGAACATAGTGTCCATATCGTGTTATCCTAAAATGGGGAAAAACAAATGAGGGTTGACCATTGACCATGTTCGAAACACAGGACCATGTCACAAATGTTGTCAAAGATCCATAGGGATATTGGCCCGAAACGATTGGAGGGCCCTTAGGTCCAGCATCTATGGAGAGCCCTTAAGCCTAGTAACCATGTCATCTGAGGGTCCTTTTGGATGTGGAAGAGGATGAGGATCCAAATAGAGAGCTCACGAAGCTTGGTCCTGGGACGAGGGGCATGACCCTATGAAAATCCCACACTTCGGGCTCTTTGTCGAAACACATCTAAATATGACAATGAGACTTATTAGATAGAGGGAGTAGAGTCCTTTCCCATAGGGAGATCTTAGTTTAGGGTCATAGAATACGGACCATGGGTAGGAGGAAGCACATGAGACACGTGACGGGTATTTAAGAAAACCCGATGTGGATGAGAACCAGGGTTCTGACTACCATGTGCTTCTCAGATTGTTTTAGGTCGAGAGACCAGAGACGAGAGTTGGGCTGGGCCCGCGGGGAAATGCCCGGGCACTCCTACATATCTCATGAGGATGAGAATCAAGCCTCACGTAGTTCTTGAGAGATCTTAGTTTATGGTCTCAGAACTCGTACCATGAATGGTTAAGGGGAGTAGGGGACACATGGCAAGGTGGTTACGAAACCCAACGTGAATGAGGACCTAATCCCTACTTGCCATGTGTTCTCTGGGGAAATGCTCGAGTCGAGGGACCGAACATGAAGGTTGGGCTGGGCCTGCAGGGAAGTTCTCGGGTGCTCCTACGTATCTCATAAGGATGAGAATCAAGCCTCACGTAGTTCTGAAAGGTGGCATGGTAAGGTACCAGTGCCAGGGAAAAAGGGGAGTGCGGGCGTGGCCCTTGCACTAAAAGAAGCGGAATTTGATAAGTCTTGTTTTTCCTTTATGGTGAGTGGTCTTTTTTGTGAAGTGACAATCCTAGGGCAGAAATCCCTGGTGTCTCCACAATAATCAAGTCGTGATAGGCGTTGACAAATGGCATGGCACGTGACCAATACCCAATGTGATGTCCTCTACAACGAGGTCATCACAATACAGTGCCGTTTTTCGTCGTGCGGCCAGGACGATAATGTCACAGTTTTAGGGTTGTATGATAGGACCAAGCATGCATTTTAACGTCATGCAGCGCAGACGTAGCAGAGACGTTGCTAGGCGTGGAATGTGTATGGTGGCGTGCGACATAATCAACGTGGATGAGGACTTGGAGTCCAAATCACACCACACAGTCCCGTAGTCAGGGTCCCGAAGGTAGGACGCTGAACTCAAGCTGAACCCAATGACAGGAGGTCTTGGCGTTCCTATGTACCCCATGAGGATAGGAATCAAGCCAGACGTAGTTCTTGGGAGATCTTAGTTTATGGTCTTTAGAGCTCGGACCAGGGGTAGATGACACCTCTCCAGGTAAGCGCAGACCTCGACCCGATCCCTAAGCCCGCGTGAGCTAAACTCGGTGTGGGAAACAAGGGGGGAAGATCCTTATCACAATACTTGAAACATCAAACTAGGGGGAGTTGGTGAAGAGCCCCGAAAGACGCCTTTGACACGGCTTTTCTCCCCTTATGCGCAGATGTGCATGGAGGAATAGTACCAAGAGTTTCAAAACTCCACCTGGACATGATGATAATGGAGAAGGATGTGAATCGTGTGAACGACATTTTGGGTTTAATGGGGATGGCGTGGAGAAGGAGGATAAATGTTAAGCGTGGCGGAAACACAGTCTCCATATCGCGTTAGCCTGAAGTGGGAACAACAAATGAGCATCGACCACTAACCAAATTCCCAATGTGGGATTTTTATCGATTTTTTGTTCGAAACCCTCAGGGGTGTTGGCCTGTAACGGTAGGAGAGCCCTTGGGCGTAGTATCTAGGACATTCTTGGGGGTCCCTCTAGGTGTGAAAGATGATGGAAACCCTGATGCAGGGATACACAAAGCCTGGAAAGCGGGTGCGGACGTGTCTGAGTAAAGTCTGGCATTCCAGGTAATAAACCAGAGTACCCGTAGGCACATTGGCGAACCATCAGGAAGGGTCGACGAAACAGATCACGAATGAGAGGTACATGACGTGGTCATTACAAGACCGACATGAATAAGGGCATAATCCCGCACCACACCATATAATCCCCTTGTGGAGGACGAGTAGGATGAGGAGCCGAGGTGGGATAGAGCTTCCCCAGAGATGGGGCTGGACCGGAAGCTTAGATATTTGAGTGGTCCTACGTATCCCATGAGGATGGGAATCAAGCCATACGTAGTTCTCTAGATGCAGTTTAACATCATGTGGGATGGGTCGAGGGAGTAAGATACCCCCAGGAAAAGGAAAGGGAAGTGTATAGTACGGCGGACAACCCGACATGGAGGAGGGCATAACCGCGTACCACCCCATACACTCTGGGTAAGAAGTTGGGTGATGGGGCCTGAAAAGTCCAATGGGCCTGAGGCTAAGCCTCGTTCAGGAAGGCCTGACTGGTTTGCAGTTTAATGTCTTGTAGTGAGGGCAAGGGTCGTGGGCTCAAAAAGGCTGAGAGGCCTGAGGCTGGGCCTCATGAAGGGAAGTGTACGACATGGTACATGATCCCGCCGTGAATGAGGACATAGTCCCACACCACATCGTACACTCTTTTATATGGGAGTCGGGGTCGTGGGCCCGACTGCCAGCACCACCCGAAGGGAAGTTTGTCACTTCAGGATGGGGCAGAACGAATCACTGCACTCGATGTTTGGGACATCTCGGGGAGGACCCGAAGATCCAGGACACTGTTGACCATGTTGGAAACACAGTGTTCCTATGGTGACCCGATATGGGATCAACAAATGAGCGTCGACCATTGACCAAATTCGCAACGCGGGACTTGTATCATCTTGTTTCTTGAAAACCCCCAAGGGCATTGGCCCGTGTCGGTAGGAGAGCCCTTTGGCATAGTATCCAGGTCGTTCTTGGGGGTCCCTTTGGGTGTGAAAGATGATGGAATCCTAGTCAAGGAGTGGGTGAAGCATAGCTGTATCCATCCACAAAAGAGGCGAACATCTCCAGGGGGGACGTGCAGCCAGGTTGAGACTTTCTTGACATGAGTTGGGGCAAAAGTGTGCACCCTGCCATATGTCTTGACCCGAGGGGAAGATTTTGTCTTTTGGGATGGGCCAATGGACGAAATGTCTGGTCATTCCTACGTATCCCATTAGGATGGGAATCAAGCCACACGTAGTTCTTGAAGGCCATGCAGTTTAACGTCATGCGGTGAGGATGTGGGAGGATAGAAGAACAGGAGTGGGAACATGGTGGAACCCTTACAATCCTTGTATGAGCGGGGCTGTATGAGCGGGGCTAAGAAATCCTACTCCTCGCTATGCAAAGATCCTCCAAGGAAACCATTCCCAAGGGGGATAGTGGGAGAGAAGAGCTTGGGGCTGTGCTCAAGACGAGGCATCCGAGCGTTCCTACATATCCCATTAAGATGGGAATCAAGCCACACGTAGTACTTGAAGCGTAGTTCAACGTTGTTCTGGACGAGAAATGTGTCTCAACAGGGTATATGTATGGTACGGTGGGTAATCCGACGTGAATGAGGATGTAATCCCACAACACACCGTACAATCCCATAGGAGAGTCCGAGTCGATGAAGGCCAAGGGGCCCAAGGCTGCGCATTAGTCAGGAAGGCCTGACTGGCTTGCAGTTTAACGTCTTCTAGTAAGGACGGGGGGCCGGGGCCTGATGAGGCCAAGGGGCCTGAGGATGAGCCTCGGTCAGGAAGGCCTGAATGGCTTGCAGTTTAATGTCTTGCAGTAAGGATGGGGGAGATCTTAGTTTAGGTTCATAGATCTCGGACCATTTTGCAGTTTATCATTCTGCAAGACGGCGGTGCAGTTTAAGGTCATGCAGGACCATGATGATCAGTTTAACGTCATGGTGGACGAAGATGAACAGTTTAGCGTCATGCAGGATGATGATGCAGTTTAATGTCATGTGGGACAATGCGTGCTTAGGCAAAGTACTGCTTGAGGAACTTGGCATTGGTGGGAGGAGTTACACGCTCACCATCTGTGGTCACCAAGGAGTATGCTCTATTGGGGTAAACCTTGTGGATGATGTAAGTCCCTTCCCATTTGGGTTCTAGCTTGGGCGGTTTCCTACCAGGGATCATTTTCGCTCGAAGGGCCAGCACTAGGTCGCCCTGTAGAAAAGAACGGAGGTGAACCTTCTTGTTGAAGGCCCTTGCTATCTTATTCTGATGCCTTTTCAGATTGTACAGGGCACAAAGACGATTCTCGTCCAGTGCTTCTAATTCATCTAGACTGATTTCGGCCACCTCATCTGGCGCCTGCTGGTCATAGACTGCAGTGCGTAATGATGTCAGCTGGATCTCAATGGGTAGGACGGCCTCATCCCCATTCACCAGTGAATATGGGGTCACCTGGGTAGAGTTGAGATTCGTCGTCTGATAAGCCTAGAGGGCGTTGGGGAGCTTGTCCGGCCAACTTTTCTTGTTCTGACCAACCGTCTTCTGCAGAATGTTAGAGAGGGATTTTTTGAATGCCTCGATCTGTCCGTTTGCCTGTGCGTGATAGCGGGAGGTATGGTTCGAACAGATGTCGTACTTGGCATACAATTTCTTCAGCTCAGCCACTCAGAAGTTGGTGTCGTTATCGGTGAGGACGGCATGAGGGACCCCAAACCGATGGATAATATTGGAGCTTACAAAGTCGACGATGGAACGGGCCTTGACCTCTTTGAGTGGAACTGCCTCTGCCCACTTGGAAAAGAAATCTGTAGCAGTCAGGATGAACCTACACTGGCAAGCTGTTGCCGGTGGATATGGTCCCACTACATCAATTCCCCATACCGCAAATGGCCAAGAGTACTTGGTGGGGTGGAGAGGCTCTGGCGGCCGATGCAGGAAGTTGGTGTGAACTTGGCACGCGTGGCATCTCTTGGCATACCTGATAAAATCGTGGATCATAGAGGGCCAGAAGTACCCCAGCCTCTGGATTTGATGGGATAGCTTTGGCCCGGCTTGATGGGCACCACAGGAACCGGCATGGACCTCCTGCATAACTTAATGAATCTCTAATCCTTGAATGCAATGGAGGAGAACGCCATCGAAGCTCCGCTTATAGAGGATTTGCTCAAGACTGGGACTACTCTGGATGGTAAATTGCAGTGTGTGTCGTCGGATTCGCTCGTTCTCGGCCCGGTCGTCTGGGAGGCAACCATTTTGGTGATACTCGACAAAAGGTGCCCTCCAGTCGGGAGTGACTTCAACCACTGTGTTCGACGAACCCGGGACCCCTGACGTAGAGGGACCGGCAGTGAGATGACTTACCCACAGGGCATCATTGTCCTCTTGGGTGACGGGGGAAATGACTCTTCAGTGTTCCACATGTATGATCAAATCATTTTGCTCGGGTTCCGTGAGCGACGCAGCTAAGCCGGCCAAAGCATCATCTTGACCGTTCTATGACTAAGGGACATGGGTGACCTCTGGATGAGAGGGGAACTGGGCCATTAGGAAGAGGGTACACTCCAACAATGGAACAAGCTCCGGCTTCCTAACGACATAATCTCCATTGACCTGCTTGATTACCAGCTCGGAATCTCCTTTCACATGTAGATGGGGCATGTTGATCTCAAGGGCCAACTCGAGGTCAGTGATGAGAGCCTGGTACTCTACCTCATTGTTCGTACATCCTTATGACAACAGGAATGAGTATAGTAGGACGGCTTGTGCCGGGGTAATGAAGATGATTCCCAGTCCCACTCTGTTGAGCTTAGGATCGTTGAGCCTCCTATCGGTGGGGCTCCGGGAGGCACCGTCGAAGTGCATTTGCCAACATGGGATGGCATGATCGACTGAGAGGATCGCCTCATTAGGAAAATCCAAGTCCGAGGACTGATCCGCAGAGGTTGGGTGGGCGGCTAAAAATTCTTCCAACCCCGGTCCCTTAATGGCCTTCTGAGGTACGAACCTTATATCAAACTGCTGGAGAATCACTTCCCACTGCGCTAGTCGGCTGTTCAACATGGGGCGGTTCAGGATGTACATCAGTGGGTCTACCCAAGAGACCAATTGTACCTCATATTGCAGCAGGTAATGCCGAAACATCTGTACGACAAAGATGAGCGCAAGGAAGCTCTTTTCGATAGGGGAGTATCTGACCTCTGTTTCGAGAAGCATGTGACTGAGATAGTAGAGACTGTTCTCAGAACCCTCGTTATTCTTTTGGCCGAGAAGTGCACCGAGGGACCATTCTAGGGCGGTCACGTAAAGGACCAGCGGCTTTCTGGAAACAGGTGGCATCAAAACCAGAGGTTGTAGCAGATACTGCTTGATTTCCTTGAAGGTGGTCTGACACTCTTCATCCCATTCGTAAGCGGCGCCTTTCTTCATGATCCGGGAAAAGGGCATACAGTTTCCATCCAGATTCGCAATGAATCGGTGTATATTGGCTAAGTGGCCTTGGAGACCTCGATGTTCCCGAATATTGCTCGGGGGAGGCATTTGGCAGATGGCCTTGATCTTCTCTGGGTCGATTTCAATGCCTCGGTATCTAACAACAAAGCCAAGAAACTTCCCATAGGTGACCCCGAAGGCACACTTCAACGGGTTCATCTTCAGGTGATAAAAATGGAGGAAACCGAACACTTTCTCAAGGTCTTGGAGATGGTCCTAGTGCTGGCATGATTTGACCACTAGGTCATCTACGTAGCATTCCATCAGTGTCCCGAGAATTGGTTTGAATATGAGATGCATGGCCCTTTGATAAGTGGCACCTGCATTTTTCAAGATGAAGGGCATAACCTGGTAGCAAAAGGTACTTTGGGGAGCCCTAAAGGCAGTAGACTCCTCGTCCTCGGGGGTCATCTGGATCTGGTTGTACCCGGAATACCCATCCATGAAAGAGAGAGCTCGGAACCCGGTCGTGGCGTCAATCAATAACTCAGTCACCGGGAGGGGGAAGTCATCCTTTGGGCATTGGCGATTAAGGTTAAGAAAGTCGATACAGACTCTGATCTTCCCATTCTTCTTCCTAACTGGAACAATGTTATCAAGCCACTTGGGGTACTGGACTTCCTTAACGAAGTTGTCTTTGATAAGCTTGTCAACTTCAGCCTCAACCATTGCACCATGAAAAGGGTGCATCTTCCTGGGAGGTTGCTTAAACCCCCGATGGTTTTCCGGGAGGCCCAGACGGTGAATGGATACTTGAGGATCTAGTCCTGGAATCTCACCATAACTCCAGGAAAACACGTCACAGTGTTGTGTGAGAAAGTCTACGTACTGCCGCTGCTCCTCAGGGGACATGGCTGCACTGATCAATGTGGGTCTTGGATCTGCCTCGCTATGAAGGTTCACTTGTACCAGTTCATCAACCGTGGTAGATACTCTTTCCTCAAAGGCGGGGGGAGCATCCTCCAGGTCTTCCTCTCTACCCATGGGGGTATTTCCCGCAACGGGAGATACTTCTGGGCTATCAAAGCCTGAGGGGAAGCTGGTGCCGGCTTGGGCAGTAGTGGTCATCATATCAGGAGTCTCACTCGCCATTGAGAGCATAGCAATGAAGGTATTCGACTATATCCCATATGGACTTCGGCCTAAGGGGCCACATTTGATGATATCAAGGAAGACTCATTATCATAATTTCTCATCTCGTATGTAGCAATATTACTGCTCAAGGTATCCAAAGTCAGCTCAGTTGGACCTTTATCTTCCAATAGAAAGACATTTGGATTGAACCAAGGTAAATGTATTATAAAGATACGCCTGGAAATATTTACATATTATATAATTTCAATGAGTCCATTCCTGTATTCCATAGAAACATTAATCCAATCAAATAATACAAGAACAGACTCGTTAGGTTGAATTTTGAGATCCTCATACTTGTTCTATAGAACCTATAAATTTTCTTATTTGACTTTTGAGTCGCCCGCAGAAATTTTTAGTAACTTTTCCCACATAGAATGTGATAACTTACAAAACATCACCTTCATATAGATATAATTAGATAGGGATCCCCCCTAATTTATTAATTGCTTTGGAATCCGCATCCAACTCCCTTTGGCCACCTTCTAATAAATCACCACCATCGATATTGGATGAAATTCAAGGCATAATTGCTGTAAAAATACCCATTCTTAAACATCAAAAGTATTATCCCAATTTATTATTCAATAATTGAAAGTTTTTTCAAATCAACATTGAAATCATTTTTTGATTTAAAACCACTATTTAAATCCTAGATAAAGAAACACTAATATGAACCTTTCCGTATGATACAAATTGTTAGCCCAACTAGGATAAATACCCATAGAGGGGGTTGAATCTGGGTATGATAGATTAAAATAAATACCCCTTAAAATCTTTTTTTATCATTAAAAAAATCACACATATCTCCCTTACCTATGAAATGTGTTAATAGAAATGAAATCATCCACCAGACAGAACAATTTGACTTATTTCATCCTCACTGGGCTACGTCTAAGGAGCATGAAATAGAAAGGTTCAAATCGAAAAAATCCACTAAAGTTCACTACCAAAATATAGTTTGGTATAGAACACTTTTATTCTCAGTCTCACTACCTTTACAAAGTTTAGGGGTAGCTTACTACTTCCCAAGGGTCATTCCCTTGATCTCTCTTTCACTAGGTCACTAATGATCAAAAGGATCACCTTATTCCTTTTCCTTTTCTCACTACTACTAAAAATATCCACACATAGTTTATGGAAATATAGTTCCCTTAATTATAAATGAAGAATATATCCTCAACTATATGTAGATGCTCTTTTTAAGTTCTTTCTGGGTTTCTCCTTCATTCTTTGAAAACACCTAGATGCAACACCTCCACTTTCCATAGATCTGGAACGAACTTATCTTTACAGTAAGAAAATAATCACCTCATCTTTAGAAAGATATTTAAGATATTTCAGGTCTTATTTTCATAGGCTTGGATATATCAGTGAATAATCTCCTTCTTCAAGTATTTTTGAATGGTGCAGAACCATTGTCTTCTTTTTCTCCTTCAAAATTAAGATATAAAAATGATAATGCTCACATGAAAATGTAGGCATATATATCCTTTCAATAGACTCTAGTGTGATACCCCTAAGTTATACCTTGGTGAATAACCCCTTACATGAGATCCTAGCATGTACCCTTACAAAAGATCCTGGAACTTAATCCCATGCATGAGATCCTAGCGCGTACCATTTGTGTCAGGTCTTGGCATGAGTTACCTTTCACAATTTGTGTGATAATCTTGTATGAGATTCCTTTATATCATTGAATGAGAGCTTGTTGTGATTCCTCTTTCACGCTTTTCAAAAGATCTTGGTTAAAGTACCCTTTCGCACTTTTCGTGATAATTTCTTCAAATCATGTGAAACACTTACAGGATGTAAACAGTGTATATTCCTTCATGATATCTCTCTGAGAACCTCCTCCTTCGACATTGTGTGAGGTGAATATTTAAATAAAAACATATTCAGTGTTTAAGGATGGGTTATTTCATATTTATAGGCATAATTCTACCACCTTAACTCCACAAATCGCGGACAACTATCCATTCCACCTCCATAGAAATCGGCATCATGTGCTCCATTAGCCTCCTACTGTGAGATCAAATTTCAATCTTCTTATTGTTAGTGATTTTTTATTCTAGTTATTTTTGGGATCCATCCCGAGATAAAAATAAAATCATGAGCATTTTGAGAGATCCCATGGTTTTTCCTTGCAAGAGAATAGACATTCACCCTTTTCACGAGATCAAACAGTTCTCCCTTGCGTGAGATCAGACATTCGTTCTTTCGTGAGATCATACTGTTTTTATTTGTGTGAGATAATACATTAATTATTTTCCAATGATATTATAGTTCAAATTTGTGCAAGATCATGCATTCATTCTTTTCATGAGATCTAACATTCATGCTAACTCTTCATGCCTTCTTTGACAACCAGCCTTTATCAACAACCTCAAACCATTTCATCAAACACAATCAAACCTAAAGCACCATCATGCAGTATTTTCACCTAAAAATATAATTCACCATCACCCCACCATTTTTAGTCTGATTTATATCCATATCAATGGTTAATATAACACTACTATAGATATCCCCTTTAACATCACGAAAAAAGGAATTTAATAGCGTTAAAAAAGAATTGTTGTCCTCATTTCTGTTAAAGGGGGTCCCCTTTATCAATGATAAAAAATAGTGTTGATAAAGGGATCCTTTATCAGTTCAAGGAATAGAACTAATAAAGGGGGATTTTTCAATGCTAGAAATAGAACTGATAAAGGTCAAGCCTGCTGCAGTGTGTTGTTTATATAACATCACACCAAGCAAAAACCTATAACCTATGTATGAAAAATATATAATTTAATTGAAATAAATTTGATGTCATGAATCCAAAAAAAACTAATATATACATTTCAAAAAAATTGTATAATTATATTTACTATTATCCACAAACATTTAAAAACATTGATGTTTCATCTTTTTCTACCCGCGATCCCCTCTCAAAAAAGTCTACCCATGGTATCATTGGTCGAACAAATCACATTAACCTAAGAAAAAGAATAAACCTACATAATAATACAAATAATATGTTATTAATACTATAAATAATTAAATTAAATATTAATATGAAACAATATATTAAAAAATGTCAATTTTAAATAAAAAACACACTTAGAGTTATACAGATCACACCGTGCATTGTATTGAGGTGGGTTTGATTCTTACATGTTAAAAATGATTAATCGACAATTTTCATAAAGTATTAAAACAATCCAAATGTTTTTTCTCGGTTTTTAGTATGTCACTTGTTATTTTTACTAAAATTAATGTCTATTTTAAATAAATACATACATGGAGTTATAGAAATCGCACCGTGTGTCAGATTGAGGTGAGGTTAATTCTTAAATGTCCGAAATTACCTATGGATCATTGTCCAAAAGTATCAAAACAATATGAATGTGTTTTCTTAGTTTTCAATATGTCACTTTTTTTTACTAAAATATTATTTCAAAATGAAAACATGCATTTTGAGCTATACTGATCTCATAATTTGTCGGTTTGACATTATACTACTTCCTACACATCACAAATGAATTATGAATTTCAATCCTAAGTTATTAACTAAATTAGAGCCCATTGGATTTTTTTTGAGTGACTGGGTCATGCTTTAAACTAAAACCCCAATTTTAAACTAATAAAGGACACTTTGATTTATACTCATCACACCATGTGTCAGATTGAGGTGAACATGATTTATACACATCACAAATGACCCATGGGTAATTTTCCGAAACTATCAAAACAATTAGAATGTGTTTTCTTGGTTTTCAATATGTCACTTGTTTTTTTACTAAAATTAATGTCTGACTGAAAATTAACTTTTTTATTATCAAAACACTTTTGAGGAAAAAGTGAGAAACTGTAAGATACAAAATTACAACTAAATAAAACCATTAAAGAGAAAAAACCAGATTAATACTACAGGATCTGTCTCTCCCCAGCAACTACAACGTGATAACATGTCTTCATCATCGCATGACCGCTCGGCTAACTGTCATGTGCATGGTTGCATGGGCCCAATACTGATGGCAGAGCCATACCCTCTCAAACTTCCAAATCTAAATGGAATGCTCAGGTAAAATATTTGTGCTCTAAACCTCATATAAAACAGATCCAAGTAGTGTGATGGTTGAAAACACACCAAAACTTCAAAACGAGATCATACAGAAGATTCATCCAAAAACATATCACGAACAATAGAGGCACAACCAAAGAAATAAGGTAGAATCAACCAAAACCAAGAGCAGATTCCTCCAAAACCAACAGCAGATCCTACAAAACAAGACACAAAATCACCAACACCAAAATGCCTCACTTGATCCTCTAGGGACCATAAATCCAGAAAAGCAGTCCAAAAAACTGGAACACGCAGATCACCATTTGTCACCCATCCATAGAACCCTGAATGCAAAAGATTTTGCACGCACTCGAAGAGAACAACCTGCAGGACCAGATCAAACCCCACGCCACTGGATGAAGCTAAAAGAGATGGAACTGTAGAAGAATCCAAGCTGCAAGTCCAAATCTAACCCGAAGAAGACAAGATCTGACCCCATGCCATCGCACAAGCTTCCTGGAACTGGAGAAGAATCTGATGATAGGAGCACACCGCTCGAAGAGTCGCACCCAAAGAAGAACCAAAGAAGCCGAAAGAGTTGCACCCAGAAAAAAAACCTAAGCCGCAAGTCCATATCTGACCCGAAGAAGACAAGAACTGACCTCACGTCGTCGCACAATCCACCCGGAACGAAGTTGATGTAGGAGTACGCCACACGAAGATGAATCATCTACTCCCTAGCCATCGTAGTTGAAGACGGCCAACATCTGAAGCCTGTATCCCTAGCACGCAGATGTAGAAGTAGATCCGCACAAAGCAGAATTGATGTGGTTGAATATAGACACCAACCAAAGCTTGAAGCCCTAGCACACCGCCGCAAAATCTAGGAGAGTCATAGCTGCAACTGTCGTCTAAAGCCCGAAGCCCGAAGACTGAAGCCATATCATGCCTCCACATAAGAGAGGAGAGTCGTGGCTAAAGCCACATCCCACTCGAATATCTAAAATTAATGTCAATTTTAAATATAAAGACACACATTGAGTCATACTAGTCATATCGTGTGTCAGATTGAGGTTTTAGTGATTCTTGCACATCAAAAATGACTTATTAATCATTTTCCTAAAGTATAAAAACAATTGGAATTATTTTTCTTAGTTTTCAGTATGTCACTTTCTCTTTTCACTAAAATTAATGTCAATTTTAAATAAAAAGAAACACTTAGAGTTATACCAGTCACACCATGCATCATATTGAGGTGTGTTCAATTTATACACATTATAAATGACTTATGAATCATTTGTCTAAAGTATAAAAATAATATAAATGTGGTTTATCAGTTTTGAGTATGCCCCTTTTTATTTTTACTAAAATTAATGTCAATTTAAAATAAATATACATTCTTAGAATCATACTGGTCATAACATGCATCATATTGAGATTTAGCAAATTCCTATACCTCAAAAATGACTTATTGATCATTTTTTCTAAATTATTGAAACAATTTGAATGTTTTTTATTAGTTTTAACTATGTCACTTATTATTTTCACTAAAATTAATGACGATTTTAAATAAAAAGACACACTTTGAGTTATAACTATCACACCATGTGTCTGAATGAGGTTTTCCAAATTTCTACACATCAAAAATGTCTCATGGTTCATTTTCCAAAAGTATCAAAACAATCCAAATTCATTTTCTTAGTTTTTAGTATGTTTATTGTTTCTTTTACTAAAATTAACGTCAATTTTAAATAAAAAAGAAACACTTGAAGTAATACCACCCACATTGTGCATAGTATTGAGGTAAGTATGATTTCAAGATGTCACAAATGACTTATGGATCCTTTTTCTAAATTAACAAAACAATCAGAATGTCTTTGATCAGTTTTCACTTTTAAATTTATTCGTTTTACTAAAATTAATCTCTATTTGAAATAAAAAGTCATACATTGAGTTACACCAGCCACATCGTGCATCAGATTGAGGTTCATTTGATTCTTGCACATTATTAATTACTTATGATTTTTTTTACTAAAGTATAAATGTAACACCCTAGAATGATAAAGGGTTAACTAACTAAATGATATGACTCATGTCAATAAGGTACACCATTATTTTAGAGAGAATAACCGATTAGAACTCCACAATTATGTGTGCTTGTCCTGTAGTAGTGATCAGGATGGGTGACCTTTTGGGAATTTCTCAGGGTGTTTGTGAGTGAGGACAAAGCACACTGGAAAGGCCATATATTGGCCTCTAAGCACTATCATTAGTCAGATGACACATTCCGGAAGGTATGTGGGCCCCTGGGTGGGGACCACGTATCTGCGGGGGAACTGATTGTACCTGGTGGACCAAGACCTGATTTCCATGTTATAGTGGGGTGTTTGTGCTACCACCAGGACCTAGTTGTCACATTTGGTATCAGAGGTGGTACCCAATCTTAAGTGTAGTGCACTGCCTGAGTTTAGAAGTAGGGTCCACAATGAGGACGTCGTGCTCTAAAGGGAGGTGAAGGGAACTCCTTATAATGATAAAGGGTTTAATGACTAATTGATATGACTCATGTCAACAAGGTTTACCTTCCTTTTCAAGAGAATACCTGATTAGAACTCCATAGTTACGCATGCTTGGCCTGGAGTCATGATCAAGATGGGTGACTAATTGGTAATTTCCCAAGGTGTGTGTGAGTCAGGAAAACACACACTAGGAAGGACATCTGTTATCATGTGGTCACTATCATTAGTCAGATGACCCATTCAATAATGTGGGTGGTCCCTAGGGTGGGGACCACACATTTGTGGGGAAACTGGGGGTACCTAGCGGGCCAAGACCCAATGGCCATGTCCCTTGTTCTTTTTACTAAAATTAATGTCAATTTGAAATAAATAAACACACTTGGAATTATACTGATGGGAATGTGCATCATATTGAGGTGTGTCAAATTCATACATATCAAAAATGAATTAGGGATCTTTTTTCTAAAGTATCAAAATAATCCTAATTTATTTTATCAGATTTCAGTATGTCACTTGTTCTTTTTAATAAAATTAAAATAATTTTAAATAAAAATACACACTTCAAGTTATATCAGTCACATTGTGTGCTGGATTGAGTTTTGTTTGATTGATACACATCAAAAATGACTCATGGGTCATTTGAATAAAGTATCAAAACAATATGAATGTATTTTCTTTGTTTTCAGTACGACACTTGTTTCTTTTACCAGTATTAATTACAGTTTTAAATAAAAATAAACACTTTGAGTCATACTGGTCACACCATGCTTTGTATTATGGTGTGTCTGATTCCTAAATTTAAAAATTTACTTATGGATCATTCAATAAAGTATCAATAAGATCATAATGTGATTTCATGTTTTTCAGTATGACACTTGTTATTTTTACTAAAATTAATTTCAATTTTAAATAAAAAGAAACACTTCAAGTTATACTGTTCACACAGTGTGTCGGATTGATGCGAGGTTAATTCTTACATGTTATAAATGAATTATGAATCATTTTACTATATTATCAAAAAATAATTGAATGTGTTTACTCAATTTTTAGTATGTCACAAGATTTTTTACTAAAATTAATGTCAAATTTAAATAAATAGACACATTTGGAATTATAACGGTCACACTGTGTGTCTTATTGAGGTGTTTCTAATTCATACATATCACCAATGAATTATGTATGATTGTAATAAAGTATAAAAACAATAAAAAAAATTTTATCAATTTTTAGTATTTCACTTGTTCTTTTTACTAAAATTAATGTTAATTTTAAATACAAAGATACACTTTGAGTTAAACCGGTCACATCATGCATTAGATTGAGGTGTGGTTGATTCCTATATGTTATAAATGACTTATGAATTATTTTTCAAATGTATCAAAATAATATGAATTTTTTTTATTGGTTTTAAGTATTTCACATGTTATTTTTACTAAAATTAATATCAATTTTAAACAAATAGAGACACTTGGAATTATACCAATCACACCATGTGTTGAATTGAGGTTCTTATGATTCCTACATGTCAAAATTGACTTATTTATTGTTTTCTAAATGTATCAAAACAATTAGAATGTGTTTTCTTGGTTTTTAATATGTCACTTGTCTTTATTTTTAAAATGTCATTTGAAACGGGAAATATACACTTTGAGTCATACTGATCACATCATGTTTTGGTTGGATGTGAGAATACTTCATAAAAATCAAAAACTAACTTATGAATTATTTTCCAAAATTATCAATACAATCATATTTCTTTATCTCAGTTTTCAGTGAGTGACATATTTTGAACTAAAATTTCAATTTCAAATTGATAACAAACACTTCATGTCATACCAGTCACATCATGCATTAGATTGTGGTGAGGTTGATTTATAAACATCAAAAATGACTTATGTATCATCTTACTAAAGTATCAAAACAAACTAAATGAGTTTTCTCAGTTTTTAGTATGTCACTTTTTCTTTTCACTAAAATTAATTTCAATTTGAAATAAATAGACACACTTAGATTCATACTAATCACATCGTTCATAATATTAAGGTAGGGTTGATTTCTAAATGTTAAAAATAAATTAAAAATAATTTTTCTAAAGTATCAAAATAATCTGAATATTTTTTTCTTGGTTTTCAGTATGTCACCTGTTCTTTTTACTAAAATAAATGTCAATTTCAAATAAAACAACTCATTTGGAGTTATACCGGTGACATTGTGAATCATATTGAGATGTGTATGATTCATACATATCATAAATTACTTATGGATCATTTTACTAAAGTATAAAAACAATATGAATGTGTTTACATGGTTTTGATTATGTCACTTGTTGTTTTTATTAAAATTAATGTCAATTTTAAATAAATAGACACACTTGGAACTATACTGGTCACACTATGCATTGGATTGAGGTGCGTCTGATTCCAATATGTCAAAACTAATTTATATATCATTGTATTAAAGTATAAAAACAATATGAGTCTATTTTCTCATTTTTGAGTATGTTAGTTTCCTTTTATAATAAAATTATATTAATTTTTTAAAAAAAAAGAAGCACATGTAGTCATACTGATCACATTGTGTGTCAGATTGAGTTGTAGCTGATTTAACACATCTAAAAGTCTCAAAACCATCCTAACTTCAAAATTTATCATGATTTTTATTGTATTTTTTTGTCAAACTACCAAAAATTCATATTCACTTGATGTTTTTAGACGAAAAACCTTTTTTGACTAATAACATAAAGACAATATGAAATGATATAGTTCAATAGAGAAAAGAAATGTAAAACATGGTAACATTGGCAGAAAGAAAAATTTTATCTAAGTTGCGGGAATTAAGTCCAACATCTCGTGATTATGAGAAGCTTCCAACAAACCACACCAACCCGAACAAAAGAATCCACCTAAATAAGAAAACATTTATTATATGAGTAATACTAAAAATAAATAAATTAAACATAAATATGAAATAATATATTAATTCCATGGATAATTATTTTACTATGAAAGCATCAACATTCCCTCTTTGATTAACCAGTAGAGGGAATTTGAAGGAAACTGATTAATTCTAAAACTATAGAGGTGAAATGGTTTTGAGGGAAGAGAAATATGTGGTAGTTTTGGAATATAAAGTCATGAAAGATGGGAAACACTTCTAAAATAAATGAACTCCATAAAGAATAATGAAAAATAAATCAATGGTTCATTATATAATTTTTCATTAAAATAGAGAAAGTATATCGTAATATTACCTTTATATCTTCCCAAAGAGTTCCCATTATTATAGTCAGTTTTTTTACAGGATTGGTAACATCATCATGTGTAGAAAACATTGTCTACATGATTAGTCAAAAATTTAATTTAGATTATATTAAAAAAGTATAGAACATATAATATTACAAGGGAAAACACTGTATATTAAAAAACACTTTAACTTTATCATTGAACTCTTAATTGTAGCCTCGAAGTTCAATCTCTCATGAGGATAAGAAGCTTCGAAAAAACCACCTCAACCCCAAAAAAATGAATCCAACTGTATAACAAAACAATTCTTAGGAGAATAACAATAAAAAAAATTAAACATAAATATGAAAAAAATATATTACTTTTTTGGAAGTCACATATTCATGATATTTTTATATATTCTTAAATCAGGTAGGTTTCCCATTCATTTCTAAACAAATCTATATCATATTGTGAATGTTATTTTTTTAGTAGTTATAGTAGTAATAGAAAAATATAAATACACAAATTATTAATAAATATTTTAAATTAAAAGGTAATTATATTTGAAAATACATCTTCATGGATGCTAGTTTGTTGATGGAATATGATCTCTCTCATAAATTAACAAACATAATAACCATAATCTTTTCGATTTTTTGTTTCCAACACTACAGAAACATTGAGAAAAATATGTAATTTATTTTTATATGTGTTTGGATAGTGAAATATTATTATATATACCCAGATACTTGTCTAGTTGTAGAAATTTTCAGGATCTTGGTGTCTATTTTCTTTCCTTATTCCTTGATTTTCACGATATTATACACCGCCCTATCATAAAACAACTCCCATAAAAATAGAATACAAAATAAATTACTTCAATTTTAGTTCTAAAATGTTGTATTTAGTGCATTAAAAATTGAAAAACATCATAATATGTTGTTGGTTTGTTGGGTATCCATGCAGGGAATCTTGGAAATAAATCTTTGGAGTATCCAAATGAACCGCAGTGAGCATATAGTGTTGCATAAAAACAAAAAAAGTAATATGTAATGAAATAAATAAAAATATATTTATATGATTGAGTTTTAGAGTTTTACCCCTATAATGTTGGTATTAATAAGAGTTTTTCATCCAAAGGTTTTCCTTCAAAAAATTTGATATGTTTTGTTACTATTTCATTAATTTTTTTAATTTATTTCCTTTTGTTTTATATAAGTGATGTGAGTTCTAATGTCTCCACATTTATGTTAATGGGTAAATCCCTTCAATTGGTATTGATATTTCCTAAAAAAAATATGAAATTTATTAAGTCACAATTAACATAGTATATCAGCTTTTGGAAAAAAAAATCATGAAAACATACCTCATGTATACATTTAAAACTGAGCCTCATAGTCATTCATAGTTGAGGATTTCAGTTAAATTATCAAGAGTAATGTATTATATAACTTCCTCCTTATAAATTTTCTCATCAAAATATACTATATGATTACAACCATTTTTTAACTTTGTATCAATATGAACCATCAATGTTAGTAAATGTTGATATTGAACGGGTGGGGTAAATGTGTTTCAGAAGATCTTTTCAAACAGTTGGTTGATCCTTTAGATGGTTTTGAGTTGACCATTCATTCCACCCCTTCCCTTTGGTCTATAATAACATTCATCTCTTCAGACATTGTTTCATTAATTGTTAATGTTTTTTCATGAAAAATAAATTTGAAATGAATACCTACATGTCGACATATGTTTTTACAATATCTTATGACCCTGAAATTAATATTCCAACAGCTTGGTCGATCATATGAATATCTTATTAATCATGTGGAATAGGTACCATGATGCTCAGCTCAAGAGATATGCTAATCACCACTCTCACAAGACCTGTTGGAAGTGGAATTTTTAGTATAGTGTCTTCTTTGATATTGAACATTGTATCCCTCACTACAAGGTGACTGGTGGGTGTTGATATATATAAATCACAATTATTTTCTCCCTATAGAATATATTAAAGGAAATATATTAGTGTATGTCTGATTAAAATTTCATAGAAACAATTATTAGAATATTGATTACCTCAACTAAGATAGCTCTTTGAGGGGAATGGATCGTCTCAAAGATGGTAGGGGTAGGGAGGGATATTTATGCACTAGTTATTCTTGAGTTTCTTCTTCACTTTTCTTCCCACCATAAAATTTTATAGCAACAAATTCTACCAATAAAATTGTTCTTCAAGGTAGTCCAATCTTGCATTAACTCCTACCATTTCTTTATCCATATCCTTTAATAGTTTTCTTCTCAAAATATTTTTGAGGTGTCACCACAAAACCCACACCTCTGATAAGACCATACTGTTCTGGAAGCTTTAAGGCCACTGATAATATATGTTCATCTGGTATAGGTGTTGATGATTCATGTGTCTAATTCTAATAGAAAATATAATAAAATAAGTAATAATTGTTATGTAATAGATATTTAAATCCAAAATAAATTATTTAGTTAAACTTACACATGTTTCCCATGCTTTTTTTGTTTTTTATCTCTTAGTATCCCCATATTTATTTATACATTCCTCTTCCATAGCACATAATATGGGATGGAAGTGGTTTTAGGTTTAGATTCATCAATTTTAATATAAAAAATGGAGTATAATTATTTTGTTGTTTCATTTCACATAAAAGTATTACGGTAGATTTAAAATATGTACAAATATTTTAGGTGAATCATGCCCTATACTTGCTTTATGGTAGGGGTACATTGGTTCTTCTACACATTCCATATTTTCAGCACTCATTTATTGTTTCATAAATAAAAAATTATCAATAAAAGTGATGAATACACATATAGTTTAACAATTTATTATTGGACATAACATAATTGAAAAGAAATCTCCACATAAAGTTCAGTAAACCCATCCCACACTTCTTGGTTCAAAAAGAGTGAATACATAAGAGGGGAGTGAAGGTTTATTTTTCCGTCAATATATTTAAGATGGATTATCATTATAATTGTGAGAAACCCTATATGAATACTTCTAGTAAGCATTAATAAAAATTTATTATGGGTTTAATATACTATAAATTAACTATTAAAAATATTATGAAGAGTAAGTAAAAGATTCGTTATTTATTTTTTGGTTAAATAAAGAAAAAATATCATAATGTTACCTTAATATCTTCCCAAATGAGTGCCTTAAGTGTGAGCATAATATGGTTCCACAAAGTTACATCAATAAGAATTTGTTGTTGGGTGTTGATCTCAATGTAACTACTGACCATGACCTTTTAGAGGTTGACAGTCTTTCCCTGTGAATTTCATCCAACCGCTAATTTGATGCCTTGGATTTTCTCCTTAATAATTTTTACTAAAACCATCAGACTACGGTGCTCCTATTTTTTCTGCATCATCAGCTCTTCCTCACCTACTATTTCGTTGGATTCAACATCATCAATATTTTGTTTCTATAGATTTATAGCATCGTCATGTGGAGAAGGTCATAGTACATCTATACTGGGAGTGGAAACAGGTTGAGAAACATGTTGTTCCTTAGGATTGGAAGCCCCAGTATGTGCAGAATGTTGTTGTTCTTACACACTAGGAGGAGTAGTAGTTTGAGATACATGTTGTTCCTCAGGACTAGAGTCACCAACACATGCATAAGTTTTTATATAAAGAATTGGTTTAATATTTAATTTGGATTACATAAATTTAGCAGTAAGTAAATAATAACATGTGGTAACACAAAGTATATTACAAGAAAATATTACCCGATTAATGAACTCTTTTTTAAGGTTGAAAAGATTTAACCCCTCTATTAAGTATCCAAATCCATTCATTGTGGTATCCTATAATATAAAAAATCCCATCTACATTGGGCCCGCTATGAAAGGTTCATCCTTAATTGAATTTACATCAGACCCTTTAGTAGTTTTGGTTGATAATAGAATAGTGGACCACTTTTTTGTGGGATTTGGAATAGAAAATACCTGTAATGCATGTAATTCCATTATAAATTATTCGTATTTTTACCATTCCTTACTAAAATCAACTTTCACACATCCCAATTAATCTATTTTAATATAACTCCTGTTATCAACCCACTTGTATTGAAAAATCATCACTTGGAAGGTTGTGTAATAAAAATCCCATATTTTTTTATGATGCAGAATTATGATATATTCACAAAAATTGGATTCCTATTATTTTTACTAGAAACATGCATCACTTCAGCCACAATTGTAACTCATTTATTTTTCATTAAACTTCCTTCATCATGTTCATTTTTATAGAACATATAACAATTAATTACATAAAAATTATAATATAATAATTACACACTTGGTCCTCTGGCTAGTCATCGAAGTTTTTGTAAAATTAAATCTGGATTTTCATCTGAATCCATAAAAATATAGTCTCAAAATCATCCTATAAACTGTGGATTATGAGTATTCAATATAAATATTTAATCTCTTTATGTATTCAAATGCCTAATAATTTATTTTTGGGTTTAATAATATGGGGAAACCTCTAAAATGTTATGAAAAACATAAAGTTAGGTCGACACCTGATCTATAATATTTATTGTGACAACATCTCTTCATGAAATTCCATCACTCACAAGTCACCCAGTGTGACGAAATTTCAATAGACTGACGTTTTCAAAACTGGATAGGTAGTCAATACAGAATTCAATGGCTTCCTCGACAATATTTTTCTCCATAATATAACCCTCTAGATAACATTAATTTTTGATATACCCCTTAAAAATCTTTATATACCATTTAATGGGGTACATCCATCTATAATGTACAGGACTACATAGTTGAATCTCTCTCACCAAGTGAACCATCATATCAAAGAATGATGGTGGGAATAACATTTCCAATTCACATAATATAACAGAAATTTCCTTTTCTATAGTTGGAAATTTTTTTGGGTATATAAATTTTAATCATATAGCTTTGAAAAATAAATATAGCATGGTTATTGTATGATGGAAATTCTTGAGAAAAATTCAATGTAAAGCTATAGGAATTAGATCTTGCATCAAAACATGATAGTTATTGATTTTAGTCCCTTTAACATTAAATTAGTCATTGATATGATATTCTTGATATTCGATGAATACCCATCTAGAACCTTTACATCATTCAAGAAGTTTCAAAATTGATATCTTTCCTTCCTAGAAAGAGTGTAAGAAGCTAGAGGAAAAATGGATCGTTTCTCACCCTTCACTGGTGCCCACTCTTCCCATATTCTTATGTCAATCATATACACCCTTGCCTTAATTCCATACTTTAATTTCCCAAGTTCATTTAGCAATGTACCAATTACACTATCACATAATATTTTTTCAACATGTATAACATCAATTAAACGTATGACATACAGAAAATTCTATTATTGTAATTCAAAATAAACTGATCTATTTTTTCAACTAGTTTTCCTAATGTTTTTCCAAAATGGCTTACCAAAAGTAGATTCCACATATTTAACTTTATTAAATAGTTGATCACCTATTAGTAGAAATGGTGTTGTACATTCTTATGAACTTCCTTCAAATGATGTCGTATAATATCGGTACTTATGTCATTGGGGTAGAAATCTTCAATATCTTAGAAACATAGTTTTTGTTAAATGTTTCAACCTAATTAATGGTGTACCTTTATCTTAAATAGTAAACCCTTGATTTCCTTTAATGTTATATCCTGAAAATTTTCCATTATAATGATAGTAATTTACGGTCTCTTACAACATGTCTCTCAATGTGAAATATTTATTTCTATAAGAATCATAAAATGTTACACCTGATTCCCATAATATTTTCAAATCAATCTATCAATTGAGCCAAATAAACATCAATGAAATTACCTAGTTGTTTTTGTCTTGATATAATCATAGATAACATAATGTATTTTCATTTTATGCATAAACATAGTGGAAAGTTATAATTTACTAATGCAACTGTCCATGTACTTTGAATGTTGATTTGAAAACAAAAAAGGATTCACTCCATCTTTGGATATTGAAAGATGAAGGTTTCTCAGCTAATTTCAAAATTAAGGATACTCATGATAAATTCTATTCCATTGAGGAGATTATATTATGTGAATATTTTTCCCAACTTTATTTATTCTATTCTTATTTCATGTTAATTGTCTTGCAGTATCCTTGCTTCCAAATAGGTGCCTAAACCTTGGAATGATTGGAAAGTACCATAAAACACTCAAAGGAACTAATTAATCTTTCTTTTATCAATAATCACCACACTGTGGAAATTATTTAAGTGATTTGGGGTCCTTGAAAAATATTATATAATAATTTCAAAAATACGTATTATTTTAGAGATCATACCCTTCAAACATAGCATTCATTTAGCATCATATGTTCATCTAAGGATCTCATTATCTTCTAGGAGCATATCATTAAAGAGAGAAAGCAGTTCAGTAAAATTGGTCTCCCTCAATATGTTTCCATGTTTTAAATTATATAGCTTCAATATGGATAACAATGATTTATACATAGTGAAACTAGAATAAAATGGTGTCTTTCCACAACTCTTTTACTTGTCAAACAATTTGGGAAAATCATGAAGTTCATCTTCAACTATCATTTTTATTTCCTTAGTATGATCTTCATCATCACTAACACCTATAACCACATCCTTGACGTGGTTTTATTAATTTTAAACACTTATTATCATATCAGATAATCCATAAAACGTAGTGTTATCCCAGTCGCTAGAAATATTCACTTTTCCCCTCTCTCTATTCAAATATTTATAACATCAATCAATTCTATGAAAAATCAAGTGTTATTCAAAATCCTCTAGACTAATTAGTCTTGAATAATAATATAATAAGAATAGAATAGGGATTTGAGAAGGGTCATATGCATGATCTTTTGCAAATTTGATGAATTCTTTCACCCTATCTTCACAATATTTTTTCATACGATTCACATCCATCAATTCTATGTTCATATCCATCCTATTTGATTCATTAATATTAATATTTAACAAAATAATTACACAAAATATGTTCAGTTGAATATTGATATCTTGATCTTATTGAAAGAAAATCCTTTTTGAATGAGTATAAATGAAGTATAAAATCACATTTAAATTATAAAAACCAATGAAATACAGCTATTGAATGTAATAAAAGAAATATAAATAAAATAAAAGCTATATTATTTGAAAATCCTTTTCATAATAGAAAATACAACTATTAAATATAATAATTATTTCCCAAATAAAAAAGAAATTATATTTTTTAAAAAAATATTTTCAATGCTGACATTGAATTTATGAAAGTATAAAAGTATTAAACTATTGATAAATTGAAAAACGTGTACAGGTATAAAAGTACAAATTAAAGTTTTATATATATTTATATTAGTTTATAAAATTATAGATGTATATAGATGTATGAAATTATATATAATTTATTAAATAATATATTTTTTTAATAAATATCTCTTTATTTTGTTGTGAGTAATTCGGGGACAATATTTATGGAAGAATATTTCCTTAAATACCTCCAATTTAAAACTATAAACTTCTTCATTTTTAGTCATATTCATAATTAGGACCCACCATATATCTACTTCACCTTCCAAATTATAAATGGCTATGCATTTCTTCAATACAAGTTGATCAGAGGAACCAAAACTGTTAGAGGACATTGCCACATGAATGAATCCATGGTGAGTTGTTTCATACTTACCATGTTTGGGAGTTTGAAATGGTTCATATTATTATTAATTTCTTGAAGATGTTGAGTAAGTATTATCATGATGTTTTTCTCTCCAACTCTCTTCCCATTTTGTTTCCTATTGGGACAGTCACCTCATTGTCCCTCACAGCCATTTTTATATTGGTTCCTCATAGATCCTGACCTTACTAAAACCAAAAGCATGAATCATGTATAATAAACAATAATATATCCCAAATATGTCTCTAGATAATTATTCCATATAAATATATTCTTATATATGATTCCCTATGGAAAGAGGAAGAAACAATAAGAGGGATATCAAATTATTAATGAGGGAAGACATATAAATGGCTCATAAAGTGTTTGGATCAGCTGCTTACAACACTAAGGATTCATAAAACACACAAAATCAATAAAAATTTCACAACATACCTTCTATTTACATGTTTTTTAATTCCTAGATTTAAAAATTGCAATCCAAATCATACTTATTGAGATATTTGTCTCAAATTTGTAGTCATTCAACCCATTACATCAATTTCCATATGTGAATTACAACCCACAAAAATTTAATTTCCAACCCATTCCTTTTAAATTTCATTATAACAACCTCATTCCATCAATATCATACAATTAAGAAAAACACACCACTCAAAAGGCCATCCAAATCATAAAGACAATCATCATATCCAATTACTATCACCCGCCACTCTCAAAAATCATTGTTATTCAACTACCATGCGTCATTACTAATCATAACTCATGCCAAAAAACAGCGCTTCTCCCACCAACACATAAGGAAATTCAATAAGCACATGAACAATAATAATAAATAATACATCTTTTATAAACACTATAAACAATATGTAGTTCATTTAAATCAATATTTATATTCTTTCATGGGTGTTATCATAAAAATATTGATTTAGATGAGCAATACATTCATTATAGTTATATAAGTAATTAATATTTTATGGTCAATGATCATAAATGACCAACATGTAAAGGATTATAAATTAAAATAAAGAAAGTGCAGACAAGGCTTCACAAAGAAGTTATTTATTATCAAGAAAACCATTAATTAACAATTTCACGATAAAATCACAAAAACAAGTAATCACAAGAAATTAATCTAATCATATGCCTTAGATTTGGAGACAGATGGTGGTGAGAGAGGTGCAGGGGTCAGTAGTGGTGAGAGTGGAAATGGAAAGAGGGATGTCCAGAGCGGCGGTGGTGAGAGAGGTGGCTAGAGAGGCGGCGGTGAGATCGGTGACGGTGACATAGAAGGAGAGAACAGTAGTAGTGAGAGGGGATCTAGCAACGATGAGAGTGGTGACGGGGAGAGAGGTGGTGAGGGCAGCAATAGTGAGAGTGGTGGTGGTGAGATTCACAGCGACGAAAGCGGTAGTAGTGAGACCAGCGGCGGCTAGAGCGGCTGCAAGAGCGGCGGTGGCGAGTGTAGCATTTGTGAGAGTGGCGGCTAGAGTGGCGACGGTGAGATAGGCAGTGGCGAGATAAGAGGTAGCGAGAGATGTGGTGATGAGAAGGGCAGTGAGAGAGGTAGTGGTGAGAGAGGTGGTGGTGAGAGAGGTGGCTAGAGAGGTGGTGGATGGAGCGGCGGTGGCCAGAGAAGTGGTGACCAAAGCGGAAGGGGTCAAAAAGACGACCATAGTGGTGGCAGCGATAGAGGTAGTGAGAGAGGTGGTGGAAATAGAGGCACCTAGAGAGTCGGTGGAAAGAGGGGTGTTTGCGAGAGAGGTGGCGAGAGCAGTTTCGGTGAAACAGGATGCCAGAGAGGCAGCGGCGAGAGAGAGGTGGGGAGAGCGGCGGCAACAACAGAGGCAGGGGAGAGAGTGGCGGTGATGATAGAGGTGGCTAGATAGTTGTAAAAGAGAGAATTGGCGGAGAAATAGGAGGCAGTTATAGAGGTGGAGGGAACATAGGATGCTAGATAGGCAGTAGTGAGAGTGGTGATGGCGACAGAGGTAGCAGCAAGAGCGGCGGTGTAATGTCCCGGATCCGGAAGCCACACAACGGGTGCCCAAAACCCGGTTGGTCACATGACCTCAAGTGCATTTCCCCAAACGCCAGAGGCTGCCAACTAGTAGTGAGTGCCTAGGTCTGATAGTGGGGAAACTTTTCCCTCATTTGTCAAAATTTTGCGCAATGGAAAAAGAAACATAACATACAATAGTGGAAGCAGTAAACAATATACAACTGAAATGGACAACTGAAGTAAAAGAGAACCAATAGTCATATATATAAAGATGCATCATGTCACTAATTCTATGAAATCAGGGAGAATAGGATACACTGCGATACAATAAAATACAACTCGGAGTACAAGGTACATCCAAACAAAGCAAAGTAGAGTAAACAGATTACAGTAGCATCGCAAGCCTAATCTCGGTCTCATGCTCTCCTACTCCTCTACTACTATCATGTACCTGTATAGGGACCCTTTCCCCTATCGATGCCTACATAAATGTAATCTGTTTGGGCCGAAGGCATGACCCAAACATGGTGTGAGAAATAAATCCCAATAGGCAACTACCAAAGGCTCGTGCCCAACTATCAGTGAAAATGTGCAACAGCAGTGTATAGTAGTAAATGCAATAAACTAAGTAGTACTCAAAAGTAACTAACTCTACCAGTTATATTTCTGTTTTAATATTAATTTAACCATGTCAAGCATGTGCTTTAACTTGGTAGGTATAACATACTAAAATCACCATGATGAATATTCATGATAACATAGTCCTCAGACATACAATCCTTACCCTCAGGTAATCAGAATCAAAACCCACTGGTGTTTTCCCATAAGCATAATGGATATTCCCCACTAGCGTACGAAGTGTCTCCCACAAGCATAGAATCTACTTCCCATAGGCATGAGAAGAGTTTCCCACATGCTAAATGAAACACTGCCCTCGTGCTATAAAAGACACTACCCATAGGCTAAAGGAACCAAACCGAGCCCAATGCATATACAAACAATTTATATAAACTTTCTCTCAAGAAAATGAAATGCACAATATAATCATGGCATATCCTCAGGTATCCTGGCCAAACAGCTAAAGAGAGGAATGCGCCCCTGGGGTGGTCCTGGATCCAAGCAGTGATCCCAAATAGCAGTTTAAACTTATCATTCAATTATCTATGCAATTCTATATATCTTTTTTAGTAAAGGCCTTAGCCATATGACACCCCAAACATGGGTGTGTAGCATAACGGTACATAAATTCAACTCAACAGTTGGAAATAAACACCAGACCACCTACCTCAATCACCCCTGATCGATATATGTGAATGAAGCCTCCCAAAACGCCCATAAATGATGTATATATAGGATAAACTCTCACACATTCAACCTCAAATAACTTTCCCTAAGGAAAGAATTGGAAAGAACAACTCAAGGAGAAGAAAGGTCTTACCCGTAAGGTCCCAACGTGGTCAACAGAAGTGCAATCGTATTCTCGGTGCATGATTGGGTGATCCACCATGGTTCGGCCGTCCTCCAGAGCTCCAAATAGTGGTTCTGCCTCCTCTTCCAAATGAGGAGGCTACTTCCCATTTTATCCAAAAAAAACAGACTACACGGTGTGTACTCTCAAGTACACGGCGTATACTTTCCTCATTTAACTGTTCCAATGGCGGCTACTTTTCACCACCAAACTTTTCACTTCCCGACATGCGTACACGACATCTAAATACCTAGTACATGGCATGTAGGTGGTTTTTACACCCTTCATCACTGACAGGCCTACACGCCCTGTGTACTCATCCCACACGGCCAGGGTACAGGGCGTGTGGAAAACTACACGGCGTGTACCCACAAAATTTGAGATTTTTCCCCATATTTCTTATTTTATCAAATATACTTAAGGAAAAAGGAATGGAAGAAACCTATACCTCAAGAATAAGAAACGGGTTCTTGAAAACTTCCCCCCTTAAAGTAATTATTCCCTAAAATGCCCTTCTAAGGGTGGCAAAGATAAAGTTGTGATTAACTCTGGCCACTGAGCACGTACGTCGGTCTCTCGCTCCCAGGTTTTGTCCCGCACTCAGCCATGCTGCCATAACACCCGTACGTGAGGAACTGACCGGACTCAGAGAACCTTCGTGCTCCTATCAACAATATGAATTGGATGCTCCTCAAAGGAAGCATCATCCTAAAGCTCAACCTCCTCTGGCTGAAAAATGTGAGACAGGTCTAAAAGATAACGGTGCAGCTGAGATACATGGAAGACGTCATGCATGGCCTGGTACCTTAGTGTTAACTGCTACTGGTAGGCAACTGACCCAACTCTCTCCAGAATCTCTAACGGCCCCACATACCTCGGTGAAAGTTTACCCTATCTTCTGATCTGCTTGTGTCCCATCCTCGGAGAAACATGCAAGGAAACCTGATCCCCAACCATGAACTCCAAGGGTTGTCTATAGTGATCAGAATAATATTTCTGGCGATACTGTACAGTAGCCATCCATTTCTGTATCAACTAGACTTTATTTGAAGTCTCCTGCATGAGACGTGGTCCCAGCAAAGCTACCTCACCTACCTCCAACCAGCACAAGTGTGATCGGAATGGCCTACCATATAAATCCTCATAAGGTGTCATCTTAATAGTTTCCTGAAAACTATTATTATAGGAAAACTCGACTAGGTGTATATGCTACTCTGAAGAGACCCCAAAGTCTTGGACGCATTCACGCAGCATGTCCTTAAGCACCTATATCGTACACTCTGACTGGCCATGGGTCTGAGGGTGGTAATCTATGCTCAAAAGAACCTATGTACCCAGTGCCCTTTGAAAACTTTTCTAGAGATGAAATTTAAAATGGGAGTCCCTATCTGAAACGATATAATGAGGGACCCCATGAAGACGTACGACCTCTTGGATATACAGTTTCTCGAGATCATCAACACTGAAGGTCTCCTTGATCGGAAAAAAGTGAGCTACCCTCATAAGTCTATCCACAACAACCCACACGGCATCATTTCCTCAAGGTGTCCTTGGAAACCCAGTCATGAAATACATCACAACATTATCTCATTTCCACTCTGGAATGGGTAACTGCTGTAACAGTCTAGCTAGCCTCTGATGCTCCGCCTTCACCTGCTGATAGGTGGAACATCTGACACCAAAACCAGCTACTTATTGTTTCATTCCTGGCCACCAGTACTAACGTCTCTAGTCACGGTATGTCTTGGTAACTCCGGGATGAACTGCCCAAGCTGAAACATGAAACCCCTGCATCAACTCCTCGTGTATATCCCCTAGAACCCATACTCATCCATGGATACGCAGTACCTCATCATCGCCTATTGTCCAACCAGGAGGAGGGTCCTCACTTGCCACCAAATCCCATAGAACTAGGCCTTTTGAATCAGATATTTGTCTCATCCTCACTCTATCCAGGAGGGTAGAAGTCACAGCTAATGAAGAAAGATAAGTTTTCCCCTGACTATCGTGCACCTCAAAATGCATCTTAGAGAACAAATCCATAATATTCCACTCACCACTAGCCTCATGAACTGCATGTATCTGAGTCTTCTTGTTTAGTGCATCAGCAACTGTGTTACCTTTACCAGGTGTATAGGCAAGCTCAAAGTCAAAGGTCTGAAGGTATTCAACCCACCTTCATTGTCTCAAATTCAAGTCACACTGAGTAAAGATGTACTTGAGACTTTTGTGGTCCGTAAACACCACAAAATTCTCTCACAAGAGATAATGTATTTAACAGTGTAATTCATGAACAACTGCAGCCAACTCGAGATCATGCATCTGGTAATTCTTCTCTTGAGGCTTCAACTGCCGAGACCCATATGCAACTACTCGATCGCCCTGCATCAACACTGCTCCTAGTCCAATACCTGATGCATCACAGTAAACTGTATAGCTCTTCCCTTGCTCTGGAAGTATCAGGATTCGTGAAGATGTCAACCTTCCCTTCAACTCCAAAAAGGATGTATCGCAATCTTCTGGCCAAACTAACTTCACACCCTTCTTAGTCAAACTCGTCAACGGCGCTGCTAAGTGGGAGAAGTCCTATATAAAATGCTTGTAGTAACCATCCAACCCAAGAAACTTCATATCTCAAACACGTTCTTAGGTTGCTTTCAATAAACTACTGCTCTCACTTTCTTTGGATCTACTACAAATCTTGCCTCTGAGATGATATGACCCAGGAAGTGAATCTGATCCATCCAAAAGTGGCACTTTGAGAGCTTAGCATATAGCTGATGCTCTCTCAGTGTACTCAAAATGATCTCAAGATGGATGTCACGGTCGTGTCGAGTATCATAGTACACCAAGATATTGTCCACGAAGACTACCACAAAAGAATCTAGATAAGTATGGAACACATGATTCATCAGATCCATGAAAACTGACGGAGCGTTCATAATTCCGAACGGCATTACCAAGTACTCGTATAGGCCATATATGCTCCAAAAAGTTTTAAGCGGTATATTCGATGGTCTAACGCATAACTGGTGATATCTGGAACTCAATTCAGTCTTCAAGAACACTCGTGCTCCCTAAAGATGATAAAAAAATATCATCAATCCTTGGAAAGTGATATCGGTTCATGACCGTCAACTAGTTAAGCTTCTGATAATCTACACATAGTTTGAGGGTACCATCCGCCTTCTTTTCAAATATGGCAGGCGAACCCCAAGGAGTAGTACTGGTTCGGATGAAACCCTTTTCATACAACTCCTCCAACTGCCTCTTGAGCTCCTATAACTCAGGTGTAGCCATCCTATAAGGAGGAATGGACACTGGTGCCACTCCTGGAACAAGATTAATAGAGAAATCCACCTCTCGCTCTAGAGGAAGACCTGAAAAGTCGTCCGGGAAGACATCCCGGAAATGATCGACTACTGGAGGGAAATCCTTCTGACAAGTCCCCTGATCATCAAGATATAAACTCGCAATCTGGGTTGTGAATCTATATCACCCACGATGCTCAGGTCCAGCTCATCTCGCCTGGACATCCCATTCACCATCATACAGAAACTCGCCACCCTCTGGTGACATGAAACCCACCCAACGACGAAAGAAATCTACAAAGGCTCTAAAGCGTACCAACCATTACATCCTGAGAATGACATCATAGTTGTTCATCTCTAAGACATAGAGGTCCCACAGAAAGTGAAATCCACCAACCTCTAGGGGAACTCCCTGTTCTGATGCACACCATCCATTCTAGTCCCCAACGGAGTCTCTAGCATTATAAAACCAGAAGAAGAAACACAAATCCCAAGGCTCTCCACTATGGGCATAGATATAAAGCTATATGTAGCACCCGTATCGAAAAGTATTGAAGATAATATAGAAGTAACTAGAATGGTACCTCTGATAGTGGAAGGTCTGGGATCCTGCTTCTGTTGGGTCTGTTGCACCGCCTGTTCCAGCCCAGTGTCACTGCCATGCGACATAGCCTAGCTACCCTAAGTTGTCCCGCCCTACTGCCTCTGATATCATGGTGTCTGGCTACCACAGCCACGACCACCATCTCATCCTGCATGCCCCGACGTATTCCAATTTACTGACTGGTAAGAAGCTTCTGGTCCTGCTTCCACACACAGAGTCTGCACAGAACCCCTCTCACTAGCCACTGGTGGAAATGCCCAGCAAAAACTCTGGAGATGACCCATCCTTCCGCAAGCTCGGTACTCCACTGGGTCACATGGACATTGCAGTCTCTTGTGCCCCTCTTTACCACACTCGTAGCACATGACCTAGCCACCTGAATTATTCTCCTAACTAGTACTACAACCGTGAAAGAATTTCATTTGTCTCTTCCTCTTTTCAAAAAAAATAGTACCAGAAACTTGCATCAAACCGCCCAGGCCCACACCACTAGCTTACCACAAGTTCTGCTCTGTAATCAGTGCCTGGTTCCCAATAGCATGCACTGTAGGCAACCTGAAAACAATAACCAGTTCTCAGATGTCATATCGAAGACCATCCTCAAAGCGTCTATCCCTCAACGTCTCATCACCCACCAGAATGGGTGCCAAACACTGAAGCTCGGTGAAGAGAGTAGAATAATCCATCACTAACATGGCTCTCTACTGCAGATTCATGAACTCTCGAGCTTGATCTGCCCTCAATGTCTCCAGGAAGAAGAATTCATAGAAAGATGCCTGAAAATCCTCCCACGCCATGTCTCGGTGATGCTCAGATTGGGTTGTAACATCCCACCACCTCTTGGCAGAGTCATGTATCAGGTATGTAGCGAGCTTGACCATCCACCCAGGAGGCATCTCTAGATGCTCGAATATTGTCTGCATCGAATCCATCCATGACTCCATAGCCTGTGGTCCTCCATCCCCCTGAAAACGTAGGCGAAAGCTGCCACTGGATGATACGTGTCAGCTCTGCCATAGATTCGGCAGTCTACAGTGCTCCCTCGAAGGTCTGCATGAACCGTATAAACCCTTCATGGAACTGCACATCCGCACCTATGTCCGGTATAATGGTTGGTATCGCATCTGGCACTGCTGGAGGTTCCATCGGTAGCCCATGGCCCAGCATCTCAGAAGTATAATCGTCGCCACTCTCCTAGCGAACAATTGGTGGTCGTCTCGGTGGCATGACTCTACAAAGTCAAACACACAACTTAGATCGATAATATCATAGACCGAAAACTATAAGACTAAGAAGAGAACAGGATAAAGAAAGCATTCAAGATTTACAAAACTTGACAACATGGTGTGTATAAATACTACATGGCGTGTTCTCACCAGCCACTCACATGGGCGTGTACTCCAGCTAAAACTGGTCATGTAACACCCCAAACACACGGTATTTCGTTTGAATACATGGTGTGTACTTGAATCCTCCTTCCCTACCCGAGTCCTTCTACATGGCTAAGGCACACGCTCTCCTAAAACAATACTACACGGCGTGTCCCACTGAAACATGGCATGTACTTGTCAAGCTTTCACCGGACCGTGTTTTTCATCACATGGCATGTGTACCCATGTCACACTACACGGAATGTTTCAAAAAGACAGGGCGTGTTCCAAGAAGCCCCAGACCGACCCGTGTTGCTCGCTACACGGCCGGCTACATGGCTGACACAAGACGGCGTGTTCCAAGCGAACACGGCGTGTACAAGGGAAGATAACACCGACCCGTGTTGTTCGTGACATGGACAGGTACCTGGATTAGATGACACGGCGTGTTCAAGGTAGACACATCGTGCATGTCTTAAGGTTTCCTCTGTCTATGTTGTTAGTTACAGAGGTGGACACCGGGTCAACACTACACGGCATGTACAATCGGTACATGGCGTGTTTCCCCAAGCCATTCCCTACCCCGTGTCCCTGCCCACATGGCCTATGACATGGGAAGAGACTACACAGCATGTACTGAGGGTACACAGTTTTTAATTAAACAGTTTTCATTTCTTCCCAAACAGAAGAACACACGACGTGTGTCCATAGAACTGCACGATGTGTATGCTAGGTTTTCTGAAAAGTAAGCCTCAAAGACTACTCTGGAACCCATAAAAACATGGAACAAACACCTAAGTTCCAAATTCCGATCTATGAGGGCCCATACTCCCTGTGAATCAAATCTTGGCATCTTACATATGATATAACAAGTAAACTCATCAATGATTAACCAAATTCCGGTTATTGAGGGCCCATAATCCCCAAAAACCAAAGTTTGGAATTCATTCTATCAACAACCTCACACAACAACACCCTATCAAATAGTAGGTATTTATCGAAGTAGCTATCACAACAGTATTCTTTTCTAGCGCAACAATTATCCCGACAACATGCAATTTCTAATGCACTTACATGGCATGGAAGAATGCATGACATGTTATTTCTAAGATGTGCCTAAATGATGCATGAGACGGTATACCCTCATTTCATAGGGTTGTAACTAAATAGAACCCAAGTATAATATATAAACAGCACAATCACAAGTGCATCACCCAACAGTGAAAATCAAATAAACTATAAAATTGCAAAACCAATAATAATTGCAATAATGATGTAGATTGGATTTTCCCTATACAAGGGTTAGCTACTCCCAGGAACATCTTATTACCAACTACCATTTCCATACTATCCCTAAATATAGGCTCCAAATAGTAAGTCAAAGAAAATAAACATCTCTGATACCACTTTGTAACGTCCCGAATCCAGAAGCCACACAACGGGTGCCCCAAACCCGGTTGGTCACAAGACATCAAGCGCATTTCCCAAAACACTAGAGGCTGAAGACTAGCAGTAAGGGCATAAGTCTGATAGAGGTGAAACTATGCCCTCATTTGCCAAAGTGTAGAGTAGTGGAAAAATAAACATAACATACAACAGCGGAAGCAGTAAACAATATACAACTGAAATGGACAACTGAAGTAAAAGAGAACCAGCAGTCATATATATAAAGATGCAGCGTGTCACTAATTCTATGAAAGCAGGAATAATAGGATGCATTGTGATACAATACAATATAACTCGAAGTGCAAGGTACATCCAAACAAAGAAAAGAAGGGTAAACAGAATACGGTAGCATCGTAAGACTCAGCACGGTCCCATGCTCTCCTACTCCTCTGCTACAATCATGTACCTGTATAGGGGCCCTTTCCCCTATTGACACCTACAAGAATATAATATGTTTGGGCCGAAGACATGAACCAAATGGGGTGTGAGAAATAAATACCAGTAGGCAACCACCAAAGCCCCGTGTCCAACTGTTAGTGAAAATGTACAACAGCAGTGTACAGTAGTAAATTCAATAAACTAAGCAGTACTCAAAAGTAACTAACTATACGAGTTATATTTCCATTTTAATATTAATTTAACCATGCAAAGTCTATGCTTTAACATGGCAGGTATAACATACGAAAATCACCATGGTGAATATTCAGGATAACACAGTCCTCAGACATACAATCCTTACCCTCAGGTAATCATAATCGAAACCCACAGGTGTCTGCCCACATGCATAACGGATATTTCCCATAGGCGTATGAAGTGTCTCCCACAGGCATAGAATCTACGGCCCAGAGGCATGAGAAGAGTTTCCCATATGCTAAATGAAACACTTCCCTCAGGCTATACAAGACACTACCCACAGGCTAAAGGAACCACGCTGAGCCCAAAGCATAAACAAAAAATTTATATAAACTTTATCTTGAGAAAATGCAATGCACAATATAATCATGGAATACCCTCGGGTATCCTGGCCAAATAGCTAAATAGATGAACGCACCCCCGGGGTGGTCCTGGATCCAAGTAGTGATCCCAAACAGTAATTTAAACTTATCATTCAATTATCTAAACAATTCTAGATATCTTTTCAGCAAAGGCCTCATCCATATGACACCCCAAACATGGGTTCATAGCACAAAGGAACACAAATTCAACTCAATAGTTGGAAATAAACATCAGACCACCTACCTCGATCACCCTTGATTGATATATGTGAACGACGCCTCCCAAAACGCTGGTAAATGATGCAGATCTGGGATAAACGCTCAGATAGTAAACCTCAAATAACTTTCCCTTGAGAAATAACTGGCAAGAATGACTCAAGGAGAAGAAAGGTATTACTCGTATGGTCCCAACGTGATCGACGGAAGAAGAATCTTATTCCTGGTCCGTGATCGGGTGATCCTCCAAGGTGCGGCCGTCCTCCTGATCTTCAAATGGAGGTTTTTCCTCCTCTACCAAATGAGGAGGCTACTGCCCGTTTTAAGCAAAATAACAGATTACACGACATGTACTCTCAAGTACATGGCATGTACTTTCCTCATTTAACTGTTCCTCTGGCGGCACCTTCTCACCACCGAACTGTTCACTTTCAGGAATGAGTACACGGCGTGTAAATACCTAGTACATGACGTGTAGTCAGTTTTTACACCCTTCATCACTGATAGGCCTACACGCCCTGTGTACTCATCCCACATGGCCAAGGTACACAGCCTGTGGAAATGTACCCGGCGTGTACCCATAAAATTTGGGATTTTTCCCCATTTTCCTTATTTTCTAAAAAATACTTAAGGAAAAAGGAAAGGAAGAAACTCATTCCTCAAGAATTACAATCAGGTTCTTACAGGCGGTGATGTGAGAGGTGACTAGATCAGCTATGAGACTAGTGGTGGTTAGAGAAGTAGTTAGTGCAGCAATGAGAGCAGCGCTGAGAGCAGCGGCGCAGTATAATTTGGGTTTCGTGAAAGTTTGAAGGTGTGCAAGGGAGAAGTATCTTGTTAGGGTTATTATAAAATTGAGTTAATATTTTATCTGCACTATCTAGAAAGCACTGATAAAGGTCAGCTTTATCAGTGCATAATTAGAAATCATTGATAAAACTAACCTTATTAGTGATTTTTTAGCGTTGATAAAGATAGCCCTTTATCAATGGTTTTTTAGCGCTGATAAAGGAGAATATTTATCAGCACTAAAAAAGCACAGATGTTTGTATAATCTTAATAATTTATTTATACTATTATATGTATTTAAAAAATTATTTATATAATAAATAAATATTTGTTTATTTATAATTATAACTACAAATAAATAAATATTTATTTATAAATATATATAAAAAATATATTAATAAATATTTGTATATATTTATATAATTAAATATAATTACAAATATCATAAATATTATAAATAAAAATATATTTATTTATAATTATAAAATTATTTTAAATATATTTATTATATTTATAATTACAATTATAAATAAATATAGATATATTTAAATATTTATAAATATATAATAAATATAATAAATATATTAACTATATATATTTATAAAATAATAAATAATATATATATTTATTATAATTGTATAATTATTTAAATATATATATATATATATATAATTATATTCATATATAAATAAATATTTATTTATAATTTTAAAATTATAATGAATATATTTATTATATTTATAATTTTATAATTATATATAATAAATATATTTATTATAATTTTATAATTATTTAAATATATATATAATATAATTATAATTATAAATAAATACATTTATAAATATTTGTATATAATTAAAAATATATTTATATTTAGATTTATGAATATATTAATATATATTTATAAAATTATAATAAATGTATTTATTGTAATTTTATTATAACACTTAAAACTTCCACGGTATGATTATTTTTAAGTAATTCAATAGCTTGCATTGCACACAACACTGAGTTCGACCTCACCATGACCTATCAAACTAACAGTTTTAAAACCGATTATGAATAGAATTAACCATATTAAGAAATTTATTAATTTTATTTTTCAAAATAGAATTTATTTTTGAATTCAAAATACCAAAATTATCTTATGGTGAATTTTTGGTAATTTTTTGAAAAGTTTTAATTTTTGATGAATAGTGAAAAATATTACATTGTTGTTAAAAACTGAGTTTTCATTTAAATAATTATTTTACATTAAATTTCTTTTAAATTCGCAATACATAAAGAATAAATTTATTAACCCAATTTAGGTCATTGGAATAATTTTTATAATAAAATTAGATATAAAAATTTATTGAACTTTTGAACGTCACTTTTACCCCCATTCTAACCACATCTGCAGATTAGCATTAAACGTAATCTTACTGCTTTTGTGAACTTAATTTTTAAAAATATAAATACATGGTTGAAATAAATATGAAATATGTGGTCTAATTGGATCAAAATATTTTTTGGTGAATAGTAACTTTGCAATTTTATTTACCATGGTTAAAGGTAAATAGGGTAAGTAAAGGTAAAAATAATATTATAATAATATAAAATTACCCTAACACTTGCCCAAATTTAATTGGATAATTTTTTTTAACAAAAATAAACCTTAACCCTAAAATATTATCCTTTTCAATCCACTTGTTTTAGATTAGGACATTTATTATATTTTATTTAAAAAAACAGTAAAAAATATCATATTCAAATTTTAATAAATATATCATTTTTAATATGAGGTTATATATGTGATATGATCGACTTTAAATAGTCTTTAGAAAGATAAAAATTTTATCTACATAATGTTAAATTATTTATAATTTTAGGAAATAAATAATTAAATTTAATGGTGACCCAATGATGATGTTGTAATTGATTTATTAATTGAAGAATCAATTAAATGATATTAATAATATTAAAATAATTTTTTTTTGAAATTTATGATTCCATACACACATTTTTAGGATGAAATTGACTTTTTATGGATGATTTAATGTAGTTTTTTTGAAGGAATCAATTTTGTATGACTTTAACAAAAATCATGTATTAAATAGTGTCAAATTTGACATAAATGAGATTTTAAAATAAATACTATTTTATTAGAGGATATAAAAGTCATAAGAATATAAGGTTCGGCCAACTAACTGGGATAATGTTAAATATGTCAAAAAATATCCAGTTGGGGTTTTTTTGGAATTTTATAGTAACTATATTAAATCTATAGTATAAAAAAAGACAAGTAGTCACGGTAAGAGTTCAACTGTTTAATGAAGGGTCAAATCCAACAAATAAGGTTAATTTTGTGACCAAAACTTGTTTAAAAATAATTATTTGAGACTATTTATATTAATCCTCATCTTATCTCTGAAATAACTCATTTTGGAGCTATTAGAAGTTGAAAATAAATTTATATTAAATTAATAGTTTTGGAGTTTCCAAAAGTGGCCCTCCCCTCTCTTATAAAAGGGTACCTCTCTTAATCGTTTATTCACACCTCTAAATCCATTTCTCTCAGCAAAACCCCTTCCACTTATCCTACAAAGTTACCTCACCTCTTCTTAGAGGCCATACTTTAGGCATAAATCCAACTTAAGGAGTCATTTTATTCAAATCTAAAGGAGATATGAGTTAATTGTTTTATCAACTCTTTCAATGTTCTTCTCTTCTTATACATTATCTTCCTATTTTGTTTCTATAATAATGTACTATCTATAGTTTCATGTACATTCTTATATGTTATTATAATTATGAAGAAACCATATTCCTCCTTTTATCCATCCTACGAATAACAATATCACCATGTATTTGTGTGTACGGCTTACCATTTCCACACAGTGGTGTAATTTGTTATTCCGCACTACCTTATTTGAATAGGGATAATTATGATTACAGTGGATATAAATATTGAATATTATAGGATAATGAATCTTTATGATTAATATACCATTCATTTCTAAACCATTTTACCATCAAGGGAATGATACAGTCGCTTATGCGTAATACGAACTACCGTCTCCACGACGCGGTGAGATTCATTCTCCACATTAATGATTCCAGAATGACAATTAGATTTATAATATAATTCATTATAATATTTATGAACTTAATATCAATCTGGATGTGAATAAAATATATCCTATTTGTTGACCTCACTTGTTTTGATAATCCCAATCTTGTATTCATATGTTTTGATAATCCCAATCTTGTATTCATATGTTTTGAAAATCCCAATTATGTTTTCATATATTATGATATTCACAATTACTGTTGATCTACACTTTAATTCTTTCAAATCGATGATCAAGTTAATAATAATGTTAAAATAATTTCTGATTTATGTTAATCTCGATTATCCATGTTTATATAAGTTTTGAAATGATTCTAAGTGAATTAGATGTGTTTTGCATAAGACAATCAAGTGTAAGTATCACTGACCTGAACAGAGCTACCGATGCACAGAGCTACCGATGCACAGAGCTACCGATGCATAGATCTACCGATGCATAGAGCTACCGATGCACAGAGCTACCGATGCACAGAGCTACCGATGCACAGAGCTACCGATGCATAGAGCTACCGACAGCCAAGAGAAACCGATGGAACTAAGTTCATCGAGCTACCGATAAGAGCTACCGGTAAGAGCTACCGATAAGACCTACCGATAAGAGCTACCGATGAGAGCTACCGATAAACCGATAAACCGATAAGAGTTTGAAGAGCTACCGATGGAAGATCCTACACAGAGTCAACCGTACACATCTACAAACAAACGGCTACCTATAATGGACTGCGGAGTCAAATCCTATATCCTCGACACTATTTGTTTATTACACTAATGGCTACATTTGTTACTTTTGATGCATTTAATGTTATTAAATGATTTATGTTGCCATTTCAGGAAACCGTACCAAGTACGATTGAAAAATATAATCATTCCTTCTTCTCAGCGAAAGGCATAAAAGACAACGTGTATGAATCAGTGAAAAAAGACAAGAGACTTGAAGAGATTGAGTATAAGGCCCCAGCCTTAAACCTTACTTAATATTGAATTAAATGAATAATTCACATTGAGGATATTTTCAGGTTTAGAGTTTTATAGAATTAGAACATAACTATTACATCTTAAAAGATTACAAAGTAGACACTTCTACTAAGTCTCCATAAAATAAAAACTCTTAAAAAGAAAGAGGTCTAGATTCCATGTTTTAGATAGCATGAAATTCCCTTGATCCCATCCTTGACCTTATTCCACTTTAAGTCCTGTGAAAAACATTTTGAAAAACTTGGGGTGAGCATAAAAAGCTCAGTAAGGGATACAAAAAGAATGAAAACTGTTAGTTTTTCAAACATCAAGTAAACCATGTATACTATATCAAAGTAATACCTTCACCTTCATGAAGTAGTAAAAAAAAATCTTCACTGAATAAAGTATCATTACTTACCTTTTTGTAACCAAAGGATTTCCATAAAACCCATATAAATAACACATAGCATATATAAAGGTAACTTGGGACATAAACATACTTAAGTGGAATAACCATACGGTCGACTTCCACAAATATCACTTAATGGAATAGCCATACGGCCAATTTCCATACATACTTAATGGAATAGCCATACGGCCGACTTCCATACCCAATGCATTGGAGGTTATAACGTAACCACCCGTCCTGGTATTCACGGCACCACCTGTCATATGGTTTATAACGTAACCACCCGTTTAAATGTCTAAGTACCAGTATAAAATCATAAAACATAAAACCAATATAAAGGAATGATAACATTTCCACATTTCAATCACAATATATCGTAAATATATTGACATAATAGAATCCTTTTTCAAAACCATTTTCAATACCAAAATACATAAAAGAGTATATGGTGTTTATTTTATTCTAAAAACATTACGGCTTGTTGAGAAAGCCAAAGATCAAATAATACTCGCGGCGGCGGAAAAGGTCGTTGTCACCGCGTACGTTAAAAAAAACATTCCTTTTTGTCGTTTAGTAAAACGCTTCATAGAAAAAGATTCCTTTTGTATAAAAGTAAAAGTCAAAGGAGTTTATACACCGTATAAAAGAAAGTTGTGTATAAAACTAAATATGCCTCAATGAAAGGAGATTGAGACGAAGTCCCTTACCTCGGGTCCGACTTGACTCGATCGTTCTTTAACGTCCTGAATAATAAACTTGAGTTAATTTATACTTGATTAAGAACCTTTTTAAAGTTCATTATTACTTTTATATCACTTATTTCCATGTTATAAACATTATGTAACCATTTGAGTTAATAATGTTTGTTTTGTCAATATTTGGTTCTTATGTCGAAAGTGGACTTCTTACAATTACATGTTGTTCATGTGGTCAAAGGTTCTTTATATCCAGAATGAAATTCCCGATTTGGATATGATATGTATCATATATATCCATCATATACATGTATTTATAATATTACATAATCATTTAGAGGTAAGAAATGAAATGTACCGTTCATGGAGATGGTAAGCCGTACGTACGCATGAACGCTACTTTCATTTCTTTGTCATATTAATGGAATTAAAACTAAATGAAAGGTTTGTATATTTTAATTCCAGAATTATATTCATCATTTAGATATATCATTAATTATATATATCCATTATATACATGTACTTTTAATAGTACATTACATTTGGGGATAAGAAATGAAATGCACCGTTCATGGAGACGGTAAGCCGTACGTACGCATGAACGCTACTTTCATTTCTATATCATACTTTAATGGAAATAAATAATAATGATATAGAGGTATATTATAATTCCAGTATAACATCATATATAATAACTTTAAATCCATCCTTTACACGTCCCACATATGGCATTAACGAATCACATCACTTTGAGGGGGCGGTAGTCCGCACTTCCTTAAATGAAGATATCGTGTTTACCCATAATGGAAACCATAAAGGTATACCAAAAATGAAAAATACAGAAACTTAAAGAAAACATAAACATATTATGTATCATATATAAAAATAGTAACATCATAATGGCCACCCTTGAAGGTGTTAAATGAGTATTGAACAATCATCGTTTCGGGAGGCAGAATTTCGCCATCCACGGAAACCGTATGTTATTTAACCATTTGATGTAGTTGTGTGAGAGTGTAGCTCAAATAAATATTATAACAACATCCTAGTATATTGAAGATACTGGTGTTGTTACAAAATAAGTAAATAAAAAGAGTTTAGAGGGTTGGAGAAGCAAAATAAAACAAATGAACAAGAGAGAATGAATTACCTTTAAAAGTGTAACTCCCTTTTGATTTGAGCCTAAAGGCTTACTTTGAAAGGATTATTCCCAAAGGGAATCCTCTAGGATGAGTAGAGGGATGTGGAGAGAGTAATTGGGTAGGGTTTGTCCGAGCCAAAGGCTTTAGAAGTGTGTGAAATGAGGTAGAGGTGGGGGCCTTTTATAAGAGGAGAGGAGGGGCACTTTTGGAAAGTAAAGAAATATTACTTTATTTGAAAATGTGTTTCGGTTTCAAAAGGTCCAAAATTGATATAATTCGTGGATAAGGTGATAAGGGTTCTAAATACACTCATCCAATTGGTTTTGGCCACGTGTAGTTCATAGATTTTACATTATCTTTCCATTTTATTTAAATCGTCAAATAATGATGTCATCGCTGCATCATTATTATGTCATAAATAATTTAATTTATTTAATGTCTAAAAATTATAAAAAAAATACTATGATGTAGGAAATCTTTTTGGCTTTCCAATGACTATTTATAATCAAAATGTGGACTTGTATAACCCCACTCAAAAATTATATTAGTAAAATAATTTATGTTAGTGTCATTTTCACTTTAACATTAAATAAAAATATATTAATGTCATTTTCCAACTAAAGTGGCTCCATTTGGTCCCCAAGTTGGCCCATGGCTTTTCTTGGTCGGCCATGACTCACCCAATAGGTGTAGGACAAGTGTCATGGTGTTTTCACATTCTTATAATACCATTTTTACCTTAAACTACACTAATTACCTCTAATCGCGATTAATGAAAAAAAGTTACTATTCACCAAAAAATTATTTTAATCTCATTGAACCACATTTTACTTCTTCATGACAACCATGTATGTCGGATTTTCAAAATTCAAAACACATTAGTTGTAAACTTTCATTTAACTGAAAAATCAGTTTGCTTGATTACCACTTAGTGGTTTCACTATTCATCAAAAATTGAAGTTTTTCAGAAAATTACCAAAAATTCACCCTAAGCTATATTTGATATTCCAAATTCAAAAATGAAGTCCATTTTACAAAATTCAAAACATATAAGTCAAATTAATTAATTTAATAACTAATTCCCGCTGTCATGACAAATAGCGTGTTTTTGTGAAACAAAAAGTATCAAAAGATTGACACTAGTTTAAGTCCAATTTCAAAGTGAAATTGATTCCAATGACCACCATTGGATTAACTGGTAAAAATATTTACTGATTTCACTTTAAAACCAATTAAAATAATAATCTAATCATATAAATTATTTAGATTAAAAAGAGGTTTTGAATTAAAATACAACATTTTACACTATTCATAAAAAAATGAACTTTATCAGAAAGGTACCAAAAATTTACACAAAGTAAATTTTGATGTCCCGATTCTAAAGAAGAGTTATATTTGGTCTAAAATAAAGTATAAGAGTGATCAAAACTATATTTAATGACGGTTCACCATTAAAAGGTGATAAGTGAACCTTTAGTGAAAATTAGAGTATATATGCCCTAAAATTGAACTCTTTCCGTATTTTAAGCCTTTATCTTTTATTGGGTAAATGAATAAACATTTAAAAACATATCTAATCATGTTTTAGTTATTTCTATCCATTCGGGCCAGTACAACGGCTACTTGTTAACTAACATTTAAAATAATATTATTTTATTACTAGTGTGCTACGTAAGTTTCAAAGAAACTCATCGTTGTGTATCGGGTACGCTATCGAACATAGCAACCCCTTTAAAATAAAATTAATATTTAATTCGTAAATATTAATAATTATGAAAATTATTTATACTTTCTTTACCTGGGATGTTACATCCTTCCCCCCTTTTGGGAATTGCATCCTCGCAATTTTATTCACTTATCAAAATAAGTGGGGGTATTTATCCCTCATAGCATTTTCAGATTCCCACGTTGCCTCTTCAATCACATGGTTTTTCCACAAAACCTTTACCTGATGAATCACCTTACTCCGTAACACTTGCTCCCTGTGGTCAAGAATCTGGACCGGTTGTTCCTCATAAGATAGGTTCTCTTCCAGCTAAACTACCTCTAGACTCAAAACATGAGATGGATCTGGCATATACTTTCTCAACATCGAAACGTGAAAAACATTGTGTACCTGAGATAAACTCGGAGGTAAAGCCACTCGGTATGCAACTGATCCAACTCTTTCCAGAATTTCGTATGGTCCAATAAACCCTGGACTCAGCTTTCCTTTCTTTCCAAATCTCATCACACTTTTCCATGGAGAAACCTTGAGAAAAACATGATCACCTTCCTCGAAAGATAGATCCTTCCTCCGGTTATCCGCATAACTATTCTGCCTGCTCTGAGCTGTTCTAATGTGTTTTTGAATCAACTGAACTTTTTCTACCATCTCTTCTACCAATTCTGGTCCCATCAACTTCATTTCACCCACTTCATCCCAAAATGCTAGAGTTTGACACTGCTTCCCATATAATGCCTCAAATGGTGACATCTGTATACTGGAATGAAAACTGTTATTATAAGAAAACTCAACCAAAGAAAGATGTTGGTCCCAACTTCTCTGATAATCCATAGAACAAGCTCGTAGCATATCCTCTAATGTATGAATTGTTCGTTCTGACTGCCCATCTGATTGAGGATGAAAAGCTGTACTAAAATTTAATTCAGTATCCAACGACTTCTGAAGGCCTTTCCAAAAGTTAGATGTGAACATGAGATCACGATCAGATACAATGGAGAGAGGAACTCCATGTAACCTGACTATCTCTTTATGATACAAACGGGAAAGTTGATCTAGATAGAAAGTATGTCGTATAGAAAGGAAATGAGCAGATTTGGTCAAGCGATCAACAATAACTCAGATTGCATTATTACCTCGAGATGTCTTCGGTAATCCCATAAAAAAGTCCATGGATATGTTTTCCCATTTCCACTCTGGCACTGGTAAAGGCTGAAGCATCCCTTTCGGTAACTGCTGCTCTGCTTTAACCTGTTGACATGTCAAACACTTCACAGTAAAATCAGCAATGTCTCTTTTCATTCCATCCCACCAGTAATACTCCCGCAGACCTCTGTACATCTTAGTACTGCCAGGATGAAAAAACAACTCATTCTTCAACTGTGAATCACAAGGCACACATAACCTCTTCACAAACCTCAAAACACAAACACAAACTTATCCAAGAACTCATGGAAAATTTTATTCATAAGGTCCATGAATACAGCAGGTGCATTGGTTAACCCAAAAGGCATAACTACAAATTCATAATGGCCATATCTAGTACGGAACGCAGTCTTCGGAACGTCTGCTTCTTTTACTTTCAACTGATGGTACCCCGACCTCAAGTCAATATTCAAAAAATACTGAGCTCCCTGGAGCTGATACCACTTCATTCGATGGCCCAACATCTGCTGAAGTTTTTGCAAATGATTTTACCACCCCTTTCTGCTTGTAGTCTAGCTGCATTCCCCCAGTTGAGTTCTTAGTTGGACACTCGTTTTCATAATGACCCATTTCATTACACTTAAAACATCTTACTGTTGGCTTTTCATTTCCTGCTTGATCATCTTCCTTACAGTTACGAGCAATATGACCAGACTTACCACACCGAAATCACTTACCAGACTTGGATAAACATTCTCCAGGATGCATTTTACCACACTTCTCACAGGATGGATATTTGGTTTTCTTACCTCCTTGCTTCTTTGATGAATTCTTTCCCTTTTCCTGCCAACTAGACCTCTTATTCTGTTGTTTGTCATAGAACACCTGATCATCGGCAAACTCCATTTCCACCTTCTCCGCACATCGAACAAGTTTTTCATAACTTTTGAACTCACGAGAAGCTAAAGCCCTTCGATACTTTGGCTTTAACCCTGAGTAAAAACAGTTTATTTTACTATCAAGATCTTGTATGAAGTTTGGAGCATACCTTGCCAATCGAGTGAAATTTTCTTCATAAGCAGCCACTGAATCATCCTCCTGCCTCAATTCTAGGAACTATTTTTCCATCCTAAGACGAACCACCTTAGGAAAATATTTCTCAAGAAACATACCTTTGAATTCGTCCCAGTGAAGATTTTCAATCTCATCATTATCCCTTATATTTTTCACCATCGACCACCACTAATCAGCTTCACCTTCAAAACGGTAAAGAAGCAAGACTAACCTTTTGATGTTCTGAACACCCCATGACATCAAAAATCTTCTCCAGTGCTTTAATCCACCCTTCAGCTTGCACAGGGTCAGATGATCCTCTGAATGATGGGGGATGTTGCCTCATTAAATGTTCCACCACTGACATGTTCCTCTGCGGTTGATCTGGCTGATCTCGTGCATGAATACCACCACCATTTATAGCCTGAGTCAACTGTGTCATCACTACAACAAACTATTCAGTTCCAATTCCGACCATTTCTGGATGCTGATTCGGAATGTTATTTCCGCTTGTATGCCTTCCTAGCACTGCTTCCCTGTTTCCTCCGCGAAAAACCATTCTGAACAAACATGTCTTAGATGAAGCAACATGGTAATCTTCAAATTCTATATCATTTCAATCATATTATAATTTAACAGTTTTCTAACTCCTAAAGTTGTCTAAACCGACCTCTGATACCAACTATAAGGCCCCAGCCTTAAACCTTACTTAATATTGAATTAAATGAATAATTCACATTGAGGATCTTTTCAGGTTTAGAGTTTTAGAGAATTATAACATAACTATTACATCTTAAAAGATTACAAAGTAGACACTTCTACTAAGTCTCCATAAAATAAAAACTCTTAAAAAGAAAGATGTCTAGATTCCATGTTTTAGATAGCATGAAATTCCCTTGATCCCATCCTTGTCCTTATTCCACTTTAAGTCCTGTGAAAAACATTTCAAAAAACTTGGGGTGAGCATAAAAAGCTCAGTAAGGGATACAAAAAGAATGAAAACTGTTAGTTTTTCAAACATCAAGTAAACCATGTATACTATATCAAAGTAATACCTTCACCTTCATGAAGTAGTAAAAAAAATCTTCACTGAATAAAGTATAATTACTTACCTTTTTGTAACCAAAGGATTACCATAAAACCCATATAAAGAACACATAGCATATATAAAGGTAACTTGGGACATAAACATACTTAAGTGGAATAACCATACGGTCGACTTCCACACATATCACTTAATGGAAAAGCCATACGGCCAATTTCCATACATACTTAATGGAATAGCCATACGGCCGACTTCCATACCCAATGCATTGGAGGTTATAACGTAACCACCCGTCCTGGTATTCACGGCACCACCCGTCATATGGTTTTATGGCATCCCTCCATTTTATAACAAAAACTTTCATTACATTACACAAATCTGAGGATCGTTAAGGTTTAGTGTCTTGGAAACAAGGATCATAATACATAAAAAAACATAAAACATTCTTCTTAAACACTTGCAAGGCGTCTCCTTAAGTTCATTCTAGGTTCATTACTGCATCTCATAACCTGGGGACATACATCAAAGGAAAGGGTGAGCAGAAGGCCCAGTAAGGGAAACAAGAGGAACATTTTACATGTGAACTTGAGATACTTCAATAAGGACATGAAAAGAACTTTAAGGCATGAGAAAGAAATCATGAGGCATTTCATAATAAAAATAACATTTTTCATAACTTGAAGATATGGCTACATCATTTAACATAGACAATCATGAACATATCACCAAGGTCCATCCCCAAGGTGTCATTTGAAAATTACCAAGGTTATTCACCAAGGTATCGTGAAAATTGTAATCTATAGTGGTTACATCATTACCCAATGCATTGGAGCGCTATCAGGGCGCACCCTTAAATTTGCCTTTATTATCATGTGAGCCACATATATCATCATCAAACATTTCATAAATAACCCACATAGCATAAAATAAATGGGTTTCATTTCATAATCATAACGTTTTAAAAACTGCTTTAAAGACATGATCTTTACGTCACTTTAAACCCACGGAAAGGGAAAGCGGGTCTCATGTATGTAAATCCCAGAATTTAAAATGGAACATTTTGATATATATGTGAATATCCTTGTAGAAATAAGAGCTTTGAGTATTCACTTTATAACATAAAATAATTTTTGAGAAAAGAGAGAGGCATTTTTAGGGGAAAATTCTGCAGCATAACGGCTAAGTTTCGAGGTTTTAGAAAACATTGAAATGAGATGGGACATGGGTCACCCACTCATAAATAATCCATAAAACAGTAGGGTGAAAGAATAAGAAGGACATATGGACATGGTAATGAAATTTTAGGGACATACCATTTGAAATGAAAAACATGGAAGGAAAAAGATTAGATTTCTCTTATGAAAATTCGGCAGCCTTACGGCGTCACTTAACTTCAAAAGAAAATGATTTGACAAGATCCAAAAAGGGTCCCTCGTCATATGATCATAAGAGATCAGTATGATTGATATAGAGATCATACCCCAACTTAATAAAAAGGAACTTGAAAGACTTGACATGAAAATCGAACTTGAAAAATGAGAAGGGTGAAAGAATCCCTTAAAAATTCGGCAGCCTAACGGCGTCACTTAAACATTCTTAAAACGAATTGATGAGAGCAAGGGGGGTCTCTCATCATATGAACATGAAATAGGCAGTAGGATGAATATAAAAGAACATCCTCTAACATAAGAACATGGAGTATAAAAAAATGACATAAAAGAGATTACTTGAAAAGAAAGAGAGGGGTCGGATCCCTTACCTTAAAATGTGACTCTTGAAACTCAAAGGATTGGACCTTGAGGGATTGGGGGCACCTTGGGAGGACTCTTTGGAAGGTAAGAAGACCAGAACTTCGTTGGGGGAGAGTTGTGAGTGAAAACTAAGGGAGTAAAGGGTGGGTATTTATAGGGAAAGTGAGGGGACAAAGCATTAATGGCCAAGGGACACCTCACATGTGCTTTTCTCAAACCCATGTGCTCTCCCTTGGCATATATCATGGAGTTAGGCCACATGGGGCCCCCAAAACAATAATTCATCACCCTTGGCCGGCCAACCCTCAAAAGATCTCATGACATCATCATGACACCATTATGATGTCATTAAACATACCGAAACCCTAAAACTGCATTTTTACTATTCACTGAAAATTCAACTTTCTCAGAATAACCCCAAAATTTCACCTTAACCAAAAATCAATGCTCTGATTTCAAAAATGAAATCCATTTTATAAAAATAATTTTCTAAATATTTTTAATTTAATTTTTAAATAGAAACACTATTCATCGAAAATTCACTTTTTTCAGAAAAATCCCCAAAAATTACCTTAACATAATATCGATGCTCTGAGTTCAAAAATAAAGTCCTTTTTATAAAAATAATTTTCTAATTATTTTTAATTAAATTTTAAATTAAAAAACACTATTCATCCGAAAAAACTAATACTTGAATAATAATTTATGAAACCGTTATTTAACCATTTTATTGAATCACATTACTTAATCTAGGTGTCTAAATTATATTAAAACTTTCTTTGAGTGAAATTACTAATCCATTTGGTCACATTACTAATCCTAAGCATAAAATCACTATTCATAATTTACTATTCATCAAAAATTAAGTTGATCTTATTAGACTCCAAATTCCTTACTGAACACTTTTGTAGAAGACCATTTTTTGAAAATCATTACACATCATTAGTTATTTAGGGTTTACATAAATATTTCAAAATATCCCTTTTTCAAAATTCATCAATAAAATACATTCTAAAATTATCTAGACATTTTAAATTTCACAAACATCACTAAAGGAAGAAATCTCAATTTATTCACCCGAAAGTATTACACAAGGAAACTAGGGTCTCATCACATAGCCCCTTATAACACTGGCATAAGACCTAAGTGTAAGGTGTGCTATGGTGAGAGAATCTGAGGGAGTCTCAGATAACATTGCCCTAGTAGCAATCTCCACTAACTTGAACTTCTCCTGCAAGAGTTTTCGTTCAAGCTTGACACGCTGGAGTTCGGCTTGGGCTTGGTCCAAAGCGAAGCCCACAGATGCTACCTCCTTCCCAAGCTCTGATAAGTGGGCTTCGTAAGGGTTGAGTATACTGGATGAAGCCATCAACTCCTCTTTCTGCATTAACCATTAACATCTTAATAAATCATTAATAGTAAGTTAATATACTACTCAAAAAGATTGGGTCGTTACATTCTTCTCCCCTTAAGAAATTTCGTCCCCGAAATTTACACTTGAGGCCTAGTCGAAAAGGTGAGGGTACTTTTGCTTCATCGTTTCCTCGGGCTCCCAAGTCGCTTCTTCGTACTTATGATTCCTCCACAACACTTTCACAAGGTGGGTAGTCTTGTTTCGCAGAACCTTGTCTCTACGGTCTAAGATCTCCACTGGCTGCTCCTCATAAGAGAGGTCATGTTCAAGTTGTACCACCTCTGGGTTCAGTACATGCGAAGGGTCGGGTATGTACTTCCTCAAGAGAGATATATGGAAGACATCATGAACTTGAGCTAGGTTCGGTGGAAGTGCTAGACGATAGGCCACTGCTCCTATGCGATCAAGGATTTCATAGGGGCCAATGTACCTAGGGCTGAGCTTCCCTTTCTTCCCAAACCGCATGACTCTCTTCCATGGAGAAATTCGAAGGAAGACTTTGTCACCAACACCAAACTCCAAGTCTCTTCGTCGATTTTCAGCATAGCTCTTCTGCCGACTCTGAGCAGCTTTTATGTGTTGTTGGATGGCATGAACTTGTTCTGTCATTTCTTGCACAAGATCAGGCCCAAGAAGCTTCCTCTCACCAGTTTCATCCCAACAAGTAGGAGTTCTACGCCGCTTTCCATACAGAGCTTCATAGGGTGCCATCTGAATACTCGCATGGAAGCTGTTGTTATAGGAGAACTCCACTAATGGGAGGTGTTGATCCCATCCACCTTTAAATTCCATTGAGCATAATCTCAACATGTCTTCTAGTGTCTGAATAGTCCTTTCAAATTGGCCATCAGTTTGAGGATGATAGGCCGTACTAAAATTCAATTCAGTATTCAGAGCATGCTGAAGACTTCTCCAGAATTTTGATGTGAATCTTGGGTCATGATCAGATACGATGGATAGTGGTACCCCATGCAGCCTTACCACTTCCTTCACGTATATCTTGGCAAGCTGATCCAGAGAGAAATCTTCCCAAATAGAGATAAAATGGGTTGTCTTGTTGAGACGGTCCACAATAACCCATATCGCATTGTTTCCTTTGGATGTTTTTGGGAGACCAGTTACAAAGTCCATGGTGATATTATCCCACTTCCATACTGGTATGGGTAGCGGTTTTAATACCCCATTAGGAAGTTGTCTTTCTGCCTTTACTTGCTGACACACCAGGCACCTTGTAGTGTAATCGGCAATCTCCCTCTTCATGTTATCCCACCAATAATGATCACGAAGGTCTCTATACATCTTAGTGCTTCCCGGATGTATAGAGAAAGTAGAGCTATGAGCTTCATCCATCAGTTCTTTATTTATCTCCGGAATAGATGGAACACATAGTCTTGTATGAAATTTCAATACACCTTCTTGATCAATATTGAAATCAGGGAACTTCCCATCCTTTACAGCCTCGAACTTCTCCTTCAGCAAAGGATATTCTTTTTTAGCCTTCTTGATCTTCTCTAGTAATGAAGGTTGAGAAATCATTTGGGATAGGGTTGATGATGTCCCTTTCCTTATAATTCCCATGTCCAGTTTTACTAGATCTTTAATCAAGGGGTCTCCCAGGATCCTCATTGTTGCCAGAACAACAGGATCTTTCCTGCTTAACGCATCTGCGACTTTGTTTGCTCTCCCAGGGTGATAATGAATTGAACAATCATAGTCTTTAATAAGCTCCAACCATCTCCTTTGTCTCATGTTCAATTCTTTCTGTGTGAAAATATACTTTAGACTTTGGTGGTTAGTGTATATATCACATTTCTCCCCATAAAGATAGTGCATCCATATCTTTAGAGCAAAAACAACTGCCGCCAGCTCTAGATCATGCGTAGGATAATTCTGCTCATGAATCTTCAACTGTCGAGATGCATAAGCAATTACTTTGTCATTTTGCATGAGGACGCACCCAAGACCTTTCAGAGATGCATCGCTAAAAATAACGAATCCTTCTCCGATAGAGGGTAGTGTTAATACAGGTGCAGTAACCAATCTCTTCTTCAGCTCTTGGAAACTTTCCTCGCATTCCTTTGTCCAGATGAACTTAACCCCTTTTCGAGTCAACTTGGTTAGTGGATTAGAAAGCCGTGAAAAGTTTTTCACAAACCTCCTATAATATCCCGCTAAACCAAGGAAACTACGAATCTCAGTTACTGTTGTGGGTTGAGGACACTCCTCCACAACCATTGTCTTTGCAGGGTCAACCGAGATTCCTTCATTGGTTACGATGTGCCCCAAGAAAGCCACTTGTTGTAACCAAAAATCACACTTGCTGAACTTCCCAAAGAGACTCTCCTTCCATAGAGTTTTCAAAATAACCCTCAGATGATTTTCATGCTCCTCACGACTTTTTGAATATATCAAAATATCATCAATAAAAACTACCACAAAGTTATCAAGGTAGTCCTTAAAGACTCTATTCATCAAATCCATGAAAATAGCAGGAGCATTAGTCAAGCCGAAGGGCATAACAGTAAACTCATAATGCCCATATCTTGATCGGAAGGCAGTCTTTGGAATATCTTCCTTCTTCACCCTCAGTTGATGATAACCAGATCGAAGGTCAATCTTAGAGAAGAATTGAGCCCCACGAAGTTGGTCAAATAAATCATCAATTCTTGGAAGAGGGTATCTGTTCTTCACTGTGATCCCGTTCAGTTCTCTATAATCAATGCATAGCCGCATTGATCCATCCTTCTTCTTCACAAAGAGAACTGGTGCTCCCCAAGGAGACACACTCGGTCGGATAAACCCCTTCTCCAACAAGTCTTGGAGTTGTTTCTTTAGCTCCTCTAGCTCCACATTTTCCATTCTATACGGAGTCTTTGATATCGGTTGAGACCCAGGTACGAGTTCAATGGAGAACTCTACCTCTCTTTCTGGGGGAGGTCCAGGTAACTCCTCAGGAAATACATACATGTATTCCTGAACAATCGGAACATCTTCAATTTGTATGCTCCTTTTCCCTTTTTCATCATCACCGATTAACTCCATAAAGAAAGCTATGGGAGGTGCTTCTAGATAGGGATCAGTTCGGGATATCTCTCCTCGGAAGATAACTGTAGGTCGTTCATTCAAGACTACTGAGATTTCCTTACTTCTGCATTTGATCTTAGCATTATACTTTGAGAGCCAGTCCATCCCTAGTATAACGTCAAATTCCATCATGGGGATGACTACTAGATTTGCGATAAGATTGTGCTCACCAAAGTAAACACTAGAGTCTCTAAACACTGTTGATGCATGGATAATCCCACTTGGAGTCTTGACTGACAACTCTACCTCAAGCAATTCGGGGATTGATTCTATATTCTTTGCAAACTTGGAAGAAATAAAGGAATGCGTAGAACCAGAATCAAATAAAGCACTTGCTAGTTTTGAGTGGACAACAAGAGTACCTGCTACCACATCGTTCAGAACTTCAACTTCAGTTGTTGTGATAGCGAAAGCATGACCTTGCTCCCTTGGCCTCTGCTGAGGTTGATGGTGATTCCCCTCCACCGCCATCGGATTTGGACATTGATTAGCAAAGTGCCCAAGCTGTCCACACTGGAAGCATGTGACTTCAGGTAGGGCCAGAACCATCTTTCCTCTGTCGTTAGTGTTGGGAAGTTGAGGCTTCACATCACCACGACAATTCCGAGAAATATGGCCTTCTTTTCCACACCTATAGCACCTGCCACTTCCGATCAAGCAGTTCCCTGGATGCTTCTTCCCACATTTATTGCATGTGGCATGTTGCATATGCTTTCCACCTCTTTCCTGATCAAAACCTCTTCCCAGGCTCGGTTCTAGAGTTCTCTTCTTCTCATTAGATTTGTGAGACCACTGTGTCTCCCCAAACTCTAGTTCAACATTCATAGCACTTCGAACTATTTCTTCATAGCTATCGTAGTCCCTGTTGGCTAGATTCTTCCGCAGATGTGGTCATAGTCCGCCAAAGAATCTATCAACCTTCCCATTAGGGTCCATGACAAAGCTTGAGGTATAACGGGAAAGCCCTGTGAAGTTCATCTCATAGCTTCCGACAGATTCGTTCTCCTTCTGCTTTAGCTCGAGAAACTCTTTCTCCATTTTCGTCCTCATGGAACGAGGGAAATACTTGTTAAAGAAAATCCCCCGAAATTCTTCCCACTCCATAGCTTCCATCTCTCCTCGTGGCTTCGTGTTTTTGATCAGTGACCACCACTGATCAGCTTCTCCCTCTAGGCGGTAAACAGCAAGGGTGACTTTTTCTTGTTCCGAACAATGAAGTACAGAAAAGATCTTTTCAATGGAGCTTATCCATTGTTCCGCAACCAATGAGTCAGTAGATCCAATGAATGTTGGCGGTCGTTGACGCATGAAGGACTCAACAGAAATTTGTTCCCTTCGTGGTGAGGTCAGCCTCTCAGCTTGATTCAAGTTATTACTCATAACTTGAGTCAGTTGGTTCATCATTCGCATGAATGTTTCCATTCCGGCTTCCATTGGAGGGCCGTCAGCACATGGTGCATTGCGGTCACCATCGGTACGGTTCCTCCTATTGCCCTCCATTTTCTAAAAGAATAAAACCTTAGTGAGAAACTTATTTCATTTATGAATCTTTTAACTAAGACTTCGTGCTTAGACAATTATACTTCTCTACAATTCCTTCATAATGATTCATAAAAAGCTTGTGATTAACCAAATATATCCCCCGGGAGTGTCGTAACCAAGAGTGCAGCAAGGCCCGTTATCGTGTACCAGTTCCCGTTCGAGTCTAGCTTAAAGCGGTGTTTTCGGGTTTTACCCCTATGTACATCTGTGCCAGAGCCGCCTCTACCTGCTCGTATCCAGACAGGGATGTATTTGTTTGATAGACCACTTACTCAATACTTACCAAAATACCAGGAAGTTTTCCTATATTTAAACTTTTCTATAGGGTTATTCCTAAAGTTTTTATATCCTAATTTCCACAAATAACTAAACAATACTCTGATACCAACTATGGTATCCTGCCATTTTATAACAAAAATTTTCATTACATTACACAAATCTGAGGATCGTTAAGGTTTAGTGTCTTGGAAACAAGGATCATAATACATAAAAAAAACATAAAACATTATTCTTAAACACTTGCAAGGCGTCTCCTTAAGTTCATTATAGGTTCATTTCTGCATCTCATAACCTGGGGACATACATCAAAAGAAAGGGTGAGCAGAAGGCCCAGTAAGGGAAACAAGAGGAACATTTTACATGTGAACTTGAGATACTTAAATAAGGACATGAAAAGAAATTTAAGGCATGAGAAAGAAATCATGAGGCATTTCATAATAAAAATAACATTTTTCATAACTTGAAGATGTGGCTACATCATTTAACATAGACAATCATGAACATATCACCAAGGTCCATCCCCAAGGTGTCATTTGAAAATTACCAAGGTTATTCACCAAGGTATCGTGAAAATTGTAATCTCTAGTGGTTACATCATTACCCAATGCATTGGAGCGCTATCAGGGCGCAACCTTAAATTTGCCTTTATTATCATGTGAGCCACATATATCATCATCAAACATTTCATAAATAACCCACATAGCATAAAATAAATGGGTTTCATTTCATAATCATAACGTTTTAAAAACTGCTTTAAAGACATGATCTTTACGTCACTTTAAACCCACAGAAAGGGAAAGCGGGTCTCATGTATGTAAATCCCAGAATTTAAAATGGAACATTTTGATATATATGTGAATACCCTTTTAGAAATAAGAGCTTTGAGTATTCACTTTATAACATAAAATAATTTTTGAGAAAAGAGAGAGGCATTTTGAGGGGAAAATTCTGCAGCATAACGGCTAAGTTTCGGGGTTTTAGAAAACATTGAAATGAGAGGGGACATGGGTCACCCACTCATAAATGATCCATAAAACAGTAGGGTGAAAGAATAAGAAGGAAATATGGACATGGTAATGAAATTTTAGGGACATACCATTTGAAATGAAAAACATGGAAGGAAAAAAGATTAGATTTCTCTTATGAAAATTCGGCAGCCTTACGGCGTCACTTAAATTCAAAAGAAAATGATTTGACAAGATCAAAAAAGGGTCCCTCATCATATGATCATAAGAGATCAGTATGATTGATATAGAGATCATACCCCAACTTAATAAAAAGTAACTTGAAAGACTTGACATGAAAATCGAACTTGAAAAATGAGAAGGGTGAAAGAATCCCTTAAAAATTCGGCAGCCTAACGGCGTCACTTAAACATTCTTAAAACGAATTGATGAGAGCAAGGGGGGTCTCTCATCATATGAACATGAAATAGGCAGTAAGATGAATATAAAAGAACATCCTCCAACATAAGAACATGGAGTATAAAAGAAATGACATAAAAGAGATTACTTGAAAATAAAGAGAGGGGTCGGATCCCTTACCTTAAAATGTGACTCTTGAAACTCAAAGGATTGGACCTTGAGGGCCTGGGGGAACCTTGGGAGGACTCTTTGGAAGGTAAGAAGACCAGAACTTCGTTGGGGGAGAGTTGGGAGTGAAAACGAAGGGAGGAAAGGGTGGGTATTTATAGGGAAGTGAGGGGACAAAGCATTAATGGCCAAGGGACACCTCACATGTGCTTTTCTCAAACCCATGTGCTCTCCCTTGGCATTTATCATGGAGTTAGGCCACATGGGGCCCCCAAAACAATAATTCATCACCCTTGGCCGGCCAACCCTCAAAAGATATCATGACATCATCATGACACCATTATGATGTCATTAAACATACCGAAACCCTAAAACTGTATTTTTACTATTCACTAAAAATTCAACTTTCTCAGAATAACCCCAAAATTTCACCTTAACCAAAAATCAATGCTCTGATTTCAAAAATGAAATCCATTTTATAAAAATAATTTTCTAAATATTTTTAATTTAATTTTTAAATAGAAACACTATTCATCGAAAATTCACTTTTTTCAGAAAAATCCCCAAAAATTACCTTAACATAATATCGATGCTCTGAGTTCAAAAATAAAGTCCTTTTTATAAAAATAATTTTCTAATTATTTTTAATTAAATTTTTAATTAAAAAACACTATTCATCCGAAAAAACTAATACTTGAATAATAATTTATGAAACTGTTATTTAATCATTTTATTGAATCACATTACTTAATCTAGGTGTCTAAATTATATTAAAACTTTCTTTGAGTGAAATTACTAATCCATTTGGTCACATTACTAATCCTAAGCGTAAAATCACTATTCATAATTTACTATTCATCAAAAATTAAGTTGATCTTATTAGACTCCAAATTCCTTACTGAACACTTTTGTAGAAGACCATTTTCTGAAAATCATTACACATCATTAGTTATTTAGGGTTTACATAATTATTTCAAAATATCCCTTTTTCAAAATTCATCAATAAAATACATTCTAAAATTATCTAGACATTTGAAATTTCACAAACATCACTAAAGGAAGAAATCTCAATTTATTCACCCGAAAGGATTACACAAGGAAACTAGGGTCTCATCACATAGCCCCTTATAACACTGGCATAAGACCTAAGTGTAAGGTGTGCTATGGTGAGAGAATCTGAGGGAGTCTCAGATAACATTGCCCTAGTAGCAATCTCCACTAACTTGAACTTCTCCTGCAAGCGTTTTCGTTCAAGCTTGACACGCTGGAGCTCGGCTTGGGCTTGTTCCAAAGCGAAGCCCACAGATGCTACCTCCTTCCCAAGCTCTGATAAGTGGGCTTCGTAAGGGTTGAGTCTACTGGATGAAGCCATCAACTCCTCTTTCTGCATTAACCATTAACATCATAATAAATCATTAAGAGTAAGTTAATATACTACTCAAAAATATTGGGTCGTTACAGGTTTATAACGTAACCACCCGTTTAAATGTCCAAGTACCAGTATAAAATCATAAAACATAAAACCAATATAAAGGAATGATAACATTTCCACATTTCAATCACAATATATCGTAAATATATTGACATAATAGAATCCTTTTTCAAAACCATTTTCAATACCAAAATACATAAAAGAGTATATGGTATTTATTTTATTCTAAAAACATTAAGGCTTGTTGAGAAATCCAAAGATCAAATAATACTCGCGGCGGCGGAAAAGGTCGTTGTCACCGCGTACGTTAAAAAAACATTCCTTTTTGTAGTTTAGTAAAACGCTTCGTAGAAAAAGATTCCTTTTGTATAAAAGTAAAATTCAAAGGAGTTTATACACCGTATAAAAGAAAGTTGTGTATAAAACGAAATATGCCTCAATGAAAGGAGATTGAGACGAAGTCCCTTACCTCGGGTCCAACTTGACTCGATCGTTCTTTAACGTCCTGAATAATAAACTTGAGTTAATTTATACTTGATTAAGAACCTTTTTAAAGTTCATTATTACTTTTATATCACTTATTTCCATGTTATAAACATTATGTAACCATTTGAGTTAATAATGTTTGTTTTGTCAATATTTGGTTCTTATGTCGAAAGTGGACTTCTTACAATTACATGTTGTTCATGTGGTCAAAGGTTCTTTATATCCAGAATGAAATTCCTGATTTGGATATGATATGTATCATATATATCCAGCATATACATGTATTTATAATATTACATAATCATTTAGAGGTAAGAAATGAAATGCACCGTTCATTGAGACGGTAAGCCGTACGTACGCATGAACGCTACTTTCATTTCTTTGTCATATTAATGGAATTAAAACTAAATGAGAGGTATGTATATTTTAATTCCAGAATTATATTCATCATTTAGATATATCATTAATTATATATATCCATTATATACATGTACTTTTAATAGTACATTACATTTGGGGATAAGAAATGAAATGCACCGTTCATGGAGACGGTAAGCCGTACGTACGCATGAACGCTACTTTCATTTCTATATCATACTTTAATGGAAAGAAATAATAATTATATAGAGGTATATTATAATTACAGTATAACATAATATATAATAACTTTAAATCCATCCTTTACACGTCCCACATATGGCATTAATGAATCACATCACTTTGAGGGGAAGGTAGTCTGCACTTCCTTAAATGAAGATATCTTGTTTACCCATAATGGAAACCATAAAGGTATGCCAAAAATGAAAAATACAGAAGCTTAAAGAAAACATAAACATATTATATATCATATATAAAAATAGTGACATCATAATGGCCACCCTTGAAGGTGTTAAATGAGTATTGAACAATCATCGTTTCGGGAGGCAGAATTTCGCCATCCACGGAAACCGTATCTTCTTTAACCATTTGATGTAGTTGTGTGGGAGTGTAGCTCAAATAAATATTATAAAAACATCCTAGTATATTTAAGATACTGGTGTTGTTACAAAATAAGTAAATAAAAAGAGTTTAGAGGGTTGGAGAAGCAAAATAAAACAAATGAACAAGAGAGAATGAATTACCTTTAAAAGTGTAACTCCCTTTTGATTTGAGCCTAAAGGCTTCCATTGAAAGGATTCTGCCCAAAGGGAATCCTCTAGGATGAGTAGAGGGATGTGGAGAGAGTAATTGGGCAGGGTTTGGCCGAGCCAAAGGCTTGAGAAGTGTGTGAAATGAGGTAGAGGTGGGGGCCTTTTATAAGAGGAGAGGAGGGGCACTTTTGGAAAGTAAAGAAATATTACTTTATTTGAAAATGTGTTTCAGTTTCAAAAGGTCCCACATTGATATAATTCGTGGATAAGGTGATAAGGGTTCGAAATCCACTCATCCAATTGGTTTTGGCCATGTGTAGTTCATAGATTTAACATTATCTTTCCATTTTATTTAAATCGTCAAATAATGATGTCATCGCTGCATCATTATTATGTCAAAAATAATTTAATTTATTTAATGTCTAAAAACTATAACAAAAATACTATGATGTATTAAATCTTTTTATCTTTCCAATGAATATTTATAATCAAAATTATTACTTGTATAACCCCACTCAAAAATTATTTTAGTAAAACAATTTATGTTAGTGTCATTTTCACTTTAACATTAAATAAAAATATATTAATGTCATTTTCCAACTAAAGTGGCTCCATGGGGTCCCCAAGTTGGCCCATGGCTTGTCTTGGTCGGCCATGACTCAACCAATAGGTGTAGGACAAGTGTCATGGTGTTTTCACATTCTTATAATACCATTTTTACCTTAAACTACACTAATTACCTCTAATCGCGATTAATGAAAAAAAGTTACTATTCACCAAAAAATTATTTTAATCTCATTGAACCACATTTTACTTCTTAATGAAAACCATGTATGTCGGATTTTCAAAATTCAAAACACATTAGTGGTAAACTTTCATTTAACTGAAAAATCAGTTTGCTTGATTACCACTTAGTGGTTTCAGTATTCATCAAAAATTGAAGTTTTTCAGAAAATTACCAAAAATTCACCCTAAGCTATATTTGATATTCCGAATTCAAAAATGAAGTCCATTTTACAAAATTCAAAACATATAAGTCAAATTAATTAATTTAATAACTAATTCCCGCTGTCATGACAAATAGCGTGTTTTTGTGAAATAATAAGTATCAAAAGATTGACACCAGTTTAAGTCCAATTTCAAAGTGAAATTGATTCCAATGACCACCATTGGATTAACTGGTAAAAATATTTTCTAATTTCACTTTAAAACCAATTAAAATTATAATCTAATCATATAAATAATTTAGATTAAAAATAGGTTTTGAATTAAAATACAACATTTTACACTATTCATAAAAGAAATGAACTTTATCAGAAAGGTACCAAAAATTTACACAAAGTAAATTTTGATGTCCCGATTCGAAAGAAGAGTTATATTTGGTCCAAAATAAAGTATAAGAGTGATCAAAACTATATTTAATGACGGTTCACCATTAAAAGGTGATAAGTGAACCTTTAGTGAAAATTAGAGTATATATGCCCTAAAATTGAACTCTTTCCGTATTTTAAGCTTTTATCTTTTATTGGGTAAATGTATAAACATTTAAAAACATATCTAATCATATTTTAGTTATTTCTATCCATTCCCTCTAGTACAACAGCTACTTGTTAACTAAAATTTAAAATAATATTATTTTATTACTAGTCTGCTACGTAAGTTTCAAAGAAGCTCATCGTTGCGTATCGGGTACGCTATCAAACATAGCAACCCCTTTAAAATAAAATTAATATTTAATTCGTAAATATTAATAATTATGAAAATTATTTATTCTTTATTTACCTGGGATGTTACATTGAGCACACGGGAACACACTTTCGATCAAGCTCAAAACGTGCCAAGAACAACTGGAGAACTTGCACTCACAAGACTACTACTACCAGACTCCAGAACACAGAGCATACATCGAGCAATCAATGCTAAAGATGAACTACACAGAACACTTCATTTTCTGAGTCGATAACCAAGCTGAACCTGGAAGCACTGAAAGAAGAAACGATACTCTGTTTTTCAGTCAAATACAAGAGAAGGACTCAGAACTATTTCTGATCAAATACAAAGGAGTCCAGAGCTGCACTGCAATCACTAGAGCCTTCCTGAACTCTATATCTTGCTCTAAGTGATTTAGTATTTGCATTACGAGCAGTGTGTGTATCCTGTTAATTATTACACACACACACTGTCTCTTGAACCTGAACTGAAGGATTTTTAAATCCTCACTCACAATCTTTACATTCTTTATTTCCCACTATGGATAGTGGTAGAGGTCGAGTGTGACCTGGACAGCTTTGAGCTGTTGTTTGTTGTCCAACGTATAAATGTGGTAGAGGTCTCTTGACCTGAACAGTGTGATCACTGTTGTTAACCCAGATCCAGGGTGTGGATCACTTTATATAAATTTTGAGAGGACTAAGTCTCGGCTTGAGACAGAACCTCTTGGTTAACTCTTGTGTTTTTAGTTAAAACCTATATCCATACTATAAACATTTATTTCATATTCCGCTTTTATTACTTTGAAATATAATTTATTTTCAAAGCTACTTTGATAGTTAAACTTGCAAGTGTTTATATTTATTATAAACCAGTAAGTTAGTTTCAAAAGTTAATTTAATCATAAGAATAAGTTAACTGAGAGTTAATCAATCTTTGAGAAACTAATTGAACCTTTATAATCTGTATAAATTCACTACAGTTTAATTTGTTTTTGAAAATTGGGGGATTTTAATAGAAATTGTTTTTAGCAGAAATTTTAATTGGAACTCAATTCACCCCCCCTCTTGAGTGTCCACTCCGACCAACATTTGGTATCAGAGGTTGTATGTTTTGCAAAAAAAATTATTTACTCTCTGCTTTTCAACTGTGATTTTAGTTGTATTTTAAAGTTTTTAAAATTTATGTTATTTATAAATTTTTATCTCTTTAAATTATGTTTATAATGGATAATAGACTTGAGGGTGCTGATACTAACCGGCCACCTTTCATTAATGGAAATAACTTTTCTCATTGGAAACTTAAAATGAAAATTCATCTAGAAAGTATGAGTTTTGATATTTGGACTGCTATTGAATCTGAATACAAAATTCCCACTACTGATAGATCTACTTAAGATGAACCTACAAAGACTGCTTACAATAATTATTGCAAAGCTATGAATGCTTTGTACTGTGCTCTAGGAGATGAAGAATTCAACAGAATTTCAGCATGAAAAACTGCTTTTGAAATTTGGGATACCTTGGCTGTTTCTCATGAAGGAACAAATAATGTTAAAGAAATGATATTGAACACTTATACTATTAAGTATGATAATTTTAAAATGAAGTCTGATGAACCTATTTCTGACATGTATCTCAGGTTTAATGAGATAGTCAACATGATGAATTCACTCGAAAAAGCTGTTCCAGCAAAGGAACAAATTATGAGAATATTGAGATGTCTACCAGACCGATGGAGAGGCACATCTGTCTCAATCAGAGAATCATGTGACATTGCTGCTCTACCTGTCAAAGAGCTTATTAGAAAATTGATGATGCATGAAGAAGAGCTCATGGTAAACAAAGAGGAAGATGATGAGCCGAAAATAAAATCTGTAGCTTTCAAGTCTACTGCTTTGAAGAGCAAGGAGAAGGAAAAAATACAAATGGAGGATGAGAGTTCAACAAGTGAAAACTCAGAGTATGACAGTGATACAGAAATGGCTCAGATAGCCAGGAGATTCAAGAATTTTTATAGGAAAAAGAAATTCTTTAGGAAAACAAATTACAAAGGAAAGTATGATCAACAAGGCAAATGGAAAAAGGATTGGAAGAAAGCTGACAGGACTGATGAAGTTATCTGCTATGAATGCAAGCGAAAAGGACATATCAAAGCAGACTGTCCAAAGTTAAAATTCAAAAAGAAATATGATTACAAAGACAAGAAGTACAAGAAAGCCATGAAGGATACCTGGAGTGCTTCCGAAGACAGCACAAGTGAAGCCGAATCTTCGGACTCTGAAAGGAATCGAGCCAACGTGTGTTTCATGACAAATACTTCTGAGGTAACATCTGACACTTCTGTTTTAAATTCATATTACTCTGGAGATGATTCTGATTCGGAAAACATGTCAAAATATGAACTATTTGAATACTGTGATATGTTAGAAGAAACCTGTAATGAGCTTAAAGATAAATACAAAGGTTTAAAGAAACAGTATGCTTTATGTAACAACCCAAGATTTTATGAAAAATATTCTTTTTAATTTCACTAATGTCTTGTGTTGTACGCAACACAAAAATGAGCTTGCACAACACGCATCCTTGACTTGCCTTGCATTACACGCAATCGCAACCTTCCTCGATAGCGTGTGTAGTACGCGATACCGAGTTTCACGAAACAACGATATGCTATTAAAATATTATTAAAACTAGCCATTATGAATAGTAATAACCACTTTTTAAATTTTAGAAATTTTAGCTCTCAAAATGGACTTCATTTTTGGATTCGTAGTATCGAATTTAGCCTAAGGTGAAATTTTGGTACTTTTCGGATAACTTTCATATTCCGATGAATAGTGAAAGTTACTAAATTATAATTAAAAACAACTTTTTTAATCGAAATAATTAATAGTGATAAATCATTAATTTGAGTGGTTTTAAAGTATATTTAGAATATATTTTTACAATTTAATACAATGTTGGTCATTGGATGTAATTTCACATTTAAACCAGACATAATCAAGTGTCAATCTTTTGATAGATATTGTTTCTTAAAAACACGCTATTTGTTTTAACAGCGGGATTTAATTATAAAATTAATTAATGCAATTTCTATGTTATGAATTTGGTAAAATAGACTTCATTTTTGAATTCGGAATATGAAATATAGCTTAGGATGAAATTTTGGCATTTTTCTGAAAACTTTCAATTTTTGATGAATAGTGAAACCACTAAGTGGTAGGTTAAAAACTGAATTTTGCATAAAACTTAATTTTACCGCTTCTGTGAATGGAATTTCGAAAATCCGACAGACACGGTTAATATCAAAGACTAAAATGTGGTTCAATGAGATGAAAATAATTTTTGGTAAATAGTAACTTTTTACTTTTTTTTACCACGGTTAATAGTAAATTGGGTAACTAAGGGTAAATATGATATTACTATTACCCTAACACATGTCCTAATTCTATTGGATAAGTGTAATTCGACCAAAAACAACCTTATGAATATAATATGACCATTTAGGTCCACTTGGATTAGATTATGACATTTAATATTATTTTATTTAATGAATAGTTAAAATAGTTAAAATCAAAGTTTAATAACTAAAACATTTTTAATATGGGGTTATACATAAGATAAATTCGACTATAAATATTCATTAGAAATATAAAAAGATTTCCTACATAATGATATTTTATTTATAATTTTTAGACTTTAAATAAATTAATTTATTTATGACACAACGATGACGCAGTAATTACCCTTTTAAGGAAATATTAACATAATTGATGTTATAAATTCTCAAATGAATGTAATTTGAGACTTTTTATGAATTCCACTAATTTTCTAGGTTACTATGATATATTAGTGTTGATTTAATCAACTTGGTTCGAACATATAATTCTTTTATGACTTTCACAAAAATCATATATCAAATAGTGTCAAAATTGAGACAAAATATTTTTTAAATCAAATATTATAATATTAATTGTTATTTTATTCCTAAAAATCTAAGTTTCGGCCAATTTACTTAGATAAGGATATATATATTAATAATAAACAATTTGGGGTTCGTTTGGCATGTTATAGTAAGTGTATTAACCATATAGTGAAAGAAAACAAAAAGACACAGTAAAAGTTAAATTATTTAACTTAGAGTTAAATCTAATTGATAAGGTTAAAATAATACCGTAAACTTGTCTAAATCCTATTGGATGATAGGATTTCGACCCATCCCCACTTTAGCTTCGAAATAAGACCCTTTGGAGCCATTATAAACTGATTTTGACTTTAATGTAAAATAATATTTTGAGATATTCCTAAGGTGCCCCTCTCCTCCCTTATAAAAGGGTACCTCCTCCCCCTCCTCCTCACACCAATTTGAGCACTCAAGATCGGCCAACCCCTGCCAAAATCCCTTCTCCACTTCCCTAGAATAATCCTAGAGGTCCTGGTATTCTTCAAAGACCAATCTTAGTTCCCTAAGTAGAGGATTCAAAGAAGCGTTCCAAAGAAGAGGTAATATCCATTACCGATCTTTTCAATTTCTTTCTTCTTCAACTTCTTCTTATTTAGTTGTTTCATGATAAAGTAATAACATCAGTATTTCTTATATACTGATATGTTATTATAAATATGAAACAACTCTAATTAACCTTCTATCCATCCTACGGAAAAAAGGAAATCACCGCGCGTGCGTACGTACGGAATACCGTCTCCACGCCGTGGTGTAATCTATTTTCCACCATCACCTTACAAGGATGGGTATAAAGGTGTAATCAGTAACTATATATGATTATTATAAATTGATATTGATACTTAAATAGTATACATATACTTCAACACAATTCCACGACCATGTGACGATATCATCGCTCGTGCATACGTACGGACTACCGTCTCCACGACGCGATGAGATTCATTCTCAATGATTAGCCATTCATGAATGATTACAAAGTATATATAATAAGTACTAATGAAATATATGACATAATAATGATACTAGAATTATTTATATTTATGTGTATGTCATCTACTTAATTCCATTCAATTCAATAAGGAAACGAAAACAGCGTTCATGCGTACGTACGGACTACCGTCTCCATTAACGGTGTATTTCTTTCCATTTACTGATTTATTATATATGTATATTCTGAATATATATATATAAATCATGTTTTATATTCTGGAATTAAGTAATTATGATCTAAGTAATGATATGAATAATTACAAGTTAAAAACACGAACGACAAATGAGACGATTTTACCCAAAACGCTACTTTAACATGAATTTACAAAATAACGGGTAATATAAAGTCATAAGTGGACCATATATGATATAATAACAATGAATATGATTCTGGAATAAGTCAATAACATGATTTAAATCATTATACAGGAGGTTCGGACACTTACAAAGCAAGTCGGACCTAAGGTAAGGGAAAATATCACAATCTTATTTTTATCCGAGATTGTTTATACTTTGGTATTTACTGGGGTTTATTTTATCATCCACATCCATGTTTCATAAATAATATTATTTCCATCCACCTACAATTTTTTAAATCCATTTTTACCCATCGGTGAGTTTTTATTAAAAGAAATGAAAAGAATCTTTTGTCCTTTTTCGTACGAGGTACTTTTTGACTTTTCCGACAAAAGTACGAAGAATGTTTTTTTTAACTTATACGGCATGAATGGATTTCTAAAACATTATTTCCAAGAAGTTTCCTTTACAAGTATTGAAGTTTATTTTTAATCAACTTCTTTTAGTTTAAAATTGTATGACATATTAAGAAAGGAAAAGTGTTTTTGAAGTAGAAAGGATATTTTCCTCAAGAATGGAGTTCAAGTGTTTTATCAAAATTATTTTCCATCTAAGATAATAAAGGGTTCTGTTTTTATCCCTATTATTACATTGATTTGATCATGTTGTGATTGAATTATTTTTATTAATTCCTTTATCTTGTATGAATTGTTTTATGATGTCATGATGTTTAAGATTCCCATTTGTATTACATGGGTTATGCAATGATGTATGATTTATGATTTTGTGGCACACATAAGAATGGTATCATTATGAGATGGGTGGGACCTATATCTCCCTCCAATGCATTGGGTAAAGATTTTATATCTCATGAGATAGACATGGCTGGAATGGTAGGTTATACCGGTTCAGTGAAACAGGACTGAAACGAGGGTTACTTGATTCAGAAAGGGACTTTGTCCACTAAGATAGTCTTGGCAATGAGTCTTGACTAACAAGAAATGATTCTCTATGAATATGTGTGAATGCCACAAAGTTTCATGTTTTAAGTTATGATTATTGTGATAACATTTCACTACCATGATTTATCCCATGTTATGAAATTATGCTCTCTTTTGCAGGTTATGATTTCCAAAATGTTATGTTCTTATGAATACGATGTGATTGATATTTCTTTTGTTTACCCTTACTGAGAATTTGAGCTCACCCTTTTATGTTTTCTTTTCCCCAGGATATAAAGAAAGGTTTTAGGTAAAAAAAAGGAAGATCTTTATGGGATATGTTGAAGATCTTTCACCACGATTAGAAGATTTTATTCCGAGTTTCCAAAGACACTAAACTATTACGATCCTTGTGTGTGTGTTTTTGTTATGTACTTAGTATTCCGCAAAAGTAATGTAATGTCCATGTACGATAAGCTTCGGGTCTCTACAGTTGGTATTAGAGGAAAGGTTTAGTCAACCTTTGGAAACTAGGATGTGAAAACGTTAGTGAGATCCCTAGAGATATTTCTAAGGTATGTCTAGAAATGTCCCTAAGGATAAGTATACGTATAGGATATAATCCTAGAACTACGATAACGATCTTATAATTTAACCTAAGATGTTAGATATTAAGGGTACTCCCCCTTTACTATGTTGTTTTCCCTAGCATTATTTTGCCTCTCACACTATTCTGTTTGGGTTTTAGAAAATGGCTGGAAACAAGATGATTCACAATAATGGAGGATATGATGGATAATGGAATGATATTCTTCATGAGAAACCAAATGAAATGGGATTTGGATGTCTAAACATCATTATTATGCCGAATCAGCAATCTCATAATATGATCAATAAAGTAAAATTTGGTAAGTTTCCTGACTTGGCTAATAAGAGAAAGATGGAGTTTCATGATGATCATAGAGGAAAGAAAGTTCAATTTCCCCAATGTAAATCATGTGGGAAGAGGCATCAAGGAGGATGTTTCAATTGAACTGGAAGATGCTTTGGGTGTGGAAAAGAAGGACACAAAGCAAGTAAGTGCAAAGGAAAAGGGTCGGTTAACACCATGGATGAGGATAATGGTATTGCTACGACATCAAAAATGGTTAAGTGTTTTAAATGTGGAATGTATGGGCATTATGCAAACAAATGCCCTAAGGGAAAGACTCATGAAGAGAATCAGTATGGTCATATGGGTAGTATTTATGTGGATGATGATGAAGAGACTACAAATGATATGTGAGATGAAAGAATTTTTGAAGCTCGGTCAATGGTTTAAGAATGTAGTGGAATGATTACATGTTTATCATGTGTAATTTTGTATAAGTAATCTCATGCTACTATGGAATAAAGAGACATCTATGGATTGTTACACTGTTGTCTTTCCTTGTGTTTTGAAAGTGTATGATTAATGTTACCAGTATCCATGAAAGGTTATTCAGATATTTTTGGAATGTAGATGATATGCGCATAATGAAGGGATAAGGAGAAAATTAAATGTTTGATAGTATTCATGAGCTCATGATTGATATAAGGACTAAGTGATATCATGGTTTGAGTATATAGAATTTTGAGGATTTTGGTATGTGAAAAGTGTTAACTTTTAACTGCATTCAAGTTTTCACTATGGTTCAATGGGTATTCAAGAGAATACATTATTAAGGACTTTGAATGTTTGAATGTGACCAACAAAACATATCTTATGATATATGGGGATCGACGATGGTGTTAAATCTCTGGTAATCATTTTCACTATGTTATGAGAGTGGACTATAGTATTATGGATAAGCCTAAAGATTGTAATGGATTATGTTGGACATAAGTTAGTATTGTTTAAGGATAGAAGTTTTTTTCGATATTATTGATGGGATGTTATAGTATTATAGTTTTAGAAAAAGGACAACCTGCAGGACGGGCGACAGCCCATCGCTTCGGACAAGGCTGTGGGAATCGAACCCACAACCGAAGTGCGACTGGCCTTTATCGCCTACCACTGGCCTACAGAAAGTCCCTGTTTAATAAGAACTAGTTTTATTATATTAAGCAGTATGATATATGAAGTATAAGTCCATTTTAGGAACCATATATGATTAATCTCACTATAGATCGACTTATATATATAATTTTTGCTAACCTTTTGTTTGAGATAGATGGAATGACTCGTCATTCTATCACATGATCTGCTAACACTTCACGAATAACAAATTCAACTTCATTTATTTAAGAGATGAAGTGGAAATTGTTCAAGGCACGAACAATAGTGCGATTGTACCAAAATAAAGTAAGTATTTATTCTAATTCAAATTCTTCAACTTTAGGGAAACGATCTTGAAAACCAAAAAAAATGTCGTCCTAGTGATCTTATATCTGATTAATCGGATGGTACCTTAGATCGTCACAAATTTATGGATTTGTGATTGTTGGCTTTTCCATAGCCATGTTCTCTACCACTCTCCATCAGAACATGATGGTTAGATTTTTCTTCCATATCCATATTTTCACCTATGTGGAAACCCAGTGATTGGTTTATTTGGGTAACCGTTAAGTTTCATACTTTAGTTTTAAAATATTGGTTTTGGTATTCCTTTTTACGATGTGGGTTTCTATTAAAGAAACTTTCGAATAGTAAACCATTTATAACCCCGACGAATTTCGAGGGCGAAATTAATTTTAAGGGGGGTAGAATGTAACAGCCCAAGATTTTATGAAAAATATTCCTTTTAATTTCACTAATGTCTTGTGTTGTACGCAACACAAAAAGGAGCTTGCACAACACGCATCCTTGACTTGCCTTGCATTACACACAATCGCAACCTTCCTCGATAGCGTGTGTAGTACGCAATACTGAGTTTCACGAAACAACGATATGCTATTAAAATATTATTAAAACTATCCATTATGAATAGTAATAACCACTTTTTAAATTTTATAAATTTTAGCTCTCAAAATGGACTTCATTTTTGGATTCGGAGTATCGAATTTAGCCTAAGGTGAAATTTTGGTACTTTTCGGATAACTTTCATATTCTGATGAATAGAAAAAGTTACTAAATTATAATTAAAAACAACTTTTTTAATCGAAATAATTAATAGTGATAAATCATTAATTTGAGTGGTTTTAAAGTATATTTAGAATATATTTTTACAATTTAATACAATGTTGGTCATTGGATGTAATTTCACATGTAAACCAGACATAATCAAGTGTCAATCTTTTGATAGATATTGTTTCTTAAAAACACGCTATTTGTTTTAACAGCAAGATTTAATTATAAAATTAATTAATGCAATTTCTATGTTATGAATTTGGTAAAATAGACTTCATTTTTGAATTCGGAATATGAAATATAGCTTAGGATGAAATTTTGGCATTTTTCTGAAAACTTTCAATTTTTGATGAATAGTGAAACCACTAAGTGGTAGGTTAAAAACTGAATTTTGCATAAAACTTAATTTTAACGCTTCTGTGAATGGAATTTCGAAAATCCGACAGACACGGTTAATATCAGGGACTAAAATGTGGTTCAATGAGATGAAAATAATTTTTGGTGAATAGTAACTTTTTACTTTTTTTTACCACGGTTAATAGTAAATAGGGTAACTAAGGGTAAATATGATATTACTATTACCCTAACACATGTCCTAATTCTATTGGATAAGTGTAATTCGACCAAAAACAACATTATGAATATAATATGACCATTTAGGTCCACTTGGATTAGATTATGACATTTAATATTATTTTATTTAATAAATAGTTAAAATAGTTAAAATCAAAGTTTAATAACTAAAACATTTTTAATATGGGGTTATACATAAGATAAATTCAACTATAAATATTCATTAGAAAGCTAAAACGATTTCCTACATAATTCTATTTTATTTATAATTTTTAGACTTTAAATAATGTAATTTATTTATGACACAACGATGATGCAGTAATTACCCTTTTAAGGAAATATTAACATAATTGATGTTATAAATTCTCAAATAAATGTAATTTGAGACTTTTTATGAATTCCACTAATTTTCTAGGTTACTATGATATATTAGTGTTGATTTAATCAACTTGGTTCGAACATATAATTCTGTTATGACTTTCACAAAAATCATATATCAAATAGTGTCAAAATTGAGACAAAATATTTTTTAAATCAAATATTATATTATTAATTGTTATTTTATTCCTAAAAATCTAAGGTTCGGCCAAATGACTTAGATAAGGATATATATATTAATAATAAACAATTTGGGGTTCGTTTGGCATTTTATAGTAAGTGTATTAACCATATAGTGAAAGAAAACAAAAAGACACGGTAAAAGTTAAATTATTTAACTTAGAGTTAAATCTAATTGATAAGGTTAAAATAATACCGTAAACTTGTCTAAATCCTATTGGATGATAGGATTTCGACCCATCCCCACTTTATCTTAGAAATAATACCCTTTGTAGCCATTATAAACTGATTTTGACTTTAATGTAAAATAATATTTTGAGATATTCCTAAGGTGCCCCTCTCCTCCCTTATAAAAGGGTACCTCCTCCCCCTCCTCCTCACACCAATTTGAGCACTCAAGCTCGTCCAACCCCTGCAAAAATCCCTTATCCACTTCCCTAGAATAATCCTAGAGGTCCTGGTCTTCTTCAAAGACCAATCTTAGTTCCCTAAGTAGAGGATTCAAAGAAGCGTTCCAAAGAAGAGGTAATATCCATTACCGATCTTTTCAATTTCTTTCTTCTTCAACTTCTTCTTATTTAGTTGTTTCATGATAAAGTAATAACATCAGTATTTCTTATATACTGATATGTTATTATAAATATTAAACAACTCTAATTAACCTTCTATCCATCCTACGGAAAAAGGAAATCACCGCGCGTGCGTACGTACGGAATACCGTCTCCACGCCGTGGTGTAATCTATTTTCCACCATCACCTTACAAGGATGGGTATAAAGGTGTAATGAGTAACTATATATGATTATTATAAATTGATATTGATACTTAAATAGTATACATATACTTTAACACAATTCCACGACCATGTGACGATATCATCGCTCGTGCGTACGTACGGACTACCGTCTCCACGACGCGATGAGATTCATTCTCAATGATTAGCCATTCATGAATGATTACAAAGTATATATAATAAGTACTAATGAAATATATGACCTAATAATGATACTGGAATTATTTATATTTATATGTATGTCATCTACTTAATTCCATTCAATTCAATAAGGAAACGAAAACAGCGTTCATGCGTACGTACGGACTACCGTCTCCATGAACGGTGTATTTCTTTCCATTTACTGATTTATTATATATGTATATTCTGAATATATATATATATAAATCATGTTTTATATTCTGGAATTAAGTAATTATGATCTAAGTAATCATATGAATAATTGCAAGTTAAAAACACGAACGACAAATGAGACGATTTTACCCAAAACGCTACTTTAACATGAATTTACAAAAGAACGGGTAATATAAAGTCATAAGTGGACCATATAAGATATAATAACAATGAATATGATTCTGGAATAAGTCAATAACATGATTTAAATCATTATACAGGAGGTTCGGACACTTACAAAGCAAGTCGGACCTAAGGTAAGGGAAAATATCACAATCTTATTTTTATCCGAGATTGTTTATACTTTGGTATTTACTGGGGTTTATTTTATCATCCACATTCATGTTTCATAAATAATATTATTTTCATCCACCTACAATTGTTTAAATCCATTTTTACCCTTCGGTGAGTTTTTAGTAAAATAAATGAAAGGAATCTTTTTTCGTTTTTCGTACGAGGTACTTTTTGACTTTTCTGACAAAAGTACGAAGAATGTTTTTTTTAACTTATACGGCATGAATGGATTTCTAAAACATTATTTCCAAGAAGTTTCCTTTACAAGTATTGAAGTTTATTTTTAATCAACTTCTTTTAGTTTAAAATTGTATGACATGTTAAGAAAGGAAAAGTGTTTTTGAAGTAGAAAGGATATTTTCCTCAAGAATGGAGTTCAAGTGTTTTATCAAAATTATTTTCCATCTAAGATAATAAAGGGTTCTGTTTTTATCCCTATTATTACATTGATTTGATCATGTTGTGATTGAATTATTTTTATTAATTCCTTTATCTTGTATGAATTGTTTTATGATGTCATGATGTTTAAGATTCCCATTTGTATTACATGGGTTATGCAATGATGTATGATTTATGATTTTGTGGCACACATAAGAATGGTATCATTATGAGATGGGTGGGACCTATATCTCCCTCCAATGCATTGGGTAAAGATTTTATATCTCATGAGATAGACATGGCTGGAATGGTAGGTTATACCAGTTCAGTGAAACAGGACTGAAACGAGGGTTACTCGATTCAGAAAGGGACTTTGTCCACTAAGATAGTCTTGGCAATGAGTCTTGACTAACAAGAAATGATTCTCTATGAATATGTGTGAATGCCACAAAGTTTCATGTTTTATTTTATGATTATTGTGATTACATTTCACTACCATGATTTATCCCATGTTATGAAATTATGCTCTCTTTTGCAGGTTATGATTTCCATAATGTTATGTTCTTATGAATACGATGGGATTGATATTTCTTTTGTTTACCCTTACTGAGCATTTGAGCTCACCCTTTTATGTTTTCTTTTCCCCAGGATATAAAGAAAGGTTTTAGGTAAAAAAAAAGGAAGATCTTTATGGGAGATGTTGAAGATCTTTCACCACGATTAGAAGATTTTATTCCGAGTTTCCAAAGACACTAAACTATTACGATCCTTGTGTGTGTGTTTTTGTTATGTACTAAGTATTCCGCAAAAGTAATGTAATGTCCATGTAAGATAAGCTTCGGGTCTCTACACTTTAAGTGTTAAGCATAAATCTGATCTTGATATAGAAAAGGAAAAGAATGCTCAACTATTAAAGGAAAATACAGAACTGAAACTGTCAAATGAGCAACTCAGAAAGGAATTAGAAAAATTCACAAATGGAAAGAATGATCTAACTCAAATGCTAGGAAAGCAAGTTGCACCTAGATATGCTACTGGTTTAGGATACCAACCTGGACAGAGACAGTTCACCAGAACCCGATTTATTCCTAAGTCTGAAAAAAAATATTGCTAGTTCCATTTTTGGAAATTCATATGCTTCAATAGGATATTCATATGGTTATAGACCAAATAAAGTTTATCTTTCAAAATCTGTTACTTCTGTTAATTGTATGAAACCGATAAAACAAATCTGGGTACCTAAAGCCCTGATTGCTAACCTATCTGGACCCAAGAAAATCTGGGTACCAAAGTCATTTCCTATTTAAATCTGTTTTATAGGAGACCTGCTTGAAGAGATGTCACAAGAAGATATGGTATTTAGACAGTGGGTGCTCAAGACACATGACTGGAGATTATTCTTGCTTCAAGAGCTTAATAAAGGTTGATGGAGATCATGTCAGCTTTGGTGACAACTCTAAAGGAAAAATCATCGGCCTAGGCTAGATTGGTAACACTGACTCAATATTAATTTCTAAAGTTTTATTTGTTGATGGACTTAAATATAAATTGCTTAGTATATCTCAATTATGTGATGATAGTTTCAATTTCAAGTTTGAAAATGATTCTTGTGATGTTTTTAACTCCAAAAATGCTTTAGTATTTTCTACTCTAAGGAATGAAAATGCTTATGTTGTTGATTTAAATTATTTAGCTAAACAAAATATTCCTTGTTTGAATGATTTTCATAAATAATCTTGGTTATGGAACAGAAGATTAGGACACTGCAACATTCAATCACTTAGAAAACTGGCTAGGAAAAACTTAGTTAGAGACTTACCTAAATTAGAATTCCCAAATGACAAAGTCTGTAATCACTGTCAAAAGGGAAAACAACACAAAGTTTCTTTTAAATCAAAGAAAGAAGTCTCAACTTCTCAACCACTTGAGTTGGTTCACATGGATTTTTTTGGACCATCAAGAGTTTCTAGTTTAAATGGGAAGCACTATGTCTATGTTCTAGTATATGGCTTATCTAGATATACTTGGGTATATTTCTTTGCTCACAAAAGTGAAGCTTGTTCTTCCTTTGTTAAATACTCCAAGTCTATAGAAAATCTTAGTGGACTCAAAATTAAGACCCTGAGAAGTGATCATGGCCGTAAGTTTGAAAATCAAGACTTTGAATCTTATTGCTTACACAATGGCTACACTCATAACTTTTCAGCTCCTAGGACACCTCAGCAGAATGGCGTAGTAGAAAGGAGAAACCGAACCCTTTAAGAAATAGCTAGAACTATGCTCAATTAATATGAACTGTCTATTTACTTTTGGACTGAAGCTGTAAATACAGCTTGCTATGTTATCAATAGAGTCTTGATTAGACCTATTCTTAAGAAAACCCCATATGAGTTTTGGAATAATAGGAAGACTAAGGTTAATTACTTCAGAGTTTTTGGTTGCAAAGTCTTTATTCTTAACACAAAGGATAATCTGGACAAGTTTTCTTCTAAAAGTGATGAAGGAATTTTTATGGGTTACTCTACTTCAAGTAAAGCTTATAGAGTGTTTAATAAGAAATCCAAATGTGTGGAAGAATCTGTTCACATCAAATTCGATGAAACCGATCCACATGAGCCTAAAACCTCTCTTGAGAATCTTGAAGAAGATTTGTCTGCTCTGGACCTTAATGATAAATCCAAAGAACCTGTTATAAAAACTTCATGTTCTGGACTTTTTCCAGAATCTGTTTCGGTCGAAACCGAACCTACTGATGCACCTAAAGTGTCTAGTCCTACCTTTACTAGATCAACAAAAATTCTAAAGAATCATCCTTTGGATGCTATTGTTGGTAATCTTCATAGAGGAACACAGACTAGAGATTCTCTAAGAAATTAGGTTGAACATCAAGCTTTTCTCTCCCAGCTAGAACCCAAAAATATTAATGATGCTATCATTGATGAATTCTGGGTAATGGCTATGCAAGAAGAGTTAAATCAATTTCAAAGAAACAAAGTCTGGGAATTAGTTGACAGACCTAAGTACACACTAACAATAGGCACTAAATGGGTTTTTAGAAATAAAGTTGATGAATCAGGAAACATAGTTAGAAACAAAGCTAGGCTAGTTGCACAAGGATATAGTCAAGAAGAAGGCATAGAATATGAGGAGACCTTTGCACCTGTAGCTAGACTAGAAACCATTAGGATTTTACTTGCATATGCTGCACATCTAAATTTTAAGTTATATCAAATGGATGTCAAAAGTGCATTTCTAAATGGTTTTATAATTGAAGATGTTTTTGTTGAACAACCTCCTGGATTTACAAACCCCCATTTTCCAAATCAAGTTTTTAAACTTTCTAAAGCTTTATATGGCTTAAAACAAGCTCCAAGAGCTTGGTATGATAGACTCAGCAACTTTCTTATTTCAAAATATTTTACTAAAGGGATTTCTGATCCAACTCTTTTTATTAAAAGAATTTCTAAAGATGTTTTAGTTGTACAAATCTATGTTGATGATATTATTTTTGGATCTTCTAAACATTCTTTATGTACTGATTTTTCAAAAAGTATGCAAAATGAATTTGAAATGAGTTTAATGGGATAACTTAAATACTTTCTTGGATTTCGAGTATTTCAAAATGAAAATGGTATTATTTTGAATCAAAGTAAATATACAAAGGATCTTTTAAAACATTTTGGTTTGGATAGTATTAAGGAGAGTGAAACTCCTATGAGTACAATCTGTAAATTGGATACAGATGAAACTGGGAAAACAGTGGATCAAACCAATTATGGGGGTATGATTGGTAGTTTACTTTATCTTACTGCTAGTCGACCAGATATTATGTTTAGTGTGTGTATGTGTGCAAGATTTCAAGCTAACCTGAAAGAATCTCATTTTCTTGCTGTTAAAAGAATTTTCAAGTATCTCAAACATACTGTTAACCTTGGTTTATTTTATCCAAAAGGACAATCCTTTGAGTTAATGAGTTATTCAGATGCTGACTTTGCTGGTTGCAAATTAGACAGAAAAAGCACTTCAGGAACATGTCATTTATTAGGAAAATCCTTAGTATCTTGGTGTAGTAAAAAGCAGAATTCTGTAGCTCTTTCCACTGCCGAAGTAGAGTATATAGCTGCTGGTAGTTGTTGTGCACAAATTCTGTGGATGAAACACACTCTCTTGGACTATGGATATGATTTTAAGCATGTTTCGATTAACTGTGAAAACACTAGTGCAATCAACATCTCAAAGAACCATGTATCTCACACAAGAACCAAACACATTGACGTAAGGCATCATTTTCTGAGAGATCATTATCAAAAGGGTGATATTTCTCTTGAATTTATCGGCACTGAGCATCAATTGGCCGACATTTTCAAAAAACCCTTAAGTGTGGATAGGTTATGTTACATTAGGAACGAGCTGGGGATGTTTAATCTTCACCGATAGAAATCCTCACCGATAGAAATCCTCACCGATAGAAATCCTCACCGATAGAAATCCTCACCGATAGAAATCCTCACCGATAAAAATCATCACCGATAAAGTGCTGTTTTAAATCTTTTTGTCTGTCGTCAAGAATCTGAACTGTTTTTTTCTTTTTATTTTTTTTATTTTATTTTATTTTTATTTATTTATTTAACTTATGATTCCTAAATGATAAAACTAAGTCTAAGCCGCTTCTCACTCCACCGAACCCAAAACCTTTTACCTTCGAACCTTAGAACCCTAACCCTCTGCAAACCTGAGATCCCTCGAACCAATGATGGAAAAAACCAAAATTCCTCTCATCCGAGAAGACTGTATTGAGCCTAAAGCAAAAAAGGCAGAATTACAAGCCAGAAGCGAGTAGTGCTGTTAGAACTAGGTCAGGAAGGAGACCAGTAAATCCTCATCTGCAAAATAGAGCTATTGTGATCGAAAAAGAGCTGTGTGTAGACTGGTTGCTGCCCAGCAAGTCGTTGGTGCTCGAAGTTCTGGAAGCTCAGAGATGGGTAGACTGCTTTTCAAATAACAACGTTCCCTACTACCCAAAGTTGGTAAAACAGTTTTACGAGTTCGTAAGCTTCGAGAAGTTAGATAATGAGAACTGAGTGTCTTCGTTTGTAAATGGTAAAGTGATATCATTTTCATCAGTAGAATGGGATGATTTCTTAAAAGTTCCACACGAAGGTGTGTCTGGATATGTATCAAGAGCAATGACACCTACCAGTGACATTTTTGATCATGAGATCGCGTTGAAAGAACTGACTGGTGATGGAACTCCAAGGCAAGTGGTTGCTGCAGAAATGGATGGAGAGAACATATTACTGTTCAAGTTTGTTCAACATGTGTTGATACCAAGGAGAGGAGACTTTGCTAATTTGAGATATCAGGATATCTATCTCCTACATCTTTTGAGACATGATGTAAAAGTCAATTTTTGCAGATTGGTGATGAGTCAAATGGAAGATATGACAAGGTCGAAATCAAAAACAAACGCCCTATTCTTTGCTAAGCTGATTTCTGTAATGATCAAAGTGAAAGGGATAGCTGAGTCTCAAGATGAGACAGTTGTAGTGAAGAGAAACTTTTGTATCACTACTACAGTTTGCAAATATATGAAGATTAATTGGAATCCGTGGAGAGGAGAATGGGTCAATGATGACCAAAAGGTATATGATAAATTTAATCCTGTCGATTATCCTTCAAGGCCAAAGGATAAAAGAGATCCAGGTCTAGGACCTGATGAAGAGGAACCTGAGTACAGCGATGAGTCAGAAGAAGAAGAGGAAGAAACTCCTATGGATGAGGGAGGATATCCTGACTTGCCTCCAAGCCCTGTTGCTGAAATTTTGTCTTTAGAAAAGGAAGTGCTAGAAGAAGTGGAGACACCTGCTAATGAGGAAGACCAGTTGGTCTCTGAGCATGTAGAGGAAGAAAAGAATGTCTCTGAATTATCTGATTCTACTGAATGGAGTTTGAGTCTAGTTATTGGAAGCTCAGTTGTACCTTCTATGGATGAAGAAAGAGAAAGAGGATAAGTTGTACCTATTCCAGAAAATCATCCTGCTGCTGCAGAGATGGAAGTTGTTGTGGAAGATTCTGATGAAGAAAGACCAGTAGAGAATGTAGTTGCTATATATGAGAATGAACCCATTGAGGGGGAGAATCACACCAAGTTTGGAAATGTTATAGTGACTATCGTGTCTGAAGACTGGGTAGAAGACCCAGGTTTTATAGTCTTTGTTTTGGATTATCCTAATTTGGATAGTGAAGTATCTTTGAATAGACCGAAGATCAGCTATGACATCAATCCTGAGTTATTACCTGCTGATGTGGTCCGAGTACATGATTTAGATGTGTTGAAAGAAAATCTCAAAGTCAGTTCTGTAGAAGAAGTAAAGACAATGGAATATTTTTTAGTATCCTCAATTCAATCAGTCATGGCTGACTCTGTAGTAAGTTTAGCTTCTGAAAGAGTATCTACTACAGTTGCTCATACTGATTTTGTTACAAAGTCTGACCTCGAATCCCTAAAGCATGAGCTGAAGGAATCCTTCAGTGCCTCTGTTGCTGAGATGAAGCTCTGTTTTGTTGAATAAATGAAGATGTTAGAAAGGCCTTTTGAACTTTCTCTTGGTTGCAATCTATCAACTTTTGTGGGTGAGCTAATGGAAGAAGCCAAGGAGTGCCACACTCAAACTTCTAGGCTAGAAGCAAATCTTGAATCTCTACGGATATCTGTTGTTTCCTTAGACTCTTTCATGAGTTAAAAATCTCAAGCTGACAAGGATTTAGCTTATGTGAAGAGTGTTGTAAGTCAGCTGGTCTCGGTATTTGAAGCTTTCAAAACATCTATGAAGGATCATGTCAAAAATCAGGACTCTCAAATGGAAAATATGATTAGTGGGTTGACTAAAAGCTTCAAAGAAACTGTATCCTTCTCTGTTGGTCCTCTAGTTCCAAAACCTGCAATTGATCTGAATCAATTTCGTGCTCTGATGAAGGAGGATCTTGGTTCTATTTCAACCAGTGGCTCTATGGACTCATCATATTTAAGTCGAGTTGTGCTGTCTACCAAGGATTTAGCCAGAGAAATAATGAAAATCATCCAGGACTACATGAGAGAGGCCTCTGGTTCTCAATAGGCAATCAAGAATAAGGTGGATACTTGTTTTGAAAAGTTTTATACCAAGCAACAAATGACCAACCATTTCAAACTTCTGCTTGAGAATATAAAGTTACCTCCAGTGTCTGAGTCCTTAAGAGAGCAGGTTAGTAAGATCAGGGAGCTTACTCCTGCTTTGGATAAATTCATTGAAAATAGAGATGATTTTGTGTCTGCAATGGAGAGAGGAGGAAGCATTATAATGGATTTCAGAAACCTGTTGTTGCCCTTCCTGCATGTGGATGCCAGACCGGTCATTGTACCTCCTGCTTTGTCTGCCTTTGCCTCTACTGCGTCTCCAGTTCAGATGACTCCTGCTCAAGCCATAAGAAGTCTCACACCTATGATCACTCAAAGGACTTCCCAATACAGGCCCGACACTGTATCAGTTTCTCATCCTCCTCTGATCATTTCTGGAATTCCAAAGTCCTCCCCAGTTTCCTCAACACCTGAATTCTCTTCTGATCCCAAGGGAAAATCTCACATTGAAGATGTGGCTTGATAAAGTGGCAAGGCTGTTTGATAGGACTCTTTTTTTTCTTCTATTCTGTTTATATAATTTTTTGGTTGATCTAATACAAATGCCTTTCTTTCCACTTTCTCTGTTTCTCAGTTTTCTATGTTTGGTTTCCCACTTTTTGATTATCACAAAGGGGGAGAACTACAATAAAAAAAGGGGGAGAAATATAAAAGGGGAGAAATATGATCAAAGGAGGAGCCTTTGATACTATTTCTTACATTTCCTTCTTTGGTACTAATTCTGTCAAACCTTATCTCTGATACTATTGTATTTAATTCTACCTATGATAATTTTTGATCTATTTCTTTGTATTACTATTTCCTCTTTCCTCTGATACTGTTCTATTTGAGAAAATTGAATATTAATGTTATACTATCTAATACTATATTCTCACTTTTTTAAAACGGCAATATCATAAGTTTTGATTATCAAAAAGGGGGAGATTGTTGACCTCACCTATTTTGATAATCCCAATATTGTATTCATATGTTTTGACAATCCCAATTATGTGTTCATATATTATGATATTCACAATTACTGTTGATCTACACTTTAATTCTTTCAAATCGATGATTAAGTTAATAATAATGTTAAAATAATTTCTGATTTATGTTAATCTCGATTATCCATGTTTATATAAGTTTTGAAATGATTCTAAGTGAATTATATGTGTTTTGCATAAGACAGTCAAGTGTAAGTATCACTGACCTGAACAGAGATACCGATGCACAGAGCTACCGATGCACAGAGCTACTGATGCACAGAGCTACCGATGCACAGAGCTACCGATGCATAGAGATACCGACATCCAAGAGCAACCGATGGAACTAAGTTCATCGAGCTACCGATAAGAGCTACCAATAAGAGATACCGATAAGAGCTACCGATGAGAGCTACCGATAAACCGATAAACCGATAAGAGTTTGAAGAGCTACCGATGGAAGATCCTACACAGAGTCAACTGTACACGTCTACAAACAAACGGCTACCTATAATGAACTGTGGAGTCAAATCCTATATCGTCGACACTATTTGTTTATTACACTAACGGCTACATTTGTTACTTTTAATGTATTTAATGTTATTAAATGATTTATGTTGCCATTTCAGGAAACTGTACCAAGTACGATTGAAAAATATAATCATTCCTTCTTCTCAGCGAAAGGCATAAATGACAACGTGTATGAATCAGTGAAAAAGACAAGAGACTTGAAGATATTGAGCACATGGGAACACACTTGCGATCAAGCTCAAAACGTGCCAAGAACAACTGGAGAACTTTCACTCACAAGACTACTACTACCAGACTCTAAAACACGGAGTATACATCGAACAATCTATGCTAAAGAAGAACTATACAGAACACTTCATTTTCTGAGTTGATAACCAAGCTGAACCTGGAAGCACTGAAAGAAGAAACGATACTCTATTTTTCATTAAAATACAAGATAAGGACTCAGAACCGTTTATGATCAAATCTAAAGGAGTCCAGAGCTGCACTGCAGTCACTAGATCCATCCTAAACTCTATATCTTTCTCTAAGTGATTTAGTATTTGCATTACGAGCAGTGTGTGTAGCCTGTTAATTATTACACACACACTGTCTCCTGAACCTAAACTGGATGATTTGTAAATCCTCACTCACAATCTTTACATTCTTTATTTCCCACTGTGGATAGTGGTAGAGGTCGAGTGTGACCTGGACAGCTTTGAGCTGTTGTTTGTTATCCCACGTATAACTGTGGTAGAGGTCTCTTGACCTGAATAGTGTGATCACTGTTGTTAACCCAGATCCAGGGTGTGGATCACTTTATATAAATTTTGAGAGGACTATGTCTCGGCTTGAGACTGAACCTCTTGGTTAACTCTTGTGTTTTTAGTTAAAACCTATATCCATAATATAAACATTTATTTCATATTCCACTGCTATTACTTTGAAATATAATTTATTTTCAAAGCTACTTTGATAGTTAAACTCACAAGTGTTTATATTTATTATAAACCAGTAAGTTAGTTTCAAAAGTTAATTTAATCACAAGAATAAGTTAACTGAGAATTAATCAATCTTTGAGAAACTAATTGAACCTTTATAATCTGTATAAATTCACTACAGTTTAATTTGTTTTTTAAATTGGGGGATTTTAATAGAAATTGTTTTTAGCAGAAATTTTAATTGGAACTCAATTCACCCCCCCCCCCCTCTTGATTGTCCACTCCGACCAACACTATTCATAATAAATATTACTTACATAAAAAAACATGAATAAGAAAACAAAGCAGTTAACGCCTAAAACAATGGTAATATTGAGATATTATTAACAAAATGATATATTAGGATCATATATGATATCATAAATATGGATATGGTCCTGGTATAATTTAATAATGTTCTTTGACCATTATATAGAAGGTTAATGCACCCTCTACTAAAGAAAAGTACAAGGTAAGGGTTAGTTTCACAATCTCATTATTATCTGAGGTTTCTTATACGTAAGTGTCTACTGGAACATCTTTATCATCCATGTGCATGTTTCTTAAAATGTAATTCAAATTGTTATCGAAAATTGTTTAAAATCCTTTTTAACAATTTTTTTAATTTTAATAAAATACTTTTGAAATGAATCTTTTTTTCATTTTCCAAACATGGTACTTTACAACCTTTTTGACAAATTAAGAAATAGTGTTTTCTTATTAACATATACGGTGTGAGAGACTATTTTCCACTATTATTATGCCTTAACATTTTGAATCTTATCATACCGTATTATAAGTTTATTTTCAAAATAAATTTTTTCCCTTATAATTTAGTGACTTTTAAATGATATCAAAGTAAAAAAGAGGTATTTCTCTCAAAGAGTTTTAATGATTTTATTAGATTATTTTCATCTCTGTCAACATCCTTTGTTGGATTTTATGATTAATTGAGGATTATTTATCATACAATCTTCCATATTTTATTTAAAGTTTTATGAAATGATTGACTGTGGATGTGTTATTTTGATACCATTCATTGTTTATGGTTAAAGTATTCATATTTCGTATACTAGTTTTTAATATAAATAATTATATTGTTTATGTTTCAATATTTTCATATGAGGAATTTATTAGACTTAGTGAGTGATGGTTGGGGTCCGTTATAGTCCCTCGATGCATAGGTAGGTCTCATGAGACAAACTAGTTTGGGTTTTTACCTGTTTATTTATAGTCTTGGCATGAGGCCTTAATAGTATGGTTTTGATGTTTGACATTATGCATATCCTCGTTATGAGATTAGTTGTTGGTATTACATGTGATTATTTAACTTGTATAATATCCATGTGAATATTTAAATGACATTATTTTATTTATTTGTGTCATATTATGCTGAAAATTATGTTTTAAAAGGATTTTGTTTCAGTTTTATAACTTTCCTTAAAAGTTTATGCTTATTTATGATAGCTTCTCTTATATTGTTATCCTTACTGAACATTTGAGCTCACCCCTTTCTTATGTTTCATTTTTTCCCAGGATGTAAAGAAGTATATTATGACTGACTTGCAAGTATGATCTAAGGGATATGAGTGTTTCAAAGTAGATACTATGTTGTTTTTCATTTCATGATGTCATGTAAAAATTATATTTGTATCTAGTTTTTTCAAGGCTACTAAAATGATTGGTTCTTTAGGATTTGGATTCTTATTATCATGCCAATGTAATAAAATAATACACCAAATCTGGGCAACTAGGGTCAGGTTGTAACATTTATAATTATTTAAATATATATATATATATGTTTATAATGATAATTAAAAATAAAAATATCTAAAAAGTATTTATATATAATTAAAATTTTATAATTATAAATGCAATAAATATATTTATTATTTAAATATATTTATTGTAATTTTAAAAGTATTTATGAGAACATAATAAGTTCAGGAGTATAATATGAAAGAATCATACACCTAGTAAAGTATAGATCACAAAAAATGATTCATCATATATATGGAAAGAATGAATAATAAGGTATTAATGTATAAATGAACATTCAAGATGAATACATAACATATGCATGTGTCATCATAATATAGGTAATCATAACATTTGGAGCATAACAACCAACAATCATGTCCACAAATAAACATATGATCATATAGCGTCAATTATACTCACACATCAATATATGAACATAAATAACGGCATTCATGTTCATGAATATCATCATTGTCTCATGATATTTATATTTATATATTTATTTATTTATGGAAAAAATTCATTGGAGACATATATTAATTTATTTATAATTATAATTATAAATAAATATATTTAAAAGGTGATTATATATAATTATATTATATTAGGTGTATGGGGGTACAATTACATTCAAAAACATACACACACCGCACACACACCACCCTGAAAGGCAGGTCATAACCCCCCAAGGGATAAACCACTCAACCAACTACTTTATTACATTATATATTTTGGCCCAAAGGCCTAGTAGGAATGAAGCCCATCACATGGATCGTTGGCCTAAAATTTTGGCCCAAGTCCCATTCTTTGAATTGTATTTCCACATTACCCACATTGCTACAATACTTACTACAATACTCTCTAAAGTCCCCCCCCCCCCCACTGTTATAGTGTCACTCGCCACTGCAACAGTACTACTACAGTTCCTATGCTGCATGAGATTTGAACCACCAACCTCTGATGTAAAATTACTAGGTTCTTACCACTAATAAATATATTTATTATTTAAAAAAATTATTATAATTTTATAATTATTTAACATATATATATATTTATTTATAATCTTATAAATACTTTTTAAAACCTTATATATATATTTGAATTATTAAAATATATATATTAATATACCATATCTATATTAATTATAAAACATGCATTTTTTAATTAATGTATATAAATAAAAATTATTTTTTAATATAAATATAATAAATTTATATATGTTAATAATATTTTTTAAAAACAATTATCATCGCTAAAAATAGTGATGATAAATCTATCTTCTATTAGTGCTAAAAAATAATGATAAATGATATATCTTTATTAGCACGTTTTTAGCATTGATAAATGTGACTTTTATCAGAATTTTTAGCTATCGGTGATAAAGACAAAACTTTTATCAACACTTTATTATTAATGATGATTAATGTTGGTGCATCCCTTGTCATGATCTATATTATTGAAAACATGGTCTCATGTTAAGATATTATTCCAGGATCAGTGCACAAATGAATAAATAAGAAAAAGAATTGGAAAATGATAGATATTTAGTTGAGGTGAATACCATTACCTATGATGATAGGTGTGCAAGTGATTTATTTCTTACAAATGTTGAAGATGGGGTTGATTTAGATTGGATTTTAGATCATGGTTCCTCTTATCATATATGTGTGACAATATAATTCTTTGATAGTTATTAGGAGTGTGATGGTGATATTGTGAAAATGGCTAACAAGTTATAATGTAAAATTGTTGGCATCGATACAGTTTGTGTTTATATGTTTGATGGAGTTATTTGTACACTTATTAATGTGAGGTATGTGCCTGATTTGATAATTAACGTGATTTCTTTAGGAATATTGGATTCCAATGGTTTTATGACTTCTGTTGTCTATAGAATTCTCAAAGTGGCAAGAGGAGTAATGATTGTGGTCAAAGGATAGAAAATTGAGAATTTGTACTAGTTAATTCTCATGGGTGAAGGTTTTGTAATTTCCTCGAGTTCTGTTATAAGTGGACTTCAGAACTATTTATTTGTGAAATAGTGTTACATTTTCATTAGTTATTCATAGAAACGTGGAGTCAGAACATTGTTTTCATCATATTTGACCAGTCGTGACACCCGTAATGGGTGTAATGCATCATGTAAACCTTAGACATGACATGAAAAATCAAATTGTTCATAATGGTGGAGTTTTCAGTTTTTAAATTAAGGTGGATATTGTTGGGGTTAATTTAAATTTTGAAAGAAAAAACTGTTAAAAGGAATTGTTTTGGGCATTTATGTCATGTAAACAATGGGGTTGGCACATTGATAAGATAAGGGGTGTGTTCCATATTATATAATAGAAAACAAGGTGGGAAGGGGAAGGGAGTGTGCCCCTTTTTATACAACTAAATATATTGGCAAGCCTGTGGTCCAGGGAGATTATCTAATTGGAGTTTTATAAGGATAAAATAAAAACAGTGAAGGGTGTTCTCATTTGATTGGTCATTGTTATTAAGATTTTTCACTACAGCCATGTGTTTATAAAGAGATCATCCCTTGCATCGTTCAAAACATCCCAACCCATCATCGTTTACAACTGCAGAAACAAGTCAATCAGTACAAGACGCCTACACTATTGATCCTTATTCGAAATATGTTCAACGAAAATATGTAAGATAGGGGACCATGATGTTAATTGGAATTGCTTTAATCATTTCAGATGTGTGATCCATGCAGATTTATGATTTTAACAAATCTCATCTCAGGTGTATTGTTACCTCTCTGTCTTCTTTACATATAAACACATATAAGCATATATTTATTCTATTTAAACATATTTTTTTCTTCATAAAAATTCATATTAACCTTTGTTGAACATATATATATTATGTGCCACTACTACATATTCAACTAATTTCACGGATACCCTTTATCAGCGCTAAAAAAACACTAATAAAGGGGGTAATTTTATCAATGCCTAATAAATGAAAACCCTATGTTATTTCTTTTTTAGTATTGATAATGGTCACTATTTATAAAGACTTTATTTAACGTTGATAAAGGCAGCCCTTTGTTAGTAATTTTTTAACCCTGATAAAAGACACCTTGAAGAATTTAATTTATATATTTTAAAATATTAATTATATAACAATAAGTATATATATATATAAATACAAGATATATATATTTTTTAATTTATACTTATTTATCATTCTATATATAATTATATATATATATATATTAAAATATATAAATATGATTCATAAAAATAAATATATAAATACATTAATTATAGTTCATATTTAAATTTTTATATTTATTTTACTATAATATAATTTAAAACATACATATAAATATATATAATTATATATGTGTGTTTACAATATACATATATATTTATAATTATATATATATATGTGCATATTTTGAGTCAAACATATGTTAATACACACACACACATAAAGGTTACCTTGCATATAAATTTTATATATACGTATTTATATATTCTCAAATATGATTTATATGACAATATATATATATATATATATTTATAAATAAAAATTGTATATATTTTTGATCATCAATAATGTGTTTATTCTATTATACTTATTTATAATTATATATAATATTATAATTACACACACACACACATATATATATATTATAAAATATAGTGATGTAAACTATATAAATAAATATATAAATACATTAAATATAGTTCATATATGGATTTTAATATTTGTATTCATATTATATAATTAATAATATGAACATATATATTTAAACTATATATATATTTATAATTATGTGTGTGTGTTCACATATACTTATATATATTTATATTTATTTATTAAATTCATAGAGGTTTCAAACAAAGAAAACCATTCACACACCCTTGGGAGAGCTTGGACAGGTCACACCCCCATCCAAGGGTTGACTTACTCCATTTCTGGACTATTACTGTAACAACCAGAGATTTTATTAATGAAAATTCCTCTTGAACTAATTTAATGTCTTATTATGTAAAATGGTTATATAAAACATATGCAATTTCTTGGTTTTAAGTTTTTGTATTTTAAAATACCATAAATATTTTTATCTATTGCTAATATAGTTGTTGAATAGTGATCACATGATTAGTATAAATATATGGCTTTAACAAATCCAATTTACTCAGACAAAGGAAGTGATAGCCTCATCTAGTAGAATTGCAATGTAAGAAGTTCATTTTTTGGACCTCGAAAAGGAGGTGGCATCCTTGGGATTCTCTCCTGACCAATCCCATGTTGATCTTCAACATGTTAAGCTCAAATGGGACCCGCTAATAGAGAAGTGAAAGTTGATAGAGATTGCCACCTGAGCGATGTTATCTAAGCCACCCCAAGAGTCTGTCACCACCACACACCTTACCCTTAGGTATTTTGCGGGTATTATAAGGGGTTGTGTAACAATACCCTATCACTATGGTTATATACATTATTTTTTATAAAGTAAAGAATATACATTCATTGTTACTTTGTAAATATTTTTTAAAGCACAAATAGTATTTTTTGTTAATATTCAATTAAGAAATCTATTTTGATGAATTAATGTATTTTTGAATAAAATAATATTTTAATAAAATATTACTAAATTAAAATTTTAAGATATAAATAATTTTTTTATTTTTATGAATACTATTGTGATATTTATTAATGTTTGAAACCTGTTTTTTATCAAAACACATGAATTTATGATAAATGTCGGTTTTATTTCAAAAGTAAAAATTCACATATTTTGAAAATTATTTAGATAAAATTAGTAATATTTTTGGAATCAGTACGTCAAAATTATCTCATGGTGAATTTTTCCTAATTTCCTGAGACAGTCGAATTTTTGGTATAAAATTAAATACTATTTAAATATATAATGTGTTTTATGACATCATAATGACCCACTAGTGATGTAATAAAATATTATAAATGAGGTGTTCAAAAAATATTTGTTTTATATTTAATATAATGTGATTTTATATTTTCTAGATTAATTTTATGGTGCCTTAGTGGACCCTTCAATACTTATAAAACATTTTTACTTTTTAAATTGATTTCCTTGAGAGTGTGACTCACCTCCACATAATCAAGCCTAGTATTTTAATAATTTCATCCATTTTCCTGGTAAAATAATGTTTTCCACTAACATTTGGAAAATACCATGGGAAAACACCACGTGATGGTTTGTCATTTTGATTAGTTTAATGTGTGGTTCCAAAAACCTAAATAATAAAGAATACCCTCTCTTTTCCTATATAAACGCACCCAAGCTCCCACTTCCTCTTCACTCAAAGACTTTGGAGCTCGACCAACCTCTGATATCCTCTCTCTATAATCTTCACAATGTGCCCCAATCTCCCAAAAATCCTCTCTCAAGTCTCTCCCAATCCTTTGGGATCACACTTCCATGTAAGGGATTTCTTCCTTTCTCATTTTTGTCCAAATTTTATATTGTTCATATACAATTTTTTTCAATTAAAAATGTTAGGGTATGATTTATAACTCCCCCCCCCCCCCCATAATTTCCTAATTATGTTTTAATGATTATATACCTCTTTCTCTCTCATTAATGCCTCCCATGTACACCCATTACTATATTGAAATTCCGTGAGGGATTTCTCTCTCCTCATTTACATTCAAGAAATTCTTTTATATTATGAATATAAATTACATTACATATGTTGGGACATGTATCTATATGAAACCCTTACTTTCCATTTCATGTAAATATGATGAGACACCCCTTTCTCTCAACAAAAATTTTTATGAATTCTTATGACATGTCGTTATGCTACCGAAATTGCACCGTGATTTTCCAAGCCAAGGTAATTGTGTAGTGAATATCATGCCCATTTCTCTATCAAATGGTATTCACCTTTATGCACAATTACTTATTGATTATATAGTTTCAGGTAATAATTACACATTCTTTGATCATGTAATAAATTATGATGTTTAATTAATCCATGTTATATGATCCATGGGGCACACTTATACATGAAATGAAATGATTAAGAAGGGTGTGCCCTGATAGCAATCAAATGAATTGGGTAAGGAATAGTATCTTGATACATCATGTAAAATAAGGGTTTACTCATGATAATTCAAGTTAAATGAGGGTTTATTCATGATCCATGTGCAACGAACCTTGGCCCATGCAAATATTATGTTAAATATTGATGCCACATTTCCATGTTATAATAATCATGCTATATCATGCCTTTATGTTCATGTTGCTCTTGTGCTCGATTAATATACCTATTGGCTAACATGTACTATATTATTCATGTTATGCCTTGTTTAACCCCATACTGGGATTTATATCTCACCATTTTCTTATGCATGTCCTCATTTTATCCCATGCGATGCTAAGTAGGAAGGAATGTTGTGGTCATGTAAAAGAAGTTTTTATTAAAAATGTTGTGCTTTATGTTCTAAGTTGTTATTTAATGTTCCTAATCCCCAAAGACACAAGACCTCACGATAATTTATCTTGTATCAAGTGAATATTTTTTGTAACAAATTATGTTTAACTGTGAAATAAAGAGCAGGGTTGTTATAGTTGGTATCAGAGGATAGGTTTAGTTATTTTTTAGATTAGGATTAGAAAATCCTAGTGAAGGCCTTAGGGATAAGACTAAGTATAATAAAAACATCCCTAAACTTTGGTGAGTATTGAATAAGTGTTTTATCATGAAGATACATCCCTGACTGGATACGATCGGGTAGAGGCGGTTATGGCACAGATGTATCTAGGGGTAAAACCTGAAAACACCACTTTGAGATAGAATCGAATGGGAACTTGTGCATGACAATGGGCCTTGATGCTCTATTAGTTATGAAACTCCTAGGAGATATAATTTGGTAAATCTGTAATCTTAGTAAAAACCATTATTAAGGGAATAAAAAATGCCCATAAGAATATAAGTTGGGGAGTAGATCATGGATAACATAGATTAAAGCCTATAAATTCATAAATTAAGGAAATAAAAGTAATTTATAAGTCAATTATTTTTGTCTTTGGATTACACTTTATGTATTACCCCTAACTTTCCTTGTATTCCAAACAATGGTCTGTAATAGGAGGACTCGAGCTAACAACAGATGTGAAGATCAATGTGAAAACTATTCTAATGACATGACCAACATGATGGGAGTGGGAATCGCGAACATTGTCATGATACTCTCTCAGTTAACTCAATATTTGAATAAAAACATGGGTAAAGAGGAACATTCAATCCCCATATAAGAAATAAAAAGTCCCAATCGAGAGCTTCATGAGGCAAAGGCCTCCTACTTTTAATGGATCATCTAATCCATCAGTCGCCAAACAATGGATCAACTCTTTTGAAATGATATTCTCCATCCTTCAATGTTCCGAACAAGAGAAGGTTCTTCTGGCTCCTTATTGTATGGAGGGTGAAGCTGATCAATGGTGGAAATTGATCAAAAATATGAAGCAAGAGCAGGAGATTGAGGCTTTGGAATATAAGTATTTTTTAAAATGTTTTTTGACAAATATTTTTCGCACACCCTCTGACTTAAAATGGAAAGGGGCTTACTTTCCCTCAAGAAAAGAGATGAAGAATCCATTAGATCGTACGAGGAAAACTTCACAAGGCTTGCATGTTATTCCTCCGGTTTTATTGTTACCCCCGAACGCATGGTTGAGCGCTTCTTTGGTGGGCTAAAACCTATCCTACATAAAACACTAGTGATCCATGACTTCGAGATCTATGAGGAAATTTTCTGATGTGTCCTCAAAGTAGAAATGGAGATATTTGAATCTCAGGGGTATCATGGGGATAAGAATCATAAGGTATAATTTAATTTTGGTAGTCCAATGGATAAATCCAATGATTCTAAGAAAAACCAACACCACACTTTCCAAAGGTGCGGAAAGAAACACCCTGGAAATTTCCTAAAGTGGAAGAGTAAATTATTTAACAGTGGAAGAGAAGGGAACCTGGACATTAACTGATGACAAGAAAAACCCATATCTATGATAGAGGAAAGGAATGATCAAGGCATTTGTTCATTGCTTCAACTGCAAAGAACTAGGGAACTTTCCAAACCAGTGCCCTATGCTAAGGGTTTTCATAGGCAATCAATATTCTCCAAGAAAGGGTAAGCTTTTTCCATCACTACCACTGAAGTGAACCCCAAAAACGAAGTGGTGATAGATACGTTAGTTATTCATTCAAGAATAGTGAACTTACTTTTTGATTATGGTTCTATGAATTCTTTTATATCCCAAACGTTTATTATAATAATCCCAACACCACCATAGTTCAAGGAAGTAAAGATGTTGGTGAGAACGGAAAATGGGGAAATCACTGCATCCTATTAATATAACTCCTCCTATATCATAATTTATGGATTGAAATTCCTAGAGAACCTATTCATACTCCCTTTTATGGAATCTGATTAAATTATTATCATATATTGGCTTTACTTATATAGAGAAAACATAAATTGTCGCGAGAGGGAAATCACTCTCCATATGGTGAATTGACCCCTGATTCTGAACAAGTGCAAGGAGGATGATGAATCTTCTATAACACCATCATCTCAATAGTGGATATTTTTTCCCTATAAGAATGAGTATCTGGATTAGATTATTGATTTTAAAGAAGCAATCTTCCTTTAAGACATGCCTTCTGTGAGGGAATTCGCTAAAGTGTTTAATAAGGAATTTCCTTGTCTTTATCCTAGAATAGATTTTGAATTATCGATTAATATTATACCTTGGGTGTTGACAATATCTAAGACTCCATATATAATGGTTATTTTAAAGCTTAAGGAGATGAAAAACAACTACAGGAGAATCAGTATAAAGTTTTTATACACCTGAGTGCTTCAACAAGGGGTGCACCAGTCCTCTTCATCAAGAAGAAGTATGGGTCAATGTGCCTTTGAATTGATTATCATGAGCTCAACAAAATCCTAATAAAGAAAAAGTGTCATATACCCCTAACTGATGACTTGTTTGATTAGCTATGTGGAGCACAATAATTCTTCAAGGTGGATTTGCAGTCATGATATTACCAAATAAGGATGAAGATGGAGGATATTCCCAAGACTGATTTTGGTACAATATATGAGCACTATTAATTCATATTAATTCCTTATGTACTCGCTAATGCTCTAGAAATCTGCACGGACTTGATGAATAGAGTCTTTAGATACTACCTCAACAAATTTGTAGTAGTCTTTATAGACAATATTAGAACTTACACTAAAACCAAAGAGGATCATGAGTAGCATCTAAGCACTGTACTAGAGACCTTTCAAAAGGAGAAGCTCTATGAAAAGTACAGCAAGTTTGAGTTCTGATTTAAGTAGGTCAAATTCTTGGGTCATATCATCAAAATCAATGGGATATATGTGGATCCCTTTAAGACAATTGTAATAGAGGTATGGTCAAGGACAACATCGGTGATGGAAATCCGTAGCTTCATGGGGTTAGTTAGATATTATCACGAATTTGTGAGAAATTTCTCACAATTGTCAAACCCTCTTACAAAGCTAACTCCAAAGGAGTCAAGTTTTCTTGGAGTGATGAATGCGAAGAGACCTTAAAGGGGTTGAAATGGAGGCATAACACTGTGCCTGTTCTCACACTCCCTATAAGTGAATAACTTCTTTTGTATTTATTGATGCTTCAAAGGATGGCATGGGTTGTGTTTTGATGAAAAATGACAAATTCATTTCCTATGCTTCAAGGAAATTGAAAGTTCATGAGAAAAACTACCCCAACACATTATCTAGAGTTGGATGTAGTAATATTTAATTTGAAAATTTGGATACATTACCTCCTTGGGGAGAAGTGTTAAATATATACGGACCATAAAATAATCAAGTATATATTCATACAGAAATAATTGAACATGTGTCAATGAAGATGGTTAGATCTGATTAAAGACTATGACTGCTCAATCCATTACCACCCTGGGAAAATGAATAAGGTGGAAAATTCTATAAGTAGAAAGGACCCAGCAATTATGTCATTGATGAGAATTGAAAAGGATCCAATATTATTATATTTGATGAAGATGGACATGGTAATCATAAAGAAGAAAACATCATCAATAATTTCACAAATTATTTCTCGATTGTCTCTTTTGGAAAGGTTAAATGATGCTCAAAAGGATGATTTGGGAATTCAAAATAAGGTGGAAACTATTAGAAAAGGGAAATACTTGGAGTTCAATGTTAATGAATAAGGAATTGTGACATTTGGTTCTAGCCAATGTGTTCCATCAAATCCATAGTCAAAGAAAGAACTTTTGGACGATGCAAATAGTTCAAATTTCTCCATTCATCCAGTAAACACAAAGATCTATCAAGATCTCTGAGAGCATTATTTCTGGGATAACATGAAGAAGGAGATCGTTAATTATACATCAAAGTGCATGTTATGTTAGGAAGTGAAGGCTGGGAGGCAGAAGTATAAGGGGATGATGAAACCATTACCCATACCAGTATGGAAATGGGAGAACATCACCATTTAATTTGTCACCGGACTTCCGAAGACATCCAAATGAGACAATTATATTTGGTTTTTTTGTGGATTGTCTTAAAAAGACTTTACACTTCATTAAAATTCTATAGGGTTTCTCATTGGATCAAATAGCACGAATATTTATCATAGAAGTGGTAAGGCTACTTGGAGAACCACTTTATATAGTATCCAATCGAGATCCAAGATTTACCTCTATGTTTTGGAAGAGTCTTCAACATGCTCTGAATACTGAGATGAACTTCAGAATGGCTTATCATCCTGAAACTAATGTCCAATATAAGCTGACTATCTAAACACTTGAGAAAATGTTGAGAGCATGCTCAATGGATTTCAAAGGAGGATGAGATCAACATCTTCCACGTTTTGAGTTCTCTTAAAATAAAATTTTCCACTCAAGCATCGAAATGGATCTTTATGAATCCCTTTATAGGAATAGGTGAATAACACTAGCATATTGGGATGAAGATGGGGATTGAAAACTCCTAGGTCCAGAAATGGTCAAAGGAATGGTGGAGAAGGTTAAGACCATCCAACAGCACATTAATGTTACTCAAAGTTGAAAAAAGAGCTATGTTGATAATAATTTACAAGACCTAGAGTTTGATTTTGGATACATGGTATTGCTCTACATATCACCATGGAAGATAGTTATGAGATTTGGGAATAAGGGAAAGCTTAGTCCATGGTACATTGACCCTTTTGAGATCCTTGATCACATTGAAGTAGTGGCATATCGACCAGCACCCCCACCGAACCTATCTCAATTACATGATGAATTCCATGTATCACTCCTAAGAAAGTACATACATGAACCATTGCATGTACTCATTCTAGAGGTTGTACCATTTTAGAATGACCTCTCCTATGAAAATAATTTGGTAAAGATCTTAGATCGTAGGTAAAAAGTTCTACAAAATAAGACAATGCCCCTCGTCAAGGTGTTGTGGCGAAACCAAAAGTTTTAAGAAGCAATGTGGGAATCGGAGGAGGTGATGAAGCAGAGTTACCCTCATCTGTTTTAGTGTTGGAAAAGGAAATTTTGGGGGTGAAATTTTTTAAGGGAGGAATATTGTAACGACCTAAGATTTTATTAATAAAAATTCCTCTTAATCTAATTTAATGTCTTATTATGTAAAATTTTTATATAAAACAAATGAACATTCTTGGTTTTATGTTTTTGGATTTTAAAATACCGTTAAGAATTGTCACTATTTCTAATATAATCATTGAACAATGATCATAAGATTTGTATAAATATAGGGCTTTAATAAATCCAATTTACTCAGAAAAAGAAAGTGATGGCCACATCCAATATAATTTATCCATATCAAACTCAATTTTCAGAACTTAGAAAGGAGGCGGAATCATTGGGATTCTCTCTTAACCAATTCCAAGTTGAGCATAAACACGTTAAGCTCGAACAGAATCACCTTCGAGAGAAGTGGAAGTTGATAGAGATTACCACCTGAGCAATGTCATCCGAGCCACCCCAATAGTTTTTCAACATCACACACCTGACCCTTAGGTCTTATTTGAGTGTTATAAGGGGTTATGTAACAAGACCCTATCACTATGGTTATGTACAATATTTTTGTATAAAATAAGGAATATACATTCATTGTTACATTTTAAATATTTTTTAAAGCACAAATAGTATTTTTAGTTAATATTATATTAAGAAATTTATCTTGATGAATTAATAGATTTTTTAATTAAATAATTTTTTAATAAAATATTACTAAATTAATTTTTATTTAATATAAATTATCGTATAATTTTTATGAATGAAATTGTGATTTTTCTAAGGATTGAAATTCGTTTTTGTCAAAACCCATGAATTTTTGATAAATGTCGATTTTATTTTAAAAGTAAAAATTTACATATTTAGAAAATTATTTAGATAAAATGAATATTATTTTTCTAATAAGGATGTTGAAATTATCCAATGGTAAAATTTTCATAATTTTCTGAGAGTCAATTTTTTTGGGTAAAAATTTATTACTATTTAAATATATAATGTGTTTTATAACATCATAATGACCCAATCTCTACATAATCAAGCCTAATATTTTAAAAAGTTAGGCCATTGGACTTGTAAAATAATTTTTTACACTCCCCTTTGGAAAAACCCATGGGAAAAACCATGGGATGGTTTGTGGTTTTTATTAGTTTAATGTGTGGTGCCCCAAACCTAAATAATAAAGAATTCCCTCTCTTTTCCTATATAAACCCACCCAAGATCCCACTTCCTCTTTACTCAAATCCTTTGGAGCTCGACCAACCTCTTCCCTAATCTCTATATAATCCTCCCAAGTCTCCCCAAGCTCCCAATAATCCTCTCTCAAGCCTCTCTAAAGCCTTTGGGATCTCACTTCCAAGTAAGGGATTTCTTCCTTTCTCATTTTTGTCCAAATTTCATTATGTTGTTATACCATTTTATTTTCAATTAAACATTTTGGTGTATGATTTATAAACTCCCACATACTCCCCTACTTATTTTTGAATGATGAGGTACCTATTTCTCTCTCATTAATGCCTCCCATGTACACTCGTTACCATACCGAAATTCCGTAAGGGATTTCTCTCTCCTCATTTTCATGCAAGAAATTATTTTTTATTATGAATCTAAATTAGGTTACATATGTTGGGACATGTATCTATATGACCCCCTTACTTTACATTTCATTTAAATATGATGAGACACCTATTTCTCTCTCATCAACCATTTTTATGAATTCTTATGTCACGCCATTATGCTACCGAAATTGCACCACGATTTTCAAAGCCAATGTCATTGTGTAGTGAATACCCTTCCCATTTCACTATCAAGGGTATTCACCATTATGCACAATTAATTATTTATTAAATAGTTTCATTTATTAATTCTACATTCCTTTATCATGGAATAAATGATTCGGGTTAATGAATCCATGTTATTTGATTCATGCGATGCACTTATGCATGAAATGGAATGATTAAGAAGGGAACACCCTGATAGCGCTCCAATGAATTTGGTAAAGAATAGTATCATGATACATCATGTGAAATGAGGGTTTACTCATGATCTATGTGCAATGATACTTTTCCCAGGCAAATATCTTGTTAAATGTTGATTCCACATTTCCATTTTATGATAATCATGCTATATCATGACTTTATATTCATATTTCTATTGTGCTCCATTGATATGCCTGTTGCCTAACCAGTACTATATTCTTCTTGTTATTCCTATTTTACTCCCTTACTGGGATTTATATCTCACCCTTTTCTTATGAATGTCCTCAGGTTATCCCATGAAATGCTAATTACAAAAAAATGTTGTGGTCATGTAAAAGAAGTTTTCAATAAAGATGTTGTGTTTTTTGTTCTCAGTTGTTATGTAATGTTTCTAAGACCCAAAGACACTAAACCTATCGATCATATATCTTGTATCAAGTGAATATTTTAGGTAATAAATTATGTTTAAGTGTGAAATAAAGAGCATGGATGTTATAATTACATTTTTATAGACTAAAGGCCCAACATTTGATGACTGAATACCCCTTCATCATGGCCAAATGGCCCCTGTTACATGCCCACCATACTACCTATGATACACTACATTTTTTATCCTCCTCTATTGTGGATTTCCAATTCTAGTCATAAATGGCCCATAACCCCCCCCCCCCCCCTCCCCACTAAGGAGGGTTTCATGATTTGAACCCTAAATGGATGAAGAATTATAGAATGATTTTACAAAATTTATATTAAAATATTTTGACTTATACAATATATTCTTAAAAATATAAATCATATTAAAATAAAATATTATTTTAAATTATATTTTTGTAATTTATATAACAAAAAATTAGTACTTTAAGAACCCGGATCTTCCTTTCAGGTACGTTTTTCCTTTTCTAGTCGTTTTTTATAATAGAGGAAATTCTTGAAATTCTTGAAGTACACGTCATGTACTTCCTTGCCACAGGAGACTGTGTGCTGAGCATGTCCTGGCCACACACACGGTCGTGTGGGGGTGACATGGGGGCCACCTAAAGAGGAGTATGGAAAAGGTGATTACACGTCGTTTACTTCAAAAGTACATGTCGTGTATTTTGTTTTTTCCATTAAATGGACCAGGGTCGTGTCTAACCCCCAGAAGCATCTTCTTTTAGGTCCCATTCGACCGAGAGAAACCGTACGGCGCCAAAACTTCTAGGATCCCCTAAGCCTCTGTCTGTTCTCTGAATCGACCACTGTTGATTATGTTAGAACCATAACGGTAAGGTCTTCCTTCTTCTTGAGTTCCATTCCATGATTTCTCTTCTTTCTCAAGTTATCGTGGGTTGAGAATTTTAGACGTTTTTGTAGATCTTGGGTGTTTTATGGTGTTTCAAGCTTTGAGGTTCATGTATAGAGATCTCGTAAACCTGAGGTAGGCGGTTTTTTCCTTTCCATTGGATGTCTTTGAGTATTATGTGCAATTATTCCCAACACCCTTTAACGGGGTATTGTGCGTTTACGGTTTTTCCCCTATTCCATTCCTGCTATACTTGTATGCTATGTATAGATTATTTAGTTATGAATAGGGTTGGATTGCTATGCCTTGGATGTTCTTACCATGCTTTGTTTTGTTTATTACTGTTGGTCCTTTTTAGCCTATTGGTCGTTTACCTGTTTTCCATGACTTGTGGTTGTAGGATGGAGTGTTGTGTTTTGACATGCTTGAGATGTTGTAGATTGGTTATCCAAGTAGTTCTGTAGGTTTAATTTGGCCATATAGCATTACTATGTGTTGACTTACACAGGGCCATGAGAACCTGGTGTAGTAGACTAAAAGGGGATAGACCAGGTGAGATTCCTCAGAGAGTCTTTGGATATTACAGACTATAGTGGGATAGACCGAGTGAGCTTCCTCAGAGAGTCTTTGAGCATTATAGACTATAAGGGGATAGATCAAGTGAGATTCCTCATAGAGTCATTGTTTTACTTGAATTACCTTGAACCACTCCAGGCTATAAGAGGAATTGACAGGGTGAGCTTCCTCATAGAGTTTGTGAACAACCTGGGGCTATAAGAGGAATTGACTGGGTGAGATTTATTAGAGAGTCTATTGACCTTGGGGATATAATCGGAATTGAACTTGTGTGTTTCCTCAAAGATTCCTTGACTACCTTATACTATAAGGGGAATTGATTGAGAGTGCCTCCTCAGAGTGTCTTTATGAATTCTTATGGTAGAACCAGAGGGGTTAGGCTGAGTGTACTTCCCAGAGGGTTGCTTGTACTTCTTAGGTAGTACCAGAGGGGATGGATGAGAGTACTTCCCAGAGGGTTACTTGGTTGTGTTAGCTGTTGCTTGACATTGAACTGTTTATTGTTTACTACTGAGTACTTTACTGTTTACTGCTTTCCGTACTTTTACCTGCCATATATTCACTGACTGTTAGGCACAGATCTTCGAGTGGTTGACTATTGGGATTTAGTCTCACACCCTATTTGGGGCATTATTTTGGGCCCAAACAGATTATATTGATATAGGTATAGATAAGGGCAAGCACCATTCTACTTCATGTACTTACTTGAAGAGGAGCTGGAGATCATGGGACCAATCTTTGGATTGCGATGCTAAGGAGTTGTTTATCTATTTCTTTTGTACTTTGGTGTAGTACTGTTTTGTATTGCATCATTTTGATCTGTTTGGTTGCTTTTCTGGACATATGTATCATGCATCATTTATATATATATGTGCTCCAGTTTTTTCTTACTTTTAGTCTTCTGCTGATTGATTTTGTATGGATTATTAATGCTTCTACTATCATATATTGTTCTATTTTGTTGTGTACTCTTCCAATGATGGCATAGTTTCCCCTCTATCACAACTAAGGCCCTCGCTGCTAGTCGGCAGCCTCTGGCATTCGGGGAAATGCGCTTGATGCCATGTGACCAACCGGGTACGGGGCGTCTCTTGGTGGCTTTCAGAATAGGGACGTTACAAAGTGGTATCAAAGGAATTCTTTTCTCTTGACTTACAGTTTGGAGCTTATAGTCAAGGATAGGATGGAATAGGTACTTGGTAATAAGCTATGCCCAGGAGTAGCTAACCCGCATATAGGGAAAATTCAATTTACCTCGTTAATTCAATTTTCTTATCTTGAAATTTTATAGTTGATTGATTTTGACCATTGGGTGACTCACATGCTTTGAGATATTACTGTTGATGTTATTGGGGTCCTATTTTTGTCGCAACCTAATGAGATGAGGGTATTCCATCTCGTCCATCATAGAGGCACATGCTAGAAATCACATGTCATTCAATTTTTCCATGTCATTTAGGGTGAATTATCAATTTCATGTTGTTGTGATAGATGTTGCATAAAATATGTATGTTGTTGTGATAGATGCCTTGATAGAATACTGTTGTTGATAAGTATTCCTCTGTGTAAGACTTGTTTGGATGAATGCAAAATTTTGGTTCTTGAGGTGTTATGGGACCTCATGAATTGGAATTTTTTGGGTCATGTCTTTGCTTGTTTATAACATGTATAAGATGCCAATCATTTATTCGCGGGGAGTATGGGCCCTCACGGATCAGAATTTGGCACCTTAATGCTCGTTTTCTGTGTTTTCTAGGATCTGGAGCAGTTTCTGAGGCTACTGTCCGGAAAAACCCAGAATACATGGAGTGTACTTTATGAATACACATCGTGTAGTGTATAACCATGTCACTGACTATGTGGACAGGGACACGGGGCTGTGAAAATCTTACAAGAACGCACCGTGTATAGTATGTACACGCCATGTTGTAGTGACCGTGTGTCTACCTGTGTGACTAACGACACAGATGAGGGAAACTTGAGTTATACATGTTGTGTTAGGATTGAACACATTGTGTCATATAACCTAAGTATTCGACTGTGTAACAAACAACACAGACGGATAAACCTTCAGCTCATACACGCTGTTTCAGGTTTGAACACACCGTGTAGTCTGACCTAGGTACCCGAATGTGTCACTAACAACACGGGTCAGTGTTATCCTTTCTCGTACACGTCGTGTCTATTTAGAACATGTAGTGTAGTGTCAGTCGTCTAGCCGATCGTGTAGCTAACCACACGGTCTGTTGGGACTTCTTAGTACACGTTGTGTCTGTATGGAACACGTTGTGTAGTGTGACCTAGGTACACAGGCCGTGTCACTAACAACACGGGCCAGGTGAGGCTTGTTGAGTACACGTCGTGTCTACCTTGAACATTACATGTAGTTTTGTCTTAGGAGAGCCGTGTGGCCTAACCGTGTAGAAGGACTCGGGTAGGGGAAGAAGATTCAGGTACACACCATGTGTTTTGAGAACACGTCGTGTGTTTGGGGTGTTACACGACCAGTTTAGGAAGGAGTACATGCCCACGTGAATGACTTAAGGGAACACGTCGTGTAAGAATTTTACACATTGTTTAGTCATGTTTTGCAACTTGAATGATTTATTTCTTCTGTTTCCTTATCGTGCTTCTAATTTTCAGTCCTTTATAATCCTGATCTAAGGTCTACGCTTGACCTTGGGGAGTCATGCTACCGAGAATTCCTCCTGTTGTTCCAGTCTTGGCACTATCCATCATCCCAGACATAGGTGTTGATGCACTATTCAGAGAGGGTTTTATAAGGATCATGCATAACTCTCGAGTAGGAGGGATGCATATTCTGTTAGCCAGGTGGTATGTTACCAGTGAAGTGATGATCTTGCAGCAAGATGGGTAACCTTCAACATTTCTGTCAGGTCTTCTCACCAGCAGCTAGTGACATGGGTTCTTCTATTACTCCGCGTTCGGGAGTAGCGCTGCCAGTTTCTCACCAGTCTGGGAACTAGAGTTCTTCTGGCCGTTCAGGCTGAGGTGGAGGTCATGTCCATGGTGGTCAATATCCAATCTTTCAGTGATAGAAGGGTGGATCAGCTCAGAGTGGTTAGGCAGGATCACAAGGTCGTGGAGCAGGCCAGACCTTTGCAGTGGAGCTGACTTTTCCAGAGCAGGATCTCGAACCTTCTACCATTCAAGGTATGATCCTCGTTGCCTCATTTTTATCTATATCTCTTTTCTATATAGGGTCTTCTCATAGCTTTATATTTGTTGTTGTTGTGGAGATTTTTGGTCTCTGTATCTTTTCTTCTGGCGGTTTCTTGATGCTAGACACACCATTGGGGACTAGGATGGCTAGTGTACGTCAGTTCAAGGAGTTCCTTCTTAAGGTTGGTGGGTGTCACTTTCTTTGGGATCTCTATGTCCTAGAGATAACAGGTTATGATGTCATTCTCGGAATGGAGTCGCTAGTTCCCTTCCAGGCAGTCGTCGACTATTATCGTCGTAGGGTGAGTTTCATATCACCAGAGGGTGGATCTTTTCATCATAAGGGAGAGTGGGATGTCCAAGAGAGCAGAGTGGGTCCCGAGCATCATGGGATAGGAGGAGTTACAGCCCAAATTTCTATTCTATATCTGGATGATCAGGGTACTTCACATTTAGACTTTCCTCTAGTGGTGGATCGTTTCAGGGATGTCTTTCCAGAGGACTTCTCAGTTTTTCCTCAGGAGCGTGAGGTAGACTTTTCAATTGGTCTTGTGCCAAGAGCGGCACCAGTGTCCATTACTCCTTATAGGATGGCTACACCTGAGTTGCAGGAGATTAAGAAGTAGTTGGAGGAGTTGCAGGTAAAGGGTTTCATCTGACCTAGTACTTCTCATTGGGGTTCGCCTGTCCTATTTGCGAAGAAGGCAGATGGTACTCTTAGGCTTTGAGTGGATTTTCAGAAGTTGAACCAGTTGATGGTCAAGAACCTATATCCCTTGGCCAGGATTGATGATCTCTTTGATCAGCTTTGAAGAGCCCGGGTGTTCTCAAAGATTGAATTGAGGTTCAGTTACCATCATTGGTATATTAGACCATCAGATATACCTCTTACAGCTTTTCGGAGTAGGTATGGTCTATACAAGTATGTGGTTATTCCATTCGGTATCTCGAACACACCAGCAGTTTTCATGGTGCTGATGAACCGAGTGTTCCATCCATATTTGGATTCCTTCATGGTTGTGTTCGTAGATGATATCTTGGTGTACTCTCACACTCGACACGACCATGCTACACATCCTGAGATCATTATGAGTACACTGAGAGAGCATCATTTATATGTTATTCTCTCAAAATGGCACTTTTGTATGGATCAGATTCACTTCTTACGTCATGTTATCTTAGAGTCGGGTGTGTCAGTAGACCCAGAGAAAGTGATAGAAGTAGTTTCCTGGGAGCATCCGAATAACGTCTTTGAGGTGCAGAGTTTTCTAGGGGGGATGGATACTACAGAAATTTCATACAGGACTTTTCACGCTTAGCAGCACCACTGACAGGCCTGACTAAGAAGGGTGTGGAGTTCTTATGGTCAGATTCTTGTGAGTCATCCTTTCAAAAGATGAAAGGGAGGTTGACTTGATCACCAATACTAGTCTTTACAGAGCCAGGAAAGAGATGCAATATTTACTGTAATGCTTCAGGTATCAGTCTAGGATCCGTGATTAAGCAAGAAGATGGAGTCATTGTGTTCGAGTCAGGGCAGTTGAGGCCACATGAGAAGAATTACCCGACGCATGATCTAGAGTTTGCAGCTATTGTTCATGCTTTACATTGTTGGAGAAATTATCTTTCGGGAGAGAACTTTTTGGTTTTCACTGACCACAAGAGTCTCAAGTACATATTCACTCAACATGATCGGAATTTGAGACAGAGAAGGTGGGTTGAGTATCTCTAGTCTTTCAACTTTGAGCTTGCCTATACGCCTGGAAAAGGCAATGCAGTGGCTAATGCACTGAGCAGGAGGACCCAGGTAAAGGTAGTTCAGGAGGACAGTAGTGAGTGGCAGCTTATGGCTCTGTTATCTAAGATGAATTTGGAGGTGCATGATAGACAGGGGAAGACATTCCTTTCTTCTATAGTTGTTACCTCTACTCTTCTTGATCGAGTTCGAATGAGGTACCTATCAGTTTCTGAAGGCCTAGTCCAATGGGAGAGTGTGTCAAGAGAAGACCCTATTTCTGTGTGGACTATAGGTGAGGATGAAATCTTACATTTCTAGGGATGTGTATGAGTGCCAGCAGATATACCCTAGGAGATGATGCGGGATTTTCATTCCTCAGTTTGGATATTTCATCCTGGTGTCACCAAGTTGTATCATGATCTACACCATCAGTATTGGTGTCCAGGTATAAAGAGGTATGTTGATAGTTTCTTCACGAGGTGTTCCACTTGTCAGCAGGTGAAAGTGGAGCATCAGTAGTCAGTAGGTCTTTTACAGCAGTTACCCTTTCCTAAGTGGAAGTGGAACGACATCGCGATGGACTTCCTGACCGTTTTTACGAGGTCACCGCGAGGGAATGATGCGGTATGGGTTTTCATTGACAGACTCACAAAAGTTTCTCACTTCTTGCCGATCAAGGAGACCTTCAGTGTTGATGATTTTGAACGTTTGTACATCCGGGAGATTGTACGTCTACATGGGGTTCCCCAATCCATTGTCTTAGACAGGGATGCACGTTTTACTTCTCGGGTCTGGTAGGGGATTTAGAAGGCTTTGGGTACACAAGTACTTTTGAGTACAACATATCATCCCCAGATAGAAGGCCAGTCCGAGCATACGACTCAGGTGCTTGAGGACATGCTCCGAGCATGCATTCTGGATTTTGGAGGTTCTTGGGAGAATCATATACCTCTTGTGGAGTTTTCTTCCAACAATAGTTTTCAAGCAACTATTCAGATGGAACCTTATGAGGATTTGTACAGTAGGAAATGCCGATCTACCTTGTGTTGGTTGCAAGCAGGAGAGGAAGATTTGCTAGGACCTCGTCTTGTTCAAGAGACCACAAAGCAGATAGTGTTGATTCGGAAGAGGATGGCTACTGCACAGTCTCATCAGAAATCTTATGTTGATCAGTGGAGACGACCTCTGGTGTTCAAGGTCAGGGATCAGGTTTTCCTACATCTCCCACCGAGGTTGGGACACAGGAGGATTAGGAGACAGGGTAAGCTTTCGCTGAGGTACGTCGGGCCATTTGAGGTGTTGGAGAGATTTGATCTGATTGCCTACCGGTTGTAGTTACCTCAGAAGTACCGGGCTATGCACGATGTCTTCCATGTTTCTCATCTCCGAAGTTACTTTTCAGACCTGTCCCTTTTCTTTCAACCTGAGGAGTTTGAGCTCGAACCGGATGCATTGTTTGAGGAGAATCCTATCCAGATTGTCAATCATAGTACAAAGGTTGTTCCTGGTTGGTCTGTTCCTCTGGTACAGGTACTATGGCAGCACGGGAAAGTACAAGATGAGACTTGGGAGAGGGAGGCTGATGTACTAGCACAGTGGTTGGAGCTATTCGAGGTTTCATCTTCTACTCCGTGCCTGGGAAATTTGGGGACAAATTTCTTTAAGGGGGGATGTTTGTAAGAACCGAGATCTTTATTTCAAGTATGGTTTTCCTTTTCTGGTTGTTTTTTAGAAAAGAGAAAATTCTGGAAATTTTTGAAGTATACACCCTATACTTTATGAGTCCACACCATGTACTTCCTTGCTGCAGGAGACCATGTGTTGGCTGTGTCCTTACCACACACATGGTCGTGTGGGGGTTACATGGAGGCTGCCTAAAGCAGAGTATGGAAAAGGATATTACACGCCGTGTACTTCAAAAGTACACACCGTGTATTTTGTTTTTTTTTCATTAAACAGACCGGGGTTGTGTCTAACCCCCATAAGTGTCTTCTTCTAGGTCCCGTTTAGCTTAGAGAAACCGTACGGAACCAAAAATTCTCTAATCCCTCGAGCCTCCATTTGTTCTTTGAATCGACTGCTGTTGATTGTGTTGGAACTGTAGAAGTAAGCTCTTCCTTCTTCTGTAGTTTTATTCCATGATTTCTCCTCTTTCTCAAGTTATCGTGGGTTGATTATTTTAGACATTTTTGTAGATCTTGGGCGTTCTAAGGTGTTTCAAGCTTCTAGGTTCACGTATAGTGATCTCCTAAACCCAAGGTAGGTGGTTTGTGCCTTTCCGTTGGAAGTCTTTTAGTATTATGTGCAATTGTGCCCAATACCCTTGAACAAGGTGTTGTGCATTCACCGTTTTTCCCCTGTGCCTTGGTCTCCATGATTTTATGATATGTAGAGGTTATTTGGTTATGAATAGGGTTGTATTTCTATGACTTGGATGTTCTGCCCATGCTTTGTTCTATTTATGACTATTGGTCCTTTTTAGCCTATTGGTCATTTACCTGTTTTCCATGCCTTGTGTTTGTAGGATGGAGTGTTGTGTTCTGACATGCTTGAGATGTTGTAGACTGGTTAGAAAAGTAGTTTTGTAGGTTTAATTTGGTTATATAGCATTACTATGTGTTGACTTACACGGGGCCATGAGAACCTGGTGTAGTAGAATAAAAGGGGATAGATCGATTTAGCTTCCTTAGAGAGTCTTTGGATATTATATACTATAGAGGGATAGACCGAGTGAGCTTCCTCAGAGAGTCAATGAGATTTATAGAATATAAGGGGATAGACTGAGTGAGATTCCTCATAGAGTCTTTATTTTACTTGAATTACCTTGAACCACTTCAGGCAATAAGATTAATTGACTAGGTGAGCTTCCTCAGAGAGTCTGTGAATGACCTGGGGCTATAAGAGGAATTGATTGGGTGAGCTTCCTTAGAGAGTCTCTTGACCTTGGAGATATAAGTGTAATTGACCTTGTGTGATTCCTCAGAGATTCCTTGACTTCCTTAGAATATAAGGGGAATTGACTAAGAGTGATTCCTCAAAGAGTATATGAATTCTTATGGTAGAACTAGAGGGGTTAGGCTGAGTGTACTACACAGAGGGTTTCTTGTACATGTTAGGTAGTACCAAAGGGGATGGATGTGGGTACTTCCTAGAGGGTTACCTGGTTGTGTTAGCTACTACATGACATTGAACTATGGGTTGTTTACTGCCTATTACTTTCTTGTTTACTGCTTTATGTACTTTTACCTACCATATATTCACTGACTGTTAGGCACAGATCTTCGGGTGGTTGCCTACTAGGATTTAGTCTCACACCCTATTTGGGCCATGCTTTTGGGCCTAAACATATTATATTTCTATAGGTATAGATAAGGTAAATCACCCTTCTACTTCAGGTACTTGACTTGCTGAGGAGCTGGAGAGCATGGGACCAAGCTTTGGCTTGCGATGCTGAGGAGCTGTTTATCTGTTTCTTTTGTACTTTGGTGTAGTACTATTTTGTATTCCATCATTTTTATCTGTTTGGTTGCATTTTTGGACATATGTATCATGCATCATTTATATATATATGTTCTCCAGTTGTTTCTTACTTTTAGTCTTCTATTGATTTCTTTTGTATGGATTATTACTCCTTCCGCTATTTTAAATTGTTCTCTTCCACTATGTACTCTACCAATGAGGGCATAGTTTCCCCACTATCACACCCAAGGCCCTCGCTGCTAGTCAGTATCATCTAGAATTCGGGGAAATATACTTGAGTTCATGTGACCAACTAGGTACGGGGTGCCTCTGGGTGGCTTCTGGAACCGGGACGTTACTAATAAATAATAATATTTAACAATGTATTTAAATACATTAAAAAGGTATATATAAATTTAATATATTAATAATTATATTAATAATTATTTAAATATATAAATTTAGATATATTTATTTAAGTATATTTATATTAATATTTTTTGTATTTTTAAATATATATTTTAATATAATTGTTGGTGTTGTGATGTGAGTTTGATATGACCTAAAAAGATCGTGGTGCGATAGAAAAAAAAGAGAAAAAATAGGTGGGAGTAATTATTTTTTTGTATATAAAATATGTATGTTAATGTATGTTCATGATGCTTTTATTATATGTGTAATTAACTAGATTCCTGTGGATGTTCATGATCATAGACCATACCTTTGTATGAGATTGGTTTCATTTAATATATTATTAAATCAAATTCTTGGCATGAATGTCTTCTCTCCACTTATTATGTAAGGGTCTACGTACTCATGGTTGCTTTTATGTAAACCCCTTGTTTCCCTCACCTTCGTGTGAGTAAAAGCATATGTTGTTGAAAGTGGGTTCCCTAGACCAAACCTGTATTGTACTTTGATTACTGTTACATGTATTCAGTTTGTTTTTGTACATGTGTTTATCTTTCCATGATAGTGTAGATACTTCTACATCCACTTCATTAATGTCAATGTCCTTAGATTACATGTCGCATCAAATGGTTATAGCAGGTCCAAGGCTATAATGAGAACCCTGAGATGCCATGACAGTAATCTTAGAGTAACGTCCTATAGTCTAATCACATCATTCTGAAAGTACAAAGATGATGTGTGACCATCAGGTGTTGGGGGTTCATAAGCATTGATACTTCTTCTCATGAAGTTCGCACTTGATGATCTCTAGCTATTGATATCATGAGGACAGACTCGTTTAATAGGAACACCACATGTTTCTGGTGCCATTGGTCATTCCTATCTATGGATATCTGTAATGGTCTCCTGACTTGATATCATTATCAATGAATGTCATTTAATTACGTACATTTGATATAAGGATAAAACCATGGTGAAAAAGTCGTGGTGAGGTAGTTTGTATCGGGTACGTCATTAATGGCATGGCATTGATTGAATGATCGAGAAATGATTTGTCGCTTCCGAGTTCAGGAAGAGATATCTCGGGCCTGGTTGATTAGGATGGTTGCACCTTCAATAAATCCATGGTCATGGTAGTCGAATGTAAGACCGTCCGGACAAATCAACAAACAAAATTAAGCAAATAAATAATGATGACACTGGTATGCATTCTCCTTTATTGAGATATCGATGACGAAGAGATTAGATTACACAGACCGTGTTCGTAGGAAGGCAGTCGTTGCTTTGACTTTGCCTTATCTCTATAGGGGCCTCGATGGGTTGCTAGACCCCACTCTAGGTCAGTGATATTACTCACTGCTATTGAGATAAGGGCCTAGAGGGTCACACACAATAGCGCCTTGAGAATCTGCCCTATTTTGTGAATAGGAATTTAGAAATTGACGGGCCCCGCCAAAGGGTCCGAGTACTATCCAAGTTCTATGGATCACCAAAGAATAAATAAATTCATTAATTATTCGAGTTTAGAATAATTTTTTGAATTTATTTATAACATATATTTACAAGTTATATAGTAAATACAAGTGTTAATATTATTCGAATGGATTTAAATATCCTAGGTTCGTTTAATATTAGCAGGAGGAATGAGTCGAGTTAAAGACTCAAATTTATCAGGTAATATATTTATATATTACAAGTAAGTGATAAATTGTAAATATTATTTATGTCATATTTTTATTTGCCATAAATAATTATATATCACTTATATAGCGGGCGTCTATTACACGGGGGTCGGGAACCTACACCGCGTGTTTTAAACACTCCATATATAAGTAAGAGAGAGGCTCTCCCATGATGACTATTCATGTGTCAAGATTTAGAGCATCTCTATCCTCCTGGAATTTAGAGAGAGAATATCTCATGCAAAGAAGGATCTTCAAGATCATCCATCCCGGATCGAAGCTTCCTCCTTTGCGGTGATCATTGCTGTGTTGAAGTGAGTGTCAAAGATCCGTGCTAGCACCCGGATCTTGAAGAACGGCGCGCAAGTAGATTCATGAGGCGTGTGTGGATAATCTAGAGGGCTTCGATGCCAGAGTCTTCGAGCAACGATCGTCGGCGTCCTACATGCCAATTCTAAACAAGGTAAATGTTCAGTTTAATTTTTTTACTCCTTATGAACCTTGCAAGATCCTCGGACCAAGCCTGGAAAAGATTCCCAGAGTTGACAGGGTTATGTCACTCCGGTGAAGCAGAAAATTTTAAATTCTCGGCCCACCGGCTTCCACTGCGTAGTCCTGGTACCCAACATATGTAATAGATGGTGCTCCCAAGATAGTAGATGTGGTTCACATTTGCAGATGAGGCAAAACCAATCTGATAGAGATACATAGGTGGACAGGTGGAGAGTTGTAACATGAACCATAATTGGATCGAGGTGTTATCCCCTAAGTGAACAATTAGTTTATCAACTACTAGATAAACTAACCATTATTAAAATCGCATGATCATACAAATTTATTATTTTATTTTTATCATGTTTTATGGTTATTTCATTATTGATGTTTTATAACGATCACGTGAATTAATGAAATTAACAATCATGAAAGATAAAACTAAAATAAATTAGGTTATGTGTAAATGTTATCTAAGACATGGTGAATCACTTATGTAAATCCACTTAATATTAATAATCATTTAATAAAGATAATAATAGGAAATTTACATATAAAAGGATAAAATCTCTCAATTATACATATTAAGTAAGTATAGCCTTCTGCTACTTCAGATAGAATCGAACAATAGTTCAAATTACTTGAACAACAAAAGTTGGGGTGCTTTAAATTATCATGGAATTCTAACTTGATGTTTTGGGTTGACTTAACTTAGTTCAGGTTAAGGGTTTACTGTAAAAGCATGACTAGGTGTAACTGAGAGGCAAGGGTTGAGGAAAACCAATTTAATGATTTTAGGATTGGGGAGTCCACTCAAAAACACAAGGAACTGAGAGTTAATGCTTTTGGAATTTTTAATGCCAACCTAAAACCATTTGAGTGTCTTGACTAACCAAAGGTGGGGTAATTAGAAGGGGAATATTAATCCTTTCCACAATAATGTCCAAGAAATAGGATATTCCAAATCCAATGGTGAGGGCTATTGGGTTTGGATAAAATAGTAGGAGATTAATAAATATAATATTTATTAATTTCTAAAGATTATTGGATAAAGTAATTAAATTATACTCATCTTATCTTGTATCAAAAAAATTAAAATCACTTCAAACATATCACAATGATCCACACTTGAGAAGGATAAACTTCTCAAAATCACAAATTTCCAAGAGTGGAAAATGTGCTTATGTGTTATCATGTGCCATTAAAAGAAATTTTATGTGCTAGAAGAACCTATTCATAATGTTCATGGTAATGAGGAATGTTATGAATAGTTATCACTCTATGATAAACATTTGAACGATTCCATATATGTTCAATGTTTCATGGTATCATCAATAACCAAGGAGTTTTTGAAGAAACATGAGGACATCGATGTGTATTGCATGATGCCTCACCTTCAGGTTCTCTATCAGGAGAATGAGATACAAGAGAGTTATGAGATCTCCAATGTTGTGTTTACAACTTATCTTAGAGAGTTTATGCCAAGTGAGGATCATGCAGTAAAGATTATTGGCTACATTGAACGCTTAGACATCTTAGGGATTAAATTCCCAAGTGAGTTGCGTATAGATCTCATACTTTCACCACTGCCCAATACCTTCTCTAGTTTTATTATTAATTACAATATAATCAATAATTAGAAGATTCATTCACAACTTCTTACTTTGATTCGCTAATTGGATAAGGACATGGGGCATCAAAAACCTGAAGTCCTTATAGTGAACAAGAAAAGGAAAAACAACGCAAAGTGGAACAATACCTATAACAAGTCTAAATCTCCTAAGAACCATCCTTTCAAGAAGAGTAATATCCAGTGGTAGGTAAAAGAAAAGGAGGTGATATGTTTTACTTGTGGAAATACATACCACTGGATGAGGAACTACATCCAGAAGCCAGGGGAATCTAAAGTTTCATTTGTTATCGAGTGTAATCTTTCAATATGTACACATTGGGTATTAGATACAGCTTATGGTTCTCATATCTATATCCAAATGTAAGAACCATGTATATTCTGAAATACTTCTAGAGGATAGGTGGATCTACGAGTTGCTAATGGTGCAGGCTGTCTTATCTATCCATTGGTGACTACCACCTTTCATTTCCAACTGGAATGATTTTGGTTTTATATGATTTTTATTATGTACCTACAGTTTCCAAGAACATAATTTCTACATCATTCCTATAAACAAATGGGTTTATTTTAAAGTTTATAAATAAAAGGTGTTTCTTTTTAAAAGACAACATATTTTATGGTATGACGCATTTAAATAATGGTATATATGTATTAAATTATGAAAAACAAGTATTAGTAATAGATAATGAATCATGTTCACATGACTCATATAACACACAATTATGGCATCCCCATCTTAGTCATGTGAATTAGAAGTGTTTGAAAAATCTCTTTCAAGATGGTTATTTAGACTCTTATGAGCTTAAACCACATGAAATATGTCATGATTTTTTAAAAGAAAAAATGACCAAACCATTATTTGGTGGATAGAGTGAAAGGGCTACAGAACTTATAAGATTCCTACACACTAATGTGTGTGGACCATTTCCAATAAAATCTAGGTTTGGATATTCTTACTTCATAACTTTTAGAGATTACATGAGTAGATATGTCTATGTATACTTGATGAAGTATAAGTCTCAGTCATTTGATAAATTCAAGGAATTCAATAATGAAGTATAAAATTAACTTGGTAAGAATATAAATATGTTTTGATTAGATTGAGGTGTTGAATATCTTAACCAATAGTTTATCAACTTCTTATGTGAGTTTGGTTTTGTAATTAATCTCACTCTACCATATACACCACAGTGGAATACTGTTAGTGAAAGGAGGAAATGTACCCTATTATACATGGTAAGTTCAATAATGATTCATAAATATATTCTATTATCCTTTTGGGATATTCATTACAAACTGTGACATGGACATTAAACTGAGTACCAAATAAAGTGGTAAATGGAATTCCCTTCACTTTATAGAGTGGAAATTCACTACTACAAATATTCCTTTTATCAGTGATAGAAAAGTGCATTAACAGTGCTAAAAAAAGCGTTGTTAATTGAGGTGAAGATAAAGGGGGGTCCCTTTTATCAGCACTCAGAAAAGCGCTAATAAAGACCCCTTTTATCAGTGCTAAGAAAAGAACTAATAAAATACCCCTTTTATCAGCGCTAAAAAAAGCGCTGATAAAAGTAAAAAAAATAAAAAAATAATAATTTATATTTGTGGGGAAATTTTAATAGTGCTTTGACCCCCCCTTTATCAGTACTTTCACCCCCTTTATCAGCGCTAGGAGGCCCCTCCCACTGCCATGCACTACCCTTGTCCACGCATCGTACACATGTGCACGAACTTCCTTGCTTCCACCTGAACTTGAACCCGGGACCTCCCCCTTCCGCGCCTACACCTTTACCACTAATCCATTTCGTTTTTTTCTATTTAATGATACATCTATTTATTTATATATATATAATTATATTTATTTGTATATTAATATAGATTCATATTAATATTAATATATTTAGTTATATTAATACATATATTTTTATTCATATATTAGTATATATATATTAATTTGTATATTAATATATATTTATATCCATTTATATATATATTTGTAGTTACAATTTTTTATCTGTATATTTATTTTTATATTAATATATATTCATAATATTATTTTTAAATACATTTATAAAATATGTTATTTATGTGTGTTTATAAATAAATAAATAAATACATACATATATACAACACACACACACATATATATATGAATAAATACATATATATGGGTGTATTTAAAAATCCATATAATGTTAAAATGACCATAACTTCTAATATAGAAGCTAGTTTCAACTCCACAACTAGTCAAATCAAATAAAATGAAACAATATTCGATATTATATGTGTTATAGGCCTAACGGACATTCGGATTAGAAGTTTTACATGTTTAAATGTTAACAAATCGGGGTATCCCGATTAAAAACTCAGTTTTGGAGATATTATGGGCCTTTTTTGTCCTCGAAAAATATGAAAGAAGCTTTGCTTAAATCATAAGCACATAGAGCTCATCGTAGGCTTCGATTTGATATGTTGTAGAGCTGAAACGGACACTCGGATCAAAAGTTATGGTTGTTTGAAGTTTGAGTTACATTTTCAACTTATTTTACATCTTTTATAAATAGTTTTGATTTTTTGTGTCCTCAAATTGTTATTAAATGATTTTTAATCGATAATAATTAGAAAAATATTAATTAATTGTATTTTTTAAAATATTTTAAAGCCATTTTCACTAAATTTATTATATATTTAATGTAATAGTCTATTTATACGTATATTTAAAAAAATTATATTAAATTTATATCAATATAAATATACTTATATAACAATATATTATTTTTCATGAAAAATTATTTTTTTTGAAACATAAAATTTATCAGCGCTAGGAAAAAGCGATGATAAAGTTCTCATTTATCAGTGCTACTAAAAAAGTGCAGATAAAGGGGTCCCCTTTAACAGCGCTAAAAAATCGCTGATAAAGGGGAGGGCTTTATCAGCGCTAAAAACAGCGCTGATAAAGGCGGGCCATTAACAGCGCTTTTTTAGCACTGTTAAAGGCCCCCCTTTATCACCGCTCTTTTTTAGAGCTGATAAAGGCCCCCTTTATCAGCGCTTTTTTTAGCGCTAATAAAAGGGTAGTGCTTCCCTTGCATGTTTTTGTAGTAGTGTTAAAGAAACCCATTTTGTCACATACACATGTACGGGGTTGTGAGACATTTGTTAAAGCCTTTTAAGGAAACAAACTAACACCCCGAGGCACAAAGTGTATCTTTAAGGAGTATTCCAAGGAAACAAAAGGATACTTCCTATACAACCCCATATACAAGAAAGTGATTGTAGCTAGACAGGTCATCTTTCTTGAGAGGGATCACATCCTAAAAAAGGATAGTGAGATCAAGATTGAATTCTATGACGTTGATGCTCAAGATACATAATATTTGGTATAGGAACAGGTTTTAAAGGTTCACATGGAAGAATTAATTCTTAAAATATAAGTATTGTGTTAGAGATAAAGAAATGTAATAGAACTATATAGATATGGTTTTCTACTCACCGAAGATAGTGAATCATTATTGGTTGATAATGATGAAACTCTATCCTACAAAGAGGCAGAAGAGATAATAGAAGTTGAAATATGGAAAGAAGCCATGAATTCTGAAATGGATTCCATGTATCAAAATCAAGTTTGGGTTTTGGTCAATGTTTCAGTTGATGTAAATCTCATTGGGTGAAAATTGGTATTCAAGAGAAAAATAGACATGGAAGGTAAAATAAATAACTATAAAGAAACAATGGTGGCTAATGGTTCTAGAAAACATCAAGGAATTAACTATGATGAAACATTTTCACCATTTTCTATGTTTCAGTCCATCAAAATTATATTTCTATAGTAGCTTACCATGACTATGATATTTGTAAGATGGATGTCAAAACTACATTCCTTAATGGGAACCTCCCAGAAGATGTCTATATGACCCAACCATAAGGGTTTCAAACTCCAAGTGATGCCAAAAGTACTTTCAAGTTTTAGAGATCCATTTATATATTGAATCAAGCATTAAGGTTATAGAACATTCAATTAGATGAAGCTCTAAAATTATTTGGTTTCATTAAGAACGAATATGGGCCATGTATTTACAAGAGGTTTAGTGGAAATGCAGTCTTCATCCTAGTAGTATATGTTGATGGAATATTACTTATTGGAAACAAAATACCAGTCTTATAGTTTGTTAAGGATAGGTTAAACTAGTGTTTCTAAATGAATTAAATAGGAGAATTAGCATATATTATAGAGATAAATACCATTCGTGATGGATATAAGAGGCTTCTTAGAATATGTTAAAGTACATATGTCAATCAGATAATAAACAAATTTAGTATGGAAAAATATAATAGGGGATTGGTCCTAGTATTAAATGGTTTAATATTTTTTGAAAAAATGATTCCTCAGATAAAATAGAAGAAAGAATGAATGAGTAAGATCTTATACTCTTCAGTGATAGGATCAAATATATATTACATGTTATGTATGTTGTATTTGGGGGCCTAAAACCAACTAATTTGTTCATTATGATAAACTTGTATTCATATATTTGAATATTAATAAATACATTATCACATATTGATTTTTCTTCTATGTGACAATGCATGTGATAATGTCCTATGGATATTGTTGCACTAAAGGGTCATAGCAAATCCCCACTATGATGAGAACCTGGAAGTTCCATAACACTATTCTTGAATATATGTTCTATAGACGGATGATTTTATTTGAGGGAAACAAAAAATACAATCTATTAGGGGTGAAAACTTATAAAAGATTGAGTCACCTTTTCATGGTGTGTTCCCTTAGAAATATCTCAGAGGGTATTATGGGAATGAGACCTGATAGTAGGAACTCCATATTTCATAGTGTCATTGGATGTTCCTATCTACGGACATCTGTATTGGTCCTTAGACTTTAATATTATTATTAATGGGTATTAAAACTCACAAACTTATATGTATTGATTAAAAATATAATGAAACACTATTCATAATGAGGTAAGATATGTTGGGTGCATCATGGGTAATACTGCATTAATAGATAATGCAAGAAAGGATTTTACCCTTCTATTTCATAATAGAAGATTGATATCTTAGGTCCTTTGATGGAATTGATACAGCCTAAATAAATCCATGGATATGGTCAGTAATGGGAATGTTCAATTCTAGGTGGTCAAAGAAAGAGTAATCAAGCACATGGGTTAATGACACAAGCATGCAACCTGCTTGATTAGACATATCGAGACAAAATAATTACATTACATGGTAAGCACTCGTAGGAGGTGACAAGTCATTGTAGCATTAACTTCTTTCTCAATGGGTGACTTGGAATGTTTCTAGATTCTAACCATGGACTTTAGGCAGGCTCCACCTAATTCCACTTAGAAAGAGTCCTAAAGGGTCACACACTAAGTGTATCTAAGTATCTCACTTAAATATTCATTTAACAAATCTAAAGATTATTCCTGATTTTGGTTTAATAATTATTCAAGGATGATTGATCGCATTTATTTCGATACTAGTTATTCGAGAGAATGTATTGGGATTGAAATAATATATTTATTAGCGAATAATAGAGTGATATTTATTTGAGAATTAAATAGACATTATTCAAGGTCTAATAAATGTGGTGCATGAAATAAAGAAAAATGGAAAAAAAAGTTCACGCTGTGTATAATAATATACATGCTATGTTGTTTTCTGGGAATTTCTGAGAAATGATATTATTTATTTAATTAAATAATATTAGGTGTAATTTATTGGGCGCATGTAAATTAATAATAATATTCAAAAGTTATTTTTACACATGGGGTCTCACTAAGAAAAAAATGAAATTAATAAATGCCTTTGGGTAATTATTTCATTCTTTTATTTGTATAAGTAATATAAATCCCAATTACATTATTCTCATTAGAAATATCCCTCTCAATCCAAAAGATAATTCCTTTTCTATAATAATGCTCTCAGGTTGCGAGAGAGATCCTCCTCCACTGGATCAAGGAGAACACTTTGTAAGCGGCTCTCAAGACGATTGAAGGCAAACATCACAACTGAAGGATCTTCCACAATAGCACCCTAAGATTCCTTCAGCGATGTCCAGAGAGATGTGGAGTATGTTTGGATCACTGCTAGAGGAATCCTACACTTGGATTCTTTGATGTAATGGCTGATCACGTTGGATCATGACTGGAAGCATCGATGGAGAAAGGATTTCTTGATGGTAATACTTGTCTTTTAATTAAATTAATTATAACCAAAATATGATGATCCTCTTTATGGTTTTGGGAATTCCTTCTTTCCTTTTCATTTAAAGTTCTATTCTGAAGATCCAACGTTTTATCATCATAACGGATCTTGAATTGATCATTGTTAATGGTAAAATCAAAGTTGGGTACATCTATCCACATACTTCTACTGCACCCAGAACCTACAAGTGGTATCAAAGTGGTCATATAGTTAATTATAATTATTTACTTTTTCATTGATGATTTACCCATTTAATAATTTAGTTCTTTCAATTCATGTTAATCAATCTGTAAACATGAATCTCAAGATCTGTTCCCCCTCTTTCATTTTCAGTTAACCTTACTTAAAAGATATTTTCTTTTAATTTTGACGAAAATAAAAACAAAGGATCTCATCCAGAGGTTCCAAAGGATCATGGTCATACAACACTAGAATACATGGAATTTAAGTTGGGATCACATTCATGTAGTTGGACTCACACACCATGTATTCGGCCTCACACGCCATGCAGTCAAGGCTCAATGCATTGAGACTATTCCTCCAAACCAAGCTGTGTGATTGGGGTTTTTATAAGTCTTAATGACTCTGTGTTTATATCTTTCCACATGTACACCTTTATATCTCCTTGGATTGGTTTTTCCTTGACTCCTAACTTGAACCACCTACATTCCCATGGTTTATTTTATGTAAAAAACCTATTTTACCCCTCACCTACATGTGAGATAAAATCATATATAATGGATGGAGCTCCCAAGCTAGTGGAGGTGGTTCAAGTTAGGAGTCAAGGAAAAACCAATCCAATGAGATATAAAGGTGTACATGTGGAAAGATATAAACACGAACCCAAAAGGTTCAAGGTGTTTCTCTCCTTTGCCTTGGGATAGTTTATCAAATGCTAAATAAAATAACCAAAAGAACGAGATCATTATCATTCCATTTATTTTATTTTATTCAGTTGTGTGGTTTATTCATTGTGGGTGTGTTGCCACGATCACACAATTAATGAATTAAACAAGCTTGAAATGTGGAACTAAAATAAGGCTGGATTATACGTAAATATTATCTTATACATGGTTAATCACATAAGTATATACCACTAAATATTAACAATTATGATAGAAAGATAATAAAATGGAAATTTATGTATAAGGATAAAATCCATCAAGAAAATATTAAGTTAGTATAGATTTTAATTATCTTGATTAGAATAAAAATATAGTTCAAAGTACTTGACCAACCCTAGCTGGGGTGCTTTTAATTATTGGGGAATTCTAATTTGAGGTTTTGGGTTGAATTGACCTGGTTCACATCAAAGGCTGGCTAACACATTAAGACTTGGTGTGACCAAGAGGAAAAAGATGAGGAAATCCAAAAAATGGATTTTAGGATTAGGGACTCCACTTAGCGGATCAAGGAACTGCGCGTTAATGTAGTTGGAATTTGAAATGACTACCTAAAACCTTTAATTTTTCTTAACCAACCCAAGTTGGGGTAATGAGAAGGGAAATATAGACCCTGGCCACTAGAATATTCAAGAAAAAAAATATTTTTAAGTCAATGGTGTGGGCTATTGGATTTTGAAAAAATAGTGGGAGACTAATAAGTATAAATTTATTTATTTTTCTGGGTTTTGTCATGATAAAGTTCTAAATATGTTCTCATATTAATTTTTATAAATTAAAAGAAAAATGACTTCAAACATGTCTATTTGAACAATATTCGAGAAGGAAAACCTTCTGACCAGTACCAATTTCTAGGAGTGGTAGAGGCGTTTACGCATCATCCTTCAACATGAGAGAAAATTATATGTGTTGGAGGATCCTATTATAGTTGCATATGTAAATGAGGCTAGTGATGAGGAAATATCTCTGTATATGAAAAATTTGGATGATTCCACAGATGTGAAATGTTTCATGCTATCGGCCATGTCTACTATGCTCTTGAAGAAGCATGAAAACATGGACATGTATAGCATGATGTCTCACCTTAAGGATCTCTATTAAGAGAAGGAAAGTTAGGAGAGATATGATATCTCCAATGCTTTGTTCACAACTAATATTAGAGAGTCTACACTAGTTGGGCCTCATGTAGTCAAGCTTATTGGTTCCCTTGAATGCCTAGATATCTTAGGGATTTAGTTCTCAGATGAGTTGTGTACAGATCTCATCCTATCATCACTTCCCATGACCTTCCATATATTTATTTTCAACTAAAACATGAGAAAAAATGATAAGGGTCTATAAGAACTTCTGACCTTAATTCTCTAGGTAGATAAGGACATGGGGAATAACAAACCCGTAGTCCTTATGGTGAATAATAAGATGAAGGACAAGTCAATGGGGCCAGGGATTTATAAATGGTCTAAATCTCTAGAGCACCATCCCTCCAAGAAGAGGAAGATCTATAGGATGTGAAATTTATGGGAGCCAGAATTTTTTGCATGTGGAAAACCAGGCCGCTAGAAGAGGAAATTCACCCCAGAAGTGTGGGGACGCTAAAGTTATGTTTGTTATTGAGTATAATCTTTCCATTTCTACACATTGGTTATTAGATACAGCATTTGGGGCTCACATCTATATTCAAATTTAGGAACCATGTATATTTAGAAATATTTCTAGAGGAGCGGTGGATCTTCGAGCTTCCAATGGTGCGAGGCTATTTACATTGGCCATTGGTGATTACCATCTCTCATTGCCAACTGATATGCTTTTGGTTTTACATAACTATTATTATGAACCTAATCTTACCTATAACATAATTTATGTATCATGTTAGGATATGGATGGATTTATTTTCACGTTTTGAAATAAGTACTGTTTCTTTTAGAAGAAAAATTTATGTTTTGGTAGAGCACATTTAAATAACGGTTTGTATGTATTAAATGAAAAAAACCAAGTGTTGGAAATCAATAACGAAAAAACTCACATGACTCATACAGCACCTAGTTGTGGCATCACAGTATCAGTCATGTAAACAAGAAGCAGTTGACTAAGCTCTACCAAAATGGTTATTTAGAATCTACTGAGCTAAAACTACCTGACAGATGTCTTGCTTGTTTACAAGGGAAAATAACCAAGATGAATTTTGGGGGATAGGGTGAAATGGACATAGAGATTCTAGGATTGGTATGCATAGATGTGTGTGGACCATTTCCAGTAGAATATAGAGGTTGAAATTCTTACTTTATTATTTTTACTGATTATTAGAGTAGATATGGATATATCTACTTAATGAGGTATAAGTCAGAGTCCTTGGAAAAATTTAAGGAATTCAAAAAGAAAGTTTAGAATCATCTTGGTAAGAAGATAAAGAAGCTTAGATCAGATCGAGGTGGAGAATATATGAACGAAAAGTTCATTGACCTTTTACGGGAGTCTGGGATTCTATCTCAACTCACTCCTTCTTATACACCATAGTGGAATGGTGTTACTGAAAGTAGGAACCGCACCTTATTGGACATGGTAAGGTCAATGACGAGTCATGAAAATCTTCCATTATCCTTTTGTGGATATGCATTGCAAACTATAGCATACACATTAAACTTATTACCAACTAAGGTGTAAAATGGAATTCCCTCCGAGTAATGGAGTGGAAAGAAACACATTTTGTTTCACACACATGTATGGGGATGTGACGAATTTTTTAAGGCCTTATTTGGAAAACAACTAGCACCCTAGGACACGAGGTCTATCTTTTTAGGATATCCCAAGGAAACGAAAGGATATTACCTATATAACCCTTCAGACAAGAAAGTGATTGTTTCCATACAAGCCATCTATCTTGAGAGTGAGAGCATCCTCAAAAAGGATAGTGGTAGAAAGATTGAATTTAATGAAGTTGATTCTTAAGATACATAGAAGTTTGTACAAAATCAAGTTCCACAGGTCCTCGTGGAAGATGTTCCAGAAACCCAAGTACTGTGTAAGAGCTCAAGAGAGGTAAGGGAACCAAAGAGATTTCATTTCCTAGTCACCTAGGATGGTGAATCATTATTGTTGGAAAATGATGAACCTCTCTCCTACAATGATGCAGTATATAACCTAGAAGCTTCATGATGGTTTGAAGCTATGAATTATGAGAGGGATTCCATGTATCAGAACCAAGTCTAGGTTCTGGTGGATGTACGAGTTGATTTAAAGCTTGTTGCATGTAAATGGGTGTTCAAGAGAAATATGGAATAGAAGGTAAAGTTAGCACCTATAAAGCACGTCTAGTGTCTAAAGGATTCACAAAACCTCAAGGAATTAACTACGATGAAACCTTCTCGCCAGTTTCCATGTTTAAATATATAAGAATCATACTTTCCATAGAAACTTACCATGACTAAGAGATTTAGAAGATGGATGTCAAATCAACATTCCTTAATGGGAATATTCGGAATGATGTATATATGAAACAACCAGAAGGGTTTGTGAAACCAGGTGAATCGAAATAGGTTTTCTAGTTTTAGAAATACATTTATGGATTAAAGAAAGCATTCATGTCATAAAACATTCAATTTGATGAATCAATAAAAAATTTTGTTTTCATTAAGAATGAATGTGAGACATATGTTTATAAGAAGATTAATGGAAATTTGGTCATTATCCTATTAGTATATGTTGATGACATATTACTTTTTGGAAATGATATACCAGTTTTGCAGTCGGTTAAGGACTGGTTGACCATGTTTTTCTCTATGAAGGACTTAAGTGAAGCAGCTTACATTCTAGGGATCAAGATAATTCGTGATATATCCAAGAGGCTGTTTAGACTAAGTAATGGTACATACATTGATAAGATAATAAAGATATTTAGTATGGAACAATCCAAGAGGGGATTTGTTCTAGTGTCACATGGAAAACATCTTTCTAAGATAATGTGTCCTCATACACAACATGAGAAAGATAGGATGAGTGAGATCCCAAATTCTTCAGCTATAGGATCAATCATGTATGGAATGTTATGTACCAGGATTGATGTTGCCTATGCACTGATCATGGTAGGTAGATTTCAATAAGATCCAATAGAAAAACAGTGGATTTCTATTAAGACTATCCTTAAGTATATGGGAAGAACTAAGGATATGTTCCTGGTGTATGTAGGATATGAGGATCTTGTCATCATAGGGTATACTGATGCTAGTTTTCAGATAGATCAGAACAATCTAAAGTTTCAATAAGGATATGTTTTTTTCTCTATGGAGGAGTTGTGAGATGTAAGAGTTCAAAGTAACTAGTTTTCGCCGATTCTAGAGTGAATTCCTAAAATATAGCGGCTTCTGATGTAGAAAAGAAATTCATCTAGATTCGGAAATTTTTCTAGGATCTTGATGTGGTGCCTAGTAGTAAAGACCCTATCACATTATATTATGATAATACAACAATGTTGGCTCTTGAAACAGAACTAATGTCACATCAACAAAAAAAGAACATTCTCTTGAAGTATCACCTTTAGAGGGATTTCTATCAAAGGGGTAAAGTTGCAGAGAGTAGAGTTTCCATGGAATATAATGTGGTGGACCACATGACTAAAAGCCTATCTTAGTAGAAGCATGAATATCATGTGAGGGCTAGTGCGTTAAAGGTTGTTTAATGTTGTCTCTAGTCCAAGTGGGATTCTGTTGGATTTGGTGGCCTAGAACCAACTAATTTTTACTTTATGATAAACTTTTATTAATATATTTGAATATTAATAAATACCTTATCACTTATTGATAGTTCTTTTGCATGACAATTCATGTGATAATTTCATAGGGATAGCTATTTCACTAAAGGGTCATAGAGGATCCCTGCTATGATGAGAAACTGGAAGTGTCATAACACTATTTTTGACTATATATTCTATATCCGGATGATGTTATTTTAGGGGAACAAATATTACAGTACATTAGGGGTGAGGACTCATAAAACATTGAGGTACCTTCTCATGGTATGCACCCTTGATAATATTCAGTAGGATATTATGAGAATGAGACCCTCCAGTAGTAAATCCACATTTCATAGTGTCATTAGATGTTCCTATATACAGACATGTGTATTGGTCCTTAGACTATAAGATTATTATTAATGGGTATTACAACTCATACACTTAGATGTATTGACAAAAAGTGTGATGACACATTGTTCACAATGAGGTAGGATATGTTGGGTGTGTTTTGAGAAATATTTCATTTATAGATAATGTGAGAAAGGATTTGTCCCTTCTGTTCTATAATGGATGATTGATATCTCAAGTCATTTCATAGAATTGATATAGCCAAAATAAATCCATGGCCATGGTGAGAAATGGGAAAGTTCAATTCTGGGAGGTCAAAGAAAGAGTCATCGAGTACATGGGTTGATGACACTAGCATGCAACCTGCTTGATTTGAGATATTGAGACAAAGGGGTTACAATACACGGTAAGAATTCGTAGCAGGTGACACATCATTGCGGTATTAACTTCATTCTCTATTGGTGCCTTAGTGTGTTTCTAGACACTAACCTTGGACTTTAGTCAGGCTCTGCTTGATGCCACTGAGAAAGTGGCCTAGAGGGTCACACAGAAACTGTATCCAAGTATCTCAGTTAAATATTCATTTAACAAGTTGAATAAAAATAATTCATGGTTTTGGTTTAATAATTATTCAAGGATACCTGATCGCATTTATTTTGAAACTATTTATTCGAGAGAATATATTTTGGGTGAAATAATATATTTACTAGTAAATAATAAAGTGATATTTATTTGAGAAATAAATATACATTATTTAAGTTCTAATAAATTTTGTGGAAGAAATAAAGAAAAATGGAAAAATAAAAGTACACGTCGTGTATATTAATATACATGTTATTTAGTTTTCAAGGAATTTGGGAGAAATAATATTATTTATGTAATTAAATAAAATTAGGTTTAATTCAATGTGTGCATGTAATGTAATAATAATTTTAAAATGTTATTATTAGACATGGGGTCTTACTAAGAATTAAATGAAATGAATAAATTCCTTTGGGTAATTATTTCATTATTTTATTATTAAAAGTAATATAAATCCCAATTATATTATTCTCATTAGGCATAGACATTATTTGTGGTTGTGCACAATAGATCTATAGAAAGATCTCAAGAAAATAGTGAATTCCTTTCTTCCAAGAACGCACTAAATTTAAGAGAGAGATCCTCCACCACTGGATCAAGGAGAATTCTTTGGAAGCGGCTCTCAGGAGATCAAAGGTGTACATCGCAAGCGAAGGCTCTTCTATGCTAGCACCCAGAGATTCCTTTGGCGACATCCAAAGATACATGATTCATATGTGGATCCCCACTAGGGGAAGCCTACACTTGGCTTATGTGATGCAATTATGGATCACATCAGATCGTGACCGAAAGAATCAATGGATAAAGAATTTCTTGATTGTAATTCTTGTATTGTAATTACATTAATTATAACCAAAATATGATGATCCTTTATATGGTTCTAGGACTTCCCTCTTTCCTTTTCATTCTTCATTCTAATCCAAAGATCAGGCATTTTATCATCATTATGGATCTCATATTGATCATTGATAACAATCAAATAAATGTTGGGTAGACCCATCCATGCGCTTCCGCTGCGCCCGGAACCTAAAATGTATTAGACTTGATGTTTCCTATGTGTTGATCATGTTAGGTAGATATTAAAAAGATACCATAGAATAACATTGGTCTGTTGTTTAGGTCATCCTTAAGTATATAATAAGAACTAAGGTTATGTTCCTAGTGTATGGAGGATATAAAGAGATTTTTATTAGGGGTTATGTTGATTCCAGTTTTTAGATAGATCAGAATGATCTAAAGTTGTAGTCAGGTAAGTTTTTGTGTCTCAAAAGAGGAGTTGTGATCTGGAAGAGTTCAAAGAAGCTAGTTATCATTGATTATACAATGTAGTCCAAGTATATAGTGGCTTCTGATGAAGCCAAGGAATTCATTTGGATACAAAACTTTTTCTAAGATCTTGATGTGGTACCTAGAAGTAAAGACCCTATCACATTGTATTATAATAATAATATAGCAGTGTCTCTTATAAAAGATCCAAGGTCACACCGATATACAAAGCATATACTCAATAAGTATCACCTCTTGAGGTATTTTTACCTTAGGGTGAAGTTATAGTAAGCGTATTACCCATCTAAGAGAATGTGGTGGACTCCCTGACTAAAGGAATATCTCAACAGAATCATGAGTATCATGTGATAGCTAGATGATTTAAGGCTATTAGTATTTGGCTCTAGTGAAAGTGGGAGTTTGTTGGAGTTAGTTTCCTAGAACCAACTTCGGAATAAATTATGATAACTTCTATTCATAGTTTTTAATATTAATAAACTTTGTATCACATCATAATTGTCCTTCTATGTAACATAGTAAGTGATAATGTACCAAGAGTAATTGTCATACTAAAAGGTCATAGCAGTTCCCCTCTATAATGAGAACCCAAAATTTCTATTACACTATTCTTAAATATATGTTATATAGCCATATAATATCATTTTAGGGACACAAATTATACAAGCTATCAGGGGTGGAGACTCATAGTACTTTGAGGCACCTTCATGTGGTGTACATCCTTGGTAATATCCAGTATAAGATATTTTGATAATGAGACATTCCATTAGAAAATCCACATTTATATGTGTCATTTTATGTTCCTATCTGTGGATGTGTGTATTGGTCCTTATACTTTAAGATTATTATTATAGAGTATTTTGAGTCACGTAATTTTAGGTATTAAAGAAAACCATGATGACAGATGTTAGCGGTGAGGTAGGATATGTTGGGTGCATCACGAATAATATTGTATTAATGAAAAATGTGAGAAAGGATTTATCACTTTTTTTCTTTAATAGAATTTGATATCTTAGTCACTTTGATGGAAATGATATAGCCTAAATAAATCCATGGTCATTGTGTTCTATAAGAAAGTTCAATTGTTGGGAAGTAAAGGAAAGAGACATCAAGCACATAGGTTTATGGCATAGGCATGAAACTAGCTTGATTAGAGATATCGTCATAAAGAAATTAAATAATATAGTAAGAATATGTATGAGGTATTATCTCATTGTGATATTAACTTCTTTCTCTACGGATGCATTGGTGTGTTTCTACATACTAACCTTGGAATTTAGGTTACTATGTCAAATTCCACTGAGAAAGAGGCACATAGGGTCACACACAAAGTGTATCCAGAATCTCAATTAAATAAGGATATTATTATTTGTTATTTAAATATTATTCTTGCATGTGGTTTAATAATTATTAATATTTGATTGATTGCATATATTCTGCCACCAGTTATTTGAGAGAATATAATATGAGAAGAATATTTAATAAATATTTATTTTCCATTTAATGAATATAATGTTTATTTATTTATGGGTGAATAATGCAGTGATATTTATTTAATAAATAAATAGTCATTATTTAAGGTTTGATAAATATTTTTCAAGAAGGGAGGACCAAGTTTAATGGTCTGGTGAGAAATAATAAAAATTAAATATTATTTTATTAAATAATATTTAATTTAATTCACAAGTTAAGAGTATATTGAGAAATAAAGTAATTATTATTATTTGATAAGGGGTTTTGTAAGGATTAAATAAATAATAAAGGGAACTTGTGAAATTATTTATTTCTAACCCTAGCGATATATAAACCCAGTTATATTATTTTCTCTAAGATCCAATTCATTTGTTTTGATGTGAACAATAGATTTAGAGAATCCTCTCAAGACCTAGAGAGATCCCTTTTCCAAAAACTCTCCCAAGAATGGAGAGTGATCTTCCTTCACCTCACAATCACATGTTAATAGAGATCAATAAGAATGCTTTGGAAGCAGTTCTTGAGGTGATCAAAGGTGGATGATGCAAGAAATAGGATTTTTTGTGCCAGCACCTAGATATTCTTATAGCAATGTTTAGTGATTTCTGTAACACATGTGGATCACTGCTAGATAGAATCTTCCCTTGATTCCTATAATGCAACGACGGTACAATTTAGATCTGTTGTCAGTTCCATCAATGAATAAAAAATTCCAACAAGGTAATTATTAATTAATTAAATTGATTATAAATAATATGTGATGATCCTCTTTCTGGTTCTGGTATTCTATCCCTTGTCTATGTTCTTTGATTTAATTATTATAGATCATGACATTTATCATTGTGTAAATCTCGGATTGATCATCGATCATGAAAAAAAAAGTTGGGCACAACCTATCGCACGCTTCCAATATGCTCGAAACCTACACATATGTGTATGTGTATGTATATGTGAATGTATGTGTGTTCATGTATGTGGATGTATGTGTATGTATGTGAATGTATGTGTGTGTGTGTGAATGTTTTGTATATACATGTATGTATGTGTATGTATATGTGTGTATGTGTATGTTTGTATATGTTGTGTGTGTGTGTGTGTTCATGTGTGTGTGTGTATTGTGTGTGTGTGTGTGTGTTTGTATGTATGTATGTGTATGTACAAATGTATATGTATGTATGTATGTGTATATTCATGTGTGTAAGTGTGTGTGTGTGTGTGTGTGTGTGTTTATATGTGTGTGTGTGTGTGTGTTTGGATGTATGTGTATGTATGGTTATGTATGTGTATGTGTATGTATATGTGTGTGTGCGTGTATGTATGTGTATGTGTATGTGTATGTGTATGTGTATGTGTATGTGTATGTGTATGTGTATGTGTATGTGTATGTGTATGTGTATGTGTATGTGTATGTGTATGTGTATGTGTATGTGTATGTGTATGTGTATGTGTATGTGTATGTGTATGTGTATGTTGTAGATGTACATGTACGTATGTGTATGTATATGTGTGTGTGTATGGGTATGTATGTATTTATGAATGTAAGTATGAGTACATGTATGCATGTAGGTAAGTGTGTGTGTGTGCGTGCGTGCGTGTGCGTGCGTGCGTGCGTATGTGTACATGTATGTGTATGTGTATGTGTATGTGTATGTGTATGTGTATGTGTATGTGTATGTGTATGTGTATGTGTATGTGTATGTGTATGTGTATGTGTATGTGTATGTCTATATCTATGTGTATGTGTATGTGTATGTGTATGTGTATGTGTATGTGTATGTGTATGTGTATGTGTATGTGTATGTGTATGTGTATGTGTATGTGTATGTGTATGTGTATGTGTATGTGTATGTGTATGTGTATGTGTATGTGTATGTGTATGTGTATGTGTATGTGTATGTGTACGTGTATGTGTAGGTGTAGGTGTAGGTGTATGTGTATGTGTATGTGTATCTGTATGTGTATGTGTACGTGTACGTGTATGTGAATGTGTATGTGTGTGTGTATGTGTACGTGTTAGTGTGTGCATAGATGTGTATGTATGTAGGTATGTGCATGTATCTCCTTGTATATTTTTTTTTATGTATCTGCTTGTATATAAATATTTATACAATTATTATTGATCCATCTTAATTAGTAATTTATTGTAAATCTTTTATATTTAAATGTGATTTTTAATATTTATCCATTTTAAATTTTTTTGTTATAATTTACTCAATTCATGTTATTTATTCATTTTCGTTAAAATTTTCATATTTTTTATTTATTCATTTTTAATATATACCTATTTAATATTATTTATTCATTTTCAATACTTATACATTTTTAATATTTATGGAATTTATTCATTTTTTAATATTTATTTATATATTTTTATTTTTTATTTTTTAATATTTTAATACGTTTCTAATTTGTATAATTAATATTCATTATTTTTTATATTAATATTTTTGTGCTGAAATCTTTATACAATCATTATCTATTCATTTTTAATTAGTAATTTATTATAAAACTTTTTTTAAAATGAAAATGTTAATAATTATTCATTTTTTTAATATTTATTCATTTTTTTATATTTTTAAATTTATATAATTAATTTTATTTTTTCATTTGTATCTTAATATTTATTCATTTTATATATTTTTTAATTTATATAATTAATATAATTTTTTTATTTTAAATATTTTTGAAATTTATTCCTATTTATTCAATTTTATTATTATTTATTTATTTTTAATATTTTTTAAGTTTTAATATTTATGGGATTAATTCATTTTCCAATATTTATTTATATATTTTTATTTTCTAAGATTCAATATTTTTACTATGTTATTAATTAATATAATTAATATTTGTTCATTTTTTTTATTTTTCTAAAGTCATTATAATGTTACTATTTATTCAATTTTTATTAGTAATTTATTTTAATTTTTTTTTTTAAATGCATTTTTTAATTTTATTTAATTTATATAATTAATATTATTTATTTATTCAATATTTATTCATTTTTAATTTATATATTTTTTTCATTTTTTTAAATAGAAAAAGCTTACGTATTAGGGAAAATATTACATATTGATTAAAAATATTATGAATTAGTTTTATAAGGAAACTAGTTTGAGCGCTGATAAAGTATGTCTTTATCAGTACTAAAAAGTGATAATAAATGTGATTTTATCAGCGCTTTCTTTGCACTGATAAATTCATGCCTTTATTAACACTATGAAAGTGCTTATAAAATATTTCATTATTAGCGCCTGCTATTTTAGCATAGGTAAATGTAACTTTTATCAGGATTTTTTAGTTCGCGCTAATAAAACCCTTACAATCTTTTAAAAGTGCCCTAACAGATTGTGCTCCCCCTCCACATATTGGTCAAGCTCTCATAGAACTGAAATTTTGTAGCTTGTAAACTCATTTTTTTGGATGAATCGACCCTCAAAAGTGAAGGCATGTTACCCGTAACTTGTTTTTAATAATTTCTCAACTGTTTTTTTTTGGAATTTTTAATGATTTTTTTGCACTGGTCTTCTTGTGTTCATCTATAACTATTTTTCCTGTATATATTCATATATAACTTATTTCGTTCTGTTGTTCATCCAAATTTGTTTGAACAAATTGACCCCCAAAGTATTTTCAATTCACATGTAACTGATTTTTGTGTTGCTTTCTAGAATGTTGCACTAATGCCCAATAATTTTTTTCCAATTTTATTATTCACTATAAAATTCCTTACTCATTCTTGAACTTAGAGCATTAATTAATATCCTCTTTTTCTTGAGAAATACCACAACTTTAATCTTTCTCTAACATGCCACTAATAATTATCTTGGTTATCACATTAAAAAATATAAAGAACAATTAGAAAATAAAATTAATAAACATAATATTTGTATTAAACAAAATAAAATCCACATCTATTAATATTAATAAACATTAAATAATATGTGCTATAAGTATACTAATATATTAGTATTACTAAATTTAAATCATGAAAACAATTTTATTTTAATAATAAAATGCTAACATAAATAATAATTATCCTGAAATATTAATTTTCTATATATGGTTTGTAATTAGCAATATCATTTTCATTGGTCTTTAGGATTATTTTTGTTGAATTTGAGTGCTTTTTTATACTTTCATTTTTTCAACATGATGAACTACTTTAGTGTAATGCCATTAAATTATAAAAATAATGATCCTTATAGTAAAAAATTCTCAAAAAGTAATTATTTTTAACATATATAATCATAAAAATGTTTAAAAAATGCCATAATTTTACCACTATTAAAAATAAATTCAAATTTTAATTTTTTACCATTTCTATGTTAATTAAAAAAATGACAACAAATGAGGTTCAAAATTTTAAGAACTAACAAAATAAAATTCTTTCAAAAAAACATAATAACAAACAATCATGTTTTCCTAAAAATAATTCTTTTTGAAATTTTGAATCATATTTTTTGGGTGTCATAGTCAAAACTTAATTTATAAGTCTTTATCATGCGTTTCCTCTCCTGATTCATAAAATCTGAGACTCTAAAGACTATACCTGATCTAGATTTTAATATTATTTTGATTTCTACTCATCTAAAAAAGTGGACCTCTTTCCTTTCTTTGATAGAATCGTTATTCTTCCCTAAGGTGATAATGAGAATTTGAAAAGTTTTAATGAATTTAGAGTTTACTCCCTAATAATTTTTCATCCAAATTCATTATTTATACAACAACCTCATTCTCTGTATCAAGATGTTAAATGATATTTTCTAATTGTAACTTTATATTCTTCAGTTATTCATGATTATGTTTGAAAAATTATTCCTTATCATTGATCCTTTAATTAGTGGATGCAATGAAATTTATTAAAGTTTCTTCCAATGAACAACTTTGTTATTATTGTTAATTATTCTCATTGTATTCTTATAACCCAAAATCTCATTTACATGGTTTATAAAATTCATTGGATTTTATTTCCATTATCACATTTTTCTTTCCAATAGAAAATTTTATTTTTTAGAAAAGTTTGATCTTATTATCCATTTTGTGTTGATAGATATTTCAAGAAACCTCATTTAGAGAATGTATTCTCATTTTCTTTTGAAAAAAATGACTATTCCTTTGATACCATAAAACATTCTATTTTTTCATACCAAATAATCAAGAATTATTATTATCCTTTATTTGAAATATGTAACCATTGTTGCATCACCCTATCATCAAGACAACATCATCTTTCAATATTCTAAGGACACATTCATTATTTATTTACATGGATTGATTTCAATTAAATAGATATAAACATTATATATATTTTGATTTATTGTAGAAGATAGTCATTATATTAATTCTTTTATATTTATTTTTATATGTATGTATTATAATTTATAAATATAATTTTTAAAGTTATGATTTATATAATTTACTCTTGTAAAAAATCAAACATTATATACATAACTTCTTGTGTATTCATTTATTTATTTTAAAATATGAAAATTTATGAACTATATTGGATGTATATGAGTCTAAAATAGATGAATTTTAATCATATGACAAAAGAGTATGAGGATGGGCTTAAAGAGTTCATCAAGTTTGCAATAGAGAATGCATATAACCCTTTTCAATTCATTTTTTTGTGTTTAAATTGTTGTCATTCATTACAATTTTTCCAAATGGGTTAGAAAAAAAATTGATCTTTCATGTAATAGACTAAATTTATAAATATTAGATTAAACACTTGTAAGAACTAAATATAGCTATTTGTTGGGACAACACTACTATATATAGATCATCTAATATGATTTCAAGTGCAAACGATGACGAATATTGCATTAAAGAAAAGATAATGACAGTTAAAGAAGACCCTCATTATTTTCATTTTTAAAGAAGTTAAAGGGATGTGCAAAGACTTCATTGTATTCTGGTTCTACTAAATATATTACAGTGATAGTCATATTGAAGCTATATAATTTAAAATTTAACAATATAATGTGTGGAACGAGATTTATAGAAATACTTTCCATCCTAAGTGATATAATTCTATAGGATAATGATATTTATTATTGAACATATGATTCTAAAAAAATTCTATGTTCAATGATTATGATCTCTAAAAGAATACATGTTTATCCAAATGAATGTATATTGTTTCTCACGGACTATGAATCACTTGAAAATTACCTAATTATGGTGTGGCTTCATACAAGAAAGTTTAATAAAGTCCTTCAAAAGTAATATGGTACTTTCCAATCATTCCAATTTTAGATGACTCTATAAAATTAGGGAGACTATAAGGAATTTGATGTGGTACAAAAATACAACAATTCAAAATGGGAAACTTCATCAAACACATTACTATTGGATTCGGTTCTATAGAACCAAATTATGTATAATTTATTATAATATGTATTCATTATTTTGAATATTAATAAACTCATTATCACATCATTATTTTTCTTCCACATAAAATAGTATGTGATAATGTTGTAAGAGTAGTTATCACACTAAAAGGATATAGCAGTTCCCTGATATGAAGAGAACCTAGAAGTTTCATGAAATTATTCTAAAATATATGATCTATAACTAGACTAAATAATTTGAGTGGCACAAATGATACATGATATTAGGTGTAAAGACTCATTGGACCTTGAGGTGCCTTCTCCTGGGGTACACCCTTGGTAATATCTAGTGTAGGATATTATGAGAACCAGACCCGCCAGTAGAGAATCAACATTTATATGTGTCATCAGATGTTCCTAATTTAAAACATTTGTATTGATCCTTATAATTTAAAATTATTATTAACTTGTATTATAAGTCATGTACGTTTATGAATTGATGAAAACTTTGACACCATATGCTCGCGGTGTGGTAGGATGTGTTGGGTGCATCCTGAGTAACATTTCATTAATGAGTAATTTGAGAAAATATTTATCCCTTCTCTTCTTTAATAGAATTTGATATCTCATGACCTTTGATAGTAATGATATAGACTAAAAAATCCATGCCCATGGTTTTCTATAGGCAAGTTCAATTTTTGGACATTCAAATAACGGTACTTCGAGCACGTGGGTTGATAGCACCGACATGAAACCTACTTGATTAGAGACATCACTATAAAGGGATTATATTACATAGTAAGCATCCGTAAGAGGTATTATATCCTTTCTGAAATAACTTATGTTTATATGGGTTCCTTGGCTTGTTTCTAGATGTTGACCTTATACTTTAGGAAACAATCCATATTTTTATTTTCTAATGACACTTTTAAGGGTAAGTGTGAACCAGAGACACATCCAACCAATTACAAGTCTAACAAAGTAAACCCCAAAATCCACCCACTGTAAGTGTCTCACCTATAATGAAATCCAAAATTCAAATGATTTTTAAAGGTCTTACATTTCCAAATTTCAAAATCCAAAAAAGATCTTGGACTATGAGCATGATCGCATCACGTATACACCATTAGAAGCGTCTCAACCAACGACCATCAGCATCGTCACCAGAACCATACCATACCTCGCTGTTGTCGATTGATCATCCTTACCATCTACCTCTCAAATTTTCCCGATCAAACTCACCTCCCAAAGAACCTTGAAGACCACCGTGCAACTCCACCTCAGAGAGAACGGTGGAAGACTAGATCCATAGAAGAGAAAAATGGGATTTAATGGATGAAATAGTGGTAAGAACATCATTGTCCAGGACCTCAAACCAGGAAACATGATAACTAGAAAAGAGACCTAAAAAACAGACCACATAATCAACCTCCCCGAGTAGCATCACTAATGCAACCATCGATGCCATCCCCAAGCCACTGAAATGTTGGCGAACTCCAGACAGAATCCACCAAAACCCACCAACACCATGAAATGAATTCCACAAACCAGATCTAATGAAGAAGTCAAAGCGAGGGAGGAACTATCTATAATCCCACTATTTGATGCTCACCTTCACCGCTATGATTCCTGTTACATCACAAAATCTCCCTATGCCAACGCCACACCGTCAACACTCCAACATCGAACCAATAATAGAATATTCAAAACCCCAATATAAAACAAGCCAAATCATCGAAAATCATCTAGAGAAAGTAAGAAACAGAGGTATTGTAACCCTAGGAGGAAATATGGAAAAGGCCTTAAAAGTAAAAGAGATGAGAAGTGATGAAACCCTAGAGAGAATCAGGGTCTGAAACACTGAATGAAGAAGACTAGAGACTCTAAGTGTAGCCTCAATATCCAAACCACCATCCTAAAACCTTGGTGTGCCCTCAACACCAGATCTGACCAAGATAGAAGCAGTGGGATTCGACAACAGAGAGTAGTAAGGTGAGTTGAGACAAGAGTCTGAGAGCGTAGAAAGGAAACCAAGAAACATTGATAAAGAAAGATAAGAGGACCAGGAGAAATCACAATGTCGTTAGAGAGGAACCCTATGATGAGAAAGAAACGAAGCCGAGACGAGAGTCCAACAGTTCTCCTAGAGGGTGGGGCACCATCCACCTTATAATTTAGGCTATTTCACCTAATACCACTAAGAAATATTCCTATAGGGTCATAGACTAAGTGTATCCATAATCTCAATTAAATATTGTATTGTTATTCATTATTTAATAAGTTGAATAATTTTTATTCTCGTGTGTGGTTTAATAGTTATTCATGTTTTTATGATTACATATAATCTATCACCTGTTATTCAGGAAAATATTATGCGAGGAAAATATTTAATAAATATTTAATTACTATTTATTTAATATAATATTTATATATTTATTGGTCAATAATGGAGTAATATTTATTTATTAAATAAATAGTCATTATTCAAGTCCTGGAAAATATTATGGGGGAATTAAAGATAAATTTTAATGTTCTGGTGAGAAATATTATATATTTAATTTTATTTTATTTAATAATATTTAACTTAATTCATGAGTTTATCACATATTAATAAATAATTATTATTATTATTATTATAGACATGGGGTTATGTAGGGATTATGGAAATAATACAGGGAACATATACAATTATTATTTTCTATCCCTAGCAGTAAATAAAACCAATTATATTATTATCTTAAGAGATTCAATTCATTTTTTGTTATTCAAAGTGATATATATAGAAAATCCTCTCAAATCACTAGACAGATCTCTCTCCAAGAATGCTCTCAACAATAGAGAGTGGTCCTCCACCACCACCACTCTCAAGTCTAGGGAGATCGATGAGAACCATTCCTTCAATCCATTCTTAGGGAGATCTAATGCAAACAATGAAAGCATTAGGATCTTCCATGTAAGAACCCAAAGATTTATATAGAAATGTTTTGATGTTTATAGAACACATGAGGATCACCGCTGGAGGGAATCTATTCTTGATTCCTAAAATGTAATGATTGTACGATGTAGATATGTTGTTAGATCCATCAAGGAATAAATAATTTCTAAAAATTTAATTCTTTATTTTCTTAAATAAATTACAAAAAATATGTGATGATCACATGATTTAGTTCTGGAATTTATCCATTTTTTATATTCTTTTATTCAATTCCATTAATCATGGAATTTATTTTCATGTAAATCTTAGATTAATCATCGATCATGACAAAAAGAAATGTTGGGAATGCCCCATATAATGCTTATATTACACCTAGAACCTACAAGTGGTATTCAAGCCATTTTGCCTAATTATGTATAATTATTTAGATACCATTGATTGATTTACGCATTTTCATTAGTTTTCAATTTTAGATTAATCATTCTTTAATCCAGATTGTGAGATCTTATTCGTTCCTATTCATTTCTTGAAAATATAATCAAATTAATTAATTATATGTATGAAATAAATATAAAGATATCATCTAAAGGTGTCGAGGATTATGACCGGATAATACAAGAGAACATGTTGTGTAACCCATAGATACACACTTTTTACTTGTTCTTAACGCACCATGAATTAATTTGGAATTAATTTCAGGTGGGTACATTTATTGAATGAGTTGAATTTAATTATATATCACATGTTGACCGATCCATCTTGGTGTATGGTCATTCAGAGTACACATCTTGAAACTTCCATACATAATGTGTAGTACCTAAGTCATAGAAGAGCCATGTATCCTGTTACATGGCCTACAGGACTGGTGACCATGTAACTCTAAGACCAAATATTGTGCATCCCATATAGAAAACATGTAATCTAATTAGTTATATGTAATAGTTACACACCAAGTCCCTAGAAATTTATGATGGATAGATGATGAGAATAATACACACAAAGTAGATTTAATGTACATGTTGTGTACTTTTTCCAAATTACATAGAATCCAAATAATTTAGTATACTCAGAAAACATGATCAACATGTGTTCCATGAGATCATAAATTGATAGTATACACCATGTGATGGGTTATATATATAAATGGATAATTAATTTATGCATAATTCTCGGATCTACATATCATATATAAGTTATATTATAGTTATTAGTCTGTGTGCATTGAAGCATTACATGGTATGTAAATACCAGGTGTTTTGTGTGGTTATTAAATTGATAGTACACACCATGAAATTACATGATAAGTAATGTATACTACATGTCAAATTATTAAATTGTATATTAATATAATACTTGATGGGTATCTTGGATGGGTACTCATTGTGTTTCCTCCAAGGTAAATTTTTGTTGACTAATAATTTTAAATATATCTATTTAATTTTTTTAAAATTATGATGTATAAGAATATTTAGGAAATTAGTATGTGAATTAAGACAATATAATTGATTAATTAAATAATATAATTAATTGTTTCTAGTGTTATTTTATTAAATGAGAAAGTTTATAATTTAATGTTAATTCTATTAAATGTGTAATTCATTACATGCATGTAGATGATCATGCCCCTAGACCAGAACCTTGTATGTGATTGATTTCATTTATTTTATTATTAAATTCAATTTTTATGCATGTTATCTCCCCTCTAATCTTGTAAGAGCCTACTTAATCATGGTTTTTATTATGTAATCCCCTTAATCTAGCACTTGGTTCCCTCACCTGTGTCTAAGAAAAAGAATATGTAATGGATGGAGCTCCCAAGCTAGTGGAGGTAGTTCATGTTTGGATCTGAGGAGAAACCAATCCAAGATAGATACATAGGTGGACTATTGGGAAGTTTCAACATGAACAATAAATGGTTCAAGGTGTTTTTCCCATAGGTATACGGTTAGTTTATCAATCAATAAATAAACTAACCATTAACAAAAGATCATGATCATAACACTTTATTATTTTATTTCGATCAAGTTAATTGGTCATTTCATTATAGATATTTTATTGTGACCCCATGAATTAATGAATTAATAAGAATAAAAGATATAACTAAAATAAAATGGCTTATACGTAAATATTATCTAATATGTGGTTAATAACTTAAGTAAATACACTTAATGTCAACAAGCATGTAATAAAGATAAAAAAAATTAAAGTTATGCATAAAAGATAAACTCCATCAATTATATATATTAAGTTGGTATAACCTTTCACTACTTTTTTTAAAATCAAAACATATATCAAGGATATTGACCAATAAAATTTGGGGTGCTTTCAATTATTGGGGAATTCTAACATGGGTTTTTGAGTTGATATAACTTAGTTCAAATAAAGGTTTGACTTCCAAAGTAGTAATTGGTGTAACTAAGAGTCAAAGGTTGTAGAAATATAATTTATGTATTTTAGGATTGGGGAGTCTGGCCAACATATCAAGTAATTGTGAGTTAACGTAGTTGGAATTTTAAATGGTTACCAAAAACCTTTCAAATTGATTGTCCCTCTAAATCAGGGGTCATGAGAAGGGAAATATGGACCATTTCCACTATAATATCTATAAAAATGATTTTATGAAGCCAATGGTGATGGATATTGGGTTTTGATAATATTTTGGGATATTAAAAAATATAATATTTATTTATGTCTCTAAATTTTATCAAATAAATTACTAAATATTTTCTTATATTATTTGTAGAAAAATAAAATAAAATGACTTTAAACATATCATTATGATCCATACATGAGAAGGATAACCTTCTCACTGGTACAAATTTCCATAAATAGAAAAGGTGCTTTCACAATATCGTTCCCCATGAAAGGAAATTGTATGTGTTGAAAGAACATATTATGGATTCACCTAGTAAGGAGGCTCGTGAGGAAGATTTTTCTCTCCATGAAAAATATTTGAATGATTCTACAGATGTTAAATGTTTCATGATATAATCTATGACTAATGATATTCTAAAAAAAATTAGGTCATGGATGCGCATATCATGATATCATTCCTTTGGGATATCTATAAAGAGAAGGAGAGATATGAGAGATATGAGCTCTCCATTGATTTTTTTATAGTTAATATTGGATATTCAATGCCAGTTGGGCCTAATGTAGTCAAGATTATTTTCTAAATTGAATGATTAGACATATTAGTGGTTAAATTCCAATATGATTCATGCATAGATCTCATAATTTCCTCACTACCCAAGTTCTTATATAGTTTTATTGTTAATTATAATATGATTAATAATGAGAAGAATATTTCATAACTTCTTACTCTGATTCACCGAGTGGAAAAGGAAATGAGGAGTGAAAAACCCATGGTCTTAATTGTGAATAAGAAAAGGAGAAATATGGTGAAGAGAACTGAGACTCATAAAAATTCTAAATCTCCTACGCACCATCCTTCCAAGAAAAGTAAGATCCATAGGTAGTTCAAGGAAAATGATGTAGCATGTTTTTTATGTAGAAATCAAGGCCACTGGAAGAGGAACTACACCTAGAAGAAAGGGGAAGCTAAAGGTGTGTTTGTTATTGAGTGTAACATTTTAATATATACACATTGGGTATTATATATATCTTATGGTGGTCATATCTATATCCAAATGTGGGAACCAAGTATATTCTAAAAGATTGCTAGAGGAGAGGTGTATTTATGAGCTGCCAATGGTGTGATACTAGCTTCTCTAGCCAATGGTGACTACCACGTTTCATTGCCAAAAATAATGATATTGGTTTAAATATATTTTTATTATGTAATAAATGTTACCAAGAATATAACATATATATCATAAATAGATGTATATAGTTTTATTTTAAAATTTGGAAATAATTTTTTTCCATTAAAAAGACAATATATATTATGGTATGGCACATTTAAGTAGTAGTCTTTATATATTAAATTACAAAAAACCAAGCATTGGAAATAGATAAAGAATAATGTTCACATGAATCATATAACACCCAACTATGGCATAACAATCTTGGTCAGGTAAACAAGAATCATTTGAAAAATATCTATCAAGATGGTTATATAGATTCTTTTGAGATAAAACCTCTTGAAATATATCAAGATATTTTTTAAGGAAAAATGATCAAACCACCATTTAGTGGATAAGGTGAAAGGGCCACAATGCTTTCAGGATTGGTATATACTGATGTGTGTGGATCATTTCCAATATAATATGGATGTGGATCTTCTAACATCATAACTTTTACTTATTACTTGAGTAGATATGTCTATATTTACTTAAGGAGGTATAAGTTTGATTCCTTTGAAAAATTCAATGAATTTGATAATGGAGTAGAGAATAAACTTGGAAAGAAGATAAAGAAGATATAATTGAATCAAGGTGGTGAATATCATAACCAAGAGTTTATTTACTTTTTACAGGTGTTTGAGATTATATCTCAACTCACTCCACCTTATACACCACAGTGGAATGGTGTTAGTGAAAGGAGAAATTTAACTTTATTATACATGGTAAGGTTGATGATGAGTCATGCAGATAATCCATTATCATTTTTTATATATTTATTATAAAATGCATCATTCACACTAAAATGAGTACCAAAAAGTGGAAAAAAGAATTCCCTTAAAGTTATAGAGTAAAAAGAAACATATTTTGTCGCATACATGTGTAAGGGGTTGTGAGAAACTTTTTAATGCCTTTTTAGGAAACAAATTATTACCACGAGGCATAAATTTTATCCTTATAGTATTTCTTAAGGAAATAAAGGGATATTTACTCTACAATACCTCAAAAAAGAGAGTTATTGTCACCAGACAATCCATATTTCTTGAGAGGGAGCACATCCTAAAAAAGGATAGAAGGAGCAAGATTAACATCAATGAAGTTAATTCTTATGTAACTCAAGAGTTGGTATATGAATAGATTATATTGGTCCCCATTAAAAAATTCATTCTTAAAACACAAGTACAATGTAGGAGCACTAGAGAGGTAAGAAAGATTGTGGCTAAAGGGTTTAGACAGCATTAAGGAATTGACTACAATGAAACATTTTCCCATGTTTCCATGTTTAAATCCATCATAATTCTAAATTCTATAGAAAACTTCCATGACTATGAAATTTGGCATATGGATGTCAAAAAATCTTTCCTTAAAGGGAAACTTCATGAAGATGCCTACATGACACAACTAAAATGGTTTGTGACACTAGGTGGTTCCAAAAGGATATGAAAGTCACATATATCTATTTATGAATTGAATCAAGCATCTAGTTCATGGAACATTTGAATTGATGAATCTATAAAAGAATTTATTTTCATTAAAATTAATTTTATCAATATATTTACAAGATGTATAGTGAGAATGTGGTCATTATCCTAGTAATATATGTTGAATATATATTACTTAATTGAAATGACATACCAGTTATATAGTCTACTAAGGACTAGTTAAATAAATATTTCTATATGAAAGAATTTGGTGAAGCAGCCTATATTCTAGGGATTAAGATAATTCATTATAGATCCAAGAGGATACTTGGACTAATTCAAAGTAAATAAATTGACCATATACAAATGATATTTAGTATAGAACAATCCAAGAGGGGATTAGTTCCAATGTCAAACGGTTTACATATTTCTAAGAAAATGTGTCCTAAAACACAATAGTAGAAAGACATAATGAGTAAGATCTCATACGCTTCAGCAATATGATAAATCATGTATGACATGTTATGTACTAGACTTGATGTTTCCTATGCATTTAACATGGTAGGAAGATACCAAACTGGGCCCGGAGAACAGCATTGGTCTGATGTTAATGTTATCCTTAAGTATCTAATAAGAAATAGGGATATGTTATTGGTTTATGGAGGAGATGAGAAGCTATTCATTAGGGTTTATACTAGTACTATTTTCCAAATAGATAAAAATGATTTGAAGTCATAATTAGGATATGTTTTCTATCTCAAAGGAGTATCTATAAGATGGAAGAGTTCAAAGCATCCAGTTATCACTGATTCTATGACAGATTCTATATATATATATGAACTTCTAATTTATACAAGTAATCCATTTGTATACAAAACTTTTTACAAGATCTGAATGTGGTACCTAGAAGTAAAGATCCTATCATATTGTTTTATGATAATAATATAGTGGTGGATCTTACAAAAAATCCAAGGTCAAACCAACAAACAAAGCATATACTCTATAAGTATCACCTCCAGAAGGATTTTTCACATAGGGGAGATGTTGTATCCAAAAGAGTTCCCATAGAAGAAAACATGGAAGACCCCTTGACTAAAGGCCTATATCAGCAGAGGCATGGTTATCATGTGAGAGCTAGTGGACTGAAGGTTGTTCGCAATTAGATCAAGTAAGACCCCTTGACTAAAGGCCTATATCAGCAGAGGCATGGGTATCATGTGAGAGCTAGTGGACTGAAGGTTGTTCGCAATTAGATCAAGTACAAGTGAGAGTCTGTTAGAGTTGGTGCCCCATGACCCACTTATTTATACTTTATGATAACTTGAATTAATTTTTTCTAATATTAATAATCTCTTTATCACACATATTTTTTCATTGTAACATAGTATGTGATACTGTCCTAAGAGTATCTATCAAACTAAAAGGTCATAGAAGTTCCCCACTGATGAAAACCCAAAAGTGTCACAAAATTGTTCTTAAATATATTTTATATAATTGGATGAAATCATTTAAGGGAAAAATGATATAGGATATCAGGGGTAGAGACACATAGGACTTTGAGAATCCTACTCATAGTGTACTCCACATGTAATATTCAGTAAAGGATATTATGAGAAGGAGACCCTCTAGTAGAAAATCCACATTTATTTGTGCCATTGGATATTCCTGTAACATCCCAAGTAAGTAATGAATAATAAATAATTTTTATCTATGTCTATTAATGATTAAGATAGTGTTTTAGAGGCTTAAAATGAAAATAAATACAATCTTAATCATGGAATACACTAATATTCTTAAACTAGTGTCAATCTTTTGATACTTATTGTTTCATAAAAACACGCTATTTTCTCTGACAGCGGGAATTAATTATTAAATTAATTAATGTGACTTATATGTTTTGAATTTTGTAAAATGGACTTAATTTTTGAATTCGGAATATCAAATATAGCTTAGGGTGAAGTTTTGGTATCTTTTTGAAAAACATCAATTTTTGATGAATAGTGAAACCACTAAGTGGTAGTTAAAGAAACTGATTTTTCGTTTAAATGAAACTTTGCCACTTTTGTGATTTGATTTTCAAAAATCCGACATACATGGTTTTCATTAAGAAGTAATATGTGGTTCAATGAGATTAAAATAATTTTTTGGTGAATAGTAACTTTTAAGTTCTTAATCGCGATTAGTGGTATTTAGTGTAGTTTATGGTAAAAATTATGTTTTAATAATATGAGATGAGCTTGACACATGTCCTACCCTCATTGGATGTGTCATGGCCGACCAAGACAATCCATGGGTCAACTTGGGGACCCCATGGAGCCACTTTGGTTGGGAAATGACATAAATAACTTTTTATTTAATGTTAAAGTAAAAATGACACAAACAGGAAATGTTTTACTAAAACAATTTTTACATGGGGTTATACAAGTCATATTTTTTATTATAAAAAGTCATTGGAAAGCGAAAAATATTTCCTACATCATGATATTTGTTTTATAATTTTTAGACATTAACTTTATTAAATTATTTATGACATCATGATGATGCAGCGATTACCTCATTAATAAAGGATTTAAATAAAATGGAAGGATAATGTAAAATCTAAGACCTACACATGTCCAAAACCTATTGGGTGGGTATATTTCGAGCCCTTATCACCTTATCCTCTAATTATATCAATGTGGGACCTCTTAAATTTGAATACCATTTTAAAATAAAGTGACTTTTCCTTACTTTCCAAGAGTGCCCCTCCTATCCTCTTATAAAATGCCCCCACATCTACCTCCTTACCTACACTACCAAAGCCTTTGTCTCAGAAAACACCTGCCCATTTTGTCTCTCCACTTCCCTCTCTTACTTCTTGAAGCCTCACTTTGGGCAGAAGTCTTCCCAAGGAAGCCTTTGAGCTCAAACCAAAGGGAGTTACCCGATTTTAAGGTAATGTCTTCACTTGTGTCCTTTTGTTTTATTTTGCTTCTCCAACCCCCTAAACTCTTTTTATTCATTTATTTTGTAACAAATACAGTATCTTCAATATACTAGGATGTTTTTATAAGAAGTATTAGAGCTACACTTACACACACCTACATCTAATGGTTAAAGAACATACTGTTTCCGTGGAAGGGGAATTTCTGCCTCCCAAAACGATGATTGTTCAACATTCTTCTAACACCTTGAAAGGTGGCCATTAAGATGAAACTATATTTATATATGATATCTAATATGTTTATGTTTTACTTTGGCTTCTCTATTTTTCATTTATGGCGTACCTTTATGGTTTCCATTATGGGTAAACGTGATATCTTCATTTAAGGAAGTGCGGACTACCGCACCCTCAAAGTGATTTGATTCGTTAATACCATATGTGGTACGTATAAAGGATATATTTAATAATATTATATATGATACCATACTGGAATTAAAATAATATTATGTATCATTATGTTTTAATTCCATTAAATATGAAATAGAAATGGAAGTAGCGTTCATGCGTACGTACGGCTTACCATCTCCATGAACGGTACATTTCATTTCTTATCTCAAAATGTTATGTAATATTATAAGTACATATATATAATGGATATATATGTAATATATTACATCTAAATTATGGATATCATTCTGGAATTATAACATATATATCTCTCTCATTTTTTTTAATTCCATTAATATGACAAAAAATGAAAGTAGCATCTCCATGAACGGTGCTTTTCGTTTTTTATCTCCAAATGATATGGAATAGTATAAAATAAATATTTACTGGATATATATGATATTTTAATCATTAATACTATTCTGGAAATTATTTACTTATAACTACATGGGCAATTTTTTTTCAAACAAGTTCATTTTTGACTCATGTACCAAACATCGGCAAAAACGTATGATATGAACTAACATTATTAAACAATTATTATAACATTATAATATGTGATATGAACTGAATAATAATCTCTAAAAGAGGTACTTAGGAAATTATTAATTGACCAAATTTTATTATTCAGGAATATAAAGAAACGAACAAGACAAGTTGGACTTGAGGTAAGGGATCCTACTCCACTCTTTCTTTTTAAGTACACTCTTTTATGTCATTCCTTTTAAAGATCATCTTTCTTGTTATTGGGATGTTCTTTTATATTAATCTTACTGTAATTTTTATGTTCATGTGATGAGAGGCCCTATTCTCTCTCATCAATCCATTTTGGAAGTTTTGAGTGGCTTCGTTAGGCTGTCGAATTTTCGTAAGAGATCTAACCTCTCTCTTTCTCTTTAAGTACTCTCCTTTATGTAACTTATTTTAAGATCCTCTTTGTTATGATGGGGGATGTTATTTTATATTCCTCTTGTTGTACATTTTATTTTAATGTGATGAGATACACTATTTGATCTCATCAATCCATTTTTGGAAGTTTTAAGTGGCGTCGTTAGGCTGCCGAGTTTTCGTAAGGGATTTTTCATCTCACTTTTATTCCCATGAGATTTATGCTACATTTGCCACAATTTCCTTTGAGTGGTGTATGTACTGACCATTATTTTACTCATTGTGTAATATTCTTTCATTTATGAGTATTTGCATCAATTTTGTATTGTCCTTCTTTCACGGGGCGTATGTTTCGAAAGATACCCATGTCGATAAGGGAACCATTCACTCTCCTCTTTTTAAAAGACTTATTTTGTTATGTCTTTTCATTCACATAATATTATTTTGGGATATGTTCTTCTATATCCTTATTGATGTAAATTTTATGTCCAAGTGATGAGATACCCTTTTTATCTCTCATCAACTCTTTTTCTGAATTTTGAAGTGACGTCGTTAGGCTGTCTAATTTTTTAAAGGGAAATTCTTAACCCAATTTAGATTATTTGGGATAAACTTGTACACATTGAATATGTAGTTCTATGATTATGTGTGAATTTCCTCTGATTGTTTTACACTTAATACCCACTTATATTTCGTGTATTCGTTTGTCACACATAGTTATGTAACTGATTTATCTTTAATCCAAGGATACCGTCTTTGTATGGGACTTCGTCTCAATCTCCTTTCATTGAGGCATATTTTGTTTTATACAAAACTTTCTTTTATACGATGTATAAACCCCTTTGACTTTTATGTTTATCCAAAAGGAATCTTTTTATACGAAGCATTTTACTAAATGACAAAAGGGAATGTTTTTGTCGTACGTATGCGGCGACAACGACTTCTCCTCCGCCGTGACCATTATTTGAGTTTCGGCTTCCTCTACAAGCCATAACTTCTTTTTAAAAGAAAAATAAACACCATGTTTTAATTTTCTTTTATTTTGGTTTTGAAAATGGTTTTCATAATGTATTTATATCAATGTGTTGTATTGATATCTTGTTATTGAAAGGTGGAAATGTTATGTTTCCTTTATGCATGTTTTATGTGATAAGATTATGTTATGGTTCTTGGGAATTGTTATGAAGACGGGTGGTTCCTTGATAAACTAAGGGCGGGTAAGCCTGATATAGCTCTTCAATTCATTGGGTAACGCGAAGGAGTGAAACGTTAAGGTTTCTCTGAAGAGATTTAGGGAATATACTGTGGTGGGTATTCCAAACGTAACCAAGAAGGTTACTCCCTACGTAAGAATGTTATGAATGCCTCAAGTTACCTTTTATGTCTTATGATTTCTATGACTTATTCATAATTTTATGAGGTATGTTAAAGTGCCTATGTTTTATGGGTAAAGTATGATTTCATTCTTATGTATATATGAACTCATGTTTCCTTTCCATATTTTTATAACCCTTACTGAGATTTTTATGCTTATCCCAAGTTTTTGAAATGTTTTTCACAGTTCAAGGGAAAGGTACATGATGTGATGATAGTGTCAAGGATGTGTCAAGAAAGAATCCATGTTTTATTTTAAATATTTTTCCGTTGATGGGAAGAATGAATACTGTCTTTTATGTAACCACTTTGTTTAAATGTGGAATGTAATGCAAGTTTCATGATCTAATTATCTAAAACTCTAAACCTGAAAAGATCCTCAATGTGTAATATTATAATAACTCAAGATTAAGTAAGTTTTAAGGATGGGGCCTTATAGTTGGTATCAGAGGTCGGTTTAGATAACTTTATGAGTTAGAATTTTATTAAATGATTATCCAAAAATATTTTTTTATGGTCAAATTGAAATGATATAGCATTTAAAGATTACCATGTTGCTTCCCCTAAGATATTTCTATGTTAAGAATGGTTTTTCATAGAGGAAACAGAAAAGATTTTCTGGGAAGGAATACAGAGGGAAATGACCTTTCAAATCAGTATCCTGAGATGGTCAGAATCAGAACTAAATAGTTTGTTACAGTGATGGCTCAGTTGACTCAGGTGAAAAATGCTGGTTGTTTTTATTGATGATATTTTGGTGTTTTCTAAAAGTAAAGAGGGGAATGAAATTCATTTAAGGGTTATTTTGAAAACCTTAAAAGAAAATAAATTGTATGGTAAATTCAGCAAGTGTGAGTTTTGGTTGCAACAAATTTCTTTCCTTGGTCACATTGTTTCTAAAGATGGGATAACTGTTGATCCGGTAAAAACAAAGGTTGTTGAAGAATGGCCAAGACCCAAAAATGTAACAGAGATTCATAGTTTTCTTGGTTTGGCAGGTTACTACCGAAGGTTTGTTAGAAATTTTTCATGGTTATCTAGTCCAATGACTAAGATAACTTGGAAGGGTGTTAAGCTTATCTGGACAAAATAATGTGATGATTGTTTTTAGGAATTGAAAAGAATATTGGTGAATGCTCCAGTTTTGGAACTTCCTTACAGGAATGGTGAGTTTGTTATATACAGTGATGCTTCGTTGAAAGGACTTGGTTGCTTCCTAATGCAGAATGATCAGGTAATAGCTTGCTTCACGATAGTTGAAAACTCATGAGGTAAATTACCCTACACATGATTTGGAATTAGCTGCTGTTGTTTTTGCTCTAAAAATTTTGAGGTATCATTTTTATGGAGTAAAGTGTGAAATATATACTGATCACAAAAGTTAAATTATATATTCACTCAGAAAGAGTTAAACATGAGACAAAGGAGATGGCTGGAATTAATCAACGATTATGATTGTACAATTCATTACCATCCAGGAAAATCAAATAAAGTGGTTGATGCTTTGAGTTGAAAAAGTAATGATTCATTAACAATGTTGCATTTGGAACGTGATACTTTGGTTAAGGATTTGATGAAATTTGGAATAGAAGTTGTTGGTGCAGGAAGTTCTTCTATTTTATTTCAGGTATCAGGGAGATCATCTCTATTAGACAGAATTAATCAAGCACAGAAGCCATACAACGAGTTGCAGAAAAAGGTAGAGCTAGTTCAGAAGGGTAAGTTGCCTAAATTCAACATGGATAATGATTGTGTTTTGAGATTTGGGAAGAGATTTTTTGTGCCTTTTGATTCACAGTTGAAGGGAGAGTTGTTATGTGAATCTCATAGTTCTCCATTTTCAGTTCATCCTGGCAGTACTAAGATGTACAGAGATCTGCGGGAGTATTATTGGTGGGATGGAATGAAAAGAGATATTGTTGATTTTACTGTGAAGTGTTTGACATGTCAATAGGTTAAAGCAGAGCAGTAGTTACCGAAAGGGATGCTTCAACCTTTACCAGTGCCAGAGTGGAAATGGGATAATATATCCATGGACTTTGTTGTGGGATTACCGAAGACATCTTGAGGTAATAATGCAATCTGGGTTATTGTTGATCACTTGACCAAAAATGCTTATTTACTTACTATACGAGATAATTTTTCCCTGGATCAACTTTCCCATTTGTATCTTAAAGAGATAGTCAGGTTACATGGAGTTCCTCTCTCCATTGTATCTGACCGCGATCCCAGGTTCACTTTAAACTTTTGGAAAGGCCTTCAGAAGTCGTTGGGTACTGAATTAAATTTTAGTACAGCTTTTCATCCTCAATCTGATGGGCAGTTAGAACGAACAATTCAGACCTTGGAGGATATGCTACAAGCTTGTTCGATGGATTATTAGGGAAGTTGGGACCAACATCTTTCTTTGGTTGAATTTTCATATAATAACAGTTTTCATTCCAGTATACATATGGCACCATTTCAGGCATTATATGGGAAGCGGTGTCGAACTCCAGCTTTTTGGGATGAAGTGGGTGAAAGGAAGTTGATGGGACCAGAATTGGTAGAAGAGTTGGCAGAAAAAGTTCAGCTGATACAGAAACACATGAGAACAGCTCAGAGCAGGCAGAAGAGTTATGCAGACAACAGGAGGAAGGATCTCTCTTTTGAGGTAGGTGATCATGTTTTTCTCAAAGTATCACCATGGAAAAGTGTGATGCGATTTGGTAAGAAAGGAAAGATGAGTCCAAGGTTCATTGGACCATATGAAATTCTGGAGAGAGTTGGATCAGTTGCTTACCGAGTGGCTTTACCTCCGAGTTTATCTCAGGTATACAATGTTTTTCACGTTTCGATGTTGAGAAAGTATATGCCAGATCCATCTCATGTTTTGAGTCCAGAGGTAGTTCAGCTGGAAGAGAACCTATCTTATGAGGAACAACTGGTCCAGATTCTTGACCACAGGGAGCAAGTGTTACGGAAAAAGGTGATTCATCAGGTAAAGGTTTTGTGGAAAAACCACATGATTGAAGAGGGAACATGGGAATCTGAAAATGCAATGAGGGATAAATACCCCCACTTATTCGATAAGTAAATAAATTGCGGGGATGCAATTTTCTAAAGGGGGGAAGGTTGTAACATCCCAAGTAAGTAATGAATAATAAATATTTTTTATCTATATCTATTAATGATTAATATAGTGTTTTATAGGCTTAAAATGAAAATAAATACAATCTTAAGCATGGAATACACTAATATTCTTAAAAGATTGTTTTACTGCCTTTTGATGGAAAACCCTTTTTAATTCAAACTTTTGAAAATTTTATAATCTATATTTGTAAAAATAAACATATTTATTATGATTGGGACATTGAAATTTACATTGGATAAATTTTTGTTATTTTTCTGACAATGTTCATTTTTTAATGAATAGTGAAAAATACTGCATTTTACATCAGAACTGCTTTTTAATCTACTTTATTTATATGATTAGATTATCTTTTTAATTGGTATTAAAGTTTAATCTGAATATATTTTTACCATTTAATCCAATGGTGGTCATTATAATTAATTTCACTTAGAAATCAGACTTAAACTAGTGTCAATCTTTTGATACTTATTGTTTCATAAAAACACGCTATTTGCTCTGACAGCGGGAATTAATTATTAAATTAATTAATGTGACTTATATGTTTTGAATTTTGTAAAATGGACTTCATTTTTGAATTTTTAATATCAAATATAGATTTGGGTGAAGTTTTTGTATCTTTCTGAAAAACTTCAATTTTTGATGAATAGTGAAACCACTAAGTGGTAGTTCAAGAAACTGATTTTTCGTTTAAATGAAACTTTGCCACTTCTGTGATTTGATTTTCAAAAATCCTACATACATGGTTGTCATTAAGAAGTAAAATTTGGTTCAATGAGATTAAAATAATTTTTTGGTGAATAGTAACTTTTAAGTTCTTAATCGCGATTAGTGGTAATTAGTGTAGTTTAAGGTAAAAATTATGTTTTAATAATATGAGATGAGCTTTACACATGTTCTACCCTCATTGTATGTGTCATGGCCGACCAAGAAAATCCATGGGACAACTTGGGGACCCCATGGAGCCACTTTGGTTGGGAAATGACATAAATAACGTTTTATTTAACGTTAAAGTAAAAATGACACAAACAGGAAATGTTTTACTAAAATAATTTTTACATGGGGTTATAAAAGTCATATTTTTAATTATAAATAGTCATTGGAAAGCTAAAAATATTTCCTACATCATGATATTATTTTTATAATTTTTAGACATTAACTGTATTAAATTATTTACGACATCATGATGATGCAGCGATTACCTCATTAATAAAGGATTTAAATAAAATGGAAAGATAATGTAAAATATAAGACCTACACATGTCCAAAACCTATTGGGTGGGTATATTTCGAGCCCTTATCACCTTATCCTCGAATTATATCAATGTGGGACCTCTTAAATCCGAATACCATTTTAAAATAAAGTGCATTTTCCTTACTTTCCAAGAGTGCCCCTCCTCTCCTCTTATAAAATGCCCCCAACTCTACCTCCTTACCCGCACTACCAAAGCCTTTGTCTCGGAAAAACCCTGCCCATTTTTTCTCTACACTTCCCTCTCTTACTCCTTGAAGCCTCACTTTGGGCAGAAGTCTTCCCATGTAAGCCTTTGAGCTCAAACCAAAGGGAGTTACCCGATTTTAAGGTAATGTTTTCACTTGTGTCCTTTTGTTTTATTTTGCTTCTCCAACCCCCTAAACTCTTTTTATTCATTTATTTTGTAAAAAATACAGTATCTTAAATATACTACGATGTTTTTATAATAAGGATTCGAGCTACACTTACACACACCAACATCTAATGGTTAAAGAACATACAGTTTCTGTGGAAGGGGAATTTCTGCCTCCCGAAACGATGATTGTTCAACATTCTTCTAACACCTTCAAAGGTGGCCATTAATATGACACTATATTTATATATGATATCTAATATGTTTATGTTTTACTTAAGCTTTGGTATTTTTCATTTATGGCATACCTTTATGGTTTCCATTATGGGTAAACGTGATATCTTCATTGAAGGAAGTGCCGACTACCGCCCCCTCAAAGTGATTTGATTCGTTAATACCATATGTGGTACGTATAAAGGATATATTTAATGATATTATATATGATACCATACTGGAATTAAAATACTATTATGTATCATTATGTTTTAATTCCATTAAATATGAAATAGAAATGGAAGTAGCGTTCATGCGTACGTACGGCTTACCGTCTCCATGAACGGTACATTTCATTTCTTATCCCAAAATGTTATGTAATATTATAAGTACATATGTATAATGGATATATATGTAATAGCTTACATCTAAATTATGGATATCATTCTGGAATTATAACATATATATATATCTCTCATTTTGTTTTAATTCCATTAATATGACAAAAAATGAAAGTAGTGTCTCCATGAACGGTGCTTTTCGTTTTTTATCTCCAAATGATATGGAATAGTATAAAATGAATATTTACTAGATATATATGATATTTTAATCATTAATAATATTCTCGAAATTATTTACTTATAACTACATGGGCAATTTTTTTCAAACAAGTTCATTTTTGACTCATGTACCAAACATCGGCAAAAACGTCTGATATGAACTAACATTATTAAACAATTATTATAACATTATAATATGTGATATGAACTGAATAATAATCTCTAAAATAGGTACTTAGGAAATTATTAATTGACCAAAGTTTATTATTCAGTAATATAAAGAAACGGACAAGAAAAGTTGAACTTGAGATAAGGGATCCTACTCCACTCTTTCTTTTTAAGTATACTCTTTTATGTCATTCTTTTTAAAGCTAATCTTTCTTGTTATTGGGATGTTCTTTTATATTAATATTACTGTAATTTTTATGTTCATGTGATGAGAGACCCTATTCTCTCTCATCAATCCATTTTGGAAGTTTTGAGTGGCGCCGTTAGGCTGCCGAATTTTCGTAAGAGATATAACCTCTCTCTTTCTCTTTAAGTACTCTCCTTTATGTCACTTATTTTAAGCTCCTCTTTGTTATGATGGGGGATGTTATTTTATATTCCTCTTTCTGTACATTTTATTTTAATGTGATTAGATACCCTATTTGATCTCATCAATCCATTTTTGGAAGTTTTAAGTGGCGCCGTTAGGCTGCCGAGTTTTCGTAAGGGATTTTTCATCTCACTTTTATTACCATGAGATTTATGCTACATTTTCCACAATTTCCTTTGAGTGGTGTATGTAATGACCATTATTTTACTCATTGTGTAATATTATTTCATTTATGAGTATTTACATCAATGTTTTATTGTCCTTCTTTCACGGGGTGTATGTTTCGAAAGATACCCATGTCGGTAAGGGAACCTTTCACCCTCCTCTTTTTAAAAGACTTATTTTGTTATGTCTTTTAATTCACATAATATTATTTTGGGATATGTTCTTTTGTATCCTTATTGATGTAAATTTTATGTCCAAGTGATGAGATACCCTTTTTATCTGTCATCAACTCTTTTTCTGAATTTTGAAGTGACGCCGTTAGGCTGTCTAATTTTTGCAAGAAAAATTCTTAACCCAATTTCGATTCTTTGGGATAAACTTGTACACCTTGAATATGCCATTCTATGATTATGTGTGAATGTCCTCTGATTGTTTTACACTTAATACCCACTTATATTTCGTGTATTCGTTTGTCACACATAGTTATGCATCTGATTTATCTTTAATCCAAGGATACTGTCTTTGTATGGGACTTCGTCTCAATCTCCTTTCATTGAGGCATATTTTGTTTTATACACAACTTTCTTTTATATGGTGTATAAAACCCTTTGACTTTTACGTTTATCCAAAAGGAATCTTTTTATACGAATCGTTTTAATAAACGACAAAAGGAAATGTTTTTGTCGTACGTATGCGGCGACAATGACTTCTCCGCCGCCGTGACCATTATTTGAGTTTCGGCTTCCTCTACAAGCCATACCTTCTTTTTAAAAGAAAAATAAATACCATGTTTTACTTTTCTTTAATTTTGGTATTGAAAATGGTTTTCATAATGTATTTATATCAATGTTTTGTATTGATATCTTGTTATTGAACGGTGGAAATGTTATGTTTCATTTATGCATGTTTTATGTGATAAGATTATGTTATGGTTCTTGGGCATTGTTATGAAGACGGGTGGTTCCGTGATAAACTAAGGGCGGGTGAGCCCAATATAGCTCTCCAATGCATTGGGTAACGCGAAGGAGTGAAACGTTAAGGTTTCTCCGAAGATATTTTATGAAATATACTGTGGTGGGTATTCCAAACGTAACCAAGAGGGTTACTCCCTACGTAAGAATGTTATGAATGCCTCAAGTTACCTTTTATGTCTTATGATTTCTATGATTTATTCATGATTTTATGAGGTATGTTAAAGTGCCTATGTTTTATGGGTAAAGTATGATTTCATTCTTATGTATATATGAACTCATGTTTCCTTTCCATATTTTTATAACCCTTACTGATATTTTTATGCTCATCCCAAGTTTTTGAAATGTTTTTCACAGGTCAAGGGAAACGTACATGATGTGATGATAGTGTCAATGATGTGTCAAGAAAGAATCCATGTTTTATTTTAAATATGTTTCCATTGATGGGAAGAATGAATACTGTCTTTTATGTAACCACTTTGTTTAAATGTGGAATGTAATGCAAGTTTCATGATCTAATTCTCTAAAACTCTAAACCTGAAAAGATCCTCAATGTGTAATCTTGTAATAACTCAAGATTAATTAAGGTTAAAGGCTAGGGACTTATAATTCCTATCTGTGGATTTGTGTATTTTGAATTTTAAGTCATGTACTTGTATGTATAGATGAAAATCGTGATGACATATTCTCCCAGTGAGGTAGGATATGTTGGATGCATCACGAGTAACATTTCATTAATGAAAAATGTGAGAAAGGATTTTTCCATTCTATTATTTTAATAAACGTGATATCTTAGGCCCTTTTTTGAAAATGATATAGCCTAAATAAATCCATGTCTATGGTGTTCTAAAAGCAAGTTCAATTTATGAAAATTCAAAGAAAGAGACATTGATCACATAGGTTGATGGTAGCAACATGTAACCCGCTTGAATAGGGATATCTTAATAAATAGATTATATTACATAGTAATCATTCGTTTGAGGTATTATGTCATTTTTACATTAACTTTTTCCTATATGGGTGCATTGGTGTGTTACTAGATACGAACCTTGGACTTTAGATTGCTTCCCCCAATGCCACTGAGAAAGAGGCCTAGAGAGTCACACACAAAGTGTATCTAGAATCTCAGTTAAATAATATTTTAATATTTATTATTTGACAAGTTGAATAAATATTATCCCCAAATGTGGTTTAATAATTATTCTCATTTTATTGACTGTAAATATTTCATCACCAATTATTCAAGAAAAATATTATGTTAGCATAATATTTAATTTTTTTAATTCAATGAATATAATATTTAATTATTTATTGGTGAATAATGTAGTGATATTTATTTTTTGAATAAATAGTGATTATTCAAGGCCTAATAAATATTATAGATAAATGGTGAACCAAGTTTAATGGTCTGATGATATATAATATACATGGATATTACTTGATTAAATAATATTTAATTATTTTCATGTGTAGCACATGTCAAGAAATAATAATTATTAATATTATTATAAACATGGGGTTCTATATGGATTACATAAATAATAAAGGGAACATATGAAACTATTATTTTCTAACCCTAGTGATATATAAACCCAATTATATATTTTCTTTAAGAGAGCCAATTCATTTTGTGTAGTACCCAATGAGACCATGAGAGAATCCTCTCAAAGCCTTAGAGAGAACCCTATCCAAGAATTATCTCAAGAACGGAGAATGATATTTCTCTACCACCACTCACAAGTCTATAAAGATCTAAGAGAACCCTTCCTTCAATAGGTTCTTAGGGAAATCAATGGCAAACAATGGGAGTTTTAGAATCTTCTGTGCTACCACTTCGAGATTCCTGTAGTGATATTCATAGTTTCTTCGAACACATGTGGATCATTTCTATATATAATATATTCTTAATTACTATAATAAAATTAAAATACAAAACATAGACATTATATGGTCCATCAACGAAGAAATATTTTCAAACAAGGTAATTCTTTAATTTCTTAAATTAATTATAAATAGTATGTGATGATCTTGCACTTTGGTTATTGAATTTATCCATTGTATATATTTTTTGATTAAATTCCATTGATCATGACATTTATCATCACATAAATATTTTATTAATCATCGATTAGGACAAAAATAAATTATGGGAATACCCCATCTACCGCATTCACTGTTCTTAGAACCTACACATACCCTCCTCAGTGGATGGAAATTGTTCATGAGTATCTAAATTTGGAAATGAGTTGAGAAAACACTATATTATTCTATATAAAAAATGGAATGAATTGTTTTGGTATATGAATTATTACTCATTGTACTTGTCCACTTATGTTAGTAAATTATAACTTTCCACCACGGTTATGAGTGAATCGCAAATACATTATATTGTCTCTACTTATATCAGTAAAAAAACAAAATCGGTTAATGATATTGATGTTTATTTAGCTCTATTGATCAAATATATGAAATTAATGTCTGATTTGGGAGCTATTGAAACACCCCAATATTTTATGGTATGCATATTTTTAAATTTAACTTCTTCAATAACTTACATTACACATAACACTGCGGTTAAACAAATGATTAAATATTATTATTTCATTTTGATAAATATCACTAAGTAGATGGAATAGAGGAAATGAATGATATTAAGTAAATTATGAAAATATAATTTAAATATTCTTATAAAATGAATTCATTGGTTACTAATTAATTAGAAATTAAAATAAAAACCAATTGAACATAAAGGATGTGTTTTTTATAAAAAAAAATATTTTTATGATCATAATGGAATTTTATCTTAATATGTTAAATTAATCACAATTCTTGATATATATTAATGAAATTTATATGTTACATATAAAATTAAATGTTTTTAAATTCAACCAATATGTTTTATAGGATTAAGATAATAATAAATCCAATTTTAAACATAAAAATATATATTTTCTAAAAGATAATTTTACAGCCTTTTAATGGCTCACTAAATTTAAAAATAAATGTTTAAAATTTTATAAATTCTATTTTAAAAAATAAAATTCATTTTTCAAATCAGAATTTCAAAATTATCTTAGGATGATTTTTTGGTATTTTTCAAAAAATATTAATTTTCTAATGAATAGTGAAAAATACCAATTTTTATAAAATTTTCTATTTATGACTTGAGTTTGATATCAATGTAACTTAAAAACTATTAAGTTATAAATAATATTGTTTATTTAATTTTAATCATTATTATAACTTATTTTGGTATAAGTGCATTTTGGGCTTAAAAATGAATTTTTCGGAAAACTATTTTTTGTTGCATTTATCAGTTTAATTTTAAATTAATTTCTCCAAATACTACGAATTGAATGTTGAAAAATGGATAGCATATTTTTTATAATAATTAATATTTTTATTAAATTGTATTATTTTATTTTTGGATAATATTAATACTAACTTTGGATTTTTTTATTACCAAGGTTAAGGGTAAATTGGGTAATTTAGGTTAAAAATAAAATGATCAAAACTAGAAAATTACCCTAAAAATTTACCAAATAATATTGGATGATTTATATTATACCAATAATACCTGTGGTTTGAATTTTAGATTTTTAAAGGACACTTTCCATTAAAATGACTTTAATATTATTTAAATTAAAGAAAATCACAAAATGTCACATTCATATTTTTAATAACTGTTTTATTTTTAATATGGTATTATTAAGAATATATATTCTAATATAGATATTATTTTTAAATATATAATATTTTTATACATCGTGGTATTTTATTTTTAATTTTTAATGCAAGAATGTTTATCTTAAATAATTATACAATGGTGATGGAATAATTATTTTATTAATAAAATAATCAAATAAATGCAGATTTTAGTCAAAAAAAATAATTTATCATATTTATAAAAATATTTTCATAAAATAGAGTGAATTTTTTAAAACTAAATGTATAAAATGGTTTTTTTAATTTTTCTAAAATAGTTTTATTTTTTATGAATAGTGAAATATGATAATTTATGGTATTTAACATTGTATGTAAATAAATTATTTTTTGTGTCATGGCTGAGTCATCGGTTATTTAATTGGTAATTATATTGAAATAATGTTCTCTATTTATTTTATTTCGTCAAAATAATAAATATTATTAATAGTCTTATGCCAAAATAATAAACTAATGAATAAAATAATCAAAACACTCCTCCCCTATACATATAAATACCACCCCATATCCTCAAAATTTATAAGACTTGTAGACTACTTATATTCTACAAAATTACCCTATAAAACCTTTTACCCATGTCTTTTTATTACTGATCACACCAAAAGACCATGTCCAAGTTCCTTAAGGAGGTTCTAAAGGAGACGACACTCAATAGGTAAAACCCTCCCTCTCTTTCCTTTAATTTATCATAATTTCTTATCCTTCCCTATCATACCCAATCAAAAGTAACACGATAACTTCATAATAATATATATATATATATATACTATATAGTTATTTTTTAACATAATATCAATCATCAAATCCCTTCTCCTCTCCTTTTATTCTAAAAATCAAAAAATCATCTGTGAGGTGTCGATTCACCACCTTCATGGACAATGAGTTTTCATTTTTTTAATACCACCTTCATAGATGGTCATAAAACCATTTCTATGGATAAAAACTTATAATATGTCTATGAAAACTTATTTAATTTTATATAACTAGTATAAAAGAATATTATTAAATAAAACGATACTAATTCGTGATGGTCATAAAAAGTTCCAAAATAAATTAATTCATTTTCATTAACGTTTTATCTAATGAATAGTCTTCATAACATATAACCAAATTATATATGTTATCATTTAAACTGATGGAAGTTAATTAATATTATATAATTTCACTTTTGGATAATTAATTCCCATTTGAAAAGAACTCGCATATTTATACTCAAGGGAGCCCTCCATAAAACCATGAAATAAACGCTCTCAGAATAATGAAATTGAACATTATAACCCATATAAATAGCCATAAATAAACTTAATAAAATTATAATAAATAAAATATAATTTTAAGTGGTTCTTAATTAATTAATTAATTAATCAAATTTTACTTTTTTTTGATATTATGAACAAGTTTATAACACTTTCATAGATAAGGTAAGGGTTTTCTCATCTCACTTTTATTTCTGTGAGATATTCCTTAATCACCACTTATTTATTTTGTGGGGTGTATGAATATGTCCATTTGATATATAATATCATGAATCAATTTATCTTCATGGTATTAAATGTTTCATTTTATGATCATTATGTTTATGGGGCATGTGGTTCGACTATTTCCATAGTGGTAAGGGAATTCTTAACCCAATTTCCATTCTTTGGGTCAAACATCTACTCTAATGATTATGTAATGATAAGATTATGTTTCAAATGAATTTTTCTTATATTTAGTTTTATTTACACTTTTTATATGTGTATTTACATATAATACACATAATTTATTCATTTTCTTAACACTCACACTTTCTTTAAAAATAATCTTTACATTTTTTCATCAAAATTCCAAAGAAATGTTTCTATAAAATATATGGAATGAACGGATTTTCCTGATTTCATGATGACTTAATGATTTCAAGAATACTTTATAAGTTTACAAGTTTATTTCAAAATAAAATTTTTTCCTTTTATATTTGTGAGTATTTTTAAATAAATGATTCCAAAGTAAAAAATGGAACTTCTCTCAAGAAATCTTGAACGATTTTGTTAAGAGTATTTTCATCACTGTCAACACCCTATGTTAAATCTTATGGATAATTGAGTATGATATCTTATGATACCATCTAAAATGTTTTATTTAATGGTTTTTGATCATTTTTATTTGGAATGTATTATCTTTATACCATTAACGATATTAATCTAGATTGTTTATTATTATATTTACAAATTTGAGAAATTATTTACATTTCATATTCTAGTCTAAGTATTAAAGTATATATTGATTATGCTTCACCCCTTTTATATGAATAATGTATTATACTTATTAAGTGTCTATATGGGTTCACTATAGACCCTTGATGCATCGGTAGGTCTCATGAGACAAACTGGACTGGGTTTTAGCCAAGGTATTACCCATTTAGAATTATTGGGTGAGGCCTTAATGGTATGTTTATAATGTCCTCTATTATTCATTGCCTCATTATGAGATTACTTATTGATAATCCATGTGATTATTCAGATAGTATAATATCCATGGGTAAGTATTATTTATATATCATTATTTATATGGTGTTATTTGATCATTTTTTATTCCTACTATATTATTATCAAGATTATGTTATAATGGAACATGTCTTTAGTTATTCACTTTACATTATTTTTTATGATTATTTTTTATATTTTTAGTTGTAATCATACCCTTAATGATCATTTGATATCATCCCTTTATTATGTTTTATTTTTCACTTAGATTCTAAGATGTGTATTATTATTGACTTGTAGGGATAATCTAAGAGAATAGGGATGTTTTGAATGGAGTTTATATGTTTTATTCCATTTAAATTTGTAATGTAAAAATTATATTTATATCTAGTTTTCAAAATCTACTAAATTATCTAGTCCTTCAAGATGATACTTCCTTGTTTATTATACTAATGAAATAAATTAAGGCACCAGCTCTAGGTTACTAGGTTCTGGGTCTTTACAATTAGTATCAGAGGAAGTTTAGTACGGACTTTTGAAACAATATTTAAGAAATCCAAGATTAGGTAACATAACCCTAAGATATAATTTGAGTATGAATATATAAGATCATCCCAAAAAACATGTTTATGAGTTTAGATACACATTTTTTATTTATGTTATGTACTTCACTAGTTTTGGGATTATGCATTATGTTTTATAATTATATGATCTAATATAGTGTATGTAATCATTTAGAAATATAACCTCATAGAAGGAATGTGAACCTAATCAATACAAATGATTCAAAGAGTAAGGAGGATCAAATATTTTATGGTCTTATTCTAATCATTCAAAGGGAACAAGTATCCAAAACATTATCATCGTATAAGGATATTATATCTTGTGAAAATGAAAAAAGAATTAATTGTATAATTTCTATGTCATTGGAGGGAAGCATTAGAACAAGATTACTACTAATAATATGATGGATAAAGTAAATAAGATAAAGAAGTATTTTCTCACATATGATAATTTTGGAAAGAAACACCATGATACTTGCTAAAAATGAATGGTGGTTTACTATATGTGTGGAGAGAAAGGACACTGTGATTTTTATTGCAAGGGTAAAAAAACTTTCAATGTTTAATGATTCAACTGCAAGGATATGGGACACTATGAAAATAAATGTCTCAAGCAATAAATGAATATACACCAAAAGAGGCAAATGGATAATGGTCAATCTTATGCTACTACCACAAATGAATCATAATGATTAATATACATTTGTTGGGATTCAATAATTACGTTATTTGAGTTTTTTATCAATGATTCTCTAGTTACAAGAATCATGAGATATATAAGGATTGTACTACAATAATTCTTCTTAAAGGGGTCATTTGGAAAAGATGATTTGGACAGAAAAGAAATTAAAGGGAGTCGTTTCCCTTGTTTGGCAGACTTCAATCAGAGCGAGAGAAATCGTTCCTGCAGAAATGGGGAAGAAATGGGGAGAAACGTTTATCCCCCTTTGTAGGTTTCAAATCACCCCAAAATCGGGGTGATTTGAAAAGAAATGAAACCAATGTGTTATTTTTTAAAATATTTCTATATTATCTTCATATAAAAATATTATTTTATTCACTTTTTTTAAATTAATATTTAAACAAATGATCATATTTATGATTATTAATATTAATAGTATTTTCATGTGCATAATATTTTATTAAATGTGATTTATAAATAATTCTTTTTATAATTTCAATGCAATTTGTAAGTAATAATAATAAATAATTATAAATAATTTTGATTATGGATAATTTTGATTATTTTGAATTAATAATTTATATATATAATTTATATACATAATTGGTATGTCATAAAAATAAAATAAAATAACCAATACTAATATATTTTTAAAAATTGAAATTATAAATAATAAACATGATATAAAAATAGAAGATGTAGTTCAAAATTATAAAAAAAAATTATTTGAAACAATTGAGTATTGGAAAATTATATTTTTTTAAAATATTACCCGAATCCACCCAGATCAATAATCATCTAATGATTTTAAATTTAATTTTGTTATATATATATTTATAAATTTATTTATATATATAATTATATAAAGATATTTATAAATATATATTTATAATTATATAAATACTTTTTTAAAAATTACATATTTATAATTAAATATTTTTAAATAAATATATTTTTAAATATATATTTAATATAGTAATATATATATATTTAATATTTTAATATATATATATAATAAATATATTTTATAAATATATATATTTATGAAAGCATATTTATATAATTATATATAAATAAATATATTTATAAATGTATATTTATATATAATTATATAAAGATATATATATATATTTATTTATTTATTTATAAATATATATATTTATTTATAATATATATATATGATTAAAAATCAAAGATACAGTTTAAGATTATATTTTTTTGGAACAATTGAATATTGGAAAATCATATTTTTAAATAAGGTTATTTTTTTCATGTTATCAAAATATTTCTTTTCTTTTCTTTTAAAAATCTTCACTAAACAAGACAGAGAGAAATTACAATCATTTCTTTTCCTTTACAAAATTTCACATACAAAAAATGAAGAGAAATAAAAAATATTTCGCTCCATTTATGTTCTTTTATGAATTAGGATATCATTTCTTTTCTTTTACTAAAATATAAACAAACACGATGTAAGTAATTGGAATCATGTGATGAATCGAACTAGTAATCAATAGAAGTGATTCTATTTTAAGTTGATCTTCTTGAAAACACATTACTTGGGAAATATAACCATAAATATGTTATTGATGTAGAGATAATAATAAATATATGTTTATGGGATAGTATTGGTGATGATGAAGGTGGTTAGGGATCTGATGGTTTATGTTATGGTAGAATTACTAGATGTTGGGATTTAAGGGATATATTCAACAACCTGGGATTTTACTCTTCGAAGAAAACATGATTCTTAAAGTTTTAAAAGAGATTAATGTATTTATATAATTGGTATAAGAAAATAAGAGGTACATTATTTGGGAAAATCTTATGTTAAGTTTATTTTTTGAATTTAGTGACCTTCCTTCTAAATTTTTGGTCTTTGAATTTGGACAGCCATATTTTTGGTGAGTCTTAATTCCAACTACTTATGCAATGAATTAAGTACATTATTTATTAAGAATAAAGTATGATTTATCATATTTTATTACATGTACTAACAATTTTGGTTTTTTTAAACATTTAATGGTTGGGGGAATGACTTTTTAATCTTATGATTCATAAAATTTCTTTATCCATAAATATTTGTCCTGAATATCTATCTATAGATTTATGAAATGAGGTAGAGATATATTGAAGCACAACTGAATGATGAGATTATAAAATGGAAGGAGTAAAGTAATTTTATTTCTTAAAGTTCTTAATTGTATAGTAAAATAATCCCTCAACTCTAGGAAAAGGATTTTGGAACAAAAAATTTATCTCTTTACTTTTCTTACTAAGAAATAAATGGTCTTTTAACCGATGATGAATTTATGGATGATGGTAGACCTTATAATGACTATATTATCTATTACTCTCCCACAAAAAATGATAGTGATATTTTATTCCATTCCCATGTTTTCACTTCCCACTAATGTTCTCCTATAAGGATACCAAGTTATCTGGTGACCATCACATTTTCCTTTCCCTTCATTTAAGTGGAAATTTTATTAACCGTGTAGATGTTGTGGGATTTCCCAAATTTTATTATAAAATGAAAACTTTATTATTACCAATAAAAAGTTTTAATTTTTAGGACACATTATACTTAATTATGGGATAATGTAAGACCCCAATATTTTAGGTTATGTCTCTTTTTTAATTTTAACTTCTTCTATAGCTTATATTACATGGAACACAAAGGTTAAACAAACGAATAAATAATATTATTTAATTGTGATAGTTATCACCTAAACATTATAATGGAGAGAATTAATGATATTAAATAAATTATTTAAAAAAATTACACATTATTATAAAATTAATTCATTGGTTACTAATTAATTATAAATAAAAAAACAAATTGAACATAAAGAATGTGTTTTTATAAAAAAAAACTATTTTTATAACCACAATGAAACTTTATCTTAATAAGTTAAATTAATAACTATTTGTGATATATATTAATTAAATTTATATGTTAAATATTCAATGAAAATTTTTTAAATTCAATCAATAAGATTGATAGGCTTGAGATAAGAATAAATCCAATCTTAGGCATAAAAATATATATATTCTTACCTTATTTTAATAGCACACTAATTTTAAATAAAAAATTTCAAACTTTTATAAATTATATTTGAAAAAATAAACTTCATTTTTTAAAGTGTAATATCAAAATTATCTTAGGGTGAATATTGGGAATTTTTCAGAAAATATCCATTTTATAGTGAATAGTGAAAAAATGCCGATTTTTATAAAATTGTGCACTTATTATTTGAATATGGTCTCAATTTAACTTAAATAATAATTAGTTATAAGTAATATAATATAATTTATTTCTAATCTTCATTATATATTATTTTTTATAAGTACATTTTGGGCTTAAAAATGCATTTTCAGGAAAACTGTTTTTAGTTGTGTTTTATCAGTTTAATTTTAAATTTATTTCTAAAAATCTTATGAATTTCATGTTGAAAAATTGATTCAATATTTGTAATCCTAAGGTATATATTTATTAAATATGATCCTTTTATTTTTGAACAATATGAATAGTAACTTTGGTATTTTTTATTACCACGGTTAAGGGTAAATTGGGTATTTTAGGATTAAAATCAAATGATAAGAACTAGAAAATTACCCAAAAACATTCCAAAATATTATTGTATGACTAATATTCTACCCTTAACACCTAAGGTTATAATTTTAATTATTTAATGGACATGTTTCCATAAAAATGACTTTGATATTATTTAAATTATAGAAAATCACAAAATAACACATTCCTTTTTTTAATAAATATATTATTTTTAATATGGTTTTATTAAGAATATATATTATACAGTATATATTATTTTTAAATATAATTTATTTATGTAGATAATGGTATTTTCATTTTACTTATTAATGAAGGAATATTTATTTTAGATAATTATAAAATGATGATGTAGTTATTATTTTATTAATGAAACAATCAAATAAATGATGATATTATTAAAAAATTGAATTTATCATAATTAAAAAATTATTTTAATAAAATGGAGTGATTTTTTGAAATCTGCACATCAAAAAATGGTTAGGGTGTATTTTTGGGATTTTTCTAAAATAGTTGAATTTTTTGTGAATAGTGAAATACGGTAATTTATGTTATTTAATATTATAAGTAAATAAATAAATTTTTTAGTCTTGATTGAGTCATGGATGATGTAATTAAAAATATCTAGAAATAAAATGCTCTATTTATTTTATTTACTCATAATAATCAATACTATTGATAGTCTTGAGCCAAAATAACCAACTAGTGAATAAAATAATCCAAAACACATCTCTCTTCTACCTATAAATACCACCCATCACCGCCCTTTATCCTAACACCTTATAAACCTTGTATCATGCTTATATTCTGGAAAATTTCTCTCCCAAACCTCTTCCCCATGTTCTAGTCTTTCTGGTCTCATTAAAAGACCATTTCCTTGTTCCTTAAGGAGGTTCTGAAGGAGACGACACCAAGAGGTAAAACCCTACCTCTTTCTCTTTTAATTTATTTTTTTCATATCCTTATCTAGAATCCCCTATACAAAGTAACATGATATCTCTAGTATCAGATATAAACTTTAATTTTATTTTTTTAATGGAATATCCTTCATCAAATCTCTTCACCTCTCCTTTTGTTCTAAAAATGAAGACATTGTCTGTGAGGTGTCGATTCACCACCTTTGTGGATGAAGAGTTTTTGTTTTTATTACCACCTTAAATGATGTTCATAAAACTATTTTTATGGTTAAAAAAGATTATCATATATTTATTAAAACTTTTTTAATGTTTTTAACCATTATATAATAATATTATTAAATAACACAATACTAATTTATAATGGTCGTAAAAACTGCCAAAATAAATTAAATCGTTTTCATTAACATTTTATATAATGAATCATCCTCATTCCATATAACCAAACTATATATGTTAAAATTTAAAATTATGGAATTTAATTAATACTTTATAATTTCACTTCTGGATAATTTTTTCTTATTTGACAAGAACTCCCATATTTATAGTCAAGGGAACCAACCATAAAACCATGAAACCAATGCTCTCAGAACAAAAAAAATTAAACAGAATAACCCATTTAAATAGCCATACATTAACATAATAAAATTATAATAAATCAAATATGTATTTAAGAGGTTTTAAATTAATTAATTAATTAATATAATTTTATTTTCCAGGATATTAAGTACCTGTGTAGAATACTTTCGAACATAAGGTAAGGGTTTTCTCATCTCACTTTTATTTCTATGAGATATTCATTGTTCACCAATTATTTCATATATGTGGTGTATGTATACTAAACTTTGATATAATATCATGAATATATTTATCTTCATGGTTTTCAATGTTTCATTTTATGATCTTTAATTTTATGGGGAATATGGTTTGATTTTTTTCATAGTGGTAAGGGAATTATTAACCCAATTTCTATTATTTGGGTAAAATGTCTACTCCAATGATTATGTCATGATATGATTATATTTAAATGGAATTTTTTTTATATCAAGTTTTATTTACACTTATTTTATTTTTATTTACAACTAATATGCATAATTTTTTAATTTGGTTAATGCTCACACTATCTTTTAAAAATACTCTTTTCAATGTTTTTTTCAAAATTTAAAAGAAAAGTTTTTTAAACTTATACCTCATGAGTTTTTTTTCCAATTTCATTATGCCTTAATGTTTTCAGGAATCCTTTAAAAGTTTACAAGGTTATTTAAGAATAAAGTATTTTATTTTATAATTGTGTGACATTTTAAATAAATGATTCCAATGTAAAAAGGTGTAGTTCTCTTAAGAAATTTTCAATGATTTTGTTAGAGTGTTTTTATTTATGTCAACATACTCTATTAAATCTTGTTATTAATTGAGTTTGATCTCTTATGATACCATCTACAATATTTTATTAAATGGTTTATGATCATTTGGACATGGGATGTAATATCTTGATATCATCCTCTATATTACTCTGGATAGTTTATGATTATGTTTACTGATTGGGGAAATAATTTACATTTCATATTCTAGTTTCAATATGAATTTATAAGTTGATTATGTTTCACACCTTTCATATAAAGAATTAATTGGACTAATTAAGTGTAATTTGGGACTCATTATATCCCCTTGATGCATCGGTAGGTCTAATGAGACAAACTAGACCGAGTTTTGGCCAAGGCCTTACCCATTTAGACTTCATAGTCAAGACCTTGATTGTAGGTTTATGATTTTTTGCATTATACATTCCCTCATTTGGAGATTAAATATTGATAATCCATGTGATTATTTGACCTCTATAATATCCATGGTTAAGTATCATCTTCATGTGATTATTTATAGGGATTTATTTGATCATTTTTTATTCCTACCATATTATTTTCAAGATTATGTTTTAATGTAATTCATTTTTAGTTATTCACTTAGCCTTATTGTTTATGATTATTTATGATAGCTTCCACTTTATTATTACACTTACTGAGCATTTCATCTCACCCCTTTTTTATGTTTTATTTTTCCTAAGGATGCTAAGATTTGTATTATAATTGACTTAGAGGTATAATCTAGGAGAATAGGGTTATTTCCAATAGAGTTTGTATGTTGCATTCCATTTAATGTTGTAATGTTACAATTATGTTTGTATCTAGTTTTTCCTAAGCTACTAAACAATTCAGTCCTTCAGGATGTGACTTCTTTTTTTATTATACTGATGTAATAAAGTAGGGCACTGGATCTAGGATATTGGGGTCTCGGTATTTATAGTTATGTTGTTTGATGCTCAAAGAAATAGATATTTCATGTTGAGAGCCATGTTGTATAGGATAATAAATGAATTTTCCTTCTTATAGAAATTCATCAAGATATATGATGCAGCTTTCACTATGGTATATTTTTCCACATCACTATATAGAATTAAATTTTTTATTGTTAAAATTATGTATTAAAAAGAATAATTTTGAATTTTTTTGAAATTAATAAATTACTTAATATTATGTTAAAATAATCCTTTGATTGGTTAATTATAGTGTAATGGTTAATATTTTATTAAAATATTAAATTAATGAATTTTATTATAGATATGTGTTTTTATGTCTAAATTATAAAAAAATATTGATATTTTAGTTTTCTATTTAATTATTATTTTCTTTTAAAATATAAATTTAAAGCGCCTTTTTTAATCCATTTGTTTATTTAATTTAATTTTTTATTTGTTTTTTAATATATGTATTTATTTATTTATTTATTAACTTATGATTTTGGGAATTAATTTTAAATCTTTTTTAGAATTTTAACTATTTTTAATTTTCAACTTAAAATTTGTGTTTTAATTAATTAGGTATTGCTACCACAACCTTTCTTTCATATACCCCTACAACCCTGAAGGTGATACTGTAAATGGGTATGTGAACATTTCCATCCTATGACCACATCCATTCCATTCCAATGGCCATGCTAGCGTAGTTTTGATATCATTCCAGAAATGTTTGTTTCCGACTGTGGTTTCCCTACTACCATGTGGAAGCCCTTGATGTCGTAAAGGAAAATAAAAATCATGCTCCAACCAAGTAACTGTATGGGTCATTTGTGAAAGTGAGTTATATTTTGTGACTACGGATCCTTCTATCACCTATGTCCATGTGGTTCATCTATTCCAATGGAAAACTAAATCATGAACTCTATTTTATAATCCCAATCATACATGGGTGTGATATAGATGATTCAAGATATATATTAATGCCAACACAAGCTCAAAGAAAATTTCATTGAACCAAAATAAGTCAAGACTCATTTTTGAAGATGATATTCTCATATATTGACATATCCTTATTGATTTTTTCTTAAAATAGTACTGAATCATTACATTTCATTTGATCTTAAATGTTTTTTAGAAATTGGAAGTGGGAAGTATCTAAGAACTCATGTCAAAAACTAAGTTGAGTTTGAGAATCGAGGTAAGAGAAAATTGAAACTTGAGGGAGGTTGAATCTTTAAATTCTAGAATATTCTCAAAATTCTCTTGTAAATTAAGTATTGAATATTTGGATCTGATTCATGATCTTGGATGATGAACTCATGTTGAAACTAGGATCTGATGCTTGGTTGACCAAATTTGATGTCATTTTAGGAGCTAATTGTGATTAATATGAGCTGGAGTCAATCAAGTTTTAAGATATATGGATCTGGTAATTATGGTCATCTCAAAACCAATAAATGGGATCTGATCAGGGATAAGATGTTTTTGGTTCATATCTACTAATGAAAATGGAATCTATGGGTTATGAAGATGAAGACCCAAGCTGACAAATCATGTTGAAAAAGGATTTTATCAATTTTTTTGTTCGTTGCTTATGTAGAAATGAATATTATGGAGACTTCATGGTTCCCTGACAATGTAAAAATTAAGATACTTGAGGATACACACTAGGTGAATGCTGAAATTCCAATGATGAAATTAGTATGAAGGATTTGGAATATTGTGTTATATTGATTGTGTTGTTTACAAAGGCTATGTGAGCTTGGAAGTCCAAACCTATTTTTAGGTCTAAGAGGTAATTTTGTTGAAGACTAAATCATGAATAAGTTACAATTACCAAATTATAAAGAAATACTATTGGGAATGTTCGATTTTGAAAATGTAGAACATCTTTGTCACATTCAATGAATATAGTTGACAATGAAGAATTCTTGATGAAGATTCTGTAATTTACTAAATAATCATGATAAGTTTAAGTCGAGCTATAATTACACTTGATTCATTTAAATAGGATATTTTACTTGTGAACATGACTCTATTTCATACAGTTAGAATATTTTATTCAATTTATGGTTAAGTTAATAGTAAACAGTCACTAATACCATGTGGAAGTCAAAGAAAGGATCGGGTGATGCTGGTGGTGATTCTGAAAAGTGATTTCTCGAAAAGTTTTTCATAAAAAGATCATCACAAAGCAGATACATTATAATAATCACACATAGAACACAAACTAGAGTAGATAATGGATATAAAAACTAGAGACTGGAGTGGACTCAGAGAAAAAGAAAGGGGACTTGGAGCTAAAGAATGAAGACGATCTAAAAGAGAACATTTTTTCATTTTCTACTTCTTCCTCTATAATACTATTTTGAGATGGTTTTATTGAAAAACAAATCTTTCTTCCACAAACATGTGTAAATATAATAATTAAGGGAACCGGATTGTTAAGATTTGAAATTTTAATATGTTCTTATTTTGATTCCACAGTTTTATGAGTGTGACTTAAGCTTAGAGATCTCATTTTAATTCTTAATGATTTTAAATTTTACACTATAAAAGAGAACGACGAGTGATGGTAGTGAAAAAATTACCTATTAACTTTAAATAAATTACTGATAATGGAAAATTATAACATAATCTACTCTATTTAAGAAAATTTCAATTCCTTGGTGATGATAGAGATGTCATTTATATGTAAATTTCAAAGAGTTGTATTGAAAATTAAGAGATGTTTTAGTGACTCAATAGATAATCTTCCACGTACTAATAAAATTATTGTTAACTTGATTAAGATTATAAAATATTTTAATTCAATTTATATGAATATGATCTCCCTAATTTTGACCAATTCTATTCTCTTTTGTGTTTTTCAATATTGTCACCACTTCCACACCACAACTTCATTATCACACACTTCACTTCATAATTTCATTATTTTACTATTTATTTTGTGAGTGTTTTTTGTGATTTGATTTATTTTTTTTTAGTCACACACTCATTTATAGTCTTCCCTACATATACGATACTTATACTCCTTAATATACTAGTTTTAGTAGGTTTTAAAAAATTAAAATTTTTGAGCACGTTAATGACCACACTATGTTGATATTTACATACCAAATTATAAAGCACAACTATATGGGATATTGGATTTCAGAACTTAAGAATTCCCTCAGTTAGGTTAAATGAAAATAATGGAATATAAAGAATTCATAGAAAATATATTTTATTTTTATAAAAAATAATGAGAATTCGGAGTCAAGCTATAATTACATCCGGATTCATTGCACCTAGAGTTTTTATAGCATTATGTGGATCTATTGCACATATTTAGGAAATTCAATTTGAGTTATAGTTAAGGAGATTATAAATAGTCACTAATAACATATGGTAGTCAAAGAGAGGATCTAGTGATGCTAGTGGTGATACTGAAAAGCAACTACTCAATAATTTTTTTAAAAGGATTATCAAAAAGGACACACATTATAGGGAGATCACTAAAAACACATAATATAGTAGAGAATGAGGTTTATAACTAGAATATAAATAGGACTTGGAGTTTAAAGAAGTGGAATTGGAGTTGGATCAAGAAGAAAATATTGAATGGAATCATCTTTTCATCTTTCTCCTCTTCCTCTGTTATATCATTTCAAGATTCTTTCATTGAAAATTTTGTTTCTTTCTTCCATAAACATGTGTACATAGAAAACTTAGCGGAATCAGATTAGTATGATTTGAAATTTTAATATGTTCTTATTTTGATTCCAAAACTGTATGGGTTTTACTTAAGCTTAGAGATCTCATTTTCATTATTAATGAGTTTAAATTATACACTATATAAAGGACCTACATGTAATGGTAGCAAAAAAATTTTGTTGGAACTTTTAATAAAGTACTGAGAATGGAAAGTTTAACATTATATTCTCTATTTAAGAACATTTGAATACTTTAGTGATGATTGAGAGATCATTTATAAAGAAATATAAAAGGTATGTGTTGAATAATAAGAAATATTTTAGTAACTCAACACATAAACTTCTAAGTACTAATAAAGTTGTGGTTAACTTGAGTAAGAGAAGAAAATATTTTAAATCAATTTATAACAGTCTGATCTTCCAAATTTTAACCATTATTAGTCTCTTTGGAGTTCATTAATTTTATCACCATTTCCACACCCTAACTTCATTATCACACACTTCACTTCACCATTTCATTATTTTTTCTATTTTTTTGATTTTTTGGGTCAACAACATATCAATAGCCTTCCATATGGATACAATACTCTTTATCCTTACTATACTAGTTTTAGCGGGTCTTAAATAATTAAAATATGAGATAATGTTAATGATCATGCTCATTAAAATAAAATTAAATAAAATTTAGGATATCCCATTCAGTTTTGTTAAAATGTTTAATAAATATCCTATTTCTAGGATATTAAAAAAATTTACCCCAATGATATAAATATTGATCTTAAATGACATCATTTGATGAGAATTCAAAAGAGGTACATCACAATCAACAAAAACATCTAATCAAAGGTTTGAGAAATTAAATGATATTATCACTATTTTTGGTAAATCCTTTTTGATAAAACTAATGAAAATGAGTTGGGTAAAAGAGATTAGTTTCTTATGAATTACTGTATTGGAATTTTTTAAACATATGAAATTTTATTATTATCATGAACAGAGAGAAAAGTATGTGATAGTTTCATCAAGATGTCACTAAATTACTATAAAAATATACGGCATTATGGAAACATTGTACATAATTGAAATATGGATAAGGGAAGTATTAGTGTCAGTGAAGGCAAAAATAAAGACTTTACTTCCTCTAGTGACGTACATTCTTTCCAGGAAATCATTTTCTCAGTCTTTAAACATCTTGAATAGTGTAAATGTTCTAGAGGGGTATTCATCAAATATCAAGAATGTCATGTTGCTAACTGATTTGAAGTCAAAGGACCTAAATCCACATTACTATCATGTTTTATGGAAGATTTGTTTCATGTGTCTTTACGTTTCATTCTGCCTAAAAATGTTTTACACACATTAACCAATATTTTCTTCTCTTTCAAAGCTACATGTAGAAAATTTATAGATGTAGTGAAGTTTCCAACTATGGAAAATGAAATTTATATTATATTATGTGAATTGGAGTTTTTATTCCCATCACCATTCTTCAAAATAATGGTTTACTTGATGGATCAATTAGTTATAGATGTCTGACTATGTGTTTCTGTACATTACAGATGGATGTACCACATTAAATGGTATATGAAGATTTTGAAAGGGTTTGTAAAAAATAAACATTGAAAAAAATGATTTATTATAGATTCACATATTTTTGGGAAATCTATTTAATTTTCTACCAACTACTCATCTAATGTGGATAACATTGGTCTCCCAAAATATTATCATAGAGGGTGCCTTGTGGTAAATAAATTTTATAAAGAGATGTTGTCACAATTACTAATATAGAGAAGGTTCAATAACACCTTTATGTTCTATATAATATTATATAGGTTGTTTTATATGTTGAAACACATAAATTAATTCTATGGCATTTGAATCCATCAAGGGTTAAATTATGGATATTAAATACACATAATCAATAGTTTATAGGATGGTTTTGAGACTATATTTTTAAATAGTTATCTATACATAAAAATTAAATTTCATAATTATTTTGATAGATATCCACAGGACCAAGTGTACATGTATTATATTAAAATTACTAGGTAATTAATGGTTATGTGCTTTATATAAAGGAACAAGATAAATTCAACACAATGTAAAATATTAGATTTCCTCTTGTGGTGGAAGAAATGCATGTATCTGATACTGAGGACATAAATACAATTTATGATAACATGTCATACTTTGGCATCATTGGATATATATGGGATTTGGATTATATAGCAGTCAAAGAACATGTTTTTCAATTAAAATGGGTTGAAAACTAGAGTGTAGTTAAAATTGATGAATTGGTATTTATAAAACTGAATTTTAGTATGGAAGTGTATAATGGTAAAACATTCATAATAGAATCATAGGAAATACAAGTATTTTAATCCCATGATCATGAAAGTAATTTTTTTTAATTATTCTATTTTTTGACTAAAACCATTGCATGGTCAAATGAACATTTCATTAAGGATGACCTTTTCATTGGGATGTTGTAATCATTGCCTTGTGGTCTCAATGTATATAGTGTCTTATATGTTAAATGGCTCCACAATGATGGGATTTGGACACTTGATAGAGGGGGGAAACCCATTCAAACTTTAAAGAAAAGAGAGAGACTTTAATGAACAATTTAAGGCTTTTTAATATAAAACATGTTTCCTTATAATATCATGTGTTCACTACTTATTTTTATAAATTAAATTAAATTTTTAACTAATTTTATAGATAATGGATTCTCCACATGTTAATGTTACCAATCCCAAGGAACAATATATTGAAAATACTAAAATTGAGGAAATTTTATAAGGTAAACAATATTTGTTTTAAAAAATACTAGAGCATAATTGAATGAGGTCTCTCTAAGGGCATACACGAGACCCAGGTTAAAAACCAAGTGGAGGCATAATTTTGGGGGCACTGTAGCAGTACTGTAGTAGGAACTGTAGTAGGTACTATAGTAGTTATAGTTGTAGTACTGTAGAAGGTACTGTTCGGTATTGTAGCAGTCGGGATTATTCACCTTGGGCCACCGGTTTGGGCTTGGAGTCCTTAAGGCCTTCGGGCGGGTCAGTAAGGATTTCGGCCCACCACATGGCCTTTGTTCCACCTCAAGGCCCTCAGGGCCACCTGATTTGTAGTTTCACAGACAGATTCAACAAGGAACCACTCTAGAGGAGGAAAGAGCAGGTCACATCCACCCGAGCAAGGCTAAACGAACTTTGAAATAATGAGAGGGTATGGAATTTTCCATCGGTACCACGCCTATGCACCCCAGAACATGGACATGCTAGCCGAACGGTCATGCAAAGGTGGAGAGATGATCATAATGCAGATTCTGGGGAGGAGCAGTTTTAAGTAGTCATAATCTATATGATTTCTTTAAGACCTACGGGTCATGTAATGTCTCCAAATCCTACGGGCAATGTAATTACTAATCCTACGGGCCATGTAAGGGTTCCCCCTCATCCCTTGAAAGAGGGGTTATCATAAAATCAATAAAAAAAATAAGTCCTTCGGGCCATTCAGTCAGTATATAATGCACACATCTAACATGATTACCCCAATAAGTCCATTTTCATTAGTTACATTTGTGTGACTAAATGAATACACATGTTGATTGATGTAGATACATGGAACAATGTTATGAATCAATTAAAGACAACAATTTTGGAAGACATTATGGTAACATTATGACTTAATTTATCTAATTTAAAAAAATAATAATAATTAAATGTTTATTTCCTCTTAATTTTCCATTATTGAGTACATTTATATCATATTTTTATAAAATAAAATTTATATTAATGACCATTGTAAATTCTCATAGATCCTTTCAGAAAATTTTTATAAAGTATTACCTCATGGATGTTTAGGGTAAATTAAACCCATAACCACTAGCTATAGATGAACACATGATAAATAAAGAAACATATAATTATTTCATTATTCATTATGAGAATAAATCATTTCTGGAACTTGTTAACTGCTAATATGTTATTTGATATTTTTTTTATTAATCACATTTATTCAAAATTATTAATTTATAAAATAGTAAAGGAGTGATGAAAATGTGCTTAAAATAACAAATATGCATGAAAACCAACATACCCTTATAGTAAAGCAAGGATAGGGTATACTGCACTTGAAAAAAATGGTTTGTGTTTTAAATGTAGATTAATAATTTAACTTGATATGAAAAAACAAGATAATTATGTTTCTATTTTTATATGAATATTTCTCAATCAAAACCTAAAGTCACTACCATTCCACATCACATGATATAGAAAGAGGATCGTTTAAATAAAAAGGGATAAATAGTAGATAAAACAAAAAAATTATGTGAATCATGCGTAAGTATGACATAATAGAAATTTTTTCTTTTTTAAATATGTACTACATAATAATGGATAATTATTTCCCTTTTTTTCTAGTTTAGGCATAAGTATAGTAATTAGATGTAAATAATGATTAAAAGATTTTTTTTGGATTTGAAATTTCTAAAAAAATATGGTTTCATCAAAGGAGTAGTTTTTAGAGAGTTACCTTGAGCATATTTTGTGAAATCAAAGACATGGGAGGTTGTATATGAGACAGTGAAACACATATAGACACAAATAGATTCTCTATAAGAAAAATATACTTGGTAGTGTGGTTTGATATATTATTTTAAGAAAAGGGATCATGGATAATAAATATCACACAAACAAACACAACATAAATATCCACACCCCTATATTTGAGGTTATATATTCCTCTAAAAGGCTTTCCTTACATGAGGTAATGGGTTTTATGATAATATTTTAAGCTAAATGTGAATCAAATAACTACAGATACCTTTCTTGTACTAAAATTCTATTGGGTGAAATTTGTTATGATTTATGTCTATCATCACCCAACAACCCCATTATTGTGAGGAGTACATCTTACAGTGTCCAAGGTGATATTTTACACACACAAAACTCCCAAAAGATCACATGATAGTATGGATTCATATATCTCATGAGTTAAGTGCCAAAATGTCACGAACTGAATATGTTCGCCTCCAAAACTGGAACCTGACCCGACCTGTGGCTAGTCCCAAAGGTCATTCCCGATCCCCATGGGCTGGCACAAGTGCATGGGTATCAAAAAATGAAAATTGGGAACGATTTACCTGAGTTTGTATACTTAAAATAACAAATGAGTCCAAGAAATCAAATCATGATTTTTCAAACCAAAACATCTTTTACTAAAATTCAGAACTGAATTACACAATTTTAAACAATTTTTGAAGACCATTACAAAGGTACCAACTCATGAAATTACAGCCCAAGAACCTCCACATGGAAAGAGGCACCACCCTCAATCCATCTCCATGACATTGCATCACGATGGACCGCTAAAAACCCAAACCAATGGCATAAAACCTGTACCCAAACCTGTGACACAAAATAAGAAAGTCTACTTACACCCAATGGTGTAAGTAGGGTGTGAGCCAAATCCCAGTAGGATACCACCACTAAGATATTCCATATGATAAACATTTAAAGACGAAAAGCATGGAAGTTTTCAAAAACATGAAAAGCTAGTTAAAATTTATAAAAGATGCAACTATGAATAAGAACAGTTTTCAAGTGGGATATTTTAAAGAATTAAAACTTTTAAAATAAACACCAAAGCTACCGAATTTTCCAGAAAAATTTACTGTATGCCGACAGTAAGTATAAAGTAACTAATGAGCACAATCAATTGGAAATAACCCCTAGGCACTAGCTAGTTGTGGGTCCCAGGTACCTCGTATCTCGGTGAGAGTAACCATCACAAATATCCATTCCCATGCACAAGACACTAGTAGGGAACATACCCATAACCTAGTGGTCCCCAATTATCATCATCATAGTTTAGTTAGAGTTGTCAGCATTAATCTTGCTAAGTGAAACTGAGGCCAAATCCCACGAATTCACTATCATACTAGAACACGTCCACCCACCTAGATACCCAGGTTTTCCCCTTATGATCAAACAAGTTCAACAAGTCAAGAAATATACATTGAACATAAAAATATCATTTCCACATCACAAATTCTCCCAAAATCCCATATGTATACCACACAAGTCACAAAAGTCCATTTTTCATTCAAAATGATTTTGAAATATGACTCACACCAAAACAACCCACAACACATTTCACATTTCTTCAACACTTCCACAAAACCATTAAACAATTTTAGAAAACAATTATAAGGTATTTCAAGTCATATAATAGCCCACACACATGAAACATAACACTCCTTTCATAATAAAAATTTCAATTTTTCACATCACACTCACACAAAACAGTCCACATCACATTCACATCACTTTAACACCTCAATATCTCCTTCAAACAATTTAATAAAATATTTCCAAGATGATACAAATGACATAACAGCCTTTTCAAAAATTAAATGGACCTTTTAAGAATATACTCCTACCAAAACAGTTTGCTTATATAGTTTCACCACTTATATAACTCAATATACCATTCAAAACTTTCATAAAACAATTATAAGGAGTATACACAAGCTTTGCACATAAAACCCATTTCAAAAACCTCTTTTTAAGCCAAAATCGAACCAAGACCCTACCAAAACAGAATTGGAAGCCCAATCAACATGTAATAATCTACTTTCAAATGTTATATAATCACCTTGAACAATATCACAAAAGATACCCATGAGAAAAAACAAATCCATAAAACGCTTTCAAAGAGTATAATAAGGTTATACACATAAAACCCATTCAAAGACCCTCCTTTTTAGGCCAACATGAAACTATATCATTACCCAACTAAAATTGGCATCCCCTTTCAATAACTATTGAATTTCTTCCACATTTTACAAAACTACCACAAGAGATAACACATGAAATACATTTGAAAAATACACACTTCAAACAAAAATGTAACTTTAATACAAAATGCTTTACTATTGCCACCAAAAATGGTTTTTACATAATTCACAGCATATAAGGAACATGAAAAATTATTTAATCAAGAAAACTAACTCATCATTAAATGGTTACCCACAGAATCACCTACCGAAATTGTCGAATCCCTCAAAACATGGTGTGAAACATCAACCTCACCAACCTGGCACCACAAGGATGATAAATCAAACCCTAAACCACAAATTTTCACCAAAAAGACTCATGGATAAACCCTAGGTACGAATCCTAGGTTTTGGACACTTTAGAACATCAAGAAAGAGGGATGAAACCCTAATAAAAGAAGAGAAATCAAATAGAAAATACTTACTTGCAAAAATATTGAAGACATTGCCCTAAATCCACCAAAATATGAATCTAAAAGTACCCAAAACTAGTATGGAGGTTTTAAGGAGTCATATTAGGTCATGTGGGGACTGAAATGGGGGAAAAGGATGAAAATTGAAGTATTTATGAAAGATTCATTTTACCTCTTTAAATCTGGTCGATTTGAGAAAGGGGGTGAAAGATATCCCTAATTCTCGGTTCATCTGAGCTCTAAAATTGAGAAAACGATAATGGGGGTGATCCTTGGGATATTGGATTTGAGAGGGATATAGAATCACAAGAAAACAGTAAACAATTAATGAGATATGAAAATTTTAAAAAACTAATTTAAAGTAGTAAATGGGCTTATGGGCAGGCCCATTAACTTAATCAAAAACCCAAATCCATCATGATTTTGGATTTCTATGTGGTCCAAAGGGATATGGTGATTTTAATATATCAGGGTATTCCAATTGGGAATTAAAATGGGTATAAAATAGTAAAAATTGAAGGAGTTATAAAATAAACAAAATTTGTTTTTAAATACGGAATTGGGCTCACGGTTTCGTCCAAATTTTCAAAAACCAACATTTTCACCAAAATGAGTGGTAAACCCCCAAAACAAATCAGGAATGGAAATTAAATGAATAATGAATTTAAAAAAAAGGTCATGGGTGTGACAAAAACTATCTTCTCCCCATCATGATCTGGATATTCACATGGGAAAAATTTCTTTTCGAACTTTCATATCATGTCTTTTTTATCTTATAAAGATATATGAAGATAATGAGGAATGACCTTTAAATTTTATTTTATATAAAACCTTAATAGTTAATGAAAAATTTTCAGAACTCAGGTTTGTTATTACAAATGGTTGAATATAAGGGGAAACAAAATGTCAAGTAAACGCAATCTAGAAGATCAACTAATAAATAAAAAGAAACTTCTAAGTGTACCTTTACCCCCACCAATTACATTGTCATGTTAATTAACATTATATGGTCATGTGAATATGAAATTCAATGATAAAAATAAAATATATAATGAATTTAAAGAATAAATTTCTGTAGAGTCCATTACAGGCATGATCGGTCTTAAAAGTGTAAATGAAATTCTCAAGCATGAATATATGGGAGCCTCATTTGTGAACGTATACATGAGGTAGATTTCAATAATTTATTTATCCATTAATTGATCTATTATGTTAATTATAGTTAAACACAATTAATATTTTTTATAGGCATATATATCACTATTTTGTAAAGTGAAACCCCTATAAAAAGAAATTTGGAATCAATAGTTCTCATATAACTTCTGTACAAGCATTTTCAATGAAAGAGGTTAAAATTTACCAAAAAGAGAATCAAGTAGATCCATCATTTGAACAGAAAATAACATATGATAATATATTCTTAATACATATAATAAAGGTGTAAAACTCTATAATCTAATCAAATAAAATATATTTTTAATTTTTTTCATTACTTATTTATTTTTGTTTTTTATGATATATTGGATGCTCATTGTGGTCAATGTGGATACTCTGAAGATTTATTTTTTAGATCCAAATCATAGATTTCAAAAAACTAAACCACACATGATGTCCCTCATAAATTTTTAATACACTATATTGAACATTATACAAATAAACATCAAATTATATGTTTTATATTTTACATTAATGAGAATTTTTCATGATATATAAATGTTTACTTATTTTCAAAAGTATGGTATGAGGATGACCATTGTGCACATGGAGCTTATAGATTAATTCAAGTGGATAATTATTAGTGTATATATAATAGTATTTCACTACAAAAAAATATATAACAATATATTACTTTTTTTTCTCAATGTTAGTGAAGTGTCTAAAAAAATTAATGACAATGATTTTGGTTTTTATATGTGTAAATTTATGAAAGATAATTCATTCTATTAAAAAAACATACTGGGAGATGTATTTCATGGGTAATTATAATTTCATTTAAAATAATTATTAATAATTTTTTTCATATATATTTTTTCAGTACTACTATGACTCTTAATGCTCCCCACATTTAATAGAGGAAGTATATTTGTTTAGATTTGAGTGGGAAACTTGCATGGTGTCAGAATGTTTGCGAGCATCATGATAATGCAATTTCCTATAATGTTTATATTTTTTTTATTTCACATATATCATTTAGATATAGTTTATCTACTTCATATTTAGTTAATTTTTTTCATTTTAAATTATATCATTGGATAGAGACTTTATAATAAAATTGTAGTTTGAAGTCTACAATAATTTTCTCTTCATAGTCCCACTTCAGGTCACATCTATTAGTTTAAAATACACCACTATTGTGTTTCAATATTAAATCACTAAATCAAACATTAATAAAAGGAATACAGATAGACTGAATCACTATTTTTAATCCTTATATTGAGGATTGGATTATTGATCTAGGAGTGATGTACAACAATGATGAATGACCTTGTTGTTATGAAATGTTATATTGATTATTTTTTAAGGTTGATTTATATTCTAGGATAGACCCTAGGTTGTCTCTCAAGGTGCATTAGAGGATTAAAGTGCATGAATTTGATAAAAATGAATAAACTATGGGGTGGTTTTAAAAAAAATAAAAATAAAATTAATTAATTAAAGAGTTTAATAGTTTATAAACAAACATGGTATTTTTTAGAATAACATGAGAAGGAGGTGATTTCAAGTTCACTAATCATATTGTTTAATTCATTGTTCTAAAAATTACACATGGTTTAATGGAATCCTTTGGTGTAAGGTAATAAAGATCTAAATCCCCCTCATGCCTTTTAAAATGATGCACAAATAACCTACCATTGAAACAAAAATCATGTTTCCAAGGTATAGATCTCAAAAATGGAATGATTATTACAAAATAATATTGAAATCTCATGCATGTGAATGTGAAAAAGGATGCTTATTTTGTTCAATCAGTAAAACCCAAGATTACCACTTGAAATATCAACACAATCAGTGTTGAAATGAAATTGTTTTCACATAATTATACAAAAAATGAATTCATAGGATAATCATGTTAAGATAAAACATGAATAAAATTTTCCACATAAAAAGTATACTAAACTAGAAGAAGAAAAAGTGACAGAAATCCCTCTCCAAGTGTGTGTATCTTCCTTGAAATGACCGCCTATGAATACCATATCCTTTTAAACATAATATTACATGATTATATGTATAATTAACCATTAAATAGAAACCAAGGATCGTAAATTCTAGTGTCTTTGGATGATTATGTACAAAAAAACCGAAAACATGAAATCAAAATAAAAACATATTTTATTTAAACTCAATAATGAGATCCTAACTGCCATTGAGATCTAACATATGCTTAGGGTAACTTAAGGAATACATGAACAAAGGGATAAGATAAAATCTCAATAAGCGATTAAACATAGGAATAAAACATAGCACATGGGTTAGAAGGCATAACATAATGGCATAAAAAGGCATGGAACTTGAATACACATATGGAAGAATAATATATTGAACATGAGATAATGTGATAATGGAATCATAGAAATGTGGAAAAAATATACAACATGAAATAATAATGATTAAAGTATAAACAACAAGACCATTGCACATGGAGGATCGTGACTCAAGCATAACCACCAAGACCATTTCACATGTTTAGAATGGGTCAAGGTTAACCAGCAAGACCATTGTACATGAAGTATCATGAGACTAAACATTACCAAATGCATTAGAGAACTATATTATCACACCTATAATAACATTTTCATGAATATTTTTCCCAAATGAAGCATCAATCATAAGGGTTACCCATGAAACGAATTGTGTATAATAATCATGTCAAAAGGCATAACAAAAGGGAATATCATAATGGTGACTATGAAAGAATGGATTAAAATAATTTATGGACATTAATAAGGTAACATATAAATATATAATGATAAATTATGTCTAAATAAATTGAAATAATTTAAAAATATTATTTAAGAAACTTTATAAATAAAACATTTTGGTTTGGTTGAAGGAAAATATTAAGGATTCCTTAAAATAGAAAAGAAATAATTGTTTATATAAAACCAGAAATGAACCAAGATAGTTTTTCATAAAAAATTAGTGATTTTATAAAAAAAAAATATGGGGGCTTAAAAAATATTATGGAGTTCACTTGAAAATGGGTGATAAAATAGGAAGTTCCCTTTAATCGGGCTTGCTTATCAGGAATATTTGAGAAGGGAACCTTATTAAACATGTATTTTCCCATCAATGAAAAAAGAATTAGGATAAGAAAATATGTTTTGAATATACATACAGATCATAGGAAGAGAACATAATAAGAATTAAAAATTACCTTAGGTTAAATAGAGAGAGAAATTGTAATCTGAATGAAAAATGAGGGTTCGGTGAAAATCCCTTACCTTATGTCTAAAAGTGTTCACCACTTTCACTTAATGTCCTAGATAATCAGATTAAATCCAATAATTAATTAATTTTTAACCTTTTATATATTTATTTTATTTATTATATTTTTATTAAGTTCATGGATTTCCTTTTTTATGAGTTATAAGATACAATTTTATCGTTTGAGAGCGTGTGTTTCCTTGGTTTTCATGATCGGTTTCCTTGTATACATGTATGGAAAATCATGTAAAATTAGAATATTTGTCTATACATGAAATTATATGTTATTAAAAAAATTAAATAATATTAAATGGTCTTATATATAATTTTTTCCCATATGTGAGGATGATTCATTAGATAAAACGTTAATGATAATTTTTTAGATTATTTTGGAATTTTTTGATCATCATGAACTAGTTTTGTTTTATTAATTAATATAATGTATATATAATGGTTATGTAATAATAAATAGTCTATAATAAATATATTAAAATATTTTTTAACCATAAAAATGGTTTTATGACCATCCTTGAAGGTGGTAATTGAAATCAAAAACTCTTCATCCTGGAATGTGATAAATCAACACCTCACGGGTGATGTTTTCCTTTTTAGTACAAAAGAAAAGTGGAAGAGAAAATATGATGGGTAGTTACATTAAAAAATAAAATTAAAGTACATAAAATATAATAGAGTTATAATTTCACTTGGATAAGGGTATTTTAGGAGATAATAATAAAATAAAAGAAAAATAAAATAAATTAAAAGAGAACGGAATATGATTTTACCTCTTGGATTTATCCTCCTTGAGAACCTCCTTAAGGAAATGTTTTTGGCCTTTTTTTGAGACCAAAGGCTCATATAAATTGGACAAAGACTTGGGATAATATTTGGTATAATTTGTACAATCTTCAATGCTTCAAAGATGTGGGGATATATGGTGGTGAGGGGTTGTATTTATAGTGGAGAAGAGTATTTTTTTGATTATTTAACTCATTAGTTTATTATTTTGGATCAAGACTATGAATAGTATGTATTAATGTGAATAATTATAGTAAATAGTTCATGTGAGTATGAACCAAAGTTTCTTACATCATCCATACATCAATCATGACTCAATAATTCATTCACTTATCTTATACCGTAAATTACAGTATTTCCCTATTCACAAAAAAATAAACTATTTTAGAAAAATTTGAAAAATATACCCTAACCATGTTTCGATGTGTATAATTAAACCATTTTTAAAAAATATTTTTCAAAATATAATAAATTTAATTTTTAATTCAAATCATTATTTATTTGAAAAATACCAATTTTAAAATTACAACAGATTTTATAAGAGTTTGAAAAATTAATTTAGGTCTCTTAAAATTATCTTATAATCATAAGACAAAAAATATTAATTTATGAATATATTTTATGAAAATAAATTTTCTTTTAAAATAATATATTAATTATAAAATTTTAAACAAACATTTATGTTTCAAAATAATACCAATAACTAATTTATCAATTTCAGAAAATTTATTTACTTATATTATGATATAATTATATCACTTTTTCATTTATAAGATACCTAAAATTTATTTATTCTTTAATTGTGGATTTTTCTATTCTATTAGTAGGTTTTCTATTCATAAGTGATATATTACTATTCCAAATGTCGAGTTACTATTCTATTGGTATAGGTTTCTTAATTTCTAAAAAATCATCTTATTTAATTCATTATTCATTTATAAAGTTTGTTTTTTTGTTATTTATGTAATTTCATGTGATTTATACTATATTAAATAATTATAAGAAGGAAAATTTCATTCATTGAATTGTGGGTCATTGCATTCTTTCCCCTTATGAAATTTCATCCTCAAAATTTTGTTTTACATACTAAGGTGAAAACGGGCTGGGGTACTTCTCCTTCGTTTCTTCCCCTAGTTCCCATGTCACCCCTTTAAACTTATGGTTCTACCATAGTACTTTGAATGGGTGAGAAGTCATTTTGTGTAAAAAATTTACTCTATGGTCCATAATCTTCACCAAAAGCTCCTCATAAGAGATATCATTTTCCAACTGTACCTCTTCTGAATTCATTATATGTGAGGGATTCAGTATATACTTCATCAATAGGGATATGTGGAATACATCATGTACTTGAGACATGGTAGGTGGAATTTCTAGTCGATAGGCCACAACCTTGAGACGATCAATAATCTCTATGGGGTTGATGTACCTGGTACTTAGCTTTCCTTAGTTACCAAATATCATTATCCTCTTCCATGGAAATATGAATAGGAATTACATGTCTCTAACCTTAAACTCTAGGTCATGTCAACAATTTTTTTCATAGATATTCTGTTGACTTTGCGCTTCCATGATGTGTTGTTGAAAGTTTTTCACCGTATCTATAATTTATTTGACCATTTCAGTTCCTAGCAGCTTATTTTCACCGACCTCATCCCATCATTCCAGTGTTCGGTATCTTTTCTCATAAATATCTTTATATATATCCATTTGGATTCTTTAGTGGAAACTGTTATTGTAATAGAACTTGGCCCCTGGAAAATGTTGTTCTGATCCTCTTTTCAAGTCCATAGAATACGCTCTCAACGTGTCTTTCAGTGTGTGAATAGTTCGCTCAAATTTTCCATCAGTTTGAGGATGATAGACGGTATTGAAGTTCATCTTAGTTCTTAAATCATGTTAGATACTTTTCTAGAACTTGCTGGTAAATCTCAAGCTCTAATCAAATACCATTGATAGTGGTACTCCATGAAGCCTGACCACTTCTCTGATGTATATCCATTAAAATTGATTGAGTGAGAAGTCATCTTGAATTTCGATAAAGTGATATGTCTTTGAAAGATGAGCCACAATGACCCATATTGCATTATTTCCTCTTTATGTATTTATAAGTCCAGTGAAAAATTCTTAGGTGATTTTTTCCCACTTCCATAATGTTATGAGTAATGGTTGAATTCCCCTTATACTTTTTCCTTTCATCCTTCACTTGCTGACACTCTAGGAACTTTGATTTATATTCAGTGATCTTCTTCTTCACATTGTCCCACCAATAGTGTTCTTTGAGATCTCAATACATATTTGTGATACTTGGGTGAATATATAATTTTGAGCTATGTTCATCATTCAAAATCTCTTTCTTTATCTATAGATTGGATGGTACACATATTCATGACCCAAATATCACAAAACCTTCCTCATCTATTTTTAAATCTGGGGATTTCCCATTTCCGATAGCTTCTGCCTGTTTCTGAAATTCCATATCATTTAGTTGAGAATTATTTATTTTCTCCGTAATTGATGGTTGAGAAATCATTTGAGAAAGGATTGATTATGTTTCTTCCTTAACGATTCCCATGTCCATCCTTTTTAGGTCTAATAAGATCTAATCCTTTTCAAATCTCATCATTGATAAAGACACCGGACCCTTTCTAATTAGAGAATTTTTTTACCTTATTTAATTTACTAGGATGGTAGTGGATTTATTAGTTCTAATCTTTGATGAGCTATAAACATCTCCACTGGCACATATTAAGCTCAATCTTGGTGAATATATACTAAAGGATTTTATGATATGTATATATTTCATACTTCTCCAAATAGAGATAATTCGGCCATATTTTCAACATAGATATCACAATTATTAACACCATATCAAGTATGAGATAGTTTTTATCTTGAATTTTTAACATCCATGAGTTATAGGCTATCACTTTATAATTTTACATTAGTACATAGCCTAAGACCTTCTTTGAAGCATCTTTTTACTATAGAGACCCATCATTTTCTTACATTACTATTACATCATTTCAAAGATAAACAACATAATAGTATTACACATATAAGATCCAAAGGTTTAGTGTCTTAGACAAACTAGGACCACACATAACAAATACAACATAAAGCATAAACATTTATTTAATTTCTTCTTCTCTAGATTATTATTCGCACTTGTCCTATCCTTAGTACATGTAGACACCTGAGGCTATACATAAAAAGGAGTGATCTAGAATCCTATTAAGAGTATAGGTAAGAAAAATATAGCATGGGGTGAGTATAAACATAACATAGGCAAAATTTCATGACCATGAGAGGAGCATAAATAAAAGACAAGAAATGTGGCAATGCATAAAAATGAAACACCATGTCTTAGTGGTTAACTACCACACATACTTTTGAACCAAGATAGCATCTTGTTCACACATCATTTCACATTTAATTGTGGGATTCATCACTTTACCCAATGCATTGGAGCGCTGTATAATTCTAGGTGCACCCGTCACATTCAATCATTCATATTGCGCTATATAATTACGGGCGCACCCGTCACATCATAACATTATCATCATCATGATTTCCACATGGAACATATATAAAAATTGAACATAACTAACCCATTAAAAGTAATGGGTTACATCTCATAATAACACATTCATAAACTTTGGGTTCCCAGAACAAAGAGGGAATGACATACTTGATACAAGAACCATCAACCTTGAATAAGAAGTAAAAGTGAGTTCTTAACAGAATAGTTCTTTTGGAAAACATTTTGTTTTACATAAAAAGTAGTGGTAAAACTTTATATCCTAGAAAAAGAAATAAAATGAAGAAAAAATGATCTTTAAGAAGTAACCATATCAAAAATGGAGTGAAAGAGGGAGAACCTGAAGTAAGAAAATTGGGTTTGAGATTTCCCCTTACCTTGTATCCAAATGATTCCTTCTCTTTAATGTCCTGTATAATGAAATTATATTCATTAATTAGAAATAAAGAACCTTTTCTAAATTAATATGGTTCATTATGGTTTCATTAAGTGATTTTATGTGCCTTTGGATTAGTTATAGAGTTTTAAAACATTGTTCGAGAATGTTCGTTTTTATGGTTTTCTTGAGCGTTTCACATGTATCCATGAATTGAAGTTTGTGTAGAACATGGGTAAACATCCAAAAAATAAATTACATGTTATTAATTATAGTACAGAATTTAAAATGATCTTAATATGAATTAAATTTTATACCATGTGAATGAATCATTCGATAGGAACTTAATGATGATCGTTTGGGTTAATTTGGGCGGTTTTTCGACCACAACGAACTTGTTTTGTTTACACATCTAGTAATATGTACATAAGTTAGTTCCAGAACATAAAATAGTACATAATAAATATAAAATATTCTGATTCAACCATAAAAATGGTTTCATGACCAGAACTGAAGGTATAAATGGAAGAAGAAATCATTTCATTCTTGAAGGTGATAAATTAACACCTCACGAACAACGTTCTCTTTAATAAAATAAAAGGAAGAGGGAAAGGGGTTTGGATGATATAATATAACAATATAAAAATAAAATTATATTATATGTATAATACTGGAGTTACAATACCATTTGGATGAAGATATGTGTGGAGAGATCAAGAAACGAACTTGAACATGAAAGGAAAATAAAGGAGAAGAGGGAGAGAAAATACCTCTTGAATCCTTCTCTTGAGAACCACCTTAAGGGCCTAAGCTTGGTCTTTTGATGGGACCAGAAGATCTTGGATGTGGTGGAGGGGATAGGGAAGTTGTTTGGGTAGAGTTTAGAGAAGGATTCGATCTTGAGAGTTGTGAGGAAATGAGGGTGTGAAGGGTGGCTTTTATAGTGGAGGGGAGAGGGGTTTGCTTAATATAAAATTCATTAGTTTATTAATCTCCCCTAAGATAAGGAATAGTGAGTCTTAAATGACCAAGAATAGTAGTTTTATCATGTGATCCCGAACCAATTGGTCTTACATCAGTAGAGCATCATCGATGACTCAATTAATCCATTATTTAGCATTTATTGTAAATTATCGGATTCTACTATTCATCAAAAATTCAAGAATCTTAGAAAAATCCCAAAAATTTACCCCAACCATTTTTTGACGTGTAGAATCCAAAAATGAAGTCCATTTTTCAAAAATAATTTTCTAAATATTATTAATTAAATATTTAATTAAAACCATAATTTACTTAAAAAACAGTTTTTAAGATTAAAACTGATTTTATAGTGCTTTCAAAAATTACGTATGGTCTTATAAAATTATCTAAAAACTATAGAACATTGATTCAATAATTTATGAATACATTTTAGGGAAATAAATTTTCTTTTAAATTAATTAATTAATTATAACTAATTATTTATGACTTACAAAATATCAAAATGTTTGCTAAGGTCAAATTGTCACTTTCTAAGATGTCTAAATTTTATTTAATTATTCATAGGTAATTTTAATCTTATGTTGTATGATTTACTATTAATAAGGTTCAAATTAATATTCATAAGGGTATGTTACTATTCATAAGGGTAGTTCACTATTCCCCAAAAATTATTTTTGTTTCATTAGACTCCAAAAATCATCTTGAACACAACCGTGTATGTCTGATTTTCGAAATTCAAAACACAAAAGTGACAAACTTATGTTTAAAGGTCACTTAACACTTAGTAGTTCATTATGTTGTGTTTTTTCATGTGATTTTATGACATAAATATAAGAAGAGAAATTTCCATTGAAAAAACCTTTAGGTCGTTACATTCTTCCCCCCTTAAGAAATTTCACCCCCAAAATTTCACTTTACACAAACAGGTGAGGGTACTTCTCCTTCATTGCCTCTTCTACTTCCCAAGTTGCTTCCTCAAACTTATTGTTCCTCCACAACACTTTGACAATATGGGTTGTCTTGTTGCATAGAACCTTATCTCTACGATCCAGAATCTTTACCGGTTGCTCCTCATAGGAGAGATCATCTTCCAGCTGCACCACCTCTAAGTTTAGTACATGTGAGGGGTTTGGTATGTACTTCCTCGGTAGTGATACATGAAACACATCATGAACTTGAGCCATATTCTGTGGAAGTGGAAGACGATAGGTCACGGCTCATATGCGGTCAAAGATCTCAAAGGGGCCAATATACCTTGGTCTTAGCTTCCCTTTCTTCCTGAATCGCATGACTCTCTTCCATGGAGATATTTGAAGGATGACTTTACCTCCAACGTCGAACTCTAAGTCCCTTCGATGGTTGTCAACATAGCTCTTTTGCCAATTTTGAGCAGCTTTGATGTGTTTCTGGATGACTTGAACCTTATCTTCCATCTCTTGAACAAGATCGGGTCCAAGTAGCTTTATTTATCCAACTTCATCCCAACAAGTTAGAGTTCTACATCGCTTTCCATACAGAACTTTATATGGAGCCATCTGGATACTCGAGTGGAAGCTATTCTTGTATGAGAACTCAACCAATGAGAGATGCTGATCTCATCCACCTTTGAATTTAAGAGATCAGGCTCTTAGAATATCTTCAAGCGTCTGAATAATCCTTTCAGACTAGCCATCAGTTTGGGGGTGATAAGCCATGCCAAAATTTAATTCATTACTCAAAGCATGTTTAATGATCCTCCATAATTTAGATGTGAAACTTGGATCATGGTCATAGATAATTGAGAGTGGAACACTGTACAGACTCACCACTTCCTTCACATATATCTTTGCAAGTTGTTCAAGAGATATTTCTTCCCGAATAGCGATAAAATGGGCAGTCTTGGTGATTCGGTCAACCACAAACCATATCGCATTATTTCCCTTTGACATCTTCGGGAGACCCATGACAAAGTCTATAGTAACATTTTCCCATTTCCACATGGGTATAGGCAATGGATGCATCATACCTTTGGACTTTTGTCGCTTAGCTTTAACTTGCTGACATACGAAGAACCTTGATATATATTCTGCAATCTCCTTCTTCATGTTATCCCACTAGAACTATTCTCAAAGATCAAGGAACATCTTGGTACTCCCAGGATGGATAGAAAATGTTGAGTTATATGTATTATCCAAAAGCTCCTTCTTTATCCTGGGTGATGAAGGTACACAAAGTTGCATTCCAAACTGAATCACACCATCATCATCGATATGGAACTCTTGCATCTTCCCTTCCTTTACTACATTCACCCTCTTTTGTATCTCCACATCATCCCTTTGTGCTTCCTTAATCTTCTCCAGGATAGATGGTTGCGCAATCATTTGGGAAAGGTAGGATGTATCCCCAGCCCTTATGATTTCCAAATCCATTATTTTCATAACCATGAAGATAGGGTCTTTCTCAGTCCATAACATGGATAGAGTAGCGGGTTCTTTTCTACTTAGATCATCAGCTACCTTGTTCGCATTTCTAATATGATAGTGAATAGAGAAATCGTAATCCTTGATTATCTCTAACCATCTCCTTTGATGCATGTTGATCTCCTTTTGTGTGAATATATACTTTTGGCTCTTGTGGTCGGTGTATATGTCACACTTATCACCATAAAGGTAGTGTCACAAAATTTTCAAGGCAAAAATCATGGCTTCCAGCTCTAGATCATGCGTCGGGTAGTTCTGCTCATGGATCTTCAACTGTCATGAAGTGTAGGCTATCACATTGTCAGTTTGCATGAGTACACAACCCAAGAATTTCTTTGAAGCATCACTGTATATCACAAAACTTTCTCCACTTTTCGGTAGTGTGAGTACAGGTGCATTGATCAACCTTCTCTTTAGCTCCTTGAATCTTCCCTCACATCTTCCGTCCAAACATACTTTACCCATTTCCTTTTTAACTTAGTTAGCGGGCTTGACAATCATGAGAAGTTTCTCACAAAACGTCGGTAGTACCAGCTAATCCAAGAAAACTACGGATTTCTGTGACACTAGAGGGCCAGGTCCATTCCACAATCGCCTTTGTCTTTGAAGGATCCACAGAAATTCCCTCACTTGTGATCACATGTCCCAAGAATGTGACTTGATTCATCCAAAAGTCACACTTGCTGAACTTGGCGTACAACTTCTCCTTTCTCAATGTCTCCAACACAAGTCTTAGATGTTCTTCATGTTCCTCATTTCTCTTGGAGTAGATGAGAGTATCATCGATAAACACTACCAAAAAAATTTCAAAGTAATGTCTAAAGACTCTATTCATCAAATCCATGAAGATTCCAGGGGCATTAGTAAGTACGAAGTGCATCACCAAAAACTCATAGTACCCATACCTTGTATGGAAGGAAGTATTCTGAATATCTTCCTTCTTCACCTTTACCTAATGATATCAAGAATGAAGATCCACCTTTGAGAAGTATTGAGAACCTCTTAATTGATTGAACAGATATTCAATCCTTGGAAGAGGATACTTGTTCTTTATGGTAATCTTATTGAGTTCCCGATAATCGATACAGAGTCGCATTGTTCCATCCTTCTTCTTCACAAAGATCACCGGTGCACCCTAGGGTGATGCACTAGGACGTATGAACCCTTTGTCCAGATGCTCTTGCAGCTGCTTCTTTAACTCTTCCAGTTCGATAGGAGCCATCCTATAAGGACACTTTGAGATAGGAGTAGCTCTAGGTATGAGTTCAATTGAGAACTCTACCTCACGATCCGGGGTAATTCCGGGTAACTCTTTAGGAAATACATCACAATATTCCCTCACAATGGGCATTTCCTCAAGGTTGACACTTTCCTTCGACTCAACCATTTGGGAGAGGTATGCTACTTCGTAGGGAATCAACACCCAAACCATTGAAGGATTTTTTAAAGGAGTTTAATGATCTTCCTTTCATTTTTAAAGGAGCATGGGATGGTTCGGAATATGAAAAGATATTTCCTTTTCTTGAAAGTTGATATGTGCTCTATATAACGAGAGCCAATCCATTCCCATTATAGTGTTGAATTCCACCAAGGGAAGCATTAAGAAATTTTCTAGAAGAATCATCCCACATAATCCATCAAGATAAGAGTCAAACACTTGGGTTGAAATGATTTCACCACTTGGTGTTTTTACAGATATCTCTACTTCAAGGTTTTGGGGATTCGACTCTATAGTTCTAGAAAACTTGAAAGATATAAAGGAATGTGTATAACCAGAATCAAATAAGACTTTTTCCATTCTTGATTGTATATAAAGTGTACCTTGTATGACTTCATTATCATGCTCCACATCTGTAGTAGTGACGACATAAGCCTTCCCATGTTCCTTTGGCGTTGGTGGCTGCTGACACTAATTACCCTCTAGTACTCGAGGTTTAGTGCACTAGTTTGCATAGTTCCCCAGCTCCCTACAATTGTAGAATTGAACCATGAGTGGTTATCTCCTTTCATCGGCTACATTATCCTTCCTATTTGTTTCTTTTCGACACTCTTGAGCATGGTATCCTTTTTTCCCACACTTGAAGCATTTCCTCATCCCTTTGAGGTAGTTCCCATGGTGAAACTTTCCACATTTTTGGCATGTGGATCATTGAGTTTTATTCCCACCTTTATCATTAGATCCACCGGCATGAAACTCCATATTTAGTTTCTTATCCCCATATCCATGGGACCATTATCCAAACTCTATCTCCACTTTGAGGGAACATCAAATGACTTCTTCATAACTCCCAAAGTCTCGAATTTCAAGAGCCTTTCAAAGGTGTGGTTTTAATCCAATAAAGAATCTATAAATGTTGCTATCATTGTTGATAACAAAACCCGAAGCGTACCTTGAAAGCCTTGTAAAATTTTCTTTATAGGTTGTGCAAGATTCTCCTTCTTTTTTCTTGAGCTCTATGAATTCTCTCTCCATATTCGTGTGAATATTTCTTGGGAAATACTTGTTAAGAAACATTATCTAAAAGTCTTCTCATTCCATATCTTCAATTTCCTCCCTATTCTTGGTGTTCTTAATCAAATCTCACCATTGATGAGCTTCTCTATCTAGACGATAAACGGAAAGAGTCACCGTCTCCATCTCAGAATAGTAAAGCACAGAAAAGATCTTCTCCATGGATTTGACACACTGTTCTGCAACTAGTGGATCGAAAGATCCACAAAACTTCGGTGTTTGTTGTCGCATAAAACATTCGATAGCCAGTTGCTCCCTCTTTGGTGAAGGAGGATGTTCCCCATTATTATGGTTATTATTCATAACCTGAGATAATTGGGTAAGCATCGCCATGATGTTTTAAACTCCACCTCCCAAATAATTGGGGATATCATTCAGGCAATCGTTGCATTGGCCCTCGCATGAGTTGTTGGCCTGATTTCTCCTGGTTCCCACTATTTTCTAAAATAGAAAAGGTTAGAACAAAACTTAAGTAAACAAGTCAAAAATAACTTATTCATTTAAACAATTTATACCGAAAACATAACATATGGGATACCTAGGTAAATATTCTTGTGTGCATATTTGTACTTAGTCTCATGCTAGAGGTTTTCTCTAGGGTTCACTAATCCTAATTCCCAAATTAACTAAACCTTTCCTATGATACCAACTGTAGCGACCTGAAATTTTCTTACATTACTATTACATCATTTCAAAGATAAACAAAATTATAGTATTACACATAGAGGATCCAAAGGTTTAGTTTCTTGGGAAAACTAGGACCACACATAATAAAGACGACATAAAGCATAAACATTTATTTAATTTCTTCTTCTCTTCCTTCTTATTGGAACTTGTCCTCTCCTTAGTACATGTAGCCACCTGAGGATATACATCAAAATGGGTGAGATAAAATCCCAGTAAGAGGAAAGGTAAGAACAATATAGCATGGGTTGAGCATAATCATAACATAGGCAAAATATCACGAACATGAGAGGAGCATAAATAAAAGACTTGAAATGTGGCAATGGATAAAAATAAAACATCATGTCTTAGTGGTTAACTAACACACATACTTGTGAACCAATCTAGAATATTGTTCACACATCATTTCACATTTACTCATGAGATTCATCACTTTACCCAATGCATTGGAGCATTGTATAATTCCGGGCGCACCCATCACATTCAATCATTCATATTGCGCTATATAATTCTGGGTGCACCCGTCACATCATAACATTATCATCATCATGTTTTCCACATGGAACATATATAAAAATTGAACATAACTAACCCATGAAAATTAATGGGTTACATATCATAAGAACAAATTCATAAACTTTGGGTCCCCAAAACAAAGAGGGAATGACATACTTGATAAAAGAACCATCAACCTTGAATGAGAAGTAAAAGTGAGTTCTTAAAAGAAGAGTTCTTTTGGAAAACATTTTGTTTGACATAAACTGTAGTGGTAAACATGTATATCCCAGAAAAGGAAAGATAATGATGAAAAAATAATTTTTAAGATGTAACTATATCAAAAATGGAGTGAAAGAGGGAGAACCCGAAGGAAGAAAATTGGGTTCGAGATTTCCCCTTACCTTGTATCCGAATGCTTACTTCTCTTTAATGTCCTGTATAATGACATTATATACATTAATTATAAATAAAGAACCTTTTTAAAATTAATATGGTTCATTATGGTTTTATTAAGTGATTTTATGTGCCTTTGGATGAGTTATAGAGTTCTAAAACTTTGTTCGAGAATGTTCGTTTTTATGGTTTTCTTCAGCATTTCACATGTATCCATGAATTGAAGTTTGTGTAGAACATGGGAAAACATCCAGAAAATACATTAAATGTTATTAATGATATTCCAGAAGTTAAAATTATCTTAATATGAATTACATTTTATACAATGTGAATGAATCATTAGATAGGAACTTAATGACGATCGTTTGGGTTAATTTGGGCGGTTTTTCAACCACAATGAACTTGTTTTGTTTACTCATCTAGTAATATGTACATAAGTTAGTTCCAGAACTTAAAATTGGACATAATACATATAAAATATTCTGGTTCAACCATAAAAATGGTTTCATGACCAGATCTGAAGGTAGAAATGGAAGAAGAAAGCATGTCGTTCTTGAAGGTGATAAATTAACACCTCACGAACAACGTTCTCTTTAATAAAATAAAAGGAATAGGGAAAGGGGGTTGGATGATATAATGTCCAATTATAATCATAAAATTAAATTATATGTATAATAATAGATTTACAATACCATTTGTATTAATATAGGTGGGGAGAGATCAATAAATGAACTTGAACTTGAAAGGAAATTAATGGAGGAGAGGGAGAGAAAATACCTCTTGAATCCTTCTCTTGAGAACCATCTTAAGGGCCTAATCTAGGTATTTTTATGAGACCGGAAGCTCTTGGACGTGGGGTATGGGATAGGGAGAGAGTTTGGGCAGAGTTTAGAGAAGGCTTGGAGCTTAAGAGGTGTGAGGAAATGAGGGTGTGAAGGGTGGCTTTTATAGTGGAAGGGAGAGGGGTTTCCTTAATATAAAACTCATTAGTTTATTAATTTCCCCTAAGACAAGGAATAGTGAGTCTTGAATGACCAAGAATAGTAATTTTATCATTTGATCCAGAACCAAGTGGTATTACATCAGCAGAGCATCATCGATGACTCAATTAATCCATTATTTAGCATTTATTGTAAATTATCGGATTCTACTATTCATCAAAAATTCAAGTATCTTAGAAATCCCAAAAATTTACCCCAACCATTTTTTGACGTGTAGAATCCAAAAATGAAGTCCATTTTTCAAAAATAATTTTATAAATATTATTAATTTAATATTTAATTAAAATCATTATTTACTTAAAAAACAATTTTTAAGATTAAAATTGATTTTATAGTGCTTTCAAAAATTACGTAGGGTCTTATAAAATTATCTAAAAACTATAAGAAATTTATTAAATAATTTATGAATAAATTTTAGGGAAATAAATTTTCTTTTAAAATAATTAATTAATTATAATTAATTATTCATGACTTACAAAATACCAAAATGTTTACTGAGGTCAAATTTTCACTTTCTAAGATGTCTAAATTTTATTTAATTATTCATAGGTAATGTTACTCTTATGTTAGATGATTTACTATTCATAAGGTTCATATTACTATTCATAAGGGTATGTTACTATTCATAAGGGTAGGTCACTATTCACCAAAAATTATTTTTGTTTCATTAGACTCCAAAAATCATCTTGAACACAACCGTGTATGTAGGATTTTCGAAATTCAAAACACAAAAGTGACAAACTTATGTTTAAAGGTAACTTAGCACTTAGTAGTTCATTATGTTGTGTTTTTTAAAGTGATTTTAGGACATAAATATAAGAAATGAAATTTCCATTGAAAAAAACTTTGGGTCATTACATTTATACCACAAAGAGTTCCCCCACTTGTTGGAATAGTAAGTATCAGTGCAGTGATAAGCTTATTTTTTTAGTGCTTTGAAATAGTATACACATTCACTGGTCTAGAAAAACTTTACTCCATACCGATTCAGATTTTTTAGTGGGCTTGAAAATTGTGATATGTTCTTAACAAATAACTAGTAATACCCAGGTAAACCACGGAAACTACGGACCTTTGTTACAGATGTTGACCTGAGCCACTCTACTATTACCTTCTTCATGGAAGGCTCCACATATATTACATTGTTGGTGATAACATACCCCAAAACATATACTTCCTTCATCTATAAATCACATTTACTATATTTTTTATAAAGTTTCTCTCTTTGAAAAGTCTTTAGAATAGTATTTTAAAGCTTCTTATGCTCCTCCTTTTTCTAAGAGTATATTAGAATATTGTCAATAAATACCACCAAAAATTTGATGATGTAATTTATAAATTCTCTATTAATTAAATCCATGAAAATTTCTAGATCATTAGTGAGTCTGAATAGAATCACTATGAAATCATAGTGTCCATACCTCATTCAAAAGGAAGTCTTGAGAATATATTCACTACTCACATTTAATTGGTGATATCCCGACTGAAGTTCTACCATAGAGAAATACTTAGCCCCACATTGTTGATCAAACAAGTCATCTATCCATGTCAAAGGATACTTATTATTTATCATGATTTTATTGAGATAATGATAATCAATACAGAGGCACATTGATTTATCCTTCTTGATAAAGGGGACCGGTGCACCCCATAGTGAAGCATTGAGGCATATAAAACCCTTGCCAAGATTATCCTATAGTTGCTTCTTCAATTCCTCCAACTCGAAAGTGGCTATTCTATCATGTTTCTTTGATATAGGTAGAGATTCAGGAATAAGTTCAATTGATAACACAACCTATATATCAGGAGGAAGTCTAAGAAATTATTTATGGAACACATCAGGGTATTCCATCATAATGGTCATGCCTTTGAGAATTATCCTCTACTTTGCCTTAATAATTTGATCTAGATATGCTTGATCATAAGGTAGTAATTTCTACACTTGAGATAATGATTATGGATAAGATATATCCCCATCCTTACACTTGTATAGAATTTAAGGATGCTTTGGGATGCGAAGGTTGATCTACCTTTCCCGACAATTGATATATTATTTCTATAAAGATAGTCAATCCATACCCAATATAGCATTAAACTCCACAAACGGAAGTAAGATGATATTTGTTGGGAGGTTCAGTGAAATAACATTAACTTGGGAAGATTTATATACTTTGGATGCAATAATTTTCCCATTTTTTGTTCTCACAGATAACTCAACCTCCATATATTAATATGGTGTTTGAATAGTTATACTAAACTTTCATGATATGAAAGAATACGTTGAACTATTATCAAATAGTATATTTTCTATTATTGGATGAATAACGAGCATATCTGTCACTACATTATTTTTTGAGCTCCACCTCAGTAGTAGGGATATCATATTCTCTTCTTTGCTGCCTTGGAGGTTGTTATTGTTGGTTTCTCCCAACAACCCTTAGCTTAGGTCAATAGTTTACATAATTATTATGTTTTTTATTGTTGAAACACTACACTACAGGCTGAGTGTTGATTTGAACCTTCCTTTATTCTTCTTCCACATTAGTAGTATTCTTCATATCACTTTGGTAGCTGTTATCTAGATTCCCCATTCTTCCACATTTGAAGAATCTCATAGTTCTGTTTAGATAATTCCCAAGATACTTCTTCCCAAAAAATTTACATGTGGTACGTTTGGTTTTCTTTTCATAATGGAATTTTTTTGTTGATCCTCCTATATTAAACTCCATTTTATACTTTTTATCCCTAAGTCCATGAGACCAAAGAGAGTCTAAAATCTCTATTTCAATCTTAAGGTAACAACAGACAATCTCTTCATATCTTTAAAAGACTAAAATCACCAATAATTTCTATAAACACGACTTTAGTCCTCTAAATAAGAGATCCATATTTCATTCGGTGTTCATGAAAAATCCAGAGGTGTATCTTAAAAGTCTTGTGAATTTTTATTCATATGCCCAAATAGACTCATCCTCCTTTTTTGTTAGTCCAAGGAACTCCATTTCTATATTAAGATGGAGGGTTCAAGGAAAATATTTATTGAAAAATATTTTCTGGAAATATTCCCATTCCATTTAATACATTTCCCCCTTTAAATTTTTTTTCTTGATTAGTGTCCACCAATGATCAGCTTTCTCACCAAAATAATAAATTTCTAGCACAAATTTCTGTTCTTCTGAGCATTGGAGGATAGAAAATATCTTCTCCATGGATTTAATCCATTTTTCATCAATGAGGGGATCATAAAATCCACTAAACCTAGGAGGGATTTACAACATAAAGGATTCCACCATAACTTTCTATTTATTAGAAGAGGGAGGGATTTCTACATGATTCAAGTTATTATTTATTACTTGATCCAATTGAGAAAGTATTATCATGATGTTTTAAGTACCCACTATCATCATATTTGACATATAATTAGGGCAGTCATCCCATTTCCTATCACACTAATTGTTGGAATGGGTTCTTCTATTTCCATCCAATAACTAATAAAAATAAATTACAATTATGGGGATTTAATATTTATCTAATAAGAATAATAAATGGGAACTTTGAACATATAGGGATAAACTTGTAAATGAAAATCATGTCTTAACTTGTGATTCCCTATGCTTCAATATAGGTTATACATTGTCATAGAATTATCCCTATGGTTTTTACTAAAGTGTTCTATTACTAATATCTAAAAAAATAGATCTTCCTATGATACCAACTATGAAAACTCTATGATTTTACATGTATTATTATGTGATTTCAAGAAATGTTGTCCATTAAATACAAACCAAGGATCATAAACTTTAGTATATTTAGAGGCTAAGGTGAATAAAAAAGAAAACATGAAACCAAAATGAAAACAACGTTTATTTAAACTCGATAATGAGATATTAACTCACATTGAGCGATAAATTCTGCATAGGATAACCATTGGAATACATGAACAAAGGGACAAGCTAAAGGCCTAGTAAAGGAATAAACTTAGGAATAAAGCGTATCACATGGGTTATAAGGCATAATATGATGACATAAAAAATGCATGGAATATGAATAAACATATAGAATCATAACATATAGAAAATGGGATCATGTAATCATGGAATCATGGAAATTTGGAAACAACATACAACATGCAATAATCTTGAGTCAAGGCTATCCACCAAGACCATTTCACATGGAGTAGCATGAGTCAATGCTAACCACCAAGTACATTGCACATTATTAACATGAGTCAAAGTGATCCACCAAGACCATTGAACATTCCATATCATGAGACTAAACATTAACCAATTCATTGGAGTGCTATTTGGGCATACCCATCATAACATGTTAATGAATATTTGTTCCACATGAAGAATCGAGCATAAGGGTTACCCATGGAAATAATTGAGTATAATAATCATGTTATAAGGCATAAAAAGTGGAAATATATTAATGGTTTCTATGAAATAATGTATTTAAATTATAAATGGTAAATAATAAGGTAAAATAGGAAAAGATAGTGATAAGAGATGTCAAACTGAAGTGAAATCATGTAAAAATAGTGTTTAAGAAACGATAGAAATAAAACATTTTATAGTGGTTTAAGGAAAATATTAAAGATTATTTAAAACATAAAATTCATAATTAATTGTATAAAACTAGAAATGAACCAAGATATTTTTTAATGATAAAATGAATGATTTTATGAAAAAATAATGTGTCTTAAAACAGATCACAGAGTGCATTTGAAAATGGGTGAAAAATCGGGATGTTCCCGTTAATTGGACTTGCTTATCAGGAAGATTTGAGAAGGGAACCTTATAAAACATGAATTTACCCATCAAATAAAGAATAATTGTGCTATAAACATATGTTTGGAACATGAATACAGAATATAGGAATATAAAATAAGAATGATTAAGAATTACACTAGGTTAAAGGGAGATAGAAAGCGTAATCTGAAAGAAAAATGGGGGTTTAGAGAAAATCCATTGCCTTATGTTTGAAAGTGTTATGCGCTTGAACTTAATGTCCATGATAATCAGATTAAATACAACAATTAATTAATTATGAACCTTTTATACATGTATTTTATTTATTATAATTTTACTATATTCAATTATGGTCTTTTTGATGAGTTATAATATACACTTTTATTGTTTGGAGGCATTCGTTTCCTTGGTTTTCATGATCGGTTTACTTGCATACATGTATGGAAAATAATGTAAAATAAAAATTGTTTTCCCGAATTAAAATTATTTTTTATTAATGAACTTAAAAAAATTATATGTTCTTATATATCATTTTTTCTGGATGTGAGGATGAATCATTAGATTAAACTTTAATGATAGTTGTTTAGATTATTTTGGTGTTTTTTGATCATCAAAAAATAGTTTTGTTTTATGAATTAATATCATGTATATATAATGGAAATTTATCATTAAATAGGATTTACTACATATATAATAATATGTTTTAACCAAAAAATGGTTTTATTACAATACTTGAAGGTGGTAATGGAAACTGAAAACTCATCATCCTTGACTATGATAAATCGACACATCACGGATAATGTTTTCATTTCTAGTACAAGAGGAGAGAGGAAGAGAAAATATGATGAGTTGTTAATTTAACACAATGAAATTACATTATATAATATTTACTGGATTTATCATGTGATTTGGATAAGAGGAGGTTAATAGAGAATAAAAAATAAAAAAAATTAAAAGAAAACGAAAGAGGATTTTACCTCTTGAATTTATCCTCCTTAAGAACATCCTTAGAAAAATGGGTTTAGTATTTTTTTTTTTTTGAGAAAAAATGATCTTTTATGTGGGGGTAGAGGCTTTGTAGAGTATTGCATGTAATTTTGACCAGCTTTGAGGATTAGTAGGTGTGAAGAGAAGGGGTGGTATTTATAGTGGAGGATAGGAGCGTTTTTTGATTATTTTACACATTAGTTTTTTATTTTGGCTCAAGAATATGAAAAGTTTGGATTTTTGTGACTAGGTAAAATAACTAGTATATTTTAGTTCAAACTAAAGGTGATTACATCAGCCATACACCAACCATTATGCAATAATTCATGTACTTATCTTATATCATAAATTACTGTATTTCACTATTAACAAAAAAATAACTATTTTAGAAAAACGTCAAAAATTCACCCTAATAATTTTATGATGTATAGAATTCAAAAATGGACTCAAATAATTTTATAAATATTATAAATTTAATTTTTAATTAAAATCATCATTTATTCAAAAAATATCAATTTTAAATTATAACTAATTTTATAACACTTTGAATAATTAATTAAGGTCTCATAAAATTATATTATAATCATAATAACAAAAAATATTAATTTATGAATCTATTTTAAGAAAATAAATTTTATTTTAAATCATTATATTAATTTAAAAATTCTAAATAATCATTTACATTTCATAAGAATACCAATACTTCATTTATCATGTTCAAAAAATTCATTTACTTATACTATGATATAATTATATAATATTTTTATTTATAGGATGCCAAAATTTTATTTTTAATTTCAATGTGGATTTTATTATTCTATTGGCTAGTTTACTATTTATAAGGGTCATATTACTATTCCAAAGGTCAAGTTATTATTCCATTGGTATAAGTTCCTTAATTTATGAGAAACCCTCTTATTTCATTCATTATTCATTTATAATGTTTTCTATCTATTGTTTATGTGATTTTATTTGATTTATGCTATATAAAATAATTATAAAACGTGGAATTTCATTGATATAATTCTGGGTTGTTACACCGCCCATAATTTAGCTCACCATAGAGAGAAGGAGGAGGCTAAGGTAGAACTTCACCTTCATCCTTGATCTCCCAAAGAGGATAGGGGACTATAAAACATCTAGTATGAATATAGTACTAATTGGGGCCTAAAAATGGTAGATATTTTCTCCTTGGTTGAGCTTAAAAATGAAGCACCCAAGGTGCCAATTTATAGGTGAAATGGGAGGTAGTTTTGGGCACCTAGATTTAGAGATACTACTTAGACCATGCTTTTAGACTACTAAAATACATTATATAGACTTGTAAAAAATACAATAATTTTTTCCCAATATATTAACTATATTCCTATCAAATATAGAGTCCATATAATGGCCAACGAGCCTGTACCCAAGTGGCAAGGGCTCCTACTTGGCATCCAAGAGACCCAGGTTCAAAACCAGGTGGAGGTGAATTTATGGGTACTATAGTAGTATTGTAGCAGTGTTGTACTAGTTACTATAGTAGTTACTATTCGGTACTGTATCAGCTAGAACTATTCACCCGATTTGGGCCTTCGGGCCATTGGTTTAGGCCTACGGGTCTCAAGGGCCTTCTGGTCATCAAAGGACTTCGGGCCATAGAGCCTTCAGGCCACCATGACCATGAAGTAGATCAGTTCACACAGAACAGGCCCCAGAAGAGGATCAGAGCAACAAGAGTAGCAGCCACCAGAAGCAGAGCTAACCGGATTGGAAGAATGAGAGGGTATGGCAGCCCCCATCGAGACCAGGCACCGTGCAGCTTTGTATGGGGCAATGCTAGCCGATCGGAAATGAAAAGTTGGGAGCTAGGTGATCAATGACGCAAAATATGAGGAGGGGCAGTTCTAGTGGGTTGGGCCTATGGGTCATGTAATGGTCATGGTATGCCTCTGGGCCTTCGGGTCATGTATTGTGGGTCTGTCGGGCCTTGTACCTTGGGCCTACAGGTCATGTATAGGTTCCCCTTCAACCCTTAAAAAGGGGATTATCTATAATAAAATAAAAAATAGGTCCATAGAGTCCATATAATATATAAAATGGGATATATTTCCAAAATATAGAATTAAACTTTTGACTTTGAGGATATTAATTTTGTTGGGTGGATTAGTTCGATTGGGCCCCTTTTTCGATGATTGGGCTTGGTTGTCTTCATAATATTTGTATAAAATTTAATTTTGGATTATTAAAAAAAATTAAGCCCAATTTTATTTACTTATTATCCGAATTGGGCATTTGAGTCCACATTTGTGCTTGGGATCTTGCACAGTTTGACCCATTTTTTCAACTTCATCCTGGGTTCTCCAAATCACCTCCACCTAAAATGTAATCAATAAAAAAATTAAAATTTATCTTTTTAACAGTGATAAAAAATAAATAATTAAATAAAATTTGAATTTAATTTTTTTACTATATTTTTAATTTACTATATAAAACTAGTTTAACACAATGGTATAATGGTGGAAATGAATAGTGAATCACTACATTATCAGACCCCCACACCTAAACATTTTCACTCCTAGGAAAATTCACAATTCTAGAAATTATTCATATATATATTCCTATCTTCATGAATATTTATCATTCAATGAAAATTTAATTCTTGATAGCAATTTGATCAAAGAATAAACTACACTAAGGAGTTATTCTCAATTATCACAGAAAAAGATGTCTCTAAAATTGTATTAGAATGAAATTTAAAGAGATGTATGATTCCAGTCTGAGAAAGGAATTAAAAAGTTAACCATGTCACTAACTCTCTTTATTTGTATTATAAACATTTCATTCTATTATTTCCACATTCAATTAAGTAAATATAGTTTATTTTAAAAAAATTATGCATCCTTGATTATTTCCAACAAACCTACCCTACTTCATTTTCAATCAAATTTCAAGACCCAATTAATTAATAATTCCTTAATGTCAAACCATAGGCTACCTACATATATATCCCCAAATATTTTACATTTCATCACTCCCCTCATTATTTTTTTGTTTTTTTATGTCATACAATAGTTGAATAATAGGTACACATTCATAGGTCAATATAATACAGTAATGAAACATATCAAATAAGGAGTTAATGTATAGGAAAATAATTTTGGAAATATGGTAAAAATTAACCTAACATATATTTACCATATATTAAGTAAGAAATATTCACACTTCATTTTTGAATACAATGTGTTGTGGAGATATTAAGTGACATTATTAACCCATAAACTACTCATGCAGAGGGTATCAATCATCTAAAAAGTTCTCATATATTTACAACCATTTATATCATCATAAAACAACCAATTTACTAAAAAACCACACTCTAATGTTAAATTAATTCTAAAACTCACATGCCTAACTAAGATAAACATTCATTAAATGTTAAAACAATATGAAATTAGGAAATTGGAAATGAATTTTCAATAATTTTCCTGATTAGGTGGGAATCAAAATGGGTATCCTGACACAATATTAAACAAAGGGGGGAGTGAAAATTACATGCATCAAGGGAAAAGGGTAAAAATAAAAAAGTTGATGAAAATTCTATTAAACTTAAGAAATAGGGAAAATTTAAAAATACAATGTAATAAGATAAAAAGATAAAAAGGAAGAAAAATGAAAAGAAATCCTAACTATATCAGGAATGTGTCCCCCCATGAAATTGATTCAGTCACTACCCATTATCATTGAATATTTGTTTTTTTCATTTAGAACCTATACAAAACTAAATGGACAGATGTTAGTAACAATGTATGGTCCAAACCAGTAGGAAGGAATCTTACTTGGGTGCAAGTTCATCCTTTCATTGAAAAGGAGGAACCTATTCCCAGTGTATAATTAATGATGAAGGATGAGGCGGTCATGGATAGCCTTGGTTCACTTCTTATAGATCTGGGATTTATTATATGAGTTTCTTAGTATTTCCTCCAACTCATACATTTGTAACTTCTTATGCTCACCAACATCTGAGAGGTTCATATTACATTATTTAATATCCCAATATTCATAGTGCTCTACCTCCACAGGGAAGTGAAAGGGATTCAGAAACATACTCCTATGTAGTAAATTATGATTGGGGTTTTAAAATCATTATTTTATTCCCAAAGTGCATCATCAAAGTGTAAAATCCAATCCTTCCTATTGGGGTGTACTATTTTTTCTAATATTTTCTTTACTTCCCAATTTTAAATTTATTCTTGTCTATTATTTTGGGTGTGATGTAAAAAAACTTGATATACAACCCCATACTTACATAGCATTTTTTTATGTTTTGATTACAAAAAATTAAACCATGTTCACTTATGATGAATCTTGGAAAACCACGCCCACTACAAATATGATATATCCCAAAATCGACAACCACTCGAGAGACATCAGTCCTTGTTATCTTTTCTTTCACCCATTTAGAGACATAGTCAATAAGAATTAAGATGTATACAAATCCATTTAATTTATAAAAGGACCTATGAATTCAATTATTTGTTCATCAACAATATCATAAAATAACATGGGTTGTTGGGGAATTTCTTTTCTGTTGGATATATTCACTATGAATCGGCATCATGTGCATGACTTAAAAAATTTATGGGAACCTATAAAAAATTTTTAAAATAAATTCCAAAGTCAAGGACCTTTTGAGAAATATGTTGTGAGCCAAAGTGCCCCCCCCCCCATGCCAAACTATGTAAGAAGCTGAAATAGAGGTGAACTCATGGTCAGGGACACACCGATGAACAACCTGGTCACTAAAAATTCTCCATAAGTATGGTTCAATAGAAATATTCAATCATGACTCATACTTAAGTATTTGGGATTATGAAGTGCTAAAATATGTGGGGACCATAAATGCTACTAGAAAATTCACAATATCTACATATCAAGGGGTAAGGTATACTACATCGCAAGGTTATCATTAGGTAAGAATTGTCCAATGGGGAGGGATGAGATAACATGGTAATACAATAGTGGGGAAATACTACTAATGTGTTCATCTAAAAAAATTTCCACTCCTCTCTTATCTCAAATCTCTAGGTCAAGCTCTAGGAAGAGGATCATCCATCGTATGAGGTGGTGCTTAAATTTTGGTTTCATAAGGAGAAACTAAAGGGTAGTGTGATCATCAAATAAAATCACTTTTAACTGAATAATTTATGAATGAAATTTGTATAAGGAAAGAACAATAGAAAGAATTTCTTTTTTAGTGGTCGTGCAGTTTTGTTGGTTAGGTTCTAGGGTACATGAAGTATATGTTATGACAAGAGTATCCCTCAAAACCCTTTGAGATAAAACTTCCCCAACTTAATAGTTATAGGCATCACACCTAAGATTGAAGGGGAGATCCCACCTTGGTGTCTAGATGATGGGAGGTGATGTGAGACTCATTTTTAGTGATTTAAATGCAACCTTAGAATTTTAATCAAAATCAAATTGAGAATATTTTTGTAGCAATCGAGACAAGGTAAGTAAAATATTACTAAATTATTTAATTAATTAATAGTAAAAACAATCATAACCTAATTTTAGAGGCATACAAATGATGGCTTGGAGATCTCATCTCCACAGAGGCTCCAAGGGTTTTCCTTCATCATGTTTAAGGATCTCTGCTAATTTCATTAGCTCCAAAGCCTCATGGCGGGTTTTGATCCTGAATGGGAAAATTTCTTCGAAAGTCCGGAATCAAAATTTGTTCTGAGGAAGTCTTATTGATTGAGAGTCCCAAAGTGATCTACTTCCTAGATGCGCTTAAAGTCATGGATCTATGTAAAGTGACCTTAAAGAAGGATTCTCTATGTAAGAAACTTGAGGATGGAAGATTTGTGGTTGAGGTGAACCTTGAAGCACTTCAACAACAATCTCAACTTTGTAAGTTCTTGCTTATGGGTTGTATTTTTTATATAAATGGTAAAAATCCATGGTCTAAATTGAATATAAAAACTAGGATCGCACACGTCTGGGGCTTTACCGATTGTAAAATTGTGCCAATAGGAAAAGGTTATTTCCATATGCTGTTAAAATCGCAAGACGCACTTGACGGCGACTGGAAGCTTGAGAACCTCTAGCTTAAACCTGGTGTCTTAAATATTTCTAAATGGGATTACACATTCAATCCATATAACACTAGGAACATAATGGTTCAAATATGGGTTAGGATTCACGGAATTAGCTGGTTTTTTTGGCATCCCAAGATCGTGAACAACATTGCTGCCTGTATAGGTACCCCTTTCAAAATTGAACAAAGAACCTTAAATGTTGAAATTGGGATATATGATAGGGTCATGGTGGAAGTAGATCTTACTTCTAAGATCCCAAAGTTCATTGTATTCAATGAAAATGATTATAAAACAGACTTCTTAACTGAATTCGAATGCATGCCTCTTTATTGAAAGCTTTGAAAAAATATAGGAAAGTTTTTGCTTAAATGTATAATTGTTAAAAGTCAAGTTTCTCAGCTAGATGATGATGGTTGGACCGATGTCCGAAGACACAAAAAGGATAAAACCACTATTGCTGATATTCTGAAGGCCTCTAAGAAAAAATCATATGTCTGGGTGAAGAATTCCACCATTCTGGGTGAGAGCTCGTGTAACACATGAGAGGAATTGGTGGAAGAAGAGGAGAACTCAAAATTTGATCAGTGCATCCTAGAGGATATATAAAATATTTTTATTGATTCCTGTAAATAGCCTCAAGTGGATCCCACTTTAAGGGATTTAGTTCCAATTACTACTGTTGAATTTGGACACTTTTTCTCTCATGCAGACACTTCCAATGGAAGTCAAAATTGGGAAACCTTGGAAACTAAAGATGTTTCTTCTCAAAACCTACACCATGAGCCTCCTAAAGTTCTAATGGGTGATGGGTAGAATTACAATAGCTTTGAGGTAGCGAGTGTGAAATAGAATCATGGAAAATGCATTCCTGCAGCGGTGGGTCACAAAGTCGAAGCAGGAAAATCTTCCATATATGTTGCTACTTCGGCTCTTCTAGAAGGGAAATCAGGTATTTCTTCTATCAATATCTTAGAATCTGTTAATAATACCTCTCAAGCAGTAGACACATAGGTTTAACTAGAAAAATTCATTTCCAATTTCTTGACTAACCTAAATGAGAATTTAAAATGAACTTAGAAAAATATTTTGACTCTTACTTGTGAACCCGCAGTGGCAGTGAGCACATAGAAATCTCCCACTTCAACTTATAGGGATTCCCGAACTGAAAAATCAGATGTGGGATAATATAATTTATTTATTTTTACCAAGGAACCTGCTGTGGTAGTGGGCACAGAGACACCTAGACCAACCACTATCATTCATGGGGTTAATTCCCCCATTGATACAGTGGTCTCTCACATGGACCCCCACGCGATTGTGAAAACACCTGGAAAAAAAATTAGTCTACTCCTATTATAGATGTGGCTAATAACAAAAAAAATTCTTCTATGAGTAAACAGGAGAAGAATTCAAGTCCACCTTATTCCCAAAATGTTAGAAAATTACAAAGGAGGGAGGGCTCAGGTGGATCCAAAAAAGAAAAAAGGGGGTGATATCCACAATAATAGGTTTTAATGGATTACTTATTTTGGAACTATCAAGGCATTGTGATCCCTGACACTTTTTCTGTTCTTAAAATAATTTTTTTGAGTCATAAACCTAAGCTTTTTCCATAGCTAAACCAAAAATCAACTTTTCTTTGAATTTTAGATATATGGGTTCTTATGGTTATAATTTCCTAGGTGCTTGGAAAACTGGGTCTGCAGTTGAATCTCTTTGGGTTTTTTATCATGATTCTTTACAAAATGTTAGTTCTTTCACTTCCTCTGAACAAATGTTTACAAGCAATTTTTTTCTTGATGGTAAGCATAAATTTTTTACTATGATCTATAATAAGAATAGTTATTAGGATCAAAGTACCCTTTGGCAAGATATTTCTGATTTATCTAACATCATTCATGACCCCAGGATTGTGTTAGGTGATTTCAATGTTATTCTTACCTCTAGAGAGAAAATTGGCCCATCCTTCTCTTCTATTTCCTCAATAAAATTTAGAGAAGCTATTGAAGATTATAACCTTTTAGAGATTAATCTCATTGGTCCCAAGTACACATGTTATAGAAGGCACTAAAATAGGGTAGCTTCCAGAAAACTGGATAGGGCTCTCACTAATAATCAAATTCAGGATAATTGGGAACCATATCTAGCACTACTATACCCAAACTTAATTTTGACCATCACCCCATCCTTGTCTTTCTTATTTCTAAAAATTTGAAACTCATTCTTCCTTTAAGATTTCACAATGCCTGGTCCTCTGATTTGGAATGTTCTGACACCATTAAAAATTTTTGGAAGTCTATGAACCATCTTAAAGTTTCTTTTTCCTGTATTACTAAGCTAAAGCACCTCAAATAGTGTCTTAAGGTATCATGCAGTTCTAAATACAAACAAATGGACAAGTACATCTCCGTCCTTGAGAATGAACTTTTCCATATTCAAAACATCACCACCACCTATGACTTCTCTTCAGATTCTCAAGATGAAATCAACATCTCCCTAAAACTGAATACGCTTCTTGTCCTTAGAGACAACATTCATAAGAAAATATTCAATACCAAATGGATTTTGGATGGTGATAGAAACACTAAGTTTTATAACTCTATTAAAATAATAAGGAAATTTTGTTGTCCTCTATCCTTCTTTAGGAACAATGACACCCTCATTGACTCTGAGGAGTCCATTCCTAGTCATGTGGTCACTTATTTTGATAATATGTTAAATGGCCCAAATATCAATATAGACCTTCTTCTTGAGGTCATTTTAGTTTTTTTGAATGATTAAGATAATCATTCTCTTTTAATCACCCCCCTTGACCATGAAATCAAAGACACAGTCTCCATCCTGAATCCTGATAGTGCCCTAGGACCTGATGTCTTTAATAATGGGGTTTTTCAACATTACTGGGAGATTATCCACATATATGTCAGAAAATTTTAAAATCCTTTGTTCTAATGGGGTTCTCCCTCATGGTATTAATGCTCAATTCCTAACCTTAATTCCCAAAGTGGCCAATGCTTCTGAAATTCATCTCTTCCGGCCAATTGTTCTTATTAACACTCTATATAAAATCATCACAAAACATCTTTCCAATATACTTTCTTCTCTATGTCAAAAAATTGTTTCAAGGAATCAATTTGGTTTTATTAAGGGAATTTCTATACAATATTGTATTAGCCTTGCCTTAGAATACACCAACACTCCAAACAAAGCTAATAGAGGAGGTAATGTTTCCATTAAGCTTGATATCCGGAAAACCATTGATAGCATTGACTGGAGCTTCATTTTCAAGGTTCTTAAAGCCTTTGGTTTCAATGATATTTTCATAAATATGATTAATTCCATATTCAAATCATCCTCTATCTCCATACTTGTTAATGGAACCCCTAAGGGTTATTTTAAAAGCACCAAAGGTGTCAAACAAGGTGACCCCTTATCTGTTATTCTCTTTTCCATAGTAGAAGATTACCTTAGAAAACTCCTCACTTCCCTGTTGCTCAAAACAAACATAAACCCATTCGGGTGGCTATAGACATAATTTTACCTACACATATTTTTTATGAAGATGATAACATCCTATTTTTATAAGGTGATAAAATAAATATTCAAAATCTTAAAAATTCCGTGTCTTATTATGAGGAACTCTCTGGTCAGTCTATAAGCTAGAGTAAATCTTTTATTCTTTGGCAATAATTTTTCTCCTAACAGAAAAAGTGACATTATCAATAGTCTGGATATCAAAGAAGGATCATTCCCTTTCACCTACCTAGGAGTTCCCATTTTTTAGGGAAGGCCTAAATCCATGTTCATTTCCACTATTGTTGACCAGGTCATCAATCAGCTGTCTGTTTGGAAGCGTAAATCCCTCTCCATGGCTAGTAGGATTTGTCTAGTGAAATCTACTATTGTGTCTAAATTGGTTTATATATGGATGATCTATAAATGTCCTCTGGGTCTTCTTAATAAAATTAATTTTTTTATTAAGAATTTTATTTGGACTGGAAGCATTCTTGAAAGAAATATTTTGACCATACCCTGGGATAATTATTCCAAACCATTAGATAAATATAGTCTTGGTATAAAAAACCTTCAACTCTTTAATGATGCCTTTAAAGATAGACATACTTTGAGATTGATTAATAACAACTCTGACTCCACTTCTTTTCTTAGAAAAATATTCCTTGAGAAACTTATAAAAGGAAATTTGAACTATATCCACTCTTCCATATTTCCCTCCATCAAATAATATTTTTCACACATTATGGTTAATTCTAGATGAATGGTTAGTGATGATTATTCCAGGAATTTTTGGCTAGATAACTGGACCGGTGCCCCCCTAATTTATATGTTACCTCCTGACTCCTCCCCGGTGAACACCAACTATACTATAAAGGATATATTTCAATTTAATAACTTTAACTTTCCTGAAAACATCATACATATTATTGATAATTACTCCTTTTATAATGATGATGATTTTCTTATATGGAAGCCTCCTCACAATGGGTTTCTTGACTCAAAAAGTTTTTATAATCACAATCTATCAATTCCTAGTATAAAATTTAATTGGTTAAAATCTTTTGATAAGCCATGGATTAATCCATCTAGACTCAATCTTATTTGGCGTATTTCTCAAAACCATGTTCCTACTGAGGTTTGTCTTTAGTATTTTAGAATATAACTTTTCCGTAAGTGTCACTTTTGTCACCAGCATAGAGAAAATGCTAACTATCTATTCTTGTCTTGTGTTACGGCTTCAGCCCTTTGGAATTATATTACAGACTTTTCTTGATGTAGATGGTTACTTTACCAGAAAGCTAATTGTGAAAACTCCATTGGTGATTTAGAGATTCTTTGTCGTCTTAGAGTTGATGGACTCTACAGCCAACTAAGGCACACCTTTGAGGTGTTCTACCAAACTCTGCTTCTTGGATGGATTAAAGTAAATGTGGATTGAGCTTCCAAAGGCAAACTGGGGCCTGCGGGTTGTGTTGCTATCTTCAGAGATTTTACTGGGAAGTTTCATGGATCACTACTAGAAATTTGGGCTATAGCCATGGTTTATAACCATGGCTATAGGTCCTCAAACCGTGGTTATAGGTAATAGCCACATTTTGAGGAACTGTGGATATGCATGGCATGGATATAGGCCTAGACATATAGCCACAGTTTTGAACCGTTTCTCTAGGTCAATAGCCATAGTTCGAACTGTGCCTATAGGTATACAACCATGTTTCCTAACCATGGTAATATCACTATAGCCATAGTTTAAAACTATGGATATAGAAGAGGATGAACAAACTTTTTTACCATGGCTTCTAACCATGGAATTAGTCTTATATCCAAAGTTAAAAATTGTGGCCATAGACCTATAGCCATAGTTTAGAAACTGTGGCTATAGGGTCTACATATCCATAAAAATCCTCCCCCCCACAGTATCCCACCCCCTGGACAGCCTCTAGCCCCCACCCTCTCCCCTACACAGCCCCCCCCCCCCCCCCTTGCAGTGCCCCCCCTGCAGCCACCCTCTCCCATGCAAATCCCCCTAGATAACGCCCCTCCCCCCTACAAAGCTCCCCGTCCCCCTGTAAATCCCCCCTGGACAGCCCCCCCCCCCTACAATGCCCCTCTGGACACCCCCCCCCCCCCCTTCAAAGCCCCCCACCCCCTTCCCCCTCTCCTAGACAGCCCCACCCACCCCCCTGAAATTCCCCCCTGGATATCCCCCCCCCCCCCCCCCCCGCAAAGCCCCCCTAGACAGACCCTTATCCCCCACCCTCTCCCCTGCATAGCCCCCCTGTATCCCCCCTGGACAGCCCCCCCCATCCCCCCTAGACAGCCCCACTTGCAAAGCCCCCCTGGATAGCCCCCCCTGCAAAGCCCCTTGCCCCCTCCTCTGGATAGCCCCCTCCCCCTGCAAATCCCCCCTTGATTCCCTCCCTGCAAAGCACCCCTACGAAGCCCCGTGGGCAAACCCCTCCCCCATGTAAAGCCCCCTACCCCTGCAAAGCTCCCCTGGACAAACCCCACCCTCTCCCCTACATAGCCCCCCTAGAAGCCCCTCCCCTAGACATCCCCCCACTCCCTACAAATCCCCCTAGATAGCCCTCCCCCTACAAATCCTCCACTGGATAGCCCCCCTCCCCCCTGCAAAGCCCCCAATGGACACCCCCCTCCCCCCTTGCACCCCCCTCATTTAATGATAGTTAAATCATCTTATGCTAATATGGGAGATTGATGAGTGGATATAAAAAATTTTAAATCATAATGATATTAAAGTTATAGTGGATCTCAATAGAACTATGATTCCCAAAAATTGTGATGAAATGATTGATGTTTAATGAAGAGATATATGATTTCAGTTAAACATAATTGTACAATAATCAATATGTGTTGTTAATAAGTTGTTCTGAATGGAATAAAGAAATTATCTAATATGGTATCCCACCCCCCCCCTCCCCCTCCCCCCCCCCCTACATTACCCCCCTCCTGACCCCCCCCCCACTCCCCTCGTAGTAGCCCACCCCCTGCAGCCCCCTTCCCCCTAGACAGCCTCCCTCTCCTGGAAACCCCCCCCCCCCCGGACAACCCCCCCTCCACTCTCCCTAGACACCCCCCCCCCCCTCCTGGACAACCCCCTCCCTCTTGCAGACCCCTCCCTCCCTGTACACCCCTCCCCCTAGAAACTGGACACCCCCACTTCATGGACAGCACCCCCCCCCCTCTTGGAAACCCCTCCCCCCTAGACATTGGATGCCCCCGACCCCACCCCACCCTCCACCCTAGACACCCCATCCCCCTAGACACCCCCCCCATCCCCTTGCAGTACCCCCCCCCCACTCCCCCATAGACACCCCTCCCCCCAAGAAACCCCCCCCCCCTCCTGGAAAATGTATCCATTCACACCCCCCTTCCCTCTTCCCCTAACACCCTCATCCCTCTTCCCCCCTTGCACAAACCCTACTGGACCCCCTTGCATCAACCCTACTGGAAAACCCCACTCCACACCCCCTCCTAGATAGACCCCCTCCCCCTAGTAGATTCAGGCTCTCATCCATATAGTGTTGGACGAGAATTAATAGTGTCATAATGGCCACAATAGTTAGAGTATTTATCTACTCACAAAATAGATAAAATCAATACAAAAACAATCCATTCAAAAATGGTGTCTGGTGTGTGGTTACACTTGATTGGAATAATAAAGAAAAATTTCTCAAACCAAAAAAAAACAGGAAATGATGAAGTTATTGATGGAAGAATAAATTATGCATGGAATAACTTGGGTTTGTTATTTCTTTTTTTAACTGAAAAAAATGGCCCTACCTGGATTCAATTCAAATTAGTGTCGATTAAGTGATTTGGAGGTATGGTGGTGGAATAATTAGAGGCTATGACAACTCAAACAAAATAACTTAAAACTACCAAGGAAACTTAAACTGTGGGTGCTATGGGGAATTTTGAGCCTGTACAGATGCAGTGAAAGGAGTAGAAAGAGGTTTTTGAATTAGCACATGATCTAGTTGAACTGACTAGTCACCAAGATCTATATTTTTCTTCAACACTCAGTCCGAGATAATAATGGGGAGCCATAGTAAATGAATATAGCTACATCAATGCAGGTTACTGTTATTTTTTCTTTTAATCATGCACATATTGGATTATTTCAGCCTCCCAGACCATAGCCCAGCCCAGTGACCACTTCTTCCTCACCCCACTCCTGTAGTCGTGCAGCCTCTTCCAGGAACGTCCCTTCCGCTAACCCCAGCACCAACCCCCTAACCCCATACTGCACCCCCCCCCCCACATCCCTCTGTACTATCCTTCCCCCTAAACCATTATCCTCCCCCACAACCATCCCCTAACACCCCCCCCCCCTCCCCCATACACCACCCCCATCCCCCTAGCCAGCACCATCCCCCCACCCCTCCTAGCAAGCACCACCCCCCCCCCACCACCCCTCCACCAGCCCCCCTACACCACCCTACCCCTTCCCCTGTACTACCCCCCACCCCACCCAAACCAGTTCCCTCCCCCCAAAACCTGTCCCCTCTCCCCAAAACCACCCCCAGCCCCGAGCCTGCACCAGCCCCCCACCCACCAAGCCTGCACCAGCCCCCACCCCCTAGCCTGCACCAGCCCCCCCCCCCCCCCCCAACCCCTACACCAGCCCTGCTAACCCCCCTGCACCACCCCCACCCCTTCCCTTGTACTAGCCTCCCCCCAAAACCAGTCCCCCATCCCCCTAGCCCGCACCAGCCCCCCAACCCCCTGGCCTTCACTAACCCCCCAACCCCCCCTACACCACCCCCACCTCTGTACTAGCCTCCTCGCCAAACCAGCCCCCCCCAAACCAGTCCTCTCCCCCACAACCATCCCCTAACCCCCCTACACCCCCCCCCCCATCCCCCCTAGCCTGCACCAGCCCACTAACCCCCTAGCCTACACCAGCCCCCTAACTAAAAGGAGTTATAATATTCATCTCTTTTTACCCTTATTTCTATAGTAGTGTATCAATAATTTATCATTAACCTCCCCATCCCGAAAATGTCTATAACTGATAAAGTGGTCAATTTATATAATGTAATCAATAACTAAAGGATAGGTGTGTCCTTAATTTTTCTTCTAAAATTTTCAAAACAACAGTTCAACATAAGTATTATTCTTTAAATAGAAGATAGAATCATGAATACTTGAATAATATCAATCATGAAATGTATTACAATAAAATGAAATAGGATATAAACATAACTTATAATAAAACTTCATATAATGAGGAAAAGGAGTCGTCATATGAGCCAAAAAGAGCAGCAAAACTTCATATAGAAAATCATGTTGAAACATCCACTTTTTCCACTCTTCTATAATTAGAAGTGCTTCACTTAATCAAAAAAAAATCTCCATATTCATCTCAGACCAACTTGACAATCAAGTAAATAAGAACTTTTCATCCCTATGTCTAAGTAAATCAAATGCGGATTCAACTGAGCATGATTATATAAAACAGAAATTTAAATCATTCTATCAGATAGGCATTAACAGATAGTATTCAATAAGAATGTCCTTAAACAAAATCATGATTCCAAAAGGATAATCAATGTATAGCTTGCAAAACACCATTGATTTCTAATTCAATAGGTAGATCTGATTAAGACCTAAAAACATGATTGCCACTAATTTGTAACTCCAATCTGAAAATGTAATACAATAGAAAATTAACCTTGCAGCATTGGAATTTTTTCCATTAGGAAAATTATATCAAAGCTACAATGTACAAAATAGTTTTTAATAAAATATTATAAACTAATATATATAAAATGTTATTAACATTACTTACCCAGATCTATACCCAGGCATTGTCCTTTATTTGTTCTCCAACTTTCCTCCAACTTATTGGTTGACCTGGAATGATATTTCTGTTTTTAGAAAGTGTTCCCATAAAGATTTTACTTTCTGTACCATTTTTTTTTAATTTTAGCTCTACCCTCATTGTATTTAACCATGATTTGTGTGTGTTGATTCCAAACCTCTCACATTTCTATGCGGCCTCGTCATCTAGTGGAGACTGGTGCTAATCATGAAAAAATGTAAAAAATGATAATAATATGTATGAATTTTTCATTAATCACTAATAGTAATGTTTAAACACATACCAGTAGATGGGGGATCTGCTGACCCTATAAGTGCAGCTTCTAGAGGGGGAGTAGCCTCTGTGGTAGGTGGGATATCTAGAGTAGGAGTACTTTGTACAGTAGATAGATAACCCTATACAGATGAGGGTGGATATGGATATGGATATGGTGGTGGGATATATGGGGGCGCAGTGCCATGTACAGTGGATGATGGGAATGGAAAATAAAGAGGTATGGGAGACTGAAAACTACCATCCGATGTGGGTGTGGGCAGAAATGGGCATGGAAAATGTGGGTATGGATAATATGGAGGTGGCATAATGGGGGGATGACCTTTTGAGGACTCAAGCGGCAAAGTAGTAGGATAAACTGTAGAATCAATACCCCCTCCATACAATCAGCCTCGGTAGTACAATCCAACTTTCTACTCAATGAAGTAGCTTAAAATAACATAGATGATAAAATAAAATGAACAATAACAAGATAAATAATATGAAATACCATAATATTCAAACATAAATTGTACTTACTGTGTTGTCCAGATGAGACATATGCTTTTCATTTCTTCGTATTCTTCTACTTCTAATAATATCATTATATTTAGACATCTTGACCTGGAAATTTAAAATAATATTTTCAAATAAATAGAAATAATGAAAAATCTTAATTAATAAAATTTTATCATAAAATAAAGAGATACATTTTCAATGTGATATTTATATTGATAAAATATCAAGACTTTTCTATGTTTAAGAATTACTATAGATGTGCTTAAACATAAATTTTTCAGACTATAAATAGTTTTATATTTGACACTAGTAGAAAATATACTAGTTAATTTGATATCATGTATGGAAGTTTAATAAAAAATATACAATATTACGATAATGTTATGTAAATACTTACAAATTTGTCATCGTTATGTGTGCTCTGTGACAATTTCTGGTTCACAATCTGTTTTAGAAATTGATTCATTTGTGTCATCAAATTAAACTTTCGAATAAATATGGATAGGTTCATCCAAAACATCATTGTCATCCATGTCTTCATCAAAAATATGTCTAGGAATGACATCATCAATCACACCAAATTGTTGTTGTAATGGGTCAGTTACATAAAACACATGTCTAGATTATGACGCAAGAATATAAGGTTCATTAATGTGAAGCTGGCAATTCATATCAATCACTCTATATCCACAATTATCAATATGCATTCCTTGTCATGTCATTGAATCAAACCACTTACATTTCATCGTTGTGACATGACCATGTGCATAGTAATATTATAAAATGATTCTTTCAACAACACCATAATATGATATATTTTCTGACTGAGGTTGTCTATCTGATGAACTCACATAAAAATCTATTATGGTGATTATTGTGAAATCGTCATGCCGTGTTGCCATTTTTTTCACATCTATTTATAAAAAATTTAAATCCATTGAAAATCATGATATCATCATTTTGTGTTTCCATTTTTTGAAAATCTATTTATAAAAAATTTAAATCCATTGACAACCATTGCTTTACAATCACGTACCACATTGTTTGGACCAATGTATAATGCTATTACTTCATTTGATACTTCATTCATTAGTAGAGTTAAACCCTAAAAGATACCAACATTTAATATTAAACAGAGACATGTGATTATGTTATGAGAAGAAAAAAAATCTATTACCTTTGACTTTAACCAAGAAGCACATTTTTTCTATGTAACAGTTCCTTCCGCTTAATAGATAGAGAGTGATGTCTCTTTTTTATAATATCTAAATGTTCTCTACAAATATGAAAGCTTAAGAATGTCAGAAGATATGAAGAAATAAAATAATGAAAAAAATGCATATTTATTAGTTTAATTACTTGATATAATCATCAAGAACACCACAGTTTAATAATAATGTATGATGATCCATTTCCCACTCTTCCATACTTAAATTACACAACGATTGCGATCCAAATATCCCCCATGTTTGGGGTAGTAAAGGAAATATAAGCTTAATGAGATCATATTCCTCATCTTTAGTTCTCATAAGTCGATTAGACCTCATGGTAGAATTATCCAAATATGATGAACAGAAATCCATGCATTCTTCTACTAAATAACATTTCACAATTGAGCTTTCAGGGTGATATTTATTTCTCACATAAGATTTAAATGTAAACATCATTATTTTTGTAGGAAACATCAACCGACTCGAAACAGGACCACCAAAAATAACTTCTGTGGGAAGATGCACAGTCAGATGTAACATACATGTGAAAAATGACGGTGGGAAAATTTTCTCCAAGTCACAAAGAATAATCTATGCATCTCTCTGCAATTTCTAAACAACACTTCTTCTCAGTATTTTGGTAGAAAGGTCTCAATAAAAATGAAATAACTTAATCATGACAACTCTAAAATTATATGAAAGTAAATGTTGAATGGAAATAGGAATCAACTCATGTAACAAGACATGATAATCAAGGTTTTTAAGAGATTTTAGTTTCACATCTAGTGTATTCACACTTTTAGAAATATTACTTGAATAACCATCTGAAACCTTCAAGCTTTCCAAGACCTGAAGAAATTGTTTCTTCTCCACATTTGTCATTGAACAACAGGCAATAGGGACTTTCCACTTATTTTGACCAATTAACTCAGGATGAAGTTTTTCTCTTATACCCCAATCCATCAAATCATGACGAGACCGCAAATCGTCTTTTCTTTTGGGCTTTCACATTTAAAATAGTATCAAGTAACATCTCACAAATTTTTTTCTCGATATGCATTATATCCAAAAAATGACGCAATAAATTCGATAACCAATACGAAAACTCAAAGAATATTCTTTTCTTTCCCAAATTTTTATTGGAATTTTAATTAACATGTTTTCAATTACTGATATTTGATTGAATTTTTTCAATAACATAATTTAAATCATCAAGTTCTTTAACAACATAATTCCCTGACATTCGTTGAGGTGTCTCATCTGTATTGACAGCATTATGGAACTATTTTATTTTTTTTCTGTATGGATGATCCATTGGTATTTTTCATTTATCGTCCATAATAAAGCTACACAAAACATAAATTACTCCTTCCTGAATGCATCGTACGCATGTTCACCAACAATCCAAATCCCCTTTAACTCCTCTATTAATGGCTGCAAGTATATATAAATATCATTTCTAGAATCACTGGGTCCAGATATCAATATACTCATGATAGTAAACCTCTTCTTCATACACATCTATGAAGGAAAGTTATAAATATAAATGAAAATAGGCATAGTACCGTGTGCTGTATGCATTTGAAAAAATGGGTTAAAACCATCAAAGGATAATCCCAATCTAACATTTCATGGGTCAGATGAAAAATTGGGGTGTAACCTATCAAATTTATTCTAAGACAACCCTTCTGCAGGATGCACTATTTCATCATTATCTTTATTTCTTTCATCTTTATGCCATCTCATGTTCTTTTTCATTTGTTCTGACATAAAATTTTTTTGAAGCTTGGGAATTAAAGGGAAGTGCCACATCACTTTATCTGGTATGTGAGATTGTGTTCCGTCTTTATTAGTATTCCACCATGATGTGCCACACAATTTTCAATGACTTAAATTTTCATTTTCCTTCCAGAATAGAAATTAATATTTGGGGAAAGAATGAATCTTAATAGATGAAAATCCAAATTTGTCAACCAACTTTGATGCCATGTAATAATTTTCTAGAATACACGCATCATCTGGCAGTAAATCCTTAATAAATTTAAGGATATAGTCAACCAAAGTATTACTAAATCCATACATTGTTTTTCCATGATATAGTCGCATTAAAAACTCAAGTTTTCTCATTTTTTTACATGCCTGGTATACTGGAATATTTGCATCTTCCATCATCTTTCTAACACTCCCAACGTCATCATCCTGATTAATATATGAAAACTGTGTTCTGGTATTCATTTCCTCTTGAACTAGTCTATATGAGGAGCTGGCTTCAGAAACAAAAGGAAACCGATCAGAAATCATATTTTTCATACCAATCCTTTCTACTGAATAGATTTCATTCACCACTTGTGCTTTTTCACCATTGTAATACCACACATGATAGTTTATTTTTGGAAACCTTGTTTAGTGATATGATAACTCACTTCCTCACAAGTTAATCATAGTCTTCTAACATAATCAAAACACGGGCATCGAATTAATCCGCCATCTGAATCATTAGTGAGTGAAAATTCCAAGAAATATCGTAACTCCTAAAATTCATCAGTGATTCGATCAACGTTGTACATCCAGTATCTATCCATTATGAGGCATATAAACATACATTAAATAAATAATCAAGAAAATGACTTAATAACATGTCAATAACATAATAATATAACAAGTAACCATTAATAACATGTCAATAAAAAATCATAACAAATATTATGGTTAAGGGAATTCATAAATGTTTCAAATTTTAAAAAATCATAAATAGTCACACATTTGTATGACCACATAAGATTATTTTGGTGTACCTCCAACACCCACATTAAAACCTAGATGTTTGAATAGTGAACTATTATGTTTTTTACAGAATTCTATGATGGGACCCCCCCCCCCTCCAAGACACCCCTCCCACTTAGACACCCCCCCATGGACACCCCCCTGACCCCCCCTGGACAGCCCCCTTCCCCCTGCACCCCCACACCCTTTCCCCCCCCCCTCTTCCCCCTACACACTGCTCACCCAGACCCCTTCACCCCCTATCCTGGATAGCCCCCCTCCCCTTTCACCCCCTCCCCCCCTCCCTGCACACTGCCCCCCCCCCCCCCCGGATACCCCCCTCTTGGACACCCCTCCCCCAAGACCCCCACACCGCCTGCACCCCCACACCCATTTCTCCTTGCCCCCCACCTCCCACCAACACCCCTCCTGGATAGCCCCCTCCCCCTGCAGCCCATGCCCCATTCCCGGAACACTCCCCCCCCCCCCCCGAACACCCCCCACCCACACACCCCCTCCCCCTGCACCCCCACACCCCTGCATAGTTCCCCCCCAACCCCAACCCCAAACACCCTTCTTCTAGACAGCCCCCCTCCCCCTGCACCCCCTACCCCCTCCCCATGCACCCCCACACCCCCTTCTCCCTGCACATTGCCCCCCATCTCCCACCCCCTCCTAGACAGACCCCCTCCCCCTGCCCCCCTTCCCCCCTCCCTACACACTGACCCTTGGACACCCCCCCCCCCCCACACACACACACGTTGCCCCCCCCCTCCCAACCCCCACCCCAGACACCCCCCTCCTGGACAGCCCCTGAACCCCTGAACCCCTTCCCCCGTCCCCCTGCACCCCCACATCCCCTGCTCTCTGCACACTACCGCCCAAACTCCCACCCACCTCTTAGACATCCCTCCTCCCCCTACACCCCTCCCTGCACACTACCCTTCTTGGACACCCTTCCCCCAACACCCCCACACCCCCCTGCACACTTCCACCCAAACCCCCACCCTGGACACCCCCTTGGACAACCCCCCTCCCATTTCACCCCCTTCCCCCTTACAGGGAATCACCAACACAATAGATGGATAAAACTAGCTCAAAAAAACAATACATGTAATACATAGGACAAATCCAAACTCTCATCTAGAAATAAATCCATACTGATTACTCCGATAGATGATAACACATAATAAATCATAGGTATAAACTATCCTGACAAATGTCACTAAACCTGGTCAGAACATCAACAATAAATAAAATAAAAACCTATAATAAGCACTAAAACGATCATTATTTATTCATAAATATAGGATAACCATATAAATAGAATAACCTTTTATTACAAAATGAACATGTGATATTTGTACATCATTAGTGAAAAGATGACATCCACAGGCTATAGATCAATATTTCTGATATAAAAAATAAAATAAAAAACAATAATAGATGATCAATCATAAAAGGTACCACAGTATGTATTAGATTATCTTCTATCTCTACAATAAGCAACTCGTGCCCAATCACCTAACATAGGGACTTCCCCCTTACCCAAATCCTTGATAAAAATGTCTGAACATGCACTAAGGTACCCGTGTTGGGTGTGATAATAAAAAACTACTAGGAAACCACCAACAAGACCTTAGATTTAGTGTTGAAATATGTGTGAATGCATTCAGTAATTATATCTAAATATTAAATCAGTTAGGTACCCAAGTCGGGCCATCGTGCACTAACCAAGTTTTGATGAACCCCGACGCTACCTGATTTTTCCAATGCTAGAAGGAATAGTCATTTTGTACTAAAAATCATTACCAACCATATAGGTAGTGGATAACATGGAAGGAATAATATATAAAACGTCTCACATTGGAACAAAATAATTAAAAGTCATAACATAACCATCATTATATATAGTAAATAGATTTAGGGAAGGTATAACAGAAAAAATCTATTATATAGGAACTGCATCACAAGGAAGTTGTAACATAACTCACGTCCCATATAGGAAACAGATCATGATGAAGGAGTAAAATAATCACCCTATTATATAGGAAACAGATCATGGGGAAGGTGTAAAAAATCTAACCTATAATATAATAAATTAATCATGATGAAGGTGTAACATAGCTGACCTCTTATATAGGAAATGAATCATGAGGAATGTGTAACACAACGAAAATCTAATACATGAAATGACAACCTAAAATTGGCTGCAAGGAAAACCATTTTGTAAGATCTATGGAAAGGTCCCAAGTCCCCACCTCATCCCCAATATTGAATTGTAATCCAACATACACTAATTATACATTGAATACAAGGTATACCCATGATCTAACCATATGATTTATGGCCCATTATCTAAATCACCCATTATAAGAAACCAATCCTATTAGATAATTCACCCACTACATCTCATCACTATATACCATATCATTTATTCTCAAGACCCATATTATTCATAATTGTGGAATGACATGATCCATAATAATGGGTCAAGATAACTACCCCTAGATGATGTAAAAAACATACACATCCCACTTTAGGTCTTGATAACTAAGTTTTAAAACCATCACTACATATTTTGGGTTGGTTATGAAAAAAATATAAAAATAATAAACCACCCACATGAGGTCAATTATACCATTTATAATCTATATAAGATCTTAAATATGGGAGTCAGAAAAACCAAATTAATACTCATGCACCTACATGTGTGACAGTTCATGTTATCCCATATAAATGATGAAACATGATAAGGAACTCCCACATTAATCAACTAACAGTTACCTTTCCAAGTGGCTTCATCCAATTTGATCTCATCTAATCACCTCACAAAACCTTTAAAAAACTACATAAATTAAGGATGTAAAAAAGTAGAGAGAACGATGAAATAAATACAAGCTCAAGGATTTCATGCAGTCAAACATACAGAAATGGAGTGATTATAACTTATGATGATTTAATATAGTAACAAATGAGTTGGGGAATATCTTTGAACCTTGGGGGAAGTAAAAGGTTGTTTCCAATCACAGATAGTCCAGATGAAGAAGGAATAAAAGGTAAAAAAGAGTTTATAAGGTGAAAACATATAAATTCTATTAAAGTATCCACCTAAGATGACAACAAGGTTCCCAGTTCCCTGTTGGTCACTATTTACAAAATCATCATCTGGATAGTGGGGCCTTAGAAGATACTTTCCTCCATACAAGTCATTAGGTATATTGAGGGCTCTTACTGCTTTATTTCTATTTTAGGGCTATGGTTACCCATCATTGAATTACTTGTAACACATGAAACCACACATCACAGTATAACCTTAAAATCAGAACAATGATGAAATTAGATGGTATAAAATACTTGCATTGATTGGAAACATCCAGGAGGAGGGCATCGTGGTGACAAGTCATTAGAGAGGAGGGCACCACAATGAGAGAGGTCTCCGGGGAGGAGAGTGTCATTGTGAGAGAGGTCGTCGGGGAGGAGGGTGTCGCAGTGAGAGAGTTCGTAGGAGAGGAGGGCGCCGCGGTGAGGTTGGGTAGGAGAGGTCGGGTCGGAGAAGTCACCGGGGAGGAAGACACTGTGGTGAGGAGAATTTTTCAGGAGGATAAATCATCGGGGAGAGTAGGTGTGAGGTGAGTAGCGAATGGGGGAGGATGATCCCAATACCAAATAATTTATGGATGTGGTTTAGCCACATTGGATTAATTAAACCAAGTAAATTAGAAAGGTATAGCTACGGACCAATAAAATTGTGGCTATAGGTCCGTGGATATATCTTTAATTTATAGTATTGGATGTTTCTTTGGGAGTTGTGGTATGGCCTCATCTTTGGAGGCAGAAAAGATGGGTGTTAATCATGTTTTGTATTTCATCAAGAAAAAGGGCTAGAGAAAATTTTTTATTGAGAGTGACTCAAACACCATTATCCAAGTGATTTGGGATGGTGTGGTCTATCTAGCTTAGCCTCTTACTACCCTTTGGATGATATTCCTAGCTTTGATTCTAGAGATAAACTACATGGTCACACATACCTTTTGTGAACTGAACAGGGTTGCATATGGTCTTACCAACATGGGAATCAAATAGGTTATTACTTGGAAGGATGATCTGCCTTTTGATATTCTCCCTATTTATGAAAGGGATTGTAATAAGATTCCTTATTTCAGAATCATGTAGTTCTCTTCTTTATTTTAATAAATTTCGTCTTGGTCTTTAACTAAGGCACCACCTTTCAAAAAAAACAAGAATGAACTAGGAAAAATCAAACCATACGAAAACCATTTGGATATTTAGGGGAGGAAATTATTTCAATTTTTGATATATCAACTTGAATTCCATTACTTGAAACAAAATTCCCAAGAACTATCCCTTACTCTTAAATGAAATTAAATTTCTCATAATTTAATATTATATCTCTCTAAATGCAATAACAGAGGACATAACCTAGGTGTTCCAAAAAATAAACAAAGGAAGATCCATAAACTGTGAAATCATATAAAAAAACATCCATGAAATTCTCAAGGTACATATAAAATATACTAAATATATAACCCTAAAAATTATTAGGATCATTTAAAAGACTAAATGGTATCTTCTTGTATGAAAATGTTCCAAATGGGTAGGTAAATATTATCTTTTCTTGATCCTCAAGGGATTAATGGATATTAAAATAACCTAAATAGCCATCAAGGAAATAATAATAGGTCTTACCATCCAATATTTATAACATCTGTTCAATGAAAGGTAGAATAAATTGGTTCTTTTTCATATATTGATTTAGTTGATGGTAGTTAATATAGTCTCTACAACTATTTTTCACATGGGTTGGTTCTAATTAATTCCATTCATTTTACACTATTGTTATTCTAGTTTTCTTAGGCACAATTTGTAATTAGATAACCCATTTACTATATGATATGGGATAGATTATCACAGAAGGTAGTAATTTATTAACTTCTAATTTTACCACTTCAAGGAGGGTTGGATTTAACCAGAATTTATAATTCCTTACGAGTTTAGACGTGTTATATAAAATTATATAGTTCATGAAAATAGAGGGGATAATCCTAGTAATATCATCCAATTTCTATCCTATCACCTTTTTACACCCTCTCAAAAGTTTTAGAAGTTTTTATTTGTGTTTTAGATAGAGTTGGTTAGAAATAATGACGATATGTTGGTCAATACAGTCAAGATAGGCACATTTTAAATTAGATGGAAGTGGTTTCAATTCCAATAATGATAATTTTTGGATTAAGGGAAGGGATTTATGGGGAGAAAGGTCCATGAAACAATCTATCTACTCATGTTTATTCTCTATGGAAATATAATTAAAGGAAATAAGATTTTTTAGAATCATTGATGGTCATAGGTACCTTGGAATGAACACACTCATCAATTAAAATAAGAAATTTACATTATTCCAAACCCAAACAACACTTTAAAGATGAATCACAACCCAAATCAACAAAGAGTGAAGAATAGAAAATTGAATCAGAGTATGGGTCAAGGAGAGAATTTTTTTATGTGTTATCAGATAGCACTTCCACCGAATAGATAGGAAGAGTTTATTTTCATTTGATAGGGTGTTTCATAAAATCAAGTGTATTTAAACTTATATTTTCTCCCCTAAACTCCATTTCCAACATACCATTATGAACATTGATGATTTTATTTTTTGTTTTAAAAAAATTCCTTCTAAGTATTATAGGATCATGTCCTTGGGTTAGGTTATCTTATATATCAAGAACATAGAAGTATAATGGGATGATGAGATTAATTAAACACATGAGGATATCCTTAATCAATCATGTTGGGTGCGTTGTTCTCTGGTTGGTAAGTTACATGATGATACCTATTAGTTGAATTTTTCCAACTTGTAGAGAAGTATACATCGATTGAGGCATAAAATTAATTAAAGAATATAAATCAAGAATTACATCAGAGAATATTGTATACATGTAGTAAAAAGTATTATAAAAGTTCTAGGATCCTTGAATTTGGTTGAAATCATTTTTTATATTAAGGCTGAGACATTCCTTCCAATTTTGACTCTCTCATTCCCCTATATTCTTTGTATTTGGTTGTAAACTTCTTTGAGAAATTTGGAATAGGGAGGAATTTTTTTAACAGTATCCAATATAGGAATGTTATCTTATACATTTTAAATGTATCCATGATCTCTTTATCAATTTTATTATCAAAAAAAAATTTATATTTGGATATCCTTTCGAGAAAGGGAAGAGGAATGGATTTTTTAGTTGAATCCCCAATGATAAATTTTTTACCTCTTTTTGTTTATTTTTTCTTTAATTGAATCTTTTGAGGGTAGAGAAAGAGATTTTTTAAGATGAGAACATAACCAATGTGTTGAATCACTAAAAGGAGAAAGTCATTTACCACTATGAATTGTGATAGCACATACATTAAATTTTTCCTTAGGATTGGAAATAGGTTGGGATGGTAGTCATCCATACCTTTAACCTAGGATTTGACCGACTGAGTTGGCAAGTTAGCCTAATTGATTTTTTAAGTATTTTATGGATGATTTAGTGGTTTATTATAATTTGAGTTTATTTTGATCCATTTGTTTCATCATTTCCTCAAGGTTAGTCTTAGGTTTTGGAGGGGGTGTTGGAAAGGCCTTTGTGGTGGTTTAGGATTTTTGGGTGGTGATTGGAGTTGAATATCCTGCCCTTGGTGGTTCCACGACCATTGTGGTTGGTTATAATAGCCCACTTTCTTTTATCCTTGTTCATTCTTACATCCAAAATTATATTGATATTATGGTTCTTTCCTAAAAAATTTTTTATAGGGGAGACCTGGGAAGATATCCTCACAAATATCAAAATTTTCACTTAGTTGAGGGTATTGATCAAGATAGTGGGTGTCAGAAGAACATATAAAATAATGAAATTTAGGAGGAGGTTTATATTGCCCTTTGGAAACAGAATGTTTTGGATTATGGTAATACCTATCCAATATTAGTGTCCACCTTCTTCTTGAATTTAAAAATTTTTCATCTCATGGACATCTATAATGGGTACAATATACCTTGTAATAAACTAGTAAGTGTTTTGTGACATGTTTTCATTGAGATTCCTTATATTGATTTGGGTCTTATCCACTAGGGAACCACCTACAACATCATCAATAATTTTAAAATTGATTGGAATTAAAACTTCATAGAATTATTGTATTAAAAGTTACTATCTTAATTGATTTTGTGTACAACTTTAACAAATAATTTTAAAATTTCCCAAATATTCATGAATTTTTGCCCCGTTTATTGTATTATACCACAAATTGTTTCCTTATTATTGTACTTTGAGAGGCTATGAAGTATTTTTTGAGAAAAGGGGGTTTCATGTCGTCCAAACCTATAATTGGGGAGTTAATATGGCATAACTAATTTTTTGTAGTGTCTTATAAAGAGAACAGGGATACCCTAAGATTAAAAATTATTTATATAAATTTTCAAGTTTTAATTTTGAACATACAATATAGAATTCCTTTAAGTGTTTATGTGGGTATTCTCTAGTTAGTCCCTAAAATTTTGATAATAAGTGAATGAGACTGAATTTTAGTTCAAAATTGGGTTCTTCTCCATGTATTTGAATTTATATGGTTTAGATCTATACATCAGAAGTGGTTATTTATTTTAAATTCTAATTATTTTCAGCCATATTATAAAATTTTATCTCATTCTTAATATTGGTTTTTTAAGAATAATAAAGATGAAGAAGAGTGATGATGTTTTGTGCATCCTCCTTCGAAGGATTGTTTGGAGCTTAATGGTGTCGATGACTCAAGATACTCTCTGATTCATGTTCTAAAGGAAGTAGTTACTCTGATGAAGATCAAACCATTCACAAGTCCTAAAAAATAATATTCGGGAAAAAATATAAAAAATGAATAAATAAAAGAAGCACAAAAATATTTAAAAAATACACTATGTTCTTATAAGAAACAAACACTGAAAAGCAAAGAACCCCCAAAAATGGTACCAAAATTTGATCGTATTATCATGTAATGTCAAATTGATTATGTTTTAAATCTTTTTTATAGACCAGGTTAGACCCTAGGATATATCTCAAGGATCTTTGGATTTTTAAAGTTAATTCCTTTAATAAAAAGAAACAAATATGGGGTGGTTTTTGAAACAATTTTAAAAATAAAATGACTTAACTAAATAGTTTAATAGTTGCAAAAAATATGTTTTTTAAAATAATGAGAGAATCCGGTCATTTAAATTTCACTAAAAATCTTATTTAGTTCATTTTTCTCAATATTACACATGTTTTAATGGAATCCTTTGGTTGAGGGTAATCAAGATCTCGATTCCCCTCATGCCTTTTAAAATTATGCACAAAGAACAAACCATTGACAAAAAAAATATATTGTAAAGGTTTGGATCTCAATAATGGAATGATGGATACAAAATAATACTTAAATCTCATGAATTGAATGTTTAAAAATTATTATTGTCTTTTTCTATCAGAATAACCAAAAATTCCCACTTGAAATCTCAACCCAATTAGTGTTGAAATTAAAAGTGTTTCAAATAATTATACCAAAAAATGAATTAAAATGATAATAATGTTAAGATAAAACATAAATGAAATTTTACATAAAAAAATACACCAAACTAGTAGAATAAAAAGGGTCAAAACTCCCTCTTCAAGTGTGTGTAGCTTCCTCTAAATGATCGCCCACTATTTAGCTCATCATCGAGAGGAGGATGAGGCTCGGGTGGAACTTCTCCTTCATCATTGATCTCACTAGAAGGATATGGGACTCTATAACTTATATTATGAATATAATACTCATTTTGGAATCCAAAATGGCATATAATTTCCCTTTGGTAAAGCTTACAAATGGGGTTCTCAAGGTGCCAATTTATAGGCAAAGTGGGAGGTGGTTTGGGGAATGATGATTTTGAGATACCATGTGGATCATGGTTTTGGGATAGTAAAATAAATTATCCAACTTGTAAAAAAGATAATAATTATTATAAGACCTATTTACTATATACATATCAAAAATCTTATCCATATAATGTATGAAATTGGAGATTTTTCTAAAATACAAGACCAAAATTTTGAATTCGAGTAGATTCATTTTCTTGGATATATTAGTTTATTGAGGACCATTTTTGGATAAATTGGGATTAGTTTTATTTATAATAGTTTTAACCCACTAAATTTGGGATCATCACGCAAAATTTAAGCTAAATGAGATGAATTTATTAGCCGAAGTGTGCATTTCAGCCCACATGTATACTTGGGGTCATGCGTATTTTGACCCATTTTTCTTCAAATTCATCTTGGGTCCTTCAAATCACCTCTTCCAACAATATAATAATAAAAACAAGTAACATTTCCCTTTTTGAAAATGATAAGAATTAAATAATTGAATCATGTTTTAAGTGTAATTTTTTATTAAATTTTGAATTTATAATACAAAAACTAGTTTACCAAAGTGTTATAAGGGTGGAAATGAATAGTAAATTGTTGTGTGATTCATGAACTCTAAACTAATAGAGTTATAAAAAAAGGGATATTAATAATGGTAAATGATTTGAGACTTCAATAATGATCCTTAACTATGTCCAAAGGCATTTTATTTTCTTTATAGGCAAAATATGCTTGGAGAAAAATCAGTTCTTGAGGAAGTCTTTGAAAAGGATGATGCACTCATGTACCATTTATTGTTCTCTCTGTTAAATTTTTTATTTTTTATTTGTTTTTTTTTATGTTCCTTGGTGATTCAATGCATTATATTTTGGTTCCAATCCTTTTTAATAAAATACGGGTGAGATAAATTTTGTTTTCACTGATAGAAAAAAAAAGTTATTAACTTTACAACAGTAGTATATTTTAGGGATTAAATTATCAATTATATAAATTTTTAATACTCCATAAGTTTTATACATTTATTTCCACTATATTTGTGATTTTACAAATCCGTTTGAGGCTATACATTCCTCTTAAAGTATGATTTTAGCACACAGCACGCACCACATTGTCCAAACTGAGTAAACACACTTGAATTGCATTAATACTTTATTAAAAAAATCCTTTATTAAATTTTGATGGTTATTAATAAAACACATGTTAATATTACACACGATGTAGATGGTAGGACTTAAAGTGCATGTTTTCATTTTAAAGTAACATTTTAGTTCAAAATGTATGTCACAAACTTAAAATCAAGAAAATTTAATCAAATTGTCTTGATATTTTATTAAAATGAAACATTCTGATTTTTAAAAATTTTAGGAATCAATCATACATCAATTTTGTACACAGTATGTTTATTATGACTCAAAGTGTGTGTTTTTAGTATAAAAGTAACATTTTATCTCACAACATGCACCAAATAGTAAAAAATGAGAAAAAATGATCACATTTTCTTGATACTTTAAAAAATGATTTTTGATTCATTTTTTATGTGTAGGAATCAACTACACATCAATCTAATAAATTTCATGTCTGGTATGACTCAAATTGTGTGCTTTGAATTAAAATTAACATTTTAGTTCTAAATAAATGTCACATACTCAAACCCGATAAAACACACTAAAATTTTCTTAATACTATAATAAAAATATCAATAATTTATTTGTAATTTGTAGGAATTAAACACAAGATAATTTGATACCCAGTGTGGTCGATATTACTATTTGCGTTTGTTTTCATTTCAAAGTGACATTTTTGTTAAAAAATGCATCACATGGTCAAAACTATAAAAACATCCTATTACTATTTGGATACTTTATAAAAATTATAAATGATTAATTTTTGACATATGGGAATCAATTTAATTTCAATAGTACATAGAGTGTGGATGATATGACTCAAACTACATGTTTTTTATATAAAAGAAATATTTTAGTGTACAACACGCATCACATATTTAAAAATGAGAAAATATTATTTTCCTTGATACTTTAGGAAAATTATCTTTGATTAATTTTTTGATGTTTAGAAATCGACTATATGTTAATCGGATACACAATGTGGCTGATATAACTCAAATTGTATGTTTTCAATATAAAAGTAACATTCTAGTTCACAACACATGTCACATAATCCAAACTAAGAAAACATACTTATATTTTCTTATGATTTTTTAAATATAATCTATGATTCATTTTTTATATGTGGGAATCAACCATCATTCAACCCAACACACAGTGTGGTTGGTATGACTAAAAGTTATTTTTTTCATTTAAAAATTACATTTTAGTCCAAAACATGCATCATAGACTCAAACCCCAAGAAAAAATCACTTGTATTATCTTTATATTTTAATATAAATAACTACAAATATTTTTTAACATGTAGGAACTAAACACACATAAATCTTAAAAATAGTGTGTTTGGTATGATTGAAAGAGTGTGTTTTCATTAAAGAGTGGCATTTTTTCTCAAACGCCCATCATATACTCAAAATTAATAAAAAACTAATATTTCATTTATAATTTAGGAAATAAATATTTAATTCATATTTTATGTGTAGGAATCAACTTCACATAAATCCTATGAATGATGTGGATGGTATGACTAAAAGTACGTATTTTCATTTAATATTGAAATTTTAGTTCGAAACAAGTTCCACATACCCGAAATAAATCATTAAAATCATTTTTAAAACATGGACATTAATTAAAAGATTTAAAAAAATAAATCATTAAAACATTTAAAATGATGATATTTATAAATATTCCAATCTAAAAAACCTTGAAATATTCCTTTTGAAAACATTTTTATTAAACATGGACATGGATGATAAATATTTCCAAGTAGATACTTACAGATAAACAATCTCGGATAATAATGAGATTGAAGAAATAACCCATACCTTGTACTTTTACTTGATAGAGGGTACATTAAACCTTATGTATAATGACCATAGTATTTTATTAAATTATACCGGAACCATATTCATATTTATGATATCATACTTTATTCATTTATGGATTTATACTACCCATTTAGTAATAATTTCTATGTCAAAATAACATTTTGGGTGATAATCACATTCTTTGTCGTACGTGTTTTGGCTTGTTATTGTTGATTGTATCACTTATATCCTGATTTAATTTCTTCCAGAATATAAAAAAATTATTCATGTATTATATATATTCAGAATATAAAAATGTATAATTGATAGAAATATGAAATGGAACTCATAGTTTATGGAGACGGTAGGCCGTATGTACGCATAAATGTTGTTTCTGTTTTCATATCGTATTGAACGGAAGTAAGTGAATGATATATAAATACATACATACATATATATATATATATTCAGTAGCAATATTATGTCATATATTACTTACTTATTGATAATATATATTTTTATAATCATCGTTGAATGGTGAACGTGGAAATGAATCTCATCGTGTCGTGGAGACGGTAAGTCGTACGTACGCACGAGCAACAATATCATTTCCTTAATGATAAAATGGTATATAATTGGATGGTATATTAATTATATAGAAAAATTAACATGTTATATTTATTATTTATATCAATTATACTCATTATTATATCCATCCAAATAATGAAGTGTTGAATAACAAACTACACCACGACGTGGAGACGGTAAGTTGTACGTATGCACGTATGGTGACTTTGTCTTTCATAGGATGTATAGAATAATTAATATGGATATAACTTGTTTATAATAACATCACAGTATTAATAGGTTATTGGAGTTATTATTTTGGTATGGAAACAATAAATAAAGAGTAAGTGGAAGAAGAAAAGAACTTTTAAAGAGGTGATAAAATAATTACCTCTTCTTCGGGTTCTTCCTTTTGATTTGAACAAAAGGGTTCCTTAGGTTTTCTTTATGATAAAAGTAAAGACTCTAGGTTGATGTTATGGTAGTTGGTAGTATATTTGATTAGGTTTTGTACGTTCTAAATGGCTCTGGAGGTGTGAAATTAAGAGAAGGGGAAGTGCCCTTTTATAAGAGTGGTAGGGGCACTTTAGGAAAAGCTTGAAATATTAATTTATTATAAAATAATTTTCATTTTATAATGGATATAAATGGATTTATTTAGTGGATAAGGTGGTTATGGGTCTAAATCCTCAAAACCCATAGGTTTTAACCAAGTTTAGGTCACCATAATATCCTTATCTTGTAGATTTAACTCTTCGTTAAATAGTTTAACATTTACCATGTCTTCTTGTATGTTTATAATACATGGTTACTAAACTTAATATAAAATTACAAGAGAACCTAAAGTGGTACAATAATGACATATCTAACCCTATCTAAGTAATTTGGCTGAACTTTAGATTTATAGGATTCGTATATTATTTAATAAAATAGTATTTGTATTAAAAACTCATTTAGGTCAATTTTGACACTCTTTAGTAAATGATTTTTCATAAAGTCATAACAACTTTATGACTTCAAAAAAATACATTTAATCATCCATACAATTTCATATTCACGTAGAGAATTTTTGTATGGCATCCAAAGTCTCAATTTACATTTATTTTGATATTTATAGTATCAGTTATTTTAATCTTTCATTAATAATGTAATTACTCCATCATCATTGTATCATAAATAAATTTAATTATTTAATTTATAAAATTAAAAAAAAAATACCATGATGTAGGAAATATTTTTATATTTAAAGTTAATATTTATAGTCAAATTTATATTATGTTTAACTCTATATGAAAAATGGTTTAGTTATTAAACTTTGAATTTAACATGTTTAACTCTTCTTTAAATAAAATATAATAAATATCCTAATCTAACCCAAATGGTTAAAAAGGATATTATGCTTTTCCTAACATTGATTTTGTTTTAATTATACTTATCCAATAGAATTAGGACATTTTTTGGGGTAATTTTAATATTATATTTATCTTTAATTACCTTATTTACTTTTAACCATGGTAAATAAAATTCAAAAGTTACTATTCACAAAAAAATTATTTTCATCATATTGAACCACATTTTACATAATGATGTAAATAGTGTCTCTTATATTTTTTTAAATTCAATTCACATAAGTGGTAAAATTACGTTTTCTGCAAATTTGTAAATGTGCCTAGAAGGTGGGTAAAACACGTTAAAAAAGTTCAATAAACTTTTATATGTCTAATATTATTATAAAATGACTCAAATGAATTAAATTAAAATAATATATGTATTATTAATCTATTTTAACTTTAAGATAATTTTTTAATTAAAAATAATTATTTAAATGAAAAGTTGGTTTTTATCTACAACGTAGTATTTTTCACTATTCATCAAAAATTGAATGTTTTCAAAAAAATACCAAAAATTCACCTAAAAATAATTTTGATATTAAAAATTCAAAAATGATTTCTATTTTACCAAATTTAAAACATATATGTTCCATTAATTAATTTAAAATTAATTCTCATTCTCAAAACCAGAAAGTGGGTTTTTGAGACGTAAAAACTATCAAAAGATTGATATGTGTTTATGTCCAATTTAAATATAAAATTACTTCTAATTACTATAATTGGATTAAAATATAAAAATATAATCTAATTATACTTAAAACCCATTCAAATTTATAATTTAACACTATAAATTATATTGATTAAAAAGTTGTTTTCAAATAAAATTTAGTATTTTTCAATATTCGTCAAAATATGAAAGTTATTAGAAAAACATTGAAAATTTATCCAAACATAATTTTTATGTCCTAATTCTAAATAAGAAGTTTATTTTTTAAATTTAATATAAAAAAGTGTTAAATATTGTATTTAAAATGGTTTCTCCATTTAAAGGCAGTAAAATTGCATTTTTTGAAAAATACTTCTTTTATCTGAAAAATTGAATATATTCTTATATTATGTATAAGAAACACATAATATGGATGATAAAATTATATATATTATATAAAATTCAAAGTACAATTAATACTATTCATAACCACTTTTTGAACGGCTAGTTTGGTATGCGGTAGTGCGCTCGAACTCGGTGTTGCGTGTGGCGCAAGCTATTGAATTAATTCAATGAGATAACATACTATGGAATCTTGGGATTTTAAATTCTCCCCTCCTTAAATAAATTGCATCCTCATTATTTGAAATTATTCTTCAAAAATAAAATGTTAAAAATAGAAAACATCTTTGTGGAAAACCCATATCAGAAATAGGGTTAATAAAATTTAGTCTTAATAAGAGGGAAATTGAAATGAAAAATTCACCACCAAATTATGATCTCGAATAGGAGAAAATTGGTGAAAATTAGGGACACATAATTGGAGGAAAAACATAAATATTTATAGGGAGTGATTGAGGGAATCAATCACAAACAAATGAACAATAAATGAAATATTGGGGGCCTCAAATCCATAAATCTATGATGATTTAAAATATCATCGGTTCAACAAAACATAAGGTATTAGGATAACACATTTTTTGGTTTTAATATCCCCTCCAGGAAGTTTAATAATTAATTTCTTCATTATATAATAGAAATAGAAAATAATACTTGACAATTAGAGCTCAATCCTTCAACTAATTTCTACCAAAAACTTATATTTCACTCTAAAAGATATTAGAACTCAAAAAAATCTATTTATCCTAATTGTATAAGGTTTCAAAAAATGAATTTATAATTCATATATCAGACCATTTAAACAAAATACATTATAAAAACTAGGACATCATGTAGGCCAGTGGTAGGTGATTCACCCTTGTCGCCCTTCAGTTGCGGGTTCAAGTCTTGCGGCCTTACCGGACACGACTGGTTATCACCCAACCTCCAGGTTATCCTTTTTATAAAAATCCAAAAATAATCTTGAGGAATGTTTTAACCATAAAAAATAGTATCCAATGTCCAACATAATCCATTAAAACTTTTAGACTTATCCAAAATACTTCTATCCAAACTCACAGTCCAAAATTTATAAGGAAGGTCACATATCATACATGTGAATACCTTCATCATGTATTCTCTTAAAACATGGTAACATTGTAAATTATCATAAAACATTATTAATTACATTCATGCTCCCTTATTCTTTATAGAATACTAGATATACTCTTTATATCCAAAAATTATGTAAACTCTAATAATAATGGAATAAACAAACAATTAATTAGTTTCAATGTATTCAAGAATATCCAATATAATTTATCCAAATAAATCATCTCTTTTTAAAAAAATCACTACCTCAGTGTCAAGACCATATTAAGGTTTATCTTTCCCTCAGCTGTGTATTTTCCAAAAATATTAACTTGTTATGTAGTCACTTTTCTTAGTACCATACAATCTCAAATCCTCAATGAAATAGTACTATAGGACAACCCTTATTTATTTCCATAATTCATATAACCAGTACATCATTGATACAACACTCAAATAAAATAATTCTTTAATAACAATATAAGAACAATAATCATTCCTCTTCATCTGTGGTAGTATCATAACTTGGTTATTATCCAATAGCATCATTTAGGTTATACTCTGATGATTGGGACATTGATTCGCATAATGTCTCAACTCTTTAAAAATGAAGCATTGTACATTGGAAAAAAAATCTAACCATTGAAATCATGAGCTTGGTGTCTTTTTTTTCCACACTTATAACAAACTCCCATTCATTTTAATAATTTACCAATGTGATCCTTTCCACATTTATCACATGTGGGAAAATCCTTCTTTCCCTTCTTCCCTTTCTCCATATTTTTCTCTACCATCCTCTTCTTCTCTTTCTTCCCTTCAAATCCATAGGACATATTGAATTCAATACTTATCTCACTAACACATGATACTATTTATTCATATGATGAGAATACGTGGGAGACTATTTCCCTTCTAAATGCTGGATTAAGACCATGAAAGATATGATCCTTATTACTCTTCAGATCATGTGTATTACTGGAGTTCTCGTTCCTTCTACTGGGCACCATTTCTAAATGACGACATGCACTATGTTAGATTATATCATAATTTAAAATAATAAAACTAGAGATTTTATCAACATTAAGTGAAGTTTTTCACACATCTATTATCATAATCATAAAAATGGTCTCTTTGCTGACATATTTACTCATAAATCCTTCTTAATGGTTCGTAAAGAAAATGGGAATTATCCTAAGAATATACCCTGAGAGTGTCAATACCAAGAGTGCATAAAGGCTCGTTGTCGTGTACTAGGATACCCCAGGTCAAACCTAAAACTCATTGTCGGATTTTTCACTCCAAGGTACATCTGTGCCAGAGCTACCTCTACATGTTTATATCCAGACAGGGATGTATTTTCTAGGAAACATCACATAATATTTACACTACCAAAATTTTTGGATGTTCTTCTATACTAATAATCAAATTCTATCTTAGGGTAATGTTCTCTAATCAGAGTTTATTTAAATCTATTTTCTAAGGTTTATAATAAACTTCCTCTGATACCAATTGTAACACCCCAACCCCAGAAGCCCAGATCCGGTGAATTATTTTAATACATTGGAATTATTACAAGGAATCAAGTCCTGAAGGACCGATCTATTTAGCGGTCTTGGAAAATAGATTACATATATGAACTTTACATTACAATTTCTAACATAAAACATAGTATAAATAATTCTTTGAGAATTCATTTATTACTTTAGCTTAAACCAACATATAAATCATAATATATTTATTGGCATATTGTAAAATAAAATATAATAAAGGGGTGAGCTTAGATGCTTAGTAAGGATAAACAATATAGCGGAAGCTATCATAAATAATCATAAACTTTTATGGCACAGTATAAAATTAAAACACAAGCCCTTTAAAATTAAACTTCATCATAATATGAAAAAGATAAATCAAATAATTCCATTTACTTATTCACATGGGTATTCTACTAGTTGAATAATCACATGTAACATTAATAACTAATCTCATAATGATGGAATGCATAATGCTGGATATCATAACCACATAGTCAAGGCCTCTTGCCAAAACTAAAAATAATAATTTTGTCAAGGCGTTATACCATGACACTAGTTTGTCTCATGAGACCTACCGATGCATCGATGGGCTATAGTGGGGCCCGCTCGTTACTTACTAAGTCCAACACATTTCTTCATATGAAAATTTTGAAACATAACATAAACATTCATATTAAAACTAGAATATGAAATTTCAACACTTTAACCATAAACCATGAATGGTATAAAATAGCACATCCATAGTCATACATATCATAACTCATTCAATTCAATATAGAATATTTTATTATAATAAATCAACCTCAATCAATAATAGTATCCAGTAAAGGATGTAGACATAGTTGAAAATGATCAATAAAACTCTTTTAGAGAAATATCCCTTTTGTGAAATCATTTAAAAGTCACACATTTATAAATGAAGTCATTTAAAATATATTTTTGAATCAAAGTGTCCCATACCAATTTGAAACTTTTGAAAGAAATTAGCACCTTAAAATAATCATTTCCACATAAATAAATCCAAAAAATCATTTTAAAAACATGGATATTAATTAAAAGATTTAGAAAAATAAATCATTAAAACATTTAAAATGTTGATCTTTATAAATATTACATCCACAAAATCTTAAAATATTATTTTTATGAAACATGGACATGGATGATAAATATTTCCCAGTAGATACTTGTAGATAAACAATCTTGAATAATAATGAGATTGAGGAAATAACCCTTACCTTATACTTTCCTTTGGTCGAGGTTACGTTTAACCTTCTGTATAATGACCATAGTATGTTATTAAATTATACCAGAACCATATTTATATTTATGATATCATACTTGATTCATTTAGGGATTTATACTACCCATTTGTTAATAATTTCTATGTTAAAATAACATTTTGGGTAACAATTGCTTTCTTTATCGTACGTGTTTTAACTTATTATTATTGATTGTATCACTTATGTACTGATTTAATTGCTTCCAGAATATAAAACATTATTTATGTATCCTATATATGCAGAACATAAATATTTATAATAGATATATTTATGAAATGGAAAACACCGTTTATGGAGACGGTAGGTCGTACATACGCATAAATTTCATTTCTATTTTCATATCGTATTGAACAGAAGTAAGTGAATGAGATATATATATATATATATATCAAGTAGCATTATTATGTCATATATTACATACTTATTAATAATATATATTTTATAATCATCATTGAATGGTGAACGTGGAAATGAATCTCATCGCGTTGTGGAGACGGAAAGCCGTATGTACGCACGAGCAATGATATCATTTCTTTAATGATAAAATGGTATAGAATTGGATGGTATATTAATTATTCAGAAACATTACCATGTTATATTTATTATTTACATAAATTATATTCATTATTATATCGGTCCAAATAATGAAGCATTGAATAACAAACTACACCACGACGTGGAGACGGTAAGCCGTACGTACGCACGTATGGTGACTTTGTCATTCATATGATGAATAGAATAAGTAATAAGGTTATACCATGTTTATAATAACATAACAGTATGTAGAGGTTATTGGAGTTATTATTTTGGTATGGAAACAACAAATAAAGAGGAAGTGGAAGAAGAAAAGAACTTCAAAAAGGTGATGAAATAATTACCTCTTCTTCGGATGCTTCCTTTTGATTTGAACAAAAGGGATCCATATGTTAGATTTATGATAAAATTAAGGCCTATATGTTGAATTTAGGTTATTTGGGAGGATATTTGAGCAGGTTTTGGATGAGCCAAATGGATTTGGAGTTGTGAAATTAAGAGAAGGGGAAGTACCCTTTTATGAGAGAGGTGGGAGGATTTTAAGAAAAGCTTCAAATATTAATTTATTATAAAATAATTTTTGTTTTTAATGTATAAAAATAGATTTATTTAGATTATATGGTGATGATGGGTAGAAATACTCTCAACCAATAGGTTTTATACAGGTTTAGGTCACCATATAAACCTTGTCTTTTATATTTAACTCTTCCTTAAATAGTTTAACATTTACCATGTCTTCTTGTATTTTTTTATTACATGGTTACTACACATACTATAAAATTAAAACAGAACCTCCAGTGGTTCATTAATGACATATATAACCTTATCTAATTCATTTTTATGAACTATATATTTTTAGGATTTTTATAATATTTAATAAAATAGTATTTGTATTAAAAACTCATTTATGTCAATTTTGACACTATTTAGTAATTGATTTTTAATAAAGTCATAACCACTTTATAACTTTGAAAAAAATACATTTAATAATAATTAACATGTAATATTCACTTAAATAATTAATTTATGGCATCCAAAGTCTCAATTTACATTCATTTTGATATTTATAATATCAATTATTTTAATCTTTCATTAATAAGTTAATTACTCTATCATCATTGTGTCATAAATAAATTTAATTATTTAATGTCTAAATATTATAAATGAAATATCATGATGTAGGAAATATTTTTATATTTCTAATTAATATTTATAGTTGAATTTATCTTATTTTTAACCCAATATTAAAAATGGTTTAGTTATTAAACTTATAATTTAACACTTGTAACTCTTCTTAAAATAAAATATAATAAATGTCCTAATCTTACCCAAATTGATCAAAAAGGATATTATTTTTGTCCTAATGTTGATTTTGTTCGAAATACACTTATACAATATAATTAATACACGTGTTGGGGTAATTTTAATTTTAATTTTACCTTTAATTACCTTATTTACTTTTAATCGTGGTAAATAAAATTCAAAAGTTACTCTTTAACAAAAATTATTTTCATCATATTGTACCACATTTTACTTACTCATGTCAACTGTTTCTCTCGGATTTTTGAAATTCAATTCACAGAATCGGTAAAATTACGTTTTATGCAAATTTGAAAATGTGCCTAGAAGGTGGGTAAAAGACATTAAAAAAGTTCAATAAAAAATTTTATGTCTAATATTATTATAAAATGAATCCAACAAATTACATTGTACTAATATTTTTATTATGTATCTATTTTGGATTTAAGATAAATTTTTATTTTAAAATAATTATTTAAATGAAAAAGTCAGTTTTTACCTACAATGCAGTATTTTTTCACTATTCATCAAAAATTGAATGTTTTCAGAAAATTACCAAAAAATTAACCAAAGATAATTTTGATATGACAAATTCAAAAATGATTTATATTTTACAAAATTTAAAACATATAAGTTTCATTAATTAATTTAAAAATAATTCATGTTGTCAAAACCAGAAAGCGAGTTTTTGATAAGTAAACACTATTAAAAGATTGATATGTGTTTATATCAAATTTAAATGTAAAATTACTTCCAATGACCAAAATTAGATTAAATGATAAAAATATAATATAATTATACTTAAAACCCATTCAAATGTATAATTTAGCACAATAAATTATTTTGATTAAAAAATTTGTTTTCAATTAATATTTAGTATTTTTTATTATTCATCAAAATATGAAAGTTATCAGAAAAACACTGAAAATTTATCCAAACTAAATTTTTATGCCCTTCTTCAAAAGAAGAAGTTTATTTTGTCAAATTTAATATTTAAAAGTGTTCAATATTGTATTTAAAATGGGTTCTCCATTAAAAGGCGGTAAAATTTCATTTTTTAAAAAATACTTTTATCTAAAAAATTGAATTTGTTCTTATATTATGTCTAAGAAACACATAATATGGATGTTAAAATTATATCGATTATATAAAATTAAAAATTCATTTAATACTATCCATAACCACTTTTTGTACGTCTAGATTGGTAAGTTATGGTTTGCTCGAACTCAGTGTTGCGTATGGCGTAAGATATTGAATTACTTTAAAGAGATAACATATTGTGGAATCCTGGGGTGTTACAATGAAAGTAACATTTTAGCTTACTATATGTATCACATAATCAAACAAGAAAACACACTAGGTTTTTTTTATAATTTATTAAAATTATATGTTATTTATTTGTGACATGTATGAATCATCTTCATGTCATTATGAGAAATGGTGTGGCCGATACGACATAAATTGTGTGTTTTCATTTAAAATTCACATTTTTGTTCAAAAAAGGCGTTACATGCTCAAAGCAATGTTATTTTATTATCTTTATAGTTTAGTAAAAATATACCTAATTCATTTTTGATGTGTTGGAATTAACAACATGTCAATTTGACATATGGTGTGGCCTGTATGGATGAAAGTTCTTATTTTCATTTAAAAGTGACATTTTAGTTCAAAACATGCATCAAATTGTCCAAACAAATAAAAAATTATTTTATTATACTTATATTTTAGGAAAAAGATCCATGATTGATTTTTTATGTGTAGTAATAAACATCACATCAATCTGACCAACAATGTGCCCGGCATGACTGAAAGTACATGTCTTCATTTAAAATGACATTTTAATTCAAAAAATGCATTGCATACTCAAAACCAACTTAATATTTTAGGAAAAATATAAATGATCCATTTTTTATGTGAAATAATCAACCATATGTCAATATGACTCATGGTGTGGATTGTATTATTAAAAGTTGTGGTTTTCATTTAAAAGTGACATTTTATCTTACAACTCAAATCCATACTAAAAACCAAGAAAACATGTTCATATTTTATTGATATTATAGTATAATAATTTATAATTAATTTGTGTGTATAAAAATAAAATGTACACCAATCCAACACATAATTTTTCTAGTACGACTTAAAGTGAATTTTTTCACTTAAAATTAACATTTTAGTTCCAAACACACATCTCATACTCAAAACAGATCAAGCATATTTTGATTTTATTTATAATTTAGAAAAAAATATATTTAATTCAAAAATGGGTGGAATAACTAGGCTCAATTGGAATGGGTCCCAAGGATAGTAGAATATAGTGTCACCAATTCAACTACATGTTCATTTTTTTTTTTGATTTTTTTTAGAAAATTCAATGTTTGTAATAAATTATACATATAAATTTAATTGTAATGTATTAAAACCTTTGTAATTTAGATTTATTTGTAATCTTTATTTATTGTACTACAAATTCATTTGAAATTAAGTTTTTATTTATTTATTAGGTTGTTGTAGTTGGCTATAAATATATAAGCATCATGATACCACTTATAGACTTTATTTGAACTATCTTTAACACTAATAAAGTCACGCTTTATTAGTGGTAGATATAGTACTAATAAAAGAGACTTTTATCATTTTTAAAATACACATTGATAAATTTCAACTTTATCGATGCTTTTTTTAGGACAGATAATGTTGGATTTTATTAGTGTTTTTTGTTGTGGTAATCATTGATGTGGATTTTCAGAAAAAAAGAACAAGATCTATTAAGTTATATTAAATAGCTTAAATATGTTTAGATAAATTTATTTTATTACCAAACAGTAATATTAATTCAAACATGGATTCAAATAAACATTCATTCTGAAACAAAAGGATGAAAGAAAGAATAATAATATGTAACATGCTTCGTATTAAGTGATAATTTATTTATTGGGCTATTGTAGTGTGTTGTAAATGTAGAAACCCACTCTTTTAACTAATAGACTTTATCAGCACTATATCTAATGCTAATAAAGTCCCATTTTCTCAATGATAGATATAGAACTCATAAAAGTGGATTTTTTAATGATATAATACAAGTTGGTAAATGTACCCTTTTTGAGTTCCATTTTTATTTTAGACGAAGGAGGATATTATCAGTAATTTTTATTATGTTAAGTGTTATTATGGTTATCCATAAGAACAAAAAATATCCACTGAGTTATATGTGATAGATTAAATCTGTTTAGATAAATTTATTTTATTAAAAAATAGTGATATTAAATTAAACATGGATTTAGATGAGTGTAATTTTAGAGAATAAATGTAAAAAGAAAGAACAACGAGAATTATTGTGCTTTGATTCATGTTGAACCTATATTCATAGTGAGATCACAACACCAAGAAATATTAATTACTAAATAAAGCAGTAAAATATAAGACTTCAAAATAATAAATGGACTAGAGAAGCTATCCAAGGAAGTCTAGCCTGCTAAACCAGGTGGTGGTGGTCAAATTAATCACATGGAGTTATCACCTTCTATTTATATAAAAACTCACATAATTCACCATGATCAATATAAATTTTATATTAAACAAAAATGAATAATGTGTTAAGATCACTTATAGATCTGAGTTTCTTTACCAAAACTTACCTGTGATTGAGAAAAAAGATCACGTTGCCTCTTATTAAGCTTTATGTGATGGTTAGGATCCAGCTCGAGTATTTTCCTCTAGTATCTAATGAAATAATTATTTGGCTATAGGAAACTATAAAATGAATATCATCGGGAAAGGTAGATCTTGGCTCCAAGAACCTCCTCTGGATTCTCTCAAATTCTCCCAAGAAACTAAAATTTTCTCTCTTACTCACTAAAATAAAACCATATGAAGATTGATCACCTTCTTCAAATTCCAAAACAAAAATTTTGGGGAAATTTTGAATCCCAAAAGAACTGATGAATATGGAAGCCAAGGACACATGATATACGATAAGAAAACATAAGCTTGGCCATTTGCGTAACCAAATTCAAACTAGCTAGAGAGTACACATGAAAAACACCAACCATCCACGTTGATAAGATGAGAATCTCTATAGATATATGAGATAAAAAAACATGTCAAAATAAAAAAATGAAACTTAGTATGTCATATTATCCAAGAGAACAATGGCACAAATAAATCCTTGATGAATATCGCTACTTAGGAAGACCTGAATAACCAAATAATTAAATGAAAAATAAATTCCTGGTTAATAAATTCTAAAAATAAAATATAATATTATTTTTATATAAATAATTAATTCAATCCATGAAATATGTAAATAAATAAATGACAATACAAAAAACAAATAGTAGGAAATGTGAACAAAAGTCCTGAACATTTAATTTCAACACAAACAGAACCAACTAAAATCACAATTCTCCACCTAGTAATAAATGTTTTATTACTGATGGTGTTCTATAAACTGACACTATTGATTTGGGGCTATGTTCATTAAAAATAAGTAATATTTAAACTTAAATAATGTCACATATTTAGCCAAAATATTAAACATATAATTAGTAGTGTGTATCTTCAAGATGCACAACATCCTATATTCAATAATCTCCCTAAAAATTGATTTCTTATGTTTATATGCTTTCATCTAACATTTCAAGCATGGTTTATGGACTCGTGTAAAGTACACTAGCTATCAAAATGTTCCTCAACACTATAAATTGATAAAGTAAATTCATTTATCAATCCATTTCACCAAATTTCCTCTTTTTTAGATTTAGTTAAAGTTGTATTTTCAACCTCAGTGGTGGAAAGTGAAACTACAAATTGCATGTTACATTTCTAATAAAATAGTCCACCACAAGAAATAAAAACATAACCAATAATATATTTACACATATCAACATTGGAATCATAGTCAAAATTAATAAATCCAACAACATCATCAGTATAACTATTGTTATTTCCATATCAAATTCATAAATCAGCCTACATAGACATGTACCTGAAGATCTATTTTAGTCCACACCAATGTGGTTCTCTAGGTTTTTTTATAAACATGCTAATAGTACACATAAAAAAGGTAATATCTGGTCAAGAATATATTGTGGAATATATGATACTACCAAATATGTTTTCAAATGGAATCTTACTCATAAACCCTGCCTCAATTTCAAATTCATGGGACTGTTTAAGGTATAACTTGAAATTATGATCCAAAATAATACTAACCCATTTAATATTCTCAAAAAACAATTTTAAACCCATTTTTACATAATCTTGTTGTGATAGATGTAAGAATACAGTATCTTTATCCAAAAATTATTTCCTTTCCTAAAAATTGTTTTTCATTTCCCAAGACTTTCATCTAAAAAATATAATTGAGTTGGACTTTTATATGATTAATTATCAGATGTGGAAATGGTTTGAGGAGATTAAAAAGGAGGTCTATTCTTTTTTAAATAACCAAGTCCCCAACTACTTCATCTCAGCATTGGAAAACAACTTGGTAAAGTTTTCAAATACCAGGAATCTCAAAAAAGAAGGTGATGAAGATCACCCAAACTATTTACCATTTCATCAAAAGCAGGTATACTACATCAAGGATTTATTTGTATTCAAATATCTCTTACAAAATATGGTAGAATCTGGGAAAATGAAGCTAAAAAATTTGTCTTCTCCGGTGGTGTATGTTTCTACAATCAATCCAGAGAAGTTAAGTGAATGGAAAGAGGTTAAGAACAAGAGTGCACAGAATTTTGGTGAGTGTATAGTTAGTAAAATGATTAACATGACTCATGTTATTCTCTAAACCTTGTTGAAATAGCCAATTGTGTCTCTAGCCACTTCCTTTATAATATAAGAAACTTCATCAGAAGATCAATCCACTAAAGGCCAATCCTATAAGAAGAAACATGGCCGGAGGAGTAAGAATCTAACATATAAAGATGAACCTACACCAAATCATAATTTTTCCTTAACTTTAGTGGACTTTATTCCAACAGTCCCAAAATTATGGGTATTTCCCTGCCAAACAGCACAACGAGAATCAACCTATCAGATGGAATATTCATTAGATGAGGATTTTATTTTTTGTTTCATTAACAATATTCACTTAATGGATACCTTATCAAAATAAGATCATGATTATGAACCCAAATTTCCCACACCTGATTAAGGAATTGGGGTAAGAGGAAGTTAGAACCAAAGATATAAGGGAGGACATAGTCATGCCAAAAGACACTACTTCAACCACGCCCGTGTTCAAACTGTCTACATAGATGAAACTCATGTAAGAGATCTACAACCATCTCAATATGAATAAGGGAATTCATATATGCATGATAGGATCCACCCTAAGATAATCATCTTGGAATATCAGTTAGAGGGTGTTTCATCACCTGATCAACCTCAGAATATAGGCAGACCTAGCTGACTTAATCCTTTAAGAGTGGAATCCCTTTTGTCTCCTACTCCAACGGATGGTCCATCTACATCGGGAACATTTTCTCCCAAATCACATGTGAAAGAACAGCCCCATGTTGGGAAGCATGGACCTTTGTACCAGAATTATTATTTTTTGAAGAAACTGGACCATGTACTAACTAAGTTATAAATTTTGGATGCACTAAGTCTATCAAAAGATCTCTGAGAAGCACTTATTTAGGCCTTGTCGATCCCTCGGGAGTTTATGTTAGAGGTTGTTACTACTAAGGTATATCATTCAGATAATGATCCCATTGAATTCTATTTGATCATATCATTCATGGACTTGGATAAGGATTTTATTCTGAAATGACACATTAGGACCTTGTATATGTCTGGTAGGTTAAATGACATTGATATCTAATGAGTCTTTATTTATAATGGATCAGGAGTTAACCACGTCCTGGTCTGGACACTTATTCAATTGGGTCTCAATGAACCTCACATGTCTCCCTCCACTCTAATGCTACAAGGTTATGAAAAGAATGAGAAAGATCCTCTTAGTGATATCACACTCAGAGATCAGTTCAGTGATCTCATGTTTGAATCAAATTTCATGGTTATTCGTAAATTTATATCTTTTAATGCCCTGCTGGGAAGACCTTTCCAACATCAGCATGTGGCCATTCATTCTTCATACCACCAATGTATCAAATATTGTATAAATGGTCAAATTGGTATAGTTTATGGTGGCAAGTACCCATTAAAATATTGTTATTAAAAATAAATTGATGTGGGGTTATATCACTAGGTAGGAAAACATTTTGTGGTTAATTATGTTATTCAGATTAATTCCCCAAATGGTCTGGAGATGATCCCAGAAAATCCTTTAAAAAATCATAATGTAGAATTTGTGCATCTCATCAATCAAATCAATAGGGTTGGGACAGAATTCAAATAACCATTTAGCAGCTTTCATAATGTCAGTCATGAAAACTAATCCTACAAGTGTGGTAGAGGTCATCAACCCTTCGAACAGTGATAAAATCTAGGATGAAAAGGTCTTCATTCCATCCCCTGATCTTTAAAAAATCTCTGTTTCATCAGCTAGGCTAGATGAAGTTTTCATGTCAATGGGAAAAGACATAGATGCTCATTCTAAGACTCTTAACTCAACCTAAAATCCTAGTAAATTCATTACACCATCAATTGATCCATAAATTATTTCTTCATATTCTGGATGTCCAAATGATGATTCTTCCCCTAAATCATAGATTATTTCTTCTTCACCTACCTCATAGGTGGAGGAAAAAGAAGTAAAGAATGAGGAAGAAGAGGAAGAGGAATACCTTAGGGACCCCCCTCAAATATTTTAGGAAGTCGTATCTATGACTATGGATGAAATAAGAGAGATAAATCTAGGTATGGAAGAATATCCATGACCCAATCTGATTAGTATTCCATGACTTCCAAACAATATGAGGTATACACTTCCTTTCGGAAGTAACATTGGGATGTGTTTTCGTAGAACTACACAGAGATGATAGGTCTAAATATTTAGGTGGAAACCTATTAGGTTTTCTGGAAGACCATCGAGGGTACAAACAAGAATCCAAACAGACACACCCAACTCAGACCTCTAGAATTGAGGCTGATGTGGACAAGCTCATTAAGGATGACTTAATATGATATGTGAAATATCTAAAATGGTTGGACAATATTTTCTGAGTGAATAATAAGAATGGGAAAATCTGATTTTTCATCAATTTTATAGATCTCAATCGACATTGTTCCAAGGATGACTTCAGAGTTCCAATCATAGAACTCCTGATTGTTGCAAAAATTGGTTATTATGCCCTCTTCTTTATAGATGGATACTCAAGGCAGAACCAAATTCATATTTCCATAGAAGATAAAGAGGAAACATCCTTCAGATACCCCCAATGATTATTCTTCTATCGAGTAATTATCTTTGTCGTAAAGAATGCTAGTTCCACATGCCAACATTCCATACATCACATCTTCAAACCCTTCCTCGGTAAGTTTTTTGAATGTTATGTTGATGATCTACTGGTTCATTTTCGGCAATGTTCTGACCACCTGCATGACTGATAAACTATCTTCAACAAGCTTCGACATCATATCCTGAAGATGAACCCCTTAAAGTATGATTTTGTGGTAACTTTAGAAAATTTTCTCTACTTCTTTGTGTGTCATCATGGCATTGAATTTGATCCTGAGAAAAATAAATCTATCCTTAACATATAGAATCCTCAAAACATGAAAGATTTGATAGGAATTCAAGGACACTTGGATCATATCTGGTGCTTCATAGATAACCTTGCAGGTAAGTTTTTTCCCTTAACCAAACTGATAAAGAAAGGGGCCACATATCAGTGGACCGGTGACTATCAAGAAGCATTTAATAACCTCCAGAAATATATATTGATTCTTCCAATATTAATGCCACAAATAGAAGTAAAACCACTCATTCTATAAATGAAAACCTTGGAATGATCACTGGGTTCCTTCCTTGCATAAAATAATGAAGTAAGAAATGAAAAAGAGCATTTATTTTCTTAATAGAATCATTCTTGATGCTGAGACGCATTATTCAGATATCAAGAAGAGCAGCCTAACATTAATATTTTCAGTTCAAAATTTGAGGCACTATATGCAGCACCATGAGGTCCACTTGGTTTCTCTCAATGACCCACTTAGATTTATCCTCATTCATCCTCTACTAACAGGATGTCTGGCATGATGGGAAGTTATTTTATAGAAGTTTGATAAACATTTTGTGCCTCAAAAAGCAGTGAAACGCCAAGCCTTCGAATATTTTCTTGAAGAACACCCATCTACAGAACTTTCATCATTAAATACTAAGTTTCCTGATAAAGAAACATTATTTATTCAAGATATCCACCAAACATGGGCAATTTATTTTGAAGGTGCATCCATAATCCCAACAGGGAAGAGAATGGAAGACCCTAAGCTCAAAAAAGTTGAGTTAGGGATCATGCTCATTTTCCAGGAAAGGTAGTTCTACCATATTATATCATACTGTTAGATGGATATAAAAATAATGACGTGAAATATCATGCCATCATTACAGGTCTGGAATTGGAACTCCAAATTCCAGTAAGTCACCTGGAGCTGAAGGGTGACTCATAATTGGTAATAAATACATTAACTAGGATTACACCATTAAAAAGAACAGTTAATCCCCCTGATTGACTATGTTTGAGGCTAAATGGAAGAGTTCCAATCAAAACCAACATTTACTCATATCTAGTGATCACATAATTCTCAAGAAGATGCATTGGAAAATGTATCCACAACTCTGGTAGATCCAGACCTGGACAAAATAGTCATTAGTGTCATTCGTCACCAAATGGTTTCACCTTTAATTCAAATAAGAGAGGAAGAGACCAATGAAGTTATCCCAATCCCTGAATTGTATGGTACTGACACTAGGTGGATGGTACCCATCATAGAATACCTCTAAAATAGAGTACTCCCACCAGATAGAGATGAGAAAGAACAAATCTGAACGATAGCAACCAACATCACTCTTTATGATGGCCCAAATCACCAGAAAATCCTCTACAAATGAGAATTTGATGGGGTACTCCTCGTATATATCAATGGAGTAGAGTCTAAGACCATTAAAGATGAATTACACACTAGGTTATGCAGCTCCCATTAGTCTAGATATAATCTTTCCCACCAAATTCAAATTCTTGGGTATTATTGGCCCACTCTAACACAAAACTACACAGAATTCACTAAGAAATGTCATTCCTATCAAGTGCATTGCAACTTCATCCATCAACCTCCAGAGTTTCTACAAACATCTAAGTACTCGTGGCCATTTTCTATATAGGTAATGGATGTTGTGGGACCATTTCCCTTGTTTATAGACAAGTAGTTAAAGTATATCCATATTGCTACTGACTTCTTCTCCAAATGCGCTGAGGAAATGCCTCTCAAATATTTTGGGGCCAGAAGCATTTTTGTCCTAGTAAAATCCAACATCATTTCCAGATCTAGTGTCCCTCATACCATACTGATAGAAAATAGAACAAATTTCTATTATATGGAGGTGGAAAATCTATATCAGGAGTATTATATCAGATCCAACCATTCATCCTACTATCATGCAACAGCTAATGGATAGATAGAGGCTTTCAACAAGACCCTATAAAACATAATCTAGAAGATGGTGAATAAATATAATAAATCATGGCCAGATAATATCTTTTATGCCTTATGGGCTTACAAGACTATGAATCCTACTTCCACACGGATGACCCAGTACACATTGATATACGGAAAAGAATCACTCCTACCCAATGAGTTTTAGATGCCATTACTCTGTGTTTTCATATGGGATCCGCTATCTATGGATGAGAAATACCAGAAACAACAGGATGAACTAGAGTGACTGGCTGAAAAGATATTTTGCACCTTTAACCACTTGGAAGTATATCAGAATAGGATAACATGAGATTTTAATAAGAAGGTATGCCTCCATTATTTCCTCCAAGGAGAACTCGTGTTGGTCCTTTGAACTCCAATTATACTTGGAAAGAAGCCTCTAAAGCTTGAACCAAAGTGGTAGGAACCTTATACCACACACAAGGTCCACTCCAATAGATCTTATTCCATGATATCAATAGATGGGGAAATTATTATGACTACGAACAATACAAGGTTCATAAAGAAATATTTCATGTAATCACATGAGATACGTCCTACCTATAGGATGTTAAACTAAGTAGCACTTTATACATCCAAACTGTAAGATGCCAAAATTTGTAGTTATTCTATGTTACATGACTTTAAAAGGCATGAAATAATGTTTGTGCTTCATGAAATTAAAACTGTGTGGCACCATTATCCTTGTCACAAGATAATAAACCTTATGACATAAGGTCCTAGTCGTATAAATTAAAACTACAAGACATCCTTCTTCCTCACCACATGACATTAAACTACATGATTAACGTCCCTTTAATTTGAAATTAAGAAACCCCCAAAGTACCATGAGCTAAAATACTCCTCGTGGTCCCTTAAATATTGGTCTCCACCTCACGTGTAGGTCCCAATCATATCCCTTTAACCCCTCAATGGGGTTAAGATGCCCTCTTTTCCAGAAATGAGGAACGAAAGTTGGGAATCTCTCATGAATAATCCCCATATCACATCATTTCCACTCCATAGAAGTACTTGGTCCCTCTTTATAGATATAAGCCCCAACATTATCATTTCCTTACTTCAAGATAGTAAACTGCATGGCCAACATCCTCATCGTATTATGTTAAACTTCATGATTTGTACAAGAACTATGTAGGGATTTATTATCATTCTAGTGAGATACGTAGTGATTCTCAGATATTTGATCTCAAGTATAGTCATGAACACAATAGAAATTTTTTCTTTTCCTTATGTATGAACAGGATCTACATGGATAACTTTTCTAGAACACATGGCTTGATTCTCATTATGATGAAATGCGTAATGACACGGAGCTCATGTGTTGGGTCCAGCCATCAATCTAGAAAATACTAAATCCCCCTTTTTTCCCACATCAAATCCCGATTGGTGTGGGGAACAGTATTTAAAGAACTATGTGTTCCTTGATTCTAATCCTAATGAGATACGTAGTGATTCCTAGATCTCCAATATTAGGTCCAGCCATAGTCAATCAAAAAAATCCCCCATTCTCTATGTATGGATCATACCTGCACAAGGAAACTTTTCAAGAACTATGTATGGATTGATTCTTGCTCCAACAAGATAAATAGTGATGACCAGATTTCCTATCTCGATTCTAGCTACAATTATACCACAAATCCCCTTTACTCCCAATGTATAAATCATATTTTCACAGAGAACCTTTATATAACTATGTGTGTATTGATTCTTATTTCAATGAGATATGTAGTGATGCCTAGATTTCTATCCTCAATCCCAACCATAAAATTTATGTTCTTTCACATTGGTTCATCCTCATCCTCGCCACATGGTGATAAACTACATGGGATTTTGAGAACTACTTATGAATTGATTTTCTTCTTAATTAGATATGTAGAAATTTCTGGATCATATCTCCTAGCCCAGACACCATAGAATCTAAATACACCTATCCTTTATTTTAGATACCTTTTTTCCATAGAAGAAACCTTTTCCACTCCTTTTTTCACACCAAGCATATCTCATGTGAGCTTAAGACATTTGGTAAAGGATATTCCCTGTATAATTATGACATATCAAATCACATTGGGGTTACTATGCTCTGGGATACAAGGTATTAAAAGACACACCAGAGGTCCTCATCACATGAAAATAAACTACAAAATGTCCTTAAGAAATATGTGTAGCTTGATCCATTCCACAAAAATATACGTTGTGACGCATGGGTCCTACAACCTAGTTCAACCGCAACATTAATTTTCATGTTAGAATCCCCCACATCTCTACCGTATGATGATAAAATGCACAGTACCTAGATAAATATGTGTGGATTGATTCTCATCAAATTGAGATATATAGTGATCCTGGGATTTTTTTCCCTAGTCTCAGCCATGGGGTAAAGAAAAATTTCCCCGACTCTGCATAAAAACAAAGATTTGTGCATAAGATTTTAATTTAGGTCCCCCTTCATCAATGATTCCATCAAGGAAATAGAGATTTCCCCTTCTACATATGAGTCAGACCTATAAAAGGGACTCCAATCTTATGGCCAATATTGGTCTAAATGCTTCCTTTGTACTCGTACATTTCCCTTTCACATGTCATAGTCCTAATATTGAATATTCTCAGATCTTCATAATCTTTCCTTGGATTATGGTGGCAGAATATCTGATACCTAAGATCTCTTTTTCATGACTATGTTGTAATATGACACAGTTGTCTTTGTATAAAATAGCCCACAAAATAGGTTGTTCAGCCAAAGGATTCCACTATTTTACAATTTAGTAAATTCCCTAGTTGGCCTTACATAAAATATCCCAAAACATGTGTTTGTTAAATAGAGGTAACTTCACCATTGGGAGAAGACACATCTGTCCCTATAAGCTTTGACGAAAATATGTTGGAACTCGTGATTAAAAGTTAGCGGTCATCCCTCACATATTTTTTTGTGTCCTCTCTCCCAATTTGATAGCTTCTAAGTCCATGGTTTACAAATTCCTCCTCCATGTCTAAATTATTACGGAATGACCTTAGCTCGATAGGCCACATGTCATCTATCATCGCCATAATGTTATGGTTCGGGTTGTATAACCTAAAACTACCAACACTATTTTCCTGCACCTGGGTTGGACCTACATAAGAAATTTCTTTTCTCCATTCTTGGAATATTTTGACTTAAAATTACCCTTCCATGTTCAGGTAATTTCCTCCCACCAACCAAAATCTGTGCCTAGGGAAATCTGAATTTTTGTGAACTTCTATCAACTTTTTCTGAAAGAATGTTGTAATTCCTAAGGAATTATTTTTTTGAGTATGTTTTAACACACACTAGTTGGATTTCCATAAGTTTCTCAAAAAAATTAGAGTTTTTTAGTAAAAGTATTCCACTATTGAATATGCATTATATTCCCTAGTATCCCTTGCATAAAACAACACACAAAATGGTTTTTTCAATCAATAATAACATTGTCCTTAGGAGAGACCTCATCTAACACCATAAGCCTTTTCCCCATACCAATCTTCAAATCTAAAAAATCTCAAACCATAGCTTACAATTTTATCCTCCCAAACCCGAATATAGTAGCATATTTTCGAAAAAATTACCAAGAATGGGAGAATAATCAATCCTTTGTTAAAAGATAAAGACCTTAAAATTATATAACCTCATGTCCTTGATTCATGACTTTAAAATAAATAGCATGATATCATTGGTACATGAATCTAAATTTAATAGTGTAAAATTCTCACCGTATGATGTTAAACTACATGATTGATGTATTTATCACATGAAATTAAACTAAATGGTACCTTTTTTACCCTTTTTAGAAAGGTTATCTTCTTCTGAAATTGACTGTCCAACAAAATGTACCCTCATTCAATCAAACCAAATGCATATAGGAGCAGTTTCCCATTCATGGATAGTACCAGTACAAATATTCTCTTCATTCTCAGACACCTTCCTTTGGAAAAACCAACCATTGTGGTCTTGAGAAAACCAAATCTCCATAAACTCCCTTAAACTATCAGCAACATAATATCATAAATCCTGATAAATTATTTTTTGGATATGATGTAACATGCCCCAGTTGGATTTTTATAAGTTGCTCACAAATTTCAAAGTCTTTCAGCCAAAGGATGACACCATTGACTATGTAGTATGTGCTCTATTTGTCCTTGCGTAAAATAGCCAGAAAAAAAGGTTTTTCAATCAGATGTAACTTCATCCTCATGAGATAAAACCTCTATTCACTAATACCATGTTTTAGATTCAGTAACCACAAAATTATGGCTCAAGATTCCCCACTGGATATCTGAAGAATGTTGGAACATTATTGACCCACAGGCCCTGTTTGGTTCATTATTTCAAACATTATAGTCAAACATGTTCAAACAAAAAAACTATCCTTTTTAGTCTGACTTTAATGAATTTAAACAGAACAAGAAAATAGATGTAGCACTCTCTAGATTTAAAACTCATAAAGGGTATTCTAGATAAAAGTCAAGTATTGGCTTGCTAGACCTACGTCGTATATGGTTTTAGGTAGGAATAAAGCAATGAAAAGATAAAAGGTAGTCTAAGTAAAAAACCAAACCTCTCCTGTTAAGTCTCCTTTATATTGGGATTAGGTAAAAATTAGTGAAATGAAACAAAAGGAACAAAGTTTTTAGGGTTGTCAATATGAACCTAGAAGTAGTCAAACTATGCTCACTAAGTCTCTTGGCTTGGGAAAAAATTAGAGTGTTTTTCCCATCCTACTTTTTGTGGTTACAACAAGCAGATAAAATGATACACCTTGTTATGAAAATATTATTTAATGTTATTTATCATCACAGGAAGAAAATAAGGGTGAAGAAACAAATCATTAAAAAAATCTTTTCATTTTTATTTCAAAATATAGGGGGACTTCTACATGTCAGATACTCACTGCCAAATTTTACAATTTTCCATCAATATAAGATTTGATAAGTTAAACTGAACCCCGATCAACTTGTGTATCTTCCCAAAGATCAAACATTTGTGCAATAACATACTACTCATCTTTACGAAGCTTCTCCTTCTCAGCATCTATGGTTTCTCTCCTTTGTGCTAAAGCATATTTTAGGGATCGGTGAAGTTTAACTACATATTCCCCTGCAGCATGTAATTCTTCTTCAAGATACATTATTTGAAGATTCCTTGAATCAAGGTAATCCTGGAACTCCTCTATATTTTTATAGTAGCTAACGTCATCTTGGATCATAGCAGCTCTAAGGTCCTCAAACTAGTCTGCCCGATGTGCCTCATCCTACTGAAACCTTCACTCCTCCTCCCTTTTCCAGATGATCACCATCACCATACCATGGATCTCATAGTAATTAAATCTTCCATATCCCAACATGGAAATCTTGAATGGAAGTTAGCAAAGTCGTGATGGTATTTCTTCAATAGGTGTATCACTGAATCTCTTCTAGATATCTATCCAAACTAGAAGATGTGTTGTGAAGAAAGCTTCATGCATCCCAAGATCAGACTCAGAGCCACCTTCAGAGGGAGATACATAATCCTAAATTAGTTCACTCAACGATCCACCTTATTCTGATCCCTAAAAATTATCTCCATCCTCACCTACCATTATTGGTAGATCTATAATTGAAGCTTCTATATCAAGCCCAATTATCGACGTTGATGAAACTGAAAAGAAAATAATACTTCTCTTTAACATAAATAGATCAAAAAGTAGTAGGGGTTGTAAAGTGACCAAATAAGTTAATGAAAATAACCCATTGTTGGATCAACTCCCAGAACTGTTACTTCTCCAACACCCCTAGCCTCAGCTCTCAAGGTTGGGACCTCCTAATGAGGAGCATATTCTTGAATCTTCCCAGCAGTATAAATCAAAGACCCCCTAGAATCCCTCACTTTTGGATTCTAAAAAAATGTTCCTTCAACATAAGGGGTATAGTGGAATTTAATTCCCATTTATTGAATCAATATAGTGACATTGTCTATAAAAAAAGTTTTAAAATTTGGGCTCTGATGTGAAACATCAAGGGAAAGAAAATTAACTGTGTTTGAAAATTGAACGAATGATAAAACTTATGTCCTTACAATTACCTACATAAATACTAGAAAACATTAATGGAACCTATAATATCAATTCCTATATTAATTATATCCATCATGTCATGATAAATGGTAATAAGCCTTGCATTATCCTCACCAGTAAGGGTATCTGAGGTAGGTTGCTCAGAACCTAAGTTGGCTCTGCTGACGATCTCCTATACTTACTACTCAACAAGAATGGCATTTTAAACCACCACAATGTTATGGTTAGCATAAAAACCTTCATTGTAAAATCTAAGATCCTGTACAACCCCTTATGGGGTGAAAATAAGTTCAGGATTGACTACCATAGGATCCTCTAGTCTAAGCAACAGATCTAAAAATCATGAAGAAGGAAAATTATGAAATATCACATGACACCCAAAGGGAGTGCATATGAAATTACCATGACCCTCTTCCCCCTATGTGAAAGTGGTGGAAAATGAATCTGCACCTATTGACACTTTTTTTGTCAAGATAACGAATTCATCAGCATGAATATGTACATCCATAGAAGCACCCTCCTCAACCCTTGAAGGACTGGTACCTGATCTGTTAAGGGAGGAAATCGATGAAGATTCTAAAAAAGATAATCAAAATTATAAAGTAATTTCAAGAAATTCATAACATATAATGGAAACACAAATACATATTGTGACACATGCATCAGGCCAGATTTAATGCCCTCTTTCATTTCCACTGTTGAGATGGAGAAAGGCCCACATCAGCCATATTAGTACCAACAAATTGAGGTGACATGTGAGTACTTTCCACTGCCATCACCTCCACCATGGTCCTTTAACCTAGGTATAGTTATGCGGAACCAAGGGCCTCATCTGTTTCCTCAATAAGGGTTCTAATGGGCCTATAATTCGATGACTCGAACACCTCTGATCCCACTCCTCCTCTTTATCCTATTCCAAGCTATAAAATAAAATACCCTCAAGATTTATTATGGTGGATAAAATATAAATAATGGGAAATAAGAAAATATAGATATTTTAATAGGGTTGATTTAAATGTCCCATTCCTCCCAGGTATGAACAGTTACCCCTTCAAGCACTCATCAGTCCAGCATATTGGACACTCTCTTTGAAGTCAGGTCTTGATCATCGGTTGCATATATCAAAGCCTCCAACTCTTATAAATACTTCATTACCTAAGAAAAATTATTTTAAAGATGGATATCAGAGGATGATCTAATATCACCCAAGTTTTGAATTCACAATTAGAGATACCCTCATGCATCCCTAACATCGTGAGTCATGATCTTCCAAAATTGGATCGCTAAAGGTCACATGTATTTTGACTTCGATATGTCTAGTTGCAAAGAAGACTCAAGGTAGTTCGATTGGGAAGACTCTTTAATCCTCCTTTATCTTCCAAAATAATTGGGGGATGAGATAGGGTCCTCCTCCTGACGATGAAGACTAGACCACTTTCGCACCGGAGGTGTTGTCTTCTCAACCCTAGCATGCTTGGTGGTCTTTGTCCAAGGACATTTTGAAGGCTCTAGTGCCTCTACATCATCTTGGTCTCAAGAATTTTAACAGCACATACTGCGACTAGTAGTTTTTATGGCCTCCACCTAATAAATAAATTTTTCCAATACCCCCAGAGTATAGAAAGATATCAACGCCTTGGCATATCTAGCCTCTAACCCGATTGATGCCACTAATGGAGGCAGTTTGATTGACATTTAGTATACCTCCAGACCCATCAGGATCCATTACACATGGGATACCTTCCGATGCTTCTCATACCTAATATTCATAAGTGAAAAGGTAATTTACTTTTTAATACATTCAAACTATTGAAAAAAATTGATAAGGGGTGTAAGCCTCATAGATAATCTCATTGTCAATAAAGTCTACCAATATGTTGTCTCAGAATTCTATCATATATGAACTCAGCTTGTAATTTTTCTCATTACCATCATCAGCAAATGTTCCAGTCAATGGGTTACCATAAGGATGGAAATTAAAGTCTCTATATACATTCAGTTCCCCCGGCATATCATCATGCTTCAGGTTCAAAGGATTAATCCTATAGACTTTCTAAAAAATGGTCTGAATTGACTATCAGCGATTTTAACTAAAATCATCATTGAATATAAGCTAAAATGTGCTTCAATCCACCCCCAAAACACCTTAAATGGCCCAAAAATTATAAATGGGACCTTCCCGTTGTATGTATCTAGCAAACAATGATAAATCATTGCTAGAATAGGAGAATCCAACCCTATGTACCTCCCCTATACTAATTTGGTTGTGATAACAAAATTCCCTGGCCTCACATCGCCACCAGACTCATAGAATGGGAGTAGGTAAATGCTTATCCACATAGTAAGGAATCTGGCTAGGAAAATCATTTCATCGATCTTAGGAATAACCTTATAACCCCAATGGGTACACTGTCCCCTTTCTAGTGTGGTCCAGAAGGTTCCAAATGTTCCCTTGTTATCTATAGGGGGAAATAGTTGTGCACCCACAAGTAGGACCCTATCCTACCAGTTCTAATAAATTCTTCATCCATGATCTCAGATGGATGACAACCCTGGTGTGAGGATCTTCATCTCCATGCAATTTATTCACTATATTGAAGAGCTCATGGTACAATAGTGGCATTCTATTAGTGTCATATCATGTTGTCATTAGGGGTATAAAATCATCATACATTTCCCCATAAATTTGGTAGACAACCCATAGGTTTATGCCAACTTCACAATGCATAAAGTGAAATGAAGTTTTCTACATACTCTGTCAGCACAGTAATTCAAGGATGATGTCTTGGTTCTTATAAACATAGGTATGTCCTACCTAAAAATCCTTATAAATATAAACAACATGTGGCTCCTTTTTTAATTCTTTGTAATTTTCATGCACCCAAAATGCCCACATCCACTTAGTCCTGACTCCCCCTCCAGACTAGAAGTCTCAATCTTCCTTCCAGCCTTATGTTTGATATGTCTATGAAGCACTTAAGTTTGATTCATAACAATGAGGTCTCTATTATTGTATATGTGGCTTCATATCTAGAGTCCATCCAATGTGATTAATAATACATCCAATATGTAAAATTATTTCTTTGATAGAAAACCCTTTGAGTAGATGTTAGTAGAAGGGAAGTTAATGTGCTTCATCAACCAAGACACCGGGAAGTATTTCTTAAACACCGGGATATGGGAATCCCTCATAAGCTTGTGCATGTATAGAGGAAGGTAGTATATTTTTGAGTAATCACATTTATATGGTATCAAATATTTTTCCAAACCTTAAATAGTTGATTCAATGACATCATAATAATCAGGCCTGACAGCTTTGATCATTTCAAAAGGACATGTAGTAGCTTTCTCAATTAAAGTCATTGAAGAAACCATTCATATCCTACAAAAAGGAACCAATTTCTCTCTTTAAGTTTAAATATTGACTTAATAATGTTCAAATTTTAACTTAGAATAAATCCAAAAAAATTGTCCAAGGGAATAATTCACACAGGTCCCTTGACAAGGGTTCCCGCGCAGCCCTTTCAACCAAGTACTTCATGCAAGTCCCTTGATGAGATGCCTCGATTGGGCTCATATCCAAGATGATCTCTCATAGCATGATATATTAATTCGTTATACCTTGTGAGAAACATTGGAAACATTTTTAAAATCAAATTGCAGTGCAACTGGGTGGACGACCTTTATAGTGAGAGTGGAAATCAAAAACTCGAAATGTGAGGAAAATGAAAAAAGGGGATAACAGTATTTATAGACATTGCTGGTCTACAATGTGCGCCTATGTTGATGCCCTACACCAAAACCCTATTCTGACTCCCTATATGAAGACCCTATGTGAGACCCTATTTTATGTACTATTTCCCCCCTTCATAACCTTTTCCCCATTTTTTACCTTTGGACTAGACCCTCCTCTTTTGTTCAGATCCACTCCTAAGATGGGGGATTTTATAGACACTCTACATTATTAAAGTGGATGAAAAGATTATTAAGAACACCTAGGGCATGTTAAGGTACTAAAGATTCTTAAGGAGGACCAAGGGACCTCCCCAAGTCAACCTACGTGCACATATCCATACGTGTTATAAAGTCTTTATAGCTAACCTTCGTAGAAAAAAGGGGAGAGACAGCCCTATGTTGGACACCTGTGCCATGGACCTATGTGGACAGCATCCTTTTCCCAAGGTTCCCTACTTACCTATAAATAGGACCCTTGGGATCTTCTTTTAAACAACTAAAAAATTTAGAAGAATAGTCAAATATTTGATTGCACAGAACCTTTTCCAAGGTCACTCAAAACTTCTCAGGTTTCTCTATAAAACCCAAGATAAAAGAAAATTAAAGGGGATAGGTGAAGATAAAATTCCCTTCAGGGTCTAAAACATAATTCACCTATATGAGTATTTTTATTCCCTAAAGTGAAACAACCTACATGAGGTCCCTCTCCCTAAACAGGGACCTAAGCGAGACCCTTCTAGGAACACTAGAGGAGACTCAGGTTTCCAAGGATAAAAGCCTCACCCAAGTTTTGTTTCCCAAATATTCTAATTCCTAATTCATATCCAACACACGTAGGCCTATACCACCCTATGAGAATCACTTTCTGTTCCTCTTAGTAATAGCATGAGACACCTGAGTGGAACACCAGTACCAAGTTTCTATGCCCATAACCTATGTGAGTCACCCTTTGTGACTTATTTAAATCCATCCATGGAAGGCCTTTTCCTCCTATGGATCCCTTGTATGAGAGGGGTCAAGTTTAAGCCTCACTAAAACCTCCACATTTTCATAACCATGGAAATAGGAACACCATCATGTCCCCCATTTCGGTGTGTATTCTTATGGTCAGAGTTTTCCCAAACTTTTCTGGTTGTCCATTTAGGATCTTTAGGGTGAATTTGAGTGTGTATCCCTATTCTCACAAGTACCTCTACCCTATAGACAATGTAATGGAATTTAGGGTATTAGATACTATAGTTAGGACCATTCCCTCCCCTTCTTGTCTCTGAGACATAGAGCCTGCAGTTCCTAATAGGGACGATGAGGATTACACATTCTTTTCCATTCAGTATGGAATGAGATCTTACACCCTCACTATAGAAAAAAATTAATAGAATCCATCCTCATGTAATCCTATGTCCTTTCTTGTAGGAGGTTGCAGTATTTCTCCTCTCTACCTTTTGGCTACCACCAAGGGTCATGCTTCCTTCTCCATGCCTTGTACTCATTCCTAGGTAAAGTGAAGAGAGATAAGTGTCATAACCCTAGCCTCTTCCATTATTAGAAGAGGGAGAAGAGGAGATTGGAACACTCAAAACCCCATCCATCTCCCTTTGGGATTTGTCACTATGTTCACAAGAAGATAAAAGAAGATTGTTTGGAACCTTGAATCATTCTCTTCCACTTTTTTCTCACACTGACCATGACTCGCATGGGCATATAGGTTAATGGTGGTCATAACATCCATATTATTCATGCCACATATTGAACTATAAGAAATATAATTCATATTATCATCAGGATACATAGGACACCCACTTAGGGACTAAGCTCAATGGGCATCCTCCTCAGGAGTAAGCCCCAATCATAACTCCCCTTAATCTAGGCATCCACCTTAAGACTAGGCCTCGAAACAAGCCTACAAATCACAATGAAATAAACACCCCTCATGGCCCCTTTAACCCGGAAACCTCATTAGGATTAATCCCTAATCATGTAAAAAATAGTTTGGGAATCCATTTTAGGAATAAGCACCTACTTAATCCTCTAAATGGGTTATACTCCCCTACAATATAAACATGCGGAAAGCCTCCATAGGAAAGGTTATGCATAATTGAACTATGTGTGCATTGATTCCCATCCATATAGTATACGTAGGAATCATCCCTGAGTTCCAAACCCAACACCCTAAATCAACCATATTCTCTCCTTGCCATATCCTCAATAGGGATTAATTCAACCTGGAAATTCATATCCCTAATAGGTTCTCTAGGCCGCTTCTATATAAGTCCTAAACCAAACATTAACTAGACATCTTACACCTAGAAATACTTTCCATATAACATTAAATTGTATGGTTGGGTCCTTATCACACGATCTTAAAAAGTATTATGTGCCCCATTAAGTGGAACCAAACTACATGGGTTCTGATTCACTTCACAAGGATACATAGGAAGACCATTTATGGGTTCGATACCAACATAAAAATAAATTACATATCCCTAGTTGACAATACACTCCAGATCACCCCTCTGAGTGTCTAGGAAACTATCATCATCATAATAATGACCAAATAATCTCTAAGCATTATATAAGAGGATACCATTAATAGAGAACCTTAGATACATACTGATATCTCCATCGATGGAGAACCTAAAATATATATAGATGATATAAGTTCCATACATGCTAATAATTAGATGTTAATTAAAGTGTGGCCCAAATCACACTTTGTAATTAATAAAGTATTTTTGAATATATCTTAAATCAATAAGAGAGTCCCGGAGTAGGAAATAATTCCTCCCAAAAGGGTGTCATGGGCCCGACCTCACATCCTCTCAAACAATGTGAGTTCTTAAGTATCCTCATCCAAACTTCCTGATGATTATGTGACATGGAAAATTAGGTACTTATTGATATATAAACATTGGGTGTTTCTGGTTCCATGAACAAACCCTTTGGAAATCGTTTAGAAATAGTGATTCCTAACACGAACAGGATTCGAGAGAAATAACAATACATTGTTGTCTCCTAACAATGTAGATTTATATCCCACAAACTTGTTTGTTTCATCCCACACTTAGGTATATCCCATACCTTTTTAATATAATATAGGGAAAATAATAAGATATTCTAAACACTAATATAGAATGCTATATAATTTTTTATTTGTTTCTTTTTCTTCTTTTTCCCTTGCAAAAGTTAAAGTCTCTTATGCTTATTTGTATACACAACACTTCACACAACCTTTAATTATTTTTTTAGAGTAGAAAACTGATATGATACTTCTTCTTATTCTTCTTCTATGTAGACAGAACTACATATATATCTTCTTCTCTCTTATCTTCTTTTTCTTCAAATTTCTATGAAAATAGATGTTCATAGTACTTGTTCTCTTCTTCTCTTCTTCCCTATTTCTTTTTCAGTGCATAATAGATTGCACTAGATCTCCATCTTCTTATTCTTTTAGAATATTTAGAATTTATCTGAATGATCAGAGTTAGGTCTCTCTATTCTTCTTTTATACTAACAAATATTTCCTTTAGATTTTATATCAGATCATAAATAATATCTCTCACAAATACTATATATTTCTTTAAAAACCCGCAATGTATATATGTATATGATAATAATAATTGTGGTGTCATTTTATCCTTCACATGATCTTCCCTCCCATGTCTTTCTATATGATTTCTTCTTTAAAACTACACGTGGTCAAAATCAGTTATTCTTCCCTTTAATTTGGTCATAATGAAACCTAAATTATCCTATCGTTAATTCTGTATATTGTAACACCCTGATATTTTGTAAAATATTTTTTTTAAAATAAATTTATTTTTTTTAGTTTTAATTACATGAAACATTGATTTTAACTTACATTACATGCAATATTGAGTTCATCTTGCATTACATGCAACATTGAGTTAAAACAAAACATGACTTTCTATTAAAATATTATTATCTAATACGATAGTTATCATCTATCCATTGGAATGGTGAATAATATTAACTAAATATATGGTTTACAAATTTATATAAAATGAATTATTTGGTAACTATTTTATTGTAAATGAAAATAAAAAAAATTGAAAATAAAGGAAATATTTTTCTGAAAAAACTATTTTCATGCACCGAAACACATTTTACCTCAAAATATTATCCAAATAAATTTTTCTAAATAATTTTAATGAAAATTATATACTACATATTTAATAAAAAAATTAACATTTATTATATTTGTTTTCTATAAAATATCTGAGAATAAATCCAATTTTACACTTAAAATTGTATTCTTCTAAAAAATTATTTTACTGCATTTTCCACACTTATTTTAAAATTATTTTTTAAAAAATTTATAAAATGTATTTGAAAAAAATAAATTAATGTTTTAAATTAGTATTTCAAAATTATATTAGGGTGAAGTTTTTAGAATTTTCTAACAAGATAAATTTTTTTAAGAATAGTGAAAATAATGGTTTTAATTAAGAAATTTCATTTCTTTTAAAACATTTAAAAACATAAAAATTATGTTAATATAGTTTTAAAAGTAAAATTAGTCCAATTATATATATATATATATATATTAATACAATTTTTTTTATTTTAATCAATTCGATATTGTATTTTGATATAAAACTTTTTAAACTTTTGAATATTTTCTATTCGAAAAACTGATTTCTCGTCACATCTGTTGGTATAATTTCAAATAAAATTTTACCACTTATGAGAATAAAATTTGAAAAAATGGAATCCATATTTTGAATTAGAATAATTTATATTTTCTAAAGAGGTAAAATTAATTTTTTACCATTATTAATAGTAAAAGCAGTAAAATTAAATACCGCGGTTATGGTTAAAACGGGTTTACTTGGGGGGTTGAACTAAAATGATAAGGGGTAAAATAAACTATAAACTAGTCCAAAATCCATTTTATAGACATATTTTTACTTTATCACATATAAGGTTAAATAATTAACCATTTTAGAGCCTTTTGGTATGTGAAAAACATGGGTACACATTTTTCTTTTCAAAAATTATGAGTGTGCCACTCACCTTAGTTATAAAAGGTCACCCCCTATCATCTTATATTCACACTTGAAAACCATTTTTTTCATAAAATTACTAAAATATTAACTTAATTAAATCCCTTATATAATCCTATAATACTTATTTTGGTTATAAAACCATCCTTGTAAGCATTTTTGTGCAAACCAAAAGAAGTTGTTTGAAAAATAGGTAACGTCCCCAAACGAGCATTTTATTTTATTTGTCTATCCAACTCCTTAAATTATTATTAAACCATTATTATATAATAACATAAGTATATTTGATATATTTATATTTAAATAATTTAAGGTCATGACCTAGAACCATGTCATCCTCCCTCAAATGGGAAACAAAATTGTTTATCGTGTGTACGGCAGACTAACACCTCACGAATAGACATAATTCGTTTTCCATCATCGCTTATCAAAAATGTATATAGTGAAATATATAATGTTTATATATGATATTTTATATATAATTATACTTATTTAATTATTATATAACATATATCTTATTAATTTTCATTCTTTTTGGGATACGATATTGTTGTTCGTGGGAATGGCGGACTACTGCCTCACGAAGTGATGTGATTCATTTTTTACTAATGATTTACATGGATGGTAAAAAGGATAAATTTAATAAATATATGTAATATATATAAAATAATAATTATTCTATAAATTTAATTTATTATTTAACATTATTTCATTTTATCTATTGAGAAAATGGAAACATCGTTCGTACGTTCGTACGGCCTACAGTCTCCATGAACGGTGTATTTCATTTCCTTTATCTAACTTTTAGGGATTACTATAAACACATATATATTTATTATATATGATATTTATATCATGTTTATAGTTTTTCAAATTATTTTAACCATGATAAAATTAATAGGACCAAAAAATACCAAACCCAAACATATGTGAAAAATGAAGCAGTTATTACCCGAAATACAATTTTAACAAGGGATTGTTAATAAATGGGTTATTAAAATTCATAATTAAATCATATATGGTGTGATAAATATGACTATTCTTCAATAATATATTTATAATAACATTATATTTATTATATAGTAGGTTTGAATATGTACAAAGGAATTCGATACTTAAGGTAAGGGATTTTCATCTCACTTTTTACTTCTGTGAGACACATTCCATATTCACCACCTATTTATTTTATGTTATGAATATAACTCCCATGAATTTATTTTATTATTATTCTAATGAAAATTTTTGAGATTTAAAAATCTATTTTAGGATCTATATTTCATGGGGTTATGGTTCAAAAGTTACCAAATCGGTAAGAGATTTTTCTCTCAATTTTCTTTCTTTGAGATATATGTTGTGTTATGCACCTATATTATTTTATGAGGTTTATATACATTCCATTTTTCATGTAATATCATGAATTTAATTTTTATCTTGGTATTTTAAGTTTAATTTAATGATATTACTTAATGGGGATTATAATTCAATGTTACTAAAGTGGTAAGGGCTTTATGATACAATCTCATTGTCGTTTGAGATTATTTATGTTTATGTTTTTTATGATGAAATATTATGATATATATCTCAATAAACTCATGAATTTTATTATACTATATTTATTTCATGATAATACAAGTTTTCACTTTATTTTTCTCTCTTTATTTACTCATGATTTCAAAAGAATGTTTTTAAGAAAAATTGTCTTTATTCCTCTCTTCAGTCAAAAACCCTATTACCTTCATATCCAAATTTTATAAAAATGTATTCAAAAATTTTTTAACATTATCCAATGAATTTATTAATATATTATTACATATTTTTTAATTTTTAAAAAGTTTTCTTAAAATAATCTTCATGATGTTTTCAAAACAAGGCTCGTTTGGATTTCATTGAAAATGTCAAAAGAATCTTTGTTTTAAAGTGTATGGAATTAATGGAATTTTTCTTCTATAATGACCACTATATGTTTTAAATATTAATTTATAAGTTTTAAATTTTATTTCCAAATAAAGTTATTTTGAAAATATTTTATTTTCTAAAAAAAAAATTTCAAAGTGAAAGGCTATTTTCATCAAGAAATGTTTTAAATGATTTTTAAAGATTACATTTTAAATTTATAAGGTTATTTTTAAATAAAATTATTTTGAAAATGTTTTATGTTTTAAAAAGTATTTTTCAAATTTTAAATACAATTTTCTTCAAAAATATTCCGAGTGATATTGCAAAATCATTTTCTATCTAAGATGACATCCTTTGATGTTACTTATGCTTTATAAGGAAAAGATTGAATGATGCCATCCTTATTATTTCTCTGTATGGTTAATGTTTATGTTAATAAAATGATTATAAACCTAGTTTATTTTTCATAGGTTATGATATATTGAATTTTTTAAATGTTTATGAAACCCATTTTCTTTACACTGGTTATGATGTGATGATATGATTAATGTTTAATGAATTATGGTACACATACGAATGGTTTTCATTATGAGATGGGCGGACTTATATATCCCTACAATGCCTTGGGAAAGATTTATATATCATGAGATAATAATGGGAAAAAATCAATGGGCTTGATCCACTATGTTAAATTGGTGATTCCTCATCCACTATAGGAAACAGGTGTGTCTTGATCCACAATGGAAAATATGTGATAATTCTTAATCAACTATGTTGATGGTCTTGGTAGCTAACCATGACATACAAATTTTTTTTCTATATTTATGATTGTTCCATACTTTTATGACATGAATATATGGTTAATTATTGATTTATAATTAATTATCACTCTTATGGGCAATATTTTCTGAAATGGTAAATTTTTATAGCATGAATCAAGTTTATGATTTATGAAAGATTAGGTATGGAATTCGTAAGTTAGGTTCATGATCATATGCCCTACTTATTATCTTATGCTTTCAAATGATCATTGATTAATATATCCTATGTTTATTTTTTATGAGCATATGAGCTCCCCATTTCTTATGTTTACTTAATTGTGTTATGAAGAAAGGTTTGGGTAGTGTATGCCTAATAACAGTACTATTTAGGAATATATTTATGGGATATGATAAATAACTTTCATAAAATAATAATATTATGTTTCCAGTCTCTAAATACACTAAAATATTATGGTCCTTGGGAATGTGTGTATGAAATTTATTGAATATTCCTCTAAAAAGATGTGAAATTTATGTATGAAAATCCTGGGTCCATATAATTGGTATAATAGGAAATATTTACTCAATATTTGGATAATAGTATTAAAAAAACATTAGTGAAACCCCTAGGGATAATTCTAAGTATATGATAGAATTCTAAAGTTTTGGTAATAAAGGGATTATGTGGTTTACCAAGAAATATATCTCTATCTGGATACTAAAAGTAGATGTGGCGCTAGCATAGACGTATCTAGGGGAAATAAATTTGAAGATAGTACATTGATCTAGACTTGATTGTCACCTGGTGGATGACAACGAGCCTTAGTGCACACTTGTTTTGACACTTCCAGAGGATATGCTTTGGTTAATCCATATTTTATTTATAAACCATTATGAATAATTTGAATAGATAATGATCATGGATAGTCTAGGTTAAACCTAAGGTTACATAGATTGAAAAGAACGTGTCATGATTTAGATATCCTATAAATGATTTTTCCTGATTATGTGGTTTTCTACTATCTTTAGTGTTTCTCACAATATGAGTTTTTGTTTCAATAAAAGGATAGAACTTAAAATAACCATGTTAATACTGAATGTGATGTACAATGCAATGATTTTACACCTGAGAAACCATGTGCTATGGGATTTGATATACATAACCTTATTTCTAGTCTTACACAAATTTCTCAAACCATAGACCATGTTGATCTACCAAACAATCAAAAGGATGGAACAACATTGTGTTGAATCCTTAATGAGATAATATCCACCTTCTTTTAGTGAGTATTCAGATCCATTGATAACTGAGTGATGTATTAGCACAATTGAAAAGTTTTTTTCTATTCTATAGTGCTATGAATATGAAAAGTTTGTATTTGATATTTATAATTTGTAAGGTTAAGTGGGGCGGGTTTGCGGGTTTGTGGTGTCTCCAACCCGGACTTACTTCCTCCTTTCCCTAGAATCTTTCTGAGCCCTAAGGTTCCAGATCTACGCGATGGACGTCCTAATCTCCCGCTCTTGGTTGTAGAGTTTAACAAAGCCTCGGATCTTCATATTCTGACGCTGGTTGCCCGTTTTTGGAAGAGAAGACCCTCGGTTGATATGTTCGATCGATTTGTCTTCGGTTCTTGGGGTTTTAAAGGGAAAGAAATGGTAGGTTTGTTAGACAACAGGAACATCTCGATTCGGTTTGCTTCAGAAGAAGACTTGATTAGGGCCTGGTCGAGTGCCCCTTACATCTACAACGGATCACGATTCTATCTGTTCCGATGTTCGTACGATTTCCATATGCGGCGTGATTTACCTTCCATGGCGATTTGGGTTAGTTTTCCGAATCTCCCTTTAACTTTTCAAAATCCATCAATTGTTAGAATGCTTGGGAACCTACTGGGGAGATTTCTCTGTTCCGATAGCCGGACCACGGCTGTCTGCCACCCGGTTAATCCAAGAATGTGTGTGGAGGTGGATGTCTCAAAGGCTCCGTTGGACTTCATTTGGATCACCGTCGGTGAAGAGTTCCAGTGTAAACAATCGGTTGTTTATGAATATTGGCTTAATTTTTGTTCAGATTGCAAATGGCTAGGCCATTCGCTGGAGAATTGTAGAAGTATGGAAAGGGATATTAACTCCTAGAGGATTACAAGCAAGGGTGATTGTAGCATCTCTGGGAATGTGAGGGTTGATGTTCGCAGCACCTCGGAGAACCACCTGGCGGGGAATTCGTTGGTGGAAGTTTCTGGTGAAGAGACCCTCAACAGACCCCCTGAAGGCAGTGACTCTGGCCTTGCCCGCGGGGTCCAGATTGTTGGTGCGGTCCAAGAGGTACAAGAAGAAGGTGTTCTGTCAGTTGTCCCAGGCTCAACGTCGGTAGGTTCGAGTCTTCAGGCGAGGTCGGAGAACCCTCCTACGCTGTCGGTTTCTGTTCCGACTGAAAATGCAATTGGCAGGTCTGGACAGGACAAACTTGCAGATGCTTCTCAACCAGTTTTCAACAAGGGAAGGTCTAAGGAGCACGTTTTTTGTGCAAACTGTGAGGTGACTTCAGTGGAAACGTTTAGGCATCACCAGTTCATGGGGCGCGGCCTCTCACAGGACAACTAGAATGAGGCAGATGGTCAAATTGTGTTTGTCGAGGAGGCTGGTTTGGGTACTCCTAAGAAGCGCCAGTTCCCCTATGTAACAGATTTGAAGTCCTGTCAGAGGATAATATGCTTTTTGAGCTCATTTCACCAGTTGAGGGAGATGAGTTTGTCTTGGAGGAAGCCAACCTAGGCGAACTGGATCACTCAGCTGATGAGGTATCAACTCTAAAGGGAAACATTAGTTTTAAAAAGAAGAAGAGGAAGAAGGATTACTCCTCGGTTCCCCCTCCTCTGGAGACCTGCTCTGTGAAGAAGGTACCGGTGTTATTGCCCAGCGCGGTGGAGGAGGATTCTCAGGTTTCATTTAAGGGAAACACCAATGAAATGGGAAGATATGCTGAAAAGGTAAAAAACATTAAGGAACCCATCCTTTGTTCCTAGGAGGACATGGTAGAAGAGTTTCTCTATGTTGACATTCCACAGGAAGAGGCTAACATGATGGGAAGAGATGTTAGAGTGGAGGTCAACAATGAGCAGGCTAAGTGGATTGACAAACAAGATCTGATATTAGTGAGAGGCTTCAATGATCGGAAAATCAGCAAAGAAGAATATATCCGAACATGGGACAAAATGGTGGACCGTTTGGAAGATATTATTGGGGAAGATCCTGATGTTAAGGTATGTCTAATGAAATGGAATCTTTACAGGGAGGTAAGCAGTAATAGGCTAAGGCTATGTTTTGGTAATTTTTCATTTTCTTATGAGGCTTCTCCACCGGTCTGATTTGGGAGGTGTAGTATGGACATTTTTGTTGGGCTAGAGCAATCTGCCACCACTTTTGTAGGCCATTTTGGATACGGCTGATTTGGAGGGATGGAAACATCGGGAGGGACCATGCTTACATGGGATCACTGAGTGTCCTGCATGGGGACGGTGGTTATTGTTGTGGCTTGAATGAGGTGATCCTATTTCTTTCAGTCCTTTTCTATTTGGTGTTGTTTGGGTGTTTTGTTGGACTCTTTGGTTTCTCACTTTTCCCATAAAAGTGTTTTCCTTAATAAAAAAAATAATCTTCAATCAGTCAGGTGAAGTGGATCAATGGTGGAAACTTATTAATAATATGATTCAAGAGGAAGAAATTGACTCCATGAAATGGGATGAGTTTCAGAGTATATTTGTCAGTAAGTACTTCCCTCGTATTCTATATACAATGATGGTGACAAAATTCATTGATCTTAAGAAGAAGGGTGATGAAAATATTAGTAATTATCAATAAAATTTTACAAGTATTTCAAGGTATGCTTCTGGTTTAATCATCAGTCTAGAAATCCAAAATTGATTGATTCTTTGGTGGCTTAAAACCAAGTCTTTGAAAGGCATTGTCTATAAGAGACTTTATTGACTATGAAGAAATATTTCATTGTGAACTCAAGGTTAAAATTGAAATTAAAGATTCACACTATTCTCATGGCATTGATAAGAAAAGGAAGATTGAGTCTCATGAAAACTTGAATAAATCACCTGGTAGAAAGAAATTCTATCCATTTTTATGCCAGGAATGTAGGAAAAAGAATTAATGGAATTGGGAGGTACTTTAAATGTGTAAATGTGGGTCATAGATCTTGTGAATTTCAAAATGAGATTAATGATCTGATTAATAAAAAATATGATAAGAGGATTACAACTAATGCACCACCCAAAATCTAGTGCTTCAAGTGAAAGGAGTTTTGAAATTATGTGAATCAATTCCCCAATCCAAGGGATAATGTGGATGATAAGCCACAACAAACTTTGAATACAAAGGAAAAAATGGAAATCTTTTGAAATCACAATGGATGAATTGAATCATTATAATTAGGGAACACTTATCCTTCCCAATTTAGTCTTGAAATTCATGTTTTGTTTTTTATGAATAATCCCTATGAAAGTATTATTGTTTATACCTTAGTGAAATTTCATGTGATTATTGATGTTACTAATTTTTTGTATCATAGGAAATTTTTAGTCAATATTTGGATAATAGGATTAAAAAAACATTAGTGAAACCCCTGGGGATAATTCTAAGTATATGATAGAATTCCAAATTTTTGGTAAGAAAGGGATTATGTGGTTTGCCAAGAAATATATCTCTATCTGGATAATAAAAGTAGATGTGGATCTAGCATAGAGGTATCTAGGGGAAATAAATTTGAAGATAGTACATTGATCTAGACTTGATTATCACCTGGTACATGACAACGGGCCATAGTGCACATTTGGTTTGACACTTCCAGAGGATATGCTTTTCTTAATCCATATTTTATTTATAAACCATTATGAAGAATTTAAATATATAATGATCATGGATATTATAGGTTAAACCTAAGGCTAAATATATTAAAAAGAAGGTGTCATGATTTATATATCCAATAAATGATTTTTCCTGATCATGTGGTTTTCTACTATCTTTGGTGTTTCTCACACTATGATTTATTGTTTCAATAAAAGGATAGAACTTAAAGGAACCATGTTAATAATGAATGTGATGTACAATGCAATGATTTTACACCTGAGAAACCATGTGCTATGGGATTTGATATACATAACCTTGTTTCTAGTCTTACACAAATTTCTCAATCCATAGACCATATTGATCTCCCAAAAAAACAATGTATGGAACAACATTCTATTGAATACTTAATGAGATAATATCCACCTTCTTTTAGTGAGTATTCAGATCCATTGATAACTGAGTGATGTATTAGCACAATTGAAAAGTTTTTTTTCTATTCTATAGTTCTATGAATATGAAAAGTTTTTATTTGATATTTATAAATTGTAAGGTGAAGTGGATCAATGGTGCAAACTTATTAATAATATGATTTAAGAGGTAGAAATGGACTCCATGAAATGGGATGAGTTTGGGAGTATATTTGTCATTAAGTACTTCCCTCGTATTCTATATAAAATGATGGTGACAGAATTCATTGATCTTAAGAAGAAGGATGACGAAAATATTAGTAATTATGAATAAAATTTTACAAGTATTGCAAGGTACGCTTCTAGTTTAATCATCAGTCTAGAAATCAAAATTGATTGATTCTTTGGTGGCTTGAAACCAAGTCTTTTAAAGGCATTGTCTATAAGAGACTTTAGTGACTATGAATAAATAGTTCATTGTGAACTCAAGGATAAAATTGAAATTATAGATTCACACTATTTTTATGGCATTCATAAGAAAAGGAAGATTGAGTCTCATGAAAACTTGAATAAATCACCTGGTAGAAAGAAATTCTATCCATTTTTATGCCAGGAATGTATGAAAAATAATTAATGGAATTTGGAGGTACTTTAAATGTGTAAAGGTGGGTCATATATCCTGTGAATATCAAAATGAGATTAATGGTCTGATTAATACAAAATAAAAGAAGAGGATTACAACTAATTAACCACCCAAAATCTAGTGCTTCAAGTGAAAGGAGTTTGGAAATTATGTGAATCAATGCCCCAATCCAAGGGATAATGTGGATGATAAGACACAACAAACTTTGAATACAAAGGAAAAAATGGAAATCTTATGAAATCACAATGGATGAAGTAAATCATTATAATTAGGGAACACTTATCCTTCCCAATTTAGTTTTGAAATTCATGTTTTGTTTTTTATGAATAATCCCTATGAAAGTATTATTGTTCATCCCTTAGTGAAATTTCATGTGATTATTGATGTTCCTAATTTTTGTATACCTTTTCATACATATTATTGAGTATAAAAACATATTTTTATAAGATACCTATTTTTTATGGATAAAATGTTGTACTTCAGTGTTCATGGTGATCTTTAGATGTTTTCCAACCAAAATCAAAAATCATGAAAGATTATAGAAAAGATTGGAATATACACGGTGTGTACTTATCAACACACACTATGTATCATTACATAGACATGGTCCAACCACACTGAGTACATTCCAATGTAGTTATATATAGATAAAAATCCATGTATATACTTTTTACACACCAAGTACGGACTTCTAGATGCGTTTGGTGGGTGAATTTGAAACTACACACCATGTGGGTCAGTGCTGCACACAGTGTGCCCCCACCAATGGACCACTAGTGCTTCAAAGTCAAGGGGTAGCATGAAGAATCACCTATAGATGGAGAAACCCAATAAAATTCAAGTTTACTTGACTACATGTCATTTATATTGTGTTATACACCGTGTTGTCTCAATTTCTATAAATATGTGGGCAACCCCTCTATGTTTGGGGATCGACATCCAACGGAGGTGTTGTAGCTTTGCTGTTCAAACCTCCCTAAGATCCAAATTTTAGTTTTATTTCATTTTTTAAATTATATTTTAGTGTAATCCTGCCCTTCCCCATATACTCTCATATCCATGGTAGCGATTGAGTTTCAGCTCAATCCGCACACCGTGACCATGGTCATAAGAGGCTAGTTTTCATTATGTGGGAGTTGTAATAATGATTATGAGTGATTTGTAATTGAAATCACAAAGTTTTGTTTTTATTATAGTTTCTTTTTACAAAATATTCAACAAACTTAATTCCTTTTTCACCATTGGTGTTGTATTAGACCAATAATGACACCAATGGTGAAAACTGAAGGAGTTTTAATGAGTGAATCCATGACAATTGGGTGATCCCATTACCACTTGTTTAAGGGGTAAAGAACCTAAAAATGTTTTCATTAGTTAATTATGAGACCAATGAGTTAAAATTTAAATGTTTAATTGATTGTTTTCATAACAAGAAACAACAATTTTATTAAATCCCCATGGTAAATAACTTTCATTAATAAATCCAATTAAAAATAAACAAAATTACATTAATCTCGGATTAAAATTACAACCCTGACATGCTTGTATTACTTTTATTCCATTCTTATTCTATTTTAATTTAAATTTTCACAAATAGTTTAACTTTTTTATCTACTCCCTTTTCTATTTTTCATCTGGATAGTTGAATGAGATTCATCTAACTTGCACTGGTTCTTGTTTCTTCATTCTCTCTATGGGATTGACCCTAATTTCCACTTACTACCTAGTTCGTTGGTTCAGAAGGGAAATTTAATTTCTAGTATGGACAACACCTTGCGATGGTGGAGGTACCAATTATCTCCTTATACATGGATTTTGTAATAATAAAATCATATTTGACATTCTATTAGTACAAGGATAAACCCAAGTTTCAAATTAATTTTTTTTTGTATAAGATAAGAGATTATGTAATGAATAAATGGTGAATTAACTTTTCTAAGTGTATACATATCTATGTAAGAATAACATAAGAGTTATGGATACTATCATAGGTTTATGAGTTAAAGGTTGATCATATGTTCAAATTCATTGACACCACTTTTTAGGTTTTATTTGATTGGACTTTATCAAGATTAAAGATATTTTAAGAGACATTTTTGGAAAGAAAACCCATTGGTTTTTCATATATCTTATTGAAAATGTTATTTGAGGAGTAATTCCTTTACACTTTGTGAAAATATGATTAAAGGTACTGGTAACCTTTATGGTTTATCTCATCTTTTATGTTGAAGTAATTATGGGTTATGGTCGATCACTTTATGGAGTCATCACACTTTGTTGTTATCAGATAATATTTCTCTCTAGATCCTCTTCCCATAATATACATTAAGGAAGTGGTAAGGTTGCATGGAGTAACACATTAAATTGTATTTGATCATGATTTGATGTTTATCTCAATGTTCTGGAGAAGTATTTGGTAAGATATTGTTTCAAAGTTTAGTTTCAGCACCGTGTATCATCCTCATATAGATGGTCAGTCGGAGAGAATAATTAAAACCCTAGAGGATATGCTAAGATATTATTCTATGGATATCAAAGGTGGTTGGGATCAACATCTTAATTTATTTGATTTTTCTTAAAAAAAATATTTCACTCAAGCAATCGGATGGATCCTTATGAATCCCTTTATGGAAATAAGTTAATAACTCCAATATACTGGAATGAAGTTGTAGAAAAAAATATATTGGGACCTGATATAGATGATGAAATGGAAGATAATGTTAGATCCATTTAGAAACATGTAAGGGTGGCACAAAGTTTACAGAAGTTTTATAATGATAATCATTGATTCAATCTATATTTTTAAGTTCTTGATAAGGTGTTTCTATGAATTTATCTGTATAAGAAATATAGGAAAAATAATCCCTAGGTATATCGGTCCCTTTGAAATTCTTGGTTGTATCAGGATCATATATTATAACTTGTCACTTCTTCCAAACCTCTCTTAGGTTCATGATGTGTTATATGTATCTCTCTTGAGTAATTACATGCCTGATCCATCACATGTACTGAACACATAGGTCATACCACTAGAGCATGATCTTTCTTATAAAGAAAAATTAGTGGAGATTCTAGATAAAAAAAAGTTCTATAAAACAAAAACACACACCTGGAAAATGTTTTGTGGTGAAACCACTAGCATGAGGAGGGTACGTTGGAACCTAAGTATGTAATGATGAATAAATATCTTCATTTTTTGGTATCAAAGTGATGGATTTGGAGGGTGAAATTCATTTTAAGGGGGGTAGAATGTAACACCTCAAGATATTGTGAAATATTTGTTTCAAATAAATTTAATATTTTTGATATTTTTTATTACACACAATACTGAGTTTATCTTGTGTTACATGAAACACTAATTTTAGCTTATGTTACATTCAACACTAAGTTTATCTTTCATTACACGCAACACTGAGTTTAAAAAAATGTGACATACTATTAAAATATAATTATTTAATATGATAGTTATCACCTAGTTATTGGAATGGTGGGTATGAATAATATTAACTAAATATATAGTTTACACATGTATATAAAATAAATTCATTGGTGACCAATTGATTATAAATGAAAATTAAAAAAATTTGAAAATTAAAAAAAATGTTTTTTTGAAAAAGTATTTTTATGCATACAAATAAATTTTACCCCAATAAATTAAACAAATAAATTTTGGTGAACAGTTTTAATGAAATTAATAAAGTATATATTCAATAAAAAATTTATCATTAAATTTATGTGTTTTCTAGATAAGATATAAGATTAGATCTAATTTTATACTTAAAAGCTATATTTTTCTAAAAAGTAGTTTTATCACATTTTGCGCACTTATTTTAGAAATAATTTTTTCTGATTTGAAAACGTGGAATAAATTTTTGAAATCATAATTTCAAAATCATATTAGAGTGAATTTTTGGTAATTTTCTGAGAATATAATTTTTTTTGAATAGTGAAAAATACTGGTTTTATTACGAATTATCATTTATTTTTAAAACATTTAAAAACATAAAAATTGTTTTAATATGGTTTTAAAAGAAAAATTAGTTCAATTATATACATATTAATCCAATTTATGTGATTTTATTACATTTAATATTTAATTTGTTATAAAAACTTTTTAAACTTTTGAACATTTTCTCTTTGGAAAATTACTTTCTCACCGCATCTATGGGTTTAATTTAAAATTAAATATTTCCGATTATATGAATAGAATTTGGAAAAATGGATTCAACATATTTAATCATCATAATTTATATTTTATAATAATGTCAACTAAATTTTTTATCATTATGAATAGTAACATACGTAAAAATTATTTACAGCGGTTATGGTTAAAATGAGTTTATTAGGGGTTAAAATAAATGGATAAGGGGTAAAGTGATATATAAAATTGTTCAGAACAAATTTTATATCCATATTCATACCTTATAACCTATAATTTTATATAATTTTTCATTTGGGATCCTTGTGGCATCTGAAAAACATGGGGATGCCTTTTTCTTTTCAAAAAAAGTCATGTGTGCCACTCACCTCACTTATAAAGGGCCACCCCCTATCCTCTTCTCTTAGAAATTTAAAACCCCTTTGTTTATGATAATTCATGAAAAAACACATTCCTTAATTCCTTCATCTCATCCGATAAGCCTTATTTTGGTCATAATTCCATCCAAGGACGGCTTTTGGTGCAAACCAAAAGAAGTTGTTTGAAGAAAAGATAGTGTCCCTAACCGAGTGTTTTATTTTATTTATTCCTATGAAAAAAATAATTATTTTTAAACAATTATGATATAATATCATAAATATATTACATATACTTATATTTAGTTATTTTAATGTTGTTACATACAACAATATCCTCCTCCCTTAAATGGGAAATGGAACTATTGATCGTGTGTGCGGCAGACTACCACCTCAAAAATCGACATAATTTATTTTTCATCACCACTTCCCACGGATAGATATAATTAAGTAAATAATATTTATATGTTATATTTGTAATATAATTATACTTATTTAATTATTTTATCATATATAACTTCTTACATTCCATTCCATGGGGGATACGATAACATTGTTCTGTGTAGGGTAGACTATCGTCCCACGAAGTGATGTGATTCGTTTTTCACTAAAACTTTGAATAGAAAGTAATATGGGTTAATTTAATGAATATATGTGATATATATGACATGAAATTATTCTTTAATGGTTATATATTATTTACCTTTCTTTTGTTTCATCTATTGATAAAATGGAAGCAGTGTTCATGCATACGTACGACCTTCCGTCTCCATGAACGATGTATTTTATTTCATATATATCACTTTTATGGATTAAAATAAATACATATATATGGATTATATATGAAATTTATATAATTTTTAAAATTATGGATATTATTTAACCTTGATGAAATTAATAGGATCAAAAATACCAAACCAAAACATACATGAAAAATGAAACAGTTATTACTCAAAACGTAATTTTAACAGGGAATTGTTAATAAAAGGGTAATGAAAAAGTCATAAGTAAACCATATATGGTGTGATATGTATTATTATGGTTTATTAATATATGTATAATAAACTTATATTTATTATACAGGAGGTTTGAATGTGTACGAAGGAACTCAATACTTAAGGTAAGGTATTTACATCTCAAATTTTACTTTTGTGAGACACATTCCATATTCACCACCTATTTATTTTATGTGGTGTATATACTACCCATTAATTTATTTTATTATAATTATCCTGAAAATTATTGTAATTTAAATATCCATTTTAGTATCTCACTTTCAAGGGGTTTACAGTTCCAAATTTACCAAAGTGGTATGATATTTTTGTCTCAATTTGCCTTCTTTGAGACATATGTTGTGTCATGCACCTCTATTATTTTATGAGGTGTATATATAGACCCTTTGAAATTTAATATAAACAATTTACTCATTATAATCATATTTTATTTTTAATTTAACGAGATTATTTTATGGGGATTACAATTCAAAGTTATCAAAGTTGTATATGCTTTATGATACAATCTCATTGTCTATCAGGATTGTTTATATTTATACTTATGATAATGAAATATTATGATAAATATATAAATAAAAGCATATATTTTATTATATTCTAGTTATGTCATTGGAATTCATTTTTTTTCCTTCATTTTCCTCTCTTTATATACTGAAGAGTTCAAAATAATATTTTTAAGAAAAATCATCTGTATAGCTCTCTTTGGTCAAAAACCTTTTTTTATTTCATATCCATGTTTTCTAAAAATGTTTTCAAAAATATTTTAACATTCTAAAAAGTATTTATTAAATACATTATTACCTATTTTTAAATTTTTACAAAGTGTTTTAAAAGGAATCTTCAAGTCATTTTAAAAACAAGGCCTGTTTGGATTTTACCAAAAATGTGAAAGGAATATTTGTTTTAAACTGCACTGCATGAATGGAATTTCCACCATCATGAAAACTCAATGTTTTAAATATTCCCTTATAAGTTTCAAATTTAATTTTAAAATAAAATGATTTTGAAAATGATTTATGTTTTAAAAAGTGTTTTTCAAAGTGGAAGGGATATTTTTTTCAATAAATGCATTAAACTATTTTTAAAACTTTCTTTATAAGTTTCCAATGTTATTTTATAAGAAAGGTGTTTTTAAAATGTTTTGTACTTTAAAAGTATTTTTCAAATTGGAAAGGTTGTTTTCCTCAATAAATGTTCCAAGTGATCTTTCAAAATTATTTTTCATCTAACATGAAATATTTTGATGTTACTTATGCTTTACTAAGGATAATATTGGATGATGTCATACTTATTATTTATATAAATGTTTAATGTTTAAGTTGATGAAATTTTTATGAAACCTGTTAATTTTTAATGGGTTGTTCTATCGTAAATTAAAGAAATTTTTATTAAACCTTTTTTATTTACATAGATTATGATGTCATGATATAATGAATGTTTTATGATATTATGGAACACATAAGTATGGTTTTCATTATAAGATAGGTGGGACATATATCTATCTCAAATTAATTGGTAAAAGATTTATATATCTTGATATAACAATGAGAAACAAGTCAATATGCTTGTTCCACTATGGGAAATAGGTGAGTCATGATCCGCTATGGGAAACATGTGTGTCCTGATCCATAATGGGAAACATGTGGTAAGTCTTGATCCACTGTGTTGATGGTCTTAGTATTTAACCATTACATATGAAATGGTTCTCTTTATTTATGATGGTTCCACACTTTTATGACATGCGCTTATGGTTCATGTTTGATTTATAATGATTTTTCACTCTAATGGGCTATGTTTTCTAAAATGATAAATTTTTATGCCATGGCTTATTTTTATGATATATGAAGGTTTGGGTATGAACTTCATAAGTTATTTAAATGAAAAAATACCCATATTCTTATCTTATGCTTTCATATGATCATAGATTTATATCTTATATATTTACCCTTACTAATTATTTGATCTCACCCTTTCTTATGTTCCCTTCCCTAAGTTATGAAGAAAGCCTTAGGTAGGGTATTCCTAAGATAAGTATTATATGGGAAGATATTTGTGGGATATGTCGAAGATCTTTCATTAAATAAGAATATTTTTTATAGTCTCCAAATAGACTAAACTATTCTGATCCTCAGGCATGTATTTTTACTCATATTTCTTCATGTGGTTTTTAATAATCGTAACATTTCCACTTCATTATCTCATGTAGCTTCTTCGTTTATCTCTCCATCATTCATTGTTTCACATAAAATTGTGCATAGCATATCCTTATTCATGTGTATTCAAGGTTTTATGCATTATTATCCCAAGAATGGTATGCACTTTCTATTCCTTTGATGAAAACAAACTAGATGTCGCTGCATTTTTTATCTCATTCATCTTTCATACAGGAAAGTATCATTTCATGCATGAGCCATAATTTTATTTACACACAAATTTATTCATAGTTTGACTTGAAATTTGATGAATACCCAATCATTCAAATCACTTTTTACCCTAAAAAGGTTATGGTGGATCCACCTACAATTAGAGATCATAGTAGCACCTCCAAATACTGTATCTCATAGTGGCATATTTTATTGAAAAGGTGGACAGTAGCTTCCCCTACCCAAAAGTAGCACATTTTATTACCAAGGGATAATTTTAGCATCCCCTACCCCAAAGGTAGTGTTGAAATAGTGGGTGCCCTATACCCAACTATTCAGTGTAATAGATTGCCATATCGTGTATACAATTAGCTATACATGATGTCACATTACCATTATAGTGTAGGATTTTATGTGTCCACTATTTAAATGGTTATTTCCAAAGATTAATTGTCATATCAAAAGGTTATAGCAGTTCCCAGGTAATAATGAGAACCTCAAGATACTATAGCATTAATCTTAAATATATGTTTTATAGTCTAGATACATATTATTGATTGGACACAGTAGATGTTTGACTATCAGATGTTGGGGGATCATAAGCATTGAGATTTCTTCTCATGAAGTTCACACTTGGTGATCTCTAGAAGTGAGATTATGAGGACTAACCCGCCAATAGAAATGCCACATTTTTTGGGTTTCATTGGATGCTCCTATTTATGATCATGTGTAATGGTCTCCTGACTTGAGATCATTACCAACGTATGTCATTTGATTGTGTACTTTGATTCAAGATGAAAACCATGACGATGAAGTCATAGTGAGGTAGTTTGTGTTGGGTGCGTCATTGGTGGAATGGGATTGGTTGAATGGCCAAGAAAGGATTTGTCACTTCTGGGTTATGGAAGTAATATATCTCACTCCATGTTTATATGGATGGAAGTACCTTTATAAGACCATGGCCATGGCAGTCAAGGGTAAATCCATCCAGTTAGATCAACAAACTATAAGGCAAGAAAAGGTCGATGACATGTGAGTTTGTCCTGCTTTATGAGATATTACAGACAAAGAGATTATATCACACAGTGCGTGTTCATAGGTTGGTTGTCGCTGATATAACAATCTTTATCTCTTCAGGGGCCATGATGGGTTTCTAGATCCCGCTCTTGGTCTATGAATATTATTTACTGCTATCGAGATAAGGGCCAAGAGGGTCACACACAATAGCATATTCAAGAATCTGCCCTATTCAGTTGAATAGGAGTTTTGGACATGGTGGGCCCCACTACAGGAGTCCGGGATTTGTCTATGGAAAAACGATCACCAATGAAATAAATAAATTCATATTATTCGAGTTTATAATAATGAGTATTGAATTTTTTTATTAAATGTATTTACAGGTTTTAAGTAAATACATGAAAAATATTAATTGGCGGATATTAAATATATTCAGGGTACAATTAATATTTATGGGAACAATGAGTCAAGTTAATGACTTAATTATTATCATGTAATATATTTTAATATATTACAAGTAAATGATAATAATATTTATGGCTCAGTTTAGTAGTCATAATATGTCGTTAATAGTGCGTTGATTATTCAGGGGCCCAATTGGCATTTCTGGATAATTAAATGACACTATAAATATGATAAGAGAGGAGATTGACAATGACTATTCATAGAGCTTATCTCTCCTCTCCCATCTCCCATAATCTAGAGAGAGATGTTACGGATCCAAGGATCATGGATCAAGCACTCTCTCAGGTATCACTAGCGAAGCGGTGCGGTGATCGTTGGAGCAATGAAGGCATCGTCTCAATTCCGTGCTAGCACCCGGATTACAACGAACGGCACTCCTGCGGATTCTTTGAAGCATGTGTCAACGATCTAGAGGAATTCAGCTTCGAGTTCTTCGAGCATCAATCACCAACGACGAGCAGACATCGTGCACGGATTCATAATTAAACCAGGTAATTTTATGGTTTATTTTTGTGCTTAAAACCCTTCACGTGAGATCCTCGGATTTAATCAGGCTTCTATTCACTAACATCGACAAGTTTATATCGATTGTCAGTGGAAAATTTTAAAACCCATCTATTTGGGGCTTCCGCTGCACGCCCGGTACCAACAAGTGGTATCAGAGCGATGCATGTCGATTTTAAGCCAAAATAATTAAATTTTCATTAAAAATGAAGATGGCATAGTTTCGGTCCCAATGCCATAGACAGAATCCGAATTGGATATCGGATGACCAGTCTACAGCCATTTGAAGTTTCGAATTTGGATTTGAGATTGATTTCAGGTGGTGTTTCATATTTTGACCGAAAATCCCATGGCCGAAACTCACCGAAAATCAATTTTGTTTTTATATTAATTTATTAAATTTAATTGTATTACTATTATAGTAATAAAATTATTTGGTTTTATTATAATAATAATATTGATTTTTTTATAATAATAATAATATTATATTATTATTATTATTATTTCAAAGCTTAATATAGGCTTTAAAAAATTTAATGGGGAGAGGAAAGACTTGAAAAGCAAGTCTTTATTGTAAAAAAAGGGGGTGGTGAGGGGAGACCTGCTGTCTAAAAAATCAAGGGGGCCACTGCCTACATGTGCAGGTCATGAAAAAAGAGCCAAATAGGGCGACCAGCCAGCAGGTCACGCAAGATTTTAAAAAAAATGAAAAAATGGGAGACCCAACTCATTCAGCAGCCACTCGGCAGTGCACCACCCCAACCACCAGACCCCTGGAAGGAGCCATCACCATCAGCCCCTCTCTCAGGTGGCGCTCCGCACCTCCAGGTTGGCGGACCCGCATCACACATACCAGGCTGCTGCCCCGGGCCCCTTCCGCCGGTTGGACTCCCTCCCTCATGGAGAAGCGCTGCAGCGAGCAACACCAGGCGAGCCGCCTCTCCCATGAAGCAGACCAAGCTTCCTCTCCCTCCCCATGGACCTACAGCAGAGCTAGGCTACACGAGTCCCCGACCCGCCCAGCCTCCCCTCCGCCTCGCTGCAGTAGGTGTCTCCCTCCTACGGAGCAGGTTGCTCGCTGTGCCGCAGAACACGCCGGTCGTCACCCTCAGCCCCTTCGAGCCCTCCCCCCACCCCCCCCCCCCCCCCACCACCACATTGTTTTCCTCCTAAATAAGGAGCCATAGGTGCCGCCACCTGAACCTAGGCAGCCCGCCACACGCCCCATCCGACGTTCTCCCTGCAGCAGTGGTTCTGCTTCCCTCATCCCGGTGCCACCCCTGTGCGGAATGTCTCTGCTCGCAGCGACCACATCACACCCCACTAGGTCTGTGTCCCTCCCCGCAGTGGCTCCCTTCCGCGCTCCAGTTCCTGCCACCCTCTCACCTGGTCTTACCAAAGCAGCGCACCAAGTCCAGCACTGTCGCGGACCAGTTCCCCTTGCAACAGTGGCACCTGGCAACCTTCCCGGTCCAGGTAGTTTGCAGCAGCACACTCCCCCGGACCAGTATTCCTCCAGCCACAGACGCTGGCTACCCTAGACCGCTGCACCGGGATGGTGTCGAGCCAGTCACCCCCGCAGTCTTATCTCCACCATCCCAGTATGTGCATGACCAGCGCCCCATAAACCTGCCACCAGCAATCTGTAGTCATTGGTTTTCCAAGTTCCGACGATCCAGGTGGGGTAACTTGTGAGTTGACCCAAAAAAGACCCAAGCGGGTCCACCCAGCCCAGAACAGGCTTGGGTGGACCGACCCAACCCAGAACGCCCGGCCCAGCCTAAAGTTAAATGGGACCAGGTGATTTAATTTAAGAAAAAATTAATTAAATTAATTAATTTAATTACAGTTTCTAATTAAATTAATTAAATATTAATTTTTCTTATTAAGAATTTTATACAGTGTAATTAATTTACTTTGGGAGATAATTAAATTAATTAATTAATTTAATTTTTAGTTTTAAAATTAAATTAATGAATCGGGACCAAACAACATTAAATTGAATTAAAAACAAGAGTGAAGTTTTTAATTCAATTAAATTCCCTCAAGTTTATTTTAATGCAAGTTTAATTTTTATTCTGCATTTAGTCTATATACATGAGATAATACTTATACTGGTCATGAGTCGTCGACCAACCAATGAATGTCTGGTGCATTTCATTTAATTATTTATTGAATTTATTTATTTAATTATTGCATGTCGATTGTAATAATTATTTTAATTAAATAAAAGACGATCTGTGTGTCGTCTCAAGGGTCATTATATGTATAAGGGCATGCACGCCCATTCTCAGAGTTGTAATTTTATACCCTGAGACCCCCTTGCCTGCATGCAAGTAAAATTGTATAATGACGAGATGACCAGTGATGCACTTCACACCAAGTGACGGTGACACACCAGATAGAAGTCGGATGCATTGGATGAGCAGATGTTGTTGTTCAAGTTGCAAGCAACGCGACTAAAATGTACATTTCCCTAGGGTTTCGGTTGGTCTGTTATTCACTCAACGGAACAACCAATAGTACCGTCTCATGATCAGGTGTTCATTTTATTTCTTCATGGTTTATTATTTATTTTCATGTGTAATTTATTGCCCGATCACATAGTATAACAATAAACAAGCATCCAAGATAAAATGAACATGTGACGTGATGAAATTTCTTTTTCTTGCATAGACAATTGTGAGTGCGATCACATAGCATGTGCTTATAAAAATAGAAAAGGATTTCTTTCATCATACTAAAAATAATAAAACCCTCAAAATATATATTAAGTCATAACCGCCTTCCGTCATTCAAATTTGGACAAAACTGGCTATTTGAGGTGTCGGTCATGCCATAGTTGAGGGTGCCTCTTACTACTGGGGAGTCCTTATAAGAATGACAAGTTGACTTAACTAAAATTGCAGCAAAGAAATAGCCACAGCTAGCTTGCTGTAATTTTAGAGGAAAGTGTTGAGTAAATCAATTTCTGATTTTAAGAAGTTGGGACTTCACTCAACAGATCAAGGAATCGCAAGTTAAAGCGATCGGCAAGCCAAAATCCCACCTATAACCCTCCAAGTAGTGGCGTAGCCGTAGCTTGTAGACTATGAGGGGTGGTTTCGGGATCCTTTCCACAAGAATACTCTAGTGACAGAGTATTCTGATTCTAGCATAGAGGGTTCCTAGAACCCGATAAAATAGTGGGAGACATTAAATGATTTAAGTAATTAATCAAAATGTCTAAATCGGTAATCCAGATAATGACACTCATATACTAAAATTCATTTTTTTAGAAAAATGGAAAGTTATACCACAAGTCTAAAACTGTGATAAATATTGGATAAAGTAAATGTCCACAATGACACGAGTATCCCAGAATAGTACAGGCACTTGCGCATAGTATTATGATATAAGAAACTCAAGGTGTCAATGTCACCAATACTGTTAACTACCTCAAGAAGCGAGGGTGAAATTTCTTATAGGAGACTAATGTACAAAGCATATGATAGTTATATCATTATGCTTCTATCAATGTCGAGTGTCAGTTGTGGTCGCTACACTTGGACATGAATGATATAAACATGAAGTCTCATTTTCGAGATGTTTGTAAGGAGAAAGTGAAGTAATGATATGAATAAGGGAATTTTACCCCAGCATGTGTAAAGTTAAAGATTGAGCATGATATTTAATTGTATCCCTTTCTCATATCAATTTCACCACTTTACTCAACTTCCATTTTAAGTTATAAGATGAACAATTATTGAGTAAATGATCCATTTCCAATCCAGGTAAGGTTCACCAAGTGAATAATAATTCAAATACAGTTTTATCTTTAATTCTTATGGCGAATAAATTGAAAGTAAATGTGAAACTTTCAAATAAATTTAATGCCAATGACAAATTCGCGGTGTTCTTCAATTAATGAGGTATTAACAAAGGTTATTTGCAATGAATATTATAAAATAAAACAATGAAAGTTTAAAACCAATAAACTAATTTAAAGAAGCAATTCGATGCTGCTTCTACATCAGGAATATTCAGCAATGTAATGTTTCCTTTTACTACTTGGATATTTAGTACTATATGTTTTTACATATATGTATTTAAATACAGTTACCAAGTAAGTATAGAAATATTACAAGAAGTCATGTGTATTCTCCAAGTGGTTGTGAAAGGGTGATACCAAGGCCAGTGCTGAGAAGTGCACGACTTCTTTAATTGACAAGTGAAAGATTTGTGTTCAAATATTATTGAGTATAATCATAAACATTAATCTCATGTGTCCTTGGATGCATGGAGAGATTCTTTCAGATTATGGAATGAATGATGTTTTTGGTAAACTCAATCACTAGTTCAGTAATACATGAATCATAGGCAATTAGTGATGAATATAAATGTAAGACTTATACCCAGTTGTGACAAAAAAATTCTTTGTCAAGTAATACTAAAAGTTGACGTCATGAATATACCAAGTAATGTATTTAGGATCAGCATAGCTAAATACTTTTGGTATTATCAACGTCTTTAGTTTGGACAAAGGAGCCTTTAGAAATAAAGGCAAGTCACAAATCTTTTATAAATCGTTCAACAAGTAAGCCTGAACTATTATAAGTATAAGTTAGAGGTATATATATTTCATAAGATTCCTTTAAGTAATTATCAAATAACAAAGTGAAGTATATGCATGGTCTGGAGATATGAGTTGCCTCGGGTTGGGATACCGAAGAATATCTCAACCAAGCATTCACCAATCATGATAATGTAGCGTGGAGTAATTCCTAAACACATATTACCTTATCAACATCACAACATTGATGTTAATGAGGAGGATTGATGATGAAGTCTTACATATCAACATTGATCAACAAAATGTAGTGTGTAGTAATTCTTAAATGCACATTTTATACATCAAATTATTGATGTAAGTAATATCAAAGTTGGAACTAGCAGAAACATCCATTATATTTTATGAAATTCTTTGAAAATAATGGCGATATCCCACAACCTTATGTTAACTATAATGACAAATGGATATAATATGAGTCATAGTATGATATAAATCCATTATGTCATAAGGACATGTGTTTGGATGCAAATAGTTTGTTCGGAAATAAACAAACTTGCATCAAGACAAACACATTGTTCATTTAGTGTAATAATCCTAACAGTTTTTTAGGATGTTATGTAAATCCCTAAGATAGAATAGTAGGTAGTCAAGCAAAAGACTACACTTCTATATAAGGATTCACATCTCTATTAGAGATAGTGGGAGCTATATTTACTTGTGTTTAGTCAATGATCAAGACGCAAAAATAGTTGGCATAGGAACTAGTTCCACAAGCGCATGTGAAACAAAGTATGTTCCAGAGACACATATTGCATAGGAAGGATAAAACCATGGTGATGGTTTTTATTCACCGCGGTCTATGATCTATTATTAAATATGAATTATATTTCCTACAAGTAAGAAGTATATGGAAATTAGCTAAAATTGATAAGACCAACTAAAATTCAATTAATGTATTCCATGTATCAAAGTGAAAAGTTTCTTATTATTTTGAATAATGTGGTGGGTATTCAAGTGAGTTGATACATGGATGGTACAAGTGCAGTACCAATAAGGCTCGATTGGTTTGACCAAGTCGTCATGATTAAATACATTAGAGTTTTACTTATCATAGCTAAAATCTGTGATCAAATTATTTATCATTGGATGTCATGACCACCAATCATGGATGGTGTCTATATGACGCAACCACAAAGGGATAGTCACATCAAAAAATTCTAATAAAGGTTTCAAGTTACTGAAATCCGGTTTAGGATTAAAGTAAGCAACAAGATCATAGAATATACATTTTTAAAAAAATACTTTCCATGTGTCTACGAGAGGTTAGTGGGAGCACCAATGTTTTCCAAGAAAAGTATGTTCGACAACATATGGAAAACACACATTGGTCTTACAGTTAGTTAAGACCAAGATAAAATTTATTCTCTAATGATTGACTAAAATTAGTAACCTAAGTTCTAGGGAATAGGATCTACTAAGGTAGATCTATAGGTTTCTTGGTCCTAGTTAATCGTATGTATAGTGACATTGTATTGAAAAATACAAGTTGGGACAATTCAAGAGATAAATTGTTTCCCAAGTCACAGGGCATAATCTCTCCATGTTTACCTATCTATGACATGGGAAGAGATAAACGTGGTGAGTTGAAATCTATACTTCAGAGCGATTGATCAATCACCCATGCCAAGATATATACAAGAACTGATACAATCAAGTTATATTGGTCATATATCTATTATATCCAGGAGTACTGCAAGGGATGTAGTCAGAACTATCTAATTGTACTTCGGCAAGTACAAAAGATATGTACCTAGTAAATGGAGAAGAAGAGTACTAGTTTTCAGGGGACATAAACTAGTCTTCCATAGATCAAGAGATCTACTATTGCAATTAGGCTAATGTTGGTGAGAAAGTCAAGCTCATATAATCCAGTGGTAGCCATACCTATAATGACCGAGTACATTGCAGCTTCTAAGGTAGCTAAGAAGCAGATAAATGCAATGATTTATTCCAAATCTTAGAATCGTACCAAGTGAGAAAATTATTATCACAATGTAGATTATGATATTCTTACTAGCCAAAATGACAAGTTATGACAGTGGAAAAAAGGGATATACTTGGGATACTATCTCTTGAGAAGTTTTACTCTGAGAGATGAGGTCGCAATTGCAGAATTGCCATGCGGTGGAACCATGGAGGACCCATTAGCTAAAGCCATAACTCAGTAGAAACATGATAGTCATCATGTTTGTAGTTAACAAGGTTGGTTAGCAAGTTGTCTCTAGTGTAAGTGGGAGTGTTGAAATAGTGGGTTCCCTAAACCCAACTATTTAGTGTTATAGATTAACATATCGTGTATAAAATTAGTTATACATGATGTCATCTTACCATTATAGTGTAGGATTTTCTGTTTCCACTATTTAAATGGTAATGTCCAAAGATTAATTATCATATTGAAAGGTTATAGAAGTTCCCAGGCTATAATGAGAACCTCAAGATACTATGACATTAATCTTAAATATATGTTCTATAGTCTAGATACATCTTAATGATTGTACATAGTAGATGTTTGACTATCAGGTGTTGGGGGCTCATAAGCATTGAGACTTCTTCTCATGAAGTTCACACTTTGTGATCTCATGAAGTGAGATCATGAGGACTGACCTGCCAATAGGAACTCCACATGTTTCGGGTCTCATTGGATGTTCCTATATATGATCATGTGTAATGGTCTCTTGGCTTGAGATCATTACCATTGTATGTCATTTGATTGTTTACTTTGATACATGATGAAAATCATGGAGATGAAGTCGTGGTGAGGTAGTTTGTGTTGGGTGCGTCATTGGTGGCATAACATTGGTTGAATGGTCAAGAAAGGATTTGTCGCTTCCGGGTTAAGGAAGTAATATATCTCAGGCCATGTTGATATGGATGGAAACACCTTTATAAGACCATGGAAATGGAGGTCAAGAGTAAATCCATTCAGTTAGATCAAAAAACTATAAAGTAAGAAATGGTTGATGACACGTGAGTGCGTCCTTCTTTATGAGATATTATAGACAAAGAGATTATATTACATAGTGTGTGTTCGTAGGTTGGTTGTTACTACTGTGACAATCCTTATCTCTTTAGGGGCCATGATGGGTTGCTAGATCCCTCTCTTGGTCTATGAATATTATTCACTGCTGTCAAGATAAGGGCCTAGAGGGTCACTCACAATAGCATATTCAAGAATCTGCCCTATTTAGTTGAATGGGAGTTTTGGACATGGTGGGCCCCACCACAGGGGTCCGGGATTTTTTCAACGAAAAATGATCACCAATAAATAAATAAATTCATATTATTCGAGTTTAGAATAATGAGTATTTAATTTATTTATTAAATGTATTTACAAGTTTTAAGTAAATACATAAAAAATATTAATTGACGAATATTAAATATATTCAAGGTATAATTAATATTTGTGGGAACGATGAGTCAAGTTAATGACTTAATTATTTTCATGTAATATATTTAAATATATTACAAGTAAAAGATAATAATATTTATGTCTCATGTTAGTAGTCATAATATGTCGTTAATAGTGCATTGATTAATCGGGGGGCCGGTTGGCATTTCCAGGTAATTAAATGACACTACAAATATGATAAGAGAGGAGATTGACAATGACTATTCATGGATCTTCTATCTCCTCTCCCCTATCCCATAATCTAGAGAGAGATTCTATGGATCAGAGGAGCATGGATCAAGCACTCCCTCAGGCATCTCTAGTGAAGCGGTGCGGTGATCATTGGAGCGTCGAAGGTTTCGTCGCAATTCCGCGCTAGCACTCAGATTATGACAAATGGCACTTCTGCAGATTTCTTGAAGTGTGTGTGGATGATCTAGTGGGATTTTACTTCAGATTCTTCGAGCAGCGATCGCCAACAATGAGTAGACGTCGTTCGTGGCATCAGAATTAAACTATGTGTTTTTATGATTTATTTTTGTGCTTAAAACCCTTCATGTGAGATCCTTAGATTTAATCGGGATTCTATTCACCGACGTCGACAAGTTTACATCGATTATCAGTGAAATTTTTTAAAACCCACCTGTTTGGGGGTTCAGTTTCACGCCTGGTTCCAACAGGTAGAACCTTCTACCTCTAAGTGATGATGGTAGTATCTCCTAAATTTTGGTAGCTTACCCAACATTCAGTATCATACCTAATTGGTGGTAGCATACCCAACTAGCAGTGGTACTTCTTCCTTATAATAATTCTCCATGATTTCAAAACCTTGTATCTTTCTTATTACCTATACGAAAGTCATGAGAAACTCGTTGGTACCCTTACATAGATCTCTTGGATACCCTTACGCTGTGAGAGTTACCCTTACTTAGTTGTATATATTCTCATATGCAAGATAATTACCCTTATGCGATCCATGTAACTTGCGGGTTAACTTATGTGATCTACATGTACCATTAAGAAACTGACCTTTACCCTTAAATCACTTTTTTTTTCTATCCATGCATGATAGGTTTCCTTTAGGAAAGATTTTGTACCATTATGTCACTAACCTTTACCCTTATGCATGAATAGTGTAGCATGCATGGGTACCTTGAACTTACACATACAAAAACATAAATCTTTTTTCATGGTTTTAAATTCAAAACTACTTCATAATCTTCCAATAATATTTAATAGTCCTAAGAGAACTTCTCAGAATCTCTTCTCCTTAAAAAATATTTTTTCCCTTCAACAAGATTCTTTAATATATTTAATTTAATGTATTAACATTTCTTTTAAAACAAATAAAACTTATAAAATGTGAAATAAATACTCTCTTATTATTGAATATTTTAATGGATCTCTTTTCTAATGACATATTTTTCATGGATTAATGTGCTTTTACTAGACTCAAGGTTGTACTCTAGATTTTATGAGGGATTCACAATCTGTTCTTTAATTGAAAATGGATCCTTCTAATTGACATCATGTTCTTATACAAATCTCAGAACTAGTTCTATTGATGTAAACCATGTGTTATAATATTATAGAACTATACCTTATTGACATGCAATCTCCTCAAGTCTCTTTTTATAAGCATCTTCATGATGAATTGGAACCCGAGATAGGAATCCTTGGTGTTTGAGCTAGTTCTCCCTAGGTGTGCAATGTGATTCGGGCATTAATCCTTTGATGAACATTGGAGTACTTCATCAAAAAGCTTGAGGTAGGAATATACTTACCATGTAGGGCCTTTTATATCATGTTTTCAGGATTTAATTATTTATTCTTGATAACCCATGCTTGATTTGATTTTTCATGTGGGTGAGTGAGTGTCCCTTACGATCCTTTCTTGATATGCGATCTTGTGATTTGTATGTAGACTCTTGATAAATGTTCTTAATATTCTTTATTATACCTTGTTGTGATATATATTAATTGTGTTATTACATAGCCTATTGAACCTTTATTTGGGTTTCAGTATGACCATTTTACTCATTTTCGGTCAAATAACCCCTTGGAGGGGGAACATGATGACATGATGATGGCTACAAACTATGGATCATTGGATGGTATGGGTTGGATCATGGACATGTTTTTTCATGTGGGAGTAGACCATGTATGGGAATTGAGAATTTATCAACTATAGGCAAAAGTGGGATAATTCCATGTAAGGGTGATGTGCATATCTTATTACGTCGAACATGTTAGGTGGGACTAACTATAATCTGAGTATAAAGACCACCATTAGGGTGGGCGTGAAGTGTTCCTAATAATAATCACCATCAATGTGGGGAATGAAGTATTTACTTAAAAGGGGAACTTGACTGATAATCATAGGGTTCCAAACAACACTGGGAATTGAGGTATGTCATGTGATGTTTGGTGATATAAATTGGAATCCTTACAGGCATTGTTTCTATGAATGTGGGGCTGGGGTTCATGGTGGATTGGTTAGCACATAATGACTTGACACATTTGTGGATGTACGTTTATTTGATAATTTAATTTATGTGAGGAAATTCACTATTATATATTTATATTCACTTATATTAAGGTTTCATTTGTGGTGTCCTACTATGTTTATTAATCACACTTAGCCTGATCATCTCAATGCATTTGAAGGTTTCATGACCAAGGATCCAGTGAATGGAAAAGGCCCTCTGATGGGGATTTGAGGAGACATAGTCTTGGATTCATATAGGACATTTTCACATACTCCCGACTATTTCTACTTCATTTATATTAATTATATCATTTATTACATGGTTTTACCCACCATATTTTGGGTTCCTTGGTTTATTTTCCTATATGACATGAGATGCCTACTATTCCTTTTATTATAACACTATTTATTTATTTTGTATCATTATTTTTTTATTTACTTTTGTCTTTATTGATACTAAGGGTATAGTCTCCCCACTGGTGACACTCAAACCCTCACTGTTAGTCAGCAACCTCTTGCGTATGGGGAGGATCACATGAGGCTATGTGGCACTTCAACTCAAACATAGTGATTAGGTTTGGGGTGTTACAAAGTGGTATCAAAGAATCTTCCTTTATTTTATTTTGAAAAAAACTAGGACTTGGTAGAAAGTAGATAATTTGTGTTAAACTTGGGCAGGGGAGTTTATATGTGTCTAGCCAACTCATGTGGGACAAACCTCCTAGTCACTGTTGATGGAATTGTTGTTAGAGTTTTAGGAGATTATGAGTGAGTTCATGTATCATGATTAGGAATATAGGATAATATGAAATATATATACTTATTATGTGTTATATAATAGTTCTTTAATTTAATATCATGAATTGTGTTATATGTTTGGTATAGACTTATATTCTTTATTGAGTGATAAATATATTTTCCATGTTGTTGTGATATATCTATGCTACTATTAGTTATTTGAACCTGAGAATGCAGTTATGTTTTATATAAATGTGACTATAAATAATGTGTAGGGATGGATAACCTTGGATATTTCTTGGATGGATATACCTTGGGTTATGGATATTCTCTTGGGAGAACCATTTTGTGATCCAATAGAATGGTTAGGATCTATCATAAGCTAACAACTTCATATTTTTTAAAAGTTCTTTTATAATTTCAGAAATTTTATTATGGAGATGTTTGATGGGACCATCGATAATGTCAACCCATGATACTCTCATTTGGGTGGAATTTCTAGTTCCACCACTAGTGGGGCAATAGGTTATACCCCATCATTAAATAGTATCATAATTTGTAATTTTTTCAAGGTGTTACATATGTTTTTACACCCTTCCTGGTAGATTTTCTCCTTGACTCAACTCCAACCTGTGTTGGGTGTGCTCAGGCCAGTGTCAACTCACACTATCCTTTACACATGTTTCTCAATGATGGATCATCGTGGAGCTTGGTCAGTTATCTCCATGAGATAGAACAACATCTTGATTTCTTGGATGGTCATGAGTTTTCTATATTTTTTACTTAATCTCTTCTTGATTTACATTCTAAAAATAACAAATTTTGTAATTCCAAACACACAAACTAACTTCCAACCTTCCATATTATTTGATTCGTTTAAATTAAACATTAATCTAGGTTAATTTATAGTATTAATTAATATAATTTAATTTTGAAAACATATTTATGGAACTCTTCAAATGCCTTATTCATATAGATATTGGATTCACCATTATAAATTCTCTATGGAAATATAAATCCTTTAACAAACTTTTTAAGTTAATATGAGTATATATCCATAACCCTAATGGAAATAAATATTATTTTTCCATATATAAAAAAGAAAATAAACTTTAAAAAACAACTTCCAATATTTTCTTTAATCCTTATCCACTTAATATAATTTAGACACCTTCTTGGGAACTCTTCTTCTTCAACAGAAAGCTTGGGTTCCACTTTCAGTTTTCCAGTATACTATTCGCTATAACTCTTCTTCTTCAAATTATTGACATAAAGTTCAATTTATACTTCAAGATCATTGGTAAAAGATACAAAACACATAAAGTGGTATCAATTAATGAAGTTGAGTATATTGACATATCATTTTAGTGAGTATTAAAAACAAATGAAAAGTGGGATATTGGTGATCCCACTTGATGTATGTCAGGTTTTTGGTCAATGATCTTGAGTTCTCAAAAGAAAATCATGTAAATATATTGATGAAGAATAATTGGGGTGATTAAGTAGATGATATCATTAGAACGAGAACCAAATCTTTTCATTGATTAAGAAAATTTCCCATGAATGTGCTTACTTTATATTAAGTGAATAAAGATTAAATAAAATTTTGGAAGTTGGTTTTTTAAATTTTTTTATCATTTATTAATATGATAAATGAATAATTATTTACTTTGTAGTTATGGAGATCTACTCATATTAAGGTAAAAATGTGTTTAAAGAATTTGAATTTACATGTCTAAGTTATGAAGGTGAATCAAATATCTCTATGAAGAAGAAAATTGAAGAGTTCAATCCATATGTTTTCAATATTAAATTACACAAGTCTATATTAGAAATTAACCTAGTTGATTTTTGAAGTTAAAAGAAGAAAATATGGAAGGACAGAAGTTGGTTTGAGTATTTGGAATTATGGAATTTATTATTTTTACAACTAAAATAAAATAGAGCTTAATTTAAAAAAAATATCCAACTCAACGCCTTCCAATCACCTAACTAGCCACACCATCTCATATAGAAATCTAGACAAGATAAAAGATGAACTAACTTCATGTGAAATGTGTGAAGGTCAACTTAGGTCAGCACCAGCTTGATCACACCTAGTGTAGGTCTTCACTGAGTAAGGGATAAAATTTACTATGTAAGATGAAATTCTAGACTCACCGTGTAGAGAAACCCTAAGAATTTGAATAGATAGATCAGGTGTGCTTTTATTGATAAACCAATGCTCAACTAAAAAAAATTGTTATGTTGGATCAGAGAATCACACTACTGTTCACCATTTGAGATACATGTGACATAGGGTTGATATGATACCACATTATTTGTCTTCTACTGTATACCAATGTTTTCACATGAGAAGCTTTGTGTTATGTTTAAAATTTCCAAATTAATTGATACGGTGACCTTAGGATAGAAGGATGATCATGATTTTATCAAAAAATCATGAAATATTGTCGAAATAAGATTGCATGAATTCATCGAATATAGATCCGGATTTTATAATGTTTTCTTAAGTTTATTGAAATATAATCATGAATGAATTAAAATAAGAAATAAGTTCTTGCATGAAGTAATTGGAAGGATCTTATAAATCATAATTTTATTTGAAAGAGTAGATAATTTTATAAGAATGATTATTTTTTAATATGTGAATTATATAGAATAAGAAGAGTTGTTATGAGTTTACAATCATAAAAATAACCCACATAAGAGTATATGAATACTTTATAAGAGTATTCCTAAGTTTTCAATGGTAATTTAGTAAGTTATCTATAGTTTATAAATTATTCTTCATAAGGTTTTGAATAAGAATATCATATGATACACTTCTAGATTTGATATAAAAAAATGGATTTCATATGAAATATAAAACTTCATATGGAAATAAATTTGTCTGAAATATATCAAGTACACAAGATACATTTTCATATGATATATTTTAAAAAATACTGATTTCATATGATATGGTTGCATAATAGTTTTCACCAAAAGAATTTAGAAAACACATAAGATGTTCCAAAACCTTGTAAGGTTACTTCATAAGAATGTTTTCCATAAGTTTCATTTAACATTATGATAAAAATAAAGTTAATGTTGAAAGAAGAAATATCGAATTTTAATATTCTATAGAAATGGATATTTTTAATCAAATGATGCCAAGTAAACTGAGCATTCATGGATTGATGTTTTTTATCATGATACTAGTAGGATATAGAGAGTAAATAAGAACCATAAAAGGTAGTAAATGTAACTGAGATTTTTTTTCATGTCTACTTGCAGTTTTGGATAGTTTTGGAATAGCAGAGGTAGTTTTTTTAAATGTTGAGATATCTAGAATTTTTAATTACGAATAATCATGGAAATTCAAAATGCTGTATTCACATGGTAAAAAAGAATACTTACAAGAGAGAAGGAATTGAATAGAAGTAACTGATGATATAACCATATTTATATTATATAGGTTGAATAAGAAATGTGAAAACATAAAATTGTTATTCTAAGAAAGAAAATCCTTGTGTTGAGAGGGAAGAACCAATACAACATTCCAGAGAAGAAAAAACTTTTGTATCCAAGAAATGAAGAGGAATTCCGGAAACTAATATTGTTGTATATTATTCATTTCATAGAAATATATAACTAGTTCAGTTCTTGTGAAATGAAGAATATAAAGAGAAGATTGTTGTGATAAAATGTTCACATAGTGAAAGAGAAGAAGAATGGGATAAATAGTGAAGGGGGAGAAGTTTCTACTGGAAGAGTTTATAAAGAATAAGTGATACTTTTTTGTTGTTATGAAAGTAAGAGAATGAGATAAGAATACCAAGGAAACACATCAAAAACTTAAAGACTCTATATGGGAGAAGGACCTTATTGTTGTTATCAGATGTTGACTATACAATGTTAGAAAGAAGGACAAAGACACAAAGAGATTCTATGGCCATTCAGAATTCACCAAACATGGTTGGGTGATGTGAAGTATGAGTAAAAGGATATTCCCTGCTTAGAGTACTCACATGTTGATATTTTGATCATATGGTCTTTGTGAAATATAGATCATTCAAAGTATTAACATTTAATTTTGAAATATAAACCTCGTAAATCTATGTTTCCTCTTGTTTGTGGGTGTTTGGATATTTTTTGTAATGTCCTAGGTTCGGGTGCTACCCAGAGGTGCCCCGTACTTGGTTGGTCATATGGCCTCAAGTGTATTTCCCCAAACACTAGAGGCTACCGACTAGCAACGAGGGCCTTGGGTGTGATAGTGGGGAAACTATACCCTCATTGGATGAGTAACATAGCGGAAAGAATTATATAACAGTAGCGGAAATAGTAACAATACCATACAACAGTAAACAGAAGAAGACTGTAAGTAACTAAACAACTAAAACATATATATATATATATATATATCAATAATAATTCATGTCACAAGTATCTATGAAATCATCCAAACAAGTCACAATGCTGGAATACAGTACTAAACCAATGTAAAAAAGAAAACAAGTAAGTAACTCCAGCATCATCACAAGCCTCAGCTTGGTCACATGCTCCATCTCCACAGCAATCAAGTACCTAAAGTAGAAGGGAACTTTCTCTTATCTATACCTGTAACAATATAATCTGTTTGGGCCCAAAATAATGACCTAAATAGGGTGTGAGACGAATCCAATTAGGAAACCACCCAAAGATCTGTTCCAAACAGCCAGTGAATGTATCTAGAAGGTAATAAGAAAAATGAAGTAGCAAATAAGGAATTACTCAAAAGTAAAAAATCCTATAGTTTCAATTGCATTCATTCTCATATATCAAGTAGTCATCTAATCAAGAACAAGTAACCCTCTGGGAAGTACACACAACTTAACCCCTCTGGTTCGACCAATCCAACACAAGCAACCCATTGGGAAGTACTCACATTCTAACCCCTCTAGTTCAGCATTAGAAAAAATATAATGACCTCTTGGTAACTCACACGGCCTAACCCCTTTGGTCTCATGCAAAAAAAGACTCTTTGAGGAAGCACTCATCGTCAATTCCCCTTGTGGTCTTTTATTAGTAAACTACAGATACTCTGGGGAAGCACCCAACATCCAATTCCCCTTGTGGTCTTGCAACGTGGAACTATAGACACTCTAAGGGAGAACTCACATCCATCCCCCCTATGGTCTTGAAACATGAAAAGTATAACAGACACTTTGGTAAATCCCTTAGCATCTATTTCCCCTATGTTCTAACTACACCACGTTCCCACAGCACTGTGTAAGTCAATCGTGCACAAACAATGTTCAACATCCAAAGTAAACCTTAATAGCTACTTGGCTAACATCTTTCAAGAACTACTTGGATAAACAACTACAATCATAAATAGCATCAGATAATATCACTCCATCCTAACAACACTAGGCATGGAAAACAAGCAGCCTAATAGGAAAAACTCAACTAAATAGTCAATAACAAAACAAACATGGGAAACACATCTATAACATGGAAAATAACCCTATTCAAAAACATACAACCTCTACTTAGGCACACAAGGCATAGTAGGAATTAACAGTTCTAAAATACCTAAACACGTAAAACCTTGTTCTAGGGTATTAGGCACTTTTGCACATAATATTCAAAAACTAACTACGAAAAGGCACAAACCACTTACCCCAGGGTTATACAAAGAACACTCTCAAACTTCGGCCCTTGAATCGGCCCAGAACAACGTAGATCTATAAAAAGGTAAAACAATGGTCATCCTTGAATATCCCACAAAATAGGAGAAATCATGATAAGTGGATCTAGAAGAAGGAAGAAATCATCATGGTGAATCCAATGCAGTCGACGAAGGTTGATTCGGAGAACGGATGGTGGGTCAGGGGCTCAGAGAAGATCTGTCGGCTTTGGTCGCTCCTAGACGAGACAGGCCAAGACGAAGTGTTTTCTGTGAATGAGATGTGATACTGATATGATATAACAATTAAAAAGAAAATTGCATGTCATGTCTTTTAAAAGTACACGGCATGTATATTCCTTTACCGGGGCCCTCTTTAGGCAGTCTCCAGGTCACCCCACAAGGCCATGTACTCGGCCATTACTCAGCCAGTACACAGTCACCTGTGGCAATTGGGTACATGGCAAGTTCTCTAGAGTACATGGCGTGTACTCATTAAATTTCCAGATTCTCCCATTTTTCTCAGAACACTAGAAAAATAGGATCCATACTAGAAAAAAAGATCTGGGTTCTTAAAAACTTCTCCCCTTAAAGAAATTTGTCCTCGAATTTCCCTAAGAAGGTGGAGATGAAGAAGACTCCTCGAACAGCTCTGGCCACTATGATTGTACATCATCCTCCCTCTCCCAAGTCTCATCCTATACTTGCCTGTGCTACCAAAGAACCTGTACCAGATGAATAGACCAGCCACAGAGAACCTTCATACTTTGATCAAAAATCCAGATAGGATGCTTTTAGAATGAGGAATCCACCTCTAAATCAACCTCCTCAGGTTGAAAAACATGAGATGGGTCTGAGAAGTAACGTCATAGTTAAGAAACATGGAAGACTTTGTGCATAGCCTGGTACCTCTGAAGTAACTGTAACAGATAGGAAACTAGCCCGACCCTCTCCAAAACCTCAAACAGTCCAACATATGTCAGCAAAAGCTTTCCCTATCTCCTAATCCTCTTGTGTCCCAACCTTGGTGTGACACGTAGGAAAACCGGATCTCCGACCTCAAACTCTAGATGTCATCTATGTTGATCGGTATAAGACTTCTGGTGTGACTATGTAGTATCCATCCTCTTCTAAATCAACTTCACATACTCTGTGGTCTCCTCGAAAATATGAGTTCCCAGTAAAGCTACCTCTTTTACCTCCATCCAACATAAGGGTGATCGTCATAGCCTACCATACAAAGCCTCGTAAGGTTCCATTTGGATAGTTTCTTGAAAACTATTATTTTATGAAAACTCCACTAGAGGTATGTGCTTCTCCCAAGAACCTCCAAAATCTAGGATGCATGCTCGAAGGCATGTCCTCCAGCACTTATATCATATGCTCGGACTGGCCATCTGTCTGGGGATGATAAGTTGTACTTAGAAGTACCTATGTACCCAAAGCCCTCTGTAGTCCTTTCCAGACCTGAGAAGTTAAATGGGTGTCCCTGTCTGAAACGATGGAGTGTGAAACCCCATGTAAACGTACAATCTAATGTATATACAACATTAATATCCCATAAACATTAAAAGTCTCCTTGATCAGTAAGAAGTGTGAAACCTTTGTGAGTCTGTCAATGAAAACCCAAACTGCATCGTTCCCTTGAGGTGACCTCGGTAAGCCTGTCACGAAGTCCATCACGACATCATTCCACTTCCACTTAGGAATGGATAACTGCTGAAAAATACTATATGGTCTTTGATTCTCCACCTTCACCTAATGATGGGTGGAACACCTCATCATAAATCTAACAACATCTCTCTTCATGCCTCGCCATCAATACTGACAGTGTAGATCTCAATACATCTTGGTGACACCAGGATGAACTGCCCAAATTGAACAATGAAAATACCGCATCAGCTCCACGTGTATGTATTCTGACACCCATACATGCACAAGAAAACACAAGATCTCATACTTGTCTATGGTCCATCCAAGAATTGGGTCCTATCCTGACACACTCTCTCATAGAACTAGGCCTTCAGAGTCTGATAGCTTCATCATTCGCACTTGATCAAGAAGAGTAGAGGTAACGGCTACAGAAGAAAGAAATGTCTACCCCTGTCTTTCATGCACCTCTAAATGAATATCATAGAATAGAGCCATAATATTCCACTCACTACTGGCCTCCTGAACAGCCTATATTTGATTCCTCATGCTCAGTGCATCAGCCACTACATTGCCTTTCCCAGTCATGTAGGAAATATCAAATTCAAATTACTGAAGGTATTCAACCCGCCTTTTCTATCTCAAATTCAAATTTCACTGAGTAAATATGTACTTGATACTTTTGTGGTCGGTGAAAACCACAAAATTCTCTCCCAGAATATAATTTCTCCAATAGTGCAGAGCATGAACAACTACAGTCAACTCAAGATTGTGTGTCATGTAATTCCTCTCATGTGGCCTCAACTGCCGAGACTCGTACGTAACGATGCTTTCACTCTGCATAAACACTAATCCTAGCCTGATACCTGATGCATCATAGTGTAGAGTATAGATCTTGACCAGCTCTAGAAATACTAGTATTGGTGTTGAAGTCAACCTCCCTTTCAGCTTCTGAAAGGCTGAATCGCAGGAATCTTTCCATGGGTACTTCGCACCATTCTTAGTCAGTCCCATCAGTGGTGTTGCTAAGCATGAAAAAACCTATATAAAATGCATGTAGTAACCATACAACCCTAGAAAACTTCATAACTCAAATATGTTCTTCAGATTCTCCTAGGAAACTACTTCTCTCATTTTCTATAGGTCTACTGATACTTCTGTCTCTTAGATGACATGACCTAAGAAGTGAATCTGGTCCATCCAAAAGTGGCATTTTGAGAGATTATCATATAACGGATGCTCTCTCAGTGTACTCAAAACGATCGCAATATGTGTGTCATGGTCATGTCGAGTGTGAGAGTACACCAAGATATCATCCCCACAAACCACCATGAAAGAATCCAAGTATGGATAGAATACATGATTCATCAGTTCCATGAAAATTTTAGGCGCATTCATGAGATTGAACGGCATAACCACATACTCATATAGACCATAAATACTCCAAAAGGCGGTAAGAGGTATATCTGATGGTATAATGCGCAAATGATGATAACCGGATATCAATTAAATATTTGAGAACACACGGGCTCCTCAAAGATGATCAAAGAGATCATTAATCCTCAGAAAGGGATATCGGTTCTTGACCGTCAACTGGTTTAGCTTCCGATAATCCACACAAAGTATGAGGGTACCGTCCGCCTTCTTCACAAACAGTATAGGAAAACCCCAAGGAGAAGTACTAGGTTGGATGAAACCCTTAGCCTGTAACTCCTATAACTACTTCTTGAGCTCATGTAACTCTAATGTAGCCATCCTATAAGGAGGAATGGACACCGGTGTTACTCCTAGCACAAGCTCAATAGAAAATTCTACCTCTAGATCCAGAGGAAAAATTGAAAATTCCTCTGCAAAGACATCCCTGAAACGATCTACCATTGGAGGAAATTCCACATGTGAAGTTCCCTAGTCATCCAGATATAGACTACCAATATAGGCTATAACTCCTCCCAACCCATGATGCTCGAGTCCCTCTCGGATTGCCTGGACATCCCATTCTCCTTTGTGTAGAAACGACTCACCCTCTGGTGACATGAAACTCTCCCTACGGGGATAGCAGTCGACAACAGCCTAGAACAAAACCAGTAAGTCCATTCTATTAATGAAATCATATCCTGTCATATCTAATACATAGAGGTCCCATAAGAAGTGACATCTGTTGACCTCAATAGGGACTCCTTGCACTGACATACACTAGTCATCCTTGTCCCCAACAGAGTGTCCAACATCAAGACATTAGCAGAAGTAAAGATACAGAGCCCAAGGATCTCCACAATAGCAACAATTACAAAACTATGGGAAGACCATGTATCGAAAAGTGCATAAGCTAAAACTGAGAAAACTAGAATCGTACCTCAAATTTTAGAGGGTCTCGGATCTTGCTCCAGCTGGGTATGCTCCACTGCAAATGTATAGCCTATATTGTGGCCCTGTGACCCTGCCTGACCACCTTGACTTGATCCACCCTATTGTCGCTGAAATCCTGGACACTGGCCACCATGGACATGACCTCCACCTCGGCCTGAACAGTCATACGAACTTCAGTTCCCAGACTGATGAGAAACTGGCGGTCCTTCTCCTGAATGAGGAGTCATAGAAGAACCTTTGTCACCAGCTGCTGGTGACAAAAACTAGCATACCCACTATAGATAGCCCATCTTACGCGGTCTTTCTCCTGAATGAGGAGTCATATAAGAACCTCTGTCACCAGCTGCTGGTGATAAAAACTGATAGACCCGCTACAGATGGCCCATCTTACCACAAGAACAACACTCAAATGGGTCTCTCAGGAAATTTGGCCTCATATTCCCACTCTTCCCGCACTGGTAGCACACCACCTGGCTACCAAAAGAAGTGTCCCACTTCCTCGGATCTCCACGCATAGACTCCCTACGGCGCTTCCTACTGTCAGCCGGAGGGGTACCAACTCTGGATATCGAACCGCCCTAGCTCACAAACCCAGAATCCCTCAACCTGAAGATGTTCACCTGAGATCGGATGTCATTCCTGAGACCATCCTCAAACTTCCTCGCCAGGAATAACTCATCACCTCCTGGGATGGGTGTGAAGCATTGAAGCTCTATGAAACGAGAATAATACTCCATAACTAAAAGAGTACCCTGCTCCAGAATCATGAACTCTCGGGCTCAATCGGCCCTCAAAGTCTTCAGGTAGAAGTAATCCTAGAAGGCACACTGGAAATCATCCCAAGCCATAACCTACTGGCACCCCACCTGTGAGATCACATCCCACCATCTCTTGGTAGAATCCTGAATCATATACATAGCGAGCTTCACCCTCCTCTATAGAAGAGTCTCCAGATGCTCAAAGATTGAAACCATGGCCTCTAACCGGGATTCTGCAGCCTGAGGTCCTCCATACCCTGTGAAGGTGGGAGGATGTCGCTATTGAAAAATCCGCGTCAAATCTACCATAGACGGAGGAGGAGGCGGTACTCCTCAGAAGGTCTCTATGAACCTCATAAATCCCTCTCGGAAATGTGCATCAGAACCTGTATCTAGGATAATAGTTGGTTCCAATACGGGCACGACTGGAGGATCTGCTGGAAGTTCCTGATCTTCCATGTCCGGTGTCTCGTCACTACCCTATATCTGGTGAACAACTGGAGGACATCTCTGTGGCATGACTCTACAAGGTCAAGCGCACACCTCAGTTCAAGATTATCAAGGACTAAAACTTAGAAGTATAGGAATGGAACAGGATAAAGAATACATTCAGGTTTTCCAAAACATGGATACACGGTGTGTATTAACCCTACACGGTGTGTCCCTTTAAGCCATTACATGGGTGTGTAATTCTTCCAAAACTGGTCATGTAACACCCCTACACACGGTGTGTTCCTCCCAAGGACATGGTGTGTACTTGAATTGTTTTCCCCTGCCTAAGTTCTTTTACACGACTAACCCACATAGTTCTCCTAGAATAAGACTACACAACGTTTTCATGCCATACAAAACATGTAATAGAAATAAATTCACCAACCCATGTTTGTTAGTCACATGGCTGGTTACATGGTTGACTCTACACTGCATGTTTCTTCCAAAACACGGTGTGTACTAACTACCAATAATCCACCCATGTTGTCAGTCACACGGAAGGACACATGGCTCCTAAGACACGGCATGCACATAGGGTACACAACATGTCCTATATAAAATTTCCCATCCTCGTGTCTCTGCCCACACATCCATTGACACGGTTAGAAACTACACGGAGTGTACATAAATTTCATGGCATGTACTTAAGAAAAACAGTTCCTTCTCGAACAAAAGGACACATGGCATGTATTCTGCAATACACACCGTGTATTCTGGGGTTTTTCCGAACAGTAAGCCTCAGAAAATACTCCATAAGCCCACAAAACACTGAAACAAACATAAAAGTTCCAAATTCTGATCTTTGGGGGACCATAATCCCCATGAATCAAATATTGGAGTCATATTCATGTCATATACAAGGAATAACAAAGCAATGATCCACCGAATTCTGATCCGTGAGGGCCCATAACACCTCAAGAACCAAAGTCTGGCGCTCATTCAAACAAAACCTTACATGTAATCAATACCCTATAAAATAGTAGGTATTATATCAAGTCATATATCACAACATCATGCATATCTAGCCCAACTTCTATCACAATAACATGCAATCAGTAATGCATCCTAAATGGCATGGAAAGAATGCATGACATGTGATCTATAGCAAGTGCCTATATGATGCATGAGATGGAATACCCTCATCTCATTGGGTTTCAATAGAAATAGAACCTCAATATTATCAACATTAATAGCACAAAACATGTGAATCACCCAACGGTGAAATAAAATCAACTGTAATAATTCGAAGACAAGAAAAATTGCAATATATGAGGTAAATTGGATTTTCCCTATACACGGTTTAGCTACTCTCGGAAAAATCTTATTACCAACTACCTATTCCTTCATATCCCTTACTATATGCTCCAAATAGTAATTCAAGAAGAAAATAATTCATTTGATACCATTTTGTAACGTCCCGAGTTTGAGTGCCGCCTAGAGGTGCCCCGTACCCGGTTGATCACATGGCCTCAAGCGCATTTCCCCGAACGCCAGAGGCTGCCGACTAGTAGTGAGGGCCTTGGTTGTGATTGTGGGGAAACTATTCCCTCATTGGAGGAGTAAAGCAGTTGAAAACAACAGATAACAGTAGCAGAAACAGTAATAATACCATACAAAAGTAAACAATGGAAGAATGGAAGTAACTAAACAAATGAAGCATGAATATATATATATATATATATATAAATAATGATGCATGTCACAAGTATCTAGGAAAGCATCCAAAAAAGTCACAATGCTGGAATATAGTACCAAACCAAAGTAAAAAAGGAAAAAAATTAAGTAACCCCAGCAACATCACAAGCCTCAGCTTGGTCCCATGCTATCCATCCCCACAACAATCAAGTACCTGAAGTAGAAGGGTTATTTCCCTTATCTATCTCTGCAAAAATATAATCTGTTTTGTCCCAAAGCATTACCCAAACAGGGTGTGAGACAAATTCCAATAGGCAACCACCCAAAGATATGTTCCTAACAGTCAATGAATATATCTGGCAGGCAATAAGAAAAATGAAGCAATAAACAAGGAAGTAATCAAAATTAAACAATCCTACAGTTTCAATTGCATTCATTTTCATATATCAAGTAGACAGATAATCAAGAACAAGTAACCCTCTAGGAAGTACTCATAGCCTAACCCCTCTGGTTCAACCAATCCCACACAAGCAAACCTCTGGGATGTACTCACAGTCTAACCCATCTAGTTCAACTTTAGTAAAGATATAACGACCTCCTAGTAGCTTACACAGTATAACACCTTTGGTCTCATGCAAACCAAGACTCTCTGAGGAATCAATCAGCGTCAATTCCCCCTATGGTCTTTTATTGGTAAACTACAGACACTCTGGGGAAGCACTCAACATCCAATTCCCCTTATGGCCTCACAATGTGGAACTATAAACACTCTAAAGGAACACTCATGTCCATCCCCCTTACGGTCTCGCAATGTGAAAAGTATAATAGACACTCTGGGAAAGCCCTCATCATCCATTTCCCCTATGGTCTAACAACATAGGGTTCCCACATCTCTGTGTAAGTCAAATGTGCACAAACTATGTTCAACAGTCAAATTAAACCTTAAGAACTACTTAGATAACAACTTTTAAGAACTATTTGGAAAAATAGCTACAAGCATAAATAACATCAGATAAAATCACTATATCTTAACAACACTAGGAATGGAAAACAAGCATCCTAACAGGAAAAGCTAGACAAGATGGTCAATATCAAAACAAACATGGGAAACACATCCATAGCATGGAAAATAACCCTATTCACAAACATACAACCTCTAATCAGGAACACAAGGAATAGCAAGCATTAACAGGGCTAAAATCCCTAAACATGAAAAACCCCATTCTAGGGTATTGGGCACTTTTTCACACAATATTCAAAGACTAACTATAAAAAGGCACAAACCACCTACCTCCGTGTTGTACAAGGAGCACTCTCGAATGACGGACCTTGAATCATCCTAGAATGATGTAGATCTACAAAAAGGTAAAAAACATTCATCCTTTAATATCTCCCACAAGAGGATAAATCAAGATAAGAGGCTCTAGAAGAAGTAAGAACTCACCGTGGTGATTCCAACCCAATCGATGGTGGTTGATTCAGAGAACGGATGGTGGGTCAAGGAATCAAACAAGATTTGTTGGCTTTGATCGCTCCTATATGAGATAGGCCGATAAGAAGTGTTTTATGTGAACGAGATGTGATCCTGGTCTGATATAACAATTAAAAAAAGTACACGACGTGTCTTTTAAAAGTACATGATGTGTATATGCCTTTACCAGGACCCACTTTAAGCAGTCTCCAGGTCACCCCACACAGCCATGTACTTGGCCATTACACGGCCAGTACACAGTCACCTACAGCAACTGGGTACACGACATGTTCTCTAAATTACATGGCGTGTACTCCTTTAATTTTCATATTCTCTTCTTTTTCTCAAAACACCAGAAAAATAGGATCCAAACCTGAAAATGAGATCCGGGTTCTTACATTTTTCCTGAAAAAATTAAGGTGATAAAAGATAAAAAAGAGTTCCATTCACCTTAATAAGTGCAAAGGTAAAAGGGGGTGGGATAAAAAGTTTTGAAGTTAATAAAATTCACCAAAACTTACTCAACCCAACCCTCTTAGTATTGAACATACCCTTAATTTTTCCTCTCAATTATGAGTCATAATAGTCTTTAGATTCATACCTACCTAGTTTTCTACTCTTTTTTCATTTCTTGAATGTCTTAAAAGTATCATACTAGGGCTTTAGTATGTAAATCCATACCATCTAGGAGTAATCATCAATAAAGTTCACAATGTGATATCGACCACCTAGGGAAGCAATCCTAGAGAGATCCCACACATTAGAGTAGACATACTCACGATGTTTTATATATTTATAATAAGTCCAAATGAAACTCACATTCTTAGACTTATCATATACACAATATTCATAAAATAAAAGGTTGATAAGGGTTACATCAACTAACAACCCTTGTTTACTAAGTTCATCCATCCCTTTGGCACTCATATTCCTGAGATGTTTATTCCAAAAGATAGTGTTATCAGTTACTGGGACATGGAAGCATATATATTCTTCATGAAATTCTTGCCATCTAACTCATACAGACCACTTAGGATGCTTCCTTTTATCATGGTGAGGGATCCATAAGAGATTTTATGACTAACAATTCCTGACCAAAAGTTATAACCCTTCTAATTAAGAACACATTGGGAAATTAGGTTCCTATTACGTTTGGGTACCCATTTAACCACTTCAAGAGTTTTAACCATCCCATCATGAAGTTATTAAGAGACCAAACACATACCCATGATATAAAAACTCTTATTATTCCCCAAATAGACATGACCTGATTCATTATCTCTTAAATAATTTAATTAATCTCTTTTAGGTCACATAGAAAAGATAATCCAAACTCCATAATACACTATTCATATATAGAATGGTTACACACTCAAATAATATCAATAGTATTAAAGTCCTGCTATACTAAAAAACAATGATCACAATTATTGTCTATATAATTTTTCCTCTTATTAGGAAAGTTCCCTTAAATATAAAAAAATTTATTACACTGAAAATTTTTAATCACCTTACACTTTGACTTTTAATGGACATTCCTAGACTATCTCATTTCCCTAAGCCTACCTCTATGATCATACCAAACTTTAATGTTTAATCCCTAAACTTCTTCCTTGACAGAGCCTAATTCTTTATGTTATTTGGAGAATAAGCCTGATTTAACCTCATCTAGTGGTAGAGTATCCCTATTGTAAATCATTGAATATTTAAAAAATCTATAAGATTAATATAAGTATTTAAATATAATAATAGTTATGCATGATCATTCATATTTTCATCTATATTAGAAAAATCTAAAACATACTTCTTAAATTCATCAATATGCACACTGATTACAGTTTGAGGGCATAAATTGAAGTTTTTCAGTCTCATTTTTTAATTTAATAGTTTAACCAAACATTTAATCAAGTATATAACCTCAATTTTAAACCAAATTTGAGTATTTTTAGACTCATAAGCGACTTCTTGAAGAACCTTATCACCTAAGGAAAATATAATGAAATCGTGTGCCTTCCTAAATACATCTACATATACATCTATCTTGATAACAATTAACTAAAAATTGGGATACATGATCATAAATTCATTTTTCATACCACCAAGAGCATAAATAATTTTATTGTGGTCTAACAAGGTTATTTTATTAATCCTTCATAGATTAATATCATGTTCTCCTTCAAACTTATCTATTTTAAAATTAATAGGCCTCATATTCTACAAATAAGAGGCTTCGATACCAATTATTATAGGAAACATTGTTTTGGTTGTCCATAATAATAACCAAGATCTACAGAGTTATATACGATGACATAAATTCATTTAGATAAATTTATTTTATTACCAATCCGTGAGATTAAATTGACCACAAATTCGGATGAGTGTGCTTGTATAAATGAAAGGTGGAAAGAAAGCATAATGAGATGTAACATGATTTGGTTCATGTTAAACCTATGTGCATGATGAGAACACCACCCTATAAATTATATATTACTCAATAAATTAGTGAAATAAAATACTTGAAGGAAATAAATTGAATAGATAATCAATCCTAGGAAATTGACCTTACTAAACTAAGTGGCGGTAGTCAACTCTTCCATATAGATTTTGTGATAGAGATATTCTTTAAAGCATTATATATATGAAATATATATATATATATATTCTATAAAAAAATTTATTTTCATGCACATAGGTATTATTATTTCATGGATTTTAGACACTCAAGATAATATCCCACCTTTTTTATCATTAAGAGGCCCATTTCATAAGTTGAAATGGGAAAGTGGAGTTTCATTCATATGATGAATGATTATATAGGATGAAGCATTAACTTGTGCATTTAAGAACATGAGTTAATGCATGCACTGTCAAAGAGCTTCCTAGAATGATTTATAAATCCCACTATCATATTATGGTATTGTGGGTGTTATTCTTATACTTTTCTAAAACTTCCAAAAACCCATGTCTCTCTTCTCCTTCTTCCTTTTCATGCCAAGATGCTAGCATATCATGGGAGAGAAAAAAATCCCACATGTATGACATGAGATTCATATTAAACCATAGATACACTACAGAGGTGAGATGATTATGTTTCCCATTATGTTATCTTTATCAAAAACATATGAATATGAAGATCAAATGTTGTTATAGATCATCAATGAATAGTGTTCTCAGTTTAATAGTGTTTTTCATTTCTATTTTAAAACATAGGTTTTATATTATCATGCATAAAAGAACCTCAAATTTGGTTTCTTATTTATTTTTCTAAATCTAATAAGTGTTACTAGATTCATACGAAACCTAATAGTGGTATCAGAGGAGAGTCTAATGGGTTAGTTGATTTCTAGCAACTCTCTCACATGAATAATGTTGAGGCGTGACTCTTTACCCATGAGCACTATTTTGATGCAGATAGTTGCATTCCCAAAGAGTTGGGGAAATGTATTCCATTGATAGGTTCATATGGATGTCATGTTTTATGTGTTTATATTATGAATATGTATTTTCACAATCTTCTATGGTATCATAGAATAGGATAAAGGGTTATTCAATTCCTAGTAACTCTCACACATGAACAGTGATGAAGTGTAGCTCTTCACCCAAGAGCTCCATTGTGATGAAAATAGTTGAATTCCCAAAGAGTTTGGGAAATGGAGTCCTTTGATAGGTTCATATGGATGTCACATTTTATTTTTTTCATATGAGGAATAGATATTTCAACACCCTAATAATGGTACTAGAGTGAGCTTATGTTTAATATTTACGAAACCATGCTTGGAAATAAAGAAAAAATGAAAAACAGAGCTCCATTTCATATTCAAGAATTTCGATTTTTAAAATGGTCTACCATTACGCAGTTGGGATACATAAAGTTAAATAAGTACTTAACCTTACACAACTATGATTCATAAGGGTAACAAAGGCATTACCCTTACAAAAAGTGGTCTGAGTAGGGGCCATTACACCTTACCCTTACATAGATTAGTCTATGTAAGGGTCACATGATTTTAACCTCATGAAAAATGCTAGTACATAAGGGTAATAAAGGTTTTCCTAGAGTTGGTTAAAGTTAATACTTGATGTGCCCTTATGTAGTATTTTTTATTTGAAGGTAATGGTGGGTTTTAAGGATTGCATAAAGGTAACTGGTCGCTTACCCTTACATGAGTTGTGGCTATTTAAATGTAAGCAATTTAGTACCTTTACTCATAACGCTAAAACTTCAGCTATGTAAAGGTAAGGAGTGAATTACCTTTATATAATAACTCCATACCCTTACACATAGTGTTTGCACAAGGGTGGAGCAAACATACCTTTACGCAGGAATGGGTTCCTACGTAAGGGAAAACAAAAACAATGGTTAAAATTTATTTTTAATATATAAAATGATTTAAATGGTTTATAAAGTGTTTATAAATAATTAAAAAATGTGTTTTGGAAATATTTTATTTACAAAGGATTTATAAGTAAAATAATTAATTATAAATGGTTTATAATTAAATAACTTTATGTGGAAATTTTAGTTTTCCCAAATATTAAATGTTAATATTTGAAATACCTTTCAACAAATTATATGGAAATTATTATGATATATAAATAAAAGTTTTAATTTAGAAATCATAAGAAATAATTTATAAAGGGTCATAAATTGTGAAATAATTCAAAAATATAAAATAAATATTTCAACTTTTAATTTTTCATAATTAATTATTTATTAATTGTTCAAAATAAAAGGAGGCCTTATTGACTGGCTGAATAGCCTGAAGGCCTGAATTTTTATTTCTTTTTGGATAAACCCCTTTTAAGGGTAAAGGGGAAAACCACACATGAATTCAAGGATGAAGAGGCCAATCAAACTAGAACAAGACTACAAAGAAATACCCCTCCCCAACATCAAAATAATTGTGGCAAGCCTCCACCATTGCATGGATGCTCAGAAAGTTTTCTCATATAGAAAAGCATTGGTCTGGTATTGATGGTTGTGTCGTACACTCTCAATCTTCCAAATCCGAATAGCCTTGCATGGTGAAAGATACCTGCTCTGGATCCTATTCTGAAGCAGTTGCTTTTAGAATGTCTAGAATAATCCATCAAATAAATAACAAAATAAACAAACCAACTGAGTCACATTCCATTACTGCCAAGGAAAATATGTCCTTCACAAGTTTGTTACGCCACCACCAAGGACAACATCCCGAACAAACCCCACCACACTCGTGACTCCCACCACCACTAAATATGAAAAATAAATCAGAAGATAAAATAAGTAATGCAATCCCAATCCATTGTCACAAAGGACTACATGACCCAACACCATGCTTAGGAACATCACTGATGAGGGTGACCAGGCCACTCTTAACCAGAAATGCAACTTCAAGCATGGATCTCTTCAGATCTAAAATGAAGATGCACCCTCACTAGAGTCTGAAGCAATAATAACATAAGAATGGGATAAAGCACCAGTAGAAGGGAGAACCAGAGCTGTCGACACCACAAATCCATCAACCGATCCTCCAAAATCAACACCAATAAAATGAACAACAAAACCCTAGATCAGAAAAACCAACTTCGAAAGCCAAAAACCATATCCACCCCCCTCTGAGCCACTATGGAGCTGATGTCGAGCCACTATGGGATGATGAAGCATGCCAGATCCATCACCAGGTTGGGACAATGCCTAATCGAGAACTAAAAGCCTAAACCAGATCTGTTGCCGAGCCGAGATCCTGAATTTGGAAGCTTCCGTCACCGAGATGAGATCTACGCTAGATCTGTCGCCGAGCTGATATCTACGCCATATTCATCTCCAAACCGAGGTCAAGATAATCATCCCCAAGCCACATGATCCAAGATAGATGAGGGGAGGAGATGACACAAATAGAAAACCTTAGGCACATAAGGGGGTATAGTTCCACTACTCAGAGGCCCTTATTGGGATATTATTTAAGATACATCAAAAAACATTTTGATGATTGATATAATAAAGGCTTAAATAATAAGTATATGATATTTACATGATGTAAAATGTTTACAAAATAAAAATTGGGTTATAAATAGTTTATAATTCATATAGTATCTTATATTTAAAATGGAAATTTCATATAATAATGAATATAAAAGAGTTTATATTGGATTGAATATAAAGTGTTTATATTCAAAATTATTTGAATGAATATAAAAGGTTTATATTCAAAATTATGGAATGTCCATAATGTTAATGTTCTATTTATAAAACTTTTATAATTATATTTTATTTATGAATAATTTATAAATTTTTATCTCATATTTAAATATTTTAATTTTTTATTTATTTAAAGGTTATTCCCTACTTATTATTTTTATTAATTTTTTTAATAAATTTGAATATTATATATGCTTTAGTTTAATTATAAAATTTCTTATAAATAGAGGCTTTAATTGCATTATAGGTATGATAATGAATTTATTTTTTCATCTACCTTGACCTCAGTTTGTAATTGAAGTTATTAGATTTAATTTATTTGTTATATGTAGTTTGTACATATTGAGTGTTTGGGTTATGATGAATTGGATTCTATCTTGATTGAAGTATCCCCAAGTAGAGGGAATTGGGGTTGGATTACTTACCTACCTTCAGGTTTATGCCTTATCTAGGATGGGGAATGGGGTTGGATATCTACCACTCTGGTCTTACTCATGTGGATATTTTCAATCCCATATAACTTCATCCCTTTACATAAAGTTTTCATGTACCTTAGGAATATGATGCATTTAAATATGTATGAATATGTTTGAATTATATTTTTGGGTGAGCAACACAAACCTTGGGGTTGTGTAAAGAGTTACACATCAATATGGTTTTGATTTTATAGAGGGAATATGATTTCAAACTAAATCACTAGAAGAATCCATACATAAAGGGAATAACATGAGATAATATGGTGAGATTAAAATCCCCTTCAAATACTAAGTGTGATATTCCTTCCAAAATGGAACTTTTCAAGACTTAGATCATACAAATAGATAGTTCATGCCAAATTTGGTTTCCCCTAGATTATATTATGTAAGGATACAAAGGATAGGTGACACTTGAACATCCTTGGGTAGGTTATGGCAAATTTGAGTGCCCCTGGATTTTCCTTTTTTATCCTACTTTTGGTGCTTTTTTTGGGTTACACTAGCTGGGAGACCCTAATAAGATTAGGTTACTAGAGGAATGAATTTGAGTTTATACATATGAAGGATTGGATAAAGGGTATTTTTTTCAAATATCCAATAGTCATATATGATATGATTGGGATTGTGCCTTACCTAAATAACTAATTGGTGAGATAAATTCCAAATCGAGCTCATTTTCTTAGTTAAATATAGATCTTTAACCACTAATGGGTAGGATGGATTTTAAAGGGTTCGTCATTTTAGTACAATACCATTTAACAGAATTTCTTATTAAATAGTTTATAATACATGATACTCATTTGATAAAAACTTATATTATAGATAAATATCATCATCATCATCAAGCCAAACATTGTAATTAATCCTTGAAAAGGAGAAACTTAATCTAAGTAGCTATTAAGATTAGTAAATTAAGAAAATTTATTAAGAAATATTGGTGATTTAAGAAATGTTCTTAAGTGAAATTATACATTTCATAAAAATTACTTCCTTAGTAACCAAATGTTGAAATTTTTCAACAAGTGTATATAGATACATATAGAATAATATAGTGATTTGTTTAATGTTTCAAAGACATATGATGAAAAATGACTTTTTCTGATTAAGGAATTTGTCATATTTTCATCTATGGAATTTTTTTGATAATATGATTGAATTCAAAGAAAATTTTACATGATATTATAAAAGCGTTGAGAATAGATGAAATAGGAATATGATGTCTGGATACTAGTATTGTATGGATAGTAAAACAGGGGAAATTTTCAAACCAAAAGAAGAAAATTTAGTTGAAAATCTCAAAAATGTTTATTCAAGAATCTAATCAAGATCATTTAAACCTAGGTTTATTAAGGATCAATAATAATTCCATATGATGGGATTATCCAAAATACCTAAATAAGTCTATCAGACTCCATGGAATGTCCATATTATGTACAAATTTTATAAAAATTAATTCTTTGGTTTTTAAAGGTATTTGATACCAAATACAAAGTTTTGTAAATATAAAGGATTTCAAAATCAAAAAGAATTGGATGATCTTAGTTTATATTCATGAGATGAAGTAAGTAATTTCTAAATCAAGTTTTTGAATGCAAATGATTTTATTGAGCTCAAGTAAATCTAAGTAAAATATGTGTATCTTCATCTCATTTCACTTATGTGATAAGAGAATTTGTTTGATTAAAAAGAGATATTGTGAATAAGTATGAGATGATTAATTTTATACACACGGTTTATGATTCATTGATTTATATAATAGGTTTTGAGAATAAGATTTGGATAAAGTTTTTTATATTGGATAAAATTATTTATCCAGTTATTTGTTAAAATATTTGGGAATTTGTTCTCAAGACCCTTCAGTGTTATATTTTAATAAAGTCTTATTTTCAAATAAAAATGTTCCCAACACGTATAATACCAAATATCATATAGTTTATTTTTTAATATTCGGACTAAAAATATATAAATGTCATTTCTAACATGAAAGGGTTTGAGTATCATAGAAATACATTATGAAAAAATATAATGTCTAGGAGGATAGTGGGATTATGTATTAAAATAATTTAAATGTTAAAAAATAATTAATTACACCAATAAAAATTTAAAATAAATTTTACTTAATATCCTACAAGTGTTAGGACTTATTAGTAAAATATAATGTAATTCGTATCATTATTTCAAGGAAAACGTTTGATGGAATAGGGTTCCAAGGAAGATGATTATCCACTAAAGAATAGTTTTAAATGTACAAGTGAAGTTAACATTGTAACATTTGATGTTTTTAAGTTAAGAAGTTTCAATATGTTCAAAATTTTCACAATTATGAATATGATTCCTAAATCTCACCATTATTCAAATGGGATTACTTCATAGATGTTTTTCACTAAAGAGTTTAGTGGGGGAGTTATATTATATGATAACATAGAGATGTGATGTAGATTATATATGATTTAATGTGTTGTAAAAAAATAAGAAATTATAGAAAACATAATGTCTGTATGGTAGTTTATCATATATGATATGATAAATGTTTTTATTATGTTGGTTTTGTTAAATATTCTTAATGATTTTAAGAATATTAAAATATATCATATTAAAGGCAGTCTCCATTTTATCATTCCTTCATGTTGGATATAGAAATTTATATATATGCACACATTTAGTTAAGTTTAATGATAATTAACCTCTAAAAGTATGACATAGATTTTATCCCTAACTGATGTTTGTCATGGAGTATTATAGGTTGTGATGAAATGTTAAGGCTATAGTGAGTATGATTATTGTATATTTTGAAATAGTGGGTGACCTAAACCCAACTATTCAGTACTTTTGATTACCATATCATGTGTATAGTTAGTTATACATGACGTATAATTACCATTATAGTATAGATATTTTTGCATCCACTATATAATGGTAATTGTCATATCTTAATTGTCTTATTGAGAGGTTATAACAGATCTCAGGCTATAATGAGAACTTTGAGATGCTATGAAATTAATCTTAAATATATGTTTTATAGTCTAGATAGATCTTACTGATCGGACACATTAGATTTTTGACTATCAGGTGTTGGGGGCTCATAATCATTGAGACTTTTCTCATGAAGATCGCACTTGGTGATCTCTAGTAGTGAGATCGTGAGGATAGACTTGCCAATAGGAACACCACATGTTTTGGGTGTCATTAGTTGTTCCTATCTATGGACATTTGTATTGGTCTCATGACTTGAGATCATTAACAGTGTGTACCTTTTTATTGCGTACTTTTATGCAAGGAAAAAACCATGGTATTAAAATTGTGGCAAGGTAACTTGTGTTCAGTGCGTTGTTTTTGGTATGACCTTGGTTGAATGGTCAAGAAAGGATTTGTCACTTCCAAGTTAAGGAAGTTGTATATCTCAGGCCTATTTGATCAGGATGGTGCTACCTTCATAAGTATTTGGCCAATGCATTTTAAAGGTAAATCCATCCAGAAAGATTAACAAATAATAAAGCAAGAAAAAGATGATGACATAAGTTTGCGTCCTACTTTATGAGATATTTAATGACAAAGAGATTATAGTATACAGTCAGTGTTCATAGATTGGTTGTTGTTGCTATGAAAATCCTTACCTCTTTAGAGGCCATGATGGGTTGCTAGACTCTGCTCTTGGTCTTTGGATTTTATTCACTACTATTGAGATAAGATCCTAGAGGGTCACACACAATAGTGTATTCGAGAATCAGCCCTATTCAGTTGAATAGGTATATTGGACATAGTGGGCCCCACAAAGGGGTTCGAGTGTTGTCCAAATAATCGATCACTGATAATTAAATAAATTCATTATTATTTAAGTTATGAATAATTGGGATTAAATTTATTGAGTGTACATATAAGTTAAGTAAATACGAGAAAATATTAATCAAACTAATATTATTTTAATATTCAAGGTTTGTTTACTATTAAGTGGGATAGAAAGTCAAGTTAAATGTCTAGGTTTTTATCACATTATATATTTTATATATATTAAAGGTTTGTGACAAAATAATAAATAATATTGATGTAGATTAGTTCGTCATAATAATTTATTTAGTGGATGTTGAAATAAACAGGGGCCAGGGAACCCATTTAGGAATTTTGCAACACCACTATAAATAAAGGTGAGTCTCTCTCTCCATGAAATTATTCTTTCATTTCATGGAATGAAAAATGAGGGGGCCTCTCTCCTCCCACTTCCTAGAGAAAGAAGCAGTTTATCTAAGATCATGGATCAAGATCTCCCTCAAGCATCGTAGGGATATCGTTGTGGTGATCGTCGGGATGTCGAAGACATCTTTAGATCATTGCGCTAGCACCCGGAATTCGGTGATCGATGTTCTAGTGGATTTTTGAAGTGCATGTGGATGATATAAAGGGATCATGTTATGGATCCTTCAATCGACGATCACCGGTGATGAGTTGTAGTTGACCTCAGATTTAGATCTAAAATAGGTATGTTTTTCATTTTAATTTTGTTCATTTTATAATTTATGTGATATCCTCAAATCTTATCAGGACTCAGATTGTCGGTGATGACAAGTTTTGTCGACCTATTGATAAAAATTTTAAAATTACCAACCCACCAGCTTCCACTGCGGCCCCCAGAAACTTTTAGTGGTATCAGTTGGATCGCATAGATTTTCTGATTCAAATAAAATTAATTTTCATAAAATTAAGTAGAGGTTTTGGAATCAGTCACAGAAGTTCAAAACGCATGTCGATCCGATGTTTAATGACTGATTTATGGACATTTTAAATTTTTGGATTTGATCGATTTTTCTGTTTGATATCGTGAATTAATTTTTTCTATCATTTCTGATCTTCGGTATTTTTTTGGTTTTGCCTAAAACCCAAACAAGGATGATAGTTACTATTATTAAATAATAATAATTATCATTATAAATTATTAATAATAATAATTGTTTTATAATTATTATAATAATAATTATTTTATTATTATTTTAATAATTATTAGTATAATAATTATTATTATTATGAAAGGATAATATTTATCCTTTGTAAAAGGGGAGGAGGCTTTAAAAATTAAAAAATGGAGAATACTTCTTTTTTTTAAAAAAAGGGGAGCCTTGAATTGTGGAATTCCACAATTCCACACATAAAAAAACAAAAAAAAAATAATATCCCTTAAAAAGTAGGAGAAGATTTAAATAAATAAATAAAAAGGAGAAAAGGGGATTGGGGGATACGTGGACCCCTAGGTCGCCCCTTTCCTCAACATGCCACAGGAGGGTGCCGCCCAAAATCCCAATAAAACCCTCCTAACGCCACCACTCGAGGTATCGATTGCCGTTTTGAATCACTGGTCCACCCTTGGACCAGCCAGCATCCCCACCTGGGACCGCCGGCTCTCCGCAGCACCATCTGCAGGTGAGATCCTTGCCCAGATCTGGTGATGCCGCCGGTCTGTGCCCAGATTCCGTCGTCGTACTACAACAAGTGTGACAACCGGGTCCCGGTGACAGCACAGACACCCCGCCTTAACATGGTCGTCGGGTCCAGGCCTACCAGGTACCACCAGTTTCCCCCGCAGACTTGTGGGGCCCATCCCAGGGTCCACCCACATGCCCGAACGGGTCATCTGACTAATGATTGTCCCCATAGGCCAACACATGTCCTTTCCAGTGTGCTTTATCCTCACTCACACACACCCTGGAAAACTTCCCAGAGGGTCACCCATCTTGATCACTACTCCAAGCCAAGCACACTTAACTGTGAATTTCTAATCAGACAGGCTCCCGAAAAGGAAGGTGCACCTTATTGACATGAGTCATATCATCTAGTCATTTAACCCTTTATCATTTGGGGATGTTACAATCACCCCCCCTTTAGAGCACAACGCCCTCATTGTGGGCCCTACATCTCAACCTAGGCAGTGCACCACACTTAAGGCTGGGTTCCTCCTCTGATACCAAATGTGACAACCAGGTCCCGGTGACAGCACAGACACCCTGCCTTAACATGGTCGTCGGGTCCTGGCCCTCCAGGTACCACCAGTTTCCCCCGCAGACTTGTGGGGCCCATCCCAGGGTCCACCCACGTGCCCGAACGGGTCATCTGACTAATGATTGTCCCCATATGCCAACACATTCCCTTTTCAGTGTGCTCTTTCCTCACTCACACACACCCTGGGAAAATTCCCAGAGGGTCACCCATCTTAATCACTACTCCAGGCCAAGCATGCTTAACTGTGGAGTTCTAATCAGACAGGCTCTCGAAAAGGAAGGTGCACCTTGTTGACATGAGTCATATCATTTAGTCATTTAACCCTTTATCATTTGGGGATGTTACAACAAGGCTAGCCACCTCCCTGCCAGCTCGCCCCAAGTCTGTTCCCCCTCCTTTGTTGGCTCGACCCGACATTGGATCACTATCCTACCTCCTCTCCTAGCCCATGCGACCCGCCTCCCAGATGTCGCTCCCCCTCTCGCTCCACCTGCATCATCCATCCCTCATCCAGTCCGCGGTCGGCAGCCTCGCCAAGCACCCTCCTCCTAGCCGCTACCCGCGCCGCTGCGTACAGTCCCTCCTGCTCACCTGAAAGCTGGCCTCACAAGGCATTGTCACCTCCCTCTCACACCAAGGCCACCTCCCTCTCATCTCTCGATCGGTGTCAGAAAGATCTGACATGCTTCCCTCCAGCTAGCGCACTCGGCTCTGGCCCCTCAAGGCCAATCATCATCATAGCTCTGGCGTTGTCACCGTTGACGTAGAACCGAATAGGTATTTTTCTACAGCTCATATGTGACCGGAAATGCCCAGCAAGACCCTCAAACAAGACTTACTAATCCAGAATAGGTTTTAGTAGACCTTTCCAGCCCAGAAAACCAAGAAAAGGTTTTTCCTGACCTGTTACGAGTGTGCATGGGTCCAGCGCGACCCGCAATGGTCCATAGGGGTGTTTCAGGACCCGTTTTAATTAAATAAATATAATTAATTAATTTAATTTAATTAATTAAATTAAATTGATTAATATATTAATATGTTTGAAAATAATAAGTTTTAATACATATATTATAAATTATTTTATTTTTTTAATTAAATTAAATTAATTAATAGACTAATAATTAATTTTATCGCGCATTATTTACCCGCATTCTGGTCTTGAGCACCGACCTTTATATGTCTGCATTTAATTATTTATTTAATTAATTATTTAACAATGTGAAATTATTGTAATTACTTAAATGAAGGTCTGCATATCACCTTTTTCTGTTAAAATGTATAAGGGCATGTGCGCCCAATATTTTCATGATGTACAATTATACCCCAGTCCCCCTCGCATGCCTGCGAGTATTTTTGTACTTCAAATGAAGATGATGCAAGATGTGATGTGGACCTCACCAACATGAGGCAGTACTCCAAGACATGACATGGACCCTGCCAAGACAAGGAGTTACTCCCAGATATGATGTGGACCTCTCCAAGATGAGGAGATACTTCAGAAGTGAAGTGAACATACAAGACGGGGGAAATCTGCATTATAAGTCAATCTTCAACTCAGGTACGATGCCCTTATGTCATTTAGATGTTCAAGACCAGTCGGGTAGTAGTTTACCTTTATGGATTTATTTATTATTTTATTCATTTTAAACAGTAGGAAAATACATAAAATAATAAATAATAAAATGTATAAACAAGCGACCTATGTTTTTCTATTAATGTTCAGTTGTGAGCGTGATTACATAGATGAACAAGATTAGTAGAAATGGATTACATTAATCAAGAGAAAAACACAAAACCCTTAAAGTAATATTAAGTCATTACGGCCTTCCATCATTCAAGTTTGAACAAAACCAGGTGTTCGGGGTGCCATTCATTCCATAGTTGGGAGTGTCTCTTACTACCAGGGAGTTCTTATTAGAATGGTGGGTTGACTTTACTAAAATTATAGAAAAGAAATATCCATAGCTAGCTTGTTGTAATTTTAGAGGCAACCATTGTGTAAATCAATTAATTATTTTAGAAGCTAGGACTTCACTCAACTGATCAAGGAACCGCGAGTTAATGTGGTTGGCCAACCAAAATCCTACCTTGAACCCTCTGAGTAGTTGCGTAGCCATATCTTGTAGACTATGAGGGAGGTTTAGGGATCCTTTCCACTAGAATACTCAAATTATAGTGTATTTAAATTCTAGTACAGAGGGTTCCTAGAATTTGATAAATTAGTGGGAGACATTTAATGATTAAATTAATCAGTAATGTCACATTTGGTAATCAACATAAAAAGTAAAAATATGATAAAGTTTATTTTTAGAGAATGGAAAGTAATGACACAATAAAATTGTGATAAATATTGGACAAAGTTAATGTTCAAACTAGCATGAATTTCAAAATATAGTACAAATGCTTGTGCGTAATATTACTACATCGTGAATTCAAGGTGCTTGTGTCCCAACCTGTTAAGCCACCTTAGGAAGTGAGGGTGTAAAATTGCTTATATGAGACTCATGAATCAAGCATATGATGGTTCTATAATAATTATATCATTAACGTATAATGTTAGTTGTGGTCTCTACATCATGACATGGATGATATTACATGTAGTCTCATCTCTAAGAAGTTTCCAAGGAGAAAGCTAATCAATATTTTAATGTGATGATTGCACTCGCTTTGTGTAAAGTGAAGGAAAGTTCATAATCTTAAATGGCATCCCATTCTTCTTCCTTTTACACAAAATTAATCTAGTTTCATTTTAGGATATAAACAAATGGTATAGAGTAAGCGCTTCATTACATTTAAGGTAACATTCCCCAAGTAATAATAATATTAAAGATAGCACAACCTTTTGTTCTTATGGAAAATAAATTGGAATACAATAAAAAAAGGCCAATGACAAGTTACGTCAAAGGAACCTTTATACAGGTATTCAAATAAGAGAGGCTGGTTATTTAATAAGAGGTTATTTTCATCGCATATAATGAAATATGTTTATGGAAGTTTGAAAATTTAATGAACTGAAATACTAGATGCAAGTACCCTCTTCTCATTCAGGTATATTCATCAATATAAATTAATGTTTCTAACATAATTCTTGGGTATTGAATAAAATATTTCAATAACATATGTTTATTTAAATATAGTAACCAAGTAAGTATAGAAACATTACATGAAGTAAGGTGTCTTCTCCAAGGAGTTGAGAAAGGGTGATTCCTAAGTTATCGGTGATAAACACATAACTTCGAATTTTCAAGTGATTGATTCAAATTGAACAAGTTGTCCAATATAAATAAAACATTTATCTCATGTGACCATTTGGTTATAATGAGACATTATTCCAAGTTCGGGAATGAATGTTCTTTGTGGTGTAACATACTCAACAAATAGTTCAGATATACTTGAATCAAAGGCAATACATCATGAATATAAAAATGCAAGACTTATCTATTTGTGGAAAGATGATTCTTTGTAAATAAAAAATAAAAGTGGACATCAATAATATACCAAGTATGGTATTTAGGCTTGGAATAGCTAAACACCTTTGGTATTATTGACATTTTTATTTTAGACAAATAAACCTTTAGAAATAAAGGTATGACACAAAGCTTCTGGGGTTAGTTCAATAAGAGAGAGTGAACTATTCCAAAGGAAATATAGAGGTAAAGATACTTCATAAGATTCAATTAAGTTATTAAGTAATGTAATAATGAAGTATATGCATGGTCAGAATATATGAGTTTCTTTGGATCGGCATGCCGAAGAATATCTTGACCAAGAATTCATCAATCATGATAATGTAGTATGGAGTAATTTCTAAACGCACATTACCTTATCTACGTCATGGTATTGATATTAATAAAGAGGATTGATCATGAGTCTTACATGTTAACATTGATAAACAAAATGTAGTGTTGAGAAATTCTTAAATTCATATTTTATACATCAAAGTTATGATGTAAGTAGTGTCAATGTTACAACCTTTAGTAACTTCCATCATATTTCAAGAAGTGCTTTAAAAATAATGGTAAAATCCCATAACCAGTATACCAACTAATAAATGGATATCATACGAGTCATAGTATGATGAAAATCAATTATGTCATAGATCATGTGTTAGGATGCAAAGATTTTTTTAAGATATAATCAAACACACATCAAGCTAAACACATGGCGCATCTAAGTAAAAATCCTAAAAGTTTCTTAGGATATTACATAAATCCCAAAGATAGAAAAGATGTAGTCAAGTATTAGACTACATTTATATATAATGGTACACATATCTATTAGAGATAGTGAGAGATGAATTGACTTGGACTTAGTCAATACTTGAGATGCACAAATGGTTGGCATAGGAACAAGTTCTACAAGTGCATGTGGAAGAGGCATGTTCTAGTGACACATACTGTGTAGGAAGGGTAAAAACCATGGTGATGGTTTTGAGTTCACCGCAGTTGGTGATAAATTATTCATTGAGAATAATAAATCCTATAAGTAATCAGTATATGTAAATGAGCTAAGACTAAAAAGACAAATTAAAATTCAGTAATAGATTACATGTATCAAATTTCAAAGGGGATTATAAATTAAATACTTCTATGTGTATTCATATGATTTGATACATGGTTGGTACAAGCATGGTACCAATAAGGATATATTGGTATTACCAAGTTGGTATGCCTCAATCAATTAGAATTTTACTTGTCATGGATAACTTCTTAGATCATTAAATTGGCCATCGGATGTCAAAATCAACTTTCATGGAAGGTGTCTATATGATGCAACCAGAAAAGGATGATGACACCATCGAATAACAATGAAGGTTGCAAGTTACTAAAATCTAATTTAGGATTCAAGTAAGAAAAAAGATCTTAGAGAATTCATTTCAAATGAATCTTTTCCTTGTGTCTAATAAATGTTAGTCGGAGTGCCAAAGTTTTCCAAGAGAAATATGTATAACATATGGAAAACATATTTTGGTCTTACAGTTAGATAAGACCAGGTTAAAAGTAATTCTCCAGTGATTGACTTAAAGTAGTAACATAAGTTCTAGGGAATTGGATCTATCAAGGCAGATCTAAAAGTTTATTAGACCTAGTCAATTATATATAAAGTGACATTGTATTGATAAATACAAGTTGGAACCATTCAAGTTCAAAAAATTTGTCAATATCACATGGATTAATCTCTTTAGGTTGACATGTTCGGAACATGGGAAGAGATTAAAGTTGTGAGTTGAGTTTCATATGTTTCAGTGATGGATCAATCACATATGCCATAATATGTAAAATAATTGATATTCTCATAATATAGTTTATAGTAGGTAGATATCAATTATATCCATAATCACTGCAAGTGAAGTAGTCAGAACTATCTAATTGTACTTTGGCATGTACAAATGATATATACCTGGTAAGTGGAGAAGAATGAATACTAGTTATGGTGGGACACAAACTATTAATTATTAGATCAATTTGATCTTGTATCGCAGTTTGGCGAAGGTGATGAGTGATTCAAGCTCATAAAATCCATTGGTATCCATACCTATAAATATCAAGTATGTTGTAGCTTCTAAGACAGCTAAGAAGTTGTTATCGTTCGCAATGATTTATTCCAGTACTTGGAATCGCACCTAATGAGAAAAGTTTTGTCATAATGTAAATTTTGATATTCTTACAAGCCAAGATGTCAAGTTTTGATGGTGGAAAAAAGATATATACTCAGGGATACCTTATCTTGAGAAGTTTTACTCAAGGAGATGAGGTTGTATACATCAGATATGCCACACAGTGAAAACGTGGCAGGCCCAGTAGTTAAAGCTATAACTCAGTAGAACTATTAACTTTATCATGTGATTAGCTAACAATTTTGGTTAGCAAGTTGGCTCTAGTTCAAGTGAGAGTGTTGAAATAGTGGGTGCCATAGACCTAACTATGCGGTACTTTTTTATTACTATATCATGTGTACAGTTAGTTATACATGATGTATAATAACCATTATAGTGTAGATATTTCTACATCCACTATATAATGGTAATGTACAAAGACTAGTTATTGTGTTGAGAGGTTATAGTAGATCCCAGGCTATAATGAGAACTTTGAGATACTATGAAATTGATCTTAAATATATGTTCTATAGTCTAGATACATATTATTGATCGAACATAGTAGATGTTTGACTATCAGATGTTGGGGTCTCATAAGCATTGAGACTTCATCTCATGAAGTTCGCAATTGGTGATCTCTAGTATTGAGATCATGAGGAAAGAACCTCCAATAGGAAAACCACATGTTTTGGGTGTCATTGGTTGTTTCTATCTATGGACATGTGTATTGGTCTCCTGACTTGAGATCATTACCAGTGTGTACCATTTGATTATGTACTTTGATGAAATGAAAAAACCATGCTATTGAAATCGTGGCAAGGTAGCTTGTGTTGGGTGAATCATTGGTGGTATGACATTGGTTAAATGGTTGAGAAAGGATTTGTCACTTCCAAGTTAAGGAAGTTATATATCTCATGCCTATTTGTTCATGATGGTGCTACCATCATAAGTCTCTGGCCAAAGTAGTAAAAATGTGAATCCATCTAGAAAGATCAACAAATAATAAATAAAGAAAAGCATAATGATACAAGTGTGCATCCTACTTTATGAGATATTTAATGACAAAGAGATTATAGTACACAGTTAGTGTTCGTAGGTTGGTTGTCATTTCTATGACAATCCTTATCTCTTTAGGGGCCATGATGGGTTTCTAGACTCTTCTCTTGGTCTGTGGATTTTATTCACTACTATTGAGATAAGGTCCTAGAGGGTCACACACAATGGCGTATTCAAGAATCCACCCTATTCAGTTGAATAGGTATATAGGACATGGGGGCCCCACCACGGGTTTCGAGTGTTGTCCAAAGAATGGATCTTCGATAATTAAATAAATTCATTATTATTCAAGTTATTAATAATTGGGATTAAATTTTTTTAATTTATTTACAAGTTAAGTAAATACGAGAAAATATTAATCCAACAAATATAATTTTAATATTCAAGGTTAGTTTAATATTACGTGGGATATCGAGTTGAGTTAAATGGCTCAGCTTTTATCATGTAATATATTTTATATATATTATAGGTATGTGATAAAATAATAAATAATATTGACATAGATTAGTTAATCAGGATTATTTATTTATTTGATGTTGAAATAAACAGGGGTTGGGGAACCCAACTGATTATTTTGCAACACCACTATAAATAGAGGTGAGGATCTCTCTCCATGCAACTATTCATTCATTTCATGGAATGAAAAATGAGAGCCTCTCTGTCCTACCCCTTCCTAGAGAGAGAATTAGTTGATCCAAGATCATGGATCAAGATCTCCCATAAGCATCGAAGGGATCTCAATGTGGTGATTGTCAGGATGTCAAAGACATTGTTGGATCTCTATGCTATCACCCACAATTCAACGATCGGCATTCCAGTGGATTTTTAAAGCGTGTGTGGATGATCTAGAGGGATCCTGTTATGGATACTTCAAGCAACAATTGTCAGTGAAGAGTTGCAATCAACCGCAGCTTCAGATCTAAAATATGTATTTTATTCATTTTAATTTTTTGATCTTTATAATTTACATGAGATACTCAGACCTTACCGAGGCTCAGATCATCAGCGTCGACAAGTTGCGTCGACCTGTCGATGAAAATTTTAAAATTCTTAACCCACTGGCTTCCACTGTGGGCCCCATAAACTTTCACTATAAAGATACATAATATGCTCATGAGGCACAATAAAGAGAATAGAATTATTTGTGTGCACTGGATGACCCACTAAAGTATACCAAATTGAGTGTCATACATATGTCTTTGGTATACTAGGGGTGCATGGATCATATTTGATCCCCCGCTACCTAAGGTTGGTGGGATACCTAGCATGGTAACCTTCATACATTGATACCCTACTTATGAAATTTTACATATTTTCTTAGCTAATATGGAGGTGGTTGGGTATGTTGTGGATCATGTAATTGGTTAGAGATTAACCAAGATTGGATTTTTCTGCTCATATGATGAGTATGACATATGATCCCTTGATTGAGATAGACTATGGAAGTTTGAGGACACACCTAGATATTATATATCTACCCAGATAAGTGATATTTTATGTTCTTATCCATAGGGTTGAATGACATGTAATGTATTCACCAATCACATTGTTATACACTTAGAGAATCAAGAATAGATGATTTGGATATATGGGATTGACATGATCCATGTTCCATGGTTACTTAAACTATTAGAAAAATGTAAAATATGAGAATTCATGTTTTCATATGATATATATTGGTGGAAATAGGTATAGAGATACATGTGTTTGATGGAGATCATGCCATATCCCTTTATATCGTGATTAGCTCTGATTCTTTACTAGAGGATTCTCAAATCTTACATATATGGCTTTGGAGTTTTTTATTTTTCTCAATGTTATAAAGGCTTGTGGGGGCACTATTTTTGGTTGACTAAATGAGGATTTGATTTGACTCGTAGAGATACTCTAAAATTATTTTAGAGTTAATCCAAAACTTTCTTGGATGGGTATTCAAAAGGTATTTTATAAGATTTGATACAATGTGAAGTTAATTATAGATTTCCAAAAGTGTTTAGGATATGGTTTCACAAGTTAATGTATATGATACAATATGAGGTGAAATTATATAAATTATATTAGCATTTAGTGCAAGTGGGAGATTGATGAATATATACCCTGGGGAGGGGAAATTTCATTTAGTCTTGATCGGGTATGATTATATCTAAGTCCATGAAGTCAAGTGAGGGTTTCCCCCTTTCCCTTTAAAAGGGGGATTGTCCAAAAAATAAATAAAAAATTAAGGCCTTCAGGCCATTCAGGCATGTACATTATGATTTTCAAGTGCATAGGGTTATTATTTTATGGAACTAAACACCTGAGCCATTATCCCGGCTTGGATATCATTAAAAGGTTCATTTCATAAGATGAAACATGTGAGTGTCATTACATTCATATGATGAATGTTTATACTAGTCGAAGCATTAACTCATGCGTTGAGATTCATGAGTTAATACATGCATTGTCAAGGATCTTCCTTGATGACTTTATAAATCCCACTACTATATGATGAAAATGTGGGTGTTATTCTTATTCTTGGTTGAAACTCCTAGAAACCCATGTCTCTCTTCTCCTTGTACCTTTGCATGTTGAGATTCTAGAACATCTTGGAATAAAGGAGAATATTTTATATATGACATGTGATTCATATTAGCTCATGGATACACTATGGAGGTTAGATACTTATTTTTCCACTATGTGATATTTATAAAATTCATGTGAAGGTGAAGATCAAAGGTTTTTATGGCTCTTTAGTGAATGGTATGCTTAGTTTTATAGTGTACTTCATTTTAGTTTTTAAATCAAGGTTTCATATTATCATGCATAAAAGATCCTCAAATTTATTTTATAATTACTTATACTAAATCGAATTAGTGTTACTAGATTAATATGAAACCTAACAATTAATAACGTCCATTCCTATATGAACTCACACAATGCACCCAAAGTAACATAAAATATGAAAATAAATTAATAATAGGTAAGGATCGCTTACAAATCCAAATTTCTTTACTAAAACTTGGTTATGATTGGGAAAGAAGATAATGTTTTCATTGATTAAGATCTATGCGATGTTTAGGCTCAAACTACAGTGTATTCCTCCAATATCCATCAAAATTGTACTCTGGTTATAAGAAATGATATGTCAAAAATCATTGATCATCGACAAGGCTAAGCTCTAAGTGTTGAATATGGACTAAAAATATATATATAATATATTATATTATATATATAAGTGTATTTTTAAAAATATAAATTTGATGCAAGTATTATTATGCATGTATTAAATACATGTGATAATTAATATATGTATATGATATACATATATATATATATATATATATATATATATATATTAAAGGTAGGGTCAAAACCCATAGAATAAAATGAAAATCATTACATAGGAAGTGAGAGGATAGGGTTAGATAGAGTCACTGCCCTCATCAAAGATATTAGAGACCAAGTTTTCTTCTAATCTTAGAGCCAATCTTTTTCTCTTCTTCACAAAGGTCATTCCAATTTAAACTTCTTCCATGCCCGCGACCCCAACCTCTAGAATAGAACTCTTATAATATTCTTGCCTGTTGAAGTAGGCTTTTTATGTCTTTTTCATCCAAGTCAGATTCAATCTATGGTTTCAAATCATACTTTGGAGCAACCTAATCCACATGTCCACGTCCCCTTCCATGACATCTTGGATATCAAACTCTTCCAAGTTTTAGTTTTTTGTTAGGAGGCATCCGATAATTTATTTACTGAGTCAAAGACATCACACACATAGGAATAATTCACCTTATTTTCATGCATCACATTGTCCCTAAAAGTGTCAAATCCTTGACCATCAAGGGAAAACACATCTTTAACTTTTCCAATATCCTCATGAAGGGGGGGGGGGCACACCACCATGAGCAGTGCCTTGGGGTAAAAATACCACATCCAAAGGGGAGGTAGGAGATAACTAATGGTTCTAAATGAAAATGGTAGTAGCATTTAAAATGAAAACTAGTATGGAAGGTTTATATAGATCCTTGTTGAGGGATTGGATAGTAGATAATACATGTGTATGTGTTTCCTTTACAGTGCCATGCTCATAAATGCCATAGTGGAAGCCTGTGTCACTATACAGTGAAGAAAACTCCATTTTACTAGATTCAACCACATCACTTTTCACACCAATGGAATGAACAGAAACACTATGGATGGGTTCCTTGGATTTTTTTGGGAAAAACCAACTAAAAACCATCATTATCAACCATATTTTTCTTACCTTTTCTTTTAGTGTTGATAGTTAGTTCCTACCTCAAATCAAAATCAACCCCTTCTTGAACTTTTTCCTTAAGATCTAAATGTTTCTTCTCTTCCCCCAAATCAATGTATTTTCATGAAGTAGGATTAAAATCCCCTGCATCAATGTTCTATTTTGTGCCATGATCACTGGGAGGTTTATTGACAACCTCTTGCTTGTGAATAAAATTGGATACAACACTATAAGTTCTATTTGTGTGAGAAGATAACATACCAGAGATTTTTGGAACCCCATTACGAGTCCCTTGTTTAAAAATATCTACAAAAGATACATTCCCAACCTTCTGGGTTTTATCAGCGGTGATTTTTCACTGGTACTCTTGTTTTTCCTTCATGGCACCACGCTATATTGATTATTCTACACCGGTCGATCTGTACATAGTAGTAACATATCCATATTTCATGCAAATGGTGCATTGTGAATTCTTGTGACAACATTCAAAGGAGTGACCAATTCTAAAATAGCAATAACAGAATTCTGGGAGCCACTCAAACTGGATTTTTAGTTATAGTTTGAATTCCCCAGTAGTTAAAAAATGGTATCAATCAAATCCTATAAGAGATCAATTTCAACTAGTGATCTGGCATAGTGACCATGCCACACTCTCTCAGTTTCCTTGTCTAGGTTAGTCAGTCTTCCAATAGCATCGGAAACATCACACAGGATTGAAGGGTTCCATAAGAACCAATTTAGTCCATTGATCTGAATCCATGCTTGAAAAATGGTACTCCTTGAGAAGTGTGGACCAGAAAGGGATCCCATTCTTGTAGTGATAGGTAACCAAGATTTAAATAAATTGGATCAAAACCCCAAAATAGGAATTTATATTCTTCCAATGAGAAGACAACATGATATAGTCCCTTACCTATTGAAATTAGTCACCATTCTTCAAACCCCCTATGATGCTGAATTTGAGCCTTGATGTCTTCAAGTTTCCATGGAGCTTTGTTCCGCGTCACCGAAACTCTAACCAGTAGAGAATGCCAACATATCTCGATATGATATTCATGTAATTTATGGTTGGCCTACAGAAAAGCGACAGACCCATTCTGAGTGATTCTTTTACGCAACAACTCCAAATTTGAGTCAGCGAAGAATCTATTCAAGGTTTTAGGTTTTAAAGAACTAGGGGGACTCACAGTATTATCCATTCTCTCAAATGGTTTTATTATTATTTATAATTTGTTATGAATGGATTAAATGATTTGAATATTCATTTAATATGATTCAATGAATTAATGTTAATGTTAATAGGTGTATAGGGATATATAAATATGGATGACACATTTCATTTAATAAAACACATCATGGATAGCTATATAAAGGGATGCAATCTCTCCTGTTGTAATACAAGTGATTGTGGGAAATCCTTTCAATTCTCCCTTCCTCCCAAACTGATCTTCATCATCTGAGACAAAGGCACTAGAACCCCTTCATCATTTGATTATCCCCATGATATGATCTCAAATCCATTGGTCGGTGTACCCCCCTTGGAGGCAGAGTGCTTTTTTTCCCTATTGTGTGATCTTTATCAAGCATTATCCTTCATCGAGGAAGAAGAAGACGGAAGCCATTGGTGATTTTTAGGTATGATATTTATATAATTTTTTTATGTGTTCATTCTAAATTATATATCTACCTATGTTTGGGTTATCTTCGGTTTCATATGATCATATGATAATCGATCAAACCCCATCAGTGGTATTAGAGCGTAGGCTTCTTTGAAAAATCAATATATTTATTAATTTATGAAAAATATGTTTTAATAGTAAAATGAGATTTTTCATGCCTGGAAAAAAATATGGAAAGGTCATAAATATTATTCTTTTTTATGAAAAAAATAATTTATTTATTTTAATCAGGATAATTTAATTTTGAATTGAAATATATTATTTATAAATTATTTATAAATAATGAAAAGTGTATTTTGAAATATTTATATAAATTTATAAAAGTGTTTCATTAATTAATTAACTATAAAAAAATTATTGTTAATTGATAAATATTTATTTTAAATACCTTTTGAAAAATAAAATGGCATGCTTTATTATATAGAAATAAATAGTTTTTTAGAAATCATAAAATATGATTTATAAAGAGTTTATAAATTACACTATATATGATATTTAGATTATAAAAAAACATTTATAAAATAGATATTGAATTATAAAATGTTTATAATTCACGAAATTTCATAGAAATTTCATTTAATATAAAATGTGAAAGGTTTTATCTTTAAAGGAATATAAAATTAGTATATTCTTTCTAATTTATAAAATTAAATTATAATTAGTATTTATTTTTGAATAATTCATAAATGTCTCATATATTTTGGAAAATAAATAATTTTTTTCTTTATTTGTTAAATTTCCTTGATAATCATGTTTAGTTCATAATCAATTAATTTGAAAATTTTCAAATTAAAGGGGCCTTATTTTGAACATTATTTAATCCACATAAAAAATGTTTTGATAATTTATATGATCACAGTTTAAATAATAATTAAGTATATGATATTTAGATTATGTAGAAAATTTACATAATAGAAATTGAATTATAAATTTTTTATAATTCATATAATATCATATATTTAAAAAAGTAAATTCCATTTTATGATAAATATAAAGGAATTAATATTGAAAAATAATATAAAGAGTTTATATTGAAAATTATGTAATGTTCATAATGTTAAACTTAAAATTATAAAGGGTAATTATATTTTTTTTATCAAAGTGTCTATAAATTTTTATCTCATGTTTAAATATTTAAATTGTTCATTTATTTAAATTTTATACCCTATTTTGTTAATAGTTATAATTTTTTATATTATGAATGGTTGTTTGACAAATTTTATATGATAAATTGATTCTAGGATTGAGCCTTTCATATCATGCTAGGTTTGATTGTCATGACCTGTCCTTCAGGGCATGTGTCGCGACTACCCCAAGCTCGTCTTCCATAGGCCAGGGGCTGGCAACTAGCACCGGAAAGGCATATACCTTAAACGGGAAGGCATTGCCTTTTTAACCTATATAGACACACAATTGAAGAACACAACAAGAATCAACCACATAGACTAGAATGAAATAAGATAAAACCACAAGGTAAACTACTGTAGTAAAAGTGTGCTGAAAGAAAACCGGGTCGGAATACAAGACCAACTATAAAATTACAAGTAAAACTGGAAGTACAATACAACTAAAAGAAAAGGGAAAATAGCTATTGGGTCATCCTCTGAGGTTCCTACCTGTGGGGTAGGTATAGATCGCCTCCTCAGCACTCCACGTCCGTCAGTCTCCTCTATGTCACGTCACGCCGAATGGTCCACCTTCGAGCACAGTCCAGTCCTAGCTACCTCAGCCTCGATCAATGATGTATGTCGTTTGTACCAGACACAACAAGTTGGGGGAGAAGCCCGTGCAGGGGTGAGTATAACAATACTCAGTAGGGACCCCAAGACCCCCGTAGGTCTCCTAGAGTTCCACAAAGGAAAAAACATAAACCAAGACATCAACTCTACTTAGGTATATGCACATACATATACCTAAGTTATCAAGATATACTCATCTCATACATGAAAGAAGGACACCACATTGGTAACACCATGAAGGTATAAGTACCACACAGGTAACACCATGAAGATAAACCCACGAAGGTAACTCTATGAAGGTAGAAGTACCACACGGGTAACAACACAAAGATAAAAGTATCACACACGTAACACCATGAAGACAATACCACAAAGGTAAAAGTACCATATAGGTAACACCATGAAGATAGAAGTACCACACAGATAACACCATGAAATAGAAGTACTACACAGGTAACACCATGAAGACGATACCACAAAGGTAGAAGAACCACATAGGTAACACCACAAAGATATAAGTACCACATAGGTAACACTATGAAGATAGAAGTACCACACAGGTAACACCATCAAGATGATACCATAAAGGTTGAAGTACCACACAAGTAACACCACAAATCTAGAAGTACCACACAGGTAACACCACGAAGATATAAGTACCACACAGGTAACACCGAGAAGATATAAGTACCACACAGGTAACACCACGAAGACGATACCACAAAGGTTGAAGTACCACACAGGTAACACCGTGAATCTAGAAACACCACACAGGTAACACCACGAAGATAGAAGTACCAAACAGGTAACACCGTGAAGATAGAAGTACCACACAGGTAAAAGACTCAACTCACAATCAGGTATAACTTAAGTACAGAAGTACAGATGATTAGTCAAAAACTAGATCGTCTTATTCTGTTGAGAAGAACTAATGCTAAACCACATAAGATTGATAGTTAACTAACCCACACTGACCCACATAGGATTGATAGGTAACTAACCCCCGTTGACCCACACAGGATCTGACCCACATAGGATCGGTATGCGATGACCCACACAGGATTGTTAAGCACTGACCGACACAGGATCGATAGGTAACTAACCCCCACTGACACACACAGGATCAGTATGTGCTGACCCACATAGGATTGTTGAGCGCTGACCCACACAGGATCTGACCCACATAGGATTGATAGATGATGGCCCACATAGGAATGATGTTTTTTCTTCATGTTGCAGCCTGCCATAGGTTTCCTCGCACCCAGTGCGCTCGAGTTCTATAGAATCTGTTCCTCGAGATATCGGTCATACCTCGACCTCCATTAAGCTTCGTAAAGTAGTAACGCAAAGGACCTCCATGTCGTAAGGGTTACAACGTGACAGATGACACGTCAATCAAACACCAGATCTATAAGTTTTAAGTGTTTTAGCTCCAAGGGCCCGATTGGATTCGAGTTCAATCCAAACCGGCCATATCCCAACTTTCTCCAAAACTCAAGTGGAGTATACCAAAAGGACCATCTCGATCCAAGGATCCCAATGCTATAGACGGTTCTTCAAACAGACATCTGGTTCTCAAGATATGCCTCTTTAAGTGTTTCTGGGTCCGGTTCGGCCCGGGTCCAGTCCAACCCGGTTGGACCGACCCAGCCTAACTCGGTCTGGGCTGAGTCGGGGTGGAATCAGCCTGCTAGCCCTGGTTGGAGTAGGCCCGTTGGGTCGATGTCTGGTCCGGCCCGCAAGAGGGGTGGCCCGCAAGGGCGCACCAGCCAGAATAGGGTGGCCCGTAAGGGGCGGCCCGGCCAGAATAGGGCGGACCGCAAGGGGATGTCCCGGCCCACGTGGGGTTCCGACCCTCTGGGGCAGTGGCCCGCTCGGACGGCGGCAACCCGCAGGGGCGGCGGCCCGCTCCGAGGGCGGTGGCCCTCTCGCACGTCCCGGCTTGAGTGCGACAACCCGACTCAAGGGCGGTGGCCCGGCTCGAGGGCGGTGGCCCGGCTCGAGGGCGACGGCCCACTCCGAGGGTAGCATCCTGGTTTTGTCCGACATGGGGGTGTAACCCCCCGGTCACCCAGATTCCCGAAGGGCCCGGAGATCGTTCGGTTGGCGAGGCGGCAGTGCCGCATGGGCACCGCTCGGTCACCGTGGAACCTGCCGGAGGGGGGTTCGGCCTCCACTATAGCTTCCATTCATCAGTGGTGCGACGGTCGCACCGCCTTCCTTCCCATGGACGACCGTCATGCCGACCGCCTCCTCTGTTCACCGAAGCTAACGAACCGCGACCCTCCTCTTACGGTATATGTCGACGTGCTCACAGTCTTTAGTGCTGGCGCAAGGAAAGCAAGATAGCGGAGGGTTCTATCCGGGTTCGTTAGGCCTGTACCCTCCGCATTAGCTTGCTATATGGAGGATATTAATGGATTTCAATAAACAATTGTATAGAACACAAGATTAACCCCACAAAATTACCCACAATAACCTCCCACGAAGACGAATGAATCGTGGATCAAATCGTTAGTCGGTTGACCTGCATTCTTCATGTTATTCAAGAACGGAGAAGAGTAAAATCATTTGAATGCATAAATGAATTAAACCCCCTGCCTGAAAGAGACGTCCACTGACAATGGTCGACGGAACCTCCTTCATCATTATCATCGGTTCGTGACTCGGTGGCACTCATCACTTCTTGTTGGAACCAGTCTCACCCTCCAAGTGGTTGGCATCGCGGTACTTTTCCAGGGATTCATCATTTGGTGAAGTCATGCCAACGCCCCTCCCCAAGCTCCATATAAATTGCAGAGGAGAAGGAGTGTGCAACGCTCGAGGAATTAATGAGATTCATTTAATTAATGAACCTTCTGAATTCAAAATGGTGTAGTTACAGGAAAAGAAGAGTCAAGCCATTTATTGGCTTGACACATCACCGGTCCCTCCAGCGTCGTACGTCCATTGGAGGAAAGAAAGAAAGTAAAGTAACAAAACATGTTATTTTATTAATCTTTCAAAAGTCCACAAAAATAACTTTTTCACCCGACCTATTGTGGTCGAAGTTATGAATCCCTTAAACAAATATTGGTGGTGTGGATTCAACAGTTCCCTCGGATTTTTAATCTGAGAAACGGTTCAAAAGTTATAAAATGCCACACATGCGTTTACTGAACGTACCCAAAATAAAGTTCAGAAAATTATTAACAGTCACCCTCGACCCTCTCTAGTCTAGGTTAGGCTCTGCCTAAGTGAAACATGCCCCAACGAATCCAACGGTACTCTCAGATTTCCAATCTGAGTTACCTTTTAAAAGTTATGGATTTTACAATAAAATAATTTCCACTTAATTATTTTATTTACAGCCAAAAACTATCTTTCACTAGTGGCCCACATTGGTCAATGTTGGTATCTTTCTAAAGAGATCATACCTTCATGAGTTCAGCAGTGGTCTCTAGTTTTTAATTTGATTTGTCGTTCGTGAGTTATAAGCATTTGAAAAAATAATAATTTTATTTAATAATTTTATTTAATAATTTTATTTACAATTATGCCATTTTTTGGTTTTTTCATTGGAGGCCCGCGCAGACTAAACTTAAGTCACACCTAGGGTAAACCCACCATCCTTAGCACAACAGTGCCCTCAGATTTCTGATCCGAGTAATCGTTTAAGAGTTATTCTACTTTTTTTGAAAAACTAATTATGCACGCTAATTAAAGCTTAATAAAACTTTGACGGATCATTTAGGGCACTCCGGGCCTCGGAATCGAGTGCCGTCATAATTTTTGGTCTAAAAATAATTCCATATAATTACAAAAAAAGTTATAAAAAATTTCTAGGACATTAAATTCTCCCCACCTTAAGTCTTTACGTCCCTGAAAGCCAAAACATAGACTAAGGAAACAAATGGGGGTACAGAGCATAGATCTGAGCCTCCGGCTCCCATGTGCTCTTCTGAAGGTTCTCATGCTGCCAGTGAATGCGTACCAAAGGTATTGACCGCCCACGAAAGACCCGCTCCTGTTGATCGTCAATCTCTATTGGAACCTCCATAAACTTCTCCCCATCATCTAAGTCCAGCTCACCATGGTCGATGACTTGAGATGGGTCATGCACATATCTCCTCAGTTGGGATACATGGAAGATGTCGTTCACCCACTCCAACTATGGTGGTAGTGCCAATTGGTATGCCACCTCGCCAATCCTCCGAAGTATCATAAATGGTCCGATAAACCTTGGTGATGACTTTCCACCTCAGCCAAATCTTCGTAGTCCCTGTCGAGGGGAGACTTGTAAGAAAATGTGGTCCCCCCTCCTGGAACTCCAAAGGTCTTCGTCTCTTATCGGAATAAGACTTCTGCCATCTATGTCCAGTCTTCACTTGCTGACAAGTGAGAAATCATGATACAAACTCTACAAATGATTTCTTTATCCCAGGCCACCAGTGCTGACGTTGAAGGTATTAGTACATCTTCTCCACTTTTGGATGTACTGCTAGAGGGGAAGTCTTGAACTCTCTCAACACTTCCTTCCATAGTGCTATTGGTACCATAGTACATCCTCTAAAGAGGATAATGTGCTCCCCACCTTCATAAAATCTATCAGGTGTCTGTCCTATGGATATCTGAGCATGTTGAGCCTCACAATCAATATCCCAAGTTGTGCCTCCCAAACTTGCTAATGAAGTGGGGGAGTGACTGTCATAGACTGGAGGTATGCTGCTCCATCTTTATCCACAAAGGATATCTGCAACGCGGCTAGCTACTTTGCTTCCTCACTCAGCAACTACAGACTAGACCTCCTGCTGAGTGCATCTGCTACCACATTCCCCTTCCCAAGAGTATTGACTATCTCAAAGTCATAGTCCTAGAGGAACTCTATACATCACCGATGTCTTAGGTTTAGGTCTTTTTGAGAGAAGATATACCTGAGACTCTTGTGATCAGAGTAGACTGTAAAATGTTCGCCCATCAAGTAGTGCCACCACATCTTTAGTGCAAAGACCACTTTTGCTAACTCCAGGATATGGGTAGAATAGTTCTACGTGTCAGTCTCTGTCTCAGCTCCTGAAATCTCTGCTGACACTTCTCTATCCATAGGAAAGGCTGCCCCTTTTTCGTCAAAACTGACAAGGGTGCCTCAACCCTAGAGAAGTCTGGTCCAAAACTCTGGTAGTACCCACCCAAAGTAGAAGTCCCCCCCCCTTCAGGGAAGTAAACCTGGAAAAATATTTTTGAAAGGATGTCCCCCACACTTTGTCGCTTCTATTGGGAACTCAAAACTCAAAACTCCCGCTGCCACGAGGGTTAGGTTGGCTGACTCAAGAGTGATCGGTTGCACCCTCCTTTGCATGAGTTTGTCCTATGCTACCTAGGTTTCCTTTTTCGCTAACCAAGGAAAATCCCATTCCAACATTATAGTTAAACCAAAACCTTTTTTCCTAATACAGTCAATCTGATTATGAATTTTGGATGTCTATTCCATACCCAAACTAACGTCATAAGGCTTCGATGCTGCCACCAAGAGGTTCCAACCAAAACTCTCACCTCAAGGGTCGGATCACACCATTGGTGTAAGTGTGAATATCGTGACTCCTCCTAAAGGTATCTCCAGATGTGAGGGTCAAGTCAACGACTTAACCGGAAACTCTAGGTCTTGGAAAAGATTCATGTAATGAAAGAATGATTGGTACCTATGTCTATTAATACGGCAGCTAGTATCAGACACAGACTGTTCATTGAATCATTCCTATATCCCTTGGGTTTCACTCCTTGACTATATACATCTACTACCTTCTCCTGTCCTCCACCTCCCTGAGCCTGGTGGGGACCACAAAGGCGGGTGGTTGTAACATGTTGAAATGTGCACCACCACATGCTGCTCTCCTAGCTCTGCTTCTACGTCTGCAGCCCTACAGATTCATCTGTCCCTAACACTTATTCTTCCCAAAACATTTTTTACATGCCCAAGTCTCTAAGACTGGTGCCATTTTTCTGCTTTCCCACTGCTAACATTCACTGTTTGTATCCTCTTATCCAAATAACATTCAACCGAAAAGGTCCTCTCTAGCACCATAACATAGGTAGGAAAGCATAGAAGAATAGTGTTGTCTTGGACGTCCTTAAACACACTACACTCGGACATCAAATCCCCAAAGCACTGATCCTATCATATTTATCATGTACCAGGAATGGTCGGTACGCCTCGATGAATACTCATCTACCGTCATGTTGTCCTTCCGAATCTGTAGAAGCTCTAGAGAACTCTCAGCCACCTCTTCAAGAAAGTCCTCAACTGCTTGTGAGTCAGGATCACCTTGGAACCTAAGGGGTATCTGATGATGAAACTCGTGTAAGGAACTAAGCCTAAATGTGTCCTCTACTAGTACCACAAGTTGTAACTACTGCCCAATGGGTAGTGGTGCTACTGGTACACCACCCGAAGGTACAAATGTAGTAAAAGGGCCCAGCACCGGAGCCTCATCGCTCGGTGGGCCGTCATCGTGTACTCTCTCAGGAAACCTGGGTGGATGTCTTTGTAGCAGCATCCTGATAAGGAACAGGTGTTCCATGGTCATTAAGTTATACCTGGTGAGTATATTGTAAAGAAATCAAAAGAAAAACAGTTCATAAACACACGTAATCAATGTTTTTGTGTGTTGAGTCGGAAATCAGAATTCAGGGTCCTGGTGTATGGATACGTCGGCCGCCGCACCAAAACTGCACTCCCCGAACTGAAAACCACACTCATAACACTTAACACTATTACTTCACAGAAAATATCAGAGTCCTAGTTCTTCGGTAGAACTAAACTCCGCTGATACCACTTTGTCATGAACCGTCCCTCGGGGCCCGTGTCGTGACTATCCCAAGCCTACCTTCCATACGCCAGGGGCTGGTGACTAGCACCGTAAATGCATTTCCCTTAAACGGGAAGGCATTTTATTTTTAATATGTACAGACACACAGTCCTAGAACACAACAAGAAGCAACCACACAGACTAGAACGCAATAAGATGCAACCACAGGGTAAAATGTTGTAGTAAAAGAGTGTTGAAAGTAAAAAGGGGTCGGAATACAAGACCAACTGTAAAAGTAAAAGTATGACTGGATGTACAATACAACTGAAAGAAAAAAGAAAATAGCAATTGGGTTATCCTCTAAGGTTCCTACCTGTAGGGTAGGTACAGATCGCCTCTGCAACACTCCACGTCCATCAGTCTCCTCTGCATCACGTCACGCCAAATGGTCCACCTCTGAGCACCGTCCAGTCCTTGCTCCCTCAGCATCGATCAACATTGTACTTCATCTTCAATAGTCACAACAAGGTGTGGGAGAATCCCATGTAAGGGTGAGTATAACAATACTTAGTAGGGTCCCAAAGACCCCCATAGGTCTCCTAGAGTTCCACAGAGGAAAAGCCACAAAGAAAGACATAAAATCTACTTAGGTATATGTTCATACATATACCGAAGTTATAAAGATATACTCATCTCATACATGAGGGAAGGACACCACATAGGTAACACCATGAAGGTAGAAGTACCACACAGGCAACACCACAAAGATAACACCATAAAGGTAACTCCACGAAGTTATATTACCACGCGGGTAACACCACGAAGATAGAAGTACCACACAGGTAACACTACAAAGACAATACCACAAAGGTAGAAGTACCACATAGGTAACACCACGTAGATAGAAGTACCACACAGCTAACACCATGAAGATAGAAGTACCACATAGGTAACACCACGAAGACGATACCACAAACGTAGAAGTACCCCATAGGTAACATCACAAAGATAGAAGTACCACATAGGTAACACCACGAAGATAGAATTACCACACAGGTAACACCATGAAGACGATACCACAAAGTTTGAAGTACCACACAGGTAACACAACGAAGCTAGAAGTGCCACATAGGTAACACCACGATGATAGAAGTACCAGACAGGTAACACCACGAAGATAGAAGTACCACATAGGTAACACCATGAAGATGATACCACAAAGGTTGAAGTACTACACAGGTAACACCACGAATCTAGAAGCACCACAGAGGTAACACCACAAAGATAGAAGTACCACACAAGTAACACTACAAATATAGAAGTACCACATAGGTAAAAGAATCAGCTCACAATCAGGTATAACTTAAGTACATAAGTACAAATGACACTACTACAAACACGGCCTTTATCAGCGCTAAAAATGGCCTTTATCAGCGCTAGAAAAGCGCTGATAAAGCCAGCCTAGATAAAGGGGGGGGGGTCCCCTTTATCAGCGCTCCGAAAAGCGCTGATATAGGACCCCTTTATCAGCGCTTTTTTTTAGCACTGATAAAGGGGTCCTATATCAGCACTTCCTTTATCAGTGCTCTCGTTTTAGCACTGATAAAGGACCCTTTTATCAGCGCTTTTAAAAAAGCACCGATAAAAGTTAAAAAAATTAAAAAAATTAAAAAAATTAAAAAAAATTAAAAAAATTAAAAAAAATTAAAAAAAATTAAAAAAAATTAAAAAACATTAAAAAATACTGCCAATCGGGGGGGGGGGCTTTTATAGCGCTTGAACCCCCCCTTTTACAGTGCTATTTAGCCCCTATACAACACCCCATGCACTCCACTCACCCCCCTCCACCCTTTAACAATGCTTGCTGCAATATTCCCCATGCGCGCGCACTCCTGCCTCCACTAGGATTTGAACTTGAGACCTCCCCCCTGCGCGCCTAAGCCCTTACCACTACTCTATTTTGATTTGCTTTCCAATTCATGATATCTCTATATATATATTTATATATTTAGTTATATTTATTCGTATAGTAATATATATTTATATTAATATATATATATATAGTTATATTATAATATATATATTTAGTTATATTATAATATATATAGTAATATTAATATATATATATAGTGGTATTAATATATATCTATATCTATATATATATAGTTATATTTATTCATATAGTAATATATATTTATATTAATATATAGTTATATTAACATATATATAGTTATATTAACATATATATAGTTATATTAACATATATATAGTTATATTAACATATATATAGTTATATGAATATATATTTATATAGTTATATTAATATATATATAGTGATATTAATATATATATTTATGGTGATATTAATATATATATTTATAGTAATACTAATATATATATATGTAGTTATATTAATATATATATATATAGTTATTAGATTAATATATATATAGTTAGATTAATATATATATATATAGTTAGATTAATATATAGGTATATAAATATTCATATATTGGTATTTTAAATAAAATGGATATTAGTTATTATGTAGATAAAGCTAATATATTTTATATGTAAATATGTTTAATTATTTATTTAAAAAATTTAATTTTTAGGTGCGAATATATAAAAAATATGTACATATAGTTATATATTTGATTATAAATAGCAATTCATTATAAAAAAGGATGAAATTTAAAAGACATAATATCAATATGAATGTAATAACTTAGAATAAATTTAGTCCCCACTAAGAAAATCCAATAATACCCCCTTAAACGAGTTTGAAAATCCACAAAATGTTAAAAAATCTGGGTACCCCGAAAAAAAAACTCAGTTTTGGAGGCCTTATGGGCCTCTTTTGGCCTCGAAAAACGGCTGACTGGGATTTCCCCAATCATAGGGACGTAGAGCTTGTCGCAGGCTTCGATTTGATATGTGGTAGAGCTCAAATGGACACCCGGATCAAAAGATATGGCTGTTTGAATTTTGAGTTGCGTTTTCAACATATTTTGGATCTTTTTTTAATTTTTTTAATTTTTTAGTCCTCAAATTGTTATTAAATGACTATTACTCCATAATGATTATCAAAATATTAATTAAAAATATTTTTTTAATTTTTTAAGAAGTCATTTTCACTAAATATCTTATATATTAAGTATAATAAGTGTAAATGTACATTTATACTTATCTAAAATATATTTAAAAATTATATATTATATTTATATAAAAATATAACTATATTTATATATTAATATATTTTTATTCTTATTTTTGAATCTGACCCTTTATCAGCGCTAAAAAAAGCGCTGATAAAGGCCCCCCTTTATCAGCGCTACTAAGCAAGCGCTGATAAAGGGGGGCGCTGCGAAAAACTGTTTTTGTGGTAGTGTGATTAGTCATAAACTAGATCATCTTATTTTGTTGATAAGTACTACTACTGACCCACATAGGATTGATAGGTAACTAACCTCCACTGACCCACACAGGATCGATAGGTAACTAACCCCTGCTGACCCACAGAGGATCTGACCCACACAGGATCGGTATGTGCTGACCCACATAGGATCATTGAGAGTTGACCCACACAGGATCGATAGATGCTAAAACACATAGGATCGATGTTCTTTCTTCACATTGTCGCCTGCCATAGGTTTCCTTGCACCTGGTGCGCTCTAGTTTCATAGAATATACACCTCGAGAGGATAATGTGCCATTTATGTGCAGTCTTCACTTGCTGACAAGTGGGACATCGTGATACAAACTCTGCAACTTCTTTCTTTATCCCTGGCCACCAGCGCTGACGTCGAAGGTCTTAGTACATCTTATCCACTCCTGGATGTACTGCTAGAGGGGAAGTCTTGAACTCCCTCAACACTTCCTTCCATAGTGCCATTGGTACCATAGTACATTCTCTAAATAGAATAATGTGATCCCCACCTTCAAAAAATCTATCAGGTGCCTGTCCTATGGATATATGAGCATGTCGAGCCTCGCAATCAGTATCCCAAGTTATGCCTCCCAAACTTTCTAAAGAAGTGGGGGAGTGACTATCATAGACTGGAGGTATGATTCTCCATCTCTATCCACAAAGGATATCTGCAACGTGGCTAGCTACTCTGTTGCCTCACTCAGCAACTACAGACTAGACCTCCTGCTGAGTGCATCTGCTACCACGTTCCCCTTCCCAAGAGTATTGACTATATCAAAGTCATAGTCCTAGAGGAACTCTATGCATCGTCGTTGTCTTAGGTTTAGGTCTTTCTGAGAGAAGATATACCTGAGACTCTTGTGATCAGAGTAGACTGTACAACGTTCGCCCATCAAGTAGTGCCACGACATCTTTACCACAAAGACCACTATTTCTAACTCCAGGTCATGGGTAGAATAGTTCTACATGTCAGTCTCTGTCTTAGCTCCTGAAATATCTATTTACACTTCTCTATCCATAGGAAAGGCTACCCCTTTTTCATCAAAACTGACAAGGGTGCCTCAACCCTGGAGAAGTCTGGTCCAAAACTCTGGTAGTACCCACCCAAAGTAGAAGTCCCCCCCCCTTCAGGGAAGTAAACCTGGAAAAATATTTTTGAAAGGATGTCCCCCACATTTTGTCGCTTCTATTGGGAACTGAAAACTCAAAACTCCCGCTGCCATGAGGGTTGGGTTGGCTGACTCAAGAGTGATCGGTTTCACCCTCCTTTGCATGAGTTTGTCCTGTGCTACCTAGGTTTCCTTTTTCGCTAACCAAGGAAAATCCCATTCCAACATTGTAGGTAAACCAAAACCTTTTTTCCTAATACAGTCAATTTGATTACGAATTGTGGATGTCTAGTCCATACCTAAACTAATGTCATAAGGATTCAATGCTGCCACCAAGAGGTTCCAACCGAAACTCTCACCTCAAGGTTCAGATCACACCGTTGGTGTCAGTGTGATTATCGTGACTCCTCCTAAAGGTATCTCCAGATGTTAGGGTTAAGTCAAGGGCTTAACTGGAAACTCTGGGTCTTGGAAAAGATTCATGGAATGAAATAATGATTGGTACCTATGTCTATTAATACGGCAGCTAGTATCAGATACATACCGTTCATCAAATCATTCCTAGAGCCCTTGGGTCGCACTCCTTGACTATATGCAGCTACTCCCTTCCCCTGTCCTCTAGCTCCCTGATCCTGGTGGGGACCACAAAGGCGGGTGGTTGTAACATGTCGAAATGTAAACCACCTCATGCTTCTCTCCTAGCTTGATTCCACGTCTGCAGCCCTACAGATTCATCTGTCCCTAACACTTATTCTTCCCGAAACATTTTTTACACGCCCAAGTCTCTAAGACTGGTGCTATTTTTCTGCTTTCCCACTGCTAACATTCACTGGTTGTATCCTCTTATCCAAAGAACATTCAACTGAAAAGGTCCTCTCTAGCACCATAACATAGGTAGGAAAGCATAGAAGAATAGTGTTGGCTCAGACGTCCTTAAACACACTGCACTCAGACGTCAAATCCCCAAATCACTGATCCTATTGTATTTATCGAGTACCAGGAATGGTCGGTACGCCTCGATGAATTCTCATCTACCGACATGTTGTCCTTCCGAATCTGTAGAAGCTCTAGAGAACTCTCATCCACCTCTTCAAGCTAGTCCTCAGTTGCCTGTGAGTCAGGCTCACCTTGGAACCTAAGGGGTATCTAATGCTGAAACTCACGTAAGGCACTAAGCCTAAATGTTTCCTCTACCAGTACCACCAGTTGTAACTACTGCCCAACAGGTAGTGGTGCTACTGGTACACCACCTGAAGGTACAAACATAGTAAAAGGGCCCAGCACCGGAGCCTCATCGCTCGGTGGGCCGTCATCGTGTACTCTCTTAGGAAACCTGGGTGGATGTCTTTGTGGCAGCATCCAGATAAGGAACGGGTGTTCCACGGTCATTAAGTAATACCTGGTGAGTAGTCTCTAAAGAAATCAAAATAAAAACAGTTCATAAACACACGTAATCAGTGTTTTTGTGTGTTGAGTCAGAAAATCAGAATTCAGGGTCCTGGTTTATGCATGTGTCGGCCGCCGCACCAACACTGTACTCCCCAAACTGAAAACCACACTCATAACACTTAACACTATTGCTTCACAGAAAAGATCAGAGTCCTAGTTCTTTGGTAGAACTGAACTCCTATGATACCACTTTGTCATGAACCATCCCTCGGGGCACGTGTCGTCACTACCCCAAGCCTACCTTCCATACGCCAGGGGCTGGTGACTAGCACCGGAAATGCATTTCCCTTAAACATGAAGGCATTTTCTTTTTAATCTGTATAGACACACAGTCCAAGAACACAACAAGAAGAAACCACATAGACTAGAACGCAATAAGATGCAACCACAAGGTAAACTGTTGTAGTAAAAGAGTGTTGAAAGTAAAAAGGGGTCAGAATACAAGACCAACTCTAAAAGTAAAAGTATGACTGGAAGTAAAATACAACTGAAAGAAAAAAGAAAATAGCTATTGGGTTATCCTCTGAGGTTCCTACCTTTAGGGTAGGTATAGATCGCCTCCTCAGCACTCCACGTCCATCAGTATCCTCTACATCACGTCACGCCAAATGGTCCACCTCTGAGCACCGTCTAGTCCTAGCTCCCTCAGCATCGATCAACGTTGTACTTCATCTGCACCAGTCACAACAAGGTGTGGGAGAAGCCCATGCAGGGGTGAGTATAACAATACTCAGTTGGGGCCCAAAGACCCCCATAGGTCTCCTAGAGTTCCACAGAGGAAAAACCACAAAGAAATACATCAAATCTACTTAGGTATATGCTCATACATATACCTAAGTTATCAAGATATACTCATCTCATACATGAGGGAAGGACACCACATAGGTAACACCATGATGGTAGAAGTACCACACATGCAACACTACGAAGATAACACCCTGAAGGTAACACCACGAAGGTAGATTACCACGCGGGTAACACCACGAAGATAGAAGTACCACACAGGTAACACCACAAATACAATACCACAAAGGTAGAAGTACCACATAGATAACACCACGTAGATAGAATTACCACACAGTTAACACCATGAAGATAGAAGTACCACATAGGTAACACCACGAAGACGATACCACAAAGGTAAAATTACCCCATAGGTAACATCACAAAGATAGAAGTACCACATAGGTAACACCACGAAGATAGAATTACCACACAGGTAACACCATGAAGACGATACCACAAAGGTTGAAGTACCACACAGGTAACACAACAAAGCTATAAGTACCACACAGGTAACACCACGAAGATAGAAGTACCAGACAGGTAACACCACGAAGATAGAAGTACCACACAAGTAACACCATGAAGACGATACCACAAAGGTTGAAGTACCACAAAGGTAACACCATGAATATAGAAGCACCATAGAGGTAACACCACGAAGATAAAAGTACCACACAGGTAACACTACAAATATAGAAGTACCACATAGGTAAAAGAATCAGCTCATAATCAGGTATAACTTAAGTACAGAAGTAAAAATGATTAGTCATAAACTAGATCATCTTATTCTATTGAGAAGCACTACTACTAACCCACATAGGATCGATAGGTAACTAACCCCCACTGAACCACACAGAATCGATAGGTAACTAACCTCTGTTGACCCACAGAGGATCTGACCCACACAAGATCGGTTTGTGCTGACCCACATAGCTGAGAGCTAACCCACACAAGATCGATAGATGCTGACCCACATAGAATCGATGTTGTTTCTTCACGTTGTAGACTGCCACAAGTTTCCTTGCACCTGGTGCGATCGAGTTTCATAGAATATACGCCTCGAGATATTGGTCATACCTCGACCTCTACTAAGCTCCAAAAAGGAGTGACCCAAAGGACCTCCATGTCGTTAGCGTTCCAACGCGATAGATGGCACGTCAATCTGGAGAGGCGGAGACACCGCGTGGGTACCGCTCGGTCGTCGCGGAATCTGCTGGAGGTGGGTTCGGCCTCTGTCGTGGCTTCCATTCGTTGACGGTGTGAGGGTTCGCCCTGCCTTCCTTCCCGCGGCTGGCCGTCGTGCCAGCCGCCTCCTGCGTTCGCCGCGGCTGACGAGCCGCCGCCCCCCCTCTTACGGCATGCATCGACGTGATCACAGTCTTTCGAGGTGGCGCAAAGAATGCAATATAGAAGAGGGTTTGGGCCGGGTTCGTTAGACCTACACCCTCCGCGTTAGCTCGTAATATGGAGGATTTTAATGGAGTTCAATAAACAGTTTTATTGAACACAAGATTGACCCCACAAGATTCCCCGCAATAACCTCCCGCAAAGACGAATGAATCACGGGTCAACCCATTAGTCGTTTGACCCGTGTTCTTCGTGTTATTAAAGAACATAGAAGAGGAAAATCATTTGAATTCATAAATGAATTAACCCCCTACCTGGAAGAGACATCTGCTAATGATGGTCGATGGAACCTCCTTCATCGTTGTCATCGGTTCGTGACTCGGTGGTGCTCATCACTGCTTGTTGGAACTAGTCTTGCCCTCTAGGTGGTTGGCGTCATGGTACTTTTCTAGGGCTTCATCTCTTGGTGAATTTGTGCCAACACCCCTCCCCGAGCTCCATATAAATAGAGAGTAGAAGGAGTTTGCAGTGCTCGGGGAATTAATGAAGTTCATTTAATTAACGAACCTCCTGAATTCCCAACAGTGCGGTTATAGGAAAAGAAGAGTCAAGCCATTATTGTCTTGACAAGTCGCCGGTCCCACCAGCACCGTTCGTCCGTTGGAGGAAAGAAAGAAGATAAAATAACAAAACATGTTATTTTATTAATCTTTCAAAAGTCCACAAAAATAACTTTTTCACCCGACCTACTGCATTCAATGTTATGACTCCCTTAAGTTAATCCCGGTGCTATGAATTCATGGGTGACCTCATATTTTTAATCCGAGCAATGGTTCAAAGGCTAGAAAATGCCGCTCACGCGTTTACTAAACGTACAAGAAAAAAAAAGTTTGAAAAATTATTAACAGTCACCCTCGACCCACGACGATTGAGGTTAGGCTCTGCCTAAGTGGAACATGCCCCAATGAACCCAACTGTACTCTCATATTTTCAATCCAATTTACCATTTAAAAGTTATGGATTTTACGCACAAGAGCCTCAGCCCAGTTGGTGAGGACTCGCTAGGTGCATCCAAGAGACCCAGGATCAAATCCTGGTGGAGGCTTATTTCCGGGGTACTGTAGCAGTACTGTAGCAGGCACCGTAGCAGGCATTGTTCGGTACTGTAGCAGCCAGAACAATTCATCAATCTAGGCCTTTGGGCCACTGGTTTGGTTCTCGGGTTTTGCAAGGCTTTCAGGCCACCCAAGGCCTTCGGGCCAGTTGATTCTCAAGGCCTTCGGGCCACCTTAAGGCCTTAGGGACACCCCAAGGCCTTCGAGCCACATGAATGCAGGCCTAGACACACTACAAAAAAGGAGCAGCCCCAGAAGAGGATTCAGAGCAGGTACACTCACCAGAGCAGAGCCAAATGGATTGTTAGAAAGAGAGGGTATGGCTATGCCATCGGTACCAGCCTGTGCTTGCATGGGAAGCCTAGCCAGACACTCATGCAAAGGTGGAGTGCTACTATCAAGATGCAGATGCTGGGGAGGGGCAGTTCCTTGTTGATAGTCTGGTTGAATTCCCTAAGACCTTCAGATCATGTAATCTCTTAAGCCTACGGGCAATGTAATCTCTGAGCCTACGGGACTTGTAAGGGTTCCCTCTCATCCCTTGAAAGGGGGTTTATCAAAATAAATAAAAAATGAAGGCCTTCGGGCCATTCAGGTCAAAGTTATGGATTTTACAATAAAATATTTTTCACTTAATTATTTTATTTATGGCCAAAAACTAACTTTCACTGGTGGCCCGATCCAGCCAATTCTAGTATCATCCTAAATAGATCATACCCTCATGAGTTCAGCGGTGGTATCGGATTTTTAATTTGAGTTACCATTCATGAGTTATAATAATTTGAAAAATAAAATAATTTTATTTAATTATTTTATTTACAGTTATGTCATTTTCAGGTTTTCTCACAGGAGGCCCGTGCTGACTAAACTTAAGTCACACCTAAGGTAAATCTGCCATCCTGAGCGCAATGGTGCCCTTGGATTTTTGATCCGAGTAACTGTTTAATAGTTATTATACTTTTTTAGGAAAATTAATTACACGTGCTAATTAAATCTTAACAAAACTTCAATGGATCATTCCAGGCACTCCGGGCCTCAGAATCGCGGGCCGTCAGATTTTTTGGCCTCAAAATAATTTCGTATAATTAAAAAATTATACATAATTTCCAGTACATTACGTTGATATCATAAATTTTAGTTTTTATCTACCTTGAACTCAATTTTTAATTGGAGTTATGAACTCGAGAGTGGTTTTTGGGAATAGTTTGTGTGTATTATGTTTTAGAGTTTTTATGAAATGAATTCTCTCTTGAGTAAATTCTCCATGGGTAAAGGGTCTTGGGGTCAGACCACCTACTTTACTAGTGGATTTTCTGGGCTAGGAAAGTGAATGTGGTTGGCTATCTGTCGCTCATGGCTGAATCATGTGGATTTTATCAATCTCATATAATTATACACCTTTATATGAAGCATTTATATACCTTATACATATAATGCATTTGGATATGTATGAATATACTTGACTTCTATTTTTTGGTGATTAACACAGACTTATGGGTCGTGTAAATAGTTACACATTAATGTGGTTGGAATACATTAATTTCATGTTTGGAATCAGAATTTCAAAACTAAATTATTAGAAGCATGCATACACAGAAAGGGAATAAAAAATGAGATGATAATAATTACATATGATGTAATAGTTATGAATTTAATATGCGTATGAAATATATTAAATTGGTCAAAATTTAAAATGAAAACCCCTCAAATACTAAGTGTGAGATTCTTTCCAAAGAGACACTTTTCAAGACATCGATCATTCAATTCAATATTGTTGATATCAGTATGAGTACCCCTAGATTATCTTGTGTAAGGTAATAAAACTATGTGTAACTCAATATTTTCATGTTGGGTATTTTTGAGCTCAGTACAAGTATCCCTTGATTTTCTTTAGTTAGATTATTCTTGGTGTTTTCTTTAGGTTACACGAGATGGGAATTCCTAATGGTTAGGATACCATAGGAATAGAGTATAGTGACTCCATATAAAGGATTTGGATAAATATTTGTCCACTCAACTATCAAATAATCATAACTATTATAATTGGGATGATTCTATGCCTAAATAATCATGAATTGGTTACATGATAATTAATTTAAGTTATGGTAAAATATGTATCTTGCCTTGCTAAATGGATATTATGTATGGTTTCACCAATTTTAGTAGAAAAAGTTATATATGAGTTCCATGATGAAAAGAAATAAGACATGATATTCATTTGATTAAAATTTTTTGATATAAAAATGCATCATCATCATTAAACTAAACTTTATATTAATCCTTAAAATGATGAGCTTAAATTAAGAAAATCCTATGAATGATAGATTAATAAAATTTCTTGATCAAGATAAATATTCTATGTGTTATAAAAGTTCCTTACTTAGTAACCAAGTGTTGAAGTTTATCACTAAGTGAATCTTGGTGCTTATGGAATCATAGAGTTAATTATTTAAGGTTTCAAATGATTTAGATGCTAAATGACCAAATAAATCTTAGTGTCCACACATGTACTCAATATGATTGGTTACATCAATGATTTTTATCTCATATACTCAATATGATTGGGTATGTCAAATCATATTCAATATGACTGAATATATTAATGACATGGTGATACTAAAAGTTTTCTTAAAGCTTTATTAGTTATAGAAATAAATTCTATTGTTCTGATAGATATATGATATCACCTGTATATTTTATAAAGTTTTGTAAATATATAGAAGGTCAAAAAATGAGAAATAATTAAACTTTTATGTTTTCATTAATGTAATGGATAAAATAAGTTTCTACATTGATAACTTGGATGCTTAAAGCTTCTATAAGCTCATAGTAATATGTGTATTTTATCTCATTTATCTATTGAGAATATATTATAAACAATTTTTGTTTAAATGAAATGAGATGGGTGTTTTTACACATTTTTTATGATTAGTTTAATTCTATAACATTCTTTAAAGGGGGGAATAAAATGGATTATTTTGGGTAGGGAATTTTTCCTATTATAATTTATGGAAATGTTCCAACAATTTTATGAAATACAATGAAAAGTTTACACAATATTATAAAATTGTTGAGAATGATTGATCTAGGAATATAATGTAGTGATTTTGGTACTGTATTTATAGTACAAGTGGGTAATGGTTCAAAAACTATGAAGAAAAGTTAGTTGAAAAGTTCAAAAATGTTTCTTAAAGAAGAAAATCATGGTCATTGAAATCTATGGACGTTAGGAAAGGGATGTCAATAATTTAATATGATTGGATTATTGATGATATTCTTGATGGATTTTTTGAAAATCCCTTGAATTTCCATATCAGGTCAGGATGTTATAGAAATCAATTCATTGATTTTAATGGTATGTGATACCACATTAATTTTTTATAGTTTCTATAAATATATAGGAGTTTGAAATCAAAGGAATAACTTATTGAGCTTTTATTTCACTTTCAAGTAATGAAGTAAATAGTTACTGCATCAAGAATTTGAATGTAAAGGATTTTATCAAGCTCAAATGAATCTAAGTAAATAAGTTATATCTTCATCTCCCCTCTCTTATATGGTTAAAGGATGTTAGATAATGAATATTTGTTTTGAGGTGATTAAATGTATATACATGGTTTATGATTCATTGGATTCTATAAAATGTTTTGAGAAGAAGATTAGGATAAAGTTTTTTATCTATGATAATGGTGTTTATCAAAAGTTTTTGTTAAATATGTGGGAAGGTGTTCCCACCACCCATTTGTGGTATATTTTAATAAAGTATTATTTTCACGTAAGAATGTTCCAAACACATAAAACTCCATGTATGATATGGAAACAATAGTTTATTTGTTTAATATTCCTAATAAAAGGAAATAAATGTTATTTACTAAAACAAAAATCAGTTTTTACTAAATCTTAGAAAGATATTTTGAAGAGAATATAGATTCTAATAGGATGTTGGAAGTATGTATGGAATTATATAAGTTCAAATTTTACAAATAAAAGTATGTTCCAATCTGAGTTTGAGTGGTTTTTTTCTTAATATCCTAAAGAGTTAGGGTATTTTACTACAAAGAAAATGTAAATGGTTACATTTAGTTACTATGAGAAAGTGAATATTACTATTAACTAAAGGGTTATACCAGTCTAATATTATAGCGATTCTTCACTAAATGTCCTAAAATGTTTAGGATATATGATGATGAATAAATAGAAATAGTTGTATTTTGTTATCAAAAGAAGGTGGATTATAATTAATATCCTAAAAGAATTTTTAGGATATGATAGTAAAGAAAATTTTAAATAGTTACATTAGTTACTTTGAGAGAGTGAAATTCACTTGATATCCTAAAATATTTTAGGATATAATGGTAAATAAAAATCTAAATAGTTATATTTATTTACCATAATAAGTTAACATCACTATTCCATAAAGGATTATACTATTTAATACACAAATTTTTACACTTTATATTCTAAAATATTTTAGGGTATAGAAGTAATGAAAAATTTAAAGAGTTTCAATAGTAACTATAAAAAGTGTTATCAATTATCCTACAAAAATTTTAGGGTATAGAGGTAAATAAAAATTTAAACAATTGCATTAATTACGTTAACAAAGTTGAGATCACTTTATCCTAAAAGAGTTTAATATGTTTTGGTAAAGTTATAATGTAAATAATTGCATTATTTATAAAATATTTCAATGCAAAATTTTTATAGAAAGGGTTCCAAAGATGAAGATGATGTACTTAGAAAGAGTTCTAAGTAAAAAACAAAATATAACATTATATATTTTGATGTTATGAATTTAAGTAGTTTGAATACAAGTTCAAAGATTTTAAATTAATGAATATGGTTCCTATGTCTCACCATTATTCAAACTAGCTTTCTTTATAAATATTACTCACTAAGTGGTTGGTGGGAGTATTCTATTGGATGGTAACATAGGGATGTGATAGGAATTTCATTTGAATGTAATGTTTATAAAACTATTTCTATTGAAACAAAATGAAATTCATGTAGTATCTCTTTATAGATTGGTTATATTGGATATAAATGTGTCTTGTTATTATAATAAAGGTAATATACTTTTGTCATTATTTCACTTGTGCGGTAATTTATTTTACATGAATGGTAAAATGATAAATATAACCACAAATTAAAAACATTATGTTGTCCCTAATCGATGATCATCATGGGGTATAATGGGTTGTGATGATATATAAAGGTTACCTTGAATAGATTATTATATATATTACAAAGGGTTTTATATGAGATATTAAAGAATATATTCTTGAGGTAATAAGTAGATACTTATTACTTAGACTGATTCGCTAAAGTATATCTCATGGAATGTCATACTATTATGGATATACTTTGGGGTGTATGATTATTATCAGTCCTTATTACCTAAGGTTGGTGAGATACCTAGCATGAGAACCTTTATACTTTGATACCCTAATTATGAAATTCGTCATATGAACTTATCTAATCAGGGAGTGATTGGGTATGTTGTTGATCATGTCATCGGTTGGAGTGCAACTAAGATAGGATTTGTCCACTTGTATGATATGAAAAGACATCTGGAACTTGATTGAATTAGACTGATGAATTTCATAACTATGCTCAATTTCTTCATATATGATGTGTTTAAATACTTTGATAAGTGATATGTAATGTGATTATTTGATAGATGAATGAAATGTGATGTATTTATCCACTTAGTTAAACTTTTTTATAGAATCAAGAAAATGATGAGAGGCATGTACTATATTGACATGTTTTGTGTTTAGTGGTCGCTTGATGTCATGGAAAAAGGGATTATATAAGGTACATACAATGTATATGATATATCTTATAGTGTAAAAGTTTGTATAGAGATATGGGTATGTTTGATGGACATCACACCAAACCTCTTAGTAGCTTGAGTAGCACTAATGTTTTTATAGAGACTATTCTTTTATTATATGTATGAAATATAAATTTCATTGTTTTTTTCAATGTTACTAAGTCTTTCATGGTCACACAGTTAGGACCTTAGATAAGGATAAAATTTTGGACAAGGTTTTTGTTCAAAATGAAGAGAGTTTGATAAAAAAATAATATCCAAAAGAGTTTGGATGGATTCACAAATAGTTGTGAAATTATGCATAAAGTTCTTATGGGATTTTTTTTCAAGTGGGAGATGGTTGAATATACACTAAATATATATATATATATATATATGATATTATATATGTAACTGTATATTTAGTAATATTAATTTGATGTAAGTAGTGTTATATATGTATTAAATACATGCGATAATAAATATATGTGTATGATATTTATTTATTTATTTATTTATTTCTCCCAAAAAAGTATTTTATCAAGTACAATCTGTTATGATTGGATTGAATGACTTGAATATTTATTGAATATGATTAAATGAATTAATTTTCATGGGAATAAATGTATATTTATACATAAATATGGCCAATGCATTTCATTTAATGAAACGCATCACGGTTGACTATATAAAGGGATGTGATCCCTCCTGTTGTAATACAAGCGATTGTGAGAAAGCCTCTTAATTCTCTCTTCCTCCCATGTTGTTGTTCATAATCTAAGATGAAGGTTCTAGCAACCCTTTGGTATTTTAGTATCCTCATGATACGATCATGGATCTATTTTCCAGTGTACCCCCCCCCCAAAGGGAGGGTTCTTTGTTTCACTGCTTCGTGATCTTTTTCCATCATTCTACTTCATCAAGGAAGAAGAAGATTGCTATAGTTGGAAATTTTCAGGTATACTATTTATATAGTTTTATTTACATGTTGATTCTTGAAGATAGATATTCCTGTGTTTGGTCTATCTTATGAGACATATGGTCATATAATGATTGATCAAAACCCATCACTAATCTCCGACTCCAGATTCTCTCAAATTCTCATAAGAAACTATATGTTTCTCTCTCGCTCACTAAAACAAAACAAGATGAAGAATGATCACCTTATTTGAATTCCAAAACTAAAATTTGGGGGAATTATAAATCCTAGATGAAGCGATGGACATGATAGGTGAGGACACATGATGTGAAACACATGGATAACCATGATTAACTTTGTCATTCACATAACTAAACATGATCTAGTTGGAGAGGACATAAAACAAACAACACGAAGTCATTGTGAGACCAAAGAAACACATTTTGAAAGTAAAAAAGAGAATACAACATACCTGAAGCGCAAAAGAGTACAAAATGCATTATTTGATCTAAGAGATCGACAACACAGATCAAATCCAGTCGAATACCAAGACTATGCTAAACTCAAATAACTATATAATGTAATAGAAAATAAATACCAGATAAACAAATGACACAAACCAAATTGAATATCATGGATATGTAAATAATTCATAAAATCCTTCAAATATGTAAATAAAAAAGTGACATCATAACAAGCACCCAACACATAAGATGAACAAAAGATATGGACATTTAATTGCATCCCAAAAAACTAAAATTACACTTTTAGGGCCGAAAAAAGCATGTGGATTTTAAAGGTGCTCAAAACATAAATGATTTTTTAGCACTAATAAATATGATTTTTAGTGCTGACATTACCACAGATTGTGCATTATCCATCACTGAACTTTAACAGTTTTAGACAAAAATCATTGATAAAGGGGTGACTTTTATAATCACTTGTAAAAAACACTGATAAATTTACCTTTTATCAATGCTAAAAAATCACTAATAAAAGGTTACCATTTTTCATTGCTTTTCTAGCATTGCTAAAAGTTACCCCTTTATTAGTGCTTTTTTTACTGCTGATAAACGTGACACCTTTATCAGCACTTTTTTTAAGTGATGATAAAGGTCACAGTGAGTAATTTAATTTATATATAAATATTTATATACATTTAAATAATATTTATATTACAATAAGTATATATATATGTAAATATAATATATAAATATGGTTTATATAACTTCTAATAAAAAAATTAATGTAATTTTAATAAATTTATAAATATATAATTATCAAATTTATATTAGTTGAAATGTTTAATATTTTATTTATATACATTAATTACAAAATGTGTACATAATTAAAATAAATATGATATATTAATATTTTATTTAAATAAATATATAACATATAAATGAATATATTTATTTAAATATATATTTATATTGATATTAGATAATTTAAAATATATGTACATGTATAACTGTGTGTGTGTACATATGTATGTCTGTAATACATGTAAATTTTTCAAATTCGCTTTTTAATATTTTGTAATTTATTTAATTGTATTTAATCATTAATTATTAAATGTTAAATAAAAATGTTAAAAATATATTTAATCATTTTTAATACTTATTTAGACGTGTATTTATTTACTATACATGTAATATTTTCAATAAGTTTGGAATTTATATGAATAATATTTATTCATTATTTTATATAATTAATCTATTTAAATTAATTTTATAATAGTTTGTAATTTAAATGGTTAATTATAGAATTATAAAAATATATAATTTTTTTAAAATTATTTATAAAATTATGAATAAATAATTATATATTTAAATAATTATAAAATCATAATAAATATATTTAATTAATAAATATATTTATTATATTTATAATTATATATTAATAAATATATATATAATTATATGAATATATATAATTATATATAAGTATATAAGTATATTTATAACTATATATAAATATTTATAAATATATTTATTTATAATTATAATTATAAAAATATTTTTTTTAAATAATTATAAAATTATAATTCTAATAAGTTTTGTGGGTGTGGGTTGGCTTGTCAACTCACACTCAGACCTCTTGTTTATATAAAATTATAATAAATATATTTAAATAATAAATATATTTCTTTTTTTTATAATTATATATATTTATATATTAATAAATATATATATAATTATATATATATAATTATATATATATAATTATATATATATAATTAAATTTATAGATATATATAATTATATATATGTATAAATATATAAATATATTTATAATTATATATATATACCGAAAAGGTTTAGTTAGAAGCAGAAACCTCTGACCATTTATTAAAGAAAAAAGAAAAGGTAACAAGCAAGAAAGAGGGAGGACAAGGTCACACAATGAGACAAACACTCATCCAAACAGAAAGACAATGAAGCATCAATATCCTCCCCATAACTATAATGATAACCATCACCCTCGTCTGTATATTCCCATTCAGATTGCGAATGTTTTTGATTGAGAAGAACAGAATACATCTTCTTAAGCCTTTCCAGCTCCGGCGTGAGTTGGGCCTTTAAAGAAGATTTGGTGGACACATATCCATACCCTTGTGTTGTAGTCCAATCATCATGCCCACGTCCCTGGCCACAAACTTTTGGATGCCTCCCCTTTCTCCATGTTTTCTTTAAAGGAAGATCTTGTTAAGAAAGGCTTGGTGTATCTTGCACATTGATCAGAGCCTTTGTCTTCAATCCTTTATCCTGTCTCAATAACTACACCTCATCCAGACTAGAAGGCTCCCCTGCTGATAGGTCAATCTTCTTACAAGGAGGATTGATTTAATTCACTTGATGCTCTAAGTCAATACAAATAGGAGGAGCATGTCCATGAACATAAAGTGATATGGACTTTTTATACAAAACCAATTGAAAACCATCTTCATCCACTGACTTGTATGAAGATGATTTCTTACCTTTCTTAGATGAAAAACCATGTGTTTCGTTGTCATAATGGGAAAGACTAGAATTAACTGTTGTTTCCTTTAATTCCAAACCAGAGAAGACCATTTTCATCTTGGATTTTTCCTTTCTAGAGGAATTCAGGGCATGTTCCTATAGAATCTCTTTGTCCACTTCCTGTTGAATGGAGGTTTCAAGTTTTGTGTCATTATTTTTCTACACCTCTATAGAAATGTCTTCCCAAGTTCGCTTGGACATCATTGGAGAAGAAGCATGGCCATCATCCACAACCCTCACACATACATCTGGAAAAATTGTATCCAAGGCGGGGGATTTTTCCTTATCATAGGATTGTCCCATATCAAACACCCTCTACTGAGGTGATACTAAGCCAAATATCCCATCAATAACTCATTTTTCTAAGCAATCCAAGGGTATAGTAAGCACTTGAACCTCCTCCCTCCCATTCAAATTTGGATATAACTTATTATTCTCCTCATTCACAGTATGATTGGGTTTCCTAGACCTCTTATTGCAAGTTTGTTCCCCATGTACATGAGTAGAACAATGGTTGCAAACAATATATCTCTTGTAGGTTTAGGACTCATGGTCGATCACCCTGCAATTCATATAAAATTTTGGCATATCCTCATTTTAAATTTTCATATTAAGCTCATCATGGTCTATATAAAGAATGATTGTTTCAACCAGAGTAGAACATAGGTCCACCTCTATCAAGAATCGGGCGTAGTGCCTGAATCTGATCGTTTTAGTCTCTTTGTCCAGCTTAATGATAACACCAATATATATCGCAATATCATAAAGGTTATTTGGATGCTAGAAAATCCAATTTGTACCAAACACCATAACCCACGCTTGCACAGAAGAATTGGGTACCTCTGTGAGATTGAAGTTTTGATCCCACTTACGAATGTGCATGACACCCAGCTTAAGGGAGACCATCCCAAGTCCCCACACCTTCATTTTTAGATCCTCTGAGGAAAATAGGATGTGGAAGAAATGTCTACCAAGAGAAATACACTTCTAATTGCTGAAGCCCCAAACCTCCATCAGCTTAGCTACTAGATCACTCATAACCCACAGCTTGGCACCTTTTGGTAAAATAACATGACCAATAATTATAAACCAATATATATATTGAAATAATTTTAAAATTATAATAAATATATTTATTATATTCATAATTATATATATATATGTATTAATATATATATATATAATTATATAATTATATATAATTTTATAAATATATTTATAATTATATAAAAATACTTTTAAATGTATTTATTTAATATTATAATTATAAAATAAATAAATATATTTAAATAATTGTAAAATTATAATAAATTTATTTAAATAATAAAAGTATTTATTATATTTATAATTATTTATATTTATATATTAATAAATATATATATTTATATAAATATATATAATTATATACATATATATAAATATATAAATATATATAATTATATAAATATATATAATTATATACAAGTATTTATAATTGTATGCAAATATTTATAGATATATTTTTCCTTAAAATTCTAATTATAAAAATATATATTTATTTAAATAATTATAAAATTATAATAAATATATATATATATATAATTTTTTTAAAACAATTTTGGAGTAAGGCACTAAGACTCGATCCCATTCATTAAAATAAAAAGGTAAAATAAGAATAAGGGGAAAAACATGGAAAATCTGTCTTTAACAAAAACATAGAAGTTTCAGAAAACACCAACATCAAAAACAAAAAAACACTAGAAGTAAAAAAAAAATCCACATCATGGGTTATATTATAACCCCACTAACCCCTACGACGAGGGGATCTGCCACATAGATGTTGACCATGCTTCCAGGTCTTTGCTCTCTATTAGGGCTTATGGCCTTCATCTGAAGACAAATCAGATGATTCTACGGCACCCATGGTACTGGAACAATCGATCTTAATCCTTGTTGCATTTCTAGAATCCCCCTCCATTCTCACTATCTCTATGTAAACCTACTTAGATGAATCACAACTCCAAAAGTATTGGAATTGGATACCTGATATTTTTTTAGATTCTCATTTTTAGAAGCTTGGTCCATTACAGCTCTCTGAACTTCATCCTGTGAATTATTCTTTCCCTTCTACCTCTTCAGTTTCAAGGGAACCTCGTTATTTGAATATTTATCCAAAGATATGGAAGAATGGTCTTGAGAAGTCTCATGACCAATCACATGTTTCATCTATGTGTCAGTATCAGAACCATCAGTCTTCAGCATGCCAACTATATCACTGTCATGGATCTTATGTGTCTCTGCACTACTTTTAGAAATTTTCAAACTGAGTTCAATAGTATTAGTTTCCTCATCAATATTATAAGTAGAAATAAAGACACTTTCTTTGTTATGATCAAGATTGGGTGATTCCACCTTCTTTTCAAGAGGGGAACCCCTACTAAATCCATAATGCATATTTTTTCTGAAGCCACATGACTTGCATCAGCTGGTAAATCCTCTTCACTGCTCTTGTCCATCCCAGAGGGAGTATTATTCTCATGATTGTATTTACTATCAACCAGGAAGGGATGGTCCTACACAATTTTATATCTATAAATTACTTGGAGGCCTTATAGTGATTCAGATACCTCCTGGTTGACCATTGAAGAGGAATCATTTATGCTCTTTCTGGGTACTCTTCTACTCAAAGCTTTGTTATATTTTCTTGAAAAGGATGAGAACATTTTTATTTTACCCTTTCTATTCTTTGAAAAGATTAGGTCATGTTCCTAACATAGTTCAAAATCGACATTCCTTTGAACTTACAACTCACATACTGATTGTCCATTAGAATATGAATCATCATTAGGTTTTTTTCCAACTCCCTTTTCAAGGGCCTCTTTAAAAGAAACTATAGAATGGGGAGCTTCAATTTCTTTAGCAAGATCATCCCATGAATAGGGTGTCATGGACTAATGAGAAAAATCCACCCCTACATGCTTAGAAATCCCATGAGGTATTCTAGACTGAAACTGAGGGGACTCCCCCTAATCCACATACAACTATTTTTTAACCCCAACCTTATTATAATAAACATCATTTTCACCCGAGGCCTTAATAGATTTCTTATTTTTTTTATCTTGTTCCCTTTACATTATCTTTGCAATTTCATGCCTTGTTCAGATGTCCCTTGATGTCATAGGTCTAGTAGGAGGGGCCCTTCGACAAACATCTTGATAGTGCCAAACATAATTAAAAATGGTACATAATTTAGAAGATTTATAATATTCAACATTCAAGTGAATATCATCATAAGGTTTTGAAATAATAACCCTATCAACAAGGGTATTGCTAAAATCAACTTCAATGAATATTTTGGAATAATTACCAAAACATACATGTTCAGTTTCCTTATCCAAGTGGATGGGGACTCCAATTGAATAAGCAATATCATGGAGAATCTTTAGATTCCATAGAATCTAGTTGATTCCATGGATATTAATCCATACCACTACAAAAGGGTTCCTATCATGCAATGGGTTGAAGTCTATGGACTACTAGAGAAGGTCGAGTGAACCAAGCTTCAATAATAGCCATCCAATTCCATACACTTAGAGTCTTGACTCATCTGCAGGGAAAAGTTAGTGGAAAATACATGACTAAGAGAAAAGAACCTCAATTCTGAGAATCCCTAAATTAGAGAAACTCAACAAACCCATTCCTTTAGCCACCATGTCTTTTCTCTTTTAGGGATATCGAGTCGCGCATTGAGGGAATTTTTTTCCAACATCGGCCACCCTGAATAAGACCCTAGATTAGCATCGGTATTCACTATTGAACCTTTCTTGAGGATCCTACCAGTGAAGGAGTTCTGGAGAAAAATCAAGGAACTTCGAGCACCAGTGGCTCTCAGCTCATAACTTTTTGGAATCACTTCTAAGGACATATATTCATCACAAAGTCTCAAAAAATCTTCAAAGGATTGAGGACTAGCTTGGGGAGATCCTTTAGATAATCTATTAAAACCTAAGAAGTGTGTTATTTCCATTTAAAATGGAAAACCCTAGTCGGTGATAAGATATCCATGGAATCGCCACTTCCAACCTGAACTGTCCTCCCCTTCAATTAAATAAATATAATTTATAAATATATTTAAAAAATAAATATCTTTATTATATTTATAATTATATATATTTATATATTAATAAATATATATAATTATATAACTATATATTTATGTATAAATATATAATTATATATAATTATATAAATATATTTATAATTATATATAAATATTTTTCAATTATATTTATTTATAAATATAAATATAAATCAATCAATATATATTTAAATAATTATAAAATTTTAATAAATATATTTATTATATTAATAATTATATATATTTATACATTAATAAATATATATATTTATATAAATATATATAATTGTTTTTATGGGGGTGCTGAGAGAGAGGAGCTCGGGTGATTCAATGGAGATCAGCGGTGACTTCTTCTGGATTTAACTTTGATGGCTTTTGAAAATATCCAATAATGGAGATGCTGAAGATAGAAATCATGTGGTTAATGGGGATCAACTCTGTCTAGGTGAATTAACTGTGAATGTCTCAACTCCTTTGAATACTAAGCTTTATCTAAAATCTAGTAAGCACGTATCTTTTGCTTGGGAAATGCTTAATCCCTCAATCCTTGAGTTATCTGAGGCTAGGTCTGATCTAAAGGTGGATGCTGAGACTCCCTCCAATGATCCTATGTTGTGGGATTTTGTTCATTCCCCAAATCCTCATTTCGTTTATGGGATACAAGAAGAGTTGTTTTCATTCTCTTAGAGGATTAGGAAGAAAGGTGATGCAGTATTGTTCAAATCATCTCATGTAATTATTATAGACATGCTCAATTATTTTTAGCACTCTATTATTGTGAAACTATATTGGAATTATAATGATCATAAATGGAGTCTTTTTAATAATAATAAGAAACTCAAGGAGTTTTGGGGATTCGATGACTAGAAGAAGAATTATCTAAGGAGCGTTTTCTTCCATATTGTGTTTTCCTGTGCATATAAAAAATTCAAATCCAGGGGATAGGTCTTCATAAACCTGAAGCCTAGAATTTTTAAAATAAAGTATTGGTACCCCTCCTTAAATACTCTAAATGTCAATAATTTTTTTACCCAACTATAAATTCAAATATTTGGATTGATTTGGTTATTTTAGCACCCCCAAATTCTTTGGGAAATTTCCTTAGCAATTGATGTTCTGATGAAGATGGATAAAGAGATTGAAACGTCTAGATATGGTTATTTCTAGGTTACAAGTTCAAGTTGATCTTATCTCCCTTCTTATTAAGATAATTTTTCTTTTTGACACTGATTTTTAATTCGAACTGCTTGTTTAATTCAAAAATGTTCCTTACTTTTGCAAGGGATGTATAAACATTGGGCATTCTTATGAGAATTGTTTTTGGAAAATGACTTGCTACCATTGTGGGATGAAAGTACACCCAATTGATAGGTTCAGGAAGAAGGATCAAATGAAAAATGGTATGTTGTACCCTCAGGGATATATGGTCAGTAAGGAGGTGGATAGACAGTCTCATGCAGTGGAAAATAACCATCAGTGGGTGCTGGTAATATGGATCTTCCACTAAAACATCAGGTAAGAGGTGAAGGAATGATCCAAAAACTGAATAATGCTGAAATTGATAGAGTTAAATAGAATGCTTGGGATGATTTTTTCCATCCCTATGGAATTTAAAAACATGTATGTATTTCTCCGGTGGTGTGGCCCTCAGGGAATACCAAACATGATAGTTCTGGGAAGGATAAAAATAAAATAAACATAGAAATTATTCCTAGGGATAGCTCTATTGATAGTCTGTTGTCCAGTAGTGATGGGAGGTCTGGTGAAATACTACAAAAACCTCCTAATAGTTATGTTTAGAAACTGTAGGAATTGGTTCAGGAAGAATTGAATGCTCAAAGGCAGTGTAATTGTGTTTTGTAGGATGGTGATATAGATACTTTATTGGTTGGGAAGACTGGTCCTCAGTTTATTGGGAAAGTGACAGAGCATCTACAGGTAAAGTAACATAAATCTTCATTGGAAAAATGTATAAATGTGGTGGATGATGAGGGTTTTAAAATGATATTACCCAGAAAACTCAGGTCTAATGAACTTGTACTTATCTCTCAACAATCACAGCTTGATTTTGAGTCCCCTATGAGTTTATATTGTTAGAACAATGTGCTCTTGGGAACTTCTTCTCAGTAGGAAGAACCAACAGAGATTTTTGTTGCTATACCAATAGATCCAAGTAAGGGAGAAGAGTCAAACGCACTATAATTATGTCCTCATAAATCCAAATCATGTGAGTCTCAACCTCAGTCTATTCACGTTTCACCCACTCTAATCCAGATATAGACATATACAGTTACTCTCTCAAGTGGGCATGAAGACCTGATTCCCATCACTATTTCTCAGGATGATTGTGAAGATGGGTTGGCTAGGACAAACCCTATTGGTGAAAAGTATCTAAAAATTTCCCCCTTCAGGTGGAGCATCCTTCATATCCTTGTAGGATGAGCACTATGGGATTTAGAAATGTGTATTGGATATATCCATCTCAGGTTTCTGATCTAATTAAAAATGCTTATGAAATTTTTAGTAAGGCCTCTTACATGAATTACAATAATGAAAAGGTTAAAAATTCCAATGTAAAAAATCCTCCAAAGGACTATAAAGGTGAAATACCTCCCCAGGGTCTCATGAAAGATAGCTTCTGATCCAACTCTAAGATGGAATTTTGTGATTTATCCATGAAATATAGGATTTTATCCACTCTGGTGGAGTCCTTTACTCTTCATCATAAGATAAGTATGATCCTCTTAGATATACTAGGGCATGGCGAAGAGGTTGACATCCTAAGGGAACAAGTCATTATCCTAAAAAAATGGATCTAGAGGGAATTATACAAATTGAATTCCTATTTCATTTTGTTCATTGATGAGGAAATTTTATTTCATGCTTTTCCCCATCACTTAATTGTATGTTTTCTCTCTTTTTAAGGAATTTTGGGGTCATGGGTTTGGTTCTTCAAGTCTTTGGCCAAGCCGTCTTGATATATATTGTGGATGAAAAACTTCCAGAATTTTTTTCTAATTGAAAATTCATCGGGAATTCCATTGAATCTTATATAAGGGACATTGTTTGTGATTGTTTCTTAAAGAATGTACACGAGGCTTCAGTCTGTAGGAAGAGGAAGAAGGGAATAAATGCTAAAAAACGTGGAAATTATGTTAATACTAGCATGGTGGAGGTGGTAAGGGATCTCCAGGTTGATGGATCTGTTGAGAAGACCTCCCAAAATAGAGATTATGTTAAAGTTGACACAAATAAGGGTAATTTGGGACGTCATCTAGGGGATCTTGGGCATGAACCACATCCTACTAAATTTTTTATATAAGATAAAAATGATTAGAAGCATCAGGCCGATGCAAGTACTGATGGCATGAGTCCTGTTGAGGATAATGTGGCCATGGCTGAACATGTTTATAATGGTAGTGAGACTCCTACCTTGAATTCTCCAGTTGGAGATTTGAATCAATCCATAAAGGGGCATGATGAAATAGAATATTTATCTAAGGGGAAAACTAAAACCAGGATTCTAGGAATAAATAACTTTGGTTTTGACTGTCCAGTGTAGGTCCTGAACTCACCTCAAGGAATGAATATGCATAAGACTACTGCATACTTTAAATCCATGCAGGGGGTGATAACATCCTTTGAATATACTATTAAATGAGGTGAAATGTCCAATGATGTGAATAGAAAATAACCTTCTTATAGGGATGCATTCACTAAAGGGATAACTAGTGAGGAACACTCAGTTGATGAAGTGGTGGCATAAGACTTTTCTAATCATCAATTTTTTCCAGAGTAGGTGATCGCTTCAAGGTACAGGAAAGGTAAGAAAAAAAATTAGATGCAGAGGTCACTCAAATCTAGGGTCAATCGAAAGCTAGTAAAAATAATCTTATTCTACTTGAAATTTTGAACAGATCCAAAAGCACATAGGTGTTCAGTGAGGAGTTTGGAAATGATCATGCACCTTCCTATAGAACTAAGATAGTTAAGGCCTCATAACTAGTTGGAAATTAGGGCCCTCAACCATTTGTAGACCCTACCCTGATAGATGATGATGGGACATGGAAACAACTTAAGACCTGGAGGATGGGTCATTATCTAAGAGGCAGAGGTGGTGGATGATCTCATAGTTTAATTTTCTTATGTTGTTTTCTTGAGCAGTTGTATGATTTTTTTCTTGTGGAAGTGTTGTCACTAACTTTCCCCCCCTCCCTTGGTCTCTCTGTTGTTATTTTATTTCTAATAAATTTTGGGATCATGGTTTTAACCCATGGTCTGTGTTGTTCGGCTATAAAATTATAATAAATATATTTATTATAATTATATTTATAAATATATATTTTTAATTCTTTAAATATTTATTTATAATTATATACATTTAAATTATTTTAATCATATCACTACTGGAAAATGGTACATTTGTGATGGGTCATTTTCGATGGGATCCCATCACAAATGAACCTTTGTAGAAAAGGACGTCGCAAATAAAGGTTTTTGCGATGGACCATCGCAAAAAAAACTATTTTTAATGGGATGTGCATTTTTCAAAAATAGATTCCTCATGTTTTTTAAATACTTTATTGTGATGGACCCATCGTAAATAGTCTTTCTGAGTTTTTGAAATCGTATTTACAACATCCCGTCACAAATAGTATAAAATAAAAATAATGAATAAAATAAAAATAATAATAATAATAATATAATATTGATATTAATGAAATAATAATATTAATATTAGTAAAATAAATTTATATTCATATAATAATAATAATAATATTATCATTATTATTATTAATAATAAAACAATATTATTAATATTACTAATATAATAAAAAATTATAAAATAATTAAAACCTCAATATTTGTGAAAAATATAAAAAAATAATCAAAAGAAAATAATCAAAAAAATAATTTATAAAATAATAAAAATAAAAATAAATTAAATAAAGTAGTAAAATAAAAAAATATATAATATTCACAATAATATAAAAATTCACTATATAGAAATGTAGATAGTTAATATTACAAAAAAAATTTACATTCAAATGTTTTATCATAAAAAATAAATAGATCACTGAGGGGGAGGGCCATCTAGGGGATCTACAGGAGATGGTGTAACACCCCGAGATTTTCTGAAAAATATTCTTTTTAATTTTATTGAAGTCTTGTGTTGTACGCTACATAAAGAGGAGCTTTCACTACACGCATCCCTACTTGGCTTTCATTACACGCAATCACGACCTTCCACAATAGCGTGTGTTGTACGCAATACCGAGTTTCACTAAACAACGATATGTTATATAAACTAGCTGTTATGAATAGTAATACCCATTTTTTAAAATTTTATAAATTTTAACTTTTGAAATGGACTTCATTTTTGGATTTGAAATATCGAAATTAGCCTAGGGTGAATTTTTGGTATTTTTCTGAAAACTTTCAATTTTTGATGAATAGTGAAAACACTGGGTTACTATTTAAAAACCGACTTTTTATTTAAATAATTATTTAATTTATTTAAATTTATTTTAGGTCAAAATTGATACATAAGACTTATATAAGTTCAATGTAATTCATTGGAGTCATTTTATAATAATTTTTGACATATAAAAATTTTATTGAACTTTTCACCGTCTTTTACCCACCTCCTAGGAGAATTTGGAAATTCACATAAAACTTAATTTTACCGCTTCTGTGAGTGGAATTTTGAAAATCCGAGAAACACGGTTAATATCAAAGACTAAAATGTGGTTCAATGAGATGAAAATAATTTTTTGGTGAATAGTAACTTTTTACTTTTATTTACCACGGTTAAAAGTAAATAGGGTAATTAAGGGTAAAAATGATATTATTATTACCCTAACACATGTCCTAATTCTATTGGATAAGTGTAATTCTACCAAAAAGAACCTTAGGAATAAAATATGACCATTTAGGTCTACTTGGATTAGATTAGGATATTTATTATTAATTTATTTAAAGAAGGGTTAAAATAGTTAAAATCAAAGTTTAATAACTAAATCATTTTTAATATAGGGTTATACATAATATAAATTCTACTATAAATATTCATTAGAAATATAAAAATATTTACTACATAATTGTATTTTATTTATAATTTTTATACATTAAATAATGTAATTTATTTATGACACAATGATGTTGCAGTAATTATCTTATTAATGAAATATTAACATAATTGATGTTATAAATACCAAAATAAATGTAATTTGAGACTTTTTAGGAATTAAAAAAAATTTATAGGTTAATATGACATGTTAGAATTGATTTAATTAACTTTGTTTTAACTAATAATGTTGTTATGATTTTCACAAAAATCAATTACCAAATAGTGTCAAAATTGACATAAAATAGTTTTTAAAAAAAATATTATATTATTAGTTATTATTTTATTCCTAAAAATCTAAGGATCATCCAAATGACTCATATAAGGTTATATATATTAATAGTAAACAACTTTAGGTTCGTTTGGATTTTTATAGTAAGTTTATTAACCATATAGTGTAATAAAACAAAAAGACACGGTAAAAGTTAAATTATTTAACTTAGAGTTAAATCTAAATGATAAGGATAAAATAGTAACCTAAACTAATCTAAAATATATTGGATGAGATTATTGCGACCCATCCCAACCTTAGCTTCGAAATAAATCAATTTGGAGCTATTAAAAATCGAATATTACTTTATAATAAAATAATATTTTAAGTTTTTCCTAAGGTGTCCCTCCCCTCCCTTATATAAGGGCACCTCCTCCCTCTCCTTCTCACACCACTTCGAGCCTTCAAGATCGGTCAAACCCTACCAATTTCTCTTCTCAAATTCCCTAGAAACATCCTATAGGTCCTTTTCTTCTTCAAAGACCATCTTTAGTGCCCTAAGAGGAGGTTAAGAGGAGGCACTTCAAAGAAGAGGTAATGTCTGTTACCGATTCTTTCAAATTTATTCTTCTTATACTTCTTCTTATTTAGTTGTTTCATTATGAATAAATAACATCAGTATCACTCATATACTGATATGTTATTATAAATATGAAACAACCCTATTTCACCTTCTATCCATCCTACGGAAAACGAAATCATTGCGCGTGCGTACGTACGGAATACCGTCTCCACACCGTGGTGCAATCTGTTTTCCACCACCACCTTACTTGGATGGGTATAATGGTGTAAAGAATAAATATATATGATTATTTTAAAGTGATATTTATTCTTAAATAGTATACATACACTTCAATAAAATTCCACGATCATGAGAACGATATCATCGCTCGTGCGTACGTACAGCCTACCGTCTCCACGATGTGATGCAACTCGTTCTACATGATCTTCATTGCATAATGATTATATAAATGAATTTAATGAATAAATATGATATATATTACACTAATACCATTCTAGAAATGAGTTAACTATAACCTAAAAGAAGAATAAGAATTTATTCGACAAAACACACATAAGAACAAAAAGCAATAAACACCCGAATAACAAGTAACAATGAAATATTACTAATAAAAAGCTAAGAATATGACCATATATGATACCATAACAATGATTAAGATTCTGGAATAAGTCAATAACATTATTTAAATCATTATACAGGAGGTTCGGGCACGTATGAAGCAAATCAGACCTAAGGTAAGGGAAAATCTCGCAATCTCATTTTTATCCGAGATTGTTTATACTTCAGAATTTACTGGAGAATATTTATCATCCACATACATGTTTCCTCAATATGTAATATTATTTCCATCCACCTACAATTTTTTAAATCCAATTTTACCCTTCGGTGAGTTTTTAGTAAAAGATATGAAAGGAATCTTTTGTCATTTTTCGTACGAGGTACTTTTTGACTTTTCCAACAAAAGTACGAGAAGAATGTTTTTTTTAACTTATACGGCATGAAAGGATTTTCAAGTTTTTATAAAGACTTATTTTCATGAATCTTCCTCCAAAATATTTCATGACTATTTTAAAAAAAATCCTTTTCTTTTAAAATTTCTTGGCATTTTGTGAAAAGAAAATGATTTTGAAGAAGAAAGGATATTTTCATCAAGAATTCATTTCAAGTGTTTTATCAAAACCATTTTCCATATAAGATGAAATTATTTCATATGTGTATGTTTCAAGTATACTGTCTCTATGATTTACATGGTTTCACTTTTCTTATAATGAAACAATATCCATTTGTTTTATATGGATTGTGTTATGATGGGATCATGTTTATGAAACCCATTTTTATTCTTTGGGTTATGATGAATGATTTTTGTTTATATTGTGTCACAAGTAAGAATGATTTCATTATGAGATGGGTGGGACCTATATCTCCCTTAAATGCATTGGGTAAAGATTTATATCTCATGAGATAGACATGGCTGGAATGGTAAGTTAATCTGGTTCAGTGTTACAGGACTGAAACGAGGAGTGAAATCGACTCAGAATGGGACTTTGTCCACTAAGATGGTCTTGGCATCAATGCCTTGGCTACTATGGAAATCATAACATGTGATTAATGGATGCCACAATTACATGTTTTATTACCATGCTAGTTTATCATGACTAATGTTCCTTTATCATCTATGCCTTGTGTAATTCCAAGATTTATGTCGTTGCTCAGGATTTTGATGTTTAGATTTTATGTTCAAGTTTTTGCATTCAAATGTTTATGGATTGTTTTATGTTCTCTATGCTTACCATTACTGAGCATTTGAGATTACCCTTTATATGTTTTATTTTCCCTATGATTTAAATAAAGGTTTTAGGTAAGAAAACAAAAGGGGAAGATCTTTATGGGAGATGTTGAAGATCTTTCACCACAATTAGAAGATTATTTTACGAGTTTACAAAGACACTAAACTATTACGGTCCTTATGTGTCTATTTTCGTTATGTATCAAGTATTCTGCAAAAGTAATGTAATGTCCATGTACGTCAAGCTTTGGGTCTCTATAGATGGTGTAGTGAACTTCATCCCTAAAACATGATTCGGACGTCGCATTTACTCCAACTGCTCCTACTCCAACTACTATCGCTATCGACAAATCTTCGCTTGTTGTTGTTAATGTCGCTACAACCCTGGGAGCTCTTCCCAATGTTGTTGTTGTTGCCATTGATGCGTCTGCTCCTACTCCCTATGCATACTCTATTTAAGATCAATCTACGCTCGTACCTGCTCCTGATATTGTGTAGTAGATGATGATGACTCCCCATGATCTCCTCTCGAGCTTTATGCTAACATCACAACGGTGCCATAATAATCCACAGTAATCAATCAAGAGTCAATAACAAAAACTTGGAATTTCTTGAAGGCATAATGGGTCTCCTGTGTCCATGTTGTCTCATCAAATCGGTGGGCATTGGTTTGAGTATCAGTCTTGTCATGACTCTCAGTCTGTTTCGGAGATGTCGCAACCTCATATGACTCCTTCAATTTCAATTTAAAATTAAAATAGTTAAAATATTATTTATAGTTAAATTTTAAACTCAAAAAGAAAATATATTGACCACAAGTTAATGCTGGCGAGCACCTCTAATCTCTCCAGTGTTTGGATCACTGTATATCCTCTTATAAATGTCGAACTCTAAAATATTGGGATGTTCAACTACCTATATGAATATAAAATAAACCATTTACATTTAAAGTTATATTAAATATTTAAAAAAATTACTCACCATATGCTCTCTATGAATACTAAATGTATGACTACTGGCTTGATGTGTCACCTCCTATATCTCCTGGTTTTGTCGACCTACTGATGATCTCCTCTAAAAACAACCACTCAACTAGTGGGAACATAATCCATCCCAAACCTAAGATAAAATGTAATCTGGTCAGTGGGCATGAGAAGAATCATCAAACTCTATTACTCCTGCTTTCTCTATTGCTTTCCTTCTTAACTTATGAAAAACAATCACTAAAACATTGACGCATAGTCCTCTGTCATACCTTCCAGACAGCGTCACACATGCTCTCATTGACGGGATACCATAAACCCTACAAATAATTTATAATATCAAATTATTAATTAAATTAATTTGAATATAAATATTATTTATTTATGTACCACCCAATGATCGAACATGAGGCACTTCACATCAATGGGAATATGATTTCATGAGACCCATGATTCAGAAAAATAATTGTGCAATATAGTGCTCCTCTGTCTAGTAGCTATATGCATAAAGCTATAAAAAAGGAAAAAATAATCGAATAATTTGTATATAAATAAATTATTGAAACTAACTAAAATACACAGGTAAACATACCTATGCATGTGTGGATCAAAGCCAAGACATGGATGTCGCTCGGGGATAGGGTTAGGAATCATTAATCACACAAGAACACACCCCCTCTGAGTCCCCCTGAATCTCCAGTAGTCTGAGGGTCAGATGACCCAACATCCAACTCGTCTTAATGTAGACCAGCTTCCTCCAACATACGAAACAGATCCTCATTCATATGAAACATGAAATTATTGTTGTTAGAAAATAGTTTAAAATAACTATTATATATAGATATATATTATATATGATTATAACCATCATTTAACTGTGTCAATGTTCATCTTCATCCTCATCTTCATATCTGGCAATGACAATGTCTTGATATTCCTCCTTAGCATCATCAATTTCCATATGAGTTTTAGTTTCATCATCTCTTGTCATTTAAAATTCATTTGAAACATCATTAACATCATCATCATCATCAACCCTTAACTATGAGGTGTCATCATCGATATTTGCGTCTCTTCATGAAAAATATGGATTTGGAGAAGTCTCTTGAAAATTTTCAATTAATTCAACTTTAGCGGAACAACATTCACTTTGAGTAAATTGATTTTCCTAATATTTAATTTTTACTATGCTCTACCAATCACTCAACTCTCTTGAAGTAGAAAAATATTTTGAATAATAAATTTGATGTGCCTGATGAGCCAATAAAAATAGTGCATTTACAGTAATAAGACTTTTATATTTAATATCAAAGATTCCATGGGTCGTATGAACATGCAATCCCCTATCAGTATCCAATCACAGACATTTAAACATAGTTTTATAATGTTGTCCTAGATAAAACAGTTCAATAATTTCTACCAAAATACCGTAAAAGTAAACTTTAGTTACTCTATGATGAGATCCTCTTAATAAAACACTACTATTCATTTTTTTATTGACGATATGCATGTGTATCAAATCGAAAACCATTCACCACATATTCATTATAAGATTTAACCATTTTTTATGGTGGGTTACTCAATACACACAATTGATTATCAATTTTATCAACATATTGAGATTCCTGAAAATTTGTAAATAAATTATCAATATATCAGAAAATAAATTGATTTTCTATGTTAAAATAAAAATAATTTATGTTACCCATTTTTGAAACTAGTAGGAAAAGTTTGTTTGTTATCGTTCTTCAAGAGAAGATGTTGTAATTTGAGGAAGTTGTTTCTTGATATGATTATCATATACCCTAAAAATAAAATAAGATTAATTTATTAGAAAAAAAAATTATAGAATAAGTGATAGGAGCACTCACTATACAAATGACTTAATTTCTTTACAATTGAGCAGAACATATGTATGAGCTAAGTGATTTTCATCATCTGAAAGTCGTTGTTCATGAACTCCATCAAAGCCAAGTTCATAATGATTAAAAACTAATAATTGATTACCCATTTTAGCATCAAAATTTCTTTTGTTATGGACCATACAGTTATGTTTTAAGGGATATTCATATTGAAAGTAATGAGAACAGAAAACTGAAATTTCCACTCGTAAATAAGCTTCTATAATTGAACCTTAAAACTGTGCTTTGTTACGTACTTCTTTCTTCAATTTCTACATGCATTTCTCAAATGGTAACATCCATCAGAACTATATTGGACCTCCATGTTTTTATTCATACAAAAAATGTAATATCAAATGTTCTATTAAGTCAAACAAAGCTAGCAAGAACCATTGGGATAAGCACCCTTATTTTTTATGATTTTTTTCGAATATCATTAAATAAATCAATACATAAATTACACACACACACACATATATATATATATCCAAATATATTCACAAAGGTAACTTTAGGATAGTGGTAAAGTCTTTAATATATAATGTGTAGGTTATGGGTTCAAACCTCCACTATATCTTTTTTTAGATTTACATATCACAACAGTTTTCAAAATGTTAGGATAGGTCTTTCCCAATGGTTTCCCCAAACCTTTGGGATAGGAATTTCCCAATGGTTTTGACAAACCATTGGGAAATGGTACTTTGAGACCACTTTTCCCAACATTTTGGCCAAACTGTTGGGATAGGTCTTTCCCAACGGTTTTGAAACTGTTGGGATAGGTATTTCCCAATGGTTTTCTCCAAACCATTGGGATAGGTCTTTGGAGAGTGTATAAGCTTATTTTAGATTCGATAACTTCTATGATCTGACATTTTCAAATAGTTAAAGTTTGGGTCACCTGAAAATTTGGGAAAGATCTAATCGTTCCGTTACATTATCTTTGGTCTTATCTAGTGTATCCAAAACTGTATGAAATAAATTATCAAAATATTTATTCTCAATATGCATGACATCCAACACGTGACAGACCAACAAATCATACCAACATGGGATATACCAAAAAATGAAACATTTTATTCAATTGTATTCTTTCCCAAAGCCATCAAATTTATATTGGTTTATTGTTGGTCCAAATGTGATGAGAGGTAATGAAGAGACAATTGATTTTAACTCTATACCTGAGATCATTGTCGGAGGTTCATCTCTTTCAATTTTTCCTTTTTTGAAATAATATTTGTTCCTCAAAAAATGATGATCAGTTGGAAGGAATCAGTGATGATAGTTGAAAAAACAATGTTTTTTTCTATTAACACGCATAAATGATTTTCTATCTCTCATACAGTACAAACATGATTTTGGAACATGTGTACTCCAACCAGATAATATTCTATATGCTGGGAAGTCACTAATTTTCCACATCAATGCAGCTTTCATCAAGAAATTTTGTTTTATAGCAACATCAAATGTACTCACACCATTACTCCACAATTAATTTAACTCATCAATCAATAGATTCAAATAAACATCAATATTCTTGTTCAAATATCCTATGATTAATAAGTTCAAAAAGATATATGGTTCCTTTATCAACATCCAATGAGGTAAATTGTATGGAGTTATAAAGACAAACCAACATGAATACTGAAAACCATAAGAACCAAATGGGTAGAAACCATTAGAAGAAATACCCAATTGCATGTTGTGGGATTCTAAAGAAAAAGGCAGATTCCCTTGGTAAAAATGATTCCATGAATCACTATCAGTGTAGAGACCCAAAGCTTGATGTACATGTACATTACATTACTTTAGTGGAATACTTAATATATAACAAAAACAGACACACAAGGACCGTAATAGTTTAGTGTCTTTGGAAACTTGGAACGTAATCTTCTAATCGTGGTGAAAGATCTTCAACATCTCCCATAAAGATCTTCCTTTTTTTTCTTAGCTAAAACCTTTATTTATATCCTGGGGAAAAGAAAACATAAAAAGGGTGAGCTCAAATTCTCAGTAAGGGTAAGCATGGATAAAATAAAACATACCATATATATTTGAACTTAAAAACATGAACATAATGTTTAAACATCAAAAGCTTGAGAAATGACACAAAACATGGAAGTACGTAAGGCATAGATCATAAAGAAACATTAAGAATGGTAAAATAGCATGGGAATAAAACATTTAATTGTGGAAACCATTAAGAACATGACATGATTTCCATAGTAGCCAAGGCATTGTTGCCAAGACCATCTTAGTGGACAAAGTCCCTTTCTGAATCGAGTTCACTCCTCGTTCCAGTCCTGTATTACTGAACCGGTTTAACTTGCAGTTCCAGCCATGTCTATATCATGAGATATAAATATTTACCCAATGCATTGGAGGGAGATATAGGTCCCACCCATCTCATAATGAAATCATTCTTACTTGTGTCACAAAATAAATATACATCATTCATAATAACCTAACGAATAAAATGGGTTTCATAAACATAATCACATCATCACATAATCCATATAAAATAAATGGATATCATTTCATAATAAGAAAAGTAAAACCATGTAAATCATAGAGACTTTATACTTGAAACATACACATATGAAATAATGTCATCTTATATGGAAAATGGTTTTGATAAAACACTTGAAATGTATTCTTGAGGAAAATATCATTTTTTCTTCAAAATAAATTTCTTTTCACAAAACGTCATGCTATTTTAAAAGAAAGAGATTTTTTTGAAAATAGTCATGAAATATTTTGGAGGAAGCTTCATGAAAATAAGGCTTTATAAAACCGTAAAAATCCGTTCGTTCCGTATAAGTTAAAAAAACATTCTTCTCGTACTTTTTCCGGAAAAGTCAAAAAGTACCTCGTAATAGTAAGATTCCATACATACCATGTAGTAAAAGTCAAAAATGGGTAAAAAGGACTTTAAAAAAACATGAAAACACTTTTATAAAACATGGACATGGATGATAGAAATAACCCCAGTAAATACTTACGAATAAGAAATCTCAGATAAAAATAAGATTTTGCAAAATTATCCCTTACCTTAGGTCCGATTTGCTTCATAAGTGTCCGAACCTCCTGTATAATGATTTAAATAATGTCATTGACTTATTCCAGAATCATACTCATTGTTATGATATCATATATGGTTCACTTATGACTTTATATTACCCGTTCTTTTGTAAATTCCATGTTAAAGAGCGTTTTGGGTAAAATCGTTTCATTTTTCGTCCGTGTTTTGACTTGTAATTATTCATACGATTACTTAGATCACGATTAATTAATTCCAGAATATAAAACATGATTTATATATAATATATATTCAGAATATATATATATATATATAATAGATCAATAAATGGAAAGAAATACACCGTTCATGGAGACGGTAGGCCGTACGTACGCAAGAACGTTGTTTTCGTTTCCTTATTGAGTTGAATGGAATTAAGTAGACGACATACATATATATACACATAAATCCAGTATCATTATTATGTCATATATTTCATGATTACTTATTATATATACTTTATAATCATTCATGAATGGTTAATGTGGATAATGAATCTCATCGCGTCGTGGAGACGGTAGTCCGTATGTACGCACGAGCGATGATATCGTTCTCATGATCATGTAATTGTATTGGAGTGTATGTATAATATTTCAGAATCAATATCACTTTATAATAATCATATATAGTTATTATGTACACCATTATACCCACCCAAGTAAGGTGGTGGTGGAAAATAGATTACACCACGGCGTGGAGACGGTATTCCGTACGTACGCACGCACGGTGATTTCATTTTCCATAGGATAGATAGATGGTGAAATAGGTTTGTTTCATACTTATAATAACATATCAGTATATGATTGATACTTATGTTATTACTTCATAATGAAACAACCTAATAAGAAGAATTGGAAGAAGAAATAAAGTTGAAAGAATCGGTGACGGGCATTACCTCTTCTTTGAAGCGCCTCTTTGAGTCCTCCTCTTAGGGCACTAAAATTGGTCTTTTAAGAATAACAGTACCTATAGGATGTTGCTAGGGAAGTGGAGAAGATAATTTTTCAGGGGTTTTCAAAGCTGGAAGGCTCAAATTGGTGTGAGGAAGAGAGGGAGGAGGTGCCCTTTTATAAGGGAGGAGAGGAGCACCTTTGGAATAACTAAAAATATTATTATATTATAAAGCCAAATTCGGTTTTAAATAGCTCCAAATTGATTTATTTCGAAGCTAATTTGGGAATGGGTCGAAATCCTCTCATAAAATAGAATTTTGACAAGTTTAGGTTCCTATGTTAACCTTATAATTTAGATTTAACATTAAGTTAGAAAATTTTACTTTTACCATGTCTTTTTGTGTTCTTACACTATAAGGTTAATAAACTTACTATAAGAAGCCAAAAGAACCCCAAGTTGTTTATTATTAATATATATAAACTTATCTAAGTAATTTTTCCGAACCCTATATTTTTAGGAATAAAATAACAAATAATAATATAATATTTCTTTTAAAAACTATTTTATGTCAATTTTGACACTATTTAGTAATTGATTTTTGTGAAAATTATAACAGACTGATTAGTTCGAAAAAAGTTAATTATATAAATACTAACATGTCATATTAACCTATAAAATTATTGGAATTCATAAAGAGTCTCAAAATACATTTATATTGGTATTTATAACATTAATTATGTCAATATTTCATTAATAAAATAATTACTGCATCATATTTGTGTCATAAATAAATTAAATTATTTAATGTCTAAAAATTACAAATAAAATACCATTATGTAGGAAATCTTTTTATATTTCTAATGAATATTTATAGTCGAATTTATCTTATGTATAACCCTATATTAAAAATGATATACTTATTAAACTTTGATTTTAACTATTTTAACCCTTCTTTAAATAAATTAATAATAAATGTCCTAATCTAATCCAAGTGGGCCTAAATGGTCATATGTTATTCCTAAGGTTGTTTTTGGTCGAATTACACTTATCCAATAGAATTTTGACATGTGTTAGGGTAATAATAATATCATTTTTACCCTTAATTAACCTATTTACTTTTAACCGTGGTAAAAAAAAGTAAAAAGTTACTATTCACCAAAAATGATTTTCATCTCATTGAACCACATTTTACTTACTGACATCAACCGTGTCTCACAGATTTTTGAAATTCCACTCACAGAAGCGGTAAAATTAAGTTTTATGAAAAATTCATTTTTTTTAACTACCACTTAGTGGTTTCACTATTCATCAAAAAAATGAAAGTTTCCAGAAAAATACCAAAAATTAGGCCTAAGATATATTTGATATTATGAACTGAAAAATGATGTCTATTTTACCAAATTCAAAACATATCAGTTTCATTACTTAATGTAAAAAATTAATTCCCGTCGTCAAAACAAATAGCGTGTTCTTAAGAGATAATAACTATCAAAAGATTGGCACTTGTTTATGTCTGGTTTAAATGTGAAATTACATCCAATGACCAACATTGTATTAAATTGTAAAAATATATTCTAAATATACTTTAAAACCACTCAAATTAATAATTTATCACTATTAATTATTTCGATTAAAAAGGTTGTTTTTAATTAAAATTTAGTAATTTTCACTATTCATCAGAAAATGAAAGTTATCCGAAAAGTACCAGAATTTCACCCTAAGAAAATTTCGATATTCCGAATCCAAAAATGAAGTCCATTTTGAAAAATAAAATTTAAAAAATTTCAAAAAGTGGTTATTACTCTTCATAACGGCTAGTTTTAATAATATTTTAATAGCATATCATTGTTTAGTGAAACTCAGTATTGCGTACTACACACGCTATCGAGGAAGGTCGTGATTGCGCGTAATGCAAGGAAAGTCAATGATGTGTGTTGTGAAAGCTCACTTTGGTGCAGCGTACAACACAATACATCAATGAAATTAAAAAGAATATTTTTCATAAAATCTCGGGGTGTTACATTCTACCCCCCTTAAAATGAATTTCGCCCTCGAAATTCGTCGGGGTTATAAATGGTTTACTCCTAGAAAGTTTCTTTAATAGAAACCCACATCGTAAAAAGGAATACCAAAACCAATCTTTAAAAACAAAAGTATGAAACGTAATGGTTACCCAAATAAACTAATCACTGGGCTTCCACATAGGTGAAAATATGGATATGGAAGAAAAATCTAACCATCATGTTCTGATGGAGAGTGGTAGAGAACATGGCTATCGAAAATCCAGCAATCACAAAGCCATAAATTTGTGACGATCTAAGCTACCATCTGATTTATCAGATATAAGAGCACTAGGACAACATTTTTAGTTTTCAAGATCATTTCCCTAAAGTTGATGAAATTGGAATTAGAAGAAATACTTTCGTGATTTTGGTATAGTATCACCGTTGGTCGTTCTTTGGACAATTTCCACTTCATCTCTTAAAGAAATGAAGTCGAATTTGTCATTCATGATGTGTTAGCAGATCATGTGATAGAATGATGGGTCATTCCATCTGTCTTAAACAAAAGGTTATAAAAGTTATCAAAACTTACATAAGTCCATCTATAGTGAGATTAATCATATATAGTTCCTAAAATGGACTTACAATTCATATATCATACTGCTTAATATAATAAAACTATTTTATACTAAACAGGGACTTCCTGTAGGCCAGTGGTAGGTGATAAAGGTCAGTTGCACTTCGGTTGTGGGTTCGATTCCCACAGCCTTGTCCGACGCGATGGGCTGTCGCCCGTCCTGCAGGTTGTCCTTTTTCTAAAACTACATTACTATAATATCACATAAATAATATCAAAAAAAAAGTTCTATCCTTAAACAATACTAACTTATGGTTAACATAATCCATTCCAATCTTTAGGCTTATCTAAAATACTTCGGTCCAAGCTCATAGTATAAAGAAAACGATTACTTGAAATGTCGTCAACCAAACATGTCAAAAGTTAACTCTTTCCACATACCAAAATCCAAAAATTCTATATAATCAAACCATGATATAACCTTCTCCTAATATCAGTCATGAGCTCATGAATACTATCAAACATTTAATTTTCTCCTTATCCCTTCATTATGCGCATATCATCTACATTCTAAAAATATCTGAATAACCTTTCATGGATACTGGTACCATTAATCATACACTTTCAAAACTCAAGGAAATACAACAGTGTAAGAATCCTTAGATGTCTCTTTATTCCATAGTACCATGAGATTACTTATACAACATTACACATGATAAACATGTAATCATTCCACTACATTCTTAAACCATTGACCGAGCTTCAACAATTCTTTCATCTCACATATCATTTGTAGTCTCTTCATCATCATCAACATAAATACTACCCATACAACCATACTGATTCTCTTCATGAGACTTTCCCTTAGGGCATTGGTTTGCATAATGCCCGTACATTCCACATTTAAAACATTTAACCATTGTTGATGTCGTAGCAATACCATTATCCTCATCCCTGGTGTTAACTGAACCTTTTCCTTTGCACTTTCTGGCTTTGTGTCCTTCTTTTCCACACCCAAAGCATCTTCCAGTTCCTTTGAAACATTCTCCTTGATGCCTCTTCCCACATGATTTACATAGGGGAAATTGAACTTTCTTTCCTCTATAATCATCATGAAAATCCATCTTTCTCTTATTAGCTGAGTCAGGAAACTTACCAAATTTTACTTTATTGATCATATTATGAGATTGCTGATTCGGCATAATAATGATGTTTGGACTTCCAAATCCCATTTCATTTGGTTGCTCATGAAGAATATCATTCCATTGTCCATCATATCCTCCATTATCGTGAATCATCTTGTTTCCAGCCATTTTCTAAAACCCAAAAAGAATAGTGTGAGAGGCAAAAATCATAATAAAGGGGGAGTAACTTCAATATCTAACATCTTCGGTTTAATCTAATATCGTTACCATAGTTCTAGGACTATATCCTATACGTATACTTATCCTTAGGGACATCCCTAGACATACCTTAGAAATATCTCTAGGGATATCACTAACGTATTCACATCCTAGTTTCCAAAGGTTGACTAAACTTTTCCTCTGATACCAACTGTAGAGACCCAAAGCTTGACGTACATGGACATTACATTACTTTAGAAGAATACTTAATACATAACAAAAACAGACACACAAGGACCGCAATAGTTTAGTATCTTTGGAAACTTGGAACGTAATCTTATAATCGTGGTGAAAGATCTTCAACATCTCCCATAAAGATCTTCCTTTTTTTTCTTACCTAAAACCTTTATTTATATCCTGGGGAAAATAAAACATAAAAAGGGTGAGCTCAAATGCTCAGTAAGGGTAAGCATGGATAAAATAAAACATACCATATACATTTGAACTTAAAAACATGAACATAATGTTTAAACATCAAAAGATTGAGAAATGACACAAAACATGGAAGTACATAAGTCATAGATCATAAAGAAACATTAAGAATGATAAAATAGCATGGGAATAAAACATGTAATTATGGAAACCATTAAGCACATGACATGATTTCCATAGTACCCAAGGCATTGCTTCCAAGACCATCTTAGTGGACAAAGTCCCTTTCTGAATCGAGTTCACTCCTCGTTCCAGTCCTGTATTACTGAACCGGTTTAACTTGCCGTTCCAGCCATGTCTATCTCATGAGATATAAATCTTTACCCAATTCATTGGAGGGAGATATAGGTCCCACCCATCTCATAATGAAATCATTCTTACTTGTGCCACAAAATAAATATACATCCTCCATAATAACCCAATGAATAAAATGGGTTTCATAAACATAATCCCATCATCACATAATCCATATAAAATAAATGGATATCATTTCATAATAAGAAAATCGAAACCATGTAAATCATAGATACTTTATACTTGAAACATACACATATGAAATAATGTCATCTTATATGGAAAATGGTTTTGATAAAACACTTGAAATGTATTCTTGAGGAAAATATCCTTTCTTCTTCAAAATCAATTTCTTTTCACAAAACGTCATGCTATTTTAAAAGAAAGAGATTTTGTTGAAAATAGTCATGAAATATTTTTGAGGAAGATTCATGAAAATAAGGCTTTATAAAACTGTAAAAATCCGTTTGTGCCATATAAGTTAAAAAAACATTCTTCTCGTACTTTTTCCGGAAAAGTCAAAAAGTACCTTGTAATAGTAAGATTCCATACATACCATGTAGTAAAAGTCAAAAATGGGTAAAAATTACTTTAAAAAAACATGAAAAGACTTTTATAAAACATGGACATGGATGATAGAAATAACCCCAGTAAATACTTATTATATAAGAAATCTCGGATAAAAATGAGATTTTGAAAAATTATCCCTTACCATATGTCTGATTTTCTTCATAAGTGTTCGAACCTCCTATATAATGATTTAAATAATGTCATTGACTTATTCCAGAATCATACTCATTGTTATGATATCATATATGGTTCACTTATGACTTTATATTACCCGTTCTTTTGTAAATTCCATGTTAAAGAGCGTTTTGGGTAAAATCGTTTCATTTGTCATCCGTGTTTTGACTTGTAATTATTCATATGATTACTTAGATCATGATTACTTAATTCCAGAATATAAAACATGATTTATATATAATATATATTCATAATATACATATATATAATAGATCAGTAAATGGAAGGAAATACACCGTTCATGGAGACGGTAGGTCGTACGTACGCATGAACGCTATTTTCGTTTCCTTATTGAGTTGAATGGAATTAAGTAGATGACATACATATATATACAAATAAATCCAGTATCATTATTATGTCACATATTTCATGATTAATTATTATATATACTTTATAATCATTCATGAATGGTTAATGTGGAGAATGAATCTCATCGCGTCGTGGAGACGGTAGTCCGTACGTACGCACGAGCGATGATATCGTTCTCATGATCGTGGAATTGTATTGGAGTGTATGTATAATATTTCAGAATCAATATCACTTTATAATAATCAAATATAGTTATTATGTACACCATTATACCCACCCAAGTAAGGTGGTGGTGGAAAATAGATTACACCACGGCCTGGAGACAGTATTCCGTACGTACGCACGCGCGGTGATTTCATTTTCCGTAGGATGGATAGATGGTGAAATAGGGTTGTTTCATAATTATAATAACATATCAGTATATTATTGATACTTATTTTATTACTTCATAATTAAACAACCTAAGAAGAAGAAGTGTAAGAAGAAATAAAGTTGAAATAATCGGTAACAGACATTACCTCTTCTTTGAAGCGCCTCTTTGAGTCCTCCTCTTAGGGCACTAAAATTGGTCTTTGAAGAATACCAGGACCTCTAGGATGTTTCTCGGGAATTGGAGAAGATAATTTGGCAGGGGTTTTCCGAGCTTGAAGGCTCAAAGTGGTGTGAGGAAGAGAGGGAGGAGGTGCCCTTTTATAAGGGAGGAGAGGGACACCTTTGGAATAACTAAAAATATTATTTTATTATAAAGCCAAATTCGGTTTTAAATAGCTCCAAATTGATTTATTTCTAAGATAAGGTGGGTATGGGTCTAAATACTCTCATCCAATATAATTTAGACAATTTTAGGTTCCTATGTTAACCTTATCATTTAGATTTAACATTAAGTTAGATAATTTTACTTTTACCGTGTCTTTTTGTGTTCTTACACTATAAGGTTAATAAACTTACTATAAGAAGCCAAAAGAACCCCAAGTTGTTTATTATTAATATATATAACCTTATATAAGTCATTTTTCCGAACCTTATATTTTTAGGAATAAAATAACAATTAATAATATAATATTTGTTTTAAAAACTATTTTATGTCAATTTTGACACTATTTAGTAATTGATTTTTGTGAAAATCATAACAGACTGATTAGTTCGAAAAAAGTTAATTATATCAATACTAACATGTCATATTAACCTAGAAAATTATTGTAATTCATAAAAAGTCTCAAATTAAATTTATTTTGGTATTTATAAAATTAATTATGTTAATATTTCATTAATAAAATAATTAATGCATCATCATTGTGTCATAAATAAATTAAATTATTTAATGTCTAAAAATTACAAATAAATTACCATTATGTAGGAAATATTTTTAGCTTTATAATGAATATTTATAGTCGAATTTATCTTATGTATAACCCTATATTAAAAATGATATACTTATTAAACGTTGATTTTAACTATTTTAACCCTTCTTTAAATAAATTAATAATAAATGTCCTAATCTAATCCAAGTGGGCCTAAATGGTCATATTTTATTCCTAAGGTTGTTTTTGGTCGAATTAAACTTATCCAATAGAATTATGACATGTGTTAGGGTAATAATAATATCATTTTTACCCTTAATTACCCTATTTACTTTTAACCGTGGTAAAAAAAAGTAAAACATTACTATTCACCAAAAATGATTTTCATCTCATTGAACCACATTTTACTTACTGACATCAATCGTGTCTCTCGGATTTTTAAAATTTCACTCACAGAAGCGGTAAAATTAAGTTTTATGAAAAATTCATTTTTTTTAACTACCACTTAGTGGTTTCACTATTCATCAAAAAAATGAAAGTTTCCAAAAAAATACCAAAAATTAGTCCTCAGCTATATTTGATATTATGAACTGAAAAATGATGTCTATTTTACCAAATTCAAAACATATCAGTTGCATTACTTAATTTAAAAAATTAATTCCCGTCGTGAAAACAAATAGCGTGTTCTTAAGAGATAATAACTATCAAAAGATTGACACTTGTTTATGTCTGGTTTAAATGTAAAATTACATCCAATGACCAACATTGTATTAAATTGTAAAAATATATTCTAAATATACTTTAAAACCACTCAAATTAATAATTTATCACTATTAATTATTTTTATTAAAAAGGTTGTTTTTAATTAAAATTTAGTAATTTTCACTATTCATCATAAAATGAAAGTTATCCGAAAAGTACCAAAATTTCACCCTAAGCTAATTTCGATATTCCGAATCCAAAAATGAAGTCCATTTTGAAAAATAAAATTTTAAAAATTTTAAAAATTGCTTATTACTATTCATAACGGCTAGTTTTAATAATATTTTAATAGCATATCGTTGTTTAGTGAAACTCAGTATTGCGTACTACACACGCTATCGAGGAAGGTTGCGATTGCGCGTAATGTAAGGCAAGTCAATTATGCGTGTTGTGAAAGCTCCCTTTGGTGTAGCGTACAACACAATACATCAATGAAATTAAAAAGAATGTTTTTCATAAAATCTCGGGGTGTTACAATCAGAGGGATGATTTAAGGTTTTAATGTAACGATCTGGTCATTAATGAATAAAATTCCCTTTCTTTTAATGTATTATAGAAAATACATGCACTCTTTTTTTTATTTTTGGGTTTAAATGACCGTTAAGTATCATTACCATTGATAATATAGTCATAGAATAGTGATTGCATGACTGATATAAATTTACATTTTTTAAAAAGAATCCTTTCGGCACAAACAAAGGAGAGGATGGCATCATCCAGTAAACTCGGATTATATGAAGCTCATTTATCTAAGCTTAGAAAGAAGGTAGTGTCACTGGGCTTTACTCTTAACCAATCCCAAGCCAAGCTTCAACATGTTAAGCTTGAACAGAATCGCCTACGGGATAAGTTCAAGTTAATAGAGATTACCACCCTGGCGATGTTGTCCAAGCCGCACCAAGAGTCTTCCAACAGCGCACACCTTACCCTTAGGTATTACGTGGTTGTTATAAGGGGTTATGTAGTAAGGTATTAGTTAATTATTATGTAATCTTATTTTATTAATAAAAGTCTTATTCCATCAATTCTGTTATGAAAATGGTCTTTCTTAAAAGGTGACGAATTTGATAAATTGTCTTTTCAGGTAAAAATGGTACTTTTGAGAAATATACACATTATATTAAACTATATTTTTTATTAATAATATTTTAAAAACAATTATTATAAATGATGATTATATCATTTCCTTATCTATAAATGATTAGGTAATCAGTTTGATAAGAGTAATATTTTTTATATGATGAAACAGAAAATGTATTTTTAAAGAATTTATTTTAAGGAATTAATGGATTTTTGAAATAAATAATATTTTAATAAAATATTTGTATCAAATTACTTTTATTAATAATAAATGATTATATAATTTTTATGAATTCAAATGTAATTTTTATTAAGGTTTGAAAATTGTTTTTGTCAAAACTTGTGAATTTTCAATAAATGTCAGTTTTCATTTTAAAAGTGAAAATACACATATTTATAAAATTATTTATATAAAATAAATATTATTTTTAAAATCAATATGTCGAAATTATCCAATGGTGAATTTTTCATAATTTTCTGAGACAATCGAATTTTTGGATAAAAATTAAATACCGTATAAATAAAATATGTGTTTTATGACATCATAATGACCCCAAAAGGATATAATAAACACTATAATGGGTGTTTTAGGACCAATATATGTTTTCATATTAAAATAATGTGATTTTATATTTGTTTTACTTATTTTATGAATCCTTATTGAATCCTCCAAAATGTATAATATATTTTATGATTTTAAATTCATTTTCTTGAGAGTGTGACTCACATCCACATAAGAAAGGGAAATATTTTAATATGTTCAGAAATTTTCCTAATAAAATAATGTTTTCCAGTCCCCTTTAGAAAAATACATCGGCAAAAAACATGGTAAGTTTTGTGGTTTTGAATATTTAATTATATAGATTCCAAAACCTAAGTTTGTGGAATATTAAATAAGCCCCCTCTCATTTCCTATATAAACCCACCCAATATCCCACTTCTATTCTCTCAAAATACTTGTAAAACTTCACTAATCTTCCCTCCTCTATCTATAATCCTCCCAAGTCACCCCAATCTCTCAAGAATCCCCTCTTCGAGCTTTTGAAGCCACATGCTCAAGTAAGGGATTCCTTCCTTTTTCATTTTTATCCAAGTTTCTTCATGTTTTTATACCCTATTATTTTCAATTAAAAATGTTGGGGAATGATTTTTCACCTCCCCATACTTCCCTACATATTTTTTAATGATGATATACCACTTTCTCTCTCATTAATGTCTTTTGTGTACACCTGTTACCATGCCAAAATTCTGTAAGAGATTTCTCTCTTCTTATTTCCATTCAAGTATTTCTCCCATATTATGCATCTAAATTCCATTTAACATGTTGGGATATTATGTTAAATGATCCTCTTACTGTCTATTTCATGTATAAATTATTTTAGACACTTTTCTCTATCATCAACCCAACTTATGAATTTCCATATGACGACGTTATGCTGCCAAAATTGCATCACGGTTGTCCAAGCCAAAATCATCATGTAGTGAATACCATACCCATTTCTCTATCAAGTTTATTCACCTTTATGCACATATACTTATTTAATGGTACATAAATTTATGTATTCCACATTACTTAATCATGGAATAACTTATTATGTTGAATGATTCCATGTTATATGATCCATGTGGCACACTTACGCATGAAATGAAATGTTTATGAAGGGTGTGCCTTGATAACACTCCAATGCATTAGATAATTTTATAATCATGATACACCATGTGAAATAAGGGTTTAATCTTGATAATCCATGTTCAATTAGGTTTTAATCATGATAATTCATGTGAAATGAGGATTTACTTATTTTAATCCATGTGCAATGATCCTTAGATTATGCTAATATCATGTTGTATGTTGTTGCCACATTTCCATGTTATGATAATCATGATATATCATGAATATATGTTAATGTTTATATTATTCTCATTTGATATTTATATTTCCTAACATTTATTTTATTCTTCATGCTATGCCTTGTTTACTCCCTTACTGGGCTTTATAGCTCACCCTTCTCTTATGTATGTCCTCAGGTTATCCCATGCAATGCTAAGTATGAAGGAATGTTGTGGTCATGTAAAAGAATTTTTTAATAAAGATGGTGTATTTTATGTCTTAAGTTGTCATGTAATGTTCCTAAGCCCCAAATACACTAGACCTATCAATCTTTTGGGTTGTATTAAGTGCAAGTTTATTTAATAAATCATGTTTAACTGTGTAATAAAGAGTGGGGTTATTATAGTTGGTATCAGAGGATAAGTTTAGTTATTTTTGGGATTAGGATTAGAAAACCCTAGTGAAATACTTAAGGGTAATACTAAGTATAATAAAAACATCCCAAAATTTGGTGAGTATAGAGTAAGTGTTTTATCAAGCAAATACATCCCTGTATGGATACGAACAAGTAGAGGTGGCTTTGAAACATATGTATCTAGGGGTAAAACCCGAAAACACCACTTTGAGTTAGACTTGAACTGGAACCGGTGCATGACAATGGTCCTTTCTGCACTCTTGGTTAGACACTCCTTGGGGTTATACTTTGGTAAATTCATAATCTTAGTATGAACCATTATTAAGGGAATAAAAAAATAAACACCCCTAAGAATATATGTTGGGAAATAGATCATGGATAACTTAGATTGAAGCCTATAAACTCATAAGTTAAGTAAATAAATGTAATTTATAAGTTATCCCTTTTTGTAATTGGATTCCCCTTATGTGTTTAATATTTTAAAATACTTACCCCTAACTTTCCCTTTATTCTAGCCAATGGCCGGTAATAAAAGGACTTGGGATAACAACTAATATGAAGATCAATGTGATGATTGTTCTAATGAGATGCCCAAACCAATGGGAGTGGGAATCACAAACTTTTTCATGATACTCTCTCAGTTAACTCATGTTTTGAATAAAAAAATGGGTCAATAGGAACGTCCAACCCCCCCCCCCCCCCAAGAAAGAACAAGTCGCAGTCGAGAGCTTCATGAGACAAAGGCCTTCTACTTTTAATGGATCATCTGATCCCTCAATCACTGAACAATGGATCAAATATATTGAGAAGATCTTATCCATCCATCAATGTTCAAAACAAGAGAAGGTTCTTTTGGCTGCTTATCGTATGGAGGGTGAAGCTGATAAATGGTGTACATTGATAAAAAATAAAAATCCTAAGGAAGAGATCAAGGCATTGGAATGAAATGATTTCTGGAAAAAAAAATTGATAAATATTTTCCTCACACCCTATGACTTAAGATGGAAAGATACTTCCTTACCCTCAAGAAAAATGATGATTAATCAATCAGATCATATGAGTCCAACTTCACAAGGCTTGCATGATATATGACAACCCTGCTTTTTATTACAACTTAAACATGATTTATTACATAAAAATTCACTTGATACAACAAAGAATATCGAGAGGTTTAGTGTATTTGGGGCTTAGGATCATTACATAAAAACTTGAAACATGAAATACAACATATTTATTGAAAACTTACTTTACAAGACCACTACATTCCCTCGTACTTAGCATTGCATGGGATAACCTGAGGACATGCATAAGAAAAGGGTGAGCTATAAAGCCCAGTAAGGGAGTACACATGGAATAACATGAGGAGTACAATACAAGTTATACAATAGGCATATAAATAGAGCATTAAAGAAACATGAACATAAGGGAATGATAAAGCATGATAATCATAACTTGGAAATGTGGCAACAACACTTAACATTGAATTAGCATGAGCCAAGGCTCATTACACATGGAGCATGAGTAAACCCTCATTGCACATGAAGCACGAGTAAACCCTCGTCGCACTTGAATTAGCATGAGCCAACACTCATTTCACATGACGTATCATGATACTATACTTTACCCAATGCATTGGAGCGCTATAAGGGAGCACCCTTCTTAAACATTTCATTTAATGCATAAGTGTGCCACATGGATCATAAAACATGGATTCATAAAACATAATCATTTATTCCACGATAAAGGAATGTGGAATTCATACATGAAACTTTATAATCAATAAGTAAATGTGCATAAAGGTTAATACCCTTGATGGAGAAATGGGCATGGTATTCACTACACAATGACATTGGCTTAGAAAATCGGTGCGATTTCGGCGGCGTAACGGCGTGGCATAAGAATTCATAAAAAAGGTTGATGAGAGAGAAAGGGGTTCCTCATCATATTTACATGTAATGTAAAGTAAGGAGGTTATATAGATACATGTCCCAACAATTGTAATGGAAATTAGATTCATGATACAAAATTATTTGCTTGAATGTAAAAGAAGAGAGAGAAGTTCCATTCGGAATTTTGGCATAGTAACGGGTGTACATGGGAGGCATTTAATGAGAGAGAAAGGGGTCTGCCATCATTCAAACAATAAGAGGGAAGTATGGGGAGGTGAGAAACCATACACCAACATTCATAATTGAAATTAAAAGGGAAAAACAACTTAAAGAAAATTGACAAAAATGAGAAAGGAAGAAAAAACCCTTACTTGGAAATGTGCTTCCAAAGGATAGAGAGAGGCTTGTGAGAGGCTTATTGGGGGCTTGGGGAACCTTGGGATGATTCTAGAGAGATTAGGGAAGAGGTTGGACGAACTCCAAGGTATTGTAGTGAGGAGGATGTGGGATCTTGGGTGGGTTTATATAGGAAAGGTGAGGGAATTCTTTATTATTTAGGTTTGGGTCCCCTTACATTAAATTAATCCAAACCACAAACCATCCCATGGTTTTTGCCCATGGTTTTTGGCAATGGGGAGAGGAAAAAAATATTTTATAAGGCCCAAGTCCGAACTTCTTAAAATAATAAGGTTTGTTATGTGGAGGTGAGTCACACTCCCATGGAAATTAATTTAAAAAGGCAAAGTGTTGAATATGTCTTGAGGGGTCCATTAATGCTTTGAAAAGTAAGTCAAACAAACCCAAAATCACATTATTTTAATTATAAAACATATATTGGCTGAAAATAAGGATTATGGTATTTTATTACATCACCATTGGGTTATTATGATGTCATAAAACACATTATATATTTAAACGATATTTAATTTTTACCCAAAAATTTGACTATCTCAAAAAATTATGAAAAAATCACCGTTGGATAATTTCAACATCCTGATTCCATAAATGACATTTATTTTATCTAAAAAAATTCTAAATATGTTAATTTTCACTTTTAAAATAAAAACCAACATTTATCGAAAATTCACGGGTTTTGACAGAAATGGATTTCAAACCTTAATATAAAATTTTAATTGCATTCATAAAATTATAAGATCATTTATATTTAATAAAAATTAATTTAATAATAATAATATTATTTTATTAAAATATTATTTAATTCAAAAATCCCTTAATTTAATAAAATATATTTCTTAATTAAATAATAACTAAAAACGCCATTTGTACTTTAAAAACTATTTACAATGTATCAAAAATGACTAGAAATTATATTCATTATTATATACAAAAAATAATGTACATGAACATAGTACTAATTATTTGTTACATAACCCCTTAAAACAGCCGCATAAGACCTAAGGGTAAGGTGTGCGATGGTGACAGACTCTTAGGGTGGCTCGGATAACATCGCTCGAGTGGTAATCTCTATCAACTTCCACTTTTCCCGTAGACGGTCCCGTTTGAGCTTGAAATGGTGAAGCTCATCTTGGGATTCGTTAAGGGCGAAGCCCAAAGATGCCACCTCTTTTCTGAGCTCCGACAAATGGGCTTCGTATGGGGCAATTCTACTGGATGAGGCCATCACTTCTTTTGTCTGATTAAATTGGATTTGTTAAGGTCCTATATTTATACTAATCATGTGATCACTGTTCAATGGCTATATTAACAATGGTCAAAATTATTAACATAAAACCAAAGAAGTTGACATCTTATAAAAACATTTTTCATAAAGAGACATTTAACTGGATCAAGAGGGATTTTCCATTAATGAAACTTTGGGTCGTTACAATATTCCCCCCTTAAGAAATTTCGCCCTCGAAATTTTCCTTTTCCCACACTAAAACAAATGTGGGTAACTCAGCTTCATCATATCCTCCGATTCCCAAGTTGCTTCTTCAAACTTGTGGTTTCTCCACAACACCTTGATGAGGGGCATTGTCTTATTTCGTAGAACTTTTTCTCTACGATCTAAGATCTTCACTGGTTGCTCCTCATAAGAAAGATCATCTTCCAATTATACCATCTCAGAAGAGAGTACATGTGAAGGGTCCGGTATGTACTTCCTTAAGAGGGATACATGAAAAACATCATGCACCTTGGCCATAGTAGGTGGAAGTGCTAGTCGATAGGCCACATCCCCAACATGATCAAGAATCTCGAAAGGGCCGATGTACCTTGGACTTAACTTCCCTTTCTTTCCAAACCTCATGACCTTCTTCCACGGAGATATGCATAAAAACACCATGTCTCCAACTTTAAACTCAAGGTCTCATCGACGATTATCTGCATAACTCTTCTGTCGACTCTGGGCTGCCTTGATATGCTGCTGAATGGTTTTCACCTTATCCACCATTTCCTCGACCATTTCTGGTCCAAGAAGCTTACGTTCACCGACCTCATCCCAACATGTCGGTGTTCTGCACCTTTTCCCATACAGGGCTTCATACGGTGCCATTTGGATGCTTGAGTGGGAACTATTATTATAAGAGAACTCAACCAGAGGAAGATGTTGATCTCATCCTCCTTTAAAGTCCATTGAGCATGCTCTCAACATATCCTCAATTGTTTGGATAGTCCGCTCTGATTGGCCATCAGTTTGAGGATGATAGGCCGTACTGAAGTTCAGTTCAATATTCAGAGCATATTGAAGACTCTTCCAAAACTTAGAGGTGAATCTTGGATCTCGGTCAGACACAATAGATAGTGGTACTCCATGCAACCTTACCACTTCCCTAATATATATTTGTGCCAGTTGATCCAATGATAAATCCTCTCGAATAGAAATGAAGTGTGCAGTCTTTGTAAGACGATCCACAACAACCCAGATTGCATTGTTGCCCTTGGATGTCCTTGGAAGTCCAGTGACAAAGTCCATGGTGATGTTCTCCCATTTCCATTCTGGTATGGGCAATGGTTGCATCATCCCCTTAGACTTCTACCTCTCTGCCTTCACTTGCTGACACACCAGGCACTTTGATGTATAGTCAGCGATCTCCTTCTTCATATTATCCCACCAAAAGTTTTCTCGGAGATCTTGATACATCTTTGTGCTCCCTGAGTGAATAGAGAAATTTGAACTATGTGCATCATCCAAAAGTTCCTTCTTCAGCTTCGGACTTGATGGAACACATAGTATTTTCCCAAACCGCACAATTCCTTCCTCATTAACATTAAAATCTGAGGATTTCCCCTTTTTGATAGATTCCACTTTTTCTTGAATTCCCACATCATCCTTTTGAGCATCCTTTAACCTTTCCAAAAGAGGTGGTTGAACAATCATTTGTGAAAGGATTGATGATGTTCCCTTCTTTATGATTCCCACATCCATCTTCATCAAGTATAAGAATATTGGATCCTTCTCAATTCTCATCATTGATAAAATCGCTGGATCCTTTCTACTTAGGGCATCCGCCACCTTGTTCGCTTTCCCAGGGTGGTAATGTATTGAACAGTCATAATCCTTGATGATATCTATCCATCTTTTCTAGAGCATATTAATCTCTTTCTGTGTGAATATATATTTAAGACTCTTGTGGTCAGTATATATCTCACATTTCACTCCATAGAGATAATGCCGCCAGATTTTCAATGTAAAGATCACCGCCGCCAACTCCAGATCATGCGTTGGATAGTTTCACTCATGGATTTTCAACTGCCTTAAGGAATAGGATATCACTTTATCATTTTGCATCACCACACATCCTAATCCCTTCTTCGAAGCATCACTGAATACCATAAAAAGCTCCCCACTTGTGGGTAAAGTGAGCACGGGTGCAGTGATAAGCCTCCTTTTCAACTCCTTGAAGCATTCTTCACATTCATAACTCTAAGAAAACTTTACTCCCTTTCGAGTTAGCTTGGTAAGAGGGTTGGACAATCGTGAGAAATTCCGTACAAATCGTCGATAATATCCAGCTAACCCCAAGAAGCTAAGGATATCCGTTACAGATGTTGGCCTCATCCATCCCTCAATTGCATCTGTTTTGGAGGGGTCCATAGATATTTCATTGCTTGTGATGATATGGCCCAAGAATGAGACCTCCTTCAACTAGAACTCACACTTGCTATACTTTGCATAGAGCTTCTCCTTGCACAAAGTCTTTAGTACAGTTCTTAAATTCTCCTCATGATCCTCCTTGGTTTTGGAGTATATTAGAATATCATCTATAAAGACTACCACAAATTTGTCAAGGTAATCTCTAAAGACTCTATTCATCAAGTCCATGAATATTTATGGAGCATTGGTGAGTCCAAAAGGTATTACTATGAATTAATAGTGCCCCTATCTTATACGAAAAGCGGTCTTGGGGACATCTTCCTTCTTCACCCTTACTTGATAATATCCCGACCGCAAATCCACCTTGGAGAAGTATTGTGCTCCACGCAGCTGATCAAACAAGTCATCGATTCTTGGGAGAGGATACTTGTTCTTTATCGTGATTTTGTTAAGTTCATGATAATCGATGCAAAGCCACATTGACCCATCCTTCTTCTTGACAAAGAGGACTGGTGCACCCCATGGTGAAGCACTCGGGCGTATAAACCCTTTATCTAGATTCTCCTGTAGTTGTTTCTTCAGCTCTTCAAGCTCAACAACAGCCATTCTATATGGATTCTTGGATATTGGTAGTGCCCCAGGTATAAGTTCTATTGAGAACTCAACATCTCTCCTTGGAGGAAGACCAGGCAGTTCCTCGGGAAACACTTCAGCGAATTCCCTCACAATAGGCATTTCTTCAAGGTTGGTTTCTTCTTTGGACTCAATCAACTGAGCCAGATACGCTTTCTCATAGGGTAGTAATATACATGCTTGAGATGATGGAGCTAAAGGAGATTCATCTTCCTCCTGACACTTGTAAAGAATAGGGGGTCGATTCTTCATATGGAGTGTGATTTCCCTCTCCCGACAATTTATGTTGTCTCTATATAAGGAAAGCCAATCCATGCCAAGAATTGCATCAAATTCCACCAAAGGTAGTATGACGAGGTTTTCCAGGAAATTCAATCAACATATTATAATAGGGGAGGACTTATATTCATGGGATGTAATGATTTCCCCATTTGCCGTACTCACCGACATATTTACTTCCATGATTTGTGGTGGTGCTGGAATTGTTCTACTAAACTTTCGAGATATAAAAGAATGCGTAGAACCTGAATCAAAAAGTACGTTCGCTATTCCTGAATGAATAACTAGCGTACCTATCACCACTTCGTTTTCGGGGTTCACTTCAGCAGAAGTGATGGAAAAAGCTCTTCCTTGCTGTCTTGGAGGTTGTTGGTTTCCTCCGATAACCCTTGGATTAGGGCACTGATTTGAAAAATGACTCGGTTCTTTGCATTTGTAGCATTGAACAACATGTTGAGGTTCGAACGGAGCATTTATCTCCTCTATCGCAGCTGCGGGTCCTTCTTGCCAAAAGTTAAAAGCTAGGTTCCCTTCTCTTCCACACCTGAAGCATTTTATCGTCCCCTTAAGGCAATTTCCGGGGTGCTTCTTTTCACACTTTTGTCAAGTGGGGTGCTGGAAATTCTTAGCGCCATTGGATTTATCCATCGGACCACCAGCATTGAAGTCTACCTTACGATTCTTTTCCCCATGATACCCCTTTGATTCTTCAATCTCCATTTCAACCTTGAGGTCACATCGGACAATTTCCTCATAGCTGTCGAAGTCACGGATTGCTAATGCTTTCCGCAAGCTAGGCTTCAGCCCACCAAAGAAGCGGTCAACCTTGCATTCGGGGGTAACGACAAAGCCAGAAGCATATCGTGCAAGACTTGTGAAAGATGCCTCGTACGCTCCAACAGATTCTTCATCTTTTTGCTTGAGGGAAAGGAAGTCCTTTTCCATTTTAAGCTGGAGGGTGCACGGAAAATATTTATCGAAAAACATCTTCCGGAATTCCTTCCATTCCAAAGCCTCGATCTCCTCCTCAGGCTTCGTATTTTTTATTAATGTCCACCATTGATCAGCTTCACCCTCCAATTGATAAGCATCCAGGAGAACCTTCTCTTGTTCATAAAATTGAAGGATGGAGAAGATCTTTTCAATGGAGTTGATCCATTGTTCAGCGATCGTGGGATCAGATGATCCACTAAATGTAGGAGGCCTTTGTCTCATGAAGCTCTCGATAGTGACTTGTTCTTTCTTAGGGGGGGTTGAACATTCCTCTTGACCCATGTTTCTATTCAAAACTTGAGTTAGCTGAGAGAGAATCGTGACAAAGTTCGTGATTCCCGCTCCCATTGGATTTGGCATCTCATTAGTACAGTCATCACACTGATCTTCACAACGGTTGTTAGCCCGAGTCCTCCTATTACCGGCCATTGGCTGGAATAAAAGGAAAGTTAGGGGTAACACATAAAGGGTAATCCAAAGACAAAAGTTGATTACTTATAAATAAACTTTAATTTCTTTAACACATGAGTCTATAGGATTCAATCTAGGCTTTTCATGATCTACTTTCTAACATATATTCTTAGGGGCATTTTTCCCTTAATAAGGGTTCATACTAAGATTGTGAATTTATCAAAACCTATCCCCCGAGATTGTCGTAACCAAGAGTGCAGCAAGGCCCATTGTCGTGCACCAGTTCCCATTCGAGTCTAGCTCAAAGTGGTGTTTTCGGGTTTTACCCCTAAGATACATCTGTTCCAGAGCCGCCTCTACCTACTCATATCCAGACAAGGATGTATTTGCTTGATAAACCACTTACTTAGTATTTACCAAAACTTAGGGATGTTTTTATTATACTTAGTCTTGTATCTAAGGCTTTATTAGGGTTTTCCTAATCCCAAAAATAACTAAACCTATCCTCTGATACCAACTATGACAACCCTGCTTTTTATTACAACTTAAACATGATTTATTACATAAAACTTCACTTGATACAACAAATAAGATCGAGAGGTTTAGTGTATTTGGGGCTTAGGATCATTACATAAAAACTTGAAACATGAAATACAACATCTTTATTGAAAATATCCTTTACAAGGCCACTACATTCCCTCGTACTTAGCATTGCATGGGATAACCTGAGGACGTGCATAAGAAAAGGGTGAGATATAAAGCCCTGTAAGGGAGTACACATGGAATAACATGAGGAGTACAATACATGTTAGACAATAGGCATATCAATAGAGCATAAAAGAAACATGAACATAAGGGCATGATAAAGCATGATAATCATAACATGGAAATGTGGCAACAACACTTAACATTGAATTAGCATGAGCCAAGGCTCATTGCACATGGAGCATGAGTAAACCCTCATTGCACATGAAGCACGAGTAAACCCTCGTTGCACTTGAATTAGCATGATTCAACACTAATTGCACATGATGTATCATGATACTATACTTTACCCAATGCATTGGAGCGCTATAAGGGCGCACCCATCTTAAACATTTCATTTCATGCATAAATGTGCCACATGGATCATAAAACATGGATTCATAAAACATAATCATTTATTCCACGATAAAGGAATGTGGAATTCATAAATGAAACTTTATAATCAATAAATAAATGTGCATAAAGTTGAATACCCTTGATGGAGAAATGGGCATGGTATTCACTACACAATGACATTAGCTTAGAAAATCGGTGCTTTTTCGGCGGCGTAACAGCGTGACATAAGAATTCATAAAAAAGGTTGATGAGAGAGAAAGGGGTTCCTCATCATATTTACATGTAATAGACAGTAAGTAGGTAATATATATATATGTCCAAACAATTGTAATGTAAATTATATTCATGATACAAAATTATTTTCTTGAATGTAAAAGAAGAGAGAGAAGTTCCATTCGGAATTTCGGCATAGTAACGGGTGTACATAGGAGGCATTTAATGAGAGAGAAAGGGGTCTTCCATCATTAAAACAATAATAGGTCAGTATGGGGAGGTGATAAACCATACCCCAACATTCATAATTTAAATTAAAAGGGCAAAACAACTTAAAGAAAATTGACAAAAATGAGAAAGGAAGAAAAAACCCTTACTTGGAAGTGTGCTTCCAAAGGCTAGATAGAGGCTTGTGAGAGGCCTCTTGGGAGATTGGGTCACCTTGGGGGGATTCTAGAGAGAGTAGGGAAGATGTTGGACGAAATACAAGGGATTTTAGTGAGGAGGATGTGGGATCTTGGGTGGGTTTAAATAGGAAAGGTGAGAGAATTATTTATTATTTAGGTTTGGGTCCGTTACATTAAATTAATCCAAACCACAAACCTTCCCATGGTTTTTGCCCATGGTTTTTGGAAAAGGGAAGAGGAAAACAATATTTTATAAGGCCCAAGTCCGAACTTATTAAAATAATAAGGTTGCTTATGTGGAGGTGAGTCACACTCCCATGGAAATTAATTTAAAAAGGCAAAGTGTTGAATATGTCTTGAGGGGTCCATTAATGCTTTCAAAACTAAGTCAAACAAACCCAAAATCACATTATTTTAATGATAAAACATATATTGGACGTAAATAAGGATTATGGTATTTTATTACATCACCATTGGGTTATTATGATGTCATAAAACACATTATATATTTAAATGGTATTTAATTTTTACCCAAAAATTTGACTGTCTCAGAAAATTATGAAAAATTCACCGTTGGATAATTTCGACATCCTGATTCCAGAAATGACATTTATTTTATCTAAAAAAATTTCTAAATATGTTAATTTTCACTTTTAAAATAAAAACCAACATTTATCGAAAATTCATGGGTTTTGAAGAAAATGGCTTTCAAACCTTAATATAAAATTTTAATTGCATTCATAAAATTATAAGATCATTTATATTTAATAAAAATTAATTTAATAATAGTAATATTATTTTATTAAAATATTATTTAATTCAAAAATACCTTAATTTAATAAAATAGATTTCTTAATTAAATAATAACTAAAAACACCATTTGTACTTTAAAAAATATTTACAATGTATCAAAAATGACTAGAAATTATATTCATTATTATATACAAAAAAATAATGTACATGAACATAGTACTACTTATTTGTTACATAAACCCTTAAAACATCCACATAAGACCTAAGGGTAAGGTGTGCGATGGTGACAGACTCTTGGGGTGGCTCAGATAACATCGCTCGAGTGGTAATCTCTATCAACTTCCACTTTTCCCTTAGACGGTCCCGTTCGAGCTTGACATGGTGAAGCTCAGCTTGGGATTCGTCAAGAGTGAATCCCAAAGACGCCACCTCTTTTTCGAGCTCCGAAAAATGGGATTCATATGAGGCAATTCTACTGGATGAGGCCATCACTTCTTTTGTCTAAGTAATTTGGATTTGTTAAGGTCCTATATTTATACTAATCATGTGATCACTATTCAATGGCTATATTAACAACGGTCAAAATTCTTAACATAAAACCAAAGAAGTTGACATCTTATAAAAACATTTTTCATAAAGAGACATTTAACTGGATCAAGAGGGATTTTTCATTAATGAAACTTTGGGTCGTTACATGATATGCCTCTGGATTTGTTGTTACCCCCAAATGAAAGGTTGAACACTTCTTTGGTGGGCTAAAACCTATCCTATGGAAAACCCTATTTGTGACTTTGATAGCTATGAGAAAATTGTTTGATGTGCCCTTAAAGTTGAAATGGAAATCCGTGAATCTTAGGGGTATCATGGGGATAAGAAGCGGAAAGTGGACTTTATTTTTTGTGGTCTGATGGATAAATACAATGGTGCTACGAAATTCCAGCACTCCCCTTTCCAAAGGTGCAGAATAAAGCACCCTAGAAATTTCCTGAAGGGGATGAGGAAATGCTTTAGGTGTGGAAGAGAAGGGAACGTGGCCATTAATTGTTGACAATAAGAACCCTCTATTGTGGCATAGGAGAGTAACTCTCCGTTTGACCCACATCGCAATGTTCATTGATACAACTACAAAGAACCAGGGAACTTTTCAAACCAATGCCCTAAGCCAAGGTTTTTTTTGAGGCAACCAACAACTTTCAAGGTATAAAGGGAGATCTTTTTCCATCACTACTACTAAAGTGAATCCTGAAAATGAAGTGGTGACAGGTATTCTAGTTATTCATTCAAGGATAGAAAATTTACTTTTTTATTCTTGTTCTATGCATTATTTTATATCCCAAAGGTTTAGTAGAGAAATTGAAACACTAGAACAAATTGTGGAAGTGGAGATGTAGGTGAGAACATAAAATGGGGAAATTACTATATCCTATGAATATAACTCCTCCCCTGTCACAATTTGTGGATTGAACTTCTTAGTGAACCTCTTCATACTCCCTTTGGTGTAATTTGATAAAATGCTTTGTATGGATTGGCTTTCCCTATATATATCCAACATAAATTGTCATGAGAGGAAAATCACTCTCTATATGGAAAATAGACCCCCGATTTATACAGGTACAAGGAGATTTATGAGCTAAATAAACAACTACATGAGAATCTGAATAAAGGGTTTATACACCCAAGTGCTTCACCATGGGGTGCACTAGTCATCTTCATTAAAAAGGAGGGGTCAATGCGCCTTTACATTGATTATCGTGAGCTCAACAAAATCATGATAAAGAACAAGTATCCTTTCCCATGAATTGATGACTTGTTCAATAATATATTTAGAGCACAATAATTCTCCAAGGTGGATTTGTAGTCGAGATATTACCAAGTAATGGTGAAGAAAGAGGATATCCCCAAGACTGATTTTTGTACAAGGTACGAGCACTATGAATTCATAGTAATGCCTTTCAGACTCACTAATGCTCCAAAAATCTTCATAGACTTGATGAATAGAGTCTTTAGAGATTACCTCAAAAAAATTGGTAGTCTTTATAGATGATATTCTAATATACTCCAAAACTAAAGAGGAGTATGAGGAGAATCTATGCACTATACTAGAGACCTTGTGGAAGGAGAAGCTCCATGAAAAGTGCAAAAAGTGTGAGTTATAGTTAAAGTAAGTATCATTCTTGGGTTATATCATCACAAACAATGGGATATTTATGGATCCTTCCATGAAAAATGAAATTTAGGGATGGATGAGGCCAATATCTACGATGGGTATTTGTAGCTTTCTTGGGTTAGCAAGATATTATCACCAATTTGTGACAAATTTATCACAATTTTCAAACCCCACTACTAGAAATTCTACCTATACCAATGCATCTATACTAATGGTTTGTAAAAACCATTGGTATAGGTCCCCCTTCCCAACGGTTTCCCAAAACTGTTGGGATATTCTACTTTTAGGCCACGTAGGTTTTGGAAAACTGTTCAGAAAGAGAACTTTGAGACCACTTTTCCCAATAGTTTGGGAAAACTATTGGGAAAGGGTGCACTTTTACCAATTGTTTAGGGTACTTTGAGACTAATTTTCCCAACAGTTTGGGAAAACTATTGGGAAATGGTCTACTTTTTGGAAAACCTTTGGGAAAGGGTACTTTGAGACCACCTTTCCCAATGGTTTGGGAAAATTGTTGGGAAAGGTCCACTTTTCCCAACAATTTTTCAAAACCTTTGGGAAAGGGTTGGAAAAGGTGGGTACCTATCCCAACGGTTCTCAAAACTATTGGGAAAGGCATATCCCAATGGTTTTGAGAATCGTTGGGATAGGTGCCCTTATTTTTTATGAATTATTTTGTCAAATATCATCAAATAAATCAATATATAAATTACATATAAATATATATATATATATATCCAAATGTATTCATAAAGGTAATTGTAGGATAGTGGTAAATTATTAGATATATAATGTGTAGGTCGTGGTTTTAAACCTCCACTATAACGTTTTTTTAAATTTACCTATCCCAACGGGTTTCAAACCGTTGGGATAGGTCTTTCCCAATGGTTTCCCCAAACCATTGGCATAGGACTATCCCAATGGTTTGGCCAACCCATTAGGATATATCTTTCCCAATGGTTTTGAAACCATTAGGATAGGACTTTCCCAACAATTTTCTCCAAACTATTGGGATAGGTCTTTCCCAACGCCAAATCACCCAATGACTTCCCAAACTGTTGGTATAGGATATACCAATGGTTTGGGGACCTATACTAACGATTCCAAACTACTGGCATAAGAATTGTTTCCATTAATACCCTATTACCAAGCTAACTCAGAATGGAGTCAAGTTTTCCTAGAATGATGAATGCGAAGAGAGATTCAAGGAGTTGAAAAGGAGACTTATCACTGCACCCGTGCTCACACTACCCACAAATGGAGAACTTTTTGTGGTATTCAGTGATGCTTTGAAAAAGGTCATGGGATGTGTGTTGATGCAAAATGAAAAATTCATTACCTATGCTTCAAGGAAATTGAAATTTCATGAGCAGAACTATCCAACACATGATCTGGAGTTGGCTGTAGTAATCTTCACTTTTAAAATTTGGTGACATTACCTCTTTGTGGAAAAGTGTAAAATATATAAAGATCAAAAAGGCATCAAGTATATATTCACATAGAAAGAGTTGAATATGCACTAATGAATATAGTTAGATCGGATCAAAGACTATGATTTCTCAATTCACATTCATCCAGGGAAAGCGAATAAAGTGGCAGATGCTCTAAGAAGAAAAGACTTAGAAATTCTATCATTGATGAGAATTTAAAAGGATCCAATCTTCTTAGATTTTATGAAGATGGATATGGGAATCATAAATAAGGTAACATCATCAATCATTTCACAAATTATTTCTCAACTATCTCTTTTGGAAAGGTTAAAGGATTCTCAAAAGGATAATGTGGGAATTTAGAAAAAAGTGGAAACTATTAGAAAATAGAAATCCTTGGAGTTCAATTTTAATTAAGAAGGAATTGTGAGATTTGGGTTAAGACTATGTGTTTCATCAAATATAAAGTTAAAGAAAGAAATTTTGGATGACACACATAGTTTTAATTTCTCCATTCACCCAGGAAACACGAAGATGTATCGAGATCTCTGAGAGCATTATTGGTGGGATAACATGAATAAGGAGATCGATGAGTATACATAAGAGTGCTTGGTATGCTATCAAGTTAAGGATGAGAGGTAGAATTATAAGGGGATTATGCAACCATTACCCAAACCGACATGGAAATGGTAAAAAATCACCATAGACTTTATCACCAGACTTCTGAATACATGCAAAAGAAACAGTGATGTCTGGGTTATTTTGGATCATCTTACAAATACTGCACACTTCATTGCAATTCGAGAGGATTTTTCATTTGATTAGCTAGAATGAATATACATCAGAGAAGTGGTAAGGCTGCATGGAGTACCACTATTAATTGTATCCAATAGAGATCCAAGATTCACCTCTAAGTTCTAGAAGAGTCTCTAACATGCTCTAAATACAGAGCTAGATTTCAGTACGGCTTATCATCTTCAAACGGATGGACAATATGAGTGGACTATCCAAATATTTGAGGACATTTTGAGAGCATGTTCAATGGACTTTAAAGGAGTATGGGATCAACATCTTCCTCTCGTTGAGTTCTCTTACAACTACAGTTTCCACTAAAGCATCCAAATGGATCTTTATAAAGCCCTTTATTGGAATAGGTGAAGAACACCCTCATGTTGGGATAAATTGGGCGAAAAAAAACTTCTAGGTCCAGAAATAGTCGAAGAAATGGTGGAGAATGTTAATACCATCTAGTAACACATTAAATATACTCAGAGTAGAAAAAAGAGATATGCTGACAATCCTCAACGAGACCTAGAGTTTGATGTTGGAGACATGGTATTCCTACACATATCACTGTGGAATAGAGTTATGATATTTGGGAACAAGGTAAATTTTAGTTCAAGGTACATCGGCCCTTTTGAGATCCTTGATTGCATTGGAGCAGTGTCCTATCGACTAGAAATCCCACCGAACCTATCTCAAGTACATGATGTATTCCATGTATCACTCTTGAAGAAGTACATACCTGACCCATATCATGTAATCAATCCAAATATGGTACCATTGGAGAATAACCTATCCTATAAATAGAATTTTGTGAAGATCTTATATCATAGGGAAAAAGTTCTATGAAATAAGAAAATTCCCCTCATCAAAGTGTTGTGGAGAAACCACAAGTTTGAAGAAGCAATGTGGGAACTGGAGGAAGTGATGAGGTAGAGTTACCCTCATCTATTTTAGTGTGGTAAAAGGAAATTTCAAAGGAGAAATTTCTTAAGGGGGAATGTTTTAATGACCCAATCATTTATGAATAAAATTCCCTTCCTTTTAATGTCTTATAGAAAATACATGTACTCATTTTTTGGGTTTAAATGTCCATTAAGTACCATTATCATTGATAATACAGTCATTGAACAGTGATCACATGACCGATATAAATTTAAGGTTATTAAAAATAATCATTTTGACACAGAAAAAGGAGAGGATGGCCTCATCTAGTAGACTTGGGCCGTACGAACCTCGTTTTTCGGAGCTCAAAAAGGTGTTAGTGTCACTGGTCTTTGCTCTTGACCAATACCAAGCCAAGATTCAATATGTTAATCTTGAATAGAATCTCCTATGGGAGAAGTTCAACTTAATAGAGATTACCACCTAGGTAATGTTATTTGAGCCTCCCCAAGATTCTGTCACCATCACACACCTTACCCTTAAGTCTTATGCGGGTGTTATAAGGGGTTATGTAATAAGGTATTAGTTAATTATTGTGAAATCCATTTTTATAAATAAAATTCGTATTCCATCAATTCCTTTATGAAAATGCTCTTTCTCAAAAAGTGAAGAATTTGATAAATTGTCTTTTCGGGTAAAAATGGTACTTTTGATAAATATATACATTGTATTAAACTATGGTTTTTATTAATAATATTATAAAAAAATTATTATAAATTATGATCATATCAGTTCCTTATTTATAAATTATTAGGTAATCATTTTGATAAGAGTTATATTTTTTACAGGATAAAACAGAAAATGTATTTTTAAAGAATTTATTTTAAGGAATTAATGAATTTTTGAAATAATTTATATTTTAATAAAATATTATTATCCAATAAATTTTATTAATAATAAATGATTATATAATTTTTATTAAGTCAAATATAATTTTTATTAAGGTTCAAAAACTGTTTTTATCAAAACCCGTGAATTTTCAATAAATGTCAATTTTAATTTTAAAAGTAAAAAAATCACATATTTAGAAAATTATTTACATAAAATGAATATTATTTTTGGATACATGATGTTGAAATTATCCAATGGAGAATTTTTCATAATTTTATGAGATAGTCGAATTTTTGGGTAAAAATTAAATACCGTATAAATAAAATATGTGTTTTATGACATCCTTATGACCCCAAAAATGATGTAATATAAAATATAATGGGTATTTTTGGCCCAATATATGTTTTTACATTATAATAAATTGATTTTATATTTTTTTACTTATTTTATAATGCCTTAGTGAATCCTCCAAAATGTATAATATATTTTATGATTTTAAATTCATTTCCTTGAGAGTGTGACTCCCCTCCACATAAGAAAGGGAAATATTTTAATATGTTAGACAATTTTCCTTATAAAATAATATTTCTCTGTCATATTTGGAAAAAACCATGGGAATGTATGTGGTTTTCAATATTTAATTATATAGATTCCAAAACCTAAGTTTGTAGAATATTAAAGAATTACCCTCTCATTTCCTATATAAACCCACCCAATATCCCACTTATCTTCACTAAAAATTCTTGGAGAACGTCTCTACTCTTCCCTACCCTCTCTAGAAACCTCCAAAGTCTCTCCAATCTCTCAAGAAGCCCCTCTTAAAACTTTTTAAGTTACATACTAAAGTAAGGGATTCCTTCCTTTTTCATTTTTATCCAAGTTTCTTCATGTTGTTATACCCTTTTATTTTCAATTAAAAATGTTGGTGTATGATTTATCACATCCCCCATACTTCCATCCTTATGTTTTAATGAATATATAGCACTTTCTCTCTCATTAATTCCTTTCATGAACATCTGTTACCATGCCGAAATACTGTAAGGGGTTTCTCTCTTCTTATTTCCATTCAAGTATTTCTCCCGTATTATGCATCTAAATTCCCTTTAACATGTTGGGATATTATTTTTCATGATACCTTTATTGTCTATTTAATTTATAAATTATTATATACCCATTTGTCTCTCATCAACCCAACCTATAAATTTCTATATGATGACATTATGCTGCCGAAATTACACTGTGATTGTCCAAGCCAAAATCATTGTATAGTGAATACCATACAGATTTATCTATCAACAGTATTCAACTTTATAAACATATAATTATTGAATAGTACTTACATGTATTTATTCCACATTCCTTAATTGTTTAATAACTTATGATGTTGAATGATTCCATGTTATATGATCCATGTGGCACACTTATGCATGAAACGAAATGTTTATGAAGGGTTTGTCTTGATAGCACTCCAATGAATTGGGTAATGTTTAGTATCATGATAATCCATGTAAAATGAGGGTTTACTCATGATAATACATGTGCAATGAGGCTTTACTCATTCTAATTCATGTGCAATGAGGGTTTACTCATGCTAATCCATTTGCAATGATCCTTGGCTCATGATAATATCATGTTATATGTCGTTGCCACATTTCTATGTTATGATAATCATGCTATATAATGCCTTTATGTTCATGTTCCTATTATTCTCATTTGATATTTCTATTGCCTAACATGTTTTTTATTCTTCATGTTATGCCTTTTTTACTTCTTTACTGGGCTTTATAACTCACCCTTCTCTTATGTATGTCCTTGGGTTATCGAAAGCAATGCTAAGTACGAAGCAATATTGTGGTCATGTAAAGAAATTTTTCAATAAAAATGTTATATTTTATGTCTTAAGTTGTCATGTAATGTTCCTAATCCCCAGATACACTAGACCTATTGATCTTCTTAGTTGTATTAAGTGCATGTTTATGTAATAAAGCATGTTTAAGTGTGTGATAAAGAGTAGGGTTGTTATATTTACTAGTTGGAATATTAGTTTCGTGCCATGAAATCAATGTCACTATGTTATGAGACGTAAATAAACACTACAATATGGGTGTAAGTGGGAAATATATCAATTTTTTACAGGAATCAATCCAGACTTCTCTTGTTGAGCCTCTTTATACCTCGATTGTCCACATGTGGGACAACTATCCAATGACTCATTTTCATCATAATATAAGATGAAATCATTTGAAAATGCATGAATCATTTGATATCCAAGATCTAGATTACGAATCAGTCTCTTTCTCTCATAGAAATTTTTAGGCAACACATTTCCTTTAGGTAGAAGTGTTTTTACCAAAGATAATATCTGATCAAAATAGTTATTTAACATTCTATTATCTGATTTAATTGGCCTAAATTTATTAATTACTTCAAATTTTCTTATCATACAACCAGGATATAAGGCATCATCAGCGGACCTCAACAACTCATAAAAATGAGATGGTTTCAACTTAGGAGTTAAATTAATATCATCCTAGGTTTCAACTTGTTAAAAAGATGGACCTGCCACATTATGTACTAAATTTTAAAACCATGCAAGATCCAGAACCAAATTATTAGTATCTTATCTGGAACTACATTCACCATGTTGATACCAAAAAACATAATATGTTTAAAAACCAAAATGCAATAAATGACCCCCAACGTTTTCAAATGTATCAAACATCCTCAGAGCGCATTTTTTACAAGGAAAATTAATTATCTCTTCTGAAACAAATTCTAGTTTTGATGATTCAAATGATAAGAAATCTTCAACACCCTCAATATATATAAGATTTAAACTAAAACCATTTGGATTCTTATACTGATTTATCCAGGCGCGATCATCTAATAATGATTTTTTTGGACTTCCTTATTCCATATTTCTCTAAAAAGAATATAAAATAATTAGTTTTTTGTATAATTTGATATAAAGAAAACACTATCCAAAAAATAGAAGACAATTAAATTTCCCTTTTCTATCAAATTATAATAATATCTATTATTTCAAACTTATTTATAGAATTTTTTTAAAATTTTATACTAATCTATACTAACTTATAATAATGTATACTAATTACCACTAATTATTATTATTTACATCTAATTTGTACTAATAATTACTAATTATCAGCGACGCAATTTCTAGAAGATTAGTGAAAGCTCTTTTGCCCAATGACTCATCTCCTTACAAATTTTCTCTATTGAAATCACAATGAAAAATATGCCCCGACATACAAATACCTGTTTCTATATTCATGATGATGGAGAGCAAGGAGGCCTCGCCGCACTTCTCTCTATTCTTGTGTATATGAAAATGGATATTCGTATGTCAGAAGAGATTTTTCATAGTAATTTCAATAGTAAAAAGTTTCAAGGAGATGAGTTGTCAGAAAAAAGAGACTCTTTTTCCTAACAGCTCATATCCTTCCAACTTTCTCCAAATAAAATCAGTATGAAAAATTTTCTCTGATATACGCATATCCAATTTCATATGCATGAGAATGGAGAGCGGGAAGGCCTTGTCATGCTGCTCTCCATTTTTGTGCATATGAAAATGGATATTCGTACGTGAGGATAGATTTTTCATAGTGATTTTAGTGGAATAAAATTCCAAGGAGATAAGGCATTGGGTAAAAGGGAGCCGCCAATCTGTTGGAAATTATGCCAATTTATTACAATTTCTTCCTAATTATTATTAAATAACTGCTAATTATTGCTAATTATTAGTAATTATTGCTAATTATTATAATTTATTACTAATTATTACAATTTGTTTCTAATTATTACAATTTATTACTAATTATTACAATTTATTACTAATTATTACTATTTATTACTAATTATTACAATTTATTACTAATTTACTACTAACTTATTACAAATTTATTACTAATTATTAGAATTTATTACTAATTATAAGAATTTATTACTAATTATAACTAATTATTAGAATTTATTGCTAATTATTAGAATTTATTACTAATTAATAGAATTTATTACTAATTATAACTAATTATTAGAATTTATTACAAATTTTTAGAATTTATTACTAATTATTAGAATTTATATCTAATTATTAGAATTTATTAGTAATTATTAGAATTTATGACTAATTATAACTAATTATTAGAATTTATTACTAATTATTAGAATTTATTACTAATTATAATGAATTATTAGAATTTATTACTAATTAATATAATTTATTACTTATTATAACTAATAGTTAGAATTTATTAATAATTATTAGAATTTATTACTAATTATTAGAATTTATTGCTAATTATTAGAATTTATTGCAATTTATTGATAATTATTAGAATTTATTACTAATTATTAGAATTTATTACTAATTATAACTAATTATTAGAATTTATTACTAATTATCACTAATTATTACTAATTATTACTAATTATTAGAATGTGTTACTAATTATTAGAATTTATTACTAATTATTACAACTTATTATTAATTATTACTAATTATTAGAATTTATTACTAATTATTAGAATTTATTACGATTTATTTCTAATTATTACAATTTATTACTAATTATTATAGTTTTTTACTAATGATTAAAAAAATTACTAATTATTATAATTTTTTACTAATTATTTCAATTTGTTACTAATTATTTGAATTTATTACTAATTTATTGCTAATTATTATAATTTTTTCTAATTATTACAATTTATTACTAATTATTAGAATTTATTACTAATTATAACTAATTATTACTAATTATAGCTAATTATTAGAATTTATAACTAATTATTAGAATTTATAACTAATTATTAGAATTTATGACTATTTCTTACTAATTATTATAATTTATTCCTAATTATTAGAATTTATTCCTAATTATTAGAATTTATTCTATTATTAGAATTTCTTCCCAATTATCACTAATTATTGCAATTTATTACTAATTATTGCAATTTATGACTAATTATTACAATTTATTACTATTTATTACAATTTATTACTAATTATTACAATTTATTACTAAATATTACAATTTGTTTCTGAATATTACAATTTATTACTAATTATTAGAATTTAATACTAATTATTATAATTTAATACTGATTATTAGAATTTAATACTAATTATTACTAATTAATAATAATTAATATAATAACTATTACTTAATACTAATTTATACTAATCACATGTAATTATTTGTAAAAATAAACATAAACAATGATAAATAAAACTATCAAATTCTAATTTAATTTAACTACATCTAGTTAACAATAATTATAATTAAAAAAAGGAATTAAGTAAAAAATAAAAGAACTAGATAAACACCTTAAAACTGAATCTTTCGAAGGATATAATCTGCGAATAATGCGTCGAATTAAAATTTTAAACTAGGAAAAATTTTGAAAGAAAATTTTTCACTATAGAGAGGGAGAGGAGTAGAGAATTGAGTGTAATGAGGAGAAAAAACGTATGGAGGTATATATAGGTTAGATTAGTTGCTATGGGATTATTTATGATTGTAATCCCATCACAAATAGTATCATTTGCGACGGATCCCGTTGCAAATGTTCACCAGTTAAAAAGTCTTTTGTGATGGGTTGCATCGCAAATGATAGTCTAGCGACATAGTATTTGCGATGGGATATATATCATGTTGAAAATACTAAAAACAATGTCGGGTATTTGTGACGGGCTATAGTAGCCCGTTGCAAATACACTTTCCCGTGGTTTGGCGCGCAAGTCACGCCAAACCTTTTGCGATGGGAACCATCTCCCCGCCGCAAAAAACCTTATTATTTGCGATAGGTCGGTTCTCGCATCACAAAAAACCCTTCCGACAGACTATTTGTGTTGGGTCATTGACCCATCTCAAATGCCCACTTTTCTCGTAGTGTATTTATTATATTATTAAAATTAGGTCTTTATTGGTGTTTTATTAGCATTGATAAAGATTTATTTTTATTAAGGCTAAAAACGCTAATAAAGATACATTTTATCAGTGATTTTTTGAAAGCACTGATAAAAGCCTTACTTGATCTTTAAATAGAACCCTAATAGAGTCATCCACCCTCACACCATTCAAACTCTCACGGAATTGAAACATTATAGCTGCTCTTCATCGATCTTCTCGACGAATTGATCCTCTCCATAGATAAGGTATGTGCTGATTAATTTTGTTAGAGCCTAAAGATCCACTACTCCCCACATGTACACCACCCTACTCACATCGCAACATGAGCACACCAACTTTTCCTCAAAAATCAATGATTAACTCTTAAAACACACCTATTACCTTCCAAACTACTCACCTTATCTGATTCCTATCCCAATATATCTTGTCACACACAAAACTATCGATCAGACCTCTGTTGGACGACCCCTTTGAAAAAACTCAGCTTCCGCCACTGACACACAATTCATTTACCCGAACCTGATGCCTTCACTCTTGGAGGAAGCCCAAGATCATTCTGAAATACCCACCTAAGTCTCAACCTGTCATTGATTTTTCTTTGCTTCACAAGTTCACTTTATTTTTTGTTGGTTGATATCTTGACTATGTTTTTTTATGGAGGTGGTTCTTGTTGTTTTGGGATTTCAAACTTATAACCATCTCCCCACTATAGATTTCCAATCACCCCAAAATTAGGGTGATTTTGAAAGAAAATCGTCGAATTTGTGCCATTTTTTGAAATCTTCAACATTACCCTATGTGCATATTTTATTCAATGTTTTGATGATGTGTATATAAAAAATTAAAATAATTTTGATTACATATAATTTTGATTATAAATAATTTTGGTTATCTTGACTTAATAATTTATATAAATAATTTAAAAATAATTTTGAATTAATATTTATGAATTAAAATTTATTTTGAATTAATAATTTTAAATTAATAATCATTTTGAAATATTCATTTTGAATTAATATTTTGTATTATCTTGAATTAATAAATTAAATAAATAGTTTATAAATAATTCTGATTACCTTTAATTGATAATTTTTATTATTTGTATATAAATAATTTGGATTAACCAATCTAAGGGAACTCTTCTCCCTCAGGCACCAGATCCCCCTCTTGCTTCCTCTTTGAGCCTATTGTTTGAAGGGATCTCTCATCCTCTGGTTCTAGAAATGTGGTAGGTTCGGTCCTTCAAGGATACCTTGTTGCTCCCTACATCTGCTCGGATCCCTCATCCCCCCTTTTATCTAGAGGTGTCATTGGTTTCTTCTCATTCATATGTGGAGGGAAATTGCCCAGTGTTATCTATTCTAGCTATCCCTTTTAAAGAAGCATCAGCTCTCCTTCAATGAACTACGGTGGCTAGGTTTGGGGAGGACAGACCTCCATTCCCCATGTTCGAGAAAGCCATCGAATCATGGGTCCTGGCTTCTCCAACAAAGGTTTTGATGCTATGTAGGAAATCATTTTGCATTGTTTTGGCCTCTAGGTCAGACTTTGTCCAGGCATGGTTGTTGGAAATACAAACCGTAAAAGAGGTGTTGAATTATTTTACAAGAAGGCTGATACTTTTCCCCATGCATCACTTTCCCATACAGATCTTCCCCATGCAGATCTTCCTCTCCCCATGAGTCCATTTATTTCTCATGCATGTTTTTAATATTTTTTGATTTATATTTTGGGCCTTCATTAAATGTATTGTATTGTCCATTTTGTGTCCTTTCATAGCCTATATATTGGAGAAAATCTAATCCTTTGAATATTAATGTGCAATATATGAAAGCTTGTAATCTCCTTTGATGTTTGTTGTTATCCCATTTTTATTTCTCATAATTTCTGGCTTGTATAGCCAAAAAACTAGTATTAGAGGCCGGTATCAAGGAATCCTCCAATTTTCTGAAGATGGCCACCACAATCCAGCTGCAAGTTCTGAAGTTGTCTAAGGAAAACTATGAAAGGTGGTGCATCAAAATAAAGGCATTATTTGGGTTGTAGAAATTATGGGAGATCCTCACTGATGGGTATATTATACCCTCTATAGAGAAAGAAGTCGCCTTCACGAATGAAAAAAAGATGACCCCCAAAAATCAAAGGAAGAAAGACAACAAGGTGTTTTTTATCCTCTATCAAGGGTTGGATTAATCAAAATTCAAAAAAATTGTCAAAGAAACATCAAGAAAGAAAGCTTGGGATACCCTTTCTACCATCTTCAAAGGTATTGATCGAGTGAAGTAGGTTCTTCTTCAAACACTAAGAGCGGAGTTCAAAGCGGCGCACATGAAGGACTATGAGAGTATCTATGATTACTTCTCACGTTTAATTTTTTACTTTTTACAATTTTAAAAGGAGTGGTGAAAAACTGGAGGACATTAGATTTATTAAAAAATAACTTCGATCTCTCACAACCAAGCTCGAGCATGTGGTTGTGGAAATCGAAGAATCAAAGGATTTGGAAACACTTCCCATTGAAGAATTGATAGGGTCATTTCAAGTGCATGAGCAACGAATGCAAAAGAATGTGTGTTCAACAATATATTATGACTTAGATTCCAAGTTGATTCTATAAGAAAAAAACAATGACCACATGCAATGAGGTGGTCATCGTGAAAGAGGAAGATGGCATGGATATTATCCAAGCCATCAACAAAAGCAACAAAATTTTACTAGCTTCCATGGAAGAGGAATTGGTGGAGGCCGATTAACATGTGGTCGTAGAAACACAAAAAATGTTCAATGTCACAATTGTAAGAAATTAGGTCATTATGATTCTGATTTTTGGAGAAAATGGGTCAAGATGAGAAATACAACTATGTTGAACCATCTCGCCATGAAGAAGAAGGAACCAAACTCCTCATCACACAAGAAAAGGCATGTGAATGGCCCAATGTGTGGTATCTATACATAGGTGCAGACAACCACATGAGTGGTAACAAAGAATTGTTCGAGGAACTCAATGAGGAAGTTCATGGTGATGTGAGTTTTGGTGACTCATCAAAGGTACCCATGATTGGAAAAGTTAAAATAAAAATTTATTAGAAGAATAGTGAGCCAAATTACATCTCTAATACGTATTATATACCAAACATGAAAAAACAATATCATTAGTCTCAGCCAACTCCTTGAGAATGGGTATGTTATACACATGGATAATTCTTCTTTGTCTATAAGGGATGCTCACAGAAGACTTGTTTCTCAAGTCCAAAAGGTGAAGAATTACATGTTTTCATTCCATATCAACATGAAGGTCGAGGATTTTCTCTTTCGAATAATGAATAATGACTCATGGAGATGGCATCTACACTTTTGGAATTTGCATTTTAGTGGGCTTAAACTTCTATCCTCATCAAGCATGTTGTGTGTATTGCCGGTGATTGAAGTTCTAAATCATGTATGTAAGGTGTGTACACTCGATAAGAAACAACAGAACTCCTTCCCAAGCAGAGTGTCCAGAAGAGCATATGAACCACTTAAGTTGGTTCACATTGATATTTGCATACCACTTTAAAAACCATCATTGGGAGTTAATAGGTATTTTATTACCCTCATTAACAATTTTAGTAGAAAGCTTTGGGTGTATTTCATCAAAGAAAAAATTTCCGCTTTCACTATCTTTAAAACTTTCAAAGCTCGTGTTAAATATGAAAGTATCCAAAGAATCAAAGTACTCAGATCTGATAGAGGTGGAGAATACACCTCAAATGCATTCCAAGATTTCTATAGGGAACAAGGCATCAAGAAAAAATATATTGAACCCTACACACCACAACAGAATGGCATCGAAGAAAGAAAGAACTACACCATCCTTAACATGACGAGGACCGTGATGACGGATAAAGGTCTTCCAAAGAGCTTCTAGGTAGAAGCAGTGGCATATACTTCCTACCTTATCAATCGGTGTCTAACCAAGAGAATTAGAAACTTGACACCAAAAGAGGCATGGAGAAACTTCAAACCGAGCATAGTGCACCTAAGAATCATTGGGTGTGTTGCATATGGTCAAGTTCCAGAAGTGAGAAGAAGTAATCTTTATGATCATGGGGAAAAGTACATCTTCATCGGCTATTGTGAAGAGTATAAATCCTATAATCCCTAAAATCCACTAACTAATAAATTAGTGGTGAGTAGAGATGTGGTTTTAGTGAGGAATAAGTATGGAAATGTAATAATGAAGAATCAAACAAAAATATTCCAGTTGAGATAGAAGATCTAGAGGAAATACATGATCATCAGGAGAAAACACCCGAAACACCTTCCTTGGGTGCATCATCAGTTAGAAGAAGTCCAGGAGTACATTTGATCACTCCTGAAAGCACTCCAGAAAGTCAAAATTTGGTCAGCTCATTCTCACCTATGTCTCCTATCAAGATGAAAAATTTGAGCGATGTCTATGTGAAAACAAAAGAGGTAAATCTTTTTTCTTTGTATGATGATCATTAGCCTCTGAAATTTTTGGAATCCATGAGGGAAGGATGTTGGATAATTTCTATGGAAGAAAAAATTCATGCCAAAGAGAAAAATGACACATGGGAGCTGACTACACTCCCAAAAATCCATAAGAGCATTAGCATCAAATGGGTGTACAAGATCAAGCAAAATGTTGATGGAGAGATCGATTACTACAAGAAAAGGCTCGTAGAAAAGGGTTATAAAAAGGATTATAGGGTGGACTATGAATAATTATTCACTCCTTTTGATTGCATTGACATTGTAAGGATGATTATCTCCCTTGTTGTCCATCCCAGTTGGATGATCTACCAAATGGATGTGAAGTCTGCATTCCTGAATGGAATTCTGGAAGAAGAGGTCTATGTTGACCAGCCTGAAGGCTTTGTTATACAAGGGGAAGAAGACAAAGTGTATTGTCTGAAGAAAGCTCTCTATTGGTTGAAGAAAGCTCCACGTTCTTGGAATTCCCACATCGACAACTATCTTCGAGAGAAAATTTGCACCCAATGTCCATATGATCATGTGGTTTACATCAAGAATAACAATCATGGAAATATACTGATTGCATACTTTTATGTTGATGATTTTATGTTTATAGGGAATAGCTGAATAATGTTCGATGAATTCAGGGGGTTCATGTTCAAGGAGTTCTAGATGATTGATGGAGGTCTCGTGTCCTTTTTTAGGGGAATATAATTAAAGAAATAACATGGCGGTATCTATATATCTCAGAAGAGGTATACTAAGAAGTTTTTTGAAAATTTCAATATGGAAAATTGCAATGCTGTAAACACACCTGTAGCAACGAGATTAAAAATGACAAAATATGGAGAAGGAAGAAGTGTTGACTCAACTTTGTTCAAGATTCTGATTGGAAGCCTGAGGTATCTGACAATCACAAAGACAAATATTGTTTATAGTGTTGGGATTGTAAGCAGGTACATAGAAGCACTGAAAGATTCACACTAGCTAGTAGAAAAAAAAATCCTCAGGTACATCAAAGGAATGGTGGATTTTGGTATTTTTTATCTATACAATGAAGAATAAAAGCTATATGGTTACTCAAATAGTGATTGGGGAGGTGGCCAAGATGAAAGTAAAAGCACTACTAGGTATGTATTTTTTCTTGGATTGACTTCTTTCACATGGAATTCAAGGAAGCAAAGTGTGGTCACCTTATCCACATGTGAATCTGAGTATGTGGAAGCATCATCTATTGTTTGTGAGGGAATTTGGTTGAGAAATTTTCTGAAGGAGATGAAGCATCCATAGGATGGATCCACTTTCATATATGTGGATAACAAGTCAGATATTGAACTAGCCAAAAATACAATGCATCATGGAAGAAGTAAACACATTGATACCAGATTCCATTTTCTGAGATATCATGTGAAGCAAAAAATCATAAAATTGGAATATTTTCATACTACGGAACAAGTGGAAGATATTTTCACAAAGGCATTACCGATAGATGCATTCAAATAGCTAAGAATGATTCTTGGAATGAAACTTTTTTTGGTTTGAAGGGGAGTGTTAGAAATGAAAACCATAAATGATGTGTTGGTTAATTTTTCAAGCAGACTGCTGCTTTTCCCCATACAGCGCTTTCCCATACAGTGCTTCCCCATGCGACTCTTCCTCTCCCCATGAGTCCGTTTATTTCCCATGCATGTTTTTAATATTGTTTGCTTTGTTTTTTGGTCCTTCATTAAATATATTGTGCTGTCCATTTTGTGTCCATTCAGAGCCTATATATTGGATAAATTTTAATCCATTAAATATTAGTGTGAAATATATAAAATCTTGTAAGATCATTTTTTGTTTGGTGTTATCCCATTTTTATTTCTAATAATTTCTTTCTTGTATAGAAAAAAATGGTATAGGAACCACAGATCTATAGGCCAGTGGTGCTTCTCCCTCTAGAGATGGTCGATGGAGGTTCATAGTGGTCGGGATTCTTCTCATGCAGCGTTCATCATGGTTGGGATTCTTCTCATGCATCAGTGTGGATCTCCCAACCGGGTTTTCCTCTTCAATTTCAAAATTTCGCCTTCATGTAGAGTATTGGAAACTCACTAGGGTTCTTCCTATGTGTAGGTGAACACACTATCAACCTAGAGGAAGCTTCGACAGTAAGGATTTTCGTTGATATGGATCTCTCTATGCCTCTACCACCTCTTCTCATTCTGTGTGTGGAGGGTTTGGTTGAATGGGATCAGGACCTATTATATATGTCGTCGCCTCCCTTCTATTCCTCTGGTCACATCTAAGGACACTCGCTATTAGAATGTAGAAAAAATCATCAGGTTAGGTTGGTTCATTGTCAGCCATATCTCCAGTATCATGATGAGGCTATGGTCTCTTTGGACGAACAACTTCCTCCCTTGTTCAGGCTCATTCTAGAGGCACTGGATCATGACATAGGATTCTTGGTAACCTATCCCCATGCTAGATCGATTTTTCTGACCTCTGAGAGTAGCAACTCCTTATCCTTTGGTGATCGATCTTCTTCTTGGCTATGGTTCCTTTTAGGGAATTGGTTATCTAAGAGGATCACCAATGGGATCGGTTGGGCCCTTCGAATGTGCACAAGGATTTCAGAAAAGGTGTCACTATCAACCTCACCCCTCCTCTAGTTGTCTTTATCCCTAAGGTTTTGGTAAGCATAGGAGAGTAGGGAGGAAAAGAAATGATTCAAAGCAATTAAAACTCATTTTGATCATTTTTTGAAACCGAAGAGACAGAAGGAAATGTGAGGGGAGAGAAACAGGGAGAAATATTTCTCTCCAAACTTCCATTTCGAATCATCCCAAAATTGGGATGATTTGGAAAGAAATGGTTTGTAGGCTTGAGGTATTTTTGAAATTTACAATATTGTCCTTGTATGTCTATATAAATGAACATAATATTTTCATGGGGCATCGTTCCGCATTAATATTTATATAAATGAACATAAATTTAATTAATAATAATAACAACAAACAATATTTTCATGGGGAAAACATAATATTTTCATGGGGAAAACAGTATTATTAATTTTAATATTGGGTGGGAAACAAAATATTTAGATACCCATGAAAATATTTTTTGGGGGCACTGGTCGTGGGGTCGAGTCCTCGCACCATTTGTGGATTTTCCTTGTAGCAAGTGTGAACTGTCATTTGATGGTTGTACCCTACCTTTTTTAATAATAGCAATCAAATATAATTAATGCTTATAATGTGTATATAAATAATTTTGATTATAACTAATTATGTGTATATAAATAATCATGAATAATTTATGAATAATTTTGATTATAGATAATTTTTATAATAAATAATTATGATTATCTTGAATTAATTGTTTATATAAATATTTTATAAATAATTTTTAATTAATAAATATTTTTAATTAATAACTTAGAATTAATAAAAGTTTTTAATTAGTAATTATTTTAAATTAATAATTATTTTGAATTAATAATTTTTAATTTTTAATTTTCATTACCTTGAATTAATAATTTTGAATTAATAAATTATATAAATAATTTTTATTATCTTTAATTAATTTTTTAAAATTTTAAAAAATTTATTAATATATATTTGTAGTTTAATGTTTACCTAATTTTGGTGATGTAAAATATAATGATTTATTAAAATAAAAATTAATGTGTTTTGATTTGTTATAAAAAAGATAATAAAAATACATTTTTTTAAAAAGTTTATATATGTCATTTAACATAAATTGTTGATATTGGACAAACATGGTGGAAGGTGTGGTATCCATGAGGATCTAATCTATGATTGTTTTTTATCTTGCGTAAGTATGTCCTATAAACCTGTGTGTATGTGTTATTTTTTAACGAAGGTTATTTGTGTCATTTCCACCAAAATAGTTTCTTTTCTTTTCTTTTAAAAATTATCACCAAACAAGATAGAGATAAATCCAAATCATTTGTTTTATTTTACTATGTTATTGATTCAAACACAAGGAGATAAATTACAATCATTTCTTTTAATTTCTTTTCTTTTATAAACTATCAAATCATTTCTTTTATTTTACTAAAATCTCAACAGACACAGTGTGACCCTGGCCCCTCTAGCGAGTCTTTAGCTTTCCATCCAGTGATGCACAGTGTGTTATCACATGATCCTTTGTAGATTTTTCATCTAATCACTTGTTTCCCTCCCTTGAAGTTACTTGAGCCTTCACTCTCTCTACAGGCCCCTCCCACTTCTCGGCTCTTTGTAGTTCTCATCCTAACCCTCATAAATGAGTCTGATCCTCCCCCCAACGAAGACCTCACCCATTCCTCAGCATACTAAAGTGACTTCTTCCCCTCCTTCTTTTTCAGTATCAAATCGCTCTTCATCTCTAGGAAAAAGTAACAAGTCATTTGGGTTTTTAGTCTAGGAAGTCTCTAATTACCCAGTTTTTAATTCCTCATCTCCCTCCAATGGTGTTTGCACTAGATCATAGACCAAAATCCTTTTGGTGGTTTCTCATCTGCAGGTTAATCATTCCATGATGCCAGCAGACAAAACCATTTGTAGTCATTTACGATGATTTCTTTCATCATCTAGAATGCTCGTGACCTTGGTGTCAGGGTTAAAATGGACTAAATCTCTATTAAAATCCAAAACAACAACTCTTTCCTAGTGGATGTTCTTGAAACAAAGATATATTCCTCCAAAATCACGGAGTATGCACACAAGATTCAGGTAGGAAACTTCATGCATGTCGATCCTCACAACCTTCACATTTAGATTTTCTGGAAACCGGGCATCTCAGTGGAGCTCATGGGTGCATCAAACCAGTTTTCCAAAACTAAAATCACATTATTGGAAAAATTATTTCTCATTTTGTTCATCTACTCTAACTACAACACTCAGGAAAGAGAGTATTTACATAATGATATAGGGACCATGAACCCAAGTCACCTTTTATGGTTCGTGGGTGGCGACTTCAACATTATGGAAGATCCAAGTGAAAAGAAGGTAGGTGGATCCTTCCAATGTAAGGATAGTCAAGAGTTTTTCATGTTCATGGTCGGCTTAGTCTAAATTGAAATGGGATACTTAGGGGAACCTTTCACCTGGTGAAATAACCATAAAGGAGATCGACGCACTTGGTTTTATCTTGACGGATTCCTTGCTTATTTCTATTCCATTTTATCCTTCCCAGACACTAAGGTAACTCATATCATATGAAGTCTTTAAAGTCATTCCCCTTTACTTGTGATTGTGTGTCCTAGAAAAGAAATAGAGATCCACTTCTTCTTCTCTCATCTATGGCCCAACAACCGAGGATTTCACCAGAAGGTGAAAGAGTCCTGGAAAAATTCATCCCAAGGGCATACTTGGATCACTCTTTATAATAAATTAAGGTAGATCAAAGAAGATATGCAGTATTTTATCAACATACAACCTTATTGTTTCATGGAAATGGATTTTATTAAAACATATATTGATAAAATGGAAGATATTATGGAAAAAGAATGGAATGAGGTGATCTTCGGTGATCTTGTCCATAGAAAAAACATCTTGGCTGATATGATTCTGAATAACAAATGCCTGATGAAAGAAATTTCTAAGGTCAAATAGATTAGGGAAGGGGATTGGAAAGTGGAATTTTTTTCATACCTGTATCAAAGAAAAGTGTTGCATTCATAGACCCAATATTCTCTTGGAAAACAGAACTTATACAGATGATCTTGGACTGGTTGGTGGTTTAGAAAAAGCATACTTCACTTCTATTCTTGTATACCCAAATCCCCACATGCAAGGAGGATATCTGAGAGGCCACTTAGTGCTCTTTGATTCCATTCCACAAGTGGTTTCTGAGCAGGATAATTTTTTATTTGAATTGATTCTGGACGAGAAGAGAATTTGTGAGGCTATTTGGTCCCTCAATCTAGAGAGTGATCTAGGCCTGAATGGCTTTCGAGGTCGTTTTTATAGGGCCTCTTGGGACCAAGTTCATCATGACTTTGTGAATGTGGTTAAGGATTTATTCCATGGTGGTCGTCTCCCTCACATGGAATGTGTAACTACAATGGTTCTCATCCCCAAAATAAAAGATCCATCTTCTCTCCAACACTATAGAACAATCAGTATGTGCAATTTTCCTTATAAGGTGATGGCCAGTATCCTCAACAAAATAATTTTTGTGTGTCTTCCTCGATGGATATCAAAATAAAAATACAGTTTCATCCTGGGAAGATCTATATATGGGGATATAGTCTTAGCCTAGGAGGTGATATGTGATATTAATCAAAAATCCCTTGGTTTGAATAATTCTATCAAATTGAATATGAATAAAACCTATGATCATCTCGAATGGAACTTCATTCTCAAAGTTCTCGAATGCATGGGCTTCTCCCACTGGGTCTCTAGTATATTATTTGGATTATTTAGTTCCTCTCATATCTCCCTCTCATTCCTAGGTAAGAAATGTGGTTTCTTCAAAGCAGCTCGAGGAATAAGATAAGATGACCCTTTTTCCCCAAGCTTGTTTATCATTACTCAAGACTCTCTGAGCCGCTACACCAACAACAACATCGATATGGGAAGCATCCATCCATATCATCTTATGTCTTAGGTTGGTAGCATTACTCACCTCATGTTTTCCAATGGCACATTTATCTTCATCAATGCCAGTAAGAGATCAATTCAAGACTTCACCAAGATCCTTTAGGAATACTACAAATAGAGCAGCCAACTGGTTAATCAGGAGAAAAGCAGTCTTTTCATCTCGAACCACTACTCGGAAAATCGGGTAAGACTCCTGTAGAATCATATGAACATGAGTATAAATAAATTTCCAATGAACTATCTGGGAGATCTGATATCCCCAAGTAGAATATTTATCCATCACTTTGACAAGGTTATTAACAATATCCTTTTCTGTATCTTGAATTGGAAAAATCATTTTTTATCCTTCGGTGAAAGAATTACCCTAGTCGACATCATCCTTGAATCCATCCTCATGCATGTTCTTTCCTCCCTCAAGGTTCTTAAAAGTGTCATTTCTAGAATTGAAAATATTCTGGCCTATTCATATGGGATGTGTACTCTAATGGAAAACACCACTGGGCCTCTTGGGGAAGTATTTCCAAGCCCTTGGAGGAGGGTAGAATTAATGTTTGGAATATCAAGGGAACAATGCAATGCCAACACGCGAAGCTTGCCTAGGAGATTCCTGAGGGCAGGACCCTTTGGGGTAGATTCACAAGGGGAAAATATGTCATTGAGGTGAAATTTTCAAGAGGAATCTCTTATTTGGTTTGTTCCATGATTCAACCCCTCATCTCGTATCTTCAAGATCGCACTCATTGGATTGTGGGTAGATGGGATATTAATATCTGGAAACACAACTAGGATAACACCAAATTTAGATTTCCAGGATTCCCAGTCCCAGATATCTCATTCAGGAAAGCAAGAAATTACCCAGGCTTCATCCAAGAAGTCCCCAACAAGAACCAGCATGACACTTTTGAGATCATTATTTTGAATTGGAAACCAGAAAAATTCATCTTCACTAGCTCTTATTCGGGAACTTTCCCTGTGAAAGATTTTCAGTCAACTATGAGAGACCCAAATGATATTAACATCTAGGGTGAGGTGTTGTGGCCTAAGGAAATTACATCTAAGTTAAACTTCACTATGTGGAGATTAAAGTGTTAGAAAAATAAGTAAGTAGAAAAAAAAAGATGGTTAGAACCTTGATGCGTGAATTGGATTCACTATCCAAAAGGGTTTGATCCACCACCACATTGATGGTGTAGGGTTCTCACTGGAAGTTTCCCTTGAGGATTTCACCAAGGTTTGGGAAAAATCGAACACCAATTTCTGATTACCCCATTGCACCGATGTTGGGAGAACTCTGGAGAATTTCTAGGATTGAATAATAATTAATCCATAAGTGATCTCATCATCACTTATTTATAGATTAGAAATAGTGAGAATTGCACTGGTTCAGTCAAAGAATACATTGGTTCGACCGAAACAAAAAAACTCTTGGTGAGGGACACACCACTTCAATCTCACCATTTTGATCAAAGAATGCATTGGTTCAACCGAAAAAACACAACTCTTGGTGAGAGACACACCGGTTCAAATTTGAAAAAAAAACACTCTATTTAAATAATTTATATAAAATTATAACAATAAATATTTTGAATAAAATATATAAAAAATATATAACAATCCCCCACTTTTATTCATAAATATTAATTCTCCAGATCACTAGTGATCCATTATATATAATAAAGGTATCTTTCAATTTAAACCCTTACCTAGTATCATTATCTCAAAGTTTATCAGATTTATAAGTTTTCGAAACATTAAACTTATTAACCTTTAAGATAAATTGTATAAATCATACATATAATGAAATTTAATCCAACATCTCATTTTGTTGCACTTTTAAGGCCATGTGATTATATCCTTTTTATGAACTCTCTGAGTAAACCCATTGACTTCTGTAAGAAGCGGCACCACTTCTAAGTTCACATAGGAAAAATATTACAATGTGCTTCTGTTATTAGAGAACATAACTCATTGAGTCTTAATATTTTGTTAATAATTTAAAACTCAACCTCTTGTCATAACTGACGATATTGGCACCAAAAATTGGGTTTATAATTGTCAATATCAACAATCATCTTCGTAACTTGTTTTTACCCATTAAACACTTAGATTAGGATATACCTAGAGAAAGTGTTGGGTTTCCATTACTAAAGTTATTTATTCTATAGGTTTCAACCACATCTCTCGGCAGAGATTTTGTAAACAGTTCTGCAAGGTTTTTACACGATCTCACATAAACAATTGTTATAGTACCATCTTGTAACAATTGTATCACATAATCATGTCTCAAACTTATATGTCTAGTCTTTCCATTGTATATGCAACTATATTCCCTTGATAATGTTGCTTCACTATCAGAACTAATAGAAATAGGAGGCATCGGACTAGGCCACAATCTAATATCCAATAATAGATTCCTAATCCATTCAGCTTCCTTTCCACATGCCTCTAAGGCGATAAACCCCGACTCCATGGTCGAATGTGAAATACATGTTTGTTTCTTGCTCTCCCAAGAAATACCACAACCTCCAAGAGTAAACAACCATCCAAAAGTGGATTGGTTATCACCAATATTGGTAATCCAACTTGCATCGGTGTATACTTCTAATACAGCCGGATAATCATTATAGTATAAACATAAATCTTTGGTTTTTTCTAAGTATCCAAAAATTCTCGTTATACATCTCCAATGATCCACAATAGTATTACTAGTATATATACTCATTTTACATACCGAAAAAAGCAATATCAGGTCTAGTGCAATGCATCACATACATTAAAGAACCAATTACACTAGCATATTCAAGTTGTGCTACAACTCTACCCGTATTTATAAAGAGTTTAGCACTAGAATCAAATGGTGTATTGACATCCTTGAAACCAAGATGATCAAATTTATTTAACATTTTTTCTATGTAATGATACTAACTTAAATAATAACCCCCACTATTTTTTCTAACTTTAATACCTAGAATAGTATAAACTATTCCAATATCCTTCATTTTAAACATATAAGATAAGTAATTATTTGTCTCGACTATACCAATCATATTGGTTCCAAAAATTAACATATCATCCACATATAAACACACAATAACTCCATATTCTTTTGTAAACTTTGAATAAACACATTTATCCACATTATTATGAGAAAATCCATTAGATAAAATAATAGAATCAAATTTCTCATGCCATTACTTTGAAGCTTGTTTAAGACTATAAAGAGATTTAACTGGTTTACATACCTTGTTTTCATTACCTTGTAAAACAAACCCTTTTGGTTGTTCCATGTAAATCTCTTCATTTAATTCTCCATTTAAAAAAATATTTTTGATATCCATTTGATGAACATACAAATGATTAATTGAAGCTAAAGCAAATAATATACTTATTGAAGTAATTCGAGCTACAGGGGAATATGTATCAAAATAACCAATCCCTTATTTTTGTCTAAAACCATTGGCAACAAATCTAGCTTTAAAAGCTTGAATGTTACCATTGGAATCATATTTCTTTCTGAATACCCATTTATTACCAATAGGTTTTGAACCTCTTTGTAAATCCATAATAACCCAAGTATTATTCCCTATAATAAAATCCATTTCATCACTAATTGCTTCCTTCCAAAAAGAAACATCTCTAGAATACATGGCATCTTTATAAGTCTTTGGGTTATTTTTTATATTCAAAACCATAGGGTGCTTATTTCGAAGATGATTATTTTGATCTCCTTCAACAAGAAAAATTATGAAATCAGGAGAAATAAAATCTGGATGTAGATGTTTCTCTTTCATAATTCTTGTACTTTGTTTAGGTTCAACTTGAGAATCATCATAATTCTCTACTATTATATTTGAACTAGATGGATTACATGAGATAGGGATATGAGGAATCACTTCCTCCACATCATCTTTATAAAACTTATTTTCAAAAAAACTCTACATCCCTTGATTCAACAATTATATTAATTCCTAAATCCATGATTCTATATGCTTTTCTATTTTATGCATATCCAACAAAAACGCCTTTAATTGCTATAGGACCAATTTTAGTTCTTTTAGGATCAGGAATTATACAATATGTTAAACACCCCCACACTTTGAAATAAGAAAGATTAGATCTTCTTTCTCTCCAAATTTCATAAGGGGATAACTTAGTTTTTCTAGATAAAATCCTATTATGAATATGACATGCATCCAATAAAGCTCCGCCCCATAAATTTAATGGTAACTTAGATTTATTAATCATGAAATTTACCATTTCTACTAAAGTGTGATTTATTGGTACCTTCTTCCTCCACTTTATACTTGAATTCAAGTGCATCCCAAATCTCTCGAGCGGTCTACATTTGGAGGAAGCAGTCATAAAGATGATTTGATAATTCCATCTTCTAGGTTTTGCCTCTTCAAACCCTTTTGATTGTTAGAAAAATAAGTAGACAGAAAAAAAAAGATGGTTAAAACCTTGATGCGTGAATTGGATTCACTGTCCAAAAGGGTTTTATCCACCCCAATGTTGTTGGTGTAGGGTTCTAGGATTGAATAATAATTAATCCATAAGTGATCTCATCATTTCTTATTTATAGATTAGAAATGGTGTGAATTGCACTAGTTTAGTCAAAGAATACATTTTTTTAACCGAAACAAGACAACTCTTGGTGAGGGACACACCGATTCAATCTCACCATTTCGATCAAAGAACGCATTGGTTCAACCGAAAAAACACAACTCTTGGTGAGAGACACGTCGGTTCAAATTTGAAAAAAAACTCTCTATTTAAATAATTTAAATAAAATTATAACAATAAATATTTTGAATAAAATATATAAAAAATATATAACATAAAGAACCAAGTGTTACCCACAAATGACAAACTAAATGTCATGGAATCAATCTGGCTTCCAGGTGCTCTTTTTGTAGTGTCCCCAGAGAATAAAATGTGTCCCACCTGTTCTTCAAAGGAGATTGGAAATGGGAAATATAGAACTACTTTGGTGCCTTCACAGGCTATACTTCTCTAGAGCTTTTAGGATCATTTGTTATAGGGTGCGGGTAACTCTGGTGTTGAAAAGAAGGCTCGAGCAGTGATTCTTTTATTCAGTTGTTGGTGCATCTAGAAGGCGAGAAACAAAGGCTTCCATCCCATGCAGCAGAACCACCACTAAAACACAAACTAGGAACTTTCTGATTGATCTAACTCAACTTAAAAATTGGAATGATGCTCCTTCTCTTCATCTTATTATTTTTTCCAGACCTTATCACCTCCTAGTTCCCAACACACCCACGGTTGAATGGATTTGTTGGCAACCCACCTGTTCATTCTTAAACTCATCTCATATGGTTCTTTCAGCATGGGGTCATGATGGAAGGATTCATTGTTCAAGAGAAAAGAGGATCAGTCGTTATTGATTATTTGGCATTCTTTGGCAGGGGGACTCCCTCTAGGCTGAATCTTATGCCATGTATATAGGTCTCCTTCTTTATAGCCAAAAGAATATCCAACTTGTAGTGGTTAATAATGATTCCACTACCTTCCATGACTCACTCCCAGGTCGTGTCTCAACTCCTTGGTCAATCCTTTACATATTTCGAAGGTTCAAGGGCTTCATTTCCACTCAAATGGAATTTATTCACACTTTTAGATAATGGAACAAGGTGGATGACTGCTTGGCATCCTTGGCTGCACAAAGAACCTGGACCACTTTCTTCACCATCCTAGGCTCTCTTCCCCCAATGGGAAATCTCCTTATGGGATGAGATTCCTTGGGTTTACACTATTTTAGAACCCCCTAAGCCTTGGCATCTTTGTTTCTTCTTTTCCTTGTATCAATTTCCAATTATCTTCAAAATAAATAAAATATTGAATTGGACAAGAAACTTTCAATTCTTATGCTTTGGAATCATTGATACGCCTTTGGTATATCCACATAACTATTGTAAAAGGAAAGCCGCTCAAAATAATTTTGCATGTGAACCTTACTGTTGTGAATTTTCTTTAGAAGGCTTTGTAGAAACAATAGATATATTCTCAGTAGAATCTAAAATGACTTATCTCTTGAAATCAAACCCAATACTTGTTACTGTTTCTCATTCTATCCAATCAAATAATCAATTTCAATTTCAATTTTTTTAATTAATTTATAACATATGGATCGTTTCTGTGGGTTCGATACTCGAACTTTCCAAGTACTGTATTTTATGTTAGGTTGTCTGAGTTTTATAAATTATTAAATTTTGTATCCGCGTAGGAAATTAATGACTCTTATGGGCTGTCACTCTTAAACATCATTATTTGTTTTTAATTTTCATAAATTGTTTGAACACATCACGTGCAAGTGATCTTATTTTTTTTGATCTACCCCACTAATTCTTCACCTAATCTCTCTTGCCTCAATCCATTATTGGTTCACCCTCTCTCTCACCTTCACATTCATTTCCACTCATTCTTCATTATTTCTCACTCAAATTTCATTGAGCTCCTAGTAGTGCACTGTAAAAACATTGTCCACTTATCGCGTAAGGTGGTGTCTGCAAATGATAAATAGGAAAAAAAATTGTGGTACACAACTAATAATTAGATCCAAGTTCCAAGTATCCCTCCTAATTCTATGGATTAAAATCAAAAAATTCTTCCAATTTGCTTCCAAGTATCCCTCCCCTCACTACTACTCTCCCTCACTATCACTCTCTCTCACAATTGTGTGCTCTCCCTCACTCTCCCTCACTCTCCCTCATATGAATCGACACTTTCAAATCTCATGGTATGTGACTTCTTATCCATCATTCAATCTTTCAACATTTTTTATTCTTCATTGGGTGTTTTTAATTTTCCCAAAGGATTTGAGTGATGCATTACCCCCCTCACACATACCTGATATAACACGACCATCATACACTACTTGTCTATCTCCAAGTTTATCTTAGAAATTAGAAAGAGTGTGAATTTTCTGGTGACTGTTACTTTTCATATGTGACATTTCACCACCAATAAGTGTCAGTCACCAAAACTTTCCAACTCCTTATCCATCTTGAGGTAATTTTGAAGTGAGGTCTTACATCGAAATTCAAACATGGTGGAAAATTTAGGTTTTTAAACTTCTTAGTTTTATTCTTATGTGAACTTCTTATTAAATCGTATTCATTTTCATTTTTATTTTCTGTAAAAATTAGAAAATTGTTGGTGAAAAGTACAATATATCCACATTTAAATCACTTCAATGGAATGTTATATTACTAAATTTCTTTTATTATTTGAACACTCCTTAAATATGTGTCAAAAACTTGAGTATGGATTCTATATATAATTATAAATTTTGTATTATTGTTTTTTGAGGCTTCATCCCAACCATGTGAATTGTTTAAATTTGAAGCATTCATGAATCCCTAATTAGATTGTTCTTTGGTTTTTACAATAGCTTGAGAACCCCAGACTAAGACTTCTAGTTCATTGGATTTAAATTCAAGAGTTCATTAAAATATTGGGTTCTCAAGACTATGTGATTAGGCCCTATCAATGTTTTCATCATATGAAAAAAAAGATCAACTTTAGTTCCTAAGCATCTTGTCACTAAAACGCCACTTGGACCACCATGTACCAAGTAAAGAATTGAATAAACATTAAATACTCCCTCATGTTATACTCCTACATAACAAAGTTACAAAACCCATCCTTGATCTCTGTGTTTTACAATAAATGAAAATTTAATTATATTCTTGGTAACTTTATAGATATCACACATTCCTTTCCCTCAGCGATTTCCACCACTATAAATCAATTTCAATACACAACATTTAGATTTTATTATATTATAATAATTACTTCATGTAGCTTAAATGATTCTTTAAGAATTACCTTTTATGGGTTCCAAGATCAGACTTTCTAAGTATTTATTTATTTTTTTAAATAAAAATATTACCAAATAAAATAGGATGGATATGAATCAAAAATGGATGGATTCTAATTGTGTGAAAAACGATTATGAGGATGTGGTTAAATAGTTCATAAAGTTTTCAAAAGGTCATGAATATAAATCTTCTCAAATCCTTTGTCCATTTTTAAACTATTTTTATTCAATAATAATTAGTCTAGATGAATTGGAAGAACACTTGATTAGTTATGGAATAGATCTAAGTTATAAATATTGGAATAAACATGGGTAAAAACTGAATGTATCTAGTGACTGGGATAACGCTACATTTTATGGGTCATCTGATATGATTACAAGTGTGGACAATGATGAAGACCATATCGAGGAAGTGATTATAGGTGTGAATGATGATGAAGATAGTATTGAGGAAATGGAAATGAGAGTTGAAGATGAACTTCATGATTGCCCAAAATTAGTTGATAATTTAAAGAGTTGTGAAAATATTCCATTGTATGCTAGTTGTACCAAATATACAACATTATTAGCCATATTGAAGCTGTATAATTTAAAATCTAGAAATAGATGGACTGTATCTAATTTTAATGAACTACTTGATCTCTTGAATGACATGATCCCATAACATAATGAGCTTCCTTTATGAACATATAATGTTAAACAAATGTTATGTTCAATGGGAATGATCTCTGAAAGAATACATGTCTTTCAAATGATTATATACTATTTTTTAAGGACAAAAAATCACTTAAAAATGACCAAAGTGTGGTACTTATCGATACAATAAAATGAATCATGTCCTATGAAAGTTATATGTTAATTTTCAATCATTCCAAGGTTTAGGTGATTATATGTAAGTGTGGATACTTCAAGACAATTGACATGGCACATAGATACAAGTAATGAAGATGGGAAACTTCATCACCTGGTAGAATATCTTTAGTGGAAGAGAATTGTTCATGAGTATCTTGAATTTGGAAATGAGTTGAGAAACCTTCGCCTTATGCTATCTATAGATGGAGTGAATCATTTTGGTTTTCAAAGCAGCACTCATAGTATATGGCCAGTTATGTTCATAAATTATAAATTGTCACCATGGTTATACATTAAATAAAAATTAATTTTGTAATATCTTCTTATATCAGGACCAAAATAACTAATTAATGATATTGATGTTTATTTGGATCCATTGATTGAAAATTTTAAATAATTGTGGAATTATGGTGTTATGTTGCATGATGCTTACTGAAATGAATATTTCACGTTGAGATCCATACTGTATGGAGTGATAAATAACTTTCCTACATATGAAAATTTTCCAGGATATAGAATTAAAAGAACTAAAGGGTGTCCCATTTTTGAACAAGGTACGCCATAAATTAGGTTGAAACATTCATCAAATACTGTGTTTTTAGTACATCATGGATTTCTACCCTGGTGACATAAGTACTGATCTTAGATGATATCATTCGATAGGAGTTTAGAATAATATAAGACACCATCTCCACTAACAGGTGATCAAATATTTGAGAAAGTAAAATATATGGACATTACTTTTGGTAAACCTTTTTTGAAAAACCTTACAAAAAATGGTTGGAAAAAGAGATCAGTTTTTTTTAAATTACCATACTAGAATTGTTTGTATGTCAGACATTTTCTTGATGTTATGCATGTTAAAAAAAGCGTATGTGATAGTATCATTAGAATGTTACTAAATGAACCCAGTAAAACAAAGGATGAAATTAAGGATAGTTTCGACATGATTAACATGGGAATACGGGAAGAGTTGGCACCAGTGAAGGGTGAAAAACAAACTTTTCTTCCTCCAACTACTTACACTCTTTCTAGGAAAGATAGATTATTCCTTATTTGAAAGGGAATCCCCGAGAGTGGCCTTTTCGAACCCTCCACACTCGAGAACCCCCCTCCCCATGATGAGGTCTTCCAGAGAATCCCCAGCCGGGAAGCAGTCGTTGCCAGCTGAGATGACATTATGTCTCACGGGGTAACACCTCGATCAGTGATGGTTCGACACAGCAATCTATCAGTCAGGTGAAGTGCTCTCATTCTTTGTGACAACCATGTCCCGGTGACAGCACAGCCACCCCGCCTTAACATGGTCGTCAGGTCCTAGCCCACCAAGTACCACCAGTTTCCCCGCAGACACGTGGGGCCCACCCCAGGGTCCACCCACATGCCTGAACGGGTCATCTGACTAATGATAGTCCCCACAGGCCAACACATGTCCTTTCCAGTGTGCTTTGTCCTCACTCACACATACCCTGGGAAACTTCCCAGGAGGTCACACATCCTGATCACTACTCCAGGCCAAGCACGCTTAACTGTGGAGTTCTAATCAGACAGGCTCTCGAAAAGGAAGGTGCACCTTCTTGAAATGAGTCATATCATTTAGTCATTTAACCCTTTAACATTCTGGGGTGTTACATTCACCCCCCTTTAGAGCACAACGTCCTCGTTGTGGTCCCTACAACTCAACCCAGGCAGTGCACCGCACTTAAGGCTAGGTTCCTCCTCTAATACCACATGTGACAACCAGGTCCCGGTGACAGCACAACCACCCCACCTTAACATGGCCATCGGGTCCTAGCCCACCAGGTACCACCAGTTGCCCCGTAGACACGTGGGGCCCACCCCAGGGTCCACCCACATGCCTGAACAGGTCATCTGACTAATGATAGTCCCCACAGGCCAACACATATCCTTTCCAGTGTGCTTTGTCCTCACTCACACACAAACTTCCCAGGAGGTCACCCATCCTGATCACTACTCTAGGCCAAGCACACTTAACTGTTGAGTTCTAATCAGACAGGCTCCCGAAAAGGAAGGTGCACCTTATTGAAATGAGTCATATCATTTAGTCATTTAACCCTTTAACATTCTGGGGTGTTACATTCTTCCCACTCGATGAGACAGTGGGTGACCCAGCAAGACGATTGGTACATGGGAGGCAGAAATTCCCCCAAGAGAGGGCTCCTAGGAATCGAACTCCAGACCTCACTGAACACAATTGCTCTGGCCCTCGACCTTGCACCACTACGCCACCACTGAAGAGGAAAACGTGTTGTTGGGTAACGAGGTATTGGGCTGGCCTTCCCACCTGCGCACGGCACATCCCCATTGAGTCCCAAGGTGGCTAACCCTTGGGCTTAGGCCAGTTCCCAATGGGGTAGAGGGGCCCATGAGTGTTTTTCAAGAATATAGTGCACAAACGTGTTGTTGGGTAAAGGTTTCATATGGGTATTCCTCAAATATCAAGAATATCATTTCAATGACTGGTTTAATGTTAAAGGGTCTGAAATCACATTAATATCATTTTTTGATGAAAGATCTAATTCAAGTATATTTACGTTGCATTTTTTCCAATAATGTCAATCACACATTAACCAAGATCTGTTTCTTTTTCAAAGCTATATGCAAAAAAGTTATAGACCATGAAAAATTCCCAACTATGGAAAAGGAAATTGATATCATATTATGTAAATTGGAGATGTTCTTCCAATCGAAATTCTTTTATATGATGGTTCACTTGGTAAGAGAGATTTGAATATGTGGTCCTATACATTATAGATGGATGTACCCCCATTGAATAGTATATGAAGATTTTTAAAGGGTATATCAAAAACTGAAGTTGGCCAGAAGTTTTTATTTCAGAGCGATATGTTTTTGAGGAAGATGTTGAATTCTGTACTCACTACCTATATGATGTGTAAATAATTGGTCTACTGAAATATAGTCACACTGGGAAACTTGTGGGTGATTGAATTTATGGAATAGATGTAAAAATTACTATTAAAAATTGAGAGTAGGCCCACCTTTACGTTTTTCATAATATTTTAGAGGTTACACCATATATTGAAATGCATAAATAAATTCTTAGGAATTTGAATCCATAAAGGGATGAAATTTAGATATCAAATACACATAATCAATAGTTTATAGGATGGTTTTGAGACTATGTTTTTAAGGAGTTAGCTAAAAATATGGATTCAATTTTAGAACGACTTTGATGTCTAGCTAAAGGACCAAGTATGCATGTATTATCTTATAATGGTTATGTGTTCTATAAAAATAATCATGATGAAAAAAATACCATGAAAAATAGTGGAGTTACACTTATGTATGAAGTGATTCATGTATCTGGTACCCATGACATAAATCTAATTTATGTGAATATTTTATACTTTTCCATCATCAAAAAAATATGGGAGTTGTATTATACAATATTTCAAGTGCTAATTTTTCAATGCAAGTGGGTTGATAATATGAGTGATTTTAAAATAGATGAATTAGGATTCATGAAATTGAATTTTAGACAGGAATGGTACAAAGAAGAACCATTTATAATGGCATCATAGGTAGTACAAGTATTTTATGTTCCATATTCTGCAAAATGAAAGTGTTCAATTGTTCTGTTATCGACCAAAATCACTAAAGGTTCATATGTCAATTCAACTGAGGATAACCCTTTCATTGGGTCATTTCAATCATTTCACAATGCTTCCAATGTAGATGGGGTCTTGTATTTGAGATTATACCATAATGAATGGATTTGGATACTTGATAAAGGGGTTAAATCCCTTCAACCTTTTAAAAAAAGAGTTCAGTAATCATGTTATATTTTTTGTAATATACATTGCATTAACTCATATTACTATATGTTCACTGCTAAATTTACATATCCTGAATTAAATGTCCAACCACTTCAATAGATAATGACTTTTACACATGTTGATCCTATAAATCCTGAGAAACAACAAGTTTCTCAACATGTTGGTGCTCCCAATGCAGAGGAATAACAACCTTCTGCACTTTTCGATGCCACCAATACATAGGAACAACATATTAACAATTTTGAAGCTAAGGAAATGGTATACAGTGAACAACTGATGCCTCGGAAAAAATAGGAGCACCATAGTGTGATAGTGTTGGAAAAAATTATTAAGGTGAGAAAAAAAGGCATCAAATTCGAGGTTGGATGGAATGTGCACTACTATCCTATTAACCCCAACAAGTCCATGTTCAGTAGTTACATTAGGCTCACCACTTGTATTTGAATTATGGTTGATGTAAATTCATGTCAAAATATTGTTTGTATTCTTAAGACACTGATTTAGGAAGATATTAGGGTAACATTATGATATACTTTAGTTATTTTATTAAAAAATAAAATAACGAAACATTGAATTACTCTTCATTATCCCTTGTATAGTTCATTATTAGTTGATGATTCTCGAATGAAATTTTTATTAATTCTTACTAGAAAGGCTCATAGTGAATTTTTCATAATTATTTTAAAGTTTCATCTCAAATATGTTGAAGGAAAAATAAAATCACACCCACCACCGATGTATTCACACCTGATAAACCAAAAAGCGTGGGATGTGTTTATTGGATTTTGTGAAGAGACATATTTTTATATACATTTTGATTGGTAATAAATTTCTTTAAAATACATGTATTAATAACATTTATTGAGAATTATTAATTTAGAAAATAGAAACTGAGTTCTGAAAATATGAAATGAGCAGAAAAACTAATATTCCCCTACTGTAAAGAAAGGATGGGGTATGCTTCACTTAAAAGAAAATGGTATGTATTTTAAATCTACTATAATAGTTTTATATGACATAAAACAAAAACATAATTATGTTCTTCTATTTATATGTTTATTTACGAATCAAAATCTAAAGTCATTTCACTACTACAAAATAGACCTTTAATAGTGCTAAAAATAGCTTTTATCAGTGCTGATAAATAGGCATATTGTAGTGTGTTGTTACAACACACTACCCCACCAGCACAGTGTTCTATAACAGTACACTCCATCACCAAAAACACCCTAAAATCAACCAAATAAAGTATGAATACATAATTTAAATTAAGAGAAAAAAATCTAGGCTCGTTTTCTCAGTTTTGGTGATATGATGCATGTTTTAAACTAAAATGGTACTGATATATTGAAAAAAAAGAACTTGGAGTCATACCGGTCACACTGTGTGTCAGATTGAGGTGCGGTTGATTTTTACATGTCTCAAATTACTTATGAGTCATTTTCCTAAAGTATCAAAATAATTCAAATATGTTTTCCTGGTTTTGAGTACATCGCTTGTCTTTTATACTAAAATGTCATTTTAAACTGGAAACATGAACTTTGAATCATACCAGTCATATTGTGTGTCAGTTTGATATGATATTGATTCCTATATGTCATAAATTACTTATGAATCATTTTCCTAAATTATAAATACAATCATAGTGCATTTTCTCAGTTTTCTCAGTTTTCAATAAGTGACACTTTTTGAACTAAAATGTTGATTTTAAACTGATAAAGCACACATTGGGTCATACCAGACACATCGTGTATTATATTGAGGTTTTTCTGATTCTTACACATCAAAAATGACTTATTAATTATTTTCCTAAAGTTTCAAAACAATCCAAATGCATTTTATTGATTTTGAGTAGGTGAGTTGTCCTTTTTACAGAAATTGATGTCAATTTTAAATAAATAGATGAAATTTAATTCATATCGGTCACACCATGAATCAGATTGAGGTGAGGCTAATTCTTAAATGTCCCAAATGTCTTATTGATCATTTAATAAAGTATCAAAACAATATGAATTCATTTACTCAATTTTGAGTATGTCACATACCTTTTTTATTAAAATGTCATTTTAAACTGGAAACACACACTTTGACTCATACCGATCAAATCGTGTATCGGTTTGACATGAGAACAATTCATACTTGTATAAAATGACTTATGAATCATTTTCCTCAATTATCAAGAAAATATGAGTATGTTTTCTTAGTTTTCAGTGAGTGCTATTTTTTGAACTAAATTGTCGATTTTAAACTAATAACGGACACATTGAGTTATACTAGGAATACCATGAGTCGGATTGAGGTAAAGATGATTCATACACATCAAAAATGACTTATGGATCATTTTCCTAAAGTATCAAAACAATATTAATGCGTTTTCTCGGTTTTGAGTAGGTCAGTTGTCCTTTTTATTAAAATTGGTGTCATTTTTAAATACAAAGATGCACTTAGAGTCATACCGGTCATACCGTGCATCGGATTGAGGTAATAATGATTAAAACATGTATAAAATGACTTATGGATCATTTTTCTAAAGTATAAAAACAATCCAAATGTGTTTTCTCATTTTGAGTATGTAAATTGTCCTTTTTACTAAAATTGATGTCAATTTTAAATAAAAAGATGCACTTTGAGTCATATCAATCACACCGTGCGTCAGATTGAGGTGAGGATAATTCTTAAACATCCCAAATGGATTATGGATATTTTTCATAAATTATCAAAATAATATGAAAGTTTTTACACAATTTTTAGTACATCACATGTCGTTTTTACTAAAATGTAATTTTAAACTGGAAACACACATTTTGACTCATACCATTCACATCATGTATCAGTTTGACATGAGACCAATTCTTAAACGTTACAAATTACTTATGAATCAATGTTATAAATTATCAATAAAATATAAGTTTGTTTGATTTGTTTTCAGTGAATGAAATTTTTTGAACTAAACTGTCGAATTTAAACTGATAACGAACACATTGAGTCATATCGGGCAAACCATGCGTCGGATTGAGGTGCAGCTGATTCCTAAATGTCACGAATGACTTATGGATCATTTCCCTAAATTATCAAAACAATATGATAGTGTTTTATTTCTTTTTATTAGGTCATTTTTCCTTTTTATTTAAATTGATGTCATTTTTAAATAAAAAGATGCACTTGGAGTCATACTGGTCACATCATGCGTCGGATTGAGGTAAAGATGATTCCTACACGTCTCAAATGACTTGTGGATTATTGTCATAAAGTATAAAAAAATCCAAATTTGTTTACTCAGTTTTGATTACATCACTTGTTTTTTTTTACTCAAATTCCATTTTAAACAGTAAATACATACTTTGACCTATACTGATCACATCGTGTGTCGGTTTGATGTGAGACTGATTCCTAGACATCACAAAGGACTTATGAATTGATTTCCAAAATTATTAATATAATCTGAGTGTGTTTTATTTGTTTTCAGTTGGTGACATTTTTTGAACTAAACTATCAATTTTAAACTGATAACAGACATAATTACCCAGAATAATACTTATTTATAATTAATATAATTTAAAAATTATTATTATTAGTGTTTTTTTAGTTTCATTAGAAAAAATATTATGATATATATATATCAAATAATATATTTTATATTTAAATAAATTTAAATATGATAAATAATATACATATATATATAATTATATTCAAATAAAGTTACTAATATAATATATATATATAACATATATATATAATATTTAGGTCGATCCACTTTATTTATCTATATATATAATGAGGAGTGACCTCTATTTTATAGTTTTTTATAGTGGAAGGTGTGAACCATGTTCAGGTTTATTGACTATCGAGGTAAGTGTAAACGAAGTACACACCTCCATCAACCTTTTTTCAATCATATAAAACCCTATCATTTTTTTAATAAAATAAAACCTATTAAAAAGGCCAAGTTTTATTGAAAAAAACATTAAAAAAATCCTAAACTAATTATTTTATTAAAGTTTTATTTGGATCCTTGTGGATACTTTTGAGGATAAAAATTAAATTAATTCATCATTAACTCTACCTCCACATCAAATAAAATAAATTAATTTCTATAAAATACACTCGTTAGATGGAATTACACTGTAGAAACCCAAGACTCCCGAGTTGTGCAGCACTATAGTTGTGTATTCTGATTCTTCGATCTCCACCATCTCCATTTCTTTCCTGCCCTTCACTCTATCATTTCTCTGGTTGTGTGGAGATTTTATATGGAAGGATTTAGTTTCAATGTAGGCATCTAGTTAATAACTAGTGTCAATGGTGTAATTCTAAAAAATGAGAGACATTTCCCTTTTAAATAACATAATGAAGTACAATTTTCATCCTCATCATATCATCTCTCGAACAGTTATCATTGCATTTTGTTGTTTGACACACATTCTCCATCTCTTGTGGACATGCACCTATGTTTCTTGAAATACTCTAAGAAGTAGTCATCCATGGGATGACTAATGCTTAGAGTAGTACAAGAAACATAGTTTCATGTCCACAAGATATGGGGGATGAGTCTCAAGGCAAAAAAATCAATGATAATTGTTCGGGAGATGAAACTGATGAGGATGGCAATTATACTTCATTGTGTTCTCTAAAAGGGAAAATGCCTCCCATTTGTGAGAATTACACCATTGAAACTAGTTACACCAACATTTCCACCAAATCCTTCCAAATCAAAGCTCCACACAACCAAAGAAATGATATAGTGAAGGGTAGGAAAGAAATGGAGTGGGTAGAGACCAAATAATTAGAATACGCAACTGCAGTGTTGCGCATCCCGGGGGTCTTAGGTTTCTACAGTGTAATTTCAGCTGATGAGTTCATGTTACTGAAATTAATTTATTTGATTTGATGTGGAGGTAGAAATAATAATTAATTACTTTCATTTTTATCCTTGAAATTATCCACAAGTATCCGAATAAATCTTTAATAAAATAATTGGTTGAGGCTTTTTTTAATGCTTTTTCAATAAAACTTGGCCTTTTTTAGTTGGTTTTATTTTATTAAAAAATGATAGGGTTTTATATGATTGGAAAAATAGGTCTATGAAGGCATGTAATTAATTCACACTTACCTCGATAGGCAATAAAATTAAACGGGGTTCATGCCTTCCACCGTAAAAAACTGTAAAATAGAGGTCACTCCTCATTCAATATATAGATAAATAAAGTGAATCTACCTAAATATTTTATATATATGTTATATATATGTATGTATTATATTAGTAACTTGATTTTAATATAATTATATATATATGTATATTATTTATCATATTTTAATTTATTTAAATATACCATATATTATTTGATATATATATAATACTATTTTTTCTAATGAAACTAAAAAGTTATTATTAATAATAATTTTTAAACTATATTAATTATAAATAATTATTATTCTGGTTAATTGTGTATAAAATATAATTAGTTAAATTTTGGAAAGTTTAATTATTTCAAAAAAATGTATATATAGTTTTCTAATTTTATTATTTTGAAAGTAACATGAGTTTACAATATTTTATTTATTATTTAAGTATAAATTATATTACTATTAATTAAATGTATATATAGACCTAAAAAGTATATATAGTCCTAAAATGATTAAAACCTAAAAATAATTTCTAATATATATAATTTGATAACTTCCATTCACTGAGGAGATGTGCCCCCCTGAGACTCGAATTGAACAACCTTTGCATTGCATGGGTCAGTAGAAATGTCCAACTAAATCTGCCCCATCGGCCCTTTACTAACACTAGGCTTGAAGCCCTTATCATTATTTCCAGAAACCGTAACCTGATTTTGTTCACGGTTCTTGGTCCCTCGCCTATAGGTGGATGTAGAATGAACCAATTTCTTACAGGAACCGTAGAAATCGACCCATGATTCAAACCACACAACCTTCATGAATAAAAATTCCTCCCCCATAGTAATCCATATAATCGGTAGCTGCTCTTGAGACATCACTTCCATTAAAATTTGAGGAGAAACAGGGTGAGAAACTAACCGGGTTCTACTATCAAAACTTAAATATCTACCAACGAGATTCCCTAGCATGCGTATAATCAATGGATTTTGAAAATGTAAAGGGTGATTGGTGAAACTAACCCAAATCTATATTGTTGGAATGTCATGCTTCATATGGAAGTCATATGACCACGTGAAGAGATAGAACTGGAAGCCATTGCAGCTATGAGGGGGCACTGGATCAAGCCATGACCAGATCTTCCTCTGAAGCAAACTGAATCATAATGTTCCTTTTAACAAGAAGTCCTACTATTGCTTGATCTTGCAACCCCCAATACTTGATGATTAACCTATCTAAGGTGTCCACCGAAGGGAGACACTACGTAAAACACACAATCATGGTGAGATTAAGAAGTATTGATGTCATGTTGTACTCTGAGGTCGAGATCGAAAGATTCAAAACACCATTGAACAGATCTAGGACCTTAGGGTGAAGTGATTGAGGGAAAGGTGGGAGATAATCGAGGTTGGAGAAAGGGGAGAATGAATGAGAAGCGCCCTCAAAGGGTTCGTAATAAGTTTGGTTTTTTAAATTAGATCAGGACACTTTTATCAGCTTTTTTCAAAAAGTGTGGATAAAGAGTCCTTTTATCAGTGCTTATTATTTAAGAACTGATAAAAGGTATATTTATCAGTGCTTTTTTAGTGCTGATAAAGGTAGTTATTTATCAGTGCTAAATTTTTAGTGCTAATAAATATTAATTTTATCAATGCTTTTATTAGCACTGATAAGCATCATCTTTTTTAGTACTAAAAAAGGCTCTTATAAAGATTTCTTTTATCAGCACTTATTACTTAAGCACTTATAAAGGATTTATAATTATAATTATAAATAAAAAAATTATAAATATATATATACTTAATCAATATATATAAATACAAATATAGTAAATATATTCCTTCTTTAAATATATTTATTATAATTTTATAATTATATAAATATTTTTAAAAAATAATATTTATATCATTATATATATTTATATAATTATATATATATATAATAAATATATATATATATATAAATATAGTAAATATATTCATTATTTAAGTAAATTTATTATAAATTTAATAATTATTTAAATATATATAATTATGCATTTATAATTATTTAAATATATATAATTTTTTATTATAATTATTTAAATATATATATTTATTTATTTATTATTATATAAATACTTTTAAAAAATATATTTGTTTATAATTATAAATATATAATTTTATAAATATAGTATATACATTTTTAAATATATTTATTTATAAATATTTTTTAAAAAATATTTTTTTACAGATATTTTTTTAACATTATTAATAAATATCTAATTTTAAGTGCATGCATGTTAAAAATGAGTGAAATTGATTAAATTAAAAAAAAGTACACTTTAATAATATTGAAAAAATGGATAAGTTTTGTGTGTGTACATTGTATATAAAAATGCATTAATTACGTATATGTGAAATCAATATAACACACATTTGATCTATGTTAAATTGAAAAAACAAACGATATTCAATTATAAGTCGATTACTCTATACAATTAGTTAGTATTTTTAATTCATATTAGTTTCTAATTATAAACCATTATTCACTAAATATAGTGCATAAATATTTTGTAATATATAAATCATATTTATATACATTAATATATATCTATATATTTAATATATACTATTTATTAACATTATCAATAATCATATAATTGATAAAATGTTTAATATTTTTCTCAATTTACTTATTTTTTATTTTAATTTGTTTAATTTTCATTTTACATATTTATATATTTAATACATACTATTTATTAGTATTTATAATTTATATATAGTATAATCAATTTATTCATTTTTATCAATAATTATTTAATTAACAAAATTTGTAATATTTTTTTTAATAAAATCATTTTTTTATTTATTTCATTATTTCATTTTATTTATTTGATATTTTATCAGCGCTAAAAAATGATGATAAAGGACTCCTTTATGAGCGCTAAAAATATAGCACTAATAAAGGGTATCCTTTATCAACGCTAAAAATAAAGCGTTGATAAATGGTACCATTTATCAGTGCTAAAAATAAGACATTGATAAAAGGGACCTTTATGAGCGCTAAAAAAGTGTTGATAAATGGTTAAATTTATTAGTTCTTTCTTTAGCACTGATAAATATTTCATTTATCAGTGCTTTTTTCTAACGCTGATAAATACCAGCACTGTTAAATGTGGGTTTTGTAACAGTGATTCCATCCCACATCATGTGTTATGGAAGGAGGCACATGCAAATAAATAGGAGATACTAATAGATGAAAACACGAAAAAAAGTGTGGGAATCTTGTGTAAGTATAGCATAATAAAAATTTTGATTTGCTTTAAATTGGTATTACATAATAATTATTGATTATTTTCCTATATTTTTATCAAACTTAGACAAAAGAACCATCATCATCTATACCCAATGAAAAACTACTATTAGTACCCTTGAAGCAGCCAAAATAGTATGGTCATGTCAGAGGTGTGGGTTTTGGGGTGTCACCCCAAACATATTTTTAGAAAATAAATGAACTGAGGGATAAGGATAAGAAAATGGAATAGTTTCAGGTATGATTAGATACTCTAGAAGAAAAAATTAACTGGCAGTCAGATTTTTTAGAAAATGTTATGTGAATGAATCAAAGAGAAGAAACAACATGAGAATAACCACTACGTGAATATCCCCCACCCCATTATCATTAAGGAAAACCATTCCCCTCAAAGAGCTATATTAGAAGCGGTAATCAATATTTTCATAATTGTTTTTGTGAAATGTGAATCAAGAAGACACTGATACCTTTCTTATACTAATATTCTACAGGGTGAAAATGATTATCATTTATATCTATCAACACCCACCCATAATTTAATGTTCTACCCTTCACCCATGATCTTGGGGAAAGGACGTGGAATGTTACTAGGCCTTAGGTGAGATCCCTAAGACACCAAAGGCTAGCAATAAATTCCAAGGGCCTCAAGAAATATTTGGGGATGATTTTCTCTTTGAAATATAAACATCCAAACCAAAAATAAAATAACCAAAAACCATTATATGATGCATGATTACAAAATACAACACAAAACATAACCAAGACAACAACTATATCAGAGTACACGCGAAAACCAAGAGTCAACATACAAGGAAAATCAAAGACAAAAAAACCCAAAGACACCAATGACATAAAACCAATAGCTTCCAACCTACCCCTATCCCTAACATGAAAATCCAAAACCATTGTATCAAGAAACATCACTAAATAAATGATAAGACTTAACTTTATCTATGTCTCGATAGATGACATCTACAAACACATAATAGTGCCCAAGAAGGGGGTGAGTCTAAACTCATTAGGATTTCCCCAATGACTTCCCAAATCATGCCAGTATGATAAAACTTGTTAGAACATTTATATAAAACAATTTAAGATCAATTTAAAAGATTTATATTAAATCCAAAATAGTTTTCCAAGAAAAAACATTTTTCAGAGCCAAAATAGTTTTCCATGGAAGGAAATAAAATGAGCCTTTAAAAAAATTCTCAATTCCATTTTTCATACTCATTCTAAACATCCAAACATTCATGATTAGGTGATAGTTTCATATTCATGATCGGTCTCTCATCGATCTACCATGTCTTCACAAGGTAACCAATACGAGGTTCTCCAATGGGCATCATTCCTAGTGATAGAATGTATACAAAAATAATGAAATAGTGATTTCCTGCTACTTATTTAGTTGATTTTCTCATCATTTTATGCCCATTATGGATCGATGATTATTTTTTTAGTTTAAAATTTAAATTTTAGTTTATAACACATAGCACATACTAAAAACTGAGAAAAAACATTTGGATTGTTTTGATACTTTAGTAAAATGATCCTTAAGTCATTTGTGACATGTAGTAATTAGCCACACCTCAATCTGATATAAGGTGTGCCCTGTATGAATCAAAATATCTGTTATTAGTTTAAAATTGAAATATCAGTTAAAAAAATGTTTCACTCACTAAAAAATAAGAAAACTCACTTTTATTGTCTTGATACTTTCAGAAAATTATTCATAAGTCATTTTTTATGTGTAGGAATTAGTCTCACATCAAATCGACACACGATGTGACCTATATGACTCAAAGTACATGTTTTCAATTTTAAATGATATTTTAGTAAAAAAGACAAGTGACATAATCAAAACAAAGAAAAAAAATTGTATTATTTATATACTTTAGTAAAATGTTCCATAAGTCATTTGTTATGTGTATGAATCTGTCGCACCATAATCTGACGCACGATGTGACTGGTATAACTCAAAGTGTGTATTTTTATTTAAAATTGACATTTTATTAGAAAGAGAGTTGTAATACTCAAAATCATGAAAAAATATTTGTATTCTTTTGATAATTTATGAAAATGATCCATATATTATTTTTGATGTGTAAGAATCAACTGTACCTCAATCTGATACATGGTGTTCCCGATATGATTCAAAGTGTCTGTTATTGGTTTAAAATTGACATTTTAGTTCAAAATTTGTGTCACTCGTTGAAAACTAAGAAAATTAACTTGTATTCTATTTATAATTTAGGAAAAAAATTCATAAGTCATTTTTTATGTTTAGGAATTATTCTCACATCAAACCGACGCATGATGTGACTAGATGACTCAATGTGCATGTTTTCAGTTTAAAATTATGTTTTAATAAAAAAGAAAATTAACATAATAAAAACCAGTCAAATTCATTTGTATTGTTTTTCTACTTTATTAAAATGATCCATAATTCTTTTTTGATGTGTGGGAATCAACCGCAACTCAATCCGGTGCATGGTGTGACTGGTATGACTCTAAGTGTATCTTTTTATTTAAAATTTAAATTTTAGTAAAAAAGACAACTCACATACTTAAAACCAAGAAAAAATATTTTTATTGTTTTAAAAATTTATTAAAATGGTCCATAAGTCATTTTTGATGTGTATGAATCAATTGTACCTCAATATGATACACGGTGTGCCTGGTATGACTCAAAGTGTTTATTATCAGTCTAAAATTGACATTTTATTTCAAAACATGTGTCACTCACTAAAAATAAATAAAATTCACTTTTATTATCTCGGTACTATATTAAAATTATTCTTAAGTCATTTTTGATGTGTAGGAATCGGTCTCACATCAAACCGACAAACGATGTGCCCGATATGACTCAAAGTGTGTTTTTTCAATTTAAAATAAAATTTTAGTAGAAAAGATAAGTGACATACTCAAAACTGAGAAAACACATCCAAATCATTTTGATACTTTTTAAAAATGATCTATAACTCTTTTGTGATGTGTATGAATCATCCTCACCTAAATCTAACGCATGGTGTGATCGGTATGACTCCAAGTGTGACCTTTTATTTAAAATTTATATTTAAGTACAAAAGAAAAATGGCATACTCAAAACTAAGAAAACACGTTCTAATTTTTTTGATACTTTATAACAACATTCCATAAGCCATTTGTGACATGTAGAAATTATCCTCACCTCAATCTGATACACGGTGTTCCTGATATGACTCAAAGTGTCTATTATCGATTTAAAATTTACATTTTAGATCAAAACATGTGTCACTCACTAAAAACCAAGAAAACATGATTGTATTGTATTTATAATTTAGTACAATGATTCAGAAGTAATTTTTGATTTGTAGAAATCAGTCTCACATCAAAACGACACATGATGTGACTAGTATGACTTAAAGTTCATGTTTTCAGTTTAAAATGAAATTTTAGTAAAAAACACAAGTGACATACTCAAAACTAATAAAATTAATTTATATTGTTTTCATAATTTTGGAAAATTATTCATAAGTAATTTTCTATGTGTAGAAATTAGTCTCACCTCAATCCGACTCATGGTGTGACTGGTATGACTCAAAGTGTGTCTTTTTATTTAAAATGACATTTTAGTAAAAAAGACAAGTGACATACTCAAAATGAATCAAATGAATTATAATGGTTTTGATACATTATTATAAGGATCCATAAGTCATTTTTAACATTTAGGAATCCATCGTGTCTCAATCTGATACACGGTGTTCCCGATATGACTCAAAGTGTATGTTATTAGTTTAAAATTGACATTTTAGTTCAAAACATGTGTCACTCACTGAAAACTAAGAAAAAATGATTGGATTATCTTGATAATTTAGTAAAATGATTCATAATTCATTTTTTTAGTATAGGAATTATTATCACATCAAACCGACACATTATGTGATCGATATGACTCAAAGTGTGTGTTTTTAGTTTAAAATGACATTTTAGTAGAAAACACAAGTGACATACTCAAAAATTAGAAAACACATTCAGATCATTTTGATACATTAGTAAAATGATCCATAAGTCATTTGTGGTATGTAGAAATCATCCACACCTCAATCTAATGTACGGTGTGACCCGTATGACTTCAAGTATGTTTTTTATTTAAAATTGACAATTTAGTAAAAAGGACAAGTGATATACTCAAAACCAAGAAAATGCATTTGGATTGTTTTTATACTTTAGTAAAATGATCCATACATAATTTATAACATGTAGGAATTAGTCTCACCTCAATTCGATACACGATTTATTTGGTATGCCAAAAAATGTTCGTTATTAGTTTAAAATTAACATTTTATTAATGTATTGTTTCATATTTATGTTTAATTTATTTATTTATAGTATTACTAATATAAAAATTATTTTTTTATATAGGTGGATTCTTTTTCTTGAGTTGGGGTAGTTTTTTCGGCAACTAATGTGATGATCGGGCTTTTTGAGAGTCTATTGGGTCCTAAAGACAATGAAACCATTAATGTTTTTCAATGTTTATGATAAATTTTACTTTCTAATGTAATTGTACAAATCAATGTTTAAAATTTATATAATATAGTGTTTTTTGTATTTGTGATGTAATTTTTATTTCAATAAAATTATTAATTTTTCATATTCTGTACTTTTTGTTGTTGTTGCTTCTATTTTTTGTCTGTTTGTTGTTGCAGTGTACTGTAATATCAACAACACACTGCAAAAATATACTATTTATAACCATTTTTTAGTAGTGATAAATGGTTAATCCTTTTAAATATGTTTAGGGAAACAATTATTTTTTAACATTGTTAAAGGTTTTTTCTAGCAATGCCTTTTGCCCAATTTTTAGTTGTGTGATAAAAGGGGTGTATATAATAGTGGATGGCTATGGCGTTGTTATGGATATGGTGTGTTTACGGTTGTGGCTCCCTAACCCTGAGGTTTCAGGTTCGAGTCCTTGTAATTCAACACCTGATATGCCTTTAATAATGACTCTTGGATCTTCTACCACATTGGGAATTGGCCCAAGATCAAGGTTGGTCACCTTGGGCCTCACTAGGGACGTGTGGTGCATAGGTGGTGAAAGGCCTCACTAATACCTCATTACTCAAATACAAATTTTATCCCATGGGGTCATGGTGGAGTGGTTACGTCTGTAGTATCCTAACCTTGATGTTCTGGGTTCGAGTCCTCATAAGGGAATGCCTGATATTTATTTAATAATGACTCATGGACCCTCTACCCCATTGGGAACTGGCTCAATCCCAAGATTGGCCACCTTGGGCCTCACTGGGGACATGTGGTGTGTAGGTGGTGAAATGCCTCACCAATACCTCATTACCCGAATACACCTTTGACTGAGATGCCTTTAATAATAACTCATGTACCCTCTACCCCATTGGGAACTAGCTCAATCCCAAGGTTGGCCACCTTGGGCCTCACTGGGGACGTGTCGCATGCATGTGGTGAAAGGACTAACCAATACCTCGTTACCTAAATACACATTTGTTGCTTCAGTGGTGGCATAGTGGTGTAAGTTCAAGGGTCATAGCAATGGTGTCTGGTGAGGTTTGGGGTTCAATTCATGGGAACCCTCTCATAAGGGAATTTTTTCCTCCAATGCTCCGTTCACCTTGTCGGGTCACCTAGTGTCTCATCAGGTGGGAAGAAGGGAACAACCCACCTAGCCGATGTATTGTTGTGTCGAACCATCACTGATCGGGTTGTTACCCCATAAGACACTATTCCATCTCAGCTGGAAACAGCTCCTTCCCAGTTGGGGCTTCTCTAGATTGCCTCTTCGTGGGGTGGGGGGTTTCTGGTTGTAGAGGGTTCGAAAAGGCCAGTTTCGGAGATTCCCTTTCTAAAAAAGGGTATATGTAATAGTCTACCATAAATCAAAGAATATTTTTATAAAAAAAGAGAGAAAGTAAAAACATTTCTTAGAAATATAATTGGTGGGGTCTTTCATTGTAATAAAATCCATGAATTTTCCTTCATTTTAATTTTTCTTATTGATTAAATAAAAATTTTGGACATGCTAATATACCCAAGTAAAAAATATAAATTTATGGAAAAAATTATATTTTAAAAATTATCATAAATATAATTATGACACGTCATAATATTTTTAATTATATTTTTAAGAACGTAATACCGATAAATCTAGTAAGGAGGTAAAAAATTGCGAGGAGGTTCACCTATTAATATATAAATAGTACCCAACCCATGAATTTGCATGACATGATCATTTAATTACAATTTTTCATACACATGCTCAAAAAAATTTGGTGATTATTTATGGAATTTGTGTCACTTGTTGGGAGAGTAGGAGGAAATTGGAAGAAGAAATGAAGTGAGTGAGTTGTTCATGACACATGGAAATTGAGTGAAGGCTGGTGGTGACATGTGTAGTTTGAATCATTCTATATAGCTGTAGATGTGCATTTATGTTCACATGTGTATATAAAATAAATAAATGTATGCATAAAGTATGCATAAAATTTTATGTGATTTCAAACAATGTATTCATACTATATGAATAATACTATATGGAATTTGTTAATATATAAGAAAAATGGGAGGAATACTAAATTTCAAGTAAAAGGAATGCATACTATAATTGCATGTAGTATATAATGTATGAATATATTGTTGAAAAAGTGGTGAATGTAGGATTTAAATGAGATAAAATTAATAGTTTACTAAAATATAAAGATTGATAAACTGGAAAATGTGTATATATTTTTTATAAATGTTTTATTATTATTAGTGAATCTTAAAAAAATTGTGCATATGGAAGTAATACCTTTGAATTAATGGAATTTGTATAGAAAAGTTATCTCAATGTTGAATAACCTTATAAAAACCCCATAATCATGGGTGAAATTGATTGAGGAGAAACCACATGAGCCATTATAAGAGAATTCATACTTGTTAGAGGACCTCATGTAGGGATCTATCTTCCAATTCCCCAAAACCCCTGTGTTTATAAGGATAGTGAATCAATCTTGAAAATTGATGTTGAATATAGGGGTATCTAATATAGTCAATATTTCACAAAATTTTCAAGGTAAAATGGAATGGAATTAAGTATGAATTGTTCCCCATTTACACCATGCAATTTCATTATGGAACATATAACATGGAATTTCTTCAAGTGCTTGGGAGGATCCTCCCCTATTTAACCATTTAATTTAGGAAGAAGTTGAAAAATTTTGGGTTTCTATTCAAAATAAGTACTCATAATAAGATAATGAATCTCCATTTCTAAGTTATAAAAGTCTAAAACAATCATCTCCTTCAAGGTTTTCTCAACATTAGAATTAACCATTTGAGTGTTTTTGATAAAAATTTGTGGTAGTTCTTTCACTTTGTGGTTTTTGTAAGGTTGGTTAGTGCCATTTAATTTTTATGTTCAAAGTTATTAAGTTTAATAGAGGACTCACTTATCAATAATAAAATACTCAAGTTGATAAAGTTGAGATTCATTGAAGATTAGTTTGTAGATTAAAAAAACATTAAGTTAAAAGTTTATTTTTAAATAATATTGACATCACCAGAAACAGAATTATAATTAAGATTTTATTTTCATCTTAAAACTTGAGAATTATCAATAAAAGTCTTAATTATTAAATATTTAGTGACCACCTCAGGAATTATAGGGAGAAAAAGATATTAAATTTACACTAAACTCATGGAATCAATAATTTTATCGTAAAACTTTCAAAATTTTAAAATGAATAAAATTTTTATTTAGAAGGTTTACTTATTCAAAAAATCACTCCCTAGAAGACCACTCACTAAACATTAATTTTACTACAGAATACATTTTTAGATAGAATAAATATTTCATTAACTAAAAAGAATTATATGAAAGAAAATGATTAAAATAAAGTAATCTATTTCTATTTCATAGAAGAAAAAATTCCAAACTACATATTTGGAATCAAGATTCTATGGACTAAAACTAAAATACAGCACCAACACAAGAAATTTCTATAGTAAGTAGGACTCTGATCTATGAACACTCTTCAACTTGGTACCTTCAAGTTAGATAAATCCAGTGAAATGCCTTTTTTGATCGTCAGATCTGAATTAAAGTATTTCAATGAACACCTCACTGACATCCATTTGAGAGATCCATATCAATGTTAGTAAAAGCTCTTTATTATGTTATTAAAACATGGATCTTACAAAACAAAATAATATCAAGTTTATATTCAATTTAGTTTCATCTAATAGCTTCATCTTGTATTGATGTTCACTAAACTGCATTTTAGGATCCTCTGAAGTTGAACAGGCTCTTATGAATTCAATGTTGGCTTCCTCACCTATATCAAATCGTTCTTTATCAAAATCATATAATAAATTTCACTAAAAATAATATGGTATAAAAATTTATGTAAAACATGTTATATACTAAATGTTAAATAATATGGAATAAAGATTTTAAAATTTGAACGTATGTATATAATATAAAGAAGTTGTTGTTATGAAGGTGACATTTTTTGTAGTACTAGTGTTTTTTTTGAAGGTATGTATATAATATAATATTTCACGGGTGGGGTATGATATAAAATGTGAAGGAATATAATATTATTACTAGTCATTGTGATATATTAAACCTGTAGTATGATTATTGGTGTGAAAAAATACTTCAAGAGTGAAAATTAATTCTTATTGTGATATATTAAACCAGTAATATAAAATCAGTATTTTTTGACAATGTGAATTATTTTTTCAATGAATGTACAAAAATTAAACCAATAAATTACCTCACATTTTGATTTTTTCAGTAAATACTTTACATTGTGATATATTAAACCATTAATATAATTACTAGTGTTTTTTCAGCTAACACTTCATATAAAATCGCATTGTTTAAAAAAACACCAGTAATCATATTATATGAATACAAGTAATCATATAATACCATATTGTTTAGAAACAAATTATATTTAAATCTCATCAACATTTTTTACATAGATATGATAAAAATGAAAAAATAGAAGAAAATATATTACATGAAATTTTAAACTAGGACATTAAAAACATAATAAAAACCACATATTTTCAAGGTATATGGATATGAAATATATATATATATATATATATATATAACAATTTTATATCTAAGAAGAACCATATTTATTTTTAATTAGTAAAATAGTCTAAAAATAGGGAGGTGTGGGGTCGAAACATAAATGAAAATGAAAAGGACATAACAGTTGGGTGAGGGGAAATTAAAGCACCAAAAAATGGGTTAAATATATTTTTATAGAAAAATATTGGGAACTATGTAGTGGCCTAAGTTGAGAATACCATTAATTATTTTATGGAAGATAAAAAATATCCTAACATATATTCATGGATGTTTCCCACCTAACCATAACATTTTGGTTGATCTACCATGATGTTTCTTGTGAGGGGTACATGATTAACCTACACAATTCTATCCTACATTTCATTATGTAAAAACTAAATCTTTTCTATATTAGGTAAAATAATCAATTGAGCAGTGTAAACATCAAAAAAATAATTAAAATGGTAATTTGGGGATTGGTTTTAATGAGAAATCAGATGGGTATGTGATGTTTGAGACAACTAAGTACTTATCCAAGGCATATGTTTATAATATTTTTGAATATAGATACAGATATAATAAAATATTTAATAAAACAACCCTTGAAATCTCTCATAGTGTTTATCAAAATAGCTCTTTCCAAGAGAAAAAAATAAGCACCATTTTTTGAATTTTATAATCCTATGATGTGGTATCAATAATTTATCCATTAACATGATTTTTTAGGGACAAGGTTGTGATCCAAGAGGAATTGAAATTCTAGAAATCCTGGTTTTGTTCCATTAAAGTGTTGAATTTTTAGTTTTTTGTGTATGGTTCAATACTTCCTGAAATGATTTATATGGAACATATGATGATGTATCAAGATAAAAATTTAGAGAAACCAATCACTACATAAGTGTAATCATTTTAGAATGGAGTGAAAAATCATTTTGAAGCAATATACATAAAAGAAAAATATTAAACAGTTGCCTTTTAAGATGCTACATCCTAGGTAAAATATATACATGTATATGAAAATATATTTAGAATACTTGAAATCCAAATATATATATATAATAGAGGCTAAGTGAAAAAAACAATACTAGAAAGGGATTAAAATGATGATATTTTGTACCTCATAAATACACCTTCTTTATTTGAAATTTGAAAATTCATTAACCAATATATTCTAATTATTCAATAAATTGAAGAGATATTATGTTAATTAAATATATCTTTAATCTCAAACATGATAGATAAAGATTATAAATAATCAATCATTCAAGAAAAAAATTATAATAATAGAACACATCAAAAGATATTCCATTGAATAATGTAAGTGGACCTTCAAAGACATATCTTCATTTATAAGAATAAAAATGGGGAAATATTGAGAAGGATACTCATGAGTTCATTATCATACATAGTTTTTTCAATAATATATATATATATAATAGATTTGATGTAAAATCATACTATGGACATCAGTGATTGTTTACTTCCCTATAAATCGTGTTGTAGAATCTGTACATAATGTTTAAAAAATAAGTTAAAGAACATGAAGAAACATAGTTTTATCAATATTAAAAAGGTATTATGTTTCCTCATGTGATTCATAGTTATTGTGACTAAAGAACACAAATAAATACCTCTTATTTCAATGAAAATCATTCATAAGTACTATAAAAACATTTACTTAAGGATTTTTTGAAAAACTGTTATTTAGTTAATATAGATGCATTTTTTTCAGAATACAGACCAGTAAGAAAACGTTGTTTTACCATTCTAAAAATAGAACAATAAACAAAATAAATAGAAAAGGTAAAAACTTACCAACTATTTATAGAGTCATCAATTCGTTGATCAAAGCTAATAACCCAGTTTATTTCATTATTAGAATAGATTTCATGGAAAAATAGAGAAATCATAATCAAGAAAATAATCCAAAAGAATGCAGGGTAAAAATCCCATTGTAGAAATATAAATAATAGGAAAATATTAAATAGTTACCTTTAGGAATGCATCAGTCTAGGCTGTAGTGGAAACCTTGGCATTTAAATATTGTTAATCCCTCTAATTATGATATATGAAAGCACAAAGGAAATTTTAATCAAAATTAAAAGTAACAAATGAATATTTATCATTCATTTTACTATTTATTTCAGTCATAATGATGAAAACATAATTTATCATAGTTTTCCATTCATGATCATAAATATAAAAATGATATTGAACACTCAGCATGCATGCAAACCTGCACCGAGCCTTCCAAATAGCTCACACAAAGTGAAGCCCGATGCTGGCATTGGTGATAAAAAAACATGAGCAAAAGGTGGATGAATCTAGAGGTGTTGGAGGAGGATAGTTTTTAGGGTTTCTGGATTATTATTTCCTAGATAGGAGTTTTATATGGAACTGGTGGTGTAATTGGAGGAGGCGGAAGTGGATAGAGGTGGAGGCGGAGGTGAGAGATGTTATACTGACAAAACCTTGAGAGATTTGTAGGGTTTCTTGATTCTTATGGGAGTATAGATTTGATAGATTTTGGTCTTGTAATGATGTTGGTGTGGGGATTTTTAGGAAACATAATATTTTTTGACATAGTGCTATTGAAGGAGAAACAAAATCTATGGAGGAAAACATATTAGAGGAGAGATTATTTAGAAAGTTTAGAGGAAAATGGATTGGAGAGATTAATGAGTAGTATTTTTCTATTATAAAGAAAAATTCTTCCATGCATGGTGTGAAAATTCCTTTATACTTACTTCATGCCATGAATAATTGAGATCACATCTAACAACATGAACCAAAAATAAGGGGTATATTTTTGTTGTCCAAAAATAACAAAGTTAGTGCATCAAACTCAATTTATTGGAACCATACAATCATGAGATACAGGAATAATAAATTTTTTTGTTTTATAGAAAATTTCAATGGAACTTAATGTTAGTGTTTAAAAACTATCTAAATCAAGGTTTATTGCAATTACTTGACTCAAAAAATGTAGGACAATGAACTTTTAAGTGGAAAAATAGAACATGAATGATATCAGACCTCCATTTGATCCACCATTTTTTATCTTCTTTTCTCATATTTAAAATTCTTCTTCCATTGTTTTGAAATTTCTTTTCAGCATATAGTGGAGATCTATTTCAGTACATCCATGAAAATAACATCTTTTCATTTACCATAAAGGAACATTAATAACTACTATTTCTGTAAATTTTTATATAGACAACACAGAGACCGGAGTTCCCATCTTCATTTCAACTGCCCCTAATTTTTTGGAATTGAATATTCTTTAAATTTAATATCCCAAGATAAAAATAAAATTGAAATGGATGCCTGTACATTGCCTCATATGAACAAGTTGATTTATATAAATGTATTTATTGCTTTCATATTATTAAAATAAGATGTAGAACCTTAAAAAATCAGTTCTATAAAAGTTGATCGGAAAAAAAATTCAATAGGTTTCATGATAGGAAACAAAGATTATGATCCAATCAGCATGAAAGTGATGCCAAGAAGTTGAATTCTTTGTCTTTTGATGTAGTTTTGAGAGATATAAATCAATGAAATACATTGTGAGATAGTGTATTGGGCACCAAATTATATTAATCTGACAAATGAAAACACATTTAGAGTAATAATTAAATTATCATTTAAGAAGAATGAATTAGAAATTTTATTAATTGGTAAGATAATTTAAATTTATTTAAAATATCAAATTACACCAATTTGAAGGAAAATAACTGAAACTGACCTCCACAAGCCAATCAATCAGAATCTCCCACATCCCATCAGCAACATCACTCTCTATTTTTTATATAGACATGGGGCATGGCCTTCGAATGAGCTAAAAAATCTTTATTATGAGAAATCTCTTGAATTTCTCCATTTTTATATTTCTAATGGATGCAGGAACAATAAATATTTTAGTTTAAATAATGGACCCTAGATAAATGAAATCTATAAGCAATACCATACAAGGTTCCTAACTTGCCTACTCAAAATATATACACCATGAATATTAGGCTGCATTTGGTTTAATCTTCCATATAGTAGAGATCTATTTCAGCACATACATGAAAATAATAGATTTTTATTGACCATAAAATCACTTTAATAACCATTATTTTTGTAAAATTATATATAGAGAACACATAGGTTGGATTTATTGACTTCATTTCAATTGTCCCTACTTTTTTTTGGAATTTAATAGGCTATAACTTGAATATCCCAAGCTAAAAATAAAACTGGAATAGACACCTGCACAATGCCTCAGATGCACAAGTTAATAGAAATGTATTTGTTTATTTTATATTATTAAAATAAATTAAATAACCTTAAAAAATCAGTTCTAGAAAAGTGATAGGAAAAAAATCAATAGGTTTCATGATTGGAAACAAAGATTACAAGACAATCAGCGTGAAAGTGATGCCAAGAAGTTGAAGTCTTTGTCTTTCAATGTAGTTTTGAGAGAGAGAAACTGATGAAATACACTGTGAGATAGTGTATCAAGCACCAAATTATATTCCTATAACATATAAAACCACGATTAGTGTAATAATTAAATTATCACTAAATAATCATGAATTAGATATTTTGTTAATTGGGAAGACAAGTTAAATTTATTTTAAATATCCAATTACACCAATTTCAAGGAAAATGACTAGAACTGACCTCCACAAGCCAATCAACCAGAATCTCCCGCATCCCATCAGCAACATCACTCTCTATTGTTTCCATAAACATGGGGCATGGACTTCTAATGAGCTAAAAAATCTTTATCATGATAAATCTCTTGAATTTATCCATTTTTATATTTTTAATGGATGGAAGAACAATAAATATTATACTTTAAAAAATGGAATGTGGGGAAATTAAATCCATACGTAGTACCATAAAAAGGTTCCTAACTTTCCTACTCAAAATCTATACACCATGAATATTAGGTTTTATTTTGTTTCATTCTTTAAAAATTATTAAATAATGTGTTAGAAAATATTTTGGATAGTATGAGAAAATAAAGAAGTATATAATTTACATCATCTTGCAATTTCATTTTCAAGTAAAATTAAAAAGTTTTTATTTTCTAAAAAACTCTAAATTTTATTTTCATTTTATAAAAAATACTTTCCATTTACATAATCAGACACATTTTTTAATGAAATTTTAAAAAATTAAAGCAAAATAAATCCAAAACCAAACGCACTTAGCTTTTCTTTGGTAAATACACAATACTTAAGATTATAACGGGTTATTTATTGATCCAAACTCTACCTATCCCCCCCTCCCTCTCCCTCTCACTATTCCTCTCCATCCCTCCTTCCCACACTATCCATCTCTCTCTCTCTATAACAATAAGTAAATGTAAAAAATTGAAAAAAAGGAGTTAAAACCTACCATGGAAAAATAGAGACGCTAATTGGCATATCAAAGCTCAAAACCCCAGTTATTTCCTTATCAGAATAGTTTCCATGGAAAATAGAGAAAGCATAATCAATAATTGAATCTAATAGAATGAATGGTGAAAATCCATGTATTCAGCAATATATATAAAAGGAAGATATTAAACGGTTTCCTTTTAGAATGCTATAGTGTGTTATAGCAGCAGCTCTGGCATTTGAATAGGGTCAATCCTTACAGTTTTGATCTATGAAAGAAAAAAAGTCCATTTTAGTCAAAATTAAAAGTCATGGATGAAATAAAATTCAAGAAAAAAATGAAATAAAATATAGATACTAGTATAATACCTTGAGAGACTGAGATTTAACGGGAGGTGAAGGCGGAAGGTGGAGGTGGAGATGGAATGGGAGAGGCAGATATGGCAGTTGGTTTACTTTAAACCAATCCTATATAACATGAAAGTTTTCAATATATTATAATACAACTCATTAATATAAATAAATATATTTTATTTTTTCTAAGATTATGATAGTAGACTGAAATTTATAATTTGTGAGATGGGATTTATAGAAGGAAATAATTCAATTATATTTTTATCTATTATTGTTGTAACACCCTGAGATTTTATGAGATAGATTATTTTTAGTATCTTTGATGTCTTGTGTTTTATTCTACACTAAGATTATCTTTATCTATACGCAACACCGTATTAGCTTGTAGTATATGCAACACTATACTTGGCTTGTGTTACACACAATTTCAAGTTATTTTGATAGAAATCATTTCACGCAATACTGATTATAGATTTTTTTCAATGTATAAAAGAACTATGTTTGTATTATGTTACAGAGAACACAAAATGAATATTTCACTAAATTAAATACTGACTTGGCTTGTATAACATGCAAGAGTGACCTTCCTCGATAGCTTGCGTTGTACGCAATATCAAGTTTCACTAAACAACGATATATTATTAAAATATTATTATTTAATGGGATATAAAATAGACGTTATGAATATTTTTAACCAAATTTTTAATTTTAAATAACATTTAAATTCATATTATATATTTTCTAGAACATGATATAAGAATAAATTCAATTTTTCAGATAAAAGAAGTATTTTTCAAAAAAATGCAGTTTTGCTGCCTTTTGATGGCACACCAATTTTAAATATAGTTTTTAACAATTTTATATATTCTATTTGACATAATTAACTTATTCTTTGGAATTGGGACATCAAAATTTACCTTGGTTGAAATTTTGGTATTTTTCTGATGAGATTCATATTTTAATGAATAGTGAAAAATACTGCATTTTAATTCAAAACTGTCTTTTCGTCTAATTTATTTATATAGTTAGATTATATTTTTAATAGGTTTTAAAGTTTATTTGGATTATTTTTTATCATTTAATCCAATTTTGGTCATTAGAAGTAATTTCACATTTAAATTGTACAAAAACATATGACAATCTTTTGATAGTTTTTACTTCTTAAAAACTCACTCTCGTTTTGACAGTGGGAATTAATTTTAAATTAATTTATTCCAATTCTATGTTTTTAATTTTGAAAAATGGATTCCATATTTTGAATCATAAGGTCCAAATTGTGAAAATAGGTACCTTTTATTTTTGGACATGATGAATAGTAACTTCAGTAATTATTTTTATTTACCATGATTAAAAGGTAAATCAGGTAAATAAGGGTAACAAATAATATTATAATAATATAAAACTACCATAACATGTGTTCTAATCTTATTTTATGATTCATAGGTGACCAAAAAACCATTATGATGGATTTTTGTAATTTTAGAACCACTTTGGTGTGAAAATAAAATGTTATAATAATTAATTTAAAGTAAAGGAAAATATAACATAAACATGTATCTTTTACTAAAACAATTTTAAGGTGGGGTTATATAATTTATATCTTTGACTATAAATAGTAATTATAAATATAAAAGTATTTCCTACATCATGGTATTATATTTATAATTTTTATACACTAACTGCATAAATTTATTTATGACACAATGATGATGCAGTGATTACCTTATTAATGAAATATTCAAATAAATGATATTGTAAATATTAAAATAAATATAATTTGAATATTTTAATGTAATCCAGGAATTTTTTGGATGAAATTTACATTTGAGGGATGAATTAATTTTATTTGTTGGACGGAATCAAATTTTTATGACTTTAACAAAAACCAATAACATAAATAGTGTCAAAATTGACACAAATGAGTTTTTAAAACAAATACTATTTTATTAAATGATATGATAGTCATAAAAATATAAGATTCATCCAAATAACTTATATAATGTTAAAAATGTCATTAATGATCTACTTGTGGTTCTCTTTTCATTTTATAGTAACTATAGTAACCATATATTATGAAAATGCAAGAAGAAATGGTAAGAGTTAATGTTTTTAACTAAGGGTTAAAGCTAAAATATAATGTTGATTTTGTAACCTAAAATTATATAAAACCTATTGGTTGAGATTATTTATACATATCCTCATATTATAATAGAAATTAATCACTTTGGAGCCATTATAAACTGAAAATAAATTTATAATAAATTAATATTTCAAGACATTCCTAAAGTGTGCCACTCACCTCTCCTATAAAAGGGAACTTCCCCTTCTCTTTTATTCACACCTCCAAAGCCCTTTTTATCAGCCAAAACCTGCCCAAATATCCTCCTAACTTCCCTAAATTCATCTTAGAGGCCACATTTTGGTCAGAAAACCAACTTAAGAAGTCCTTTTGTGCAAATCAAAAGGACACACCTGAAGAAGAGGTAATCGTTTTATCCCTTCTTTCAAAGTTATTTTCTTCTTCTACTTCCTCTTCCTAAGTTGTTACCATACTAAAATAATAAATCTAGAATATAATATATTCTGATATGTTTTTATTATTATGGTACAACCATATTCCTCCTTTTACCCATCCTATAAAAAACAATATCACTATGCATGCGTACGTACGACTTACCGTCTCCACGTCGTGGTATAAACTATTTTTCACTTATACCTTATTTTGACGGGTATAATGATGAATATAAATGTCTTAAATAATAAATATAAAATGATATTATTTCTATATATTTCATATACCATCCAATTCCATACCATTTATATAGAAACCCTAGCCTTTTACATATAACATTACATGATTTTAAGCATAATTATACATCCAAGTACAAGCCAAGGATCGTAAGGTCTAGTGTCTTGGAAGTCTACGTACATAAAACTAAAAACATGGGACTAAAAAAACACTTCTTTATTTAATATTAATAAAGATCTCCCAACTTCCTTTGAGCTTTTACATCTTCAAAGGGTACCCTGGGGATCACATGAACAAAGGGATGAGCTAAAATCCGAGTAAGGGAATAAACATAAGAATAAGGCTTTAGCACATGGGTTAGATATCATGACATAATGATATAAAAAGGCATGGAACATATGGAATCATAACATATAAACATGGAATCATATAAACATGGAGTCATAGTAATGTGGAAGAAATATAAAACATGACTTTAGTACAAGTCAAGGCTAACTACCAAGACTGTTGCACATGGTAGCACAAGCTAAGGTTAACCACCAAGACCGTCGCACATGGTAGCACAATCCAAGGCTAACTGCCAAGACCATCGCACATAACGTCTCATGAGACTCAAATTTACCCAATGAATTGTAGAAATATCTAGGTGCACCCATTTTAACTTATCATGAATATGTTCTCCACATAAAGAATCGTGTGTAATCAATCATACATAAACATAAGGGTTACCCATAGAAAGAATTGGGCACCACAATCATGACATAAAGCTAACAAATGGGAGTATCATAAAAGTTTCCATGAAATAAAGGAACTAAAATATACAAGGACATTAATTAGGTAAAATAGTCATGTATCATGGTAAGTGATTTCATGAAGAAGTGACAACATGTAAGAAAAGTATTGTGAAATTTTAGCATTAAAACATTTTTGTACGGTTTTAAGGAAAATACTATAGAGCATTTAAAATCAAAAAGAGAATAATCTTTTATATAAAACCATAAGTGAAACAAAATTATTTTCATAATAAAAATACTGATTTTATAAAAATAATGGTTTCTTAAAAAAATGGTAGAGTGCACTTGAAATTGGGTAAAAATTTGGGAAGTTCCCTTAAAACGAGTTTGCTTATTGGGAAGTATTGAGGCGGGAATCACTTAAAAACATGTATACCCCCAAAAGATAATGAGGGATATATCTTGAAACATTAGTTTTGGATCATATACATAGTATGTATAATTTTTACACAAAAGTAAAAGAAAAATTCATTTGTATAAAAATAAATATAGAGCAACCCAAAGGAATATAGGAGGTTCGGGTAGAATCCCTTATAGAATATCAGCATGGTATCAGGTGTACTTAGGAGGTTTTAATGTAGAATAAATAGGTTTATAATATTTTATACATCATGAGGGAAGTATGGGGGAGGTGAAAAATTATACCCCGTTGTTAGGAATTACACATAAAAGGGCATAACATATAGGACATTCTTGAATAAAAGTGAAATAGAGAGGACCCATTACCTTAAGTTTGATGGTGTTCTCCACTTGATATTAATGACCAGAATAGTAAAATTAGGTTCATTAATTAATAATTCTAGAACCTATTACATATCTAAAATATTTTTTATAACCTTTTTAAGTTCATTTATAACCATTTTTATTGGTTTTGAGGTTCAATTTCATTGTCCGGGTATGTTTTCTTACTTGGTTTTAATGATCAGTTTACTTATATTCATGTTTGGATAAACATGTATGATGAAGGTGGTTGTCCTGAATTGAAGTTATATTTTATTATTGAACATCCATAAGTTTACATGGTTGAAAATTTAATTTGGTTACTTGGAGTGAAGTTGAATCATTATATAAAAGTTTGGTGACAACCTTTTGGGTTAATTGGCGGTTTTTGACCACAATAAACACATTTTGTTTTATAAACCAAAACCATGTGTAATAAAGGATTATAGAACCATATATGAGTCATAATACATATATTATGGTTTTTTTAAACCATGAAAATGGTTTCATGGCCATAATTTAAGACGGAAACAGAAATTGAAAACTCATCATCCTTGAATGTGGTAAATTAACACATCTCGGATGGTGTCTACTAAAATAAAAGATGAGTAAAGGAGAGATGATAATAACTTATTACATTATCATAAAAAAATTGCAGTATATGTAATATACTTGAGTTTTTATAACATTTGGATGAGGATATATAATTATATAAAAGAAAACAAATGAACTTGAAAAGAAAATGAAAGAAAATAAAAGAGGAATTTACCTCTTAATTCAATCTTCCTTGAGAGCCTCTTAAGGGGAGAGGATTTGGTCTTTTGAGGAGAAAAAGGGATGATGGAAGTGTGGGAGGATCTTGGGGATATATTTGGGAATAATTTATGGAATTCACAAGTCTTGATAGGAGTGAAGAGAAGAGGGGAGTGTGGGTGGTTTTATAGTGGAGGAGAGGAGAGTTTTCTTAATATTTTAATCATTAGTTTATTATTTTTATCCATAAGACAAGAAATAGTAATGATTCTTATGGAAAAAACAATAATATTTTCACTTGGGTTTAAAACAATGGCCATTTTAATCATTCATGACTCAAACATGATGCATAAATTTAGGTTTTAGCATTTATCATGAATTTTAGTATTTTACTATTCATAAAAAATTCAGGTATTTTAGAAAAATCCCAAAAATTCACCCTAACCATTTTTCAATGTTTAGAATCCAAAAATTAACTCCATTTTTAAAAAAAATAATTTTCTAAATATAATTAATTTAATTTTTAAGTAAAATCATAATTTACTTGAAAAACACATATTTTAAAACAATAACTGATTTTATAATACTTTCAAAAATTACATAAGCTCTTATAAAATTATCTTAAAACTAGAAGGCATAAAATTTTTAATTTATTAAAACCTTTTTGTGAAATAAATTTTATTTTAAATTAATTAATTAATTGTAATTAATTATTTATGACTTAAAAAATACCATTAATTCTACTATGGTTATATTATCACTTATAAGATGCATAAATTTTATTTATACATTCATGGGTGTGGTTAATATTATTTTGAAAATTTAATATTCATAAGGTTCATATAACTATTCATAAGGGTAGGTTACTATTCACTAAAAATTGAGTTTTTCTTATTATACTGCAAAAATTTTACTGATCGCTACCGTCTATGTCAGATTTTCAACATTCAAATCACAGAGGTGACAATATTGTGTTTAAAGGTCACATAGTGCTTAGTAGTTCATTGTGTTGTGATTTCATGTGATTATATGATATAATTATAATAAGTGAATTTAAATTTATAAAACATTGGGTCGTTACAATTTAATCATCAAGGGAATGATATCGTCGCTTGTGCATACGTACGACTTACCGTCTCCACGACGTGATGCGATTCATTCTCCCCATTAACCATTCAAGAATGATTATAAAGTATATATAATAAATGAGAATGAAATATATGAAAAAATAATTCTACTGGATTTATGTGTGTGTGTGTATATATATATATATATGTCATTTACTTACTTCTATTCAATTCAATAAGGAAATGGAAACAGCGTTCATGCATACGTACGGCCTACCATCTCCATGAATGGTGTATTCCATTTCAATTATCTATCTATTATATATATTTATATACTGAATATTTATGATATATAAATCATTTTTTACATTTTGGAAGTAATTAAATCATGATCTAAGTAATAAGATCAAGAATAACAAGTCAAAACATAAACGATAAATAAAACGATTATTACATAAAACGTTGCTTTAACATGGAATTGATAAATGAACGAGTAATATAAAGTCATAAGTGAATCATATATGATATCATAAATATTATTATAGTTCTTTTACAAGTTAATAATATTTTTAAACCCACTATATAGGAGTTTCAGATACATATGGAAGAAATCAGACCTAAGGTACGTAAGGGATAATTTTCAATCTCATTATCATATGATATTGTTTATTCATAAGTATTTACTGGGGTATATTTATCATTCACATCCATGTTTTCGAAATATATAATATTATTTCTATTATTATACTATTGTTTAAATTCAATTTTACCTATTGGTGTAGTTTTATTAAATGGTATAAAAGGAATCTTTCTTTCATTTTCCATACGAGGTACTTTTTGACTTTTCTGACAAGAGTGAGAGAAGAATGTTTTTTTAACATATATGGTGTGAATGGATTTTTACGTCTTCATAACACCTTATTTCCATGAATCTTCTTCTATACTATTTCAATTTTATTTTCAACTGAATTCTTTTCTTTTAAAATTTCACGTCATTTTGAGAAAAGAAAACTTTTTTGAAGAAGAAATGATATTTTACTCAAGAATTGAGTTCAAGTGTTTTATCAAAATTATTTTCCATATAAGATGATTATCTTTAAATAGGATTATGTTGATATCCCTATTATTACTATTATTTGATTTTTTTTAATTATGGAATGATATTTTATATAGATTATGTTATGATGGATTGATGTTTAATAAACCCATTTTATTTCTTGGGTTATGTTATGATGAATGATTTATGTTCTTGTAGAAAATGTAAGAATTATTTCATTATGATATGGGTGGGACCTATATATCCCTCCAATGAATTGGGTAAAGATTTATATCTCATAATATAGACATGATTGGAATGTAAAGTAAATATGTTTTAGTAATACAGGGCTGGAACGACAAGTAAATCTGGTTCAGTAATACATGGTTGGAACGGAAAGTAAACTCAGTTCAGTAATGGACTTTTTATACTATGATGGTCTTGTAAGTAATGACTTGGCTACTATGGAAATCATATTATGTGCTTATTTGGTTTCCAAAATTCCATGTTTTATTCCAATTCTATTTTCTTAGGGTTCATTATTCCATTATGATTTATGCCTTATGAACTACCAAGATTTATTTCATGAATCAAAATTTTGGTATATGTTAAATGTGGTATGTTATTTTTCAAAATTTATATTCATTTTTTTACATTATTATGTGTATTTTTTGTAAGAAAGTTTCTATTCTTACCCTTACTGATCATTTTAGCTCACCCTTTTTATATTTTCTTTTCCACAGGATATAAAAAAAGGTTTTAGGTTGGAAAACTAATGGGGAAGATCTTTATGGGAGATGTTGAAGATCTTTCACCAAGCTAGAAAAATGTGTTTTGAGTTTCCAAAGACACTAAACTAATATGGTCTTTGGGAATATATTCTTTTAATTTACTAAGTATTCCGCAAAATAAATATAATGACCATGTACATAAATATTGGGTTGTTAGAGTTGGTATCAGAGAAAAGGTTTAGTTAACCTTTGGAAACTAGGATGCAAAAACTTCAGTGTGATCCTTAGAGATATTTCTAAGGTATGTTTAAGGATGTCCCTAAGGGTATGTCTAACTATAGGTTACAGTCCTATAATTATGGAAACAATCATGAATAACCTAGGATTAAACCTAATATGTTAGATATTGAAAGTACCCCCTTGATTATGTTGTTTTTCTAGTATGATTTTTTCCTCTCACACAGTTCTTTTTGGGTTTTAGAAAATGGTTGGAACCTGAAGGGACCATGTTAATGATCAATGCACTAGGAAATGAAATGATTGTCCTACCGAATAACCAAATGTTATGGGAGATGGAATGAAAAATATTATTGCAATACTTACACAAGATATGAATCATTCTGGACTTCCAAATGAGCAGAGAAGGGAACAACGTTCTATTGAGTCCTTCGTGATGCAACATCCACCTTTTTTCAGTAGGTCTTCTGATCCACTTGTTGCTGAACAATTGTAATGACATGGACCCTCCTGGTCCATTACTTTTCCAAATACTGATTTTTGAGGTATCCTGTGGACCAATGGTGGATCATCGAGGAGTTTTCCAAATTTCAGGTTGAACCAATGGTGGCACCGATCGACATCGGCGACACTGATGGGAATCGGTGGCACAGATGGGCATTGGTGGGGCCAACAGTGGCACTGATCAGAACCGGTGGCACCTATGGGCATCGATGGCACCAATCGGACATCAGTGGAATAGATTGGAATTAATGGAATTTATCGGCCATCAGTGGCACCGATCGGCATCGGTGCCACACCAACCGGTGCTAGGGCATCAGTTTCAGGGTGTCGGTGACTCACCCATCGGTGAGTCATTTCTATCTTCTCCTTGATTTTTCAGATTCACTCCAATAATGCCTCTTTTAATGTAAAAGTGTTTTAATACCCCTTTCAAATTTATTTAATGCCTATAAAAGATATTTAAATCCCATAAGATTTGAAACACCCATGAATTACCAAAATGTGTATTCTTTTTATCAATGTCACACCCTTTGCTGACTAGCCCAGTTTTCTGAGTTTTCCCAGTTTTTCCCCAGTTACATGTTTTTTTTCTACATTTAAAGGTAATCTATCAACTCACATCCATCTTCTGGTCTATCCCCACTATTTTTTAGGGGAATTATTAAATCTCAATTAATTCCAACATGTGAAACCTCCCAGCTATGTGGTCAATTCATGATCTATATTTTTAGTACTTCAAAATGGACTTCCTTATTTTAGGATATGGACTCTTCTTAAGACGAGATCCTTTCTTCCTTCTTCCATTTCGTTTCTATAATTGAACCTTGAGACTTCCTCCCGAGACAAATCATTCACCCATGCTAGATCCCTTTCCGCTCAGCCTTGGAGTTCTTCTTGCAAGTTGTGACATCCCCTATTCTTGGCACAATGAGAAAACTCCAATCCTTGATCATCCAAGTATGGGTTCTTCCTTCGTCTCTCTTTATTGTGTATCATTATTGGTGGGTATGATGATTTTCCCTTGGGACGTAGATGAAACCAACTTTAATGAAGATAATAAATGGAATTTTTAAGAATAAAGGGGTGGGGAAGAAGATGACGTTGTTGTATTTTACCTTTGTTTTTATGTTGTGAATTGTATGGGCTCATGTCCACTGAAAATTGTGGTTGTTGGTGGTCTTTTATTGTTCACTAATGAAGTTCTGTTTTATAGATAATCTTTTGATTGAATGACTGTAACATGGAAACTGATTAATCACATAAACTTGGTTGATTAAAAGGATTCTTGATGGATAATAACCCTCGTGTGATCACTCTGTTTAACCAAATGAAATAAAAAACTTAATGAATGGTGTTGGATAAGTCTAAAAACTCTCTTTATCTTTTCTGGTGATATACATGGTTGTTCTGTTTAATGCCTTGTGGGGTGACGTAGATGGGAATGGAATCTCTGGTTTGGAGGTTGTTGGTTTTTGAATCTAAGGCTGTGTGGAGCCAGTGGTAAATGTTCTGGACCTGATAAGTTGGGGCTTGTTTTGGTTCCATTACTTCGAGGGATCTCACGGGATCCCATTTTGATGTTGTTATTTACAAGAGAACCAGAAGTGAATGCTTAAACACTTGCTTGGTTGTTTTCTTTCAGTTGTTTTTTTTTTTGGCTTATTGTTATGCATGTTAGTTTCCCAATAGTGAAAGAATATTTAAATGGGATCACTTGAACATGATAACGAGAATGGGTGCAATGGGAAACTATTTTCCAGAAGTGGTTTGTTCTCTAGTTTTGGTTGTTGTGTACTTGTGCATGTAGGGGTAGCAGCAAGAGTGGTTGTGTGTGGGCCGATTATTGGTTTTGGGACCCTTAGGTTAGGATGAGTGATTGATTACCTATATGTATAAAATTTAATTCTTGTTTTTCTTATACACACCCCTCCCATATTGAACACTTCTTTCCAAACAACCCCATTTCATGGGGGAGGGTGTTTTCCCAACATTTCTATGAGTGGCTGGTTATTATCTCATTTCTGATCCCTCTCCCAAGTAGCCCAAGACTCTTCAGGCAGGCTGTGATGGCCTAAGGTTTATTATAGCCCAAGACTCTTCAGGTAGGGTGGTAGTGGTGTATCAAGTGTGTGTGGGCAGGTTTGTTTCACAAGTGTCTTCGGGATGAGGTCCAGGTGTTTGTGAATAGGAAGTGTGGTTGTGGTGTATCAGGTGTCTGTGGGCGGGGTGTGTGGTTATGGTGGCTCAGGTGTTTGTGGATGGGATTAATGTGTGGTTGGGATGGCCCATATGGTTGTAACTGGGACAGAAGTGGGACTGCAATGGGATTGGTGTGGGAGGTATGATGTGTAGGATGTTCTAAATAACTAGTGGGAAAGCAATGCAGGGTACCCAAATAATGATGTGTTATTACTATTATTTTACCCAACTTGCGTTATTTTGGGAGTGTGCCTTGGTGAGGCTGGGCAGATAGTTTTCCTTTCTAGGTGTTTTGGTTACCTCTATTTTCTCATGGGGCATTAGAATGTCTCCCCACTTGTGCACAAGAGCTTTTGGTCTCTCTATAGATTATACTTGTATACTCACCCTATGTATATAAAATTTATTTTAGGTTTCCAAGAGGACTTTGTGGACCGTACCGGATCTTACTAGCTCAGGCGTTGGGACAATTTTCATTGCTTATTTTCTTTATTTTGGTACTTTTCTTCAAAGTTTTCATGTACTTTGTATCGTTTTATTTTGAACATGCATATGGGAATGGATTTTTGGATTTACTTCTATCTTTAGTCCTTGGTGTTGCTAGGATTTATCATCTTATCTTCTAATATTATTCTATAAAAAGTTTAATGCCTTCCATTTATGTGATATTCTATACCCTTGGTGTTATTCGCCACTCTAGGGCCTATTGAAGGTGGGACTCGGGGTTCATTATCTCTCTTTCACCTTGGATAAGGAAGGGCAGGGCATCTTGTCATCCTTTCCCTCATCTTGGAGAAGGCGGGTCATGACAGAATGGTATCAGAGGTGATGATTGAGAGATAGGATAGAGTTAGGGGTTAGGCATAGTGAGGATTTCATGGGATGGTATGGCAATAGTGTTTGGAAATCTTGGTGTGTGAAATAGGAAAGGGAAGACTGGCTAGGAAACGGGATTTTAGGGTCCCCTGTATCTGATGCAAGGAATCTGGACCTACTAAACGACCAAGTGAGGCTATACTGATTGCAGGGTAGATGCCCAAGGAAAGGTACATACATCATAATGACTTGTGTTCTTGTGTGTCTTGGTTGTTTTGGGAATTTAAAATAAATAAAAAGTTTAAATAAAGTTTAAATGGAATTTTCTACACTACTCGGGCTTAGGAATTCTTTGTTTCTATTTTTATTTATGGCACCAGGATGTCATCCATGAGTAGTGTGGGAATTTAAGGCCTAGAAGGTTGATCTGGTTGATCAGCAAAGGGCTGATCGAGAGGAGGAGGACGACCAGTGGCAAAAAAATCTTCATGTCTTCCAGCAAAATACTCTCAAAAAGTACGAGGGAAACGTCTCGGACATGGATATGGAGAGCTGGCTTGAGGAGCTAGTGATTGCTTTCATCTTGATCTAGGATCCGACAGAGTACTCGGTTCCTCTAGCCATGATCTAGATGCGGGTAGTGGCACGCCAGCGGTGGACGCTTTACCTCGGAGAGAAGAAGGAAATTGAGGTTTCGTGGACTAACTTTGAAGGAGTTTTGGGCGGAATTCCTTTCTTCCACGACGAAGGCCAAAAAGAGGCAAGAGATGCTCTCCCTCTAGTAAGAGAGTATGATAGTGAGGGAACTAGGGATCAAGTTCAAGGATCTATTTCTTTTTTCTCCAGACCTCTTTTCGGATGAGGAGTCACGGGCAAGACACTTAGAGGAGGCACTCTGACCTTCTCTTCAGTATATTGTTACTCCCTTCACTCTAACGACATACTTGGAGGTTTAGAAGAAGGATAATGTAGTGGAGAGGATGCACACGCTGGGAGGTGTGCTGTGAGAGGGGATTCAGTTGATATCTTCAAAGAGTAAGTCCATTAGTAGTAGGCCTCTAGCATTAGGGCCTTTCAGATTTCGACTGGCGGGGAGTAGGCCTCAACAGTTCCCGTTTTGGTCTCCCAGTCCTCGCCCTTTCTCCACAGGCCTAGGACCAAGGTTCTTTACCTGTGGTAACCGTAGGAATATTTTAAATCAGTTCCCTATTCGAGTGAAGTACGGTGGGGGTGGGCAGGTTCTGCACCCACCTCAGCAGCACTAGTTGTCGGCCAGACCTTTCCAGCAGTAGCAGTAGCCTCCGAGAGTAGACATTGCAGGGGGATATCGACCTTAGGGTGCTCTTCAGGGACCTTGATCAGGGCGTGGTTGAGGAGGTGGTCGAAAGTCGAGGGGTAGAGGAGCTGGGCGTGGGTAGTTTCATGCCGCAAAGGTAGCATTTCTAGCATGGCCAGAGGTTGTTCGAGGTACGATCAGTCTGTTTAGTACTCTTGCCTCTGCTTTTTTTGATTCAGGAGCTTCGCACTCCTTTGTTGCACCTAGTCTATTCCATGCCTTGGGTCTAGATGTGGAGAGACCTTCCATGCCCCTAGTGTTGAGTATGCTAGTTAGAGGTCAGACCATCCTGTTTGATGTTTTTTGAGGATTCAAACTAATTTTGGGGCCGCATCAGTCCAGTGGGGATCTCTTTCTACTACAAATATAGCCATACGATGTCATCCTAAGCATCGACTAGATATTTTCTGTGCATGTCATTATCAGCTACTTTCGGATAAGGGTCGTGTTCTCAAACATGGGTGGCCAGTGTGTAGATTTCGTTGGCAAGCGGAGTTTCTAGGAGGGTAGTTGGAATGTGGATCCCCTTTTTTCCTTGTTAGTTGAGATGTCAATGGAATTAATAGACTTAGAGATGGTGGGAGTTATAGGGATTGTCAGTGAGTTCCTGAACATCTTCCCCGAAGAGGTTGTGACTCTACCCGCTCGACGTAATGTTGAACTCAGGATAGACTTACAACTTGGTGCTCGTCCGATTTCGATGGCTACTATTCAGATGGAGACTTCTGAATTGAGGTAGTTATGGATTCAGGTTGATGACCTGATGAAGAAGGTTTTCATCCGACCAAGCATGTCTCCATGGGGTGCTCCATTTTTTTCACGAAGAAGGAAGACGGTGGTCTCAGGCTATGCATAGACTACCGAAGACTGAATTAGGTGATATTCAAGAACTGCTACCCCCTCCCAAGGATCAATGACCTTTTTGAACAGTTGAAGGGAGCAGATTAGTTCTCTAAGATCAACCTACAGTCTGGATATCACCAGTTGAGGTTGAGGGAGGGTGACATTTTGAAGACTACTTTCAGGTGTAGGTATGGGCACTTTGAGTTCTTGGTTATGCCATTTAGTGTTATAAACGCATAAGTTGTGTTCATGGGGCTCATAAACTCTTTTTTCCATGAGTATCTGGACCGGTTCGTTGTCATGTTCATCGATGATATCATGTTCTACTCAAGATCAGGGGAGGATCATGCCAAGAATCTAAGGACAGTTTTGGAGGTCCTCCAACACCACCAGCTCTACAGAAAGTTGTCCAAGTGTTAGTTATAGACACGAGAGGTGCACTTACTTAGACACGTGATGTCCCAACAGGAAATAGTAGTGGACCCTTCAAAGGTTGAAGTAGTTGTTTCTTGGAAAACACCCAAGAATTTGGTAGAGGTTCATAGGTTCCTAGGTCTGTAAGGTTACTACCGGAGGTTCATACCTGAATTCTCTTTAGATGCAGTTCCTTTGACAGCTTTGACCAAGAAAGACCAGACTTTCATATGGAGCGAGCAGTGTCAAGAATCTTTCACTTATCTAAAATGGAATATGGTCAGTGCCCCAGTGTTGAGGTTTCTAGAGTAAGGGGTAACGTTTGAATTGTTCTGTGATGCTTCTGATCTAGGCTTGGGGTGTGTGTTGATGCAGTAGTAAGGAGTGATCTCTTATGGGTCTAGGAAGTTATTTCCTCAAAAATGTAACTATTCCACCTATTACCTGGAGATTTCAGCAGTGATGTTCTCACTAAAGTTGTGGCGGTATTACCTCATCGGGGAATGCTTCGTGGTCTTCACATATCACAAGAGCCAGAGGTATGTCTTCTCCCTGTGAGACCTAAACTTGCGACAGTGAAGGTGGATGGAGTTTCATTGAGACTATGACTTTGAGATATCCTACACCTCAAGAAAGGGGAACGTGGTGGCTGATTCCTTGAGTAAGAAGTCACAGAAGGATTTGGTTTGGGATTCAGCATATGCTTGGAGAGAAATAGAGGAGTTGGATGCTTTATATTTGGGCATGATAGGGGAGGATGGTAGAGGTTGTCTATTTCAGATGATAGTACAGTCTTCCTTGGTATGGAAGGTGGAGGAGTCTTAGTGGAGATACTTAGAGGCTGAAGTGATGCATGATCATGTTAGCCAGGGTGATGCTCCAGAAGGATCTTCAGAGGATGGTTAGAATCAGATGCTTTTCCATGGGAAGTTGTTTGTCCTAGATACAATGTGAGAGAGAGTTCTCCGTGAGTTCCATAGCTCATCCCTGGTGGTACACCCAAAAGTTTCCAAGATATAATAAGGTTTGAGAGTTCATTTTTTGTGGCTTGGAGTGAAGCGGGTAGTGGAGGAGTTTGTGGCAAAGGGCCTTGTGTGTTTGTAGGTGAAGGATGAACACTGTGTTCCAGTGGTCTGTTGCATCCCTTAGATGTTCTCAAGTGGAAGTGGGGTGACGTCTTGATGGATTTTTTTCACAGGACTACCCAGGGTTGAGGGAGGTTGTGATGCAATCTGGGTAGTGGTGTACCGATTGACGAAATTGTCTCACTTCTTAGCGGTTAAGGAGTTGATCGTAGTGGATGCCTTAGTATATAAGTATGTGGGTGAAGTTGTTCGGCTGCACAGAATTCCTAGAACCATCATTTCTAATCGGGATACACACTTTACTTCACAAGTTTGGAAGGGATTAAAGTGTGATTTTCGTACCCAGCTATTCCTTAGCACTACTTTCCACCCTTAAATGGATGGGCGGACTGAGAGGACCATCCAAACATTGGAGGATATGTTGTGAGCATGTGTTTTAGACTTCGGAGGATCATGGGTACGACACTTGTCCCTAGTGGAGTTTGCCTACAATAATAACTATCAATCCACCATTGGAATGGTACCATTCGAAGCCTTGTACGGGAGACCATGTTGTTCACCTGTATGATAAACAGAGGTTGGGGAGGCAGGTATTCTTGGCTAGAGGTGGTGTAGAGCATGATGGATAAGGTTCATCTTGTGCGTGAGAGGAGGAAGATGGCTCAGGATTGGCAGAAGTTGCATTTCAATCATATGAGGAGACCCTTGGAGTTCGAGGTTGGGGACCACATGTTCTTAAAGGTCTCCCCTTAGTGTGGATAGTAGAGGTTTGGAAGGGGGAGTAAGCTTTCTCCCAGGTTCATTAGACCCTTCGAGGTGTTGGGATGAGTTAGTGAGGTAACATATCAACTGGCATTACCACCGCCACTGGGGAGGATCCACAACATCTTCCATGTATCTCAACTCTATTGGTATCTACACAATGAATCTCACATCATCGACTAGGGAAAGTTGGATATTGAAGTCGATGCAACGTTGATGGAGTGACCGATAAGAATCGAGGATCGTAAGGAGAAGGTGCTTCATGGATGGACCATTCCCTTGGTTAGTGTGTTGTGGTGGCATGGTGGCCTCAAGAAGAGTACCTAGGAATGGGATGCAAATATATGTGCCTAGTTCCCATAGTTGTTTTGAGTTTTGATCTTTTGTTTGCTTGGTGCTTTTCTTATGATGTAATGTTTGACCCTGCTTACTATATGATAGGTTGTTTCCATGTTCTCTATTTTGTGTGAAAATTCATAACTATGGAAAGGGGAGAACCTGATCCCTAATCAAGATGAATTAATGTGTATTTGATTAAACCCATTCAGATGAGTCAGTGCCACCCAAAGAGTATAGTATCTTGGCAAGGAGGAAAGAGCTCCATAATCCATGTGTTTAGACGGTGTTACCTTTTTTTGGTTGTGTGGTTGCTTGGGAGATAGAGCCTTAGTGTCTCCCCGGTTTTTTAGGAGATAGATGTGAGAGAGATTTCCCTATATGTTGAGGTTTTATTCCAGATTTTGAACAAGTCTAGGGTGGTTTTTCCATGAGAGGTATCTTACGGGGTGGTTGTTCGGACCCCTCTCTTTTCCTCAGGTTTACTCTTGAATTATCAAGGGCGAGAATAGTTTGAGAGGTATCTAATGTAATGGAATGGACCCTCCCAGTCCATTAATTTTCCAAATTCGAATGTTTGAGGTATCTTGGGGACCAACGGTGGCTCATTGAGGAGTTTTCCAAATTTCAGGTTGAACCAACGGCGGCACCAATCGACATCAGTGGCACTGATGGGAATCGGTGGCAAAGATCGGCCAACATTGGCACCGATCAGAATTGGTGGCACCGATCAGTATCATTGGAACTGATCGGCCATCAGTGGCATTGATTGGCATCAGTGCCACATTGACTGGTGCCAGGGTGTCGGTGACTCACCCATCGGTGAGTCATTTCCATCTTCTCCCGAAATTTTCAGTCTCACTCCAGTAACGCCTCTTTTAACATAAAAGTTTTTTAATACCCCTTTAAAAGTTATTTAAGGCCTGTAAAGATATTTAAATCCCCTAATAGTCGGGTGAACCTTGAATTACCAAAATGTGTGGCCTTTTTATCAGTGTCACTCCCTTTTCCACCTTGCCCAGTTTTCTGAGTTTTTTCAGTTTCACCCCTATTACGTGTTTTTTTCTCCATTTAAAATAAATATATCAACTCATGGCCATCCGTTGGTCTATATCCACCTTTTCTGGTGGGAATTAATAAATATAAATTAATTTCAACATGTGAAACCACCCAGCCACGTGGTCAATCCATGATCTGGATTTTTAGTACTTCAAAATGGTCTCCCAGATTTTAGGATCTGGCCTCTTCTTAATTTGGGATCATCTCTTCCTTCTTTATTTTTGTTTCTCTAAGTGCACCTTGAGACTTCCTCTAAAGATGAATCATTATCCCATGTTGGATCCCTTTCTATTCAGTCTTCGAGTTCTTCCTATAAGTCGCGACATCCCTTGTTCTTGGCGCAACGAGAAAACTTTGATCCTTGATCATCCAAGTAAGGGTTCTTCCTTCGTCTCTCTTTAATGTGCATCATACGGGGTGGGTATGATGATGTTCCCTCAGGATGTATATGAATCCAACTTTAAAAAAGATAATAAATGGACTTTTAAAGAATTAAGGGGTGGGGAAGATGATAACATTTTTGTATTCCTTCATTTTTATGTTGTGAATTGTATGGGCTCATGTCCACTGAAAAATCATAGTCGTTGGTGGTCCTTTCTTGTGCACTAATGAAGCTCCATTTTCTCAATAATCTTGTGATTAAATTACTGTAACATGGAAACTTATTAATCACATAAACATGTTTGATTAAATGGATTCTTGATGGATAAGAACCCTTGTGTGATCACCTCAGTTAACCAAACGAAAGAAGGAACATAATAAATGGTGTTGGCTAAGTCTGAAAACTCCCTTGCTCTATTCTGGTGATATGCATGGTTGTTCTATTTGATGCCTTGTAGGGTGGGGTAGATGGGAATGGAATATGTGGTTGGGAGGTTGTTGGTTTGTGAATTTGAGGCCATGTGGAGCCTATGGTAAATGTTCTGGACCTAATATTTGGGGCTTTTTTTAGTTCCAGTACTTCGAGGGATCTCACAGGATCCCATTTTGATGTTGTTATTTACAAGGTAATTGGGAGTGAATGCTTAAATTCCTAATTGGATATTTTCATTCAGTTTTTGTTTTGGCTTGTGGTTATGCCTGTAAGTTTCCCGGTAGTGAAGGGACATTTAAATGGGATCACTTGAACATGATAACGAGAACGGGTATAATGGGTAACTATTTTCCAGAAGTGGGATGTGTTATGCTTTTGGTTATTGTGTACTTGTGTATGTAGGGGTAGCAGCAAGAGTGGTTGTGTGCAGGTCGGTTGTTGGTTTCAGGACCCTTAGGTTGGGATGGGTGCTTGATTACCTATATATATAAAATTTAGTTCTTGTGTTTCTTATACGCACCCCTACCATGTTGAGCACTTCGTGTCGAACACTCTCATTTCATGGTGGAGGGTGTTTTTTACAACATTCCTATGAGTGGTTGGTTATTAGCTCCTTTCTTCTCCCTCTCCTAGGTATCCCAAGACTCTTTGGGCAGCCTGTGATGGCCTGAGGTTTATTATATCCCAAGACTCTTCAGGAAGAGTGGTAGTGGTGGCCTAGGTGTGTGCAGGTAGGTTTGTTTCCCAAGTGTCTTCGGGATGAGGTCTAGGTGTTTACAGACAAGAAGTGTGGTTGTGGTGGCCCAGATGTCTGCGGATGGGATGTGTGGTTATGGTGGCCCTGGTGTTTGCATATAGGATTAATGTGTGGTTGGGATGGACCATATGGTTGTTGTTGGGTGCGGTAGTGGGATTGGTGGGGGTGGTCTGATGTGTAGTATGTTCTAAATAACCAGTTGGAAAGAGGTGTGGGGTACCCAAATATCTATGTGCTATTACTATTATTTTACCCTACTTGCATTATTTGGGGAGTGTGCCTTGGTGAGGCTGGGCGGATAGTTTTCCTTGCTAGGTGTTTTGGTTACCTCTATTTTCTCACGGGGCATTAGAGTGTCTCCCCACTTGTGAACAAGAGATTTTGATATCCCTAATGAGTATACTTTTATACTCACCCTACTTATATAAAACTAATTTTAGGTTTCCAGCAGGAATTTGAGGACCGTGTCGGACCTTACTAGCTCGGGCGTCGGGATAGTTGTCATTGCTACTTTTCTTTCTTTTGGTACTTTCCTTCAAAGTTTTCTTATACTTTGTATCACTTTATTTTGAACATGCATATGGGAATGGATTTTTGGATTTACTTCTATCTTTAGTCCTTGGTGTTGCTGGGATTTACCCTCTTATCTCCCAATCTTGTTCTATAAAAATGGTAATACCTTCCATTTATGTAAGATTTTATACCCTTGGTGCTAGTCGCCACTCCGGGGCCTACTGAAGGCGAGACTCAGGGGTCATTATCCCTCCTTCACCTTAGAGAAGAAAGGGAAAAGAATATTTTCAACCTTTCCCTCATCTTGGAGAAGTCGGGTCGTGACAACAATGGATCAGTACCATTGAAAATATATTTTCCATCCTTTACTGTTTGGAACATAAAAAAGTCATTTTGGTTGCTTACCATTTAGAGGGCGAAGCAGGCCAGTGGTGGACTCTAATCAACAATACAAGGAAACATTATGAAATTAAATCCATTGAATGGGATGAGTTCAATAAATTATTTTTCAATAATTACTTTCCTCGTATTCTTCGAAAAAAGATAGAAAAAGAGTTCCTTGAGCTTAAGCAAAAGTATGATGAATCTGTTGGTACATACGAGGAAAATTTTACAAGATTTTCAAGGTATCCTTCTGGTTTTATCATCCAACCTGAAAGTAAATTTGATCAATTCTTCAGTGGATTAAAACCAAGCCTTTGAAAGGAATTATCTATAAGATACTTTATTAGCTATGAAGAGATTGTGTGTTGTGTTATCAAGGTATAAATGTAAGTTGGTGTTACATATTAATCTCATGGTTTTGAAAAGAAATGAAATATAGAGTTCAAGGGAAAATCTCAAAACAATGTTGAAAAGAAGATGAATGTTTCCTTATGCTCAAAGTGTGGAAAAAAACATGGTGGAGATTGTCTTAAAGAGACTAGAAAATTTTTTAAGTGTGGAAAATAAGGTCATCGAGAAGTTGAGTGTCGAAGTAATGGGAAAAAAAGGTTTCTAATGATGTGAATAGAGAAAAGACTACAGAGAATGCACCACCCACACTTCAATGCTACAACTGAAAGGAAATGGGGAATACTGTAGCAGCATTGTAGCAGGGCAATGTAGCAGTACTGTAGCAGCGGTGCTGTAGCAGCGGTGACACTGTAGCGGCAGAGTCACTGTAGCAGGACTGTAGTGGTGGCGGTACTGTAATAGGTACTGTACTAGCCTGGGGTACTGTAGTAGTACTATTCACCGAGGGGCTCTTTGAGCCAAAAAAAATGGGCTTTCAATCCTAGTATTCAGGTCACTTGGCCTTGGGCCTTCGGGCTATGTAATGGGTCTCCCTCTACCCAGACTAAATAGGTCTTTGCTTTAAATAATAAAATGAGGCTTCGGCCTCAAACTTTAAAAAAAACAAAGTGGTGGAATGATTAAGTGTTTATGTAATGGGATTTCGAAATAGTGTTGTAGAATCTCTTTTATGGTATTATAGAATATTGGAATATCTATGTATTGGTCCATTGTGGTTTTCCATAATTATATGGTATCGGTAACCATGAAAAGTGATTGAAATATTTTTGGAAATCACATGATATATGCATAATGAAGGGATAACGAGATAATGAGATGTTTGATAGTATTAATGACCTCGTGACTGATATAAGGACAAATTGATATCATGGTTTGATTATATAGAATTTTTGGTATTTTTGGTGTATGGAAAGAGTTAATTTTGACAGAATGCATGTTTTCAATAAGGTTCTATGGAAATTCATGTTATTATCATGTTTCAAGAGAATACATGGTTAAGGTATTCACATGTTTGGAATGTGACAACCATGAACTAACTTATGAGATATGAGGGATAAATTTTAAGTCAATTTAGTTCACCTATTTCTAAAGTTTTATATTTTCAGTTTTTGGAAGGATTGTAATGTTATCCATTAATGGATAGTATAAGTTATATTCTAGTTGAAGTTTGTTAGATTATTGTATTATCTCAATGTAGGTGGACCTATGTATATTTGATTACGTGTGATAACATTTTTGTTGAGACAGATGGAATGACCTATCATTCTATCACATGATCTGATAACACTTCAATAATGACAAATTCAACTTCATTTCTTTAAATAAGATATGAAGTGGAAATTATTCAAGGCACGCACAATGGTGAGATTGTACCAAAATCAAGTAAGTATTTATTCTCATGAAAAATTATTCGACTTTAGGGAAAGGATCTTGAATACCATAAATGTTATCTTAGTACATTCTTATCTAATTAATCAGATGGTCCCTTAAATCATTGCATGTTTATGGATTTATAGTTTTTAACTTTCTCCAAACATTGTTCTCTATCACTATCCATCAGAACTTGATGGTAAGATTTTTCTTTCATATCCATGTTTTCACTTCCAACCTATGTTATCCTATGTGGAAACCCAGTGATGAGTTTTTTTGGGTAACCGTTATATTTTTAACATTCCTTTTTATGATGTGGGTTTCTATGAAAGAAACTTTCAAGTAGTAAAGATTTTATAACCCCAACAAATTTCAAGGGAGAAATTCATTTTAATGGGGGGTATAATGTAACACCCAAAGATTTATACGATAGATTATTTTTAGTTTCTTTGATGTCTTTTGTTTTAGGCTACACCAATATTATCGTGCGTTATACGCAACACCGTATTACCTTGCAGTAATGCAACACTGTACTTGTCTTGTGTTACACACAATTTCAAGTTCTTTTGATAGAATTCATTTCATGCAACACTGAGTATAGATTTTGTTCAATGTATAAAAGAACTATTTTTGGATTATGTTATATGAAACACCAAAGGAATCATTCACTAAATGAAACACCGATTTGGCTTGCATTACACGTAAGAGTGACCTTCCTTGATAGCTTGTGTTGTACACAATATCGAGTTTCACTAAACAATGATATATTATTAAAATATTCTTATTTAATGGGATATAAACTAGATGTTATGAATAGTATTTACCAAATTTTGAATTTTATATAACATTAAAATTCATGCTATGTATTTTCAATAATATGATATAATAACAAATTCAGTTTTTCAGATAAAAGAAGTATTTTTCAAAAAATGCAGTTTTGCCGCCTTTTGATGGTGCTCCAATTTTAAATATGGTTTTAAAAATTTTATGTATTCTATTTGACATAATAAACTTTTTCTTTAAAATAGGAACATCAAAATTTTACTTGGTTGAAATTTTTGAATTTTTCTGATGAAATTCATAATTTAATGAATAGTGAAAAATACTGCATTTTAATTACAAACTATCTTTTCGTCTAATTTATTTATATAGTTAGATTATCTTTTTAATTGGTTGTAAAGTGTATTTGGATTATGTTTTTATAATTTAATCCAATTTTTTTCATTGGAAGTAATTTCACATTTAAATTTCACATAAACACATTTCAATATTTTGATAGCTTTTACTTCTTAAAAACCATCTTTCTGGTTTTGACAACGGGAATTAATTTTAAATTAATTTATGCAAATTCTGTGTTTTTAATTTAGAAAAATGGATTCCATATTTGGAATAAGAAGGTCCAAATTGTGTAAATAGGTACCTTTTAGTTTTGTACATGATAAATTTTAATTTGAATAATTATTTTTATTTACCATGGTTAAAGGGTAAATCAGGTAAATAAGGGTAACAAATAATATTATAATAATATAAAACTATGATAACACATGTCCTAATATTATTGTATTATTCATAGTTGACCAAAAAACCATTACGCTGAATTTTTTGCATTTGAGAACCACTTGGGTGTGAAAATGACATGTTATAATAATTAATTTAAAGTAAAGGGAAATATAACATAAACATGTATCTTTTACTAAAAAAATTTAAGGTGGGTTATATAATTGATCTATTTTACTATAAAAATTAATTATAAATCTAAAAATATTTCCTACATCATGGTATTTTATTTATAATTTTTATACACTGAGTAAATAAATTTATTTATGACACGATGATGATGCAATGATTACCTTATTAATGAAATATTCAAATAAATGATATTATAAATATTAAAATAAATATAATTTGAACATTTTTATGCCATACATGAATTTTTTGGATGATATTGACATTTTAGGGATGAATTAATTCCTTTGGTTCCAAGGAATCAATTTTTTATAACTTTAACAAAAATCAATTACTAAATAGTGTCAAAATTGACATAAATGAGTTTTTAAAACAAATATTATTTTAGTAAATGATAAAATAGTCATAAAAATCTAATATTAGGCCAAATGACTTATATAATGTTAGAATTTTCATTAATGATCCCCTTTTGGTTCTCTTGGAATTTTATAGTAACTATAGTAACCATATATTATGAAACTGCAAGAAGACATGGTAAGAGTTAATGTTTTTAACTAAGGGTTAAAGCTAAAATATAAGGTTAATTTTTTTACCTAAACTTGTCTAAAACCTATTGGTTGAGAGTATTTATATATATAATCGTCTTATACTTGAAATTAATCACTTTGGAGCCATTAAAAACCGAAATTCAATTTATAATAAATTAATATTTCAATACATCCCTAAAGTGCCACTCACCTCTCCTATAAAAGAGAACTCCCCCTTCTCTTTTATTCACACCTCAAAATCCATTTGGCTCAGAAAAACCCTGCCCAAATATTCTCCCAACTTCCATCAATTCATCCTAGAGGCCATATTTTGGTTATAAAACCAACTTAAGTAGTCCTTTTGTGAAAATCAAAAGGAGACACCCGAAGAAGAGGTAATTGTGTTATCCCTTCTTTCAAAGTTGTTTTCTTCTTCTAATTCCTCTTACTAAGTTGTTACCATAATAAAATAATAAATCCATAATATAATATATTCTTATATTTTTTTATGATTATGGTACAACCATATTCTTCCTTTTACTCATCCTATGAAAAACAATATCACCATGCGTGCATGCGTACAGCTTACCGTCTCCACGTTGTGGTGTAAACTGTTTTTCACCTATAATTTATTTTGAAGGGTATAATGATGAATATAAATGACTTAAGTAATAAATATAACATTTTATTATTTCTGTAAAATTCATATACCATCCAATTTCATACCATTTAACCATCAAGGGAATGATATCGTCGCTTGTGCGTACATACGGTTTACCGTCTCCACGACGCGATGAGATTTATTCTCCACATTAACCATTCAAGAATGATTATAAATTATATATAATAAATAATTATAAAATATATAAAATAATAATTATACTATATTTATGTATATATATATTTCATTTACTTTCTTCCATTCAATTCAATAAGTAAACGGAAACAACGTTCATGCGTACGTACGGTCTACTGTCTCCATAAACGGTGTATTCCATTTCATTTATCTATCTATTATATATATTTATATACTGAATATTTATGATATATAAATTATGTTTTAAATTATGTAAGTAATTAAATCACAATCTACATAATAAGATCAATAATAACAAGTCAAAACACGTACAATAAATAAAACGATTATTACACAAAACGTTGCTTTAACATGGAATTGATAAATGAACGGGTAATATAAAGTCATAAGTGAATAATATATGATATCAGAAATTTTATTATGGTTCTTTTAAAAGTTAATAATATGTTTAAACCCGCTATACAGAAGTTTAGGACACATACAGAAGAAATCGTACCTAAGGTAAGGGATAATTTTGCAATCTCATTATTATCCGAGAATGTTTATTCGTAAGTATTTACTGGGGTATATTTATCATTTGCATCCATGTTTCCTAAATATATAATATTATTTCTATTATTATAATATTTTTTAAAGTCAATTTTACCCATTGGTGAAGTTTTATTAAATGGTATGGAAGGATTATTTCTTTCGTTTTTCATACGAGGTACTTTTTCACTTTTCTAACAAGAGTGTGAGAAGAATGTTTTTTTAACTTATATAGAATAAATGGATTTTTAAATCTTTATAATTACTTATTTACAAGAATCTTCTTCTATATTATTTCAAGTTTATTTTCAACTAATTTTTTTTCTTTTAAAATTTCACGTTAGTTTGAGAAAAGAAAATGTTTTTTAAGAAGAAATGATATTTTCCTCAAGAATTGAGTTCAAGTGTTTTATCAAAATTATTTTCCACCTAAGATGACGCTCTTTAAATAGGATTATGTTTATATTCCTATTATTACTATGATTTTATTGTGTTAATGATGTAATAATATTTTATATGGATTTTGTTATGATAGATTGATGTTTAAGAAACCCATTTTATATCTTGGGTTATGCTATGATGAATGATTTATGTTTTTGTGGCACATGTAAGAATGATTTCATTATGAGATGGGTGGGACCTATATCTCCCTCCAATTCATTGGGTAAAGATTTATATCTCATGAGATAGACATGACTGGAACAGAAAGTAAATCTGGTTCAGTAATACAGGGCTGGAACAGCAAGTAAATTTGGTTCAGTAATACATGGCTGGAACGGCAAGTAAACTCGGTTTAGTAATAGACTTTGTCCACTATGATGGTATTGGAAGAAATCCCTTGGATACTATGTAAATCATGTTATCTTCTTATTTGTTTACCAAAATTCCATGTTTTTCCAATGTTATTTCCTCATGGTTCACGATTCCATTATGCTTTATATTTTATGAACTACCAAGATTTATTTCATGACTCAAAATTTTGGTATATGTTAAATGTGGTATGTTATTTTTCAAAAGTTATGTTCATGTTTTTACATTCTTATTTTTATGTTTTGTAAGAAAGTTTCCATTCTTACCCTTACTGAGCATTTAAGCTCACCCTTTTTATGTTTTCTTTTCCCCAGGATATACAGAAAGGTTTTAGGTAGGAAAACTAATGGGGAAGATCTTTATGGGAGATGTTGAAGATCTTTCACCAAGCTAGAATAATGTGTTCCGAATTTCCAAAGACACTAAAATAATACGGTCTTTGTGCGTATATTTATGTAATTTATTAAGTATTTCACAAAAGAAATGTAATTTCCATGTACGCCAAACTTGGGTCATTATAATTGTAATAAATAATTATAAAATATGAACCTCTAAACTCATCGGAATACATCATAGAAAAAATATTGAATATACATTTAATTGAGAAAAAAATAATTATTAATCAGTTATTTGAATATTGAGAAACACATGGTAGATTATCTTAATGTTTATAGACATGTTCAATAACATCTATCAGAACTATGCATCCCATGATAGGGAAACTAACATTTTTAACTATAAAATAAACAAATGTATGGTGTATTGAATACAATACCTCAAGTGAAGGCCTGGTTTGAATACTGAAAATATGAAATGATAAATAAATTAATAAATCTAATATATGAAATCCAACAAAGTTTTAGAAGAACATATTTCATAATTTTTATGTTACAGTATTCATATGGACATTAATTAGAAGAAAACTCACCTCAATGGGCTTGTCGTGCTATAGAGATTCCATTATTAAATGGAATCACAGAACATGGAATCTACATAAGGTATGGTTGAAAATACTATGGGATATAGAATTTATATAGAAGACTAATAATCAAGGGTCATGGATAGGGAAAGGAATGGAATTTAGAGAGATTACCTAGAGAGAGTAGTATTTCTCAACTATGAAGTAAAAAATGGAAGGAGATAAATCATACCGGTGATGTTGAGGAAGACTCAATATTATAAGGAAAAGATAAAACATTTTAAGTAATTCTACAAATTATAGGAATTTGTGTCAAACAATTTTATAATATTTTTATAAATTATAAATTTGAATAGATTATTTATGAGATTGGGTTTATGAAAGGTGATAATTCCATTTATACCACTCAGTGTGGTATAAATAATTTTAAAATTTGAACCTCTAAACTATTTGAAAGACACGGTAGAATTAATATTAAATAAACACTGAATTGATAAACAAATAATTATTTATCAATTCTTTGAATAGTAAGAAACGCATTTAATATTATCTTATTGTTTGTAAACATTTCCAATAATATCTACTAAACTGTGTATCACATTAAAGGGAAATTGTCATTTTAAATTTTAAAATAGAAAAATGTATAGTGTATTGAATACAATACCCCAAATGAAGGTCTTTTTGGAACACTACAAATCTAAAATGATTAAGGAATCCATAAATATAATATATGAAATCCAACAATGTAGTGAAGTAATAGATTTCATACTTTCTATGTTAAAGTGTTCATATGGACGGTGATTGGAAGAAAACTTACCTCAGCAGACCTATCATGATTTATAGATTTTGTTATGAAATGGAATCACTAAATATGAAATCTATAAAAGGTTTGGTAGAAAATAATAAAGGATGTAAAATGTAGATAGAAGATAGAGAATCGGGAGATTCGCAGATAGGGAATGGAATTGAATTCAGAGAGATGACCCACATAGATTAGTATTTCTTGATTTCAAAGTAAAATATGTAAGGAGATAAATCATACCTATTAGACTGAGGAAGTATTAGTGTTTTATGGAAAATATGAAACATTATAAGTAATTCTAAAAATCATAGGAAGTTGATTGAAACCATTTTATAAGATTTCATAATATTCTCATCACTTTCTTTAAGAAATGCTATCAATGTCATTGTTTTTCAACCTTGATTTATGATCTTCATGTTATGATACAAAGAAAATTATGAAAGAAATTTTGGTACAATATATGACAAAAAGGAATATCACAGATCATATAAAATAATCAAATGTATATTAATTAATATAAAATAAAAAACCTTTCTAATAGTTGCAAACCACTTTGCAACATTGATCTATCTAATTACAATCACTTAACAAAGTAAGAAAACACATTCAGTGAATGTATATATAATGTAATAAACTACCTGTAAGTGTCATTAATTCTCAAAAATAAAATTGGACTAATGTAATTTTTATGTTCCCAAAATGCAACTCAAAATACAAGTAAATTTAAAAAATATAAAACCTCCTATTTGTAAAGGAATACCAACATTGAAGAATTCAAAAAATTAAAAAAAAGATATAAAAAAGAAAAATAAGTTATTATATATATGTTTACATGTACCTCTCTTGAAATTAAGATAAAATTTAGAGAATATAAAAGTCCCACAAATTTCCTTTTTCTGAAATCCCATAGAGGAGTAATAGAAAAACCAAAGAAATTTCTTGATTCAAAAGGATTCATATCCAAAGTTATTATTAAAAACATATAAATGTGAAAAACAGTAAAGATAAACCCTAATAAATAAACTGGTGTCACACATAAGGGATTCAATTTTGAAACACCAAGCATGCAATCGAAACAATAAAAAAACTAAGACAATGCATGTAAAATATAAGAATAATTAATGAAAATATAATAGCCATATATAAAATAATTAGTCTTGTGTGGGATTAAATTAAGGCCTAGCCTCTCACATAAAACTTCATAAAATGATAATTACTTGATTGATACAAAATATACTGAAAAAAAGAGAGAAACATAATATTACTTCTGGAACACATATATAGAATCTATCCAAATCAGATTCACTTCAAGGTATGAGATCACGTGGGTTGCATTCTTAATTTCAGCACTTGTAACTGCATTAGAAATATATATACAAACTTAATTAGAATAAACACTTTAGGATAATTCTCAATATAATCGAAATTTCAATGTACATGGACTACATGTATATGTAATTTTGAATATTTTTGACATATATCATGAAACCATAAGTAAGAAACATCAACACAAAAGGTTGATCAAATATGAAAATCAGATAAGTGGGCCTGAGCAACTGCATGAGAAGCAAGCATCTGGAGAATAAAATCATCAAACAACTATGATTAAATTGTAGTTTATATACAAAAACTCATAGCATAATATAGTGGAATCATGTTATAAAAATTATACATTAACAATCGACTAAAATTAAAAATGAACTGAGAACAATTATAAACTATAAAACACATAAAGGGATGTTAATATTTTATTCAATTCATTTTTTATTGAAAATTAAAATGGTATTCATTTTATGTTTTTAAAATTGAAATATAAATGTTGGGGATATTTTCAGGCAAATCTTTCTTCCCCACTTTTTCTCTATTTGTTTCATGTTCCCTTGATCAGTTGTTCAAGCGGTTACTCTCGGGCTCTCCTCCACTGTCCACATGTCCCGGTTGTTAGAACAGGGCGTGCAGTGGAAGCCCCAAACAGGTGGGTTTTTAATTTTTTTCCCACCAATGATCAACGTAAACTTGTCGACTTTGGTGAAAAGAAGCCCGGTCTTAGACAAGGACCACACGTGAAGGATTTTAAGCACAAAATAAACCATAAAGTGCCTGTTTTAATTCTGAATCCACGCACGACGTCTGCTCGTCGTTGGCGATTGCTACTTAAAGAATCTAAAGTCAAATTCCTCTAGATATTCCACACACGCTTCAAGAAATTTTCAAGAGCATTGTTCATCGTAATTCGGGTGCTAGCACGGAATACCAATGATGCCTTCAATGCTCCAACAATCACCGCATCGCTTCGCTAGCGATGCCCGAGAGAGAGCTCCATCCGAGCTCCTTGGATCCAGATCATCTATCTCTAGATCATGGGAGAGAAGAGAAGAGAGATAAGCACCATGAATAGTTATTGGAAATCTCCTCTCCTCTTATATTTATAGTGCTTAATTAAAATACTTAGTATAGCCTCGCCGGCCCTGAATACTTAATGCACTATAAACGACATTTTATGACTACTAAACTGAGTCATAAATATTATTATCATTTACTTTTAATATATTAAATATATTACATGACAATAATTGAGTCCAAAACTTGACTCGTCATTCCCATAAATACTAATTGAACCTTGAATATATTTAATATTCATCAATTAATATTTTTCATGTATTTACTTAAAACTCGTAAATACATTTAATAAATAAATTTAATACTCATTATTCTAAACTCGAATAATATGAATTTATTTATTGCATTGGTGATTATTTAACCTTGGAAAAATCCTGAACCCCAGTGGCGGGTCACACCATGTCCAAAACTCTTATTCAACTAAATAGGGTAAATTCTTAAATATGCTATTGTGTGTGACCCTCTAGGCCCTTATCTCGACAGTACTGAATTGTATTCACAGACCAAGAGTGGGATCTAGCAACCCATCATGGCTCCTGAAGATATAAGGATTGTCACAGCAGTGACAACCAACCTACGAACACACACTGTGTAATATAATCTTTTTGTCTGTAATATCTCATAAAACAGGACACACTCTCATGTCATCGCCCTTTTCTTGCTTTATTGTTTGCTGATTTAACTAGACAGATTTACCCTTGAATTCCATGGACATGGTCTTATAAAGGTACTACCATCCTTATCAACATGGCCTGATATATATTACTTCCATAACTCGGAAGTGAAAAATCCTTTATTGGTCATTCAACCAATGTCATGCCACCAATGACGCACCCAACACAAACTACCTCGCCAAGACTTCATTGCCATGGTTTTTGTCTTGCATCAAAGTACGCAATCAAATGATATACATTGGTAATGATCTAAAGTCAAGAGACCATTACACATTATTATAGATAGGAACATCAAATGACTCCTGAAACATGTGGTGTTCCTATTGGCGGGTCAGTCCTCATGATCTCACTACTAGAGATCACCAAGTACGAACTTTATGAGAATATGTCTCAATGCTTATGAGCCCCTATCACCTGATAGTAAAACATCTACTATGTCCAATCGGTGAGATGTATCTAGACCATAGAACATATATTTAAGATTAATGTCATAGTATCTAGAGTTTATCATTATAGCCTGGGATCTTCTATAACCTATCGATATGACAATTAATCTTTGGAAATTACTATTTAAATAGTGGATGCAGAAAATTCTACACTATAATGGTAAGATGACATCATGAATAGATAACTGCATACATAATATGGTAATAAAAATCATTTAATAGTTGGGTCTAGGGAACCCACTATTTCAACACCGGTGACCTGCCCCTCCCTGCTCAACTTTTATTTCTTCCTAGGAATTCTTGATTTGGGGGTGTATCACTCCAATTCAGGGGGATTTCTTGCTGGTTCACCATTCTGTTTTGGAGAGCAACTGATATTTTGGGGTGGTGAGAACCCTCCTTCAGGTGTTTTGGATTTAGAGAGCATGAGGTACATATCCAAAGGTCTTCATTGCAGGCCTTCTGATTTTCTTACGAAACAGCAACAGTAGAGGATGTGAGGCGATTATTTGCAGAGCTTGGTGAGGAGTTCTAATGTGCTCTCGATGTTTCTTGGAGTTTCTTACAACTAGGAGACGGTGATGAAGATGATTGATGAGTGTGACGATGATGACAACCTGCACCTATAGATTTTAGGATCTTCGATGACACATATAGGTTTGACAGACCCAGGTAAGGGGGTTTTGGTCCACTATTGCATTTTCTTCATGATCCCTCGCATTTTATAGTTTTATTTTTATGGTGTTGTATTGTGCATCCTATATTTCAATTTTTTCCAAGGTTTGGTATATACCACACCCTCAACTCAATTTTCATCGTGAGTCTTGAGGCTGTAAGAACCTAGCCTTCATATATCCTCCTCATGCACCTTTACGTTCTTTGGTCAATATTGGCTGCTGCTTGTACTTCTGTACTTCTATTTTTCATAGTGAAACTCGGTGCCCCTACTCCATGCACATAGGTTAATTGGTCGAAGCATGTAAAAATCCTGGTGTTCTTTTCTTTCTTTATTTACTTCCATTGACGACCTATTTTTGTTGATGTATGCTGCTTGGATTATGATGTTTATAATTGATTTGACTCAATCAATTTCAATTATTTTTACTTCTTCTGTTTTGGAGATGTTGTAAATACATGTACATGAATCTGTTTTTGAATTCTCTTGTTCCTTTGATTATTTCTTTGATGGAATCAATTGTTTTGGATTCCGATATTGAGAATTCAATGAAATTTGTTTAGTATTCATGTAATGTTGAGGTTTTACACTCTATTCAGAATTAATTTAAACTTGTTTTATATTTTTTTTTGGAATTTTATAAATCTTAATTAAATCCATAGCTCCTCTTGGGCTATTGAATGGGGACTACCCCACAACACAACCCACAACAATTGGTATCAAATCCAATGTGGAATTAATTTTTCATCTTAAAATTAAATGTTTATTATTTTGTTTTGTGTCATTGTTCTACAACATTCTTTTTTATTGTCTTGGTCGACATGGTCATGTATTTATTTTGTTATGTGGCCTTCTTTGTTTTCTGTTCTTTTTATAGACAGACTTGTATGCTTGTTCTTTCTCCATGTTATGGCTCATTGTGATTTGTAGGTTTGGGTGGCTAGTCTAGTTGTTGGCCTAGTAGCAGTATGGTTGAGAGCTGGTGAGGTGTTTCCCAGGTGTTGTCTGCCTAGTCTGCCTTTAGGTTAGAGCCAACATTGAGCTCTTAAAGTTGTTACATAGGGTACCCAGTTGTATATGGAACTCCCTTTAGGTGGTGTGTAGTTTAGGTAGGTTTTTCTCCTTAGGTGGAGATGTGTATAAATAGGTCTCACTGAGAATTCTTGTGGGCATTGAATTAGTCTCATTGTAGGTTCCAGGTTGTCCCCTTTTTTGGAAGTGGTTTACAAGGCATTGTACCTGGATCAATGTGGTTTTAGTGTCTTCCTGGGGGTGTGTTTTTTCTATACTCGTATCATATAAAATCCATGATGATGGATAGGCCAATGTGGTTTTCAGGGTAAGTGTATAGGTGGTTTAGATGCTTGGAGCCTTGTTGTTTGGGCTGGGTTTTCTTTTGATGTTGTTGTTTTATTTGAACGGTTTCACTTTTTTGAGCTTGTTCATACCTTAGATTTTTGTTCTGTTGTAATGTCTCAAAAATTCCATGTAATTTTTTTTAATTATATGAAATTATTTTGAGACCATATGCTAATACAGCATGTAATTTCGAGGCCTGGAATCCTCGGAATGATCCGTTGAAAAATGTTAAGTTTTAAATAGTGCATGTGAATAGTTTTCTTGAAAAAGTGGAATAACTCTTAAACGGGTGCCCGGATCATAAATTGGAGGGCACTGTTGCATTCAGGATGGAAGTTTTACCTTTAGAACAACTTAAGTTTAGTCGGCGCATGCCACCAGTGAGAAAACCCGAAAATGGCAGAACCGTAAATAAAATAAATAAATAAAATTATTTTATTTTTCAAATGCTTATAACTCACGAATGGTGACTTGGATTGAAAATCTGAGACCACCATTGATCTCTTGAGGGGATGATTTCCCTAGGCAGAGCCTAACATTGGCCAACGCGGCCAACAGTAAAAGTTATTTTTTGGCTGTAAATAAAATAATTAAGTAATAATTGTTTTTATTGTCAAATGCTTATAACTCATAAACAGTAACTCAGATTGGAAATACGAGAGTACTATTGAGCTCTTGAGGACTTATTTTCCTTATGTGGAGCTTAATATTGATCGATGCGAGTTGAGGGTGAAAGAAATTTTTTTGGAACTTTTTTTAAGCAAATTAAAATGGAATTCGTGCGCGGTTTTGGAAACATCTAAACGGGTGCCCAGATTGAAAATCATAGGGCACTATTGTGTTCGGAATGATGACATTGCCTAAGAAAGTACCTAACCTCGATTGGTACGGGTTGAGGAAAAAAGTTAATTTTCGGACCTTTCGGAAGAGAAATAAAATAAATTAAAAAGTTAATTTATTTTTTTTTCCTCACCGTTGAGGAGTGGCATGTCAGCACTATGGTGCGGCGACGAGGCGATGACAAAACTCATTAAATGAATCCCATTAATGAGGCTCTTTAAATGAAGCGTAACATAGATGATGTTTCATAAATGAACAGCATAACGACGCGACGATGCAGCGTAATAGAAACGTTGCGACGCGTTTCTCTTTTAATAAGATAACAGGTTGGAGAAACAGTTGGAGATATGAGAATTTCCCTGATGAATCTACGGTGAGGAATCCTCTCCAACGACGAACGACGAACGCATTATCCTTCCACCCTTTGAAGGATCGCTAGCAAAGTGGGCGGCAAATCAAGAACAGAGAATTAAGGCGTACGACCCCACTTTCTAAAACAGAGAATTTCTCGTTCTTCTTTCTAAAACAATGAACACGGATCAACCCACGAACATGTTGATCTGTAGATCTCTTTTTCTTGCGATAGGGTTCTTATTCTTGGGTTTTTTTCATTGGGATTAATTTTTGATAGAACCTTAATCTTCCTCCCATGTTTTAAAAACTCTAACGCGGAAGGTGCGGGCCAACACGAACAAGGCCCGAGCCCTCCGCTGTGGGAATTCATGTGCGTTCTTTGTGGTCAAACCTCCAAGTTGAAGGTGGAGAATTTTCAAGGTCGTAGTAGGGAAGACGGCACCCCATGGAGGCCGGAGGCGCAGATAGTCCGAAGAATAGACCACTGGAGTGGACCCAGTGGTCCGGGGGAAATCCTATCGGTGAGCCAGCGCTGGCCACGAGCGGGTGGCCTATAGCGGCAGGTGGCGGTGCGCCACGACGGCGCACCGAGGAGGATGTCGCAGCCAACTCGTGTCGTGGCGGTGCGGCAGAAGCTACTGACACTCAGGTTGGCTGCTGGTGAAGGCGGGACGCGGCCATCTGGTTACGTCAGGAGGGCGGCCTGCGCTGTGCTAGCCGCAGCGCACGGTGGCATGCGGTCCAGCGGGGACTGCGTGTGGGACAAAGGGGTGGCCAACTTAGCCGGTCACGGTGTGCATGAACCGAATGCCACTTGACGTCCGGGTTGGAGAAGACCAGCCCGCCATGTGGGGCGGGCCAGGGGTGTATAAACCGGGCCGCTGAGCGGCCTGGGCTGGAGTAAGTTGGCCCGTTGTTGCGGGCCAGGCTGGCGGGATAAAGCTGGGCCATTGGGTGGCCCTGGTTAAGAAAGAAAACCAGCCCGCCAGTGCGGGCCAGGCCGGATAAATCCAGGTCGCTGGGCGACCCGGTGGGCTGGACCAACGGCCAAACTGGGCTAGGTCCAGCAAGGCCTAATGGGCCTAGCCTAGTAGCCAGGTTGGACCAAGCCGACCCAAACCCAACCGGGTCGGGTCGGATCGGCCAAAATGGGATGGGTTATGCGGGACACTCAGTCCGGGTTGGTCGGGTCGGTCCGGATGGGTCAGGCTGGGCCCGGACACAACTGTCCCTTATTTACTAAAACGCCAATATCTTTCAGACCAGGTGTCCAATTGACAAGCCGTTTGTGGTGTTGGAACCCTTGCGACGAGGAAGTTTATTTGGAATGATCTAAGTAGGTTTCCATAGAATTTAAAATACAAAAAATGGCTTGAGGAGTGGATTCTCCCAGAATCAAATGCACTACATGCGGAAATTCTGCGGGTGGCTGGGACCCGAAAACTGTTGACAAGCGACCTTGTATGGATCAGCTATAAGCGACCCTGTGTGGATCAGTTATGAGCGACCCTGTGTGGATCAGTTCCGAGTGACCCTATATAGATCAGCTACAATGGCCTAAGTGGGAAGCAGCTCTGTGTAACCTGGCAGGCCCACAGTGGGGGAGCAACTCTGTGTGACCCAGCATACCAACAATACTCATTAGGGATGAGTACCTCAGCAGTCCAAGGTGTTCAGTGTTACGACTAATAGTATTGCTTTCTATACTTCAAATTATACATGCATGAGCTGACAGTACCTCGTGTATACTTTCCTTTTTGGTATTTCTTTTGTGGTTTGAGGTGTCAACTGAGTATTGTGTTACTCACCCCTACACGAGCTTTGCCTGCACCTGTTGTGTCCCATGCAGGTGATTGATGATTCGATGGAGACCTTGGTGGTTTGGGACCAGGTGGTGCTCAGTGAGACGAGACGGTCCGACACTTCAACGGAGACCTTGGTGGTCTGGGACCAGGTGGTGCTTAGTGAGACAGGACCGAAAGACACTTCGACAGAGACCTTGGTGGTCCGGGACTAGAGTGAGATGGGATGGACGGACGCTTTGACGAATAACTTGGTGGTTCGGGACCAGGTATTACTCAGTGAGACGGGACGGACGAGCGTACTTCTACGGCTACAAGCAGCTGCCCTTCACCTACCTTTTAGGTGGGGTCTCGAGCGGATGGATCATGGAAGTTGTAGTTTCCTTTGTGGTTTTGGGCTTGTATTCTGACAACATTGTACTTTTAGTTTGTATTGTACTCTCTGCACTTGTCTCAGTGACAGTTGTGTTTTACTTCGTGTTTACTTTCCGTAGTTTGAGCTATGTGTGTGTGTACAGGTTTAAAGGAAAATGTCTTCCCTTTTTAGGATATGCATATTCGATGTTAGTCACCAGCCCCTGAACTATAAAAGGCGGGCTTGGGGTAGTCACGGCATGATCCCTAGAGTATGGGTCGTGACATCTGCCATGTGGTTTCTATTTGAAGAATGGTATTGTTGCTTTCTGTTGTGTTCTTCAAGCACATATGAGTTTTCCGGACCTCTGATGGCCTGAGTTCAGTTGGAGATCAGGTATGTAATGATGGCTGACAAATATAATATTTTCATAATTAATTATATATTTTTAAATGATTTAATCCCTTCCCATTAATAAATTTGATCTTATTTGCATCATTTCATTATTTTTGGTGAGTTTTGAGCTTAAGTGTGAAAATTGGTTAATTCTGGACATTTAACAGTTTTATGAGTCCTTTGTATTTCAAGCATAACTCCCAAAATATTCATCCAATTTACCTGATTCTTTTTTTAGGATGAAATGGTTCCTTGGATACATATTATTCTACTGTACAAAGTTCCAATTCGAATTTCTACATGCCCAAACATTTTGGTCAATGTGAAAAGTTATTCTGGCTGGCAGAATGGACCATCACTCATTCAAAGAATCATAACTCAGCCAACAGACCACCAAATGGAGTTATTCTAGTTTTATCATAAATAAAACTTTACTATTCAGATTCACATAAAATTTCATGGAGAAATGAGTTCATTAAGGCCGCCCTTAAACCGTTCAAATTTGGGTTGGTGGAATAGTGATCGGCGGCCAGAATAAGTCAAGTCAACTAAATCGTCCATAACTCCTTCCACACGGCTCCAAATGCATTAAAACTTCGTAGGTGGATGTACAACTCCATTCCTCACATCCTATAAGAAGGGACCTCGGCCTCATTCGGCCAGTAGGGGAATAATCAAAGCAAACTTCTGGCAGACAGATTCTGGAGGATTTATTTTTGAGTTCTTCATTTCTCTCTTTTGTTCTTCAAGTTCCATAATGCTTTCTTCTTCCCATTTCATATCAATTACCCTTACCATGTTGGGGTAAACATATAAGGTGATTGGGGGAGGGAAGGTTTTATATATGTAATGCTTTGAGTTCTTACATTTGATGGAATAAAATCTCTCTCTCTTCTGCGAAGTTGTTTTCAAATTCTAAAAACAGAATTTATTATCTTATGCGATCATATTCGATTTTCTATTCTGTTGTTATTACTTTGATAAATGATAATTTTTATCCTTCCTTAGGTTCTGGTCTATATTCGATAGAATAAATATCAGGGCTTAGTGGTGAAGTACCTAGCGATCGCTACTACGTGTGGGAGGGGTGGTGAATAATCAGGATTATTTAGGATAAACAATACCCGATTGGGAATTGCCTTATATAATTGGGGGTGTTCACTACAACTCTATCACACAACGGAAGAAGTGTATAACAAAATAGAATTTTGTTAAACCATTTAACCAAAGAATTGAGTTGGAGTAATTATGGAATCTCACTTAAATCAACTTAGCAGAAGAGGATTGAATTAAATGGAACAAGGATAGTATTGCAATTATAAAACCAACCCCGAATTGATCACCCATCTCATAAAATAGTTTTTAAATCATTTGAATTCAATATTTGTCTTAAATAACTTCCTCAATTTCTTCCTTTTTTTTCATTTCTCTCTTTGATTTTAAAACCAAACAATTTCAAAAACACCCAATGTTTTCTCTAAATAAAAAGTGACGAATTATTTTGTGTGCACTCCTCATCGGGAGACAACCTAGGTTAACCACTATATTATATTTTAAATTAGTAAATAGAAGTTTTTTCCACACCCCACGATAGGTGTGCGTCAAACTTGGCGCCGTTACCGGGGAGGAAGTGCCTCAAAACATAAAAAAACTAAAAAAACTTTCTTGAATGACCCATAGTTCAAATAACCCTTTAATTGAATTTGATCCTGAAATTGATCATACAATAACCCAATTGAGAAAACAAAATTTTCAAACAGAGTTTGAATAAATACACCTCACGGATTCATGTTATACTTCAAGTGATCACTCTGAACCTACAATAATGGCTGATAATCCCAATCAAACTCTACGTGATCTTTGCACACCTCAATTTGCTAATCATAATAACCAACTCACTATCCCTGATATAGAAAATGATTTTGAACTACACATTAATATGATTCAAGTGCTACCAAAATTTCATGGTCTTTCAGGTGAAGACCTAAATCGAAACATCCAAGAGTTCACCTATGTCTGCTCCAACTTCAAACCCCGAGGAGTTGCAGAAGAGCAAGTAAAGTGGAGGGCATTCCCTTTCTCACTTGAGGGAGCAGCAAAAGAATGGATGTAAAATCTACAACCAGGGGAGATAAATGACTGGGTAGATCTCAAAAGAAGCTTCTTGCAGAGATTCTTCCCTACATCCAAGAGTACAGCAATAAAAAAAGAAATTTATGTCATACATCAATCGACTGGAGAGACTCTCTACGAATACTGGGAACGTTTCAAGAAACTTTGTGAAAGCTGCCCACACCAAGAAATGGAAGAGAACCAATTTCTTGTGTTCTTATACCAAGGATTTCTTGACAATGATCGCAATTTACTATATGCCTCATCTGGAGGAGCCTTGATCGACAAGTCACCAGCAGATGTCAGAGGCCTGATTGAGAAGATTGCGCAAAACTCATAGCAATTCGAAACTAGAGGTACGAGCACTAGAGGCATCCATGAGGTAAGAACTTCTGATTCATCCTCACCCTTACTTTAAGCAACACTTAAGGAAATGACTAGTGTGATTTGACAACTTGTTGTGAACAGAGTGAAGGAACAACAAGGCCCAAATCAGGTATGTGGTTTATGCTCTTCTAGTTATCATTACACTAATCAATGTCCAGAAGTGTAGGGGACTGAAAATTGTGCAGATGCCTATCAAGAAAGGAAAATCCAGTCAAATCAACCACGTCAACCCCAACAAGGATATGGATTCCGATACAACTAGGATAGACCTCCATTTCAAAATCAATACCAAAATCAACCTCCATTCCAGCAGCAGCAATACCAGAATCCTCCACCATTCCAACAACCCTATAAACAGTCATACCAGCAAAAACCATATGAACAACCTTCAACAAGTTCTCATAAGTACAACCAAGAAATGGAGATTGAAGATCTAAATAAGATAGTGAAAAATTTAGATAATAAATTTGACAACCTTATGGATATTCTAACCAAAAATCAGGGAAAACTCCCAGCACAAACAGTTCCAAATCCCAAAGAAAGCGTGAGCGTCATTACAACACGAAGTGGAAAAAAGATAATGTCACCTGAACAAAGTGAGGATAATGATTCTAAGAAACCTAATGAAGAACAAAACATCCATCCAAAAGAAGTAGACCAAAACAACAAAGGAGAAAGAATCAGGTTTAAAAAGGAAAGGTCAGAAACACCATTGCAAAAACAATAAAGGGAGAGAAAGGATATCCAAGCACCATTCCCATCTGCATTAGTTGAGTCAAAGAAGGTTGAAGAAGGGAGACTTAAAAAATAAATCCAGGAAACTTTTCAAAAAGATGAGATCAATATCCCACTACTAGATGTAATCAAACAAAACCCTAAGTATGCAAAATTTTTGAAGGAGTTATGCACAAAAAGAAGGCGGTTGGATGGAAATGAGAGAATCAGCTTAGGAAGAAGTGTCTCAGCACTGATCACACCAATGATACCACAAAAATGTCAAGATCCAGGGACATACTCTATTCCCTACACTATTGGTTCTTTAAATTTTACTGATGCATTATGTGATCTAGGAGCTTCAATAAATGTTATGCCTCACTCAGTATTTTCATCCTTGTAGATCGGAGAACTAAAACCAACTCGAGTGGTGGTCCAATTAGAAAACATATCCACTGTTTTCCCAGATGGAGTTATAGAAGATGTACTCGTTGGAGTAAGTGGATTGATCTTTCTAGAGACTTTTATGTCCTTACAATGGAAGAAGACAGAGCTTCAGGCCCCTCTCCCATCATCCTAGGGTGACCCTTAAAACAGCAAAGACTATCATCAATGTCCATGAAGGAACACTCACAATGGAACTTGGAGATAGTACAGTACACTTTAACATTCTTGATGCAATAAAGCATCTTTCCAGTAATCACTCACTTTATGCGATCTCCCATGAAGAAGGTATAGAACCAATTGAAGATTCAGGTATGCTTCTTGAATTCTTATCATTAGGAGAACATTCTTCATTTGAAAATTCCAATTCCCAAGAAACTAAAAATCCTAATCTCATGTTAGAGGATGAGGTAAAATCTGATTTTTTTGATGATTTGTTAAATGAAAATGAGATGATACCAGAGATTCCAGCCTTAGGAACAGGAAACCTTAATTCAGTGTCATCCCTTGAACAACCCCCATGTCTTGAACTTAAGCCATTTCCAAGTGACTTGAAGTATGCTTACCTAATAGAAGGAGAAAAATTTCCAGTAATAATTGCTAATAACCTATCCCATTCACAAGAGGAGACTCTAATTGACCTACTCAAAAGAAATGTCCAAGCTGTAGGATGGAGTTTAGGTGATATACATGGAATCAATCCCAAGGTTTGTTCTCATAGAATATTTTTAGAAAGTGATTCCCGACCAGTTAGACAACCTCAGAGAAGACTCAGTCCCACAATCATGGAGGTTGTCAAGAAAGAAATAGAGAAATTGATAGCAGCTGACATCATTTATCCAATCTCTGATTCTCAGTGGATTAGCCCCATTCATGTAGTCCCAAAGAAAACCGGCCTAACAACTGTCAAAAATGAAAGAAATGAATTGATCCCCATGAGAGTACAAAATAGCTAGAGAGTGTGTATAGATTATAGGAAGCTTAATCAAGTTACCCGAAAAGACCACTTCCCTATTTCGTTCATCGATCAAATGCTAGAAAGGTTAACTGGAAAAACCCATTACTGTTTTTTAGATGGATTCTCAGGATACTTTCAGGTACCAATCACACTAGAAGACCAAGAGAAGACAACCTCCACCTGTCCATTTGGTACATTCGCCTACAAAAGGATGCCTTTTGGGCTATGCAACTCCCCAGGTACATTTCAACGGTGTATGGTGAGTATTTTCTCAGATCATATTGAGGACTGCTTGGAGGTATTTCTTGATGATTTCACAGTTTTTGGTAATTCATTTGATCATTGCTTAAGAAATTTGGAAAAAGTTTTGAAAACATGCATTCAAAAGAATCTTGTCTTAAATTTTGAAAAATGTCATTTCATGGTAGAAAATGGAATAGTTTTGTGACACATAATTTCACAAAAAGGGATTGAGGTTGATAAATCAAAAGTTGAAGTAATAAATTCCTTACCCTATCCAACCTATTTAAAACATGTTAGATCATTTTTAGGACATGCAGGATTTTACAGAAGATTCATCAAAGATTTTAGTAAGATTTATCTCCCTCTCTCAATATTACTACTTAAGGAATCTGACTTTAATATTTATTATGCATGCAAGAATTCATTTGATGAACTAAAGCAAAGGTTGATCACAACTCCAATAATGAAACCACCCAACTGGGATTATCCTTTTGAGTTGCTTTGTGATGCATCCAACCAAGCAGTGGGAGAAGCTCTATCACAAAGAATTGACAAAAATAATCAAGTAATATCATATGCATCAAGGACCTTGGATGCTACACAAATAAATTACACAACCACCGAGAAGGAGTTCCTTGCAGTTGTCTTTGCACTAGATAAATTTTGATCATATATTCTTGGTACTAAAGTTGTTGTTTTTTCTGATCATGCAGCTCTTAGGTATTTAATGAAGAAGGCGAATGTAAAGCCAAGGCTAGTAAGATGGATTCTACTCTTACAAGAGTTCAATTTGGAAATTAAAGATAAAAAGGGAAGTGAAAATCAGGTGGCTGATCATCTAAGTCGACTACCCCACACCGCTGAAGGCGAAATCCCAAACCAAAACCCACTTAATGATGAGATTCCTGGAGAACAACTCTACACCATCAACAGTGAAGTTCCATGGTATGCCAATATGGTCAATTATCTGGTAACATCTCAAGTCCCATCTCATTTAAACTCCCACCAAATTCTAAAGATGAAATCTGAATCTAGATATTATATCTAGGATGATCCATTTCTTTGGAAGATTTGCAGTGACCAAGTAATAAGAATATGTTTGCCTGAAAGTGAAATTAATTCTGTCTTTGAGTTTTTCCACACATTAGCTTGTGGAGGCCACTTTGAACCTCAAAGGACAGTAAGGAAGGTTTTGTAATCTAGACTTTATTGGCCCACCCATTTTAAAGATGCTCATGAATTTTGTAAAAGGTGTGAAAAATGTCGGTTTTCTGGAAATATTTCAAAGAGAAAAGAAATGCCCCAACAACCACTTAATTTTTTTGAAATATTTGAAGTTTGTGGAATAGATTTTATGGGGCCTTTCCCGATGTCATTTGGAAATTATTATATCTTACTTGATGTTGATTATGTTTCCAAATGGGTGGAAGCAAAAGCCACCAGGACTGACGATGCTAAAGTGGTTTGTTATTTTGTCAGGACTAACATATTTTGTAGGTTTGGAGTGCCTAGAGCAATCATTAGTGATCAAGGGACTCACTTTTTCAATAGGATAATGGAGGCTTTGCTGAAGAAATATGGGGTGCATCATAAAACATCAACTCTCTATCATCCACAGATGAATGGACAAGCTGAAGTGTCCAATAGGGAAATTAAAGGAATTTTAGAAAAGACTGTTAATCCAAATAGGAAGGATTGGAGCCAAAGGTTTGAAGACACATTATGGGCTTACAGGACAGCCTACAAAACCCCAATTGGAATGAGTCCATATAGGTTGATTTATGGGAAAAGTTGCCACCTACCTGTGGAATTGGAACATAAGGCATACTGGGTTGTGAGGAAGATAAATTTGGATCTTGAAAGCTCTAGGAAGGAAAGAAGATTACAGTTGCAGGAGATGGAAGAGATTAGAAGGGAATCTTTTGAAAACTCTAGGATTTACAAAGAGATAACAAGAGTGGCTCATGACAAACTGATCCAACCAAAAAACTTCCATCCTGGAGACACAGTGCTATTATTCAACTCAAGACTCAAGCTGATGCCAGGTAAACTTCGTTCCAGATGGGAAGTTCCATTTATAGTTACTCATGTATATCCTTTTGGTGTTGTGCAGATTATGAAGGATCAAGAGAAGAATCCATTCACTGTTAATGGGCATCGGTTGAAGAAATTCCTTGGGACCATGCCATCAGATCCAGTGGAGGAGATAACACTCCTCCAACCCGTTTATCAATAAATCCATCAGGTTGTACCTCTCCTTAACACTTTCTTTCTTGTTGTGATTCAATTTAAAATCATATTACATGTTTAATCCAATTTAATGCATTGAGGACATTGCATCATTTAAGTGTGGGGGAGGGAACCTTTGTAGTTAGGATTTTCATTTGTTGTCTGTTTTCTTATTTTAAAAAAAAACTTTTTTAGTCAATATGTTTGTTTATTTTTCAAATTTTTGTGTGTTTTTGAAACTTTTGAGCTAAAATGAATCTCATTGCTATTTTTAAAACCCATTTCCTTGAGTGAGACAATTTATTCCATGAAACTGAGCTTAAATGAATGTTGAAAATGACTTTGTTTCAAGTTCAATTCTTTATGAATTTCATGAAAAGTACTCAGAATTTTGAATCTCATGCCACATCTCACTGTCCTTATATTTGAAATCACTTTCCTGTGAGGCTTCTAAACCTATTTTTCATACTCTTTTCTTTTTCCTCGCTTCTTGAAAGAACCATACCATGCTTGATTTAACCAGAATTTAATTTATTCCTATCAAAACTTGAGGGTTTTAGGTACATGTGTTTTAAATGATTGATGCATTTCTTTGATTTTAAAGCCCCCTTTTCTAAATAATCCTTTTTATAATGGCCCACCTTATACATTTAATCCTTGTAGCTCATAGAAGCCATGAACAGCCTGTTAGGTTAGCCACATTACAAGCCAATTTTCCCTATCCAACCTGCTCTTGAAGTGAAATTGCATAATCTAGTTGAACTTAAGTGTGGGGGGAGGTTGACTTGTGTTGTGATACCTCATTCAGAGATACTTTGGGTGGAAACTAAAATGTTTAAGAGATGTTCTTATTTCTGAAAAAAAATCATTCAGTTGAAAGATGTGCCTTTTCTGGAGCTTTCATGTATGAGAAGCTGTGCCTTTCTGGAGCTTCCAATGGGGAAAAAAGTTGTGCCTATCTGGAGCTTTTAAGAAAAATCATGTTTGAGATGATTAAAAATATTGCTGCTGAAATGATGAATGGTGTGAAATTTCACTTATTTTTCATGCTAGTGGAGCTGATTTACTTCTAATGGGAGTGAGGAGGATACCATATTTAAGTGAAAATTAGAATAATGCAATTTTGATTCAAAAAGAGTCAAACCCTCCTTATTCAGCCTCAGAATTTTTCACATCTTAACCCTACCAACTGGAAGCCACAGAACAACACTATTAATTCCTCATGATAAACTTATGTCCTTTACTCACATCAGGTGGAGATTTAGGAATTTACCAAACCTATGGTGGCCCTTGCATGAGTATTGGATGAGAAAGACATTGCTAAAAAATTGAAATTTGTGTGATGAGAGAAAATGAAAGTGAGGTAAGTGTTTTGTGTGCATGGGAGAAGAAATGAAGAGGAAATATATTTAATGAACTAAATTTAGAACTTGAAATAATGATTTTTTATGAGGCATGATATATTTTTTTTCCTGGTATTAAATTGTTAGATCTTATGATTATGTGTTTTAAATTTGCTTTGATTTAATATCTATGTTTACTTGTCCAGGAGTCCAAGTGCTAAGTGTGGGGGAATTGACAAATATAATATTTTCATAATTAATTATATGTTTTTAAATTATTTAATCCTTTCCCATTAATAAATTTGAGCTTATTTGCATCATTTCATTATTTTTTGTGAGTTTTGAGCTTAAGTGTGAAAATTGGTTAATTCTGGACATTTAACAGTTTTATGAGTCCTCTGTATTTCAAGAATAACTCCCAAAATATTCATCCAATTTACCTGATTCCTGTTTTTAGGATGAAATGGTTTCTTGGATACATATTATTCTTCTGTAAAAAGTCCCAATTTGAATTTCTACATGCCCAAACATTTCGATCAATGTGAAAAGTTAGTCTGGCCGGTAGAATGGACCATCACTCATTCAAAGAATCATATCTCGGCCAACAGACCACCAAATGGAGTTATTCCAGCTGGGTCAGAAAGACAACTTGACGAGGCGGCTTCACATAAAATTTCATGGAGAAATGAGTTCATTAAGGCCGCCCTTAAATCGGTCAAAGTTGGGTTGGTGGAATAGTGATCGGCGGCCAGAATAACTCAAGTCTACTAAATCGGTCATAACTCCTTCCACACGGCTCCAAATGCATTCAAACTTCGTGGGTGGATGACCAACTCCATTCCTCACCTCCTATAAGAAGGGACCTCGGCCTCATTCGGCCAGGAGAGGGAATAACCGAAGCGAACTTCTGGAAGAAAGATTCTGGAGGATTTATTTTTGAGTTCTTCATTTCTCTCTTTTGTTATTCAAGTTCCATAATGCTTTCTTCTTCCCCTTTCATATCAATTACCCTTACCATGGTGGGGTAAACATATGAGGTGATTGGGGGAGGTAAGGTTTTATATTTGTAATGCTTTGAGTTCTTACATTTGATGGAATAAAATTTCTCTCTCTTATGCGAAGTTGTTTTCAAATTCTAAAAACAGAATTTATTATCTTATGCGATCGTATTCGATTTTCTATTCTGTTGTTATTATTGCTTTGATAAATGATCATTTTTATCCCTCAATTAGGTTCTGGTCTATATTCGATAGAATAAATATCAGGGCTTTGTGGTGAAGTACCTAGCGATCGCTACTACGTGTGGGAGGGGTGGTGAATATTCAGGATTATTTAGGATAAACAATACCCGATTGGGAATTGCCTTATATAATTGGGGGTGTTCACTACAACTCTATCACACAACGGAAGAAGTGTATAAAAAAATAGAATTTTGTTAAACCATTTAACCAAAGAAGTGAGTTGAAGTAATTATGGAATCTCACTTAAATCAACTTAGCAGAATAGGATTGAATTAAATGGAACAAGGATAGTATTGCAATTATAAAACCAACCCCGACTTGATCACCCATCTCATAAAATAGTTTTTAAATCATTTGAATTCAATATTTGTCTTAAATCACTTCCTCAATTTCTTCCTTTTGTTTCGTTTCTCTCTTTGATTTTAAAACCAAACAATTTCAAAAACACCCAACGTTTTCTCTAAATAAAAAGTGACAAATTATTTTGTGTGCACTCCTCATCGGGAGACAACCTAGGTTAACCACTATATTATATTTTAAATTAGTAAATAGAAGTTTTTTCCACACCCCACGACAGGTGTGCGTCAATGGAAAGCTTAGGTAAGTGAAGGTACGAGTTCACTTAATGTTGTTGCTTAGTTTAGCATGTTATTCTAAGCATGTTTTAGTAGTTAGCATTAGATGTCATTGTTCAGGAAAGTGTGTCTCACTAAGATACACATAGAGGATACACTGATGTACTCTTAAAATTTATTAGTATCGCATGTTTGCCCGAATCAATGTGATAAGTGAGGTGCTGTTGGGACATCAGAGGTTTTAGGGTTATGCATTTTAATTTTCAAGGTGGAGATTTTTGAGTATTTTATTCATTGTATTTTTTATTGAAAATTAAAATGGCATTTATTTTATGTTTTTAAATTGAAATGTAAATGTTGGGGATATTTTAAGGAAAATAATCCCTCCCCTTTTTTCCCCTGTTTGTTTCACGTGCCCTTGCTCGGTTGTTTAAGTGGTTGCTCTTACGCTATCCTCCACTTTCCATGTGTCCTGGCAACCTGCCCCTCCTTGCTCAGCTTTTCTGTTTTTTTTAAAGGTTGAGGCTGAAGCCTCAATTTATTATTTAAAGCAAAGACCTCTTTAGAATGGGTAGAGGGAGACTCATTACATAATCCGAAGGCCCAAGGCCAAGTGGCCTGAATACAAGGCTTGAAAGCCCATTTTTTGGCCGAAAGGACCCATCGGTGAACAGTACTGCTACAGTACCGGCACTGCTACATTACCTGCAACAGTTCCTTCGCTGCTACAGTACTGCTACAGTATCGAAAATTAGCTCCTGCCCGGATTTGATCCTGGGTCTTTTGAATGCCAAGCAGGAGCATGTACCACTAGGGTACAGGCTCGTTGGCACTCAGCTTTTCTGTTGGTTCGTCATTCTGTTTTGGAGTGCGCAACTGATATTTGGGGGTGGCGAGCACCCTCCTATGGGCGTTCTAGTTTCGGCGAGCATGAGGTACAAATCTGAAGCTCTTCATTGCAGGCCTTTTGCTTTGCTTGTGAAGCAACAACAGTAGAGGACGTGAGGCGGTCATTCCTAGAGCTTGGTGAGAAGTTCTGATGAGCTCTCAATATTTCTTGGTGTTTCTTGCAACTGGGCGACGACGATGAAGATGATGGATGCTCGTGATGACAGTGACAACCAACACCTGCAGCTTTTAGGATCTTCGACGACACAAGCAGGTTTGACCGACCTCGGTAAGGGGGTTTTGGTCCACCGTTGCATCTTCTTCGTGATCCCTCGCATTTGGTGCTTTTATTTTTATGGTGTTGTGTTGTGGGTCCTGTATTTCGAGTTAATCCAAGGTTTGATACATGCCGCACCCTCGGCTCGATTTTCATTGCGAGCCCTGGGGGTGCAAGAACCTAGCCTTTGAATAAACTCCTCATGCATCTTTGCTTTCTTTGGTTTATGTTAGATGGTGGTTGTATTTTTGTACTCTTGTTTTACATATTGAAACCCGGTGTCCCTGCCTCGTGCATGTAGGCCAATTGGCCGAAGCATGTAAAAATTTTGGTGTTCTTTTCATGCTTTCTTTACTTTCTTTGACAACCTGTTGATGGTGATGTACGTTGCTTGGATTCTGATGTTTAGAATTGATTTGAGTCTATCAATTTCAATTGTTTTTGCTTCTGCTTCTATTTTGGAGGTACGGTAAATACATGTACATGAATCTGTTTTCGAATTATCTTATTCCTTTGATTCTGGCTTTGACGGAATCCTTTGATTTGGATTCTGTTGCTGAGAATTCAATGAAAGTTGTTTAGTATCCATGTAATGTTGTCGTTATCCACTCTTTTCGGAATTAATTTAAACATGTTCTGTATTTCGTTTGGAATTTTGGAAAGCTTAATTAAAGCATACCTCCTCTTAGGTCGTTCCTGCCCTGCAACACAACCCCCAATAAGGGAGACATAAAGGGTATTGGTACCTTGAATATAGAATCAACATATTCATGTAAAACTTTCTATGGAATAATTAAAACACAATCAAACTGTAAACTTGGAGTTGTCTGATTCGTGTAAAACTTTCTGCAAGTCAAATAGGTCCACATCAAGAAATAAGATGGTGTAGTTGGTAGTCGACTGTCTATATCGGTCCTAAAAGGATTCGCTTTCAAGAGGACACGGAGTAGAGGATATCAGAACTCATAAGAACCCTGGATGTAGTGAAGAATTTGGATATGTGAAAATTATCGTTAATTTGATGAAAATCACGGTTAATCAAAACAAACCACGACAGTAGAAATCAGAGAGTGATGTGAGGAAGTAGAAACGTTGCAAGGTGAGGAGTCTAAGTCGAAGACGGGGCAGGGGGGAGGGGGGGAGGAGGTGAGAGGGATGGGGAGGTGACGGAGGTGTGGACAACGACCTTGGGGAGGGGATGGCGAGATGGGGCTGGGGGTGTCGAGGTTGAGGGTGCCGAGGAGGGTCGGGGATGGGGGGACTCAGGGTTGAGATCAGGGAGGAATTCGGGTGAAGGAGAATTGAATGGGAAGGAGGTCCAGAAGCAGACATATGAATCATGCGGAGGAAACATGTGTCCATGACGTACTATAGTACATATAATAGATTATAACATATTGTAATACTTTTAATTATATTTTTAAGGGCATAATACCGGTAAATCTAGTGCGGTGAAAATTCGCCGGAAGGTTCACCTATTAATATATAAATGTATCCAACCCGTAGCTGTTTCCAAGTTCTTTATCTATACATTTATTATTTTTTATTTATTATTTTTTAATAACAACTCGCCCCAAACCTTTTTAATCATATATAGACAACTGCCTCAGTTCTCTTCGGGGCCAGGCAGGAAAAACAGAGACCTCCCCTGTTCTGGTCAACTCCAAGCTCACCCTTCCGGCCATCATCGTTTCAGAGCTCTCTTCTCCGGCCATGTATACCCTCTCCCCGGCACGAGAAGATAGAAACAGAGCCCGTCATCTTTCCTTTTCGGGGTGGGCCGGCGAGGATCTCACCGATCCTGGAAGCGGCCAAGTGGAGTTCCAGACGGCGGAGCCGCCGGAAGACGGCGAAGGCTACCGGACGCCGCCGCTGTGGAAGGCTCTGGCGCCGGAGGGCTTCGAGCACGGGGCGGAGCACGACAGCTCCCCGCTGCTGCTCCTCAACCACCGTCACACCGACGTGTCCCCGGAGTCTCTGCGGCGGGCGATCGCCGGAGACCGGGGCGAGCCCCGGGTCCATGCGAGAATCTTGCCGGAACCCACCCCGGAACGTGGCTTGAAAGACGGCGCGAGAGGCAGCGTTGAGGCCGCGGCGGGGGATCGGAGCGGGAACAGGGGCGGTGATGACAGAGGGTGGACGCCGAAGAGGAGGAGCCTGGACGAGACCCGTCCATTCCTGCTCAAGCTGTTCGCCCCTTTTCCACTGGTGAGAAGCCAGATGAACTCCACGGCGGCGGCGCGCAGCCGGCCGGATTTTTCTCCCCGGCCCTCCGTCGACGGAGGTGAGAGTGAACGGCGGAGTAGAAGGCAAAGAAGCGATGGGAAAAGCAGCAGCTATGGTAACAGCGGCGGGCCGTCGGTATTCAGAGCCGGCAGAAACAAACTCGTGCGGTGATGACGGCGGCGGCATCGGAGTGCAGTTTTGTGGGAACCAGGAGGGAAAATCATCGGATCCACATTTTACTTTGATCCAACGGCTTTCCCTTCGCCACTTGTATGTAGGGATACAATGGATACCCGTTAATCCTAAACCGGATCCTATTTGATCCGATCAAATCCGGTTTTAGTATCTCTGAACCGGGTTTTAATCGGGTTCAAGTACTGCATTTAATACCCATTTAAGATTTGGAAAACATTATATTCGGGTCAGGGTTTATTTAAAGAGCAGGTTCAGGACCCATTCCTCCGTCTCCCAGTTCTCTTCATTTATCAAATAGTTTCAACCTATTAGCGCAGGTGGATCCAGGTATACAGTCCAACAACATTTCTCCATCTTCCAGTGGAGTACGTACCCGTGCCCATGTTAAGTGGGAGCTATCTTCCTCTTCTACTAATTCAAAGTGCTCTTCAGTGCCGGGGCCAAAGCCCGATGCCTCCGGCTTCAATGATTTATCGCCTTATATGGAATGCCTGAGGACTAGGTCCGCGGGTGAAGACTGACTTCTTGGTATCAGAACTTAGATGCAGACATGTGCCCTTAGTCGCAATCCTTGAACATAAGCAGCAACAGTCAAGGATCCGGGATTTTGCCAATAAAATTAGATCTTGCCATTTCATGCATGGTGACCAGGACAATCAGTACATTTGGCTCTTTTGGAACAACTATGTGTTGGTCCAACAAGTTGATTTATCTAATCAGCATATTTCGGTGAAGGCCAGCTTTGGTATGTTTTCCTCTTTACTGTCCTTTGTTTATGCAAAATGTGACATGAGGGACAGGGAGCTCCTATGGAAAGACGAGTGACCTCAATCCAAAACATGAGCCTTGACTCGTTGGTGGTGATTTTAATTTCATTCTTGATCCACATGAAGGGAAATGTGGAGGTACATACCCTTTGCGATGCAAGCAGACGTTCGCAGGCTTTGTGGCTCAAACGGATCTCCTTGACCTTGGATTCTCAGGGGACAAGTTTACATGATGCAATAACTAGAAGGGCAGCCGCTGTATGTGGAGCCGTCTTGACCGCTGCTGAGCTAACCTGAAGCTCATATCTACCTTTCTTGCTACCCGGGTAGAACATTTAGTGCATGCGGTCTCTGGTCATTCCCCTATCTTATTATGCCCTGCAGGTTCTAATTTTAGCCAAGACTGTTTTTTTTATTCCAAATGTTGGGAGGCTGACCCCGATTTCATCCAAGTGGCCCACTCATCATCGAAAAAACCCATGTATGTGGTTTCTTGGGCAGGCCCCCACAATTTGCTTCGAAGGTTGAAGGAGGATCTTCGTTTATGGGCGAACTCCAAACAATTTCGATTCCTGGACTTGGATACCTTAAAAGATAATATTGAGTAGTTGGACTAGGGGCTTAAATCTCATTGGGATTATGATGTCTTTAGCAGCCTAGTGAGCTTGAAAAACCAGCTTGCAGACCTGCTTCGGGAACATGAAAGGAGTGCTAGAGAGAGGTCACAGGTGACTTGGCTTAAAGAGGGCGACAAAAATACCGGCTTCTTTCATGCATGTATCAAATAGAGGAAGAGATCCAAAGCTCCAAATATCCTTCTTGAAGACGAGTATTTCACCAATGACCCACAGGTGGTGGGAGGTATGGCTGGATCTCATTTTCATTCTTTACTCGCGGATGTTAACCCTCACATGTAGGACGGTTACCCGCAGGGCACTCTGAGCTTTTTGACTCCATTCCACATGTGGTTTCCCATGTCCTCAATGTTGGAGTTGGTGGCCTAGAACCAACTACTTTGTACTTTATTCATTAAATAAACATCTTATCACACCTTGATTGTTCTTCTGCGTAACAATGCATGTGATAATGTCCCAAGGATAGTTGTTGCATTAAAGGGTCATAGCGGATCCCTGCTATGATGAGAACCTGAAAGTGTCATAACACTGTTCTTGAATATATGTTCTATGGCCAGATGATGTTATTTGAGGGACACAAATAATACAGGCCATTAGGGGTGAGGACTCATAAAACTTTGAGACACATTCTCATGGTGTGCGCCCTTGGTAATATCCAAGAGGATATTATGAGAACGAGACCCGCCAGTAGGAAATCCACATTTCATAGTGTCATTGGATGCTCCTATCTGCGAATGTGTGTATTGGTCCTTAGACTTTAAGATTATTATTAATGGGTATTACAATTCGCGCACTTAGATGTATTGACGAAAACTGTGACGACACACTGTTCGCAACAAGGTAGGATACGTTGGGTGCGTCACGAGTAATACCGCATTAATAGATAATGCGAGAAAAGATTTGTCCATTCTGTTCCATAACAGAAGTAGATATCTCATGCCCTGTTGGGCAAAAATCCCTCAAGGTATCATTGAAGCATTTTTGAGGTGATTGTGTTTGTTGACAAAGCAGGTTTCCATGGAGAATTGTCGAGTTCCCGAGAAGTTGTTGACATTTCATGTTGACAAAGAACTATGACAAAGGAAAGGACGATCTGGAGGCGGTACAAAAGAGCAGTACAAGGTGGCGCCGTTTCCCAGTGTTTGCCAAATTTATGGGCCTGAAAATCGCCAATGGAAAATGGAGTGATATGTTGTTGGCAAAGGTTGAGGAGAGAGAAATGAAGGAGGTGCGCGGAAACAGTAAGCGTGGCGCGCAAAATTAGCGGGTTGCGCGAAATCTTGAAGTGTGGCGCACAAAACAGCGGGTTGCGCGAAATTGTATTTCGCGCAAAAGATGTTTCAAGGCCGAAAGCTTGAAAATCGGTAAAGGCATGAGGCGCGCGAAATTTTGGAGGCGTGCGCGAAAAATTGAAGTGACGCGTGAAATAGCGGATGAAGTATTTCGCGCAAAAGATGTTTCGAGGTCCGAAGCTCGGAAAATGGCAAAGGCATGAGGTGCGCGAAATTATGGAGCAGTGCGCGGAAAATGGTTGTGCGCGGAAGATTTGTATTTCGCGATCAAAGCGGATTACGCGCTCAAGGAGGGTTTTTCGCGCGGGGTCGATTTTGCCTATAAATATGAAGTGACCCTCCTCCATTCAGTAGAGTTCAAGACATAGAAAATACCCGAGCTCTGGTGCGCGAAATTGAAGTTAGAAAGAGTGTTGCGCGTAAACTTAACATTTGCGCGTAAAGTAAGATTGCGCGAAAAGTGGATTTCACGCAAAAGTAGTGAATTGCGCGCAAGACAGTTTCTAGGCTGCGCGTAATATTTGGAGGTTGCGCGAAAAAGGAATTTCGCGCAAATCATAGAAATTGCGCGCAAGACACCGTAAGGGTTGCGCGTAAAAACTGAGGTTGCCCGGTACATCCGGTGCGAAGTGAGATTCATCTACGGGTGACAATTGGACTTCAACAGAGCATCTACATACAGAGGAAAATGCATTCCTTCATGAAAATGAAGAGACCTACAGGTCTATAAACTGTGAGTGAATCCCTTCTGGAGCAGTGAGCTTAGGAAGAGGAAAAGGTGATCCTCTCCACCGGCAGTGAGCCAGAGAGAGAGAAACAGGGGGTGACCCTTGGGAAAGCAGTGAGCTGACCCTAAACATTGTATAGGCAGTGAGCGTGGGCATAGAAGTGATCTATCCCGAACATTGTAATCCACAGCTAGTGAATTCTAGTGGAATTTGGTACGAACCGACAACTTGTCGGCGTATGCTCCTTGGACGTAGCCCTTAGCGGTGAACCAAGTAAAAATCACTGTGTCTGCCTGCTTACTTTCCTGCATTGCATTCAAAGCATCATCATCACGTAAAGGAGACAAGTGATCATAGTAACCACACAAGTGCAAACAAAGTGACCCTTGCAACAAAGAGGTCAAGATCCTGTGGGGCAGGAAGAACTTGAAAAAGAATATCCATACCCTGATTCACCCCCCCTCTCAGGGTATATAGGCCCCTATTGGCCCTAACAATTGGTATCAGAGGGAAGGTTGCTGTTATCAGATTTGTTTGCTCCAACTTGGTGTAGTCGATCTGTGTGGATAAAGAATCAGTCTTCTCTTATCCCAATCTGCCATGGCAAAGGGAAAAACATCCAAGAATAAGCAGAAGTCAGGTGGTACTCCTCAGTGTGGGAGTGTATATGGAAAATGTGTGATTCAACTAAAGGAATCAAACAGCTTGCTGAAGGAAGGCTTGGATGAATCAGAAAGGGAAAAGATTGATTCACTCAATCATGATGTTGGAATGAGTAAAGTACATGAGCATCAGAGTGAAACTGAAACAGAAGAAGAAATTGAAGGAAGAATAGATATGCGAGCTGAGTTAGAGGCTGCTCTTGAAGAGATAGATGTTTGGAGAGCCAAAACCAAGAATGCTAACAAAGTTGTTCGCGATGCCAAACTCTATATGCAGCAGCAAGAAGAAGAGAAGTCTGAGTTGATAAATAAAATTAAGAAACTCAAGTTATCAGCACCAGAGAACTCAGAATTAGTTAGTGAGTATAAGCTTAAGATTGAAGAACAGAAAAGGGAGATCGATGGCTTGAATAGAAAAGTGAAAGATCAACTCAAAATCATCGATGAACCGAATATTCCAAGTGACGTTGGAAACACTGAAGAAGCCAAATCTAAAGATATCCGGATCAAGGGATTGGAGATTGAGTTCAACAAGCTAAAATGCTTAAATCAAAGGCTTATTGATATAGTTACTGACCTAACAGAGAAGAATGATTCACGTGCTGAAGAGCTGCAGAAGATGTCCAGAATGAAAGGAAAACAAAAGGCTGGTGATTATGAAGAGAGTCAAATGTCAGACGAAGCACAGAATCTTAAAGCCAGAAATAATGATCTAGCAGCACAGTTGTCTACAGAAGTTCAGAAAAATCAAAGGCTACAATAAGAGAATGCATGTTGCTCTGACTCTGTCGCTCAAGAAAAATTGAAGGTAAAGGAGAAAAATGACATAGTTGATAAGCTGAAGCATGAACTGGAAGATGAGGTAAGTAGAGGGAAGTTTCTCAAGGAAAAACATGATGTCCAACTTGAATCAAGGGATATGAAGATTCAAAAGTTGGTAGAAGAGCTCGAATCAGTCAAGCAGGAAATAGAGAAGTCTAAATCCAAAGATAAGCCCAAGTTGAAGGATGCACTGCACTTGCTATTTGATCATCCTTCGACAAGTGATGATAAAATGAAGAACAGATATGCTGTTTCTGAAGAGAAACAACATAATATTTTCTCAGCTCAAAGACCAGCAAGTTTTGGAAATGCTGGTATTGGATATGATAATTCCACTCCTATGGATGATAAAAAAATGCAGTGAAAAATTCCAAGGGTAAGAAAAATCCTGTAGGTGCTGGAGATAGGCCTATGAGGATAGTTTCAAGGAGTGATGATATGTGCTATTTCTACGGAGTCCATGGCCACACATCAAGCTTCTGTACAGAGGCTCTAGAGTACATTTCAGGCTGTGAAAAGAGAAACATTAATAAATCTGAGAACAGAAAGAAGCATCATGAGAAATTAGAAAGAAGAACTTCTCAGAGGAAAGCATACATTAGATGCTATTACTGCGGAAGAATGGGACACACCATGAGCATGTGTCAGGAAGCTCAGGAGAACAATATCAGAGGAAGAACTCAAGGTGCATCAAACTCTCAGCAGAGAGATGATAAAATGTGGTATGCCTTTGAGGGAAAATGTTTTATATGTTCTCACTATGGGCACATGGCGAGACATTGCAGTAAGAAGAAAGCCGGAAAGGGAAAGGAACAAGAAAAGAGATCTCCACCACAGGAAGTGTACAAGAAAGAAGCATGTACTGGGAGACAAAGTGGTAAGGAGAATAATAGGCTTCGAGCCTCGGGGAAATCACATGGAGCTGAACGAAAGGTGTATCAGTCACCTCCTATGTCATACTCACAACAACTCTCAAGGAGAGAATGTGAGAAAACCTGGAAGATTAAGGGGAGACATACTCCAGTGGTGATAAAGAAGAATGGACGTTCAATGGAGGACCCACCACCAATTAAAAATAGGGTGGTGACCCATAAATCTGATAAAAGGCAGATAAGAAAAGAATGCATCGAAAAATCCACATGTCGTGTTTCTCAACGAAAAGTGAAGGAAAGAGGAAGAACCCTAAGATGGGAGAAGAAGAAATGGAAGATGCCAAATAGAGAGGTTTCTACTCAGAGAAATAATCAAGGAAAGTGGATCTTTGGTAGAACCTCAAAGAAGGAAATGTGTACCAGTGGGCTTATACCTCAAGCGTTGAGAAAGGCTGAGCCTACCAAATCTACATATCAGAAAAAGGCTCAGAATGTAGGCAATGAATGCCTAGTCATATGGCCAGAACAATTGAAGTTGGCTAGGCAATTGGAGGAAGCAAGAAAGGAGTGTGATGCTCTCCAAGAAAGAATCAAAGGGTTGACCCATCAGGATCAACCACAATCCTCATCTTGAGGAGTCCAGAAGAAACCCCTCTCCCTATATATTTAAATGCTATTAACTGATGATTCATGTGTTTCAGGTTTTAGGGAGATACGATCCATGGGGTAGTGGCATCTAAGGATGCGAAGTGGAGAATTGATTTGCTCTAGAATTTCAATTGATTCAAATCAGGTACTAGAGTTGATGAAGAAAGGGAGCAACAGAGCACAATAGGAAGTGATTGTGTTATTAACTTTATCTCTTGTTTCCTACACCGAGTTTCAACTCCGTAGGCTTAGAGATTTTGTTAATGGCTCAAATTTGAGTGGAAGATGAGAACAAATGATGCAGGAGAAAAAGACGTGTTATGGGTCTAAACTGTTGGGCCTAACAACTGGAAGAGTTGCATAACACAGGGGGAGCATTCTATATCCAAATCAGATTCAAGAGCCATCAATGCAATAATTGGATGACTCGGCTCAGGTGTTTCCTATTGAGGGAAGAAAGACACACAGGGAGAAGCAGCAATAACAATGAATTTCATGCTTATCTATTTGCTCTAACAATATGGTATCAGCTGACTTTTTTCAGGATACCAAGAAGCTGCAAGAGAAAATCAAAGGCGTCTCAACAAAAATTTGAGAAACCTAGCTGAAAGAAATGAAGCCACTGAAAAATGAGTCAGTGAACAACTTCCTGATGGAAGTATTGAGGAAGAAAGCAACATAGGGAGATCAGAAGTGGCTTATGCTGATTCAGAAGAATACACCAATGATGAACATGAAATTGTCTAGTTTGTGAGTACAAGGAAGTAAAAATCCTCATCTGCACAACAGTCAAAGAGTTGAGCTGAAATTGACATGCAGAATATCATTGGTGATTAGTTAGCTCTAGCTTAGACAAGGAGAATGAAATCACTGTAGAAAACATCTTTTATATCTCAGGTTGAGCCGAAATGCCTTGCTGATGCAACTGAAGATGAAAACTGGGATCATACCATGGATGAAGAGATAGATCAGACTTGAGAAGAATCAGACGTGGGAGATTGTTTCGAGGCTAGATGATAAAAATGTCATCAAGAAAAAAAAATGGGTCTATCAAGACAAGATGAATGAATATGGCATGATGATTCGGAACAAAGCACGACTGATGTGCAAAGGAGACTCCCAGATAAAGAGTAATCAAAGGATGATGAGGATGGAAAGGCAGTTAATATCACAGAATACAGGCAAATCATTGGAAGTCTGTTGTACTTAACCGCAACAAGGCCTGATATTGTTTTCGCCACATGCCAAGCAGCGAGATATCAGAGTAATCCCAAGGAAAGTCACATGCTTGCAGTGAAAAGAATAATTCGGTATATCAAGGGCACGGTGGACTTCGGCTTGACATACAACGACAAATCTCAGACAGAGTTATTGGGATATACTGATGCAGACTGGGTCGGTTCAGTGGATGATAGAAAATCAACGTCAGGTGGTGCATTCTATCTTGGTGGATTGTGTATTTCTTGGCTAAGCAAGAAACAAGATTGCATTTCATTGAGCACCGCAGAAGCTGAGTATATTGCAGCCACTCAAGCATGCACACAGTTATTGTGGATGAAGCAGCAGCTTGAAGATATGGGAGTTGAAGTGAAGTCTCCGATCGGAATCCAGTGCGATAACTCAAGTGCTATAAATCTCAGCAAAAATCCCGTCCATCACTCTAGGACAAAGCACATTGAGATAAAATATCATTTTATCAAGGAGAAAGTTGAGAAGGGGATCGTGAAGTTGGAGTATGTGCCTACAGAGCTACAGGTTGCAGACATTCTGACAAAGGCCTTACCTAAAGAAACTTTTGAAAGGCATCGACTGGCTCTGGGAGTTCAGTCAATTCCCCGCACTTGAAATAGAGTGGATGTGGTCCCCCCCTCTCCCCGAGGTATGATGTGTTTTCCCTACTGTGCTAATGTGTTCTCTACTATGTTACAGACTACAAAGGCGTGACCTTTGGGTTCGTTGACAAAGGGGGAGAAAAGTGTTTGATACTAGGGGAGAAAATAGTGGTTGTTCAAGGGGGAGACAGTGCGAAGATTTGATAAATCATTTTTGATACGGGGAGAAGCTGACAGGTGGAGCATCCAGAAAGGGGGAGTAATGAGAAAGGGGGAGATTACTAAATCTGACGATGCTAGAAGTGATCGATCAAATCATAGAAATTACGACAGCTGAGGATCGTGATAAAAGCAGAAAAGTGGTGTTGGAATGGTGTGAGACGGTGTCCAGCTATCAACAATTGGTATCAACTTAAGAATTCACCAATTGGTATCAGTGTGGTTCAACAACTGGTTTTATTTTAAGAATTGGTATCAGGGTGGAATCGACAATTGGGGTCTGACATGAAGTAATTCATTGATGAACTTTTCATACTACTCTTGTTTCTCACGCCGAGCATTGCTCATGTGGGCTTAGAGTACGTGTTAAGTGAATCCTTGAACTCTATCATAATCGCAAGAGGCGAATGGTGGTAGCAGCTGGAAGAAGACTCAGTGAGGTATCAAAGTGCAGAAAATATTTCTGAGCAGAGTTGTGGAGAGTTGTCAACAAACCCAAAGGGGGAGATTGTTGGGCAAAAATCCCTCAAGGTATCATTGAAGCATTTTTGAGGTGATTGTGTTTGTTGACAAAGCAGGTTTCCATGGAGAATTGTCGAGTTCCCGAGAAGTTGTTGACATTTCATGTTGACAAAGAACTATGACAAAGGAAAGGACGATCTGGAGGCGGTACAAAAGAGCAGTACAAGGTGGCGCCGTTTCCCAGTGTTTGCCAAATTTATGGGCCTGAAAATCGCCAATGGAAAATGGAGTGATATGTTGTTGGCAAAGGTTGAGGAGAGAGAAATGAAGGAGGTGCGCGGAAACAGTAAGCGTGGCGCGCAAAATTAGCGGGTTGCGCGAAATCTTGAAGTGTGGCGCACAAAACAGCGGGTTGCGCGAAATTGTATTTCGCGCAAAAGATGTTTCAAGGCCGAAAGCTTGAAAATCGGTAAAGGCATGAGGCACGCGAAATTTTGGAGGCGTGCGCGAAAAATTGAAGTGACGCGTGAAATAGCGGATGAAGTATTTCGCGCAAAAGATGTTTCGAGGTCCGAAGCTCGGAAAATGGCAAAGGCATGAGGTGCGCGAAATTATGGAGCAGTGCGCGGAAAATGGTTGTGCGCGGAAGATTTGTATTTCGCGATCAAAGCGGATTACGCGCTCAAGGAGGGTTTTTCGCGCGGGGTCGATTTTGCCTATAAATATGAAGTGACCCTCCTCCATTCAGTAGAGTTCAAGACATAGAAAATACCCGAGCTCTGGTGCGCGAAATTGAAGTTAGAAAGAGTGTTGCGCGTAAACTTAACATTTGCGCGTAAAGTAAGATTGCGCGAAAAGTGGATTTCACGCAAAAGTAGTGAATTGCGCGCAAGACAGTTTCTAGGCTGCGCGTAATATTTGGAGGTTGCGCGAAAAAGGAATTTCGCGCAAATCATAGAAATTGCGCGCAAGACACCGTAAGGGTTGCGCGTAAAAACTGAGGTTGCCCGGTACATCCGGTGCGAAGTGAGATTCATCTACGGGTGACAATTGGACTTCAACAGAGCATCTACATACAGAGGAAAATGCATTCCTTCATGAAAATGAAGAGACCTACAGGTCTATAAACTGTGAGTGAATCCCTTCTGGAGCAGTGAGCTTAGGAAGAGGAAAAGGTGATCCTCTCCACCGGCAGTGAGCCAGAGAGAGAGAAACAGGGGGTGACCCTTGGGAAAGCAGTGAGCTGACCCTAAACATTGTATAGGCAGTGAGCGTGGGCATAGAAGTGATCTATCCCGAACATTGTAATCCACAGCTAGTGAATTCTAGTGGAATTTGGTACGAACCGACAACTTGTCGGCGTATGCTCCTTGGACGTAGCCCTTAGCGGTGAACCAAGTAAAAATCACTGTGTCTGCCTGCTTACTTTCCTGCATTGCATTCAAAGCATCATCATCACGTAAAGGAGACAAGTGATCATAGTAACCACACAAGTGCAAACAAAGTGACCCTTGCAACAAATAGGTCAAGATCCTGTGGGGCAGGAAGAACTTGAAAAAGAATATCCATACCCTGATTCACCCCCCCTCTCAGGGTATATAGGCCCCTATTGGCCCTAACAATTGGTATCAGAGGGAAGGTTGCTGTTATCAGATTTGTTTGCTCCAACTTGGTGTAGTCGATCTGTGTGGATAAAGAATCAGTCTTCTCTTATCCCAATCTGCCATGGCAAAGGGAAAAACATCCAAGAATAAGCAGAAGTCAGGTGGTACTCCTCAGTGTGGGAGTGTATATGGAAAATGTGTGATTCAACTAAAGGAATCAAACAGCTTGCTGAAGGAAGGCTTGGATGAATCAGAAAGGGAAAAGATTGATTCACTCAATCATGATGTTGGAATGAGTAAAGTACATGAGCATCAGAGTGAAACTGAAACAGAAGAAGAAATTGAAGGAAGAATAGATATGCGAGCTGAGTTAGAGGCTGCTCTTGAAGAGATAGATGTTTGGAGAGCCAAAACCAAGAATGCTAACAAAGTTGTTCGCGATGCCAAACTCTATATGCAGCAGCAAGAAGAAGAGAAGTCTGAGTTGATAAATAAAATTAAGAAACTCAAGTTATCAGCACCAGAGAACTCAGAATTAGTTAGTGAGTATAAGCTTAAGATTGAAGAACAGAAAAGGGAGATCGATGGCTTGAATAGAAAAGTGAAAGATCAAATCAAAATCATCGATGAACCGAATATTCCAAGTGACGTTGGAAACACTGAAGAAGCCAAATCTAAAGATATCCGGATCAAGGGATTGGAGATTGAGTTCAACAAGCTAAAATGCTTAAATCAAAGGCTTATTGATATAGTTACTGACCTAACAGAGAAGAATGATTCACGTGCTGAAGAGCTGCAGAAGATGTCCAGAATGAAAGGAAAACAAAAGGCTGGTGATTATGAAGAGAGTCAAATGTCAGACGAAGCACAGAATCTTAAAGCCAGAAATAATGATCTAGCAGCACAGTTGTCTACAGAAGTTCAGAAAAATCAAAGGCTACAATAAGAGAATGCATGTTGCTCTGACTCTGTCGCTCAAGAAAAATTGAAGGTAAAGGAGAAAAATGACATAGTTGATAAGCTGAAGCATGAACTGGAAGATGAGGTAAGTAGAGGGAAGTTTCTCAAGGAAAAACATGATGTCCAACTTGAATCAAGGGATATGAAGATTCAAAAGTTGGTAGAAGAGCTCGAATCAGTCAAGCAGGAAATAGAGAAGTCTAAATCCAAAGATAAGCCCAAGTTGAAGGATGCACTGCACTTGCTATTTGATCATCCTTCGACAAGTGATGATAAAATGAAGAACAGATATGCTGTTTCTGAAGAGAAACAACATAATATTTTCTCAGCTCAAAGACCAGCAAGTTTTGGAAATGCTGGTATTGGATATGATAATTCCACTCCTATGGATGATAAAAAAATGCAGTGAAAAATTCCAAGGGTAAGAAAAATCCTGTAGGTGCTGGAGATAGGCCTATGAGGATAGTTTCAAGGAGTGATGATATGTGCTATTTCTACGGAGTCCATGGACACACATCAAGCTTCTGTACAGAGGCTCTAGAGTACATTTCAGGCTGTGAAAAGAGAAACATTAATAAATCTGAGAACAGAAAGAAGCATCATGAGAAATTAGAAAGAAGAACTTCTCAGAGGAAAGCATACATTAGATGCTATTACTGCGGAAGAATGGGACACACCATGAGCATGTGTCAGGAAGCTCAGGAGAACAATATCAGAGGAAGAACTCAAGGTGCATCAAACTCTCAGCAGAGAGATGATAAAATGTGGTATGCCTTTGAGGGAAAATGTTTTATATGTTCTCACTATGGGCACATGGCGAGACATTGCAGTAAGAAGAAAGCCGGAAAGGGAAAGGAACAAGAAAAGAGATCTCCACCACAGGAAGTGTACAAGAAAGAAGCATGTACTGGGAGACAAAGTGGTAAGGAGAATAATAGGCTTCGAGCCTCGGGGAAATCACATGGAGCTGAACGAAAGGTGTATCAGTCACCTCCTATGTCATACTCACAACAACTCTCAAGGAGAGAATGTGAGCAAACCTGGAAGATTAAGGGGAGACATACTCCAGTGGTGATAAAGAAGAATGGACGTTCAATGGAGGACCCACCACCAATTAAAAATAGGGTGGTGACCCATAAATCTGATAAAAGGCAGATAAGAAAAGAATGCATCGAAAAATCCACATGTCGTGTTTCTCAACGAAAAGTGAAGGAAAGAGGAAGAACCCTAAGATGGGAGAAGAAGAAATGGAAGATGCCAAATAGAGAGGTTTCTACTCAGAGAAATAATCAAGGAAAGTGGATCTTTGGTAGAACCTCAAAGAAGGAAATGTGTACCAGTGGGCTTATACCTCAAGCGTTGAGAAAGGCTGAGCCTACCAAATCTACATATCAGAAAAAGGCTCAGAATGTAGGCAATGAATGCCTAGTCATATGGCCAGAACAATTGAAGTTGGCTAGGCAATTGGAGGAAGCAAGAAAGGAGTGTGATGCTCTCCAAGAAAGAATCAAAGGGTTGACCCATCAGGATCAACCACAATCCTCATCTTGAGGAGTCCAGAAGAAACCCCTCTCCCTATATATTTAAATGCTATTAACTGATGATTCATGTGTTTCAGGTTTTAGGGAGATACGATCCATGGGGTAGTGGCATCTAAGGATGCGAAGTGGAGAATTGATTTGCTCTAGAATTTCAATTGATTCAAATCAGGTACTAGAGTTGATGAAGAAAGGGAGCAACAGAGCACAATAGGAAGTGATTGTGTTATTAACTTTATCTCTTGTTTCCTACACCGAGTTTCAACTCCGTAGGCTTAGAGATTTTGTTAATGGCTCAAATTTGAGTGGAAGATGAGAACAAATGATGCAGGAGAAAAAGACGTGTTATGGGTCTAAACTGTTGGGCCTAACAACTGGAAGAGTTGCATAACACAGGGGGAGCATTCTATATCCAAATCAGATTCAAGAGCCATCAATGCAATAATTGGATGACTCGGCTCAGGTGTTTCCTATTGAGGGAAGAAAGACACACAGGGAGAAGCAGCAATAACAATGAATTTCATGCTTATCTATTTGCTCTAACAATATGGTATCAGCTGACTTTTTTCAGGATACCAAGAAGCTGCAAGAGAAAATCAAAGGCGTCTCAACAAAAATTTGAGAAACCTAGCTAAAAGAAATGAAGCCACTGAAAAATGAGTCAGTGAACAACTTCCTGATGGAAGTATTGAGGAAGAAAGCAACATAGGGAGATCAGAAGTGGCTTATGCTGATTCAGAAGAATACACCAATGATGAACATGAAATTGTCTAGTTTGTGAGTACAAGGAAGTAAAAATCCTCATCTGCACAACAGTCAAAGAGTTGAGCTGAAATTGACATGCAGAATATCATTGGTGATTAGTTAGCTCTAGCTTAGACAAGGAGAATGAAATCACTGTAGAAAACATCTTTTATATCTCAGGTTGAGCCGAAATGCCTTGCTGATGCAACTGAAGATGAAAACTGGGATCATACCATGGATGAAGAGATAGATCAGACTTGAGAAGAATCAGACGTGGGAGATTGTTTCGAGGCTAGATGATAAAAATGTCATCAAGAAAAAAAAATGGGTCTATCAAGACAAGATGAATGAATATGGCATGATGATTCGGAACAAAGCACGACTGATGTGCAAAGGAGACTCCCAGATAAAGAGTAATCAAAGGATGATGAGGATGGAAAGACAGTTAATATCACAGAATACAGGCAAATCATTGGAAGTCTGTTGTACTTAACCGCAACAAGGCCTGATATTGTTTTCGCCACATGCCAAGCAGCGAGATATCAGAGTAATCCCAAGGAAAGTCACATGCTTGCAGTGAAAAGAATAATTCGGTATATCAAGGGCACGGTGGACTTCGGCTTGACATACAACGACAAATCTCAGACAGAGTTATTGGGATATACTGATGCAGACTGGGTCGGTTCAGTGGATGATAGAAAATCAACGTCAGGTGGTGCATTCTATCTTGGTGGATTGTGTATTTCTTGGCTAAGCAAGAAACAAGATTGCATTTCATTGAGCACCGCAGAAGCTGAGTATATTGCAGCCACTCAAGCATGCACACAGTTATTGTGGATGAAGCAGCAGCTTGAAGATATGGGAGTTGAAGTGAAGTCTCCGATCGGAATCCAGTGCGATAACTCAAGTGCTATAAATCTCAGCAAAAATCCCGTCCATCACTCTAGGACAAAGCACATTGAGATAAAATATCATTTTATCAAGGAGAAAGTTGAGAAGGGGATCGTGAAGTTGGAGTATGTGCCTACAGAGCTACAGGTTGCAGACATTCTGACAAAGGCCTTACCTAAAGAAACTTTTGAAAGGCATCGACTGGCTCTGGGAGTTCAGTCAATTCCCCGCACTTGAAATAGAGTGGATGTGGTCCCCCCTCTCCCCGAGGTATGATGTGTTTTCCCTACTGTGCTAATGTGTTCTCTACTATGTTACAGACTACAAAGGCGTGACCTTTGGGTTCGTTGACAAAGGGGGAGAAAAGTGTTTGATACTAGGGGAGAAAATAGTGGTTGTTCAAGGGGGAGACAGTGCGAAGATTTGATAAATCATTTTTGATACGGGGAGAAGCTGACAGGTGGAGCATCCAGAAAGGGGGAGTAATGAGAAAGGGGGAGATTACTAAATCTGACGATGCTAGAAGTGATCGATCAAATCATAGAAATTACGACAGCTGAGGATCGTGATAAAAGCAGAAAAGTGGTGTTGGAATGGTGTGAGACGGTGTCCAGCTATCAACAATTGGTATCAACTTAAGAATTCACCAATTGGTATCAGTGTGGTTCAACAACTGGTTTTATTTTAAGAATTGGTATCAGGGTGGAATCGACAATTGGGGTCTGACATGAAGTAATTCATTGATGAACTTTTCATACTACTCTTGTTTCTCACGCCGAGCATTGCTCATGTGGGCTTAGAGTACGTGTTAAGTGAATCCTTGAACTCTATCATAATCGCAAGAGGCGAATGGTGGTAGCAGCTAGAAGAAGACTCAGTGAGGTATCAAAGTGCAGAAAATATTTCTGAGCAGAGTTGTGGATAGTTGTCAACAAACCCAAAGGGGGAGATTGTTGGGCAAAAATCCCTCAAGGTATCATTGAAGCATTTTTGAGGTGATTGTGTTTGTTGACAAAGCAGGTTTCCATGGAGAATTGTCGAGTTCCCGAGAAGTTGTTGACATTTCATGTTGACAAAGAACTATGACAAAGGAAAGGACGATCTGGAGGCGGTACAAAAGAGCAGTACAAGGTGGCGCCGTTTCCCAGTGTTTGCCAAATTTATGGGCCTGAAAATCGCCAATGGAAAATGGAGTGATATGTTGTTGGCAAAGGTTGAGGAGAGAGAAATGAAGGAGGTGCGCGGAAACAGTAAGCGTGGCACGCAAAATTAGCGGGTTGCGCGAAATCTTGAAGTGTGGCGCACAAAACAGCGGGTTGCGCGAAATTGTATTTCGTGCAAAAGATGTTTCAAGGCCGAAAGCTTGAAAATCGGTAAAGGCATGAGGAGCGCGAAATTTTGGAGGCGTGCGCGAAAAATTGAAGTGGCGCGCGAAATAGCGGATGAAGTATTTCGCGCAAAAGATGTTTCGAGGTCCGAAGCTCAGAAAATGGAAAAGGCATGAGGTGCGCGAAATTATGGAGCAGTGCGCGGAAAATGGTTGTGCGCGGAAGATTTGTATTTCGCGATCAAAGCGGATTACGCGCTCAAGGAGGGTTTTTCACGCGGGGTCGATTTTGCCTATAAATATGAAGTGACCCTCCTCCATTCAGTAGAGTTCAAGACATAGAAAATACCCGAGCTCTGGTGCGCGAAATTGAAGTTAGAAAGGGTGTTGCGTGTAAACTTAACATTTGTGCGTAAAGTAAGATTGCGCGAAAAGTGGATTTCGCGCAAAAGTAGTGAATTGCGCGCAAGACAGTTTCTAGGCTGCGCGTAATATTTGGAGGTTGCGCGAAAAAGGAATTTCGCGCAAATCATAGAAATTGCGTGCAAGACACCGTAAGGGTTGCGCGTAAAAACTGAGGTTGCCCGGTATATCCGGTGCGAAGTGAGATTCATCTACGGTTGAAAATTGGACTTCAACAGAGCATCTACATACAGAGGAAGATGCATTCCTTCATGAAAATGAAGAGACCTACAGGTCTATAAACTGTGAGTGAATCCCTTTTGGAGCAGTGAGCTTAGGAAAAGGAAAAGGTGATCCTCTCCACCGGCAGTGAGCCAAAGAGAGAGAAACAGGGAGTGACCCTTGGGAAAGCAGTGAGCTGACCCTAAACATTGTATAGGCAGTGAGCCTGGGCATAGAAGTGATCTATCCCGAACATTGTAATCCACAGCTAGTGAAGTCTAGTGGAATTTGGTACGAACCGGCAACTTGTCGGCGTATGCTCCTTGGACGTAGCCCTTAGCGGTGAACCAAGTAAAAATCACTGTGTCTGCCTGCTTACTTTCCTGCATTGCATTCAAAGCATCATCATCACGTAAAGGAGACAAGTGATCATAGTAACCACATAAGTGCAAACAAAGTGACCCTTGCAACAAAGAGGTCAAGATCCTGTGGGGCAGGAAGAACTTGAAAAAGAATATCCATACCCTGATTCACCCCCCCCTCTCAGGGTATATAGGCCCCTATTGGCCCTAACATGCCCTTTGATGGAATTGATATAGCCTAAGTAAATCCATGACCATGGTAAGGAATGAGCAAGTTCAATTCCGAAAATTCAAAGAAATAATAATCGAGCACGTGAGTTGATGGCACTAGCATGCAACCCGCTTGATTAGAGGTATTGCGACAAAGGGATTATATTACACAGTAAGCGTTCGTATGAGGTGACACGTCATTGCGGCGTTAACTTATTTCTCTATGGGTGCCTTGGCGTGTTGCTAGACGCTAACCTTGGACTTTAGGCAGACTCCGCCTAATGCCACTAAGAAAGAGACCTAGAGGGTCACACACTAAGTGTGTCCATGTATCTCAGTTAAAAATTAATTTAAAAAGTTAAAAAAAGATTATTCCTGACTGTAGTTTAATAATTATTTAAGGATGTCTTGTCGCATTTATTTCGACACTAGTTATTCGAGAGAATATATTGTGGGCGAAATAATATGTTTATTAGCGAGTAATGCAGTTACATTTATTTAAGAAACAAATAGACATTACTCAATGTCTAATAAATGTGGTGGAGGAAATAAAGAAAAATGGAAAATAAAAGTACACGTCGTGTAGTTTTATGGAAAATGAGTACACGTCGTGTAGTTTTTCTAGTCAGGATTTTGAGGATATAATATTGTTTTATTAAATGATATTTATTATAATCAGCATGGATGCATGTCAAGGAATTAATAATTCGACATGAGGGTTTTCAATAAGAGTTAATGAAATAAATAAAATGTGTAACACGTTTATTTATTGTCATAACTTTGTAACCTCAAGCCCGATTATAAATATCCTCACAACCCCAAAACTTTTCCACAGAGAATCGTTGTGCACAACAATTCTGGAGAATTATTTCAAGGCCGAAAGAACTACTTCCTCTAAGAACGCTCTCAAGACCGAGAGAGATCCTCCTCCATCAGATCAAGGCGATCTAAGGTAGACATCGCAAGCGAAGGTTCTTCCGTGCTAGCACCCGGAGATCCCTTTGGCTACATCCAGAGATATGTGGAGCACGTGTGGATCACCGCTAGAGGAATCCTACACTTGGATTCTACGACGCAACGACGGATCACATCGGATCGTGACCAGAGACATCAATGAAGAAAGAATTCCACCAAGGTAATTCTTGTGAATTAATTAAATTAATTATAACCAACATATGATGATCCTATCTCTATGGTTCCGGGACTCCCTCTTTTGTTTTTCGTCCTTCATTCTATTCTGAAGATCCGGCGTTTTATATCGTGACAGATCTCGGTTTGAACGTTGTTTAATGCTAAAATTAAAGTTGGGCACTCCCACTAAAGCGCTTCCACTGCGCCCGAAACCTACAAGTGGTATCAGAGGGTTCATATCGTTGATTATAATTATTTAGTTTTTCGTTGGTGATTTACACATTTAATAATTTAGTTGTTTCAATTCAAGTTAATCGTTCTTTAAATCTGAATCTTTAGATCTGTTCCTCCTTTGTCGTTTCTCGTTCACCATATAGAAACGACATTTTCTTTTAATTTTTGATTAAAATAAAATAGAGGATATCATCCGGAGGAGCCAAACGTTCCTGGCTATACAACACGAGAATACACGACGTGTATTCGGAAGTACACGCCGTGTAGTCTAGTTTCATGTATCGGACTGGTCTTCCAAATCAGGCCGTGTATTGATCCTATCTAAGTCATTTATGACACCGTGTGTTGATCAGGAACAGGTGGCACACGGTTTCCAGATTACACGCCATGTGGTCCAACAGAACACGGCGTGTAGTCCCTTCGGGTTAGGGTTGGACTGTGTACCCCATACACGGATTGGCCGGCTGGAAACCGTGTAATGCGGAAACTATACAGCGTGTGTCCCACTGAACACGCTATGTACTCCGAAAATTGCCGAAGTATATTAACACGCCATGTCCTCGGGCGTGTACTTCAGATGGACGGTGAAGAAAAGTACACACCATGTAGTCGGAACTACACGCCGTGTACTCACCCAAATTACGCAGATTTATTAAAATTTATTATTATATTATACAAACCTTTGAGACGTGTACCATGGTGTAGGCGTAAAGATGAGGCACAACACGTGATAGGTGTTTTATATATATGTGTTTAATTTAACATCTGCGTAATGAATGAGAATTCACCGGGTTTCCTGCAAGGTACAAGTTACGTACAAGGATAATTTTAATTTATTTAAAATTATGATGGATGAGAATCTCAAGGAAATTCAGAAAAGGGTTTAAGATAAAAGGATTGATTAATTAAAGAAAATTAATTTATTCGAGCGTGATTTATCTTAAACAAGAGCGATTAAAGAATTGAATGCTAGTTTTATTTATGCGTAAATATCGTTGCATGTATGGATGATCATGAGCTAGACCAAGACCTTTGTATGTGAATGATTTCTTTTAATTTATTTATTTAAATTAAATTTGTTGGCTTGCGTGCCTTCTCCTCATTAATATGTAGGGCCTGCGCGCCCAATGATTCTTTTATGTAAAAACCCCTTTTAACCCTCAACTGTGTGTGAGATAAATGCATATGTAATGGATGGATCTCCCAAGCCAGTGGAGGCGGATCAAGTCAAGAGCCAAGGTGAAACTAATCCAAGGAGAGACAAAGGTGGACAGGTGGAAAGCTGTAAACACGAACCTGAAAGGTTCAAGGTGTTTCTCCCCTAGGTCTTGGGTTAGTTTATCAACCACTAGATAAACTAACCAATAGAAAAAGCTCATGATCATACCATTTATTTTATTTCTGTTAGTTGCATGGTTTATTTATTGTGGGTGTGTTGTCACGATCACACAATTAATGAATTAAACGAGCATGCAAGATGGAACTAAAATAAAACCGTCTTATACGTAAATATTATCTTAGACATGGTTAATCACTTAAGTATATCCCACTTAATATTAACAAGCATGTAATAAAATATAATAAATTGGAAATTTATGTATAAGGGTAAAATCCCTCAAAGAAATATTAAGTCGGTATAGCCTTTCATAATCTTGGTTAGAATCGAACCATAGTTCAAAGTGCTTGACTAACCCTAGTTGGGGTGCTTTCAATTATCGGGGAATTCTAATTCAAGGTTTTGGGTTGACTTAACTTGGTTCACATCAAGGGTTTACTGCCACAGCAGGACTTGGTGTGACCAAGAGGCAAAGTTTGAGGAAATCCAAAATAAAAGGATTTCAAGTTTGGGGAGTCCACTCAGCGGATCAAGGAGCTGCGAGTTAATGCAGTTGGCATTTGGAATGCCTACCTAAAACCCTTCAAGTTGCTTGACCAACCCTAGTTGGGGTAATGCGAAGGGCAATATGGATCCTTGCCACTAAAATATTTAGGCAACAAAATATTCCGAAGTCAATGGTGAGGGCTATTGGATTTTGATAAAATAGTGGGAGACTAATAAGTATTAATTAATAAATTTGTCTCAGTTTTGTAATAATGTAATAAAACTTTGCTTATCTTAGTTTGTAGAAACGAAAAGAAAATTACTTCAAACATATCATTGCGAACCATACTCGAGAAGGAAAACCTTCTCACCGGCACCAATTTCAAAGAGTGGCAGAGGCGTTTACGCGTCTTCCTTGCCCACAAAAGGGAATTGTATGTGATGTAAGAGCCTATTCCAGTTGCACTTGGAAAGGTGGCCAGTGATGAGGAACTATCTCTCTACATGAAACACATGGATGATTCCACAAATGTCCAGTGTTTTATGCTATCGTCCATGTCTAATGATCTCTTGAAGCAACATGAAAACATGGACGCGTATAGCATGATGTCCCACCTTAAGGATATCTACCAAGAGAAGGCGAGATAGGAGAGGTATTAGATCTCAAATGCTTTGTTTACAACTAATCTTGGAGAGTCTGTGCCAGCTGGGCCTCATGTAGTCAAGCTTATTGGTTACATTGAATGCCTGGACATCTTAGGGATTAAATTCCCGGATGATTTGCGTACAGATCTCATCCTATCATCACTGTCCAAGACCTTCTCTAGCTTTATTGTCAACTACAACATGAGAAACAATGAGAAGAGTCTATCAAAACTTATGACCTTGATTCGCTAGGTACATAAGGACATGGGGTGTGACAAACCCGCAGTCCTTATGGTGAATAAGAAAAGGAAGGACAAGGAAAAGGGGACAAAGAATTATAAACAGTCCAAAGCTTCCGAGCGTTGTCCTTACAAAAAGGGGAAGATCCAGAGGCATGGAAAGGAACGAGAGGTGGTGTGTTTTCCATGTGGCAAGCAAGGCCACTGGAAGAGGAACTGCACACAGAAGCGTGGGGATGCTAAAGGTGCGTTCGTTATCGAGTGCAATTTTTCTATTTCTACTCATTGGGTATTAGATATAGCTTGTGGAGCTCACATCTGTATTCAAATGCAGGAACCAAGTAGATTTAGAAAGATTACCAGAGAAGAGGTGGATCTTCAAGCTGCCAATGGCGCAAGGCTGGCTGCATTGGCTATTGGCGATTACCACCTCTCATTGCTAACTGGGATGATTTTGATTTTACATAACTGTTATTATGTGCCTAGTGTTACCAAGAACATAATTTCTGTATCTTGTTTGGATATAGATGGATTTATTTTCAAGTTTGGAAATAACGGTTGTCTCTTTTATAAGAACAATGTATGTTATGGTATGACGTATTTAAATAATGGTTTGTATTTATTAAATTACGAAAACCAAGTGTTGGAAATCGATAACAAAACAAACTCACATGACTCATACATCACCCATTTGTGGCATCACCATCTTGGTCATGTAAATGAGAAGCATTTGAAAAAGCTCTGCCAAGATGGTTATTTGGACTCTACTGAGCTAAAACCACTTGATAGATGTCACTCTTGTTTACAAAGAAAAATGACCAAGCTGCCCTTCGATGGACAAGGTGAAAGGGCCACAGAACTTCTAGGATTGGTGCACACGGATGTGTGTAGACCATTTCCAGCAGAAGCTAGAGGTGGATATTCTTACTTCATTACTTTTACTGATGATTTGAGTAGATATAGATATGTCTACTTAATGAGGTATAAGTCAGAATCCTTAGAGAAATTTAAGAAATTCAAGAATGAAGTAGAGAATCAGCTTGGTAAGAAGATAAAGAAACTTCAATCGGATCGAGCTAGAGAATATCTGAACCAAGAGTTCATCGATCTTCTACAGGAGTCTGAGATTCTATCTCAGCTCACTCCTCCTTATACACCACAGTGTAATAGTGTTATTGAAATGAGGAACCACACCTTGTTAGACATGGTGAGGTCGATAATGAGTCATGGAGATCTTCCATTATCCTTTTGGGGATATGCATTACAAACTGCAGCATACACATTAAACCGAGTACCAACTAAGGCGAAAAATGGAATTCCATCCGAGTTATGGAATGGAAGGAAACCCACTTTGTCTCACACATGTGTATGGGGATACAAGGCATTTGTTAAGGCCTTCTCAGGAAACAAACTAGCACCCCAAGGCACGAGGTGTATCTTTATAGGATATCCCAAGGAAAGGAAAGGATATTACCTATATAACCCTTTAGACAAGAAAGTGACTGTCGCCAGACAAATATTTTTTGAGAGGGAGCACATCCTCAAGAAGGATAGTGGGAGCAAGATTGACTTCAATAAAGTTGATGCTCAAGATACACAGGAGTTGGTATAGGAACAAGTTCCACAGGTCCCCGTGGAAGAGGTTCCATAAACACAAGTACTGTGTAGGAGCTCAAGAGAGGTAAGGGAACCAGAGAGATTTGGTTTCCTAGTCACCGAGGATGGTGAATCATTATTTTTGGACAATGATGAACCTCTCTCCTACAAGGAAGCAGTAGAAAGCTCTGAAGCTACAAGATGGCTAGAAGCTATGAATTCTAAGATAGATTCCATGTATCAGAACCAAGTCTGGGTTCTAGTCGATGAGCCAGTTGATGTAAATCCTATTGGATGCAAATGGGTATTCAAGATAAAAATGGACATGTAAGGTCAAGTTATCACCTATAAAACAAGGCTAGTGGTTAAAGGATTCAGACAACTTCAAGGAATTGACTATGATGAAACCTTCTTGCCAGTTTCCATGTTTAAATCCATAAGAATCATAATTGCCATAGCAGCTTACCATGACTATGAGATTTGACAAATGGATGTCAAAACAACATTCCTTAACAGGAACCTCCAGGAAGATGTCTATATGACACAACCAGAAGAGTTTTTGACACCAAGTGAAGCTAAACGGGTTTGCAAGTTGCAGAAATCTATTTATGGATTAAAGCAAGCATCCAGGTCATGGAACATTCGATTTGATGAATCCATAAAGGAATTTGGGTTAGTTAAGAACGAATGTGAGCCATGTGTTTATAAGCGGTTTAATGGGAATGAAATCATTATCCTAGTAGTATATGTTGACGACATATTGCTTATTGGAAACAATGTACCAGTCTTACAGTCAGTTAAGGACTGGTTGAACAAGTGTTTCTCCATGAAGGACTTGGGTGAAGCAACCTACATTCTAGGGATTAAGATCATTTGTGATAGATCCAAGAGGTTTTTTGGACTAAGTCAGAGTACATACATTGACCAGATACTGAAAAGATTTAGTATGGAACAATCTAAGAGGGGATTGGTTCCAGTGTCACATGGCCTACATCTTTCTAAGAAAATGTGTCCTCATACACAACAAGAGAAAGATAGAATGAGTAAGATCCCATATGATTTGTATATAGGATCCATCATGTATGCCATGTTATGTACCAGGCTTGATGTTGCCTATGCACTGAGCATGGTAGGCAGATATCAAGAAGATCCAGAAGAACAACATTGGACTACTATTAAGACTATCCTTAAGTATCTGAGAAGAACTAAGGATATGTTCCTGGTGTATGGAGGAGACGAGGAGCTTGTCATCAAAGGGTATGATGATGCTGGTTTTTAGACAGATCAGAATGATCTAAAGTCGCAATCTGGATATGTATTCTGTCTCAATGGAGGAGCTATGAGCTGGAAGAGTTCAAAGCATCCAGTTGTTGCCGATTCTACAGCAAAGTTTGATTATATAGCGGCTTTTGTTGCAGCCAAGGAAGCCGTCTGGATTCGGAACTTTGTCCATGAGCTTGATGTGGTGCCTAGCAGTAAAGATCCCATTACATTGTATTGTGATAATACTGCAGTGGTGGCACTTGAAAAAGAACCATGGTCACATCAATGGAAAAAACACATACTCCAAAAGTATCACCTCTTGAGGGATTTCTATCAAAGGGGTGAAGTTGTAGTGAGAAGAGTGTCCACAAAAGAGAACGTAGCTGACCCCATGACTAAAGTCCTATCTTAATAGAAGCATGAATATCATGTGAGAGCTAGCGGGTTAAAAGTTGTTAGCTGTTGGATCTAGTCCAAGTGGGAGTCTGTTGGAGTTGGTGGCCTAGAACCAACTACTTTGTACTTTATTCATTAAATAAACATCTTGTCACATCTTGATTGTTCTTCTACGTGACAATGCATGTGATAATGTACCAAGGATAGTTGTTGCATTAAAGGGTCATAGCGGATCCCTACTATGATGAGAACCCGGAAGTGCCATAACACTGTTCTTGAATATATATTCTATGGCCATATGATGTTATTTGAGAGACACAAATAATACAAGCCATTAGGGGTGAGTACTCATAAAACTTTGAGGCACCTTCTCATGGTGTGTTCCCTTGGTAATATCCAGGAGAATATTATGAGAATGAGACCCTCCAGTAGGAAATCCACATTTCATAGTGTCATTGGATGTTCCTATCTGTGGACGTGTGTATTGGTCCTTAGACTTTAAGATTATTATTAATGGGTATTAAAAATCACGCACTTAGTTGTATTGACAAAAACTGTGACGACACACTGTTCGCAGTGAGGTAGGATGCGTTGGGTGCGTCACGAGTAATACCACATTAATAGATAATGCAAGAAAGGATTTGTCCCTTATGTTCCATAATGGAAGTAGATATCTCAGGCCCTTTGATGGAATTGATATAGCCTAAGTAAATCCATGAACATGGTAAGGAATGGGCAAGTTCAATTCTGAAAAGTCAAATAAAGAATAATCGAGCACATGGGTTGAGGGCACTAGCATGCAACCCGCTTGATTAGAGATATCATGAAAAAAGGGATTATATTACATGGTAAGCATTCGTATGAGGTGAAACATCATTGTGGTGTTAACTTCTTTCTCTATGGGTGCCTTGGCATGTTGATAGATGATAACCTTGTACTTTAGGCAGGCTCCGCCTAATGCCATTGAGAAAGAGGCCTAGAGGGTCACACACTAAGTATGTCCATGTGTCTCAGTTAAATATTAATTTAACAAGTTAAATAAATATTATTATCGACTATGGTTTAATAATTATTTAAGGATTCCTGATCGCATTTATTTCGACACTAGTTATTCGAGAGAATATATTATGGGAGAAATAATATGTTTATTAGCTAGTAATGCAGTTACATTTATTTAATAAATAAATAGGGATTACTCAAGGTCTAATAAATGTGGTGGATGAAATAAAGAAAAATGGAAAATAAAAGTACACGCCGTGTATATTAAATATACGCGCCTTGTAGTTTTATGGAAAATGAGTACACGCCATGTATTAATGATTACACAACGTGTAGTTTTTCTAGTCGGGATTTTGAGGATATAATATTGTTTTATTAAATGATATTTATTATAATCAGCATGGGCGCATGTCAAGGAATTAATAATTCGATATGGGGGTTTTCAATAAGAGTTAATGAAATAAATAAAACACGTAATGTGTTTATTTATTGTCATAACTCTATAACCTCAAGCCCAATTATAAATATCCTCACAACCCCAACACTTTTACATAGAGAATCATTGTACACAACAATTCTAGACAATTATTTCAAGGCCGAAAGAACTACTTCCTCCAAGAATGCTCTCAAGACCAAGAGAGATCCTCCTCCATCAGATCAAGGTGATCGAAGGCGGACATCGCAAGTGAAATTTCTTCCATGATAGCACCCGAAGATCCCTTCGGCGACGTCCATAGATACATGGAGCATGTGTGGATCATCGCTAGAGGAATCCTACACATGGATTCTACGACGCAACGATGGATCATATCAGTTCGTGACCGGAGACATCAACGAAGAAAGAATTCCACCAAGGTAATTTTTGTGAATTAATTAAATTAATTATAACCAACATATGATGATCCTATCTCTATGGTTCCGAGACTCCCTCTTTTTTTTCATCCTTCGTTCTATTCTGAAGATCCGGCGTTCTATATCGTGAAGGATCTCAGTTTGAACGTTGTTTAACGCTAAAATTAAAGTTGGGCACTCCCACCAACACGCTTCCACTTTGCCCGGAACCTAAACTCAATGGGGACTTTGAACGGATCCCGGATGAGTAGGAGGTATGGGAGGCAGTCTCTACACTTAACTCAGAAAGTTCCCCCAGTTTGGATAGATTTACAGTGTCCTTTTATACTGCATCTTGGGATTTCATCAAGTATGGGTTGGTGGACTGCATTCAGGATTATTTATGTGGGGGAAATCTACCTCGGGTGGCATGTGCCACCACTCTTATTCTCATTCCCAAATTCAGAGACCCTTCCCCCTTAAAGCAATACAAGTCGATTAGTATGTGTAATTTTCCTTATAAAGTTCTTTCCACTATTATCAACTGAAAACTTGCATTGCACCTTCACAAGTGGATTTTGGATGAGAAGGGTTTCCTTCATGGCAAGTCCACCCAATCCGCCATTGCCTTGGATCAGGAAATGTTGGGTGATATCAATAGGAAAGTCTCAGGCTCAAAAATTTCCATTAAACTTGATATGGAAAAATCCCATGACAAGGTTGAGTAGAGCTTCATCATCAGAGTCATGAGGTGTATGAGATTCTTCAAAAAGGTTCTAGATATTTTCTTCAGATGCATTGGGTCCTCATGGTTCTCTGTCACTTTCATGGGGAGAAGCTATGGATTCTTTAAATCAGTTTAGGGGATAAGGTAAGGAGATCCCCTATCACCCAGTGTGTATATCATGGTCCAAGATACTTTTAGCAGATACCTAAACAAATGTAGCTCTGAAGGGAATGTCCAGCCATTCTGGTGCAAACCAAATCTCCCAGATATTACCCACCTCTTTTTCGTAGATGACCTTATTATTTTTCTCAATGAGAGTAGCAGTAAAATTCAAGGGATCAATCATATTCTTGATGTTTATTGCACATGGAGAAACCAAGTCGTCAATCATGGGAAGAGTGGTGTTTATATATCAAAACCATGTTCAAGCGCAAGGGGTAAAAGGATCAAAGATAAATTGGGGGTGGCTCAGAGGCAGTTTCCCATGGAATACCTAGGGGCACCAATTTCACTAGGGAAGATTCAAATACACCATTTTTATGGTATTGTGGATAAAATCACCACCCACATTCTCAATTATAAGAAATGATTCCTCTCATTTGGGGGGGGGGGAATTACCTCGGTTAACAGTGTGTTAACCTCAATACCCATGCATGTCTTATCTGTTATTATTTCTCCAACGACCATCCTTTACAATATTGAACAAATCCTAGTTAGATTTGTTTGGGATTCTCAAGTGGATGGAAGATATCATTGGGACTTGTGGCATAGATTGTCTCATGGTGTTGAGGAGGGTGACATTAACCTCAAAAGCGTCATAGATTCCATGTTCTATATACAATAAAAGTTGGCTTGGGCTATTTTAGAGGGGTGATCTTTATGGGAGAGGTTATCCTTTAAAAAATATAGATCTCAGTTTGATATTTCTGGTGGGAGATGTTCCAAGCTTTGGGATGCTACTCGTCGTCAAATTCTTAATATGTAACTGCATTTGAGGTGGATGGTTGGCGGGGGGGGGGGGGGGGGTGATCATTTTTTGGATTGATAACTGGTTTGGGAGTATCATTAGATTTTCAAATTTCCCGGTTCTTGAATTTTATTTCCTGCAGGCCACTCCATTCCCTGATTTCACCCAAACACTTCTCATCCGTTCTCTTCTGACCTTGTTTCACATCATTATTATTACTAATGATCCATATTGGTTGGTTTTCACAAGCTCCAAATCAGGTTCCTTCACATCTAAGGCCTGTCATAGAGTTTTACAGGCCAATGTTGGTCACGACTCATGGGGAGGGGATCTTTGGTGCAATTCCATCCTGGTAAAACTAAGATTCTTTGTATGGAGCCTTCACAATAGTGATCTCTCTACGGATGATGAGGTTCGTAAAAAAGAAGTTTATATTGTTTCCAAATTCCATTGCTATCTCAGACCTAAGGAAAATTCAACCTCCCCTCTTTTATTCGAGAGCAATTAGGCCAACTTTATCTGGATCATCTTGTTGGGTCGGAAGCAGATTGGTTTAAAAAATAAACTCAGTTGCGACAACAACAATTTGTGAGAATCACCAATGTAAATGAAGCACCAAATAAAACAACAAAATAATAAAGGGGACACATATTTTAATGTGAAAAAACCCTCCTTGTAGAGGATTAAAAAACCATAGGGAAACTCCAAGAATATACACTATGAATGAGAGAATACAAAGAATCCAAGAAGTTGCCCAAACTTGAATTACAAATATAGCATAGAAAAACCTGTGTGAAATTCACACCCCGATACGCCTTCACCGCCTCTCTGATGATGGTTCGTGACAAGTCATCACCCTTCGGAGATCAAACCCAAACACACGGCGTTGTTGTAGAACCTTGTTGCACAACTCAAATTTCCGTTGTCCACTGTCACCCACACTCGAAACCATTTTCCACATTTTTCTCCCAAGCCTTCACACTCTACTGGTGCTGTGTGTGCACAACTTTGCTTTTGGTATTATAGATGAATAATCATGTCTGCTACCTCCATTTTATAGGCCCTTAATGCCGCGTCAAAAACGCGTCTTCGTGTGAATTTAATTCACGCGGCCTTGACACACGTTCCTCTTTAAAAACGTGTCCTCATTAATGGAACCATTAATTCCAAAAATGAGCTAAACCCCAATAATATCCCCCTTCATCCCATCGAAGAAGGATATCACATACAACAAAATTAGTTGGAAAGCAAACCGGTTGGTATTACACTAACCGTTAACCTCTGTAGAAAATATGACACCCCCTTTTTCATCTCTGATGGAAACCTAAAAGCTCCCCCTACAAAGGAAATCCAAATTCCAAAGTCTTAGTCATATCTGTGTCTGCACTGCTAATACCAGAATCAATCATATCTGGCTCCCCCATAATTGTGTTCTCCACATAATCTGGAGCACCTATAGGAATAACTTTCTCCCTCTTCTAAACATCCTTCGAGTAGTAAAAAACTCACAGCACATCACCCTGATCATTGATTTTCATTCTTTCTTCAATAGTGGAACTCTCTGAAGAAAAACAATTAGGTGTAAGATCTGAAACACCTTACCTGATATGCTTCGGCTTCCAAACCTTATTCAACTTAGTCGATGGTCTTTGACTCATGCATGATAATCGCCTGTGCCACAAATCTGACGAAGTCCTCTTCACAACTAGATTCGTCACATCACCACATGCCTTTACATATGTCCTGTAAATTGTGTCATCCATTTTGCCTCGCGCATAAACCATCAATCCTCTGGACAAAGTCCATCTTTCACTGCCAAACGAACTCCTGAATCCATCAGTATCAAGAGCACAAGTAGATAACAAATTATGGCATATACTTGGAATGTGTCACACACCCTTCAAGGTCAGTGTACAACCTGAATTCGCAGTGATACAAATATCACCAACACTAATGACATCAGCAGAATCTCCATTTCCTATCTTCAATCTACCAAAGTCACCTTCTTCATATGAAGAAAATAGTCCCTTATTTGGTGAAATATGGTACGATTCTGCTGAATTAACCACCCATTTGGTGTAAAAATCTGACCTACGATGATCAACGCCAACTGAAAGTAAACCACCCTCACCCTGAACAAGACTTACACCGGTATCCTTAGAATCAGTGTCGTGCGCCTTCTTTTACTCCTTATGATTTTTCAATTCACAGCAACGTCTCTGCACATGACCCTCCTTATTGAAAAAGTAGCACTTGACCTTTCTTCTTGTATTTGACCGACCTCTCTGACTACCGCGTCCATCTGCCACATCCAAAATACCACCATTACCTAAAGATTCACCATCACTTGTATTTCACCGAGTCTCGTTCATCAACAACAATGAAATCACATCATCCAACTTCAGTGTATCCTTCCCAAATAATAGTGTGGTGATGAGATTATCATATGAATCAGGAAATGAACCCAAAAGAAGCAAAGCCTTGTCTTCTTTTTCTTCCATTTAAATAGGTACTGCATTACCTTTATCATTAATCTTGACCACCACCGAGGATAGCTCCGTCAGAAGTTTAGTGAACTCATCCAGATGGTTACCTAATTCTCCATTATTTGGTATTCGAAAACAATACAACTGTTTCTTCAAATATAAATGATTTGTGATGGATTTTTATTTATACCTGCTTTCAAGCTTCACCCAGATCTCCTCCGGATCTGTCAGATTCATCACTTCCCATAGTGTATTATCACCCAAATACATTTGAATTGTGCCTTTTGCCAACTCTCTTATATCCTACCAATCACCAATGCTCATCGTCTTTGGTTTATCTGATTTTTTCTTCAATGAATTCATTGTCTTCTCACGAACCAGAATATTTTTAACTCTTTGCTACCAAAGTGTAAAATCATTTTTCCCATTAAACTTAGTTGAGACAACAACAATTTGTGAGAATGGAAAATGTAAATGAAGTGCCAAACCAAATAGAAAAATAATAAAGGGGACACAGATTGTAATGTGAAAAAACATTCCTTGTAGAGGATTAAAAAACCACGGGGCAACTCTGAGAATATTCACTATGAATGAGAGAATACAAAGAATCCAAGTAGTAGCCCAAACATGAATAACAAATACAACATAGAAAAACCTGTGTTATCATCTTTAGTGATGCAATTGGGTGGGAGGTGCAGGGCCAGTTCGTGGACGTTTTTCTCCAGTCCTGGTTCCTCGGGTCGGCAGCCAATGCACATGAGAGTCAAGCGTGGGATATTCTTTTCACGGTGAGATGATGGGTCCTATGGAATTCTTGTAATAAGGATAGGTATGAGGGACTCTTCAGTTCTAGCACAAACTTATTAGTTAGGGTGAGATCTTTAGCGATGTACCTCACACCATTGCTCAAATGGGGCGAACTTTCTCTCTACATACAGAGACTTATGGCCACTAGCGGGATCTCCCTTTAGTATTTAAGTGTGAAGTGTCCCGACAATTGGGTTTACTAGAACCCACATACTGTCACGACCCGTCCTCGGGGCCCGTGCCGTGACTACCCCAAGCCCGCCTTCCATAGGCCAGGGGCTGGCGACTAGCACCAAGGCGTAAATCCCGGTAAAAGGGAAGGCATTGCCTTTGTAAAGTAAACAAGCACCTCAGAGTAAGCAAGCGGAAAAAGTAAACACTAAGTAAAAACAGAGTACAACTACAAGTGCGGAAAGTAAGTGGGCCAGAATACAAACCCAAACTGAAAGTAAAGTACAACTCAAAAGGGAAAACAAAAACTGAAAAGTAAAAGCCGCTACGCCAAGCTGTCCATTGGAAATCCCACCTGAAGGGTGGGTACAGATAGCTCCACTGCTCCTCGGGTCCCGCTGTCCGCTCCGAGTACGCCCCGCCCAGTGGTCCTCCTCCAGGTAACGTCCTTCTCTACAAGCCTCAACCACGATCAACGCTGTCCGTCGTCTGCAACCAACACAACGTAGTGCGGGCATAGCCCGTGCAGGGGTGAGTATAAGCTACTCAGTAGGGACCCTGAGACCCCCGAAGGTCTCCCAAAATCAACAAAGGATAAACCACAAAGGAAAGATACAATCACGAAGTAACAACCGACACTACTTAGGTATAAGCCCATACATATACCTAAGTCAACAATTCCAATACGCTCCAACCTCCGAGCCCAAGTACAACTCAGTCCACACAGGAAAGTATATGTATTCCACACAGGAAAGCAAAACGTAATCCACACAGGATAGCACAACACAATCCACATAGGAAAGCAAACAGGATTCATCTCACACACGTATACATCATCGAAAAGGTGAAAGAGATGATCAGACATAGATACTGAATCATCTAAGCTGGGACCCACATAGGATACAAGACCAGTTGTGTTCATTGTTTCATCTATGCTGGGACCCACATAGGATACAAGACCAGCACTGAATCATCAAAGCTGGGACCCACATAGGATACAAGACCAGCACAACTAGGACCCACATAGGATACAAGACCAGCTGTCTTCATTGATTCATCTATACTGGGACCCACATAGGATACAAGACCTGTATTGAATCATCTAAGCTGGGACCCACATAGGATACAAGACCAGCACAGCTAGGACCCACATAGGATACAAAACCAGCTGTCTTCATTAATTCATCTATACTGGGACCCACATAGGATACAAGACCAGTATTGAATCATCTAAGCTGAGACCCACATAGGATACAAGACCAGCACAACTAGGACCCACATAGGATACAAGACCAGCTGTCTTCATTGATTCATCTATACTGGGACCCACATAGGATACAAGACCAGTATGGAATCATCTAAGCTGTCAGATCCACAAAGGATCGATAGGTACTAATCCCCGCAAAGGCCCACACAGGATCGGACCCACACATGATCTGTAGAACCAATCCCTGTAGGATCGCTGAGTGCTGTAGTCGTCGCCGTCGAATCCACTGAGGATCTCTGCACAGTCGTCGTCGAAGTCGCAGTCGTAGCCAGCACTAGGGTTCCCGCACACAGCAAGCTCGTTCGGGAGGGTCCGCTCCACGAGCCGAGAGGCTGATACATCAACTGTCACATAGTCCGAAGTTGATGTATCCAAAAGTTCCGTATCGTCAACAGGAACTCAACGCAACAGACGACGTGTCAATCGGACACCCGGTCTGAGAGTTATTGGCTTTTTAATTTCAGGGGCCCGGTTGGTTTTTAAGGCAAAACCAAACCAACCGTACTCCACCTATGTCCAAACCTCGGACGGGGTATGCCAAAAGATCCTTATCACTAAGAGAAACTCAACCAAGTCGACGACACGTCAATCGGACGTCCGGAGTTCAAGATATGAGCGTTTCTGCTCCGAGGGCCCGGTTGGTTTCGTGTACGAACCAACCCGGCCGAACTCAAAATATTCTGACACCTTGAGTGTGATATACCGAAACGACTGTCTCGTTCTAAGGATCGCTACACAACTGACAGTGCTTCGATCGGAGGTCCGTAGCCCGAGTTATGGGCAATTGAACCCAAACGGTTCGAAAATGGGGGTTTCGGGCCCGGACCGACCCGGCCCGAGACCCCCCCGGTCAGCCCGAACCGGGTCGGCCCACCCCGGGTCCAAGTCGGCCCGGCCCGGCCCGGCTGGGCGCGGCCTGACCCGGCTGGGCTCGGCCCGGCCTGGCAGACCGGCCAGGCGCCGATCCGGCTGGGCACAGCGCGCCAAGCGCGCTGCCCGGCTCGGCCGAAGGCCGAGCCATTTTGAAAAGGTGGGGGGGGGGGGGCGCCTGCCCCCCCTTTATTTTACTAATGGCGCGGCATTATGCCGCGCCTTTGATGAAAACGGCCCCCTACGTGGGGGCCCGCCGAAATTGACACCACCAGGGGTTTCAACCCCCGGTTCTTCCGGAACTCGGCCGGACTAAGGCCGACCATTACTTCACACGCGGGACCCTCAGGGTCCCACCTCCAGATCACCCGTGGCCAGAAAAATCGGCCTCTTGCTGAACCGCCGCGGCGGGCTCCTCCGGCGGCGCGCCGCCGCCTCGCCGAGGTGGCGCGCGGCCGCCGCCTTCTGCGGACCACCGGACGCGCTCCGATGGTCCGATTCGCTTGCGGTCTTCGCCGGCATTCTTCTAGGATCAAGATCTTCAGAATGGATGCCTCAAACTCCAATACGGGTCTGCTTTCTCGTCGTCGCCAAAACCGCGCATCAAAAACAAACTGCGTAGGGTTGTCGGGCCGTGTTCGTTCGGCCCGCGCCCTCCGCGTTAAGTGATATCAATTAGAAAATTAAACATTTGTTCCCAACAAATTATTGAGCACATACTTAACCATGAAATTAGATGACACCCAACAAAAGTAACCCCGCTTGGACGAACGGTCCGCGGATCAACCGGGTAATGGTTGGTCCGCACTCGTCGTTCTTTTCTCAAGGTTAAGAGGAAACAAATAAAATTCCCCTACCTCGGTTCAGGAACGGCGCACGTCAACGATCCTCGGAAGACGAGCGTCGCGGAAATTGGGCATCGCGGAAAACGAACGTCATTTCCGTTAACGTCGAGGTGCGTTCGAAGAGGAAACGTCGTTGGAAGAAGACGTCGCGTTCTTCGTCGGAGATGTTCTTCATTGAAGAACGGTGTTCTTCGCGTTCTTCGTCGAGGTTGAAGAAAAAGAAGACTTCCTTTAGATTTCTCTCCAAAAGCTCTCAAACAACCCAAAACTAACTCAAATAAAATAAGTTCCCAACTAATTTTATTATCACAAAAGGCTTTTGAAAATAAAAACCCACACTTAACTCACTCAAGTTATTAACATGAGTTGTAAAAATAAATGAGGAGTTAAGTTGGCAAGACTTAAATGGGGGGTTAAGGAGTTTAAAGGGGGAAGGTGAAAGGTTGGGGCTCCCGTGGGCCCCACCCTTTCAATTATCCACACATGGGAGGTTGGGTAGATGTGGGCCCCACCACCAACTTCCCATGGGAGAAATTAACCACCTTGATATAAAATAAAATTGATCCAACAATTTTATTTACTTCTTAATTAAACCCCATTAAGTAAATTCTTCTTCTGCACAAACGCTACTACGGTAAAGGTTCCCTTAAGCGATTACCAGCGTTGCGAGTTCATCGGTGCCATCGGATTTTAATTCCGAGCACTGGTTCAAAAGATAGGAATTCTCGCTCGTTCGTTCACCGAACGTACCTGAGCCAAACTTTGGAAATTGATTCCGGGCACTTCGGGCCTCGGAATCAGGCGCTGTCAGAAACTGCGTTCTTGTAAAATTCCAAAGAAAATTAAGAAAAAATTTTCCTTGAAATTTCTGGGTCTTTACATTACTCCCACCACAGGGCTTTACGTCCCCATAAAGCTTCAACACAAACTAGGGATACAAAGGCGGTAAAGCTAGGCGGTAAGCCAGCTCGCCAATCCTGCTGAGGACCTGGAAGGGTCCGATGAAGCATGGAGACAACTTGCCACCTTGGCCAAATCTCCGTAATCCACGTCGTGGTGAGACCCGCATGAAGACGTGGTCGCCATCCTCAAACTCTAGTGGCCTCCACCTCCTGTCAGCGAAAGACTTCTGTCGGCTCTGAGCTGTCTTCATCCGCTCCTGGATGACCTGGACCTTCTCTATCGTGGCCTGGACCACCTCTGGTCCCACAAGAGCTGCTATGATTTCTTCTTTGCTGATAAGAGAAATCCGGTCTCATCCCTTGGATGAACCACATTCTTTGCCTAATACAGTCAATCCCGACATGGATGATACTAATCCATACCAAGGATGACGTCGTAAGGCCTCGACGCTACAACAAGAGATCCAATCGTTACTCTCGACTCCAAGGGTTGAGTCACACTGTCGGCATCAGTGTGTGGTAACTGGGTCTCCTCCAGTAGATGTCTCACAAGTGAGGGTCAAGTCAACAGTCAAAACTGGAACCTCTTAGTAACAACACAAACGAGGACAGGAATGAAAACATCATAAAGGTATGCGTCTTTTACTATTTCAGCTCATAATACAAAGACACTACACAACAACAATAAGGAACTAGAAGTACAAAAGACGTATCCACTAGTTCCGCTCCTGTCCATTTGCTCCCAGAGCTCCATGATCGAAGGCCTCAGCTGCCTGAAGCTGAGCTCTCCCATGTCCACCAACTCCCTGTGGTCGGGGCGGACCTCCTGGTGGTGGTGGTGGCAACACCTCGAAGTGTCGTCCACCACCTGCTGCTCGACCAGCTCCTCTGCCCCGCCCGCCTACACCCTGCGGACCTCCATGGACGAACCTCTGTCTGGGAGGTCCCTCTACCACCTGCTGCTCATCTGTAAGACGAGTCGGGCAGTCTCGAGCCATGTGACCTTGCCCGTCGCATGCGTAGCAATGCTTACCCCTTGTGTAGCTGGATCTCCTTCGGGTGCCCCGCACAACCGAATATTCATCCTGAGACTGCCGATCTGATGGTCTGGCCCGCTTGGACCTCTGCGTCACCTGTCTACTGCCAGCTACAGAAGACCCTGCTACGGGCTATCCTGCGGAGGGCCCTCTCACTAGAGCCTGCTCGGTGAGAAAACTCTCCACTAGAAGGGCTCTCTCCAACACCTCTGCCTGTTTCGGAATGTTGAGGGAGATCATCGAAGCCCTGATCTCGTGCCTCAGTCCCTGCTCGAAGGTACGGGCCCGGAAGAACGGGTCCCGTACCATATTTGTGGAGTAGCGTGAGAGATCATTAAATCTCACTGAGTACTGGGACACTGTCATGCTGCCCTGCTGTAGCTGTAGCAGCTCTTGGATGCGCACCGCACGGAGGGTGGCTGGGACAAACTCTGAGCGGAAGAGGCTCTCAAAGTCTGTCCAGAGTAGAGATGCCTCATCATGCACCTGGAGCATCAAGCTCCACCATCGTCCCGCTGCCACGTGCAGTAGGCTCGCTGCGAGGATCACCATGAGGTCTGCTGGTGTCCTCACTAATCGAAAAACTCTCACTACTGCCTCCAGCCAGTCCTCGGCTGCCTGGGGGTCCGTATCCCCGCGGAACCTGGGCGGTCGCTGGCGCTGGAACTCATGAAGCGCGCTAAGGCGACGTGCATCGTCAGCGGCTGGGGCTGGTAGCATCGGTGGCTCGGCGGGTAAAGGTACCGCCAGTGCCTCTACTGACAAAGGGCCCTGCACCGAGGCCTCATCGCTCGGTGGGCTGTCGTCACACTCAACTCTTGGAACCCTAGCTGGCTGCTGTCGTGGGGCCATCCTGAAAGGAAACAGGTGTGTCACGGTCAGAACAGTATACCTGGTGAGCTGATATAAAGTAATCACAAAGAAAACTTGAAACACACACGCAATCAATGTTTTCGTGCATTAAGTCGGAAATCAGAAGTCAGAGTCCTGGTGTACGGATACGTCGGCCGCCGCACCAACACTGGACTCCCTGGACTGATAACCACACTCAACACGCTAAACACCATTTCTTCACATATAAACAGATCAGAGTCCAAAGTTCTGCGGTAGAACCGAACTCCTCTGATACCAATTTGTCACGACCCGTCCTCGGGGCCCGTGCCGTGACTACCCCAAGTCCGCCTTCCATAGGCCAGGGGCTGGCGACTAGCACCAATGCGTAAATCCCGGTAAAAGGGAAGGCATTGCCTTTGTAAAGTAAAAAAGCACCTCAGAGTAAGCAAGCGGAAAAAGTAAACACTAAGTAAAAACAGAGTACAACTGCAAGTGCGGAAAGTAAGTGGGCCAGAATACAAACCCAAACTGAAAGTAAAGTACAACTCGAAAGGGAAAACAACAACTAAAAAGTAAAAGCTGCTACGCCGAGCTGTCCACTGGAAATCCCACCTGAAGGGTGGGGACAGATAGCTCCACTGCTCCTCGGGTCCCGCCGTCCGCTCCGAGTACGTCCCGCCCAGTGGTCCTCCTCCAGGTACTGTCCTGCTCTACAAGCCTCAACCACGATCAAAGCTGTCCATCGTCTACAACCAACACAATGTAGTGCAGGCATAGCCCGTGTAGGGGTGAGTATAAGCTACTCAGTAGGGACCCCGAGACCCCCGAAGGTCTCCCAAAATCCACAAAGGAAAGATACAATCACGATGTAACAACCGACACTACTTAGGTATATGCCCATACATATACCTAAGTCAACAATTCCAATACGCTCCAACCTCCGAGCCCAAGTACAACTCAGTCCACACAGGAAAGTATACGTATTCCACACAGGAAAACAAAACGTAATCCACACAGGATAGCACAACACAATCCACACAGGAAAGCAAACAGGATTCAGCTCACACATGTATACATCATCGAAAAGGTGAAAGAGATGATCAGACATAGATACTGAATCATCTAAGCTGGGACCCACATAGGATACAAGACCAGTTGTCTTCATTGTTTCATCTATGCTGGGACCCACATAGGATACAAGACCAGCACTGAATCATCAAAGCTGGGACCCACATAGGATACAAGACCAGCACAGCTAGGACCCACATAGGATACACGACCAGCTGTCTTCATTGATTCATCTATACTGGGAACCACATAGGATACAAGACCAGTATTGAATCATATAAGCTGGGACCCACATAGGATACAAGACCAGCACAACTAGGACCCACATAGGATACAAGACCAGCTGTCTTCATTGATTCATCTATACTGGGACCCACATAGGATACAAGACCAGCACAGCTAGGACCCACATAGGATACAAGACCAGGTGTCTTCATTGATTCATCTATACTGGGACCCACATAGGATACAAGAACAGTATTGAATCATCTAAGCTGTCAGATCCATAAAGGATCGATAGGTACTAATCCCCGCAAAGGCCCACACAGGATCAGACCCACACAGGATCTGTAGCACTGATCCCTGTAGGATCGCTGAGTGTTGTAGTCGTCGCCGTCGAATCCACTGAGGATCTCTGCACAGTCGTCGTCGAAGTCGCAGTCGCAGCCAGCACTAGGTTTCCCGCACACAGCAAGCTCGTTCGGGAGGGTCCGCTCCACGAGCCGAGAGGCTGATACATCAACTATCACATAGTCTGAAGTTGATGTATCCAAAAGTTTCGTATGGTCAACAGGAACTCAACGCAATAGACGGTGCGTCAATCGGACACCCGGTCTGAGAGTTATTGGCTTTTTCGTTCCAGGGGCTCGGTTGGTTTTTAAGGCAAATCCAACCCGACCGTACTCCACCTGCGTCCAAACGTCGGGCGGAGTATGCCAAAATATCCATCTCACTAAGAGGAACTCAACCAAGTCGACGACACGTCAATCAGACGTCCGGAGTTCAAGATATGAGCGTTTCCGCTCCGAGGGCCCGATTGGTTTCGTGTACGAACCAACCCAGCCGAACTCAAAGTATTCCGACACCTTGAGTGCGATATACCGAAACTACCGTCTCTTTCTAAGGATCGCTACGCAACTGAAGGTGCGTCGATCGGAGGTCCATAGCCTGAGTTATGGGAAATTGAACCCAAACAGTCCGAAAACGGGGGTTTCGGGCCCGGACCGACCCGGTCGGCCCGAACCGGGTCGACCCGCCCCGGGTCCGGGTCGGCCCGGCCCGGCCCGACCTGGTAGACCGGCCAGGCGCCGGTCCGGCTGGGCATAGCGCGCTGCCCGGCTCGGCCGAAGGCCGAGCCATTTAGAAAAGGGCGGGGGGGGGGGGGGGGGGCGCCTGCCCCCACTTTATTTTACTAACGGCGCGACATTATGCCACGCCTTTGATGAAAACGGCCCCCCATGTGGGGGCCCGCCGAAATTGACACCACCGGGGGTTGAAACCCCCGGTTCTTCCGGAACTCGGCCGGCCTAAGGCCGGCCGTTACTTCACACGCGGGACCCTCAGGGTCCCGCCTCCAGATCACCCGCGGCAGGCAAAACCAGCCGCTTGCTGAACCGCCGTGGCACAGCCGCGGCGGGCTCCTCCGGCGGCGCGCCGCCGCCGCGCCGAGGTGGCGCGCGACCGCCGCCTTCTGCGGACCACCAGACGCGCTCCGGTGGTCCGATTCGCTTGAGGTCTTCGCCGGTAGTCTTCTCGGATCAAGATCTTCAGAATGGATGCCTCAAACTCCAATACGGGTCCGCTTTCTCGTTGTCGCCAAAACCGCGCATCAAAAACAAACTGCAGAGGGTTGTCGAGCCGTGTTCGTTCGGCCCGCGCCCTCCGCGTTAAGTGATATCAATTGGCAAATTAAACATTTGTTCCCAACAAATTATTGAGAACATACTTAACCATGAAATTAGACGACACCCAACAAAAGTAACCCCGCATGGACGAACGGTCCGCGGATCAACCGGGTAATGGTTGGTCCGCGCTCGTCATTCTTTTCTCAAGGTTAAGAGGAAACAAATAAAATTCCCCTACCTCAGTTCAGGAACGGTGCACGTCAACAATCCTCAGAAGACGAGCGCCGCGGAAATCAGGCGTCGCGGAAAACGAATGTCGTTTCCGTTAACATCGAGGTGCGTTCAAAGAGGAAACGTCGTTGGAAGAAGACGTCGTGTTCTTCGTCGGAGATGTTCTTCATTGAAGAACGGTGTTCTTCGCGTTCTTCGTCGAGGTTGAAGAAGAAGAAGACTTCCTTTAGCTTTCTCTCCAAAAGATATCAAACAACCCAAAACTAACTCAAATAAAATAAGTTCCCAACTTATTTTATTATCACAAAAGGCTTTTGAAAATAAAAACCCACACTTAACTCACTCAAGTTATTAACATGAGTTGTAAAAATGAATGAGGAGTTAAGTTGGCAAGACTTAAATGGGGGGTTAAGGAGTTTAAAGGGGGAAGGTGAAAGGTTGGGGCTCATGTGGGCCCCACCCTTTCAGTTATCCTCACATGGGAGGTTGGGTGGATGTGGGCCCCACCACCAACTTCCCATGGGAGAAATTAACCACCTTGATATAAAATAAATTTGATCCAACAATTTTATTTACTTCTTAATTAAACCCCATTAAGTAACTTCTTCTTCCACACAAACGCAACTACGGTAAAGGTTCCCTTAAGCGATTACCGGCGTTGCGAGTTCATCGGTGCCATCGGATTTCAATTCCGAGCACTGGTTCAAAAGATAGGAATTCTCGCTCGTTCGTTCACTGAACGTACCCGAGCCAAACTTTGGAAATTGATTCCGGGCACTCCAGGCCTCGGAATCCGGCGCCGTCAGAAACTGCGTTCTTGTAAAATACCAAAGAAAATTAAGAAAAAATTTTCCTTGAAATTTCCAGGTCTTTACACATACGTCAGGATTTAAATTGAACGTCGACAGATCATGTTTGAATGGTTTCATGAGGGGCAGAGACACTGTCCATGATCAACAGGGCTTGGTGATTTGTGCTTTTAGCTTGTGGCTAGGTTAGGGTGACTCCCTCATGGATGAGGCTTCGATGATGATTAAGGTCTTGGAATTGTGTCACTCCCACAACTTCACTCTTCATTAGGTGGATACCTAATCTATTATTCTCTTTCAGTCAATACAAGGCATGTACAATATTCCCTGGGCAGTCACTTATTTAATTTGCAATTGCAGGAGGCTACCCCCTGATAATACTAATCTTAATCACACATGGTGAGAAGGAAATAAAGTCACAGACTTTCTGGCATCATGGGATTCATCAGCTAATCCTTTTATTATTTTTAGTTGTATTGTATTTATCCCCCCAAGTGTGTTAGTTTGGTTCGCGCTGATGCTTTAGGTTTTCACTACTTTAGACCACCTTGACTTGTTTCGGGCCTTAACCCCCATTTACCTCTTAATAAAAATTCTCAATTTTGTATGGATTAAAAGCACAAAACCTTTATCAACGTTAGGAAAAGTGTTGCTAAAAGTCCCCTTTATTATCACTAAAAAGAAAGAGCTGATAAAGAGGTATTTTATCAGCGCCTTTCCTAGTATTGATAAATGAGGCGTTTATCAGTGCATTTCTAGCATTGATAAAATTATCCTTTATAAATGCTAAAATAAAACACTGATAAAGTGATCTTTTATCAACATTTTCTTTCAGTGCTGATAAATGAGGCTTTTATGAGCACTTTATGTTAACGCTGATAAAAGGATCTTTATTATCCATTTTGATAGCACTGATAAAGGCCATGCAACACCCGCAATTTTGCAGCAACCCTATAATAGAAAACCCAATCATAAACCAAATAGATATAAATAAAAATATACAGAAAAGTAGATTGAAATACAAATATAACATTGCACCATCATTTCAATTCAAAATTTACATAAAAAATATTCACATTGATGTGAAATTTATAATTAATCAAAAAAAATTACAACCAATATACAAAATCATAACTCTTATAATAGGCTTTCTCTAAAGACCAACCTCCATACAAAAGATTATCCTTACAATAAAACAAATGTTGATTTTATTAATGGTAAATAAAAAAATAAAAAAATTATATTTTTAATATTATATAATTCACATATGAAAAATTATATTATTAATTGTTGAAAGTGGGTCCCCTAGACCCAACTTGTTTTGTACTTTTATTACCACTACAAATATGCAGTTTGTTATATATACACGTTTTTATCTTTCCATAATAGTGTAGATACTTCTGCATCCACTTTGTTTATAGAAATGTTCTTAGATTATATGTTGTATCAAAGGGTTATAGAAGATCCTAGGCTATAATGAGAACCTCGAGATGCCATGACAGTAATCTTAAAGTAATGTATTATGGTCCAGATACATCATTCTGAAAGGACACAGATGATGTGTGACCATCAAGTGTTGGGGGATCATAAGCATTGAAACTTATTCTCATTAAGTTCACACTTGATGATCTCTAATAGTTGAGATTATGAGGACAAACCCGCATAATAGGAACACCACATGTTTTAGGTGTCATTGGTCATTTCTATAGACATGTGTAATGGCCTCCAGACTTGAGATCATTATTAATGGATGCCATTTAATTGCGTACTTTGATGCAAGGTGAAAACTATGATGATAAAGTTGTGACGAGGTAGTTTGTGTTGGGTACGTCTTTGGTGACATGACATTGATTGAATGGTCAAGATTGGATTCTTCATTTCTGATTTTAGGAAGAGATATCTTGGGCCTGGTTGATAGGATAGTTGCACCTTCATTAAATCCATAGCCATGGTAGTGGAAGGTAAGACTGTCCGAACAAATAAAAAAATAAAATAAAGCGAGATAAAGGATGATGACAATAGTGTTCATTCTGATTTATTGAGATTTCAATGAAGAAGAGACTATATTACACTGACCATGTTCGTAGGAAGGTAGTCATTTCTTTGACTTTACCTTATCTCTATAGGGGCCTCTATGGGTTGTTAGACCCCACTCTTGGTTGGTGGATATTATTCACTGCTATTGAGATAAGGGCCTAGAGGGTCACACACTATAGCGTTTTGAGAATATGCCCTATTTTGGGAATAGGAATATAGAACTTGGTGGGTCCCTCCAATGGGTATGAGTATTATACAAGTTCTAGGGATCACCAAGTAATAAATAAATTCTTTAATTATTCAAACTTGGAATAATATGTTGAATTTATTTATAACATGTATTTACAAGTGGTTAAGTAAATACAAAGATAAAATACTATTCGAATGGATTTAAATATCCAGGGTTCGTTTAATATTTTCAGGAGAAGTGAGTTGAGTTATAGACTCAAGTTTATCATGCAATATATATATTTAATATATATTTCAATTAGTGATAAAATTATAAATATTATTTATGGCATAATCTAATTTGACATAAATAAATATTTATAAAACTTATAAAGAGAATATCTAAAACACGGGGGCCAGGAACCCATACCAGGTATTTTAGATATCCCCTATATAAGTAAGAGAGAGGATGTCTCCAAAAAACTATTCATGTGTCAGATTTGAGAGCCTCCCTATTATCTTGGATTCTAGAGAGATATTCTCTCAAGCAAAGAAGAACTTCAAGATCATCCTTCTTGGATCGAAGTCTCTTGCCTTGAGGTGATCACTGCTGCGTCGAAGAGATAATTGGTGTACCGCGCTAGCACTCAAATTCCAACGAATGACGTGCGTGCAGATCTGAAAGGTGTGTGTGGACGATCTAGAGGAATTCGTCATCAGAGTCTTTGAGCAACGGTCACCGACATCCTCTGACACACTTGCACTCTTCAGATCCAAACAAGGCACTTTTTTGTTTTATTTTTGTGCTCTGTCAAATCCACATGTGGTCCTCAGACCGTACCGGGATAGTTTATCAGAGTCGACTTCATAACGTTGCTTCAGTGATGCGATTTTTTTTATTTCCAAGCCCATTGACTTCTGCTGCCCATACTGGTACCTAACCGTGGTATCAGAGGGATGCATGATTTCTTAAAGTCAAAATAAAAATTAAATTTCAATAAATTTAAGTACGAGGGATTAAATTGGTTCCAATGGATCTGACCGCACGTCGATCCGTTTCCGAATGGCCAAGTTATGGCCATTTGAAAATTTTAAAAGGATCGATGTTGTCGGTTTTAAATTTTTGGATTATTATTTTATGAAGAACACGTTTTAATTTTATTTGTTCTTCAAAGTACCGAAATCCAGCCACGCTTTGTCCAAAATTAATCCGATGGGTTTATTTTTAGGAGATAAATAAAATATATATTATACTATAATATTATTTTATTGTTATAAAATAAAATAAAAATAAAAATATTAATAAAAGGGGGTCATTAAAGACTTGAGTCAAGTCATTTTTTATTTATTTAAAGTCTTTAAACTTTAAAGTTAAAAATAATAATAATAAAAAAAATTATGGAGACCATGACCCCAAAGTGGGTCTTTTTTTATTTTTTATTTAAAAAAGGGAAAGGGGTGTTGTTTTTTTTGTCTAAAGACAAAATTAAAAAAGGGAAAGAATACCCTAAGACCTTATTCCATGCGCTAGGAGGCCTCCCCCCTGGGGAGAAACCCTAGCGGCCGCCTCCCTTTACGGCCGACCGTCCGCTTCCCTTTACGCCTTACTGGAGCCCCGCACCCGGACCTCCTCTCCCTACTCGCGCCTGATAAAACACTATTTTGTTGAATATTTTATTGATAGTAAATGTCATAATTTCCTCACATTGTGCTAAATATGTTCAATTATGAAATATTTGGGATTAGATCATTCATTTGCAAATTTGATGAAAATTCCAGTTTTACCCTTTTAAAATTCATTGTAGTATTTCAGGAATAAATATTTTTCTGTATATTATTTTGACTTAAAATTTTGTAACTGTTTTCCTAACTTAATGGTATACAAATTCTATTTAGGACATGAGAGCTGGATCGTGCATTTGAGTGGAGTTAATGGGCCACGAAGACAAAGCTGGACAGAACCATCCAGATTGGACATTACTTCACCATTTGGGCCGTATCTTCTTCATCTAGGCTTTTATTGAGCCCAAATTTTGAGGGAAGATAGGGAACATAATTAGGAACAAATAATCATTCTATAAGACCAGATAATTCACATTTTTTGGAGGTAAATGATGCGGTTCAACCTAGAATAAAATATTTGGCCGAGTTTTCATTTCACACTTAAAAAAGTTATGTAACTCTAGCCCTCACAAACTCCATTTAAAAGAAGTTTTTACTCTTTGGAAAGTATTATTGAGGATTTTGGAATGTGTGTCTGAAAGGGTGTAACTTGGGATCCCGTCACAACTCTTGTAATAAGTAAGGTTTTGTGCAAACCTCTCTTCCAAAAAGGCTCTCCTCTCCCACCTCCTCTTTCTATTTCTTTTCTTTCATGTTTGTATCTTGAATTTTTCTTCAGTTAATCTTCTATGTTATTCCCTTTTCTTATTATATTAATCTTTCCAATTGGGTTGGAATCAATAGTAGAGATGAGATTGGGTTCTACCCTTTCAATCCTTTGCTCATGCAAAATGTCTACACGATGACCACACCGCCCATGGAAGAGTAATTTCTTTAGTGACCGATCTATCTTCTACCCTCTTCATTTAATTATTTTAAATCATTGAGCTACTGAAATTCACCTAATATTATTCATGAATTGAGTTTTTAAAATTTAAGAAACTAAGAAATCAATTGAATAATTGACACAAAAACACACGAGGTCGAGATTTTGTGTAAATTGTGAGAGTGCGAACTTAATCGGTAATACAAGACCACACATGATAAATTTGTAGAGTTAAAATATAATCCATAAAAACAATTAATCATAATTTACAGAATTGATATGTTCTCTAATTAACCAATGACCATAATCTAACCTTAGAAAAAGAATCAAAGCAGGGTGCTGCGATTGCGTGTTCCGAAGCTAGCCTAGGGTTTAAGTAATTTCATCTTTGTGGTTAGGTTAACTCTTGTAGGGTTAGGGGGTTAACAAATTAGAGGATCATAATTAATTGGATATTTATTTAAGTGATAATGATTAATAAGTAAATAAAGAGGTGGATTTAGATCGATTACGCCTTTTAAATATTTTCTAAAAAAACATCTTCTTGTTTTGTCTTTTTAATCAAACTTCATTTCAAAATTAAAAAAAAATACAATCTTTTTCCAGAAAAATTATTCTAGATTTATAAACTATAAACAAACCACATCCTTTCAAGTAGTGTTGTAATTATATTCTATTTTATTTTTAGAATACCTTTAAGAAGTTGTTTTAATTTAATTCCTCCTTTGAGAAACGACTTTGGTCAGCCACTCTGCTGCACCTAAGTCCCCAAAACCACTAATCATTTGAGGGCGCCCACGACAGTACTCTTTCACCACCGCTCACCGCAGCCGAACCAGGCAGCACCGCCTAAAACCTGCACCCCACTCACGCTTCTTGGATAAGCCTGCGCCGCTCGAAACCCGCACCCCGCTCGCCTCGCTGGATCAAACCGGGCTGCATCCGCCATGCTGTCCCAGAGCTCGCTGGACTCAACCTTGAAAACCAGATCACCCCAGCCTGAACCACCTCCAACTCTTTGTCACCGGACCAGGCAACGCCAGACTGGGCCGCCGCCCCTGCGGCTGGCCAGAGCAACCGGCTGCCGCCCTTGCGGCTGGCCAGAGCAGTGGGCTGCCACCCTTATGGCTTGCGAGAGCAGTGCGCCGCCACCTCTTCTCCTTGCCGGAGGAGTCTATTGCCGGCCAAAAGATGCTGACGTCGCGGGTTCTCCTAGACCGGGCATATACGCCGCGGTCACGCCGCAGTCATGCCGCGGTCACGCCTTGGTCACGCCACAGTAACGCTGTGATTTGGCCATGCTCCAGTAATATTCCCTTGCGGTGGTTCACAGTCCTGCTAGACTCCTCCCGGCTAAAGGTAACCCCGTCATTTAGTTTAAATTAATTTAGTTTTTTAAAATTAAATTAATTAGAATTATATTGGTGGTTTAGTTTAATTTAATCCAACACATTAATTTAATTAGAATTAAAGTTAAATTAATAGTTTAATTTAATTTTATAGTTAAAATTAAATTAATAGTTTAATTTATTTTTTAGAAGTAAAATTAAATTAAACAAATGGAACTGATAAAAATAAATTAATTGAATTTATTTAAATTCATTTAATTTCTTAGAGTGCCCTCATACTGTTTAAATTTTATTATAGTTTAATTTTTAATTGCGCTTAATTATACTCACTGGTCTTGAGCAACTGACCGAATCATGTATGTCTAGTTTATTTGTTTATTTAATTTATTTTTTCAATGCATGCGATGATTGTAATAATTAATTAGATAAATGATGATATGTGAATCGTCTTTTAATTCAAATATGTATAAGGGCCTTCATGTCCAATGAACATGATATATTTTGTTCCCCTAGACACCCTCGCCTGTGTGTGAGTATATTTGTAATTAAATGATGATGATCTGAGACGCAGACCCTGCCAAGTCGAGGCAGTAAACCAGATGGGAGACGAGAACATTACATTGGGGATGGCTGTGACGTGAGTCAGGTGTCAACTCAGGTATGGATGCCCCTAGGTCAAGATTGATCCGTTATGGATCGATCTTTATAGAATTCTCCAGACCAGTCAGATTGCATGATTTACCTTTATGCATGGTTTATTATTTTATGCGAGTGCATGATTACTGGTCGATCACATAGAATAGTAAACAAAATAAAAAATGCATAAAGAAGTGACAAATATATTTCTATTTCATGTTCAGTTGTGATCATGGAAATCTAGTTTGAAAATATAAATAGAAAAAGGATTATATTCGTCAATAAATATAAAAATCCCTCAAAGATATATTAAGTCCAAAAGCATTCCATTTCTCTCATCTAAACAGAACCGAGTGTTTGGGGTGCTCGTCAACCATAATTGAGAGTGCTTATTACTACCAGGGAGTTTTCATAAGAGAACTGAGTCGACTTAACTAAAGTGAGTAGTCAAGGATTAGCCATAGCTAACTTGTTATCACTTTAGAGGCAAGATTTTAAGGGAATCAAGTTCAGATTCCAAAAGCTGGGACTTTACTCAACAACACAAGGAACCACAAGTCAAGTGATTGGATAGCCTAGTGCCTACCTTGAAACCCTCCAAGTAGTGGTGTAGCCATAATTTGTAGACTATGAAGGTGGTTTCAAGGATCCTTTCCACTAGAGTACTCAAGCGACAAAGTATTCCGAATTTAATAGTGAGGGATATTAAGGTTTGCTAAAATAGTGGGAGACATTAAAATGATATAATAAATTATTAATCATAAATGTCAAAAGGTAATCAAGATAAAGTACGAACTGCTAAATATTTATTTGATGTATATTTAAGATGGCAATAACCAACACCATAAGTACTTTATCACTGCGATCGATTCTAGATAAATAAAATATCCCGACCATCAATAACTTCCAAGATTGGTACATGCGCTTGCGTATAGTACTATGCCAAGAAAGAAAGTTATATGTGCTGGAATCCCCAGTGCCTACTGAGCCTCCTCAAGGAGAAAGCAAGGCAGAAAAAGATAAATGGAGAAATCATGTAGACGATGCGCTTGATGTACAATGCATCATGTTGTCATCAATGTCCAGCCAATTGCAAAAAAATGCATGAGGATGAGGACGCCTACAAGATGCTTTCACATCTCTAAGAATTATATCAGGAGAGGTCAAGGTAGTAAAGATATGAGATCTTGAGTGCCCTTTATAAGTGTAGGATAAAAGAAGTGCACCAAACTGGTCCTCACGTACTCAAGATGATTGGGTATATTGAGAGGCTTGAAGCCCTTGGGTTCAAATTGAACCAAGAACTAGAAGTGGATCTCATTATCGCCTCTTTACCATGAAGCTTCTTGAATTTTATTGTCAATTATAACATGAATGATATGAAAAAGTCGCTCCCATACCTTTTGACTTTAGTTATCCAAGATGAAAAGGATATGAAAAATAATAATTCATTTGTCCTTATGGTGAACTAGAAAAACAAGGGCAAGACAAAGGTGTCTAAGGCCAAGTCAAGGCTAAAGACACCAATGCATCATCCTATAAAGAAGCCAAAGATTCAGAGGTAGATTAATGAGAAGGAAGATATTTGCTTTGGATGCGGCAAGAGAGGCCACTGGAAGAAGAATTATAGAGTTGGGAAGGAGAAGCAAACTGATACTTCTACTTCAGGTATTTTTTTCATTGAATACAATATTTATCTACAAGTTAGGTATTGGATACAGAATGTGGATCACACATTTGTATTCATATATAGGAACCAAGTGGGTTTAAGAAGATTTAAAAAGGTCAAGTGGATCTCCAAGCTAAAAATGGTGCAAGTCTGATAGCCTTGGCAGTGAGAGACTATCACTTAACCATGCCAAGTGGTTTGGTTCTAGTTTTAAGCAAGTGCTATTATGTACATTTTGTTAGCCGTAACATTATCTCTGTTTTGAGTTTAGACACTATGGGTTTTTATTTCATGTCTGGAAATAAATGTTGTCTCTTTTATAGAGATAACATATGTTATGGTATGACACATCTTAACAATGGTTTATACATGCTGGAACTTGAGAACCCCGTAATGGAAATCAATGAAAAAACAGCCAACACGACTCATATATCACCCGCCTATGGCACTTCAGGCTTGGCCATGTAAACGAGAATAGATTAAGAAGATTACATCAAGAAGGGTATTTAGACTCGGTACATTTAGAACCCTTGGATGTATGCCAAGCTTGTTTACAAGGAAAGATGACCAAAGCACCTTTCTCAAGAAAGGGAGAAAGAACCAATGCAATACTAGAATTAATACATACTAATGTATGTGGTCCATTTCCAGTAGAGGTAAGGGGTGGTTTTTCACACTTCATCACTTTTACTGATGACTATAGTAGGTATGGATATATCTACTTAATGTAGTTTAAGTCCGATTCCTTTCAAATATGTAAGGAATACTAAAATGAAGTAGAAAACCAACTTGGTAAAAATATAAAAGCACTCCACTCAGACCGAGGTAAAGAATATCTTAACCAAGCTTTCATTGATCACTTGAAAGAGTGTGGGATAATATCTCAACTCACTCATCCTTATACACCATAATGGAATGGTGTTAGTGAAAGGAGGAATACGACCTTTCTTGATATGTTCATATCAATGATGAGTCATGAAACACTTCCATTATCCTTTTGGGGATACACTTTACAGACAATAGCATATACCCTTAACCGAGTACCAACTAAAGCTGCAGATGAGATTCCATATGAGTTATGGTATGGAAAGAAACCCAGTCTGACACACATACGTGTATGGGGGTGAGAGGAATTTTTCAATACTTTACTACCAAGTGAAAAATTAGCACCCAGAAGAACCAAGTACATATTTATAGGTTATCCTAAGGAAACTAGAGGATATTACCTATATAACCCTTTAGATAGAAAAGTTATTGTGTCAAGATAATCCATATTTCTAGAAAGGGAACACATTTCTATTAGAAATAGTGGGAGAAATATTTAATTCGATGAAGTTAATGCTCCAGATACACAAGAGTTGGTAGAGGAATAATCTCCACAAGAGCAAGTGGAAGAAGAAGTCGTTCCTGAGACAAAAATACTACGTAGGTCTATATGAGAGGTTATAGAACTAGAATGTTATGGTTTTCTTGTCACCAAGTCAGGTGACACATTGGTCCTTGAGGATGATGAACCTTTAATCTACAAGGAAGCGATAGAAGGAAAATAAGCTACTAAATGGAAAGAATCCATGAATTCTGAGATGGATTCCATGTACCAAAATCAAGTTTGGATTTTAGTAGACCCTACAGCTAAAGTAAATCCCATTAGATGCAAATGGGTATTCAAGAAGAAGCTGTACATGGATGGTGAGGTTAATACATTTAAAGAAATAATGGTTGCAAAGGGTTTTAGGAAACATCAAAGCATTGACTATGATGAAACCTTCTCACCAGTAGCAATGTTTAAATCCATCAGAATATTGCTTTCAGTAGCAACCTTTAATGATTATGAAAATTGGAAAATGGATGTCAAAACTGCTTTTCTAAATGGGAAGTTGGTTGAAGATTTCTATATGACTCAACCCAAAGGGTTTGTCAAGTCAAATAATGAAAATAAATTATGAAACCTGCAAAGATCCATTTATGGATTGAAATAGGCATCAAGATAATGGAAAGTTCATTTTTATGAGGTCATAAGAGAATTTGGTTTTGTCAAAAATGAAAGTGAGCCTTGTGTCTATAAAAATGTTTAAGGGAATGATATCATTTTCCTAGTATTATATATTGATGACATATTAATTATAAGAAATGAGGTACAAGTCTTATAGTCAGTTAAGACTTGGTTAAATGAATGCTTCTCTACGAAAGACTTAGGTGAAGAAGTCTACATTCTAGGGATCAAGATCTATCGAGATAGATCTCAAAGGATGATTGGGCTAAGTCAAAGTATATATATTTATAAGGTACTCAAGAGGTACAATATGGAACAATCCAAGAGAGTATTGATACCTATGTCACATGGTATAAATCTATCCAAGAAAATGTGTACACAAACACAGGAGGATATTGATAGAATGATTAGAGTCCCTTACACCTCAACAGTGGGTTCTATCATGTATGCCATGCTATGTAATAGGTTTGATTTTGCCTTTTATTTAAGCATGGTGGGTAGATATCAAGCCATTCTAGGAGAGTTGCATCGGACATCTGTTAAAACTATCCTAAAGTACTTTAGGCATACTAAGGATATGTTCCTGGTGTATGGAGGAGATGAGGAAATAGTAGTGAGGGGATACACTGATTCTATTTTCCAGATAGATCACGATGATTTGAAATCATAGCCAAGCTACATATTTTTCCTGAATGGTGGTGCAGTGAGTTGGAGAAGCTCGAAGAAAGTTGTGGTGGCTGATTCTACAACAGAGTCCGAATATATTGCAGCTTCCGATGCAGTAAAGGAAGCAGTCTGGATATGCATATTTATCTTAGACATTGGTGTTGTGCCTATCAGTGCAGACCCTATTCTAGTATATTGTGATAATACTGTTGCAATGGTGCTTTCCATGGATCCCAGGTCTCAATAGAGGACAAAGCATATTCTTCATAAGTTTCATCTCTTGAAGGATTTTACTCAAAGAGGTGAAGTCAAAATTAGCAGAGTAGCCACAAAGGAAAACATGGCAGACCCCTTAACTAAATCCATTTCTCAGCAGAAGCTTGATTCTCATGTGAGAGCTAGTGGATTGAAACCTGTTAGCAGTTGGCTCTAGTGAAAGTGGGAGTGTTGAAAGTGGGTTATCTAGACCCAACTTGTTTTTTACTTTGATTACCACTACATGTAGGCAATTTGTTATATATACATATGTTTATCTTTCCATAATAGTGTATATACTTATGCATACACTTTTTTTATGGCAATGTTCTTATATTACATGTTGTATCAAAGGGTTACAGAAGATCCTAGGCTATAATGAGAGCCTTGAGATTCCCTCACAATAATCTTAAAGTAATGTCCTATGGTATAGTTACATTATTCTGAAAGGACACAGATGATGTGTGACCATCAGGTGCTGGGGGATCATAAGCATTGAGACTTTTTCTCATGATTTTTATACTTTATGATCTCTAGTAGTTGAGATCATGAGGAAAGACCCATATAATAGGAACCCCACATGTTTTAGGTGTCATTGGTCGTTCCTATCTACATACATGTGTAATGGTCTCCGGAATTGATATCGTTATCAATGGATGTCATTTAATTTCTCACTTTGATGTAAGGAAAAAACTATGGTGATAAAGTTGTAGAGAGGTAGTTTTTGTTAGGTACGTCTTTGGTGACCTGGAATTGATTGAATGATCAAGATAGGATTTGTCTCTTCTGAGTTTAGGAAGAGATATATCAGGCCAGGTTGATTAGGATGGTTGCACCTTCATTAAATCAATGGCCATGGTAGTGGAAGGTATGACTGTCCAGACAAATAAAAAAATAAAATAAAGTGAGATAAAGGATGACGACACTAGTGTGCATTCTACTTTATTGAGATATCGATGATGCAGAGATTATATTACACAAACCATGTTTCGTAGGAAGGTAGTCATTTCTTTGACTTTACCTTATCTTTATAGGGGTCTCGATGGGTTTCTAGACCCCGTTCTTGGTCGGTGGATATTATTCACTGCTATTGAGATAAGGGCCTAGAGGGTCACACACTATAGAGTTTTGAGAATATGAACTATTATAGGAATAGGAATATAGAACTTGGTTGGCCCCACCAATGGGTCTGAGTATTTTCCAAGTTCTATGGATCACTAAGTAATAAATAAATTCTTTAATTATTAAAGCTTGGAATAATATATTGAATTTATTTATAACATGTATTTACAAGTGGTTAAGTAAATACAAAGATAAAATATTATTCGAATGGATTTAAATATCTAGGGTTCGTTTAATATTTTTAGGAGAAGTGAGTCGAGTTATAGACTCAAGTTTATCATGCAATATATATATATATATTGCAGTTAGTGATAAAATTATAAATATTATTTATGGCATAATTTAATTTTACATAAATAAATATTTATAAAACTTATACAGAGAATATATGATACACAGGGGTCGGAAACCAATTCCGAGTATTTTAGATATCCCCTATATAAGTAAGAGAGAGGCTCTCCCCAAAAAACTATTCTTGCGTCAAATTTGAGAGCCTCTCTCTCCTCCTAGATTCTAGAGAGAGATTCTCTCAAGCAAGTAAGAACTTCAAGATCATACTTCTTGGATCGAAGTCTCTTTACTTGTAGTGATCACTGCTGCATTGAAGAGATTGTTAGTGTACCACGCTAGCACTCAGATTCCAATGAACGACATGTGTGGAAATTCGAAAGGCGTGTGTGGACGATCTAGAGGACTTCGACGTTGGAGTCTTCAAGCAATGGTCACCGAAATCCTGCGATGCACTTGCAGATGTCAGATCTGGACAAGGTACTTGTTTGTTTTATTTTTGTGCTCTGTCAAATCCACATGTGGTCCTTAGACCATACCAAGATAGTTCACCACAGTCGACTTCGTAAAGTTGCTCTGATGATGTATTTTTTTTTAATTTCCTGGCCCATCAACTTCCGCTAATCGTCCCAGTACCTAACATTAATTACTATATATATTAATGATATTATTAGTTAATTTTGCATCAAATTGATGTTTAGTTAATTTATACACATCAAAAATGAATTATATATTGTTGTCCTAAAGTTTTAAAACAATCTGAGATCATTTGCTCAGTTTTGGTTATGTGATACATGTTTTGAATTAAAATGACACTTTTATATTGAAAACACGCAATTTGAGTCATTCCAATCACATCATGTATAAGATTAATGTGTGTTTGATTACTACACATCAAAAATGAATTATGGATCATTTTTCTAAAGTTTGAAAACAATCCGAAATTGTTCGATTGGTTTTAGCTACGTGACACACATTTTAAACTAAAATATCACTTTTATATTAAAAACATAGACTCCAAGTCATATCGACCACATCGTATGTTGGATTGACATGTGGGTGATTTTGACATGTCAAAAATTAATTTTATATCATTTTCTTAAAGTTTGAAACCAATCCAAGCTCATTTAGCTAGTGACACACATTTTAAACTAAAATGATACTTTTATATTGAAAAAACTTATTCTGAGTTATATCAGACACATCATGCATCATATTTATGTGATGTCAATTACTACATTCCATAAATGAAATGTGAATAATTATCCTAAATTATGAATACAATCTGAGCTTGTTTTCTCAGTTTTGGCTATGTGACGTGTGTTTTAAACTAAAATTGAACATTTATATAGAAAATACAAACTTTTAGTAATATCGGCCACATCATGGGTCAATTGATGTGTGGTTAATTTATACATGTTACAAATGAATTATGAAGAATTTTTCTAAAGTTTGAAAACAATCCAAGATCATTTTCACATTTTTGGCTAGTGATATGCGTTTTAAACTAAAATATCACTTATATTGAAAACATGCACTTCAAGTCATACCGGTCACATCATGCATCATATTGACATTAAGTCAATTATTATAAATAAAAAATTAATTATGGATCATTTACCTAACATATAAAAACAATATAATATCATTTTCTCAGTTTTGTCTTTGTGATATGCGTTTTAAACTAAAATGACACTTTTATATTAAAACATGCATCTCGAGCCATACTAAACACATCATGTGTTGGATTGATGTGCGGTAAGTTCCTACATCAAAATGGATTATGGATTATTTTCCTAAATATTGAAAACAATCTGAGCTCATTTGATCGGTTTTGGTTGTGTGGCATGTGTTTTAAACTTAAATGATACTTCTATATTGAAAACACACACCTCGAGTCCTATGAGCCACATCTTGCATCATATTGACATGTGGTTGATTATTTTTCATCAAAAATGTATTATGGATCATTATAATAAAATATCAAAACAATATAAATGTTTTTTCTTGTATTTGAGTATGTGACGTGTGTTTTGAATTAAAATGTCAATTTTAAATTGAAAACACACATTTCAAGTCATACATGTCACACTGTGTATCAGATTGAGGTGTGGTTGATTCCTACATGTCACAAATGACTTACGGATAATTTTAATAAATCATAAAAATAATTTGAATGTTATTTCTTGGATTTATTTATATCACATGAATTTTGAACTAAAATTCCAATTTTAAACTAAAAACACACACTTCGAGTCATATAGGACGCACTGTGTATTAGATTGAGGTGAAATTGATTCCTACACATCAAAAATGACTCATGTGTCATTTTCCTAAAGTATCAAAACATTTAAAATTGGTTTTATCTATTTTGTGTATGTGATGTGTGTTTTGAACTAAAATTTTAGTTTTAAACTAAAAATATACACTTCAATTCATACCGGATACACCATATATCATATTGAGGTGAAACTAATTCTTACACATCACAAATGACTTACAAATTTTTTTCATAAAGTATAAAAAATATAATTATGCTTTCTCAGTTTTAAGTACATGACAAGTGTATAAACTAATGTGTTGATTTTAAAATAAAAATATTTACTTTGAGTCATACCAAAAACATCATGTATTGGATTGAGGTGTAGTTGATTCCTACATATCACACCATTTCTTATTATTCTCAAAAGAAGGTTCGCTTGAATTAACTCACATCCATGGTGATAAGAAACTCTCACCATGGATGTGAGCTAATTGAATAACAGATGCTTTTGAGATCAATAATCCTTAAACTATCACACTATTTATTGTTAGTCTTCAAGCATCATATCTATGAAAATTAACTAAATAAGTATGAGATAAAAATGATAAGGAAATTAACTAAAAAATAGTAGATAAAATGATGAAAAAATTAACTAAATAAGTAGTAGTAATTAACCTTCTCATGATGTATATATAAATTCTTGTCCCATTTCCCTATCAACATTATCTCAGTTGTAGCCTCAAAGTCCAATATCTCACAAGCATGAGAAGCTTCAGACATGTTACTAGCTCTTCCAGAATCTATAGAGCGTAATCCTTCATTATAATCCTTGAGAAACATGTCATAAATAGTATATAAGCATTACGATACTAATGTTTCACATCCCAAATTTATCTCTTGAAGGATTCAGACACAATAGAAGCACCTATGGTGGGTGTAATATTAATTTTTTTTAATTTATAGTTGCCTAAAACCCCAATAGAGGATCTTGCACATTAAATTTATAATTAATTTATTTAGATATTAATAAATGAATACCTTCCATGAGGATATATCTATGTAGATAATGTTGATATTCCTTAAAACCTTATTTTGATTACCTTCATTTCTCTTGGAGGATCCAAGTATAAAATTTCTCTAGCGGTGATCCACACATGCTCCCTTGATCTCCAAATGAAACCGATTGATTTCTGGGCACTAGTGTGGTGAATCTACCATCTTTCATTGTTTATCTTGATCACTCAAGATCCTTCAGACTTAAAGGAGTTCTTCTCATTCTTGAGAAGATGAGAGGAAGAATTTGAGAGTGAGAGAGGTACATTGTGTATAATGATTCTCTATTATCAATTTCTGATTAACCCTAACCAATTAACATAACCATCTAATTAGAGCCATGGTTTAGGTTAAAATATTATTTAATTGTTTATTAGTCCATAAATTATATTATAATCTTTATTAAACCCTATGGTATATAATAATAATAATAATAATAATAATAATATTTTATGGCACATGCGCTAACTTTCACAATAACAAATATTATTTTACCAACTTATAAATTAATATTTATCACTAGATGAGGTCTTGGTCCATTCAAACTCATCGAAATTTATTGAATACCCAAATAAAAATTTTATTCATAAATAAATATTTTTATCCATAAGCTAGAGAATAAATATTTAATAAATATTCAATAAAATAAATAAATATATCTTATTCACAATCTGGTGAATACATATTTATTTAATTTGTGAGATCAATAAAACATGAATAAAATTATTCCTCATTATTGAGAATAATATTTATTAAATTAATTAAATTCAAATAGAATTTAATTTAGATTAATGAAAACACTTAGTGTGTGACCAATTAGGATTATTTCTCATTGGCATTAGGTGGGTATGCTTAAAGTCTAAGATTAATTTCTAACAATGGGTCATGGCACCCAAGGGAAATAACTAAAAGTCACAATGTCAAAATACAAATAAAAATACTCACTATGTATTATTTCCTTTTATCTTAATATATCATTAAACATGTTTCGTATCTGTTTCATCAACCTATATGCTCGATAAGCCTTTCTCTGACTATCTGAAATTAACACGTCGTTACACCATGGCCATGAAATTTAATGCGATGATTCTATTTTAATCAAAGGAACAAGATATAAATTTCATAAAGATGGAAGGGACAAATCCTTCTTCGACTTATCCATTAATAACATGTCATTTGTGCAAAACCAACATACCATACTTCCTACCAACATATGACATGATGGTTTGGGTCAGTAAATCTAAGTGCACGAGTCATGACATGCATCAATGATAATATTAAAGTATAAGGACCATTACACATGCTCATAGATAGGAATATCTAATGATACGAAAACAAGAAAAATTTATATTATTGGGTCTGTTCTTATAATCTTCTGCGGTAACAACCCAGGTACTTATAAAATATTTTTTTTTTCATTTTATAATTAAATAGTTAAATTCCTTATAAATGCATAAGGAAATAAGTGGTATTTATAGAAATTAAGGAATATATAAAAATAGAATAGTAACCTCACTTATGAATGTATAAATAAAATTTATGTATCTTATAAGTGAAAATATGATATATTTATATCATGTAATATGTAAATAAATGTTTTGGAAATGATAAATTAAGTGTTGGTATTTTTGTGACATAAATTTTTATTTACAATTTTATAACTAATATAATGATTTAAAATAAAATTTATCTTCATAAAATAGATTTATAAAATAATATTTTGTTTTATTATGATTATAATATAATTTTATAAGACCTTAATTAATTTTTCAAAGTGTCATAAAATGAGTTATAATGTTAAAATCAGTATTTTTCGAATAAATGACGATTTTAATTAAAAATTAAATTTCTAATATTTATAAAATTAGTTTCATAAAATAGAGTTCATTTTTGAATTCTAAATGTGAAAAAATGGTTAGGATGAATTTTAGGGAATTTTCTAAAATAGTTTAAGTTTTGGTGAATAGTGAAATACGGTAATTTACAATATTTAACAAATTCATGAATTATTGAGTCATAAATGATGTATGGATGATTTAAGCCCAAAATCTTAAACTATAATTAATTATTTTAATATATTTAGTGATAAGGTTAAAACTATTCATAGTATTGAGGCAAAATAATAAACTAATCAATAAAATAATTAAAAACACCCATCTCCTCCACTATAAATACCACCCTTCACCACCTTTTCTCCTCACATATCTAAAGACTTATAGATTGTTTAATTTATGCCGAATTCCTTTCCCAAGTATTTTGAATATTTCCAAGACTTTATGATCTCACCAAATGGCCAAAACCAAGTTCCTTAAGAAGGTTCTAAAGGAGAAGATGTTCAAGAGGTAAAATTCTCTTTTGTATTCTTTTAAATTTCTTTTCAATTTATTTTATTTTATTATTATATCCTCACCTAACCTCATCCAAGTGACATGATAACTCTAGTATCTTACATATACTATAATTTTATTGTTTTAATGGAATATCCATAATCAAATCTATCATATTATCCTCTTATTCTAAAAAATGAAAATATTGTCCGTGATGTGTCGATTTACCATCATCATGGATGATGTGTTTTAATTTTATTTTACCACCTTCAAGGATGGACATAAAACCATTATTATGGTTAAATAAAATTTTATTATACACATCATAATTTATATAATGTTCTGGAACCAATATATAAACATGACATTAAATAAGATGATATAAGTTCGTGATGGTCGTAAAAACTGCCAAAATAAATTAAATCATTTTCATTAATGTTTTATCTAATGAATTATCCTCATATTAGAAAAAATGATATATGGTATCATTTAAAATTATATAAACATATTAATTCCATTTCTTTCCACTTCTGGAGTTTTTCTTTCATTCAACAAGAAAACCCATAATGAACCAACCATGAAAACCATGAAATAAACGAACTCGAAACAATAAAATAACAAAATATTATCAATAAATGGGTGGAAAGATGTTATAAAAATATCGTATAAGGTATTATAAATATTCATATAGTTATTTAATAAATTAATAACACTATTTAAACCATTATAAAATAGGTTTGAACACATTTTAAGGAATTCAAACACAAGGCAAGGGACTTTTATTTAAAAATCCTCTTTTAAATTTATATTTGTACAAAATTGAAAAGGAATTTTTTTATGATTCAAGTATTCATGTTTTATGATTATGATTTGGTTCTTGGGAATTGTTTATGATTAATTATGGGACCTATATCTCCTTTCAATGCATTGTGTATTTTTATGTTGGAAGTTGACCGTAATGGTTATTCCAAGTGTAATTGTGATGGTTACACCATAAGGTAACTATGAGGGTTACATCATAAGGTATACAAGAGTGTAACACTGTAAGGTATCTGTTAGGGTTACAAATCATATTATAGCTACTAGGGTTACAATCTTAAGTAAGTAATTCCCCAAGTTACCTTTATGGGTTTATTAATGTTTTATGGAAATCTCTTATTTTCACAAGTAAGTATATGATACTTTATGGGTGAGAAGTGTATATTTGTGAAAATGATTTCACATGTTTATAATTATTCATGAACTGACATTTTATTTCCTTATTTTTATGTCCCTTACTAATATTTTTTTCCCATCCTAAGTTTTAATTTTTTTTCACAGGGTTTAAGGATGGGTAAGAGAAAAGAAAAATCCAATTTAAATGTTGTGAATATTTTTCATGAAAATATTTCATGTTTTATTAAGAACTTTTTTGTTATATAAGAAATGAATTATTTTTTGTAGTACCCACTTTGTATGCTTGTGGGTTGATATGTATTAATTATGTCCTAATAATCTAAAACTCTAAACCTAAAATATATTTGGGAATTTAAGAGAGTGAATTCTAAAAGAATTTACAAGATTATGTAATATTTAAGTCTAGGACCTTATAATTGGTATCAGAACACAATTTATATAACTTTAGGGGTTAGGATAATGTTAACAGAATAACAAAAATTATTTTTAACTAATGGTTAAGTTGAAATGATATATCATTTAATTATTACCATGTTGATTAATTAAGATATGTCTGTTCAGAATGGTTTTTCACAGAAGAAACAGGGAAGCTGAAGCAGGAAGGCACCGAGAGGATGATATCTTTCCAAATCCGCAACCTGGAATGGTGGGAATTGGAACCAAGAATTTTTCAACAAAATTGGATTATTTTATGCAGGATATAAATGGAAATGACATCCATGAAAGAGAACAAACATATTTACCACAAATGAATATGATGATAGTGGATCATTTTATGAGGCAACACCCTCCTTATTTTAGTAGATCTTCTGACCCAATGGTGGATAAAGGGTGAATTAAATCCCTTAAAAAGATATTCAATTTCATGGGGTGTTAAAGTAATCTAAATTTTATTCTTTATTTTATCATTTTAAACTTGAATCTGATTAGTGGTGGTCAATGGTTAAGAATATTAGGGATAACGAGGAGATTGATGCCTTGGAATGGGATGAATTTAAGAATCCGTTCCTTGAGAAATGTTTTCCTAAGGTGGTTCAACTTAGGATGGAAAATAAATTCATGGAATTGATATAAAAGGAGTAATATTTAGTGTCCATGTATAAAGAAAACTTCACTCGATTATAAAGGTATGCTCCGAATCTTATTTAGGATCTTGATAGTAAAATCAAACGTTTTTACTCAGGATTGAAGCCAAGATATCAAAGGAAATTGGCCTACTGTGAATTCAAAAGTTATGAGAAAATTTTATGTCGTGATAAGAGGGTGAAAGGAACTATCATGGGAACCCTTGAATGATTAGTGGTTTTTGGGTACTTAGGTGAAGCAGAGTGGCTGACCAAGGTTGTCTCTCAAAGGAGGAAGTGAATTTGGAAACTTATTAAAGGTATTTTAAAAATAACATAAAATGGATTAATAACACTACTTTAAAGGATGTGGTAGATTTTTTTACCATTCATAAATCTAGAATAATTTTTCTGGAAGAATATTGTATAATTTTTTTTGTTTTTATTTTTGAAATAATGTTTGATTAAAAAGACACAACAAAAAAATGTTTTTAGAAAATATTTTAAAAGACGTAATCGATCTAACTATACCTATTTAATAATTTATTAATCATTATAATTTAAATTAATATCCACTTAATTATGATCACTTAATTTGTTAAATCCTAAACCCTACAAGAATTAACTTTACCACAAAGATGAAGTGAATTTAACCCTAGGCTAACTTCAGAACATGCAATCAAAACACCCTGCTTTGATTGATGTTCCAAGGTTAGATTATGGTCAGTGGTAGATTAAGGCACATATAATATATTGAAATTATAATTAACTGAGGTTAGAGATTATATTTTAACACTACAAATTAATCCTGTGTGGTTTTGAATTACAAATTAAGTTCGTACTCTCACAATTCACACAATTGTCGACCTCGTGTGATTTGTGTTTATTGTTAAATTTCTTTCTTAGTTTCATTTAAATTAAAAACTCAATTAATATAACATATCATGTGAATTAAATTATCTCATTTATTAAAAATAAATTAATGAAGGAGGTTATAGATAGATCAATTAATAAAAAGAACTACTCTTCCATGGGCGGTGTAGTCATCGTAGAAACATTTTTCATTTGCAAAGGTTTAGAGAGGCTAAAACCCAATATCGTTTCTACTCTTGATTCTAGCCCAATTATGAATATTAATAGAAGATTAAATTTTAACAAAATAGAATAAAATAAAATAAATAAAAGAATAACAAAAAAGTTTATTACACAAACAAAAGCATTACAACACGAAGAAGAAGAAGGCTTCGTCGAAGGGATCCTTGCTTCAAGAGATACCCTTGTTGAAATGGTTGAAGAATTATAGTGGATCCACTTCTCCTATTCCCTAAAATTTATAATTCATGTCCCAACCCCTACAAATAAGAAAAAAAATAATTTATAGAGTGGATGGGAGGCTAGGTTTAAAGAGGTTTCATGTGTGAATGGAGAATTTCGGCCAAATATTTTAAGCCAACATTCACCGCCCATTTGACCTTCAAAATGCATGAACCAGCTATTCTTTCAGAATAATGATTTGTGAAAAATTTATTTTGAGGGCCCCTATCAAAATTTGTACCCAATCCAAGGTTGTATGAAGAAGTTATGGCCCAAATACAGAACTAATGTCCAATCTGGTGGGCCCAACCCACCTTTGACTTCATAGTCTATTTAGTCCAACCAGTGCATGATTTAGCTCTAATTTCCTGAAAAAAAGTTGTATCCCATCAATTAATTAACATAGTTACAAAATTTAAAGTTCAAATAATAAATATTAAAATATTTATATTCAAAATACTAAAGTGCACTGTAAAGGGTAAAACTGGAATTTCCATGAAATTTTCAAATGAATGATCTAATCCCAAATATTTTATAAATAAAAATATTTAACATAATGTGAGGAAAATTTATCATTTATTATCAATAAAATATTTAATAAAAATGGGTTTTATCAACTCTCCCACACTTACCCTTTTTCACTCCTGGGAAAAACCTCATATCATGTATTCAAAAAAATTGCGACAAGATATGCATATTAAAATTTCTCAATCCATAGTAAAAAATATAGGCAAAGTAATAATAAAATTAAGATTAAATATCAATAAATTTTAAATTCATTGTCTCATAAATTATGTCAAAACAAAATACAGTGAGATTCATAGCACCAATTATAGAGAAATAAGTCATGGGTCTACCATGCCACAAATTCTCCATGTGTGTGTGTGACAACCATTCCAAGCTTGTCTCTCCACCCTTTATTGAGTTTATTCAGGTTAATAAAAAGTTTTCTTCTTACGATTCTATTCCACCAAACTTGTTCAACATCCTTTGCAATCAAATTCAAAAACCCACTCATTTAAGCATTCCCAGAAGTCAAACCATGAGCTCCTGACCTAAATATCCCCACATGTTGTACATTTCTTCACTACCCTCTTTATTGACTGTTTTTTTTGATTTTTTTTAATTTTTTTCTTGAATTTTTCTAGAGGGCGTACAATAGTCAAATATTAGGCGCACACACATAGGTCAATCTGGTATAACTATGGAAATGATCGGAAGAGAAACAAACATATAGAAAGACCATGTTATAAGCTGAAAAGGATTACTTACCCTGAATATACATTCAATTGGGTAAGAGAAACTCACAAGTCATGATTGTGTTAAACATTGTGTGGAGAAATCAATGACACAATTTACCATGAATAAATATCACAAATAATGATGTCAAAATATAAAAGGTTTTATAATGACACAACCATTCATATCATCGACTTCAATTTTTTATAAAAGTCAACCCTTGATGATGAAATATTACTCATGCTTATATTTCTACCAATGAATTTTGAAAAAAATGCATTTTTCATATGTTCCACATGATAATGTTACATGATATATTTGTTTCTTTATTATTGATTATTTTTTTTGTTTTTTTGAAAATTTTAACTAAAAAATTAATAGAAAATTCACATAAAACACACAAATGAAAATCCTAAATATCTACCCCAAAATGTTGTCCTCTCCCCCACACTTAAAATATTTCATTTTCCTTAATGTGAACCTATGAGATGATATATGAATATTAAATTTATAATTTTAATTAGGACAAATAATATAAAATTGAAAGGGTTAGGAACAACCTAATATGCTCAAGTGATGATGGGGTCATGCAGTGTGATGAAATCCACTACATTAGTAGGAAGTCCATCAATGTATTTCTTTAAAAGTTGCCTACCAAGTGTAAAGATCCTTCTAGTGTCCTCTTGTGCGATCTCCACTACACCATAAATAAAAATATTATTCACAACATAAGGACCTAACCACCTAGAACGCAACTTACCAGTCATCAGCTTTAGTCGTGAACTATAGAGCAAGAATTTCTCTCAAACTTGAAATTCTCTTTTCTAGATCATTTTTTCATGAGCTTGTTTTGATATTTATTTATAGAGCCTTGAGTTATCATATAAAGATAATCAAATCTCCTCAAGATCTTGAACTTGTAGCTTCCTTTGGATTCTAGTTTTGTCCAAATCCAAGTTACATTTCTTTATAGTCCAATAAGCCCGATGCACAACTTCCACAAGTAGATGATAGGATTTCCCAAAAACAATCTGAAATGGGGACATACCAATGGGGGTCTTGTATGCTATCCTATAAGCCCAAAATGCATCATCCATATTCTTTCTCCAATCCTTCCTATTTGGCTGCACGGTTTTCTCCAAAATTTGTTTCAACTCCCTATTTGAAACCTTAGCCTAAACATTCGTTTGGGGGTGGTATGGTGTTGATGTTTTTTGTGTCACCCCATACTTTCTAAGAAGGGAATAAAAATTTTGATTGCAGAAGTGTTTCCCTTGGTCCCTAATGATGGCCTTTGGTACTCCAAACCTACAAAAAATCTGTGTCTTGAAAAAGTCCACTACAACATGAGAATCATCAGTCCTGGTGGCCTTAACCTCCACCCATTTACTCACATAATCAACAGCAACCAAAATATTCAAAAACCCAAATGAACTAGAAAAAAGACCCATAAAATAGATTCCCCATACATCAAAAATCTCATAGAATAATATGGGTTGTTGGGGCATCTCGTTTCTTCTAGAAATATTACCAGTGTGTTGGCAACGTGAGCACGACTTAAAAAATACATGAGCATCATGGAATAAACTAGGCTAATAAAATTAAGATTCCAAAACTTTCCTAGCTATGAATTGGGTTCTAAAGTTCCCACCATAAGAAATTGTATGACAAAATTATAGAATAGACTCAAACTCATGATTAAGAACACACCTCCTAATAACTTGGTCACTACACATGTGCCATAAGTAGGGATCATCGCACACATAAAATCTAGACCCACTCTTTAATTTTTGAACTTGATGTTTCTTTAAATTTTTAGGAATTTCAGAGGCCATAAGGTAGTTCACTAAATCAGAATACCAAGGATGCATACCTGAGATGGAATAAAGATGCTTATCAGGGAAAGTGTCCTGAAGTGGTACCTGGTCCAAGGTGTCATCTTCTAGTGTGTGAGTGAGCCTACTCATGTGGTCCACCACTAGGTTTTCCAACCCCTGCTTATCCTTTATCTCAATATCAAATTCTTAAAGAAGGATCATCCATCAGATAAGTCTAGGATTTACATCTGGCTTCTTCAAGAGGTACCTCAGAGCTGCATGGTAAAAAAAAACAACTACTTTAGAGCCCAATAAATATGAACAAAATTTATCTAAAGAAAATATGTCAGAAAGAAACTCATTTTCTATGGTTGTGTAATTTTATTGGACTAAATCCAGTGTCCTTGATGCATATGCAATCACATGTGAACTTCCCTCCACTTTCTGAGATAAGACAGCCCCAACTGTGAAGTTGGAGGCATCACACATAAGCTCAAAAGGAAGCTCCCACCGTGGGGGCTGTATCATAGGTGGAGTGGTCAGACACTTATTTATCTCATCAAAGGAAGTCCTACAAGAATCATCAAACACAAAATTAGAATCCTTTTAAAGTAATCACGACATAGGAAGAGCAATCTTACTAAAATCTTTGATGAAGCGCCAATAAAATCTTGCATTCCCTAGGAAAGATCTAACATCACGCACACATGAAGGATTGGGTAAGGATGAAATGATATCTACCTTAGATCTATCAACCTCTATCCCATGTTTTGACACCACATGGCCTAAGACAATCCCATGCTCTACCATGAAACGACACTTTTCAAAGTTTAAGACTTGATTCTTTTCAATACAAAAATTCAAAACCTTTCCCAAACTAGAGATAAAATCATCAAATGAAGACCCATACACTGTAAAATCATCCATAAATACCTCCATGAAGGAATCAATGAAATATGAAAAAATACTCACCATGTATCTCTGGAAGGTACTTGGGGCAATGAAAAGTCCAAATGGCATCCTCCAGTAGGCAAACATACCAAATGGACAAGTGAATTTTGTCTTCTCCTAATCCTTCAGACCAATAGGAACCTGAAAATATCCAGAAAATCCATCCAAGAAACAATAATGTGTCTTCCCAATTAGTCTCTCAAGCATTTGATCAATAAATGGGGGGGAAATGGTCCTTGTAAGTGGTTTGATTTATTTTTATATAATCAATACATAGACGCCAACTGTTTTGCACCCTCATTGGAAATAACTCATCTTTATCATTTTTAACAACTGTAACACCACTTTTCTTAGGCACAACCTAAATAGGACTCACCCACTAAGAATCTGAAATGGGATAAATTATACCTACCTCGAGCAATTTTTCAACCTCTTTTTTAACAACTTCCAAAAGGGTTGGATTGAGTCTCCCTTATGGATACCTAACCGGTTTAGCCTCATCCTCTAAAATAATTCTATGTATGAAAATGAAGGGGATAATACCTGATATGTCAGCCAAGGTCCACCCGATTACCTTAATGTTCTACCTCAAAAGATTCAAAAGTTTTTCTTCGTGTTCAAAAGGAATATTGTTAGTAATGATAACATGTAATTTCTCACCACCTAACAAGTATGAGTATTTGAGATTAGGTGTCAATGGCTTGAGTTACAATGTAGGGGGGTGCTGTATGGATGGATAAATTGAAGGAACTGAAATATGTGCACAATGAACATCAGTATCATAATATACATCATCAAAATCAGAGAATAAAGCATCAAATCCATCAATTTACTCAACAACCATGTCATAATCAGAGTTCACATGATCAAAATCAGAATATGAATTCATTTAAAAATCAAATCTAAGAGAGTCTTTTGCATTAGTGTAACACCCCAAGCTTCTATGGTACGCTTCTCTTTGAATAATGTGATAGCGTGTGTTGTACGCAACACCGAGTTCTAACACACCATAACCAATAAAACTAGCCGTTATGAATAGTAATACCTAATTTTTGAAATTATATATATTTTATATTTAAAAATGGACTTCATTTTTGGATTCAGAATATCGAATTTATCCTAAGGTGAAATTTTGGTACTTTTCGGATAACTTTAATATTTTGATGAATAGTGAAAATTACTAAATTTTAATTAAAAAAAACTTTTTTAATCAAAATAAGTAATAGTGATAAATTATGAATTTGAGAGGTTTTAAAGTATATTTAGAATATATTTTTACCATTTAATACAATGTTGGTCATTGGACATACTTTTACAATTAAACCGGACATAAATAAGTGTCAATCTTTTGATAGTTATTATCTCTTAAAAACACACTTTTTGTTTTAACAACGGGAATTAATTTTAAATTAATTTATGCCACTTTTGTGTTTTGAATTTGGAAAAATGGATTCCATATTTGGAATGAGGATTTTCAAATTTTGTAAATAGGTAACATTTATTTTTAGACATTTTGAATAATTACTGTGGTAAATATTTTATTTACCATGGTTAAGGGTAAATCCGGTAAATAAGGGTTAAAAAATAATATTATAATAATACTAAATTACCCTAAAACGTGTCCTAAACTTATTGGTTGATACATGTTCGACCATAGGAATCTTTGGGTCGATTGTGGGACCCCATGGAGCCACTTGTAGGTGATAGGGACACTTTATTTTAATTAAGTTAAAATGAATACAAAAATGACAGAAGCATATATCTTTTAGAAAAACAATTGTTACATAGGGTTATATATGTTGTATTTTCGACTATAAATATTCATTAGAAAGATAAAAAGATTTAATACATAATGATATTTTATTTATAATTTTTAGACATTAAATAATTTAATTTATTTATGACACAATGATGATGCAGTAATTACCATAATAGTGAAAAATTAAAATAATTGATAATATAAATACACAAATAAATAGAATTTGAGACTTTTTATGAATTAAACTAATTTTATAAGTTAATATGACATTTTAGGAATGATTTAATTAAATGTTTTCTAAGTAATCATTCTCTTATGAGTTTCAAAAAAATAAACTATTGAATAATGTCAAAATTGACATAAAAGCGTTTTTAAAACAAATATTATATTATTAATTGATATTAAATTCATAAAAATCTAAGGTTCAGCCAAGATACTTATATCATTATAGGTGTATAATTAATGGACCACTTGGGGGTCACTTGGATGTATATAGTAAGTTTATTAACCATATTATATAAAAGTACAAAGAGACATTGTAAAAGTGAAACTAATTAACTAAGAGTTAATACTTAAAGATAAGGTTAATATAAGTACCCAAACCTGTCTAAATTCTAATGGTTGAGTGGTTTTAGACCCATACCCACCTTAACATTTAAATAATCAACTTTGTATCCATTAGAAACCGAATATTAATTTATTATAAATTAATATTTCTAGCTTTTCCAAAGGTGCCCCTCACCCCTCTTATAAAAGGGCACTCCTCCTTCTCATTTTTTCACACCTTAAAAGCCTTTTGGTTCGGCCAAACTCTACCCAAATACTCTCCCAACTTCCCTCAATACAACCTAGAGGCATTAGTTTGATCAGAAATCAAACCTAAGGAGCCCTTTTGATCAAATCAAAAGGAAGAACCCGAAGAAGAGGTAATGATTTCACCACCCTTTTCCAAGTTCCTTTCTTCTTCCACTTATTCTTCCTTTGTTGTTACCATTGTAAAATAATAACTCCAGTATCATATATATACTGTGATGTTATTATAAATATGGTACAACCATAATCAGTATTCTATCCACCCTTTGAATAACATGTCACCATACGTGCGTACGTACGGCTTACCGTCTCCACGTCGTGGTGTAATTGTTATTCAATATATTATTATTTGGATGGGTATAATAATGATGTGTAACTCATGTAAATAATAAATATAAAATGTTAATGATTCTGTATATATGATATAAAATCCATTTATATATTATTTTAATATCAAAAGAATGATATTGTCGCTCGTGCGTACGTACGGACTACCGTCTCCACGAACGCGACGAGATTCATTCTCCATCGTATCCATTCAAGTATAAGTCTCATTTGATGGTTAATAATAGTATCTAAGGACTTTATATCATTCTATATATGATTAAGATACAACCTATCCATTACAAACATGTCTTACATAACAAAACATATAAAAGAAAACAAGTAAGTTAACACCCGAAATAACGATAATACTAAGATATTATTAACAAAGCAATGTTAAAAGATCATATATGATATCATATGAATGTATATGATTCTTGTATAATTTAATAACAATTATTTCACTATTATATAGGAGGTTAACCTACCCCAACCAAGGAAAAGTACAAAGGTAAGGGTTATTTCACAATCTCTTCATTATCCTAGGTTGTTTATACGTAATAATCTACTGGGATCTCTTTATCATCCACATCCATGTTTCTTAAAAATGCATTTCAAAACATTCTTAATATTTAAAAGAATATGGGTTAAAGTCATTTATACCCTTGTTTGACTTTTAAAAGAGTTTTGTAAAGGAATCTTTCCGTCGTTTTCCAAACAAGGTGCTTTAACCTTTTCGACAGAATTAAGGTAAGAATGTTTTTTTTAACTTATACGGCGGGTGCGGTAATTTTCCGCTGTTATAAAATCGTCGAAGCTTCCATTACAAAATTATAAGAATATTTTCAAAGAAAATGTTTTATTAAATGATTTCAAAAATAGAAAGAGATATTTCTCTAAAAAGAGTTTTGATTTCATTTATGTCAACATCATTTGATGGATTTTACGCTTATTTGAAGTTGATTTATTATGATACAAAACTTCTATATTTTATTGAAGGTTTTGTGATATGTTTGACTGTGGATGTGCTATTTTTATACCATTCATAGTTTATGATGAAAGTATTGACATTTCGTATGCTAGTTTTAATACGAATGTTTATTTTATGTTTAAACCTTTTCATATGGGAATGCATTGGACTTAATATGTGATAGGTGGAGCTCGCTATAGCTCCTCGATGCATCGGTAGGTCTCATGAGACAAACTAGTGTCTTGGCACAAGGCCTTGGCAAAATCTTATTTGTAGTCTTGGCATGAGGCCTTGGCTATGTGGTTATGATAGTCTGGCATTATGCATTCCATCATTATGAAAGTGGTTATTGATATTTCATGTGATTATTAGATTAGTAGAATATCCATGTGAATAAGTAAATGGCATTATTTCATTTTACTTTTTCCATACCATGTTGAAGTTCAAGTTTAAAAGGATTTTAGAAATGCATTGCCTTAAATGTTTATGCTTATTTTTGAAAGTTTCCGCTATATTGTTATCCTTACTGGGCATTTGAGCTCACCCCTTTTCTATGTTTTATTTTTCCCAGGATGTGAAGAAGTAAGTTATGAATGACCTGCAGGGATATTATGAGGGGATAATAGTGTGGACTATGGAGACATTATGTTGTTGTAGTAGTTTTTCACTTTATGATGTAATGTAAAACTTTATGAATATATCTAGTGTTTCCAAGGATACTAAACCAATCGGTCTTTCGAGATTTGATCTTTCTTGTGATCATGCCAATGTTATGTAATAATGCACCGACTCTAGGTAACTGGGGTCGGGGCGTTACAATTAGAAACAGGTGTGGAAGAACTCTTAGACATAAACTAGAACCAATACTCATAATCTCCCTAAGAATAGGACAATCAAATTTCACGGGGTTTTGATTTTGTGGTTCAAAATGGGAGATAAAAGATGCATAATAGTCCTATGAGGGGTACTTCATGGAGTTCATAACATTAAATATCACAACTTCATCCCCAAACTTCATGGAAAGTGTACCCTCATTGACATTTATGATATTTTTTTTTAGTTTTGAGGAAGAGTCTGCCTAAGATAATGGGATCATGAGAACTTACCCAATCATCCTCCATGTTAAGCACATAGAAATATGCTGGAAAGATCAGGTCTCTTACCCAAAAAAGTACATCCTAAAGGACTCCTGCTGGATATGCTGTAGATCTATTTTATTACTGCACCACTACTCTTGTCGGCTTCAACTCACCAACCTAAAAATAAGAGAATACAGAGTGATGCATCACATTTATGGAAGCTACTAAATCCCAAAGTGCATCAAAAAGGTGTAAATCCCCTATAGTGCATGGGATGATGAATGTATCAAGATCCTTACACTTTGTTGGCATTGTTAGAGTTGGTGTAATGATTGATGACACATTCCTTCCAAGATTGATCCTCTCATTTCCCCTGAGACCTCTTCAATTGGTACAAAGTTCTTTTAAGAATTTTTCATACCTTGGGATTTTCTTAATGGCCTTGATCAAGGGAATGTTTATCTCTACATGCTTGAATGTGTCCAAAACTTCTTTTTTGCATTGCCTCTTCAACCATATTTTTGGTTTGAACAACTCTATTTAGAAAAAGGAGGGGTTTAGAAGGAATATCATCAATCTTTTTCTTACCTTTATCTTTCTCCTTGGTTTTCTCAATAGTTGGTGTGGAATGGGGCTTTTATGGAGTTTAGGTGAATTTCAGTGGAACGATAGGTGCAGATGTATCAGTTTTTTTCTTCCCACTTCTCAATGTGATGGCACTAAAATTCCCCTTGGGATTTGGAGTAGGTTGGGAAGAGATATTTCTGGAGTTCTTACTTAACAGTTTATGGAGGGAGGTGAAAATCTGAATCATTTGAGTCTTCAACTCCCTTAGTTCTAAACCCTGACTCTTCAGCTCATTTTATTGATTAAGAACAATTTGCTTCAAAAAGTCATCAATGTCAGAATATACCTTTGGTTGAGAGTTCCCTTATTGTTTACTTGTTGATTCTTGAGTTTCAAATCACCTTTGGGGTTGTTGGAAACCCTATTGGTAGGGTGGAGACTGCTGGAAATTTTGTTAAAAGGGGGAACTTTGTTGTTGTCCAGATACATACCTCACATCTGATTGATCCTTCCACCCTTAGTTGTATGTTGGTGAAAAGGAATCAATCTTCTTTTGGGTATATGGTTGATACTGCTGCTGATATGGTCTCCCAGAAAATACTACTGCACAATCTTCTATTTCTTGTAGTTGGGGGAAACAATAAGTTGGGTGGCTTGTCTCAGTGAAAATGACATAAGGCCTTGAAGGAGTTGGTTGAGATGTTTTTTGAGAAAAAGCAATTTGTCTCACCATAGTAGTAAATTCTTATAACTTGGTATCAATCAAATGAATCTCAAGAGAAGAAGGACTTACCTTATGTACTCCCCTAATATGTGGTGTACGTTGATCGCCAAATTGTTGGGAGTTTTGGGCCATATTGTCAATCAACGCATGTGTAGTTGTTGGTGTTTTGTCCACAAATACTCTTCCATATGAGGTATCCACCATGCTTCTCTCTATAGGTGTGAGTCCTTCATAAAAGTATTGAATGAGGAGTTTCTCACTGATTTGGTGATGTGGGCAGCTTGCACACAACTTCTTGAATCACTCCCAGTACTCATACATTGACTCCTATTAGGCTTGCTTAATCCTTGAGATCTCATTTTGAATGGATTTGATCCTTGAGGATGTAAAAAATCTATACAAGAAAAGTCGTTTCAAATCGTTCCAACAAGTTACATCTTCAGGTTGTAAATAATACATCCAATATTTCACAGCTCCATCAAGTGAGAATGGGAATGCTCTTAGTTTGATTTGATCTTCAAATACATTTCTTGGTTTCAGGGTTGAGAAAACCGCATTAAATTATTTAAGGTGTTTGTTTGGGTTTTAACCAGATAAGCCATGAAACTTTGGAAGAAGGTGAACTAACCCAAATTTCTGTTCAAAGTCCGATTTGAGATTTGGGTATGCAATATAATTTGGTTGATAATTAATATTAGGTGCATCCAATTATCGAATGGATCTATTAAGTTAATTTAGATTATTCTCAGCCATTAGTTCTTGTTTTATGGTTGAATTTAAATTCCTTCCAATTTCAATGCTTTGATAGTGGAATAATTCTCCAACTGGTTGAATGTTGAAACTTCTAGTAGACTGAGAATGTCTGATTTGAGCCCAAAGTCTACGTTCAATCTCAAGATTAATATCTAAGAGATATTAGGGATTAGTTTGTGTCATAAATCAAATAAAATGAAAAGAAGAAAAGTGTACCATAATAAAATAAAAGATAAAAAGTTTTTAAGTTGATGATCCAAAAATAAGAAGAAGAAAATAAAAGAAGAAGGAAAAAAACCAGATTGGGTAAAGAAGGAAGAAATAAGAGAAGAAGAGAATAAAATGTAAAATAAAATAAATACATCTGATTGGTTTAAATAATTAATTTCCTCCCTGAAAATGGTTCCAATTTGAAAGACGCTATCATGGGTGCCCTCAAATGATTAGTGGTTTTTGGGTACTTAGGTTCAGCAGAGTGGGTGACCAAGGTTGTCTCTCAAAGGAGGAAGTAAATTTGACAATTTATTAAAGGTATTTTGAAAATAACATAAAATTGAATAATAACACTAATTGAAAAGATGTGGGGGGTTATTTACCATTCATAAATCTATAAGAAGTTTTCTAGAAGAATATTGTATAATTTTTTTGTTTTTATTTTTGAAATAATGTTCGATTAAAAAGACACAACAAGAAGATGTTTTTTAGAAAATATTTTAAAAGGTGTAATCAATCTAACTTTACCTCTTCAATAATTTATTAATCATTATAATTTAAATTAATATCCATTTAATTATGATCCCTTAATTTGTTAAATCCCAAACCCAACAAGAATTAACTTTACCACAAAGATAAAGTGAATTTAACCCTAGGATAACTTAAGAACATGCAATTACAACACCCTGCTTTGATTGATATTATAAGGTTAGATTATGGAAAATGGTAAATTAAGGCACATATACTCTCTATAAATTATAATTGAGTTTAGGTATTATATTTTAACACTACAAATTGATCCCGTGTGGTTTTTAATTACCAATTAAGTTCGCGCTCTCACAGTTCACACAATTCTCAACCTCACGTGATTTGTGTTTATTGTTCAATTGATTTCTTAATTTAATTTATATTAAAAAATAAATTAATATATCATATTATGTGAATTATAGTATCTCATTTATTAAAAATAAATGAATTAAGGAGGTGATAGGTAGATATATTACTAAAAAGAACTACTCTTCCATGGGCGGTGTAGTCATCGTAGAAACATTTTGCATTTGCAAAGGTTTAGAGAGGGTAGAACCCAATTTCGTTTCTACTATTGATTCTAGAACAATTATAAAGATTAAGATAATAATAAATTTTAACAAAACAGGGGAAAATAGAATAAATAAAATAATAACAATGAATTTTATTACACAAACAAAAGCATAACAACATGAAGAAGAAAAAGAAGGCTTCGTCGAAGGGATCCTTGCTTCAAGAGCCACCCTTGTTGAAATGGTTAGAGAATTGGAGTGGATCTACTTCTCCTCTGCCCTAAAATTCTTAATGCATGTCTCAATCCCTACAAATTAGAAAAACAATAATTTATATAGTGGAGGAGAGACTAGGTTTAAAGAGGTTTCAAGTGTGAAAGAGGAATCTCGGCCAAATATATTAAGCCAACTTTCACCGCCCATTTGATCTCTAGAACGTGTGAACCAGCTGTTATTATAGAAGAATGATTTGTGAAAAATTGGGTTGGAGAGATTCTATAAAAATTTGGGCCCAATAAAATCTCTTATGAAGAAGTTATGGACCAAATACATAACCAATGTCCAATATGGCGGGCCCAACCCACCTTTGACTTCACGGTCTATTTAGTCCAACCAAATGCACGATTTAGCTCCAATTTCCTGAACAAATATTGTAGTCCATTAAGTTAAGAAAACAGTTAAAAAAGTTCAAGTTCAAATAAAAAATATTAAAATATCTATCTTCTAAATACTACAGTGCACTATAAAGGGTAAAACTGGAATTTCGATCAAATTTTCAAATGAATGATCTAATCCCAAATATTTTATAAATAAACATATTTAACACAATGTGAATTTTTTTATCATTTATTATTAATAAAAAAATTCAATAAAAATGTATTTTATTAGAGGGTAGAAATGAAGTTTGTTTATGATCATGTGTACTTTAAAAACAAGCAAAAGAAAAGGCCCAGATGGCATGCAATGGATAAGAATCAATCAAATAAATCCGAAGGTAAAAAATTACAGTTTCTAGTTTGTGGGAAGTGTGGTAGAAAGTACCATAGGGAATTATTTAACAAAAATGGGAAGTGGTTTTGATGTGGTAATTTTGGAAATATGACCTGATATTATAATAAAAAGGATCTTAAGTTTAATTATGATAAGAAAACTGTAAAGTATTTTAAATGTGGTGATATGGGGTATTATGAAAATACCTTCCCAAAGAAAGATCTAAATGATGGAAAGCAACCAAATTATAAGTAGAAAGAAGTAGTGAAATCCTTTGCGACTACACCAGTAGATGTTGGGCCATCTAATGAAGTGGTATCAGGTACATTGTTTGTTTACTCATATTTTTCTAATGTATTGTTTGGTACGAGCTCTACACATTCCTTTATTTATAATAAATTTTATGGTAAATTGGGAATTTCACCTAAAGAAATAAAACCAAAATTTATGGTTAAAACACCATAGGGAAATATTAAAGTAAAAAAGAATTATAATAATCTTCCTGTTGTTGTCTGTGGAAAGAAATTATATAGATTCCCTAACCTTTTACACATAATATTACATGATTTTAAGCATAATTTACCATCAAATACAACTAATGATCATAAATTCTAGTGTCTTTGAAATATTAGGTACATAATTAAACACCATGAAATCAAAATCAAAATTTCTTTTATTTAATCTTCATAATGAGATCCTAACTCCCTTTAAGCCCTTATATCTACATAGGATAACATGGGGAATACATGAACAATAGAGATGAGCTAAAAAGCCCAATAAGGGAATAAGTATAGGAATAAACATAGAACATGGGTTATAAGAAATAACATGATGACATAAAAGGTATAGAACATGAATAAACATAAGGAAGTGTAACAAACCAAAGTTTTATCAATGGAAATTTCCTTCTAATAATTATGTCACATAAAATTACATTAGGAAACATAATGCCACATAATGATTAAATGAACTACTAAACACTTTGTAACCTTTATAGACTAGTCATTAAACAAAATTTTTCCACTTTTGTGATTTGAATTTCTAAAATATGAGATTCACGGTTGCGATTAGTAAGATATTTGGAGTCTGATAGGACAAACATAATTTTTCGTGAATAATAACTTACCCTTATGAATAGTAATGCTACCTTATGAATAGTATATATGATTCTTATGAATAGAGAATTATCCAAGTGAATAGTAATAATACCAATTATAGTATAATTAAAATTTATCCATCTTATAAGTGACAATACGATGTAATTATATCATAGTATAAGTAAATAAATATTTTAAAAATTATTAATTAAGTGTTGGTATTTTTATAACTCATAAATATTTAATTTATTAATTTAAAAGAAAATTAATTTTCATGAAATTTATTCATAAATTAATATTTTTATATCTTATGATTTTAAGATAATTTTATGCGACCTTAAGGAATTTTTCAAAGTGTTATAAAATGAGTTATAATTTTAAAATCTGTATTTTCCAAGTAAATGATGGGTTTAATTAAAAAATTAAATTACTCATATTTAAAAAATTATTTTTATAAAATGGAGTTCATTTTTGATTTCTAAGCATTGAAAAATGGTTAGGGTGATGTTTTGGGATTTTTCTGAAATATTTGAATTTTTGGTGAATAGTGAAATTTGATAATTTACGAGATATGCTAAATAAATGAATTTATGCATCATGTTTGAGTCATGGATGATTTAAATGACCATTGGTTAGAAATAAAATGCAATAATTATTTTATTTAGTCACAATATTCCCCAATATTTCTTGTCTTGTGAAAAAATAATAAACTAATGATTAAAATATTGAGAAAACACACCTCCCATCCACTATAAATACCACCCCTCATATCCACTTCTCCTCACACCTCTCAAACTTCAAAAATTGTCAAAATTATACCCAAATAATATTACCTAGCCCCTCACCCACATCCTAGATCTCTTATCTCATCAAAATACCAAGCCTAGGCGCCTTGAGGAGGATCTTAAGAGGACAATTCAAGAGGCAATTACTCTCTCTCTTTTCTTTTATTTTCCATTCAATTTCATTTCTTTTATTATTACCTCCTCACATATCTTAATATAAATGGAATGATAAACTAAATTACCTTACATATAATGGAATTATATCATGTTAATGGAAGATCAAACATTAAATCACTCTCTCCCTCCCTCCCTCTCTTTTCTTAAAAATGAAATCGTCGCCCACAAAATGTGGATTTACTGACATCATGGGCGATGAAATTTCATTTTCCATAAATGCCTTAAATTATGTTAATAAAATAATTAAATGGTTGAAAAAATATCTTAAATTTTATGTTGTAAAATCTTTTATGTTCTGGAACTAACTTATACACATAATACTAAATGATAAAATAAATAAAGTTCATTGTGATAAAAAACCACCCAATTTTACAAAAAACGATCATCATTAAATTTTATCTAAGGATTCATTCTCATGGTATATAGAAAAATTATTTATAAGATCATTTCAAGTTTTTTAATATCATTAATAACATATGATAACAATTCTGTATGTTTATCCACATTTTAAATGAATTTCCATTCATGTATACAAATGAACCGATCATGAAAACTAAGAAAACAAACACTTCCGAACGATGAAATTAAACTATATAACTCATAAAAAGGGCCATAAAAGAACTTAATGAAAGAATAATGAATCATATTCATTTATAAAAGGTTCTTTAATTTTTAATTAATGAATCTAATTCCATTATACAGTACATTAAAGTTAAGAAAGCATTCAGTTACAAGGTAAGGGGAATTCTCAAACCCAACTCTCATTCCTTAGGTTTTCCCTCTTTCAACCCATTTACATTATGAATATTACTTAAAATCATTTATCATTATCTTATATTTTATTGGATATACAAGTTTTCTACTTGAGTTTATGACAAATACTATGTTTTCCATAAGAACTCTTCTTTAAAAAACACACCTTTTTCTTCTCAAGATTGTTTCTTATTCACTCAAGGTTAATGATTCTTATGCCAAGTATGTTATTCCCTATCTTATTTGGGAACCCAAATTTCATGAATGTATTCTTTATGAAATGAAACCCATTTCTTTCTAGGGGTTATTTTATGTCCAAGATTGATATACATTCCATGTGTCATGCATGATAATATAAATGTTATGATGTGATGGGTGCACCTGAAATTATATATCACTCCAATGCATTAGGTAATGTGATGAATCTCATGAGTTAAAGTAAAATAGTCATGAGCACGATGCTAGTTTTTTTTCACAACTATGTGTGTTAGTTAACCTCTAAGACATGATGTTTCATTTTATGCATTGAAACATTACAATTCTTTTCTTAATGCTTCATCTTAGGATTATGATCCTATGACTATGTTATGATGATAATGATTATGCCCACCCGATGTTATATTATTTCATTCTCTTATCCGTTCTCTTATTGAGATTTTATATCACCCTTTTTGATGTATATCATCAGGTGACTACTTGTACTAAAGTGAATTCAAGGGCCAATAAGAATCTAGAGAAGAAGGAATTAAATAAATTCTTATGTTTTATTTTGTAAAAGTTATGTATGGTCCTAGTTTTCCCAAGACAATAAACCTTTGGATCCTCATTGTGCAATGTTTTTATGTTTTTTATCATTAAAATTATGTAATAGTAATATAAGAAAAATCAGGGTCACTATAGTTGGTATTAGAGGATGGTTTAGTTAATTTAGGAATTAGGATTAGAGAACCTTAGTCAAAACCCTTAGTATAAGACTAAATATATGTAATCAAATAAGAAGATTTTATAAACATAGGGATCCCATAAGATATTATTTCAGTGTTAATTGAATAAATGAATAAACTATTCATGATTTGTTAACTTATGTTTTGTTCTAACCTTTTCTATTTTAGAAAATGGTGGGAACCAAGAGAAACTAGGCCAATAACCCATGCGAGGGACATTGCAGTGATTGCCCAAACGACATCCACAATTCTTTGGGAGGTGGAGTTCAAAACTTCATGGCGATGATTACCCAACTATCTCAAGTTATGAACAATAACCTAAATAATGTGAAACGTCCTCCGTCACCTAAGATAGAGAAACTGGCTATCGATTGTTTTATGCGACAATAACCACCGACGTTTAGTGGGTCTTAAAATCCACTAGTTGTAGAACAATGGTTCAAATCAATGGAGAATATCTTTTATGTACTTCAATATTTTGAGATAAATAAGGCGACTCTATCCATTTACCATCTAGATGGATATGCCGATCAATAGTGGGCATTGATTAAGAACACCAAGCCTAGGGATGAAATTGAAGAGATGGAGTGGGAAGAATTTAAGACAATGATTATTAACAAGTATTTACCTCGAACTCTTCATACCACGATGGAGAGATAATTCATAGAGCTGAATAAAAAGGAAGGGTAATCTATCACATCATATGAATAAAATTTCACAAGGTTTTCAAGGTACTCTTCGGGTTTTTTATCAATAATGATAGCAAAATTGATAGATTATTTAGTGGATTAAAACCATACCTTTAAAAGGATTTTGCAATTCAAGACTTTGGGAGTTATGAAGAAGTCATTTGATGTGTTATAAAATTTGAGATGGATTTTGGAGAATGGTCCCATGGCTATGGTGATAAGAATAAAAATATGGAGTTTCAAGCTGGAGGATCTAATGATAAGGGTGGAATGAAAACTCAACCACCCACATGCCAAAAATTTGGGAAAAGCATCATAGGAACTTCCTCAAAGGGATGGGGAAATTCTTAAAGTGTGGGAGAGAAGTATAGGAAGCTCAAGAGTATCTATAATACATGATAAGGTAGGATAATGTGGTGGAGGAAAGGATAGAACCACCCATGGTCCAATGCTACAATTGTAGGGAGTAAGGGAACTATGCAAGCCAGTTCACTAAACCTCGAGTTCTCAAGTGTAATCAGCATCATCATCCACCAAAGACAAAGGAGAAAGGGAAGGCTTATTCCATCACAACTATGGAATTTGATCAAGAAAACAAAGTCATACAAGGTACACTTACTATTCACTCAAGAATGGTAAAAGTCTTATTTGATTCTAGTTCTACGCATTCCTTTATATGTTGCATGTTTTCTAGAATTATAGAATCGAAGCCCTGAAACCTTGAAGTAGATATATCTATAAAAACACCAAGTAATGCAATAATTTCATCCCAATTGTTGGACTTTTCTCCTATTGGAGTATGTAGGAATAATCTTCCAGCGAATCTCATGATACTTCCCTTGGTGTAATTCAATGCTATAATGGGAATGGATTGGATCTCGTTATATAGATCACATATCAACTATTGAGAAAAGGAAATATCTTTTCATATTCTGAACCATCCCATAATCCTATAAAAATGTATGTAAGATCATGAATCTCATCTAGAAAATCCTTTAACAGTGTGGGTGTTGGTTCCTTATGAATAAGCATACCTTGCTCAAATGGTTGAGTCAAAGGAAAATGTCAACCTAGAGGAAATGCCCATCGTGAGGGAATATGATGATGTATTTCTTGAAGAGTTACCCAGACTTCCCATGAAATTGTAAGGTAGATTTATCCATATAACTCATACTCGGAGCTACTCCTATCTAAAAGTGTCCCTATAGGATGGATCCTATCAAAATGGAGGAGTTAAATAAGTAGTTGCAAGAGAATTTGGACAAAGGGTTCATATGCCCCAATGCATCACCATGGGGTGCACCAGTGCTCTTGGTCAAGAAGAAGGATGGATCAATGAAGCTGTGTATTGATTTTCGGGAACTTAACATGATCACCATAAAGAACAAGTATCCACTTCCAAGGATTGATGACTTTTTCGATCATCTACGAAGAGCTCAATACTTCTCAAAGGTGGATTTTAATTCTGGATAGCATCAGCTAAAGGTGAAGAAAGAAGATATTCAGAAGACTGTATTTTGTACAATTTATAGGAACTATGAGTTTTTGGTGATGCCTTTTAGGCTCACTAATTCCCCTAAAATATTAATGGATTTGATGAATAGAGTCTTTAGAAATTACCTTGACAAATTTGTGCTAGTGTTTATCGATGATATTATCATCTACTCTAAGTGAAAGGAGAAACATGAAGAACATATAAGGATTGTGTTGGTGACATTGAGAAAGGAGAAGTTATACGCCAAGTTTAGCAAGTGTGACTTTTGGATAAAGAAATTCACATTCTTGGGACATGTGATCACAAGTGAGATAATTTCTGTGGACCCATAAAAAAAGGCAACTGAGGAATGGCCCAAAACCTATAGTGTCACAGAAACCCATAGTTTTCTTGGATTAGCAGGGTACTACCGATATTTTGTGAGAAATTTATCATGATTATCAAGCCCTATAACTAAGTTAATAAGGAAATGGGTAGAGTATGTCTGGATGGAATAATGTGAGGAAAGCTTCAAGGAGCTAAAGAGAAGGCTAATCATTGCACCTGTACTCACATTACCGAAAAGTGGAGAAATTTTTGTGATATATAGTGATTATTCAAGGAAAGTCTTGTGTTTTGTACTTATGAAAAATTATAATGTGATAGACTATGCCTCACGACAGTTGAAGATCCATGAGAAAAACTACCCAACACATGATCTGGAGCTAGAAGTAGTGATTTTTGCTTTGAAAATCTAGCGAAATTATCTCTATGGTGAGAAGAGTGACATATATACTGATAACAAGAGCCTAAAGTATATATTCACACAAAAAGAGATCAACATGCGTCAAAGGATATGGTTAGAGCTAATCAAAGACTATGATTTCTCTATTCACTATCATCCTGGTAAGGAAAACAAGGTAGCTGATTCTCTATCCAAAAAATAACCTGCTAATCTATCCATGTTATGGATTCAGAAAGACCGTATCTTCATGGATATGAAAATAATGGATTTAGAAATAATAACTTTAGGGAATAAATCCTACATTTACCAAATGATTTCCCAACCATCTATCCAAGATAAGATTAAGGAGGCATAAAGAGATGATCTAGATTTGCAAAAGAAGGTGAATGAAAAAAAGGAAGGGAAGATGCAAGAGTTCTATATTGATGATAATTGAGTGATTTGGTTTGGAACAAGGCTTTATGTGCCTTTATCACCCGAGATAAATAAGGAGTTATTGGAAAATTCCAATAGCTCACCTTTCTCTACCCATCCTGGGAGTACCATGATGTACCATGATCTTCGAGAACACTTTTGGTGGGATAACATGAAGAAAAAGATTATGAAATATATCTCAAGGTGATTGATATGTCAAAAAGTTAAATCAGAGTGAAAAAAGTCCAAAGGTATGATTCAACCATTACCGATACCCATGTGGAAATGAAAGAATGTCACTATGGACTTTGTCATGGGTCTCCTAAAGATAACCAAGGGAAATAATGCGATATGGGTTGTGGTGTACCAACTCACCAAGACTGACCAATTTATCACTATTCATAGAGATCTCTCACTTGAACAACTTTCAAAGATATATGTGAAGGAAGTGGTGAGACTGCATGGGGTTCCACTCTTTATTGTCTCTGATTGTGATCCCAAGTTCACATCCAAATTCTGGAGGAGTCTTTAACATGCTTTGAGTGCTGAATTAAATTTCAGTATGAACTATCACCCCCAAAATAATGGACAATATGAAAGGACTATTTAGATGATCAAAGATATTCTAAGATCCTAATATTTATAATTAAAAGGTGGATGAGATCAAAATCTCCCATTGGTTGAGTTCTCATACAATAATAGCTTCCACTTGAGTAATCAGATTACTCCATATAAAGCTCTGTATGGAAATTGATGTAGAACTCCAACCTTTTGGGATGAAGTTGGGGAAATAAAGCTACTTGAAATTGATCTTGTATAAGAGATGAAAAAAAAGGTTCAAGACTTCTAGAAACATATCAAAGCTGCTCAGATTCGGAAAAAGAGCTATGCTGACAACCGTTGAAGGGACTTGGAGTTCGATGTTGTAGATAAAGTCTTCCTTCAAATATATCTATGGAAGAGAGTCATGTGGTTTGGGAAGAAAGGGAAACTAATACCAAGGTACATTATCCCCTATGATATCCTTGATCACATATGACATGTGGCATATCATCTTGTACTTCCATCAAATATGGATCAAGTTCATGATGTCTTCCACATGTCACTTCTAAGGAAGTACATACCAGATCCATCATATGTACTAAACTCAGAGGTGGTATAGCTGGGAGATGATCTCTCTTATGAGAAGCATTCAATAAAGATTTTGGATAGAAGAGATAATTTTTTACGCAACAAGACAACACACCTTGTTAAAGTGTTGTGGAGGAACCATAGGTATAAAGAAGCAAATTGGGAACCAGAGGATGTGATGAAGGAGAAGTACCCTCACTTTTTTTTTGTAAAATGAAATTTTGAGGGTGAAATTTCAAAAGGGGGGAAGAATGTGATGACCTAAAGTTCTATCAATGGAAATTCCCTTCTAATATTTATGTTACATAAAATTACATTAGTAAACACAATGCCACATCGTGCTTAAATGAACTACTAAACACCATGTGACATTTATAGCCTATCCATTAAAACTAATTTTTCCACTTCTGTGATTTGAATTTCAAAAATATGATATTCACAGTTGCGATTAGTAAGATATTTAGAGCCTGATAGGACACACATAATTTTTTGGTAAATAGTAACTTACCCTTATGAAGAGTAATGTTACCCTTATGAATAGTAATATGAACCTTATGAATAGTAAATAATCCAAGTGAATAGTAATCATACCAATGATAGTATAAATAATATTTATCCATCTTATAAGTGACAATAAGATGTAATTATATCATAGTATAAGTAAACAAATTTTTTAAAAATTATTAATTAAGTGTTGGTATTTTTATAAGTCATAAATATTTAATTTATTAATTTAAAAGAAAATTAATTTTCATGAAATGTATTCATAAATTAATATTTTTATATCTTATGGTTTTAAGATAATTTTATGAGACCTTAAAGAATTTTTCAAAGTGTTATAAAATCAGTTATACTTTCAAAATCGGTATTTTCCAAGTAAATGATGGTTTTAATTAAAAATTAAATTACTCATAGTTAGAAAACTATTTTCATAAAATGGAGTTCATTTTTGGATTCTACACATTGAAAAATGTTTAAGGTGAATTTTTGTGATTTTTCTGAAATACTTGATTTTTTGGTGAATAGTGAAATTTGATAATTTATGAAATATGCTAAATAAATGGATTTATGCATTATTCTTGAGTCATGGATGATTTAAATGACTATTGTTTCAAACACACATGAACTTATTACTTTATTTAGTCACAATAATCCTCACTATTTCTTTTCCTGTGAAAAAAATAATAAACTAATGATTAAAATATTGAGAAAACACCCCTCCCCTCCACTATAAATATCACCCCTCACACCCTCTTCTCCTCACACCACTCAAGCATCAATAATTGTCCAAATTCTACCCAAATATCTTCTCTATATCATCTCCCACTTACAATAGCTCTTGGTAACATCAAAATACCAATCCTAGGTGCCTTGAGGAGGATATCAAGAAGAGAATTCAAGAGGTAATTCATCTCTCTCTTTTCTTTTATTTTCCATTCAATTTCATTTATTTTATTATTAAATCCTCACATATACTCATATAAATGGAATTATAAACTCCATTTAATTAAATATACTATAATTATATCATTTAAATAGAATATCCAACATTAAATACCTCTCTCTCTTATCTTAAAAATGTAATCATCACTTGTGAAGTGTCGACTTACTGAAATCATGGGCGATAAACTTTCATTTTACATAAATTCCTTAAATTCGGTTAATAAAACCACTAAATGGTTGAAAAAACATCTTAAAGTGTATTTTTTAAACCCTTTTATGTTCTAGAACTAACTTATATACATAATACTAAATGAAAAAACAAAACAAGTTTGTTGTGATAAAAAACCGCCCAAATTTACCAAAAACGATCATCATTAATGATTCATCCTCATGGTATATAAAAAAATTATTTATAATATCATTTAAAGTTTTGTAATATCATTAATAACATATAATAACAATTTTTTATGTTTATACACATTTTAAACGAACTTCCATTCATGTATACAAATGAACCGATCATGAAAACTAAGAAAACGAACACTCCCGAATGATGAAATTATACTCTATAACTCATCCAAAGGCCCATAAAAGAACTTAATGAAACCATAATGAATCATATTAATGTATAAAAGGTTATTTAATTGTTAATTAATGAATCTAATTTCATTATATAGAAAATTAAATTGAAGAAAGCGTTTGGTTACAAGGTAAGGAGAATTCTCAAACCCAACTCTCATTCCTTGGGTTTTCCCTATTTCAACCCATTTACAGTATGGATATTACTTAAAATAATTTATCATTATCTTAAATTTTATAGGATATAAATGTTTTATAATTTAGTTTATGAATAACACCATGTTTTCCAAAATAACTATTCTTTTCAAAAAATACACCTTTTTTCTTTTAGAGATTGTTTCTACTTCACTCAAGGTTAATGATTCTTATGTCAAGTATGTTATTACATATTTCATTTGGGAACCCAAAGTTCATGAATGTATGATTTATAAAATTAAACCCATTCCTTTTCATGGGTTGTTTTATTTCCAATATTTATATATGTTCCATGTGGCATGCATGATAATGTAAATGTTCTGATGTGACGGGTGCACCTGAAATTATATAGTGCTCTAATGCATTGGGTAATGTGATGAATCTCATGAGTTAAAGTGAAATATGTGTGAGAATGATGTTAGATTTGTTCACAATTATGTGTGGTTGTTAACCTCTAAAACATGATGTTTTATATTATGCATTTCCACATTCCAAGTCTTTTCTTAATGCTTCCTCTCATGATTATGATCCTATGCCTAAGTTATGATGATAATGATTATGATCACCCCATATTATATTGTTTCATGTTCTTATCTATCCCCTTACTGGGATTTTAGCTCACCCCTTTTTGATGTATATCCTTAGGTGAATAATTGTACCAAGTAGAATTCAAGGGCTAATAAGAATCTAGAGAAGAAGTAATTAAATAAATTTTTATGTTTTGTTTTGTAAAAGTTATGTATGGTCCTAGTTTTACTAAGACACTAAACCTTTGGATCCTCTTTGTGTAATGTTTTTATATTGTTTATCATTAAAATGATGTAATGATAATATAAGAAAAAGTAGGGTCACTATAGTAATTATCACATGTATAACATGGGAATATATAATCATGAAATCATAGGAATGTGGAAAAAACATACAACATAACATAAACATGAGTCAAGGCTATCATACAAGACATGGTGGACAAAGTCCCATGAAGTAATAAGCTTCACTCCCCGTCCCAACATGACGCCTCATGAGACTAAAAATTACCCAATGAATTGGAGAACTATTTAGGAACACCCATCATAACACGTTCATGAATATGTGTTCCACATAAAGAATAATATATAAGGAATCATACATAATCACAAGGGTTACCCATGGAAAGAATTGGGTATCGTAATCATGTCAAAAGGAATAACATAAGGTAATATCATAATGGTGCCCATAAAATAAAGGTTCTAAATAATACACGGACATTAATAAAGGAAAATAGGCATATATAATGATAATTTATTTCAAAATGAAGTGAATACATGTAAAATTAGTGTTTAGGAAACTTTATAAATAAAACATTTTAGTGCGGTTTATGGAAAATATTAAAGATTCTTTAAAACGGAAAAGGAATAATTGTATTTATAAATCCAAAAATGATCAAAGATATTTTTTCATGACTAGATGAGTGATTTTATAAAAATAATGGTGTTTTAAAATATATTATGGAGTACACTTAAAAATGGGCAAGAAAACAAGAAGTTCCCTTTAATCAGGCTTTCTTTTCGTAAAGATTTGAGAAGGAAAACTTTATAAAACATGTATTTCCCACTAAAAGAAATATTATCTAATATATATAAATAATTTTGGAACATATTAATAGAATTTATAATAAGTTTACAAAAATAAATAAGCATTACATTGGGGTAAATAGAGAGAAAGAGTAACCCAAAAGAAAAATGGAGGTTAGGGTCGAATCCTTTACCTTATGTATGAAAGTGTTATGCACTTGATCTTAATGTCCTGGATAATAAAATTAAATCCATTAATTAATTAATTTAAAATCTTTTATACATTTATTTTTATTTATTATAATTTTATTAAGTTCATTTATATCCCTTTTGAGAATTTAAAAGATATAATTTCACTGTTTGGGAGAGTTCGTTTTCTGGGTTTTCATGACCGGTTACTTGTTTACATGTATGGAAAATCATTTAAAATGAGAATATTTGTCCAGATTTGAAATTATATTTTATTAACTAAATTACAGAATATTTAATTATATTATAAATAATTTGGTATTATGGTATGATTATGAATCATTAGATAAATAGTTAATGATAGTCGTTTATGTTTATTTTGGCGGTTTCCGATCACAACGAAATCATTTTGTTTTATCATTTAGTATTATGTATATATGTTAGTTCCAAAAAATAAAGAGGGTTATAAAATAAATTTTAAAATATTTTTCAGCCATTATAATGGTTTTAAGACCATCCTTGAAGGTGGTAAAGGAAATTGAAAACTCTTCATCCTTGAATGTGATAAATTAACACAACACGGACGATGTTTTCATTTTTATAACAAAAGGGGAGAAGAAATAATTGATGATGGATTATCCCATAAAAATAAAAAAATTATATTATATGTGAGTTAATATAGTTACTATGCCACTTGGATAATGGGAGTTTAGGAGATAATAAGAAAAGAAAAGAACATTTAAAGAATTGAAAAGAAAATAAAGTCTATTTTACCTCTTGAATTATCCTCCTAATAGATTTTTTTGGTCTTTTATTGAGACCAAAGACTACTGGACATGGGAGAGGGTATTGATAATAAATTTTATCATAATTTGGACAAGGATCAAATATTGAGAGGTGTGAGGATAAGAGGTGGTATTTATAGGGGCGGAGAGGTGTGTTTTCTCATTATTTTTTTATTTTGATCAAAAAAATAAATTTCAAGGATTATTGTCACTAAATATAGTAATTATTTAATGTGAGTTCAAACCAATGGTCACTTAAATCATCCATGACTCAGTTATGACTCAAAAATTCATTTATTTACTTATATTGTAAATTACAGTATTTCAATATTCACCAAAAATTAAACTCTTTTAGAAAAATATAAAAACTTTACCCTAACAATTTTTTGATGTATAGAATTCAAAAATGGATTCCATTTTATGTTTTTTTTTCTAAATTTGAGAAAATTAATTTTTAATTAAAATCATCATTTATTCCAAAAATACAAATTTTAACTGATTTTAAAACACTTTGAAATTTTAATTAAGGTCTCATAAGATTATCTTATAATCATAAGACAAAAAAATATTAATTTATAAATACATTTTTATGAAAATACATTTTATTTTATATCATTATATTAATTATAAAATTATAGTTAAATATTTATGAATTAATTTATCATTTATAAAACATTTATTTACTTATTCCAAGATATAGATATATCATTTTTTATTTATAAGATACCCAAATTTTATTTATACTTTCATAAAAGAAGTTAATATTCTATTGGCCGGTTTACTATTCATAAGGGTCATATTACTTTTCCAAAGACCAAGTTACTATTTCATTGATATAGGTTCTTTAACTTCTAGAAATAACTCTTATTTCATTCATTATTTATTTATAGAGTTTTTATTGTGTTCTATATGTGATGTTTATGTTTTTTATACTATATAACATAATTATAAGAAGGTAATTTTCATTGAAAATGTTTTGGGTGATTAAAAATTACCTAAAAACCTTGTTGTCTTTCCCTTAGTATAGTTTTATGTTATTCTAGGTATGTATTGTCTTTATTTTTATCATTTTAATATTGATTATAGAGCTAAAGAAGTTGTTTTTCAAAAAATAGTTTCAGTTTTTATATAATAATGAACCTATACCATTGATAATATACCAGGAAGCTTGGAAACTATTAAAAAATGGGAATTAAAGCTATCTTGAACATATTATCTAAAACAAGGGAACTGTTTAGATTATTGATGTGCCCTTGGTAAATGAAAACCTGTATGTTTTTCCTAATGAGTTTCATGGTTCTATACCTGACCAGGAAGTTGAATTTTCTATTGACTTAGTTCCTGAAGCTAATCCAATTTTGAAACCCCCTTATCAAATGATCAAGTGGAACTTCTTTAATTAAAAAAGAAGTCGCTAGAGTTTCCTAATAGAGTATTCATTTATCCCAGCACTTCACCATGGGGTGCTCCTATTTTTTCATTAAAAATAAAGATGGTTCCATAAGGATTTTCATTGATTATATAGTTTTGAATAACATTATCATTAAGAATAAGTATCCACTGCCTCATATCAATGACTTATTCGATCAACTCCAGAGAGCTTAGAATTTTTCCAAGATTGAATTGAGAATAGAATACCATCAGGTGAAAGTGAAGGAGGATGAAATTATTAAAATAGTGTTGTAAAATAGATATGGTACTTATGAGTTTTTATCACGCCCTTTGGCTTGAAAAATTCCCCTTCTGTATTTACGGATCTTATGAATAGAAAATTACATGAATATTTGAATAATTTTGTTGTAGTTTTTATTGATGACATTTTGGTTTATTCAAAAAGTTATGAGAATCATGAAAAATATATAAGGATTGTTTTGCAAACACTTAATTTTTTTTATATGGGATATTTATCAAATGTGATTCTTGGTTGCAATAGATTTCTCTTCTTGGACATATTGAAAATAATGATGGAATAAAAGTTGATCCCACCAAAACAAAAGTGGTTTATGAATGGAAAAGAACTACAAATTTTACAAAGATTTGTAGTTTTCTTGGATTATTAGGTTATTACTAATGGTTTGTTAAAAAATTTGCATGGTTATCTAGATTTCTAACTAAGTTAACACAAAAGGGGTTAAATTTTTTTAAAGAGAAGACTACGATGTTTGTTTTTAGGAGATGAAAATAAGATTGGTGAGTGATACAGTTTTGGATCTACCTTTTAGAAATGGATATTTTTTCATCTATAGTGATTCTTCATTGAAGGGACTTGGTTGTGTTCTAATGAAGAATGATCAATAATTTTTTATCCTTAAATAAAACTAAATACTCATGAGTTAAATTATCCCACACATGATCTAGAATTAGTAGCTATAGTTTTAGATTTAAAAATTTGGAGACATCATTTATATGGATCCAAATTTGAAATATATACTGAAGATAAAAGTTAAAAGTATATATTTACTTATAAGTAATTGAACATGAGGCAAAGAAGATGGTTGGAACTGATAAAGGATTATGATTGCATAATCAATTACCATTCTGGAAAAGCAAGAAAAGTGGAAAATTCCTTGAGTCAAAATCATTATGCATCATTAACCATGTTAAATTTAGAACATAACCCCTTGCTTTATGATTTTATGAATTTTGGCTTGGAAGTTTTTGGTGCAGGAAATTCCCCTATTTTGTTTCTGGTGTTAGTGCAGTCATCTCTCTTAGAAAAAATTAAGCAAGTACAGAAGGAAGATCATGAGTTACAAAAAAAAGGTAGAATTAGTTAAGGAAGTTCAGTTTCCTGAATTTAATTTTGATAAAAATTATGTCTTGATATTTGGAAATAGATTATGTGTACCTTGTGATTCACATATGAAGAAATAATTATTAGCTGAAGCTCATAGTTCACCATTTTCAATTCTTCCTGACAGCACTAAGATGTAGAAAGGCCTTTGGGAGTATTACTGATGAAATGAAATGAAAATAGATATTACCAATTTTAATATGAAATGTTTGACTTGTCAATAAGTTAAAGAAAAGTGACAACTAAAAAAGGGTATGCTTCATCCTTTTCTAGTTCCAGAGTGTAAATGGGAAAATATATCCATGGATTTTTTGGTGGGACTACAAAAGACTTCTTGAGGTAACAACATAATTTGGGTTATTTTTGATCAGCTGATTGAATATTCACATTTAATTCCTATTTGATACACACTTTATCTAGATCAGATTTCTCAACTATACCTCAAATAGATTGTCAAGTTTCATAGAGTTTCTCTCTCCATTGTATCTGATCATGATCCCAGGTTCACTTCTAACTTTTGTAAAGGCCTTTAGAAGTCATTGGGAACTGAATTAAATCTTAGAATATCCTTTCATCCTCAATCTGATGGACAGACTAAGCGAACAATTCATACCTTGGAAGGTATGTTACATTCTTGTTCAATAGATTACCAGGGAAGTTGGGATCAACATATTTATTTAGTTGAGTTTTCTTATGATAACAATTTTCATTCCAGTATACATATGACACCTTTTGAGGAATTAAATGGAAAGCAGTGTCAAACTACCTCATTTTGGGATAAATTTGGGAAAAGGAAGTTGATGGGAGAATAATTAGTAAAAGAAGCAGATGAGAAAGTGAAGATGATCCATCTATATATGAGGACAACTCAGAGCAGGGAAAAAAGTTATGTAGATAATAGGTGGAAAGAATTTTCTTTTGAGGTATGCGATCATGTTTTCCTTAAAATAAATCCTTGGAAAGTGTTATTAATTTTAGAAATAAAGGAATGCTAAGCCCACGACTAATTGGACCTTATGAAATTCTAGAGAAAGTTGGACTAGTTGCCTATCAAGTAGCTTTTCCCTTGAGTTTATCTTAAGTACAAAATGATTTTCACGTTTTAATGTTAAGAAAGTATGTACTAGATTCATCTCATGTTTTGATCCCAAAAGTAGTTCAACTATAAAAGAACCTTTATTATGAGGAAAAGCCTATTCAGATTCTTGATCGTAGAGAGAAAATATTGCAGAATAAGTTTATTCACCAGGTTAAGGTTTTGTGGAGAAACCACATGGTTGAAGAAGCAACATGGGAATATGTAAATTCTATGAGGGAAATTTATCCTCACTTGTTTAATAAGTAAATAAAAATTGCAAGGATTCAATTTACAGAAGGTGGGAATAATCTAATAACCCAGGTACCTATATTTTTTTTTTCATTCTAGAATTAAATAATTAAATTCCTTATAAATGTATAATGAAATAAGTGATAATTATAGAAATTAAAGAATCTATACAAATAGAATAGTAAAATCACCTATAAAAGTATAAATAAAATTTATGTATCTTATAATTTTTTTGAGAAAAATTAGCACTGAGGCTCTTGGATTAATCAAAGTGTGATTATAGAAGGAAAAAGAAGGTATTTTACATTTATCCCTAAGGAAGAGTGAAACCATGTCATCAGGTAAGGTGGATGAATAGAGACATCCATCTAAATTAAACCCTTTATTTTCCATCCCATCAGAAATATAATTTTCTTCTCTAAAGGTGGAGTGATGAAGTAGTTCATAAAATAGATCTTGTCCAGACATTTTTCCTATTTAGCTGTTAGCCTCCATGCTAATTGAATTTGACCTACTCTTATGGAATGTACAATAGTAGTGGAATCACATTTAAACCAAATAGATCTACACTCTTTTTGATGAGAAAGATCAACCTCCCTGATAAGATCCATCATCTCAGATCCTAGTGCAGTGGTATAGCCACAAGAACCATACAAGCACTCCACCATATCCCAATTGTGGTCCCTAATTATAGTTCCATAACCTGAGGGACTAGGATTTCCCCTAGAGGCCCCATCTATGTTATACATGATCCATCCAGCAAAGGGGGTGTCCATAACACTTCAAATGTGCCATGAGGACCATAGAAATTGATATTAATGTTTATCCATTTGAGAAATATAAAGTCATCAACGGAGTTATTGCATTTACCTATATGCAGGCTGTTAGCATACCACACTATAGTAAGGATATCCTCCATCTGTATTCCAACATTAAAATGTTGCAGGTTGTGGATTTCTTTGTTCTTTCCTTTCTATATGTAGTGAACCATCTCAACACATGCCATTCTAAAGAGGACTGTAAGTTGCAGTGAGAGATGTACATCAAAGATGGAAACAAGGAAATCACGAACAGAATCTATTTGTGGAAAGTGAATTTCAAAAATATTTAGTACAACCTTCCATAGTGAAGAAGAAGTATTGAAACTTATAAATAAGTGATCCATGTCCTCTCTATGTTGGTGGAATAAGATGTATTTTGAACACAATGAGATCCCATCTCTTTGAATATTTTCATCCACTGGTAGCTTGTTGATAGAGCCTCTAAAGAAGGGTAAATCAGGAAGGTGTCATCAATTTCTTATTTAAATCAAAAATACATTTATGATGACCATGTATCAGATGCAGGTAGAAAATTTTATAATCTAGGAGACCATTTGAAGAACCCTCCCAGATAAGTTAATCCCCCTGATTCAAAAAATCATAGCTGGCCACAATGGAAACAATGTCATCTGGGACCATTTCCATATTTTCTTGCTGGTCCAAAATTCTGACATTGTTATCAATATCATGAGTCTCAGTATTAATTCACTAAGTGAGTTGAATACCTATGCATTTATCATACAAAAATATTAGGGAATAATTCATATTAACAATCCAGTGAGAATGTGTGATAATTTTCTGAAAGATGAACTTCATTCCAAAACAAATAGAGGATTCGAGATATCTTATTTTTCTAGTTATGAGCCTTTCCATAAATCTAGTTCTGAGAAATTATAGGGTAGTATCTTTTCTGCTTATTAGTTTCTACATAAATTTGTCCTGTAAGGATTGATTATATAATTCCAATTTCTTGATTCCAAGTCCTCTAAACTTGTATGGAAAGCAGTACCTTTTCCATGGTGCTCTAATGATTCTTATTTCTATAATGCTTCCACTCTAGATGAAATTTTTCATCAATTTTTTGAGATTTTTAATGATAGATATAGACCAAAGATACAACATAAATGAGTAACAAGTTTTGAAATCACCACATGCTTGAAAAGGAAAATGCATCCAGCCATTGATAATGACTTCCCTTTCCAAGAGGCAAGTGTTCTTCTGATTTGTTCCATTGTTGCTGAGAAGTGTGATGAAAGAGGCTTTCCCCAAAACATTGGGACACCGAGATAGATAAATAGTAATGAACCCTTCTTTATTCCAAAATCGTTGGTGAGTAAAATCTTCCTTGAGGCTGAAATGTTCTTTCCAAAATATATAAATAATTTGATCCAGTTAATTTCTTGGCCAAAGAATTTTTCATAACACTGAAGACAATTCTTGAGATTCTTGATATTCCTCCTATCCCCCTGGGTGAAAATGATGATATCATTAGCAAAAAATAAATGGGAGGTAGCAGAGATACCTCGAGCTACTCTGATTTTCTTTAAGTCACCCTTGGACACCATGTCAATAAGAAGTCTTATTAGACAATCCATAGCAATATAAAATATGATGGCTGATAGGGGATCCCCTTATATCACCCCTTTGGATCATGTGAAGTATCCTTCTGGGCACCCATTGATAAGGATGGAGATATGGACTGACTCAAGAAGCACCCTGATCTAGTGAATAAATCACATACTAAAGCCAAAGATGTGTAACAACTGACTTATAAATCTCCAGTCCATTGTGTCAAAGGATTTTTTAATGTCAAGTTTTAGAGCTATGTTTCCTCCTTGGGTTGGATTTCTTTGGAGGTTAACACACTTTAAGACAGTGAGAAAGAAATCATGAATATTTCTTCCTTTTACAAAGCCAAAATAATTCCAAGATATTATTTTCTCCAAGACCTGGGAAAGTATGTTGGAAATAATTTTTTTGATCACTTTTTGAATAATTTTGACAAGAGAAACTAACCTAAATTGACTTATCTCACTGGAATTATCAACATTTGGGATGAGGGAAATAAACTGATAATTGAATCCTTGAGGAAGATTCCCACCCTTGAAAAAATGTTAGACTAACTAGAAAACCTCATTATGTATGATATCACAATAAGTTTGAAATAATTGATTGGTGAAAACATCCGGTTTGGGGGAGCTCTCCTTATTGAGGCAAAAGATAGCCTCTTTGATTTCAAAGTCCATTGAAATAGAGGTGAGGGAAGTATTTTCTTTTTCTATAATCATATTTAGGATGATATTGTCCCTTATTATTTTAATCTTTGGGGGGGCATTGAAGAGATTCATGTAAAAATAGATAATGTGTGTAGAAATCTCATGTCTGTCCTATAAAATTCGATCGCCATAATTTAGAAGAGAAAAAAAAGACTATTTTCCCTTCTTAATATTTTTAGAGCATTAAATAATTTGGTATTTCTATGACCATCAGAGAGCCACCTGATTTTGAATATATCTTTGTTAATGTTGTCTCTGAGTTTGATAAGTCTCTTCATCTTTGCAGGAAATGTCATCTTCTTGTCTCATGTCTCCAAAAAAGTTTCATGTAGTGATATACTCCTGTATATCATATAGAAGACATTCCATACCATAAATTTCAGAATCCATTGAGCTAAACTTGTCCTTAATCCATTCTTTCAACTTTTCTTTGATCATTTTGAACTTAAAAAAGCAGATCAGTGGATTGGAATTGCAAGATTTTAAACCCTAGGTTTCCTAAACTATCCTTGAACACTCCTAAAGAGTGGCCTATTCATTATTGAATCTAAAAGGAATTGGTTGATTTCTCTCAATTTTAAGCAGGCTGACCTGAATGGGATGATGATCAGAGTTGTTCTTGGATAAAGTAACACATGAAATAGACTTCCAAACACCAAGTGAGGCCTCAATAAAAAAATCATTATCAATTATACTATCCCTAATTCAATTGAGATTCCACCTATACCATATGAATTTTTCACCAATAATATTTATTTATGTCAGGCTTGTCACTGCTATGAAATCTATAAATTATTTAATAGAGGTTTCATTAACCACATGACCCATCTTCTCATCTACATGCAGAATGGAATTAAAGTCCCCTACAGTGATCCATGGTTCCATAATTGTATTTGACAACTTTTGTATTTGATCCCATAAGATCCTCCTTTCAATATAATTATTGCGGGTATTGACAATCGAACAAAAAAAATTTCCTCCTAGATTCCAAGAAGCTGCATGTGAGAATATGGTTGTCTTTATAAACAATCATTGAATTGTCGACATAATTATGTGTTAAGAGACAAAACCTATCCAGATTAGATAAATCCAGGTTAGTTCCCAGGATGAAATACCCCTTACTACTAAAAATCACTCCTAGATTTTGAGAGTTAATCTTTGGTTCAGAGATGCCTATGATTTTAGGTTTATAATTACCTGTAAGCAGCCTAATTGAACCCTCAATGTTAGTATTGGCTAGCCCCTGAAAGTTCAAAAATAGAATCCTCATTATTATTTTGGCTTGGGGGTGAGTCCACCCTTTCTATTTTTATCCAACCTTTAGGATTTCTTTGAAGTTCCTACTGATGAGATAGAGACCTCATGTTTTGTTTCTTTTTGTGCACCCCTAGATTGCATCTGGGTGCAGTTCTGGTCATCCCTCTATTGATCATTCTGGGTACTAAGGACCATGACATTAGTCTGTACTGGAGTTAGGGCATGATATCCTGTTTTTTTTCCAAAATATGATATCTTAGTTATTGTCCCTTTTGCATCACATCGAGAAACCTTATCTCTTACTAGAGTTTCCACCAGGCTGTTAATCTTACTAACACCATGGTCATTTCCAATTGATAGTTTCTGCATCTCCACATCCACCTGAGGGTCTTCTATCTGGGTAACTTCATCAATATCAGTAGCAACAAGGTTAAGGATAAATTATTCAGCTTTCATAGAATAAGAAATATATAAGACATTGGATAAGGGGGATAATAAATGATCCTTAGGTTCAAATATATTGTTACATTACTCATTATCCTCATTTATGTTTTTTGGAATTGCATCATCACCATTTTTTTGCTCTTGCTCTTCAACTAAATCAGCCCATAAAGAGCCAGTGATAGTCGATTTATTAATATTCAGACCCTTCAAAGGATCAGAGGCATTCCATCCATTTTTAATGGAATATTTCTCTTTCTTATTGAGAACTCTTTCCACACTGTAGTTCCAGGAGGTGGCTTAAACATATTTTTCACTACTTGACAGTTTTGGAATGAGTGACCTACCATCTTGCAGTGCTTGTAGAATTGAGGCCGGTTCTCAAATTCATAATTTATCTTTAGATGATGATCATTAGTAGTTAGGGTGTCACGACCCATCCTCGGGGCCCATGCCGTGACTACCCCAAGCCCGCCTTCCATAGGCCATGGGCTGGCGACTAGCACCAAGGCGTAAATCCCGGTAAAAACGGAAGGCATTGCCTTTGTAAAGTAAAAAAGCACTACAGAGTAAGCAAGCGGAAGAAGTAAACACTAAGTAAAAACCGGTATAACAGTAAGTGCAGAAAAGTAAAGGGGGCAGGGAATAAAAGCCCAACTGTAAAGTACAACTGAAAGGGGAAAAACAGCAACTGAAAGAAAAGCCGCAGCGTCGAGCCATCATCTAGGAGTCCCACCTGAAGGGTGGGTACAGACAGCCTCCACTGCTCCTCAGGTCCAGCCGACCGCCCCGAGTACGTCCCGCCCAGTGGTCCACCTCCAGGTACCATCCTGCTCCGCAAGCCTCCACCACGATCAGCGCTGTCCGTCGTCTGCAACCAACACAACGAAGTGCGGGCATAGCCCGTGCATGGGTGAGTATAAGCTACTCAGTAGGGACCCCGAGACCGCCGAAGGTCTCCCAGAATCCACAAAGGATAATCCAAAAAGGAAAGATACAATCACAAAGTAAAACCTGACATGGCTTAGGTATATGCCCATACATATACCTAAGTCATCAATTCTCGCTCGGCTCCAACATCCGAGCTCAAGTACAACCCAGTCCAAACAGGAAAGAAAAACGTAAATCCACATAGGATCGGGCCCACACAGGACCTGTAGGCGCTGGCCCACGTAGGACCGCTGAGCACTAACCCACACAGGATCAGACCCACACAGGATCAGTAGCACTGACCCACAAAGGATCGCTGAGTGCTGTAGTCATCGCCGTCGAATCCACTAAGGATCTCTGCACAGTCGTCGTCACAGTAGCAGTCGCAGCCAGATCTAGGGTTCCCGCACACAGCAAACTCGTTCGGGAGGGTCTGCTCCACGAGCCGAGAGGCTGATACATCAACTGACACATAGTCCAGAGTTTATGTATCCAAAAGTTCCGTATCGTCAAAAGGAACTCAACGTCGCAGACGGCGCGTCAATCGGACGCCCGATCTGAGAGTTATTGGCTTTTTCGTCCCAGGGGCCCGGTTGGTTTTTAAGGCAAAACCAACCCGACTGTACTCCACCTGCATCCAAACCTCGGGCGGAGTATGCCAAAAGATCCATCTCACTTATAGGAAAACAACAAAGTCAACGGTACGTCAATCGGACGTCCGAAGCTCAAGATATGAGCGTTTCCGCTCCAAGGGCCCGATTAGTTTCGTGTACGAACCAACCCGGCCGAACACAAAGTATTCCGAAACCTTGATTGAGATATACCGAAACGACCGTCTCGATCCAAGGATCGCATCGCCGCTGACGGTGCGTCGTTCGGAGGCCCGTAGCTCAAGTTATGAGCAAAAGACCGAAAATGTCTGGAGACGGGGGGTCTGGGCCCGGACCGACCCGGTTCGGCGCGGCCCGACTGGCGGGTCGGCTCGGCTCGACCGAGCGGCCGAGCAAGGGAGCCGCAGGGCGTGAAGTCCCCACGGGAAGAGAAGCTGCGACCCACATGGGGCCACGCTGGATCAGCGGATGCGGCTTTACCGCGTCCCATGTGCGCCGGACCCACGCGGCCGCGGGTCCGCTGGCCGCCACCGCCGCGGATTCAGCCGCGGCGGCCCTGTCTGGCGGCACACCGGGGCGCCGCCGCCTCCGGCCGCCGGCGCCACCGGTGGGTTCCACGGGCCACCGGAGTTGCTCCGGTGGTCCGATTTCGTTTCCGTCTGCGCCGTAGCTCATCACGGGTCCCGTACTTCACTACGGAAACAACGAATCACCCTGCGGCATGTTTTGTCGCCGCCCACCAATTCACACATCAACGAAGAACTACGGAGGGTTGTCGGGCCGTGTTTTTTTGGCCCGCACCCTCCGCGTTAGGTGATAACAATCGGGAAGAATAAATTATCATATGAAAACGTAACAAGATACAATTTAATAAATTAAAATTGCACTTGATCCAGGTTCTTTGTTTTAGGAGGAACATCCACAGAAATATAAATTATTTCACAACAAACCCCTACCTCATCGTAGTCGTCGAGCGTGCGTTCTTCACGGAATTGATCGTCGCGGAAGGAGGCGATCATCGCGTCGCAGAAGGGCGTCGCGTCGTCACGGAATACGGTGTCGCGTTGACGAACTCCGAGGTTCAAGAACATGTAGATTTAATTATATTAATTAAATCCATGATGTTGTTATAACCCACAAAGAGATTTAAAAGAAGAAACCTGAAATCTCTTACCTCAAGAAGTTGGTGATCGGAGATTGTTGCGGGGAAGAACGTCTCAGAAGAAGCGTCGTCAATCTCCGAGGGTGATAGCGTTCTTCGCATTCTTCGCGTTCTTCGCATTCTTCGCGAAGGAGGATGAAGGCACAAAACTTCAGTCAAAAGCCTCTCAACGAGCAATCCTCAAGAAGTCGTACGTTGTCCTTATTTTATTATTACGCCAACGGATGTAAACAGGTTAAGAAACGATTAAATTAATTCATAGAATTAATTTAACGAAGTTAACCGCCCAATTAATTGGTGCGTTAAGAATTTAAGAAAAATGTGTCAGTTGACTTTCATAATGACGGGTTTTCGCGGGTGCGTTACTTAGCGGAAAAGAAACGGTGAGGCTCGTGCGGCCCCCACCTCACAAATATCCTACCAAGAGGGTAGGATATTTTGGATTGAACCCTATCCGCTTAAACTTAGTTTAAGTGGCTTTAAGTGAAAGAAAAATAAAGTTGCCACACCACTTTATTTTATTTCTTAACTTAACCCCAAAATTTAAAAACCACACCCGAGCAAACGCAACTCCGGAAGAGGCGTTTCTAAGAAAATACCGGCACTGCGATTCCATCGGTGCCCTCAGAATTTGATTCCGAGCACCAGTTTAAAAGTTAGAAAAACCCGCTCATTCGTTCACTGAACGTACCCAAGCCAAACTTCCGAAAATGATTCTGGGCACACCGGGCCTCGGAATCAGGTGTCGTCAGAAACTGCGTTCTTGTAAAATTCCAAAGAAAATTAAGGAAAAAAAATTTTTCTTGAAATTTACGGGTCTTTACATAGGAAAATATTCTTAGGAGGAGTTGATTCCATATAAATTTTGATAAAAAATCATGCAGATAGACCAAGATCTCCAGATATAGTGCATTGATCAATTTTTAGTGGAGTAACAATTCCAAAGGCTAAGTCATTGAGAATTTTTGAGTGCCAATAAACCCATGGAAGTCCATGGATTCTGGTCTAGACCTGTGTAAGAGATTTCCTTTGATTGAATGGGTTGAAATTAGGTCCCCAATCAGAAAGTATCAAGTATCCTAGATTTAGATTCATATTTCCAGCACTCCAAACCATATCAAGATCCTCCTGCCTCTCCAGGATGACATGAAAGTATCCCCTGTCGATTGGAATTAGTATCCATTTTGAGGAACTCCAACAATGTGAGATCTTATTTTTAAGTTCCTCATAAGAACAAGGTTTTGATCCTCTTTCACAGGAAATTCAACCAATCACTGAAAACCTAAAAAGGTACATTATTTGTTTGAGATCTTCCAGACCCACAATAACTATAATTGTGCCATACCCTGAGCACGTAAGAAAAGACTCTTTTTCTGAATCATATGCAACATTGTTAGAACCCATGAGAGCCTCCACAAATAAAATTTCTTTGCGGGGTAGGGTATAGGAGTTGGCGCCATCTCCACTACCCTTCAGAGTAGTGAAAGAACCTTCCCACTCCAGATTGAAGGAATCCATGATCGATCTAGTACTCAGATGAGGGATTCATCATCATCGAGTTGAGCATAGGGTTTCCAAGCTCTTGCCACCCTCCTTTTCCAAAAGGAATTATTTGATGATTCTCCATATTTTATAAGTTAAAATATGATATACTTATATCATGGAATAAGTAAACAAATGTTTTTGGAAATGATAAATTAAGTGTTGGTATTTTTGTAACACATACATTTTTATTCACAATTTTACAATTAATATAATGATTTAAAAGAAAATTTATCTTCATAAAATAGATTTATAAAATAATATCTTGTTGTCTTATGATTATAATATAATTTTATGAGAATAATTTTTCAAAGTGTCATAAAATTAGTTAGAATTTTAAAATAGGTATTTTTCAAATAAATTATGATTTTGATTAAAAATTAATTTTCCCATATTTAGAAAATTATTTTCATAAAATGAAGCTCATTTTTAAATTATACACATGAAAAAATGGTTAGGGTGAATTTTTGGTATTTTTCTAAAATAGTTGAATTTTTGGTTAATAGTGAAATATAGTAATTTAGGTATTTAACATATTCATGAATTATTGAGTCATAGATTATGTATGGATGATATAAGCCCAAAATATCAAAATCTACTTCATTAGTTTAATATATTTAATGATAAGTATCAAACTATTCACCTTTCATTGTGATGGATATTTATGATTCACGAGTCACTGAACCAATAGTTTAACATTGATGTACCATAACAAATTTTATTCCAAATGTGAAATAATGTATCATTTTATTTCTAGATATAAAATAAGATAAATGTTTTGGTAACACTCATTATGAACTTGAATCAATCTATTTTATAAATGAGAAGTATCGTGATCCCCTTGGATAACATAGAAATCACCCTTTCTCAGCTCTATTTGAGTTCACTTTATAAACTTTTTATTCTTGTTCATTTCCTTTACTCAAATACATGTATGTTGTAAGAATATTATATTTAGTACAAAATTAGTGAATAAAAACTAGATTAATATACCTGAATTAGATGTAACTACTTTCATATTCAATTCACTATAAATTATTTTCCAGTGTCTAAGATTTCCACATGATAAGAAGATGGCCTCCTATTCATTCTCCTACCCTCGAATCATTTGTCTCTTTGAAAGAAATTATAAAGGATTTTTTGGATTTATTTGAGCCATGGGATCTTCAACTATGTCTTTAAAACTTTTCACTATAAGGGGAGGAGAAATAAGTTATAACCAATCCTATCTACATAGTGAAGTATGGACAAAAGATTCCTAATCTACTTATCAAATTCTCTTATCTAGAATTAGAAAAATAAGGATAAACTTGTTGGTAAGGATAATAAAATAAGATTAATGGATAGTTTATTATCCATGTTGAATCCTAATTTTTCTAAACGATCAATATACCTCAACATTTTGAAATCATGATCAATAGCTATATTAACTTCTTCCTGTTTACACTGATATAGTGCATTGAAAATATTATTTATTTCAATACTTTATTTATCTTTCTCAAGAGATTAGAGATGTGATATTATGGTGTAATAATCCATGTAATTATGTTGCAACATCAAATATTTGGATAAAGTTAATAGTATAATACAAAAAACATAGTAAGAATCCTTAACATATCTTTGGTAGGCATCTTTGTCACCTTCACTCACCTTCTGGGGTGGTAGAACAAGAATATGGGATTCCAACACATAATATAATTTTTGTGATAATAAAGCATTACATAAATGATTGTACCATATATTTAAGTTGGTATCTATAAGGAGATATCCTGAGGTAAGAAATTATTGCAGTGGTTTCTTGGTTTTTATTTCCATTTTAAACAATAATTAAAATATATAATTTGTACTTTTTTTGACTACAAATTATATGAGACATAATAATTTTAATTTTATTAAGTCTCCCACTATTTTATCAAGTCCCAATAATCCTCACCACTAAAATCAAAATGTCTAGTTTCTTGGAAATTCAAGTGGAAAGGATCCATATTCCCCTTCGCATAACCCCAATATGGGTTAGTAAATATATTTGAAGGTATTTAGGTCAAAAATTATTTTTTAACCAATGGATTGCAACTCCTTGATCCATTGAGTGGATCCCCCAATCCAGAAATCCTAACTTGGATTTCCTTAACACCTGCCTCCAAATTACACCAATCCTAGCAAGGGATACTCCTCTTAATGTAAAATGGTTAATTGAACCTATGACCTTTATAAAAACCCCCCTTATAAAAGTAATTGTTATGACAAGGGTTGTTCAAACACTTAGTTTTATTGGTTTCATCTCTAATCAAGTAATGGAAGACCAATTCTGAATTAATATATATTTGAGGGATTTTATTTATTATGAATAAATTTTATCTTGTTTTATATTTTACATGACTTTTTAATATTAAGTTGATTTTACTTAAATGATTATCCATGTTTGATAAAACATTTAAACATAATCCATTTATTAAAATTACATCTTCATACATTAATTTATTTAGTTATCTGATCACAACCTTGTATCCATAAAATAAATAATTCACAAGGCACAAATAAATAAATAAATGAATGAATTGACCACGATGTTATCTAATGGTTGATTTATTGAGCGTATAATAAATCAACCTTTGACCTAAGGGAACAACTCCTTGTGCTGGTCTTGGTGGGAGCTGCAACATTCCACCCATCCACCAATGTATCACCTGAGTTGTCATAATCCTAGTTCTATCTTGAGATGAATCCACACACCTTGGGATGATCCAATAATTACAAGTATTTATAACTCTCACACATGTGAGGGGAACTAAAGTATTGGTTAAGGGGGATTACATAAATAACCTTAGACACACAAGCCCACATAATAATAAAGGGAAGGATGACTCACATATAATCAAATTTAATTTAATAACCATTAATTTCAAACCCATGAAATAAATTAAATTAAATAATTTCAACACATACATAGGTCTTGTTCAAGATTATGATCAGCCATACACATGAAACAATTTTGTAAAAGTATAACTGGTTAATATTCATTTCTATTTGTTATTTATTATTAAGATAAACACACTTGAATTAATTAATTAATTCCATTTTATATTAATAACCATAAAAATTATCTTATATATACCCATCATTAAAATCATTCATGGAAAATAAACGATAGAACCAATAATCATAGATTATCATAATAACTTAATTGAGAATATAATAATTATTTAAAACCATTATTAAACTACCAAACACAATAGTTTCAAACAATATAATAATTTTTTTAATTCTAAAATTAGTAATTTAATTTAATGTAATTTATTTTTTTCCTTTATTAGGAGACTACACAATGTGTATTTATGAACTACATGACTTGTACCTCGATTTCTATGTACTCAGGATAATTGCATGAGTCTTCAACATGTATCTTGAAAGATTACATGGTGTGTACTAATGAGCTACACGCCATGTGGTCCAAATTCCATGCGTTAGTATAGCTTTATAAAGGACTCAACATGTTCATCAGAAGGTGTACAATCCAGCTACACACCATGTATATCACATGCCGTGTGTCCACATAACTCACCAAGAAACTCATCGTGTATTTCGGATGAAGGAATTATTAAACTACACATAGTGTACATGAGATACACATCATGTACATCATTAATTCTCTAGGTTGTTAGTCTCTTGTAGTTTTAAGCATGTATTTGACCACACAGTTTGTGCGAATTTTACTTTTAAACCATGTAGACTAAACAACATGTACACTAGTTACACACTGTGTAATATGAAATGTCGTGTGTCTGACTAGACAAGTCTACAAATGTTGTACAATAAATTCCCTACATGTAATTACTATCTGGAATGCTGTATATCCCATGAAACATCTATATACAGTGCACTTTAGTACTTGATGTATACTATGGCTACACATTGTGTAACCTAGTCTTTCTAGCTAGAATTATTTGCACTTCCCAATGACATCCTCAGTCATTCTTCATATGTTCTTAGTCCTTTAAGAAAATGAATCATGGAATGATGATGATTAATATGTTGAAAACATGTTAATTAAAATTGTATTAAATAAAAAATAATTATTGAGATGAAAATCTAACCACTATTGCACATATAGATCAACAATTAAATAAATAATTATAAATTTATAATACGACGTCTTCGAAAGCACTTGAAAAATACGAGTGTATAAGAAACACATGTGGTGAGCATAATATTACAATTTATCTTAATTTAGATTTACCTGAAACCCTAATAGATGATATTTAATATTAAATTTATAATTAATTTATTTATATATGAAGAAACAAATACTTGGTCTGAGGATATTTCTTGGTAGATGATGTTGATCTTCTGAAAAACCCTATTTAGATTACCTTCATTGTGCTTAGAGGATCCAAATGGAGAATCCTTATAGTGGTGATCCACACGTGCTCCTTTGATCTCCAAATGACACCGATTGATTTCTAGGTGCTAGCACGGTGAATCACTCATCATATATTGTTCTTATTGATCTCTCAAGATCCTTCATTATTAAATGAGTTTTTTTGTTCCTAAGAAGATGAGAGGAATAATTCGAGGGAGAGAATTCCATTGTATGCAACGATTCTCTATTGTTAATTTTTGATTAACCCTTCAAAATATACATAACCATCTATTTATAGAGTTAGATCATAGGTTATAATATTATTTAATTTCATACCAGAACTTAAATAATATTATAATATTTATTAAAACCTATTCCACATAATAATAATAATAATATTATTTTATAGCATATGTGCTAACTTGCATAATAATAAATATTATTTTACCGGCTTATAAATTAGTATTTTCACCGGACATAGTCTTAGTTCGTTCAAACTCCTCAAATTTATTGAATACCCGAATAAACATTTTATTCATAAATCAATATTTTTTCTACAAAGATGTGAATACATATTTATTAAATATTCAATAAAATAAATAAATATATTTTATTCATAATTCGATGAATAAAAATTTATTAAATTTATCTGATTAATAAAAATTGAATAAAATTATTCCCCAGTCTTGAGAATAATATTTATTACATTAATTAAATTAAAATATAATTTAATTTAGATCAATAGAAACACTTAATGTGTGACCCTAAAATATTCTTTCTCATTGGTATTAGGTGGGTATGCCTAAAGTCCAAGATTATTATCTAGAAACAAGTCAATGAACCTAAGAGAAATATCTTAATGTCACAACATTGATAACCACATATGAACTCTCACTGTATAATATAATACCTTTATCTCAATTTATCATCAAGTAAGTTTCATATCTATATCATCAACCTATATGCTTGATGTGTCTTTCTTTTACTATCTAAAATAAACACGCCGTTACACCATGACCATAGAATGTAATGTGAAGATTCTATTACAATCAAAGGGCCAAGATATAAGCTTCCATAAATATGGAAGGGAAAAATCCTTCCTTGAATTATCTGTTAATAACATGTCATTCATGACGTACCTATTGTCCCTACTTCCCATCAACATATGGCATGATTGTTTTGGTTAGTAAATCTAAGTGTGTGAGTCATGAAATGAATCAATGATAATATTAAATTCTAAAGACCATTTCACATTCTCACAGATAGGAATATTAAATGAAACCAAAATATAAAGAATTCCTACCAGAGGGTCTTTTCTCATAATCTCCCATCTTGGAGATTACCAAGTGCGAACTTCATGAGAAGAAGCCTCATACTCTTATGAGTACTCAGACCTGAAAATATATGTACTATGTGACCTATCATACTATGATAATTTAATATATAAATAATTTTAATAATATCATTAATTTATTTCAAGGTTCTCATCATAGTGGGGAACAACTATTCCTTTTTTAATGTGAAAAATACTCTAGGACATTATCGTATCAATGTTATGTAGAAGAACAACAAATAGATGATAATATATTTAAATTAATATTAAAATATCTGAATAAACATATAATATTATGTAAAAAATTAATAGGTTATAGGGAACCAACTCCAAAATCTCTAAGGTCATAGCCTACACTAGATCAAAAAAATAATATATAATCGCTTAAATTTGATGTTGGAAAATATTTTGACAGTATGTACTATTCACAATCATCTCTAAACAAATTTTCTTCTTCTTTTGAGTATGTATATTGTTATTAATCTTGTTAGTGCTGAGAAAATATAGAAAAACAAATGATTAACAAATATTTTTAATGAAATTGTAATTACGTTCATAAATTATGTGTTCAGGGATGCTAATATTTTGATGATATATGATATTTTTCAAAATTTAAAAATGTAATACCCACAATAATTATCATTATTTTTCATCATAAAATTTAAAAACATTAACCAAAGTAATTAAATTGTTTTGAAATATATTTCGATAGTAAAATCATACTATGTATACAATAATCTATTTTCATTTGAAGAAATCTACGTGCTTCTTATGTAAAATCACCAACCTCATACTATGATTTATCCTATATTTATAGATCACCCTATAATAACAAAATTCTCATTAAAACACAAACTAAAACATATAATTTAAATTTTATATGTAAAATGTTGACTATAGTGCATTAAAAATTCACAATAAATATCATGTGTGGTTGGTTTGATGGAAATCCATGCATTTGATTCAGAAAATAAACATTTGGGGTATCCAAATTGATAATGAAGAGCACAAAATGATTTCTAAAAAAAATTAAGTAATGAAAAAAATAAAAATATATTTTATATGATTAGATTGAAGAGTTTTACCCCCGAATTATAGGCATCAGGAAGAGTATGTCATCTTTTATTTTCTTCTCAAATGCCTAGCTTAGTACATATTTTTTCATTTTAAACTTCTTCCAATTTGATGAATAGTATTATTATTTGAATATTAATTTATAAAGTGGTGATGGTTGTTTTTGGAGGGAATTTGGTAGATATTTTTCTTTTGAGATATTTTTAAGTAAATAGTAATGGGTGGAGTAGGGTTGAAATTATAGGGGAATGTGATGGGTATTTTTTGAATAAAAATATTGATTATTTTATTATTAAAGTTGATACTATGAATAGTTGTTACACCCCCGGTTCTATGGTGTTTTTATATTGGTCTTATTTTATTTTTCCTTGAGTGGCATTGAGTTTTGGTTTAAGGCAAGATAAAAATTCATGTTTTTGGAGGCTTTTTAGAGGATCATGGTTAGCTTGCATGGTAAGTACTAACTGTGTGGTGACCATACATGTGACCAAGTGGGTCTATGGTGTAGCACATGAATTTTTCAAAGTTTGTTAGACCATGTGAAAGGTGTGAGGTTGGGTCTATCATTTTGATAGTGTCATTTTTCATGGATTCCTCATGGGTTTTCAAAATGTGCGGATCTCCCTAGAGACCATGAAAGGTCTTGGATGTGTTAGGAGTGAGGCACATGGTTTTTCTAAACCTTACAACCTCCTAGGGGTAACCATACAGGTTCCCTGTGCTTTTCTAGTGGGGATAACATGGTTGGCACACAATTTGGTAAACCATGCATCATGTCTAGTTAAAAAATTTAAAATTTAAATTGTTGTTATTTTTTATTTTTATCCCTTCTTATCCACCATTATCCTATGTGTGTTTCACGACATCCCCCCTCTACCTCTATGTGCGCACCACCCCTATCCTGATCTCCCTTACTCTATGGCAATTCCACTCGATTTATTAGGGTTTCTTGATTGATCCTTAGAGGTAAGGTCTCTGTTTCCCTCCTCCTTCTTTGGGTTTCTTGATTTCTCCCATCACCCCTCTTTGTTCAGTCAAACCCTAGGTCAAGGTTTGGCCTAAATTTTTGGTACTTATTCTATTTTAGGGCGTTCGATAGGTATCTTAGGTTGGCTTTGGGCACATTTTGAAATTCGATGCTAAAGGCGAAGCATTTCAGTCCATTTTGGTTTTCTATTTGCAGTTTGAGGTACGTTTTCTTCTAACCTTTTGATTAGGAAAATTTAAATTTGGGGATTTGGGTGATTTTTAGTTCCATCTTGGTTGTTTAGGGTATCTTGTGTCTCTTTTAAGACTCACACACATATACATAGGTAAGTATATATATATATATATGCTCTCCTTTTATATATTCCCTAATGGTGAGGGGAAGATGTGCCTTGGATTAAGGGGTGTATATATATAGGGGTGTATATGCGTGTAAGTGAGAAATGGTCTTCTTCAAAGGCGATGAGTTTTGAGGTGCTTTGGATTGATTATATTATCTTTTTGGTAGGTTTTACTATGAAATTATTTTTATTTTGGAATTATGAATATGCATGCATTTTATAAATTCCATTTCTATAAAAGTATGAATATATGTGATATCTTGTAGTGATTTAAAACCATTTTGGCGTGTTTTGAGATTGGGATAGTTGTTTTTTCATGTGAAATCCTTATTTATTATTTTTAAATGAAATTTGTAATTATGCTAAGATTTTATGAAACACCTTTAGGGATCTTTGAAATGGTTTTTAGGTGGGGAAAAGGTCTTTGATCCTGTTTTGGTTTTTAATGAATGAAAACAATTCTTTAAAGGTAATTTGATTCTAAAATGAGGTGTTGACAAAAAATGATTTGGAAATGAGGTTCTTTATTATATTTAAAATGATTATTTGAAATGTGTTTTTGATTCACCCTTTGTAAAAATTCAATGGGGGCTTCTTTAAAATGGTTTAATATAAATGGGTGGGTCTTTGACCATGTATTTTCAAAGAGGAAAACCCTTGTTAGAGTGTAGATTTGAAATGATTTAATGAAATTTGTGGTTTTATTTAACTTATTAAATTTTTTTAAGTGGTGTTTTCTGAATTGTGGAAGGGGGGTTGGCATTTTGATCCATGTTTTGGTGCTAAATCCATGGTTGGCACTATATTTTTTAAATAGTGTTTGTGAGTGACACCCTTTAGTTTCTTCTTTCTTGTATACCCCATGTGTGGGTTGTGATCATTATGTGATGCTTGTTTCCCCCCTTGTTTGGGAATTTTCTTGTTTATTCTATGAGTGCATGTTATGTATTTGGGTTTATTAATCATTTAGTGTTAGGGGTGAGGGTAGTTATGGTTGTTCCTTGTGTGTTAGACACGACTTGTTTGCAATACACACCTCACTTCCTTTTTATTGGTCATGGGAACCTGGATACAATGTAGGAATCTAGATATCTAGTAAATCAGGGAGACACACACTAATAGTGACCCCTCTATCTTAAAATAGGGATATATGGGGTGTGCCATCTGATGAGGCTGGTGCAAGCTACTTGGATGGGTTGTTGTTAGGGTGTAACGTATTCCAGAAAGTTGGTCCATTTGAGAGAGTCTAGGGTATCCACACATTAGGGATCCTAGGGTAGATCCCATAAAACATTAAATTTCTTGGTTAGTGATTAAATGGATTTTATCTATTTATTGCTATATCATCTATCCTTATTTCATTATTATGGAATCGTTCTTGTTTATATTTCATTGTCATATACATGTTATGCTTGGAGCCTATTTTGTTGCACTTGACCCATGTGAGTGTGTTGGATTGTTTTAGTTAGAAAAGTGAGTTTTAAAATATATTGGAAAACCTATTTTCTATTTAAGGACTCTTTTGTGGGTGCTTTAAAGTGGATTTAAAAATATGTGTTTTGGTTTAAATGGTGGATTCAGCTTGAGGAATTATTTTAAAGTGGGGTTTTTCACTTAAATAAAACATGTGTATTGTTTTTGAGAAATGAAACTTGTGCATGTGGATTTTGGAAATGGATTAGGCTAGCAGATTTGTTTTCAAACTGTGTATGTTTCATTTTAAAAAACAAAAGAATTTTTTTTGAAGGTGAATTATGGAAGTATTTTGATTTCCATACTTGATATATATGTAAAGCTTACTTTATAGATTTATTTTTAAATTTTCATCGATGATCTGCCTTATAAAAAATATTTCGTAGTTTCAGTGAGATGTGGTGGCCTACCAGTATTTGTATCTCACACCTATATCATTTTAGGTTTTAGGTTATCTATTGGATCTCATTTTTTCATCGTATCCATGGGTGAGTTGGGTGGTGGTGACCCATGTGGTCATGTAGAGGTTAGTTTGGATTTATTTCCTATTGTAGCAGTTCCTTTATAGTTATCTTTGATTCTTTGATTATTATTTGTTTTATTTTAGATCTTTTATTTATTTATTCTATTTTCATGTATCTTTTTTTGGTCAAAATCATTCCTAAAGGTATTCCTATGATTCCCAGGCACTAGTTACCAACCCATGAGGATCATTAATTCCCTTCGGGATTTATAATGACTGGGTTGGGTTCTAGGTCGGATGGAATCCTAGGCCAGTTCATTAAAAAATGGTATCAGAGGAGGTTTGTACTTCCTTCATTAGGATCCTAATCCTCTTGTGTCACCCTTTTTATTTGAAGGTTTCTGGGTATAAGGGAGATTAAAGATGTTGAATCTTGATAGGTAAGGGTGGGAAAAGTCCAACTAGCTCTTTCTTATTTAGATCCTTAAGATTCCATGGGAATTTGGGTCTTAAATTGTGAATTTGAGATTTTTTTGGTTGTTTCTGATGGATTTTTATGAGATTTGTGTTTTTATCCCCTTTGATCATGAACATGATATTGGGGGTTGCTCTTGGGTTTTAGGGTGGGATGGTAGGAGAATATGAGTTGCATGGTTAGATCACATGTCCCAGAAAACTATGCGGTGCTCATACAGTCAAGTATACCTCCTTTATAGTGTGTATTTCATGATTGTAATGTGGTCACCCATCCATGTATCGAATGCATGCATGTCACTATTTCCTCCCCAATTGGACTGTTTTGGACTCTTCTTGAATCTGGATTCTATGAAAATTTGTTTCCACTTATGGTAGGTAGATTGAGGAGTGTGGTGATGATTTTTTATTAATATGGTTCTTCTGAACCTTAATTTAATACCTATGTGGTGATTTTTTTTACCTTGGTTTAAAAACCTTGTTTTGGAAAATTAAGGGATTTTGGGAAAAAGATTATTTTCAAAATTTAGTTTTATGGGATGTTTTGTAGAATTGTTGTTTTTACCATATGGTTTGTGTTTTTAGAATGTAAAAATGGTTTTGATGATAATTATTTGATTTTTTGGTTTTTAAAATAAAATGGATATTGGAAGGGATTTTTGGTCAATTTCTTTGTTGAGGTAATGTTTTAGTTCCACCAAGGTTTTTTGAGTTTTAAAGTGGGATGATTTGGTTTTTGGGAAATACCTTGGTGAAGAGTGACTTCAAAATTCCTTAGTAAAAATAGTGTTTTAAAAATAAAATCTATTTTGGTGTGTTTTTTTGTGCCTTTTTGAGGGATTTTTGTTTTGGTTTGATTCTTGGATCATGTAGGAATAATCCGGTGTGGGATTCGGGGCATGGATTGGTGATGACCATGTATTTTCCTGCTGCTTTTGTCCCCTATAATGGTTGAAAAGGTTTCTCAATTTTGATGCCTACCCAGACTCCGAATAGAGTGTTGGATGTAGAAAATTCCTTTTAAGAGTTATTGAGAGCATGCTCACTAATTTTAACCAAGTTTGGTGGGAATCAATGGTGTTTCTTAGGGAGATACTCTTTAGGCGGTTATAATATCAATTTTGGAGCTAATATATGGTTTATAAACCTTGGGAATGGTTCCTTTTTAGGATGTGGGGATATTATGGATGTTTCTCCTTTTTGGGATCTTATGGGTGGCCTTATGTGGTGGTCCTAGCAGGCATAGTCTTTCTTGTGGTGTTCTCCTCCTTCCTTCCCTTGTGGTCATATTTTGAGTCTGTTGGACTATTTTTTCTCATTATTTGTGGTTGTATTTGTATTCACCTTGATCTTGGGGGTTGAATATGAGTGTTATTTCATTGAGCCTCATTGTTTGGGAGAACCTTTCTTGGTGGTAGTGGGTTGCACCCATTTCTTCATTGACCCACTGAGGTGCACATTGTTTGAACATGAGAGAGTCCTTGGGTACATGATGGGGTAACTAGGGTGTGGTTTACCATTTTAATTCAGTACACTAGTTAGTGTTTGATTGTGGCTGCTTAGGGTGCACCATGTGGAGGTGACCTAGTTCTTGACCCTAGGCTATCCATGTGTGTCATGAAATGAGGTGAGAGATCATGTCACTCTTTTGAGGCTGCTTATGGTTTCTCTTCCTCTCTTTGGTTTGGGAGTGCTTGTGGTTGAGAGTAGTTTTTCTCTCATGGTTGCTCAATTTTTTAGGATGCGTTTCTAGTATTTATTCTTTGGGAAACCATTTTAGAGGAACTCTAAATAATGGGGAGACCAATTTAGAGGAACTATAAATGGTGGGGAGACTATGTTGGGCCTATTATGCTTCATGGGGATTCTAGATCGAGGTTTTGTTTCATTTTCACATAGAGACATTTGGTACCTTGTGGTTGATTAGTTTGATTATTTTTGGGGATCTTAGTTGTGGGATTTGTGGTTGATCCATGTAAGGGTTTCTCTTGGTTAAGTCCTTTTAGGATCTTTCAAGTTATCTTTTATTTCTTTTCAATTGGGTTTTTCTAGGGGTATAAAGTGGGATAGTGGGGAGTTTTTGAAACCCCTAGTGTCACAATTTTTTTTATTTTAGTCTTATTTTATCTTTCCTTGAGTGGAATTGGGATTCCATTCAAGTCGGTATGAAAATTCAAAATTTTGGAGGCTCTTTGAAGGATCATGGTTAGCCCACATGGTTAGTACTAACTATATGGTTCCCATGAGGGTACCCAAGTGGGTCATTAGTGTGGTGAATTACTTGTACATGGTTTGTTAGACCATGTGACAAGCATGGGGTTGGGTATTTCATTTTGATAGATCCATTTTTCATGGATTTCGAATATTTTTTTAAATCACGCAGACATCCCTAGAGATTATTCAGGGTCTTGGGTGTGTCATGAGTGAGGCCAATGGTTTTTATAAACTATGTGGACTCCTAATAGAAACCATGTGGGTTTCTCATGATTTTCTAGTGGGAAAATTACCTTCGGCACATATTTTGGTAAATCATGCATCGTGCCCAAGTAAAAAAATTCATTTTTTCCTTTTTATAGATTCTTATTTCCCCCTTTCTCCTACATGTGTCATGCGACATCCCCTTCCCCTCTCCCTATAAGTGATCGCTAACCCTCTCCCAAGATCTCATCCTCCATAGTTATTCCACCTGATTTATTGGGGTTTCTTGCTCAATCCTTCAAGGTAAGGTCTCAGCTTCCCTCCTCCTTCAATTTTAGTTTTTTCCCTCTCTCCCATCATCCCTCTTTGTTAGGATGAACCCTAGGTCAAGAGTAGACCCAAATTTTTGGTACTTATTCCATTATTAAGTCATGAAATGGGTCTCTTGGGATGACTTTAGGTGTGGTTCTGTATTCTCCAATGAAGGTGAAGTGTTTCATTCCATTTTGGTTCACTCACTGTCATTTGAGGTAGGTTTTCATATACCCTTTTTATTTTCCAAATTTTAATTATGGTATTTGGGTGTTTTTTAGTTTCCTCTTGGTTTTTATGGTGTCTTGTGGATCCTTAAATACTTTTACACATAAACATAGGAAATTATACACATATAAATATATATATTCTCTCCTTGTACATATTCCCTCATAGAGAGGGGAATATGTGCATTGTATTAAGGGGTGTATATATATAGGTGTATATGTCTATAAGTGAGATGTGGTCATCATAAAAGGTGATTATTTCTGAGGTTATTTGGATTGATTCTCTTCTCTTTTTGGTAGATGTGACTATGAAATTAGTTTCATTTTGTAATTTTGAATATTCTTTCATTTTATAAATTCCATTTTTATGAAGGTATGAATATATGTGATATCCTTTAGTTATTTAAAACCATTTCGGTGTATTTTAAGATTTATATAGTTGGGTTTTCATGTGAAATAATTATCGATTGATTTGAAATGGAATGTTTAATTATGATGAGATTTTATGAAATTCATTTGGGTATTTTTGAAATGGGTTTTAGGTGGGGAAAATGGCTTTGATCCAATTTTGGTTTTCAATGAGTAAATGCAATTCTATAAAGGGAATTTGATTCTAAAATGAGGTTTTGAAATCAAAATGATTTGTAAAAGGGGTTATTTATTTGATTTCAATTTATGATTTGAAATTCATGTGTGATTTAACCCTTTTGAAAATTATATAGTGGATTCTTTAAAATGGTTTGATATAAATGGGTGGGGATTTGGCCTTGTATTGTTTTTCAAAGAGGAAAACCCATATTGGAGGTTATATTTGAAATTATTTAATAAAATGGGTGGTTTTATTTAACTTATTAAAATTTTTAAATGGTGTTTTATGAAACGTGAAAGGAGGATTGTAATTCTGATCCGTGTTTTTGAGTTAAAGGCCTATTTGGCACTTTGGTTTTTAAATAGTGTTTGTGAGAGACACCCCCTAGTTTACCCTTGATTGTATACTCCTTGTGTGGGTTGTGATCATTATGTAATGATTGTTTTCCCCTAGTATGTAAATGATATTGTTTATGAAATGAGTTCATGTTATGTATTTGAAGATATTTATCATTGGGTGTTAGGGGTGAGGGTGGTTATGGTTGTGCCTTGTGTGTTAGACTAGGCTTGTTTGTGCTATACCTGAATTCCTTTTTATTGGTATTAGAAACCTAGATACTATGTGGGAGTCTAGATATCTACTACATTAGGGATCTTCACACTACTAGTTCCCCCTCTAGCATGAAATAGTGCTAGAAGGGGTGTGCCATCCGATGAGACTGGTGAAGGCTACTAAGATGGGTTATTGTTAAGACACAATGTGCACTGGTAAGTTGGTCTATTTGAGAAATACTAGGATGTATGAAAATTAGGGACCCTAGACTATAGTTCATGACACATTCAATTTCTTGGTTATTGATTAAAGGGATTTTTATCTAGTTATTATTGCATCATCTCCTATGCTTTTATTGTTGTGGAACCATTCTTGGTTATCCTGTATTATCATATACATGTGATTCTTGGTGACTGATTTTTTGTGCTTGACCTGTGTGAGTGTGTTGGGTCATTTTATTTGGAAAAGTGAGTTTTTAAATATGTTGTAAAACGTTTTTTGAATTTAAAGACTCTTGTGTGGGTGATTTAAAGTGGATTTCAAAATAGGTGTTTTAGTTTAAACTGTGGCTTCAGCTTGATTTTTTTTAAAGTGGGTTGTTTCATTTAAATAAAACATGTGTTTTGTTTTTGAGAAACGAAACATGTGTGTGTGGATTTCGGAAATGGATTAGTATAGTGTATTTGTTTTCAAAACATGTGTGTTTGGTTTTGGAAAACAAAGGGAATTGTTTTTAAGGAAAATTGTGAAATTATTTTGATTTCCATACATGGTATATATATAAAGATTACCATATAGATTTATTTTCAAACTAGAATCGATGAATTTACTTATGAAAACTATTGTATATTTTAGGTGGGTTGTGGAGAACTAATGGGATTTTTAGCTTATGATTATATCATTTCAGGTTTCAGGTTCTCTGTTGGATCTTGTTTGTTCATCATATCCATTGGGTGAGTTTAGAGGTGGTGACTCATGAGGTTACATGAAGGTTAGTTTGGGTTTCTTTTCTATCACAACTATTCCTTTCTAGTAAGCTTTGCTTATATTTTTCTTATTTATTTTATTTTATCTCTTTCATTTATTTATTCTGCTATCATTTATATCTATTTTGGGAGAAGTCATTCTCAAATGGATTCTTGTGATACCTAAGCACTATTTTCCAACTCATGGGGACCAGAAAAACCCTTCAGGCCATGTTGCAGATTGGGTTAGGTGCCGGGTCAGATGGTAGCCTGGCACAGTTCATTAAAATATTAATGATTCATGTGACTAATAATAGAATTTTATTATAAAATACATTTTTTTCATTTAAAAACTTTCAATACTGAATCGTATTAGTGAGATATTTTATTTAAAGAAAATAATGAAAAATATTATTTTATTAGAATAAAATATGATTTTGAAAATTTATTTTTAGGTTTGGAAATCAATATTATTATTCATAAATGATTAATTTTCCCATTAAATTTCATTTAAGTCATAGAAATGGTTTTAAAAATTATTAAGTCATTTTGAAATCAATATGATGTCAGAAAACATGTGGTATGTTCAAAAAAAATATTTTATTATTCACCAAAAACTTAAATTTTATAGAAAAATACTAAACATTCACCTTAATATAATTTCAACATGAAGATTCAAAAATTGAGGTATATTTTATAAAAATAAATTTATAAGTCATTTAATTCTAATAAATACTATACAAATTGTGTCGTAACTTTGGTTAAGATAGAACCTACAATAGCACTACAACACTTCTTTTAGTATTGATTTTAATCCACCCAAGATAAATTTTCTCAATATTAATTACCTCTATATATAGACATTGAATCCATATGATTATTCATTATCTATCCACTAAATATTTATTAAAATCCCCTTCAAAATTGAAATTAAATTATACATGATAAATTCATTCTCTATAGGAATATGCATCCTAAAAAATATTTGGAGGATAAAATATTTAATTATACGTGGCATTTGGCCACTAACAAGTATTGGTCATCTGAAATTGACATCAAAAGAAAAAAGCATGGATAAGAAGAATCGAGCAAACTCACAAGAAGGTCGAGGGGGAGTGGAAACATGAAGTATTTTGTGATGGTGGTTCCATATCAAGTATGTGTGAGGGAGGTGACATGCATTGAGGATACTATCATAAGGATAATGACACTCATAAAGATGAATAGGTGATGTCGACTAATGAGGGGTAAAAATAATTAAATACCTTAGGTTTTGAGAGGGTGAATTCATTTGAGAATGTCAAGGGGGAGAGGAAATAGAGGTAGGAATCCGTGAGAGCTTGAATGAAATAAAAGAACCAGGTTAAGTTAGTGATTAATTTTCAAGATCAGGATGAATTTTATCAGCACTTTAAAAAAAGAACTGATAAATATTGGTTTTATCAGTGCTAAAATAATATGTCATGATAAAAAAAGTGTTTATCAGAGCTAACAAAACACTGATAAAGACCTATTTTTATCAGTGTTAAAATTTTAGAACTGATAAAGACCTATCTTTATCATCACTAAAAAAGAACTGATGAAGTCTTATATAATAAATATTTAATAATATAATTAATATAATTAATATAATTAAAAAATTTAAATGTATATAATTATAAATAAATATAAATGTATATAATTATAAATAAATAATTATATAATTATAAAAATATTTAAAGAATTGTAAATATGACACCACCAAAAGAATTTTTATTTTATTAAATGAAAAAGGATAAAGATCCTACACAAAAATAATTAAGGGGGTCTGAAATAGTGAAACCTGAGTGCATCAGCCTGAACAAAGTTCATACGCTCGAGGGGAAAGGAATCGAGACTAGAAAAAAAATACAAGCTGATCATCTAGAGACACTTTAGAAGTAAGTAAGTCAGCAACAAAATTTCCCTCACACCAAGTATAAAGGATGGAAATCTGATTGTTCCTTATTTACTTTCACCTTTTGATGAAGTACTCAATAGGTGAGGGAATGGGACCTTTTCCTGACAGATCTTTACAAATTTTCAATAAATTAGTTTCAACCTCCCTGATAAGAATATTCCTCTTATCTCAAAGAGACAATCCAATGAGAATAACATGGGCCTCCACTTGAAGAGAGTCACCATTACCAAAGGAAGATGAGAAAGCTGCTACAATGGATCCATTGGGATCTATGATAACTCCACCACCACACATTTTTCCCATGCAACATGACCCATCTGTGTTTAACTTTTTCTTAAAGAGTGGGGGCTTCCATTTGACCTATTTACCCTAAGTAGACAAGTCATTGCTGGTAGAATGGAGTAAGGGATGGAGGGCCATGAGGGAAGGTCCATTCGCTGAATCCTTGCTTAACCTTCTTTAAGTCCAAAACTATATTTCAGATTTTATAGAGTATACCTACAATGGTCCCTACTGAGGACGGATGGAATTTGGCATTTTTGGTGAACCAGAGGACCCAACACCCTATTGTGAGAATCAATGTTTGGGATTTCCTCTCAAGGCTTGGTCTTTCTGTATCTTGGAACCAAAGATAGAGAAAGGAATTTGCAGAATTAGAAGCACCTGATCGCCCAGTGAACTGGCCGAAAATACCCAAGCTCTTCTTTTCCCATTCACTATTGAAGAACAGTTGAAATGTGGACTCACAGTTCAGCATCCTGCAACAAAGGGGCTTTTCACCAACCCACTCAATTAGGGGTTTCTGTTTTTCTTTTTAATAAATGTTCTTGACCCCAGCTCATTTAAAAATTAATTGGATTCAAAAGTATTTAAATAATATAAAAGTTTTATTTATTATAAAAATTATTAATAGAAATTAATATATATATATATTAAAATGTAGATGAATACATATTAAGAATATTTCACATAGTAAATAAATATGTATAAATAAATATTATAGAATGATTAAATTCCAAAAAATATAAAATTTTATAAATATTAAAAATGAATAAATTATATTTATTGAAATAATATTAAAGATGAATAAATAAAATTTACCCATTAAAAACATAATATATTAAATATATAATGTTACAAAATGAAATTCTAAAATGAATGTTAAAATTTGATTAAATTATATAAATATTATGTGTGCACGTGTGGTTATGTATAAGATTTCATTAATTAAGTAAATGTGTGTGTTTATATATATATATAACACAAGTTTGATATATGTTAAATTGAACAATAAAATTATATAGTATGTAAAGTCTATTAATGAAATAAATAATAATTAGAATGAATAAATTTAAAAAAACAAATTAGTGTTATTAATTCAATAGATTATTAAATAAATTGAAAATGAATATATGTTAATGATATTGAATACAGATTAATTATAAAAACTAAAAAATTTAATGTTAATTAATAAACATGTAAAAAAAAATATTAAAAATATATAATAACTATTAAAAATGTATAAAATTACAAATATATTAAACAAAGAAAAATTGAGAATGAATAAATCATAAAAATATTGAAAAATAATTAATATTATTAATGAATAATTGTTATTAAAAATGAATAAATATGAAAAAATATTAAAAAGTAATAAATAATATATATTAAATAAAAATATAAAAAATGAATAAAAATTACACATTAAAATAATAATATATATTATATATATATATTGTTTTAATAAATAAAATTCTAAAATGAATATTAATAATTGAATAAATTATAGAAATATTATGCCCGTGTGTGTATTTATTTATTAATTATGTATGCATGGGTGTGAAATTAATGTAACACAAGTTTAATATATGTAAATTATAACTATATTAATAACATATTAAATGTTAATAAATAAATATAAATAAATATTAAAAATGAATAAAATTTAAAAAACATTAAACAAATAAATATTAAAAAAGAATAAATTTAATATATATATATATATATATAAATTAAAAAACAATAAAAAATGTATATATATATATATCAATATATATTTCTATATGAAATAATAATTTTAATAATATATAATTTTTATTTTATATGTCATTTTTATTAAATATCTTATATATTAAGTGTAAATGAATATTTAGCCCTATATAAGTCATATTTAATAAATTATATGATATTTATAACAATATAAATATATTTATATATTAATATATTATTTTTAATGATATATAATTTTTTTTATGAAATATACCTTTTATTAGCTTGAAAAAAGCACCGATAAAGGTTTTTTATCAATGCAAAAAAAAGCGCTAAAAAATCACCCTTTATCAAAACTTCTTTCTATCACTAATAAAGAGCATCACTTGATATTACACAATCTATAATAGTGACTCATTATTATCCCTAAAATGTAATAGATTTGATTGTCTGGAATAAATTTTTGAAAGATATGATCAACAAGGTCATTAGATTGAAAAATTTAGTCTAGCGGTTCCTCAACAAACACTGGGTTTTAGGCAGTTCTTAAAGCATGAAAAATTGGAAATCCATAGATAATTGATAGCGACTATTTATCTCACATGACATGAGACACAAAAATATTGAATAATCTAGGAGGTCACGATGTAAGTTCAATTACTTTTGGAAATGAGATCTTCTTAAAATTTAGAGGATTTGGTATTGGGTTTTCTATATCCATCATATAAACATGACAATGGAAGAAAAACCCAAATATATATGATCCATATATGATGGTATCAATATGTAATAAATGAAAAACATGAATGTGCGTATTTGGATATCTAATGCAGTAATCTCTAACAAGTTTTCCTGATAAAGATCACTGGAGAAACAAACAAATGATTCCTTCCTCTGAATGATTATACCAACCTTTGGATATTGGGGTCTTTATAGAGGTTCCCTAAATGTATAAGGTGTGATAGCGCCTTCACCATTTGATAAACTACATATTTAGAGAAAGATTGAATTTGGAAATACTACAAACAATTGGATATCCACAATGCATTCAATGAATATTCAATCCATTCAACCATTCATAATGGATTATTATCAATGAAACTTCATGGAAGATAAATGTAACTAAATTAAATATTCCATTAATTATTTTAGTTCATATTCAATAATCTTCCAATTGTACTAAAATCTATAAGGACTCTGTGAAAAACTTTATAACTCTTTTTGAATCCATCCAAAATTTCTTTTGGATACAGTTTCATCATACTCTATTCATTTTGGAACAAAAACTTTTCCTATAACATAATCCTTATCCAGAAGCCTAACTATGTGGACCTATGGGCCTTAAAATCATTGAAAGAATATTAAATCCCTATTTCATATATGTAAGCAAAGAGGTTCCTTTAGAAAAGAATAAATTCTACTCACGCTACTAAGAATTTAAGTGTGATCTCCATCAAACATACTCATATATCTATACAAACATGTACACTAAAAGATGTATCATATACATAATATACACACATATATAATCCTTTATTCCATGAAATCAAGTGACCAATATAGGTCCCGAGCATAGTGGAAGTTCCTATCGAGAGTACCCAACATTTTAGTCGTAGCCAGTGGATAATACGAGCAGTACATAATGAATGATGTCATGACAAACACATATAAATTGAAGATAAATTTACTTATTTAAACAAAGGAAAAAATGTGGATCATCACATGTACTTTATAATTAATATATAAGAAGAACTAGAATTACCTAAACTTGTAATTCTTTCTTTGTTGAAAAATCAGTTGACTTGATCTCTTCATGTTGTTTTTTCATCGTAGTATCCAATAGTAGAATCCCTCTAGTGGCAATCCACACATGCACTAAAATCTCAAAACACCACTTTAGAATCATTGAGTGCTAGAAAAGTCGATCCCGATCTCTTGTTTTATTCATTGTTGATCATAACAAGAAGTTCTTTGTGGGTGAGGAACTATTTTCTATCTCTCTCTCTCTTTTGATAACTTGAGAGGTGAAGATGATCTACACTCTAGATATTAAATGCATTCTTGAGATATATCTAGGGAATCAGAGTACTTTTCTCTATCTATTGTTCAAAACCAATTGTATCTCAGTAAATCGATATAAGTAGATATTTATTATGGCAGGTTGAGGGTTAACTATTTTTCCATATATCCCTTACCATTTACTTAATTCTTAGTAAACCTTATATTTAATAATAATACAATAATTATTATTAACTTTACACATGCATCACCTAAGAATAAATAAATATCATTTATATCATTTCTGACTGGTACTTTAAAATTAGTCTGTTAATTCTCCATAATATTTACTAAACCTTGAATAATGACTATTTATTTAACAAATAAATATCACTACATTATTCTGTTGGTTGGATAACAACTACACTGAGACTCAAGAGGGGGTGAATTGAGTTCTTGAAATTTTCTTCACTTAAAACCACCCCATTTGAAGGCATGAAATATTCTGATCTTTTATTAACATAATATAGTAGTAGAAATAAAAGAATAAAGAAAAATATTAAACATAAGAGATTTATATTGGTTTGAGGAAAAAATATCCCTTAGTCCACTTCACTAATTCTCAACTCTTAGAGCTTGGTGATTTAACTAAATTTGGTACTTTTCCCATGGACTACCTGATTGAGTGCAAGTATATGTCACTTTGTACAAAATAAGTTGATTTTTCGAGGTTCCTTAAAAGCTTTAAAAAACACTAGCCTTCAACACTTAGTACAAGGAGTTCTCACTTACAATAGTAGGAAATAATAAAACGAGAGATTAAAAATGAAGTACACAGTTTCAAGATGTAACCAACAGAAGAGAAGATTTCTCCAGGAGATAAAATAAGAGTGAAGAGTAACATAAGGAGAGTCTTCTAAAATACAATAAGGTTGATCTTGATAGAACATATATAGAAAAATTTATTCTTATTCTTCTTTTTATTAGCACAGATAAGTAACACAGAAAGCTTCTTGAGAGAGAGAGAGAGAGAGAGTTGAGAATGTAAGTGCTTGATTTTGTTCTTGTTAATTATAATTATTTTCTACTATTTGAATAATCTTTAATATATTCTCTATTACTATTATAAATTATAATATCCCATAAAATATGGCCTAAAAATTAAATTCCATATGTCCTTTTCTCGAAAATAGCTATGCAACAAGGATGATCAATAAATTATTCTATACCATTTTCTTCTCTCGGTACTTGCAAACTTTTGGAAATCGATTTCACTATAAAGAGGTAGTATAGTATTTAATACATCGATGAAAATTTTATTTTCTAGTTAAATTACTCCAATGGTAATAAATATGTAGGTTGCAGAATGATGTAGTTGATTTCGGATCACCACGTAACCAAATTCCACATATTCAAATTCACATAGTTGAATTGATCCACGTATCCGTTCTTCATGTAAATGATTTCTTCATGTAGTCAAATCATGTATCCATATTTCTCACGTATCCTAAATTGGTATAACTGAATGAATCACGTAGCTGATTGGAACCATATATCCAAATGTTATACAGAATTAAACTATGTATCTGATTTCTTCATGTAGTTCATTTATGTATCTATTTCATCAATGTATCTGTTTTCTCACAAATGTGATTCCTTGATGCAAACAATTTTCATGAAGATGATTCTATGTCGAAGCTGACTTATATAGGAGATTCCTACTTATAGTATATTGATGTAGTTATTTTCTCTACACAACCTATTATCCATGTAGTAAAAGTCCTCACATAAATGAATTTTTCCAAACTTAGGAAATTTTTTAGAATGCTTACAGAATTGTTTAATTACAATATAATGAACTTAAATTAAGATAACACTTGATGAAAAACTTAAAAATAAAATCATTAGAAGGATATGAATGGTTTTTGAGATCATAGAAACATAAATTACATGAGATATGTTGAAACAACATTATTAGTCTAACAATTTCCCCCTTTTTGATAATCACAAAACCCATTAAACATTAAACGTGATATTTTAGCAGATTTAATGATTATTTTGTAGAAAACTATATAATGTACTATAATTTTAATATTATTTTTTTATCATTTCATCATCCCATTTATCTATCACATCTATCTTCTTACCCTTTTTGTGACATTAAAAAGGAAGGGTAAGAAGAGTAAAAACACAATAAATTTATCACTTTGAGTTATGAATAATTAAAAGATATTTCTAATACAAAATTGTAATTTTGGAATGATAGAAATTCATAAAAAATTGTAGAAAATAAAACATTCAAAAAATAAAATACATTAAATTAAAAAAGTTACTTAAAAAAGATAAAATAATTTCATTAATCATGTACACTGGTACAAATATACATATATTTAACCTAATATAAAAAATGCATTAGTCAGATGACCCTAGATTATATATTAGCTCAAAGTAAGATAGAGGTTTGGGTGGAGGTTTCTTGAAGGAATGAGAGGAGGAAGAGGTAGTTGGAGGGTCAACTATTGGAGCTAAAATAACCCTTATAATATCTATAGTTAAACTGTTTTCAGATCCAAAATCTAATCTATCCATGGGTCTCTGATAAGGCATTCTTAAATTTTTTTCAATGTTTTGAGAATCAATACTGATGTTATAAGATCCATAACTGAAAAAATCAATCATCTTGGTAGGCTCTGAAGAAGTATCTTCCTTTTTAGAAGATTCAACAGAAACAACAACAATAAACTTTGAGTGTTCTCTCTGATTTATCCTAGATGGAACAAATAAAACATCCAATATCTTACCATAACCTCTATAGGTATATGAAGGAGTTGTTATAAGAGATCATTTTCTTCTTAGAGAGAAAAGTGAATAAATACACAGATAAATCCTTCTAATGATATTATATTTACAAATATACAAAATAGTAGAGAAAGCTTGTCTGTTAATATGAGAAATTGAAGATAAACCACATTTCATCAAGCCTTTAATTTTTTTAATTTGGATAGAGGAAAATATCTGATAAGAAATAGAAATTATAGTTTCTAACTGAGAACTAGATGAATTTGTAAGAGGTTCAGAATACAATTTTTTTTTGAATCTTTTCAGCAAAGACATATAAAATGATTATCCTTCCTTAGAAATAGATTAACTTATGATCCAAGTTTTCTATTTAATATATTATTACTTGAATAAACTCATTGAAATTACTAGAAGATTCTTGAGGCACCAGAGCATTGGAAGTAGATAGAATTGAAGAAACTGTACTGAGAGATCTATACAATGTAAGCACTTTTCCTTTATCTATAGTTGGTAAAACAAGGGATTATTCTAACTATAAGGAACTAAAATCCTCTTCTAAAGAGTATATATAGATATATTCTAGTACCTCATAAATTTTACCCAACATAGTTGTGAAATTATTATTATTTCTACTAATAGGATCAATCGAGGAGAAATCATATATCCAATATTCTTGGATATCTCCTATAGTTTCATCCATCTTTGAATCAACCAAAAGAATCAATTCATTGAGAAATATAATTATCTCATTTAAGGATACATCTATTCTATGATCAGATCTTCTTATGGATTCTTTGGTTTCCTTGAACTCTCCAAAATGATCCTTCTTGAAATCTTACAACAACATAGGATAAAACATATCACATTGAAGTGACTAGATCTGTGATGAAACTGAATTTAGATATAAAAATAGTTGATCAAAATGATTATATAAATCTATAACCATAGAAGATGTATAAGTAGATTTAATATGATAATTTGAATTCATATACGTATTTTGGATATATTTATTTAAGTCTTGATCATGCTTTATTCAATAATACACTGAGTTTTGATGTGTTTTAATAAGAATAATGAATTCAATACACAAAGGAGAAATGATAGAAAAATGAAAAACATCATCATTAAACATCATGAATATAAAGTAAATGATGTGTATTTTTTTGAGTATACCACCTGTTTGAGCTGAAGGTTGGTATGTGAATCCAAAGTACAAGGTGTAAACTAAGTACACGATGTGAATCCATATTACATGTCATGAAAGACTTGAATTTAAAACTCGATGAGATACACGATGTGATATCATTACATGACATGAAAAGTTTGAATTTTGAATCCTAATTAAGATACAGGATATGAAATCCGCATGATTCAAAATATTCAGAGAGATTTGCAGATCTTAAGTACACAGTGTCAGAGACAATTATACGTTGTGAAAGCCTCTATTAACAATTCACTTAAATCATGTTCACAATATGAATCAGTTACATGTTGTGAACCACTCGGGCTCTATAACTATGAGAGAACCCCATCATAGATAGGGAGTTAGAAACTGCTAGAATGTTTGTCCTTTATTCATTGTTTCTTTTCCGCTTTCATCCAAACATATTTCTATTACTTTATTTTATTATTTTAAGCATTAATTTGTTACTAATACTAATTTCTGGACTCATTATTTGCATGTTTCTATTCCAATTATTCAATCCAATTCCGTTGTCCGTACAACTTTTATTTCTACTACATTCTTCATTATTTCTTCATTCATGTTAGCATTTAATTGATTTTATATGGTTTAAATTGTGTATTGCCTTATTTTTAGTTGTTTATTTATTATGTCGAGCACATTTCCTATTTCCCTACATTTATTTAATATCATCATGTGCGACTAATCCTCTTAGGGTTAGGGGTCAAGAGTAAGGGTGACTCTGAACCTAATAAATATCTAAATCAAAACTTGGTAACCATATGGATAGTAATTAGGTTAAAAATAATTATTAATCTCATTATTTTTCTTCTACCCTGACCATGAGAGATGAAATATAAGGAAACTAACCTAGTTAGAGTTGACCAATATAGAACTAATATCTTGTGATTCTATCTATATAGAATTTAATATTACTGCACCTAGGTTTTTTAACATCTCTAGACTGAAGAATAGTTGCTTCTTAGGTAGATCCAATTGGTTGGACCAAGAACAATTGCTGACATTTTCACCACTTCGTAGCTTAAGCCATAGGTCTATCCTAAGCTAGATTTAGGACTATCTTTTTATTATACACTAAAATTGACCCAAAACACTTCCTTTAATTTGAATTAAAAACCAATCTATATAGTTCTTAAAAAACCCAAACCAAAGAGAGATCATGAGGAATCCTAAAAAAAGGTTATTAACATTAGATTTCCTGCCTACCAGCTATCCCCGTGGGTTTGACCCCACATTGTCACTATGGTATGCCTTTGTAGCTAAATTTAGTTTTGGAAATATAAATTATAATCTGATCAACGCCTGTGTGTAATCCACAATTTTGTGCATGCTGATCAAATTTTGGCACCATTACTGGGGATAGATATTCCTAGGCATAATGAACTTGAATAAAAACCTAGGATTAACTTACCCCTTTCTTTCCCCCAATTATTTTTACAATTTTCTAAAAAAAACTAGTACCTACATCCTATCTTTTCTTTGGCCTAGTTCATGTGTCAGGTCCCTCTAACTTGCTCAAAGAGTTCTGATTCTCAATAAATTCTTCCTTTTGATCCTAAAATTGAGAGATCTATCACCACATTATGACACTTTACCATGAATGAATTCAATAATATTGAACCACCAAACCTACAATATGTTCCACCTGAATATTAGGGAGAGATACTAGCACTACAGAAGCTACCATCATGGACTACGACTTGCCATCCATCAGTGGTGCTGCATCCATCATTGTGCGTCCTCCTATTCAAGAGAATTCCTTGAAATAAAAAATGGGATCATCCATATGTTCTAGAATATGGGGTAGTTTAGTGGACTTAAAATAGAATATCCCCATTAACACATCTCAAATTTCTTAGAGGTTTGTAACACCTTTCACAACCAAGGCATATCTTCTACCTCCATCTTACTTAGAGTATTTACCTTATCTTTACACAACCAAGTCAAGTATTATCTTAAGAGATAAGAGATATAGTCCCTAATTATTTGGGATGATTTATAAAATAAATTTTTAGATAAATACTTCTCATCGATCTGAACCTAGAAGACAAGGAATGATATTTAAAATTTTAACCAGGTAGATAAAGAATCAACTTGGGAAGCCTGAGACCATTTTAAGAAGATAAACTATAAGTTTCCACATCAAAGACTCAATGTGTGGATACAACTTCAAATCTTATACAAGGGACTCTAACCAGCTGCACACATAGTTGTGTATTCCATCGCTGAGAGAGGGATCATTCTTAAGACTACTGATGTTGGGATATCATTGTTAGATGAGATCTCCCACATTTTTAGCATATTGAAGAGTGATATAGGACCAAACCAATATGGAATCCATCAAGTGGAATAGAAAACCCACCTTATTTCCCATGTTGAATCTCTTATGAAGAAGCTTGAGTCTTTCCAGCTACCTGCTCCACCACCCCCTCCTACCCCTTTTATGAAGATACAATCATATGAAATGTGTAGAGGAAAGAAAACATATTAGTAATATAGGGTTGGAATAGAGGAACCTTAAATATAATATTGTAATTATGTAAATTATAATAAAAAAATTAGTAGTTTCAACAACCCCAATAATACCAGCACCAATACTATCAATAGAGACTGGCTCATTAGCCATAATTACCAACTAAAGCTTATTATCAATAGAAGAGTGGTAAAGTACCATAAAATAATTAGGGACCACCTGGGTACCCCCCAAAACATCCCAATACTCATCCAAAACAAAAAATACCTCAACAAACTTCCCCCTAGATCTCATCAAAATTTTTAGTAAGCTTTGCTAAGACCACCACAATGAAACGCACCTATAAATTATAATCTTGAAAAATTTCTCATTGTATTTTTTCAAAAAGAATATTAGAGGATGAATACCCAAGAAAATGAAATGAAAAAAATCAAAGGGTGACCCTTGGAAACCTTTAGCACTATGTGGGCCAGATATCAAAGACCCTTTCAGACCGATTATCAGGTACATTGCCTGGTAATATCGAGACTCATAAGAGAGAGGATGATAAGGCTATGATTATTAGGGGTGGAAGAATTATTGACTTTCAATGACCATGTGGAGGTGAGGAAAATAAGTTAATAGAGACTGAGAAATATGCTAAAATCATCTGCAAGGATAGCGATGATAACACAATTAAAGATGGTCAGGGGAAAAATTTGGAATCAAAACCTTCTACAAAAGATCTAGTTCAAGAGCATATTGAAAAAGATGATGTTTATGTAGAACTTCCACCATAAAATACCCTCTCCCATTTATAGAGAGTATTATCCAAGCTAAAAGATAGGGATATAACAAAAAATTTCTAGAGATGTTTAAATAATTACAAATCAACATTCCATTTGTAGAGACCATAATTCCAATTCTTGCATATGCTAAGTTTTTGAAAGACTTTATTTCCAGAAGAAAGAAAATGGAAGGATTAGAACTCTTCTTCCTAAATGAATAATACTCCACAATTGTTCAGTAGAAGCTCCCACCCAAAATGTGATACCATATAAGTTTCTCTATTATATGCACTATAGGGAAATGATATTTCAAAAGATCCTTACACGATCATGGTATAAGTATAAAAATCATGCCTATGAGTTTATTCCAAAAGCCGAGACTTAGAGAATTGAAACCAATGAGAGTGAAAATTCAAATGGACGATCTCTTAGTCAAGCACTCTCAAGGACTTCTTAAAGATGTCTTAGTAAAATTTGGTCAATTCATCTTTACGACTGATTTCATTGTCTGGGATATGGAAGAAGAATGCAATGACACCGTCATTTTAGGGATACCATTTATTATCATTGGGAAGTCTCTAATTGATGTAAATAAACGAATACTAATATTTAGATTTGGTGAAGAACTAGTTGTTTTCGACTTAGTAAAGGCCACTAAGAAATGTAGAAATTCATTGGATTGTCAAGAAATGTTTCTTAATGATTGGAAAAATAATTATATGGACAGTAAGAATGATATAAATACCCTAACTATAGATGAAAATAGATACAATGATTACAAGTACATGAATTACACTACACCTATGATGAGGAATGTTGTCCAAACATTCATACCCTCTATTTTCAGGAAAAATTCTACATGTAGTGTGTGCATAATTTTAAATTCATCTAAATGAAATCATGTTTAGATATATAAAATAAGAAAAGTATTAACTGGGAGGCAACCCATGGTAGGTTATATTTTATTTTAAGAAGGTTTAATAATGATAGATATGTTTTAGAGGTTTTTGCTTCAATTTTTTTTTTAAAATTTAATATTAAAAACAAATCACATCGTTTAAACAGAATACACAATGTGAAAGTGTTAGGGCTCAAAAAAAACCCAAGTATTTCACATAACGTATTAAATATTTGATGTGAACTTCTCATGATAAATTTAAAAGATACAAACCCCAGGTTCATGCATAAACCCTCCCCTCTCCTCTGCTCCCACGCGACGCCCCCAACCACAGACCTCCTCCCCTTATTTCCTCTCATAATCGCCTACCTCCTCTCTTGTTACTCTTATCCCTATTCCAATCGACATTCCAAGATCCATCCTACTTTATTATTTGCCTCCATATTCCATTGCCTAAACTAAAACTATTAAACTTGAAACATAGGGTGATGACCCTACACCACCCAAGTGTATGACATTGGATCCTCCTCCACCACCCATAGATCCAACCCATTCACCATCCGCATCTACTTATTCCACCCCTCGGCCTCAATCCATCCTAGGTCCTCATATTTACCATCCCAAGGTACTACCACACACCCACACCTATACCTGTGTCTGCACTTATTTTCCCTCGAGCACCAATTTTGATTGGTCTATCTACAAGATAATCCTACGAGGAATAAAAATATGCTGGACCTTTCCATTCTCAATCATATCCACATGAATGATGAGGTCCTCATTCTCTTGTCCTAGATTCACCTATCCTATATCACCGTGGTGTGGGAAGAGATGTACCGGGAGATGTTCTTAAAGTTATTGGCCATGTTAGAGATTAAAGTGGCGTATGTCACCTTCCATCTCAGTGGCAGGACTTGGGATATCACATTGGAAGATTTCAGTTTCGGATTTGGTATCTACATTGATAATTTCATTTCTTACCCTTATTATGATATCATTCAACTAGATCCAATCAAGGGAAATGCGGTGGAGAGTTGTCCACTGATCACCTAGGATATATAGAGCATTCATGATCCATGTATGGTGAAGAGTACCTAGCTATGGGGTTCCACTCTATGGTTTGTCCACTAGGATCTATCCCATGTGTGGTTGGCCAAAGGAGATGAACATGAAACCATTTTTTAGATTGAGGTGATCATCTTAGACACATCCATGGTTGGCCCAATCATTAAAATGGCCTTCCAGTTTGTGCTTTAGTACCAGACCTAGGTATGGTGAGCCCGAGGTAATCTGATGGGCGGAATATTCATTGCTCACCTCATCAGTTATCTCAGCATCTTCAATGCCACTTAACCTCTTTACTCTATTGAGAATATGGAGTTAATTAACCTCCTCAAGATCTATAAGATGTGGCTCTTGAGGAAGGTCGAGAAGAGCTACCAGTGGGCCCCAGAGTACTTGGATGATCCTTCTGTGGCTCCAGATCAAGCTTCTCCATCCCTAGACCCCACTCATGACACTCCTTACCCTAATGACTTAACACCTACCCCTATATCTACATCCTCCACTCCTACCTCTGCTACTCCAAGTTCACCTCCTATAACCACCACACCACCACCCCCTTCCACATCTGCACCCACATCACCCACACCATATGATGTATGGTCCATTATATAGTGTCTTTTGGAGAACCAGAGATAAAATTTCCACCATATCCACATTCCATTCACTGATCCATCCCAATTACCCACCCACCCCACCACCAACCTCTATATCTTCCCACCCACTTCTACCTTCTACCACAGACCCTATATCATCCTCCATTCTCTCCCCACCACCCATCCCAACCAATCCAGCTACCAGCATAATAAAACCCACCACACAATTCAATCTACTATCCCCAACATTCATAGATTACATAGATAGGGAATGGAAACTTTAGGCACTCACTATCCAGGAGAGGACTACTGATACAGATAGTGGTGAAATTGTCTATATTGTTTAGTTATGCCCCTATACTCCTCCCCTATTGTATGCTATTTTGGTTGTATATTTTTTTATTCCCATTTTATTCTCAATTCATGGATGTATCATATTTCATATATATGGATGAGATATAATTTTTATTTCATGACTTGATTACTTTATCTTTTTTTCATTTATGAATTCATTTATCCATGTATAGCTGCAAAATATCATCCATTGTCATTGAATATTTTATCAGGCCACCCTATGGCCTTCTTGACAAGATCTATAAGCATGTGGATGACATATAGAGATAAATTGAGAAACTATAGGTCAAAATCCATACTCATCATGAGACTCCTCCTTGATTTCCACATAATTTAATACTTACACATGAGAATTATCGGTGACCCATTCTTGAGGTGGTTAACCCCACAAAGCATCCTTGTGAGCTTGATGATACTGACACCAATTCTTTTTGGAGGTGGATAATATCTGAGCCGACAGATAACAAAAACTCATATTTTGTTCATCCACCTATTTGATAATGTAATTATTAGTACTGTATGAGAGGAAAACCATATTTGTTCCTATATTTTCATTATGTGATCAAGACCTTTATTTTTAATTTTATTGCAATTTCTATATGTTGGTCATCCAAAACTTCATTATAGACAATTCCAGCATTTATCTGATATTATTTGTCATAACATCGACTGTGTGAACCTTCCCATTTTTTAAATATATTTATTGACCCCTCTATACTAATGGTTTATCTTATGCATGTATTTTTATTATAAATTTTTTTATAGATAGCATAATTTCCCATCACCATCGAAAAATTTCCCCCATAACGTGAATTTTATTATTGGGAGCTCTCAATTCCCTAATTTTAAATTCTAAATTCCATTTAATTTTTTTATCTATGATTCTATTGATATCCCTCCCACATTTATTTGCAGAACAGTACATACACTATATCATTTTAAGTACGAGGGAGTATTTATTGAGATTTATTTTTTATAAACTTAGATTATTTCTTATTTTCATTAGTCTAGGAGAAATTTTTCATTAAAATCATACTTTAACTTGAAACAACATTACAACCATTTAATTAAATAAATTTTTTTTTGGAGATTTTTGAAATCCATTTTTATTCTTGTTTATAATTTTAGCATGATTAATGTGTTGAGTAATTTAATTCTAATTCTAGAATCCTGAAATTTCTTTTGATTGAATTATTTCTAGATACTATTCCCTGAGTGATTTATCTATTTTATATTCCAATTACTTAGATGATTCTAAACCTAAATTTTTATATTCATTTTTGAGAATATTTTCTGAGAGATACTTGGGGCATGATAACTTATCATAACTTTCATTGGAATCATATTTAGGCTATGGTTGAAAAAATACACTGTTAAAATGACCGAGGCAATCTTTGTTGAGCCAGTTATCCTAAGATCCACATGTACATATATCCTTCTTTATCCCATAGCAACCATGAATAACCTTGTTAGGTTTGAACCATTTCAAGCATATTATCCCTTTCTTACACTAATCTTGGTACTATGTATGAGTTTCTTTTGAACAAGTGGGGGGGATTTTTTTATCTCTTTTATACATGAGAATTTCAAGGCCAAGGAGATGTATAGTGGTATTTTCACTAGATTGATATGACATGGTTCATGATTAATTTTATAATTTTATATATTGACCCTATTCCATTGAAAAAAAGATATATAAAAAACGGGTTTTGTATTAGGAAGTTCAAAATTTACCATTACCATACCAATAAATATCATGATGGATAATATGTAGTTAGGTGATGGATGTGATATCTATGTGACTTTTTAAAGATAAATAAAATGAAAAGGAGAAAGGAACAAGGAACTTTATTTATACTTTCTTAAAATATTCATGGATAAAATTTGAGCTTTTTAGAGCATAGAGACATCATTTTTTTCTAGGAGAAGTTTCTTAATTAAACTATTCACAATTATTATGCATTATTATATAGATCTTATCCTTCTTTTTAGCTTGATTTTTATCATCTAACCACCTTCCATCAGCCTTAGATAAATTTGTGTCTTATTGCTTAAGACCTCATGATTAATTTTTCATTTGTATTAATGGAGTAGAGATGTTAAGACCAATGAGAGAATATAGTTAGAAACATTTATTCATGGTATGAGCATAACTCCAATTTCATTTTTTATCGAGTGATGAGAGAAAATTCATTGTGAGGTAAATAGAAAATGGGCATTACTTTCGAGGAACAATTATGAAATTGTAATTTAAAGAGGAAATAATCTCAATAAAGAACTTAACTATAAGGCATGACTGATTTTATCTACTGGACTGATTTTGGAGGACTTTATTTTTCAAATTTCACTTTTTTTTATTTTCCTCGTTGTAATGCATTTTCCAATTTAAAAATTGCTTGATTTAGAATCCTTATTGAGATGATTTTTTCTTGATGACAAGTAATTTGTTCAAGTGTGAGGGAAGTTGATAATCTGAATTCATATACATCTTTTGGATATATTTATTTAAGGTTTTATCATGATTTAATTGATAATACACTCGGGTTTGATGTTTTTTACAGGAATTATTAATTCAAGACTTAAAGGTGGAATGATATAAAAATTAAAAAATTCATTATCACACATTATGAATTTGAAGTACTCAATGCGTATTCCATGGATAAACCACCTACGTGAGCTGAAGGTCAACCCATGAATCCAAAGTACAAGGTATGAACCAAGTATATGATATGAATCCAGATTACACATCATGAAAAACTCAAATTTCAATCCTGATTAGATACATGACATGAGATTAGTACATGATGTGAAAAGTTTGAATTATTAATCACACTAAAGATACAATCTGTGGAATCCGGGAGATCCTAAATATTTAGAGATATTTTCGAATATAAAGAACATGTCATGAAATCCAATTACCTGCCATAACAGACTCGATGTAGAATTCACTTAAAGCATGTTCATGATATGAATCAGTTACACATCATGAGATGCTCAGGCGCTATAAATACGAGAGAACCTTGAGAAAATAGAGAGTTGGATGCCACACGACCTTTTGTTCTTTATTTTATATTTCTTTTCCACTTTCATCCGAAATTGTTTTCATTGATTTTTAATTGTTTTAATCATTCCTTTGTTACCAGTACTGATTCTGTGACACATTCTTTTCATGTTTCTACTCCAATTCTTAAATCCGATTCTGCTTTCCATGAATCTTTTATTGCCACTACATTATTCATTTTTTCTTTATTAAAGTTAGAATTTAATTAATTTTATATGATTTAAATTTTGTATTTCTTTATTTTAAGTTGTTTATTTATTATATCAATCATGTTTCCCATTTCCCAGATTTCATTTAATACCATCATTCATGAATAATCCAAATAGGGTTAGGGGTTGAGAGTAAGGGTAGATTTGAATCTAATGAATATCTAAATCAAAAATTGGTAACCCTATGAATAATAATTCTGTTAAAACAATTGTTAATCTCATTATTTTTCATTTATCCTCACTATAAGTGATATAATTTAAGGACCCTGACATAGTTGGAGTTGATAAAGCTAGAAACAATAGCTTATGATTCCTTCCACCAAGATGCTAAGATTGTAACGCCCCGACCCCAGTTACCTAGAGTCGGTACATTATTACATAACATTGGCATGATCACAAAGGATCAAGTCTCGAAAGACCGATTAGTTTAGTAACCTTGGAATCACTAGATACATTCATAAAGTTTACATTACATCATAAAGGGAAAAACTACAACAACATCTTGTCTTTATATCCCCTCATACTATCCCTGCAGGTCATTCATAAAATATTTATTTACATCCTGGAAAAAATGAAACGTTGAAAGGGGTGAGCTCAGATTCTCAGTAAGGATAACAATATAGCGAAAAATTTCATAAATAAACATAAACATTTAAGGCAATGTATAACTAAAACAAAAGCCTTTTAAACTTGAACTTCAGCATAACATGGCAAAGATAAAATGAAATAATGTCATTTACTTATTCACATGGATATTCTACTAGTAGAATAATCACATGAAATATCAATAACCACTTTCATAATGATGGAATGCATAATGCCAGACTATCATAACCACATAGTCAAGGCCTTGTGCCAAGACTACAAATAAGTTTTTGTCAAGGCATTATGCCAAGACACTAGTTTGTCTCATTAGACCTACCAATGCATCTAGGAGCTATAGCGGGCTCCACCCATCACTTACTAAGTCCAATGCATTCCTCATATGAACAGGTTTAAACATAACATACACATTCGTATTAAAACTAGCATACGATATGTCAATACTTTCTCCATAAACCATGAATGATATAAAAATAACACATCCACAGTCAAATATATCACAAAACCTTCAATACAACAAGTAAGTTTTGTATCATAATAAATCAACTTCAAAAAATATTAAAATCCATCAAAGTATGTTTACATAGATGAAAATGATTTGTAAAACTCTTTGAGAGAAATATCCATTTTTCATGAAAACATTTAAAAGTCACACAATTTAGAAAGGAAGACATTTAAATACATTTTTGAATCAAAGTGTCCCATACCACTTTGAAAATTTTGAAAGTAATTAAAATTTTAAAACATTCATTTCCATTTAAATAAATCATTAAAATCATTTTGAAAACATGGACATTAATTAAAAATATTTAGAAACATAAATATTTAAAACATTTAAAATTCTGATATTGATAAAGAGCGCCTTTCACAAATTCTTAAAATATTCATTTTAAAATAATTTAAAATTCAAATAATTATAAAATGAAACATTTACTTTCAAAATATTATTATAAGCTTGTAAGGGAAGCTTCGACGATTTTATAACGGCATAAAATATCCGCACCTGCCGTATAAGTTAAAAAAAGACATTGTTACCTTAATTCTGTCAAAAAGGTTAAAAAGGACCTTGTTTGGAAAATGACGAAAAGATTCCTTTATAAAATTCTTATAAAAAGTCAAACAAGGGTATAAATTACTTTAACCCATATTCTGTGAAATAGTAAGAATGTTTTTAAATACATTTTTAAGAAACATGGATGTTGATGATAGAGAGGTCCCAGTAGATAATTACGTATAAACAAGCTCGGATAATGAAGAGATTGTGAAATAAACCCTTACTTTGTACTTTTCCATGGTCAAGGCTAGGTTAACCTCCTTTATAATAGTTAAATCATTGTTATTAAATTATAAAAGAATCATATATATAAATATGATACCATATATGATCTTTTAATATTTCTCTGTTAATAATTTTTTTGTATTATCATCGTTTCAGGTGTTCACTTGTTTTATTTTATATCTTTTGTTACATAAGTCGTGTTTTTTATCCATAGGTTGTATCTTATTCATGTACATAATGAAATCAAGTCCTTAAACATTATTTTTAATCATTAAATGAAAATTAGTCTTGAATAGATACGATGGGGAATGAATCTCATCGCGTTCGTGGAGACTGTAGTCCATACGTATGCACGAGTGAGAATATAATTCTTTTGATATTAAAATAATATATAATTGGATGGTGTATCATATATAAAGAATAATTATCATGTTATATTTATTATTTAAATGAATTAAACATCATTATTATACCCATCCAAATAATAATGTATTGAATAACAATTACACCACAACGTGGAGACAGTAAGCCATACGTACGCACGTATGGTGACATGTCATCCAATGGATGAATAGAATACTGAATATGGTTGTACCATATTTATAATAAAATAATATTATATAGAATACACTAAAGTTATTATTTTAGAATGTAAATAACAAATAAAGAAAAAGTGGAAGAAGAAAGGAACTTGAAAGAGGGTGGTGAAAACATTACCTCTTCTTCGGGTTCTTCCTTTTGATTTGATCAAAATGGATCCTTAGGTTGAATTTATGATCAAAATATGGCCTCTAGGTTGAAGTTATGGAAGCTAAGAGGATATTTGGTCTGGGGTTGTCTGAGCCAAAAGGCTTTGAAGGTGTGAAAGTGATAGAAGGGGGAGTGCCCTTTTATAAGAGGGGTGGGGGGAACCTTTGAAAAAACATAAAATATTATTTTATAATAAATTCATATTCGGTTTATAATGGCTCCAAAGTTACTTATTTAGAGACTAGGGTGGTTATGGATCTAAATAATCTTAACGAATAGGTTTTAGACAAGTTTAGGTTACCATTTTAACCTTATCATTTATATTTAACTCTAATTTAAATAATTTAACTTTTACCGTGTCTTCTTTTATTCTTACAATATATTGTTAATAAACTTACTATATACTTCCAATCTAACCCCAATTGGTTAATCAATGTCATATATATTATTATATAAGTCTTTTTCCCGAACCTTATATTTTTAGGACCATTATATCAATTAATAATATAATATTTGTTTTAAAAACTATTTTATTTCAATTTTGACACTATTTGGTATTTGTTTTTTTTAAAGTAATAAAAGCATGATTAATTCAAAACAAAAATACATTGAATCAATAATAACATGTCATATTCACCTAGAAAATTCGTGGATGCCATAAAAACTTTGAAATTATATTTATTTTAATATTTATAATACCATTTATTTGATTCTTTCATTAATAAGGTAATTACTTCATCATCATTGTGTCATTAATAAATTTAATTATTTAATCTCTAAAAATTATAAATAAAATACCACTATGTAGGAAATATTTTTATCTTTATAATTAATATTTATAGTCGAATTTATCTTATGTATAACCCTATATTAAAAATGTTTTAGTTATTAAACTTTGATTTTAACTCTTTTAACTCTTCTGTAAATAAAATAATAATAAATGTCTTAATCTAATCCAAGTGGACCTAAAGGGTCATATTTTATTCCTAAGGTTGTTTTTGGTCTAATTAAAGTTATCTAATAGAATTAGGACATGTGTTAGGGTAATAATAATATCATTTTTACCCTTAATTACCCTATTTACTTTTAACCGTGGTAAATAAAAGTAAAAGGTTACTATTCACCAAATTTTTTTTATATATTATTGAACCACATTTTACTCCTTGATATTAACTGTGTCACTCGGATTTTCTAAATTCAACTCACAGAAGTGGTAAAATTAAGTTTTATGTAAATTTGTAAATGCTCCTAGGAGGTGGGTAAAAGACGGTAAAAACTTCAATAAAATTTTTATATATCTAAAATTATTATAAACTGAATCTAATGAATTAAATTGAATTTATATAGGTATTATGTATCTATTTTGACCTAAAATAAATTTAAATAAAATAAATAATTATTTAAATAAAAATCCTGTTTTCAACAATAACTCAATGTTTTTCACCATTCATCAACAATTGAAAGTTTTCAAAAAAATACAAAAAATTCACCCTAGGATAATTTCTATATTATGAATCCAAAAATGATGTCTATTTTACCAAATTCAAAACATAGAAGTTTCATTTATTAATTTAAAAGTAATTCCTGTTGTTAAAACCAAAAGGCCTATTTTTAAGAAATAATAACTATCAAAAGATTGACACTTGTTTATGTCCAATTTCAATGTAAAATTACTTACAATGACCAACATTGGATTAAATAGTAAAAATATAATCTATTTTTACTTCCAAACCATTAAAATGTATAATTTAACACTATAAATTATTTTGATTTAAATTTTTTTTAGTTAAAATAAAATATTTTTCACTATTCACCCAAATATGAAAGTTATCAGAAAAACACTAAATATTTATTGAAACTAAATTATTATGTCCTGATTATAAAGAATAATTTTATTTTGTCAAATTGAATATATAAAAGTTTCAAATATTGGATTTTAAAAAAAGGTTCGCCATTAAAAGGCGGTAAAATTTCATTTTTTGAAAAATACTTCTTTTATCTGAAAAAATGAATTTGTTCTTACATTATGTCTAAGAAACTCATAATATGGATTCTTAAATTTTTAGGATTATATAAAGTTCAAAATTCAGTTAATACTATTCATAACCGCTTTTGAACGGCTAGTTTGGTAAGTCGTGGTTCGCTTGAACTCGGTGTTGCGTGTAGTGCAAGTTATTTAATTATTTTGAAGAAATAACGTACTATGAAATCTTGGGGTGTTACATTCTCCTCTCCTTCAATAAATTGCGTCCTCGCAATTTGAAATTGTTTTTCGAAAATAAAAGGTTGAAAATAGAAAACACCTTTGTGGAAAACCCACATCAGAAATTGGGTTAATAAAATTTAGTCTTAACAAGAGGGAAAGAGAAATGAAAGGGTCACCACCAAATTTCGATTCTCGATTAGGATAACATTAGTGGAAATTAGAGACACATAATTGGAGGAAAAACGTAAATATTTATAGGGAGTTATTGAGGTCATCAATCACACACAAGTGTAAAATTGAGGGTCTCAAATCCATCAATCTATGATGATTTAAAATATCATCGGTTAAACATAAGGTATTAGGGTAACACATTTTTTGTTTTATGATTCCTTACCTAAAGTTTAAGAATAGAATAAGAAAACAAATATATATACCTGACAATTATAGTTTCATCCTTCAACTAATTCCTACCACAAGTTCATCTTTCATTTCAAAAGATTTCAAAAATATTCTATTTATCCTAATCGTATAGGGTTCCAAAATAATGAATTTATAATTCATTTTTCAGACTATTAAAAAAAACTACATTATACAAACTAGGACATCACGTAGGCCAGTGGTAGGTGATGCACCCTTTTCGCCCTTCAGTTGCGGGTTCAAGTCTCGCGGCTTTGCCGGACGCGATGGGTTGTCGCCCGACCTCCTGGTTATCCTTTTTATAACAACCCAAAAATAATCTTCAGAAATTCTTTAACCTTAAAAATAGTATCAAATGTCAAATATAATCCATTCCAACCTTTAAACTTATCCAAATTACTTCTATCCAAACTCACAGTCCAAAATTTATAAGGAAGGTAAATATAATGAAGATCTTTTTTTTTTCCACATAATAACATGTGAATACCTTCATCATGTATTCTTTTAACATATGGTACCACCCTGAATTACCATAAAACCTTATTGATTACAATCATGCTCCCTTATTCCTTATAGAATAATAGATATATTCCTCATATCCAAAAAATTTGAATACTCTAACAATGATGAAATAAACAAACCATTAATCAGTGCCAAGGTAGTCAAGAATACCCAATATAATTTATCCAAATAAACCATCTCTTATTCCAAAATTACTACTTCAGTATCAAGACCATATTAAGGATTACCTTTCCTTCAACCATGTATTTTTTTAAAAAAAGTTTAACTTACTGTTGAGTCACTTTTCATAGTACCGTATAATCTCAAATCCTCAATGAAATAGTACTGGAGTGCCATCCTTATTTATCTCCATAATTCATATAACCAGTACATCGTTGGTAGAACACTAAAATGAAATAATTCTTTAATAACAACATAAGAACACTAGTCATTCCTCTTTATCTGTGGTAGTATCATAACTTTATTATTATCCAATAGCATCATTTGGGGCATACTCTAATGATATGAACATTGATTCGTGTAGTGTCCCCACTCCTTGCAGATGAAGCATTGTACATTTGAAACCTTTTTCTTAACCTCTCAATCACGAATGTGGTTTCCTTTTTCTCCACAATTATAACATACTACCATTCCCTTCAAGAATTTTAAAAGGTGATTCTTTCCACAGTTATCACATATGGGAATATCCTTTTTTACCTTCTTCCCTTTATCTGTCCTTCTCTCTACCATCCTTTTCTTCTCTGGATTCCCTTCAAATCCATAGGACTCTGAGAATTCGTTACTTATCTTATCAAAACATGATACTATTTATTCATATGATGATAATACATGGGAGACTATTTCCCTTCTAAATTCTGGCTTAAGACCATGAAAGATATGATCCTTCTTTCTCTTTGGATCATGCGTATTACTGGAGTTCTCATTCCTTCTACTGGGCACCATTTCTAAACAATAGAATACACTAGATTAGTTTATGAATTGCAATACCTAATCCCAAACTTGTAAAAAACTTTACATAAATTAAATAGTTTATGGATATAATCCATAATCATAAAAATGTTTTCTTTGAGGAAGTATATACTTATAAACTCTTCATAATGGTTCGTAAAGAAAATAAGAATTATCCTAAGAATATCCTCTGGGAGTGTCATAACCAAGAGTGCAGCAAGGCCCATTCTCGTGCACCAGTTCCCGTTCGAGTATAGCTCAAAGCGGTGTTTTTGGGGTTTACCCCTAGGTACATCTGTGCTAGAGCCGCCTCTACCTGCTCGTATCCAGACAGAGATATATTTGTCAGAAAACTCAAAAAATCTCTACTTATCTTATTAACACATGATACTATTTCTTCATATGTTGAGAATACATGGGTGACTATTTACCTTATAAATGTTGTCTTAATACTGTGAAAGATATGATCCTTCTTACTCTTTGGATCATACATATTGCTGGAGTTCACATTCCTTCTACTGGGCGCCATTTCTATACAATGGCATAAACCAGATTAGTTTATGAATCGAAATACATAATTCCAAACTTGTAAAACACTTAACATAAATTGAATAGTTTATGGATATAATCCATAATCATAAAAATGTTTTCTTTAAGGAAGTATATACTCATAAACCATTCATAATAATTTGTAAAGAAAATGAGAATTATCCTAAGCATATCCCCCAGGAGTGTCGTAACCAAGAGTGCAGCAAGGCCCATTGTCGTGCACCAGTTCCTGTTCGAGTCTAGATCAAAGCGGTGTTTTTGGGTTTTACCCCTAGGTACAATTGTGCCAGAGCCGCCTCTACCTGCTCATATCCAGACAGGGATGTATATTCTTGGAAAACTCAAAAAATCTCTACATTACCAAAATTCTAGGAAGTTCTTTTATACTAATCCTCAAAGTCTATCTTTGAGCTATGTGTTCTAATCAGAGTTTATCTAAATCTAGTTTCCAAGGTTATTTCTAAAGTTCCTCTGATACTAACTATATCGCCCTGAACCTAGTTACCCAGAGTCGGTTCATTATTACATAACATTGGCATGATCACAAAGGATCAAGTCTCAAAAGACCGATTAGTTTAGTAGCCTTGGAATCACTAGATACATTCATAAAATTTACATTATATCATAAATTGAAAAAAACTACAACAAAATATTGTCTTCATATCCCCTCATACTATCCCTGCAGGTCATTAATAAAATACTTCTTCACATCTTGGGAAAAATGAAACATTGAAAGGGGTGATCTCAGATTCCCAATAAGGATAACAATATAGAAGAAACATTAATAAATAAACATAAACATTTAAGGCAATGTATAACTGATACAAAAGCCTTTTAAACCTGAACTTCAGCATAATATGGCAAAGATAAAATGAAATAATTCCATTTAGTTATTCACATGGATATTCTACTAGTCAAATAATCACATGCAATATCAATAAACACTTTCATAATGATGGAATGCATAATGCCATACTATCATAACCACATAGTCAAGGCCTTGTGCCAAGACTACAAATAAGTTTTTTTCAAGACATTGTGCCAAGACACTAGTTTGTCTCATGAGACCTACCGATGCATCGAGGAGCTATAGAGAGCTCCCACCGTCACTTAATAAGTCCAATGCATTCCTCATATGAACAGGTTTAAACATAACATACTCATTCGTATTAAAACTAGCATACGAAATGTCAATAATTTCTCCATAAACCATGAATGGTATAAAAATAACACATCCACAGTCAAACATATCACAAAACCTTCAATACAACATGGAAGTTTTGTATCATAATAAATCAACTTCAAAGAAGATTAAAATCCATCAAAGTATGTTGAAATAGATGAAAATTATTTGTAAAATTCTTTGCGGGAAATATCCATTTTTCATGAAAACATTTAAAAGTCACACAATTTAGAAAGGAAGACATTTAAATAAAATTTTGAATCAAAGTGTCCCATACCACTTTGAAAATTTTGAAAGTAATTAACATTTTAAAACATTAATTTCCATTTAAATAAATCCTTAAAATCATTTTGAAAACATGGAAATTAATTAAAAAAATTTAGAAAGATAAATCTTTAAAACATTTAAAATTCTAATCTTGATAAAGAGTACCTTTATCAAATTCTTAAAATATTCAATCTGAAATAATTTAAAAGTCAAATAATTATAAAATAAAACATTTAGTTTCAAAATATTATTTTAATATTTTAAGGTAAGCTTCGACGATTTTATAACGGCAGAAAATAGCCGCACCCTCCGTATAAGTTAAAAAAAGACATTGTTACCTTAATTCTGTCAAAAAGGTTAAAAATGACCTTGTTTGGAAAATGACGAAAAGATTCCTTTATAAACTTCTTATAAAAAGTCAAACAAGGGTATAAATGACTTTAATCCATATTCTATAAAATATTAAGAATGTTTTGAAATACATTTTTAAGAAACATGGATGTGGATGATAGAGAGGTCCCACTAGATAATTACGCATAAACAATCTCGAATAATGAAGAGATTGTGAAATAAACCCTTACCTTGTACTTTTACTTGGTAGAGGGTAGGTTAAACTCCTGTATAATAGTTAAATCATTGTTATTAAATTATACAAGAATCATATACACAAATATGATACCATATATGATCTTTTGATATTGCTTTGTTAATAATATTATAGTATTATCGTCGTTTCAGGTGTTCATTTACTTGTTTTCTTTTATATGTTTTGTTATGTAAGATGTGTTTTTTATCCATAGGTTTGATATTATTAATATCCATAATGATATAAAGTCCTTAAAAATTATTTTTAATCATTAAATTAAAATTAGTCTTGAATGGATACGATGGGGTATGAATCTCATCGTGTTCGTGGAGACGGTAGTCCGTACGTACGCACGAGCGACAATATCATTATTTTGATATTAAAATAATATATAATTGGATGGTGTATCATATATATGAAATAATTATCATGTTATATTTATTATTTAAATGAATTATATATCATTATTATACCCATCCAAATAATAATGTATTGAATAACAATTACACCACGACGTGGAGACGGTAAGCCGTACGTACACACGTATGGTGACATGTCATCCAAGGGATGGATAGAATACTGAATATGGTTGTACCATATTTATAATAAAATCACAGTATATAGAATATACTAGAGTTATTATTTTAGAATAGAAATAATAAAGAAAGAATAAGTGGAAGAAGAAAGGAACATGAAAGAGGGTGGTGAAAACATTATCTCTTCTTTGGGTTCTTACTTTTTATTTGATCAAAAGGGATCCTTAAGTTGGATTTATGATCAAAATAAGGCCTCTAGGTTGAATTGAGGGAAGCTGAGAGGATATTTGGGCAGGGTTTGACCGAGACAAATGGCTTTGAAGGTGTGAAATTGAGAGAAGGGGGAGTGCCCTTTTATAAGAGGGGTGAGGGGCACCTTTGGAAGAACTTAAAATATTATTTTATAATAAATTCATATTTAGTTTATAATGGCTCCAAAGTGAATTATTTCGAGGCTAGGGTGGGGATGGGTCTAAATTATCTCAACCAATAGGTTTTAGACAAGTTTAGGTTACCATTTTAACCTTATCAATTATATTTAACTCTAAGTTAAATAATTTAACTTTTACCGTGTCTTCTTGTATTCTTACACTATAAGGTTCATAAACTTACTATATACTGCCAATAAAACCCAAATTGGTTTATTAATTTCATATATATTATTATATAAGTCTTTTTACCGAACCTTATATTTTTAGGACCATTATATCAATTAATAATATAATATTTGTTTTAAAAACCATTTTACGTCAATTTTGACACTATTTGGTATTTGTTTTTTGTTAAAATAATAACAGCATGATTACTTAAAACAAATACTTTGAATCAATCCTAACATTTCATATTCACCTTGAAAATTCTTGGATGGCATAAAAACTTTGAAATTATATTTATTTTAATATTTATAATACCATTTATTTGATTCTTTCATTAATAAGGTAATTACTGCATCATCATTGTGTCATTAATAAATTTAAATATATAATATTTAAAAATTATAAATAAAATACCATTATGTATGAAATATTTTTATCTTTATAATGAATATTTATAGTCTAATTTATCTTATGTATAACCCTATATTAAAAATGGTTTAGTTATTAAACTTTGATTTTAACTCTTTTAACTATTCTTTAAATAAAATAATAATAAATGTATTTATCTAATAAAAGTGGACCTAAAGGGTCATATTTTATTAATAAGGTTGTTTTTGGTTGAATTAAATTTATCCAATAGAATTAGGGCATGTGTTAGGGTAATAATAATATCATTTTTATCCTTAATTACCCTATTTACTTTTAACCGTTGTAAATAAAAGTAAAAGGTTACTATTTACCAAAAATTATTTTTATCTTATTGAACCAAATTTTAATCCTTGATATTAACCGAGTCTCTTGGATTTTCTAAATTCAACTCACAGAAGTGGTAAAATTAAGTTTTATGTAAATTGGTAAATGCTCCCAGGAGGTGGGTAAAAGATGGTAAAAAGTTCGATAAAATTTTTATATATCTAAAATTATTATAAAATAACTCCAATGAATTAAATTGAATTTATAAAAGTATTATGTATCTATTTTTACCTAAATTAAATTTAAATAAAATAAACAATTATTTAAATAAAAACCCAGTTCTAAACAATAACTCAGTGTTTTTCACTATTTATCAAAAATTGAAAGTTTTCAGAAAAATACCAAAAATTCACCATAGGATAATTTCAAAATTCCAAATCCAAAAATTATGTCTATAATACCAAATTAAAAACATATAAGTTTCATTTATTAATTTAAAATTAATTCTCGTTGTCAAAACCAAAAGGTGTATTTTTAAGAAATAATAACTATCAAAATATTGACACTTGTTTATGTCCAATTTCAATGTAAAATTTCTTAAAATGACCAGAATTGGATTAAATGGTAAAAATATAATCTATTTATACTTCAAAACCATTAAAATTTATAATTTAACGCTATAAATTATTTTGATTAAAAAAGTTGTTTTCAGTTAAAATAACATATTTTTCACTATTCACCCAAATATGAAAGTTATTAGAAAAACACCAAAAATTTATTAAAACTAAATTATTTTGTCCTGATTATAAATAATAAGTTTATTTTGTCAAATTGAATATATAAAAGTTTCAAATATTGGATTTAAAAAAAGGTTCGCCATTAAAAGGCGGTAAAATTGCATTTTTTGAAAAATACTACTTTTATTTGAAAAAAATGAATTTGTTCTTACATTATGTCTAAAAAACTCATAATATGGATTCTAAAATTATAAGGCTTATATAAAGTTCAAAATTCAGTTAATACTATTCATAATTGCTTTTGAACGGCTAGTTTGGTAAGTCGTGGTTTGCTTGAACTCGGTGTTGCGTGTAGTGCAAGTTATTGAATTACTTTGAAGAAATAATGTACTATGAAATCTTGGGGTGTTACAAAGATTACCGCACCTAGTTTTTTAACTATCTCTAGACCAAATAATAGTTTCAACTTAGGTAGATCCAATTGGCTGGACCAATACTAATTATTGACCTTTTCACTGCTTCTCAGCCTAATGCATAGATCTGTCCTAATCTAGACTTAGGATTATAATTTTTCCAATACCCTAAAATTGACTCTGAAACCTTCCTTTCATTTGAATTAAAACCCAAGTTATGTAGTTCTTAGAAAACCCAAACTAAATATATATTGTGAGGACTCATACTAAAATGTTCTTTCCATTAGGTTTCCTTCTTACCAGCTATCCCAACGTGTTTGAACAAGTACCACCACTGTGTTGCGCCTTTGTAGCCAAGTGTAGTTTGGGAAATATAAATTCTAATTTGATCAATTCCCACATGTAATCAACAATTCCACATGGTTCGGTCATGAAAATTGGTAAAAACCACTTAAATAATCCAAACTGACTCACAAATATACTTTTTAGAGTGTGAAAAATCTTCTTCATGTCTATCTTGAAACTCTGAATCTCATCAAGTGCATCCACCAAAATATGTGTTTGAAATATTGGAATCATATACCTTTGAGTTTTCAAAATAACCCCTATATCATTTACCTCATACTTAGTAGCACATATTCCTTTAATCTCATTCACTTTAGATTTCATAGTTTCAACTTTATTAGCATTTACACCATAGGAAACAAGTTTCACTAGTTAAATGACCTTTATCAAGGTGGAATGGAAAACTACCATCTCTACTAGCTTATCAAAACCAGATTGATACATTAAAGTAGCCTTTAGTTGTATAATATCATCTTTAGAAGATATCAACTCATTTTTATGCTCATTAGAATCTCCTTTGATATTATCAAACTCTATTTTCACTATAGAGGCAAAATTATACATGTGTTTTTTGACATCAGAACCTTCAGAACTTTTGTGTAGAAATGGTTTATCCTCTTGAAAATGAGGAGGAGATGTATTAAGAAATGAGGATTGTGAATGATTAGTATCAGCCTCCATAGTCATATTCCAATTTTTTTCTCTATCAGCAGTTGGTGATCTATGTATTGGATAAACTATTATGTGATCAACCTTAGTTTTTGATCTCACCTCAACATCAGGCACACCAAACATAGTCTCAAATAACCTTTACTCTTGATATCCAGTAGTTGTCTTAACAATTGGATGAACAGAATTAGTAGCATTAATAATCACATGACTTCCAAAATTTTAGAATATATGTACATAAATTAATGATGATAAAATTATTTTTTACACACTCTACAATTTTAGTTCAACATAAAATAATAATTCATTTAAACACGTAATTATTTTTAAAAACATCAATTAAAAATAATCAATAATAATTTTCAAAACAAAATTTTAACTAACGGTGGATTAAAATTGCCGATGGTATATTAAACTACCATTGGTGTGCAATGGTGAAAAAATAGAGAGGATACTAATAGATGAAATATGAAAGCATTGGATTCCAATGGTAGAAAGATAGATAATGATGGCTGATTTTTTCGATTGCTGAAAATTGAGAGTGGTGGGAGTCCAATGGTGTAAAAACAGAGCTGATGCTGTCATTTCAATTACAATAAAAAATAAAAATAACCAAAAAAATTAAAAAAATTCCATTCCACTATGTAACTGAAGGAAACAAGTGAAGCGATAAAAAATTTTCTACTGTTAGATGTACAATAGTGAAAAAAACTGACCATTGGAGATGTCCAATGATGGAACATGAACTACTATTGGATGAATTACAATAGTGGAAAAATAGATAAAACTATTATTTTTAAAAGAGGCATAAAATATTAAAAGAAAAAATAATGAATGAAAAAGGAAGTTGTTGCCAAAATTCTTTCCAGCTGAAGATGGTGCTACTGTTGGATGAAGCGGAGGATGAATGGTATATCAAAAAAGTGGCGATGATCCTCAGTTTGAGTTGGATACAAGGGATCAACACCGGCTATATTTCATACACACACAAGCCTATGGCCCATTGGGGGATCTAGCCCAGCCTATGTGAGACCCACAACCCCGCATGCTATAAGGGTGCACTATGCACACCAAGCTCCAAAGAATCCTTATGGGATCCCTATGGCAGGCCTTCTCATGGGGTTAACCTAATGGGCCCCTTAAGTGGTTGAGGTCTATCCTATATACCTCACTAAGGATGGAAATTTTTTTACATAAAATAAATCAATCTTAAGTAAATAAAAATATAATAACTTGAAGTATCAATTTAAAACATTTATTTAAACATTATTAATACATGTAATTTAAAAATGATTAATCTTTTAATAACACACTAATTATAATACAATTGATTTGATAGTAATTTATCAAAATAGATATGATTGTTAAAGTATAAAATCACTTTCAAACACTAAAAAACTCCCCCTTTTCGTAAATTATAAAACATAGCATTTATTTAAAATTTTACCAAAAAATCTCTCCCATTTTGAAATTTACCAAAAAGTATATTATAATTTAATCTGTAAAATAGATTCTATTCTAATCATAAAAAACTATTTTTAAAGTAATAAAGTATAATTTTAAAAAATATAATTGAATTAATACTGAGTAAATGTTTTAACAATGAAATTTTAAATAGTATGAACTAATTACCCTTTGATCAGAGTAGAAAATAATATTCAATTATAAAACATTTATAATTTTTTTAAGGAAAATTATTATACAAATAGATATTTTAATCTTCTAACATACCCAATTCAAATTTCATCAACTCAAATTTATCATAATCTAATGGTTTTGTGAAAATGTCATCTAATTGTTTCTCTGTAGGAAAAAATTCTAAGCATATATCACCTTTATGTATGGGATCCCTAAGAAAATGAATTCTTACATCTATGTGTTTAGTTATAGAGTGTTTAAGTGGGATTTTAGAAATTGAAATAGAATTTGAGTTATCAAAGTAAATAGGAATTTTATCAAAACTGATATTGAAATCATAAAAAGTTTGTTTTATCTAAATACACCATGAAAAACAACTATAAACAACAATATATCCAGCCTCAGCTGTTGACAGTGCTACCAAAAGTTTTCTCTTAGAGCTCCATGAAATCAAACTTTTTCCTAACAAGTGACACATACTTGTAGTTCTTTTCTGGTCAAGTCTGCAACCTCTAAATTTAGAATTATATTAAGATAATAAATCAAAATTGTTCTCTTTATAATAGAATAGTCCGATAAAAATAATACCCTTGATATATCTAAATACTCTTTTAATAGCTTTAAGGTGACTATCTTTAGGGTTTTACTGAAACCTAACACTAAAGAAAACTAATAACATTATTTCTAGTCTAGAAGTAGTGAGATATAATAGGCTAATTATCATACCTCTATACTATTTAATATCAAATTACTTTCCAGATTCATGAAATTCCAACTTGGAATTAGTTATCACATGTGTTTTCATAGTTTTACTATAATCAAGTCCAAGCCTCTTTACAATTTATTTAGCACACTTATCTTGACTTATGAAAATACCATCTTCCCTTTGATTAATTTTTAAACCAAGTAAAAATTTTAATTCTCCCATTAAGCTCATATCAAATTAAATTTTCATAAGTTAGCAAAATCATTACATAGAGAATAATTTTTGGAGCCAAATATTACATCATCGACATATATCTGTATAATTAGTATATCATTTGAAACTCTATAAAAAATTTGGATCAACCATACCTTTAAAAAAATAAAATTTTAATAGAAACTATGTTAGTATTTCATACCAATTTCTTGGAATTTTCTTAAGATCATATAAGGATTTATTAATTTTTTAAAAAAGATTTGTAAAATTATCTTTTTCAAATCTAGGGGGTTTTATAACATAGGATTACTCTAAAATAATTCCATTAAAAAAACATTTTTTACATTCATTTGAAATAATTTTATGTTTTTAAAAATATAAAAGGATAATAGGATTCTAATTGCTTCCATCCTTTCAAAAAGAGAAAAAGAATCTTCATAGTCAGTTCCCTCTTCCTAGGAATAACCTTGAGCTTCTAGTATTGCTTTATTTTTAACTTTGTTTCCAGCTTCATTTAGTTTATTATGAAAAATAAATTTTGTTCCTATAACATGTTTATATTTTTAAAAATAAATTAATTACCACACATTATTCCTTTAAAATTTATTTAATTCACCATGTATAGAATTAATCCAATTTGAATCAATTAAATCATTTTCAACATTGAAAGGAATAAAGTCAGCCACAAAAGCATAATCGAAACATCAAAGTAAAATATATTTTTTGGTTTGAATTATAGATTCTACATTACCAATTACTTTTTCAACATGGTGATATTTAGGAGTTTTACATTCCTTTGGATAAATTTGATAAGAGATATGCTCCCACTAAACTGATGCATTATCATTATCTTGTTTATTTTCTTCACTAAAATTAAATTATCTAAACTCTTCATTTTATTTGAAAGATTTAGAATCCTAATTATTAGAATTTTTTTCATTAAACTCAACATGTATAGTTTCTTTAATAACTAAAGTTTTTTCTTATTGTAAACTCTATAGGATTTTATAGTATTAGAATATCCTAAAAATATCCCTTCATATGATTTATATTCAAATTTTTCTAAATTATGTTTTTTATTTAAGTTAAACACTTTACACCCTAAGACAATAAAATAACCAACTTTCGGTTTAAACCCTATGAAAAGTTCACTAGATGTATTATTTAGGAAAGGTATAATTGAAACTTTATTTAAAAAATAGAAATGTGTATTTATAGTTTCTATCAAAAATTATTTTGGAACACTAAATTCCATTAGCATAAACCCATCCATTTATTGAATAAGTATGTTCTTTATTTTTATCACACCATTTTGTTGGGGGTGTTATGAGGGTTAAGAAAGAGTGTTTATATCAATTTGATTCACAAAATTTATTAATTTCTAAATCCAAAAATTCACCACCTCTATGACTTTTTATCACAACCCAAGCTGGGATGCCATCCAACCCAACACCCGACCCAACCTATGGAAAGGCCCGAAGGGAAATCCTGATCCCCATGGGATGGAGACTGTTGCCTAGGAATCCAATATCACATGCGGGAATGATTTTTACCATAATAATTAACCTCAAATAACCATAAGTGTAATACATAACATCAAAACATGCAGATATAACCAAAATAAATGCATTATCACAATAGTTAAACAATTTATATTTTTAGTCAAAAACCAAAATACTAAATTGAGTAGGGGGACCTAATAGACCACAAGTCTCCAGGAAATAAGAGGGTCTATGCCAACATGCCACATCCACCAAAACCTACAAAGAAGAAGAACACTAGAAACCAGATCCACCACCACCACCCTAAAACAACTTTCCATTACCTGGATCAAACATAATAAGGTCTATACACACCTGAGGGTGTATGCAGGGTGTGATCTTATTCCTATTAAAATATCACCAAAATATATTCGATGCTATAACATTATAAGACAAATATACATTATAGTTTTCAAAGGAAATGAAAAGAAATTTTTTAAATAAAACGTTATTTTAAAATAAAAAAGTAAAGTAAACATGCCAATAAGATGAATGATAAGAATATTATCACCTGGGATGAGCACCACAGGTAATACCTAAGGCACTAGGATTATTGGGGTCCTAATATCCTTGTAACTTGATGATAAGTAAAAATCAAAGCCCACAATGTCCTTGTGCATGAGCCACTAAAGGGGAAAACATCCCAACGTTTAGGGTTATCCGATCATCATCATATTTTTAGTTAATGTTGCAACATCAATCATACTAGGGGAAATAGGCTTTGACCCTTCCAGAACACCTAGAGTACTAGACCCAGTATTCCCTACCTAGTTACCTAGAGTTCCCTTTGTGCTCAATTCCATTCTCTATGTCACAAGAACCACCTCTCTCTCTCTCTCTCTCACACACACACACACACCTTTCCAATATTAGAAACACCCACATAATCTTCAATTTTCATTTGGAAAATCATCATTCAACCTTCACACACATCAAAATACTTTGAAAAATTTATTATAAACACCCAAAAAATCTATAGAAATCATTTTTGAAACAATTTCAATAACAAAAAAAATCATAAAATAATGTTAAATCATGGAACCACCTTACTTTATCTTGGAAACTTTCAAAAAATAGGTTGAAACCACTAACTCACCAAGAAGAGACCCTATAAAGGCCATCACACAGCATAAAATTCAATATTTAACCCAATGAATCAAGGTTCAACCTAATTTAGGGAAACCAAATCTCTGGAAAAGGGAGAACCCAAGGAAGAAGGAAGAGAAGACAAGAATAAATAATAAACAAGAAGATTGGATTACTTGATGAGTTCTTGAAGATCCAAGGACAAATCCATAAAAATATTGAGGTCCAAGGGAGCAAAGAGGGAGGGGGAAGTGCACTTAGGTATTTATAGCTAAAATGGGGAAATCCAAGGGTGGATTTGGGGTTAAATTCAAAGAGGTAAAATGGTAAATTCATCATTTTTAATTATCGAGATAGGACACATGGTTTGGCCGCATAGTCTGCCAGACCATGGGCATATTGTGCGTCACCTATGTTCAAAGGGGAAAGAGGATGTATAGTTTTTATGGTGGAGGGAAAATGCCCGTTTAGTTGACCATTCACTAAAGATAGGTCCACTAACCTAGGTGCCCGATTAGCCCGACACCCGTACAGTAGGCTGTGTGACCTGAACAGTACCCGAAAAATCCATGAGATAAATAATTGGAAAAAATAAAAGAAAGAATAACTGAAAATGAAACCATATATGTGACAATTATATCCACCATGGAAACTTTCTATCATCAAAAAGTCATCTTGAAGCTTTATCGAAGAACAAAAATGGGTACTGCTCCTCAACCCAAGATTTCTTCTCCCATGTCTCATGTTCATCATTCCCATACTTCCAAAGAACCCTAACCAACAATATGGATTTCCCTTGAAGTAATTTATCTTAGGAATCCAAAATCCATACAGGTCAATCAAACATAGAATAATCTAGTTCTAGTTCTAACTCTTCCCAATTCAACACATGAGATGGCTCGAGATTATAATTTTTCAATTGTGAGACATGGAACACATCATCAATCAAAGTCACCTAGTATAGAAAATATTAATGGTATTCCAACTTTCCAATTCTCTCAATAATCTCAAGTGGTTATACATACCTCAACATCATATTCCATTACTTACCAAGACAACAGTGACCCAAGTGAGGGACCACTTTCAGAACAACATATCACCTATTAAGAATTCCAAGGCTCGATGCCACTTTTTAGAATAAGACTTATGAAAAATATACACTGTCAACAATTTATTCTTGACCAAATGAACCTTTTAAGACATCTCCTGCACAATTCTTAGACCCACCGGATAAGTCTTCGCCACTTATGTCCTACATAGAGGTGACCATCATGGCCGACCATAAAGTGCCTCAAAGGGGGTAATTCTTATCCAGGATTAGTAACTATTGTTATATGAAAAATCAACCAATCTCAAATGGTTATACCGTGATCCTCTGAAATCCAACACACATTCCTAGAGAATATCTTCCAAAATTTTATTTTCCCACTCCTTCTGACCATCCGTTTGAGGATGGTATTCCATACTCAACTTGGTTTATGACCCCATTGCCTTCATAAGGCCTTCCAAGAACCAAGAGGTAAACCAAGGGTCCTTGTCTGAAAAAATAGCCGATGACACACCTAGAAACCTCACTATCTTCTAAATATACAACTAACCCAACTCATTCACATTGGTTGAGTCCTTGACTAGAATGAAATGGTATGATTTGGTTAGACAGTCAATCACCACCCAAACCGTGTTCCTCCCCTGAGGCATACGAGGTAACCCAATGATGAAATCCATGGTGAACTCATCCCACTTCTAGGTAGGAATGGGTAGTGTCTGAAGAAAACCTATGGTAATTTGGTTCTTTTATTTAACCTGTTGACATGTATGAAACCTAGATACAAATTTAGCAATGTCTCATCTCATACCCGACCACCAAAACTAATGACTCACATCATAAAACATCTGGGTGGACCCTAGATGAATGAAACACTGAGACTGGCAGATGTATTTCATCACCACCTTCCATAATGATAACATAACCATAAAGTGACCATTGAAGTAAAAGTTCCATATGAAGATAGATAAAACTTTCTAGGAACCTCCCTACTATTTAGAAATAGCATAAAATGCTGGCACAACTTATCACACAGATGCTCTTGCCAAATCATCCCCCTAAGGGAGGGGTTTATCTAAACACTGCATAAGAAAATATCTCTATTTTACTCCATTTTCTCCAGATGAATATGGGAAAAAATCCCCATCAAATTTCACTCATAACTAGAATCCTTCAATTATTTCATAGGAATCTTCCTACTCAAAGAATCTGCTACCACATTACCTTTTTCTAGGGTATAAAAAATATCAAAATCGAACCCCTAAAGATACTTGACCCATCGATGCTTCCTCAAATTCAGATACTTTTAGGAGAAAATGTAGTCTAAGCTCTTGTGGTCCCAGAAGACTATAAACTTATCCTTGATGAGGTAATGATGCCATGTCTTCAAGGAATGCATCACTACTACTAATTCCAGATAATGGGATAGTTAGTTATTTTCATGTATTTAGAGTTAGTGAGATCTATATGCCACCACATTCTCATCCAACATCAACATACACCCAAGACCAATACTTGAGGCATAAAAAGACCACATAACCCTTTCTAAGATCTAGAAAAATTAAAAGAGGGGCCATGGTCAACTGATGATTAATCTCTTTAAAATATTCGTATCATTCTGGGATCTACTAAATCCTCACCCCTTTCTAGGTAAGTGGAATTATATGCAAAGAAATACAAGAGAAATCCTAAACAAACTACCTGTAATACCCTACTAGGACCAAAAAGCTCCCGATTTTGAATATGTTCTTCAGTTTTTCCCATGAAATCATAGCTTTGATCTTCCCAGGGTCCAATAAAACCCTACATTCTAAAATCATGTTTCCCAATAACTTCACCTCCCTAATACAGAAAGTAAACTTTGAAATATTATCATAGAGATGGTGATCCCGTAGAGTGCCCAACATGATCCTCAAATGTAGCTCATTCTATTCCTGAGTCTTGGAGTAGACTAGGATGTTGTACAAAAATATGATGAAAAATAAGTCAAGGTATTGATAAAACACTCTTTTCATAAGTTTCACGAAGGCCACTGAAGAATTTATCAACATGAATGGAATTTACAAATCTTAAAAGTGTCTATACCTACTTTGGAAATCCATATTAGGAACATATTTCACTTCAACTCTGACTTGGTGATACCCGGAATGCAATTAAATCTTAGATAATCACATTTCACCATTTATTTAATCAAAGAGTTCATCAATACATGGAAAGTGGTATTTTTTATTGATCGTTATCTTATTCATATTCTGGTAATTGATGGACAACCGAAGAGATCCATCGACCTTCTTTGCAAACAGAACTGACATATCCCATGGTGAGATGCTCAGGTGAATGAATCCTTTGTATTCCAATTTGCATATTTGTATCTTTAATTCCATCAGTATATTTGGGGACATACGGTATGAGGGAAGAGATATAGGATTTGTTCCTAGTGTGAAATTTATGGGGAACACCAAATTACACTCCAAAGTAAAGCCCGATAATTCATATGGTAATACCTCTATGAACTCATCCACCATAGGAGTTAATCCACCCTCAGAACCACTACCATCGTCCTCCAACATGAGCGATGAGATCTGAAAAAAATATTTCCTAACTCTAGGAGTGGTGGTCCAACACTTCATGACCAAAGATCCCATTCAACTTAGAAAACCTGGGTACTTCCATCAGGTTCTACAAAACTCACTCTCCGATGATAAAAATTGATTTAAGCTTGGAAACACACCATCCAATTTATACTGGGTATCATGTCAAAGAGGTCCATTTCCAAAACTAGTAAATCCCATTCTAGCTTGACCCATAAAAATATGAGAGCACAAGATGAACACCTGAAGCCCTGATCACTCTTCTTACCAAGAAGGGTCACCAAATCCATCTTATAAGACATGAGATCTGTTGGTAATTTCAACAAATCAAGAATATGGGTATAGATAATAGAGTTAGAATCACTCACATCAAACAATTAAATAACTATGGATGATGAAATAAGAATCATACCTAAATCCATTATAGGCATTGCATTTGATTCCACTGGCACTTGATATATATCATGTAGGTGACTCATCTCTTCTTGAACTTGAGAAAGAATAATAACCTAAAAATCTACCTTAAACTGACTCTGTCTAGATGAAGATCCAGCCCTACCACCACCACCACCATAAAACCCAGAACATGCTATCCTGGATGGCTCTAACTGGGCTAACATTCCCCTAAAGGCTAAAGAACCCACATGACCATGATATGGGTGTGTCACCTTACAAAACCACTACAGGTTTCACATAAATATGCACTGATTGAAGGGTCAAGGTGCATCTGAAAACACTAATCACACACACCCCATCCTTCCACATAGGTTGAACAAGATTTACCTTACATCTAAATTTGTAGAATAAGGAGGTCATGAAGGATGGCCTAAGCTATCACAAACCCTCTTTTCATTCTTTTATTATTTCCTATTCTTTTTAGATGAACTACCATTACCTAGACCACTACTGAAGCTACCTAAAAAAACTCAACTTACTAAAATAATAAATATCCATCATTAGATCTCAGTAAACCACCTCAACATAAGTCCTGAACTTAAACAAGAAGACCTGGGATCAGATATTTGAGCACAAACCCATCTCAAACCATTGATCTATTAGCTTCTCATTATAAATGACTCCAGGTACGAACTGAACCAACTCAGAAAAGCGGTTGACATACTCCAACACCATTCAATCCCCCAGATGGAGATCTAGAAACTCCCAGGTCTTAGTAAAGGCCAAGGTATTAGGGTAATATTGATTATTTAATATGACTTTAAATTCCTTCCAACTTATCTACTCATGCTTCCTAGCCCAAACCACTGAGTCCCACCACCTCCAAATGGGTCCTTCCAATAAGAATTAAGCACACTTCACTTCAACTACCTTAGGAGTATCAAGAAATCCAAACATACTCTAACCCTTTTAAATCTAATACTTAGATTTATAAGTATCCATGCTACCATAGAAGGATGGAGTATTTTTCTTTAGAAACACCTGATCCTGATCCTTTTCCAAACTTGTTTTGGCCTACCTATCCAGAGAAGGACCAGATCCAACTCCCTAATCCAATTCATGTACAACCCTAACCACTGATTTTTCTAAACTCTAATAAACTAATGGGGGATAACTCTCTCTGGCCTCTTCTTTCAGTTTCACATGAAGTATACATGGATGCATAATACTATGAAAATTAAAAATCACAAGGAAAACGTTCAATACACCATTCCAAAAATTTTCATCAATAAGAAAGAGTTACAAACACTTCTATAAATCAAAAGAAAACTATAACAAGTTCAATAAAAATACAAAACACTCCAAATATTCTAGGTCTCCATGAATAGTTTGTAGCCTATACATACCACTTGGAAGAGGAGTCAAACCAAAACTCGGACATCCCATGGTGACCCAAGGCCTATCACAAGGTGTGTTGACAAAACACCACACATGAAACCGGAACCTCAAGCCCCAACAGTCCTAGATCTTTTCTATCCAGACTCTCCCAAGTATCATTACCCAAATATAAGGAAAAACCTCCTTTGATACTATTTTTTCACGAACCACAACAGGATTCCATCCAACCCGACACCTGAACTGGCCTATGGAAAGTCCTAAAGGGTGTTCCCAATCCCCACAGACTGACAATTAGTTCTTGGGAATCAAACATCACATTTGGGAATGATTTATCCCATAAGAATAAACCTAAAACAACTAAAAGAGTAATACATCACATCACAACCAATAAATAGAACCAAAAGAAATGCATTATCACAAGTGTTAAACAATTTACATTTTTAGTCAAAAAACAAGATACCAAAATGGGGAGGGGGGACTAACTAGACCATGAGTCTCTGTGAAATATGGGGGCCGATGCCCTCAAGACACCTCCACTAACACCTTCCAAGAAGAGGAACACTAGAAACCGGAGCCCCCATTACCACCACTGAATAACTTGTCTTTACCCGAGTTAAACATAGCAAGGTATATAGACAACTGAGGATGTATATAGGGTGTGAGCCTATTCCCAGTAGGATATCACCAAAAGAGGTTCCATGATACAAAATTATAAGAAAAAAACATTATAGTTTTCAAAGGAAAAGAAAATAAGCATTTTAAAATAAACATGCTTTGAAATTAAAAAAGGAAAGTAAACATATCAATAAGCTGAATGATAAGCATATCATCACATGAGATGATCACTATGTGTAATACTTAATGCACTAGGGTTATAGGGGTCCTAGGATCCTTACACCTTAGTGATAAGTACAATCAAAATCACAAAACATACTCATGCATGAGACACTATAGAGGAATACATCCCAAGATCTAATGGTCTCTGATCTTCATTATATGTCTAGTTAGCATTGTAGTGTCAATCTTGCAAGGGGAACTAGTCCTCAGCCCTATCAAACCACTTAACATACTAGATGTAGTCTTCCCTTCCTACTTACCTAGTATTCCCTTTATTCTAAATTTTATTCTCTATGTCATAAGAACCACACACACACACACACACACACACATTTCTGACATCAGAAATACCTATGGAAATCCACCATTTTCATTTGAAAAATCATCATTAAATCTATACAAACATAAAAATCCTTTGAAAACATGATTCAAACCACCCAAAAAATATATATAACACATTTATAAACCATATTAATCACACTAAAATCATAAAACAATGTTAAATCATGGAACTAAAGACCTTTAGCTTGGAAACTTCCAAGAAACAGTTGGGAACCACTAATTCACCAAGAGGAGACCCTATAAAGGAAAGAACACAACATACACATTAATAATTATCCCAGATAATCAAGGTTCAACCCACATTAGATAAACCAAACCACCAGATAAGGGAGAAACCAAGGAATAAAGAAGATAAGAACAAGAAGAAAGAAGAAACAAGAAGAGAAGTGGCTTCCTTGTTGAGTTATTGAAGATATAAGGCTAAATCCACCAAGAGATTAAGGTCCAAGGGAGAAAAGAGGGAGGGGGAGGAATGAATAGGAATTTAGAGATCGAATGGGGTGATCCAAGGGAGGATTTGGGGTTAAATTTAAAGAGGAAAAATGGTAAATTTTGTATTCCTAATGATTTAGATAGGCCACATAGTTTGGTCACACGGTCTACCAGACAGTACACCAACCATGCACCACCTCTGTTCAAAGGGTAAAGAGGCTGTAGGGGATGTAGGGTTTTCCTAAGGGTGGGAAAAAACCTGTGAGATTGAACAGAAACCTCATATAGGTCCACTGGCCTAGGTGCATGGTTAGTCCTCACACTCGTGTGTTAGGCTGTGCAGCTTGGATAGTGCTACTGCCTAGGGTGCACAATCTCTTCTAGGCTGGTGCAAGGTTTCTACTAACTATGTGCCAAACATAGACCACCTATTGTTGGTTAAAAAACTTCCATTTTCACCAAAAATACATATGAATTACAAGAGATAAATATAAGATAAAAAATAAAATAAAGAATACCTAAAAAAGAAACCGTAGATGTGACACTTCTAATAGAAACGATTTAAGAAATTTTTAATAATCTTATAGAATTTTTTTTGGATAAAGTTTTATTTTTGTGGGATAAGAATTAAATTCATAAAAATTTACTGTAATCATCTAATATTAAAAATACATACTTATTACAACCAAAACTAGTAGGTTATATAGGTCCAAATAAGTCAAGATGTAATAATTATAATTATCTAGTAGTTTTACATCATTTATATATTTAAATATTTCTTTGTGATGTTTTCCTTTTAGATAGTAATCACACATGAAGTACCTACTTTTATTTACCATGGGTAGTTGAAAAATGTGGGTTTCGTGTGTAGAGGAAGCTTGTGGGTGGATGTGCCCACTTGACGTTTTTTCATTTGTAATGATCAATCCAGGATCAATACGATGATAAATTCCAGACTCCACAGATTGAATAACAGAAATAGACAAAGAAGAATAGTCTTGAAACCACAAAAGAGGATCATCATATGTTGGTTATAATTTAATTAATTAATTAACAAGAATTACCTTGATGGAATTCTTTCTCCATTGATGTCTCTAGTCACGATATGATGCGATCCATCATTGTATCATAGAATCCAAGTGTAGGATTACTCTAACGGTGATCCACACGTGCTCCACATTTATCTGGAAATCACCAAAGTAATCTCCGGGTGCTAGTGTGGAGAAGGCTTTGCTTGTGTTGTTTGCCTTAGATCACCTTGATCTGATGGAGGAGGATCTCTCTCGGTCTTGAGAGCATTATTGGAGGAAGGATTTATTTTGGTCTTGAGAGAATTCTCCAGAATTATTGTGCACAACGATTAAGGAAAAGTTTTGGGGTTGTGAGGATATTTATAATCGGGTTTGAGGTTATAGAGTTATGAAAATAAACAAATACGTTACACATTTTATTTATTTCATTAACTCTTATTGAAAACCCCCATGTTGAATTATTAATTCCTTGACATGTGACCATGCTGATTATAATAAATATCATTTATTAAAATGATATTATTTCCTCAAAATCCTGACTAGAAAAACTACACTGTGTGTAATCATTAATACACGATGTGTACTCGTTTTTCATTTCCTTTCCAAAATGAAAACTACACGGTGTGTACATTTAATGTACACGACATGTATATCTTGTTTTCCTTTTCTTTCCAAAATGAAAACTACATGGTGTGTACATTCAATGTACACAGAGTGTATATCTTATTTTTATCATTTTATTCTTCCTCCAACATTAAAAGTGATTTAGGATTCCTTGAATAATTATTAAAGAACATACGGGAATAATCTTTATTCTACTTGAGATACTTGGATACACTTAGTGTGTGACCCTCTAGGCCTATTTCTCGTTGGCATTAGGCGGGATTGCCTGAAGTCCAAGATTACTGTCTAGAAATGGGTCAAGGCACCCAATGAAAGAATTTGATTCCGCATTAACGCGTCACCTCATACAAATGCTTACCGTGTAATTTAATCCATTTGTCTCAATATCTCAAATCAAGTGGGTTGCATGTTGTGCCATCAACCCATGTGCTCTATTATTATTTCTTTGAATTTCCAGAATTGAACTTTCCCATTCCTCACCATGGACATGTAATTATTTATGCTCTATCAATTCCATCAAAGGGCCTGAGATATCTACTTCCATTATGGAACAAAAGGGACAAATCCTTTCTCACATTATCTATTAATGTAGTATCACTCGTGATGCACCCAACGTATCCTACCTCGCTATGAAAAGTGTGTCGTCACAGTTTTAGTCAATAAATCTATGTGCGCAAGTTGTAATACCTATTAATAAGAATCTTAAAGTCTAAGGACCAATACACACGTCCGTAGATTGGAACATACAATGACACTATGAAATGTGGATTTCCTACTGGTGGGTCTTGTTCTCATAATATCCTTCTAGATATTACCAAGGATGCACACCATGCGAAGGTGCCTTAAAGTCTTATGAGTCCTCACCCCTAATGGCCTGTATTATTTTTGTCCCTCAAATAACATCATCCAGCCATAGAACATATATTCAAGAATAGTGTTATGGCACTTCCAGGTTCTCATCATAGTAGGGATCCGCTATGACCCTTTAATGAAACAACTATCCTTTGGACATTATAACATGAATTGTCATGAAGAAGGACACTCAAGATGTGATAAAGTATTCATTAATGAATAAAGTACAAAGTAGTTGGTTTTAGGCCACCAACTCCAACAGACTACCACTTGGACTAGAGCCAACTGCTAACAACCTTTAACCCGCTAGCTCTCCCATGATATTCATTCTTCTCATGAGATAGGCCTTTAGTCATGAGGTCCATCACTTTCTATTTCATGGAAACTCTGCTCACTACAACTTCACCACTTTGATAGAAATACCTCAAGTGGTGATACTTATAGAGTATATGCTTTGTCCGTTGGTGTGACCTTGGTTCTTTTGCAAGAGCCACCGCTGCTGTATTATCACAATACAACATGATAGGATCTTTACTGCTAGGCACCACATCATGATTTGGAACAAAGTTACAAATACATACAGCTTCCTTGGATGCATTATAAGCCACTATATATTCAGACTCTGCTGTAGAATCAGCAACAACGTGCTTCTTTGAACTCTTCCAACTCACAAATCCTCCATTAAGATAGAAAACATATCCAGATTGCAACTTCATATAGTTCTGATCTGTCTGAAAGCCAATATTAGCATACCCTATGATGAAAATCTCCTCGTCTCCTCCATACACCAGGAACATATCCTTAGTTCTTCTCAGATATTTAAGGATAGTCTTAACATTAGTCCAATGCTATTCTCATGGATCTGCTTGATATCTTCCTACCATGCTCAATGCACAGGCAACATTAAGCCTAATACATAACATGGCATACATGATGGATCCTATAGCTAAAGAGTATGGGATATTACTCATTCTATCTTTCTCTTGTTGTATCTGAGGACAAATTTTCTTAGAAAGATGTAGGCCATGTGACACTGGAACCAATCCTCTCTTGGATTGTTCCATACTAAATCTCTTTAGTATCTGGTCAATGTATGTATCCTGACTTAGTCCAAGCTACCTCTTGGATCTATCACAAATGATTTTGATCCCTAGAATGTAGGCTGATTCACCCAAGTCCTTCATGGAGAAACAATTATTCAACTAGTCCTTAACTGACTGTAAGACTGGTAAATCGTTTCCAATAAGCAATATGTCATCAACATATACTACTAGAATAATGACCGCATTCCCATTAAAACTCTTATAAATGTATGGATCACATTCGTTCTTAATGAAACTAAATTCCTTTATAGATTCATCAAATCGTATGTTCCATGACCTGAATGCTTTCTTTAATCCATAAATGGATTTCTGAAACTTGCAAACCTGTTTGGCTTCACCTGATGTCACAAATCATTCTAATTGTGTCATATAGACATCTTCTTGAAGGTTCCAATTAAGGAATGCTGTTTTAACTTCCATTTTCCAAATCTCGTAGTCATGGTAAGCTGCTATGGCAAGTATGATTCTTATGGATTTAAACATGGAAACTAGCGAGAAGGTTTCATCATAGTCAATTTCTTAACGCTGTCTGAATCCTTTAGCCACTAGCCTTGATTTATAGGTTATAAATTGATCTTCCATGTCTAGTTTTCTTTTGAATACCCATTTTCAACCAACATGGTTTAAATCAACTGGCTCATTTTCCAGAACCCAGACTTGGTTCTGATACATAGAATCCATCTCAGAATTCATAGCTTCTATCCATCTTGAATATTCTAATCTTTCTACTAATTTATTGTAGGAGAGAGGTTCATCATTTTACAACAATAATGATTCACCATCTTCGGTGACTAGGAATCCCAATATCTCTAGTTCCCTTACCTCTCTTAAGATACTATGCAATACTTGTGTTTCTGGAACCTCTTCCATGGGGACTTGTGGAACTTGTTCCTGTACCAACTCTTGTGTATCTTGAGCATTAACTTCATCAAATTTAATCTTTCTCCCACTGTCCTTTTTGAGGATGTGCTCCCTTTCAAGAAAGATAGCTTGTTTGGTGACAGTCACTTTATTGTCTGAAGGGTTATATAGGTAATATCCTTTCGTTTCCTTGGGATATCCTATAAAGATACACCTCGTGCCCTAGGGTTCTAGTTTGTTTCCTGAGAAGGCCTTAACCAATGCCTCGCATCCCCGTACATGTGTGTGTGACAAAATGGGTTTCTTTTCATTCCATAACTCGGAGGGAATTCCATTTTCCACTTTATTTGTCACTCGGTTTAATGTGTATGCTGCATTTTGTAATGAATATCCCCAAAAGGATAATAGAAGATCTGCATGACTCATCATCGACCTCACCATGTCTAACAAGGTGCAGTTCCTCCTTTCACTAACACCATTCCACTATGGTGTATAAGGAGGAATGAGTTGAGATAAAATCTCAGACTCCCTTAGAAGATCGATGAACTCTTCATTCAGATATTCTCCACATCGATCCTATCGAAGATTCTTTATCTTCTTACCAAGATGATTCTCTACTTCATTCTTGAATTCCTTAAATTTATCTAAGGCTTTTGACTTATACCTCATTAGGTAGACATATCCATATCTACTCAAATCATCAGTAAAAGTTATGATGTAAGAATATCCACCTCTAGCTTCTACTGAAAATGGTCCACACACATCTATGTGCACTAACTCTAGAATCTCTGTGGCCCTTTCACCTTGTCCACCAAAAGGCGGCTTGGTAATTTTTCCTTATAAACAAGCATGACATATATCAAGTGGTTTTATCTCATTAGAGTCTAAATAGCCATCTTGGCAGAGATTTTTCAAGCACTTATCATTTACTTGACCTAGATGGTGATGCCACAACTGGGTGATGTATGAGTCATGTGAGTCTATTTCGTTATCAATTTCAAAAACTTGGTTTTCATAATTTAATACATACAAACCATTATTTAAATGCGCCATACCATAACATACATTGTTCTTATAAAAGTGACAACCCTTATTTCCAAACTTGAAAATAAATCCATCCATATCCAAACAAGATACATAAATTATGTTCTTTGTAACACTGGGCACATAATAATATTTATGTAAAACCAAAATCATCTGAGTCAGCAATGAGAGGTGGTAATCGCCAATGGCTAACACAGCTAGCCTTGCACCATTGGAAGCTCAAAGATCCACCTCACCTCTGGAAATATTTCTAAATCTACTTGGTTCCTGCATTTGAATACAGATGTGAGCCCCACAAGCTGCATCTAATACCCAATGTGTAGAAATGGGAAGATTACACTCGATAACGAACACACCTTTAGCATCTCCACGCTTCTGGGTGCAGTTCCTCTTCCAGTGGCCTTGCTTGCCACATGAAAAACATATCGCCTCCCATTCCTTTCCCTGCCTCTATATCTTCCCCTTCTTGGAGGGACGACGCTCGAGGGCTTCAGACCGTTTATATGTCTTTGGACCCTTTACCTTGTCCTTCCTTTTCTTATTCACCATAAGGACTACGGGTTTGTCATGCCCCATGTCCTTATCTACCTGGAAAATTAAGGTCAGAATTTTTGATAGATTCTTCTCATGGTTTCTCATGTTGTAGTTGATAATAAAGCTAGAGAAGGTCTTCAGAAGTGATGATAGGATGAGATTTGTATTCAACTCATCCGGAAACTTAATCCTTAAGATGTCCAATCATTCAATATAGCCAATAATCTTGACTACATGAGGCCCAACTGGCGTAGACTATCAAAGCTTAGTTGTAAACAAAGCGTTGGAGATCTCATATATCTACTATCTCGCCTTCTCTTGGTAGAGATCCTTAAGGTGAGACATCATACTATACGCACCCATGTTTTCATGTTGCTTCAAGATCTCATTAGACATGTCCGATAGCATGAAACACCAGACATCTGTGGCATAAACCGTGTATTTTATATAGAGAGATAATTCCTCATCATAGGAATCTTTCCCAGGTGCAACTAGAACAAGCTCTTCTAGCCCATATAATTTCCTCTCGTGGTGAAGGATGATGTGTAAATGCCTCTACCACTCTTGGAAATTGGTGCTGGTGAGAAGGTTTTCTTTCTCAAGTATGGTTCAAAATGATATGTTTGAAGTTATTTTCTTGCTGTTTTCTACAAATTAAGATGATCAAAGGTTTAGTTCTTTATTATGATAAAACATAGACAAATAAATAAATTAATACTTATTAGTCTCCCACTATTTTATCAAAATCCAATATCCCACACCATTAACTTTAGAATATTCTATTGCTTGAATATTCTAGGGTAAAGGATCCTTATTTCCCTTTGCATTACCCCAACTAGGATTGGTCAAGAAACTTGAAGGGTTTTAGGTAGTCATTCCAAATTCCAACTACATTAACTCGCAGCTCCTTGATCCGTTGAGTGGACTCCCCAATCCTGAAATCCTTTTATTTTGGATTTCCTCAACCTTTGCCTCTTTGTCACACTAAGTCCTGTAGTGGCAGTCAAAACTTGATGTGAACCAAGTAAATTCAACCCAAATCCTTGAATTAGAATTCCCAAATAATTGAAATCACCCCAACTAGGGTTGGTCAATCACTTTGAACTATGGTTCGATTCTAACTAAGATTATAGAAGGCTATACATACTTAATATTTCTTTGAGGGATTTTAACCTTATACGTAAATTTCAATTTTATTATCTTTGATTACATGCTTGTTAATATTAAGTGGGATATACTTAAGTGATTAACCATGTATGAGATAATATTTTATGCATAATATGGTCTTATTTTAGTTCCATCATGCATGCTTGTTTAATTCATTAATTGTGTGATTGTGACAACACACCCACAATAAATAAACCATGAAACTAATAGAAATAAAATAAATGGTATTATCATGAGCTTGTTCTATTTGCTAATTTATCTATCAGTTGATTAACTAACCCAATACCTAGGGGAGAAACATGTTGAACCTTTCAAGTTTTTGTTTACAACTTTCCACTTATCCACATTTGTATCTCCTTGGATTGGTTTCGCCTGAATTGAGCCACCTACACTAGATTGGGATCTCCTTCCATTACATATTCATTTATCTCACATGCAAGTGAGGGGTGAAAAGGGGTTTTTACATAAAAGAAACCTTGGAAGCGCAGGCCCTACATATTAATGAGGAGAAGTCTTGCAGGACAAAAAATTTAATTTAAATAAATAAATTAAAATAAACCATTCACATATAAAGGTCTTGGTCTAGCTCATGATCATCCATACATGAAATTATATTTACACATAAATAAAACCAGCATTCAATTCTTTAATCGTTCTTGTTTAAGATAAATCATGCTCAAATCAATTAATTATATTTAATTAATAAATAATTTTATCTTAAATCCTCTTTATGAATTTCATTCATATTCTCATCCATCATAATTTTAAAAAAATAAATTTGTTTAAAATTATCTTTGTACGTAACTTGTACCTTTGAGGAAACCTGGTGAATTCCTATTTACACAGATATTAAATTAAACACATATATATAAAACACCTATCACGTGTTGTGCCTCAGCTTTATGCCAGCACTATGGTACACGTCTCAAGGGTCTGTATAATATAATAATAAATTTTAATAAATCTATGTAATTTGGATGAGTAAACGGTAGGTAGTTCCGACTACACGGAGTGTACTTTTGTTCATCGTCCATCCGAAGTACATGCTCGGGTACATGGAATGTTTTTGTACTTAAAATTTTTTCAGAGTACAAGACATGTTCAGTGGGACACACACCCTGTAGTGTCCACGTTACATGATTTCCAGCCAGGAAAGCTGTGTACGAGGTACACGGTCTAACCCTAACCTAAAGGGACTACACACCGTGTTCAGTTGACCACATGACATGTAATTCAGAAAATGTGTGCCACTTGTTCCTGGTCAACACACGGTGTCATTTATGACATAGGTAGGATCCATTTACATGGCCTGATTTGGCAGATCAGTCCAATGCATTGAACTTAGATTACACGATGTGTACTTACGAATACACACTGTGTATTCTGGTGTTGTATGGCCAGGAATGTTTGGGACCTCCGGATGAGATCCTCTATTTTATTTTAATCAAAAATAAAATAAAAATTCATTTATGTAAGGTGAATGAGAAACTAGAGAGGAGGAACAAATATCGAGATTCAGATTTAAGAATGATTAACTTGAATTGAAACAACTAAATTATTAAATGCGTAAATCATCAATGAAAAACTAAATAATTATAATCCACGATATGAATCCCTCTGATACCACTTGTGGGTTCCGGGTGTAGTAGAAGATCGAGGGTGGATGTGCCCACTTGATTTTTTGTCATTAGCAATGATCAATCCGAGATCAATATGACGATAAATGTCAGAATCCATGGATTGAATCACAGAAATAGAAAAAGAAGAATAGTCCTGAAACTACAAAGGAGGATCATAATATGTTGGTTATAATTAATTTAATTAATTGACAAGAATTACCTTGATGGAATTATTTCTCCATTGATGTCTCCGGTCATGATCTGATGTGATCCATCATTGCGTCGTAGAATCCAAGTGTAGGATTCCTCTAGTGGTGATCCACACGTACTCCACGTATATTTGGATGTTGCCAAAGGAATCTATGGGTGCTAGGATGGAGAAACCTTTGCTTGTGTTGTCTTCCTTAGATCACCTTGATCCGATGGAGGTGGATCTCTCTCTGTCTTGAGAGCGTTCTTGGAGGAAAAAGTTCTTTCGGTCTTGAGAGAATTCTCTAAAATTGTTGTGCACAAAGATTAAGGAAAAGTGTTGGGGTTGTGAGGATATTTATAATCGGGTTTGAGGTTATAGAGTTATGAAAATAAATAAATGATTTACACATTTTATTTATTTCATTAACTCTTATTGAAAACCCCCATGTTGAATTATTATTTGTTTGAAATGTGCGCACACTGATTATAATAAATATCATTTAACAAAACGATATTATTTCCTCAAAATACCAAATGGAAAAACTACACAGCGTGTAATCATTAATACACTACACGTACTCATTTTTCATTTCCATTCCAAAATAAAAACTACATGGCATGTACATTTAATGTACACAGCGTATATATCTTGTTTTCATTTTATTTGCAAAATGAAAACTATACGGCGTGTACATTCAATGTACACGGCGTGTATATCTTGTTTTTTTTTCATTTTATTCTTCCACCAACATTAAAATAAATTTAGGATTCATTGAATAATTATTAAAACATGTACGGGAATAAAATTTATTCTACTTGAGATACTTGGATACACATAGTGTGTGACCCTCTAGGCCTCTTTCTTGTTGTCATTAGGTGGGCTTGCCTAAAGTCCAAGATTACTATCTAGCAACGGGTCAAGGCACCCAAGAGAAAGAAGTTGACGTCGTATTGATGTGTCACCTCATACAAAATCTTACCGTGTAATTCAATCCCTTTGTCTCAATATCTTGAATCAGGTGGGTTGCATGCTAGTTCCATCAACCCATGTGCTCGATTATTCTTTCTTTGACTTTCCAGAATTGAACTTGCCCATTCCTCACCATGGTGATAGATTTATTTTGGCTATATCATTTCCATCAAAGGGCCTAAGATATCTACTTCTGTTATGGAATAGAAACCCCAAATCCTTTCTCGCATTATCTATTAATGTAGTATCACTCGTGATGCACCCAATGAATCCTACCTCGCTACGAACAATTTGTCGTCACAGTTTTCATCAATACATCTAAGTGTGAGAGTTTTAATACCCATTAATTATAATCTTAAAGTCTAAGGACCAATACACACGTCCGTAGATAGGAACATCTAATGACTCTATGAAATGTGGATTTCCTACTGGCGGGTCTCATTCTCATAATATCCTCCTGGATATTACCAAGGGCGCACACCATGAGAAGGTGCCTCAAAGTTTTATGAGTCCTCACACCTAATGGCCTGTATTATTTTTTCCCTCAAATAACATCATCTTTCCATAGAATATATATTCAATAACAATGTTATGTCACTTCTGGGTATTTTTGTGGGATAAGAAATAAATCCATAAGAATCTACTATAATCATCTAAAATTACAAATACATACTTCATACCACCAAAAAGAGTAGGTTGTATAGGTCTAAATAATTTGCGATGTTATAATTATTATTATCTAGTAGTTTTAACATCATTTATAGATCTAAATATTTCTTTGTGATGTTTTCCTTTTATATAGGAATCACACATGAAGTACTCACTTTTATTTACCATGGGTAGTTGAAAAACCCATTCCTGATTTGATAGTTTGTGAAAAAATCTGAAATTTTAATGCCCAAGACTCCTATTCAAAAAAATATAATATGATTTTACAACATTCAAACAATTATTCTTTTGTTTAGTTAGATTATACAAATCAACAGGATATACATTTTCTTTTCTATTTACAAAAAATAAAACAAATTTATTTTTTAGAAAAGTAGATTTATCATTTTCAAATATAACATTTAATCCATCATCACACAACTATGATATTTTTATAAGATTATGTTTTAAACCAATTACATATAATACTTTTTCAAATAAGAACTATTTTAGAAAAATCAAATCAACCAATACCTTTAATCTTTCCTTTAAAGTTGTCTCTAAATATTACAAGGCCACCATCACTTGAATAAAATGACAAGAATTTTTAAATATCACTTTTCATGTTCTTTAATATGCCACTATCTAAGTACCATGAGTCATTGAGGCTTCTAAGGTTGATTTCATGAAATGAAATAATCAAATAGACTATTTTGGTACCAATGATAACGTGGGTCAAACTGGATTAGTAATAGAAAACATTGACACCCAAATAGATTTAAATAATTTGTTAGTGTTCTTATTAAAAATTAATTCATTAGAAATGAAAATTATAGTAATAAAAAATCATTGTTTAAATCTCAGTGAACACTCATTGTCATAATTCCCTTTCATTTTATATTTAAAATTGGTTACACTTGAAATGATTCCTTTTGGGATTTTAACAAAGTTAGTCTTATTTAAACTTAGAGTTACACTACTATATCCAAAACCATTATTATTGGTGTTTAGTATTATTAATTACATAATCTTATCATATTTTTATTTACCTTTTTCAAAAGTAAATAAATTAAATTTAAGATTAACAACTAAAATTTTCAAATTCATATTCTCCTTTTGATCAGTTTCTAAATCTGTAAAGACATTTTCATTGGATCCAGAAGTTGTTTTTCTTAATTTTTTATTTTATTTATTTAATTTCTTAAATTCACTTTCAACTTTAGTTAGATCATCCAAAAATAAATTAAATCTTATATATTTATCTTTATCATTTACTACCATAAAATTTTTAATCCTTTTATTTTCCTCTTTTGTTTTTTGAAGATTAGAATTATAATCCTCTTTAGATTAATCATTTTAAAAATATAGATTTTCATATTATCATATTAAATTTTTATTTTATCAATTTATTTAATTAAATTGTTAATTTTTATTTTCAATTCATCATATGTTTCAATTATTATGACTCCATCATTATTTACGTCTTAATTTTTTCTAGGAAGTTTCTTAACTTTAGAATTTATAGAGTTAGAATCAGAACATGAATCAAACAATTTTTTAGATTAATTTATAAATAAATAATTATGATCAAAATTTTCTTGATTAATGAACTGAGTTAAGAGGGAATTATTTACCTCACATTGAATACCATTCAGGGAAAATTCCCTATCTCCTTTTCAATCCCAAAATCACCACTTGAGTCAGAACTGTCTGAATAGTCCCAAACTATAAACACATATTTTTTCCTTTCTTATATTATCTTTGTCTTTATTTGGATATTTGAGTTTATGGTAGACATTAATTATGAGACCTTTCTTTCTGAACTCATAATAGGATAATTTTGAAACATCATTTTTTAGTATTATTACCTTTTTTATAGTCCTTTCTAGACTTTCTCTTGAACTACCTCTTTACACATTTTTTTCATGAACTTAAAAATATTTTTACTGAAGTGTACCACATTATTTTCACTTGAATGGGACTTAGATTCATAGGAATTATATGTATAAATAACATTGGATTTAAATGAAATACCTTTTTTTATTAGACTCCTCATCATCAATATTTTTCAGCTCTAACTCATACTACAACAGAGATCCTATTAGTTCATCTAAAGTATAATCCTTAAAAATATTACTCTCATTGATTGAAACTTTCTTTGCATGCCATATTTTTGGAAGATATATAATTACTATTTCTACTTGAGCTGTATTTTCCAGGACTTCTCCAAGGTTAATCATACCATTAGTTATATTGATAAATTGATGGAACATTTGGTTTACATATTCTTCATCTCCCATCTTGAAGTCCTGGTATTCTACTTGGAGTATTCTTAGCTTAGTTATATTGAGATTTTTAGTTCCATAATGAGTCACTTGAAGTATACTCAATATATCATGCACCGTCTTATAATATGAAACATGGATATATTAACTTATACTTATATCATAATATAAAATATATTTAAATTTACAATTAAAAACTATTTTTTCAACATCATTACCTACTAGTGTTTTAGGATTAACTTTGGGTAGATCATATAGATTATACATTATATTCTAGTGATCCCAAATCAGTTGTTTAAAGTAGTATTACATTATTCATTTCTAGTATCTATAGTCATTCCAAAAAAATGGGGTTTTTTGGAATCCAACCTTCATTGGAATTGATACCTAGAATCTTAAAAGAAAAATTTTATTTTTTTCTATAAACTATAAATTATATGATACCTGGTTAGGAAAAAGTTAAAAATAAGCAAGAGAAATAATCAGAGGGGATAACTATCCTTTAAAGAAGTTCCTACCCACTGATACCAATTGTTGGATCATTAGTGATGGAAATTATGAGTGGGGGGGGGGGTGAATATATGTTTTTAAATTTTAAAGAAAAAACAATCAGAGTTTATAAAATTAATATTTAGTGAATGCAATGTTCTTAGAAAGAGTTATAACAGAAATAAAAATTAATAACACTAATATTTAAAGTGCTTTGTATCACAAAGATCCTAGTACACTCCTCAACTTCCTCTACTCATCGAGGAGATTAGTCCCCACTAATAACCTCACTTATAAAGGAGTGATAACCTTTTTATAGTCCCTACCTTTTACAGGATATCTAGAGGAACAACCTAGTTTGTTATAGGAGACTAACCTAGCATGTTTACCTAAATTTTGATTGAGAGTCACAACATTGACTTCATTTTTGGTGGTGTAATAACCATATAAATCAAGACATTATTTTGATGGGACAAAGCATAAACCAAACACGAATAAATGAAAATATAAAGCTAAAGATTACATGAATAAAAAATAATATAGGGAAATTAGAATTTGATGATAAATGTAAAATATTTTGAAGCTCAATGATCATTGATAATTTAAAAGGAACAAATATTCAAGTTTAAGTTTTTATGAGATCACATACAGAGTACAAAAGTTATAGAAGTTCATGAACAATTGAGAGAATATATAATGTATCGAGGATGTATCACAAGTTGTATGTAGAATTATCTACACTGGTATTATTTTTATTCCTTAAACACATCTCCTATGTCATTAAAAAAATATCCTCTAAGAGTGTGTTCGTGTCCAATATCTGCACTAAACTAATTAGTGGTATACTAATAAAATAATATGACCATTCTTTGGTTAAAGACGTGCTGAAAAATAGAGAACAAACATGATTTATATTTCTTTATGAAATATTAATATAAAACTATTAATATGTTAATTATAACAATTGTAAACAATTATTAATTATAAAACAATTTAAATAAAAATATAATATTATAGAATATAAAGACAACAAAATTTTAGTAAAATAGAGCATCACATGAATTTAAAACTACAAGCATATGTGTAAATAAAATAATGATGCTAAAATTATTTTTTCACACTCTATAAATTTAGTTCAACATAAAATAATAAATCATTTAAGAAAGTAATTATTATTCAAAACAAAAATTAAAAATAATGAAGAAAAATTTTAAAAACAAAATTTTAACTAATAGTGGATTAAAATTACTGATGGTAGATTGACCTATCATTGGTGTCTGATAATGGAAAACCAGATAGGCTAATGGTAGATGAAATAGGCTACCATTGGATTCCAATGGTAGAAAAATAGATAAAGATGGATGATTTTTTATACCACTGAAAATAGAGAGCGATGGAAGTCCAAAGGTGAAAAAATATAGAAGATATTGTCATATCAATTACAGGAAAAAATAGAGAGAACCAACTAAAATAAAAAAATTTACATGACACTGTATAACTGAAGGAAACCGAATATGCAATAAAAAATTTGCTACCATTGGATGTACAACGACAATAAAATGACCTACCATTGGAGATGTCCAACAGTGACACATGAACTACCATTAGATGAAGTCCATCAATGTAAAACATAAATAAAAAACTATTATTGTTCAAAGAAGCATAAAATAATAAAAGAAAACATAATGAATGAAAAAAGAAGTTTCTACCAAGTTTCTTTTCACCTGAAGATGGTGCTACTATTGGAATAATTAGAGGAAGAAGGTTATATAAAAAAATGGTGAAAGTCCATGATTCGATCTGGTAACTAAGGATCAGACCAGTTACACTTCACACACACACACACATGGGCCTATGGCCCAACTAGAAACCTAGCCTAACCTATGTATGATTCATGGGCCCTATACATGGAGCCACACACTATAAGCATGCACTATGCACACCGATCTCTAAAACCTCCTTATGGACTGCCTACAAAAGACCTTCCCATAGGGTTAACCTAATGGAACCTCTATGTAGTTAAGGGCTAGCCTAGGTGTCTTACTAAGGATGACCCAATTTTTTTACTTAAAACAAAATTAAATTTAATAAAAATATAATAACATGAAGTATCAATTTAAAACATTTATTCATTCATTATTAATACATGTAATTTAAAAATAATAATCATTTAATAAAAATTTAATTTTAATAAAAGTTATGAGACTGTAATTGATCAAAATAGATAATATTGTTAAAGTATTAAATCACTTTCAAATACTAATACATTACCCCCTTTTTTTAAATTAAAAAACATTGCATTTATTTAAAATTTCAACAAAAAATGTCCCCCTTTTTAAATTTATCAAAATATATATTAAAATTTAATCTATAAAATTGATTCTCTTCTAATCATAAACAAATACGGTTAACATAACATAGTAGAATTTTAAAAAATATAATAGAATTATGACTAAGTAAAAGTTTTAACAATGCAATTTTAAATAGTATGGACTAATTTTCCTTTAATCAGAGTAGAAAAAAACATTAAATTATATAACATATATAAAAAAAATTTATCTATAGTGATTATACTAACATATATTTTAAGCTTATAACATACCCAATTCAAGTTTAATCTTCTCAAATTTAACAGAATCTAAGGGTTTTTGTGAAAATGTAAGCTAACTATTTCTCATTAGAAATAAATTCTAAGAATATATCACTTTTATTTACATGACCCCTAAGAAAATGAAATCTTAAATCTATGTGTTTTTTCTAGAGTATTAAAAAGGGTTTTTTGAAATTAAAATAGCACTTGAGTTATCACATTAAATTGAAATTTTATAAAAAATGATATTTAAATCATACGAAGTTTGTTTTATCCAAATATCCCATGAAAACACATTAGCTGGAACAACATATTCATCCTCATCTATTGATAGTGGTACTGAAAGTTGTTCCATAGAGCTATTTGAAATTAAAATTTATCCTATAAAGTGACACATACCTATACTTATTTTTTTTGGTCAAGTTTACAACCTCCAAACTCAAAATTAGATTAAGACATTAAAAAAAACAATTATCATTAGAATAGAATAGTCTAGTAAGAATAGTACCCCTGATATATCTAATTACTATTTTAATAAATTTAAAGTGAATTTATTTGGGGTTTGATGGAAACCTAACACACAAAAAATAAGAACATGATGTTTGGTCTATAAGAAATGATATATAATATTCTAACTATCATACATCTATACAATTTAATATCAAATGACTTTCCAAATTCATCCAAGTACAACCTAGAATTAGTGATCATAGGTGTTTTCATAGTTTTTCCAGAATCAAGTCCAAACCTATTTATGAGTTATATATCATACTTATCTTGATTTAAGAAAAAAACATATTTAATTTGATTAATTTGTAAACCAAGGAAAAATTTTAGTTCTCCCATTAGGCTCATGTAAAATTCACTTGTCCTAATATTAAAAAAATCCTTACCAGAGAATCATTTTTTGAGCCAAAAATTAGATCATCAACATATAGCTAGATAATTAGTATATCATTTGAAACTTTTTTTATAAACAAATTTGAATCAACCTTACCTTTAATAGAATCATTTTAAAATAGAAACTATGTTATTATTTCATAACAATCTCCTGGATATTGCACAAGATCACCTAAGGCCTTATTAAGTTTAAAAACAAGATTTGAAAAATTATCATTTTAAAATCTAGGAGGTTGTCTAACATAGACTTCCTCTGAAATAATTCCATTCTAAAAGAAAGTTTTTACATCCATTTGAAATAATTTTATGTTTTGAATACTATAAAAGGATAATAGGAATATAATTTCTTCCATCCTTGAAAAAAAGAGAAAAAGAATCTTCAATATAAATTCTCTCTTCTTATGAATAACCATGAGCTACTAGTCTTTCTTTACTTTTAAATATGTTTCTAAATTCATCAATTTTATTATGAAAAATACATTTAGTTCATATAAAAGATTTATCTTTTAGAAAATAAATTAATCCCCAAACTTTATTCCTTTCAAATTGATTTAATTCATTGTGCATAGTATTAATCAAATTTGAATCAATTAAATCATTTTCAATATTGAAATGAAAAAGTCTGCAAAAAAAGAATAATTAAAACAATGAAGTAAAAAATATTTTATAGTTTGAATTATAGGTTCTAAATTACCAATTAAATTTTCAATAGAGTGATATTTAAGAGTTTTCCATTCATTTGGATCAATTTTAGAAGAGTTATGACCCCCTCAACTGAGGGATTATAATTATCTTGGTCATTTTATTTAGAAAAATTAAATTCTCTAAACTCATCATTTTTTTTGAAAGATTCAGAATCCCATTTATTATAATTTTTTTTTCATTAAAATTAACATGGAAAAATTCTTCAACAACTAAAGTTTCATTATTTTAAACTCTATAATCTTTTTTATCATTGGAATATCCTAAAAATAACCCTTCATCCGATTTTGAGTCAAATTTGTCTAAATTTTCTTTTGTATTTAAGACAACAATTTTACATCCAAAGACCTAGAAATAACCAAATTTTGGTTTAAAACCTTTAAAAAATTCATAAGGGGTACTATTTAGGAATGTCCTAATTGAAAATCTATTTAAATCATGGAAATATGTATTTATAGTATCTTCCCAAGAGTATTTAGAAGCACTAAATTTCATTATCATAGACCTATAAATTTCTTGAATAGATCCATTCTTTTTTCTACCAAAAAATTATGTTGGGTTGTACTATGGGATGAGAAAAAGTGTTTATATCCATTTGATTCGCAAAATCTATCAAATTTTAAATTCACAATTTCACCACCTCTATCACTTCTTGTCACAAGTCAAGCCATGACACCATCCAACCTGACACCCAACCCTGACCATGGAAAGACCCAAAGGGTGTTCCCGATCCCCATGGGATGGAAACTATTGCTTGATCATTGAACATCACATTTGGGAATGATTTATTCAACAAGAATAAACCTCAAACAACCACAAGAGAAATTCATCACATCACAAGTAGTAACTATCAACAAAATAAATTCACTATCAAAAGAGTTAAATAGTTTACTTTTTTAGTCAAAAACCAAAATACCAAAATGGGGAGGAGGGACCAAATAGACCAAAAATATCCATGAAACAAGAGGGACGACACCCTCATGACACTACCACCAATACCTGCCACGAAGAGGAACACTAGAAACTAGATCCACTATCACCACCGGGATACAACTTTCCTTTACTTGGGCCAAACATAACAAGGTCTACAGAAACCCAAGGGTGTATATAGGGTGTGAGCCTATGCCTAGTAGGATATCACCAAAAGATATTCCATGCTATGACATTATAAGACAAATCAACATGATATTTTTTAAAGGAATAGAAAAGAAACATTTTAAATGAAACATGATTTGAAATTAACAAAGGAAAGTAAACATGTCAACAAGCTGAATAATAAGAATAACATCAGATGATATGAGCATCAGAGGTAATACCTAGGATACTAGGGTTAGTGGGGTCCTAAGATCCTCATACATCAGTGATAATCACAAACCAAAACCCACAACATCCTCATGTACAATCCATTAGAGGATAATGCATCCCAAGGTTTAGTGGTCTCCGATCATCATCATATATTTAGTTAGTGTTGTAGAATCAATACTTCTAGGGGAATAAGGCCTTAGCCCTATTGGACCACCAAGATTACTAGAACTAGTTTTCCCTACCTAGTTACCTAGGATTCCCTTTATGATCAATTCCATTCTCTATGCCATAAGGACCACCTCAAACACACACACACACCTTTCAAACATTAGAAACACCCATGTAAATCCACTATTTTCATTTGTAAAATAATTATTAAACCATTAAAAAAACCAAAATTATTTGTGAACATGATTCACACCACCCACACAATCCATATAACTAATTTAGATACCTTATTAAGAACACTAAAATCATTAATCAATGTTAAAGCATGGAACCACCTACCTTTAGCTTGGAAACTTCCATAAAATGGGTGGAAACCACTAACACACGAGGAGGAGACCCTATAAAGAAAATAACACAACATAAAAATCAAGATTTTTCCCAAAGAACCAAGGTTAAAACAACTTTAGGGATACCAAACCACCAAATAAGGGAGATCCAAAGGAAGAAGGAAGATAAGACCAAGAAGAAAGAAGAAATAAGAAGAGAATTGGCTTACTTGATGAGTTATTGAAGATCCAAATCCAAATACACCAAGAGATTGAGGTCGAAGGTAAACCATAAGGGTGGGGGAAGAATTTCTAGGGCTAAATAAATATAATGGGGTGAGAAAAGGGTGGATTTGGGGTTAAATCTGAATTGAAAAAAGGGTAAATTCAAAATTTTTAATGATCTGGATAGGCTGCACGGTTTGGCTGCATAGTCTACCAGACCATACGCAAACTGTGATTCTCCTCTGTTCAAAGGGGAAATAGACTGAATGGTTTTCTTGTGGGAGGGTACATGCCCGTTTGGTTGACTATACACCTTATACAAGATCGTTGACCTATGAACACAGTCTCTTTTGGGCTAGCGCACTTTTTCTACTAACCGTGCTCCAACTGAATGCACCTATTGTTGATCCAAAAAACTACTACTTTTCACCAAAAAAACATGAGAAATCCAAGAGATAAATATAATACCAAAAATAATAGAGACTAGTACTCTGCCTATGAAAATGCACAGGACTATTAAATTTTCTTTCAAATTATCTGGATTTGCATCATTAAAAAAATTGTAATGTAACTATTGTCAATATAATGTTTAGAATAAAATGATGACAATGAAGTGAGTGGCCTGATTATATGTAAGAATAATTAAACTATACATTATAAAGGATACTCAATTCACAAAATATCAAAATAGTTGGATTGAAACTACATATTATAGTGTTATTAACAAATAAGAAATAATGTTTAAGATAATCCATATTGAACATAAGTTGAGAGTTTGAAATTTCAGTGGTACTTAAAACGAAACACTGTAGACTATTTAATCTAACATATAGAATTTTTTTTAAAGTTATATTATACAAAATCATGAATATTAAAGGCATGTTTAAAATGAATATAAATTCCCATGTGACATAATCTACATTTTTGATGAAATTGTATGATTATATGTAGATTTTTTATTACTAACACTTAATCAAATGAGCATCATATATAGTAAAAGACACAACATTAGGTAATAATTTAATTTTATCCTATTGAATAAATACAATAATAGAATCCTAAATAAAAAAAATAAAGAAACAGATGATTTAATGGATGAAAAAATAGATAAAGCATTCCAAAACTTCACAAAGGTTCCAATGAAGAGTGTATGTGTGGAAATCCGTGGTGGGGTTGAACCAAAGCCCCATCCTTTTATCCTGGTTCTCTTATCCATTAAGGTTCACATTATTCTGAACTAGTTGAGGATCCTCATTGTATTTTCCTAGAAACTTAAAATCAAACTTGTTGTGATTTCTATCATCCAATGACATTTTCCATAGTTAATACACTACAAATGAAACAATGTAATTAATAAATAAAAGGAACATATAATAAAGTTGTCTTCAACAATTGTAAATTTAACCACAAAGTGACATAAACCCCCCATTAAAATCCATGCATGAAAAATACTTGATGACTATGATAATAGATTCACCAGATAGTAATGGATCCAAAAAGTAAAATAAATCAATAAATGATGTTGTCTTCACCCAATAATGATAAGAATAGAATAAAAGGAGAAAAAGGGTATCCGTGGTGATTTCACATAGTTAATCATTTGAATAACATGATTGAATCCATTATAGAGAGATGAATGGCTCAAGTAAATAATTAGACTGGAAGGTAGAATAAGCTTACGTAGAAAGAAGTGTGAAATTTCAAGGTACCAACTTTATCTAAACTGAAACCTTCCCATATAAATTATTATTCTACAATGTGAACAAAACTCCTAAAATAAAAAGAATCCACACATTGAAAATCTGAAAAAGAAAAAAATCCCAGTAAATATCCATCAAAGAACAGATGAATTGAAAATTATAGCATGCACTTACACATAATACCAAGAACAAAGTGAAGAGATATCTCTACAAGAAAATGCTCAAACAAATATTCAGTATGTCAGATTGAATGAACTTACATAGAAAGTAGTGAAAGTTCCAACATAATATAAGGGGAATAATTCAAGGGGTTAACTAAATAATCCAATAATATTAATTTCAACTATTATATTTAGAAAATACTGAGTTTTACATTATGGAATAGTATATCTTATGAAACATAAATAAATAAAGAGAAATGGAGAAGCAATAATATTGGACAAAAAACTGAAAACATTGTGTACTGGAATGAGTTTTACTTATGATTCCACTAAGAAAAGTGTTGATTTCTTCATAATATCTATATAATTCCTCAATTCTATCATTAGTAATAAAGAATAATTCAATGGGTGCATACAAGTAGTATATATGCACTAAAGTTTTCATTGTAATAAAGTAACATTATACTTGAGAATTTATAGAACATGTCATAACATAGTATTTATCCATTATTTCTGATTTTTGATTGGTTGGTGTATTAACACATTATTGAGTAACTATAAAAAAATTGAATTATAGTTTTATCATTTCATGCTAATTTCTTTTAGATAAAAAATGAAAAAAATTGTATCGGTAAAATTAAATTAAACAAACTATTTCTAGATCTTGTTGATAATGGCATGTGTGTTCCTATATATGTGTTTTCATTGAGTGAAACTATTTCATATAGAGAAGTATGTGACATTCCATTAAATTTATTCAAGTAATCTTTATGAGGATGAACCTTTTTTTGGAATAAAAATAAATCCATATAGAGAATGCATCATAACTTATGAAATAAATTCAAGTAAAAATTAATACATATCTTGCAACCTGTTTTTTGTTTTTGACTTACTAGTCTCAACTGAAAGTGATGTCAAATCCTGGTGAAAATTATAGTAAAAAAATCTTATAAAATTATAAATAAACCAATAATATTAAGTTTAATTGTTATATTAAGAAACAAATGAGGTGTACTTTAAGGATTAATGTATCTAGTGAAGGAAAATAGTAAGTCCACTATACATGTACTCAAATACATTTATAAAAACATCAATGAAAACTACAAAAATTCTACATGAATGAAACTAGAAAAATTATGTACTAAATGAATTAATTTATGCATGCCTAAACTACAAGATGCATTGATGTAGCAGATGAAATCAAAATAAGTCCTAGAAATTATTGTAGATGAAGAAAAATTGACTAAGAAGAAGATTTACAAGTCATGAATGGTGAATTAGAATTAGATATTATCACAATATTGTTTGAAAATTTTATATGAATCTAGAATTACAAAATCCTTGTGAGAAGAAATAAAGATTCAGGTGATAACACATTTTTTGGAGCTCTGGATCTGTATGGTCTGTGAAGAAACAAAGTTATAAAAAAATGGTGGCGGATAAAACAAAACGAATCCATAATTTCAAATTCATGAATGCAGATAAATTTTATTACTGTAGTGATATTTCATATCAATAGAGTGAAGGAAAAAAAAATTAAAGTGGAGAAAATAGTAAGTCCACTATGAATGTAATCAGAGTCATTTATAAAAATATCAATGATAACTATATGGAATCTTCATCAATGAAAGTGGAAAATTTGCATATTTAATGAAATAATTTATGAATACCTAAACTACAGAAATATTTGATCTGGAAGAAAAAATAAACATCTACCATGGAAAGAGTTATAGGTGATGATAGATTGGTAGAGAAAAAGAAGCATAGGGTGTAAATGGTGAAACAGAATAGGAGATTTGTTGTAATATTGTTTGAAAATGAAATATGAAACTTGAATTAGTAAATCTTGAACACAATATAAAATGTTTCTTGGAATTGAGGAGATTATTTCAAAATATTAGGAGAACATACCTATTGATGGATCTGTAGGCTATTTGAATATGGTATTGGTGATGGTAAAGGGGTTCAAGGATTTAGCAGTAGTAGGAGGCGAGGATGGAGGAGTAGTTTTTCAGAGGTAACCCATATGCAGTGGTAGATAGATTAGGTGTTGGTGGTCTAAGCTGAAGAAAATTTTGGAGGTGATCTGGTAAGAATCAATGTTCAATGCTAACCGAACAAAATTTATAGAAAGATAAGAAGGAAGAGGTTGAATAATTAAGAGTAGTCCGAAGCAAGGATTGAGGAATAAATTTTCACATGTAACCCGAAAATAGTGGTACATGGGGGAGGTGTAGGTGGTAGAAGATGAAGCAATAGTTGGAGACAAGGTCGTGGCTGGAGGATCTAGAGGCAGAGAACCCATAGGTGGAGGAGCCATTGCTGGAGGAGCCAGAGGTAGAGGCAGAGCAAATGCAGTAGACAGAGACGACAAATGCTAATATCACAAAAGCGAAGGAGGCAGAGGTGGAGGATCCAGAGGCGGAGTAACATAATATAAGGGGACTTAAGAGGAGAGGGTTCAAGGGAGAGGGATAAAAATGGGATGTGGGATCCCTAGGATGTGGGTATGAAAAAACGAGTAGGATTTTTGGAGGGATACAGATAGATTCATTTTGGGTGAATTTGGAGCGATAAATTCATTTAGAAGGTGACATAGAACCATAAATAGGTGAAACATAACCAATAAGCAACCCATATTGAGAATATATATATATAATTCCTCAAAATGAAATCACTGATGTGATAATTATCCCCACCATGATAACTTTATTCCCTCACAAAGTCATCCTGAAGCCTGATCAGAGAAAAAAAATTAGCACTTCTCCTGAACCTGAGATTTTTGCTCCCATGTATCATGTTCTTCATTACCATGATTCCAAATAACCTAAACCAAAGGTATGGATTTCCCCTAAATCACATTATCATGGGAACCCAGAATCTGTACAGGTTGGTCAAACATAGGAAAATCCATTTCCAGTTCCAACTCTTCCCAATTCAACATATGAGACACTTACATATTATACTTTTTCAATTGTGAGACATAGAACACGACATGGATTAAAGTGATCTGGGAAAGATAATCTATATGGTATTCTACAGTACCAATTCTCCCAGTAATCTCAAAAGGCCTGACATAACTCAATGTCATTTTCCCTTACTTAATAAGATGACGGTGACCCAAGCGAGGGCCCACTTTTAGAAACAATTGATCACCCACCAATAATTAAAATGAGTAGTGCTGCTAATTGTCATAATAATTATGGTGGATCTGCATTTTCAACAATCAAAGACTGATCAAATGAAACAATTTAGACATCTTTTTCACAATTCTCAGACCCAATAGAGAAGTCACCTCACTTCTATCCAGTATAGAGGTGGCCGACACAATCAACCATAAAGCACCTCAAAGGGGTTCATTCTTATCAAGGATTGGAAACTATTGTTATATGAAAACTCAAACAATACCAAATGGTTATCCCATAAGCCTCCAAAATATAACACAAATTCTTGGAGAATATCTTCCAAAATATTTTTCACCCACTCTGTATGACCATCCTTTTGAGGATAGTATGCCGTACTCAACTTGATCTATGACCCCATTGCCTTTTGAAAGCCTTCCTAGAATCAAGAGGTAAAACAGGGGTCCCTGTATGAAATAATAGTGGATAACACACCATTAAACCCCACTATCTCTTAAACATAGAACCAACCCAACTCATCCACCTTGGTTGATTCCTTGATTGGAATGAAACGGGATGATTTTGTCAGATGATCAATCACCACCTAGATCACATTCCTTCCCCAAGGCATATGAGGTAACCCAATGATGAAGTCCATGGGGACCTTATACCATTTCTAGGTAGGAATGGGTAGTGTCTAAAGTAAACCCGAGGGCCTATGGTTCTCTACTTTAACTTGTTGACAAGTATAACACCTGAATACAATGTTATCCATGTATTATCTCATACCCATCCATGAGAACTAACGACGGACAACATAAAACACCTTGGTGGACCCAGGATGAACAGACCGCTGATACTGGTGTCTATCCTATATCACTATTTTCTATAATGATAATGGAACTATAAAGATACCCTTTAAGAAAAGAGTTCCATCCAAAGATAAAGGCCACTTGTTGGGTACCACCTCACCATTTAGAAACTGCATTGAACACTGAAATAACTCACCACTCAACTGATCTTGGTGAGTCAGCCCCAAAATGGAGGGCATCAGCTAAACACTGGACAAGAACGTACCTCTACTATAATCCTTGGTCTCTAGATTAATTTTGGAAAAATCCCCACCAAATTCCACACATCATTGGACTCTTTCAAATATTGTACATGCATCTTCCTACTGAAAGAATATTCTTCCACATTAACTTTGCTCGAGGTATAAATGACATCAAAATGAACACCCTAAGGATACTCAACCCACAAACATTGCCTTAAATTCAGAACCTTTTGGTAGAAAATATATGAAAATATCTTGTGGTCCAAGTAGACTAAAAACTTATTTAAAGTGGTAATGATGCCATGTATTCAAGTAATATATCATTACCGCTAATTATAGATCATGGGTTAGGTAGTCATTTTTTTGTGGTCGAAGTTGGAGAGATCTATATACCACCGCATGGTCATCCTACATCAACACACACCCAAGACTCATACCTTATCTATCAAAAAAGACCACATATCCCTTTATATCTTCTAGAAAAATAAATACAGAGGTTATGGCCAACCACTTATTAAGCTCCTCAAAAGACACTTGGCATTCTAGGTTCCCCTCAAACCTCACTCCTTTCTAGGAAAGTGCATTCATGGGAAAAGAAAGCTGAGATAAATCCCAAACAAACCTCATATAATACTCTTCCAGGCCTAAAAAGCTCATGATTTAAAATATGTTCTTTAGTTGTTTCCATGAAATTATAACTTTGATCTCTTCTGGGTCCACCAAAAACCTGTTCTCCAAAATCCCATTTCTTATAAATTTCACCTCCATGATCCAATAGGTACACATGGAAATATTAGCATAGAGACAATGATATTAAAGAGTGACCAACATGATACTCAAATGAATCTCATGCTCTTCCTCAATCCTAGAATACACTAGATTTCATACACAAAAAAAATGATAAAAGTGTCAAGGTATTGATGAAATAACCATTTCATAAGCACCATGAAGATCACTAGAGAATTTATCAACCCGAATGGTATGAAAAAAAATACTCAAAGTGGCTGTACCTCTTTTAGGAATCCATCTTAGGAACATATGATTATCTAAATCTAGCATGGTGATACCCAGAACACATGTCGATATTAGATAACCACCTTTCCCTTTGATGTGATTAATGAGTAACTCAATATGAGGAAAGGGGTATTTATTCTTGATCTTTACCTTATTAAGCTTCGGGTAATAAATTCACAACTAAATAGATGCATTTTTCTTATTTGTAAATTGAACTTGGGTGGAGAAAGGTGAGACACTTGGTCAAATGAATCCTTTGGATTACAAATAATATAGAAGTATATTTAATTACCTCAACTCGTTAGGGGAAATAAAATATAAGGTAAGATATATCAGCTATTCTCTCAGTACCAAATTGAGGGTGAAATCCACATCCCACTTCGAAGGAAAACCTGAGAAGTCATCTGGAAATTCTTATGAGTACTCATCCACCATAATAAGAAATACAACCTTAGAACCTCTACCATATTCCTCCAATATAAGTGATGAGATCTGAAAAAAAGATTTCCCTACTCTAGGAGTGGAGGTCCAGCATGTCTCGACCATGGATCCCATTAACCTTTGAAAACTAGGGTACTTCCATCAGGAAACATAAAAATTACTTAACAATGATAAAAATTGACATGAACCTGGAAAAATTCTATCCAATCCATAACAAGGATCACATCAAAGATTTCTATTTCCAAAACCAAGAAATCCCCTTATAGCTTGACCCCTAACAAGCTGAGAGAAAAATATGGACAACAAAATCCGTGTTCTCTCTTTTTACCAAGAAGAATCACCAACTCCAACACATATGAAATGAGTTAGGATGGTAATTTCAACAAACAAATAAGATGACCAGAGATAATAGAGTTATAATTACCTGTATCAAATAACACAATAGCTATGGATGGTGTAATATGAATCGTACCTCGAACTGTTGTAAGTACTGTATTTGATTCCACTAGTGCTTGATCTATAGCACGAAGGTGCCTCATGTCTTCCTAAATATGAGAATGACTATTGACCTATAGATCTGCCTTAAACTAACTATATCTAGAATAATATCAATCTCTACTACCATAACCACCAAACTGATAACCTTTTCTCCTAGATGGTTTTTACAGGGATGACATTCCCACGAAGGCTGTAGAACTTGAACCACCCTAATGTGGACATGTCACCTTAAAAAACCACTACAAGTACCCCATAAGTCTGGACCGTTGTAAAGGTCTAGGTGGGGTTAAACACACTGATTTCATATGGTTCGACCTTCCACATTGGTGGAACACGAATGATACAACCTCCAAATCAACAAACTATAGAGGCTGGAAAGGATGTCCTGAGCTACCACCTCCCATATTTCCCTTCTTTTCTAATTTCCTATTATTTTTAGATGAACTACCACTAACCTATCCCACTGCTAAATCTTCCCCAAGAAAATGAAACTTTCTAGAATGGTCAAACTTCACCATTAGAGCTCAGTCAACCACCAAAACATATGTCCTCACCTTAAACAAGAAGGACTAGGATTAGATGTCTGACCACAACCCCATACCAAAATATTGAGCCTTGAACTGCTCATTATAAATGAATTCAAGTGAGAACCGAACCAACTTAGAATATCCATTGTCATACTCTCTCATAGTCCAATAACCCCAATGGAGATCTAGAAACTCCTAGGCCTTAGCGAAGGACAAGGTCTTAAGAAAATAGTACTCATTGAATATGACCTTAAAGTACTTCCAAACCATCTTTCCATGCTTCCCAGCCTAAACCATTGAGTCCCACAAACTCTAACTGGGTCCTTCCAAAAATAAAAAAGTAAAATTCACTTTAAATACCTTAGAAGTATCACAAAACTCCAAAATACTCTAGAACTTTTCAGTCTAATCCTCAAATTTCTAGGGATCCCTACTACACTAGAAGGAAAGAGGATTGTTCTAGAGAAACTCTTGAGATATATCCTTTACTGGACTTGGTTTGACCTCCCTATCATGAGTAGGACCAGAGCCATCTCACTAATTGAATTCTCATAATAAGAGGGTCAACACCCTAATTCCACCTCCACCAACACCAACCAAGAAGAAGAACAATATAAATCGGATCCACCATCACCACCACCAAACAACTTATCTTTAACTAGGTTAAACATAACAAGGTCTAAAAACACCCGAGGGTGTATATAGGGTGTGATCCTATGCCCAGTAGGATATCACTAAAATAGATTCTGTGCTATAATAATATAAGATAAACCAATTTGCTAGCTTTCAAAGGAAAATAAAAGAAACATTTTAAAGGAAATAAGATTTGAAATTAAAAAAAGAAAGTAAACATTTTAACAAGACAAATGATAAGAAAACCATCACATGAGAAGATCATCATGGGTAATCCCTAAGGCAATAGGGTTATCAGGGTCATAGGATCCTCATACCTTGGCAATAATTATAAACAAAAACCCACAATGTCCTCATGCATGAGACACTAGAGGGGAATGTATCCCAAGGTCAATTGGTCTCTGATCATAATCATATGTTTAACTAGTGTTGTTTCATCAATCCTACAAGGGGAACTAGGCCTCATCCCCACCTAACCACCTAGCGTACTGGACATATTCTTCCCTACCTAGTTACCTAGGATTCCCTCTATACTCAATTCCATTCTATATGTCACAATAACCACCTCTCTATATCTATCCTACACACACACTCCTTTCTAACATTAGAAACACTCATGTAAATAAAAAATTTTCATTTGAAAAATCATCATTCAACCTTTACACACACCAAAATCCTTTGAAAACATGATTCACACCACCCACATAATCCATAGAACTCATTTAGAAACCATAGTAAGAAAACTAAAATAATCAAACCATATTAAATAACACAACTACCTACCTTTAGCTTAGAAACTTATGTAAAATGGGTGGAAACCACTAATGCACATAGAGATGATCCTATAAAGGAAAGCGCACAACATAAATATCATGATTTTACCCAAAGAATCTAGGTTCAACCCAATTGAGGGAAACCAAACTGATGGAGAAGGGAGAAACCATGGAATAAGGAAGAGAAGACCAATAAGGAAGAATAAACAATAAGATAAGTGTCTTAATTATTGAGTTCTTGAAGATACAAGGCCAAATACACCAAGAGATTGAGGTCTAAGGGAGCCAAGTGGGAGGGGAGGCACACCTAGGTTTGTAGAGATAAAATAGGGTGAGGTAAGGGTTGATTTGGGGTTAAATTTGAAGATTGAATAAGGGTAAATTCAAAATTTTTAATTATCTAGATAGGCCACATGATTTTCAAGACCATGCGCCAATGGCACATCATCTCTGTTCAAAAGGGAAATAGGTTTCACAATTTTCCTAGGGGAGGGAGAACACCTGGGCGATCAATCATGAGCCTCAGATAGGTCTACTGACTTGGGTGCACAGTTAGCCATCACACCTATGTGGAAGTCCATGTGGGTTGGATAGTTCCAGTATACATGGCACTTAGTATCTTATGGGCTAGCACATGGTTACTACTAACCATGTGCCAACCATGCACCACCTATTGTCAGTCAAAAAAAAAACTACCATTTTTCACAAAAAATACTTAGAAAAACTAAGAGATAAATATAAGGAAAAATAAAATAAAAAAATAATACCTAAAAAAAACCATGGATATAACACATCTGATAGAGATGATTTTTTAAATTTTGAATAAGCTTACAGAGGGAATTTTTTTGGGTCACAGTTTCATTTTTATGGGATAATAAATAAATCCATAAGAATCAACTATAATAATATAAAATTAAAAATACATACTTATTACCACTAAAACTAGAATGTTTTATAGGTCCAAATAAGTAAAGATGAAATAATTTTAAACATAATGTAGTACTAACATGATTTATAGATTTAAATATATATTTCTGTTGTTTTCATTTTATATAGGAATCACACATGAAGTACCTACTTGTATGTTACTTTTGTAGGTGTAGAACCTATTAATGCTTTGATAGTATGTGAAACAATATAAAATTTTAATTCCCAAGACTCCTATTCCCCAAAATGTTATATGCTTCTACAAAATTTAAACACTTTACCTTTTGTTTGGTTAGATCATAAAAATAAATAGTATATACATTTTATTTTATATTTGCATAAAATAAAAATAATTTAATTTTTAGAATAGTACATTTTTCATTTTCAAATATAACATTTAATCCATCATAACACAACTATTTTATACTTATAATATTATATTTTAAACCAATTATATATAATACTTCTAAAATAATAACTATTTTAGGAAAACTAACTTCACTAATACATTTAATCTTACCTTTATAATTGTATCTAAATGTGACAAGGCCACCATCACGTGAACTAAATGATAACAATTTTGAAATATCAACTTTCATGTGCCTGGAGTAGACACTATATAAGTAGCATGATTAATTGATACTTATAAGGTAGAGTTCCTAAAATTAAACAGTCAAACAAACTTTTTTTGGTACCCATGCTAACTTGGATCCAATTGGATTAGTAATAGAGAAATTTGTCCCCCAAATAGAATTAATTCATTTATTGGTGTTCTTATTAGACAGTTAGTCATTAGAAATTAAAGTTATAGTATTCCTAAAGCATCCTATAAATATTATTTAACACTCACTGACATAATTCACTTTTATTCTACATTTAAAATATGTTACAATTGAAATGATCCCTTTTGAGATTTTAACAATGTTTTTCTTATTTAAACTTAGAGTTATAGTTTTATATTCAAAACCATTCTTATAGGTGTTTAGTTTTAGTAAATAAATCACCTTATCATACTTTTTTTACCATTTGAAAAAGTCTATTAATCACTTTTAAGATCAACACCTTTATTTTTCAAATCCATGTTCTCCTTTTGAATAGTTTCTATATTTGTAAAGACTTTTTCATTGGATCTAGAAGTTGTGTTTCTGAATTTTTTTTATTGATTTAATTTGTTAAATTTATTTTTTTAATTTTGTTATATCGTCCATAAATAAATTAAATCTTATATATTTATCTTTATCATTTAATACAATAAAGTTTTTAATCCTTTCATTTAACTCTTTTAGTTTTAGAAGATCAGAGTTATAATCCACTTTATATTTATCATTCTAGGAAATAAAATTTTTTAGATTATCATATTCCATTTTAATTTTCTCATTTTATTTAAGAAAATTATTATTATAGATTTTCAAGTTAGTATACTTTTGAATTATTATAACTATATAATTATATAATTATTTATTTTCTCTATTCATCTGATTAACTTTGAATTTTATAGAGTCTTAATCAAAACATGAACCATAAAAAATTTTAGTTTCATTTTTAGATAAAGAATTATTATCAAAATTTATAGGATTTATAAACCATGTAAAGATAGAATCATTTACCTCACATTGTATACCCATAAGGTAAATATTACCTATCTCCTGTTCACTTCCAGAATAACCACTTGAGTTAGATCTGTCTGAACATTTCCAACCTCCAAACAAAGATTTTTTCCTTTATTATTTTATATTTTTCTTTATTTGGATGTTTGAGTTAAGGGAAGTTAGTCCTTATGTGAACTTTATTCATACTCTCATAATAGCTTAATTTTAAAAAATCATTATTTTTAGTAGTATTACCTTTCTTATAGTCCTTTTCAGACTTCCCCTTGAACTACCTATTTCCACCTTTATTTTTTATGAATGTAAAAAAATTGTTAATGAATTGAGCCATATCCTTGTCACTTTCCTAGAAATTATATTCAAAGTCATTATAGGTATAAATAAAATTGGATTTAAATTCAATACCTTTTCAATTGGTGGACTCATCAATAATATTTATTAGCTCTAACTCATACAACAATAGAGAGCCTATCAGTTCATCTAAAGTATAATCCGTAAAATTCATACTGTCATCGATGAACACATTCTTTTCATTTAATATTTTTTGAATAGCTCTCATTACTATTTACAATTGATTTATGTTGTCCAATACTTCTCTAAGAGAACTCATACCATTATTTATACTAGTAAACTGATGGAAAATCTACTTTATAGATTCTTCATCTCCCATCTTGAAGTCCTGATTCTCTACTCATAGAATTACTAGCTTGGTTCTCTTGATATTTTCATTCCCATAATGAGTCAATTGAATTATCCTCCATATATCATGGGTTGTCTTACAATCTAGAACAAGTATATATACACTTCTACTTATAACATAATATAAAATATTTTTATCTTTATAATTCAAAACATATTTTTCAATTTCATTACCTAACAGTGTTTCCGGATCCACTTTGGGTAGCTCATATAGCTTATCCATGATAGTTCAGTGATCCACCTTAGTTGTTTTAAGTAGGCTTCCATTATTTATTATAAGTATACATAAACACTCACACCAAATAATGGTGGGTTTTTATGGAATCTAGTCATCAATGGCATTGATACCCGTCATCTTGAAAGAAAACTTTTCTTTTGTTCCATAGAATGTAAAGTCTAGGATACTAGGTAAGAAAATAAGTTAAAAATAAGAAACATAAATAAATTGAGATGATAAATATACATTAATTAAGGTCTTACCCTCTAATACCAATTGTTGGATCTTTAGTGATGAAAATTATGACTAAAAGGGGGAGCAGGTGAATAGTGTTTTTTAAAATTTAAAGACAAATAGTCAAAGATTATAAAATTAATATTTAATGAGTGAAGTTTAATTGGAATAAATTTAAATGGAAATAAAAATAAGAACACCAAGATTTTTAGTGGTTTGTATAAAAAATATACTAGTCCACTGCTCAAACTACTCCACTCCTCGAGGAGATTGGTACCCACTAAAAAACTCACTTATAAGAGTGTGAGAACCTTGTTACGTACCCTAACTTTTACAAGATACATGGAAGAACAACCTAGTTTGTTACAGGAGTAAAAACTAGTCTTTTTACCTATATTTTGGTTGGGAGTCACAACCTTTAATTCCTTTTTGTTTTTGTAATAACCAGAGAAAGAAAGAATTTATTTTTATGGGTAAAATCATAAACCAAATGTAAATAAATAAAAATAAATAGATAAAGATTACATGAATAAAAACTAATATAGGGAAATTAGCAGATTATTTGAAATTTTGATGATGTTAATGATCAATGATCGCTGATCAATTTGAAGGAAAAAATGTTGAAGTTGAAGTCCTTATGAGATCATAGAAATAGTACAAAAGTCATAAAAGTATGTGAACAATTGAGAATAGATAGAATGTGTTGAGGATGTATCAAAAGTTATCTACCGAATGTCCCACACATGTATTATTTTTATTCCTTGAACATATATCCCAAATAATTAAAAAAAATATCCACTTGGCGCTTGTCCATGTATTATATCTACACGACACTTGTTAGTGGTATAACAATAAAATTATATGATTATTAAATTTTTTAGTTAAAGATGCACTAATAAACAGAGAAAAAATGCGCTTTATATTTATTCATGTAATATTAATACAAAATAATTAATATGTTGAGTATAAAAATTGTAAACAATTATTAATTATAAGACAATTGAAATAAAAATATAATCTTCTAAAAGATAACATAAAATTACTATCAAAATGAAAACATAATTGTACATAAAATAATGATTCTACTATTATTTTTTACATACTCTACAATTTTAGTTCAACATAAAAAAATAAATCATTTTAAAAAGTAATTATTTTAAAAAACAATTAAAAATAATGATTAATTTTTTTTACTAATGGTGGATTAAAATTACTGCTGGTAGATTAAGCTACCATTGGTATCCAATAGTGGAAAAATAGAGAGTCTACTGATAGATGAAATAAACTACCATTGGATTCCAACTATACTAAAACAGATAATAGTGGGTGATTTTTAAAATTTTAAAAAATAGAGAGTGGTGACAGTTCAATGGAGGAAAAACAGAGAAGATGATTTTAGTTCAGTTATAATAAAAAATTAAAAGAACCAAACAAAATAAAAACATTTCCATGCCACTGTGTAATTGAAGGAAATAGTAGAAGCAATATAAAATTTGCTAACATTGGATGTAAAACAGTGGAAAAATGACCTACCATTGGATATTTCGAATGGTGGAAAATGACATACTAATGGATGAAGTCCAATGGAAGAAAAAATATATAAAAACTATTGTTTTTCAAATAAGCATAAAATAATAAAAGAAAACAAAATGAGTGAAAATGAAAGATGCTACCAAGATTCATTGCACCTGAAGATGGTTCTACCATTGGATGAAATGGAGGACTAATGATATATCAAACAAGTAATGCTAATCCTCAATTTGAGCTGGCTACCTAAGATCATCATTGATTACACGACACACACATAGGCCTATGGCCCATCAGGTGACCTAGACCAACCTATACATGATTCACAAGCCTTATACATGGGACCACATGCTATAAGTGCACACTATGCACACCGATCCCCAAATCCTCCTTGTGGGATTTGTATGTAAGGGCTTCCCATGGGGTTGATCCAATGGGTCCCCTAATTGGTTGAGGGCTAGCCTAGGTTCCTCACTAAGGATGGACTAAATTTTTTACTTAAACAAGATTAAAATTAAGTAAATAAAAATATAATGACATGAAATATAAATTTAAAAAATTAATTTAAACATTATTAATACATGTAATTTAAAAATGATTAATATTTTAATAACACATGAATTTTATTAAAAGTGATGGGATGATAATTTTTCAAAATATATAATATTTTTAAACTATTAAATCACTTTCAAATACTATCAATACCAAATAAAGTGCAACTAAAACTATACACATCGTCATGAGGGAAGTGAATAATCTCAGACATCTCCATAAAAGAAACTAGCAAAGCCTTCCCCTTTAAATTCTTCGATAATACATCCTTTGTTTTTCTAAACTGGAACTTTACATTCCCCATAAACTCGTTTACTTACTATTCATATATAAATCTTTATTTATTATAATAAAAGATAAACTCCCATCTCTAGGATTGAAAAAAATTATTCAATATCATATCTTTTCCTTTCATCCATGCCATATCCAAAACATTTTTCACAAGAACTCGACATGGTACACCACCAACCTTTAATTTATTTTAAGATCTAGAACCATCGTTATCTTCTCACTTATACTTCCCCATCATATAGATATTAGTTGTAGGTTTAGAGAATCAAAGGTGCTGGTTTGACTTCAGGAGGTGAAGGGATGTTGGTGAATGAGAAGGGAGTCAAGGTTCAATTTTAGGTTAGGTCATGTACCCAATTTAGGAGAGGGTTATGTATCTGATTTAGGTTTAAGGGTCAATTTGAATTAAAAATAAATAATTAAATAACAAAAAACTATTTTTCTTTTTATAAGGAAATGAAACTAATTTCTAAAAAAAATTAGGACAAAAATAACTAAAAAATGGAATAAATTTTGAAAATGAACTAAAATGTAATGATTTTAATAATAAATGTATAAATTAAAATATAATTATAATAAGAATAAGTTAAAATTATTTAAATTAAAATAATCACAATTCCAACTTAATAAAATTAAAACATTTAAAAGGGACATAGTAAAAATATCTGCTAATTGGTTCTCAATAGAGATAAATTCAAGAGAGATATCTCTTTTTTTGAGTATTATCTCTCAATAAATGATATCTCAGATTTATATTCTTTATTATCAAATGGTTTAATATATTTTAGGAAATGTTGATAAAAATAGTGTTATCAAATTTGATTGAATCTTGATTATAATTGAATCCAAAATCCAAAAAAGTTGTGTTTCACCCACAAGACTTGTGCACAACAACTACCCGTAGCAATATACTCTTCTTCATTAGTAGATAATGAAACAAATTATTGTTTTATAATTGACTAGGATACTTGATTTTGACCTAAAAATGGTTGGTTCCTGAGGTACTCTTACTATATAGTATAAAACCACCAAAGTTGGAATCATAATATGATGTCAAATTAAAATTAGAGGATTTTAGAAAAAATAAATAAAGATAAATTGTTCCTTTTAAACATCTTAAAATTATTTTGGTAAATTTTAAATGAGATTCTTTGGGATTTTCTTAGAATCTAGAATATAAGAATATATAAAACATAATGTACAATAGAATAGTAGTTAAATATAATAGACTGTTAATGATTCCTCTATATAACTTATTATCAACTAGTTTCCTAGCTTTATCAAAATCAAGTTTTTCATTAGAACTCATAGGAGTTTTATTAACTTTACCATTTTAAATTCCAAAAATCTTATGTAAGTCAATTATGTATTTTCTTTGATTGATCACATTGACAAAGAGAATTTCCCAATGGATCATGTAGTCACATTGAGATGGGGGTGAATCAGGTGTGAATTGTTTTACTGAATTATTTTATTTTTCTTTTACCACATTTTAGTTCAAACATCCGTCACATGTTAAGAAGATATAATACTATATTCAATGAATAATATAGATGAAACACAACACAAAATATATTTATAAGGTTCAATACTAAGACTTATTCTTTTCTGCACCCAATTATTCCCCTAGTTATAGACTATTCACTATATGTAGGTGGTTACAACTAGATAAAGTCCCATTCCTATCAATAAAGAGTCCCACAGTGTTCCCTCTTTAGATTCCCATTAGAGATTACAAGTTTCCACCAATAAAAGTGAATCTTGAGTCTCACATGAGGATATTTATACTACATTCCATAGTGTTACTAGCATCCCACTGGCCTGCTCCAGAGTCTCATTGGTGTCTTCTTTTAATTCAGAGTCCCATTGAAGTCTTCCACTCCTCTTCAAGATATGATCCAAAAAGAGAAATATCTCTGTTGGTTTTTTACTGCTTTTGCACTACCATAAGATAAAATCTTTATTCACAAAAAACTAGGTCATCTGATATTCTCGTGTACAATATTCAAATACTTTAGCATATGATAAAAACATTCTTCATCTTAATCACTATCCACTGATCTTCAAATGATCTAGACCTTCTCAATACATTGATAACTTGAGTAAGAATTCCATCTAAAATACTTCCTGAATTCAGTCTCAAATAAATGCATAATATTCATAAAAAATATATTGCACATTCTTTTCTAAAACCTCATGCATGTAAGATACAATTCATGGACTTATCAATATACTTTTTGAAATAATACAAATTCACAAGACTAAAACCCCTTTTTTTTCAAGTGTTATTTCATGTTCATGAAAATGTTGAATAATGTATGCCCATTATACTGCATCAGTCTTTCCTACACTACTACATTAGTAGCACACTATCAAAGCACACATTCATTATAAAATTCTTATACATGTGTTCCTTTTCATGTATGTGTGATCATGAATAACTAGAATTGTGTATCTAGTTGTCTTCAGGGAATCATCTTAGCATAAGGGATTCTCATGACCAAGGATATTCACGAGTTCTTACTTGGTGTGAAAAAGAAACTATACGTGGTTGTCTTCTTGTCCATCACATAAACTCATTCTCATGCATGTATATTATCACATGAATGTATCTTGTAATAGAATACATGATATCATCTTCCATTATTCCTTCTTCACATATCATTATATGTGGTAACTACTTCTTCTCATTCACGTAACATAGTTAATATATATACACTGGTTAGCAGAATCAATTCATCATCATACGATCATGAAGGATATAACAAGAACATGATGAGTGCATATAATCTCTTCATGAATATATATTGATTCCTATACTCTATCTCACTCTCAAAAGTCTATCTTAGATATGTGTTAGGATCTTATTGAAAATTTGGGAGGTCTGGGTGTTTATAGAGAACTCAACCGACTCAGAGCTTTGAAATTCACAGAAAACCACTCATTGTAGCATCAATTTTTTTTCATGTGATGGATTCATATGAAAATGAAAAACACCATCATCGTTTAAAAAATCATCATGTATTCACACTTCCATATATTGATCTTTTTTTATTCATAAAAATGAACTTTCATGATGATTTTATCATATTAGAGTCTCTAAGATGATAAAATGGAACTCAAATGCATGGATGGATCATCCGGACATCACGACATAAAGGACTCCCAACATAATCCAACACATGTGGAAAACCCTTAGGTGGTCAAGGTTGAAGACAACACTACATATTTCTAAAAAGGGTTGGATAAATCTGATCATACAACCATAGTTATTTATGTATGGTTTAAACGATAGAGCTACATTGTCCATCCCTACCGAGTCCCACATAGATTCTATGTTTGGAAATTCTCAACATAATAATACAATCACTTCTCACTACCTCTCAAGCCAACACTAGGGTCAACACCTAGATACACTACACAAACTTGGGATTTACCAGCCATGCCTCCCTATATAAGCCCACTTTTCTATTTGAATGTGTGCTATCACATGTGTGTAGCCAATCACACACTATGTTTTCCACTATTAACACCCCTACTACCTTGTAGGATGGTTAGGGGTTGACCTTAAGACCTAATAAGTGGATGCATGTCCCTTTGTCTAGATAATGTGTTTGATTTTTTATAAGTACAATAAAGTGTTATCCAAAATATTCCATGTCAATCCACTCAAATTATCAATATAAAATTCTGATATCCTAATAATTACTTCTAATAACTTTCTTCAAATGATTAAACATTATTCATTATATAAACATCTATTCACATGTCTTCTGAATTAAGAATGATTCAATAATTTTCACAATTGGGATAACATTGAATTCTCATCTTCATAACTTATTGAAAAAAATCCAACTTTAAAAATTCACTTGGGTTATTCAATATCCCCCTTTATATTTTTTGTAAATACCAATTTTATTTCTATAGGTAATGTTGTTTTCTCCCCCTTATTGATAATAAAACCAAATATATAATTACAAGAAGGAATTTTTATATCAAATATTCATATTTTAAGAACATATTCTTTTCTTCTGAAACTTAGTCTGATTTACTCTTGAGAGGGATGGAATCAATCCTAAGTTAGAAATGAGATAAAATTAACCAAATATATGTTTATGTGATATATGATCAGTTTAGAAATAAAGAGTGATCAAATTTAACATCAATGCTACCAATAAAATTTCAGCATGTGATACCAGCACTCAAATATTCTTTTAGGGGTTGTTAAAAATATTTTCAACTAAAATCATTCGTTCAAGTCAACAAACAGATTAATAACCTTCAAATGAAAGAATGAACTTACCCCTTTAAAATTTCATTTCACTTTTGTCATAATGTAATATGTATCTCCCTTCTAGAGTTTATTTTTCATCATATATAAGAAAATTCAATCAATATAGCACAATGAAGTCAAGATTTATTAGATATATTCATTACTAGAAATTTATATATTCCTCATATATCTACTGCTAGTGGTTGTTCTTTTTTTCTCCCCTATAGATATACACTATGTACTTATTTATGATGATTGGATATCTTCAAGAATAATCCCCAAGAATCTTATGATATTATTTGAAATGTTTTAAATAGGAAAGATGATTCCAATAGTCCTCCATGATGGATAAATTTTTAGTTGTAATATGTTCATAGATTTTATCAAATGTTGGTCTCCCCTTGGATTAATTCTTCAACTTTAAATCCCAACATGAAGAAAACACAATTTATATATGAGAAAAAATTGGTTCTTTAGTTCTCCTCAGTTAGAGAAACATGGATGAGAGTTTCTTCTCAACCCAACTATCTTCTTAGTTGAAAAATTATTATCCATATTTTTTAGCAAAGTAGTTTTATTTTTCTTTGATTGATCTATATTAATTGCCTCTTATAACTAATTTGGACATATAACCAATAATTATTTAGGAATATACTTAGTATTCACGTTTTTTGTAGAATCCTTTTTCCCAACCATATTTTTAGCACAAGAAGGCATAGTTTCTTTTACTTTTTTGTTGAATAACTCTTATTACCCTAGAAAATATGTCATAAGTTTTTAGCAAAATTCCTAGATATATTACACCATTCACCAAATATTTATCATTATTAAAGTTACCCTTTTCAGAAAACTTTATAGATTTATCATCAGATATGTATTTCACCAAATCAATCCTATTATTTCTTTGTTGGATAAATTATTTCTTAAATTCATGATTACTTCATTTAGTATTGATGTTAATGGAAAATTAAAAATGGTATATGATGTGACCTTTCCTACCATAACATAAGTATATATTTTTTGTGTGAAACTCTTCACATCAGTCTTTAAAAACATCTTGGGAGTTTCTTATTTAATAATATTCTTCTTTTATTTTCATCCTAAGGTTGACCAACCATCTTATTTTATTACATTCTTACCTTTTTGTTGTGGTATTCTCTTTACATCAATCGATGATTTTTTCATTATTATTACACACCGAAAATCATTATAATAGTGACCAATTCTCTTGAAATTATCATATTAATCTTTAAAATATTCATATCAGTTCTTGATGGACTGATTACTTTCCTATGAATTTTGATTATGTTGTGTAGGTTCCCTTTTTTCTTCATTAATTATTTCCTAAAAGGTAGTCATTCTGTAATTCTCATATAATGAAATGTTTTTTTGAAAATTTATTTCCTGATTCCCAAACTTCCAAAAACACCAAAAATATCCAAAAAATATTGTTTTATTCTATTGTGAAACATTCTCACTATCTTTTCCAACTTACTATTTTTGGATAAAAAATTTATTATTTTGAGAATTCTTTATAGAATAATATTTATTATAGTTCTTCAAATCCATATTTAGAGATGTAGTGGATTCAAATTTTTTTTCTTCACCCATGTTTTTCCAGTTTTGAAATATGAATCTAAACTAGTCATCTAAACATAAATAGTACACACAAATTTATCAGGATAAAGGTTTAATTTTTTCAATGACCTTGTAGTAAATTTATCCTTGGATAATATCATTCTATTATTCACACTAGGTTGAGTCTTTTCAAAAATAAGACTCTTATATGAATAATTATTGACAATACTTATTTTCTTAGTAGCTTGTGAAGTCTTAGCTTGTGTCTCTTCCATATTTCTTAGTTTCATTTCAAATTCAAGGAATCTTAATTTGAGTGAAATATTTTCATATTCAACTAATATTGGGATTTCTTCCCACTAAATATTCATCTTCTGAATTTTATCTTCATTCAATTGATTTTTATTTAGAAATAAAATATCAAGATTCCTGATTCTATTTTACTTTAAAATATATCTAAGCATATTTGACATTTGTAAATGAATCATAACATTTTACAAGTTTATAGAAAACTTCTATAAAAACCATTTCAAAGGCGTATTTTTCAAAAACATTACTTTTTAATTCTTCAATACCTTCAGAATATATTTCATTTAAAAGATAGATTGTTTTGTCCTTTTATCTAAAAGGTTTTGTGAAAGTGTTTCATATGCCAAACTTTTTATCTAATTCCTCTTCTAGAGAATTAACATTTTCTTCCAACTATAGTTTTTTATCCCAATTTCCTTGAAAACATTGACTATGCATGCGACCACTTCTTTGGGAACTTTATTCAAATGCTATTTGATTTCAGAATTGGGCATATATTCATCACATATTGAACTTGATTTATTAAAATTATAATAAACTGAATTTAACTAATAATTACCACTCTGAGTGTATTCATCTAGTAATTGACCTTCTTTCATATTTTAGTTCATCTCAAGTTTATTTCCCACTATTTAATTCTTATTTTTCCGAGTCATGAATAAAACTTCATCATTTATAACATCAGGAGTATAGGTAGGATTTTCCAAATTAATCTCTTCAGAATCTTCTTCAAACTCAAATATACACTTCATATAATTATAATATATATAACTGGGAAGGTAATATAGATCCAACCAGAGGTGGAACCATCACTCTGATACTAATTGATGTTCTTAATGAATCATGTAGTCATACTGAGAGGTGGGGTGGGGGGGAGAGGTGAAGCAAGTGTGATTTGTTTTATTGATTTTTTACCAATTTTTAATCCAAAAATATTTTACCTATTAAGATGAGTGGTTCTGATATTCAATGTAGAAAGTAAATGAAATATAGAACACGATATTTTACAAGGTTTAATACTATGACCTACTCCTTATTGCAACCAATCATACCCCCAGTTATAAAATTTTCACTATTTTTAGGTGGTTATGACCAGGGAAAGTCCCATTCCCATTAAAAATGAGTCCCAAAATATTACCTCTCTTGATTCCCACTAGAGATTACAATTTACAACCTATAAAAGTGAATCCTGAGCCCTATAGAAGGATCTTTATATTACATCCCATAATGTTAATATAATCCCAACAACCTTGTCTCAAGTCCCACTAGATACTTCTTGTAATTCAGTGTCCTACTAAAGATTTACAATTCTCTTCAAGAAACTATCCATTGATAGAATGATCATTGTTAGGTTTTGACTACTTCTTCACTACCTCAAGATAAAGTATTTCTTCACAAAGAAAAACCAAATCACCTAATCTTATTGTGTATAGTCTTCAATAACTTCATCAATTAATAAAAAACTGCCTAGTCTTTATCACTATCAACTAAAATTCAAATAATATAGACCTTCTTAGTATAATGATAACTTAGTTAAGAATTCCTTCTGAAATACTCTCTGACTTCAACCTTGAGTCAATGTGTAATATTCATGAAAAATATATTACATATTATTTTATCAAACCTCATGTAGGTAAGATAAAATAAATGGCCTTCTCAATATACATTGTGTAATAATAAAAATGAATAATCTTCACCCCACTTTTATGAAATTGTTATTTCATGTGTATGAAAATGTTGGATAAATCAAGAACATCACACTATCTCAATATTTACTTCACTTCCACATTAATAGCACACTATTAAATCACACATTCATTGTATTGTTATTATGCATGTGTTTTTTAAATGTATGTGTGATCATGAATAAATTGAATTGTGCATCTTGTTCTCTTCATGTGAATTAGATTAGAGTAAGGGATTCATGTAATATCTTCTCGTGAGGGCTTCACATGACCATGGAGATTTGAGAATTCCTGCTTCACGTGAACAAGTCACTGTATGCGGTTGTCTTCTTCCCCTTCACATAACACAATAAAGATATATGTACTGGTTCATAGAATAAATTCATCATCATGAAATTTAAAAGGCTATAATAAGAACATGATTAGCATATGGAATCTCTTCGTGAATACAAAGAACTTCTTCTACTATATTTCACTCTCAAACTTTAATCTCAAATATGTATTAGAATCTTACTATAAATATGTGAGGTTAGGATATTTATAGTGAAATCCACCAAATTAGATCTCTAAAATTCATGGAAAACCCCTCATTGTACCACCTCATTTTTTCTTGCAATGGATTCATGTAATATCAAAAAACACCATCATCATTTTGAAAAATGAATATGTTTTCACACTACCTCAGATTAATCTTTTTTTATTCCTAAAAATTAAGTTTCATGATGCTTAGATCGTATTTGAATATTCAAGATGATCAAATGAAACTTGAATTCATGACTGGATCATCCAGACATCATGGCAAGAAGGAAACCTGATGTAGTCTAGGACATGTGGAAAACCCTATTATGGATAAAGTTAAAGACAATACTGCAGATTGATTGAATGACTTGGATAAATATGGCCGAACAACCACAATTCTTTATATATATTTTAAATGACAGCGCTATAGTGTCCACCCCCTATTTTCACATCAGTACCATGTTTGGAATATCTCCACATAATAATACAAGTGCTTCCCACTACCTCTCAAGCCATTACTAGGGTCAGAACCTGATTACACTACACACACTTGGGCTTCGCTAGATGTGTCTATATACACAGGTCCACATTCCCATACACTTGCACGCTTTCACATTTGTGCGGCCTAGAATGCACTATGATTCCCACTATTAATAAGATTTTACCCATGCAGGCTGGCTAGAGATAAACCTTCCCACATAAGCAGTGGCTATGAGTCCCTTTGGAGAACTAGGGTGGTTTTATATTTTTTTATAAGTCTTACAATATTTTATCCACAATATACAAATCCAAGAAACTAAAATTGTCTATCTAAAATTCCAATATCTTCTTCACTACTTCTGATCACTTTCTTTAAATGATGTAACAGTTTAAATTCTCCAAACATATCTTCACAAGTCTTAGGCATTACAAATGGTTCAACAATCATCACATTTGAATCACTTGACTTTTCATATTCACAACTTATTGAAAACAAATTCAACTTCAATATATCACTTGGGTTCCTCAAAAGTCTTTTTGATAAGTATGAGAACCAAGAAATAAATTAATCTCACCCATCATGCTAATTTAAATTTCTATTTTCTTGAGTTTTGAAAGTTCATTTACATAATTTTTTATTTTTAAAACCAAAAATCACATCATCATCATATATCTAAACTAATAAAATATCTAAAGATGACATTTTATTGAAAAATTAGGATCTTCCATTTCTACTAAAAATGAACTTATTTAATGTAAATAACTCAATAAATCATACCAACCTCTAGGTTCTTATTTAATGCTATAAAGAGTTTTAGTAAGTTTGAAAATAGAATTTGGAAAATAAGGATTTTCAAAACAAGGAGGTTCTTTAACATAAACTTCCTTCACCAAAAAACTATTTAAAAAATTATATTTCATACCTATCTATTATAATTTAAAATCAAAATGTGATGCATAATCTTGGATAATTATAATGGATTTTAAATTATCTATGGGTGTTAAGGTTTCTTTATAATCTATCCCTTCCTCTTGGTTATACCATTTTCCACTAAATTATCCTTATCCCTAGTGATCAAACCATGATCATCCTATTTATTCTTAAAAACCCGTTTTGTACCTATAATAGGTTAATCTGAAGGTCTATCAACTAATTCTAATTCCTTGTTACTTTTGAACTAGTTTAATTCTTATTTCATAGTTAAAACCCAACTTTAATCACCTTAGGCTACCTATAAGGTTGTAGGTTCTAGTTGAGATAAAAAAGAGGAAAACTTTACATGGTTTCCTACACTTATTATAGTCTTAATACCTTTATCCGAACATCTTATTATTGTATATAAGGGATGATATTCATGGTTCCAGGATAACTAGGATGCGTAATTTCTATTTTAATAGTATCCATCATTTTAGGTTTTGTTTCACTAAAATAAACTTCCAAATAATTATTCTTTCTATTTTCAAAAAGAGGACCGGGTCTCTTATTTTTATAAGAATCACTTAGATTATCAACTTGAGTCATTTTATGATCAAAAAAATTACTTTCATCAAATTTTACATGAGTTTATTCTTCAAAATTCTTTGAACATTTTTTAAAAACACTATAATCCTTAGAAGTAGTAGAATAACCAAGAAAGATTCCTTCATCTACCTTGGATCAAATTTACCATGATTTTCATTGGTGTTAATAATATAAAAGTTTCATCCAATGACTTTAAAGTATCTAACTTTTTGTCTTCTATTATTCTATAACTCATATGGCGTTTTCTTCAAAATATGCCGAATTAAAACTTTGGTAATGACTTAACATAATATATTTATAGCTTCTTCCCAAAAGTGAGTGGTAAGGTTATATTTACATAACATAGTCTAAGAAATTTATTTCAAGGCCCTATTCCTCCTTTCAATAAAACCATTTTATCAAGGTTTATTGGGGGTAGAAAAAGTATATTTGATACCATGTTTTGAAAAAAAAGAATTGAACTCATGGTTTTCAAATTCTCCTCCATGGTCACTTTTTAAAGAAATAATTTTGGCATATTTTTCTTTTTTAACCAATTTACAAAAACTTTTCAAAATGGAAAATGATTCAATTTTAACACTAAAAAATAAAACCCATGTAAATCTAGTGATATCATCAACTAACACCTAAAAATTTGATTTTCCTCTTAGGGTTGTTTTTCTAGACAGTCCAAAAAAATCTATGTGGATAATTTCTATAGGACTAGATGAAATAAATTTTTTAATATATTTAATAGATGAATTATGTTTCTTGACCATTTTGAATGCATCATATAGTTTTTCTTTATTCAATATATTTTGAGGTAAATCTAAAATTAAATTTATTTTATAAAATTTTATCAAGGAATAAAAATTATAATTTTTAAGTATTCTATGACAAATACAAGATTCATTTGTTTGAAAATTAAAATAGTAAACTTTTAGTATACACAAATAATTAAGATCTAGAGTATATATATTCTCAGTTATTTTTTTGAAGAACATGGTTCCTAGCTAAAAAACCAAGGCACAATTATTATAAATGAAAAAAAGTACAAGAGTCTAAAAGATGGAAACATATTACAATATTTATTATGAAAGTTAAGTAAATCGGTAAAAAGTTCATCAAGCTAGGTAATTTCTTGATTGAATCCTTTATTCGCAAGACCATCAGAAACCATGTTAGCTTCACGATATATATGGGTGATGATGTAGTTGATTTTGAGAAGAGCACGAATGCAGTCCATCCAACGGGTGGTGATCAACCACGCAAGATGTATCACACCATTCCAAACTGCTTGTACAATAGTGGCCGAGTCACTATTAATCCATAGGTTGTTCCAACCATGTTTTTTGGAAAAAAATATGGCTTGAATCATACTCATCATTTCAGCTTTAAGTAAGGAAGTAATTTCATAACTACCATAGAAGAAACCAATGATCTGACTAATATGATTCTTGAAGATGGAGCCACAACTCAAAGGGCCCATATTTCCTTTAGAATCACCATCCACATTAACCTTAATCCATACTGGTAGAGGGGAATTCAAAAAGACTTCAAAAGTACGGTGAGGTTGGAAATAGTTTCCAACAATACACAATTATCGTAGGATTCCAAAGTCTAGCAGCATGTTGTTTTAGTGACTCTTTTGGATCAAAGAGGCTTCACAAATAGAAATGAGAATCTGCATTAGTTCTGTATTATGAATGGAAGAGAATTTATTATGAATAAGAGCATTTATATCATACCAGATCATGTGGTGAAGCTCAGCGACAAAAAATGGAAAATATTCTTAATTTTCTGAGGACTATTCATATCCACACATCTCTTTAATTGATATTTGATAGAGTCATGCATCCACCATCTTAAATAAAAAATGAAAAAATATAATTCCAAAGAGTATAAGTAGTGGCACAAGAAATAAAAAAATGATTATCATCTACTCTGTGTTGAATTTAGAGACTGCATTTAGAACATATATGAAATCCATATAATTGAAGTCGATCATCAGTGGGGAGTCTATTGTGGGAAAGCCGCCAGATAAGATTAAATATTTTGGGTTTTATCCAAGGTTTGTTAAAAAGTTTTAACCACCCAAAATAACTTTTATAGTTACAAAAAGAGTGGTTGTAAATGTTTTTTGGATTGAATAGGCCATTTTGAGTAGGTTCCAAAACTAAGAAATCATGAGTGTTAGTGAAGGGATTGGTGTCAATGATAGTCATAATTTTATTAGGAAGAGAATAATTTTGAGTATTAAGAACATATCTGAGAGAGAGGTTGGTGTTCTCAGGTATTTGGTCAAGTGAAACCCAAGAAATTAATGGAGTTCCAGCCCAGTTATTCAACCAGAAGTTCATTGAAGAGTTTCTAGAGACCATCCGCCTGGAGTTATTCATAATGGCATAAAAGAAATGTTTTATGGATGGAAAGATATAGAAGGAAAGAAAAATAGAGTTTCCTTTCTTATGTTTTTTAAGAAATATTTTTTTAAGAAAGCTTATGGAATCAGATTTATTATAGAAAAGTTTCCAATTGAGCCTGGTTTGAAGAGCCTCATTAAAATGTTTAAGATTTTTAATTACAATGCCTCCCTTATCAGCAAGTTTGCAAAAAGCTGACCAGGGGATGGTGATAAGTTTCCTTTCCACAGTGCTACCTTTCTAAACAAATTTTTTGATTGAGGTATTTTTTTTATAATACTAGCTGGACATTTGTAGATTATCATATAGTAAACCATTTTAGATACAATAGTAGATTTGACAATGCAGATTCTTCCCACCATAGAAAGGGATTTTCCTTTCCAAGAGGAAAGTTGATTTATTACTTGATTGGAAATTTCAGAGAAATGACAAGATTTGGGTCTTCCCCAAAATCTGGGGACACCTAGGTACTTAAAAGGGAGAGATCCCTCTTTTATACCTAAGTCACTTATAATGTTTCATTTCCTATTAGGGAGAAAATTCTTTCCAAAGAAGATAAAATTTTTTTTTCTAGCTAATCGTTTGACCAAAGATATCATCATAACGAGCAAGGGAATTTTTGAGGGTTCGAATGTTTCTTTTATCACCTTGAAGAAAAATAATAATATCATTGGCATACAACAGGTGAGTGAGAGAGTTCAGATTCTACCAAACATGGATGGTTTTAAGTTTCTTTTGGTCAACCAGAAAAGTGAGTAAATTGATAAGATAATCCTTCACAATGGAGAAAAGGATGGCAGAAAGAGGGTACCCATATCTGACACCTTTGGTGCATTTAAAATGTCCCCTGGGAAAACTATTGGTAAGAATGGAGATGGAGGCTGAATTAAACAAAGTTATGATAGTAGTGATAAAAGTATTATTAAAAACAAAATATTGAAGAACTTTTAAAATAAAACTCCAGTCCATGGTATCAAATGCCTTTTTAATGTCAAGTTTAATGGAAATATTACCACCTCTATTGGGTTTTTTAGGGTGTTGAAACCCTCATAAGCAATAAAAATGCAGTTTTGGATGGATCTACCCTTAATAAATCCAAATTGGTTCCAGGAGACTAATTTTTCAGTGATAGAAGAGAACCTATTCGAAATGATTTTATTGATGATTTTATAGAGGGTGTTAATGAGGGAAATGTGAATAAACATGTGGATCTTAGAAGCATTGTCAACCTTAGGAATTAGAGAGAGAAACTGGGCATTTAGACCATGAGGGGGAACAAAATTGGAGAAGAAGGATTTGACAAGCTTGAAAACATCAAATTTAATAATATTCTAGTAGTGTTTAAAGAAACCATTATTAAATCCATCAGGGCCAGGAGCACTATCAGGATCTAAACTAAAGATAGTGTCTTTAATTTCATGATCAAGAAGAATGGTAAGAAGAAAGTTTTTATCTTCATCACTAACCACCATCAAAATTATCTCAGGTAAGAGGTCTTTATTATTATTAGGGCCGTTAAAGATAGATTTAAAATAAGAAACAATGTGGTTTTCAATATCATTTTCATTGTATAAAATGTTGTCACAATCTTTTAAAGAGGAAAGTGGTCTACATGCTTTTCAATCTCTTTGGAGGGAATTATAGAACTTAATGTTTATGTCACCACCAGATAGCCATTTTAGTTTGAAATCTTGTTTCCTCATTGTCTCCTTAAATGTGAGCAAAGAATTGAGCTTTATCGAAATATTGATTTCATGATTCAGATCAGTTCTAAAGTCAGAGTTTGTGCTATTATTTTGAATTTGATTGAGGTCATTCTCAAGGAGGAGGATATCCTTGTTGATTTTTTGGCATGAGAGTGACACCAACCTTTGATCATCTATTTAAGAGATTTTAATTTGGCAGGGCAAGAAAAAGCCTCATTACAATGTGTTGTGGAGAGCCAAAAATTCTTTATGATGTTAGTGCATTCGGTTTTAGAGAACCAAGAATTATTAAATCTAAAAGTAAGTGGATGTTTAACAGTGTTGGTGGGGAAATTGACCAAAATAGGATTATGATCAGATTGGATCTTGTGTAGGGTGGTGCTGGAAATGGTGTCCCATTTATCTAAATCAGGAACATTTATGAAACCTCTATCCAATTTGTAGGAAACCAACCTATTGTAGTGCATTCTGTACCAGGTGTATTTGGAACCCGTAAGGTTTATTTCAATGAGGTTGTTGTCTTCGAGAGTGGTTTTGAATTCTATCATGGAGATTTTATCACGTGAAGGACCAATTTTCTCACTTGAATTGAGGATAGCATTGAATTCTCCAATTATAAACCGAGGTGCATGAATGCTAGTACCTAGATAATTAAGATCATCCCATAGGGGTCTCTTATCTTGATATCCATTCTTATCATAAAAAAGGAGAATAAAATATGAGTTTCTCCAAAAACAAAATCAAATGTGAAGACTTGTTCCGATATGTTAAAAATATTGACATTTTGAATGGAAAAGTGTGAGAAGATCCATAAAGAATCAACCACAGAGGAATTTTTAGTTGCACCAAAAAATATATGTTGACATAAGTGGTGGAAATTGGGAGAGAAAATGATTTTTGGTTCAGTAAAATAAAAAATAGGGTATTGGGTGATGACAATTATTTTTAAAATAGATAGATTTTCAGAGTCGGAAATACCCTGACAGTTCCAGAAAAGGATCTTCATTTCAACCTAGTTTTGGAGCTAGAACTCCCCTTTTTTTGTTTATTGAAACCTTGTGTCTATAATATCTTCTAATTTGTTTTGAATTAATTGGGCTCTTGGTCATTTCCAAACTTCTTTTAGAATTAGTAGGGCTATTTGTGCTACTTTTATTAGAGTTATCCTTCATAGGTAAATCCACAGTGTTTTTAATGCTATTGGAATCATGTTTATCACAATGCTGAGTATTTAGGTTCACAACATTCGCAGTCATAACACTGTCATTATATTGAGATATACATACTGATTTAATGCTAGAGTGAAGAGATGTTGTACCTGAAAAAGTTGAGGTGGGGAAATGATTTGATGTGCCTGATTACTTTCCTGGTTTCTTTCCAGAATCAAGTGTTAGTGTGTCCATCAGGTTTGTATGATCATGTGAAGAAAGGAAGGTGTAATTTTGTGAAGTTCCCTCTGATTTCCCCTACACACCTGGAACAAATAGATCCAGGGAATTTCCTAGAACTGTAGTGGATTGTGTGGCATCACAAAGTTCAAATAACAATCCCCTAGTGAGGGTAATACCTATGCCAATTGATTGTTCAGAACAACCAATTAACATACCACTACCCATGTCTGAACCAAGTTTGGGTTTTCATTTATTCTACTCAGAAGCATTTTCAATAACCTGTTTGGTCTCAGGAAGCATGACTACCTATTTTTCATCACAACCTGTAGAGGATTCTAGAGGAGGAAATATTGGTAATGCAATATCATTTGTGATGATTCCTCCAGCTGAGGTTGAGTCACTGCAAAAACCCAAAGATAAGGGAAAGTGGATACAAGTTGTTGACTTTTGTTGGAGTTATATTCTTGAAATCAGTTTACCAATAGAGTGTCCAATATCTTTTCCATTTACCTTACCTTTAAGTATAAAATTGCTTGTGTTCAAATAAGCATTACCTGGATCATGAGAGTTAGAAATAGTAATAACAATGGGGGTAGATACCTAACCTAAATCATTCACCCCAAATTCCTTTTTTTTTGTTTTTGAATAGAATTCATAATAGTGGGTTCAAGCTCATTAAGAAGGTGGTGATATTTACTTTCTTCCTCTTATACATGATCATCTTAGGAGGCAATCGATGTGTTCATTACAAATTGCGATTTAATGGTTTTCTTTACCCATACCTCATTATTTCTTTTAGAAGATTTAGGTATATCAGTGATGGGTGGATTGCCTTTTCTTATTTTTCATTTCCTTCCATTAATTCTATATTGGTTGTACCACTTGTTTCCTAATCACCCAACAATTTTCAATAGCGTGTCCAATAAGTTTACAAATTTCACAGTATGGTGGTTTTTTCTCATATTCTATCCTAATTTCTGTTTAATATTCTTTGGAAGATAATCTTATTAAATTAGGAAGTGGTGGAGAAAGGTTAACCTCAACCATTACCCATACAAAGAGGACTAAATCCGCATTTAGTGTTCTCTGGTAAATTTTCAGTGGTAATCCAATACAAGACACAATGTCATTAAGTATTTTAGAATGCCAAAGTACTAATTTAGTCTATGTAATCTGAACCATATTTGGGCCATTGTATTCCTATGAGTGTAAGGATTGAATGCATAGTCCCATTCAGATATCCTGAGTAAACCAGGTTTTAGATGTAGGTTACCAATTTCCCATACTCTATCAAGGTCAGATTGAGAATTTAATAGAAAGTGAAAGTATCTGCGAACTATAGAAACTAATTTTCAGTCTGATATACCCCAACAGTTTTTAATTATAGGTTTAATATCTATTAAAGTCCAGGGGTGGTCACCTTTTAAGTAGGATATGCGATCCATGATGGAGAATTTGCAGAGCAGCTCACATTGATGAAGTACCTATGGATCTGCTTCAACCATGAAACCACCATCGTCTAACTTATTGAAAAGAGGAGGTCTCATTGATAAAAGATCTTTGCTCAGATCTGTGCTTTTGAGAACATCTAAGAAGGAGACACCATTATGTCTCTCCATCAATTTTGGATAAGGAATGGAAATCTGAAAAATCTCCACTCAAATTCCCTGAGCATCTAACACCTATATACCATTTTTTATTTAGATATTGTATCATTTTCCCTACAAAACAAATCAAATAAGAAATTGTTTTGGAAAACATATTCTATTGGGTCCTGAAATGTTAAAAACTAAAGATTTGGGAACCCTAATCTGCCTGTGATATTAAGAAATTATAGCATTAAATTTTGAAAAATTTCATGAGATAAAAGCATATTAAACCACGAAAAATTAAGGGTTTCTTAAACTATACCCATATTTATAGTGTCCAATTCTCCATAATAAAAATAAATGACTTTAGATAAGTATTTTTTATCAGAAATGGAAAAAAATAAACTTTATATATTTCCATTTTTTCACCTTTTCTTCTTATTACAAAATTAACTTTTTGGAATTTATTATTACCAATGATTTATTTAAGTACATTTATCATTAAAAAAAATATAGTAAGAACTTTAAGGTCTTGAACTTATATTTTTTAGCTTTCAATTTTGTTACCATGTTTAACAAAAGATACAAAATAATTTTCTTGGTTAACTTTGAGATCTAATTTTTTTATTCATGTCCTACTTTTCACCAACAATAACATTATAAGAATTTTTGAGTGTCTTATTTTTCTTTTTCAAGCTTTCATATTTTTTCCATCATGGTAAAATATTTATTTAATTATTTGAAATAGAAATTTTCAGTTTCATAATCATATTCATGCTTAAAATAATAAAATGAGTATAACACATCAGAGTGTTCTATAAAAACATATTGGCTGTTTTATTCAAAATTTCATTTTTAGATTCAAGGCATGTATCATCACTATAATCCTCAGAAGCACTCCATGTGGAATTAATGGATCTACTCCACTTATTATTGTATTTTAGCTTTCTCTTGAACTTTTTTTAGATTTTTGTTCATCTTGAAGCTGTGGAAAATATGTTTTGATGTGTCTATAATTTTTACACCCAACTTACTTATTTAGAATTTCCATCATATTTATTATACTTTTTAAAGGATTTCTTGAATCCTCTTATCTTATCATATAATTTATTGAACTTCCTTATAAAATGAGCAAGCTCAATATCTGAAGTAGAACTATTTGATGTGTCATATGAATCAAAATTTTTTATTCCTTTTCTCTTATTTTCATCTTTTGAAGTAGTAACTTTGAAAGTATCATTGTAATTTTTACTCATTATATACTCACCGACATCAGCATCTATTTCAACTTTATAAACCATAAGTGTTCCCATGATATTTTTTATTTTTAAATATTTTATATCAATGTATTACCTAATGAAAGCTCATATTACACCCCACTTAGAGAGTATAAGTCTAAGAACTTTTAGATCATGTTCCAGTTTAGGAATTGGTTCTCTAATAGAGGAAACATTATTCACAATATTTATTAACTATCCATTCATTTGAGTTACGGTATCTCCATCAATAATATGAAATGTGTTTAATTTACCTTGAATATTTTGTAACTATTCAATCTTAAATTATCAGTACCTTAATAATATATTGATAATATTTTCCACGTATCATAAGATGCTACACATTGTGAAACTATGTTAAACTCATCAAGACCTTGTTTATATATTAAATCATTCAATGATTTTTAGTTCAAATGATATTCTACTTCTACAAGAACATCCCATTTCTCAGGATCTTCTTCAAGAATAGTATAAGGCTTCACAACTGTCATGTAAACCATTATACCAAGGTTATTCAAGTAAATGATCATCCATGCCTTCTTCAAATGATAATTTGCTCCATTGAAATAAAGATATCTTACCATAGACACAACTTCCTTATTTTCATCTATAACATCCATTTGAAGGTGATATTTAGACTTCAATGTTCTAGAGTTGAGAACTCAAATGTTATAGCGTTTGATACCAATTTTTGGTCATAGAAAAACTACAATGTGTTTCATGAGGGATGTGATTTGAGGTCTCCAAATTTTTTTCATTCAATACCACCCTCTTTTAAGGTATGAAAGAGTTTAATATCTTCTTAATAAAATAAATCATTATAAACAAAATAAGAAATAAAATGATCAAACACAAGATATATATAGTGGTTTAGGGAATAGAAATACCCTAATACACTCTACCAACACTCAACCACTAGAGCCTGGTGAACCAGTCCAAGGAATTCTCTACTGAGTGCAAGTAGTTGTCACTTGGTTCAAAATAAGGATATTTTTCTGAACTACTTCAAGGATTTACAAAACACCATTATTCATCACTCAGTATGAGAAGTTATCCCTTTTAGCAGTAGGAAAGACTAAAACGAAAGATAAAAAATGAATCACAAAGTTGCAAGATGAAACTAATAGAAGAGAAGAGTTCTCTAAGAGAGAAAATAAGAGTGAAATGTATATCAAAGAGAAATTATTAAAATATATAAAGTTTGATCTTGGTAGCACAACTATAGAAAACGTGATTATTCTTCTTCATTTTCTCAGTTCAAAGAAGAAACATAAAAATATTCTTGAGAGAGAGAGTTGAGGGTATAAGTGATTACTTCTGTTATTGTTACTTTAATATATTTTCTCTTGTTTGAATAGTATTTCATATAATATATTTTAATTTTTCAAATCATAATATCCCATAAAATATGGGAATGGAATTAAGTTCTAGATGACCTTTTCTAAAAAATACTTCAACAGCAGGGTTGAGAAATAAATTATTCTATACTATTTTCTTATCTCAGTACTTACAAGCTTTTATAAATCAATTTAACTATTAATAGGTAGTCCAATATTTAATTAATTGATGAAAAAATTAATTTCCACTTAATGAAATCCAATATTAAAAAATATACCAGTTTCATAATTACATAACTATTTTTGGATCACCACATAGCTGAATTCCTTGTATTTAAATTCATGTAGATGAATTGATCCATATAGCCATTATTTATTTAATTAATTTCTTCATGTAGCCAAATCTCATAGCTAACTTTCTCAAGTAGATGAAATTGGAATAGCTAAATGAATCATATAGCTAATTGGAACTACATAGCATAAAATTCCATGAAACTAAACCATATATCCAATTACTTCACACAGCCAATTTACATAGTTATTTCAGAGATGTATCCATTTTCTCATGTAGACATTTCATCGACATAGAATATTTTACTATATCATATTCAATGACACAATTGATTTATGTAGATGATTCCTCTATATAGCTAATTGACATATCCATTTTATTGATGTATCCAATTATCCACATAGGCAAAGTCCTCACGTAGTTGAATTTTCTATAATTAGTAAAATTTCATAAAACATCCAGAATTACATAATTATAGAAGAATGAACATAAATAAGGATAAAATATGATGAACACAGATAAAAAAAATCATTAGAAATATATGGAGGGTTTTAGAGATCATCAAAACATAAAGTACATGGGATATGTTGAAAAAACATTAATAGTATAACATATTAATTGATAAATATAATAAATATTATATTCACCAAACCCTAAAAATAACTATTTATTAATATTTAATTCAAAAAATTATTTCTAGTAACTCATGATTAAATCTTAGTGATCAACCAAACCCAAATAATTGTAAAAAAAAACAGGAATAATATCATTCAAAATTTTTAAATTCAAAATTGAATTTAAATGATATTATATATACACTTAGTTTGTGACCCTCTAGAGCCCTTTCTTAGTAGAATTTTGTGGATATTGATAAAGTATATTGTTAGAATCTAGCAACATGACAATACACCCATAGAGAAAGAAGTTAATTTCATAATGAAATACAACCTCCTATGAATGTTTACTATGTAATATAATCCCTTTATTATTATATCTCCAATCAAATAGGTTGTATGTTGGTGTCATCAACCTATGTTCTTGACGTCTCTTTCTTTGAATTTATAGAAATATAATTTCCCACTAAGCACCATGGCCATGAATTTATATAGGTAGTTACATTCAAAACAAAGGGTATGAGATATCAACTTCCATTAATGGACGAAAGGGATAAATCCTTTCTTGCATTATCCATTAATTCTATATCACTCATGATGTACCCAATTTATCCTACTTCACCATAAGCATATGTCATCATGATTTTCATTTATTCCTCAAATGAAGTGAATTATGGCATTAATTACTGATAATTTTAAATTATAAGGATCAATACTCATGTCTATAGATAAGAACATCCAATGGCACCTATAAATGTGTATTTCCTAATGTCATGTATAATTACCATAATCTAATACTTTGGAAAATACTAAGGGTGAATATAATGATAAAGTGCCTCAAAGTCCTCTAAGTTTGACCCCTAACAACCTCTATCATCTATGTACCATCAAATGACATTATTTGGATATTATATATATATATATATTTATATATATATATACAAACACATATTCAATAATATTATCATGGAACCTCTAGGTTATCTCATAGCGGGAAACTGTTATGACCTTTTATTGTGATAGATATTCTTAGGATATTATCACATACTATGTCATGATAAGGAACAATCATTATTTTATAAGAAAATTCAATAATATTCATGATAATGAATAAATTTAATCATCATGTACTTAGAAGTTATTTATAGGGAACCAACTCCAGAAAACTCCCATAGGCACTAGTGCTAACCATTAACAACCATCTATCCACTAGATATTATATTATACCGATGCCTCTTCTAAGATAGAGCCATCATTAGGGATTCCAAAAAAAATTTCATATGTGGATATTACACTCACTAAAACTTGACTTTATCAAGAAAAATCCTTTAATTTATGAACCTTTTGAAGTATATTCTTTTTATATTGATGCAACTTTGGCTATTTATAAAGATCCATTAAAATAGTGTTATCATAGTAAATTGTGATATTTTATTGACATTTAGGCACCAAATAAAGCTATTTTAAAAAGTTTCAAATCTAAAACACTCCCTTAACTTCATCATAAGACACAATATACTCATAACCAACTATAGAATTGACGACAACTGGCTGATTTGAACTCTTCAAGCTCATAGATCTTTTGTTGAGACTAAATAAACAACCTGATTATGGCTTCATATCATTATGATCTATATGAAATATCTAATTTTTATAACCCCTGATGACTAGATCTTCATCTCTTCCATATACCTAGAACTTATCCTTAGTTCACCCCAGATACATAAGGATAGTTTTAATAGCAGTCCAATACTATTCTCTTAGATCAACTTGATATATTAATTTCATGCTTAAAGCATAGGAAACATCAGTACTCATACATAACATGACATACACAATTCTTTTTATCATATAAGTGTATAGTATCCTACTAATTCTATGTCTTTCCTATTGTGTTTTAGAACACATTTTCTTGGAAAGATGTATACTATGTGACATTGAAACCAACACCATCTTGGATTGTTACATACTTAAACTCCACAATATCTTGTCAATGTATGTACGTTTAATTATACCAAGTAGCCTCTTTGATATATCACACATGATCTTGATCCCTATAATGTTGACAACATCACCTATGTTCTTTATGGGGAACAACTTTCTCAACCATGCTTTAACTTCTTATAAGGATTGTTTATCATTTACAAGTAGTAATATATTATTAGAATATACGACTATGAAAATGACCATACTCCCACTAAACCACTTGTAAACTCATGACTCACATTTGATCTTAATGAATCCAAATTATTTTATAGTTTCATCGAATCGAATGTTCCATGACCTAGATGCTTTATTTAATTCATAAATGGATCTATGAAACTTTCATACCATTTTTATATTTTTTTATTCAAAAAACATTTTGGAAGTGTCATATACACATCTTCTCAAGGTTTACCATTAAGGAAAGATGTTTTGACATCTATGTACTGAATCATATAGTCATGTAAAGTTGTTTTGGAAAGATTTTTTTCATAAACTTAAGCATAGAAACTGGAGAAAACGTTTCATCATAGTCTATATTCTAATGTTTTATTAAATACCCATTTTCACATAATGGGATTTACATATTTCATCATACCTATTTTTTTCTCCTATATAGAACTTGTGTTTCATGAACTACATCATACACAATAATCTATAGAGTCTTTTCCTATACCAACTCTTATGTATCTTGAGCATTAAATTATTGGAATTCAATCTTTCTCCCACTATCCTTTTGAAGGACCCCAGAACACCCTAATAGGGGAGGGGGAATCAGGGTTTCAATTATTTATTTAAACTAATGGATCTTGTTCCCAAATTTTTAGGAACCTGTTAAACCTCTCTGTTGAGAAAATGAAGAAAACAAATAGTCACATGCAAAGTGAAGTGAAGACACAACAATTTTACTTGGTTTAAAACTAAGAGCTATATCCAAGGAGCATACACAAATAGGTTTTAGTTCATACAAAAGTCCATTAATCTTCACTAGTTATGGAGTACAAAATTTTATCACAGTCACTCTGTGATAGGTGCACTACCTTTACAGTGTTTTAGGGATAACACACCGCGTCCCTCTGATCACTTCCATTAACTCCCCCTTTCTCACTGCATTGGGAAGAATCTAAACATATTTTATCAAATTTAAGGTTGATTCAATGAGTTGGAATCAAATCATGTATCCTCAACTGTATATAGATGCTCTGATAAAGTCTATTTTCCCCTACAGATATAATCTACTTTTCCACATGCTGTTTATTCCCAAACTTGTCCTCTGTGAACTGGCCTCCTTCCTTTGCATACTAGAGTTATCCATGTACCACCTCCACATAATTCCTTTTTAAGCTATGACTACATACCTCCTTCTCAAACCACATTCATGAACTTCCTTCACTTATACTCTCATGTACCACCTTCCTTTGTGTAATGCCTTGCTTTGCGTGCCACCTCACTTCATCCACATACTGTAAGAGCACCACAAACTAATTTCTTCCTCTATGTACAAACTCAGCTCTAAGTTCCACCTCCTTCAGTGTAATTCTTCTTCTATGAACTATTTGTCCTCCATGTATCACTTATACTCTCACAGAGTCCTCCTCTCACGGAGTTCTCCTCATGAACCACTTATACCTTGTGGTATTGTTTTCTTATGAACCGTTCTAGACTTCACCAAATTCCTCCCAGATTTTATTAATCTCAGTAACTTCATTTAATGAACGGTTAGTGATCATTATATAAGAAAATAGATCTACATAATATGATAAATCAATATTTACCAAATATTTATTGTAGCACCATCTTCACCACGTATGACTTCACACACGAACTGTTTTTTCCTACCCGTTCTGCATACCGCCATTCTCCCTACGCAGCAGCACAAATCACAACATTGTTTTTTAAAACGACCTGCTTTTTGGTTTCTCTAAAATCCACCTCATTTTCTCCAATGAAAATCCATCCAAAAAACCATTTTCCTCTCATGAACTATGTGCCTCACCACGAACTAAAAACCCTCACTATGAATCGATTTCCGTTCCGTAAACCATATTCCTCCGGTCCGCATAGCACCCTTCGTTATCTGTGAACTATTCCCAATACATGGTATGAAGTTCATGACCTATGCTATGTGGTACCCTTTCATTTACAAATTCCTTATCCATTATTAAAACTCCTTAATAAACCCAATGAGGATTGATAGTAAACACAAACCATAATCCATTTCGAGCATAGAACAACATTGGTTCCAACACCTTCTTAAGGACATGTCCACTCTCAAAAAATAAAACTATCCTCGAAACTAAAACCTTCTTATTTGAGGTATCATATAGGTATTATACCCTTGTTTCCATGGGGTAACCTATAAATATATAATTAATTCCTAGGGGTTTTAGCTTTTTACTTAATCTATCCATAACAAACACCTCACACCCCCATGTATGAATATGTGAAAAAATGTTTCTTTTCATTCCACAAATCAAAGGGAATACCATTTTCAACTTTTTTGGGTACTCGATCTACTATGTATCCTTCCATGTGTAATGAATATCATCACTCTCCAACAAAAATTATTGAATTCACATGGTTTGAGATCAGATTTATTTATATAATCCCAAACTACACTTACTAATAGGGTGTAATAAAGTGGTAGTGTGGAGTAGAACCCATAATTACTACTGGTAGGTCAGCAACCAATCAAACATAACCCTTAATAAAGATTATTTACTTTTACTCTTTATGTTGGGGTATTAACTAAGATAGGTAGTTTTGATTTAATTCAGATAATAAAATAAGGGACCAGCGTCAATTTAAGGTCTCTTGAAAAAAATATTATCATAGATTTAACTTAGAATAGTCCTGTGGCATAGGCTATGTAGCAGTACAAAATTCACCAATTGGTTTTGGTGAAACCAATTGGATCTACCCATGATAAAACTATCCCATGTTTAGGGTATAACCAACATCCTAGGTGCAATATTATTTGATTATATGTATAAATCATCATTAGATAATGGTCATTGTCCTGCTAAACCCTAATTAGGTTGGGTTTTCTCAATTTCACTTTCTATTTCCAAGGTTGTATAAAAGAATATGATGAACAATTACTATTATACTCATTACTATACACAGGGTTACCAAGGTTCAATCTAAAGATTCATTTGTTTTTGAAACACCCATACTCTCAACCCCTAATCCTAGGTGGATTAGTCATGCATGAAGGTGATGATCAAAATCAATGAAATATTAAGCATTTTGTGATTAATCATAAACTAGTTGTAAAAGAGAGAATCTTGGATTGAAGAAGAAGGAACCAATTTCAAAAAATTAAAAGAAATAAAAATATAATTTGAAACTTAATTTATATGATGAAATGATGAATAATGAGAAATCAAAAATCAAAATAAGTAAGAAACAATCCCAAACATACTGCTAATGAAAAAACATTGAAGAACCATGGAGGTATCGATGAAGAATATTAGGCAGTGATGGGAACAAAAATTGAAAACAAAAATAGGATTAAAACATTGTAGAATAGATTATTAATGATTAAAAACAAAATAATATTTACTAAATCAATGAAAGGAATGAAATAAATCTAATTTATAATGAAATTGGATGAAAAATCCAAAAAAAATGAGAGAAACTAAAACTGTGCAAAGCTCTCTATGTGGTGGAGCACTAGAAATATTAATAGGCTCGAGAAGTACACGACGTGAAAGTACTGTTCATTATGTACTGGCTTAAGTGACCTCAGTACTGATGTATTCACATCATGTAAGTTGGTTTCATTCAATGTACTTGAGATCCACTTTTCCCACATAATAATCACTTTGTATCTTTGACAAGGTGAGCCTTTGAAACTTTCACGTCATGTATTCACTTCACTTTTTGGAAGGATTCTGATATTTAAAGGATAAATGTTGTGTAATGGATTCACATGCTATGTAATGTCTTCATGTCATGAAAGTTCTTCATGGGTTGTTCTACAACATTTAAGGTATTCCTTGAATGAGGTCTACATCCTATGTATGTGATACATGATGCATAAGCTTATTTCTGGCACTTTTTCATCATTTCTTCCTTTAAGTTCAGAATTTATAATTCTTATGAAAACAAACCAAAACCTAGTGAATTATCTAATAGTTCATTAATAAAAATTAAATAAATTTACCCAATATGTATATATAATTTTAGCTAATCAAATTACCCCACACTTGAACAATTTTTTATCCTCAATAAAAAATCATCTCAATGAGGATTCCAAAAGATTTTTTTTTAAATAGGAAAAATTCATTACAAACAAGAAAATAAAATGAAGTGTAAGAAGAAAAAGTCAGTCCTCCTAAATCAATCCTGGAGAGAAAATTATTTATTCCTCAAAGTTCAGTTCTTTATCTAGATTATTAATTTTTTTAATTACAATCTCATAACTATTTCTTAAATTAAGTAACCATTTTTCAATTTATCTCACAATGAATTTTCTCTCATCACTCAAGATAAAAATGTAACTGGATTTATGCTCATATCCTAAAAACATGTTCCTAACCATAGGATTGAATTTGTTCTATCATCTCCACTTTGTAAAGACTAATACAAAATCAATAATGTGGGATTTAGCAAAAACAATTGAAATGAATCTAAGGTTTAAGGAAAGTGGGTAGAAAGTGAAAAAAAATCTCCAAATGTGGGTAAGTTTTATAATATAATTCAAGATGAATGTAAAAAGTGCACTAATGTTACTCCTGTAAGATTAAATGGTGTCTATGCTCCCACATCTCAAGGTAGATCCATGAATATATCAAGTGAGTATAAATAATGTACCATGTTGCTTTCTTATTCTTTTTATTTTATTTATTTTTCAAAAGTCATTTTAAGGATAGATCTCAAATACATCCCCTAGGAACATATGATCCATCATAAGATTCATATATTAAGAAATGGTGATTTTTTAACATCCTAATACACAACCCAATATATTTTCCTTTTTTTTACTTTTTATATTTTTTAAAGTAAATGGGTAGGAATAAAATTCCAAGAGTACTCATGGATCACATCATATTAGTAGTAAAAGTTTCATAGTAGATCTCCTAAAAAATAAAATACCATGTGTACAAGCAGTTAAAATTTCCCCACATTAAAAGGAAAATAATACATAATACCAAGAGTAGGGTAGGAAGGGATAATCACCTTGAAATAGATCCATCCTAAAAAGTTCATTCATGGAAACTATGGGATAAAGAAGAAAAACTATATGGTGGGTATCAGGAAAATGTTTCTCACAAAAAATTTACACGATCATATTGAAAATGTATTTATTCAATCATTTTCTCAATAAGATCTCAATGAAACTTTTGATAGGTTTACATTACCCAGGTGTCTCTCAAGAAATATTCTCAGAATAAAATATGAGATCATGGTTGCAGAATCCTCTTGGGAATGGGAGTATAAGAAAATACCTGGCAATCAATCAGGGTATAAAGTCCAGTAATAAGTCATTCAAAAGAAATTTATTTTTTTTAATTTTAATTAAATTAATAAACTAAAAAATCATTCAAAAAATATAAATAGGAGTAAAACATGTATTTAAAAAATTTTCTACGTAACTTTGTCTTTTATTTAAATGAGTGAAATGAGTTTTTCAGTTTAATGAATTCTTTTAGTGAAATATTTTTCTCAGATAGGTGAAAACAAGAAATAATCCATGTGTGTTGATGATAAATCTCAAGAAAGACTCCAAACACTTAAAATGAGATATTTTCTACACCATCCAAGAAAATATAATGGGATACATATAAAAAATATAGCATAGAAAAAATGAAATGGAAATTTGAAATTGAAATAGGGAATCAAGAAATCCATATGATGAGTGTCAAGACATAGGGAAATTTGGTTGATGATGATTTCAATTTTGGATACCTATATAACTTTTTATCATGAAAAAACATATACTAGATGAAACATTAGTCCATAGGGTTTCAATTTGAGGAAATTAGTGAAATGGGTAGGTGACCATGGTGAATAGTATAAAAATATAGCTCGGATACATGAAAATATGTGGGTTTAGTGAAGTTCAAGGAAGGATTACAAACATGAATGCTACTAAAATGAAAAAAATTATATGTAAAATAATGAAAATGAAAATAAAAAATATTATTTCCTCCCATAAAGTGAGAATAATTATTTCTTCATCTAGATAGATAGACAAAAGGATTAGGTAGTGTTGTCTATCTACTGAGAAATCCTCTACCTCATACAAGAACTGGTGACAGTGTCATCGAGCTTTCATGGATTCTTGGTAAGAATAAATACCCCAAGAGTGTACTAAACTTGAATTTCATGTAGTAATAATTGAATATTTACCCATAGTGGTGGTCCCTACTGATCACAGATCTCCATTGAAAGCTCCTCAAGCTGTCTCTGGACCTCAATCAGATACCGAGTCATCCAAACCAGGAGAGAAGTTGGTGGAAGAATGGGAACATCAATGACCATTGATAATTCATAAGATATAGAAATTTATAATGTAATACTATAATGAAATTAAAATAATCCAATCAGTAAAGAATAAAAAAACTATATCGCATGAATATATATAGGGTAATGAAACATCAATGAGAAATGGAATACAAGAAGTTATAAAATGTGGATCAAACATAGTACAAACACATGGAAGGGGAAAACAAGAAACTATTTAGTAAAATAAAAATCATTGGGGTCAGAATCAATATTCCCCTCCTGAATAAAGGGAGCCTACAACTGACCCTCCCTATCAATATCAACGATAGAGGATAGGGCGGGAGGATCAATCACTACAGTGTGTACTATGCTGCCGGTAGCGATCTTATAGGATGGTGGAGATGAGGTACTAATCTTGATGGTGGTCTTGTGTATGGTAGAATGATAAATGAATAACACCTCATTAGATGGTGTAAGGGATGGGCCATTGACCCTCTGGGCCTGTTCTTCTATATAATCTTACTGGTCTATAGAATCTGTGAGCTCTGAGGGTAGGTCAGCTGGGGTTTCTACGGTGGGAGGGATGAATGTAGAATATGGGACAATAGAAGACAATGGATGGGAGGTGTTAGTGGTTGATGGTGTATTAGGTATGGTGAAATAATATGGTGTACCAAAGGGGATTCCTAGATGAAGTCATATATGGAGTTGGTTCTCTAGAAAAAACTGGATAGCAGGAAATAGGTCGGAAGGAGGAAGAGGTGTAGACGTGGTGGGTCCAGTGGTGGTGGTGGTAAAAACAGGGGATGTGGGAATAATATCTCATGGTATGGAATATATGGTAGGGGAAAATGCTGAGGTGAAGGTGGTGTGTTCAAGAGAAAGAACAAGGGAGGTTGGTGTGGATGGGTTGACCACATGCTGAGTTTGGACCTCATCAGTATCCCCTATGTATGATGGCACCTACTGGTAAAAGTCAATGTCATTTGTTAGTATACCTATCTTGTGGAGTAGTAGAAGAGTTATTCCATCCATATGGATGTGGTATATATGGGAATTAGAAGCCTCAAATGCACCAATATTCCTATCCAAATGGGTGATGAAAGATCCACCCTTCAAAGTTCCATGAGTCCTCTGCTCCAATGTCTTGTAGAACTCACCAAACTGTCTAACCATTTTGACTATGGGGCCACCCATGGATGATGTGAAAATGGGTACCTTGATCTAGATGACACTTTCATGGGAATTATGATATTCCAACTAAGCATGAGTGATCTCCCTATGTAAGATTTAGAGTGATGTACCTCATAGCACTATACTCTTTATGGTGTGGGGGTCATAAAAAATCTTGCGGTCGGAGGGTGAGGTTTGAATGGTTTTTATGCATGCCATGATGGATTGAAGGAAGATACAAGAATGTATAGTAGGACATTCATAGAGGCGGTGTGGATGAGGGAAGGGAGGATGAGGATCACCTTTGGGCGTGGGAGCTCATGGGAAAGAGGGGAGAACTATGTGGAAGGAGGACCATCAGGTGGGGGGGGGGGTCGACATGAACCATAGGTTCACAGTATTTAATAAACGATATCGAAAACTAAAAACCATGTATTTAATTAATGGCATGAAAATAATGAATTTTTAAACTCTTCGATTGCTCGAATATTACACAACATGTATATCTTACACGAAGTGTATTGCTACATTTTGTTCCCTTTTTTAGGTCAGGTCCTCTCAACATACTTATAGGATCTCTTGAACATTGTAAAGACTAAACTAGCCTACCATATCCTATTAAACCTACCCTAGGTTTCCTCCTAGTTAGTGATTTATTTATTTTCTATATATATGCATTTCTCGAAGTAGACGAATTTAAATTTGAGTCAATACATCTTGTAAAATGATTCATGAAAAAAGAGGGGACATATAGTGGGGTGAACTATCTTATCCGAGGTATAGAGAAATTTGCATTCTTTTGAGCACTGGATCCCCTACCATAGTAAATAGTATCTCATTGTCATTATTACTGGTTACATTATCATCCGTATTATTATTAAGAGAGATGGTTTGATAATTTAATGACCTGTTGCTCTTATTAGAGACTTTTTCCACATTGAACACAACTTGATCTTCACCAACTCAAAAATAAATATCCCCAAGTTAACAACAATCACCACCTTCCCAGTTTCAAGAAATGGTCTTCCATGAATGGGGGGGATTTCACCTTCCATTTCTATATCTAGAATAATTAAATCAGCACTGAAAATGTTTTTTTAAATTTTTACTAATTATTACTCAATCTGTCCCTATGGATGGTTGACAGAGCGATTTAGAAGTTGGAATTCCACCCTAGTTGGTTTCAATAATCCAAGACCCAGATTCTTGTAAACAGTCATTGGAATTATATTGATACTTTCTCTTAGATTCCATAATACTTTTTTCAAAAGTGCATGTCCCAATAGTGAATAGAATTGGAAAAATTCAGGGGTCTCTAATTTTAGGAGGTATTTTTCTTTGAACAAATATAGGTAACTCTTTATTTAGAGATATGATTCCTAAGTCTTCAATTTTATTTTTACTTGAGATAAATTCCTTAAATAATCATTCATAAGTATGTACTTGTGCAATTGCCTCTATAAAAAGGGAAATTTACATTAAATTGTTTAAACAACTCAAGGAGTTTTATTTTATATTGATCCTATTTTTTTCCTTTTTTCATCTATTTAGGAAATGGGAGAGGTGGATTTTATGTTGGTTCCACATAGTCATAATCCTTTTTAGGCTTTTCCTCAATTAAATCATCCTCATATGGTTCTTCCTTTTGATTCTTATCCTAACTAGCTTCATCTGATTCTCCTAACATATTTCTCTCAATTCTTCATGGTTTCTGAAAATTCAACACATTTTCACGTTTAACCATTATATCTTTAGCCTCTTCCCTTGGATGAAACTTCGTATTATTAAGGAGAGTACCTATTATATTATAAGATAAGTTTTTTTTGAAATTTGATCCATTTTATGCTTCAGGTTGTGCAGTGTAACCTTGTGATTTTATATATTCATATCTTAGGTTATCAACTATTGGTCTGCCTTCGGCATGAAGGCATTGAGCACGTTTTCTATATTGGTTTGGAGAGTTTTGCTTTGGTGTTGTGGTCTTGGTGGAGCTTATGGAAATTTCTTTTGTAGTGCTGGTGGGAACTGATGAGCTATATGAAAATGTTGTTAGAATTGTTTTTGTGGTCAAGGATATGGACCTTGTGGTGGGAAACCATGTAGTCCCTAATTTGTGTGTGGTACTTGTCCACTCCTATACAGAAAATAACCTTGATTTTACTACTGCAGATACTGGTGATCCAACATATGCTGGTAATTATTTTTTGATACTACTAGGGTTTTTGGTACTATTTTCCTTATTGATTGTAATTTATATAACTACAATCTTGGTATTGGGGTTCTACCATCCCTTCCCTATAATATCGGTAATAATTCAGGCCTCAAAAAATCTCACAAGACCGAATTTCCATCACTGAATTAGTAGAGAGTGGTGGCACAACATGTAACTGAAATGATTCCTACTTCTTTGTTAGAGATTCTACTAATTCCTGATGAATTCCACACTAATGAAGTCTTCTATGACTCTTCTGACTGACTTTAATTATGATATACTTCATCTAAAATTTCTTTTCCAAATTATGACATCTTGATCATTAATCCTCCACCAATAGCGGTGTCTACTACAGTTTGTGAAATAGGATAGATTCCTTGATAAAATGTCTCTAATTTAGGCCACACATATAGTCCATGATATGGTAATTTACAGGTTAGCTCATTGAATCTATTCCAAGCTTCCCACAAATATTCTCTATCTTCCTAGGTGAAGTTTTTAATTTCTTTCAAGAGCATACAAGTCTGGATTGCTGGGAAGTATTTTTCTATGAACTTTTTTTCTAATTCATACTGAGTCATTATTGTCTTGGGAGATTAATTTTTATCCAGTCCTTGTATTAGTCATTCAAGGAGAAAATAAAGACTTATATTAAAATAGCATATAAAGAAATTCCTTTATTTCTAAAGGTATCACAAACCTATAAGAAATTGGATTTTCGCTCATGGGGGTCTTTTCTTTGAAGCCCACTAAATTTCCCCGTATTCTGGATCATGTGAATAAGTCTAGGTTTGATTTCAAAAGTGTACAACTAAATAAGTGGGTGCACAATTTTGTGTACAACACCACTAATAGATGGAAAGATTTAGTCCCTAATAGTGCACTCCTACAGTATTGGTCACTCACCCAAATTAAATGGTGGAGCATATTGGGGGTCTTTAAGGTGTGGCATAATAAGAATTTTATTCTATTCCATTAAAATGTGGTTTAATGCAATAATTCTTCTATCAATCATAGGATCAAAGAGAAGTTGTTCTTGTGCATCTAGGATTCTTAAGCGAGTCAAGGGCCTTTAGCATATGAACTAGCCAAAATAATAGAAAGAAATATATAAATAGAGATGGAATTGGTGTGCCTAAAGGAGAAAAATGTAAAAAAGAAAATGAGAAAAAATAATAAGGGGGAGGAGTGAGGTAAATCAGGGTTCGATCCAAAGGTCACTATTCTTGAGAAAAAATAATCCCTAGCAACAATGCCAAAATTTGACTCACCCACACGTGTTTTTGAATTTGAATAAATTTAGATAAAATTATAATTTATAGTCCCAAACTACACTTACTACTAGGGAGTAGTAAAGTGGTAGTGTAGGGTTGAACCCATAAGGACTACTAGTAGGACAACAACAAATTGAACAAAACCATTAAGAAGGATTCTTCAATTTCACTCTTCAGGTTTGGGTTTTAACTAATCTAGGTATTTTGGTTTTAATTCATATAATAAAGGAAGGTATCGAGGTCAATTTCATGGATCTTGATAAAAGATAATCCTAGACTTCACTTGGAATAGTCCAATGGATTAGGATGCGAAGCGGTGCAAAAGTCACCAATTGATTTTGGTCAAACCAATTGGATATATGTATGATTCAACTATCCTCATGGTCGGGGTATAGTCAATAGCCTATGTTAATTACACGAGGTTTCTATATAGAAAGCATCATAGGATAATTGTTATAGTCCTTCTCAACTCCAATTAGGTTAGGTTTGTTCAATTTTACTTCCCATGGTTATGTTTATTCAAAATAATGTGATGTAAAATTATTAATATCCTAATTACTAACAAATGGGTTACTAATGTTAAATATAAAGATTTATTAGGTTTGGAAACACCCCTACTCTCAAACCCTAACCCTAGGTGGATTAGCCACACATGGCAGTGATGATCAAAAGCAAGGGAATATTAAGCATGTTGTACATAATCATAAAACAGTTGCAAAAAAAGACAATCTAGGATTAAACAATAATGAGTCAATGTAAAACAATTGAGAGAAATAAAAATCTAATTATAAAATGACCTTTCACAATGAAATGATGAATAATGATTAATCTAGAATAAAAAAATGTAAGAAACAATCACAAACTTACAACAAATTAAGAAACATTGTAGAATTATGTAGGCATTGATAAAGAATGGAAGGAAGTGATGAAAACAAATTTAAAAAATGAAAGAGAGATTCAAAAAGTGAATAAATTATGTTGAATGATTAAAAACTCACAAATATTCACTAAAACAATGAAATGAATGAAATATATCTAATTTAGAATGAAAATAGATAAAAACATCAAAAGAAAAAGGAGAGAAACTAAAACTGTGTAATGCTCTCTTTGAGGTAGATCATTGGAAATATTAATAGAACCAATAAGTACAAAATATCTATGTCCTACACATAACATACTCACTTAAGTGACCTAAGCCCTACAATCTACATGTCATGTAAGTTAGTTACATGCCATGTAATTGAGATCCACATTTCCCGCTGAAGTATCGATACATATCTTTGACTGAGTGAGCCTTGGAAACTTGCACATTATGCAATATCTGAACATCGTGTATTCATTTCATGTTTTGGTGGGATTATAATCTTTGAATATTGAGCATCATGTAATGTATTCAAACATTGTTTAATGCCTTGACATCATGAAAGTGCTTCATGGGTTGGTCTGTGGCCTTGTAGGTATGCTATTAATGTGGTCTACACGTCATGTATGTTATACACAATTTGTAATCCCTATTTTTGGTAGTTTTTCAGCATTTCTTACTTTAGGTATAGAACTCCTAATTCCTTTGAAAAAAAACCAAAACCCTGTGCATTATCAAATAGTTCATTAATAAACATTAATTAAATGTACCCAATATGTATATATAATTTTAGCTAATCATATCCTGAAAAGGATAATTGAAGGATTTTATGACTCATTATCAACTTTACCATGTATAATAAGGTATTGTTCCTCCTTTAATTAACATTATTACATTATGGCATATAAGGATGAGTGATTTGAGATTAAATCTCTTACTCCTATATAAAGTTGATGAACTCTTGGTTAATATATTCACCCCCTGGAGTTGATAAAAGTTCCTTTATCTTTCTACAAATATGATTTTAAATGTCATTATTGAACTCCTTAAAATTTTCAAAGTATTTAGGATTATCCCTCATAAATTATACATAACCATACCCACTCAAGTCATCAGTAAAATTAAAAAGTATGATAATCCACCTGTAGATTATACTTGAAAATATCCATACACATTAGTGTGTAACAATTATAAAATATTTTTTTCCTTTTAATATTGACCACCAAATAGTGGTTTGATCATATTTCCTCGTAAAAAATAATGAGATATTTCAAGTGGTTTAAGCATAAAAGAGTATAAGTAACCATCTTGGTAGATCTTTTCCAAATTATTCTTTTTATGTGACTAAGATGGTGATGCTAGAACTGGGTGTTAAATATATGAATTTGACACATGACACACACACACACACACACAATCTTAAATAATTTAGAGGAGGGTATGGCACACATTCCATAATTTTGAATTTAAATATAATAATAAATATAAACCAATCACATTAAAAATTTTAGTATAATCTCATGATGATACACACAACATGAAACTAACATACATTTTTAATCTATCCATAAATTACTTCAAATCATTATTTAATTAATATAATACTCCATGAATTAATCCAGTTAATTCAATTTATCTTAATACCATATGATAATCCTTAAAATTCCATCATCCATAATTCTAAACAAATTAAACAAAATAATTTTATAAAAAATTATTAAAGTACAAAAATTTAATTTGAGTAAATGACATGAATTAATCCAAACTACCCGACATGATCTTTATGCTTGTTCGTTCCCTTGGAATACAACATACATTATGTGGTTGGTAATTACATGGCATGTGTTGTCAATAAAATTTCACCCAAAAAAATGTGAATTATATTTTATGTGATACTATTTATTTACACAGAGTACACTATAATAAAATACTATACATGTAACATCCCCACCCAACCCATTGGCTTAGGTCGGGTTAGAGGTTCTACTAACCTTTGGTGATATCCCCAAGAAACCAAAGGCTAGAAATAAATTCCAAGGGATTAGTAAAATGTTAGGGGATGAATTTAACTGAAGAATAAACACAACCTAATTATAATAAATAAAATATCCAAACCAACTATATAATACATGAGTAATAACAATATATCTCAAATTAAACCAAATAAAAAATAATTTTTGTGTAGTGGTGGAAAAGTATAAAAGAAAACATATAGAAACTAAAGGATATACCTACATAGTAACGATTATGTGGAATCACTATAAAGACTCTAAAAGATAATTCTAAGCTCCAAAAATTAGGTAGAGGATGAATCATCCTGATGAAACACTATAGAAATATAATACCTTTCCTTTAACTGTGTAATGAAGAATAAAATCTGTATACACACTAAAGTGCATATACATGGGGTGGGTAATAATACCAAGTGGGATTTCCCCAAATAACATTCCAAATCATTCCATGAGGACAATAACATGTTATATCATAGTTTAAAGCATAATTTATATCTAAAAAATAAATAAAAAAACATTTATTCAATTTAAAAGAGTTTAATTAAAAAGATGAATAATTTATCCATAAGGAAATAATTTAAGAAAAACATTGAACTAAATAAATTTTATCTTCCTTTATTTCCACTTGGAATAACCATTCCATGTTTTAAACACACATACACACAGATAAATTCTTGGTGATAGTTCCATACTCATAAGTGGTTACTCGATGACCCACCAAGTCTTCACATGGTGACCAATCTCTTGGTCCCCCTAGTGGCACACACCCCTTATTTAGGGTCATGTACAATGAAAATGAATACACACCAACCATTTATATCAAACCCTATATCAATTAATTCCAAATAAAACATTTATTATCTTTAAAAAATTTCATATAACATATTCCTTATGTTAAACAAATCCATAATTTTAAAATTACAATTTAAAATTTTAAAACAAAGGGGTTTTACAAATGTCATTCAAAATACCCTATTTCTAAACCATAAACCAAAAATATTTACATAAAAAAATCATTCAAAATTTTATTTGAAAATAAAAGTAAAATATTCAATAAAAACTAAGTGTTAATGTTCTATAACAAGTGAAGATGAGAGAGAATCCTTATACTACACAACGATTGAATAAAATAAAGAATGTCACAAAAACTTCTATATCTGGCCTTAAAACACATTACCTTCATTAAATCCAAATAATATAACATAAAAATACACATCATCATACATAGATATATCTACAAAAAATTATATCTATTAATCCTTGAGATAGGAGATGAGTAAATATAGAGAGAACAATCAAGAATGGATACTTATCATTGATTCTAGATATCCATCTCACTATGATTCATTGAAAATTTATTTTAGATCAAGTGGAATCACTAACGATTCCTAGAGAATGAGAGGAGTTCAAGAGACTATGAGAATAACATAAAATGAGAGTTTCAATGCTTAAATTTGATTTAAAATATATATTTTTTAGAGAATTTAATGTGCATTACATGGTTAGGCAGCACAATTTGTTAAATCGTGTTTCAAACATGATCATGATACTGTATCTAAACCATAGATTCACACTATTGTGCCACATGTTTTGGAAATCTATTCAATAATCTTGAATATTCAAATGTACAAAATTTCCCATATTTCATGGTTTCTCTTGGAAACCTATTTTTTTTGACAAACTATGTGCCAACCATGCTCGTACCCAGTGACTCCCAAAACCATTTTCAAGTTTTCATGAATAAAATGCATGGATTTTCCTAACTATTATAAAACTTTTCACCATTAAAAGAAATTTAAAAACATTCTAAATCCATTTATAAACTCTAAAAAAAATCAACCCAAGTATTATATAACTTAAAAATACAAAATAAAAGGGTAAAGTGAATGAGACCATGGGTTTGACATTCTCCCCACCATTGGTATTTTTGTCCTTGAAAATTTGGGTATTTTTAGTGCCTTAGAAAAGTTCAAGACACTATTCCATCATTTCCTTTTCACTTTCCCAAGTATCATATTCAATCTTACTATGTTTCCATAAAACTTGTATCAAACTAATACCTTTTCCATGTAGATATTTATCTCATATATTCACAATACATATCATCATGTGAGTCAACATAGCATCTGGATCAAGATCAACATGGTCTTATCCAATAACAAGGCTAGAATCAGGTTAGTACTTCTTCAATTGAGATACATGAAATACATTGTGCACATAGATATATATTATAGGTGAATCAAACTGATAATATAAACCACTAATTATTTCTAGTATCTCAAAAGGTAAAATTTACTAAGGATATAATTTTCTTTTATTACTAAAATGATAATTCACTAGCCTCTTAGAGACTCCCAAAAAAACATGATCACCCACATCAAATGATAATGGTTGAAAAATATGATATGAATATCATTTATGATGGTTCTGAGACATATCAATCCTTTTTTTGATAATCAGAATCTTATTTATTGTTCTATACACAAGTCTTGGTCTGATAAGTGAATTCTTACATATTTCCACCCAACAAATTGGAGAACAACACGAGTGAAAATAAAATATTTGGAGGGATCCATATATATCGAGTCCTTATAACTATTATTATATGAGTACTCTACTAATATTATGTGATCCCCAATGCTCCTCCAAAATCCATAACTCAAGATCTTGGCATGTCTTACAATGTTTAGATTATCTGTTCGGACTGGACATCTATTTGAAGATTATAATCTATGCTAATGGTTAACTAGGTTCTATTTGTTTTATGTAAGGATTTAAAAAATAGAGATGTAAACATAGGGTCTCGATTAGACACAATTAAAACTGATATGTCATGAAACTTTATAATTTTCTAAATATAGAGTTTCAATAAGTCTTACACCATATTGAATTCAATAATAGTGATGAAGTGAGATGATTTTGTGAGATGATCAAAAATCATCCATATGAAATCATGCTTCCAAACCATTCTTGGTAGACCTATAAAAAATACACATCTATCCACTTCCATTTCAATATGATTATATGTAAATATCGCAACATAATAGCTAGATGTTGGTGCTCCTCCTTGGCTTGCTAATAGGTGAGGCCTCTCGAGACAAACTCCAAAACCCTTTTTTTCATTCCAACCAACTAAAATTGTGTTCTCATAAACTTATACATCTTCTAAATTCCAAGATGAATAGTTCATCTTGGTTAGTGGTAGGTAGAAAGAAGATGTTCCTAATAAGTTAGAGGAACCAAAATCTGATCTCTAAAATAGAACATAAATCTCCCATATACTATCTATCGCTCAATGGTATGCCCACCATTGAGTTTTTACCTCATGGTTAGAAATTTAGGATTGGATATATGATCATATTTAACTTACTAAATCAAATTAGAAACAAAATAAATAGGTAAGAAAACCACAACATCAACTTGATCAATATAATCCAAATGCAATCAACTATGTTCAGCAACAGTTTCCACTAATCAGAATCCTGTTTAGAGAACTGAATATATGGCTTCCTACACAATTCATCACCCATGGAATTTCCTTTACCTGATATACACATCAAGTAAAATTAAAAAATATGAAGGTATTTCATCCATCTTTATTTCCTTAGATTCGAATATCATTGTGATAAGATGTGTTCCAAGATTTTTTTCTCTGTGAACACTATGAACTTCTCATCAAAGAGATAATGACACCATGCTTTTAAGGCATAAACTACAACAAATAATTTCAAATCATGTGTTGTATAATTATTCTCATAAACCTATAACCATCATGATTCACAATCCATAACATGATTTACTTGCTTGAGAACACATCCCAAAATATATCTAGATGCATGAAAATAGACCATATAGCCTTGTCTTGACACTTTAAACATAAGTATAATTTATAATGTAATCCTAACCTTAAGGTCTTGAAATGATTTATAGAAAGCGGAATTCCATTGGAAAGGAACAAATTTTCTCATCAAAGCTATCATCAGAGTGGAAATTCATGAAATGTCATGAATAAAGAATCAATAATACCCTACCAGGCCTAGGAAACCGAATATTTCAAATTCATTTTGAGTGGTTTCCTAGAGATAAAAACTTCTACCTCTTTTGGGTATACATATCCCCTCTTTCAGAAATGACATGGCCATGGAAATGTGCCTCTTGTATCGAGAAATCACACTTTTAAATATTAACATAAATGTGATGTTATCATAATATTTCCAACACCATGGCTAAGTTTTGTTCAGGATTATCCTTAGACAAAGAATACACCAGCATATCATCAAAGAATACCACAAAAAAGGATTCATGATACATTGAAATATTTGATTCATCAATTTTATAAACACCGATGGTGAATTTTTTTAGACAAAAGGGCATAACCAAATATTAATAATGATCATAATGACCCCAAAATATTTATATGGAATATCCTCAGTCCCAGGTCAAATTTGGTGACATCCTAATGAAAAATAAATCTTAGAGGACCATTTGGATCCCCTCAATTGATCAAATAGATCATCAATTTGTGGAATAGTATATTGATTATTTATTGTAACCTAGTTTAGTTTATGATAATCAACAAAATGATGAAGAATTACATCTACTTTATTTACAAAAAAATTGGTTGTGACCAAGGATATTTATGAGGTTGAATGAACCCTTTGACATCCAAAACTTATAGCTGAACATTTAATTCACTTAATTCCATTGGTTCCATCCTATATAATGAAACTAAAATAGGACTTATCCCTAGAAATATATCAATCATAAATTAAAATTATCTTTTGGGTGATAACTGAGAGAAATTTCCAGGAGAAATTGGGAAATTGATCCATGATAGTTGAAAAATCACTATGTTTGGTTGCATAAAAATTTTACAAAGTAAATACTTCAAACTAGTAAGAGATAGTACTGACCACTAGTACCAAAGTTCTTACAGTTCTTATATTCACATACCAGTCTCATTTAAAGAGAATCTCAACACCATATGAATATGTGAAACTAAACTACTAGGTATAACAATCAGCATGGGCCTTGAAATATATCAACCAATCCATTTACAAAATCGTTTCAAATATGTCCATCAAAAGGATAGAGAAAAAAAACCTTTTTGGTTTCATTGATAGTTATAGAACATGTTTCACACTTAAAGTCTTAACATTCTTATTGGATGAGTTGTGTTTCAATTTTCAATACATGAGGAATTATGTCAATATGAAACCCCATAATATTTACAACACATGAATCAATATAAGAGTGGATCATTCTAGTATTAAATAGAACATGCATGAGAGTAAAGTTAAAAATGATATCACCTAGTACTGGTGAAATACTAGATTTATTCTCCATGATCATATACTAGGCACCTTACAAATTTTTACTTGGGGCCCCTAACAACTGTTTATTTCTCTTATGTGACTATGATGACTTTTGAGTTTTCATAGTGACGCGAGATTCACATAGGGTTGCTTAGTTATAAGGCTTATTACCACTATGTCTCGATCGATCCATTTGAGTGTAAGAAATATGGGATATGGTTGACCCATTGAAACCAGTTATCCTCAGAGTCACCATATAATATAATTTTAGATGTTATAACTTTACAAAATTATAGAATTTTCACATTGGCCCTGAGAATTTCTACTTAATATTATCAAAATATCCCCACTGAAAACAAACCAACTTGGTTTTGGGATGTGAAAGAAAATTAAAAAATTCTGTGGTCTGAGTCTGAGGTGATCCACCTCCTGGAGAATATGTATCCCTCTTCCACTTGTTCCCAGCACTAGAGTTCTCACTATTCCCGTAGAGACAAAAATACTTCCTCTAGTTGGATTCCTAACGATATATATTTATACCACTACCAATCTATTAACCATATCCATAAAATCCATAATATAGAGAACATATATCATAAAATGAATCCCCGATCACAATCCATACTCAAAGAAGAATGCATTAAAAGATTCACTAGCATCTACAACTAGATTAAAACTAACTAATTTAATAACCATAGTGTTATATTCCATCATTGAGAGATTTTGTATCTTTAGGGTCAATAAATCTATTTTTGTGGTGATCTTGAGGGTTTGAAGATAGAATTTTTTATTTAATTTGTTTTCAAATTCCTCCCATATAAGGTCTTGGTTGACTTTTTCTTGGATAGATAAATCCTACCATTGATGTGCGAGATCATACATAATGTGAACTGAAAACTTCAACTTAATATCAGTTGGTGTTCCAAGGAAATTGAAAAATAAATTCATTTTATTGATCCTTACTTCCTAGTTTTACGGTTTTGAATCCCGTTGAAACATTGGTGGATTTTGTTTTTTAAACTACCCAAAATTATCCAATTTTCTCAGTTCATAATTTCAATTTCCCTTAAAAATATCATATAAATCTCGAATAATGCTATGAACAAGCTATTGGTTCACCTACGGCTCAGGTGCAACCACATTTTTTACAACCTCTTCTTGCAAGTTTCTATGATGTCAACCCTATTCTATTTTCCATAACCGGTAAGAAGAACTACTTAATGATCACTCACTAGAAACTGAATGCTTAGAATATTACAATTCATCAAAGCAATAATAATTTCAACTAAGATTTCAAAAATCAACCATTTTAAGCATTTTCCAAAAATCATTAAATATAATATGAATAATGTAGTCATTGTGGTAAGTCTTCTTAGTAATGAATTATATGCTACAATCACTGGTTAAATCCATAAAGATGAGATGAAAAAATTCATAGAAGTGTCTTAGACCACATTTTTTACTGAAACCAACCTGGTAAGTTGTAGTTGAACATAAAGATATAAACTACTTTTTTTAGTCTATACATTTCGAGTTTTGACATTCCCATCTCCTTACAACCATCATAAGAAGATGGACCGACCAAGAATGATACCATTTATAATATCCCCACTGAACCCATTAGCTTGGGCTAGGTTGAAGGTACTTATAACCTTAGGTGACATCCCCAAGTCACTAAAGGATGGTAATAGATGCAAAGGGCTTAGTAAAATGTTGGGGGTTGATTTTCCTTATAGAAAAAACACAAACTGAAAAGAATAAATACAAAAATCCAAACCAACTATATGATTTATAAGTAATAAAAATACAACCCAAATGAAACCAAATAAAAAATTATATCATAGTAGTAGTGAAAAATTATAAATGATGATATAGAGAAACTAAAGTACATCCCAATATAGTAACACCGATGTAGAATCACTATACAGAATCAGAGAGAGAACTACTAGATCTAAATATAAAATAAAGGAAGAAGTATAATGATGGGCCACTAATTAAATATACAGCATTTCCTTCACCTATTTCATAAATAATAACATCCACATATGCACCAAAGTGCATATATAAGGGATGAGTAATCATACCTAGCAGTATTTCCTCAACAAAGTTCCCAACCCACTCAACTAGGATAGAAGCACATTAAATCATAGTTTAAAACATAATTTATATCCAAAAGAGAAACCTAAGAACAATTTTTCAATTTAAAAAAAGTTTAAATTTAAATAAGAACAATTTTTACATAAGGAAATAGTTTAATAAAATAATTAAACTAAAACACATTTTTCTTACTTCCTTTTCACTTGGTATACCCATTATATGTTTCTAAAACACACACACACATGCATTCCAGGTGAAATATCCATAATCATGAGAGGTTACTCCCTAGTCATTACACATAAACCATTTTTCCCATAAAAAACTTTTCATATAACATATTTCTTATATTAAACCAAATCCATATGTTTAAAATCACAATTCTAAATTACCAAACAAAGGGTTTTACAAATGTTTTTCAAAATACCATACTTACAAATCATAAACCAAAAATGGTTTCCTTCAATAAATATTTCAATGTTTCTTTTGAAAACACAAGTAAAATATTTAATACAAATTAAACCTTAATGTTCTATAATAAGTTGTGTAAAGAAAGAATCTACCTACCTCACAAATGTTAAAGAATTTGAAGAAGAAAACATGAAAAATTCTATATCCGATCATAAAAATACTTCACTTTATTAGATAAAAAAAATATATCATAAAACTACACATCATCTTACATAGATCTTATGACACCCTAATAATTAAAAATAACACTATGTTCAATTGCGTATACAATGTGCAACCCTGAGCTTTAACAAACCACAAAATATTATTATTTAAATATAACCATTATAACTCATCTGTTGAATTGAAGGGTATCAATAAGATTAAAAACATTACAAAATATATATTTAGAACCTAATCGATAAAAATGTATTGATTAATTGTTAGGAAATAATAACCCATTCTTCTAGTAAATTCATTTTATTCTTCAAAATACGTTTTCTTCAAAACAAAATTTCCTTGATTTTTGTGAGAAAATAATATGATTATTTTTTTCCACTTTTATAATATGTATTTTATAAAATAAACATCATTTTTTGAATCATAATCTTAAAATCAACTTAGTATAAAATTTTGGCATTTTTTAGAAATAATTGTTTTTTAGTGCATTATAAAAAGTACAGATTTTTCAAATACTATCATTTTTTTCATTAAATAAAGTAATTTAAAAGTTACATTATATTTTTAATTTATTAGTAATGTAAAATATGGTATAATTTATTTATAATAATTTAATTTTAATAATCAATTTTCATAATTTTGATATAAGTTAATTTTTTTTCTTAAAAATGCATTTATCTAAAAACAAATTTTCATTGGAATTTATGAATTTATATTAAATTTAATTCATAACACTTTTATAAAATTAATCCTAAAAAATTTACACCATTTTTTAATCATTATTCTCATATGTTTTAAAGATATCCCTATTATTTTATGTTATTATGAATAACAATGGTGCTAAAATTTGTCTTCTCAGTAAAAGATAAATAAGGTAATTAATGTTAAAAATAGTGTTATTAGGCATTAAAAATCAACACAAAACTTACCTTTACTTCATTGGATTCTAGGGATTCATCCATATCCACCCAAAATTCTATTATTTTTCATTTTTATTCTATTTGACCTCTGTAATGACATTTATATTATTTTAAGTAAAGAAAATTACCAAATGCACCTCTCTTTCTTTTAACTTCTTTTATATGTTAAAATAAGGATAATGATATGTTATTAATGAATATAAAAACTTATTTTTAACAAATTTTTTTTAATTATTTTCATGGTAATTTATTTTTAATTTTTATTGATTGAATAATTTTCTTAAATTCTTATGAATTATCGATACAATATTTATTCAATTAATAGAAAAATAAAATAAATGGTTTTAAAAATATTAAAGGTAATACAGTTTGGATGAATTATTGTGTATCATGAATTTATAGAGAAATAGAACATGTTATTGATGTTTTTAGGTATTATATTCAAATTACATTTTTTATTGATGTTTTTAAATTAAAGTTAAATAAATAGTATAAAAAATGACATTAATAGTATTTTATGAAAATAATATTTTATTAAATTATTTAAAAATCATAAAAATATTGAACTGGGAAAAGGGGGATAATATATGGTATAAAATTGCATCCCTTGTCTATTTATGATCTCATTTTTCATTTATGGTAACATTATTTACCCTTAAAGTTGTGAAAGATTTTATATTGTGGTAATTGTCAAAAGGGTTAATGAGGGGATGAAACTAAGAGATAAGAGTGGAAGCATGAAAAAAACATGTTAAAATTTTATTTTATGATATTTTTTATACTCATAATAATATGAAATTTGAATTATATCAATTTTTAAATATTTGGACTTGAAAAAAAATTTATAGTAATTTAATACTTTACAAATCTCCGAGAATTCCCCTCCCCTCTGTTATAAAAGGATGCCCCTTATCTCTTTTCTTTATACCACATTGAGCAATATAGATTAAATAAACCCTAAAAATTTATCTTCTAAACATCCTTATCCAAGTTCCATAGGTTATTTGATTTCTAAAAGAGAAACCCTATGTCCCTTAAGAGGAGAGCTAAAGGAAGTCTACCAAAGATGAAGTAATCATCTTTACCAACTCTTTCAAGTTTATTTATTATTCTAATTACAATAATACATTGAAATCAACATAAAGTAATATATAAAGTATAATGAATATACTAACATGATATTATGATTATGGTAAAACCATATTCCATTTCTTTTTTATCCTATGAAAAGTGAAAACATCGCTCGTGCCTATGTACGACTTACTGTTTTCACGTAGCAGTGTAATTTGTTTTAATAACCACTTTAATTGGATAGTTATAAAGATACAAATAATGTATATATATATATATTATATTTATTACATAGTTATTATTATTAAATTATAATATTATATATTTCTTCTTACCTTACAATTCTTTGGAAAATGATAACCACAATTGTGCATATGTGTGGACTACCACCTCCATGAAGCGATGCGATTTGTTTTCATTTATGATTTAAATGTATGGTAATAAAGATAATTTTAATGAATATATAAGATATATATGATATAAAAATTATACTTTAAAGGTGAATTATTTTTTACCTTTCCTCCATTCCATCCATTGAAAATTTAAAACTGTGCTCATACGTACATACGACCTACCATCTCTATGAATGATGTAATTCATTTTTATATCACTATATTATAGGGTTGAATATATATATATATATATATTTAATATATATGAATTTTATATAATTAATAATATTTTATATATTATGGATCCATGATCATGGTGCATGAATTGAAACTAATGAATCAAGACATACATGAAAAACGAAGTAGTTAACACCCAAAATAATGATAATAATATAAGAATACTAATAAATGGGTGATAAAATGATATAAATTCATCATATATGATGTTATGTATATTTATATGGTTCTTATATGTAATTATAAAATAATATAAACTTTTTATATATTAGGTTAGGAGCACTTATGAGGAAAGTAAAACTTGAGGTAAGGGGTTTCATAACTCAATTTCAATTCATTTGGTTGTACTTATACTTCAATGACTACGTTATGCCATGATTATGTGTGAAATTAAATTTTATTATTTTGTTTTTTATTTATAATTTATTTATGATTATTTACATTTTATTATCATAATCAATTCATTGATTATTCATGCTATAATTTTATGACCATTATAAGAGATTTATTCCCAATTTCCACTCCATTGAGACATATTTAGTATTATGCACCTATTTATTTTTATGTGGCCTATGTACTAACAATTTTAGGCATTTAACAAGAATATATATGAATTTATGATTATTAATGTCTTAATTCAAGTTACTATTTTAATGGGTTATAATTTAAAAGTTTCCAAAGTGGTAAAAATTTATTTTACAATCTCATTTTTTTTGGGATTGCTATTATTTTAGTTAAAGGAATCTTATAATATGTCTTCCTCTATCTATTTACTTATCCTCTGAATGTTTAATGATTTTCCATATTTTCTTCCAAATTATCCTCTCTTTTTATCTTTAATCAAGAAATATAATGTTTAAAATAAAAGTTGGTATAATTTCCCTTTTGACCAGGTATGTTTTTATTCCATGTCAATATTTTTAATTTTTTTTACAGAATTAATTTTAATTCACTAAAATGATTTATTAATGAAAATTTATGTTACCCTTTAATTTTTCCAAGGTTTAAAAATAAAATTTATAAAGTTTTCTTAAAAGATACTTTTTTACTTTCTTTACAAAAAGTCCAAAGGAATTTTTTTTAATATATATGGTGTAAATAGATTTTCCCACCACCATAAATATTTTAAACTCTTTATATTTTTCAAAAATATTTAAATAGTTTTAAAAATAGAAATATTTTATGAAAAATTAATTTAAAATTTTCACTTTCAATTTTCTATATTATTTAAATGAATAGTTTTTCTATAAAATATAATTTTCTGATGAGTTGATGGTCATATCACATATCTTAATTACTTTTGGGGTCATTAAATTTCTCTCAATACATTCACTGTCTTATGATTATTTTTCGTTGGATTTTATGTTTCACATAAATATCCATATTATTTGTATTATAGATATGATTTTTTCCAAAATTGTATATTATTTTTACATATGGTGTTTTATTTTGAAAGTTATTTAATTGAGTGAGGAAATATTGATATTTCATATTATTTACTCAATATGGATATTTATTTATAGTGGATTTTGTTCATAAATTAAGTTTATCATTCAATATATAAGGAATGCATTGGGAAAGTAGTGATCGGTGGGGTATAAAATTATATAGATTCTTGATGTATTGATTGTTCTCATGAGACAAAAGAGTTGGTCAAACTTAATAAATGGGTTTTAGTGTTTACTTACCTAGAGTTTAAACTATCTAGACGCAAGGAGTTCCTGGTAAAGTTATCTTGATTTCTGAGATAATGACGTCCAACATTAGGCATTTTATTTATTGATAATTTAGATATTATCATCCATTATATTATTTCATTTGATATTATCCATGGATTCATTTTGATATGAGGTTATTTATTAAATGAAATTTGTTTTTTGTGATTTACCTTTATATATTGATTATGCCTTATCTACTCATAATAGATTACATGATACTTAACCATTATTGAGAATCTGAGATCACCCTTTATTTGTTTCCTCTATCGAGGATATAAAGAACAAAATGTTTGAATGAGATCAGGGATACATAATATTTAATTTCACTATGTTTTATATTATATTTCCATTGTAAAATGGAAAGAATTAATGTATCTTCTTTACTAAGACTAAAATAGGGATTGGTCATTTGGGATGAAATCTATTGTATTTTATGTCAATGTAATAAATTAGACACCGAATTTGGGTTATTGGAGTCGGTGTTGATATAGTTGGTATTTGAGTAAGTTTAGTGGCAATATTGGGAACTAGATTTAAGAAAACACAAATTTTGGAACATAACCCTATGATGAAATTTGAGGATAAGTAAAATTATATGATTACATGCTATTTTTTTAGGTATAGATTATTTGGTTTTTAATGAAATTGATCCCTATCTAGATACTACAAGTGGATGTGGATTTGGAACATATGAATCTAGAAATAATAACCCATAAAAGAGTTGGATGAGTATATCTTCACCGATATTCTGGTGTTTGGTGAGTATTAACTTGATGCACACCTAATTTGACACTATTGGGGGATACTATTGGGTTAATTAACATTTTATTTATGAAAAATTATGATGGATTTGAATAGACGACAACTATGAATGTCCCAGGTTAGACCTATGATGTCTTAGATATAAAAGAAGGTGTCATTAGTTATACATCTTATAAATTATTTTCATGATTACATGGTTTCACACTATGATTATTGTTTCTCATACTATGAATATTGGTTTTAGTTAATGGATATAACTAGTAGAAATCATGTTAACATTGAATTTGATGGAAAATACAAGGAATATGATTAACTAAATTGGTTGCTATCTGGAGTGAAATCTATTTTGTTTATACTTAATCAGTTATTACAATATATGATTAAAAATATACACCTTAACCAACCATAGATCTCACCAAATAAGAGAATAAAAGAGTTTTATGATAGATCAGGTGTTGGAGACCATGAAGGAAAGAAGTATCAAGTTACTTTATGTAAATAATTTGGAAAGATACACCCCAAAGAATGTGTCAAAGGATTGAAAAAAATGTTTTATGTGTTGAAAATAAGGGAATAGATATATGAATGGTAGAGGAAAAATGAAGAGTTTGACTAAATGATATGAAGTTAATACCAAGGAACCACTTATAGTTTAATATCTTATGTGTGTGGAATATGATAATTATCAAATCCAATGCCCTAATCCTAGAGTTAACTCCTAGACCAAGAAAATTCCTATGCTATAATAATCATTTAAGTGTAGGGATTGAAGTGCTTATGTATTAGTATTTGGTAATTATTTTTTAAAAGTATTATATCAATGATATTATAGATATAAGAATCATGACACTTTTAAGGATTGTTTCATAGTATATTTTCATTAAGTATTTTAAAACATATCTTGAAAGGTACTAATAACTAATAAAATTGATTTAGTGGCAATGTGATAAAGTTTATTTGGGATAAATAGATGATTGAAATTGATAAACTAGATGAGATTGTATTGGTGACCTTGAAATTGGTTAGTTATTTAATGAAAAAGTGATTTAGGTCAACTTTGATGAAGTTTATTTCATTTTTTTGGATTTATATAAATAATCTATGATTTTATTTTGGGAATAAGGATTGTATTAGTTTTTGGAAGCATATATATTTTCATGTGAGGATAACTTAAGAGTTATGGATTCTATCATGGGTTTATAAGTTTATGTTTGATAATATTTTAAAAAGAAAAAAACCATTTTTGAGGTATTAAGTTATGGTATTTTAAGGTGATTTGATACTTTTATCGGGTTTTAGGAAGAATAAACAATTAAGGTTTAAATATACCTTTAGGTTAGTATATGATTTGATGTTAAGTTAATTATGGTCTATTGGATATTGGGATTTAGATAATCCTGATGGTTAAAAAGTTATTCATTTACAAGGTGATATTTTTGGAGATATTTATGATCAAGCTAATAATTACCTTTCAGTTTAGTATCTAAATTTGATTCAGTATATTTTGGTGTGAATATCACTGAATTATAAGATTATATAGTGATTTATCATGATAATAAACGAAATTTTTAGGGTGTAAGTTAAAAGTTTTGATATAACTTTTTTAGTTAAACATTCTTTAACTTTGAGGATCTTTAGGTTAATTGGGATTTTGGTTTGTTTATTCATGGAATAATATAAGATGAACCTTTGGTGTTATTGTAGATTTTTTGTGGTAAATTGTATTATTTATTCATATAAAGGTTTATATATTTTGGATAATATCTTACCTTATGGTTAACATTTAAATTTTTAAGGGACGAATATCTTATTATCCTTTTATAGATTATGTGATCCATTATTAGTTTATTTTAGTGTTTCTAGCATGAAAAATTTATCATGAATACTCAATGTTTGGAGCTAAAGACGAGATTGTGGTTGAAATTTATTAAAGGGTAAAATTTAACTTCTCAAGTAAGTACATTTCCATATGTTTTTGGTATATATGGTAAAGTAATTCCTCAAATATATGAATAGGATATAGATTTTGTTTTCATATTAAATTCATTCTTGATGAATTGATGGTCTTTTTAACAACTTATTTATTTATGGTTTTGTGGTTGTTAACCTTCTAATGATAATTTACCTTGTTTTGATCAATGTTCTTTATCACTCTCCATAATTATTAGGATTTTTTTATTTTTCATCTATGTCCATATATTCAATAACCACTAATTTTATCTTATTTTTAAACCAAGTTATGTGTTATTCTAGATGACCTGCATATCTCCAATTCCATATTTTAAGTGAATGCTTTATTAAACCTTTTTATGATGTGGGTTTTCAACTAAGTTATTTTGAAATGTCAAAACATTGATTACTAATATAAAGTAAAAATTTTAAGGGTGAAATTTATTTGGGGGGTGGGGGATGGGAAACCCTAATATTTTAAAATAATTCCATGTTCGATAGTGTATACAACATGTAACATTGATCTTGAACATCAAAATACTATTTTTTAAATAGGATTGTTATAAATTAGTTTTTGAATTAGATGGTATAGATAGTATTAACCAAATAATGAAATATATAAAAAGGAAATACTCAATAAAAATTTATTTATTAATTCTTAAGAAATTATCATCTATTTTTAGTAAAGTCTTTTTATTCATCAAAATAAATTTTCTTCAAAAATGATTTTTCTTGTTTTTTTGTGATAAAATAAAATAATTAATTTTTTGCACTTATAGAAAAAATATTTGAAAAAATTTAAAAAATTTTATAAATCATAATTTCAAAATTAACTTAGTGTAAAATTTTGGGATTTTCCTAAAATGATCGATTTTTTAGTGAATAGTAAAAATATAGATTTTTCAAATACTGTCATATTTTTTCATTAAATAATGTAACTTTAATGTAAAATTATATTTTGGATTTAGATTTTAAATAAACAATGACCCATTTGGTTTCTAATAATCTAATTTTAATCAATAATTTTCATGACTTCGAAATATGTTAATTTTTATGCTTAAAATTATATTTTTCTAAAAACTATTTTTCAATGTGTTTTACATATTTATGTAAAATTAATTTCTTCCACTTATAAAAAATTATTCTAGAAAAAATGGATACCATATATGTAATCATTGGTTTTAAATTTGGTAAATAGTTTTATTTTATTTTTGGTCATTATGAATAATAACCGTGATAAAATTTATCACCGAGGTAAAGGGTAAATTGGGTAATTAATGTTAAAAATAATACTACAAGACACTAACAATAAAACTAAAACTTGAATTACTTTATTTTATGGGAGTAATTCATCCATATCCATGATAAAATCAAATATATTCTATTTTATTTCCATTATGTGATTTTCAATTTTCAACATTTACTGTCTTTTATTCACTGAAAATTTCCGCACATTATAGGTCAATTCTCTAGTTGATAGTAATTTCGTTGACTTTTTGAATTTTTGAAAATAATTAGAAATTATATTTAAATATAGTGTTTATTGATATGTATATATTTTTATGTAAATAATGGAACCATTATTTAAAGATTTTTTTTTCTTTTTGGATTATTAGGGTGGAATTTAACACTTTACTAAGAAAAAATGTGAACAATTGCAGGTTAGAAATTTAAAAAGACCAGGAGTGACTGTGATATGCATAATCCCTATGATTACTGTTGGTACTAACCACGTGTTACACCTATATGAATCTACTCTCACATGGTGGGTATGGTGATCATGCCTTTAACTTATTGCAGGCACTGCTCACGTTCACTTATCCACCTTACTGCACCATATTCTCATGGTAAGTCTACATGTCGTGAGTGTCATCAGTTGATAGTGTGTTTAGAAAACCAAAAAAAATATAAAATAGCTAACTATACAAAAAAAATTTATTCACCATGTTACAACTTTCAGAGAAGGCATAACTACCATGATCCCATACTATGCATCCACCATCTCATGGTCAGCACATTGACCGTAACCTTCAAAGTAGGTATTATTACTACAAGATTTTCCCGCACCTACCTACCATGCATCCAACTTTTAAGATTCCATAAAAAACACCAAGCATCTAATTCTATTGAACACTAATAACCCTATTGACCGATGCTTGAAGGATATCCAGTGGCTGCGTGCTGTTCCAAAAGTTTCCACTACCATTTATCTGCTACCATGAGGAAAAATATGATGCCACCTACCCCAAGGGGGACACCTTCTACTACCTTCCTTGAGTTTAAGATGATGAAGGAGTGAGGCCACTATACTAGGAGAATCATAATAGTACTCTTCTGTAATCTAGGAACCTTTTTGACTAAGGCTATGATCTAACTGAGCACGCCATGAGCGAAGCCACCCTGCCTACACAACTTCTAAGAGAGATCTGACATTCCAATTTTTCATGATATAGATTACTTTTTTTTACTCTAAAGTTTCATAAAAAAAGACCATTCTCCCTTGAGAATACAAAGTTAACAAGAGATAAACATTGAATATGTTTCTGAGTATCTTCCTCTACCATTAAATATAACCGTTAGAAGGTGTAATTCTCAAACCTTATATTAGAATAAAAATCCCTTCTACTAAGAAGCTAAATTTCCAGTGAAAGAGAAATGGTTGGCTTTATCTGGAAAATGATGGGAGAATATGAGTTGCAGATACTGGAAGAGTGAATTCTCTTTGAAAATACCAAGAAAATTTTTCCTTACCCACTATGCTAGAAATAAATGGATAACTCCACACACAAAAAATATACTGGGATGGATCATGGAAGAGTATCTATTACCTAAGGAAGTTATCTTGACCCTTACTTCAGGAAACATGTCAACTATCAAGCTAAAATTAAACCTGACCCCTACTCAGAGTATAAATTCTATAATTTAATGAATTGAAAGATGCCCCTCATGTGAAGATAACCTTATCAGCTGAGTATTCAAATATATAAGGAAATCACTACTGGAAAAGAGGTTGTGGGAGACTATTAGATTGAAAAAATGGGATAATACTCATGCACTACTGGCTGCCACTCTTTTTTTATTCTCATTTATTGTTTAATCTCTAATTATGGCTCACTAGAGCCTTTGTCGTTTTTCCATGAAGAATCCCTTAACCTCCTCTATTAATGAATTTTGATCTTGCAATGATATTAATAACTACAATATAGAATTTAATGGTTTAATAAGTTATATTTATTTTTATTTTATCTTTTATGTTCTTCTATTTATTAACATCACTGCACACACAATCCACTTGGATCTAATCCAATGCGTGCTACAAAAAATAGTGGGGTAATTAAAGGGGTTAATAGAGGTATCTACTCACCAGGATAGGTAAAGGTAAGAAATAGAATAATCAATGTATTTAACTAGATTAACCAAAATATCCTGATATAAGTAATTAGTTGGATTCAATTAATGAGAGGATGATTATAAAATTATTGAATAATAATTCAATAGATAAATGAGGGAATAATCCAAGGCTAAACGAAATTTTCTTTAATTTATTTTAAACCAACATAGTTTTCTTACCATTTCTTTTAAAAGTCAACCCATAGACAAATATTTCAACACATCCACAACACTGTCTTCTCTAGAGACAATTCAAGCACCATTTTTACTATATATTCTTTGGGTTTAATTTTTTTTCTAAGAACCCCACAATAGGAATGCTTAAAAACTAGAATTGTTCCCAGGGTTTCTAGTGTTTTATTTAATTTTTTTCCAATGACTAGATCCAATTATTCTAACAACTATAGTTTTGATCATAGGTTAAAAGAACTATACCGTAAAGACTCGAACTTTAAAAGACATGAAGCAATAGGAAAGAGAGTTTATCACAAATCCATTTTCCGATTCTCCCTCCTATGTTTCATACTCATCAAATGATAAAATTAGAAGTGAAAATATGGAAGGTAATATATTTTAGGTTAATATATCTTTGAGAGAAGTGTATGCAACCAAATTCAATATTAACAATCGATAATTATAATAAAATGATCAACATGGATGTGAACTTAATACCGGAGTGATTAGGATATTGATTATGTTTCATTGTCTCTATGGTGAAGACTCTAATAGGTAATTAAGATAATTTAAATAAGTTTTCAGTGAAGTTAGAACTAGAGGAGTCACTAAGGCCCAAATCAGCAAGTAATTTTTTATCCTACCTTGAAGGAGAAACCATGGAGTGGATCTATAATATATAGCCGGAAGAAGTTATCTCATGGGAGGAGTTATAGAAGAAATTAATCTATAATTTTTTTCCTTTCCCAAGAAGTGCTCAAATTATAATTGAAATTTATAGAATCAAGCATGAAACTAGAGAAAATATCTATGAGTTCTGGGAGATATTTAAGAAACTAACCTCATTCTTCCCACAAAATCCATATAAATAACATCACTTCTTGGTATTTTTCTACAAAGGATTGATAGACAATGACCAAAACCTACTTGATTCTTCTTTGGGAGGAGAAATGATTTTTAAGTCACCAGTTGAGGTAAGAGAAATTATTGAAATGATCTCACAAAATTCCCAATAATTTGGTACCAAAACTATAACTAGAGGAGTATATGTGGAAAAAATATCCAACTAAACTTTGTTAGAAAATAAATTTGAATAATAAACTTTTATTGTGAGACAAATAGATATAACAAACGTACCTGAATCATTAACCAAATCACTACCAAAATTCTACCAATTGTGATACTCCCAAGTTAATTTTACTAATGGATTTCCTAAAGTTTAATTAACTAAAAATTGTGATTCCATTTTCTAGTGGAAATTCTAAAACTAACCAATTAGTGGCCAAGGATTTATATGATCTCTTACTAACCAATTTTGATCTGGGAGGCAATAAAATCAATGACCACCATTTCAATAGGATTATAAACAACCCTTTACCCCCATCTATTCTAGATACAAAATTACCAATGATATACACGATAACAGCAAATACATCCACAAGAACCTTCCAGGAAGGACATTCTAAGACAGGTAATATAATCTAGAAATAATCAACACACCCCCACCACTCATGGGTCAAAATTAAATGAATTAATTTTTTTTGAACTCATGACCATCCTAAGTAATACGGTAAATCAAGGATCTAATAATCCTCCTACTCAAAAAATTAAAAAACCTGAGGAAAATGTTATTACCATTACATCGAGGAGTGGAAAATATCTGGATGATATTAAATGATTACCCCCAAAAATTAAAACTGGAAGTGAACTGTAGAAAGTATTTAAAGAATCTTCCCCAGAGAAATAACCTGAGGATGAGGTAGGGAAGGAACCATAAAAAAACTAAAAACCATGGAATATCCATAACAACCTAAACCTACCTTCATAGTAAGAATTAAATAACCAAGAAGAAATGAGGATGAATAACTACAGTGTGTGAGATTGTAATTCTTCAAGAAAGTTGAGATCAATTCCCCCTACTGGTAACCATTCACCAAATTATAAGGTATGAAAAATTCATTAAGGACATGTGCATAGGTATAAGGAGATTAAAATGAAATGAATATGCATGACTAGGTAAGAATTTTCTCATCCTTTTACCCCTCAAATCCCCAAAAAAATCCATGATCTAGGTATATTTTCTATTCCCTGCAAAATCAGAAAGCTCACTTTATCCAATGAACTGTGTGACTTGAGTGATTCAATTAATGTAGTTCCTTATTTTATTTAATATTATTTACATATAGGAGAAATTAAACCCACCTTTGTGATTTTAAAAATTTAAAATAGATCCACAACATATCTAGTAGGTTTCCTTGAGTATATCTAGGTAAGTGTACAATGATACCCATACCCTACCTGCTTCTACATTCTCAACATGGAAGAAGGAAAAGATAAAGATAAATCTCACATTATTCTAGGTAGACCATTATTGAATACTAATAAAACCATAATAAATGTCAATTAATTCACCCTTTTAAAGGCATTTGGGTAGGTGAAATAAGGTTTAAATATCATTTATTCAGTAAAACATCCACATGAAGAACATTCTATTTTCATATTAAATTTTTTTGAACTCCACTGTTTCTATAGGGATGAAATTGAAAATTTTGATGACATCATTTTACTTATAGAAGTTTTGTAAGCACCTAACCTTTTGGAAAAATTTGTTTTTGAAAATAAACTTAATCTGGCTAAAATTACAACTTTTAATCAATTTAAATAATTTGATGAGAATTATTTTTATACATTACTTAAATATGACACTAAAATTTCTACCTTATATGTGTAGGTGGCCATCATGGAGATTAATGAAATGAAAACAACTCTATAAAACCCTCATGAATTAACATTAATGTTTTTGACCTCAAATTTAAAATATGAGTTTTAAAATAGGATAATAAATTGCCAGTCATAATTTCCAATAACTTAGAAACTGAGCATGAAAACCAACTACTAAAACTCCTATAAAATAATATAATGGCCATAGGATGGATATTGGAAGATATTCAGTAATAATCCTGAGCACTTGAATGCACATAATTTTGTTGGAAGAATGATCCATGTTAGTAAGACAAACCCAAATACGGCTCAACCCAAACCACCTAAATGTCGAAAAAAAGTAAGCAGAGAGACTTTTAAAATCTGAAATAATATATCCCATATCATATTTCTGAGGGGTGATCCCCATTAAAATTGTTCCCAATAAAACCAATTACAAAATTGTGAATAATGAAAATAATTAATTGGTACCCACCAAAATCCATAATAGTTGGAGAGTTTTTATCGACTATAGGAGATTAAACCATGTGACCAGAAAAGACCATTTTCCTATACCCTTTATAGAGAAAATGATATAGAGACTGTATGGGAAAGGACATTATTGTTTCCTTGATGGTTTTTTCTGGATATTTTAAAGTTCCAATAGCTCCCTATGATCAAGAAAAGAGCACCTTCACATGTGCCTTTGGTACATTTTCTTACTAAAGGACACCTTTTGGACTCTGAAATTCCACAGGTACCTTTCAATAATACTTGGTAAGTATCTGATCAGACTTTATTGAGTATTTCTTGGAGGTATTACTTGATGAATTCATTATTTATGGAACTTTATTTCAAAAGTATCCAGAGAGTCTGGAAAAGGTTTTACAAAGATTTATTGTAAATCAATTAGTTTTTAATTATGAAAAATTATATTTTATGGTGGAAAAAGGAAATTTTTTGAGCTATTTAATTTCTAAGACTGGAATTAAAGTGGAGAAATCCAAAGTTTATTTAATTTTTACACATCACTACCCCACCACTACTAGGAATAATAGATAATTTATAGGCCATATTGGATTTTATAGAAGGTTTATTAGGGAATTTAGAAAAATTGATTTTCCCATAGCTAACATACTCAAGAAAGACACTGATTTTATATTTGATGATTCATGCATGAAATGTTTTAAAAAATTTAAAGGATAATTGGAAACTCCCCTCACCATATTTAGACAAAAGTAGATTCACCCATTTTATAAATCGTGTTATGTTTATAATATAGCTATAGGGGATGTTTAGCCCCAAGAGATTTACAAGATTACACAAGTGATCGACTACATTTCATAAACCCTGGACACTGCCCATATTAACTACACAAAAATATAAGAGGATTTTTTGTCTGCAATTATATCTTTAGAAAAATTACTTTTCTTATCTCTTAGTATGTAAGGTAATATTTTGTTATGATCAAGCATCACTAATATATTTGATCAAGAAGACTGATGCAAATCCCAGACTAGTATGGTGCTTGTTATTATTGTAAGATTTTGGACTTAATATTACAGAAAAGACGGGTTGTGGAAATATAGTGGCTGAGCACATGAGTATGATTCCTCAAAATGTTGAGGTAAAACCAATCCCAAATATTAATATATATGATTCATTACATAGTGATAAATTATACAGTCTAACCCGAGTACCTTGGTACACCGTAATAGTAATTGTTTTTGTCCTAACAAAGGTACCTTCCTTTTTCTCTATGTAAAAAATTGTTAAATTAAAATCTAAATGAAAACACTGTATTTGGGAAGGCCCTTATCTATGAAATATTTCAATGAAATAATCATTATAAGGTGTATTCTTGAGGAAGAAATAATGTTTGTTATTTCTTTTTAACATGAAATTTCACATGGTGTACATTTTGGACCTCAAAGAGTTGATATAAATTTTTTGAGGGTTGGATTGTTTTGGCCTTCCATATTAAAAATTCTTATGATTTTTGAAAAAATGCCCAAAATTCCAGTTTATTGGTGGAATTTACAAAAGATATAAAATTCCCCAGTAACCTTTGATTTCTTTTAAAAATATTTGATGTCTAGGGAATTGACTTCATTAGAAAATTTCCTTCATCATTTGGATTTTCCTACATCTTTTTTGAATTATACTACAAGTCTAAATGGATTAAGGACAAAGACACTGATTACTCAATTTTATTATATATATTGATGGGGTTTTATAAGTGAGTTCATTGGATATTAATTAATTAAAGCTGTATTTCATAGATGATATTGATGTATTTTTTATTCTATTACTGGAATAACATTTGGAGAAATACGATGAAAAATGTGACATTTTTAGGAACATAAGAGCACTTCGTGCTAACCCGTGAAGTGGTACAACACAAAAATGAAATTTGAAAAAGTTGAGGTTGAATATTAAAGCCAAAGAGATTCCAGATGAACAAAACTGAATAAAAAATGTAAAAAAAAGATTCTATACAGACTTTACATGCCGTGTACTCTTTAAAAGACATGCAATAATACAAGGAATGAACAGTTTACATGATGTGAAGAAGAAGGAAATATCTTAGAGTGAAGTTCACTTATATCAGGGCACAACACATATGGGTCATGCCATGAAACATTTAAAAGTTTACTAGATAGTTCTTTACATCATGAAGAAAGATGTGGAGGATTTTTGGTCCTAACATTAGATGTTGTGTAAACCTTACACGACATGTAAGTGTCATACATAGATGAAAAAAATGATTTCTAGTGAATCTTTGAAGGGAGTTAATTCATTTTACCTCTAAATGACTATTAAAGTCTACAATTTACCCATGGATACCCATTGATGACATGAAGGATTATAAATTAGGAGTTTGGATAATATATATTTATTCCACTCTAGGAGTGGAGCAGATCCACAACTGGGAGGCTGCTGTAGGGTTCCAACATGCAGTTCTTTACAGAGAGATCTATATTTTGATTTTATTTACTTAATGAAATGTTGAATTCTTTTTAGTTTAATTATAATAGATTTTTTTTTCATTTTTATTCTTAATCATTCATCTATTTCTTCAGTATTCACTCCTTCTATGCTAAAGTTAGTTTTTAATTAATTTTACTTTGTTTCAATTGTGTATTTCATTGTTTTTAATTGGTTAATTATTATATTAGGAATGAAATTAGTTTCACTTATTTCAGTATGTTATACAATGTTCAGCTAATCCTATTAGGGTTAGGGTTTGAGAGTAGGAGTGTGCTTAATCATACAGAATGTATAAATCAAATCTTGGTAACCCTAGAGAAATTAATTAGGTGAAAAAACAGTTTATCTTAGTATTTTTCACAATAATGGCTATGGGAAGTGAAATCGAATTAACCATACTTAATTTGAGTTGAGTAGGACTATGACCATTAGCTTGTGATTCTTTCTACATATTATCTAAGCATAATGAACCCAGGTTATTAGTTATAACTCGGCCGTGGGATAATTTCAGCATATGTAAATCAAAATGGTTTGACCAAAACCATTTGGTGAACCTTGAAATACTTTACATATTAATAAATAAGACTATTACAAGATATATTTAAGATTATATTTTGCCTATACCCTAAAATTGACCCTGACCCCTTCTTGTCTTTTTTGATTCATTTCAATTTTTGTTTGTTAATTAGTTTAAAAAAATAAATCTGAAATTGGAGTGACTTGACTATTGGTTAATAATTTTATACCATGTTCCCAATCTCTATGGGTTCAACTATATAAATCCAATTTAATAATTTTTTTTCGTTAGTGTTGTTTGAGATAAAATAAATTATTTTTGATTATAGCAGTGCGAAGTAACGATGCCCTTCGAGCCAGTCATCCACTCGGGATGATGACTCCAAAAATGTAATTGAATTTTTAAAATCAAACATATTATGTAGGTTTAGAATACCTAGAGATATAATTAGTGACCAAGTAACCCATTCCTGCAACAAGAATATGGAGGGCCTCCTAATAAAATATAGTGTTAACCATGAAACCTCCACTACCAAACACCCAAATATAGTTGGACTAGAATAAGCGTCCAACAGAAAATTCAAAATGATCTTGGAGAAAATAGTACATCCAACTACATAGAACAGAGAAAGAAAATAGAATATGCACTATGGGTGTACAAAAATACCCATAATACCCCATTAGGTATATCTCCTTAACAAATGGTTTATGGTAAACATTTCCACTATCCTATTGATCTAGAGAACAAGTATTTCTGGGATTTCAAATTAGTAAACCCGGAGTTTAACAAGGCTAGAGAATAAAGGAAACTCTAAATAATGGATATTGAGGAATTTATAAGAGATGAATATGAGAACTAGCTACTCTATAAGGATAAAACCAAAATCCAACCACGAAAAAATAATTCAGAAAAGAGAATTTCGTGTTGGAGAAAAAGTACTGCTATTTTATTCAAGGATGAAAATTTTCCCAAGTGTGATTTTTTCCAAATGGATTGGACCATACAAAATAACTAATAATTTTTTTTTCTGCAGTTTAGATTGAAGTATATGGTTCAAAATAACCATTAAATGTAAATGACCAATAATTTGAAGAATTATTAGGTTGAATTTTGAAAAGAACCTGTGGAGGAGTCCAGAATCCTCCCTACTACTGAAAAATAAGTACTTCGAGGTTGTCACTTTCCTTTATTTGGGTCTAGCTATTTATTCTATTTTAATCTTTCTTTTTTAATCAAATTCATACTAAAATTCAAGCGGGATAATATTTGAATCATGAGTGGGGAATAGTTTAACTAGAATATTTAAATAAATAAAACCCTTTATCTTAAAAATATAGTTTTTACTATTACTCATTTTGTATAGCCTTATGTTTTTATTTTTCATACTTTTCTTAAACCACATTTTTTCCTACCTATTTTGAAAATACTATGATATTTTTGAGTAATTCATAGGTTCTAGGGTTGTAAGACTTTAAGTTATTGATGAGTGATTTTTTCACTTATTTTATGGAATTATGATCTTAGAACTAAGAGATAGAATGTGATTGAAAATATTTGTGTGGAATAAATCTTATAAATTTAATTCAATAGACTTTTGAAATTAATTTTACATAATCTGACCATTGTAAGTCAAAAAACCTTAGGGAGAAAACTTAAATGAAAATGATATAAGTCTTTTAAAATTGAAATAAAAATGGGAAATTAGGAACCCATAATAGATATATAAGACATATCCAATGGTGTGTTTTTGTATCCGAAGGAGGTTAAAAATTACCTCCAATTTTAAGGCATCTCAGAAATGAGAGATCATGGACACAAATGGAAAAGTGACCCTAATGAAGAGAGTTGGAATTTTTCACTGCCACAATGATTTTAGTGATGGTAAAATAAATGCTAAAATTTACCTGATCATGCATGGTTTTATTCATTTTATGACATATGAAATGGATGATATCTGTATAGGAATACCTAAATAGATTGATGTGTTATTAAGAGAATGAGAGCCATAAGCACTCTTTGAGGTGGTCCATAATCGAGTCCACGTTTTGGAGTATTTTCCCAAAAATGTCAAACATGGAATTATAGATGGTCATGATAGTGTGATAGCTAAGGAAGAGGTGGTACCTGTCCTATCTATGATACGTTTAGAAAAAATATCTCTAGCATAGTGATATACCCAAAGATTTAAGACAATAGTCAACTGGAATTTCAAATGAGATCCTCAAAAATATCATAAGCATGGATAGAAGAATCCATTTTTTTTCTAAGGGACTTGATCCAAATCTATGAGACCTATATTTCATTGTTGTAATATAGTTTATCAGTGATAGTGTTGTATATATCTATCTTCTAAATCAAAATATCATCCCTATCAATGAAATTATAATTTCTGATAACTGATCTAATATCAAAAGGGAGTAACTGAGGAAATTCCATTTGATTACCAATGGTATTACTAGGGTTCACCATAGGAGCATAGGAATCAAGCATGTTGAGAAGAGGAATAACTATCCAATTTTCAAACCAAAAACCCAGAAAAGAGTTTTATTATCCAACTACTGAGATTGTATAGTGATTCTATTAAAAAATAAGTTTGAATGTAGGAAGAATGGAGTATCCAATATAACTTGAGTTCCCAGATTAAAGTTAGAAAAGGATTATAGATCTAATAAAGTATATATAAGTAGATTTATCATTCACAAGCCTCCATATTAATTATACTTGAAGGTAATGGTTGATGTGGTATAGGTTTTTGATGCCAAGGTTTCTGAGGGGGAGTGATGTGAGATGGAATTTTCAATATTTACTATCTTTTATTCATTGAAAATATCACACATTGTTGTTTAACTCCTAGGTTGATAGTAATTTTTTTTCTTTGTAAAATTGGAACATAATTGGAAATTAGATTTAGAAATTGTGTTTTTTGATGTGTATATCTTTTGATGTAAATTTGGTATCCATGATTTGATGGAAATTTATTCTTTTTGAATTATAAGGGTGGATTTTTATAATGCACTAAGAAAAATGTGAATTTTTCAGGTTGGAAAATTATAAATACTAGGAGTGAAAAGGGAATAAATGGAAACTGCACTTTCTGTGAGCACTGAACACATGTTATCCCTACATGAACCTACTATTACGTGGGTGTAATGGTGGCCGTGCCTTCAAAATACCATGGGCACTCCTCTTGGTCACTTGTGTACCATACCGTACCATATTCTCTTGGTAAGCCTACCTATTGTGAGTTCCATTAGCTAACTGTGTGTTCAGAAAATCTGAAAAGGAAAAAATATTGATCGCATGAAGAAAAATTTATTGACTGCGCCACAACTCTCATGGTAAGAATACCTACCATGATCCCTTCCTCTATATCCACCATCTCACGTTCATTACACTGACTGTAACCGTCACGGTAGGATTGCTTACAATAGAATTTACCCACCCCTACCTACTATGCCTCCACCTTCTAAGATTTAATCAACAAACCCCAAGAATCCACTTCCCTTGAAGAACAAGAACCCTCTTGATTGATGTTTGAAGGAGGTCCATGGATTGGGTGCTACTCTAAAAGTTTCCACTACTATTTATCTAGTATTGTAACGACCCAAAGTTTCCAATGGAAATTTACTTTCTTATAAAAATGTCATAAAATAACATGAAAACACAACATAATGTACTACTAAGTGCTAAGTGTCCTTTAAACATAAGTTTGTCACTTCTATTTTTGGAATTTCGAAAATCTGATATACATGGTTGCAATGAGTAAGTTATTTGGAGTCTGATAAGAAAAACATAATTTTCATTGAATAGTAACCTACCCTTATGAATAGTAACATACCCCTATGAATAGTGAAATACCCTAATGAATAGTAACCTTACCTATGATAGTCATAAAATAATATTCAAGTGAAATTATGATGTACCTATATTTTAGAATAAATAAATGAATGTTTTAAAACTGGTTTTTAATAATAAATTATGATTTCAATTAATTATTAAATTAATTGTATTTAAAAATTATATTTGAAAAATGGACTTCATTTTTGGATTCTGCACATTGAAAAATGGTTAGGGTGAATTTTTGGGATTTTTCTGAAATACTTGAATTTTTGATGAATACTAGAATCCAATAATTCACAATAAATGCTAAGTAATGGATTAATTGAATCATTGATGATGATATGATGATGTAAGCCCATTTGGTTCTAATTCACATGAATTTATTACTATTCTTGGTCATGGAATACTTACTATTTTTTGTCTTGTGAGGAAATAATAAACAAATGATTAAAAAATTATGAAACCCTCCTCTCCCCCACTGTAAAACCCCCCTCATTCCCTCTTATCTTCACTCCTCTCAAGCCTTGTTCCTTGCCAATATTCTACCCAAATATCTCTCCAAGATCCTCCCCCACTTCCAAAAGCACCAAGACTCTTTAAAATACCAAAAACTCTCAACTTAAGAGGTTCTCAAAGGAGGAAGTCTCAAGAGGTAAATTACTCTTTCTAATTCCTTCTTTTCTTTTAAGTTCTTTTCTTTTTGTTTCTTTCCTCACATACCCTCACCCCAATGGTATGGAAACTCTAGTAACATACATGTACTATAATTTTTTTATTCTAATGAGATATTTCATTATATTCTATCCTTTACCCACCTTTTATTTGAAAGAAATGAAAGCACCGTTTGAGATGTGCTAGTTTAGCACAATCAAGGACAACAATTTATCAATTTCTATTATCATCATAAAATATGGTCATGAAAATATTTTTGTTATGGGTGAAAAAGAATATATATTTAATATATCCTATTTTGATTATGTATTTTTTTTTGTAAAAATGGTATTAAGTTATAAAGCAAAATATGTTCTTTGTAATCAAACACACCAATTAACAAAAACAGTTGTAACTTTGGTTTTATATACTAATTAGAATTCACTATAAGTAACCAAGTTAAATCCAAAACATATCCTGTATGTTCAATAATATCATATAACTTCAATTCTGTAAAACCACTTTCATCTTAAATATTTTTCCAAAGATGAATATAAGCAAACCGGTCATTAAAACTAAGCAAACAAATGAGCCCGAACAATGAAATTGAACCTCATAACCAATCAAAACGATTATAAATGAACTTAAAATGATTATAATAAAAAAATTACATATAGAATAGGTTCTGGAATTATTAATTAAAATACTTAATTTTCTTAAATAGGTCATTAATAACAAGTGGAGGACACCACCAGAATTAAGGAAAGGGATCCTCTCCTTTTTACTCTTAATCAAGTTTGTCCTCTATGCTATGCCTTTTTATGTGTAACAGAAAATGATGGGGTAAGTTTACGCACATCCCCCATACCGCCCTCCTGATTTATAAGTGATGAGAAAACAATTTTATCTCTCATCAAGCCCTCTTAGTTACACCCGATACCATGTCGATAAACCGTAATGAATTCTACCCGAACTTCCTTTTTTCCTTTGGGTTACTCCATATTTCTTTTTACCAAAATATAGTTGTCATTTATTTTTATGTAAAACTTCTAAATTATGTTTATATTCTACAAAATCATGATCCAAGATCCATCTCTCATTCTCTTTCAGGGATATACATGCTTTGAAGTGAATCCCTCCTCGATAGTTCCCAATAAGCACACTCGTTTTAAGGGAACTTCCCGAATTTTTACCCATATTTCAAGTGAAATATATCCTCTATTTTAAGACACCATTGTCTTCATAAAATCATTATTTTTATTATTAAAACATTCTTGGTTAAATTCTGTTTTTATATAAATTTTTTTCCTCTTTTCTATTTGAAAATCTCTATAGTATTTTCCTTAAAACCGCACAAAAATATTTTAATGCTAATGTTTCTAAAATACATTTCTTATATGTTGTCACTTCTGTTTGACACCACTTACTATGTTATATGCCTATTTTACCCTATGAACGTCCATGTATGTTTTAATCCTTTCCTTTCATGGACACCTTCGTGATACACCGATTGGTTATGATTTATGTCATAATTGTGGTACCCAATTATTTCCATGGGTACCCTTATGTTTATGTATGGTTGATTATGTATGATTATATATGTGGTAATAATATTTACGTGGAAATGATATTCATGAAAATTTTGACATGGGTGTGCACAGATAGCGCTAAAATGCATTGGGTAAAGTTAAGTCTCATGAGATGCGATGTGAAATGGGATTGGAAGTTAGCCTTGACCCGTACTAAAATGGGAAATGGGACTGGCGGTTAACCTTGACCCGTACTAAAGAAATATTTTCTGATTTTGCCACATTTATATGATTCCATGTTTATATCATCCCATGAATATATGAAATGATTTCATATGTTCCATGTTTTTTTTCATTACTTCATGCCTCCTAACTCATGTGCCTAAGATGTATCCTTATGTTCATTCCCTTACAAGGATTTTTAGCTCATCCCTTTGTTCATGTGTTCCCCAGGGTACCCTATGTAGATTTATGGTCTCAAAGGAAGTTAGTATCTCTTTATGGAGATTAAATAAAGAAATGTTTTTTGCCCCATGTTTTATGTTTTATGTTCTTAGTCTTCCTAGACACTAGACCTAACGATCCATGGCTTGTACTCTGATGTATAATTATACTTAAAATCATGTAATGTTATATATAAAAGGCTTGGGTCACTATTGTTGGTATCAGAGGATGGTCTAGTTATTTTTGGAGATTAAGAATAGAGCACATTAGTGAGAACCTTAAGGATGATACGAAGTATAATAAAACATCCCTAAATTTTGGTAAGTATAGAGTAAGTGGTTTATCAAGAAAATACATAACTGTCTGGATACAAGTAGGTAGAGGAAACTCTAGCACAAATGTACCTAGTAGTGAAGACTCCGACAAGGAGTTTCAGGCTTGACCCGAGGTATCCTGATATACAACAATAGACCTTGCTGCACTCTTGGTTATGACACTCCCAGGGGATATGCTTTGGTAGATTCATGAGCTTAGTAAAAACTATTATTAAGGGACAAAAAAAACCCATAAGAATATAATTTAATAAATAGATCGAGGATAACCTAGGTTTTAACCTAAGGAATCACAAAATAGGATGTACTTCTTCTTTATAAGTTTATCCTTTTATGTTCAAAGTTTCCTTTTTGTGCTCAATAGCTAAGTATTAAAGATCTCTAATTATACGTTCTTTTTCTTAGTTAATGGTGGGAACTAGAAGAAAACATTCCAACAACCAATGTGATTTGAAATGTGAAGATTGTCGTAATGATATGCCTAATATGACGGGAGCGGGTGCTCAAAACTTCATGACAGTACTTGCTCAGTTGGCTCGAGTTATGAATAATAACTTGAATCATGTAAAATTCCCTCATCCTCCAAGGAAAGAGAAAGTTTCCATAGAATCATTTATATGGAAAAGGCCTCCCATATTTAGCGGATATTCTAATCCCCTCCTTGAGGAACAATGTATTAACACAATTGAAAAGATATTCTCCGTTCTCCAGTGCTCAGAAGAAGTGAAGGTTGTACTGGCAGTCTATCGTTTTTATGGGGAAACTGATCAGTGGTGGAAACTGATCAGGAATGCAAAGTCCCAAGAGGAAATTGATTCCTTGGATTAGGAGGAAATCAAGAGGATGTTTTCTAAAAAATATTTTCTTCAAACCCTCCATATCAAGATGGAAAGAGAGTTCCTCAGACTCAAGCAGAAGGAAGATGAGTCCATCGGGACATATGAAGCAAACTTTACAAGGCTTTCAAGGTACACCTATGGCTTTGTCATGAACACCGAAATCAAGGTGGATCACTTCTTTAGCAGACTAAATCCGATTATACTAAAAGCGTTGGAAATTTGAGACTTCGACAGTTTTGAGGATATTGTCCATTGTGACCTCATGGTGGAAATGGAGATTGGAGACTCTTAGTGGTCTCGTGGGCCCAATGACAAGAAGCAAAAATGGAAAACAACATGGGTGGTTCATAAAAAAAAATCACATTATAGAAAGAAGCATGAATTTTCCCCTTGCAAAAATTGTGGGAAGAAGCATCCTGGTAACTATTTGAAGGGAACCAAGAATTTCTTAAAATGTGGAAAGTTTGGTCATATGGCCAAGAACTGCCGAAGGGATATGAAAAATTCCACTAATGTTGAGGAATAAAGGAAGGTTCAGATCAACACTCAGCCTGCAGTGTAATGTTACAACTGCAAGGATCATGGGAATAATGTGAACAATTTCCCTAAGTCAAGGGTTGTCAGAGTCAATCAACAACAACCTCCAAAGGAAGGGCTTATGTTATCACTACTGCTAAGGTGGAGCTGAACAACGATGTGGTGACAGGTATGTTGGTTATTCATTCAAGAATAGTAGACATAATATTTTATTCTGTTTCTACACATTCTTTCATATCTTGAAAGTTTAGTAGAACTTTTTAAACACCACCTCAAAATTTGGAGGAAAAGTTATCTATGAGAATAGAAAATGGGGAAATCGCTGTATCCGTGGTTTACAACTCCTCCCCGGTTAATGTTTCTGGACTAACCTCCCATCAAATCTTGTCATACTTCTTTTATTAGAGTTTGATGCAATCTTGGGCATGGATTGGCTATCTTTGTACAAAGACAACATCAACTATCGGGAAAGTTTGATCAATTTTACCATCCCGAAGCATCCTATGATTACTTACAAGTGTAAGGAAGAACATGAGTCTCCTTTAGAATCTTTGTCTCAAGTGTGGATATTGTTGCCTTATGAGAAATCATATCTAGCTCAAATGATTGAGAGAAAGGAGAGAATCATTCTTGAAGACATGCTCATCATGATGGAATACACTAATTTATTCCCTGAAGTGTTGTCTGGTGTTCCTCCTGACCAAGAGGTTGAGTTATCAATTTAAATTATCCATGGATCGCTGCCTATATCAAAGACACCTTATAGAATGGCCATCGCAGAGCTAAATGATCTGAAAAAGCAGTTTCAGGAGAATTTAGAGAAGGGTTTTACACGCCCGAATGCTTCACCATGGGGTTAGCCAGTCCTCTTCATCAAGAAGAAGGATTGATCAATATGCCTCTGCATTGATTATCATGAACTCAATAAAATCACAATAAAGAACAATTATCCCCTTCCATGGATATATGAATTGTTTAATTAGCTTCATGGGGATAGTTATTTCTCTAAGGTTGACCTTCGGTCAGGTTATCACCATCTAAAGGCGAGGAAGGAAGATATACCCAAGACTATCTTTTGAACGAGGTATGGACACTATGAGTTCATAGTGATGCCCTTCAGACTCACTAATGCTCCAAAAATTTTCATGGATTTAATGAATAGAGTCTTTAGAGATTACCTTGACAAATTTGTAGTAATATTTATTGATGATATTTTGATATACTCCATGATCAAGGAGGAATATTAGAAGCATTTAGAAATTATGTTAAATACTTTGTGAAGGGATAAGTTGTATGAAAAGTATTGTAAATTTGAGTTCTGAATGGAGGATGTATCATTCCTGGGGCATGTTATCACCAGAAAAGGGATATCTGTGGACCCTTCCAACATTAAGGCAATTGAAGAGTGTCCCAGGACAACTTTTGTAATGGAGATCCGTAACATTTTCAGTCTAGATGGGTATTATCGACATTTCATGAAATGTTTTTCATGATTGTCAAACCCAATGACCAAGCTGACATGGAAGGGGGTAAAGTTTTTCTAGATGGAAGAATGTGAGGTAAGCTTCATGGAGCTAAAGAGAAGGCTGATCACTGCACCTGTACTCACATTACCAAAAAGTGGAGAAAGTTTTGTGATATACAGCGATGCTTCATAGAAAGTCTTGGGTTTTGTACTCTTGAAAAATAATAATGTGATAACCTATGCCTCACGACAGTTGAAGACCCATGACCATAACTACCCGACGCCTGATCTAGAGCTTGAATCCATGATTTTTTCCTTGAAAATATGGCGACACTACCTTTTGGGTGAGAAGTGTGACATATACACTGACCAAAAGAGCCTAAAGTATATATTCACACAAAAGGAGCTCAACATGCGTCAAAGGAGATGGTTAGATCTAATAAAGGATTATGATTGCTCGATTCACTATCATCCTGGAAAGGCGAACAAGGTAGCTGATGCTCTAAGCAGAAAAGAACTTGCTACTCTATCCATTTTATGGATTGAGAAGGACGCTATCTTCTTAGATATGCAAAGGACAGATTTAGAAATCATAAGGTCAAGGGATACATCCTACCTTGACCAAATGATTGTGCAACCATCCATTCAAGAGAAGATTAAGGAAGCACAAAGGGATGATGCAGAGTTAGAAAACAGGGTCAATGCAGTAAAGGGAAGATGCAAAAGTTCCATACCAACGATGATGGTGTTATTTGATTTGGAATGCGACATTGTGTTCCTTCATCACTTGGGATAAAGAAAGCCATCTTGGGATTACCTAGATGTATCGTGATCTCCGAGACCACTTATGGTGGGATAACACGAATAAGGAGATTGCGGAATATATATCAAGGTGTTTGGTATGTTAGAAAGTTAAATCAGAGCGACAAAAGTCCAAAAGGATGATGCAACCATTGCCTATACCCATGTAGAAATGGAAGAATGTCACAATGGACTTTGTCATGGGTCACCCGAAGAAGTCGAAGGGAAATAATGCGATATGGGTTGTGGTTGACCGACTCACCAAGACTTCCCATTTTATCGCTATTCGGGAATACCTCTCACTTGAACAACATGAAAAAATATATGCAAAGGATGTGGTGAGAATGAATGGTGTTCCACTCTTAATTGTCTCTGATCGTGATCCAAGGTTCACATATAAATTCTGGAGGTGTCTTCAACATGATTTGTGTACTGAATTAAATTTCAGCATGACCTATCATCCCCAAACTGATGGCCAATCTGAAAGGACTATTCAGACACTTGAAGATATTCTAAGAGCCTTATCTCTAGAATTAAAAGGTGGTTTGGATCAGCATCTCTTCATTGGTTGAGTTCTCATACAACAATAGCTTCCACTCAAGTATTCAGATGGCTTAGTATGAAGCTCTGTATGTAAAGCGATGTAGAACTCCAACCTGTTGGGATGATGTTGGAGAACGAAAGCTAATTGGACCCGATATTGTGAAAGAGAAGACATAGAAGGTTCAAGTCATCTAGAAAAACATCAAAGCTGCTTACAGTCGGAAAAATACCTATTCTGAAAACCATCGAAGGGACTTGGATTTCGATGTTGGGGATAAAGTCTTCCTTCAAATATCATCGTGGAAGAGAGTCATGTGGTTTGGAATGAAAGGCAAGCTAAGCCCAAGGTACATTAGACCCTTTGAGATTCTTGGCCACATAGGAGTTTTGGCCTATCAACTTGCACTTCCTCTGAATATGACTCTATTTCATGATGTGTTTCATGTATCACTCCTGAGAAAGTACATACCTGATCCCTCGCTTGTTCTGAACTCAGAGGTGGTGCTGTTAGAAGATGATCTTTCTTATGAGGAACTGCTAGTGAAGATTCTGGACCGAATAGATAAGGTTATACACAATAAGACAACCCACCCTGTCAAAGTTTTGTGGAGGAACTAAAATTTTGAATAAGCTACTTGGGAACCGGAGGAGGTGAAGAAGGAGAATTTCCCTCACCTATTTATGACCGAGAATGTAAAACGAAATTTCGAGGGAGAAATTTTATATGGGGGAAGAATGTAACAACCCAAAGTTTTCAATGGAAATTTAACTTCTTATAAATATGTTATAAAATAACATGAAAACACAACATAATGAACTACTAAGTGCTAACTATCCTTTAAACATAAGTTAGTCACTTCTGTGTTTGGAATTTTTGAAAATCTGATATACATGGTTGCAATCAGTAAGTTATTTGGAGTTCGACAAGATAAACTTAATTTTTGGTGAATAGTAACCTACCCTTATGAATAGTAACATACCCTTATGAATATTAAAATAACCTAATGAATAGTAACATTACCTATTATAGTCATAAAATAATATTCAAGTGAAATTATGATGTACCTATATTTTAGAATATGTAAATGAATATTTTAAAACTGGTTTATAATAATAAATTATGATTTTAATTAAATATTAAATTAATCATATTTAGAAAATTATTTTTGAAAAATGGAATTCATTTTTGGATTCTACACATCAAAAAATGGTTAGGGTGAATTTTTGGGATTTTTTCTGAAATACTTGATTTTTTGATGAATAGTAGAATCAGATAATTCACAATAAATGCTGAATAATGGATTAATTGAGTCATTGATGATGATCGGCTGATGTAATCCCATTTGGTTCATATTCACATGAATTTATTACTATTCTTGGTCTTGGAATACTTAATATTCCTTGTCATGTGAGGAAATAATAAACTAATGATTAAAAAATTATGAAAACCCTCCTCTCCTCCACTATAAAACCCCCCTCACTCCCTCCTCTCTTCACCCCTCTCAAGCCTTGTGCCTTGACAATATTCTTCCCAAATCTCTCCCAAATATCCTAACCCACGCCCAAAAGCATCTAGCCTTTTTAAAATACCAAAAACTCTCCCCTTAAGAGGTTCTCAAAGGAGGAAGTCTCAAGAGGTAAATTCCTCTTTCCAATTACTTCTTTTCTTTAAAGTTCTTTTCTTTTTATTTCTTTCCTCACCTCACTTCACCCAAATGGTATGAAAAATCCAGTAACAAACATTTAATTTAATGTTTTTATGCTAATGGGATATTTCATTATCTTCTCTACTTTCCCCACTTTTTATTTGAAAGAAATGAAAGTACCGTTTGAGATGTGCTAGTTTAGCACAATCTAGGACAACAATTTATCAATTTCTATTATCATAATAAAATCTGGTCATGAATTTTTTTTTGTTATGAGTGAAATAAAATATATATATGTAATATATCCTATTTTTATTCTATAATCTTTTTGTACAAGTGGTGTTAAGTTATAAAGAAAAAAATGTTCTTTGTTATCAAACCCACCAATTAACAAAAACGGTTGTCACTTTGGTTTTATATAACAATTATACTTCACTATAAGTAACCAATTAAACCCAAAACATATCCTGTATGTTCAATAATATCATATAAGTACAATTATGGAAAACTAATTTCATCATACATGTTTATCCAAACATGAATATAAACGAACCAGTCATTAAATCCAAGCAAACAAACGAGCCCGAACAATGAAATTAAACCTCATAACCAATCAAAATGGTTATAAATGAACTTAAAATGATTATTCTAAACCAATTAAATATATAATAGGTTATGGAATTTTTAATTAATAAACCTAGTTTGTTTATTCAGGTCATTAATAACAAGTGGAGGACACCACCAGAATTAAGGTAAGGGATAACTCTTAATCCAGATTGTACTCTATGATATGCCTTTTTATGTGTAATAGAAAATGATGGGGTATGTTTACAAACCTCTACCATACTTCCCTCTTGATTTCTAAGTGATGATAAATCCCTTTTATCTCTCATCAAGCCCACTTAGTTACACCCAATACCATGCTGATAAACCGTAATGAATTCTACCCAAACTTCTTTATTCCTTCAGGTTACTCTATCTTTCTTTTTACCAAAATGTAGTTATATTTTATTTTTTGTGTAAAACTTAATTCTTTTTATATGCTACAAACTCATGTTCAAAGATCCATATCTCATTCTCTTTCGGGGATATACATGATTTGATGCGAATCCCTCCTCGTTACTTCCTAATAAGAACACTCGTTTTAAGGGAACTTCCCGATTTTTTACCCAAATTTAAAGTGCACTCTATCCTCTGTTTTAAGACAAAATTGTATTTATTAAATAATTATTATATATTATTAAAACCTTCTTGGTTAAATTCTAGTTTTATATAAAAGAATGTCCTCTTTTCTATTTGAAATGCTCTATAGTATTCTCCTTAAAACCGCTCAAAAATGTTTTAATGATAATGTTTCTAAAATACATATCTTATATGCTGTCACTTATGTTTGACACCACTTACCATGTTATATTCCTATTTTACCCTATGAACATCCATGTATGTTCTAATCCTTTCCTTTCATGGACACCTTCATGATACTCCCATTGGTTATGATTTATGTCATAATTGTGGTACCCAATTATTTCCTTGGGTACCCTTATGTTTATGCATGGTTGATTATGTATGATTATATATGTGGTAAGAATATTTATGTGGCAAGAATATTCATGAAAATGTTTATATGGGTGCATCTAGATAGCACTCCAATTCATTGGGTAAATTTAATTCACATGAGATGCGATGTGAAACGAGATTAGCATTAGCCTTGACCCGTACTAAATTGGGAAACAGGATTGGCGGTTAGCCTTGACCCATATTAAAGAAATGTTTTATGATTCTTCCACATTTATATGATTACATGTTTATATGATCCCATGCTTATATGATATTATTTCATATGTTCCATGTTTTTTTTCAGTACGTCATTACTCCTAACTCATGTTCTTATGATGTATCCTTATGTTCATTCCCTTACTTTGCTTTTTAGCTCTTCCCTTTGTTCATGTGTTCCCCAGGGTACCCTATGAAGATGTAAGAGCTCAAAGTAAGTTAAGATATCTTTATGGAGATTAAATAAAGAAATGTTTTTTCCCCATGTTTTATGTTTTATGTTCCTAGTCTTCCAAGACACTAGACTTAATGATCCTTGCCTTGTACTCTATTGTATAATTATGCTTAAAATCATCTAATGTTATATATAAAAGGATTGGGTCGCTGTAATTACCTCGAGGAAAAATAAGACTCCAACTAACCTACCGGTGCCACCTTCTGCTAAAAACCATGGGGTTTGGATTAAGAATGAGTGAAGACACTCTACCAGGAGAATAACATGATTAATCTGCTCTAATTTGGGCTCTTCTTTGATTATGGTTGATATCCAGCCGAGCACGTGATCAGTGAAGATGCCTTTCCTACACAGCTTCTGAGGTATATCTATCATTACACTTTTTTTGTGAAGGATATTTAGTCGTTTTGACACTCAATATTAGTGAAAAAGGACTAGAATCCCATGATAATTCAAAGGAAATAAGGGAGTTTCATCAAACTCAGTTTTTCAGAATCTTCCTCCACTATTAAATAGAAGAACTAGTGGGTGTAATATTCAAATATGAGGTAAACAAGAAAAGTAATTCTGTTAAGAAGCTAAAACCCCAATAACAAAGAAAAATTTGACTTTTACATCCAATAATGAGAGAATCTTAGCTGTAGATACAGGTAGAGTAACATCTCATGGATAATTTTTTTTTGTCCAGACACTTTTAAAAACAACAAGGCCCACAATAAAAAATACAATTCCCATTTTACATACCCACTACTCTGTGAAGCATAGGATCACTCCACCCTCAATAGGATCCTGGGATAGATCATGTAAGAGTACCAATTCCTTATATAAGTAATCTAGAACCTTCATTTTGGACACATATCAATCATCGAGTTGAAAGTAAACCTTCTCCCTACATAGAGTAGAAATTACACAATTCAATGAAGAGATGCATGCCCCTCACATTAAGTGAACCTTGGTAGCCAAGTATTTATATATATATATAAATATAATAATATTTGTATGGAGGAATGAGGGGGGGGTTGAAGAGTCTTGGATTGTGGTTGTGGTTAGGATAGAATACTCATGCACTATTGGATTCCATTATTATTTTATTGTCATTAATTGTTTAACCTCAAATGATAACACACTAGACCCTCTATAGTTTAGCCGATGAGAATCCTTTCACCTCCCCTATTGAAGAATTTTGATATTTAAAATATATTACTAAGTCCTATATTGGATTTAATGGTTTAATTTGTTAGATCTCTTCTCATTTTACATTTTATGTTATTTTTCTTATAATCGAAATTACACACACAAGTCACTTGTATTAAGTAATAAAAATTCTAAAATGTTACTCTATTTCATTATACTTCTTTTATATATTAAAATAAGGATAATAATATGTTATAAAAAATAGAAAATCTTATTTTGAACATAATTAATTTTTTTTATCATGGTTTTTTTAAATTTTTAGTGATTGAATAATTATCTTAAATTCTTACACAATGTCAAAATAATAATTATTCAATTAATAGAAATACAATATAAATGGTTTCAAAAATATTAAAAGTAATAAAAGATGGATGAATTATTATGTCCCATTAATTTTATAGATAAATATAACATATTAGTGAAGTGTTAATGGATTATATTTAAATTCCATCTTTGTCTTGATGTTTCTAAAGTCAAATTAAATGAATGTTAACAAAAATGTCATTAACAATATTTTATGAAAATATGATTTTATTAAATTATTTAAAATTTATAAAAACATTTAACTAGCAAAATAAGGATATTATATTTATGTAAATTTCATCCCTTGTATGGGACAATTTTCCTTTTATGATAACATTATTATAGGGGGGGCGTTAAGATTAAGAGATATGGGTGAAAACATAACAAAAACAAATCCAAATTTTATTAGATGAGATTATTTTAATCATAATCATATTATCTTATAATTATATCAATTTTAATCCATTTTTACAATAAAAATAATTTATATTAATTTAATACTTTAATAATTTTTAAGAATTCCCCTACCCTCACTTATAAAGGGACACCATTCTATCTTTTCTTTACACCAAATTGAGCTGACTAGATCAAAAAAACCCTACCCATTTCTATTATCAAAATCTTTATCCAAGTTATAGAGTTTTTGATATTTCCAAAAGGCCAACCCTAGATCGCTTAAGAGGTGATCTAAAGGAAGTCTGCTAAAGAAGAGGTAATATTGTTTACTGACTAATTCATCTTTATTTTCTATTATAATTTTTCTAAATCTATTACAACCATACTAAAACAATAAATAAACTATCATAAATATATTTTGTATGTTATTAATATTATGATAAAACCATACACATCCTACAAAAAAGTGAAAATGTCATTCATGTGTACATACAACTTATCATCTCTATGTCGTGGTGTAATTTGTTTTTTCATCACCAATTTACCTGGATGATTATAAAGTAGGAAATAATGGATATCTATGATATATATGATATAATAATGCTTCTAAAATTATAATATCATATATACCATCCTACCTTTCAATCCATTGAAAAATTATAACATCGCTCACGCGTATGTGTGGACTACCACTACCACAAAGCGATGCGATCCATTTTTCATTTACAATTTACATAGATAGGAATAAGGATAAATTTAGTGAATATATAAGACATATATGATATGAAAATTATCCATTAAATTTGAATTATTGATTACCTTCCTTTCTCCACATACATTCAAAAGTGAAAACAATGTGTATGCATACGTATGACCAATCGTCTCCATAAACAATGTAATTAAATTTTCCATATTTATATTTTATAGATGAATATAAATATCAATATATTAAATACATATGATATTAAAATTATGAATAATATTTTAGAGATGATGAAATCATGATCAAAGTTTATGGATGGAAAGTATTGAATCAAACCATACATGAAAATCAAAGGAGTTAAGTACAAAAATAACGATAACAATAAAATATTATTAGAAAAAAGTGATAGAATGTTATAATTGGATCATATATGATATTATAGATATGTACATGATTCATTAATATAATTATAATAATTCTAAACTTATTATAAATGTTGTTAGAAACACATACAAGCAAATTTTAACTTTTGGTAAGGGGTTTCTTAACTCAATTTCTATTCAATGGATTATACTTCCAATTAATTGAATATGTTATTCCATGATTATTTGTGAAATTAAGTTAGATTATTTTTTGTTTTATTTATAACTATTTTATGTATATTTAAATTTTATACTGATTATTAATTCATTGATTAAGTCTGATTTAAACATTATGATCCTTCTAAGAGATTTCATCTCAATTTCCATTCCATTGGGACATATTTGATATTATACACTTATTTATTTTTATGTGATGTATATACTTCCCATTTGAGGTATTTAACATGAATATGTATATTTATTAAATTTGATTAATGTTTCAATTGAAGTTATAATTTTAAGGGTTTACAATTCAAAAGTTACCAAAGAGGTAAAAATTTATTTTACAATCTCATATTTTTCTTCAAATTTATCTTATATTTCTTAAATGAATATTATAATACATCCTTCTTAAAATTAATCTATTTTCTTATCCTCTAGATATTTAAAGATTTTATATATTTTATTCCAAATTTTCATCTCACTAGAATAGGAATCGAGAAAATTAAATTTTAAAAGAAAATATGATCTTGCTTCCCTTTTGATCGAGTATATTTTTATTCCATGTTCATATTTTTCAAAACCATTTTAAAAAATTTCTTTTTATTTACTCAAATTATTTATAAGGGAAATTTTATATGACAATTTTATTTTTATAAGGTTTTAAATTAATCTTTATAAATTTTCCAAAAAGGGAGATTTTTTAATTTATTTACAAAAAGTCAAAATGTATGTTTTTTAAGATATACAACATTAACATATTTTCCCAACATTATAACCATTTTACACTCTTTATCTTATTCTAAAATATTTCAATAGTTTTAAAATAAAACTATTGTATTATTTTTTTAAACTCTTCTCTTTCATTTTATTTTATTATTTAGAAGACTTATTTTTACTAAAAAAAACTATTTTTTGATGAATTAATGGTCTTATATCATATCTTGATTAATTTTGTAGTCACTATTTTTCTGTTGAAAAATTAACTTTATTGTGATCATTTTTCATTGGATATTACATTTCTCTTAAATATACATATTATTTTTATCATGGATATGACTGTTTCCAAAACCATATACCATTTCTACATATGGTCCTTACTATGAAAGTTATTTGATTGATTGGGGAAACATTGATATTCTATATTATTTACTAAATAAATATATTTATTGATAAGGTATATTGTTTATGAATTAAATTGATCATTCAATACACGGGGAATGAGCTGGATATGGAGTGAAAGATGTGTGCTATAATTATATAACCCCTTGATACATAGAGAGGTATCATGAGATAAAATAGTTGGCTAAACTTATTAAATGGGTTTTTGGTATATGACTACCCATAGTTTAAACTATCTTGGAACAATGTATTGATGGTAAAGATATCATGATGTCTAGGATCATGATGTCCAACATTATTCATTTCCTTCTTTGAGAATTTATTTATTAATATCTTTGAGATTATTTCATTTTATATTATCCATGGATGAATTTATTTCTCAATTTATTAATTAAATGGAAGGTGTTTCTAGTAATTTACCTTACCATATTGATTATGTATAATCTTCTTATAATAGATTCCATTATACTTAACCCTTATTGAGTATATAAGCTCATAATTTATTTATTTTCTTTACCTAGGTTATGAAGAAGGAAATATTTGAATGAGTTCAATGATTAAAAATATTTACTTTCACTGTGTTTTATATTTTATTTCCAATGAAAAATGGAAATACTGGTTATATATAGTTTACCAAGACTAATAAATTGATCGGTTCTTCAGGACAAGATCCCTTGTATATTATACCAATGTAATAAATTTTACATTGTCTCTAGGTTAATGGAGTTAGGGTTGATAAATATATATTTATTAAATATTTGATCCATTTCTCAATGATAGATAACATGAGTATATCTAGAAATAACTAGCAAGAAAGAGGACTTACCATCTATCCCATAGATCTAACACACCTTGATTCATCAAAACTTTCTTTAGGATCAGAAGGAATCAATAAGGATATCTAGGGAAGGAGAGATGTTTGAGTGCCTATAAGAATAAGATAAAAATGAGAGTTTCAGGGTGTAAATATGAGTTAAACTTTATTTTTTGGATTATTTAATGTATATCGCATGGTTTGCTAAAGCGTTCACAAACCATGCACACCATATTGTATCCAAACCAGAGATATACATGATATTTCTACACAGTTTGGTAAACCATGTGCTAACCATGTGAATTTTTTTTCTAAAAGCTCCCATATCACATAGTTTCTCCTAGGCACCCATATAGTTTAGAAAATATATGCACCAACCATGTCCCTACGAAATGACTCCCCAAACCTTTTACACAGTTTCTTGGTGAAAGAATACTATTTTCCACAACCTTTCTAAAACCATGCACCATTAAAAACCCTTAAAAAACACTCTAAAACCATCCAAAAAACTCATGAAAATAAACCCAAGTATTATATAACTACAAAATACGTAATAAATGGATAATTTACTTAAAACCAAGGGTGTTTCAATACAAAACTTGTATACTTTTAATTTAACATGAAAATTAATTTAATATATAATTAGAAATCCTATGAGTTGACATGTACTCGGTTACAAAGTTTGTGATTTCTTATGATCATGTATATAAAACATTCCTAGGGACTAGGCATACTTCTCTTCTATATACATGTATGTGATACCAAATTTGTAATCTTTCTACATGATGTGTGGCCTCAAAGTTGTAATGTTTTTTAATTCCCATGTCGTGTATTAGATACACAACCCACTTGAAGCCCCATGTTCTCCTCCATGAGAATATGAGGACTACAGATCACATACATGAGTTTCATGACATGTGATTCTTCAAAGTTCATGCCTTTTGATCCAAATATACATAGATATAATTTTATCATATTTTATCTAATATCATCAGACTGATCTGATAACCATGTGAGATACATGCCAGATAAATGGGTAAAAAATGTATAGTTTATGTCACAAACCAACCTGAGTTGACCCCAATCTGGTCACTCAAGACATCCCACAGAAAGTCCTAAGAGGTTTCCATAATCCTCCATGGCTGAACACTAGTGTTGGGCATCAAACACAACTCTATTAGGAATGATTCATCCCAAGAACAATCAGAAAATAAAAAAATTAAAAAAATAAATAAAACTATAACTGGAAGTGGAGAATAATTAAACTAGACATACCTCAACGTGACCTCATGGGGCACTATCAACTATAGGAAAATTATCACTCCAAGGGAAAACCAAAGATTGCTGGATCCTAAAATTAAATATGATGAGGAAAATAGGTGTGAGCATTAAAATTCCAAGTTGGGATGACAAAATAGAATAATTCCCTATGCATGAACATTAAAAATAAATCCAATCATGCTAATTTGATAATAAGACATATAAAATTAGGGTTTTATACTCTTTAAGAAAATCAAGTAAAAATATTTTATTTTTAAGGAAAAATTATTTCTATCAATTTTTCAAGACATATTTCCAAACATGAAAAAACATTTTAGTAAATTCATCACAAAAGGGAACTAGTTATCAACTAGGTGTCTCAGTATAATGAAAAAAATAGTAATGTTAATTTATAAAGAAACTAGAAAATAGAGGTAAGTAGTATATGTGAAAAATAGGTGTCATGGTATCTTAGGTACTAGTCAATATGTCTTAGAAAAAAGCTATAAATTATATATCATGATCAATCACTACCACTATTGGTTATCCACAATTACTTCCCAAACACTTGGAAACACCCACACTAGAAAGACTGAGGGGAACATACCATGGGAAATCAATTTATCTAATCCGGGCCACTATCCAGTGCATAACCTCAAGTAGTGAAACAAGTGTACATAAGGCTCCCACCTAACACCCAAGGATTCCCATGATAATAAATAGAGGCGAGTTTTATCAATCTATCATTTATATAAATACATTTCCTTATTCAAACAAAATTCCATCCACCTTCTTACCTCCAAACACCCACTTTAAGCACAAACCCTTTCTAAGTAACACCAAAACCAAGAACAAGCCTCTTTACTGTGAACATAACACAAATCAAATATTTAACACCCACTACAAACAACCAAAATCAAGGGGTATTACTCAATAGGGTATTTCTATTTCTATTAAAATCAATCAAAGTGACAATCGAGCCTCATCATCTTAGGAAAAAATATTTCATTTCAAAAAAAAGTTAAATACATATTCTCAATATGAAAAACTAATAAAGGAGATTAGGTAAGCTTTGTAAATGAAATAAAAACCATTTATAAAATAATTTGGATGGTTGAGATGCCTTTCCATTAACAAAAAAGCTTGAAAACATTCTTGAAATCAATTAAACCCATGAATAAGAATAGAATAAATGTATAGAAATCAAATTATTACCCAAATCCAAGGATAAACAACGATTACATAGAATATAAATTTCACCTAACACTAAAACACAGATTTAAAATTCCAAACAATCATGCAATTCTGGTTAAAAACTGATAAATAGGGAGACCTACCTATAATCTTGGTTCCCATAGTGATGATAACTCGATATCACTTTTAATAATCCTAAAATAGAAAAATAAACCAAGAAAACCCTAAAATATTAAAACATCCAATTTAAAATCAAGGAAACATGAATCCTAGGTCATTGGAACCCAATAATGTAGATGAAAAGGAAGAAAATGGAATAAGAATGGAGATAGAGGATCATGTATAGATTACCTTTGAAGATACACCTCAAATATTGAAGAAATCCCAATATTTTACCATGGAGGAGAGGAATCCAATAGAGAGGCATGTGAGGAGATCTACGGCTCCTGGGGGTTGAATAGGGGAATAATTGGGGTGGTATTGGTTAAAAATTGAAAAGAGAAATTTGGTAAAATACCAATTTTTAATTGAACTGGAAGACCAAATGGTTTGGCCACATAGTATGCCAGACTGTGACCCAACTGTGCTGCGTCCACTATCCCAAAGAGAAAGAAGCCGCACAACTTCCTGAGGGATGATGAACAGTCATGAAGCCAACCGAGTGAGTTGGAAAGTTATTTTATCTAGTCCATAAGATTAGAATAAGGATTTTTCATGACCATGTGCCCATCCATGCATCCATTAAAGACCCACTATCTGGTTGCATAGTTTGAAAAGGGATGATGCAAAGTTTCTACTAACCATACACTAACAGTTTTCCACCCTATTCCCATCATGAAAACCACAATTTCTCCAAAAAATTACTAGTAAAGCTCAATGAAACCAAAAAAGATAAAAAGTAAACAAAATAATATGGTTATGTTGGGTTGGGGTGTGATAATTCTCCGCACCATTGACACCTTCTTCCCCCCAAAAGTCCAAAATGATCTGGCTAAAAAAACACTAGGAAAGGATGAATTCCACCCAAACAAAGCCAAAAACACCAAAAGTCCAAGAACTATAAAAATTCACCATTTACCAACCATTAGAAACATGATTGGAGAAATAGCCCGATATCCATAGAAACCACCTACGAGACTAGAAAACCCAAATAACAAATAAAAAACAAGGATTGAGGGGTGAAGGAACTATCCCACTGAGAGAGGTGGGAAAATAAGTTTACCAAGAGCCCTTCCACAATGGCCTCCACACCATATTAAGTCTCTAGTTAAACATTGGTTCCTCAATCTAGAACAATCTCAAAAATTTAAATAGAAACAAAGGTTAATAGAGATGAGATTCCAAATAAGAGACGACACTATTCCATAACCACAAGATTCTGAGTTTCTAAAATAAATATCAATTAAGAATATAAATTTCCAAAATATGTATATCATCTTCCACCATTCCCAATAAAATACCACACTACCCTGATCATCATCTCAAAAAAAGAAAACATTTACAATAAAATAAACCCTAAACAAAGTCCGCATCAGCACCTTACTTCTCTAAATATGATTGGGGGGGGGGGGTATTTTAAGGGATGAATATGGATCCATGTTACTTCCTAAAAACACCCTAAAAAATAAATTATAGGTAACCTATTATTAAACAAAGGTGACTGGTCTTTGGTGATTCTAGACGTGAAAACATATTGTGTCCCATCTTTCAACACTGATTAAACAGCCATAGCCTACTCCTAGATGATTCTGGTGAGAAGAAACACGACACACACTGCATATAACTTTCTAATAATCCATACATAACTCTATTAACTTTCCCTTTTCTAGATACACCACCACTAATCCCAAGTATATGAAAGACATCAACCATCTCTGGATCCCCAACTAAATTGGCCTCAGTCTAAACAACCCGCCTCACTATTCTTCATAGGTTTTTGCAAGTATGACACAACCTGAAATAGTTCTAGTCTGATGTCCTTTTCAAAGAATCAATCCTTCAAGTCTGTATCTTTAGTGAGTTATGATAGATGTAAAACCAATATGGAAAAACACTTTCCATTCTGAAAAACTTTCAAATATTCTTGTCTAAGATGGTACAACTCAATATCCATTGGTACTTTCATGGATTCATAGAAATACTTCTAGATGAAAAAGTCCTTGAAACTTTCCCACAAATAGACCTTCTAAGGTATATATTGTTAAAAAAACTTCAACTACTTCTAAGTTAGGCCTTAAAACATAAATTTCATGAAATTGAGCTTAAGAGGCTTAGGGAGATCAATCTGAACAAAAGTATCCGTGATGTTCCTTAACCATTCTTTAGCTTTCCTAGTCTTTAGTTTCCTAAGGAAATGAGGAGGATTCATCTCCTAGAACTTCTAGATGAATTCCTGGTATTGAATACCACTGGTATCCATATCCAGAATGAACCAAACAACTTGAGAAATACTTGAATAACCACTAACACATAGTGGTAGAACCACTAACACATAGTGGTAGAACCACCCAAATATGTCTCTCAGAATCCCTAATTACATAGTGGGGGCATACCCTGAAAAAAAAAGCATGAATAAATCAAAAAATTATACAAGACACAAAATAGACATCCCAATCCCAATTATATATCTAAAAAGAATCACAATTTCAACATCACATCAAATATAAAAAAAAAGGATTCAAAAATAAGTCCCAAAACATATGAAGAAATAATAAATCTATTCCCATTTTCTAAAGAATTAAATCCCTATTTTTGAAAACCATTTTTATAGAACAAACAAGCCTCACTAATTGAATAACTACCATTGGTATTCTATGAAACCCCACATATATATAAATCCCAAACTTCTTAAGAACTCCTCCACACATACCACTAACCACCCACTTCCACACAGACATCCATATATGGGATATTTCATAAGAATTACAAGGGTCAAAATAGGATATTACCATTTCTAAAACACAACATCTAATACCAATTTTCAAATTACCAATTTACATCTCATTACCCATTTTATAAAACCATTCAAGACCCCACACGATTCCATTTCCATTTTTAAAATTGTACCATTTCATTTTAGAAACCTAGGTATTCACTTTAGAAACCAATTCAAATAACAAGAAATAATTTGAAATACCAAAGAAAAACCTTAAAACTAACTTAACCCACACCCAAAAATAAAAAATATGGAATCAATACTCTACAGGTCAAAAATCCAAAAACTTTGGAAAATGACTACTACACACAGTTTGGCCACAAGGTTTGGTAGATCTTGTGCCATTCATGAAAGTATGCTAGAAGTCAGCAATGGTAGTTACATGGTTTTCCAAACTGTGTAAAAAAAACCATGCACCCCATTCAATTCCTCCAATATAACCATAAAATTCTCAAGACCAACCAAAAATTGTCCAAAAAACATCACAAACCTTGAAAACATCTGAGATCCAAGCACATATTTTAAGGTAAGACCATATTGAACCACCATGGAAATTAAAGTGTCATTCTGAATAGGTGGTAATCATGTACCTACACATGAATTACTCCTTGAATTATAATAATACTAACCCAAAACTACTGAACATTACCAAATAATAGGGTCTAAACCTCCCCTGATACCATTTTTTCATGAACCAACCCAAGTAAACCCAATCCGGTACTCCGAGCCTACCCGCAACAAGGTCCGTTAGGTATTAACAATCATCATGGGATAGAAAATAGTTCTAGGAATCAACCAAAAATCTGTTGGGAATGATTTATCCTAAGAAAAATAGAAAAATAAATAAATTAAAACAAACAAAAATGTAATTGGCAACAAAAAATAAATAATATAGACATACCTCTATGTGACCTCATGGGTTACCATAAACCATAGGATAATACTCACTCTAAGGGAGAACCAAAGCTAGGCGGAACCTGAACTAAAAGATAATGAGAGATATAGACCATGAGCATTAAAATTCCTAATAGGAATGAAAAATGAGAACAACACCCTATATCTGACATTTAAAAATAAATCAAATCATGATATTCTGAATGTAATACATATAAAATCAGGTTTTTCTACTCATAACAAAATCAAGTAACAAGATTTAATTTTTAAGAAAAAATTATTTGCATCACCTTTTCAAAATAGATTTAAAAATGAGGAAAACATTTCAACACGTTCCTCATAAAAGGGAATCAGTGCTCAAACATGCTTCCCAATATAATGAAAAAATGTCACTTTATAAAGAAACTAGAAAACTGAGGGAAGTAGTGTACATGAAAAACAAGTGTCAAGGGATCTTAGGTGCTAGTATAGATTTCCCAGGACAAAGATATAAATACCATCTCATGATCAATATCTATCAGTACTAGTTATCCATTATCACTTCCCAAAAACTCGGTGACACCCTCACTGGCTTGAGAAAGGGGAACATTCCATGGGCAATCAAGTCATTTACTCAGGACCCCTAGCTAGGGAATAATATCAACAAGTGAATAAGGTGTACCTAATTCTCCCACCTAACTACCCAAGGTTTCCCATTATAATAAATGGATTTGAGTTTTATTATGCTATCATATACATAAATATATCACCTTACTTACATAAAATCTCATCTCTCTTCTCACCTTTAGACTCCAAACTTAAGAACAACCCATTTCTAAGTCAAAAAAAATCTAGGAAAATCCTCTTCACTAGAAACATAACAAAAAATAAAACATTTAACACCCACTCTACAAAACCCAAATCAAAGGTAATGTCTCAAGATGATTTTTCCATTTCTATTAAAAAGAATCAATGTTCCAACTGGGGATCATCAACTTATTAAAACATATTTCAATTAAAAAAAGTTAAATTCATATAATCAATGTGAGAAACTAGTTTGAGAGGTTATGTAAGCTTTTTAAACAAAATAAAAACCCTTTATAGAATAATTTTGATGATTGAGATATTTTTCCATTCAAAAACAAGCTTGAAAAAATGCTTGAAATCAATAAAACCAAAGGCAAAAACTAGATAAAAATTTTAAAAAACAAATGAGAACCAAAATACAAGGATCTCCCTAATTATGTAGAATTTAAATTTCATATTAAAATAAATAACACATTTAAAAGACAAAACAACGATGGAATTCAAGTTAAAATCTTGGACATTGGGAGACCTACCTCAAATCTTGCTTCACAAAATAATGGTAACTCAAAATCACTTATAATAATCCCAAAGGAGAAAAATGAACTAAGAAGAACCCTAAAATATCATAAACCCCAATTTAATATTAATGAAATATGAACCCCATTGTGTAAGAACCCAAGGAGGATGAAGAAAAAGAAGAAAATGGAAGAAGAATGGAGAAGGAGGAGAAAGAAGAGATTACCTTTTAGGATCCACATCAAAAGTTGAATAAATACAAATATTTCACTATGGAGGAGGACATAAATCCAACGGAAAGTAATTGTAAGAGCTCTATGACAGGTGAGGTTCAAATGGAGGTGGAATAGGGGTGATTTATGTAAAAAATTGAAATGGGAAAAGTGGTAAAATAACAATTTTTATGTGACCTAGAAGACCACAAGGTTTGGACACACAATTTTCTAGACCATGTGAAAACTATGCAGTGGCCTATGTTAAAAAGAGAAGAAAGATGCACAGTTTTCTGGGAGGGACCGCATGGTTATGAAGCTAACCATGTTGGATGGACAATTCTTTTTTCTAGGCTATACGGTTGGAAGGGGGATAATGCGTGACTATACTCCTAGCTATGCAACCTTGATAGATTCACTGTATAGTCCACATATCTTGAAAATGGAGGGTTAACAATTTCTACTAACCATGTATTAACCATGCACCACCCTATTCCCACCCAAAACTACTATTTATCTAAAAATGACCCTGAAAACTCAGATAAACAAAAATAGATAAAAAATAAATAAAATAACAGGGTTATTTTGGGTTAGGGTGTGATTGTTTAATACATGGTGTGTATTATTGTTTTATCCAAAAATAATTCTTGGAATCTCCAAATGGTGTTTTTGATGTTTCTTCATTGTGATTTCAATCATTTATTCATTATATAAGCATGAAAGAATAAAGGGAAGAGAAAAAAATGTCCAGATACCATGAAAAAATACATATGAAGTAAAATAAATTGAAAACACATAGAATTCATTAAATTATTAATAAATAATTATAAATTAACCATGTGACCCATTTGATACAACTTATAGGTTATAGAAACTATGAAAATAACTATTGGGCATGTGAAACATGAATTTTATTCATAATCAATGAAGAATCCATAAAGTACATAACAAATGATTTTTGACCAATAGATGTAAATAAAAAAGTCAAATAACTTATTTAATCTTCGGATCCAAAGGTTGATCATAACATTTATTTTATAATTCATATATATATATGTAGATCTATAATTACCTAAAATTGTAATTAATTTTTCCTTAATGAATCAGTTGACTTAATCCAATCATGCTATTATTGTGTTGTAGGATTCAAGAGTAGAATATATCTATAAGTGATCCAAATTTTCACTAAAATATCAAAACATTTCCATAGAATCATCAAGTGATAATACATCTGGTTCTAATCGATTGAATTGTTCATTATTGATCGCAATATGATGTTCTTTGTGGGTGAGTAACTATTTTATCTCTATCTTAACCACTTGATAGGTGATGTGTATTTACACTCAAGATCTTATGTTTTTTATTAGGATCTGTATAGGGACTGAGAGAACATTTCTTTATCCATTGTGCACAACCATTTGTATCTCAAGAAAAAGATACCAGATATTTATTATAGCTTGTTTAGTGTTAACTATTTTCACATATACCCCGTACCATTTTATTAATTCTTAGTAAACCAAATGTATAATTATAATATAGTAATTATTGTTCACTTGACATGTACATCACCTAAGAAAAATAAATATCATTTATATCATTTTCGACCAAACCTTTAAAATCAATCCTCTACTCCTCCTTGGCATTTACTGAACCATTAATAATGACTACATGATTAAAAAATAAATTTCACTGAATTATTAATAAATAAATATAATAAATTTTATATTTTAAAAACTATTCAAATAAATATTTATTATTATTTAAGTCACATATTCTTTTGAATAACTCATGATTAAATTTTGGTGATAATCCGAACATGGATAATTATTAAACCAAAAACAAGAATAATATTAATTCGAACTTGTTAAATTAAATCATGAATTTAATAAAGTTTTTATATAAACTTAATGTTTGACCCTATAGACCTATTTCATAGTTAAGAGAATAATAGATGACTAAAGTAAAAGGTTAGTGTCTTGTAACATGCTAAGTCACTAATAGAGAAATAAGTTAATGTCAAAATGATATACAACCTCCTATGAATGGTTACTATATAATATAATATATTTATCATGATATCTATAATTAATAATGTTTCATGTTGGTGTCATAAACCTATGTTCTTGGAATCTCTTTCGTTGACTTTATAAAAATAAAATTTCCCACAGAACACTATGGATGCAGATTTATCTACATAGTTATATTTCCATTAAAGGGCATGAAATATCAACTTATATTAATGGACTGAATAAATAAATCATTTCTATCATTATCCATTAATGTTATATCACTCATGACAGTACCAGCGTATCTCACTTCATTGAAGGTATACATTGTAATGATTTTTATCAATATATCAAAGTATGAGACTAATGATATTCATTAATGATGATTTCAAAATCTAAGGATCAATGTACATGTACACAAATAAGAACATATAATGGAATATATAAATGTGAATTTCCTATTAGTAGGTCTTATTCTCATAATCTTCATCACACGTAACTATTTAAATTTTTCAATACCATTGTGCCCTAAACTCTTTTAGGAAATCAAGGAAATTTCACTTTGTAAAAAAACATAAAAAATTTACATTTACTTTGTTATTTTAATTAAATAGAACGATTTTCATTTTCTATACTATCATATATCCTAACAATTTAAGATATTAAGTAAAAAATAAATTAATCTTATACCAGTAAAATCCTTTAATTAACTATGGTATTCACTTTCTCATAATAAGTAAATGTAACTGTTTTATGTTTTTATACTATAATACATCCTATCTATTTTGGATATTAAATGATGAATCACTTAAAATTAGACTATAAAATGTTTTTATTTGTAAACTTTGAACTTATATAAGTTCAAAATGACCCCAACTATAAATTCAATATCTAATATGAAATTATTTGTGTTTAGAGTATTTTCTTGAAAAATAAAACTTTATTCATTAAAACAAACCACTATTGGGTGGGATTCACATTCCATCATATTTTAAGAAATAACTGGATACAATGTTTTATCAATATCTTCTTATTAAAACATGTTATAGAATCCAATGAATAATAAACCATGGGTATCAAATTAATCATCTCATTTTATAAAAAAAATTTGTTAATGAAATTCTTGCCTTATCTCCAAATCCATTTTTCATTTTTTGAATAAACCACTTTTGGGTTGAGTGGGAACCTCACAATAAAAATGCCTCAATCAGCAGGACCCAACCCAACCCAAATGAAAACCAAAAAACAGAACCAATGAAAATAAAAAATTCAAAAGTCAAACACATACCACCTTTGAAGATTCTAATTTAAAATTAAAAATTACTAGAAAATCATAAAGATAAGGTCACCACATGACATGCCTCCTCGAACACCCTACCACTCACACAAAAAAATCCCAAAACCTTCTTGCAAATCATCTCACCTAACCAACCTAGAAAGGAGAAATGCAACTAAAATCTAGAGCAACATAAGAGTGGAAAAGACCTCCATAGTGAGCCATGATTAAGCCATTACCATCATCCCCATAGAAAAAATCATCGTCGTTCCAACAATTCAAATAGTAAGTAATATTAATAAAACTAGAACTGAATCGTGAAATTTAGATGTTAAATCCACCATCACAAATTCTTGGATCTAGCCACAACTTGAAACCATAAGAAGCAAATTGTAACCCAATTGTAGAAGACATAATCCAAGACAACATAATTTCCTCAAGAAGGTTCTAAATGATGATAAAAATCATAACAACAATAGAATCTCCAACCAACATTCGACCATCATCATAAAAAAAGACACCATTGATCACCATTTTCAGTGAGGGATCCTTGGATTGAATAATACCGAAGATACCATGTTAGGGGAAGAATGAAACCCAAAAATAGAGATTCTAAAAACACTACGAACTGTATAAGGTAACATCACAATTAAAAAAAACTAGGAAGTGAACCAACCAATTATGAAACAAAACTTGGTAGCATGGCTCCTTCCATGCCTCTACACGATACAACACCAATCCCCCAGAGCACCAGGTCACCATCAATTCAAGGAAGACGAAGAATGCCACTTAGGGCTGAAAGTACCATTACAAAATAATAAGAAAACCATCCAAGTCCGATCTGAAATAACCATAGACTACAAAAACTTATTTGACCTTGAACTTCGAATCTAGAGAATATCCAGATGAAACCGAAGAAGGTAAATACTCCAAGAAATGAACAAGCACACCAAATCAAAGGAGAGAAGGAAGCAATTACAGCTAAGAACTAAGATGGGAATTCCAAGAAGTTTTCTAAAAATTCTCTAGGTATTCTATATAATCCAATTATATTGAATTATTAATCCTCTTTCTTGAACACTTTAAGATTCAATATAATTGGATGACTACTTGAAGAAACATTATTTTACTTTCCAACTAAATTTTGTATTTTAGTTTCAACTTTTACCTCCTTTTACTATCTGTTTAGTACCAGAAATCATACATCATATACCCAATTTATCTGTTATAAATTATTGAGAATATTATAAAAAACTTTATTTAAATTATATATATAGAAAATTTCTATAAATTTAAATAGGATAAATCCTTAAGAAAAAAAATCCATTTTAGCCTCTCTTGAAGCATGTTATAGAACTAAAAAAATCATAACCTATGTGTATTAAATCATCCATCTCAATTTATTAAATTAAAAATTGTTTACATACTCTTCTTAAGAGAAATGTGAGACAATACATATATTAGGAAAAGTTTATCCAAGCACGATGCATCCAAGTTATTAATTTAGTAACTCCTTTTATCCATTACTTTAATCTATATTTTAAATTATTTTCCCTTTCCAACCATATTTATAATTACAATACTTATAAATAATACAGTTTATATCATGGATTTGTTAGCATAATAAAATTTAATTCTATAACCAATAAATATTTAAGGAAAACTTTAGTCACACCAAGTCACTAACCTATTCAATCATATTGAAGATCATTTTTCATACCCAATCACATTGAGTATATAAAACTAAAAAACCTTAAATTATTGACGTACCCAATTATATTGAGTAAATTCATATAGATTAAGTTTCCTTTGGTCATTTTTTATCTAAATATTTTGAAACCTTAAGTGAATTAATATATTATTCTATAAGAATATTTATTTTTATGTTAAAAAACATCAATAATTGGTTTCTTAGGAATGAATTGTTTTAATTAATAGAATATTTATCCTTCGTAAAAACTTTTCTTAAGATACCAGTATTAAGAGTTTCTTACTATAAGATTTTAATTTCAAGGATTTATTTAAAGTACAACTTGATAACGATAATGAATTTATATAGAAAATAAATTTTTATACGATAAATATCATGTATTATATCTTTTAATTATTGAATTTTAATGATATTTCTCACACTAAAATTGATGAACCCATGCATAAAATCCTTTTAGTGATCCTAGATCCATATTTCACTAGAAACTACCCCTCTTTGGAATGAAACTCATTACTTTAGTTATTTAGGTAGGGATTCATCCAATTCACAACATTTAAGAATCTTGGATGGTTGAGTGAACAACCCTATTTCCAAATACATCATACGGAAATAATCAACTCTATTACTTTGATATCCCAACCCTTGAGATTTCCTAGTTATGTTTAACCAAAATAAAACATAAAAAACAGGATAAAAAAGGATAATCTAGGGGAACCTTAATTTAGCGTGAAGCTACCCAAGGATGTTCTAGTCTTACCTACCACTTTCTTGACTTACACAAGATAATTCAAGGGCACCCCACCTTGGAATGAAAATACCTAGTCGGATTATCGAGGTCTTGATAAGTTTCACATTGGAAGTAATCTCACTCTTAGTATTTTAGGGGGTTTCTTTCACTATTGGAGTTTTATGGTGTTGAGATGAGACATTAGCGATGGATTCTTGTTGCTAATGACCTTTTGGGATGGGAGTCCCTCGTTAATGTACCATTGCATAAAATGGAAACAAAATTATCTATTTTTTTTGTGATTGTTCATCATAAATAACAGCGATAAGTTTTTTAAATAAACAATAGTGATAAACCCATCATTAATTATATTATTTTCAATATGAAATGTGTCCATCAAAAGTAATATTGATTTTTTTTTAAAATCAACTGTGAAATATATAGTGATCCATCATAATTTACAATATTTAAAAAAAAAACCAAAAAATAATTTTAAAAATAATTTTAAAAAAACAAATATAATAAAAATAAGCCTAACATTATTACATCATTTCAAACATAATCTATTTATAAGACAAAAATACATAACAATCCTAAAAAATAGTTGAGCATCAATTGGTATTAGAAAGAGGTGGATCACTAAAATTTCTTGGGGAAGGAAATTCTATACCAATACCACATGCAAGACATCTCATATACCCCAATATCTACTCATTTCTCTCACATTACTACCCATGTTGCTCATACCTCGCTCTCTGTATCCATTTTATTATTTCATCCTCAACACTCAACCTATCCTCATACAATATAGTGGATGATGATGAAAACTCTCTATGAGATCCCATTGAGCTGACATATGACATCATTGAAGTACCATTATAACTGGTAGGTGTTAGTCATGAACGAATACCAGTTACCCAACCTTTCTTGACACCATGAATAGTCACCCATATCTAAGCATCCTCATTGAAACCTTACTCACAAGTGACATCTGATTCACTATCTTCTTGAGTATACCATGAATGAAAAACCACAGGCTTATACATTCCATTCAAATATATTTAGAAATTATAATAATTGCAAAATTAATATCAGTAAAATTTAAAAAATACCAACCACAATCCGATGTTTTCTAATGTCAACAAGATTTCTTATAATGGGATCTGTGTACATATTCTTGTAAAATTCAAACTCCATGATAGAGGGTCCAGTGGAGTCCTATATAATATAAAACAAAATTACATTTAAAGTATATATACATTAATAAATAACATTATTTACCATATTTGATTGATGTGTACCAAATGTCTAACTCTTGGATCTCTGTTTGATCTCACTCCTCCCCCAGTTCTGACATCCAGATGATTAACTCCTCCTAAAAGTCTCTTCTAGACAGGAGGAGAACAGTCCATCCCATACCTTAGTCTATATATAGTCAAGTTGATGGGAGACACAAGACTAGTAAAAAATAGTAACTAAAGCAATATCAACGGATCCCTTTATAAGGTTGTGCAAAAACTAATGAAAATGATCACGTATACGAATTTCCCATGCCTCCCAAATAGGAGTGACTGAGATAACATCAATCAGAGGACACCAATTCTATACAAAAATTAAAAATAACATGTTACTAAATAAATAAATTTAAAATAAAATATATTATTTAATAGTGTACAATCTAGTGTTGAAACATATACTGACGAACAATAACAGAAACCTAATACCATGAAACCCATGGCTTAGCAAAATAATTTCTCAGAAATTCACTATCCTTCCAAAGAGATAAATGTGAAAATTTGTGAAAATAAAAAAAATAATCATAATATTACTACCAAAATTAATATAAAAACATAATGTAAAATAAATAACTTAAACAATTGAACAAACCTCTGTAAACGAGGAGAAAAATGTTGATATGGACATCTCTTTGGAACAAGGTCCAGAATCATCAATCGATCAATGATTCACTCCCTTATAATATACATATAATCCCAAAAATTAGATGAATCATTATCATTATTGGGAAGTTTGACATTAGAAAGAGAATGAAATAGATCTACAGAAGCATTTCTATCCATTAGTAAGAAATAATATTTTGTTTAAAAAATTATTAATAAAGATTTAAAATTAAAAAAACTAATAAATACAAGAATATAATAATATTACTTGTGTTGGGAATGTATCGTTTCAATAATAATCTATGATTTATGATTATTTTGATGCTCACAAATACCATTGTTTTTTTTCTAATGAAGTTTTGTTAATTGAGATTTACTGGAATTTATATTTTGTTTTAAATTTTTTAGCATTACAGAATGATTTTGGAAACACTATTTACATTCCTACTTTACACAGGAAAGGATAATGTTTGTGTATGGTATCAACCCTATGATATGCTAAACAGTTTTTGTTTGGAACAAAATCCCAACGTGTAGAAATAAGTAAGCACATGGATCAACTACCCTACATTGGAGTCGAGATTCACTGTTCATACCCAATATTCAAGAAAGTTGAACTTATGGTTCATCAATTATACAATTGGGATTTTATAATGACAAGGATAAATGTATAGATCATCATCCCTACACTAATTTTTTTTATACGTTACCTAAATATGAACATATGGATAAGAAAAACTACTTTTTTTGGAACTCTACACTATGAAAAGGAACCTTATGCTATGTTGTTCAACTCTATATTGTGTTCTCAACGATGACGTTCTTGAAGCTGTGCTTTCAATCCGATATTACTATAATAGTCAAATTAGATTTAAAGACTGATTGAAGGTCCATTTTTTTAATTTCAAAAGAACCATGTTTTTTAGAGAAAATCATTTCTATTTCTAAGGAATGTTATGACTCACTTGGTCAATTAAAATTTGAATTTTTACAATCAATCAGTCTATTCTTTCAGATCTATATTATTGAAGAAATCTATCTTCTATTATATATATTCCTTCAGAATACCTCTCTTAAAAATACATGTGATAATTGATTCACTTACAAGTATGATTTGTTGAAAATTATTTTTACGGTGATAAAACAAACAAAAAACTCTATTAAAAGACTACATTTTGGAGATATACATGTTCTATCTTGTTCTATGGTAACTTTGTGACAGCTCAATTTTGTTGCTATTTTTGAATTAAATATCTATATGCAACCTGGATCACTTCAAACTCATTCTATATTGAAGATTATTATTTTTGAAGAAGCATATCCATCAATTGTCAATTGTGTACAACAATAATTGTAATGTTTAACCTATTTTCAACAAATTAACCTCTTATTTTTTTTTGAGTTTTAACTGGTCATACTTAGTTGTGGTGGAGTATCAGTTTCTCGATATAAGATATGGATAACTAGTTATCTGTTATTAAACCAGAATATTTTTGTAATTAGTCTTGTAAATGTGTCAACTGCCTGCACTCAGTTGTAGAAATTAAGTCTTGTGATAAGAGGACCAGAATAATGAAATATACCAATCTCACGGAGAGAGTATTTGGTGGAGTGGACTAGGTTATCTTTGTGCCCCGAACCACTATAAAAAGTTGTATTATTTATTTATGTTTATCCCTTGCATCTTTTCAAAGAAGAATAAAAACACTGTTAATCCTCATAAAATACAGTGGGTGTCTAAAGTGAGAATTGTGGAAGATTTTGAGAAGACACAATTCACCCCACTCGGTTGTGTTACTTTTTATATTCTGAACTAACAATTGGTATCAAAGGAGATCTTTTAAAAAAGCTATAGGAAGCTTAAATGTTTAAATTTTATACAAATATGTAAATGGATGATCCTAGAGAAATAATGTGAATGGTTCATACTCTATATTTCAATGGTAAACATTACAGATATTGGAAATCAAGGGTGATTATTTATCTAAAAAATTTTGGATTCAAAGTTTACTAAAAGATTATTACCCCATATACAATTCATGAGAAACCAGAAACTTGGGATGCTACAACTGAAGCTGGATATGATATGAATTCCAAATCTATGAATGCTATTATCTGTGGTATCAGACCAGATGAATTCAATCTTGTATCATAATTTCCAACTGCATATAAAATGTTGAAAACTATTGTAGTTTCTTATGAAGGAACATATAAAGTAAAAAAAATGAGGTATGGTATAACTAATATTAAATTCAATATGTTTATAATGTTATACGGTGAAAGAATTACACAAATGAATGGAAGGCTTACAAAAATTATCAACAATATTACAACCTTAGGAGAACCCGTCAAAAAATATAATCATTCTTTAAAAGTATCGAGAGTACTTCTTTGAAAATGGAATGGAATATCTACTTCTATATGACAATCATCACCAGTCAAAGATCTAATAGTTAAGGAATTTATTGGGACACTGATGATATATGAATATGAAATTAAAGATAAAGTTGAAGATCATAAGATCATAATGAAGAAGGAAAATACTTCAATAAAACTAACTTCTCAGAAACATAATAGAAAAATAAAGTAAGAATTCAAAATAGAAGAAAATTTAAATTGCTTAAATAATGAAATTGAACTAGCACAACTATCCAGAAAGTTCATCAAGTTTTAAAAAAATAAAAAAGGGTTCAAGAAATCCTTTGGAAGGATGAAAAAGAACCAAATAAATTTAGATGTTATTAATATGAGAAACTGTGTCATATAAGACCTAATTGTCCTCAAATGAAATATGAAAGGAAAATACTATAAAAAATATATCTAAAAAATTATGATTATGACCATAAAAGAATAAGAGAAATGAAAGATATATAGAATGTATATGAAGACTCCAAAAGTTCTTCAAAATTCGATTTAGAGAAGTAACAATAAAATCAAAAAGATGATATGTGTTTTATGGACAAGGGAGAAGAAGAAAAGGTACAAAATTAATACTCTTATGATTTTGATATAAGTAGTTTCTCAACTAAAAAATTGGTCACCTACTGTTCTATGTTTGAAAAAAATATGATTTCTTATTAAAGAAACACAAATTGTTAAAGAATATTCATAATTATGTTTTAGGTGAGAGAAATAGATTTTTCAAAAAACATCAAGATTTAATTGAAAAATTTAACTTATCTACATCAAACTATACTGATCATGAAAATTTGATCAATTCTATACAAGATTATGTGGAATCATATAAGTGTGATGTTATTTTATTTAGTAAAGGATAAAAAATATTGAATGAAATCATTTGAAATAATGTTATTAAAAAGGAAATATTTAGTATAAGAAGTTGGGGTGAGAAATCTAAATGGTACAAGAATTATTTTGTCCTGAACTCAAAAAATGAAACTTGTTATTTTTGTGGAATAAAAGGGAATGTAATAAATAAATGTAATTTAAGAAAACCTAATATCAATGTAATTAAAAGAAATTTGGTTTCAAAAAGATTGTCTGAAGCAAATTATATTAATTATGGAAAAACAAAGCAGATATGGATACCCAGATCTCTACTAGATAAAACTTCTGGACCCATGAAAGTGTTGGTACCAAAACAAACATTTGTGTAAATACATTTGCAGATAACATGACATAGAAACAAAAATGCTATATAGAACATGGATAATGGCTGTTCCAGGAATATGAGTGTAGATCCATCAAACTTTTATATACTGACTCAAATGAATGGAGGTCTTGTCACTTTTGGTGATGATGCTAGATGAAAAATAATTGGAGTTGGAATTGTTGGAGATATGAAGATCATATCTATCAAAAAAGTACTATATGTATGAGGGTTAAATATCAATATGATAATTATTTCTCAACTTTTTGATGATGGTTTTTATGTTGATTTTTCTAAAAATTATTTCTTAGTATTTAAATATAGATTGTATAAGTGTAGATAACCTATAACTGATAATGTTTATACTATTAATTTAAATTATTATGTAAATGGAATGAGAATTGTTTAAATGCTAAGAAAAATGAATAATGTATTAGGAAGATAATACATGGACACTATAATATTTATTCTTTACATAGATTATATAAGAAATAACTAGTTTCGGATTTTCCTATTCTTAAGTTTGACAATGAAAGATTCTGTGATGCATGCCAACTTTGGAAGCAATACAAATATTCTTTCAAATATATTAACAAAATTGCTACATCTAAACTTTTAGAACTTATTCATATGGATTTTTTGGACCATCAAGTTGAGAAAGTTTGGCTGGTAAATTATATGTGTATGTTTTTGTTGACGATTATTCTAGATTTACATGGGTTTATTTTTTAAAACTAAAAAGTGATGTTTTTTCATTTTTTAATGTTTTGGTAAAATTGTTCAAAATGAAAAGGGTTTTAAAATAATTTTATTGAGAATAGATCAGGGTAGAGAATTTGAGAATTAAGAATTCAATTCTTTTTTCTTAAATTTTGGTATTAAACTCACCTTCTCTTCACCACGAACACCTCGAAAAAATAGAATTGTTAAAAGGAGAAATAGAACTATTCATGAAATGGATAGGACTATGATGAATGAATACAATCTTACTACCTATTTTTGGGTAGAAAATGTAAGGAAAACCGGTTATATCATGAATAGAGTTTTAATTCGGCCTATTTTCAAAAAGACACCATATGAACTTTAGAATAACAGAAAACTTCAAGTAAAGTACTTTAAAGTTTTTGGATGCAAGGTATATATCTTGAATAATAAAGAAAAACTTGGTAAGTTCGATGAAAATGCTAATGAAGAAATTTTTTTGGGATACTTTGCTACCTCTAAAGACTATAAAGTCTCAAATAAAAAGTTAAGGGTTGTTAAATAATCAGTTCATGTGAAGTTTGATTAAACTGACCCATTCATTATAGAAAAAGATCAAATAGATAACGTCACTGACTCTTTTGAAAAAATGAGACTTGAAACCCGTAATATGATTTTGAAGAAGATATTAATAAAGTTACATCTAGTTTATAAGAACATGAAACTAAATAACCTGAAAGTGTTCTACTTAGACAGTCGAGAATCCAAAATAACCACCCTTTAGAAACTATTATTGGAGACCTAGACATAGGAATGAGAACTAGAATAAATTTAAGAAATCTACTATAATTTTATGCCTTTATATCTCAATTAGAACCTAAGACTATTGAAAAACCTTAGAAGATGAGAGTTGGATATTAGCAATACAAGAAGAGCTAAAAAAGTTCAAAAGGAATGATGTTTGGGAACTTTTAGAGAGACGAACCAATTATCTAATTATGGGAACTAAGTGGGTCTTTAGAAATAAATATGATATTTAGTGATCATAACTAGAAAAAAATATTAATTATTTTCCAAATGTTATAATTAGTAAAAAAGTAATGATTATTGTGAGACCTTTTCCCCAATATCCATATTAGAATCCAATAAGATAATTTTAGATTATGCATCTCATGTGAATTTTAAATTATATTAGATGGATGTTAAATCTTTATTTTTAAATGGTTATGTGGTGGAGGAAGTTTATGTTAAACAAATTCATGGTTTTAAAAATCCTAAAACCCCCACTCATTTTTAAACCTACTAAAGCTCTCTATGGAATTAAATAGGCACCTAGAGATTTTTATGAAAGACTGAGTTCTTTTCATCAGAAAAATGGTTTTAAAGTTGGTTTTTATATCATTTTTTTAAAAAATATTTTTTATAATATTTTATTAGTTCAAATTTATTTTGATGATGTCATTTTTGGTTCAACTAATAAAAATAGTTTTTATAATTTTTCAAAATTAATGAAAAAAGAATTTGAAATGAGTATGATGGGAGAAATGAATTTATTTTTAGGATTTCAAATTTATCAAAAATATTATGAAAATGTTTTAAATCAAAGTAAGTATATTATATATTTATGGAAAATTTTTGGACTTGAAAACAAAAATACATATACAAATCCCATGTGTACTAATATAAAACATGATTAAGATGAAGCTGGGAAACTAGTTGACAATAAGTTATATAGAGGTATGATTAGTATATTATTATATCTTACTACTAGAAGACCAAAAATTATGTTTTCTATATTTCTTTATGCTAGATTTTAATAAAATATAAAATAATCCCATTTTATTACTATCAAAAGAATTTTCAGATATTTAAAAGAAATTATTTTTCAATCTCTTATTTACCTCAAAACTTATGATTTTAATTTAATTTCATATTCAGATACTGATTCTGGAGGGTGTATATTATAAAGGAAAAGTACCTCAGGAACTTATAAATTCTTAGAAAAATAATTAGTTTCACGGTCTAGTAAGAAACAACACTATGTTTTCCTCTCAACCACTGAGGAATAATATATATCTACTAGCAGTTGTTGTGCGCAAGTTTTATGGATAAAAACACTCTACTAGAATTTATACTAAACTGTAATAGTATACCTATTTTATGTGATAATACCAGTGCTATTAATAATTCTAAAAACCCTTTAAGTCATTCTAGGACTAATAACATTGATATAAGGCAACATTTTCTAAGAGATCATGTCCTTAAAAAGAATATATATTTAGAATTTGTTAATAATGAATATCAATTAGAATATATTTTTACTAAACCAATTACCTGTACTAGTTTTTATTTCATTAAAGAGGAGTTAGGATTATTTGAATTTAATTGATTGTCTGTTAATTTGTTTCCAGTCACTCTATTTTTTGTTTTATTAGGTTTTATTTAATATATTCTACTTATGTATTATTCGATTTTGTTTTAGTTTTTCAAATTATTTATATGAGATTTCATTTTAATATATTTTTAAGATAATTTTATTTTATTTTTATTTTAAAATTTTAAAAATGGTAATGATTATATCCTCAATCGGCGTGATAAAAACCATTTTCCTTCTCCAGATCTCTTTCTCCTCTCATACAGGTCCTTTTGACTTACAAATTACCCATCTATTTTGTTCTACATCTACCAAAAAACCTAATAATTAAATCCCTTATATGCTAAAACCTTTATAAATGGAAAGATCATGAAGATATATTGAACCAGAGTTGGAAAACAGTATGTATGCTTCGAAGAAAGCTCGAAAAGTTTTTCCAGGAAAGGTAATCGACTATGAATATCTAGATTCTATAAATTTTTCACTTAAGGAAGCTATGAATTTTTGAGGTCTGATTTACACTTTGGGAGAAGATAATATGCCAATGGTTTATGACATACAAGTTAAAGAATTTTTTATAATTGCTTCATTTAGTTTTGATTTTGAATAAGATTCAATTATCTCTAAGATATATCATAAATAATTTTCATTAGTCTCTGTGGAAATGGCCAATATGTTAAGATGTCCTCATAAGGGGGAGTTTTAGTTCGATTTTTGAAACATTGGTAATGGAATACATGTGTCTGAGGACGCCGTGTTTTCTTTGTTTGGGACAATAAGTATCAAGAAAGTGTTTGCAAAAGAACCTTCTCTGATCCACCGCGTGATGATGAATTTTATTCAATCAGTGATTTTTCCTAGGACCGCTGATCTTGAGAAGGTCCTCTATCTAGATATGTTTATCATGTTTCTATTTTTGAATCATATTAAGTTTAATTTTCCTCGATTTATGATAAGATATCATAATCTGTATTTCCACCCAGATGGCAAGATGGGATATTATCCCTATGGTAGGATTATTTATTTCTTTCTTTGAAGGAAAGGAAAGACAATCAATATGTTTTTTTTGAAACATGTGTCATCACAACAACATGTTAAATTATGAAACAGTAAAGTAAATTTGTTTTTTCTATAGTAACACTTGTAATAGTTTTATACTAGTTAGAGTGAAATAATAAATAAAGTTGTTAGCTACTACTCAGGGGGAGAAAAGGGTTATACCTTATATTTGTGTGTTACACTAGAGGTCTGAAGAAGTTGAAGGAACATCTAGGACAAAAGAATCTTTTTTTAGAAAAACAAGAAGATTTTTAGTTAATATCCTAGAATTTTTTTGTTGAAACCAGTGGAGGTGTGGATGAAACTTCAATTGGTGAGTAAGAGGATTTTGGCTATGTTTCTCAAGTAGTTGAGAAAATCAAGAAAGAGGATCAAAGTCATGAACTTCATAGTTAAGAGATCCCTGATCCTAAAACTGAGACAGTTCCTGATCTTGGAGTTTTGGGAGGATCCGATTTGGGAAATAGAACCGAAGGATCTAGTGACCCAATCCAGGATATAGTTGACATTGATCAAGTAGGAGCTAATTATCCGGAATCTTATTATTCTGAATCCAATGATGAAGTTATAAAGATAAAACTGTTAGAGGCACAAGTTTTGTTTTTACAAGAACATTTAGAGGTTGAGATTTTTTTTGAAGAGTAAATAGTTACTTAAGTACCAAGATTAGAGTGTTAAGCTTAGAAGATTTATTTTAGAATATTCAAGGAAAATATTATTTCATTTGGAGATCTTAAAGAGATTATAACAGATATGTAAAGAGAATTTGGTGTATTAAAATATGAGTCTATCAAGAATACAATGTTTGATGAGTTTAAGGTAATGATTGGAAGAGAGTTTCAGTCTCTCAAGGAATGAAATAGAGCATATGATTCTTCTCAACAAACACCACTAGAGCTGCTCAAGTATTTTGAGGCAATTAATTCTGTTTTGGCTGATTTTAGTGACCAGCTACACACTCTTCTTCATGATAGAATTACTTTGAATGTTTTTTTTGGAAATTAGAAGCATTTGATAAGTCATATCACTTCGAATGAAACCTAGTTGGGACCAATTATTCATCACGTCAAGGATCATTTGACCTCTTTTATTTAGTCAGAAGAAACTATGAGTGCCCTTTTCAAAATCAATTTGGTTGAAAATTTGGAAGTAGGAAATGATTCCAAGAAGATGCTTCAGGATGGGATAGAAGTGTTTAACAACCATTTTCAGAGCCTTATGTTAAAGCTAATTTATCTTAAAAGTGTTTTCATGCCATTACTCTTCAATAAGAACCCTCTATTCCTACTGAAAATGAACTCTAAAGCCATTAATTTTGAGGACCCATGTTAATTATGGATTTTACTTTAACATTTGAATGTCTGTTTAACTTAACTTCTGTATCTTCATGTATAGATTTATTTACCTTTTATTTTAGTCAAATACATTAATACCAATATTAGATTCATTTTTCTTTTGACCATATTCATAACTATTCATTTTTAATTCTGTTCTATATCAAGTGTGTTTTATTTAATTTATTCTTTGATAAACCATCTTTTTGATATCACAAAAATGGGGAGAAAATTTATTTTATGGAAACTATCTCTTTAGTTTATCGAAACTATCTTTAGGGGGATAGATTGAATATTTTCAAAACATAAAATTTCATTTATTTAAAAATTTTCTTTATAAAAATAATTATTTGAAATCGAAATTTTGAGAAATTTTGTTTTATCTACTTTTGTGTTTTACAAATCCTATATTTTCTTTAATTTTATTAAGGATTATGTTTTGGGGTTTGTGATCATAAAAAAGGGGGAGACTTTTGGGAATTTATTGTATCAACAATATTTTATGATTTATAATTATTTTTATGATAACAAATATCATTATTTGTTTTCTAATGATGTTTTTTAAGTGATATTTACAGGAATTTATATTTTTGTTTTAATGTTTTTAGAATTATGGAATGATTCTGGAAATAACGTTTTTATCCCTATGTTATGCTAGAAAGGATAAATTTTGTGTACAATATCAACCCTATTCAATGCTAAATAGTTTTCATTTGGAACAACATCCCTACATGTGGAAATTTTCAAGCGTATAGATCAACAACCCTACATTGGATTCTGGATTCAATGTTCATACCATATGTTTAGGAAAGTTGAATGTATGGTTCATCAATTCTGTCTTAGGGATTTTATGATGAAAAAGATAAATGTATGGATCATCATACCAATATAATTTGTTCTCTATATTATGTAAAGATGAATTTATGGATAAGGAACACTATGTTGGTAAGAACCCTACGCTACGCGAAGGAACGCTATGCTATGTAGTTCAACCATACGTTGTGTTCTCAATGGAAAAGTTCTTAAAGTTTTGTTTTCAATCGAAGATTACTAAAATGGTCAAATTAGTTTTAAATAGTTATTCAAGGATCATTTTTGTTGTTTTAAAATAACCGTGTTTGTCAGAGAAAATCATTCCTATTTCTAAAGAAATTTTCGACTCACCTCGTCAATTGAAATTTGAATTTTCGTGATCAATTTGGCTATTCTTTCGGATCTGGATTATCGAAGAAAGATACCATCTCTTCTATATATTCTTTCAGAATATCCCTTCAAAAATATATGTGATAAGTGATTCACTTACAAGTCTGATTTGTTGAAAATTATTTTTATATAGATACAGAAAATGAAGAACTCTATTGAAAGACTACATTTTGGAGATATACATGTTCTATCTTGTTCTACTCAAAGTTTGTGACTGCTCTATTTTTTTTGATATTTTGGAACTGAAGATATATATGCAATATGGATCACTTCTGACTTTTTCTCTTCTGAAGATTATTATTTCTAAAGAATAGGAATCATATACTATCAATTGTGTGATGTAGTAATTGTTAAGTTTGACCTTTTTTCAAAAAATCTATCTCTTTTGATTTATTTGAGTTTCAACTGTTCATACTCAGTTGTGGTGGAGTATCAACATCTCAATCTAAGTTGTGGTCAACCAATTCTCTACCATCAAACTGGAAGACTTTTTTAATTAGTCTTGTAATGGTGTCAACTACCTGCACTCAGTTATAGAAATTAGGTCTTTTGATAAGAGGACAAGACTAGTGAAATTTACCAAGCTCACTGAAAGAGTATTTAGTGGAGTTGACTAGGGGATATTTGTGCCCAAAACCACTATAAAAATCTCTATTATTTATTTATATTTATTCATTGAATACTTTGAAAACAAAATAAAAACAATGCTTATACAAATATAATATAGTGGGCGTCTAAATTGAGAATTGTTGAAGATTTTGAGAAGACAAAATTCACCCCCTCTTGTGTGTTACTTTTTATATTCTGACCAAACAACATGTAAATAATTGTTAATATAAATATCAACTATGAAGAACTAATAAATACTAGAATATAATAATTACCTATAAATAAATACTAGAATATAATAATATGATCTATAATAAATTATTAATATAGATATCAAATATGAAAAACTAATAAATATCCTAAAGAATATAATATTCTTACCTATAAATAATTGTTAATGTAGATATAAAATATAAATAAATAATATTTTTTCGTATAAAGGAAGGATCAAAATATATTTTTAGGTACAACCATCTAAAAATGATCTTACCTATAGATAATTATTAATACAAATAAAAACTATAAAAAATTAATAAATACCTTAATATAATATGTCAATCATCACATTCTTTCTCATCTTCATTAAGGAATTATTTTTATCATTGTCTTATGCATCTTCAAATTCAATTTTACTTTTAGTTTCATCTTCCCTTATCACTTAATCATCGTTATCAATGTCATCATCCCTTAACTAGGGGGTTTTATCATCAATATTTATATCCCATCAAGAAAGATATATATTTGGGACTATTTCTTGAAAATTTTCAATATGTTTCAATTATATATAACAATTTTCATTTTCAAGAAAATGATTTTCATGAGGTTTTATTTTTATTACACTTCATAAGTCATTAAAATCTCTCCAAACATCATAATAGTTTTCAAAATAAACTTGATGTGCTTGATTTTCCATTATAAATGGATAATTTGATGTAATAAGACTATTATATTTAATGTTAACAACTCCATGTTGTAGATGAACTCACAACCCTCAATCAATATCAATTCAATGACATTTAAACATTGTTACATAATTTGGTCCCAGATAAAATAACTCAATTATTTTATCCAGCAGACCATAAAAAGCACCTTCACTTTATTCACGATGAGATCCTTTCAAAAAGACACCACTATTCATTGATTTCATTGATTAACCATATATTTGTGTATGAAATTGAAATCCACCAACCACATATCCATTATAATATTTTACCAATTTCGATGGAGCTTTTTTTATATCACAAATAATCAACTAGTAGTTTTTCTTTCATGTTGTGTTTCCTAGAAACGATAAAAATTATTAATGATAGATATCATTACAAAATTGATTTAATATTACATCAAATACAACATAACATACCAATCATTGAAACCAATATGAAAAATTCTGTTGATGACATTATTAATGAGTACTAGGGGTAATTTTTATATATTGTTTTTTTGATATGGTCATCATGTAGTCTACAAAAACTATAATGTAAATAAATGTATCTAATATCAAAATTAAAATAATAAGAAATTAGTACTTACTATAAAAATATTTCCATTTATTCACTATTCAACATAACATATGTATGAGATCTGTGGAGTTATTCATATAAATTCCATCATTCACAATAACCACCAAAACTAAGCTCAGGTTGATTAAAAACTAAAAATTGATGGTCTAAGACATCATTATAATTTTACTCATTTCAAACCATGTGATTTTTTTTGAAGTATATTTTGATTAAAAATAATAAATGAAAAAATTTAAATTTATTCTTGTATGTACACTTCTATAATTGACCCTTTAACTTATGGTTTGTTATATACTTCCTTCTTTAATTTTCGAATAAATCTATAAAATGGGTAAATATATTAGAATTGTACCTAAACAAAAAATTTATCTTTATATAGAAAATAAAATATTAAATATACCATTGAGTCAAATAAGTTCAGCAAGAATATTTTCTACAATTTATATAAAATTAAAACAACATCTTTTTCCAGCATACTCGGTGCATCTTAATTTGATGCCACCACAGAAATATCTTGGAAAAGATATAATTTTTTTTATCCAAATGTCCTATAATGATGAATTAAAAATCCCCATGAATCCAACAATAGACAATATTTCCATTATAAAATGGAAGTTATGACTATTTAACTAGGTAATATCCCCATTTCTAAAAAATGATAAAATTAGAAGCATAACCATATAGTAACCTAAAATCTATAATCCATTGTCAAAATTATAAATAATTTCCTTAGAAAGTAAATAAGTTTATTTTATATTCATTAAATCATGTTATATTTCATCCTAAAATACTTCAAGTTCACAATTTTTTATAAATTTGGGAAATATCTAACCATGACATTACATTATCTTTGGTCTTACCTGGTGAGTCCAACATGGTATAAAATATATTATAAAAAAATTCTCCTCAATATTCATTACATATATCATGTGGAAAACCAACATATCATACCAATATAGAAGGTCCCAAAAATAACCCTCTTTATCCAATTATTATATCTTTAAATGCCAAATATATTCTATTAATTTATAGTTGGTCAAAAATTAACAGGAAGTAATGAATAGATGATATATTTTACTTGAATATGTGAGAGCACTGCTAGAGTTTTTTCTCTTATAGTTCTTCCTTTTGTAAAATTATTTCCATTCCTTCAAAAAGGATGATCCATAGAAATAAATATTCGATGATAGTCAAAATAACTAATCTTTCCCCCATTGATAGGCATAAATGCTTTTTTCTCAGACATGTAGTACATACACGATTTTAGATCATGTGTACTCCATCTCGATAACAAAAAATACACCCAAAAGTCACTGATCATCCACATTAATGAAACCTTTAGTATAAAATCCTGATCTTAAACTATATCAAATATAGTTACACTATTATTCTATAATAAAATTAACTCATCAATTAGTGGCTGTAAATAAACACAGATATTATTATTCATACATCCTGGAATTAATAGCACCAAATATATATATATATATATATATGATTTCTTCATTATAATCCAAGTAGGTAAGTTGTAAAGCTTATTGAAAATAGTCTAATAAGAATATTGAATACCAAAATTACCAAATAGATGAAAACCAAGAGTAGAAAGACCCAATTTTATGTTATGAGATCCGGAAGCAAAAGAAGAATACATCTGATCAATGTTTTTCCGTGAATCACAATCACATGGATGATTTATGCTTTTGATGATGGAAATATTTGATTTATTCCATGTCATCAATACATATATGTTGTGAGACAAATATAAAAACTCTAAACGTGGTGTAATTGGAATATACCTGAACTATTTCAAAGTAAATCCAAACTTTCCTTATTATGCCTCTTTATACATCGATTCTTCACATGTTGGAAAATTAACTGATGATTCATAATCAACATAATATAATATGAATTCATTTGAACATGCATGGATCTCTAAATAACTAAGACCCAAATTATTATATACCTCTTACATTCATATAAACTTTCAAGTAATATATTTCCTTCAGGTAGAAACGATTTAACCAAAGATAATCTTTGATCAAAACTACTATTTGACATTTCAGAATCTGGTTAAATAAGCATAAATGTTTTCATAGTTTCAAGTTTTTTTATTTGGAATCATGGATAAAGTCCATCATAAAATATTTCACCAAATTTTAAAATGGAGAATCTTATGATTCAAGATTTGGAATATCATTCTATGTTTTTGTTTCTTGAATATACAAGCCAATAGCCTCATCCACAAAATTCTAAAATGATAGATCTGAAACCAATTTTTTGTATTTTCTACTATATTCTATTCACCATGTTGTTATCAAAAAATATAATCTTTCTGAAATCCAAACTATAGTATAAAAAGTCCAACATTGTCAAATGTTTTGAATCTCCTAAGATCACATTTCATATATGCACATTTAATTTTTTTCCTTCATATTTCTTTTGAATTCGATGATACAAATGATATAAATTTTTGAATACCCATAATATTGATTAGATATATACTATATTTTGTGGGATTTTTGGAATGATTTATCCAATCATGATCGCATAATAGAAATTGGTGTCTACTTCCTGAGAGAATAGTTATATAAAAAACAATAGAAATAGGAATAATTATTACTCACTATGACTAATTACAAATTATTATTATATTTTACTACCATAAAATATTATATGGAGTATTTTTAGAGAGAGGAAATGATTTAGCATGAGATTCCAGGGCTTATAGATATTCAGAGCATATAGAATAAAAATATTAAATATATTATATCATGAATGCACTATTTCCACAAAATAATAGAATATCACCCGAACGATATCCCACATGAGAAATATGTGACTACCATTAAGAATGGGATGTGGGGTTTACCATATTTACAATATAGCATTTGTATACATTTTGTTTTTGATAAAAAATCATGTGAGGAAAATTCATTTAATATTTTTATTATAATTTTTTTAAAAAATTGAAATATCTCCCATACATTGTATTTTATGAGAAATTTGAGACCACTGTTTGGTTTAGGATGTTGGTATTTGGTTAAAAAAAACATGAGGGTGATTCATTTTATATTTTTATTACAAATTCTTACAAAAAATTGAAATATGACCTGAATGGTGTATCATATGAGAAATTTGAGGCCGATGTTTGGTCCAGGATGCACGTGTTTAGAAACATCGCATGCGAGGGTGATTTATCTAATATTTTGTTTATATTTTTTTATAAAAAAAAGAATTATCTCCCCAATGGAATGTCGTATGATAAATCAGAGACCACCAATAGGTCTTGGATGTGGGGTTTACCATAGGTGCGAAATAACTTTTGTTTGTGTTAGAAGTTTAGTAACATCGCACGTGAGGGTAACTAATTTAATATTTTTATTATAATTTTATACAAAAATTTGTTGTATCTTATGGATGGTGTATCAAATGATAAATCGAGGACCACCGTGAGGTCTGGGATGTAGGGTTTACCCTATTTGCGATATAACTTTTGTACATGTTGGCTGTTCGGTAACATCACATGCAATGGTAATTCATTTTATATTTTTACTATATTTTTTACAAAAAATGAATTATCTCTTGAATGGTGCATCGTATGAGAAATATAAGACCACTGTTAGGTCTGAAATTTTGGATTTACCCTATTCACAAAATAATATTTGTGCGCGTCAGGTGTTTGGTAACATCACAAATGAGGGTAATATTTTTAATATTTTATTAATATTATATATATATTTTTTAAAATTAGCATAATTTACTAATATTTACTTATTATTAATCTTATTGACTAATTATTAATTAATTATTAAAAAAATTTATTATTATTATTAATTTTTTAATCATTACTTCATTTTTACTAATTATTGTATTTTTTTTAAAATTGTCGATATTATTTATTTATTTTTTAAAAGTAATATCAATTTATTTACTCATTATTACATATATTTATTATATAGTACTAATTATTTATTAATTATAAATAAATTTAACCTATACATATTTATTCTTACTATTATTTTTGTTCATTTTAATAAATCCCATCAAAGAGAATGCATTAACAAAAAATGCTCAAAAAATTTATGAACATCCACAATTTTTCTTCATGGATCAACATATAATTTATTAACTAGTAATCATTATAGATTCATTTTTTTATTATATGTTTCTTTTTTAATAAAAATAAATTTTATAAAGTTTTTTTAAATTTTTTTTAGAAAAAGTATTTTTATTTAAAATTTTTCATTAAATTGATTTTCTCATCATTTTTATAAATAATAATTTCGTATTTATTTAATACATTATATATATATTTATATATATTAAATGTTTTTTTAATCAAATATAAATATATCAAATATATTTTTAAATGTTTTTTATAAAAATATACATATCAAATATATATATATATATATATATATATTACATGATTTCATAATCAAATATATATGAATTAAATATATTTTTACATGTTTAAAAAAAATATACATATCAAATTAATACACACACACACATATCAAAAACATTCCACATTTTTTTAAAATGTTTATTTATGTATATTCACTTGTTAATATATATATACAATCATTTATAAAACTATAATAACATGTTTTAAATAAATTAAAACCAATTATAATATAATAATAAAATATGGTTTAACATCACAACTACAATCAAAACATTATCATAATTTATCCAAAATTATATTACTATTAGCATGCAATATAATTGACTAATAAAATAGATTTATATAAATAATTTGAACATTTTTATAAATATCAGACATACCTATAAATAATTTCCATGATAATAAAATTTCAAAAAATATAATAAAATAATAAACATGCAGCGACACTAAATACCAAACAAAAATCTATTGAATCTAGTGGTTCAAAATTGAGTAAAATACCTAAAATCAATTGTAATCAACCCGTAAAAATCTAAGGGACACCCAAATAGGGAATAATAAACCTATAGTGACCCTAAATACCCAAATAACATAAAATTTGTGTAATTTTTTTGACCTTGGGTTTGACCAAAATTAATTGATGAAATATTGAATGGGAAATCTCAAAAATAATGAAAGAGGAGAGAAGTGGAGTCCATACCTAGTGGATTTGAACCGAAATCTGCAAGAAATTGGGTGAGACGGAAGATTTAGTAGAGGTGACAATCTAAGGGTTGCATGAAAGGTACTATGCCTGAATGAGAGAAATGTATATAAGGGTAAGATAAACAATATTGTAGGTTTCTAATATGTTTTTAATTGTGATGGGTTTTTAGTGAAAAATTTTATTCCATCACAAAAAGATAATTTTCAAGTACCTTTTGCGATGGGCTTCATTCCCTATTACAAAATATCATAGTAGGATGGATAATAGTAAGAGATATAATAGTACATCACCATTAACCATCATGGCCATTGTTTTATGTGGGTTGGAGTGCATGAATGCAAAAGGTATTAGCAAATGACTTAATTTTCCATTGCAGATATCACTTATTTGTGAAGTAAAAATGATTTCTGCCAAAAATACCTCATTCTTGAAGACTATTTACAATTTGTAGCTTCACTATATCAAATTGCCTGTCATAATTAATCTTTTTTCAAGTAGTGTTTTTAAAGTATCACTGATGTAATATAAATTATATGCATATTAAATTTCAAATTATTTTTTTTGCAATCATTATCAATTCATGTTTTATTAAATATTTTGTATACATGCTTCCAACGATTTAGAATTTAAAATCCCTATTCCAACCACCAAATTAATGTTTTCAAAACACATTAATGTGTAAATCTTTATGCAACCCACAATATGTGTTACTCACCCAAAATAGAATTCAAACTTATTCATATATATATGAATGGATCATATGAATAGGGTACATGAAATATTCATGTAAAGAAAAACAGATATATGAAATTGAAAATCTCCACATTAGTATGATCTAAGTGACATATAACCAACCTGATTTACTATTCTAGAATAAGGCACAAGCCTCCAGGATCGTAGGTAATTGGACCCCAAGTATCTTTACCTGGGGAGAATTTACACAAGATAGAATTCAATTCATGATATATCTAACACCTAATATGAAGAAACTATGCCTAACAATTAAAATCAAGCTAATAACTTCAATTAAATGATGAGGTCAAGGTAGATGAACTCTAAATTTTATAGAGTCACACCTAAAATATAATGCATGGATATATCTTGTGGAATTAGTTTAATAGTTAAAGTAAAGCATACACATTCATAATATAAAAAATTTATAACTATGAATAAAGTAGGGAATAAACATTAAATAAATAAAAAATCCAAATATTTAAACACGAGATAACTATTTAAGAACTATTCATAAATAAAATTAAATATAAGACCATTTACAAATTATCTAACATTATGGAAATTACACAATTTTGAATATAAAATCTTTTATACTTAATAAAATATAATCTATTTTATATTATTTGTTATATTGAATTTCAATTCATTATTTAAACCTTTAATCAAATCAACAATCAAATATTTTTGATGTAGTTTAAATAACATCTTGAAATAATATCTTTAAATAAGGTGTCTTTTTAATTTATGAAAATTATAAGCAATCAATTATGAAAAATTCATAATTAAAAATATAAGCACAATTTATATTTTTACATTATTTATGAGATTTATGAACTCTTTTATAAATCATTTTATAATATTTAAATAAACAATTTATTTAAATATTATAATGATTCCATATAATTTTAGTTTAAATGGTTCTAATACCCTTTGTTATGATTTATAACATTTATACATCATATTAAAGTAAAAAAGATATTCATTATATCAAATATTCAATATTAAAGGAATATTTTTAAAAAATTATTTAAAAACATATAATTCCTTAACCACAAACATTTTAAAGTTAATAAATTTATAAAACACCCTTTTATAAATTACATAAACAATTCATAAAACCTTTTCATTATTTATAAATAATTTATAAATAATATAATTTAATTCACAATTATATATTCTTTATAAATAAATATTATATTTATTTTCCAAAACATATTTGATAAATACTCAATATAATTCACATTTTAATTCGAACACCTTTAAATTAATTATTTATGGAATATTTTGAATTTTAAATATAAAATTCTACATGTTGTAGCCTTATTTTATTCTTTATAAATCACCCCTTATGATTTCTAAATAGAAAAATTATTTCTAGATCACAAGGAATTCCAATTGATTTGGTAAAAGGTATTTTAGATATTAATATTTAATATTTTGAATATTTTGTGGATAAATGTTTCCTAAACATCTATATGATTAATTATAAATAATTTACAATTAATTAATTTATAAACCTTTTATAAATTAAAATATTCCCAAAATGTTATTTATTTTGATTTATAAACATCTTATAAACCATACATATTTGAAAAAATATTTATCAATTAACCCTAAAAATTTTATAGTTAATGAATTTATAAATCAGTTATATAAATTTTGTAAATTTTTCAAGATATCTTATCTTTTTTTATAAAAAAATTATTGATAATCCAATCCAATACATAATTGATTTTTCCTAACTAAATTACATATTTTGTTTATTATTATAAGCAAGAGTAATAAATATGAAACTTTCAAATTTGAATAAGGCTAATGAAATAATTTTATTAAGGTTATATTATTTATCTTAATCTCTTTTTATAAACAAATTTATAAACATTAACAAGATAGAAGAATAAATAATTCCATAAATTTTTATTTTATTACCAAAAAAGAATATGAATATGAATTTTTATTTCTAATCTTGAAATGTCCCATTTTATAATTTTTAAAATGTTTTCTTTATTAAAAAATAAAATGAACACATTGATTCGTAAGATAATCCTAGCTATGATACCACTCTTGGGTTTTCGATATCCATCATATAGACATGATATTAGAATAAAAACCAAAATATATATGATATTTCTTTTCCAAAATCAACATGTAATAAATGAAAAACATGAATGCTCATACTAGGATAGATAATGTAATAATTTCTAATATGTTTTCTTGATAATGTTTACTGGAGAAATAAATAAATTATTTCTACCTCTGAGGGATTACGTCAACCTTTGAATCCTAGAACGTTCCCTAAGGATACCAAAACACAAAAGGGGTGCTAGCACCTTTATCATTTGATAAACTATGTTTTAAGAGGAATACTGAATTTAGAAGTCTTGAAAACAATTATATATCCACAATATGTGGGATATCATCCTTTTATATAACAACCCTTGATGAATTTAATTTAATAAAATACATTGGCCACATTCAATGTATCAACATACGTTAATTCCAATTTTCATTTATTCATTGAACCCATTCAATGAATATTCAATCCATTTAGTGAATTCATAATGAATTATTATCAATGAAACAATGTGAAATATAAATGAGCCTAAATTAAGTATTCTATTAATTATTTTACTACATATTCAATAATTGGTACAACTGATAATGGAGACTATAAATTTAATAAAAGGTTATTCTATTTATTGATGGGTTTAAACAAAATTTGTTTAGGTTTATATAACTTTGTTATAATGAGAATGAAGTCATTTTCAAAAGGAAATATTTCATAATCAATTGATCAAATAATGAAAGAGTTATCACCAAAGGAGGAAACACTGATGGAAATCTATTCCAAATTAGAAATTATGGTGATGCTTGTAATTTGGGATCAAAATATAAGAATAAGATACGACCTAGAAGACTTATCTATCTTGGTATATGATTTTAATTAAAATATCAACGTGAGATGTGGTGGGAGACAAGCCCCAACTGAAAAGATAAAGAAAAGGGATTTTTGAAACATGCCGAAAAAGAAAAATGATAAAAAGATACAAAAAGAGAGTGTAAATTCATCCCATTAGGAAACTTGAATCAATTCATTATTACTTATATAGGTTAACGAAACAACAATACTCTAGTGTTCATATTTATTTCATCACATTCATTAATAATTTTTCAAGAATTACTAATGTGATGTTTATGAAGCATAAATCTGAATCTATGAAGATGTTCTATATTTTTGAAAGAAAAGTTGAGAAAGAGTTGGGAGTTTATATCAAGATGATGAGAAATGATAATGGAAGGGATTTCATTATAAATTCATTTGAATCATATATCATTTATCATGAGATGAAGAATAACTATAGTGTTCTATACACATCACAATAAAATGGTATTTCAAATATAAAAAATAGAAGCTTGGTTGAGATAAGAATAACCTATTAGTTTTAGACATAACAAAAGTTCCAGTTGATATATATCTAAGTCTTTTTTATAATAGATGAATAATTTGAGTTGTACATGAAAATGGTCATTCATTACCAATTAATTATTTCTATAATTAATTGAAATAAATGGTTCAGCTAAGAAGACAAGATCATAACATATAATTTATAATTAATTTATGTAGATAATGAATTACCTCAAACTAGAATTCTTTCTCCATTGATGAATTGATTGAACAATTATCGGTGTACTATCATTATGGTGAGAAGATTCAAGGGTATAATCCCTCTTGTCATGATCCACACATGTATCATGAATCCTAAAACTATGCTGTAGAAATACAAAGGCATTATCATGGAATAATCCCATTCTTGCATCATTCACTGTTGATCGCCACAAGAATTGCTTCTTGGTAGAATGATTCGCTTGTTCTCTCTAGAATCAAGAGGGCGGAATCAGAGGGTCACTCATGATTCCTGATAGTTTTCTAGGATAATTGTTCTCTAGGGTATGGGATAATTCTCTATAGACATTATTTGCACATAATGACCATTAAAATTAAAAATGATATAATCTTGTTTAAATAGAGTTAAGGTTATAGAATAATAAATTCATATAAGACCTTATCATTATATTAATCTCTAATGAACCCAATATCTAAATAAATATAATAATATTATTATATACTTGACATGTTCTATACTTGAGGATAAATAAAATAATTATCTCAAATAAATAAATTAATATTTATTTAAATAATATTAAACATATTATTTCTCACCAGACTAACAAATTCAATATTACAATCCTTCTTGATATTTTTAGACCTTGAATAATGACTATTTAAATAAATAATTAAATATCATTTCATTAATCATTTGTAACTAAATAAATATTATATTCAATAAAATAGCAAATAAATATTTAGTACATATTAAATTCACATGTATTCATTTGAATAACTAGTGAATGAATATTTGAGATCAACCAAAAATAAATAATTATTAAATAATATAAAGGAATAATATTTATTCATTATGTTAAATTCATATAGAATTTAATTGAGGTTCTGAATACACATAGCCTGGGACCCTCAAGGCCTCTTTCTTGGTGTCATTAGGAAAAATGCCTAAAGGCCAAGGTTAATGTCTAGAAACAACACAAATAAAACCATAGAAAAATAAGTTAAATACAACCAAGAGTATAACTATATAAGAATTTACATTTTTAATATAATCTCAGTGTCTCAATATTTATAATCAAATAACTTTTATACTGGTGTCATAAACCGATGTGCTCGATGTCACTTTATTTAACATTCATGAAATAAAATTTATGATATAATTCCATGTCCATGAACTTAATTAGGTAGTTATATTTCTATAAGAGGTCCTGGGATATCATCTTCGATTAAAGAACAAAAGTGATAAATCCCTTCTCCCATTATTCATTAATGTAATATCACTTGTGACATACCTAATGCATCCTTCATCATTGTGGACATATTCCATCATGGGTTTCATAAATATATCAAATAATGTGACTCATGATATGAATTAATAATAATTTTTGTAGTCTAAGGGCCATTACAAACATATATAGGAATTTCCAATGACACATATAAATGTGGATTTCCTACTAGAGGGTCATGTTATCATAATCTTCTTACTTGAGATTTATAAGGATGAAATTCATGAGAATAATTATTGATGTATTATGATACACCTAACCCCAATATCCTATATGATTTTTGTCCATTAAAATGATATCATCAATCCATATAACATATATTTAATCACTTATAGGTTCTAATCATAGTGGGGAACTGCTTTGAACTTTCAATGTGACCAATACCCTTAGTATGTTATCACATACAACATCACACAAAATAAAAATAATGATGTGATATGAAATTTATTAATACTAAAAATACCATGAAATCAGGTAATCATAAAGTACATAGAATTTGGTTTTTGGATTGTAACTCCAACATAATCCCACTTGCACTAGATTCAACTTCTAAAAACTCTCATCCCACTAGCTCTCACATGATATTCATGCTTCTATTGAGATGCATATTTATTTAAGGGGTCCATTACATTATCCTCTATATAAAATATAATAATTAAAAACTCTCCCCTTTGATAAAAATCCTTCCAGAGATGACACTTTCAAAGTATGTGTTTCCCCTGTTAATGTTAGATTATACCCTTTATAAGATCCACAACTATAGTATTACCACAATATAACATGATAGGGTCTTTAATTATAATAACTACATAATGTTCTTGAATGATTTTGTATATCCATGCTACTTATTTCACTATATCAGAAGATGTAATATACACATATTTGATTATAGAATCAATGAGAACTAGTTTCTTTAAAATCTTCCAACTCACAACTCCTCCATTGAGATAGAATACATATCTAGAAAAGAAATTTAGATAATTATGATATATTCAGAAACTATAATATATATATACCTTAATGACCAATTAACCATCTCCTATATATACTAGAAATATATATTTAGTACACCTTAGATACTTAAGGATATCCTTAAAATCATATCAGTGTTATTATCTTAGATCAACTTGATATATTACTATCATTCTCAAGGTGTAATAAATATAAATCCCAATACATAACATGAAATAAATGATTAATCCTATCATAGAGGAATATGGGATCTTACTTATCCTCTCTTTTTATCTCTCCCCCACTCCATTTGTGTCTGAGGAAAAATTTTCTTAGAGAGATGTATACCATGTAGAACTGGAACAGATCCCCTCATTTATTCTTCCATATTAAATATCCTTAGTATCTGGTTAGTGTATACACCATGAATTAGTTTAATAAACTTCTTAGATATGTCATAATTATCTTGATCCTCATATTGTAGTTTTCTTCACCTAAATACTTCATAGAAAATCACTTGTTCAACCAGTCCTTAACTGATTTGAAGAATTTTATATCATTTACAGTAGGTAATATTTCATAAATATATACTAATAGGAATATAAACACACTCCAAATAAACTACTTGTAAACACATGGATCACATTCATTATTTATGAAGAAAAAATCTTTAATGGATTCATCAAACCAAATTTTCAATAACCTGAATTATTGCTTTAATCTACAAATGGATCTCTATAACTTTCATACTTTATTGGATTTTTTTAGTCATAAACCATTATACTTGTTTTATATATAGATCATATATGAGGTACCCATTAAGGAAAGTTGTTTTAAAATCTATTTTATAAATTTAATAGTAATTAAAAGATATTATATAAATCAATATTTGGATGGAATTAAGAATGGATACTAGAGAAAAGGTTTCACCATAGTCAATGTCATGAAACTTTTTAAATCCTTTAGCCATAATGCATGATTTATAGTTACTAAATTTACTTTCCATGTCCATTTTTATCTTGAATAACCATTTTAACGGACGAGGTTTATATAAAATTAAATATTGAACAAAACCCAGATTTGGTTTGAATAGATGGAATCCAATTCACAATTTACAGATTCTTTCTATCTTGCAGCTACTAATCTCTCTAACACCTCTTTTTAGGAGACATGATACTTATTTTAAACTAATAATGAATCACCATCCTCAGTTACTTGAAAACAATATCTTTATGGTTCTATATCCTTTTTGGTTCTCCTATGAAGTATTTGTGTTTGAGGAAAAATCTATTCCTTGGGGACCGGTGGAATGTCTTCCTTTAACAAATCTTATATATAATAAGCATCAACTTCATTGAAGATAATATTTCTACCACTATATCTTTTTAATATGTTATCCATTTCATGAAATATTTATTGTATTACAATAACTAATTTCTTGTATGAGGGTTCATATAGAGAATATCCCATTATTTCCTTGGGATATCCTATAAAGATACACTTAATACCCTGGCGTGCTGTTTTATTTCTAGAGTTAAACGTAACAAATGCCTCACAACCTCATATTTGAGTATGTTGCAACAAAATTTTCTTAACACTCTATAAGTCAAATGGAATTCCATTTTCCACCATATATGGCACTCAATTTAATGTGTATACTATATTCTATATTGAATATCCCTAAAATGATAGAGGAAGGCCGAAATGACTCATCTTGAACTATACAATGTCTAGAAAGGTACTATTATTCCTTCCACTAACAACAAACCATTGTAATGTATAAGGTGGGGTGATTCGAGACAAAATCCTAAACTCCCATAAATAATTGATGATTTCTTGGTTAAGATACCCATCGACTGAATCAGATAAATTTTTTTTAAGTTCTTACCAAATTGATTATCTACTTCATTATTTAATTCAATAAATTTCAAAAATTCCTCAATTTTTTACATCATTAAGTAGTCATATCCAAATATAATTAAGTCATCAGTAAAAGTAATGAAATTAGAACACTAAACTATACATTGTAATGGAATAATTTGGAACATATTTGTGTAAAAAAATTTAGAATCTTTGTGTCCCTTTCACCCTACCCACTGAAAGGTGTATTGGTCATTTTTACTTGAAAAAAATCAAGACATATATCAAGTGGATTTAGTTTAAAACAATCTAAATAGAGATCTTGATATATATTTTTCAATTTATTCTTATTTTCATGAATAATGAGGTGAAACCACAAATGGGCATGAAATGAGTCATGTTAACTTGATTCATTTTCAATTTTAAAAACTTTGTTTTCCTAATACAATACATAAATTCTATTATTTAAATTATTTGTACCATAAAAATATGTTTTATTTATAAAGGAAACAAATTTTATTTACATATTTGAAAATAAAACCATCATTATATTGGATATATACGTAAATTAGATTTTTGGTTATAGAATGTACATAATATCATTATTTCAAAAACAAGATCATACCCATTGGCAATGAATTCTCGAAGTCTCCTATATGTAAGGAAAACATTTGTACTCTATTGGTTGCTTGAATATCCACATATCCTCTTGAAATATTATATATTCTACTTGGTTCTTATATTAGGATGTAAATTATAGTGTTGTAACCTCTATCTAATACCAATTTTTTAGATATGAAATGATTTCAATCGATAACAAATTCACTTAAAGATTACTCTTTGTTATTTAATAAGGTTTAATTATTCTTTTAGTGTCCCTTCTTGACACATGAAAACATACTGCATCCATTTCCTTCACATGTATTTAGATATTTATTTTCATGGAAGGATGGAGCTTATGAGCCATAGACTTTGAAGGAGTCTTGGGGGACCTCTTCCCACTTCTTCCTTTCATTAACTATAACAACCACATATTTTTCATGAAACATGTTCTTTTTAATCTATAGGATTAAGGTATGTAGTTTTGAGAGATAGTTATTACAATTTTCCATATTATTATTAAAATTGAAATTAGAGAAGATCATAGGTTGTGTGGATATAATGAGATTTGTGTGAAACTTATAAAGGATATCAAAGCCTAAGGTGTCTATGTGATCTTTGTATCCAATAATATTAACTAAATGGAGTTTAGCTGGTGCCAAATCTACAAGATTTTATGTGAAAAGTGAAATATAGATCTCATATCTCTCTTGTATCTCCTTCAATTGATAAAGATCATAAATGTTAGACATGATTCTATACACATCCATATCCTCAAGTTTCTTTATAGTCTCACGGGACATGGATGATAATAAAAAACATTAGACATCTATGGAATCATCCAAATGTTTCATATAGATAGATAGTTCTTCCTCACTAGTCTCTTGACATAGCCCTTTAGGAATAGGTGTTTCTAACACATATAATTTATGCTCATGGTGTTTTATAACATGAAAGTGCCGATACCATTAATGGAAATTTGAGCTGGTTAGAAGGTTATCCTTCTATAATATATAGTATAGTGATATGTTAGAAGTTGTATGGTTTTCTATTTCTATAATAAATAAGAGAATATATTTAGTACATTATCTGGATTACTAAATTAGATAATATATTTAACTTAATTTTATCCAACTATTTTATCAAAACCTAATATCCCACAACATTGATTTTTAGAATATCCCACCACAAAGATATTATAGTGACAAAGATCCATATATCCATTATTATAACCCGGACTTGGGTCTGTGAAGCTACTCAATGTTATTTAGGTTGGAAGTTCATATAAATTGAACTAAATTAAATTACAGCTTATTGATCCGTTGAGTGAAATCTATAATCATGAAATCATGGTATTGAATTTTTTCAACACTTTACTCTTAGTTACACCATGTACTAGTTGGGTAGTAAACCCATGTTGTAGAATAAGTTATGTTGACCAACAAATTAATCTAAAATCCTAGATAATTTAAAGCACCTTGACTTATGTTGGTCAATAAATTTGAACTACGATTTGATCTTAAATTAAGTAGTGGAAGGAATCATCGACATAATTTTTTTTATTTGAGGGGTTTTTATATTTATATATAAATTTCTCATTTAATCTTATCACAAGATTTTTTAACATTAACTGTATTTTACTTAATTGATTAACCATTTATTAGATAAAATTTACACATATTCCAATTTATTTTAATTCCATCTTGCATACTTATTAATTTAGTTTTTTAGTGATCACAATAAAGAATCCATAAATTATTAACCATGAAACTAAAATAAATAAAATAATAAAATTGTATGATTATGATATTTTTCTAATGATTGGTTTATATAGAAATTATAAACCAACCCTTGACCATAGAGGGAAAAATTTTAGAACCATTCCATATTTCAAGTTACAATATTCCACTTGTGTACAATATATGTCATCAGTTGGCTTCACCTCATCTAAGAGTTCGGACAACGTCCTTTAACTTTTGAGATCTATTCTTTACATATTCTTTTACTCACATGTAGTTGAGGGGAACCAAATTATTGGTTGAGAGAGTTGACATAAAAGAAACTATGGGAACACAAACTCTTACATAATACAGAAGAGTGGATTACACACATACCATCATTTTAATTTAATAATAATAAATTAGAAGAAACCAATCACATAAACATGTTGGTATAAGTTCATGATAATCCATACACATGAAATGACTACAAATTTAATAAATTATCATTCATTTAAATCATTATTAATTGAGATAAAATGTGCTCAAATCAATTAATTATCTTTATTTATTTATTAATTAATTTATCTTAATTCCCATCCAAATTTTTATTTATATTCCCAACCATTATAATTTTAAAGAAATTAAGTTAATTAATTTCATTTAAAATTAACTAATTAGTAATGTTGTTCTTGTAGGGAATACATTGAGTACCCACTCGAACTAATTGGCATGTATTATAGTCGTATATTGTATACTCATACAAAATATAACCTATATGTTTTTTCACTTAAATAAATGGAGTGTAATTTCAATAAATGACACACTGACACATGTTATTTACATAGCGTGAAATTCTTTTAATGTGTGTGGAGTAGTTGGTGTATTTTGACTATACATAGTATGCTGTTCCAAATATTATGTAGAAATTAACTAAGCATTATATATATATATTATCAAACAACTTGTACTGTTAATAAATGACACATAGACACCTGTTGATAATTTTTAAGAAGAATAATTAATTATACATTCTTTAGAAATAGGTATGGTATAGAGTGTGTATAAGCCATCTACACACTGTGTTTGTATCTTCATCGTTTATCCACAAAACTTTCCAAAGTACAGGGAAAGTATGTCAGTTATGGACCTTAATGAGGTAAAAAACATGAATAGAAGTCACACATAATGTTACTTATGAGTTACACAGTTGTTAGTCACACACATTGTGCAATAAATACACAACCTGTCTTTGAATTTGTGTTTTATAACATAAAAAGGAATCTATAACATGACATACAAGAGAGTTACATGGAGTGTAGTCTAGAAAACCATGTTATGGGAAATATCGATCAACACATGATGTGTATTAATAAATGTTTCAAGCATTTAAAATATGAAAACCCTGATCTCTTGTGGTTCACCTAGGGTTAGAGTACATGAGTACCTAATGTGTACTTTTGGGATATATGTCATGCACTCTTATTATATTTAGATAGAATACTCAATTACAATAGATGAGATCTTTGGATATTATTTTTTTATAATTAATATATTTTTGATTATATAAGTGAGAATGAAGAATAATAAGAAGAGAATAAATAAAAATTTGGATTTAAATAATAATTAAACTAGAAATGAAAACTAATGATAAATTTGTAAATAAATAAATGATTAATAAATAATTATAAAATAAATTGTGATCGCTTTGATAACAATTCTTTATTACATATGTAGTGGAAGAACTTATTGGGTGGTATCCAACTCTAATTTATTTCATAATCAATGAATAATGATATTTTTACATGAAAGTGGTCAGTCATGAACAATTAGTTAGTTTAGAAACTAATTGACTTAAATATTAGAACTAAGAAGACATTATCATCACATATAATTTTTAATCAATTCATATAGATATAGAATTACCTCAAATAGGAATTCATTCTTCATTTATCCATTAGTTTACCACTTTTTGTTGTAACATCATTATTGAGAGAGGATTCAAAGGTAGAATCCTAATAAGAGTGATCTAAACATCCTTCATGGACCTCTGAACATCACTGTAGAAATCCTAAAGTGCTAATTGGGAATACTCTAATGCTTGTATCATTCATCATTGATTTTAAAATAGAATCAATTCATGGAAGAAGGATTCTTTTATTCTCTCAAGAATTAAGTGGGTGGAATTGGAGGAACACTCTCTATTCTTGAGAGCATTCTAGGATAAGGGTTCTATAATGATTGAGATAATTATCTCTAGAATTTAATTTTGAACAACAACCATTAGGTTTGAGAATGAACTAATCAGGTTTAAATAGATATAGGGTTAGATAACAATAATTTCACAAAGTCCTTATTATTCTCTTAATTCCTCATGAACTTCATGTGTAAATAATAATAATAATAATAGTTTTATTATTATTTACTTGACATGTGATAGACTCGTAGATCAATAAATATTGTTATCTTGAATAGATAAATTAATATTTATTTCGATAATAATTAGTATATTATTTACCACTTAACCAATAAGTTAGGTTTTCTAATCTTTCTCAATATTTACCAGAAATTTAATAATGACTATTTATTTAAATAAATAAAAATCACTGCATTACTCACCGATAAATAGATAAATATTATATTCACTAAAAAAAATATTTATGAAATATCCAACTCTTATATATTCTCTTGAATAACTCATGATTGAATATGTTCGATCAACCAAATATGAATAATTTTTAAATGACATACTAGAATAATATTTATTCAACATGTTAAATTCATATAAAATTTAACTGAGCTACCGAATGCCCTTTGAGTGTGACTGTTTATGCCTCTTTCTCATAGAAACTAAGTAGTACCTCTTAAATTACAAGGATATAATCTATAAACATTCCATACCACTCATATAGAAATATGATAAATTATTTCATGATAATAACAACATACAAACGTATAATGTGTAATATAATCAATTTTTTCTTGATATCTCTACTCAAGAAGGTTTCATGCTGGTGTAATAAACCTCTGATCTTGATGTCTCTTTATTTTAATTTTTAGAAATGAAATTACTGACCAAACACCATGGATAGAGACTTAATTAAGATGTTCCATTTCCATCAAAGGTCCCAATATATCAAATTATATTAACTAATATAAGATAAAAATCATTTCTCACATTATCTATTAACTCAATATCACCCATGATGTACCTAACATATCCTACTTTGTCACGAGCATATATTATTATAATTTTGCTAAATACATCAATGTTTGTGACACATGATGTGAATTAATAATAATCCTAAATTATATGGACCATTACACCATCCAAAGATAATGATATCCTAGGACACATACAAATGTGGACCTCTAACTACTGGGCCTTGTTCTCTTAGGACATTATCACATATATTTACATGTAGAAGAAAAATAATGATGTGATTAGGTGTTTATTAATAATAAAAATAATCTAAATACTAGTAATTATAATCTACATAAAAGTTTGTTATAGGATTACAAATCCAATATAACTAGGCTAAAAAAATTTAAACACTAAAACATTTTTTGAGAAATATCACGAGCACACATGTTAACATTCCAAATAGATGGGAATTGAAGACTAAATATAACATGAATTATTATGAGAAATGGAAGAATAATAATACCAGTTTGAATTACTTTACAATTTTTAGGAGTCTATACTTTATGAAGATAAAAAATTTAGATTTGGGAAAATTTGATGATAAAACTGAGAAAATAGTTTTCATGGATTTTTTATCCAATGAAAGAGGCCACAACTATTGGAAAAAGATAAATATGATGGTAGATATATATGATGTTAATATTATTGAAAGTACTCCCATTATAAGTGAATCCAATAAAGTAGTTTTTTAAAAATCTGATGAAAACAACATTTGGAATTTTGAGAAATCAAGTGAAGATAACGATGATGTATTATGTAATATTGATATTGATTTATATTAGACCAATTATGAAAATAATTATTCAGGTAATGTAAAATTAATGTATAGAAATATAAAAAATGTCAAAACTAAAAATATAATTGGAAATTAGAATACAAAAATTCGGAAGAAAAGAGGACTGAGGTGTAACGACCAAAAAACTATTGGCTCTCAAGTTGATCCACAAATAGTTATTAAGGTTATTGAACCCAATTAGTGGATAAATTTAAAGAATGAGGATCTATATAATATTTAAATGAATGAAAATTTGTATTTTTTACAATATCATATGGAAATAATATCATTTTAACCAATTGATTATTATGAAATAAGTTCATTGAAATAAGATATGTTTCCTGAAAAATGACAGATTAGTTTGAAAAGGATACTCTTAGGTTAAATGAGTTTATTTTTAAGATAAATTTTCTCTTATTTCAAGATTTAAATCCATAAGAATTTTCTCAACTATTGTAGCTCAAAAAAATAAAAAATATATCAAATTAATGTGAATGGATCTTTCTTGAACATATAACTTGAAGAAGAAATTTATATTTGGAAACTTAAAGGTTTTGTCCTTAGTAGGGATGGTAGCATGGTGTATAGGTTAAATAAATCTATATATAGGTTAAAATTGGACCCTAGATCATGGAATTATAAGTTGGTTGGTTTCTTGAGAGAGTTGATGATCACTAAAGGGAAATTTGGAAATAATATTTATCTGAAATACGTGATCACATGTACTATCATTCTAATTATCTTTATTGAGGACATCATTGTTAGGTGACAAGGTGTATTATTGTGATGTTTTTTCTAGAAAAATAAAGAACCATTTTGAAACTTTAATTCTGGGGGAAATATTTTTCTTCTAAGGATTACAAGTTGTGAAAAAAGAATATCTTATTTTTCTATCTTAAGAAATTTTTTCCATAGAATTTTTGAATATGTTTGGAATTAAATATTATTAAGTGGTGTCCAAACCCATGACAATTGGTATGAATATAGGGAAGGATAATGTTTTGAAAAGTTTTAACAAAAAATAATTCATAGTGTTTTTTTAAAAATTTTCATTATCACTTTACATCTAGATAAGAATTTTTTTGTGCAGTAATATTATGTGCTAAATTTAAAAGTGATCCTAAAAGAATCACACTTTATAACAATCAAGATATTTTTAAAATAAATCAAATGGAGTTTGAATTATAGGGTGATGTATATAATATATGATAAAATAAAATTGTTTCAGTACACATATATTTATTTGGAAATAGATTATGATGAAAAAATCAACATAGTTGGTATATTATATTTTGGGAAAAAGTTATGTGAGGAATAATTTCAATAACCAAAATTTGGTGAATTTTAGAAACACTAAGGATAAGTATATGGATGCTACACATGAATATACCCATATTATTTGGATTAAAGGGAAATTGGAAGACATAATGGTAAGAATTGATAAAAAATTAAGGATTTTACATAATAATTAAATTGAAATTAATTTATAAAAAAATACAACTAAATAATATAGATTTATACATATTGACCTAAGATATAATTTTATGGAATAAAAGGTTGAAAATAAAGATTTGTGGTTTGAATATTTTCCTACAAGGGATAAAATTTATGATATTTTTACAAAGTCCATTACAAGGGATATATTTAAATCCATAAGGTTGAATATGTATGTTTATACTTTCCCTATTACTTTAGGAGTTTTGGATTAACCCATAATTAATTGGTATTTTTTTCAAAATGTGAGAATGTTACACAATTCTTATTCCTTATTTTGAATCTTAAATGATTTTTGTTGAAAAGAAGACGATATATGAGTGGGTTGATTAAGGGGTAGAATATTAAATTCTATAGCCAAATATTTCTTGTCACCAAAGGGTGAAATTATTTCAAAAAAATATTTTACCCCATAGTGTTGTGTTAGGAAATTTCATATTTAGAAAGGTTATGATTTGATTAATTTTTGTGTCAATTATTATAGTTTATAATAAACACAAAGGGGGATATTGAATAACCCGTTAAATTATTGAAGAAGTGTTGTATTATTTGTAATGTATGTGTGGGAATGAATATAAGTTGTTAATATGATGCCCACTTGGGATATACTAAAAATAGATATTGGGGGGGGGGGAGGATGAATTTTTATTTGTGTAATTTTCTTTCAATTTATTCTTTTTATCCCTTTTCTTCTTTGACTAGATCTTATTATCCCTTATCATTTGTAATTAGATGAAAACAATAAAATGATTAAACAAAAGTATTTTTATATGGTTCAGTACTTAATAAGAGTGTATATTCTTTACTCTATATGTTAGTGAACAATACATAAAATTTTATACTATAAAGAGGTAAATTATAATGGTTTGGATAGAAAATAATACTGAACAAAAGTGTGGTTCTATACAATTTATGAGGGGAATATAAAATAATACTGGTCACATGGATTGGTAATAACCTGGTCCACATTCAAATCTAACTGGATTATTATACTGACTATATAGACAGTGTTCAATTTCGTAAATTTATTTTCCATACTAAGAGATTCCTTCCACAATTGAGACTTAAATTGAATGTCATAGTGTTTCCTTTGATTCATCTACACCTCTTACTTTCATAGAATTATGTAGGAATCTATTCTTCTAATTCCCTTTTATGAAAATAGTGTATTCAAACTTCTTCTTATTCATAGTAGTGGGATTTAATTTTTCATTTATTAAATAAGACTCATTCATATCATATTCTTCATCTCATTCACTAACTACAAGAACTTTCTTGAATTAATTTAAAATAAAATGAAAAACACCTTATTCTTACTATGAACACCATGGCTAAATAAACTAATTATTATTCTTCTTATTATTCTTCTTGTGAGTCCCAATATGTATAATATGCTATTCTATCCTTCTCTCTTCTTCCCTCTTCTCTTATATCCTTATTTAATGTATTGAATCTGAATAGGTTCTTTTTATGGACTTATTATTTCACTCCAAAAATATTCATGAGGATGATTATTAGAGAGTGAAGTGTTCTTAATCTTAACACCAAAATATTATTTTTTAAATAATATTGTCGAATTCCTATTGTCCAAAACCCATAACTTGTAAGGAATATATATATATATATATAGAAATAATAGCACCAGGTTCTTCATAATCTCATTCTACCATCTATATTCCTTATTTTGAATTTCCATGATTTTTAGTAGTTCATGATACATGATATGTTAATTCTTAAATTTTTAGATCTTCATATTTTAAAATCCCCAAAGTATTATACATATTTTATTTAATTCATTAAAGAAAATACACTTCACATCTCAATCATACTAGCCTTCAATATCTTTAAAATATTGCATGAAGACTCGGTTATTCTTTCATTTTTTCTCTCAATGATGTATGAAAATATTGTAAAACCTTCACTTCATAAAATCTTCACATTTAAACTATAATTATAACATCATATTTAATATGCATTGGTTGCGACCATGGCTCCACTTAGTCATATAACATAGCTCACATTTCAATATTTCTATTCCATCTTTGAACAACCTAATTTCAAATTGGTTTTATAATATCTTTTTTGAACCTGTATTATTTATCTGTGTTGAATAAATCCATTTATTTACATAGAAAAACTATTTTTGAAGAACTCCCCAAAAATTATTCTAATAATATTCTATTATTATTTTGAACTTAATCTTCATCTCATTTTTACAATGATCATGATAACCAATATCATGATATATGAAACTTAGTAAGATCAGTATACCATGAATTATCTAAATTATTCTTATCATGATAAAAAGATTCACCATGAACATCTCTTCTATTTCTTCTTCATACTATGTAGTGCACCTCTTATCATATGTGACTAAATTTACATCTGTGGGAAATAATGATACATCATAATTTATATAAACATTATGGGGAATAAATAACTCTTATCCATAGATAATTAATATATGTTAACCATTTTCCAATGCAGTCTAAAAAATATCAAATTTATTATATGGTAGAATTCTCATACATATCACATCATGTATCCAAATTATCATATGTGATTATTTTTATACTTAGTAGTTCCTTTAGGTATACAGATTCTCCTATATAACCAATCACATATCCAAATTAGTGTATATGGAGATCATCTTACAAGGATATTTAGATTCATAGTAGTGAATTCAGGTACAAAGACTTCCCTATATAAGAAATCAAATATTTAAATATTTCCTTACATATATAACATATAAAAATTCACATATATGATTTTTCACTTCATTAAAATACTTACCAAACATCATTTATTTCCTTGTTCTTCCTTCTGACTTTTTTCACTCTTCATCCAAGAAAAGTATTTCATAAATTACGGTTGAAATGATATTGATATTAATTCCTTATAAGATTACTTCACATTTCATTAACTGAATCAAATCCACCTATTATACTAATGTGGTCTATGACCCATAGTATCTTTACTTGTATTTTTTTTCAATATGAAATTATTCATGCATTCACTTTATCATTGTAGCCCCACCTATCAGTTGGCTTGATGTCACTCTTTAACCAGCAATGTTATTGTTCATTTAGTCAAACTAACTATCATGTGGTCATTCATATCTTTATACAGTTGGTTTTCCAACCATGTATTTCCCACTGTTTGTCTATCTATCATTTTCTCATGGTAACTTCCATCATTTAATCTTTTTTTTACTTCAACCTTCATCCAACACAAGGATGAAACTTTGACTAATTCAAGAAGATTATATTCCTTATCATTAATTGTCTCTTCAACATCACTAACTTCATTCTCCATCCAATATTCTTGTTGTTCATCAACATATTGACATTCCTTGACATTACCTAATGAAAAAAATACAAAACACAGAGAAATTGGGATTAACAATCTCTGTCTTTGTATTTTTGTTCAATACCCATATGAAATGATATGGTAATATGTTCTCTATAAACCCCTAACTTATCTCCACCTTTCCCATTGAACATTATTTTCACATTATCTCCATATTTTTTTACAATAAATATAAAGTACTTAGGAAAGTGGTATCAATTTTTACTTAATCAAAGTATCATAAATCATATCAATCTAAGAATATGTGATCCATGCTCATTATAGAAAACATGATAATTTGATTTAGACAATATATATTTATATATTACCAATTGAAATGGTACAAAATTAAATGAGAACTAATTATCTTTGTTAAAAGTCATCCAAACATTTTCTTGGATAAAATAATCACTTGATATCAATTGTGATTCAAATCTATTATAGAATAAATTAACATGAAATTAATTCTCTTACTTCAACAAAAAAGTCAAAAAAATTCAAGTAAAAAACATGATTGGAGTTCTAGGATACAAAGATAAATATTATTTAAAACATATTTCAATTACGTTTCTCCCCCATTATGAAATATTTTTATTTTAGTTACCAAGTGTGTGAAAATTAGTAATACATATATTTTAAATGATATATTCTTTAACCACTTATAATAATAATAAAATTTGTATGATATAATAACTCTAGTATCTTCTTCATCCTCCTCTACTTATATCCCCCTTAAAAAGACACTCCTCATCATATTCATAGTGATGAAACACTTCAATAAGTGTGATTTTGGATTTCTATTTTGAGAATACATCCAAATGAAATTCTTCATGTGGCTCTCTAGAATTGATAACCTCTACATCACCATGGTGAATGATCTTATTCAATGCATGTTATAAAAATAGAAAATAAAATATCAAACCAATATGGTATCTTCTCCACTTTACTATCTCATATTGATAAAAACAGATTCCTTAAAATTAACCAATGATGATCATGTAATCATATTTTTTAGAATAAAAATTGAGTGATCAATCTTAGATGGTTACTTCTTGATCTCGGTTATCCAGAATTGAAATTCATCACTCCTACTTAGGATCTACCTATGGTAACATGATTCACCTATAATTATATACATTTAGATTACAAATAAAACACACAATTTTTATGTTAATATGGTTTATCTTATCAATCCTTAATGTGAATAGAAGGGATGAGATGATTTTCTCAACCATGTTGCTCCATTATCCATTCTTGTACATTTATAATTAATATATATTTTTTATTGAGGTAACATTAATTTCATAATTTATTTAATTTCTTTGTTTGTGATTTTTTTATTTTGAATATCTTTTAGGGAGAATGCATCACTTGGGGTAACTTTCACCTTATTTTGAAACTCTTCTTGCATTTTAATTATCGTAAAACAATCTATTGAATTACATCTAGCCACATTGCACCTCACACATAAAACTTTTTCAACATAAGGTTTTTCATTTGTTAAAAACATCTCATGAAATTTGATTTATTCATACGAATCATCTATTTTCTTTTTATCAGTATATTTTTCTTGAACCTCTTTCATTTTATTTTATTTCACTAGATTCACTAGATAGATTAATTGAAAATAGTTAGAAACATTGAAAAAATTCATGGATTCTCTATGTGGAAACATTTGAGTGACCTTCTTTACATCATTTTTGTAGATGTGATTCTCCTCCCGGTCTTATTATACTTGTTTTGAGCCTGAATTGAATTCTTCTTATTTTAAAAGGATCTCTCACCGGTTTTATTTGACACCATCTTGGGGGTATTCTAATTTGAAACATCAACTTTATTCTATACATTTTCCAAGGATTCTTGTTATTTATCCACCAAATTCTATAGTATTTTTTCTCATTTTTTGATTCATATTGTGAATATAATGAAATGATCTTTTTATGACCCCCATTTCAATCATTATATATATTTTTTATCATTCTAAATCAGTTTGAAGTATATAGATTTTTCATAATCTATGGATATTGGTTCTTCATCTTTGGTTTCATTCCCTTTGAAATGATATTTCTATGGAAATAATCCTTAAAATTATTATACTATGAACATAATTAATTATTCACAAACCTATTAGAAAACCGACAAATACCCACAAACCTTGGTATTTTTATTTTATCTACTTGTTATCCTGATCTGTGACCAAGCTAGTTTTGGAATTTTTTCAACACTGGTTGGACTTGTTTTGGTGAATCAATTTACATAATTATTATTATATCTTATATTGTTATGATAATAATATTATCATGAATTTTCTTTATCCATGCTTTTAATTTTTTTTAAACCTACACTATACACACATAAAAATTAAAAAAATTACTATAGATAAGTATTGATGATACATTTCCAAAAAAGATACTTGTGATAGATCACAAAATGATGTCATAATATTCTTTTCACATGATATAGGTATTATATCAATAGAATTATCTATCAATCATTATGTAGAATCAATAATTTTCTCTATCTTTGATTATGAGGACTCATTGTATATCTTCTATATTAGATATTAATATGAATTATATTCATATTAAGATTGAAATAAAATGTTCTTAATGGATAAATAAAAGGGGGTGATTTGTATTTTTAAAAACTCTTGTTGAAATGAGTTTAAACTAAATCAATTCACAAACCACTTTATGTAAAAATATCAGATTCAGAATTGGACCTCATTCCATTTAACAAGGTTTCATAATAAGTACTGATTTTGATATATCGGAGTATATGGATCATAATCAGAATAGATGTGATTATATTAGATTAAAACAATTGTAATCACATAAGATTAAATTATATGAAAGTAAATAGATCGGATTTATAGAAGTTTTGATTAAAAGATTTATGTTTATCTTATTTAGATATGTTACAATAAAACAATTACAAAAAAGATCAATTAAATATAATACTGATAAGAAACAAGTAAATAAATAACTATAACAAAGTATGAATGAATTATAACTATTAAAAACGAATAGATCTCTTTTAACTGTAAGATTAAGGTAGCTACAAACCTTGGATAAGGGTATCCCTTATTTTATACTTATAATAAATTCTGTATTTCCTCAGTAAGGAAATATATTGATAAGAATATCGGATTTATTCTATTTTCCTATCCCTGGTAGTCCTAGTTTCAATGGATAGGCTCTATCATGCTATCTCCTCAATCCCTGGAGTAGAATATCAAATTCTATATCTTTCTATCCCTACAAGCTATTGATCATAATCACAGATCGAGCACACGATTACAATGCAAAATTATTCATAAGGGGACAACCTTACAGGGTTACCTTAAGAATAAAAAACTCAAAAATAATTACAAAATACTAAGAACAATCTATTCCAGCTTTTTCATATTCATATCTCTCGCAAAAAGCACTGTAGAAAATGAAATTGATCACCTTCAAACTCTTTTAATTACTAGGTATTTATAGGAAAATCCTCAATGGACATATTTTCTTTCCAATGGTCATATTTCCCTGAGTTTTTCACAATAAATTGGATGCCTAAAACTTGATAACACATACGTCTTTGGTGTCACTAAATGTTTGACATTGTATTGGTTTTACATCATTGTAGTGTAAAAGATGTTCCATTACAATAGAAATTAGTTTTCCGTATTCATAATTTAAACATAGTAAGTTCCATGGAATTCCTTATAAATGTTATTATAGTAATATTTATGAGTGTGAATCTAATGTTTATCAATTCCAATATCAGTCTGATTATAAAAACATTGTCAATATGAAGACAAGATAAAAAGTATTAAATTTTATATGATTAAGGTGAATCCAATGTTTATCTTATCTATACTCATTATGATAATTGTAATAAATACTGTTGGTTTATATTCATGAATACTTTGGAACTAATTTTAATTATTGTAAAACTTTATGCTTTCTATAAAAAAATCTAAAAAACATTGGACATAAAAATTTAATAATAAAATATTTATGAAAGAGTTTGTGATTTCCAAGGATAAAATAATGGAAAAATCATAAGTAAATTTTTTGACTCAATAATATACCCCTTTTTAGAAATCACAAACCATAAAAATTAAATAGAAAATATCTTTGAAAAAATACAGTTTATTATATTTTATGTAATTTTATTCAGAATTAACCATTAATCCTCATCACCCCCTGAGTTTATAACTCATCTAAATACAGTGGTTAATACAACTTACTACCCCTTAGGATAAAATTTCCCCCAAAATGATCGTATTCCCCCTTAATTAAATATTCTCCTCTATAAAAAATATTGCCCCCTTTCAAAATAATTTCCCTTAATTTTTTTCTTCCTCTTTGAATAATTTCTCCCCCTTTGTGGTTTACAAAATGAATGGGAAAAAATCTCAAGTTTCTTAAAAAGGGTTAGAAAAACAATTAAAAAATATAATAAACTATCTAATCATAAAAAAATGAAATAATATTCAACGAATCAGAATGGAAAAAATTCAAAAAAATCATAATGGGATGAAGAAGTTGTTAATTTATAATTTTTTTTAAAAATAGAATTATAACAAGAGTTTATAAAAAATTAGTATTTATTCATAAGGGATTTCTCAAAAGATTTAATTTTCTTGAACTCACATCTATCATAATAGAGCCTCTAAATATTTTCATCCTAAACATGAATCTTATCTTCTTGGGACCAAGAATTCTCTACTTGATTTTGAAGCTTTGAGGATATTTATTCATTCTTATTTATCAATTCAACGATATAATCTTTGTAGTATTTGAGTCTAAATAACTCGAACTACAAATATTGTATCTTCCCATATAATTGTTTCACCTCATAAGTTTGTTTTTTAGTTGAATCTATGAACCGTTCTATGAGATTTACTCTTACTTCCATATCTTTGGATAACTGATTGAAGGATTTTATAGATTCATTCATAATTTTATTCATATATTCAAGAGTCTCTTTATGAAACATGACATCGACATAAATATTATGAGACCACTTCAAAACATTGTTACATTCCTTTTTTTGAGTTATTAAAAATTCTTATAAAAATTTGAAATTAACTTCTAAATGGATCAGCCTGTTAGATAAAACATTAATTGATTCTAATTATTGACTTTGGTTTTCATGGATCAATTCCACCCTAGTTTAAAGTATTGGAAGGTAAAAAATTATTCTTTTGAGACTAATTTTTTTTATAATATAATCAACTCCTTGTGTAGTAATAATATTCACTAAATCTAGTTCTCTTTATATTTCAAGAAGTTGAGGATGACTAGTTTCGATTTCAACTACTTTTATTTTCCCTTTATTGGCTTTCTTTGAGATCGATTTCTAAAATTTCTCTGCAACTTCCTTTCTAAAAAAATATAATTAAATGATATCATCATCCTTATTGTTAGATATATTACCTTATGTATTTTAATTTTGGTCTTTCTAGTCTTTCTTACTTAGGGATTCAACTTTTTGTTTTGATGAATTTTTTTTCTTTTTATAAATTTTGGCTTCTCTAACCTTATAAGACATGGAGGGTAATGCCGTTGAGGATGAATGTGCTGTTAAAATCTTATCCGATTGAACTTTTCCTGTATTACCAATTTCAATTTCATCCTCTTCCTTATCTTCTTCATCTTTAGCCTCTTCATTTTCATCATATTCTTTATTTTCATCCTATTATTCTTCTTATTCTTCTATTAATTGTTCAAAAAACTCTTCTTCATTTTCAATTTACTCTTATTCTAGACATTTCTTATCTGAACTATGAATCCCTGAACCAAATTATTCCATTTATTTAACAAACTCACTATGGAGCTGTGAATCTATTATTAAATTATATTTTATATTTGGAAATATATTCGATGGTTTTTTTGAACTTCAGGTGGTATCGATTCATCAACCATTTTTTATTTTCATTGATCAGTTACTGAAGGAATGTTGACATCAATAACTAGAGTTTCTTGAAAAGCTAATCTGGCATCTGGATTTAGGGGGCCTGTTTGGGGTATGTAAAGAACATTTAATGAAGAAATTTCTACTCCTTTCAGCATTCTATCACATAGCTGAAATTTAGAAAGTCTTTTCATACACTTCTTCTTTGATTCTTCTAGAAAAGAATCAGTAGCATGTATCTTTAAGGTTTTGGATTCAGCTGGGTCAAGTATGAATTGAGGATCGCCTTCTTTACTCTCAACCTTTTTCTTCATCCAATCATCCCTTATCTCATCAGGGAATTTCTTTTGCTTCTATAATATCTTAGGAAAGTTTCTCTTTTCTTTACTTTTCATTTTCTGATTACTCTACTCCTCCTTTTTTTGTGGGTTTTTCTTCGAAAAAATTAACTTTGATCGAACATAAAAACTAAGTCTCATCCTCTTCAAAGTATCATCAATAATGAAGATAATTTCCATATTCCTTGGTGTTAAATTATTTGAAATGTTTAAATATTTCATGCTCTCGAAAATTAACTTGATTAAAATACCGAGGAACATGATAATCTAAGACTTAATTGATCTAGTCATGACATTATTGATAGTAATTAAAATGAATCTGATGATATCTATTTTTCTCAAATTCACAAGAAAATTCAGAATTAAAACATTTGCAACCTTTATAGTATCATGATACCCTTTTCTTAGAATTAGGAAGCCTTGTATCCATAAAGAAAAAACCATATTTTCTTGGGTAAGATGAGTCACTTTCCTTACTTTTTCATAATGATCGAATAAGGAATCATCGTATTTTCCCTTATTAAAAAAACCAATATTATCAAGTAAATTTTGAGAAGGATAACAAGATTTTCCATCTAATGGTATTCCAAGAAAACTTATAGCTTTCTTATATCAATACTAAAAAATTAGCCTTTAACAATGCTAGAAATGGCCTTTATCTTCACTAGAAAAGTGCGGATAATGTGAGTGATGTTAAAACCCCTGGACTTTTATCAGTTCTGAAAAATTGGTGATAAAGGTATCATTTATCAGTATTTAAGAAATTACTGATAAATAGGATCTTTATCTGTGCTTTAAAAAGTGATGATAAAATAACCATTTATCGACACATTAATTTAGAGCCACTAAATGAACCCTTTATCATCGCTTTTAGAAGCACTGATATGTGTTCTTTTTATCAGTGCTTCTAAAAGTGCTAATAATGTTCCTATTTATCAGTGCTTTTAAAAGTGATAATAAAGGGCCATACTATAGAATGCTATTACAACACACTGAAGTAACAAATATAGACCAAAAACTTATTATATATCAACATAAAAAAGGCCCAATACATAATTTAAATGAAATGAAATTTACATAAAAAATACCAGAAAAAACACTATATTATAGAAATTTTAAACACTGGTTTATACAATTACATAAAACAATTAGTACATACATTCAAAAACAATCCTAACTATCAATATTACCACGATTTCTATTGAATTTATTTGTTGAACTACCAACATTGCATGAGTAGTTTCCAAAAAAACACCACAACTCAAAAAAAAAGAATCCACCTATATAAGATAAAAATTATTATGAGTAATACTAAAAATAATTAAATTAAACATAAATTTGAAATGATACAATAATTATATGGATAATTATTTTACTATGCAAATATCATGATTACTTTTGTGATTGAGTAGTGGAGGGAACTTGAATGAAAGTGATAAATGTCAACACTACATGAGTGAAATGTTTGGTGAGAGAAGAAGTCTGTCAAATTTTTCATGTATAAAGGGATGAATTTTGGATACAGAACCCCAAAATTGAAAAAAATAATCCACCTGTATAAGAAAAAAGTGTTATTTGAGTAATAATATAAAGAAATAAATTATAGATACATATGAAACAATACATTATTTTAACGGAAAATGATTTTATTGTCAAAAAATCAAGATTACCCCTATAATTGAGTAGAAACAATATAATTTCTCTTTCTACAAAGGCAGTGGAGGTAACAAGAAAGAAAGTGAAAAAATTTCCAATGCGGGGTTAAAAAGGTTTTTAAGGAGAAGGATCAAGAAAGTTGGATAGAGAACCCCCACTTTAATAAAATAATCCACCTATATAAGAAAACTATTATTATGTGAGGAATTCAAACAAGAAATAAATTAAATATATATATGAAAAAATACATTAATTCCGTGGGAAACTATTTTATTGTGAAAACCTCAAGATTACTTCTATAATTAAGCAGAGGCAATGTCGTTTCTCTTCATACAATGGCAATGGATCTAACTTGAAATAAAGTGATATATACACCACTATAGGGGTGAAAAGGTTTTAAGTGATAAGGAGTATGAAATTTGGACATAGAACCCCCAAGTTGAACAAAAGAATTCACCTATAGAAGAAAAAATTATTATGTGATAAATATTTGAAAGAAATAAATTCCACAAAAATATAAAATCGTACATTAATTCTATGTAGAATGATTTTATTATGAAAACATCAAGATTAAATTTGTAATTTAGTAGAGTTAGTGTCATTGTTCTTCTTTCAAAGGTAGTAGAGGTAACTTGAAAGAAAGTGATAAAGGAAACCCTATAGGGGTGAAAAAAATTTAATGGAGAAGGGGTATGAAATTTGGATATAGCACCCCCAACTTGGAAAATAGAATCCACCTATTTAAAAAACAAATATTATGTGAGTAATACTAAAATGAAATAAATTAAACATACATATGAAACAATACATTAATTCTATAGACATTTATTTTTCTATGCAAACATCAATATTACCTCTATAATTGAGCAGAGACAACATCATTGATCTTCTTGCAAATAAATTTTACATGGATACAAATCTTCTAAAATAAACAATCTCTGCAAGGAATAATGATAATTAAATCAATGTTCAATTATATAATTTTTCAGTAAAACATAAAAATTATATTGTAACATTACCTTTGTATTTATCCAAAGGGTTTCGTTTATTATAGTTTGTTCTTCAAAGGGATTGGTAACATCATCATGTACAGAAGACATTATCTGTATGATTATTCAAAAATTTAATTTATATTATGTTAATGAAATAGAGAACATATAATATTATGAGGAAAAACATAATATATTAAGAAACACTTTTACAATATAATTGAACTCTCATTCTTTTTCTTAATGTTTTCAAGGATTTTTTTCCTCATTCTAGAATTAAAATCCCATCTTTGTGGTCCCCTTTAAAGTACAAGACATTGTATATAGTGGGAACAACAGGAACTGATTGTGATTTCCCAATGTAAGGTCCATACTTGATTGAATTTTCTTCTAACTCAACATTTTAATTAGTCTCTGATAGGAAAATCGACCAATTATTGTTTGTTGGACCAGATACATAAAATACTTGCACTCCTTGTGATGCCATTATTTACGGATTGTCTTTTTCTCCTTCTACACTGTAATTCAGCTTCATAAATATCATTTCATCAACATTCACTCCATTGATACTATCAACCCATTTTCAAAGGAAAAGAGACACTTGAAATGATGTATAATACAACTCGTACATCTATTCAATAATGTCAAAATATGAAATATTTTCATAATTTGTATTTCTATCATTGAAACCAGATATGTACATCACTTTAGCCATATGCATAACACCACTATTTTGCCTCATACTGAAGTCATCATGTTATTTTTTATGTAATGTATAACTCTTGACGAAAAACCCAGTGTAAGATATAATATTTTCATTCGGTCCTCTGGCTAGCCATTGAAGTCATTCAATAATTGAATTTGTATTTTCAGATAACTCCTTATAAATTTCATCTTCAAACCTTGTTATAACTATTGATTATGTGTATCTGATATCCATATTTCATCCCTTAATGGATTAAAATCTCTAAGAATTTATTTTTCAAATTCAATGTATGGATCAACATCTTCACTATTATGTAATTAGTAAATATGTGCTTTCTCCTACTCTATCAAGGTAATTTTGACAACATCTCTTCTAAAAATACCTTTACCCATAAAGAGTTCTCTATTAATAGACTTTGGGAGACTGATCCTTTAAACATATGATAGGTAATCGGTAGAGAATTCAATATATTCTTCAACAATATACCATTTTGCAATACAACCTTCTGACCGACTATGATTCTTGACATACCCTTTCAAAATCTTGATAAAATGTTCAATGGGGTACATGCATCTATAATGGACATGACCATATATTTGAACCTCTCTGAACAAGTGATATATCCGGTGGGACATTATATCAAATAATTATGGTGGTGAGAACATTTATAATTCACATAATATGATTGAAATCCTCTTATTCATAATGGGAAACTTTGTCGGTTCTACAACATTACTGCATATGGCTTTGAAAAGGAAGTAGAGTCTTGTTAATGTACGCCATACATTTTGAGGTAGAATGCAACGAAAAGAATCATACATTAAATCTTGCATCCAAATATGAAAATCATGAGATTTTAGTCCTTGTAAATTATAATTATTCATTGATATGAAATTATTGATATTTTATTAATACACCTATGGAACTTTTACACTCATAAGGAAAAGGAAAAATTTCAATTTTTCATATCTAGAGAGAGTGTAATCTGCTGGAGGAAGAAAATTCTACCTTTTAATTTTTCTTATCTAGAGAGAGTGTAAGCTGATGGAGGAAGAAAATTCTACCTTTTACCATTAAATGGTGCCAAATCTTCCCTCATCCCCATTTTAATCGAGTTCAACCTAGCCTTGATGACAAGTTCTATTTTATAGGAACATTTAGTAACGTGCCAATAATACTATCAAATACATTTTTTAGAGGCATGAAATCAAGAAAATGGTTGTAATACAAACAATTCCAATACGGTAATTCAAACAAAATCGTTCTCTCCTTTGATTTTGTAAGTTTTTTCTAAAATGGTTTACTGAGAAAAGTGTTATTATTTTTTACTTTTTTGCCCAGTTGATCACCTATTGCTGGATACTTTTTTGTACCTTGTTTGATATTACCATCAAATTATGTTGTCTAGGATCAGTTTTTATGTTGTCAAAGTAAAAATTTTAAATTTCCTAAAAACAAATTCATTGATGAATGTTTCAACCTAACTGAGTATGTGTGTATTTCAAAAATGTGACACCCAAAGATGCCTTAAATGCTATAGCCTGATAAATTTCCATAAATAGGGAATTCATTTATCATTCTGTACATCATGGTCCATAATGTTAAATCTTTACTTCTATAATCATCATACATTGTAACACCTATATCCAACATTAATTTCAGATCTTCGATCAATGGAGCAAAATAGACATCAATATCATTACCGGGTTTCTTTGGTCTAGATATAAGTAGAGAAAACAAAATGTATTTGCACTTCATGAATAACCATGGTGGAAAGTTATAATTTACCAATATGATGGTCCATGTACTGTGTGTACTACTCTATACACCAAAAGGATTTATTCTATTTGTAGATAATGCATAATGAAATTTTCTCAAATCATTTTCAAAATTCAGGAAACTAGTAATAAATTTTCATCTGGTGAAGAGAATATCCTGCATGATGTAGGTTCATATTTTTAATTCTTGTATCTGTATGCCATGTTAATTTTATTGTGATATCATAACCTCAATATAGTCTTATAAACTGTGGAATGATAGTAAAGTACAAAATATATTTTGAAGGACTTGATTCATTTTTCTTGTATCAATATATGCCACACTTAAGGAATTTTATGAGTGATTCATGGTCTTTAAATAAATATGAAATCATTTTTACTAGCATGTATTTTTTATATGTCATTCCTATTGAACGTAACATTCATTTAGAGTCATATGTTTGGCATGGTAGTTAATTTTCTTCTTGTAGCATATCTTTCAGAAGACTAAGTGGTTATGTAAAGCTAGTGTCACTCCATCCATTTCCAGTTTTCAAATTATATAACATCAATACAAATGAAAATGTTTTTTATTTAGTACAACCTATATACAATAGTTTCTTAGAAAAAATATTTAACTCCTCAAATAAATTTGGGTAGATAGAAATGTCATCTTCAATTTCTATTGTCATTTATTCCATGCGATCTACATCATCTTTTACAAAGGTATTCATATCAAATGATTCATAAACCGTAGTATCATCCCAATCGATGCCCACATTCAGTTTTTCCCATGTTTAGTCCAAAATTTGTATCTTTTATCTATTCAGTGACAAATCAAACGTTCTTCCAACTCTTAAAAACTAATTTGTCTTGAATAACAACAACGTAAACACGAACAGTGGATTTTATAAGGCTCGTCTGCATGACATATTGCAAACTTGAGGAACTCTTTAACTCCATATTCATATTTGTTTGTCAAAAGATTAACATGCATACATTTTCGGTTCATATATATCCTATTGGGTTCATAAAAGATAAATTTTATTCAATATATAAATAAATAAACATAAGATATTCATTATGAAAAGTGATAGTTATAGAGAATTATAATAAGGGAAATATGAATCATTTCAACTAGAATATCTGAGAACCTATACATTCCAAATATAATAATAAGGGCTATTATAATTTGAGAAAATAGAGGGAGATAAAGGAAAATAATAAATGATATTATCACTAAACATTATAGGTGTAAACTATAAAATGGATAGTGTGATGACCCTAGCCTGAATTACGTAAAAAAAAACCAGGTCAGACCATCTTATGAAATCTAACACACCTCAAAGTCACTAAAGGATGGTTTAAACTTTGTTTGTAAAAAACTAAAAATGGGAGGTGATCACCCCAAAAATATAAACAATTATTACCAAAGGTCAAACAAAATTCTAGCATGACCCTTGGGGTCAATGGACATGAAGACCCAAAATTATCATTACTCGATAAAGGATTTCCTATTGGACAAACAACTATAGTAATAATCAATGAAATAACTATATAGAAACAAATACATGTCACGCCAACATAAAAACTCTCTCACTTATAGCCTATAAGAAATATCAAATAGATAAAAACATGAAATTCAAACATAACCTGTACTAAAGTAACCATAATGATTCAAAAAGTGAAGGCTTGATGTGATAAAAACTCATGTGCTTAACTAGGGATGACCCCTTTGAATATGCTCCAAAAGAAAACTAAGGTCTATATTGAATTATAAGAGGAAATAGGTCCTATCATATAAATAACCAATAGAGGAATATATATCACTCCAATAAATTGGTTCCTGAAAAATAGAATCTACAGCTGCATGTCAATTGAGTTGTCCATGAAAGGTGTCAGCATATATATAATAATGAGGGAACCACCAATGTGTGTCAAATATGTATTCAATAAACAATAATATAAATGAAAATATATGCACATTTATCTATATATATGAAAAAATTATTTAATAAGAAACTATAAAACATTGCACTAAAACAACACTGAATAAATCCAAGTTTCAGTGTTAGATATAAACAACAAATCACACATTGGTAGTCAATACACACAATGGACTACAAATCATTCCCTAAAAAAGGATCACAAAATAAAAAAAATCAAACCAAGAATTGTTCCCTAAACAACACTTCACAAACAAATAAAAAAATACAAATCATGAACAACATCTCATAATCAAATCGCAAAAAAAAAAGAAATCAAAAACGAAACAAAAAATAACCAATGAAAATCAAAAGGACTACCTCTATAGGCTGAAGAAAATCCAAGACCCTCTTTAGATGTCAAACAAGATGTTCAGTGGCAGTCGAGTGGTGTGATTCGACCTTCAATTCACCAAGGAGGAGAACATACAACTTGCGGTTTTTTTGGAAAGATTCTATATCACGATGGGTTCACAAATGGTTAGGGTTTTTAAAACAGATCGATATATTTTTAGCAGAGATAAAAAATAAGTACTGATAAAGAGCCCTTTTATCAGCGTTTATTTAGCACTGATAAAACCAATTTTTATCCATGCTTTTCTTAGTGCTGATAAATCCTCCACTTTATCAGCGTGAAAAAGCACTGATAAAGATTCTTTTATCAGTCCTTATTACTAAAACGTTGTTAAAGGATTTATAATTGTAATTATAAATAAAAAATTGTAAATCTTTATAAATACTTAATAAATATATATAAATATAAATATAGTAAATACATTCCTTTTTAAATATATTTATTATAATTTTATAATTATTTATTTATGATTATAGAAATATTTAAACAAATATTATTTATATCATTATATATAATTATATAATTATACACATATATATTTAATACATATATATAAATATAAATATAGAAAATATATTCATTATTTGAGTAAATTTGTTATAAATTTAATAATTATTTAAATACACATAATTATTTATTTATATTTATATAAATAATTTATATAAATAATTTATTTATAATTATAAATATATAATAGTATAAATATAGTAAATGTACATTTATAAATATATTTATTTATAAATTTTGTTTACAAATATATTTTTAACATTTTTAATTAATATCTAATTTTTGAGTGCATGCATATATGTACAAAATGAGTGAAATTGAATAAATTAAGAAAATAGGCACACTTTAACAATATTGAAAAAATGAACATGTTCTGTGTTTGTGAATATTTTTTATAAAAATGCATTAGTTATACATATATGTGAAATCAATATAACACACATTTGATCTATATTAAATTGAAAAATTAAACAAAATTTAATTATATGTTAACTACTATGCAATTAGTCAATATTTTTAATTCATATTAATTTTAGTTATATACCATTATTCAATAAATATATGATAATTTAATGTAAAGCACAAAAATATTTTATAATATGTAATCATATTTATAAAAATTAATATATATCCATATATTTAATATATACAGTTTAATAACATTAATTATCATAATTATCTAATTAATAAATTTTTTAATATTTAATAATGTATAATCAATCAGTTAATTTTTAACAATAATTATTTAACTAATATAATTTGGAATATTTTTTTAATAAAATCATTATTTATTTTTAATTTTTTTTAGTTATTTCATTTTATCAGTGCTAAAAATGTGTTGATGAAAGAAGTATTTGTATTCTCTAAACAAAAAGCACTGATAAAGTGTACCCTTTATTAGTGCTAAAAACAAAGCACTGATAAAGGATATCATTTATCAGCACTAAAAATCAAGCACTGATAAAGGTTTCCTTTATCAGCACTAAAATAAAATCATTTATAAAAGGTTAAATTTATCCGCGCTTTCTTTAGTGCTGATAAATATACAATTTATCAGCATTTTCTTTTAGCACTGATAAATAACATCATTAATAAAGGCTAATTTTGTAGTAGTGTATGAAAAATTGTACCCTTTTTCATATATCGTTAAAGAATTTTTTTTATATCTTGAATGAAAAACTTAGTAGTTATATAGAAAGTCTGAACAAAATTATGGTTAACACAAAAATAAACCTTTTCAGACTGACCTATACATAATGAATCCATCCCTAGAAACTGATAATATTTCTTAATAAAAATTCAAACTTATAAAAAAATATACTTCCACTTACCTTTCTCAGAAAAAAAACCAGTTGTTGAAATATTTAGATGGAGACATCGTATTCAGAGGAGAGAATAGAGATTCTGACATAAAGAAAATTTTCAAAATGGATAATTTTTTAAGGCAGTACCAAACCATCACACGAATTATGAGATAACTGATGTGGGACAGGGGTCCCCCATTTATATAGGTGTTTTAAGGTGGATTTTGATCTTCCACTTCATATCCAATGGGTTAGATTAATTCTAATATGATCTAATGGTTTGAAAATATGGAAGAAATTTTTAAGGAGTTTTGAACTCTCGATATTTTTTTTAAAAAATTATCATATTGATTATAACTATATATATTTTTAAAATAAAATTAAAAAAAGAAGATTTTTTTTATAAAAACTAAAATAATAAAAAAAACTAAATAGATGAAAAATCATTTCAATATAGTGTAAAATTTTATAGAGTAAGGAGAATACCTTTTAGAGTTGGAGAATGTATTGGATATGAAGAACATGTTACTTTTAAATGGTTGAAAACTAACTAGATTACGATTGTTTTTTAAAAAGATATATTTGTTAAAAAATATTTATAAAAACCAATTACAAAAACTTGTTGAAAGTAAATCATGTCCAGAAAACTTATAATAACTTCTAAGTTTGATTAACCTTTTTAGGATTCTGACTAGGTTTTTTTTAAAGAAACAAGATTCCATAAGATTTATTATGATATTTTTTTAAGAAAACTCGAATTTAGAAAAGCAAAAAGATTTTATAAAATAACAAAAATATATAATCCCATTATAAAATTAATTTTATTAATGTAAATAGATAGGTAAATAAGAAGTAGATATGGAAGTTTATTTTACATTGATCATTCCAAAATTCTTTTTAATGTATTCAAATCTATCGGAAGGCAAGGGTTTTGTAAAAATATCTGCAATTTGATCTTGATTTCTGATGAATTGTAAAATAATATCTTTTTTAGTGTGTAATCCCTAAAAAAGTGATGTCTAATATCTATCTATTTTTCATGGGAGTGATGTGAATGATTTAGGCTTAAAGTAGTGGCACTAGTGTTATCACACAGTATTTTAGTTTTAGTAAAACTATGCCACAGTCGGGGAATGTGGGTTGCATACACAACACTTGAGCACATCAACTTCTAGATACCAAATATTTGGCTTCAGTAGTGGAAATTGGTATTGAGTGTTCATTATTACATGAAAAATAAACTAATGAATCTCTTAAGAAAAGAAAAGTTTCGGTCATGATTTTTCTATCCATGGTAAAACTACCAAAGTCAGTATCCAAATAACTTTTTAATTAAAAAATATTTCATGAATAATAAAAAGTCCTAAATCCATAATTACTTTTAGAAATAAAATATTTATTTTACATATTTAAGGTGGGATAGGTTTGTATTTTTTTGATATATTACACATAATAATATAGAAAATATTAAATTAGGATTACTAACGGTTAAGTGAAATAGAATTCTTATCATACCTCTAAATTTTTTTTGATCAACTGGTTGCCTAGCCTCATCAATATCAAGTGTATTTGTGGTACTTATTAGAGTACGTATACTTTTTTTATTTTCATGTCCAAAATTTTTAGGAAAATATTTAATATAATTATGTTGATATATATATGTTACTTCTCTTTTTTGTTGTAAATTTAAAAACAAATAAAACATGTTAATTTACCCATCACACTCATCTGAAACTTTGATTTCATGCGATCCGTGAAGGAATATGTTAATGTTTTTTTGAGTTGAAATGAATATCGGGTCATCAATATAAATTTTACCAATCATAATATCTTTGTTATCTTCTTTTATAAGAAGGGTTGGATCAACAGATCCCTTAACAATGTTTCTTAACGAAAATCCTATTAACCTCTCATACGAGGCTATAGGGGATTGTTTAAGTCCGTATAAAGCTTAGGTAAGTTTATAAATGTATTCAGGATGTTTTTTATTTTTAAAAATAGGGGTTTGTTCAATATAAACTTCATCCTAAACACATCCATTAATAGAATCACACTTCACATCCATTTGAAAAAGTTTTAATTAAAAAACTACTAAAAAGGCTTATAGAATACGAATTGATTCTATTATTTCTACCAGCGCAATGGTTTCTTCATAGTCTATTCCTTCTGGTTTATTTATATCTTTAATAATTTTTTTTGATTTATTTATATTTATAATTCCATTTATATCACATTTGTTTCTCTAAACCCATTTTACTCCAATTATAGAAGTTTATTTAAATCATTCAATAAGAGTACAGACTTTGTTCCTCTCAAATTTATTTAGCTCATATTTCAAAGATTTATTCTTATGCTAATCCCCTAAAGGATCATATAGATTATTAGGATCAAATTGGTAACAGAAACATAGATGTTATCTTTCATTCCATAATGAACTTATAGTTTTAACTAGCTGATTAACATCAACAATGTTACTATCAGTAGGATTATTCCTAAGAAATAACTGACTCCATGGGTTTTGAAAACCTTGTTCATCAACATAGGGTAGAAAATATTCCTGATAAGATACTTAAAAAATATTTATTGAGTAATTTCCTTATAAGAATAATGTATTGAAAAAGGTTGAAAATCAGTTTTTGAAATAACATTTGAGGAGAATGTATGTTGGGGTTGTTTGAAATAAAAATTGTTTATTTTATCAAACTTAACATGTATTATTTCCTCAATATTATAATAATTTTTATTAAAAACTCTATTATCCTTAAAAATTGTAGAATAACCTAAAAGTATTCCTTCATCGGATTTGGGTGAAAATTTATGTATATTATCTTTTGTATTCAGTTTGAATACTTTTCATCCAAAAAATATAAAGTAAGAACCTTTTGGTTTTCGGCCTATCCACAATTTATAAGAAGTTTTATTAAGAATTGGTGTAATTAAAACTTTATTTATAGTATAGAATGAAGTACTAACCTCTTCATCCTAAAAAATTTTAGTAATTGAGTTTTCAATCAACTTGTTTCTTGTTATATCTTGAAGAATATGATTTATTCTTTAAACAAAACAATTTTCCCAAGGAGTTATAGAAGATTAAAAGTTACATTATATAACATTATGACTATAAAACATTTCAAAATCCGAATTTACAAATTCGCATCCATGATCACTACGAATAGTTATTAAGGGAATATTTTTCCGATTTTTATCTTTTTACAAAAATGTTTTGAAATAAAAACTGATTATGATTTCATTGTGAGAAAAAAAACCCAAGAGTATCTTGTGTAATAATCAATCAAGACATATATATATATATATAGTATTTTCACTGAATACTCCTAGATTTTGTAGGAACAAGTAAATCCAAGTGCAATAACTATAAAATATCAATTGTTGAGACTCCACTAATATATTTAAAACTTGACTTATGTTGCTTACCGTATTGGAAAGGGCCACAGACTTTTGAAGAATCACACCTCAGATCAAGTTGATCCTTAACAAGTATATTCTTAGTCAACTTATAAAATATTTTATGGTTATAGTGTCCTAACCTTCTTTTCCATAACCAAGATTGATATTCCATTATAATAGGGTATAGTTAGTCTTATCTCCTAAGGTATTCTAGGTTAAGAGTGTAAAAATTATTTTTCTAATTAGAAAAAAGAATAAATTCATCCTTGGAATTGTGTGCTACAGATTTGTAATTTATAAAATTCAAAATGTACATTTATTACATAATTGAATTATGCTTATAAGGTTGTCCTTAAGGCCTTAAACAAAAAACATTAGAAATTAAATCTTTACCAAGAATAACTAGTTTACCTATACTGATAATATCTCCTTTAGAATTATATCTGAAGGTAACTTTTTCACCATTCATCTTGATAAAATTTTTGAAAATTCTTTCTTACCAGTCATATTCCCAGAACAACCACTATCTATGTTCTATTTATTCTTGTTGCTGGTACTTTCTTTTTTTTCCTAAAAACAAAAACATTAGACTTTCGGTGCCCAAATTTTTTTGGGTACAATAATGTTAGATTGTTTTTAGAAATCCACATTTGTTTAAAAAAAAGATTTTAGAAAAACTAGGGATTGAACATTATTAATAGAAAAATAATTTTTTCAATGACCTCCACTTTTACACTTATTGAAAATGGTGATTTTTTAGGAACAAAATAATTATTACTAAATATTGGTTTTTATAAGTATAGCCTATTTTGGAACTAGTTATATGAGAACTAATTTTTTTATAAATATTATCAAATTTTTATTTGCTAGTGTTAAAGTTTGATAATTTTTTCTCAAAGAATAAATTTCAGACTTCTATTTTACAACTAAATTCTTATCCCCTTTATTAATAGTTTCAGAATAGAATTTATCAAAATTGGTTTTTAAATAATTTTTCTCAAAAATTAATTTTTCTAAATCTTTTGATTTTTTTTTCAGAATTATATTTATCAAGTCATTTAAAAAGATACAAAATTTTATTTTTTACAATATTGATTCTTGTATTATCCTTATCTATTTTGTTTTGAAAACATTCATTTTTCTTTCTAATTTAATTTAGAAAAACATGATACATCATCATAAGAAGGTAATGAATTATTTTTTGTGTAGGAATATTATTCATCAGAGGATATATTATCCATATTATTAGGATAATTAGAATTATGAGACATTTTTGTAAGGTTCATAGTAGTTTATACCTTATCTATTAAACACTTGTTTTTCTTAGGTATTCTAGAAATAAGGTCAATGTTCCTATTTTGGTAACTATTATTATGAGAAGAGTTATCCGGGGAATAACTTACACATTCACTCCAAGAATAATTATATTTAATAACTTTATTTACTTTTTTACTTATAAAAACATTTCTAATTCCTATCAGAATTTGTTTCTTTTTTTTATCATTCCTTTTTAGATTAGGAAAATCTAGTTTTATGTGTCCATATTTCTTTAATTTGTAACAAGTAACTATATACTTATATTCAATTCTATCCCTGTTACCTTTATTAAATTTTCATTTGAAATTATTCTAAAAAAAATATTGTTAATCCTTCTAGTGAGATCTTCCAATTCATTTTCAGAATTCTCAAAGGTACTAAAATTGGATTTTATAACAACTTTATTATTTCTTGAAGATCTAACAACAATTTTAAGAGTTTATATCTAGTAGGTAAATTTGTTGTAGAAAAAAAAACTCCACCATTATTTTTTTTGTTTTTATACATCTATATTAAGTCCACTTTTATACCATATTAGGTTCTGATAAGATTATATAGGGTAAGATTACTAACTTTTCTGGTTTATTCAATATCAGTTCTCTTAGATTCCCATTAATTTTGCATGATATCTATGATTTTCTCAATAAGGATTTCCTCATATAATCGTTTCTCACCAAAATATTGATGACTATTAATAATCAATATAAAACTGTGATGAATCTTTGCAACAGATTCACCTGGTTAGAAATCAAATTCAAAATAGTCAGCTCTTGGCATTGCTCTTATAGTTTCAAAAACTTTTGAAGTACCAAAATGAGTAAGTTCATGATTTTTCCAAATACTATTTGTTTTTTCACATGATGATATTTGAATATATATGATTCTTTTCATTAAACATAACATAGTGTTCATCGCTCCGTAATTCAACAGATATTCCTGTTTTTCTTGATGTGTGAAACATTTAACTTCCTTTTCAGAAATTTTGTAATCTATAGTAAGCATCACAATATTATCAACTCCTATGTTGATAATAAAATTCTTCATTATATCTCTCCAATATTCCTAGTAAGATCCATAAAAAATAGGAGGTTTATTTAGATTGATATTTTCTATAGATGTAACATTAAAACCTTCCATCTTAATATAAAATTTTTCTTTTCTACAAACATGTTTATGTATAAAATATTTATAAACAAAAAGTTTATAAAAAACTTACCAGACTTGAAATATTAAAGAAACAAAAATTAAACAAGTATACGAGGAGTGGAATCCTGCTCTGATACCAATTTTTGGATACCACTATGATTTATATAGACATTAAGATCAAAAGAAAATTTTCTTAATGAATAAATTACAAGGGGGGATTGTAGCTTTATAAACATTAGTTTAAAAGAGTTTTAAAAAAATTGTAAAGACCCAGAAATTTGAATGAAATTTTTTCTCTCTTAAATTCGTTGGAATTTTACAAGTCCTTAGTGTCTGATGGAACCTCATTCCGAGGCCCGGTGATCCTGGAATCAATTTCTAATGTTTTTTTCAGGTATGTTCAGTAAACGTACGTGCGGGTTTTTCTATCTTTTGAATCGGTGCTCGAAATTGAAATCCAAGGACACCGATGAACTCACAATGCTGGTTTTCACTTAAGGAGGCCTTTTTTCGTAGTTGCGTTTGCTCGGGAGGAGAAGTTATTTTTTTGGAGATTCGTTAAAAAATAATAATCAAAATTATGTGTACATAATTTTTATTTGATGGTGGTTATTTCCTCTAAAGAGGAGTTGGAGGTGGGTCCCACACCCCACATAACCTTCCATGAGAAGATTTAGTGTGGTGGGGCCCACAAAAACCCAAACCCTTTCACCTCCCCTTTTTAACTCCCTTTAACCCCTCTCTTAACTCTCCACCTCCCCACTTTAATTCTAACTCTCCACCTCCCCCTATTAATTTTTCCAACACCCTTTAATTATTTAATCAAACCAAAATTAATTAATTAATTTAAGTGTTTTAATTTTGAAAAATTCATGTTGAGAATAAAATAATAGCCTAAGCTATTATTTTTGGGTTGGCTTTTGTTTTGTTGGGAAGGCTCTGGAGAGTTCGAGGAATAGTGTTTCTCTCTCGACGAAGAATGGTGATGACCACGAAGAACGATGTCCACTTCGACGAAGAACGCCGATTCCCCCGAAGAATGACGACATGTCTTCCTTCCTCTTCCTCTGCATCAAGTAATAAGACACTGCTCGTGATGAATTCCGTCTACAAGAATGAATCTTCCTCCAACATTGAAGAGATGACACCGTTCTCCATGACGCCATCTACCGCGATGCCCGACTACCACGACGCTCATCCTCCGCGGCTCCTCGACGAACGAACCTCATTTACGAGGTAGGGGGTTTGTATAATTTCAATTGAATAAATTATACCTTTGTTCTTCATTTAAATCCATGAATTGTATTCAACCTTTTGATATCGCCTAATGCGGAGGGCGCAGAATGAACAAACACATCCCGACGACCCTCCAGATTCTTCTTGTTTATTTTTGATAATGACGATCGGGGGAGGCGATGACAACGACGACTGTGCATCGGCCGCTAGAAAGAAAAACATGGCCCACAACCGCGGGCCGCTCGGGCTGAAGAACTGGCCGGCCGTAGCCGACCGGGTTGGTGAACCGCAACACCTGTAGGTGCCGCACGAAGGAGGAGCGGCCGCATCCGCGGGCCACCAGCTGGACGAACCGGCCGGTCGTAGCCGGTCGGGCTGGGGAGACCGCAGCGCCTTTGGGCGCCATGCTTCGGATGAACCACGGCCTGCCCGTGTGGGCTGCTCGTGCTGGGGAAGACTGGCCGGCTTCAGCCGACTGGGAAGGAGGGGCGGTGCTGCTTGGCGCCGCCGGTTTGGGAAACAGGGGGGCCACGGCCCCCGCACCGCTCGGCCAGTCGGGCCGCGCCACGCCGGGACGGGATGCGCCTTGCCGGTCCGGGCAGCACCCCACCGGGCTGGGCCGCGCTCCATCGGGCCGGGTCGACCCTCAGTTGGGTCGGACCCGCCAAACCAGGTCCGGCCGACCCGCCATCCCACTGGGCTTGACGGACGGGGCCCATTTCTCTTAAACGCAAATATCATCTAGACCGTGCGTGCAATCGACGTGCTGTCTATGGAACTGGGATCCTCGTGATGAGGTGTTCCTTTTGTGTTACTCTTAGTGAGTTTTGGACGACTTTAGAAAATAGTCGGGTTTGGATCGAGCGTAAATCCAACCGGGCCCCTGGAACATAAAAACCTGTATCTCTCAGACCGGACGTCCGTTTGATGAACCGTCAGCAGAGTTGGTAATGTCGTTGAGAAACAGTCCATTGAGTACACCCCATGGGAGTTTAGGTTATAATTGAGTTATGGTTGGGTTGGTTAGTACACGAAACCAACAGGGCCTCCAAGACTAAAATGCTAATAACTCACAGACCGTGCGTCAGATTGTTGGGCATCTGTTGCGTTGAGACCCCAATGACGTGGTGGTACTTTGTGATAATTCTATGTGAAATTTTTTGACACTGGGAGTATCGTCTTGTGTCTCATGGAGCGGACCCTCCCGGTGACGAGAGAGCAGATTGCAGAGACCTAGTAGATGGCTGAGACTTGACGACTGATGACCAATCGACTCGGATTGATTCAGATGGCCCTGTCGGGAGTGCTTGGTTGTAGCAGCAGAACCACGACAGAGGAGTGCTTGGCTGTAGCGGCAGACCTACGGTACTCGACAGAATGAGTACCTCCATAGGCTATGAGGGGGAGCACTTCGTTGTAGTGGCATACCCATGGTGGGAAGCAATTTGGTTGTAGCAGCTGGCCCACAATACTCGACAGGTGGAGTACTTCAGTAGTCCAAGGTTAGTGGGAAGCGCTTGGTTGTAGCGGCATCCCCACTTTACTCGACAGAGGAGGAGTTCTCCAGTACCCATGTTTTCGACATCGTGAATAAAAATCATGCTTTGAGATGAGTCAATGAACTTTGTGTTTTCCTCAATATTGAGATGGGTTACATGATAAATTAGGTATATGTATGGGCATATACCTAATTAATGGATAACCGATGATTCAATACTTTGTGGTTTATCCTTGTTGGATTTTGTGAGAACTTGAGGGTATCAGGGTCCCTACTAAGTATCGTATACTCACCCCTGCACGGGCTATGCCCGCACCTCGTTGTGTTGGATGCAGGCGACGGACAACGTTGACAAAGGCCGAGAGTGAGACAGGACTGGATGGTACCCGGAGGTGGACCACTCGGCGTGACGATACACAGAACGGGCGAATGGACATGGAGTGGTAAGGATGCCATATGTACCTACCATTCCGGTAGGATTCCCCGAAGGATGATCCAAGATCTTCTCTTTACTTTCAACTGTTAGTCCCTTTACTTGCACTTGTTGTTCACTTGGGTTTGTATACTGGCCCATTTACTTTCGAGCACACTATTTTGTATTCAGTTTTACTTAGTGTTTTATTTCTGTTGCGTACACTATTGTGTTTGTTTACATTCATAAAGGAAATGACTTCCCAGCTTAAGAATTTACAACTTTGGTTCTAGTCGCCATCCCTTGGCCTATGGAAGGTGGGCTTGGGGTAGTCACGGCACGGGCCCCGAGGATGGGTCGTGACAAATTGGTATCAAAGGAGTCGGTTTTACCGTAGAACTTAGGACACTGATCATTCTTTCTGTGAAGAAATAGTGTTAAGAGTACTGAGTGTAGTTTTCAGTTCAGGGAGTCCAATGTTGGTGCGGTGGCTGATGTATCCGTACATGAGGACCCTGACTACTGATTTCTGAATTAGTGAAAAAAACACTGATTGCGTGTGTGTATCAAAAGTTTTCCTTTAAGTCAGCTCAAACCAGGTCATCTCACCAGGAATAATATTTTGATCGTGGAGAAACTGTTTCTTTTTCAGGTTGTCTTCACCTAGCCAGTCGACGCGATTTCCAAGTGGAGATCGTGATCGTATCCCACCGAGCAGCGAGGCCATGGTGGAGGGCCCCATCACAGCGGAGGCACTAGCGGTACCACTAACCACTGGGCTAACGTTGCCACCAACCCCAGCAGTAGAGGGTGCGTGCCACTTGAGCATGTTGCAGGGGTTCCAACGATAGAGGCCTCTGAGGTTTCAAGGTGAGACAGATTTCCAGACAGTCAGATGCTGGCTAGAGGTTATAGCACGAGTTTTCCACACCGTTGGGACACCCACTAGCTTGATGGTGTACCTAGCTGTTAGTCTCTTTCAAGGAGCAGCTGAGAGGTGGTGGAGCATGATTCTCCAGTTTTACGATGAGGTGACCCTCACCTGGGAGACTTCGAGGGACTTTTCAGGGTGGATTTTGTACCAGAAACATTACGCTCTGTGCGGGCTCAGGAGCTACTGCTCTTTCAGAAGGGATTTCTGACCGTAGCGGAGTCTTCTACAGCCGGCAGTAGACAGATGACACAGAATTCCAAGCGGACTAGGCCAACAGGTGGGCGACCTCAGGATACGGGTTTGGTTGTGCGAGGAACATGAAACAGAGCCAGGTATACATGGAGCAGGCAGTTCTATGCCTATAGCGGGCAGGGTGACATGGATCGAGACGACCCAACCCATTCTGTAGATGAGCAGCATGCTGTAGAGGGGCCTTCTAGGTAGAGGAAGAGGTTTGACCGTGGAGGTCCACCGGGAGTAGGAGGACATGGCAGAAGAGCTGGTTGAGCAGCAAGTGGACAGGAGCGAGACTAGCTCTAGCATGGAGGCCTTTGTTTATGATGCTTATAGCTTCATTGATGTCTTTGTTTTTGGTTGCTTTGTGTCTTTGAACTTCGAGCTGCAGTAATGAAAGGCACTTGTCCTGGTGGCGTTTTCTTTACTGCCTTTTTGTATGATTGATACTGAGAGGTTCCGGTTAAAACCATTGACTTGACCCTCATGTCCGAGATTCCTACTGGAGGAGACCCAGTAACCACACTCTGTTGCCGACAGTGTGACTCGAAACTTGGTGGCGAGAGTAAAGGTTCGATCTCTTGATAGTAGCGTCGAGGCCTTATGACATCGTCCATGGCATGAAATAGTATCATTCATGTCAGGATTGAATGTATTAGGAAAATAACGTGGTTCATCCATGGGATGAGACCATATTTCTCTTTTTGGAAAATGATAAATCTTACCATTTCTTGTAGGAAGTAAGCGAAAAAGGGTGTAGTCGAGTTCTTAACAAATGGATAGTCACACCCATAGTTCGTTCATCGAACAGTTTACGGTTTAATCTAATCTCAAAGTCTTAGGTGTGTCTTCTCATAGAAGGACCTAGACCTGAGAAGGTGAAATTGGCTTGAGTTCCTCTAAGACTATGACTTTGAGATAGTCTATACTCCTAGGAAGGGGAACATTATAGTAGATTCTTTCAGTAGGAGATCAGGAATTCAACTGCTAGGAGAGGCGACAGAGCAGCTGGCCGCGTTGAAGATATCTTTTGAGGATAGGGATGGAGCAGCCTTTCTGCAGTCCCTCACAGTCACTCCTCCACTACCCTAGCGAGTCAGAGATAGGGTAGGATATGACAGATAAGGTGCAGATCATCCCAGAGTGGATGAAGACTGCACAGAGCAGATAGAAGTCCTATGCTGATAGGAGACAGAGACCATTGGAGTTCGAGGATGTCGACCACGTTTTCCTACGGGTCTCACCTCGACGATTTCTAGGGAGATTTGGTCGGGGTGGCAGGTTATCTCCACGTTTCATCGGACCTTTCCAGGTGCTCAGTAGAGTGGGCGAGGTGGCTTACTGCTTGGCCCTTCTACCTTAGTTGCACCGAGTGCATGACGTCTTCCACGTATCATAGCTGAGAAGATACGTGCACGACCCATCCCACATCATCGACCATAGGGAGCTGGAAATCGATGACAGGGAGACATTCATGGAGGTCCCGGTGGAGATTGAGAATCGACAAGAGTGGGTCCTACATGGATGGTCGATTCCTCTTGTGCGCATTCATTGGCAGCACAGAAACCTCCTGGAGAGCACATGGGAGCAGGAGGCTCAGATGCGTGCTCAGTACCCCTTTAGTTTCCCTAGTGCATGTTGTAGCTTTACGTGGATGTAAAGACCTGAGGTTGGGGTAATGTAAAGACTTCAAAATTTCAAGGAATTTTTTTTCTTAAATGTTTTGGAATTTTACGAGTCTGCAGTTTCCGACGGTACCTGATTCCGAGGCCCGGTGAGCCTGGAATCAATTTTAAAATTTTTTTTCGGGTACGTTCAGTTAAAGTACGTGCGTGTTTTTATATCTTTTGAACCGGTACTCGGAATTGAAATCCGAGGACACCGATGAACTCACAACGCCGGTTTTCACTTAAGGAGACCTTTACCACAGTTGCGTTTTCTCGAGAGGAGAAGTTAATTTTTTGGAGATTCGTTAAGAAATAATAATAAAAATTATGTGTACATAATTTTTATTTGATGGTGGTTATTTCCTCCAAAGAGGAGTTGGAGGTGGGTCCCACACCCCACATAAACTCCCATGAGAGGATTTAGTGTGATGGGGCCCACACTAACCCAAAACCTTTCCCCTCCTCTCTTTAACTCTCTTTAACCCCTTTCTTAACTCTACACCTCCCCACTTTAATTCTAACTCTCCACCTCCCTCCATTAATTTTTCCAACACCCATTAATTAATTAATTGAACCACAATTAATTAATTAATTTAAGTGTTTGAATTTTGAAAAATTCATGTTGGGAATAAAATAATAGCCTAAGCTATTATTTTTGGGTTGGATTTTGTTGTGTTGGGAAGGCTCTGGAGAGTTAGAGGAATACTGTTTCTCTCTCGAAGAAGAATGGTGACGACCACGAAGAATGACGTCCACTTCGGCGAAGAACGCCGATTCCACCGAAGAACGACGACATGTCATCCTTCATCTTCCTCCGCAACAAGGGAGAAGACAATGCTCGCAAGGAACGCCGTCTACGACAACGACCCTTCCAACAACGTTTATGGGATGACACCATTCTCCACGACACCGTCTTCCACAATACCCGACTATTGCGACACTCATATTCCGTGGCTCGTCGATGAATGAACCTCATTTATGAGGTAGGGTGTTTGTATAATTTAAATTTAATAAATTATACATTCATTCTTCATTGAAAAACATGAATTGTTTTCGGCCTTTTGATATCACCTAATGCAGAGGGCACGAGCCGAACAAACAAGGCCAAACGACCCTTCAGATTCTTATTGTTTATTTTTGACAGTGACGATCAGGGGAGGCAATGACAACGACAGTCGTGTGTCGGCCGCTAGAAAGAAGACAGCGGCCCGCAACCGCTGGCCGCTCGGGCTGATGAACTGGCCGGCCGTAGCCGGTCGGGTTGGTGAACCATGACACCTGCAGGTGCCGTGCGGAGGAGGACCGGCCCGCATCAGCGGGCCGCCTGCTGGACAAACCGGCCGGGTTTGGAGGAGCGCGATGCCTTTGGGAGCCATGCTGCGGATGAACCGCGACCTGACCGTGCGGGCCGCTCGCGCCGGGGAAGACCGGACGACTTCGGCCGGCTGAGAAGGACGGGCGGCGCTGCTCGGTGCCATCGGTTCAGGAAACTGGGGGGCCGCGCCCCCCAAACCGCTCGGCCAGTCATGGGCCAGGCCCCGCCCCACCGGGCCGGGCTGTACCATGCCGGGCCGGACCGCGCCACACTGGGCCTGTCCGCGCCACACCGGGCTGGGCCGCGCCCCGTCTTCCCAGGCCGCACACTGCCAGGCTGGGCTGTGCTGCTCCGTGCCAGGCTGGGCCGTTCTTCATCTGGCCGGGTCGACCCTCTTCTGAGTCAGACCCGCCAAACCACGTCGGGCCGACCTGCCTTCCCACTGAACTTGATGGACCGAGCCCATTTCAATTAAACACGAATATCATCTAGACTGCGCGTCCGATCGGCGCGCTGTCTGCGGCACTGGGATCCTCGCGACGAGGCGGTCCTTTTGGGTTACTCTTAGTGAGTTTTGGACAACTTTAGAAAATGGTTGGTTTTGGATCGAGAGTAAATCCAACCGGGCCCCTAGAATAGAAAAGCCAGTATCTCTCAGACCGGACGTCCGTTTGACGAACCGTCAGCGGCGTTAGTAATATCATTGAGAATCAGTCCCTTGAGTACACCCCATGGGAGTGCGAGGTATAGTTGAGTTACGGTCGGGTTGGTTCGTACACGAAACCAACCAGCCCCTTGGGACTAAAATGATAATAACTCACAGACCGGGCGTCCGATTAACACGCCGTCTGTTGCATTTTAGACCCCTATGATGTGGCGGTCATTTGTGATACTTCTACATGAGAATTTTTGAAACATGGAGTACTGTCTTGTGGCTCATGGAGAGGACCCTCCCGGTGATGAGTGAGCAGATTGCAGAGACCTAGTAGCTGGCTGAGACTTAACGACTACTGACTGATCGACTCGGAGTGATTAAGATGGCCCAGTGGGGAGTTATTGGTTATTGTAGTAGACCCATGGTGGAGGAGTTCTTGATTGTAGCGGCAGACCCACGGTACTCGACAGAAGGAGTACCTCTGTAGGCTATGAGGGGGAGCACTTGGTTGTAGCGGCAGACCCATGGTGGGAAGTGCTTGGTTGTAGCAACAGTCCCACAGTACTCGACATGAGGAGTACTTCTACAGTCCAGGGTTAGTGGGAAGCACTTGGTTGTAGCGGTTGGCCCACTGTACTCGATAGAGGAGGAGTTCTCTAGATACCGTGGCTTCTACATCGTGAATAAAAATCCTGGTTTGAGCGGAGTCAATGACCTTTGTGTTTTCCTCATGATTGAGATGGGTTACTTCATAACATAGGTATATGGATGGGCATATACCTAAGTAATGGTTAACCGTTGATTTCATACTTTCTGGTTTATCCCTGTTGGATTTATTGAGACCTTCAGGGTCTCGGGGTCCCTACAATGTATCGTATACTCACCCCTACACGGGCTATGCCCACACCTCATTGTGTTCGATGTAGACGACGAACAACGCTAATAGAGGCTGAGAGTGAGCCAGGACTGAGCGGTACCCGGAGGTGGACCACTCGACATGACGGTACATGGAGCGAACAGATTGATGTGGAGTGCTGAGGATGCCATATGTACTTACCCTTTAGGTTGGATTCCCCGGAGGACAATTCAGGATCTACTCTTTACTTTCAGCTATTAGTCCCTTTACTTGTACTTGTTGTTCAGTTGGGTTTGTATAATGACCCATTTACTTTCCAGCACACTCTTTTATATTATGTTTTACTTAGTGTTTGCTTTCTGTTGTGTACTCTATTCTATTTGTTTACTTTCATAAAGTCAATTCCTTCCCAGCTTAGGGATTTACACCTTTGGTGCCAGTCCCTAGCGCCTGACCTATGGAAGGCGGGCTTGGGGTAGTCATGACATGGGACCCGAGGACGGGTCATGACATAAATGGATTCACTAACCTATTTTAGTAAAAATATAGGATTTATACTTTTCCCTCAGTCTTATTAATAAAGTTTCACAATCAGGATTGATTTTGATATATCATAGTATACAGATCATTATTAGAATAGATATGATTATATTAGAGTAAAATATATCATAATCACATAATATTCAATTATATCAAATTAAATATATCATATTCACAGAAGATCCTATTGAAAAATTTATGTTTATCATATTCAAATATGTTACAATAAAACAATTTCAAACTAGCACAATTATTTAAAAGAACAGTAAGAAACAAGTAATGAAATAACTTTAAAAAATTAAGAATAACTTAAAAATATTTTAAAAAAAGATCTCTTTTAAACTTAAGAGTGTGGTAGCCACAAACCTTTTATAAACATATCTTTTCTTTTATACTTACATGATAGTATGTCTTTCCATAGAAAGGAATGCTCTCAATTTTTAAATCAGATTTGTTCTATCTTCATATCACTAATAGTCCTTGATCTGATGTGGTGGATCGTTCTTTTGATCCTGGAAATCCCCCACTTAGAAGATCAAATTATCCATCTTATTATACCTACAATCCCTTGATCGTAATCATAGATTGTATGCATAATTACAATGAAAAAGTATTTTTATGGGGAAAAACTGACAAGGTTCCCTTAAAAATAAAAAACCATAAAAATTTACAAAAGACTAAGAACAATCCATTCATGATTTGTAATCTTCAAAACTCTCACACAAAGAACCGTAGCCTATGAAATTTATTAGCTTCAAACTCTTAAAATTACCATGTATTTATAGGCAAATCCCAAATGGCCATATTTCCTTCTCAATTGGAATATTTCTATGAGTTTATCACAATAACTTGGACACCTTGTACTTGACAGTTCATACCTCTCTGATGTAATTGAATGTCTGATCTCATATTGGTTTTACATCATAACAATGTTAAATATGTTCCATTATGATAGAAAATAGTTTTTCTTATTCTGAATTTAAATGTATTCAGTCTGTTGAAATTTCTTAAAAATGTTATTATAATAATATTTATGAGTGTAAATATGATGTTTATCTGTTCTGATATCAGTGTGATTAAAAAACATTATCAATATGGAGATAAGACAAAAATTCTTAAATATGATCTATTGAATTTGAATGCAAGGTTTATCTGATTCGTACTCATTACGATAATCATAATAAAGAGTTTTGGTTTATATTCATTAATACTTTTAAATTATTTCTATGTATGGTAAAATTTTATGTTTTCTACCAAAAAAATCTATAAAAACATTGGACATAAAAAGATAGTAATCAAGTATTTAATAAAGAGTTTGTGATTTCCAAAACTAAAGAAATGAAAAAGTCATAAGTAAACCTTATGACTCAACATTTTATAGATTGGTCTACTTAATTTCCAATACTAGAAATCTCATACTAACATATTATTCTAATCATTAGTAAAACAATTCTTTCTTTAAAACCCTTATTCACATTTTTAGTCTCTTATTCATCCATTCTGATCTTATATTATGGTGAGGTATAGTGATCCTTCATCTTCCTTGATTTTCTTCTGACTGAGAAACCTTTACACACACACACACACACACACATATATATATATGACATTTTCTTTTTTTCTTTAAGTGTATTTATCTTTTATTCTTGAGCCTTCTTAATATCTTTCTTTTCTTCAAATTATTTGAGACATTTATTTTCAATTTTTTAAACTTATTTAAACTTCCATTCACGAGTCTTATTATTTACAGATTTTTTCCCTTAATGAATTCCCCATGTTCTCTTCCCCATATTCAATATTGGTGTTTCCTTCATGTATCTTTTCAAAAACATTACAAAAGTGAAAATATATCTTTGGGTATGAACTTTTAAATATATTTAAATCTTTAAAATTATATTTTAAGAGAATTTATAGATATAACATCATCACTTATTATTTGATATTATTATTGAGGAAATTTTTTTCATTAATTTTCATATTACTCATGGTTATTTGAAACCGTTGAGTTGAAAGTATTTTCATTCTCCTTAGTGGTATATTGAGTCACCCTTTCTTATGTTTTCAAGATAGATTAATTTTCTTACGACTGCTCATGTAGAGGACCTAAATTTTCTTCTTAACTTGAAAATAGGAATATATTATTCAACATCCTATTACACTTCTTTTTCTTGTTCATTGAGGACTTAGTAGATATTAAATTTTGATATAAAAGAAAGGAATATTCACTAATACTACACTACATTGTTAATAAATGATATAAAATTAAATCATCAAAAATTGAACAACTTAAAATAGATAATCCAATTAGAGTTACACCTTATGTTTGATACCAATTGTTATGACCACTTGGGATATACTCAATACTGAGAGCCTGGGGTGGGGGGTGGGGGTGAATTAGCATTGGTATAGTTTTATTATTATTTAATCTTTTCATTCCATTAGCTATTTGTTTGGTTATGATCTTAACACTTTTTTATATCTTACTTTTCATAAAAAAGTATATGAAAGCAATTAAAGAATGGAGCACAAGTATTTTTATATGGTCCACTACTTAGTAAGAGTATATAATTACTATTGTGTATTTTGGTGACCAATACATAGACTCTCCACAATAAAGAGGTTCCAATTATAGTGGTTTGTCGTAGAAAAAATCATGAACTAATGTTTAGTTCCCTACTCATTTTGTGTGGGGATAAAAAATAATCTTGATTCCTTGGACTAGGGATAACCTAATATACATGAAGCTCATACTATATCTTTATACAACCTATATAAACAGAATTCAATTTCATCAATTGTTTTGAAATAATAGAAGATTCCACCACCAGCTAATATTTATATTTAACGCCACAATGCTGCCTTACCATTTTCCTCCTCTTACTTTCAAAACAACAGGCACACAACTCATTTTATTCTTCACATATATGCACAATTTTGATCACAACCTTCTTCATGTTCATGGTGGTAAATTGGAATGACCCTTTTCTTGAACATGTGCATGAATTCGTCTTATCATGTTTATATTCTCTTACATTGATTGAAAAGTATTTCTTTAATTTGTGAAAACTAGAATGAAAATCACGTTCTTCTTATTGTGAACTTCATGACCAATATGGACAATTATTGTTCCACTTCTTCTCACAAAACCAAATATTCAGAATACTCTATTATCTTCCTCTCTTCTTCCCTCTTCAATTAACTTGTTCTTCTCCAGTACATATAATATACACTAAATCTCTTTTTTTTATCTTGTTCTCCATCTTAAAAAATGTGTATGAGTATTTTTATCATAGTGCAGGATGTACTTCAACTTGATACTAAAATATTACCCTTTGAATTATAGTGTTAAATGCCTCTTCTACAAAACCCATGAATTTTAAATAGTATATATATAGAAATAACTACATCAGATTCTTTATAAAATCATTCCACACTCTTTATTCCTTAATTTTAATTACCATGATTCATTGTAACTCAAAATAATTGAGTTCTTCACTATTAAATTTCTTGAGATTTCTATTTTAAATTCGTTGAATACTTGGATGAATTTTATTTAATTCATTCAACAAAATACACTTAATATATAGGTCTTCCTAATCTTTAATATCTTTCAAATAGTACTTTAATAATTGTATTTTCCCTTTTTCTCTCTCTAGTTTATATAATAATATCCTAAAATATTCACTCCAAAAAATACACATATTTTAACTTTGAGCATTTCTATATATTTATAATTCATCAATTATATTCATGGAACCCTTTCTTCATGGAACATATCTTGCATCTCTTCATTGATATTCCTTATTTGAAAAACCTATTTTCAACTCAATTCTACAAAAAAATATTATTATATATTTCTTCTTTATCAACACCAAAAAGCTCCTTTTATGTATTTATAAAAATTAGTTTTGTATAACTTCTTATAAGTGATTCTCATTTACTTATATTCTTATTTTTCATTTCATCATAATCTTATTTTTTTATTGGTCATGACAACCAATATTGGAATATATGGAATGTTTAGATATTGGTTTACCAAACATCTTCTAAAATATTATTATCATGGAACAATGCTTCTCCATGAACATACATTTCCTTTTTATTCTGTATAAATCACTTCTTCAAAAAAATGATGCAATTTTTATTTGTATAAAATTAGTATACATCATTATTTTCATAAAAATTACCTTATGTATCCAATTATCATTCATGGGTAATATGTAAATGTGAACCATTAACCAAATGGTCCACAACATATCCAACTTATCATATGTGAACATTCACATACATAGCCCATCACATATCCAAATTGTCATATGTTTCCCAAAACATATTTAAATTATCATACATGATCATTTTCATATGTAGCTATATACTTGGGTATGTAGATTATCCTATGTAACCAATCACCTATAAATTTTTTTATGAGGATATTTTCTCCTTTGGATATTCAGATAGGCAATAGTGAATTTGGGTACACATATTCACCTATATGAGAAATACCATATGTGAATATTTCCTTACAAGGAGAAGTAATGTAGATTCAGATATGTGGTTCTAAATTTTTTAAAAATACATCATGAACATCATATTCATATCTATTCTACTTTATGTCCTCTTTCATTCTTCATCCAAGAAGCACTTGTCATGAAATGTGATAACCATTATCATGATATTTAATCCTTAGAATATCACTTTAATTTTTATCTATTTAATTGAATCCAAACCTTCTAATCATGTGATTTATGGATTGTGGTAGCTTTACCTACATATATTATTGATCTGCACTTCTTGACATGGTTGGTTTCTCACTATATATTCACCTATCATGAATCTTGTGGTTTCTACTCAATATACTATGCCATCATTCATGTGGTTATTCGTAACTTCATACAGTTATTCATATCTTTATATGGTTATCTTTTCTACCATGTATCTCCCATAGATACTCCATTTGTAATTCATATCATGGTCACTTACTTTATATTATCTTGCTAATTTCAACCTTCATCCTCTATCCAACACATGGATTCAACCTCAACTAATTCTAAAAAATTGGATTCCTTATCATTCATAGTCTCTTAAAAAGCACCATATTCATTAAATATCAAAGTTATTTATTTTTCATCAACATATCAACATTCCTTGACATCATTTATTGATAATAAATAAAACACACATCAAGTGGGATCAATAGTTAAAAAATATTTTGAGGTGTTTAAAATGTTTTAGAATATGATTTAAGAGGGTTTGAGTTGAGTTAAAGAAGTTATGGGATTCTAAGTTGGAGTTAAAGATTTGAAAAAGGCACAATTATGATTCCTTATTTTTTTTGAAAATTACTAGAGTTCATTATCATACATAATATATTTAACATGGTATGTATGTTTTACTTTATGATATGTATTATCTTCCAAGGGATATGTGAGAAGGAACTGAGGGACTTAAGATCTATTTGATCATATGTACTATAATATAATATTTTCAAAGGATACATAAAATATTCAAGTTAATACATAATCTCTCATTGATGCTATGTAAGACGATACATAGTGAAATTTTGTAAAGTAATAAATCTACTATGGTACATAACATATTCTGGATGATGCATAAGATTAACTGAAGAATATGTAATAACTAACATTGAACCTATTTTTAACAATAGTTATAAAATAATTGATATCAAAATAGTTGTAGGGAGACCTTTCATATTACCTATGAAAATAAATAATGTTTAAGAAGAATTTTCAATGCTGTTTATATTAATAAGAAATTATATATATATTTTAAAAGTTAAAAATTCACCCTCGATTAGATATAATCATTATCCCTAATAACAGACTCTCTAATCTATCAAAAAAAATACCAAACCACCAGACTTCCTAATCCTCCTTTATAATCAACATTTTTTTTCTTTTCCTTATATCCTTCTCAAATTATCTCTCCCACTAATATTTCTCCAACATCATCACATTGTAACGACCCTTGACATTACATGCCAATGAAATCAAGAAATTGGGTTGGGCACCAATAACTACTACAAATTCCTGAAATGGATTGTGATGTTTATCAGTGCTTTTAAAAAATTCCAATAAATTGTTCTCTTCTTAATATAATATAAATATATATATTTTTTAAATATGATTTGTAATATATATATTTATATATAATATAATTATACTTATTTATTATTATATGTAACTATAATCACATATTTATGTTATAAAATATAGAAATATGAAGTGTAAGTATATATATATATTCTTGAAATATACTTCATATGTTAATTTATACATTTAATTTCATATATTATAATATATAATATATACACATATTTATAGTACCATATGTGTGTGTTTTTAAATATATTTATATTTATATATTTATAATTATATAAATATGTTATAAAATCTGTAAATTTAAATTATATATAAATATTTTAAAATATATTTACATAGAAAATGTATTTTAAATATATAAAATCATATTATAGTAAAATTTTTGTTATCTATTTTATTTGTGAAATTTATATATAAAATATTATTATATTTATATTAAGAAATAAGTATATTTTATAATGTATTTAAATATATTAGGAAAATATAAATTTGTAAATAAAATATATTATTAATTTATTTAAGTACATTATATAAATAAATATACAATTTTGTGTTTTTAGATGTATTATATAAATAAATTATAAAATTTTATATAAATATACATATACAAATATATTTAAATATTATATATATATATATCAACACAAATTTATTTAAGTTCATTTATGTTAACATATGTAATATATACAAATTTATATATGTAAATAATTATTATATATACATATATATATAAATATGTAATATATGTATATAAATGTGTGTGTTTGAGACATTATATATATATAAAACCACTCGAATTAGTGGAAATGGTGGTTCTATACAATGTGTTGGTCCAAGGTTTAAATCACACCAAACCTAAAATACCTCAAAATTTCCTTCGGACTATGCACATGTTGGGTGGCTCAGTTTGGTGGGCTAGTGCATGTGTAGTGTTTTTTATCATGTGTTTGCCTTGGGTTTCTAATTAGGTTTATTGATAGTGATTTAAATATTTTAAAAAATTTATAGTTACATTTTCAATAAAAGAACTTATCATTGATATAGGGTTGCTTTTATTAGTGCTAAAAAAGCATTTATAAAACCTAACCATTATTAGTGCTAACTTAGAACTGAAAAAATGTCAAAATTTTATCAATGAACATATTATGAATGCTTTAAAATCATTTATAGAATATTATAAAAGTAAAAATAAAAGGGATATCTATAGTATTTAATGTAATTGGAGTTGGAAGGAATTTGAGTTTGGAAATTGGGATTAAGGGAGTTACTTTTTTTGACATAATTGGAATGGTAAAGTGGATGTTTTTGAAGTGAATGAGTGGTTGTAAAAGTAAAGGAATGATTTTTTAGGTTGTAAGGGTTAAAAACTCATTAAATATAAAAATACATACCCACACCACATGGTTGTTGGGGTTCCATTGAAATCTCAGCGGGGTTTGAAGCGACATCTTAACCACTTCCAAACTAATAAAAAATTAATTTAAAGCGACTAAAATTCTAGTGAGGTTATATTAAGAGTTACATGGTGGCCTTAACTTCCCACTTCTATTGAGAGTCATTATATTATTTTTTATGTTGGGAATTTATTAAAATAATTCTTTCCCCTCTTTTACTCCATAGTCATTTGAGCCACCCTACCACCCCTAATCTCTCTCTCCCCATCTCCCCCTCCCACCATCCATCCCCACTAAATATTCCTCAGCCCCTAAAAGCTCCATCTCTTATATGATCGATAAGTCATCTATAGTAGTGTAATCCTTTAGTAAAGGATAAGATAAGCTATGTGGTCTCCTAATCTGTTTCATTTATCTGATGTGTGTTTGATAGAGAACCCCTAATTTGGACCTTCTATATTATTCATCAAATTTTTTTGAATAAGGATGAATAAACTAATGCTTTTAGATGATATAAATTCAATAAAAATGAGTTAGGTTTCCCATTAAATATTAAATAATATGTGTGTGTTTTATGGGAGATGTGGTATGTGATCTTGCACATTTTGACTAGGGGGATTAGAATGAGGAACTATAGGGTTTGAAATTATAATATTAAATAGGAAGACCCTATAATAATTTGAATAGAAGTTCCACTCCAAGTTTTGTGACTTTAGGATTTACCAATGACTATTTTTTAAGTGATCCCTAAAGAGTTTATATATGATAGACCCTGAAAAGGTCTCTAGGAATGTGATAAATGTTGAGAGGCCATGGACGGTCTCTCTTATATTTGTTAGATTGGTCTAGGGATTATAATACTTTATATGGTTTGTTTGGGGAGAGTTTCACCTTGTATACATTCTTGGTAAGGAAGAGGGTGTATTCTTTGTACCTATAAGCTATTTCTATAAGGGATGCATGTAGCTTTGGTGTGGGTTTTTTGTATAAATCCTTGATAGGATTGAGGGATCATTTTGAAGAGGTAATCTTATATTATTCTAGAATGTTGATGTCAGTAAAGGGTTTGATTGTGTGCCTAGTGATTGGTTGGACTTTTAAGAAATCATCTAAGTGATATATCATAATTTTGATAGTTATTGTTTGTTTAAAAACTAATGTTGATAACATAGGTTAGGTACAACAAGGATGACACACAATAAAAAATATACACATAAGTGGATGTTTTTTATAGTAGGGTTATACACAATATGACAAACCAAATCTTTAATAAACTTCATTTCATGATTTATTACATAAAGGTACACATAATACAATCCCACAAGATTGTGAAGTCTAGTGTATTTGGGAAATTAGGTACATAGAATAAAAAAATGAAATAGAAATAGAATAAAATTATTGGAAACATCCTTAACATGCTCTTAAAATTATATAATTCTTATAAATATACCTTGGATAACTTGGTGATATACATAATAAAGGGGTGAGCTATAAAGCCCATTAAGGGAATAAACTGTTGGTCATATATTTTCTCAATAATACTCTATAAATCTTATTAATTTTTATGCTCAAAAATACCCTTGTTTGTTTTTATAATGACATCAATTTAATTATATTTTAGAAAATTAATATTCTTTACAATATTTATTATGGGATTATTTTCATGTTTTTAATTCAGAAGGAATATTTGTTAATGTTTTCAGAATGTATTTTAATATATTTTGGAAACACTGTTCACACCCTACACTGATAGATATAAGGTAAGGAATAAACCCTATATTAATAAAAACACATAAGAAATGGACCATATATTCAGAATAGTATGTATGGATAATCAAAACTAAATTATCGAAAAATAATGGTTAAATAACCTTACGTTTGGATAAAACCTTATGTTTATCTTGAGAAGAAATTATGGTTAATAAACCCTACGTATATAATCCTATGTTTGAGAGACAAACACATTTATCATCAACCTTAATTTTATGAGTAACCTTATTTCGTCAAACTTACATTTTGTGAATGAAAACTTTTTAATTGAACCCTACATTCGATATTTTGTCATTTTACGAAGGAACCCTGTGTTTGAATTTTCAAGGTTAGAGATTTAATTCAAGATTTATCTGAGACTTCTCCAACAATATTGACATAATTATATGCCAATTCAAAGCTTGTTTACGACTGATTTAAGTCCTATTATGATCAATTAAAATAATTTTATTCAGTGGAGAAATTCAATCCCATTTCTAAGGGATGTTATAAATCTCCTAGATGTTTTCGAATTTGGATATCTGTAATCTATCAGGAGATTTTTTTAGATCTAGAATATAAAATAATGCTGCTACTTTATATATATATTTTATTTGGAGTTATTATGAAAATATAGTTGATACAAAAATTTTATTTTGAAATCATATTTTCATACTTTCAATTTCATTCTCATAAATATATTTTATAGATCTGCTGCAAAAAATGATTGACTCTATTAATCATAGAAGAGGCTATTCTTTGGAAACATAGATGTTCAATATCTTACTACTGTAAGATTTATGCTGCTATTCATTGCTACCATTTATTTAAAGATCATTTGTAATCAATATTTCTACAGAACTTCTTTATATTTAAGACTATAATTTTTGAAGAATAAGATCCATCTACTGTCAATTTTTGTTGCTACAATTGTGTAGCTCAACCCAAACAATCAAATAATATTGTATTTTTATTAGTGTATCAACTTATTGGACTCAGTTATGGTAAAGTGAAAGCTTCTTGTATTAATTTTTCAATAACTGATTCCCTGTTAAAGAACCAGAACGCTCTGTTTATCCTTGTTATAAAATTTTCAACAAGATGTACTCAGTTATGGATTTTTGGTCTTATTATTAGAGGACCCTTCTAGTGAAATTCACCAATCTCATAGAGAGATTAATTGGTGGAGTGGACTAGGGGATCATTATGACCCAAACAACTATAAAAATAATATATTCTTTATTTATGTTTATCTAATGCTCATATTTTATATAGAAGAAAAATTATTCATATATAAACTAATATCAAAGGGATTAAAAATTCATAATTATGGATGTTTATTGAATAGACACAATTCAACCCCTCTTATGTTAACTTAAATTATTTGAACCTAACAATTGGTATCAGTGGATTGATTTTGGATTTATGCTATAGTAAGATGAAGAGAATAAGGTATATACAAAAGTATGAAAATGGATGATGCTAGATGAGAAATTTCTATGGTTCATGATCCATATTTTAATGGTGAAAATTTTGGATGCTGGAAATAACGAATTATTATCTATCTAAACTATCTTGGATTCAAATTTTATTCAAATATCATCTCTCCTTAAGTGATTCCTAAAAAATTAGATACTTGGAATGCTAATAGAAGCTGAATATGACATCCAATCAAAAGTAATGAATGCTATTATCTATGGACTTGGTTCTGATGAGTTTAATCATGTATCACAATTTCATACTACCTATAATATGTGGAAAATGATTGAAGTTGCTTATAAAGGAACTGATAACATTAGATTGATGATTTATGCTACTGAAAAATTAAAGTTTGACACCTTTCGAATATTTTATGGTGAAAGGCTCACACATATGAATGGAATGTTAAAAAAATCATCAATAATATTATAGCCTTAGAATATTATATCAATCAATCTGATCAGGTGCTGAAAGTACTAAGATTACTACCCTTGAAATGGTTTGGAATATATTCTACTGTTCGACAATGATAACCTATAATGAATTTGACAATGAAAGAATTTATTGGAAAACTTATGACGTATGAAGATGAAATTCATAATGAAGTTGAATATCATAATATTTTACTGAAAAAAGAAAATATTGATATCAAAGTTACATCTCAGAAACATAGCAGAAAAATAAAATAATAAGTCAGAACAGAAAAGAATTTTGACTCCACAGATTCTGAAATGGAATTGGATCACCTAGCTAGAAATTCTAAAAAATTTAACAAGAAGAAAAGAGGTGTCACAAAATCCTTCAGGAATGATAGAAAAGAACCTATAGAAGTTTTATTATATGGATGAAAAAAATTAGGCCATATCATACATGATTTCCCTTAAATGAAATATGAAAGAAAAAATTCATAAAAGAAATATCAAAAGAATTTTGAGTATGAGCATAAAGGAAAAAGATCAATGAATGCTACGCTGGGTGTATCTGTAGACCCCAATAACTCTTCAAAATCTGATTTCGAGTAAGAACCGTCAAATTCAAAATCCAACATGTGCTTTATGACTGAAGAATAAATGGTAAAAACATATTACCCTTCTGATTTTGCGTACCGACAGTTGATAAAATGATAAATTAGATGCTTAATGTTCTATGTTAGAAGAGAAATATGATTCCTTGTTAAAGAAACACAAATCATTGAAAAATATTCACAATAATATTTTACATGAAAGAGACACCCCGTTAAAACAACATAAAAAACTAGTTAAAAAATTCACCTCATGTACAAAAAATTTCCTGGATCATGAAAAAAGAATAAAATAATTGGAGGATAAAGTAGAATATTATAAGAGTACTTAAATTACTTTTACCAATAGAGAAAAAGTTTTCAATGAAATTATTAAAAATAATTTAATTAATCAAGGATTATTTGGAATATAAATTAAGGGTGAGAAATTAAAATTGTATAAAAATTATTTTGTGCCTAATTATAAAATTACTACTTATTATTATTGTAGAACAAAAGGTAATTATATTAATAATTTTTATTTAAAAAATCCTAAAATTAGTGGTATTAAAAGATCATTTATTTCTAAAAGGTTAGGTGAAGTATGTAATATGAATTATGGAAGAATAATTCAGATTTGGATTCTCAGGGCATTACACGCTAACACTGAGGGACCCAAAAAAATTTGGATACAAAAACAAACACATGTTTAATTTCTTTTTTAGGAGAATTAACATAAGAAAAAAATCCATATGGAATATGGACAGTGGCTGTTCCAGAAACATGAGAAAAGAATCATAAAAGTTTCATACATTGACTCAAATTAATGGAGTTCTAGTCACTTTTGGGGATAATGAAAAAGGAAAAATTATTAGAGCTGGAACAGTTGGAGATCCAAAGATTATCTAAATAAAAAAAATATTATATGTGAAGGGATTAAAGTAAAATCTGATAAATATATCTTAACTTTGTGATTATGGTTTTTATGTTGTTTTTTCTAACAATCTTGTTTTAATTTTTACTAATAAACTTATTAAATTTAGAGAACCTTAAACTGATAATGTTTATACCTTGGATTTAGATTCATTATATAAATAGAAAGTGAATTGTTTAACTACAGAGATTAATGAGTCATGGATCTGGTATAGGAGACTTGGTTATTGTAATATGTTTCGTTACATAAATTATCTAATGAATAGTTCGTTTTTTATCTTTATATTCTTAAATTTGAAAGTGAAAGATTCTGTGATGCATGCCAAATAGGAAAAAAACACAAATCTTTTTTCAAATCTATTAACAAAATTTCTACATAAAAAAATATAGAACTTATGGACATGTATTTTTTGGACCATCAAGAGTAGCAAGTTTGGATGGTAAATTATATATCTATATTTTAGTTGATGATTATACTCAACTTACTTGGGTGTATTTTCTAAAACTCAAATGTGAAGTTTTTACTGTCTTTTAAAGTTTGTTGTAAAAATTTTTATAATGAAAACGGTTTTAAACTAATTTCATTAAGAAGTGATCATCTTGGAGAATTTGAGAATCAAGAATTAATTTTTTTTTCTCAAAAAAAAGTATCAAACATGCCTTATATTCACCCATAGCACATAAAAAAATGAAATTGTTGAAAGAAGAAATATAAATATTCAAGAAATGTAAAGGACTGTGCTAAAAGAATAAAGTATTCCAACATATTTTTAGGTAGATGCTATAAGAACAACCTACTATATAATGAATAGAGTTTTAAAAAGGCAAATTTTTAAAAGGAAACCCTATAATATATGGAATAACAAAAAACATAAAGTAATATACTTTAATAGTTATAGATACAAGATTTATATCTTGAATACTATAGAAAACCTTGGTAAGTTTAATAAAAAATCTTGATGAAGGAATATTTTTAGAATATTTTGCTAATTCTAATGCCTATAGAGTGTTTAAAAAAATGTCAAGGATTTTTGAAGAATTAGTTCATGTGATGTTTGATGAAACTAGCCCTTTTATTAAAGAGAAATATCAAATAGAATAAGTTACTTATTTGTTTGAAAACATTAGACCTAAAAACCTTAAATATGAATTTGAAATTGATATTAATAAATTTAGTCCAGTTATAAAGAACATGATACTAAAGAACCTAAATTAATATTACAATGATAATATAAAACTTTAAATAACTGTTCTTTAGAAACTGTTATAGGATACCTAGACATAGGAATTAAAATTAGAAGAAATGTAGGAATCCAAGAAGAATCTTCTACCTTTCTATCCTAGTTATAACCTAAATTTATTGGAGAATCCTTAGAAGTTGAAAGTCATTTATTATCAGTGATAGAATAAATACACCAATTCAGAAGGAATGAAGTTTATGATTTTGTAGAAATACAAAACAATTATCCAGTTATAGGAACCAAATGGGTCTTTAGAAATAAATAATATCATCAAGGGATCATAAATAGAAACAAATCCAGATTAGTAGCTATGGTATATAATTAAGAATAAGGAATAAATTATGATGATACATTTCCCCTATATCTAGATTAGAATACATGATAGTCCTTTTAGCTTACGCATCTCATATAAAATTTAAATAATATAAAATGGATGTTAAATCTACCTTTTTAAATAGATATTTAATGTAGGATGTTTATGATGAAAACCCTCATAGTTTTAAAAATCCACATAAACCAAATTCAATTTTTAAACATAGTAAATATCTATATGGCCTAAAACTAGCACATAAACTTGGGTACGAATGATTAAGTTATTTTCTTTTGAAAAATGAATTAACTTTTGGATTAACAGATTCAATTTTTTTTTAAGAAAACTGTTTGTTCTAATATTTTTTATTACAAATATATAATGATGATGTTATGTTATGTTCAAAAAATAAAAAAATTTCTAATAATGTTTCAAAACTAATGAAAAAATAATTTGAAATGGGTATGATGGGAGAGATGAATTTATTTTTAGGATTTAAAATTTATCATAAATATTATGAAAATATTTTAAACCAATGTAAATATATTATTGATTTATTGAAAAAGTTTGTACTTGAAAACAGTATGAATTACACAACTCCTATGAGTAGCAATATAAAAGTTGATTTGGATGAAGCTGAAAAACTAGTTGACAACAAGTTATATAGAGCTGTGATTGGTAATCTATTTTATCTTACTCCTAGAAGAATATACATTTTGTTTTATTTATGTTTATGTTCTATATTTCAGTAAAATCCAAAAATAATCTCATCACAATATGTTGACATATTTTTTATATATTTTAAAGGGACTCTTTTCAATCTCTTCTTCAACCCAAAAATTATGATTTTAATTTAATTTCATATTCAGATGATGATTTTGAAGTTTATAGATTAGATATAAAAATAACCCCAGAACCTATCACATTCTAGGAAAATCTTTCGTGTCATGGTTAAGTAAGAAACAATACTCAGTTACCCTATCAACAACCTAATCAGAATATGTGTTTGCTAGTAGTTTATGTGTATAAGTATTGTGGATAAAAAACATTGTTCTAGACTTTGAATTATATTTTAATGGTGTACCGATTTTATGTGATAATACTTGTTTTATAAATACTTTTAAAAAACCAATGAGTCATTATAGGACGAATTATATTGTTATAAGGCATTATTTTTTAATAGGTAATATTATTAAAAAAGATATATCTTTAGAATTTGTTCATACCGAATATCAATTACCCGATATTTTTACTAAACTACATCCTACTGCAAGTCTTAATTTTAATAAGGGGTATTTACATTTACTTAAATTTAAATACATATTTATCAATTTAATTCATTTTAGTATATTTATAATATTAATTCATTTTAATTTACTTTAAATTTGTTTCAATTTATTTTATTTAAATTTGTTTTTATTCATTTTTTTTAAATTAGTATTTCATTTATGTGATTAAATAATTTTTTTCTCATTTTTATTTTCAAATTTCTTTTTTTTCAAAAACTAAAAAATAATGATTACCCTATATAATTGGAATGAGAAACTATATTGTGTCATCATCTATCATAAAAACCTTCGACTTTCCTTAACTTTTCATTTTCAAAATATTCCACCTTCTAGAACCCTCTTCTTTCTCCTAACCCCTAAAATCCAAAAACCTTAATCCTATCAATTATTAGAAATGATGAAGACCAAGTGAATTGATAAAGGTGAACCAAGTGATCCAAAGATCCAACGTGTTCCCTCCAAAAATATTCTTCAAGGAATGGTTTTTGATTTTGAGTGGCTGTAGAGATGAACCACCTACTCAAACAAGATCTATCATTTCAGGGTTTGGATTTTTTGTTCAATAAAGAATATATAGATTTTATTTATGAGGTAGAACTAAAGAATTTTTACAGTAACGATTAATTTAGTTTCGGTGAATCAAAATATACAATATCCTCTCCAAGTCTTTAGATATAATGTATTTATTTCTTGGTTCAAAAAATATTAGGAAAATGTTTGTAAATGATATTGAGGAAGATCAAAAAGTTTTTGTCAAATTTATTCAAACTGATATTTCTCCAAGAGTTGCTGATATGGAGAAAATTTATACCCAAACACATATATTATGTTTTTGTTTACGAGTAACCTTAAATTGAATTTTTCTTGATATATGCTGAGATATTTAAGTTATTTCTTCCATTTTGGAGAAATAATATCATTCAATCTTAATAAAAGGATAATTTATCTAATTCTGTATATAAAGAATATTATTCATCTTTTTGATACTCTAATTAAATATCATCACATTAATGTGTTGAATGATGGTAATATTAGGTAATTTTGTTTTTACTGGATTATAGTTAAAGGAAAGTTAATATCTATTGGTGAGGATGAACAACAAAAATATGAATCTTTTTCTTAGGTGGATAATTTTTTAAGGGATGAAAATGTTTGAGAATATATAATAGAATGTGTTTCTAATTTTACCAAGAGAAATATTAGATTTGATAATTCTAAAAACCTTGATGATAAAGAAGAAGAATAAGTAAAAGAAGTTCAAGAGGAACTGTTTTTGAAACCTAGTAACAAAGATGAATCAAAACCTGAAGAACCAGTGTTCGGATATAGATATGTAGCCTTTTTAGTTCATTTGGAGGAACCAGATCTAGATGAGGATCAACAGGGAGAGACCCAAGATCAAGTGCTTTAGGATGTTCCTCAACTATAAAACATGGAAGAAGTTGCTCAAGGGGAACAAAAAGTTCAACAATCTGTAACTGAGGCCACTAAGATCATGGAACATTAGGCTATCTCCACCATTGATCATTCAATATAGATACCTACATATATATTTGGAGAAAGGACAGAGGTCCTTGATGGTATTTCTTATTCAAGTGATAAGTATATAAATAATTCCAATGCTAATCCCTTAGCTATTGTGGAGGTTACTACTCAGTCAAAAAATCCAGATAAAGGTACATCTTGTTGAATGAAAAATAGGATTGAAGAACTTGTTTTTAACTTTAACAAAGATCAATAATAGATTTCAAGTCCTTGATAAGAATTAGAATCTTTAAGGAAATATTTTGATTATTTAAGAAATTCATCAACTCTAAGAACATAATTAGATTTTGTTATGAATCATCTTCACAAAATGAAAGATAATTCTATTTCAAAAAGTGATTTTGAGGCATTTAAAATAGAAATGTTGGATCAGAATGAGAAGATAAAATCAGAATCTATTTGTAAGAAAAAAATTTCTAATTTGAAGAGGTATTTGGGAATCCAATTTTAATCAATCAAGGAGAGTATTAGTCATACTAGAGCTTATACCTATTCTCCTACAACCTCACCAGATTTGATCATAAGTTTTCAATCTATCACCACAATTATGGAAGATATGAATGAAATTCTACTGAATCTTCTATCAAATAGTGACCCCTTTTCAGTGCTGTAAAAAAATCAAAGATATTATTTTGAGCAGCTCACTTAAAGTGAATCAAGCATCAATCAACTACTCAATCAATTCAGTGAAAAGTTATCTAAGTTTATACAAACAAATGATAATTTTCATGAATTTTTTAAAGTTAATATTATTGAAACACTAAAAGTTAGTGATGATTCAAGGAATTTGTTAAGGATGTTGGAAGACAAACTTATAGAAAAGATATAATATCAGATGGTAGAATTGAAGCAATTTTTTAGGAGGATCAGGCTCAACCCAAACTTTCTTCTGATCAAACCCTTTACCCTTCTACCATACCATCTGTTTAAAACTTTTTATCCATACAAAAACTCTACTATAGTTGTACAGTTTTTAATAACGAAACTCCAATTTTTATTTTTATCTTATGTGCTTAATTAACTAATTATTTATTATTTTTTATCACTACTACCAGAATCAATGTATTATTAATCCAAAGTACATTATAAACATTCATTTACTATTACTTGAAAAATTTAATGTGTTATAATCATTTTTCTTATACATTTTTTGATATCACAAGGGGGGGGGGTGGAATTGGGTAAACATAACATTTCATTTTAAATATATTTTTATAAAAATTTTAGTATCTAATCGAAATATTTTTTTTACAAAATTAAAAAATTAAAAAATTCTTTATTTTAGATTAGATTTTTTACTGGTTTTGTGATCATAAAAAAGGGGGATATTTTTGGGCATGTATTATATCAGCAATAGTCTAGAAATATTATTTATTTTTACATTCAAAAATACCCTTGTTTGTTAATAATGATATTACTTTAATCATATTTTAGGAAATTAATATTCTTTACGATATTTATTCTATAATTATATTCAGGTTTTTAATTCATAAGGAAAATTCATTAAAGTGTTCAGAATGCATTTTAATATATTCTGGTAACACTATTCATACCCTATATTAGTAAATGTAAAGTAAGGAATAAACACAAATCTTGGAAAAACATGCAAGGAATGAATCCTACATTCATAACAATACGTATGGATCACCAACACTACGCTACAAAAATAGTATGGTTAAAGAACATTCGGTTTGGATAGACCTTATTTATTTCAAGAGAAGAAAGTATGGCTACAAAACACTACATAGGTATGGAACCCTATGTTTGAGAGAAAAATTTAAGGATCATCAACCATAATTTTATGATCAACTTTACGTCGTCAAACCTATGTTCGGTGAATGAATGATATGTAATTGAACCCTACAGTTGATATTTTATCATTTTATGAAGGAACCTTGTGTTTGACTTTTCAATATTGGAGATTTAATTAACGATTTTATTTGAGATTTCTACAATGGTCATGAAAGAATTACAGGATGATTCAAATATCATTTACCATCGATTCAAGGCTGATTATTATTGATTCAAAGAATTTTATTGAATAAAAAATTCACTCATATTTCTATGGGAAGTTACGAATCTCCAAGAACTTTTTGAATATGAATATCTATGATCTATCAAGTGGTTTTATTGGATATGAAATATCAAAGAAAGAAACTACTTTATATATATATATATATTATCATGAGTTCTTCTGAAAATATAGTTGATATGAATATTTTCTTTTGAAATCATATTTTCATAATTTTGACTACATTCCTGTAAATATCTTTTATAGATCTACATCAACCATTGATCAAATATTTTATTCATAGAAGAACCTACACTTTGGAGACATACATGTTCAGTGTCTTACTACTATAATATTTCTACTGCTATTTATTGATTCCTTTTATTTAAAGATCATTTTAAACTGGGATGAATTTAGAACTTCTATATCTTGAATAATTTAATTTCTGAAGAAGAAGATCGATCTACAGTAAATGTTTTCTAATACAATTGTGAAGTTAAACCGAAACCATCAAATCAAATTGTTTTGATTAATTAGAGTATCAATTGCTCAAAATTAGTTTTGATTTTTCTCTATTTAGCCTTGTTGTAAAGGTATCAATTGCCTACACTCAGTTGTGTATTTTGGTCTTATAATAAGAGAACCATTCGAGTGAAATTCACCAAGATCTCAGAGAGAGTAATTGGTGGAGTGTAATATGGGATATTTGTTCCCTAAACCCCTATAAAAAAGACTATTTTCTTTCTTTATGTTTATCCACGGATCATATTTTACACATAAGAAAAATGTTTCATATCTTTGTTAGTTACTAAGGGATTTAAAAGATAGAGTTGTGGAAGTTTATTGAAAAACAAAATTTTCCCCCTCTTTTGTTACATCATATTATTCCAACCCCACTTAAAGAAAGTAGAACATAAGGTAAATAAGTACATGTGATTAAAGGGGTATTTTATGATAATATAATTGGGGTGATAATCATAATATTTGACAATGAGGCATGATATAACATGATAATGTAAAGCTAACATAAGAATGTTGAAACAATATAAAACATGGAATTATAAACATAATTAAAGGATAAGCACCAATAAAACATATCATAGTGTGATTTGGATAACCTCCCATGAACCATACGTGAAATCACATGAGATTAAAAAATTATCCAATGCATTAGAGGTCCATATAATTTTGGGCCCACCCATCAATTTTGTATCATGTATATGCATTAGTGTGCCATATAGATCATTCAACATAGGATTATATCTCATCAAATTTTATCCCATGATTAAGGAGTGGGTGATACATAAATATAATTCAATAATCAATGACGAATATGAACATCTATATGAATACCCTTTAGTGAAAATTTGGATGGGTATTCACTAAACAATTGTTTGGCATGAAAAAAATCACTAGAAGATTTTGACAGCATAATGATGGTACATAAAGGTTCAGAGAAGGGATTAATGAGAGTGTAATTGGTAAATAACAACTTATATATTATAAGTATATTAATAGGTATATGTAATGACATAACCAAAAATAAAAAATTTGAAATTAAAGGAATAGTACAAAGACAATTCTTTAATTAATAGGAGAAGGATAAGATCCCTTACCTTGAGAGGGTGCTTCCAAAAATCTTGGGAGGAGCTTATTAAGAGCTTAGGGTAACATTTAGAGGACTATAAATAGGTATGGGAAGAGTAATTTCATGATCCAAGGGTTTTTCTTAAAATATTCATGAGTGTTTTGGTGGGTTTATATTAAAAAATATGGGAGAATTCTTTATTAATTTCCAAACATTGGTTATGGAATCTAAATTATAAATTAATAAAAAAACAAAAACATTCACATGGTTTTTAACCATGGTTTCTACCAATGTTTTTGGTATTAATTATTTTATAGGTTTAATAACTAATATCCTTAGAATAATACCCTCGGTGATGTGGAAGCGAGTCATGTTTACAAAGAATTGATTTTAAAACCATAAAATATAATATAGGTTGTGGAGGATTCATTAAGGGTCTATAAAATTAATTAAATAATTTCAAAACACGTTATTTTAAATTTTAAATATTTATTTGGTTGTATATACCTTTGATGTAATATATTACCTCACATTTGGGTCATTATGATGTCATAATCAATAACATGTTTTTATATCATATTTAAATTTTGCCTAAAAATTCACTATATTAGAAAATTGTGAAAAAAGAACAACTAGATAATCTCAACATTAATATTTAGAAAATAATATTTATTTTATCCGAATAGTTATTTAAATATTATATTTTAAAATTTTAAATAAAAATATTAATTTTTTGAATAATGCATATTCTTTAACAATAACAGGTTTCTGACCTTAATAACAATTAACTTTTACTTCATAAAATTATATTATCATTTATAGTTAATAAATAATATTTAATAACAATAATAAATTAAAATATAAATTATTATAAAAAATAATAAATTCATCAAAAAGAGTGTCTTGATTGAACCTATATATTTTAATATTTTTTTTGTTTCATCGTATGAGAACCTAATTTTAACCAAACTCATTATATAATAATTTAAAAAGTAATAATAAAAAGAGATAAATGTAATAATTTTTTAATTAAAATAAAATATATAAATTCATATTATTAGGGTCTATATAGATAGATTTTTATTACATCGGTGATTTTCCAAGGGGTAAGGTTTGTGATGCTGAGATTTTCAGGGGGTGGTTCAACATTCATGGTTTGGGTCGTGATCTCAATGAGCCTTAACTTTTCCTATAAATGGTTTTGTTCATGCTTTAGTTATTGAATACCAACTTGGGGTTGGTCAAGGTAAAATCTTAGTGATTCTATCTCCCTCGAAATCTATGATAAATGGGCTTCATAGGGTACAATTCTACTGGTCGAGACCACCACTTTGTTTCTGCCAATTGGAATTTACCATAACCCTTAATATATACTAATCATAAGATCACTGTATAAAGGACATACTATCAATGGTTATGATTCTTAATGTTATTTTAAATTTTATAGGATATGACTTATAAAAGTCCAAAATAACCAAAGTAGTGCATGAATTGTTTATATCTACATTACTTAATAATTTTTTTACTCATTTATAAAGATAATTTCCTTTATAAAAGTTAAATTCATTGCAAAAAACCCCATTAATTTTTTTTTGTAATTTAGTGGTGTAATTATAGAACCCATTACTAAATATATAATCAATTTACTAAATAAATTTAAAATAATAGTGGTTGTAATCCCCTATTAAAATAAGCGATTATTAGTGATTAATAACCCCGATAATCACATATATTAAAGGATTTTTATAACCACCTCTAATTTTTATAATTTTTTTTAAAATTCATTATATATTTACCAATTTTCTGTAAATATTAACTTAACAATGGTTTTTTATATCCATTATTAAATAAGTAATCAATATATTAAATTTTTTTTAAAAATAGTGAGGCTTATAAATTGATGCTCATTTCTTATATTAGTAGTGGTTTATAACCACTGTTAGTTTTTAAATATAAAATTCAATAATAATAACAATAAATAAATTATATAATTATAAAAAATCACAAGCATATATTTATATATATTTAGACATAAATACATAAATCTATATACATATTAAAATAATTTTTCAAATACATATATAGATATTAATATAAATATATTAAATTGATTATAGAAATCATTGAAAAATATTAACACTCAAAAACACATATATAAATAAATTTATAGTAATATACATATATATATATATATATATTTATAAACGATATATATATACATAAATATATGTTGAAAACTCCCTCTATTTTTTTATAATTAAATAAATAGATTAATAATATTAATAATAATAAAAATGTAGCCGAGGGATTACTTAAGTGGTAAAGTCACCCTATAATTCCGTGTTAGACTAGAGTTCGATTCTTAGAAACGTCCCTTAAGGGTGGATTTATCCTTCCATTTATAAAAGAAATTATCCCACTTCATGGAAATATGAGGATGATAGTGGGTAACATGGAGGTGCATACATGATAAGAAAGGGCCTTTAGGGTAGGAAAAAGGGGCTCTTTGGTCTAAGATGAAGGGGCCTGTAGGCCATCAAAATTTAGGCCTTGAAGATCAAATTTTCTAATGATCCAGCAATGGAGTAGGTTAAACCTTGGCATGGGGTTTGACTTTTTTATTTATTTCCCAAGGGTGTGTGTGTTGTTTCCTTTTAAAGTTTGTAAATGTAACAATATCTAGATGTATTATGTAAATAATTTATAAAAATATATTCAGTTATGGAAATATGGGCTATACCAATTGTTTAAAACATTTGGTATATTCCATAGAATGGTTATAAAAACTTTTGAGAATACCACTACTGTTATTGTGATATAATAATTGTTTTATGGAACCAATGGTATAAGAGAATATACAAATGGTATATAAAAATCATGGTCATAGTTTAATAGAAACTTTTTTCCAATAACTGGTTTAGTTTTTAACCAGGAAACTATATTCCAACCAAATCCTTATCCACTTCACTAATAAAGATAATTAAAAAATTGAAGCAAAAGATCATCAATACCTCAGTGATTGTAACTATTTTTAAAAGAAAAAATGATATATATTTTACATTCAAACAATTAATTACTTCAAATTAAAACTATTACATATATATTAAGTTTTAGTTATAATACACAAGATTCCATGGTAGAGATTATATTTTCAAAACTTTTCATGTGTATGTCAAAGAATAAAACCACACCATTTTTTTCATTTTGAATGAAATTAAAAAATTATTAGTTATTAGTTATATTTTTTAAATTTTCATAAAAATGGGACACGTTATTATTTTTAAGTGTTCTTAATTATTTTGTGAATAAATTTTTTTATAGGCTTTTATTTTCTTGATTTTTAATTGTTTTTATTTTACCATTATTATTTTTTATAAATCTTGTATTAAAATTATGTATTTTGATTTTTAATTACCTTGATGCATGGAGTGTATAATGCATCAAGGTAACCAACCCAGTTTGTATAAGGGTTAAAAAATATAGACCACTTAATGGTTCTATGGGAATGTTTTGTACGGGTCAACATAGTTACATAACAATGACCCTTCACATCAATAGGGCTACATAAAGGCCAACCATGACCCCTATACCACATAATGTTCCCAAAGGAACCCTGTAAAGGAACTCAATAATTTTTAATCACAATTTAATGGTCATCCATGAGATATAAGATATATCAAATTACCAAGGTAGTCAAGGATTCTATGTTAGAGTCATTAAACGGGCACTACTATGCCACGGTGGAGTCTTGTATTCCATTTTGAGAAGCACTAAACTAACCGATGATTGGCATATCATGGTAAAGGATTTGGAATGGAATGATCAAAATGAATTCGTGGTTATATGAAAAGTGTTATGATGGTTGTTTCGAGTAATAATTACAAAAAATGAAACTTGATAATGGTATAATTGTGTGGGCGATGGAATTGTGTCATTTTAAGTGTCAAGTAGAAATAATCGACTAGAAATACTACCATGTCACGGTTGTTCATTTCATAGATCAACAATTTATTTCAAAAATAAAATAGGGAGTAAATTAGCATGGATTAGAGTATCATGGTACATGAATATAAAATAATGAAAATCTATAAGAAAAAATCTAGTGAAACACCCATTTTCAAAAATGAATTATGTTTCCAGAGTTCTAGGTGAAGCTAGAGGTGAAGATGGTAAAATGCCTAGAGTGATGATGGTTTCAGAATGGTGTGTTCAAAATTCACACATAATGAGAACCATGTTGTGGTTAAGGGAATAGTCAGTATTTTTACGTCTTAACATAAATATATTTCAAAATTATCTCTCAACTATGTGTTTTATTTATTATAAATATTATCAGCCATTCACCATGAGGAGAATTTCTAAAATGATTAAATCTCATAGCCAATTGAAACTCACATGAATAAAATATATACAGGATAGTTTAATATGATGTTTTATCATGAATAATGCACTAATACCTTTACTACATAGTGTTTTATCATAGTGAGTCTTTATATAGATGTTGATTTCTAATGTGTGAGTTGGATCCCACTACTGATTATACTTATTTTCTATCCATCATAGGAGAATAAGGAGGGAACGCCAAAAAAATGGGATGGAGACCAAATTGATACATGTAATGGAAATGTGTTGTGTGTGTTAGATAGAGTATTTACTCTTTGTTTTTTTATCCAAGAGAATAGGAAGAATATGGGAGTTGATTTATCCTTTATTGGATAAAATCCCTAGGCAGATATGGAAGTGGATATTTGTGACTTCTTCCCTTATGAGTCTTTTTATTTTCATTTTATCCTTTTGTATTTCTATAGAATTTATAATTTTTAGTGAATATTAGTCATATTTTTTTAATAAACTTACCTATAATTTTAATTTAATGTTTTTTTTAATTTTATTAAAGTTAATTGGTAATTATCATGGTATAAATTTCTCTAGTGAGGTCCCACCTTTGAGATCTATAGTTTCAATCAAGATTAATCACTAGGAGATATTCAAGTGGTTAAATTAATTCCCAAGGAGTATCAGAAATAATACTGAGGTCTTGGTATAATATTCAAGAAAATTTCTATGTTCACCTAGAGGTCTTTGGGTGAACATTTATAAATTCATTTAGATCATCCTTAAAGATAATGAGAAGGGAAAAAATCAAAGGTGAATACTTGTCCACTGTTGTCATCTTTAAAACATAGTTTCACATTTTTATTGAATCTAAATTCATTATTTATTTTAATATCATACAATCTAATTTATTTTTGTGAATTTATTTTAGTTTAGTTTTAATTTAGTTTTAACTCTTTAAAATCCAAAATTTAGTTACTCTTTGCAAAAATAGAAAACAAAGAGATAGTTTTGAAACTTAGCCTACAACATCCTTGAGTGAAAAAACATTCATTTCTATATAAAATTAGGTATGGGATTAATATTTTATTGAGTATTAAAATAAATAACCATCAATTGGTGTCATTTCCAATGAGGTTGTCTATGTTAAATCATTATATTTTTGTATGTATATAAATTCTTACCTGAATGTTTTACCCTTAAATCGTTAAATTGACTAAGTATATCACTATAGGGATAGAACTATTATAAATTAAACTATTTATAGTTATGAATCCACCACTAACATAATAATAATAATTATTTTTGAAACTCAAATAACCATGGTAGAAAATATAAATTTTAAATAATTGGCTTCTTCATATGAAAACAATCAACAAAATCCTATTGAATATTCCATAACACATGATTTTTTTAAATCAATCATAGTTTTATTCACTAAAATTTAAAATTTAATGTAATTAAAAGTGAGGATCCATAAAAAAAATTAAAAATTATAGTTATCTTTAGGTAAATATTAAAACAAAAAGGGTTCAATATAGATAAAATGTGACTGATAGAGTTTCCTTTTTCTTTAGAAATACTTTCCAAATAATGGTTTTTTCTATTAACAGTCAACATTGATTAGAAAATATAATAAAGTAAAGATTATTTTTATTGAAAAATTATTTCATTCTTCTAGGACTACTTCTATTATAAAATAACTTTTAAAATTAAGAAAACTTAAGGAGATAATTTACTTGAATACTGGGAATGATTAAAGATAATTTTTTAGTTGTCCACACCATCAAATTAGTGAACCACATCTTATTCAATATTTCAATAAATTAAATTTTCTTTATCATAGGATAATTTTAAATTCTATTATAGGATTATATTTAGTTGATAAAACCCCATCTTCTTCTATAACATTAATTTCAAAACATAGTTCAAAATGCTCAAAAATTTAGTAAGAAGTTCCCATTTCAAATTCTGAAAACTACATGATTACAAGTCACTTTATTGATCTTAAAAATATGGTTAGATCAATGATGTTTTCCAACCCTTACCAACCATAACTCAAAACAAGAAAAACATTAAATTTTCATCACATTATGTAATTTTTACTTCCAATGTCCATTTTAGTGATCATTATTTCCAAATGAAAGAAAATTCTAAAAATTATAATGTTGTGATCATTTTAGTGATCATTATCCCCAAATGAAAGAGACTTCTAAAAATTTTAATGTTGTTTTTCCTAGTAAACTCTTTAAATCATAATAAAAAATATCATTTAAACCCAAAAAATTACAATCATGGATGGTATAATTAATCTCATGAAATATTTGGGGATCCTGAATAATCAATATATTTTTTAAAGGTCAATCAAGAATCCTACAACCAAAATACTTTAATGAGAATGAAAATGGTCATTATCAATAAAATTTACAGCCTCCATGACCTGTTGAAGATTATAAAAATATTTTTTATGAATCCTTGAAGTAATAATAGATCATAAAGGATACTTTGATGACTCAAATGGGAGATTTGTATATAAATATTGGTAGAACAAGGTGTAACATCAAAGGAGGTTTACCTACACAACCTCAAGTTAATCCCAAATATAATGGAATATAAAATATCAGTGTCATCGAACTTAGGAGTAGAACCAATATGAATAACCCCAAAACTATTTTTTTTAAAACAATATCTCAACCAAAACCTATGAAAAATACTTTGAAACCTTATTCAACTAGATTATAACTTGCTGCATAAAAAAGCCTCCTGACGAACTTGCCAAAAATACAGAACCAATTGAGACTAAAAAATTAGTTCCATATGAATAATAATTTCTTAAAAGAACAAATAAATATTAAAGAAGGATTATAGGAACCTATATCTGCTGAAACTACGATCAAAATGATCAAGAAACATGAAAATCACAAATTCCAAATCCTTGAAGCAACCCTCTGGAAAAGTAAAGTTCTAAAATAGTTTTGGATAAGTATGTTTTAGGAAGTTTTAGGATATTTTAATTTGATATTAATTTACTTGATGATATGAAACAAATTTAAATGTATATATTTTGAAAAAAAAATTGTGCTTATATAATGGAATCCAAGGGAGTATAGAAAGTGAACATAAAGGGGGAATGTTTTTTCTATGATTCATTATGATTTTCCTATGAAATCTAAAGATCTAGGATCTTATACAATTATATAGAACATAGGGGAATGATAATTAATGGATTAAATGGTAGATATATTATCTTTCATAAATTATATTCCCTATTTTATTTAGATGAATTTACTTTTTTGAGAGCTAAAACATTCTGGAATTATCATTCAATATGCAATCATAAGTACCACCAAATGAGTTTAAGTTGAGAATATGTTTTGGTTATGGTAAAAGGCATGATTTTACCTATTTTTTTTATGTTTTGGATATGAAAGATGAAATATTTAGTAATCAAGATTCACTATTTATTTGGAGTCCTTATTTGAAAACCCCTAAATCCATAATTAATTTTCACCAAGGCACATTGGCACTAGAATTTGGAAGATAATAAATTCACTTAAATATTTTTCAATCCATGAAACACTAAAAGGAGGAAAATTCATCTTCTCAAGTAAATGTGATTGGATAGTTTTACAGTGAGTTGTTTTTTGATTTCACATGCAATGAATCAAAATTTGTTTTTCAAAAATTGAATATTTTATTGTTTCTAAAACCAACTTAAAAAAGAATAAAACTGACGTTTGTGAAAGGAGTTTTAATATTGAATCTACTATTTGTAAACCCATTAGTTTTAAAAATTGTAAATCTAATTCTTATTATATTTTTAAAAATTTAAAAAATGATGATTTATTTTCTATTTTTAAAATAATAAAAATATTTAATTTCATATCACGGATAAGTATGTTGAACCTTTTGAAACTACTATATGTTAAGTTACTAGAAATGTTGAATTTTCTTCATTTTAAATGAAACTGATGAAATGTTTGAACGCATTGTACCTTCAAATTGTTTTCTTGAAAATACTAACAAATTTTTTATATAAAAAAATTGAGTGTTTTCGAAATTGATAAATATATTTCTTAAAATTCAGATAAATCTTGTCCCTTCAAATTTAGAAATTTTTTAAAAAATAATACTTGTGAATAAACTGTGGGATAACCTATTTCCACAAGTTGAATCTAGAATCTGATCATTTTATGAATGAATTATGAGTTTAAATTGTTACTGTATTGTCACATAAACCTTATTTGATCAATGAAAATCCCCCCTGAGTAAGATTTAAAACTACCTATTAAAAATTAAAATTATTCATTCATAGCTAAAAATGAGAAATTTATTATCATCATATCTAAATATGAGATAAAATACAAAGAGAAACAACTATTAAGAGTCTCTAAAACACAAGAGAAATCCATAATATGAAATTTATCTAATTTAATTAGAATTAAAACTTCAGTTCTGTAACATATAATTTTGTTAGAATAAAATGTTAAACCTGTGATAAACTTTTAAGAGATTAAAACTATTAAGTTTAGAGTATTTACAAAATAAATAAAAACTTTTCTGGTTTCTATAATAATTTTCCTGTCTTTGATAGCCAATGAGCGAGTCTTATTCAATTTGTTCCTAAAAAGAGTGGATTCACAATTTTAAAGAATGAGTTTTTGAGCTTTAACCTATTTTACTTACAAAAAAAAGAATGAATGTGAATTGATTATAGAAAAAATAATTTTAGTGATAAGTAAAGATCATTTTCACCAACCATTCCATGATCAAGTTATTAAGATATTATCTACATAGAACTATTATTTCTTTCTTTATTTATTTTATAGTTTCTTTAAAATTTATATAGATCCCGAAGATCATGGGATAATTCACTTTCACATATACTTTTAGTTATTTTTGTTATAGTTTAATGAAATTTAGTTTTTTTAATACACCAAGAAATTTTAAAAGATGTATGATTACCATTTTTTCTAAAATTTTCTAAATATTTTGGGATGTTTTTATAAATGAGATTATTGTTTATAATTTATCATTTGAAAACACTCTCGGAAGTTTATCTTCTTTTCATGAAGCTAGCATTTAAAAAAATTTTATTATTAAATATTAATAATTAAATTTCAGGATATAAAAAGAAATAGGTTGTTTTTTCATTTTGTTTTTAAATATGAAATTTGGGTTGGAAAATCCAAGGTTAAGGTAATTTATTCTCATCATTTACCTAAAAAAGAGAGAGATGTTAGATATTTTTTTGTACATGTTGGATTTTATATAAGTCCCATGAAATATTTTAGAAAAACTACTTTACATTTATAATGATTATTTAAAAAGGAGTCAAAAAATTTCATTTATGAGAGTTTCAATCTAGACTTCAGAGAGTTAAAACAATAGTTGATAACCTCACCCATTTGTTAACCAGCAAAGTGGTATTTTACATTTGAATTGATGACTGATGCTTCAAATTATTACTCTTTTGTAGTTTTCAGTCATTAAATAGAAATAAAATATCATTTCATAGCATATAAATATAGAAAATTGGATTAATCTAAAGATAACTACAATAACATTTATAAAAAGCTGTTTAATGTTGTTCCTGCTTTAGAAAAATTTAAACACTCTTTGATGTGTTCCAAAGTAATAGTTTTCACTGATCATTCAAAAATATTATATTTAGTGAAGGATCATGATGTAAAATCATGTATTTTGAGATTGATATTATTATTATTGTAATATTATGAAAAAATAAATGATAATAAAGGAAGCAAAAATATTATGGTTGACCATTTAATCTGATTACCTACTACTTTAGGTGAAAGAAATTCATATTTGACAACCGATTAAATTAACCTTTCCATATGAATTATTGCATTCTATTTGAGTTGTGAGACCATGGTTTGATGATCTTATCAATTATTTGGATACTAATAAAAAGAAACATTTATTTTCTAAGAAAAAATTATTAATCTTGAGAGTGATTCAATGAACTATGTTTGAGATGACCCTTAATTTGTCATGTTAGTCATGACCAAATGATAAGAATATGCAATCAAAAATATAAATTTTAATTAGTTCTAATTTTTTCCACTATTATATATATAGGTCACTTTATATCTCATTGGACTATTAAGAATGGGATTTATTCTAGTTTTTATTTGACCACCATTTTTAGAGATACTTTTGAATTCACTAGACCTATCCAACCTTCCAATTTTAAGGTAATATTTTTGAAAGGAATGAGAAGACACAATAAACCCTTATTCTTCATGATGTATTTGATGTATGGGGTGTAGATTTCATGATAATATTTCCCAATTATTTTGGATTATTTTGAATATTTATTACCATGTATTATGTGTCAAAGTGGAAAGAAGTTATCATTATCAGAGATAGTGATGTGAAGACTATTGCTATGTTTTTAAAAGTGAATATGTTTTATAGATTTGGCTTAACTAAGTTTTTAATTACTTTTTAAGATACCCAATTATATATAAGAACTTAAAAATCTATTTTTTAAGAAATATATATTTCATCAAAGGGTTTATATACCCTATCATCCATATATTAATGGAATTTATTTCTTTTAAAATAGATAAATTAAACATATTTTTTTAGAAAACTGTGCACCCAAATAGAAGAGATTAGAGTTTATGATTAAACAATTAACTATATGATTATAGGATATCTTTTGAAAACTTTGATTATAGCATAACATTTTATAATTCTGTGTGGGAAGTATCATCACTTACCCATTAAGATTAAACACAAAGCTTTTTGGGTTATCAAAACATGTAACATGAATCTATTTCTTATTAGAAAAGAAATATAATTAGTCTTGTAGTAGTTAGAATAAATAAGATTCAATTCTTATGAAAGTGCTAGGATATAAAATTAAAAAACCAAAACATTTCATTATGTAATAATACTTAACAAATAATTCAAATATAGAGACAAAGTGCTTATCTTTGATTTTAAAATGAAGCTACTTCAAGGTAATTATTTTTCAAAATGGTATTAAACTTTAATTATTGCTCATGTTTTTCCTTTTGGTGTCACCTAAATAAAAAATTCAGAGAAATAATCACCATTCATAGTTAATGTCCATAAACTAAATCTTTTTAGAGATAATTTTCATGGGCCTCTAGGAGAAGAGATCAACCTTCAAGCTATCGAGTACAATTAAGCATCTGACCGTGTCTTTAATTCTTGTTTGTTTTTTGTTAATAATTTATTATAATAATTTGTTATGTTTAAATTTTTACATAATCAGGTAATTGAACCAAATATGTATTGGGGGAGTAACAACTTTGGTAAATTAGTATTTTTTTTTTGTTTCATTCAATTTTGATTTTAATTTTGTTTTTCTTCTTCTAGATTTTTGTTCTATTTGAAAATTTGTGTGTTTTTGAAGACCAATGAGAAAAATAATCTATACCTTTTAATTTTTTAAACCCATGTTAATGTGTTAAATAATTGTACACATGAAAATTAAATTAAGTGAATTTTGAAATAAACTTTTTCTAGATTCAAAGTTGTAAAAAATTAAAGAAATGACCTCTAAAACTTCGAATACTATACCATAATTTACCATCCTAATTTTTTAAATACCTTACTTATATTATTCTAAGAACTTTTGAAATATTCTCCACTTTAACCTATTTTTTTGGTGAACAAAACATTTCATGTTATAACCAATGATTAATTTTTTCTATAAACATATTGGAGCGTAAGACACTTGTTTTGAAAGTAATTGTGGTAGTAATTATATTTTGGAATGACCATTTTTATATAATATTTTATTCATAATTTTTTATAAAATTTGACTTTTATTTACCTTATAAATCCATGAACATTCTATTCAAAGGCCAAATTTGAATCCCAAAATCCCTATCCAACATGCCCTTGAAGTTAAATGTATTCTTTATTTGAACTCCAGTGTGGGCATATCACTATATTGTTGTTTTCTACATCATTTGGGATGATTTGGGAAGAATGTTTAAAGATTAAAATTTGTTTTAGTGCTATTTTGAAATGATACTTCTGATAAATATTTTATAATAATTATGAAAATTCAATGATGAAAACAAAATTTATTATATTACAATTGCTGTAAAATATAAGAAAAATATTTATTAATGTGTCGAGAGGAAGTAAAATAAATATCAATAGGAATCTGGAAAGTCACACCACTATTTTAAACTCAACATAACGTCTCATTCCATTTAAAAATTAAATTATTGATAGATTTTAAATATTAGTAACAAAATAAAATCTATAAAGGGTGTTGATTGGATACATTTTTTCTACTGAAACTAAAAATATTTGGATTTTACCAAAATATTTACAAAATTTTTTGTGCTGATTCATTAAATAAAAAAAATGGAGGATCATAATTGAGTGTAAAAAGTATGATGCATTTTTTATTCAAAAATAATAAAAACCACTTTATTTTTCCTCATAATATTTCATATCTAAAACTAACTAACCATCAGTAGTATAATAACCCATGAAAGTCTCCATGATTAAAACAAGTCCATGACTCATTTGGGTCTATATTTATGAACTTATCACACCTATGGTTACCCTTTTATGTGTTTGGATATGGGAAGATTTATTAAAAATTTACATTTGTTTCGTGATAGAAATGTTTTGAGAGATAAGTGTTTTGTGAACATGGGTGGATAAATTAGGTTGAATTGTAATGAATATACTAATAAAAGATTTCAAATGATAGTTATTATGGTGGAATAATAATTTTGAGTCCCTTTTTGTTAAATTATTGGATCTCATTGTAAAGTGATTTAAAATTTATTTGGTTAATTTTTATGATTAATTATCAGGGATTCAAAGTCTTACATTTTGAGGAATTGATAGCATAGAAATATTCAACACTATGTGTATTTCAAAAAATAAAACCACAAGATTTTTTGTATTTTTGAATCAAAGGAAAAAATTTGTATTTATTAAATATATTTTAGAAAATTTTATGAAAATTACCCACTTTATGGGTTTTAATCATTCTTAATCATTTGTACAATTAAATTTTTAATTGTATTTCATTTTCATTTTTTTAATTTTTGTTATTCAATAATTAATTTTTTAAAAATCCTTCATTAAAATTATGTTTTTTTATTTTGAGTTACCATAACACATGGGGTGTATACCCCATCAAGGAGACCAACCCAGGTGACATAAGGGTGAAAAAATCTATGTTGTGTAAAGGTAACGTGAAGAATAAAATTAAGGGTCAGTGGAGTCATGTAAAGGTGATATCACACATAAATAGGGTTATGTAAAGGTAATCCAGTGGTTCTAAATCTACATAAAGGAAAGAGTCATATCATGTAATGGTAACATCACTGCTTCGGTAACTACATACTGGTATCCCCATAGAGTTAACTTGTATAAGCATACCTTTGAACCATAATGGGATATGTAAAAGAACTAATGTGGTCCCTCTCATCTATAGATGTCCTAAAGGTGAACTTAAGGCCACTCTAATATTTTATGGAAATATTTAAATTTCATCTCCTCATTACTATAAATATCAAGGTACCAAGGAATCCCATACTACTATGTTATAGGTAAAAAAAGACACTATTGTGCCATGGTGGAGTCCTCTATACCATTTTGAGAAGCACCAAACCAGTAGATCCATGGCATGTCATGGTGAAGGCTTTGTAATGGCATTATGGAAATTCATTTCATGGTTATACCATAATAACTTTTATGAGAATTTAATCTAAGAATTCCACCTGTCAAACATGAGTATGCCAACATGGAATGGACGATGTGTAATGGTCATTCAAGTGTCAATTGGAAACACTTCAGTAGAAATACCTCCATGTCATGGGTGTATATATTATGGCTTAAATTAAAATTACAATATTTAAACAAGGAGTAAATTTTTGTGGTTTTGAGTGTGTTTATTTATGAATATCAAAGAATGAAAATCCATAGGAAAATAACCAAAGAAAAACCCTAGTGAAAGATGTATGCTATTTTGTGAGTGATAAGATGATGTGAAGGTGAAAATGGTAAAATAACTATAATGAAGTTGGTTTTATCATGGTACATTTTAAAATATAACCTAATGAATTACACACCATAGTCAAGGGTGTAGTTTGAATTCCAAAGTCTTCTCATAAAAATATTGATATATTCTATATCAACCACATTTTCTATTTATTATCAATATCATGATTCATTCCCAATTAGGAGGAATTCAAAAATAATTAAATATAACTACCAATTAGAACTCACATGATGAAAATATATCTAAACTAGTTTGATGTGAATATTCATCTTGAAGAAGCCATCACTACTAAAATCACATAGGGAAAGAGGGAAATCTAAACTAAAGAGGGGAATGCTGAACTGAAATGAATAAGGGAAATGTGTTGTGTATTCTATATGGAATATTTTCATAGAGTTACTATAGATTATAAAGGAGGAATAAGATGGCGGTTGATTTACTCATTATTTCTAAACCTCCCTATGCAGCCATGATAGTGGATACTTGAGTATTTTCACTTCAGAGTCTTTATATTTTCATTTTATTTTATTTATTTCTCTATAAACTATACAGTTTAATGAATAATGATAAGCATTATTTTAAATAAACTTTTGATTTGAATTGTTATACATAAATATAAAAGTAAAGTGGTAGTTTTCCCAATTTAGATTTCTTTGTTATTATCTTTCCTTTGAGTATAGTGGATTCAATCAATCTTAATCACATAGAGGTATTTTGGTGGTTTAATCCCTTTCATTACAAGATTAAGTACTATATCGAGGTATTAATATTATATTCCTGACAAATTATGCATTCACCTAATGGTCTTTGGGTGAATATTGAGAAATACAATTAGATCTTATTTAACAACAAGTAATAAAGGAACTATCCAAAGGTCAACACGTTTCTAATACCCATGTATTTAAAATTTTATTTCACATTTATTTTTATTCCAAATCAGTATTTATTTTAAAATAATACACTCTCATTACTTTTAGTAAATTTTGAAGTTTAATTTTAATTTAGTTCAATCTCATTTAAATATATTATTTAGTTCCTCTTTGTAAAAATAGAAAAAATTGATAGTTTTTAACTACCTTATAACCTTCTCAAGAGATAACATAGAGACTTATATATTTCGTTTTTAGGGGATAAATGTTTTATTTAGGTTTCCTAAAAAAACGGCATTATCATGACATAATAAAAGTTTCATAAAATTAATTTCAAAGGTGAAAAAGATCAATAACATTCTCCAAATAGTCATCATCATGATCACCACTACCTTCTTGGATTTCACTACCATTACCATCATCATGGACGTCATCACTAGCACAATTATCTTTATCAATTTCATCACCATAACCACCCGGAAGGTTCTCACCATGAACACCTCTAGGAATGTCATCTTCTTCACCCGAAGCATCATACAAGTAGAATATATTAGACACACATGTATAAAAATACATAGAGGTATCTAATTGAATTGATTCACATAAATCCATAATATATTTCAAGAACTACTCTGTGAATGTTTTTAATTCTTTCACAGTTATGCATTTCCATGTTTTTTTACGCTACTTCTTCTTTGAATTATTCTTATAAAATAGTTCTAGAAATGGTGATTTAATTTTTTTTATGAGGTCCAATAACTATTGGGAAAGATGGAATTACTATATCAATATTAAAATATCCCATAGTTCACATCACTTAATACATGCCAAAAATTATCATTTTAGCTAAATTAGTCACCTTTTTTCAATTAAGGTCCTTTATATAATGTTGTTCACAATATAAATAAGAAATTCAGTTATGAAGAATATATTTAAATTCAAAGTATTAGAATAAAATGTACAATATTTTCTTATATCATATAATTTATAAAAATTCCATATTTCCTCTTTATTCTTATGTAAAACATTTTTGGTCCAAATTTACACCCTTCAATGTTCAACATTTCCCAATTTAAATGAAAATATATGTAAAAAAATATATTAAATAGTATTGAATTTATAAATAAAACTTAATTAAATTGAAATATAATTACAACATGATTTTTTTATCCTTTTCATCTGAAATCATGAAAATCCTAATTAAACTTAGTTATATATGAAAAAACACATGTATTATATCATTTTACTATATTGTCTTTCTTCCTAAAGTGTGTAGGTACTTTATAACACCATTATTTTTTTATTTCTTTATGAAGAACCTTAAAAAATATAATAATACAGATCAAATTTTTAATAAAAACCATTATACTTTTCAATAAAAACCACACAATTTGATTAATAACTTAATCTCATCACTCATCTAATAGTAAATCCTCCCAAAGTACTATATAATTGGAAAATCATTAAGGGTGGGTATACCCGGTAACTCTATTCCATGTTTATTGGTTAATACAACATATTACACATGATTATATTCTCTCTATAGTTCCACAAATTCCATTAACTATGAATCCATCCCAACATTACCACCAATAAAGTTAAATAGAATCTATAAGAAAAATAATAATTTATATAAATAAAATAATAATCTACATTTTAATTTAACCAATTTTATTACCCATATCTCATCCCATTCATTATCCTTGATTTTATTACCAATGTGTCTCCATAATATTTTTATAGGAATGATGCCACTATATATTTATTATGTCAGGATAAAAATTATATATTCTCAACCATATTTACCATTAAATTGGTTGTATTTTTTAATCTATCAATACATGTTTATAATAGTTACGTACATCATACATGTAAGTATTCCAACACTTCTTATTATCACATTCAATTTAAATAAAAAATTTAAATAAAATAAAATTAATTCACATTATCTTGAAAATAAAGTTATTATGATAAAATTTACTGCTCTATTAAATATATACATTATTCAAGTTGATTAGTGGGATATAATAGATCTATTGGCTACGATAGATTGTTGACTTGTGAAGGATGGATATGATCTAATTTAAGCTATGCATGATCATAAATCTATAAAGAAATTTTATAGGGGCACAAACATAAAACCATAGAGAGATTATAGTTATAGGAAATGGAGGAGGAATAAAAGTGGTTTGAAAATGATGGAAAGGATGGGGATCTATCATGGGATATAAAATATATTTCTGAGAAGTGGAGCTTTTCTGAATTGATGGTGAAATTATAGGTGGTTTTAACATCCTCAATGCCTTAAGTGGTACTATGGGATGAGGAAGCATGGTATATGGGATATGGAATGGAAGGTCTGGGTGTGATATTGTAAAGTGAGTATAGAGACCCATACTTTTAATATATTGATATTACATCATATTAGATGAATATTCATTACATAACATAATTAACCACACAAAAAATTGTATATGTATAGTATCTTTGAAAAAATGGATATATAAAAAACTTGTTCATAAGTGTATAACATCATATACCACATAAATATTAACAAATATCACCACACTTATACATATTATAGTTAATAACATTCATCATAACTTAAGGAAAATAAAATATAAGAAAGGGTGATATAATATGATCAGTAAGGGTTAACAATGTAGATATCAACATAATATGAGAATAAGGGTATGAGGACTTTAAAATATCATTAGGAAAACCAGAACCTTCCTATCATTGATCATAATTTTGAATTATGGAATAAATCTTATTATTTCATAAGATATGAATCGTAAATTATTCAAAAAACATGATCCATGCATGAAAAACATTAACATAATACACATAAGAATATAAAATCATTTCCTTAGTAGTCAAGGATCGATTCCAAGACTATCATTTTGGACTGGGTTCACTATATAGACCGTCTTAGTAGTCATTATTCACTCCCAAGAATATCATAGTGGATAGAGTCCCTTACTGAAACAGGATCACTCCCCATTCCTATCCTATTTATCTCATGAGATATCAAACTTTACCCAAATAATTATAGGGATATATAATTATTGGATCACCCATGACATAATGAAAATAATACATATGTGTTCCAAATGATCATAAAATATTTTTTATTTCAAAATCCAATAAAATAAATGAGTTTTGTATATATTTCATTATAGAATTACCTATGGAAAGAAATGGGTTTCTTAAACAAGTTTATATTTTATAAACCATGGAAAAAGAAACATATTTCATAAAAATATTTTAATCATAATCATAAAATATCCATATAAATAATAAGGATGGTATTATTAGATAATATCCCCATTTAAACTTAAGTAACATCAAAGGATGTCATCTAATATGAAAAATGTCTTTAAAAGACCATTTGGAACATTTCTTGAGGAAAATAAACTATTTTCTTTGAAATCCCTTATTTAGAATATGAAATTTTACCAAATATTAAGGAAAAATTTTTATTTGAAAAGAAAAATGAAAAATTTTAAAGTAATATTAAGTTAACTGAGTGTCCATTATGGTGGGAAATTTAATTCATGCTGAATATGTTAAAAAACATTTCTTTCATACTTTTGTAAAATTTTTAAAAGTACCTCATTTAAGATATATAAAGAATATTTTAAAAAAAATCAATAAATAGTTAATTATTTATTTAAAAAATCAATTTATAATAGTAAAACATTCTTGAAAACATTACTTTGAAAACATTGACATGAAAGAGAAAGTATTTTTAACCAAAGAGATAAATAAATCCTGTTTTACACAAAAAATGTCCTTTTAGTCTGTCGAGTACTTAAATTGAGAAAAATAAAAGAAAAAATATAACTTTAAGAAATAACTAGTTTATAATAAAATTCATGAGTTTACTGAGAGTTAGATCATAGTAATTCATCATCATAAACTTAATCATAAAAATTCTTGATAAACAATGAGATTGTAACAAAAAACCCTTACCGGTTTGGTAATATTTGAATCATAAGTCTCATGAAAGAAAGAAACTTATATAGATATAATAATCTAAATAATATTCATAATAATTGTTAAAAAATTCAATCATCGGAAATATATACACCATATAACAAAACAAGTGGTGAATATTTCATGTGTCTCATAGAATTAAAAGTGTGGCAAAAATTCCTCACATCAGGTTCAACTTCTTTCGTATGTGTTAAAACATCCTTTAGAATAAATATATATTTATTATTAATTTATTATAGAAAAATAATCATTAATCACATACCATATATTATGTACTTATAACATTTTATCACATATCTATTAACAATTATTTATTAAAATAACTATTCCGAGTGATATCTGCATTGTTTTTCATGTATGTTTTAGTTTGGTAGTTTTTATCCTTGTACTTTTATCATGGTTTCATAAGAATTTTTTTAATAAAGATATAAATATTATATGTATTCGTTATATATATATATATTTATATTCATCCCTAAAAGTAGAGATAGAAAAATGAATTACAACATTCATGGAGACGGTGGGTCATACGTATGCATAAACGTTGTTTTCACTTTTTGAAAGATGGAAAGAAAGAAAGGTAAATAATAATTAACCTTTAAATAATAATTATTATATCATATATATCATATATATTTGTTAAATCCATCCCTCTTACCATCAAAAGAAAATGGAAACAAATATGAATAACATCTCTTCGTGGATTTAGTAGTCACACACACGAATAAGAAATATTACTGTTTCCCAACAGTGTGGAAGGTAAAAATGTAGATATGATATTATAATTACAAAGGAATAAATTTTTCACAAATATAAAATATAAAGTTTAACCCTATCATTATAACCATCTATGAAATATGGTGATGGAAAATGAATTGTATCACAATGCGAAGATATAAAACCATATGTGCGCATGAGCGATACTTTTACATCCCACTTGATGAGAAAGACATGGGAGAATGGTGATTTCATAATCACAATAAAATTTTATTATATTTATTATAATTAATTTATTACTTTATATTAAATATCGTATATTTATATGAGTTAAAAAAGAAGTAAAAAAAGAAAGTGAGCGATTAATGTGACTACCTCTTATTTGAATGAACTCTTTTATATCTCCTCTTCAGGATCATAAGATTGGTATTTTTTGAAGAAAAAAACCTCTAAATCTTGAATAATTATGTTTTAAAGGTATTTTGGTAGAGTATGGTAGATATATAAAGCTCAAAGTGGTGTTAATAATGGAAATAAGGGGTTCTATTTTATTATCGAGTTTATGATAACTTTGGAATTTTTCTAAAAGATTAAAATATTATAAAGTCATTATCTAGAAAAAATTATTAAAAAAAGCTTGGGATTAAAAGATATGATATACTATGGTGGAAATGTCATCATAAAATAAAATCTAGATAGATTTGAGCACCATTTTAAAACTTTTATTTTTGTTTAACCATTTAGTTAACCTATTTTAATATTAATCCTGGTAAAGTCTTTTCTGCTATTAAGAAGTTATAATTTTATATAAAAAGTGAAAATTGGATCATAAATGTCCAGGGTATGACATATTAGGCCATTTATTATACAAATTTTCCTCTTAATTTTTTTATGATTTTTTAATAATCTAATAAATATTATTTTGCTATAATATCATTAATGTAAATTTTGAAACTATTCATTTATTTTGAATTAAAATACATAAATAAAAAGATGGAATTATAATATAATCCGATTAAAAATTACTAATATGTTGTATTTATCTAAAAAGTTCGTGGAACACTATAAAGCACTCAAATTATATTATTTTTAATATTTTTAAAATAACTTATTTTATTTTTCTATTAATTGAATAAAAACATTATTTGTAATGTTCAAGAATTCAAGTTAAGTGTTTAGTCACTAAAAATTAGAAATAAATTTTTTTGATTAATATAAATTATTTATGAACAAAATAGACATTTATATGTGTTTATAAATTGATTTTGTCCCTATGTGAACGCATAAGAGATATTCAAAACCTAGAGAGTGACCTTTTGTAACTCTCTTTGCTACAAAAATTATATTTTTAATTTTTATTGAAAAGTATTAATTAAAAACATAAATTACAATACTAATATGATAATGGAAGAATTACCCTAATCTAGTAACAATTAGAATGAAAAATTCACCCTTATCACTTAGTTTAAACCAGATTAACTAGATTTACCCTTTACCGAGATGATAAATTTTACCACGATTAATATTCATATTGGCCAAAAATAAAAGGGGAATATTATTCAAATTTGGAAATCATTATTCCAATTATGGAATAAATATTTAAATAATAAATTTTTATAAGTGTAAGAAATTAATTTTAAAAAATAATCTTGCAAAACCTGACAAAAATAGTTTTTTAGAAAAAATATATATTTTAAGAATAAATATTCTTTAATTATTATCCCATACTTAGTGAAATATTACCTAAATATTAAATTTTTTTTTATTGAATTTTAATATATAAATTTCAATAAAATCATTCACCAATAGTGATTAATTTAATTTATTATAATTAAAATACATTTCATCCATAAAAACATTTAAAAAAATATATTTTTTTTCAAATGTTTTTTATTTTCATATATTAATTAATTGATAACCAATTAATTAATTTTATACATAGGTAAAAAATAAATTTTTAATAATTTAGTTAGTCTTATACATACCCTATTATCCAATCGTTTGGGGATAAGTTTCATATAATAATATTTTAAAAGCTTTTCGTAGTTCGCTTAAACTTGGTATTGGGTGTTATGCAAGCTATAGAAAAAATAAAATTATTTAAAGGAAAATATATTCTAAAATATCAGGGTGTTACATTATACCCCCTTAATATTATTTTTACCATTTAAATTTACCACTTCAATATCATCAAATGAGGATATATCTATTTCATCACATCTCATGGCTCTTAAGAATCCCATTTTGAATTTATAATTATTCTAGGGAACTTTCACAAGGTGAGTTGTATTGTTTCATAATACTTTATCTATATGATCCAAGATTTTTATTGTCAATACCTTATAAGAAATATCCTGATCTAATGTTACAACCTATGATTTTAGTACATGTGAAAGATGATTCATATACTTCCTCAAATAAGATACATGGAACACGTCGTGATCTTGAGAGAGGTTTGGTGGAACCACATAGTAATAAGCTACCATACTAACTTGATCAATAATATTGAACGGAAAAATATACATAATGCTATAATTTCTCTTATTTCCAAATATTACAACCATATTCCATGGATATATTCACAGAAAACCCGTCTCACCATCTTTAAAATCCAGACCACATTGATGATTGTCCTCATAACTTTTCTATCAACTCTGAGTTACTTTGATGTGATATATAACTTCCTCTACCATTTCCCCATCTATATCTGGTCCCAATAGATTTATTTTTATAACTTTAACCCATCATTTTTGGGTTCTACACTTATTTCTATAAAGGTATTCATAAGGTTCCATCTGAATGATTGAATAAAATCTATTATTGTAAGAAAATTTGTCTAGAGGATGGTGTTGATCCTAGATACCTTTAAAATACATAGAATAAGATCTCAACATATCCTATAGGTTTTTAATGGTTCTATCGTACTAAATATATCTATGAGTATGATAAGCCCTATTCAAACTTAACTCTCTTTCCATATCCTATTGAATACTTTTCCAGAACATCGAGGTAAACCTCAGATCCATATGAGATAAAATAGAATGTGGTACTTTGGGAAACCTTACCAGTTATTTGACGTATATTCTATAAAGATGATCTAGGGATAAATATTCTCTAGTGACAATGAACAGTTCTAACTCCATAAGGTGATCAACTACAACCCAAATGGCATTATGGCCCTTAGTTGTTTTTGGGAGCCCGATGAAAAAGTCCATGATGATGTTTTCTCATTTCCATTATGGTAGGGGTAATGGTTGTAAAATCCCATTATAATTTTATATATCATACTTAAATTTCTCACATACCAATAAATAATATACATAAATTGAAATTACTCTCTTCATGTTATCCCACCAAGAAATAAACTCTCATATCTCTATAATAATCATAATTCCGTGATGAATGGAGAAGGATGAATTCAAAATAATGAACTATGAGCCTTATCCAACAGATCCTTCTTCAAATATGGTATAGATACAACATATTCAAGGTTTTTTAAAATTATCGTTCCATCACAATCAAGGTAAAATTCTATAACATTTCTTACCTTCTTCTATATCTCTACATCTTCATCCCACACCTCTTTAATATTTACTTGGATATATGGTTGGAAAATCCACTAATAATGATAATATTTCTCACCATACTTCAATATTTTAAGATATATCATTTTCAAATATTGAAATATTGGATATTTTGTGTTAATATTAATATATAATCTTTCATTATCCTTTTAACTCAGAGCATCAACCACCTTGTTTGCTTTCCTAGGGTGGTGATGTATTAATTTGTCATTATATTTTGTCTTCTCCAACCATATTATCTAGCACATATTCAAACCATTTTGTGTAAAAATATAAATTAAAATTGTATGATCAATAAATATATATATATTAAATTTTTTTGTAAAGATAATTCCTCCATATATTTAATTCAAAAATTACCATAGCTAAATCCAAATAATGAGTTGGGTAATATTGGGTCAAAACCTTTAATTGGAATGATGCATAAGCTATCACCATATTTTTTTCATGATAATGAATCCCAATCCTTTATTTGATGCATCACTATAGATTATGAAACCTTGACCACTATAGTGTAACTCAAGAAAAAGTGCACTGACTGGCCTTCTCTCCAGTCCCTTGAAATTTTATTCACATTTATCTTTGAAAATGAATTTATCTCCCTTATAAGTTAACATAGTGAGTGGATTAGATAGTCATGAGAAATTTTCTAGGAAGAACTGATAATATCCTAATAAACCAAGAAAACAGTAGATATAAGTCATAGTTGATGGTTTGGGCTAACATTAAATAACTTTGGTCTTTGACGAATCCACCGATATACTCTCTCTTGAGATTATATGACCCAATAATGAAACTTTCTAAAGCATAAAACCACACTAGGTAATTTTTTCATAAATCTTATCCTTCTTCAAGTCTATCAAAATAATTCTCAAGTGATCTTCATTCTCTTCCTTTATCTTTGAATATATAATAATATCATCTAAAAATATTTCCACAAAATAATCAAGGTAATCTACAATGTATATATTAATTAAATATATAAACATTGAAGGGGAATTGGTAAGACCAAATGGAATCACTGTATATTCATACTTTCCATACCTTGTATAGAATTCCATCTTGGGTATATCCTCCAAATATATTAATGGTTTGTTCCCCACTGTCTGGGTTTCCCATTTTCTCCTCGTACTAGAGTTCCATCCCAGCACCACCGCTCCCTCCCTCTCATAACCCCCTCACAGTGAGAGGTTTTTCTATGATGTTATTCTACTTATATCATTATCATACCCTTGTTTTTATACAATTTTTTGTTCATATCCTTCCTTTTATTCTTAATTCTACCGTCACATATTTATTGAAGATTCTGAGATTCATTGTTACTTCAAGGGCCTCATCTACTCCAACTATGACTCTTGTTTCTAGAACTATCATGAATAAACACCATATTGGTTTTACTCGATGTAAATATAGTGATTTTATATTTTTTTGGTGGTTGAATTTAGTGATATTTTTTTTCTGGTTTCTTGGTTGGATTTTGGGTTTTCTTTTCATTCATACTTTCATTTTTTTCGTCTTTTTGAGACCCAAATATTCCTATCACTTACCAAATAAATGTTTTTTGGGTTCTCCTTTCAAATGGATCTTTTGTCTTCCAACACTATAATTTCTCATCATCAGTCCTCCTCTTCTATTATTTACCTAACTACTATTTAAGACCCCATTTTTGGAAAAATATTTATGGACTTTTGGGGTTTTTTGGGATGGTGATAGTGGTAGGGATGAAAGAGTATCCTCCCTAGTTTTATCTATTATCTAAATTTCCCTTTTATACTTTGTGCTTCCCCTTTCATGATTATTGTTGATTTTTTTTGTGGTGATTGAAATGTCCTAACGATGGATGGAATTAGTGTTTCTTCTATGAAAATGATGACCACTTAATAGTGTTCTAGTTCTATGTTCTATTTTCATCCCTGATAGTGGTGGTGGTTTGGTTTTTGTTTTCTTAGTGGTGCTTCTAAAGGAAGGGTTTGGTGGTCTTGGAGACGGTCCTAGCTCGCTTAAAAAGATTTATTCTAGTCCGTAAACTTATCTTTCTCCATGATTCCACCACTTTTTTCCTATTTAGACTTTCACGGTGGTTTTCAAGGTATATTGGGATGTGAAGTCTTAGTGATCGATGAAATTACCTAAGGCTTATCTCATAGTGTATTTGACTCTATATTTGTATCCCCCCCTATGATTATTAATAATCATTATTGTGGAGATGATCTGAATTGTGGTATTCATAGATCTGATTTTATTTTGCATTCTACTATGGTGTATCTACATCAGCGATAATGGATTCTAGCAGACATCTCTCGTTAGTGAGCTTGTGTCAATGAAAGATGTCATTTTGTGTCTCTAGATTTGGTTAATTTAATTTCTAGTTGTGGTGGTGGTTAGAGGTCTAGTTTCATATGGTTAAATGATGAAGAAGATAGTGATTTTATGATGGGGATGATGGTGTGGTTGATGATGCAGGATCAACTTGACTTACATCGATGTAGGTGGTGGGTCACAGATCATGATTTTGTGGCCCAAGCTAGTTTGTGGTGCTGTGATCGAGGTGTGATTTAATTTTTTCCATTTATGTATTTGGTTGATGACTATTTTAAATTTTAAATTTTAATTCTATAAGTTTCTATATTTGAATTTTTAATTTCACAGTTACCACTAAAACATAATTTGGATTTTAGAAAATACAAAAAAATGATAGTAGGAGGTATATCCTCCTTCTTGAACCTTCATTGATGATCCCTAAAATGAATGCCAATCTTGGAAAAGTATTTAGCTTTATGTATCTGGTGAGAAAACTAAAAAATATGGGGTATAAGATACTTCTTATTGATTGTGAAAATTTTAAGTTCTCAATAATCAAGTTAAAGTTACAATGTTCCATATTTCTTCTTAACAAATAGAACTGTTATACCCCATGGTGATACACTTGGTATAGTGGATCCCATATCCAAATTATCTTTTATTTTAGTTTTTAATTCCAGAAACTCAAACAAGTCCATTATATATATATTTTTAAAAAAAATTTTAGAACCATGTATGGGTTATATTGAGAACTCAACATCACGATTCGATAGAAGGCTAGAAAATTATTCTGTAAAGTCATTAACAAACATTCATACAATAGGCATATCAGTGATGTTGAGTTCCCCCAAATCATATGAGATAATCATGCTTTTTTAATAGTAATTAATTCCCATATAATGGATTTGAACTCCCTTAGAATTTCATATTTATCACCACATAGACAGAATATTGTTGTTTAGTTTTTAATATCAAGATTGACTTCACTTCCTTGTAAATTTTTGTGGGATTTATGTAAAGAAATCCAATACTTTCCAAAAATAAAATTAAATTCTACGAGAGGGGGAATAAAATGATTTTTAGGAAGAACATTCCCATAAACTTCAACTAGAGAATATTATTAGACTTGAGATGCGATCATTGTACCATTAGTGGTTTTTTTTTTAATTTAACATCTAATAATTTGGTTATCTATTTCATACCATTAGAAAATTATTCAAATATAAAAGAGTGATTATATCTAGATTCTAAAAAGACATTAATATTTATATAGTGGATGGTAAGTGTACCTTTCCCCACTTCTTTATCATACACTAAATTTCCAATATCTATTGCAAGAGATTTTCCTTTCCATCTGGGATTAAGAGGTTGTTAACATTGATCATCATCATTAACCTTTGGGATTTAACATTGGATAGAATAATTCCCACACTATTTATAATTGAAACACTAAGTGTGGGTGGTGTATTTTGTGTATATTTATATCTATTCACATCTTTATCTTACTTCTTCCAATATCTTCAAAATTAAATATCTCAATAATCTTCCTTTCCACACTTAAAAAATTGACTAATCCACTTAATATAATTTCCATCATGTTTCCTTCCATATGTTGAGCATACAGGAAAGATCATATTCTTCTCTAGATAATTTTTAGAATTACATTTTAATTATATTATTATTTTCATATAAAAAATGTGGGATTAATATGAAAGTCCAATCTCCCTTGCCATATTGATAGCACATAGAAAAATTTATTTATAGCTACTGAATTCTCTTCTAAATTGTTCCTTTTAGACACTTGATTTTAAGACAACGATGAGTTTATCAACTTACTTTTAGTTTGGATGATAATATCAATATTTTACCTTGAAATTATCATAAAATTTTCCTCATAGGAACTGAAAAAAGAATTATCCTTCTATTTTAGCTCAGATAATTCCTTCTCTATTTTAATATGAAGAAAAAAGGAAAGTCCTTATTGAAAAATAATCTCTTAAACTCATCCCACAAAATGCAGTCAATTTCTATCTATTTAATCATATTCTTGATAATAGTCCACCATGGATCTACTTAACCTTATAAATGATAGAAAACCATAATGGATTTTTCATGCTCTAAACACTAGAGAATGGAAAATATATATTTCAGTGGTATTGATCCATTTCTAATCAACTTGTGTATTAGATGACCCAATAAAAAAATCTGAGTGTTCCCTTATGAAGGAATCAAAAGAACATTATTCCCTACTTTGGTAATTTGGAGATCATCATTATTCATATCCTGAGAAATTTACATATTCATAACAATGATATTTTTCATTCCATTACCCATAACATCTATCTTATTAGAAGGATAATCATTTCATTAGTCATTTAATTCAATTTTATCATGATTACTTTGGGTTTTATACATTTACTAAAATATGAAATATTAGTTTGAAAAAAGAGTAGAAACCAATATAATCCTAAAAAATTATTTATTGTATGCCTAAATCAACAAAACCTTATTTTCAATCTATAACACCTTAGGTTTAACGTAGGCCATCCATGATTATTACATAATCTTTAGGATTTTATTCTATAATTGGACTTATCACCAAGGTTTTCACTAAATATTTCTCATCATAATTTCTAAAGGTAACTAACCTTACTTTTAAACCACTAATAGAGGCCCATACTTTTCATATATAGATATTACATCTTATTAGATAATATTCATCACATAACATAAAGATCCATTCCATAATCATATAAGTATAATATCTTTGAAAACATGGATATATAAACAACGTTTTCATAAGTGTACTACATTATATACCAGTAAAAACATATTAACTATAATCCTTATTAAGGATATCATACTTTATACCATTATTCATTACTCGGGGAATATGAAACATATGAAAGGGGGAGCACAAATAGTTAGTAAGTGTAAAAAAGGGAGATATATATATAACATGGTCATAAGGGTACGATAACATGATTATAACATTATAAAACTATACCCTAAATATCATAGATCAAAATAAAGATTTATGAAATAATTTTTTTCAGCTCATAATTCATTAATAATAAAGGAAAAAAATGACCTGATCTATACAAACAAAACATTGGCTTAGACATAAGTTAGACACATATATAGAATAACAAAAAATAATTTCCGTAGTAGTCAAGGATAACTCCAAAGACAATAATATTGGATTGGGTTCACTCCTAAAACTATCATAGTAGTCAATGTTCACTACCATGAATATAATAGTGGAAATATTCCAATAATTAATTGGGTTAAATCCCTATTCTAGTCCTATTTATGTCAAGAGATATCAATATTTACCTAATGAATTGGAGGAATATATATGTTTGGGCCCACCTGTCACATAATGAAAATCATAAATATGTGTTCTACAAGATCGTAAAATATTAATCATGTCAAAACCCATGAAAATAAATGGTTTTAGTAAACATTTAATTAGAACATAACCTGTGGAAAAGAAATAGGTTTTATAAACATGTCATCATTTCATAACTCATGGTAAAAGAAATGGGTTTCATAAAAATATGTTCATAATAATAATATACCATCCAGAGAAATAATAAGTATGATATCATTGGTTAATATCGTTATTAAAACTTAAGTCACATAAAAGTATGCCATCTTAGATGAATAATTTATTTAAAAGATATGTCAGAACATTTCCTAAGGAAAATACGCCTTTTTCCTTTGAAATTGATTTTTAAAAATCATATAATTTCCCAAATATTAAGGAAAAATGTTTCTTTTAAAATATACATGAAAAATTATAAAGGAATATTGAAATATTTATGTGTTTATGATGGTGATAAATCTTATTTATGTCATATAATTTTAAAAAAACATTCCTTTCATACTTTTTTAAAAAGTCCAAAAGTTCCTCATTCATAAAATGAAAAGAAGATTAATTTTAAAACATTTTTTAAAAATTTAAATATTAGTAAAATGTAATTTAAAAAATAATTTTATAATATTAAAAACATTCTTGAAAACATTTTTAGAAAACATAGACATGAAAGAGAAATGATTTTTCATTAAAGAGATAAATAAAGCTAGTTTTCCTTAAAAAGGTATTTTAGTCTCTTTAGTAATTAAAGGGAGTAAAATGAAATTAAAACATGAAATTTAAAAAATTAATAGTTTATAATAAAATTCACGAGTATATTTATATTTACATTATAATAATTTATCATCATAAACTTAATCATAAACAATCCCGATAGACAATGAGATTGTAACATACAACCCTTACCGCTTTGGTAACATTTGAATTATAAGCGCCATGGAATAAATCACCTTATATATATATAAATAAAAATAAATTAAATAATAAACATAATAAAATAAATTGATAGGTATTATATACACAACACAAAATAAACATTTGGTGAATTTGTCGTGTGTCTCACAAAAATAAAAGTGAGACGAAAATTCATTACATCAGGTATGAATTGATTTATATATTTTCAAACCTCCTTAATAATAAATATAGATTAATTATAAAGATATTAAATAACCATAATAATATAATACATTCAATATATGAATTACCTATTAAATTTTATCACTAGTTTATCAATAATTCTTTACTAAAATCAGAGTCCTAGGTGATATATTCTTCATTTTTTCATGTATGTTTTGGTTTCTAGTTGTGGTCCTTGTACATTGATCATGGTTCCTTTATTTAAAAAATTTATTCATTATATATATATATTATTAATTATATAAATATTTGTAGTCATCCATAAAAGTAAATATGTAAATATGAATTAAAACATTCATGGAGACAGTAGGTCGTACATACATATGAATACGACTTTCACTTTTTTATGGGTGAAATGAAAGAAAGGTAAATAATAATTATCCTTTATAGAATTATTATTATATAAAGTATATCATATATATTTATGAAATCCATCCATATTACCATCCAATTAAAATTAAAATGAAAAATGAATCACATAGCCATGTGGAGGTTGTAGTCCACACGTATGCATGAGTGATGTTATCATTTTACAACAGTTTGGAAGGTAACAAGTTGGATATGATATTATAATTTCATAAAAACAATTATTTCTGAAATATAATATTTAAAATTTAAACCCATAATAATAACTACGTTTGTATAACTACGTAGAGACGGTAAGCTGTACGTTTGTATAAGAAATACTTTGACTTCGCATTTGATGGGAAAGAGGTTGGATAATGGTGATATCATATTAATAATGAAATTAAATTTTAGTAAGTATATTGAATTTACTATTTAAGTATAAATACCATATATTTATGGGAGGTAAAGAATAAGTAAAAATAAAGTGATCGGTTAAAGCGATTTCCTCTTCTTTGAAAGAACTTCTTTAGATCTCCTCTTAAAGATCACAAGGTTGGTATTTTGTGAAGAAAAAATAAATATAAACTAGATATGCAAGTTTATAAGGATTGTTTAGGGGATAGTTGAGATATAAAGAAAAAAGTGGTGTGAATAAGAGAAATGAGGGGTTCCCTTTTATAATTGAGGCGAGGGATACTTTTTGAATATCTTAAAAGATTAAAATATAATAATGTCATTATCTAGAAAACGTTCCTTGAGAAGGATAGGTATTAAATGATAATATAGGGTGAGGTTTAAATATTGTCAAATAATAAAATTATTATAGGTATAAGTTTTGTTTAAAACCTAATATTTTTGTTCAACCCCCTAGTAATGCTGTTTTAACATTAAACAAGATAACATATTTTTCATAGGACGAAATTTTAGACCATATATTATCCATATTGTCTCTTTTAGATAATTTTTTAAATAATTTAATAAAATATCATTTTGATATAACTTCATTAATATCAATTTTGACACTATTCATTCAATTTGCATTAAAAGGCAAAAATACCAAGCTTTAATTAATATATAATCCTCAAAATAATCACTAATGTGTAATATTTATTTAAAAAATTCATGGAACACTATAAATTACATAAATCATTCTACTTTTATTATTTTTTTAAAAAATTATTCTATTTTTATATTAATTTAAAAAATACTGCTTTACCATTTCACAAGAATTTATTGTAATTTTTTAAACATTAAAAATTATAAATAAATTAGCATCACGAATGTCATTTTATTATGTAAAAAATAGAGATGTATATTAATTCAAATTTCTATTTTTTCCTACATGAACACATAGGAGATAATTAAAACTAAGAGTGTGACATTTTGTAACTTTCCTTACTTTAAATATTTTATTTTTCATTTTCATGGAAAAGTTTCCATTAAGAAAATAAATTTAGATTATAATGTGATAATGGTCTCTTTAAATACATTCAATAAGAATTATTATGAAATGTTATGGAATTATCACTTTGTTTTAACCAAGATTAATCCAATTTACTATTTACTAAGGTGATAAATTTTACCACTGTTACTATTCATACAAACAAAAACTAAAAGGGATATATTTACTGAATTTGGACCTCATGATTCCAAATATGGAATCCATTTTTCAATATTTAATTTTTATAAGTGTCATGAAGTATTTTTAAAAAATACACATGAAAAACGTGATGAAAACCTCAATTTAGGAACAAAATATAATTTTAAGCATAAAACTTGGTTTATTCTTATCCCATGACTAGAAAAATATTAAATTAATGTTAAAAAATTTGATTGAATACATAATATATAAGTTTCATTATAATATTTCACCAATAGTGATTAATTTAATTTATGAAGATAAAAATACACTATGTTCATAGAAATAGTTTTTTCATAAAGAAATATCATTTATTTTAAAATGATTTTTTGAATTAGTTGATAACAAATGTATTCATTTTATAAATATGTAAACCATAAAGTTTTTATAATTCATTTATTACTATTTATACACAACAATCCAACATCTAGTCGTTAAGTGTCACAAAATTATATGTTAATGACATATTGTGGTTTATTTAAACTCGGTGTTGCGTGTTACACTTGCTATCCTAGAAATTAAAATTTTAATGGGAAATATATCCTAAAATATTTGGATGTTACATTGAATTCTTAAAGTACCACCCCAATTCAATTTTTCATGCTGTTGACCTCTATTAGTAGTCTGTTTTCAGAATAATTTACTCCTAGATAGTTATTCTTGAAAGAAATTTAAAAAAAGTCAATATATATTTTTAATTGATATCTAATAGAAATATTATACTCATTATAGGAACCAATGGATGAAATATCATATCTCGTGTTCATCAATCATTCTAGAACAATATATTCCTACATATTTCTTTAATATTTTTGATATTCCACATAGGGTAATTAAATTTATATTTTATTTTTATTCCAATACTAATGATAAAACCAAATAAAACATAATTAGTGGCATGAAATAATTAAATAACGCTAATTATAAAGCTAAATAATGAATATGATGTGATGTAACATAACCAATACATATTAATTAGAAAGGAAAAAGGCATAAAATATGACTTAACATGATCAAGGAATATAAATTATCATGTTAAACAAATCATGAGAGATATCATAAACTAATAAAAAAATAAAATCTTAGAATTAGTACCTATAAGATATATTGTTTTTTAAATAACATGTTCTTACCAAAAAATATATCAAACCATAAATATATAGTCTTCGTAAAATAAAAATCGTTGTTTGATTTTAATTATTTTTTAACCATGATCACTATCAAAATTATTGTCTTAGTCTTAATTTTTATTGTTATATCACTTTCTTATCATGCAAATTTGTTGGATGCAATTTTTTATAAACAAATAATGTTAAATAAAAAATTATTCAATTTTACTATATTAATTTATTTAGATTTGAGATTGTGTTATCTTCTATTTTTGGACTAAATCTAGTGTTATAGATACCAAAATAGAGTAATTATTTTTTATTTGTAATGATAACAAAAATATATACAAATATTAAACTACACCCAAACTTGGTTTTACCATTTATATATTACAAAATTTACCTAAAATCACTGTAACTCTGGAGTCAAAATTATAGTTTTTGATTTTTATTAACATCAGGTTTTTGATTATAACTATATTTATTAAAGTTATAATTGATTAAATATTTTTACATAATAAATATAAAACAATATCTATAAAAATTTAAGCTACACCCAAACCTAGTTTTATATTTTATATATTAAAAAATTAACCCAAACTCACTACAATTAATGGGTTAAAGTGATATTTTTATAGTTTGGGTCACTTCATGATTTGGATGATATATATTATCACAACCCCATAAACTGGTACCTGCTATACTGAAAATGATGATAAATACTGTCCCCAGAGGGCTACCTCTAATAGGCCCCAGGTAGGTGACTAGCATCGAGTGTATAAATTACACAATGGGAGGCAATACCCCTCAAAAAAGAACTCTAGGACCTAATATAAGATGAAAAACAACAATTAATACTAAAACAAACACACACACACACACACAATAACTATAGTCTCATAATTCACATCAAGTGATACAAATAAAAGAGATAAAAAATAGAATGATGTCAAGGGAAAAACCTAATGTGCCAGCTCTATAACAACTCTAACCTACAAGAATGTAGTGTCAATATCAATATCTATAACAATTCAAAAAACATGAAAATATTTTATATATTATACAAAGTCTAAGAATAACAAGTATAATAACTAGGATAATACCCATAGTCTCTCATGAAAATATGAGAAGAGTATACTAATTCTTCAATGAATGAACAATAGAACTAACATGAACCTAAATTGGTTAAATAATCCAACCCAACCTCACCTAGGCTCACCCAGTAAGAATATCAAGAAAAGTAGTAAAATTATATAAAAAGGAATATAATTCAAGGTTATTTGAAACATATCCCCCACTGACATATATATATATATATATATATATCAAAAACATATTTATCTTCCATGTTCCACATATCCGTGGTGGTAGGGTATCATGAACATGAAAAAAATCAACCTCGTACCCATCTCTTACCATCCATGAACCCCACAAAAAATCACATTATGAACTACCACCAAATTGTGTTTCACCCTCCCTAAGAATCTCCACTACATAATCCATCATCTATAGAAATAACCACCAACTAACCCATTGCACCAATCATCACCAAAAATTAATCCATTATCACTAGGAATCACCACCAACTAAGCTATCATCACCAGACATCGCCACTAACTAGGCCATCATCACTAATACTATATAGAGAGTGGGGAAAACACCCAGAAACTAAGACCCCAATTGGGTATCGATATGAGATGCTCAACTTAAGAGGTGTGTGTTTTGAAAGCACATGAAAATATAATTATAGTTAGTATCACACAATACCTAGCCTAAGGGTTCACATCAACAACACTATTATGTCCCATAATACCACAACATCACCCCATGACATCTACCACCAAATCCATCCACTACTAAATGCGACTCACCATAAAAAATAGCCACACACATTCCTAAATTTCCTTATTTATTTACATATTCAATCAATTTTAGTTTTTTTTTCTAAATTTATATCCATATTCTGATAAATAACCGTTCAATTTTATATTTTAGGAAAAACCGTTATCAAGCATAGAATGGGTCTAATTTAACCCACTAAAATTTTAATTCCAATCCATTTATTATCATTTAAAATATTTTTAATATAAAAAATTCTTAATTTAGGCATTCTCTATTTAATTTGAATCCCGTTCTATTTATTTTTCATCATTACTAATCTCATCTTATAGTTATTAGGAAACTACCAAAAATGAAAACATAGCATCCCGAACACCTTAAAACAAAAATTACACACCACCTTACAAGGTACCCAATGTTTCTCAACCATAATATATCAATATACATCCACACTATAACCATCCCTTACATATGTTTGGCCAAAAAATCATAGCCCATATTCCTTAACACATCCCACATCTAAACTGATCACCACCATCACCACACATACCCCCAAAATATCCAAATCCTCATATCAGAAAACAAAATAATCAAAAAAATCCCGATAAAAATAAAACCATATTCTATAATTTACCAAAAATAAAATTTAAGTGGGATTCCATAACATTTAATTATCTCTTGCATGAGTATTTCTTTTTACAAAATTTCTAGATTCACACACAATTAGTTCATTTGAAAATTATATATACTTAACCATATTCTAAATTTGATTTCAAATAATAAATTATAACAAGGGTTCGTAATTCATAATAGCCAAAACATTATCATCATATTAGAATATAATTTTATGGAAAAGAACAAAAACAATAATAGAAAGAAAGCAATAAATATATATGAATATATCCCCCCTTTGATTAAATTAATTCATGCTTATTATCATATTTAGTTTTCCCTTAGCATCCATAAAAAAGGAGAAAAAGAATACTAATATCACTAATGCACCATATAAAGAGAGAAAAATGATCCCCTACATCAATCAGAAGATTTCATAATCTCCATGCAAGAATGAAGAAAAGGAACAACGATTACAAAAACACATATAAGGAGAACACTGATAAAACTAAACCATAATAAAACCCATCAATTACCCTCTATAACATCACCCACAACAACCATATCTATATCCATAGACTAAAATGAATGGATAATAAGGGAAAAAACTTGAGGGAATGGAATGCACCAATCTAGAGTCACTTATATCTAATACCCTAGTGCCAATGATCAAAGAGAAGAAGAAGGGGTTGATTATCCTTTTATAATCACCTAGAATCCCCCCAAGAGAGAGGGGAACTAGGGAAGAATAATGGAAATCAAATAGTCTCTAAAATTTATACTAGTTATAGAGAACATCCATTCTTGTTGTGACAAACAATTTCACACTATGTAATACAAAGGGAAACACCAATTCATGACCTGATAAGAGTCTCTGTGCCATACAAAATTGGATTCAAACCTCTACTGAAAATCATGATGTAAAATACCACATAATTATGAAGCATTCATGATATGAAAAATCCATTTCATGTGATGAACCACCGTGAGATAAAACCACCAAAAAATATCTCTTATACATCATGTCAATAACCAAGGGTTTGTTCCATGAACTAAAAATTGGAAACCTACAGAAATAAAACCCCAAAGAACTCATGTTGCATACTAACTTCATTCGTTGATCCATAACTCTATATATTTCTCGGCCTTATTCATGAAATGAACTGAATGTTCATTCCCCAATCTACTCTCCAAACTAAAAATTTCTATTCCCAACCAACCATATTTCATCAAGCATATTTGTGAATTTCCATCACCAAAATTTATCATAGTGATTGGTTAGAAGATCTATTATGTCACATTAGATATCCATCAAATGATTATTATCTCATATAATTAAAATAATACCTAGAAAGGAAGGAGGAAGTGAAAATCATGAATAAGAATCCAAAAATATGCCTCTCAAGAACCATATTACATCCAAAACCAATCCACCAACAACAAATGAGAAATAAAATTTTATAACATGAAAAAAATTAGTCATTATAACATCGTGGTAAAATAAAATAAAATAAAAGGTACAAAATAATGTGGGGGTATGGAGCTCACATCTATGTCTTATATTCCGTAGTACTCTCTTAAAAATTGAAATGCCTCCAAAACACATGAACCATAGGGATAAATTTCCTATAAAACACCTTATCTTAATGATTATAGATCTCACATGGCTTCTCCATAAATTTCACATAATCCCTGACATCCAACACCCATATTAAATTACATGGGATTCATCGTAAATATACCGATGAAGATAGGACTTGTTGAAAGCAATGTGGATACAATCCAACTATGGTGGAAGAATGAACCAATATGGAACCTCTAAAACATTCCCAAACACAAAGAATGGCAAAAAAACTAAGGATACAACTAAATACCCAAATAAACCTCCACTTCCCCAAGTGAGGTGAAATAATCAATAATACATGGTCATCAAAATCAATCTCCAAGCCTCTCTACCTAAGATTAACATAATCCTTATGGTAATAATACACTGCCCTCATCCACTCATGATCCATATGTATATTATATAACATACTCTACACCACATCGGGTCCAAGGTTTTTTAACTCTCTAAACATGATATATCAAAACAAAGATCAATATGACCACCCATACAATGCCTTACATAAAGCAATACTGATTGAAAATTGATAACTATTTTTTGTACAAAAACTCAACCAAGGGTAAGTGTGTGACAACCCAGTTAATCTAGGAAATTAATAAATTTTATGATTTATTAGTATTCATTTTAGGAGAACATATTCATCATAGGATTATAAATAATTTTATAAAAATTTTCAATTGAAAAATAAATATTTTTATTCTATCTAAATTAATTTTATGAATTATATGGTATTATTTAAAAGTTAAATTATTTAATTTTAGAATTTTAATTTGATTAAATGGAATTAATTTTTGATATAATCATATCAAAATTATCATAGGATGATTTTTTTGAATTTTTTTGGGTGAATAGTGGAAATACTAATTTTAATAATACAATGAATTTTAATAAATAAAAACACTTTCATGACCAAATATTTATTTAATAAGAACGATAAATAATTTTAAAGTATTATTTTTATTATATAAACCCATTTTCGACTTTTTTGGAAACTAAGTTATATTTTATTCATATTTATAACAAATTTTGAAATATTACATTTAATGAGGTTGTTAAATGATGAAATCCTACTTTGTATTGATCTAAATTTAAAATAAAAATAATTTTTTTAATAATTGACCAAAGGATTCATGGAAATCAAGTCTATACATGGTTTTGGTGTAAGTTTATTTTTTATGCTTAAAATACTTTTTTAAAAAACTATTTTCAAGGATTTTTTTGTACTTATATTGAAATTAACATATGAAACCATTAAAAATAGAATCTTATAAAATTGATTAAATATTTAGATTCATCATCTAAATTTTTTTAGTATTTAAGTTTCATGTTTTTCATTAAAATAAGTTACCCTGGTAAAAGGATAAATTATTAGCGTAAAGGTTAAAATGGGTTAGAAGTGGTTAAACTAAAATATAAAGATTCTAAAATCTATAAAAAGATTATAGATATGATATTATGTGTGTATTTTAACCTTAAATTATCATTTCTTATAAATGATACTAAAATAGACCCCCTTCTATTGAAAAATATGTTTTTTATATTTAAAATTTCCTAATATTTATATGGGTGTCACACCTATCACTTATAAAAGGGAACCACATATACTCACTTATCCATTTACATTGAACACTCTAGATCAACCGATATATTCCCAAATAACTTTATATATATATATATATATCCTTTAGAGATACTAGAGGTCCTGGTCTCTCTAAAATACCAATCCTAAAAGTCATAAGGTATAAGCCAAAGGAAGATATCTAAGGAGGAGGTATACATCTTAACCGAATTATTTCAAGTTTATTTCTTATTCTACCTTAATTAATGGTATTATAATTTCCTAATTTAGTTATATATGTATTTTTACTAGACTTAAATGTTATTATGTTTATGTAAAAACTATTTTCTTCCACATTTATATCTAATGGAAAATGAAAATGTCACTCATCCATAGGTGCATAATACCACCTACTCAAAGTGATGTAATTTGGTTTTATCATCACTTCACATGGATTTTAATTAGGTTTGATTTAATAGATAAATATTATTTTTATAATATTATTTTAATTAATTAAAGTTATACCCTTATTTAATTTATTTATTTTTTATCCATTGGAAAAATGAAAATGTCACGAATGTGTGGGTGCGGACAACCACCCCCATGAAATCATGTATCTCATTTTTTAATTATTATTTTCATGGATTGTTTTAAAATGATATTTAATTTAAAATATTATAATTAAAATATTTATAATATTTTTTAAATGATGGAACCATGTACCCTTTGACCAAGGTTAACACATTAAAGTTGTTTTGGACTGAATAAATACAAACCGTTTGACATGAACTAAACCAATTTAGTAACTAAATTGATAATGATAATAAATGAAATAAAAGGAATAATAATAATAAAAATGACATGAAAATTCTTCCTAAATGACTAAATAAATAATACAAGTGTATTATTTTTATATTAAAGGATGTATCTCGGGAGTCCGGACTCAAAGTAAGGGATTTATCATCTCAATTTCCTTTCTTTGAGACTCATGACATTTTCACCACATATTTTATTTTTTAGGTATATAAAATATTCTATGTATTTATATTAGAATTTATTTAACAAAATTTAATTGGCTTAAAAATGCATTTAATGTTATATCCTTAAATATTCCTTTTTTCAAATGTTAAAAAAGCCACAAGGGATTTTTCCTTAAAACCCTCTTTCAATGTTTTTCTTCAAAATTGTTTCCTCCATATCCATGTTCTTAAAAAACTTTAATAATGGTGTTCTATATACTAAAATTAATTTTTATTTTAATTTTCAAATATCCAATTTTTTTTAGAAAGGTTTTAAAAAATAATCTTTTTAACACTTTATGTATGGTCATATTTGACTCTTTATTACAAAGTTTAAAAGAATGAATTTTTAATGTTAACCGCATGAACAACTTTTCCTTTTGTTATAGTCATTATTAATTATAAATATTCGGATGAAATATTTTTTGATTTTTAAATAAATATCCTATTCAAATTCTTTTTATAATTTTTTAATAATTCCCATATAAAAGGAAAATTTTCATTATTTTTAGATGAAAATGGAAAGTGATTTCACTTATGGGTAAAAATGAGTTTTTCACGGGTTTTATGATCAAAATTCGAAAGATTATAAATTTTTTATTCCTTATATGGTAGTTTAGAATTATAGATGATGATGGGTGAGCCTGGGATATGTCTCTAGAATTATTTGGGTAATGATTTAGTCTTTTAAGATAAAATCTATATGATAACCAATTAAGATACTATTATTGAAAGGGTTTTATTAAAGAGTTTGACACGGGTTCAAATATGATGAATTAAATGTTTTTTAAAAGATTTTAATTTTCTTTACATGGATTTTAAAGGTTTTCTTTCAAAAAAGACTATTTTCACATGTGATTATGTTTTATTTTATATGCTCAAAATTTATTTTTAAAAAGGGAAAAATATTATGGGTTTTCATATTTTTCATTGGCATAATGGGCTTCCATTATTTTTATATCTATTTATATGATTTTTATGCTCATCCCATGTTTTCAAATGTTTTTCATGGGATCTAAGGATGTGTAGAAACGATAACAAGGTCAATATTTCTGCTATTGTGATTCGCCATAAGTGAAGAAAAAGCATCTTGAATTAAATAGGGGTGTAAATTTAAGAACCTATTTTTTTGTGGAAAACAAATTTCCCTATATGTAAATATCCACTTATTTATGTAATGGTTTTAAAAATTATCTAAAACATTATACTTCTGAGAAATCTAAAAATGTGAAATCCTTGTTATTAAACTCATAATTATTTGTTTTTAAGATATAGGGTGTTATAAGGTCCTTCACCCATGATCCTTAAAAATATAAGATGCAAGTATGCGACATATCAACCACCATATGGATGTTACACTTCATATACCCATCTATATGGGGATAAAAATAATTTCTAAGGAATAATTAAGAAGAAAAAAGCATGTTGGAAACCCCTCCATACCCAAGAGGTGAATCGGGGATATCAATCAGAGATAACCGTCCTTGGTACCCCATGGAGTGTCTCCACTTCATTCAAATACCTTTTCACTACAACGTCTTTTAAAATTGACTCCTCAATCACCATAAAATTTTCCAACTTCATTAGTTGATCAACAATTACCCAAACAACAGAACATCTTCCTTGGACCTAGGGTATCCCAATGACTAAACCCATCGAGACGACATCCCACTTCTTTTTAGAGACATCCAAAGTCTAGAAAGAATATCTAGGGGAAAATATATTTGATTTCATCTATTGACATACCAAATGACAAACCAAGAACCCTGATAATAAATACATAAACCTAGGACACTAAATCCTCCTCCTAAAGACATGACACATCTTAGTCACACCAGAAAAAACCACTAAGGGTCATATATGAAACTAGAATAGAATTGAATCACCCATGGATAGTGAAAAAAAACCATACCTAAAACAACATAAGATGTTGTCCATCCTCTGACCACCCCTCTAGAGAATCACCATGATTGACAAGGTCCCACATCATTTCCACAATTGAGTCACCCCACAAAGACTCCTCCAATAACCACATCAAGGAAATTCCACCATCACATTTCCCAAGCACATTCTCTTATTAGCCTACCCTTAACTAATATACACAACTACTAGAACCTCCATCACAATCTATGAATCCTTATAATATCATATGGAATCTCTCTGTGACTTCCCACTCAACACGTCAACCATAAAATTCCACTTTCCTATGGCACAGAAGATATTAAAATCATAATATTGATAAAAATTCATCCAACTACACCAGCAAAGATTCAAATAATCTTGGTTAAAAATATACCTCAGACTATTGTGGTCGGTGAAGACAAAAAATCACCCATTAATTAGGTAATGCCACAAAAATTTAGGGCTAACACTACTACCACTAACTCAAGATCATGGGGTGTATAATTAAGAATATGGGAATATAAATTCTTGAACCCATAAGATATTATTGATCTCTAATACATCAAAAATAATCCCAATACCAGATGGATAGCATAAAAAAGTCTCAAAACACCACTCTCTCCTCTATAAAATGAACCACCATGGCACTGTTCATCTAATCCTTCATATATTTGTATATTTTCTAAAAAAGATCTATCTATATTAAGTCATATTCCTTCTTGGAAAGAGATGTTAATAGAGCTATAATTTCAGATAAGTTGGACACAAAATTCCAATAATATCTTTGGAAACCAAGGAAGCTATGAACTTCAACCACATTCTTGGGTTCTACCCAAGAAAAAACTAACTCAATCATTGATGGTTCTATGGATACACATTAAATAGAACCCACATTCCCAAGGAAGTTTACATATCACATCCAAAAATTTACTTAGATAGATTCCCATAGAGTTGATGGTGTCCAATAACCTATAAGATAGATCTGATATGCTTAACATGATCTTATTCTAACCCTGCATATATGAGGATATCATTGATGAACCTGATAATGAACTGGTATAGAAAATCATAGAAAAATGGTTCCATGAGCCCCATGAACACAAATAGTTCATTAATGACACGAAATTTCATGAATATGATCTCAAATTTCACATACATACACTTAAAGGAAATATACAGGGTATCCTTTTATTTGAACCTCATCCTATGATGTCCAAGTCATATGATGACCTTTGAAAACCTACTGGATCACTTCTGCTGGTTGAAAAAATTTTCCATCCTTAGAATAGGGTAATAATTATTTTTCATCATCTGGTTAAAATTTTGGTAGTCTATGCACACCCTCAGACTATGACTCATGTTCGTGGAGAACAATACTAGAGAAACCCAAGGAATTATAATGGGCTAGATAAATCCCTTCTATAGTAGATAATTGAACTAAATCCTCAAATATCATAGATCCAAGGGTTCCATATGATAGATATCCATGAAAATCTTGGAGGTTATCAATTGTAAATCTACCCCAAAATCGACATTATATTGAAGGGGTTGTGGAAAAAACTCATATGTAAAGGCATCCAGAAACTCCTTAGAATCTTTGGGAACCTCTGATACCAATGATTACACTAATAAATCTTCCAACTGGTATGTTAGAAGCTCTATACACATACCACCCATATGATTAACTCACTCACTAATAAACCCCACTTATTATCCCCCCACATTAGATAATGTGACCCTCCTTCGAAATAAATAAAAAATTATATACATGGAATATATCCATTCCATGAAAAGGATGACATCATAGGGATGTATCAACAAAATGAAGAAATAACCCCTTGGCTGATGATTCCCTATCATCATCCTACACCCCCTACACACATAAAAAACATATACATACCTCAAAATATCCTGTATTAACACCAGGGGTACGAGAAACCTCTCTAAATATAGTAATATTGTATAGAAAATATAATTTTTAAAGAAGGAGTATTAATATCTATAACAAAACAATTAATAAAGAAGTATAGATGTTAAATTAATCATACTATAAAAAAACATTGGCCCCTTTGGTGCTTGAGATTCTATAACAATAATATTTCTGCAACTATCTATTATGAAACACTGTTTATGGACTCCACGAACATACTCTATTATGGGTTCTTAAGGATGAGTATCATCACTAGAATAACCTCAAACACCTCCACTCCTCCAAGCTATGTATAAACCTACTGAATCAATTTTTGAACCTATACTAGTGTTCGCAACTACTAATATGGGCTTAAGGGAAATTATTGATGGTACAACTAGAAAGGGGTATAGATTACCATTCCATAATTTTCTCCCTATTCCATCGATCACTAAGGTTGATGTTGACTATGAATCCTAGATATATAGATTTCAAATAGAAATTATCTAGTTGGTGATCAGGGCTTTCCGTATAGTAATGGAAAATAGATTATTGAAGCTAGATCACCTAAAAACCTTGACCTCCCTAACACCTGTGGTCCCTCACCAAATGCTCTAGTCCAAAAGGACCTTTTCCAACCTCCCTATCAAGGAACCACTTCATATAAATTAATTTGATTGATTATGTATTTTATCATATTCACCTCTAAGTATATAAGAAATATAAATGGAGTGACCCCATACTAAATTTTTGATGCAGTGACTACTCAAGACACCACTCTTAGTACACATCATCTATAAAAAGACATAGAGAAAATTAAAAAGGTCCTTAAACCTAATCATAATCACTAACATTCTAAAGCTCCTTTTTTGAAGGGAGTGAATCTTTTTTCCTCTTTTTATTCTTTTTCATCCATGATAAAAAATCTAGAAGAAGATAATTCTATAAGATATTGAAAGAAATATCCACATCTTTCCAATATCTATGATATAGTTTCCACCAACTATGTTATATTCCTCCCACATTGGTGATCACCAACGAAGCTTGGTACTCATCTTAGTATTGAATTATACTGAAGGAGATCTCAATATCCTCTATCTAGTGCCCCATATAAACATCAATTATTATTCCATCATAAATCACTAGACTATAATTCTGTAAGACATGAAATATATTCTTCCACATCTCATAATATTTAGTTAGATTAATACTCACACAATCGACTGTATCTGTATATAGAACCTATCCTCCTGAACTTCTCACAAATGTTGACCCATAGGAATTTTGGAAAATAAAACACAATAGAAACCCTATTTCTGGTAGCATGGGATTTATTTATATTTATTTATTTATTCTCATTTTAACTATTAACATCTCCCCCATTGATAACCAATTTAAACAAAACTGATGCATGCACCTCTCTTAGGTCTATACCCTGCATGTTGCATCGCATCAATTAGTGTGGTTAGAAAGATTAATCTCATTTAGTTAGATTATAGGGGGGGCCTAAAATCATCTATCCTAGCTAGTCTACCTTGATTATATCATGAGTTAAGGTCAACTGACACTATTTCCCTACAAAACCATGCAAGTATATAAGTACCTTACCCTAATCTATATCCCATATATCCAATAAAAAGCTTTGACACTACTTATCCCTAACTCCATACACTGGTACCCATCTTGGGAAAGTAATGAATCGAAGGAGTGACCCCTAAAGCCTACCTCCAATAAGTTCGAGGTTAGCGACTATCACTGAGGATATAAATCATATAATGGGAGGTATTTACTTAAAAATAAAATGTCATGGATCAATGATAAAATGAAATCCACTAATAAAGATCATATCATATAGTTATAAAAATACTATTATCTCACAATGTATGTCAAGAAATATAAATAAAATATCAAAAAATAATACGATACTAAGGAAATACCCTAATCTAGAAAATCCAAATAAAATCTAAAAAAATTATTAGATAGAACTTGTTAACTCCCATTTAAACTAGATAAAGTTGACTCCCACTTGCACTAGATACAACTTCTAATGAGTGGATTATTGGTTAGTATCCATTTGAAAAGTTCCTATTGAGTTATGGATAAAACAAAATTTTCAAACTCAAATTCATCAAAGGATGAATCTATTTGGATTATTTGGAATATTTCCAAGTCAACTAGCATAATTTTAGAATCAAGTAGTATCCAAGAAAATAATCTACTATTCATTTCCAAATCAATTTATCGAGTATTCATTTCAGAACCCACTCTACTAGTATTCATTTCAGAACCAACTCTACTAGTATTCATTTCACCTATCATACATTTCGGATTAAACTTAGATAGAATTCATTTCTAAAGTTCTTGTTGGGCCTATGAATGAATTTCACTATGAAAGAATCAATTGGAATCAGATAAATTTTTCATGGAGATATATATCATCCACTTTCCCTAGAGAAAATTTCTAATGATCAAGTTGACTCCTAATAGTTATCACTTATTGAATCGCCCAATCTGATACCACTTGTTAACCCCCAATTACACTAGTTCTAACTACTATTGACTTGTTAGTTATCATGTGTAAAACATGATATTGATTGTGGCTCCAAATTTTAGTATTACCACATTTATATGGTTAAGTTTGGTAAATCCAAATGACTGTGTGGAGAATCTACTAACTACAACATCACTACCTTTATAAAGTCCCTCAAGTACTAACATTTTGAGAAACAACCACTTATTCCCTTATCATAAAACTGTAATCTTAATTAATTCCATACTAATATATTATCATAACAATCATAAAACTAATACTGAGGGTGTATCAAAAAATAGGAAGAATAGATTTCTAAACTACTTTTAATGCTTTATTAGTAGTTATAATGTACTTAGAGATTATTGATATAGAAACCACCAGCTGTAATAAGTTTGTCTTGGATATTAAATTAACCTTAATATGATACTAGAAAAAATTTAAATAAATGAACATAAATATTCAATTAACTTGATCAATTGTATGCCCACTTCTCTATACACTTGAAACTCAACTAGTATCACCTTTTCAAGTATAGTTGGATAGTTATTACTACAAATCAATGCATATAAATTGAATTTTTTTTGATATTATACTACTATAAATCATGCATTAGTAATATCAAAAATCAATATATATTGTGTAATATGAGAGAAATTTCCATCACATAAGGTTGTGAAATTATTTATCACAATAATCATTTCCTATACCTTGATTTTTGAACTATAAAAATTATATGGCCACAAATATTAAGTCTTGAATTGTTTCCATTTTTATTTTTAAATAATTTTCACTATTAATACTATAAATTAAATTTATAAAAACCATGGATATTATATATATATATATATATATATTCTCTCGATCATAATTACTATTTTAACTCATTATAGTAGAAATTAATTCCATAGTCTTAAAAAATGTTAAGACATAACATTTTTCTTCATATGTTATCAAAATAAACATCTTTGAAACTTCTAGTGCTCCCACTAACCTATTTGAGATACATGACACTCCTATATTTTCAAAATAATATTCAATAATCACTATGAATTACTTATCCATAAATGAATTTTTGTATTATGTATATATTATTACTATTTATTGATTTTACAAACCCTTTATAGTTATTACATATAGACATATACGATAATTCCTCCTTTTGATCGCATCATATAGAATTATTCAATAAATTTTCCTCCAAATTTGGAAGCCTTGGAAATCAATAGCCCAATATTATGATCATAAAAGTATTATTTGATTAGTATAACTAAAAAATGTTTTACTCATGATCATTGGTGTATATGTTTTCTCATAGACTAGACATTTCTATTGTTAATCATACTTTATTAGTTCCAGATTTTTCCATCCATGCCTAGTTCCTATTAAATTCTCACCAGCAGTATCTAGTCATAAAAATATAAGAAATATAGAGTCCTTGAATCTTGATATATATAAACCATTACTTAAGTCATACATACTTTTTATTCATAGTACGTTTCCATTTACTACTTTGTAATAATTATTATTCTTAAATAGTAATATATGTATCGTCCACCATGGTGAACCTAAAAAACCTCTTTGGTTATGAATTTCTAGATAGCTTGTGTATCTAGAACTATGCCTCCCACTAATGTTAGTTGAGTCTAACATTCTATGCCAACTCATATGAATCTAGATCCTTAACCCATGAAATTTATTTTCCACCATTATTGTTAAATATATGGATTTACCTTATAGAAACATAGTTAATATTGAGTATATTTTAATATCCTCAATGATTATCATATTATTAACTGAGAAACTTTAATTAATCAATATTAATTTGTAGTTAAAAACTATCATTCTGTAAATGGTTTTCAATAAACACTAAAGGTTATAACATGATATATTCTTATCATAGAGCAATTGATATGATATCCAATAGTAAATATAGTTAGTATATGGTTAGTTGTTTCACAACGTTTTGGAAAAAAATATCTTGGAAGTAATTATTTATGATTTTCAATTTATAAGATTCATTATTGATCATCCTTTTACTACTATCACTATATATAGGGAGGAGTTTGGGAATACCTTTACTCCAAATAAAAATAATCAATGATTAATTGGATAATATTTTCTTCAAAAATATTTATTTATGGGTCGTTTATCTTTAAAAAGTGTACTCATTTACTTCTATAAGGACTACTAATTTTTTTAAAGGAATCTCAAGAAGTATAAGAATTTACCTCTGGATTTAGAGTTGTTCTTGTGGCCTTACTATACTCACTCTAAAATATTTTTAACATAACATTATTTTTAAAGGATTCTTTTTCAAATAAATGATATTTATATTGTTAGTGTACATAGTATCTTAGCTCAATATAGACTGAAAACCTTTTTTGGATATAAACAAGTCACCTACTATCAGGTTTATTGAAAAAGAATTGTCTTAACACCTAAAGGTTATTATAACTTTCATATATCTTTATCAGTTATTATTTAATGGGTATTTATGGTTTTAAAATTATTGAACTATTAGTATACTATGAAATTAAATAGAAACATATATTTAAAATTTGAAATAATATCCCTTTGTGTCTAAAATAGACAATAAGAAAAATGTTTTTAGTAATATTAAATTCAAAATAATAGTTTAACTTAAAGCATTTGACCATTAAATATATAATTTGTGCACTTATCATTAAAGACCTAGGAATCACCCTTATTTGGTTCCTTTCAGAATGTACGTTACTTTTTATAATATTTTTATACTTACTTTTTTTCTATATTTAAAACACACACACACACACATATATATATATGTGAAAAAATAACGAAGAAGTATCTTATAAAAATTAATTTTAATGATGAATATACATTAAGTATAATATTCCAATTGCTTCTTCTTTAATCAAAATTATTCTTTCAATGAACTTTATTGCTATGTGAGAAGCAAATAACCTCTTGTTTATTGATTACCCCGTTAATATTTGCCTCTTTAAATATGGTCGTAAATGCACCATTGATTTTTAAGTTTTCTTGGGATTATAAACCTTATTGTTTTCTTCATTAATAAGGGATGATGAAATAGGTTCCATAAAAACACTTATCTATTTGTAGAAATAGATTCAAAATATTTTTGAGAGATTTATCTATACTGTTCATCTGATCTTGGATGGATAAGGATAAATTTGGTAGTGAGGATGATAATACTAGATTAATTGATAATTTATTATCTATATTGAATCCCAATATTGTTAACATTTCAAGGTGATACAACATTTTGATGATATGTTCAATAACTAGTTATACTTCTTCTGGTTTACACTTAAGAATTACAGTGACAATCTCATTTATCTATAGTCAATCCTTTTATATTTTCAAATCGTGGATATGGGACTTCGTGGTGTAGGAATTTATGTTGTTATGTTATATTATAATATCTTCATACATAACTAATAGAGTAATGCAAAAAATATAAGTATACACCATGAATTTCATATAGACACCATTCTCACCACTGCATTCTTACCAAAGTATCCTTTTGAGAATAGGGTTTCCAACACATAATTAAAATTCTATGATAGTAAATTATAGTAAAAAATTTATTATACTTTAGTAAAATTGTTACTGTGAGGACATTATTTGAGTAAATAAATAATAATAGTATTTTTCATGGTTTATATTTCCATTTTTCTATAATAATTTTACTATAATGATTAGTAATTTACTAATTACAAAATAAGGGGGATAAAATAATTTAATTATTTTATTAAACCTCTAACTATTTTATAAAATTTCAATGACCCTTCTCCATTGAACTCATAATGTTTCATAAATTTTATATTTTAGTGGAAAAGATGTATATTTCCATATATATGATCAGAAATAAAAACATGATAAATAGAGGAAGGTGTTTTAGTGAGTGGTCGTTCTATCTGTGGGATTGTAGTTTCTTGTTATGTATAGTAGAATCCCCAATACTGAAATACTAAAATGTATTTCTTTAAAACAGGACATTATTTTTTAACAGAATATGGTTGTTAAATTCAAAACACGTTTTGTTTTTTCAACCAAAAAGCATCATAAGAACTCTCCTATAGATTATGTTTCTAGACTATATCCATGTAAACACTTAGCTCTATTGTTGTATTCTTAATAAAGTAATGGAAGTAATTGTTTGATTTATTATATAATTGGTATATTTTTTTATTATGCATTTTTTTTATATTTTATCCTTTCATGTTCCATGTTTATATTAAGTTCATTTTAATTATGTATTTAACCATGTGTCTAAAAAATATTTATTCATATTCTTTTAACTTTAATTATATCTTTTCATTTTAATCAATTCATTTATACGATTTTAGTTTTAAATCCATAAACTAAATCATGAATTAGATAAAATAAAATAAAGAAAGAAAGGAATTATCATGATATTTAAGTAGTAGTTTGTTTATTGAGTGGATAATAAAAAAATTATTCACCTCATTTTAAATAAAACTCTTTGAGCCAATCTGGGTTCATGTTGTAATATTTCACCTCTTTGATGTGTATCACCATTTTTGTTCACACCATAGCTCTTTCCTGAACCAACTGGACCCACCTTGGAGATCCATCCTTAAAATGTATTTAATTCCCACAAAGTTGAGGGTAAATATAGGGGGGTTTATATAAAAGATGTTCTGATCATGAAACATCGTACATAATAATAAGGATGGGGTGACTCAAAATCTATTATTTTAATTTGGAAATAATAATTAAAAAAGTACTAGAATAATTAAATTAAAATAATCCATATGCACCCAAATTTCAATCTAGGCTCATGATCCTTCAATTTTTGAATTAATGGAAATTTAAAATAACTATCAAGTATTAATTTTGACTAACTATTTTATAAAGATAAAACAATCATGAATTAATTTGATTGATTATGTTATTAATTAATTAATTTTATATAAATCTCCATACATTATGTAACGCCCCGAACCCAGAAGCCCAAATTTGGTGCATTATTTCATTAAATTGGCATGATTACATGGAATTCATATCCTGAAGGACAAAATATCTTAGTATTTTTCGAAAACCAGATAAATTCCTAGGTTCATCATTACAACTTGAAATGTAAAACAACACTTATGTTTTATTGGGAACATACACAAATCGCAATTTACCTCTTCAATTAATTCATAATACACTTCTTCACATCCTAGGAAAAAATAAAACATAATAAAAGGAGTGAGATCAGAAGCTCAGTAAGGGTAAATAATACAACAAAATATATCATAAACATAAACATTAGAAATGGTGAATAACTAAAAACACATTCTATTAAAAATAAACTTGTACATACTATGGAAGGAATAAGAGTTGAATAAATAATGACATAATAGAACATAATCATGGGTATTATATTAGTAGAATTACCACATGAAATTTTACTTACTATATTCATAATGAGGGAGTGCATAAAGTGGGACATCATAACTAGACTGTCAAGGCCTCATACCCAAACAATAAATAATCATACTCTCAAGGCCTCATGCCAAGACTATAGTTTGTCTCCTCAGACCTACCGATGTACTGTGGGGATATAGCGGGACCCAACTAACACATTATAATTCCAATTAATTTGTATTATGAATGGGGACAAACATAAACAACATATACATTCATATTGAAACTAACATATGAAATTTAAAAAACTTTCCCCATATATTAAACCAAAACACTAACCATTCGAAGTAAATTGGAGAATGATATCAAGATAGAACATCAAAATTCAAACTAATAACAGACCATTTAACACCATATTTTATATGATATCATAATATATAAATCTATATTAAACACAGGATTCATCAATGGATGTTGGCACAAATAAATATACTTTTAAATGAGACCATTGATAAATTCTTGAGGAAATAATACATACACATTGCAAAGTATCCCGTACCACCTTGAAGCCTTCAAATAATAATCCCTTAAAATATTCAGAGAATAAGGGTACTCTTGATAGGATATAACAAGGGGTATTACATACAAAATAATTCATGGAATAAGTGTTGAACAAGTCATATATCTCAAAAAAGTTAATGTGAGGTGAGAAAAATATATTTTAATTTGGAAAGAAGAGTTCTTTTGGAAAACAATTTGTATTTTTTATGAATCTGATTTTAAACCTTTATATAATAGAAAATAAAAGTTAAGGACATTGAGATTACATTTTAGTAATAAATTATGTCCCAATAAAGTTAAATCATGTAAAAAGTGTTTTTAAAGAAACATTAGAATTAAAACATTTTAGTGCATTTGAAGAAATTCATTAAAGAGATTTGAAAGTGAAAAGGCATGTTTAATTTCATAAAACCATAAATGAACCAAAATAGTTTTTTCATGTCAAAATGAGTGATTTTAGAAAGAAAAATTTTGCTTAAAATAGATTATAGAGTGGACTTCAAAATATGTATGAATTCGAGAAGTTCCTTGAATCAGTTTTTCATTTCGGAAGAAGTTATGAAAGATTATTTTAAAAAATTTAATTACCCATAAAATAAAGAATTATTATAATTGGTACACATATATAGAAAATTAACACCGAATTTATGAAGAGTATATAAGAATAAATAATAATTTCATTGAGGTGAGTAGAGAATCAGAACTACCCAAAGGAAAATGGAGGTTTGGGTAGAAAATACTTACAACTTTGTATCAATTGAATCGTATAACCCAAATTAAATAATAAAAAATTATACATTGAATATTATTAAAATAAATAGATTATTTATATTAAACATCAATATGAAGTATACATATACCATACCCAATTAATAGTAGTGAATATGAAATATCTCATAAAAATGGAAGTGAGATGAAGAAACCCATATTGTAAGTCTGAAGGTGTTCTCTACATTATTTTAATGACGTGAATAATAAAAATTGGGTTCATTAATTAACAATTATAGAAATTAATCTTCATTTAATTGATTTATTATAACCTTATTTAGTTCATTCAAATACTTTTTGATGGGTTAAGAGGTTCAATTTAATTGTTCGGGTCCGTTTGTTTCACGATCGGTATACTTATATAAATGAATGGAGAATCGTGTAAAATGAGGATGGTTATATAGAGTTGAAGTTATATTTTATTAGTTATCATACATAAGGTTACATGGATATAAATTTAATTTTGTTACTTTGAGTGAAGATGAATCATTATATAGATTATTTAATGATAACTGTTTAGGTTAATTAGCGGTTTTTAGAAACAACAAACTCATTTTTCTTTATAAATAAAAACCATGTGTACAAAAAATATTCAAAAACAATAAATGATAAATAATACATATATTATAGAATGGTTAAACCATAATAATGGTTTAACGACAAGAATTAAATTCGATAATAGAAATTTAAAACATGTCATCCTTGAATGTGGAAAATTAGCACATCTGAGATGGTGTTCTTTAATGCTATCATAAAATAATGGTAAATGGGAGATTATAATAAATTATTCCACAATCATAACAAAATTATAGTATATTTAAGGTACTAGTGTTTTCATAACATTTTGATGAGGAGATGTGATGATAGAAAAGAAAACAAAGGAAGTTGAAAAGAAAGTAAAAGAATTGAAAAGAGGAATATACCTCTTGAATTAATCTTCATTGAGAGCCTATTTAGGGTAGAGGATTTGGTATTTTAAGGTGACCAAAAGATACTAGACATGGGGGAGAATATTTGGGAGATATTTGGATAGGATTTGGACTAGGAAAAAGGCTTTATAGAAGTGAATAGAAGAGGGAGTGGGGAGGGTTTTTATAGTGGAGGAGAGAAGTAATATTTGAATACCTTAATCATTATTTTAATATTTTACTCAAGAAAAGAAATAGCATTGACTCTTTTGATCATGAATAGTAATATGTGCACTTGATTTCAATACAAGTGGTTATACATCATCCTTACATCACTTATGACTCAACAAATCATGTATTTAGTATTAATCGTAAATTACTGTATTTTACTATTCACCTAAAATTGAAGTATTTTAGATAAATCCCAAAAATTCACCATAACCATTTTTCAATGTATAGAATCCAAAAATGAATTCCACTTTATCAAAATAATTTTTAAATATCATAAATTGAATTTTTTAATAAAATAATTATTTAATTGAAAAATACAAATTTTAAATTTAATACTGATTTTGTAATACTTTCAAAAATTAAACAAGTCCTCATAAAATTATCCCAAAATCATTGGAAATAAAATATTTATTTTGGAAAATATTTTATGAAAATAAATTTTAATTCCATTTATTAATTCAAAACTTTAATTAAATATTTAACACTCACAAAAATACTAATACTTAATTAATAATTTATAAAATGTTAAATTTCATTTATAATGTGATTAATTTTAATTATACATATATGAGTGAGGTTAATATTCATAAGTGTATTATAATATTTATAAAGTTAGGTTATTTTCACTAAAAATTACGTTTGTTCTACCAGACTCCAAAAAATATCCCTGAAGGTTACTATGTATGTCAGATTTTTGAAATTAAAACCACAAAAGTGGATAAATTATGTTTATTGGCTCAATTATAGCAAAGTGTTGTTTTGTAGAGACTTAGTGTTTCATGCATTCAATATTAAGTTTATTTTTAAATCCTTGAGGTGTTACACATTCTATCTTGGTGAAAACTATCTTTGGTGATTTTAAAACTATAAATAAATAAAATTTATTTTAAATTTAATAAAGTAATCACACAAATTGTACTCAGAAGTTACTTATAAATTTCCTATTAAAACTACACGATATGGTATGTGTTGTATAAAATACACCCACATGACATATCATGTACCAAAAATGTCACCTAATTTCAAGGAAAGTACTGTCAAGAAATGACACACATAACACATGAAAATCATGTTGTCTGTACTAACTTAATGCATGTAGAGTATACAATATGTAACTACCATACATGACATTTAGTTCCATATATTACATAGAAGAAAATTAAACATTTAATATAACATAAAACCTATTACATTGAATGAAATTTTAATAAATGACACACATAATACATAATAATGATTTTTAATAGATAAATAAATAAATTTTAAATTTTTTCCCATAAATAGGTTGTGTACACGGTATGTACATCTAGCTACGCACCATGTATATTACTCTCTATATATATGGGACACACTTCTGGTGATTGGGAAGGTATTTCTTCTTGGATATTTATAAGGTACATGACATGTACAACTGGTACATTCCTTGTAACCTCCTTATTACATGACTATCAGTCCTTACGCGTCAGGTAATTAATATATGATGCATATTGACCATTTATTTTAAACCACGAAAACTCATGGAATACACAACATGTAACATAGTTACATGGTGTGTAGTCCAGAATTCCATTTGGAAATCTATTATATCCAATAAACAGAGTGTATTTAATACACCTGCGTGTATTTATTTCATGAAGACCTACAGAAATAGCCATTTATCTTAGTGAAATGTACTGTGATACATGAATTTTGCCTTCAGGATACACACTATATACTCTGGTACTATCGGAGTAGAATATCAAGAACCTCCCAATGGGTTATTTAGATGTTCTTCATAATTATTAACTATAACTGGTTTATATGAGAAATAAATGAAGTTATGAAGAAGATATCTCAATAACCATATTATAAGATTGAATTTCATGAAATGATAACTAACTTTTAAAACATGTAAATAATTAAGAATCAATAAGTAATTATAAATTAACATCGTCTGTTTTTATTATAACATCCTGTTTCCATTTTCATGTACTACTCACCCCTAGTTTTGATCCCCTTTTTTGTATGATTATAATTTCATGTTTTATGGGTTTTGAAAAACTATTGGTTGACTATAGTAGGATGTAGTGTCGTGTTAGGGTGGTAGTGTAATGTATAAGGGACTTCACCATGGTTCATTTGGATATGACATAATTGACTTTGAGATCAGGTAGGGTTGCAGCAAAGGGATATAACTACAATGTGGATCCATGAAGACATATTTTCATATATTTTTCCAATGTTGGCATATCAATAACAGAAAGGGATAATGACGATGTGGAGAGATCAGGGTTCCTCTTCCATTTTTAGGGTAGACACGACATAGCTCTTGGGATATTCCATGGAAATACCCCGAGTTAATTAGATTTGGTCGAGTTTTGTGACATGTTTTCATGAGGCTGATTGACCAAGAGGGGCCACAATCTGGTCTGGGGTGGTTGTTCCATGGTCTTGTAGGTTTTAGCATTTCTACTCCATGGACATAACGGCTGAATAATGGTCATTTTTTTTTCTAGTTTTAAAATCACAGTACCATATTTAAACACAAACATCTCTAAATCAGAACTTATTCAACATTTTAGCTCTTTAAGGCTACCAAGAGCCATTTTAGCTACTCCAATGTCAATTATTCTTAGATAGAAGCACCAATGGATGGATTTTATCTCTCTATAGTGAGTGAGAATTTTTCTTTTATTATAATCCTATTATTTTTCTCTTCTATCCTTTGAGAGTGTTGAATATTCATGTTGACGATGGATTGGATACATGTTTGATGAATCATGATATATGGATTATTTCGGGATCATATGTACATTTGAGTCTATATTTTTATTTCTTTTTTGGAGTTTTATTATCTAATCATATTAATAAATATAGGTGTTTACATAAGGATTTACCAAAAAATTGAAACTCTGATTCATTGATTGATTTGAAATTAGTTTTAAATTGACTTTAAAATTTCGGATTTGAGATGATTTGATGTATTATTTTAAAAGGGAATGAAAATTGTGAAAACACCAATTTCAATTGAGTTGATTTTTATGTGGATTTTTGAGAAAAACGATGGATTAAAAAGAAAAATGATTTGATGTCTATTATTTTGAAAATTGGATTAAAATTAATGATGATTGTGAAAGATGTGAATTTTATGAAAACCTATGATTTGGTTTTGAAAATTGAAATTGAATGTTGAAAACTAAAATGGGGAATTTGAAATTTGAATTGATTTGAAATGATTTATTTGACCATGATTTATTATTTGATTGGTTGAATCGTTTCTAAGCTTATGTAGTTAGTGGATGATTAGGAATATCATGCGAAGACTCTGACTCCCTTGAAATGTAATAGTGATGAAAAATCTAACTAAACAATGATTATATTGATTATCTTTAATGGGATATTGATTAATTTGTTCTATTGGCTTGAGCCTTGGGATGTGTCAATAGATACTTGATTCATGATTGATGATTGAGAAGTATGAGGATCCAAGATCCTAGTACTAATGTAAGTCTTGGAATATTACTAGGGTGTTTGGTTTTGAATTTATTATTAATGCCTTTCTTATGGATCTATTTTATTCATGCAAAAAATTTTAGATAGTTTTTTTATAATGTTTTCATTTAATATAGTTTTGATATATCTGTCATCTCTTTGATTTAAAATCAGGTTTTTTGATATATTTAAATATATTACCATGCATTTGTTTTATTAAAATTGACAACTTAAATGGTTTAATTGTCATGAAATTTATTATGGAACACTTGGTGATTCCCAAATGTGATTTTAATCTCACACCATACCTTTTCCTTTTGGTGTTGTTAGATCATGTCTTTCCATGCCCATGGGAAAAAAATCACCACTTGGAAGTTTTAGTTATTGACCTGTGGGACTCTAGAGTGATGATAGTGATCGATGGAGCAATGGTTTACTTATTTTGTACGGTTTAGGAGGGTTTGTTTGGATATTTGTTATGCTATCTTTTTTTTTATGTTTTACCTTGGGATGTTTATCTCTACATGTAGTACATTTCTCATTGAGGAGTGTTTGGAACACCAACCGGTTATCTTTTCACTTATGCTATTATATATCTATGGGTTTTTCTTCTAGAAAAAAAATACTCCATTAGACATTTTTATGAATCTAGGGGATAATATCTAGCCCATGAGAATTGGGAATTCCCTTAGGTCCATGTCTAAACCAAATCAGTTATTAATGTGCTAGGGAATCTAGGATAGTTTTGAAATAGTTGTATCAATGGAGGTTAAAGTTCTTTCTTTTATGTTGTTTTATAGTTTGGGATTTACTGGAAGATAAGAGGTAAGATTTTAGGGGCATAGGAGGTAGTTACGAGTGAGTTACCAGAAAACTCTCATCATAGGGAGCCTTAAGTAACCATGGATATTGGGTAGAGTGTCATTGAGGAATAATTTTATTTAACTCTAGACTCTTCCTAGTTTGGTTTGTGTTAATGGATATCCTTGTATCTATTTACTGAGTTGTTGATATGTGTAACCTTTCTCATGTTTTCAACGTTTTGAATCAATATTGTGTAGAATCATTCTCCTAAGGAGATGGTTGAATAGGACATGGGAGGAAGATGACAGTACACTAAAACAAGAGAATCCTCTTATTAACCAAATATTAATGAGATAGTGGTGCACACTGTCCAAGATTTGGGACAAGAAACTACAACTGTTCTCATTTAGTCTCTAGTTGGGGAACCTCAAAGGATTAATGTTAGAGATCGGGTTCAAGTGTTTTATTACAGGAAAGCCTTAAAATTTCAAGCATCAAATGATCTAAGAATTCTAGAGGATTGTTTTAAAAAGGTTGAGTTTATTTTTTAGGTCTAGGAGATTCAGAATTATATTAAAGATAAATGTGCTACTTCAAGATGGAAGGCCCTAGTAGGATATGGTGGGATTTGATTTTTATGGCTAAGAAACAGGAAGGGTTGTAGTGGAACAACTTTATAGAAATTTTCACTAAGATTTTTTTTCCAGAATCTATAGTCTTGAAAAATTCTATAGAGTTTCTCTACCTCCAACAACATTACAGGAGCATGACTCAGTATCTGAACCATTTTTCTAAACTTGTTTGGTTTTCTGCTGAGGTAGTGATGAATATAATATGAGGGATTAAAAATTGGGATGGGTGTTTGATCTGATATTCTTTGTTAGGATTTCATACAAAATATTACTTCTTATATTGATGTGTTGGATAGATCATTTATGTCTGAGCTTGACCTAGCTGTTAATTTAGGGTTGACGGGAGCTCCCTTTCCCCCCACAGTGAGTTCAATCAATTCATTTAATAAAAAGAGGAAGTGTGATGAGTCTCATGGTGGATCAATATAGTAGTATTCATCCATATATTTAGTAGTTCTATTAAGAGTCTATTTTAATTTCTTTATGTGTGTAGATTTTGGGAATTTCAATCAGGTTTGTACTGAGGTACCTAAGAAATGTAGTTCTTATGGGCACTTAGGACACCTTTAGAAGTTCTGATATATGTTTTCTTACTTGTATAATTGCATGATCTCATTATCTCCAAAAAAGTACCATGGTTGAATCCGATTATTTAGGAACTAAGGGGTTCCATCCAAAGGTATCTAACTTAAAGCTTATTATTGTAGTGGAAGAGTCTCTAGAGGAAGATGATGTGGGTCCAATGACCATGATAGTTACCATCACTAAATCTTCATCTTTAGTGACTTCTTTATATGATAGAGGTGTATCTCACAATTTCATGTCGAATTGTATTGTGAATTTTCTAAACCTCCAAACCATGCTTATGCATTTTATGATGGATATTACTACACCCTTAAAATGAAGAGAGAGCAGGTTATTTGTTGTACCACTTTTGTTTTATCTATATTTCAGTTTGAAGTCACTGGTAATTTTTTGGATCTCAAATTGAAACCCCTTTATTTCATTCTCTAAATGAATTGGATGATTTATCATAAGGCCTAGATTGACTATAATCTTCAGTGGGTATCTGTTATTTGAACCCATTATGTGTGATATGTTTTTAGGGAGGATGTGACACAAGGTTCAGTAGAGATGGACCATATTCTTTGGAGTTATTTTGGGTAATACTAGTGTTTTATTTTTATTAGGAGTGGGAATTTTTGATTGGTGATCTCTCTCTAGTTGTCAATAAGAGTCTTGAAATGTTTCCATATGACTTTTTGGGTTTTGTACCGGTAAGGAAGGTAGATTTCTATATTGGTTTGGAACATATAACTGAACCAGTATCTATTCCATCTTACCATATAAAAATAATGGAGTTAAAAAAGTTGAATTATTAGTTGGATAATCTACTAGAGAAAGTATTTATATACATGAGTTTTTCACCTTGGGTGGTGCCTATTATCTTTATGAATAAAGTTGATGGGACACTTTATCTTTGTGCTGATTACCAAGAACTCAATAAATTTATGGTACAAAACAATTATCCGTTATCACGAGTTGATGATTTGTTTGATCAGTTGAAAGGGGAGATGTTGTTATGTAAGATTGATATTTGATCTGGTTTTAACTAGGTGAGAATTAAATAATCTAGCATTCTTAAGACCAACTCCAGGTGTAGGTATTTCCATTATTCTTACATTTTCAATGCCTTTTTATCTAGCCAATTATCCATTTTTTTTGGAACTGATTAATTGGATATTCAATGATTACTTCAACATGTTCCTGGTATCCTTTATGGAAGACATGTTGGTCTACTCCAAAACCATGGTGGATTATGTGAATAATTTAAGAGAAGTTATAGAAATTTCAAGAATTCTCCAAATTTACCTAAACATTTCAAAATGTAATAGCTGGATTTAGGAGGTGAAGTTCTTGGAAAAAGAGGTCGTGAAACTTGGTTTCACAGTTTATCCAGAAAAATTGAAGGTTTTTATGACATGGGAGAAACCATGAAATGTTTTCAAGATTCAGTTATTCTTTTCCTTAGAGGGGTATTACCTCAGGTTAAATATATATTTTTCATAGTTGGCCTCATTGATGACTGATCTTACTAAAAAATGAGGTATGTTCATTTGGGATACAAAATGTTATAATTATTTTGATGATTTGAAATTTATTTTGAATTATTCACTAGTGTTGACTCTTATACAGGATGGGATTGTATATATGGTATTTTGTGACACATTATATTTGAGTTTGGTATACATTCTGATATAGGGAGATCACATGATGGCCAATGAATTCAGATGTCTTAGGAAACATGAGAAGAACTATATAACCAATGATCTCAAACTCATTATCATGATGAATGATAATAAGAGTTGGCCAAATTAAATTTTTATAGAAAGGTTTACTATTTACTTCGATAAAAAAACATTGAGTTATAACCCCTCTAAAAAATGGACTTTATTGATTCATTGATTAAGAAACTTCTGACCCATGTAGTAAATGAATCATAAAAATATTGAAATCTGATGACTCTCTTTACTTGGTAGCATTTAAGAGTCCAAGAGGTTGTGACCGAGTGTGTTATGAAAAATGTTTAGTAGAACTCATATATTCCTGAGAGGATTATTCATGATAAGCATATTAATGTTTCATTATATTTAATTAGGGCCTCTCGTTTTGGTTAGTGGACTATTGGTGAGTATTTTTTCTTCTCTGAGGGTGATTTTTGATTCTAAAATCGGTACATTGTACCATTTCTAGTGTGAAATGTTTTGATGGTGGATTTCCATAATTCTATGTGGGTGGTGCACCCTAGTACCAAAAATATGTTTTATGATATTCGGGGAAAATTCAAGAGGTCAGGTATGAGATGAGAGATAATTTTTTTTTCGTTTTTATACATGCAAGTTGGTCACATCTGAGCACCAGAAACATTCTTGTGTTCTTTATCCCCGTCCAATGCCAACATGAAACCAGGATGTGATTTCTATGGATTTTCTATTTGGGATTCTATATAACCATCAAGAGAATAATGTGATATGGATTATGATCATTCAATTTATAAAATTTTATTACTTTTTACCCATTCTATATTAACCAAAATTTAGTATTTGGTAAGTCTCCATGTGAATGAGGTCATCAGATTTCCAGGATTTTCATATTTTATAGTCTCTTATTGGGATCCCTATTTTTCTTATAATTTTTAGAGAGGCCTCTAGGAGAAACTAGGATCCAAGGTTTGTTTGAGCAGAATATAAAACTTATATATGGATGAATAGAAAGAACAAGATATACAAATCCATGAGGATATGCTATGTTCTTGCATTCCTCAATTTGGTGGATTTAGGATAACCATTTGGAGTTGGTTGAGTTTTCCTACAACTACAGTTACTAGTATATTATCATGATGGATCCCTTTAAGACCTCATATGACTTTCCATAGAGATCAATTATTTTTTTCGATATATATATGGGAGAAGATTCATTGGTTAGACCGAGTTTGGTCCAAGATTTGATGTTGAAGATTCATTTTATTCATCATAGAATGGAAATAAAACAAATCTAGTATCAATCCTATGCTAATAATTGATGTAGACCTTTTGAGTTTTTTTTAGGGACTAGGTGTTTTTGAGAGTTTCACATTTTTTGGGTTACCAACATCTTGAGAAACAGGGGATGATTACACTATGGTTTGGTGGTCCTTTTGATATTTTTGAGTGGGTGGGAAATGTGGCATACCATTTAGACTTTACACCATAGTTGATGTTGATCCATAAAATTTTTCATGTATCGTAGCTTGGGAAGTATCTTTTTAACCATTCACATTTCATGATTTGGGAAGATTATGATGTGGAGCCTAATTTATTTGTGACTGAGAATCCAATCAGGATTTTGGATTTTGAGACAAAGGTTCTTAATAAGAATTCTACACCAATGGTCTATCTATTATGACAGCATGGTTCATATTCTCCTGAGACATGAGAGTGAAGGACCCTAATGAGTGAGTATTGGCATCGTCTCTTGGATATGGAATCTTACTCAGAGAATTTATAGATATATAAAGTGTTTATGGTGGGGAAGTTATAACATCACATTTCCATTTTCAGTTATTACTTACTCCAGGTTTTGAACACATTTTTTTTATTATAGTTTCATGTTTTTGTAGAGTTTTGAAATAATATATGTTCTCTATAGTAGGTTGTTCCACGGTGGTCAGGCTATAGTGTTGTGTACAAGGACCTACATAATAGTCCCTAAAGGCCATTTTTTAGAGCTACTACAAATTTTTTCATCGATACAACATGGAGGGATGGCTACAATGTGAAGAGTTTGGGGTGACTCTACCATTTTAAGGATACCTACGATAAGGATTTTAGATGGTTCCATAGGCTTACCTCGGTTTAATAGGATATATAATAAGTCTATGACTTACTTTCTAGAGGTCGACTGACTAGGAGGGGCTACAACATGGTCTAGGGTTACTATGCCATGGTTTGTTGATTTTTGGAATTTCTATATCATGGTTGTAAGGGTTGTGGTGTGGTCCTTATTTTTCATTTTTTAAAATTTATGTATCCTATTTAATATCTAAGTTCTCATTCTTGAACGTTATTTGAATATTTTGATTTTATAGAATCCCAAGAGGAATTTTGGATCCTTCAACATTCATTCTTCTAAGATCAAATCATTGGTGGATGAGTTTGATCTCTCCCTAGTGAGTGATACTTCTTCTTTTCTAAGAATAATATTTTATTTTCTTCTATCCTTTGAGATTGTTAAATCCTCATGTTGATGATAGATTCGATTCATTTATTGGTGAATCATGTTCTAGGGATTCTTTGTTGATCATTCAGACATTGGAATCTCTTTTGGAATTATAGTTTTGGATGTTTGATTATTTGATCTTGTGATTAAAGGTTAGTGGTTCCATAAGAATTTACCCAAAAATTGAAACATTGATTTAATAATTGATTTAAAATGAGTTTTTAATTTTTTTGGAAACATAGATTTGATATGATTTTATGTAGGATTTTAAAAGGGAAGTGAAATTTTGTAAAACCCCCCAATTTCAATAGAATTGAAATTATTTGGTGGATTTTTTAGAAAAATGATGTCTTTAAAATAGAAATGATTCTTTAAAATTATTTTTTATTGATTATTAATAAAATTGGAATAAAATTAAATATTATTTTGAAAGTCATGAATTTGATGAAAACATATTCTTTGGTTTTGAGAATTGAAATGTAATATTGAAAACTAAAACGGGGCATTTAAATTGTGAATTAATTTTAATTGATTGATCTTCACATGATTGATCAATTGATTGATTGAAGATCATGTGAGACTGAGTAGTCATTTTATGATTAATTCAATAATGCTAGGAATATGACTTCTTATTAATGGATTGACAGTGATAGCTCTTAATAAACATATTTTGAAAATATTATCCTCAATGGGATGCTGATTTACTAGTACTATTGTCCTGAGCCTAAGGACTAGTTTATGTGTAATTGAAACATGATTTATGATTGGGAAGTGTGAGGATGCAAGAGCTTGGAACTAACGTCACCTATAGAATATGACCATGGATATTGGTTTTGACATGATTATAGATTCCATTATGTGTAGATCTGTTTTATTCTTTCAATTTTTTTTATATAAATGTGTTATATAAAATTATTATTTTAGCTTATTTTGATATAAATTCCTTCTCTTCGATTTGAAATATTGTTTTTTGGAAATATGTAAATGTATTTGCATGCCTTGTTTTTTTAAAATTTAAGGATTAAATGGTTTAATTATCATGTAATTTTTTTGGAACACTTGGAGAGACCCTATTAAGATTTTAATCTCACACCCTGCCTTTTCCTTTGATAATTTTTTGATCTTATTTTTCTAGTTCTATTGAAATGAAATGAACTTCTTGTAAGTAGTAGTTGTGGTTGATCTATGAGACTCTAGAGTGATTATGGAAGTTGGTGGAGCTATGTTCAACATATTTCATAGGGTTTGTGAGGATTCTTCTTGATGGGTGTTTTATTGTCCTTTGGTTAATGTTTTACCTTGGTATATTTAAACTTGTTTATGGTAATTTTATCCTTTATGGGTGTTTGGTTCAATGACTGCTTATATTTTCTCTTCTAAATTTATGTATCTATAGTTTATTCTTGCACAAAAACCATTCTATTTGATGTTATTTTGATTCCGAGTGCTAGTCTCTAACCCTTGGGGATTAGAAACACCCTTCGAGATATGTCAAGGCTTTCCTGGGTATCATTTTACCTAGGTATCGGGGCCGACTTATCAAATAGATACAAATGTTGGGTTCCATATGTATCAGAAGTTCCTATTGGGCCTATAGAGAACTGATATTTTTTATATTAAATGGATAACCCCTAATGTATATAACGATGAATGTTATGACCCAAATTTTTTTTCTATAGAATATTGATAAATGTTTTCAAAAAAACCAAGAGAGAGTATATTTTCAAGTTAATTTATAATATATTTAAGAGGAATAAGAAATATCTCATTCGTGAGTTCTTTATTTGATGCAACTTTTGATCATTTGAATACCGTTTAGTTGTATTTTTTGTGTTTTTGAGGAACTAAAGTAAATCCCTTCTGACAGTGATCCACACATTCTCTTTTGATCTTGGAACATCATCAATGGCACTCCGAGTGCTATCACAACAATACCGATCATATTTCTTTACTCCCTTGATCACTTTTAGTCCTGTAGGACAATCTCTTGATCTATTCAACTTTAGAGGAATGGTAGGAGGAAGGGAGAATCTCATGATCTAAAGAGAAAATCCTACTATTGTTATTCATTGGGAGATAATCTTCTAGGGAGATTGTTAACCTCTCAAAATTCTCATAATTGTATATTTATAGACCCTAGGGTAGGGTTTCATATTAATTAATTTCACAAAAGCCCTTAATAAATTATTATACTCATAATAAGCCCCATTTCATGTAGAATAATAATAATAATAGTTTATTCTATAGTGGGGGAAAACCCCCACAAGGATAAATATTTCATATAATCTTGTAAATAAATATTTATCACCAAAATAATAATTGGTCCTGCTCATCCTCTTTGATATTTATTAAATTCTCGAATGAAAGTTTATATTTCATAAATAAATATTATATTCCTGATAAGTAAAATAAAAAATATTTATCTTAATATTCTCATAATTAAATGTTTTATTTTTTAAAATATATTTATTTATTACCTTGTAAATAACTAAGGATAAATATTATACATCCAATAGATAAATAAATATTATATTCATATTCTAGAGAATAAAATATTTAGTTTTATATTCATTTAATTAGAAAAATTATTTCTTAATTAATAAATAATTATTTATTATATTATGAATAAAAGGAGTTAATTAATTTTTTATCCATGCAATCTAATAATTACCTTGTGAATAAATATTTATTCAATATTTTTGATTGATAAATACTTAAATATATCACTTCTTGGTATGTAAAATAAGATTTATTCAAAAAATTAAAAATAATTAATATCTAACTAAGAAAAATTGAAACACTTTGTGAGTGACCCTCTAAGTTTATTTCTCAGTTGCATTAGATAGGTTTTCCTAAAGTAGAAGTTTACTATTGAATAAAAAGTTAAGGCATCCACAAAGGAAGAATATATGTCACAATGACATCGACATACTAATTCTCAATGTGTAATATAATAAATTTGTCATAATATCTCATCAAGAAGGTTTCATACACATGTAATCAACCTATATGTTTAACACATCTTTCTTTGACTATTTGAAATAAACTCATTGTTACACTATAAACATAGAAGTTAATGTGTAATCCCAGTTCAATCAAAGGGTTGATATATCAAATTCTATAGTGATATAAGGGAAAACTCCTTCCTCAACATATTCATTGATAAATTATCATTTCTGATGCACCCTACATACCCAACTTCATTATGAACATATGTCACCATGTTTTATGAAAATACATCAATATGAATAAGTAATGACAAGTATTAATCATGATAATATAATATAAGTATCATTACACATGATTGAAAATACAAATATCCACTAACACACAGACATGTGACATTATTATTGGTAGATTTGTTTTAATAATCTCTCATCTTGAATATTACCAAATAAAAACTTTATGAGATGAAGTTTCATAATCTTATGAGTACTCGCACATGACAGTAATCATGTAATGTGTCCAGTCAAATATATTACACAACCATAGAACTATGTTTAAGAATATTATCATTTTATTTAAAGTTTCTCATCATAGAAGAGAACTAAATAATGCATTCTTAATGCGATAGATATTATAGGACATTGTCAAATTAATTGTACACAGATGAACTATCAATATGTGATAAGTTATTTCTTAATAATAAAAAACATGCACATATATGAAATATGAAGTAAAAAATATTTAGTTTTATAGACCCAAATCCAACACCCTCAGACATTTATAGACTCTAACTCTAGAAGGAATACAACATATTCTGCCACATTGAATTTTCCGTAGTCAGATCGATCCTCTCATGATCAATTGGATTAGCCTACTAAATATATCCTCGGAGAAATGTATGCACATAATGACCAAGATATATTTTGTAAAAGAATACACAATAGAAACCCTAAGCCCAATGGTATAGGATTTATTTGGATTTATTTATTTAAGTTCATATTAATTCTTGGCATATCTCCCTTCAATCACCAGAACAAAAAAAACTTGATGAATGTACCTCTCCTTGGTCTCTACACCACATGGAGAGTCACTTTTCATAGAATGTTTAGAAATATTGAGGTCCTTTTGTTAGATCATACGAGGCCCTAAAATCATTTAACCAAGACATTATCCCTTTATTACGTCGTAAACTAAGCTAAATTAACACTATTTCCCTACCATCCCATGCTAGCCTCATAAGTGACAAATCGGAAGCTCCATCCTATCTCTCAAACCAAAAGATATTATACCACTCTATTATGAACCACCTCTATTATAATCTCTCCTAGTCCAACAATAAATATAATGAGTAGTGCTCAAAGCATGTATTTAATAATCCCATGTTGAAAGACTATCACTAAGGGTAAAAAATATTCAATGAGAGGCATTTCCCTAAAAAAGAAATAATCGATAAGGGATAAGATGAAAAAAATTAACCCAAACCATAAAATATTAATATAAAAATAGCATCATCTCATAATGCATGTAATGTTATATAAATAAAATCTCTAAAAAAAATTGATACCAAGGGAAAACCATAAGGAACCAAATCCCCAATAACTCCAACCATAAAGACAGAAGTATCTATATGAGTCTCTTAAACCCTCTTGGAAACCTGAAAATAGTATGAATATAGGGTGATCCTAATAGATATAATTAGTAGGATCATTCCCCTTTTCTCTTATGAAAATGTAAAAAGTGCATACTAATTCTCCTATTAATGAACAAAAGAACTAGAATGCAGATAAAGAGGTCAAATAATCCACCCCAATACCACTAAGGCTCACTAACTGAGTAATGTAAAAAAATTAGTAGGATAATATAAAAAAATATAATTCAAGGTCCCATGTAATGTATTCCCCACTGATCACACACACACACACAAATATATATATATATATATAGATATATATATATATATCCATGAACTTACCATTATACAAAAGGATCATATTTTAGAAAATAGGGCATCATGAAAATCAAATACATCAACCTCATACCCTACTCCTACCATGAATGGCCCTCACCATGAATCACATCTTGTACTACCGCCAACTGGTAATAAAACCTCACTAAGAATCCCCACAAACATAGATATTACCACTAAGAATCACCACTAAATAAACCATTATCACTAGGAATATCAACAAACCGATCTATCATTTCTAGGCATCTCCACCAACTGATCCCTCTTCACTACTACAATAGAGAGTGAGGAAAGAACATCGAACTCAAGACCCCTTTCTCGAATCAACATTATATGATCTACTTTGGAAAGGGGGAGGGATAGAAATCACATGAAAATAAAAGTATATTTAGTCTCACACAACACCAAGACTAAGGGATAACATCAACAATGTTAGAATAGACCAAAATAAAAGAACATCACCCTATAACAACTGCCGCCAACTACTTCCACCAAAAAATGCAGCTCATAACACAAAATAACCACACACATTCCATAATTTTCTTATTTATTTATATATTCCACCAAATAACCCATTCTATAAATTTCCGACCATGTTAAATTAAATAACCATTTAAATATATATTTATCGAAAAATCACTCTCAATCATGACCCGTGTTTAATTTCATCCACTTCCCATTTCATTCAAACCCATTTGTTAACGTTAAATACATTTATCAAATACCACATACTTTATTCATCCCCGACCTATTTAATTTCCTACCCATGTTGTTACCTTTTCATCATTACTATCCACATCACATAGCTACCTAAAAACTACAACACATTCCAAAAAAACAATGACACCACTTTATTAAAAAATTCCACATCCATTTCCAAGTTATACATAGTAGCTCAACTATAGAACATCAACAAAAATTAACCAATCTCTACAACAAAAAATGACATATACTATGGAAAACAACCACAATATTATCACCTTAACACGTTCCACATCTAAAATGGTCACCACCATCACCATAAAATCTCCACCAGACCCAAAATACCATAGGAAAAAATAAAGTAAGGAAACAAACAATTATACCAGAAAATATTGCTTCCATAATTTACAAGAAATCAATATAAAGAGGGATTTTATAACATTTCATCAACTGTTTCATGGGTACTTTTTAAAACAACTTCTAGATTCAGACAAAATCAGTTCATTAGCCATTTATAAATGATTAAACTTTTATTAAATGTCAGTTCAAACAATTAATCACAATAATTATTCATAATTTATAGTATCCACAACATGATTATCACAATAGAAATAAATTTCAATGTAAGGAAAATTAACATTAATAGCAGGAAACCAGTAAACACATGCTGGTATATACCTTCCCCTTCAATTTTATTAATTCGGGTTGATTATATTATTTAGTTTGACTTTAGCATCCAACCAAAGGGGGAAAATAATTCTAATATCAAATATAAACTAAATAAAGGGGGAAAATGATCCAATACCTCAGTTGGTATATTTATGAATCATTGCATAAGAACAAAGAAAATGAATGATGATCACCAAACCAAACCATTGAAGAAAAACACCAATAAAAATGAAACAAATACATCCCCATAAATATATTTTCATAAAATTACCCATACAAAATATCCCCAGAACCATAGTATCCCAAGACTGAAGAATAAGGAAAAAATAAAATGGAATGGAAGAAAAATCACCTTGACTCTCTAATATTTTATATGTCAATTCGAAGGATTAATGCCCAAAATAAGTGGTTAAAATGACACATAGAATCACTTAGAATCCACCCAAGGGTCAATGGAAACAAGGGAAGAAGGAAAGAAATAATAGGGTGTCCAAAATTTATACAAGTTATGGAGAACAATCATTCATGGTCGTATATACTACTTCATGCCATGAATGAACATGGAAACCCTAATTTAAGATGTGAAAAGAGTCTTAACACTGCAAAAATTTTTGTGTCAAAAATCTATTAAAAGTTATGTCATCATATAACATATAACCAGGAATAATTCGTTCCATGAATAAGGCATTTTAGATCCTAATAATCCCTAAGTTGAAGCCAAACAAAGACCTATATTGTTGACTTTACACTATAAACAAAGTGATCATATCGTGTTCTATACCTTGTAAACCTATTGAAATCCAACCCAAAAGAACTCATACCATGAACAATATTCACACCATAAACTAAACCTCTAGATATATCTAATATTTATTCACATAGTAAAGTTAATTTTCATGTCGTGAAATAATCTCCCATCTAAAACCAAAAATCTCATTCATAGTTATGTTCCCTATGAGAACCTCCATCATCCAAACTAATCAATGTTATGAGTTGTAAGATTGATTCCATGAAATATATAGTTATGAATTCAAGAATTGAGTGATTATTGTTATATTGTAAATAAAATAAAAATATATAAAACTCATTAAACTACCCCCAATCCTAGTTTAATAATTTAGATATTAAAAACTCACTACAAGTATTGTGTCAAAATTTTAATTTTCAAGATTGGTTTACTTTAGTTTATTGGGGGATATTTATAGTTACAGATATTATAATGGAGTGATTTTTTTCACATTGGGAAGATAACAAAAATATTTAAAAACAATTAAACTTATTCCAAATATATTTTTACTTTTTAGATATTAAAAATTTTACCAAACTCACAACAACTATTATATCATAAATGTATTTTTTTTGAGATTAGATTAATTTTGTTTTTTAATGAAATCTATAGTCACTTCTGTCAAAATTGACCAATTGTTTTCATGTTCGAAAGAAAAGAAATGTATAAAAATTATTAAAATATACAAAAAAAAATATTTTTTCCATTTAAATATAAATAATCTAACCTGATATTGCTGGAGAAAAACATTATAAAAATAAAATGGTGGGTGAAGACTATATACCATTGCTTCTATAAATTACTCCCCACTACTTTAGGTTCATACTCAACCATGAAAATTGAAGTATTTGAGTCATCATATGAAATATTTTGGTCAAGAATAATGAGGGAAGTAGAAGTTTATATTTCATCCCTACCGTTATTGAAAATATGACTTGGGATCACATTAGTAAAGATATTAAATTAAAGGTTTAGAGGATCTTTCAAATAATAAATTAATTTTTCATCGATTCTAAAAAATATGAATCAATAGTATCCAAAAATAAAACCATGTCAATAAATCTAAATCCAATATCTTCAATAAATGGTAATAGTCATGTCATTAAATCAAACCACTTTCATTTCATTATAATGACTCAACTAGGAGAGTAATAATCCCAAATAAATATTTTCTCAATAAGTTCTGAATTAGAAACATTTTTATATTAATACTAGCTATCCGATGCACTAGAATTATATTAAGCCATTTTAGTTAAAATAACATCATCATATTGTATTCTCATGTTAAATGTTTGAAATATTATATTTAATTTTTATCTATTTATCACCAGTTATTTTCATCCACAAACTACATTATTGGGCTAAATATAGAATTCTATTACTTATGAAGATAAAAATCAGTTGAAAAACTCAAAACCTAAAATATATATGAATATCACAATTTTAGAATAAATATTTATTATTTAATTTATAAAAGTAATGGTTTAACTTTTATTTCAACAACGAAGGAAACACTTTTCATTTTATTCTCTCTCTGATTCTAAAAGTGAATGTGTGATGAATTCTAATTATAATTTCTTTTGTGTTCCCTATAGAAAAATTTAGTAAAATTTTAATATATATATAATTAAATAGAACGAGATAACAGATATATGTTAAAATTACTGAGTTGATGTATTCATCAAATAAATCACAGTTGAATAAGACCATGCAATGTGCCATATTCCACAATTCAAGGTTCAATGTACCAAATATATATGATTTTTGGAATTCCCCATATTTAGGGAATTGATAGGAAATTAGGATTAATTGTATTTTTCTACTCATATTTGTTTCTCAATATCTAGATATATCTCAATATCACATTAAAAAAATACATTGATCAAAACAACATATATTCTTGAGCTAAATGTCATTTCAAAATGGAATGGTCAGGTTGATTTCTATTCCTAAAATAAAACATAATTATGGACATATTTGTTTGAGTTGGATATAGCTAATAAAAACTAATATCCCCAAATAATCATTTCAGTGGGATGATGTAAAATTAAATGTAATGTGAAAGTGAAAATATATTTATGGAAAATTTTATATAATTAACACAAAATAAATGATTCATCTTCCATTTTGAAAAAACACTTGGAAAATCTTTTGTCACAATGTTCTCTATGAAACCAGAACAACTTAATCATCACCACCCTTACATTATTAAATAGTAAATAATGAATTTTTCTTGGAATAAATTAATGAATAATGTTTTTGTAGTCATATGTTTTTAGAGATTTCTGTTTCACCTCTCTTCTATTGACTGGCTTCAATATGTTTCTTGAATAACCATTTAGAACATTTATAGTCTCTAGTACTTATAGAAATATTTCCATAATGTTTACATCAAATAATAAGTACTGGGACCTTTATTGAAATTTTAATGATAAAATAATGATTCTAAGCTGGTCTTATACACCAATCCACCATGTCACACCAAGATTATAATGATGTATGTGCACTAAACGGTTATATTTTATTATATGACATCTGTATATTTAATAGGTGGTGATATGAATATGATGTTCATCGAGATTGAGGATACAATATAATTAATGTATCCTTAAGCCGAATCTAAAGTTTACATTTTCGCAAATGTAATATCAAATTCATGAGATCTATATATTGACATTATGTTTTCAAAATGTATGTTAGGCTTACAGATTCAAGTACATGTCACATGACACATCTTCTTCATGGTTTCCTTAGTTATAAATCAATGATATTGATTTATTTATATCCTTAAATAACAAATATCTCATTGACTACATCAATAAATACATGATCGAATGGGAAGTAATGCATTTGTTTTCATGAGATGGTAGCCGATACTCCAAGTTTTATGACTATTTTCATTAAATGAATAGAGACTATAAAATAGATGTGATCCCTCATGTAGAAATTAATATTTTTGTGTGAAATCCAAGATGAAGATATTTGTAAGATTTTGGTTCCTAATTTTTCTTCTTTGAAGAAGGTGTAAACTCACCTTGGAAGAATGAGAATCCTCTTATTATGAATTAGGATCTAAGGTCCTATGTAATCCCTTGAATAAAAATGGTATTTAAATACTTCTACCATGACCTATATAAAACTTCCTATATCTATGATTAAATGATAGAATCCTAATAAGTTAATATATTATTTTTTATATTATTTTAATTCTTTCATGTTGGTTCAGTTAAAAATAGAATGGAAATTTTATTGGTTTTCCTCTTCCAAAGTTCATATGATGAACACTCCAAACCCATAAGTGGTATCAAAGAATTAATCTTCAATGCATAACTGTGTTATTCTATTTGTTTTTTGAAGAACATTTCTTTTGTAAGGTGTGTGAATCTATATCATAAAATATGATTTGATGAAATGCTTTTGAATTTTTTAGTTATAGTGTACGATATTCTATATCAAATGGTTTGATATAGTAAAAAATTACACATTTGAACAACACCATAGGATTTTATATAATATATTATTAAACATGAATGATTCCGAGATTTTATAATAATCAAGCATCATAATGTATTCATGATATCAGGTATATCCTTAAATATTATTAGATCCATATGATATTACTTATCATAAGTTTTGATATGAATCATGAATTATGAGTAGGTTATATTAGAAAATATAACTAATACGTTCAGTTACATTTAGATATAATTTATATATTATTATTGATAATACAATTATTTTTCATAATGTAAAATATAGTGATAAATGTTGAATATTTTCAAATTTTTATAGATTTTATTGTGGTTTATAAATTTATTATAAAAGCTATATGTTGGGAATTTTGAAATGATATTTTTTCATGAATAAATTAAATATGAAAAATATATTTTTATACATCATATTTCAGAAAATAAATAATGTGTCAGTTGATTTTTTAATTCCATTTGAGTATTCATGTTTATAAAATATTTATAAAATATCAACATTTTTTATGCTTAATTTATATGACAAATTACTTCTTACAAAATTTTATAGTTATGGATTACATTATAGGATTTAAAACATATGATTTACTTTCCATATACCTTGAACTCAGTTTTTCATTGATGTTATTAGGTTGAATTTAGTTTTTAAATATAGTTTTTGTATATTAGGTTTTATAGTTATTTTGAATTGGATTCTCTCATGGGAAATGTCTCTCCATGCAGAGGGACTTTTGGTTGGACTTCCCACTAGTATGGAGACTTATTCCTTTATCTACATAAGTAGATATAGATATCTATCACAATGAGATGACCCATGAGGTGATTTTAGTCTCCTATAATTCTAATCCTTTACGAAAAATTTCATATACCTTATTCATAAGATGCATTTGGATATGTTTGAATATTTTTAGATTCCATATTTGGGTGAGTAACCCAAACTATGGGTTGTGTAAAAAGATACACATTAATATGAATTGAACATATTAATTTTATGGATAGAATAGGTATTCCAGAACTAAATTGTTAGAATCATTCATATTCAAATGAATAAAATATAGGATAATAAATATTTCATACGATGAAATAGTTATTACTTTAATATGAATCTGATTTATATTTAATTTTTTAGACTTCAAAAAAACACCTCAAATACTAAGTGTGAGATATATTATAAAGTGACCCTTTTCATGAAATCAATCGTCCGAATGGGTAGTATCATGCTATAGTTGGGTGGTGAAATGAATACTATTGAAGACTCATAATTTTTATTATTTGGATAACGTGTTATTTTATCAACTATACAAGTGTCATAATTTTTATGATTGAAATGATATAATAACTAAAAAACAAATAGGTGATTTGATTAATTTAAAAGTATCATTTATTAGTGAAATTTGTATCTTGTCTTTCTAAATGGATATGATGTATGAGGTCATAATTTTTAGTGGGAGTAAATTTATTAAAAGTTGTTGGTGAAATGATATAGAAGATGATACTCACCCACAGATATTTGTTTGAAATATATTCGGACATACATTATAATAATTAGTTTATGAAGTCTTATAGGCATCGTTAAACCCTAATATTTTAAATTAACACAATATTCAATAGCATATACAACACATAACACTGAGCATAAATGAAACAAAAATTATTTTTATTTTATAACCGTTATTACACAGACATTGAATTATATGGTGTTAATAGAAGTACAAAATTTAAAATATATATAAAATTCACAATCAATAAAAATATATTAATGAATTCTTATGAAATAATGAATCATTTTTTGTAAATTTATTTTATTCTTTCAAATATGTTTTCTTTAAAAATGTTTTTTACTAATTTTTGTGGGATAATATTATAAATAAATTATAGAACATTAAAAAATTTATTTGATAAATATAACACCATTTATTAAATCAAACATCAGATGAGATTTTCATATTTTATTAAAAAGATCGATTTTATAATGAATAATTAAAATACTAATTTTTAATCGAAAAATTTATTTTTGCTTCAAAAATTTACAAAGTTTAATTTTCATTTAAACTTGATTAAAATTAAAACTAGTTATGTTAAGTTATATATAATAAAACTATGTTCATTATTATCAAATTTATGGTTGAATATGGTATTAAATCATTTTTATACTAAAAAATAAATTCTTTTGAAACACCTTCTTTCATCACATTTTTCATTTATATATTAAAATAATTTCTAAACTTATATAAATTTAATCTCCAAAAAATGACTCTATATTTGGAATCATGAGATCCAAATTTGGTAAATATGTCCCTTTTATTTTTGGTATATATGAATAATGTTCATATTAATTTTTTGTTATGGTTAAAATTAATGTGATAATGCTTCAAAATCATTCACATTCTTTACTTTATTTTATTGTATGAGTCTATTTTATCCATATATATCCAAAATTCAAAAACATGACCACTTTTACAATTATCATTTAATTTTTTCTTTTATATTATTTTATTAAATTATAAAGTAAATAATCCCACATTCATTCTTTTAACAAAATTAATATTTTTTTCTAGGTTAAATACAACTTTTTTTTTCATTTAAAAAATTATTATTTGAAATATTATTTTTTATGATTTAAAATTATTTTTAATTTTTAGTGTTTAAATAATTACCTTAATTCCTATTTCAACATCGGCATAATGCTTGTGTAAGTAGTAAAAAATTCAATTTCATGCTTTTAAAACTCTAAAAGTAGTATTGTTTCGGTGAGGTAAAGTGTCTCACAAAATTTTAATATGAATATAAAATATTCAAGATATGTTAAAGTTTTATATGTGAATTCATTTTCTTTCATGTTATTTTCAACGTCAAATAATGATAATAGTTCTTAAGATGAAATTATTAGTTTTTATGTCATATATATTTTATAAAATTATTTAAAAAAAATATTCTAATATGTCAAGTATGATTTGAAATGGTAAAATATTTAATCTCTTATCGCTTCTAATCCAATTTTAATCTTATAATTAAAATTATAACCCTTAAATCTTATTAAAATCATTACCAAGGTTAGGATTAAATTTTTTAACCTAGGGGATAAAGAGAAATGATATGGATTAAAATGATATCTAAACAAATAAAATTTTTATTGGATGATTATATTAATATTATATTGTAATTATATTTTAAAATTTTCATTTTTTACCATTTAAAAAAAGTTATATTCATATTATATTATAATATTTCATGCGTTTCCAAAAATGGTATTAATGTTTTTTATAAAAAAAATATTTTACTAAATGATTTTAAATTTATAAAAAAAGTTTCTTTAGAAACGTTAATGGTATAGGGTTTAAAATATCAACCATATTCAATTTATGAGTTTATTTTCATTTTATAGTGACTTTCATGACCCCTAATGAACAAATTTTCTTAATATCATGGTAATTGTGAAAAGGGCTAACAGAAGGTTAAAACTAAAAGATAAGGGTGAAAAAATAATTGAAACCTGTCCAAATTTTATTTTATAAGATTATTTATAATTATAATCATTCTATATTAAAATTATATAAATTTATAACCATTTTTCAATGAAAATTAATTTATATTAATTGAATACTTTAAGAAATTCCAATAGTGCCCCACCCCTCACTTATAAAAGGGAGTCACCCCTACATCATTATTCATAGTTAATGAGACTTATATCTCAAAAATACCTATACAATTATTATCTAAACTTATATATAAATTAATTATAGGTGATGGTATTCTTAAAAAACAATTTCAAAGGTCCTTAATATGGAATCTAAAGGAGGCCTATCGAAGAAGAGGTAATTGTCTTACCCGAAAGTTATTATTTATTTCTTATTATAACTCTTATAACTCCATGAATACAATATAAAATAATGATTTAATTATATATAATATATTTAATTATTATTATGAATCTGTATCAACCATAATCCACCTTCTTCCCATCCATTGAAAAATGACAATATCTCGCGTGCGTATGTGTGGACTGCCACATCCACGAAGCGATGTGACTCATATTTCATTTCCAATTTTCAATAATTTTAATAGGGATATATTTAAATAATATATATGATATATATGATATAAAAATTTTCCATTAATGTTGAATTATTATTTATCTTTTTTCCATCGATTGAAAATTTAATATAACATTTATGCATATGTACAACCTACTATCTCCATGAACATAGTTATTCATTTTCTAATATCTATATTTTATGGATGAATATTTATATATAATGAATATATATTATAGTTTTATCATGGTTTAAATTCTAAATATCATGTTACCATGATAAAATTACAAAGACTTGAACTGAAAAGCCGAAACTTCCATGAAAAATGAAATAATTAACAACTTGAAATGACGATTTTAATAAATAATTATTAATAAACAGGTGTTTAAAATTTATAAGTGGTTAATATATATAATTATAAGTATTTAAACAATTTTTTATATAATTATAATTAATTTAAATTTATTATACATGATGTTGGAGCACTTTTGAATAATGTGGAACCTGAGGTAAGGGCTTCCCGTCTTACTTTTATTTATCTGTGGCACATGCCATATACACCAATTGTTTCTTTTATGTGTTTTATATAATATAAATGAATGTATTTTATGATTATTTTGTTTAAAATTATAGTGATTTATTTATCCACATACAGTTCTCTCTTTCAAGATGTTTTGATTCGAATATTTCCAAAGTGGTAAGGGATTTATGTTTCAATGTCATTTTTATCAGGATTGTTTATGATTGATTCTACTTTGAAGGAAATTAAATCATATTTCTTTGATAAAAAATTTTAATTTTATTCTCATATGGTTATTTTAATAGAATAAATGTTTTAGTTTTATTTTACTCTCTTTATATACTCAAGAGACTAAAAGAATGTTTTTAAGGAAAACTGAATTTAATTCTCTATTCGGTCAGAAATCAATTTTATCCCATATCCATGTTTTCTAATATGTTTTAAATAATATTTTACTAATATCAAAGTATTATCTAATTTATGTTTTATGCATGTTCTAATTTATATAAAAAATATCAAAATAATCTTCTTGTGATTTTCTAAATAAGGTAATTTTGACTTTTTACTAAAAATTTGAAATGAATATTTATTTATTGTATATCGAGTGAACAAAATTTCATAATATAATGATTGTTCAATTATTTATATATTCCATTAAAATTTTAAAATGTTATTTTAAAATAAATTTTCCCTTAATATTTTGGATTTTTTTGAAATATCCGATTTAAATATGAAACGTCTTATTTTCCTCAATAAATATCCAAGCGATCTTTTAAAGGATTTTTTACTATATTATATAATCCTATTAAGTTAGAAATAAATTACTGAGGATATGATCTAATGATACCATATTTATTTTTTATCTATATGGTTTATGGGTATGATTATGAAAAATCACTGAAACTAATTTTTTTTACATAAGTTTTGTTTTGATGAATAATTTTTATGATCTTATTAAATACATATGAATGGATTTATGACTATGTGATGGGTGGGATCAGAATTATATATTCTTGAAATTCATTGGGTGAAGATTATTGTTATATGAGCTCAAAGGTTACAATAGAGGTTATCCCAAACCCTGAAGACAGTACACATGAGGTTATCCCAAGCCCAAATAAGGTACATGAGTGGTTATGCAAAGAATAACATGTTATGGATGTCTTTGGGGGTAACCTTGACATATATTTATAATTTATTATTAATCTAAATTTATTTTACCCTTTTATGAAATGATCTTATGCCAACGTTTTGTTTTCATGAATCACGTTCTTTGATTTTTTTACAATTCATGTATAATGAACTATCGAGATTTATACCATATCTGTTGTTTATGATATAAGAATTATTTCATATGATTTTAAATTGTTAATACCATGTCATCATACCCTTTACTCTTATGTTATTTTTAAATGGCCATTTATATTTTCCTTGTTTACCCTTACTGATCATATGATCTCACCCTTTATTATTTTTTCCTTTTCCTAAGATATAAATAAAAGTTTTAAGTATTATCTGTCTAATATTTGTGATAATTGTGAAATACTAATTGAGAGATGGTGTAGATCATTTTCGTACCAGTTTTTATACATAAATGTTTCCAAACACACTTAACCTATACATTTTTGGCATTGATCATAATGTTATGTATTGAATATTTATCTAATAAGATATAATATTTATCTATGAAAGTATGAGTCACTATAATTAGAATAAGAGAAAGTTTTAATTGCCTTTGGAAATTAGTATGAGAAAATTTTAGCGATAACCCCTAAGATAATCTTATTTTTAGGATAATGTATTTATATTTTTTAAATAAAGGAGTGTGGTTTTACTAAAAAAACATCCCTATCTAGATATTATTATTGGATGTGGTTTTGGAAAAAATTAATATTCGTGTAATAACCCTAAAAAAAGTTATTTAATTATATCTCAAACATTATTCTTGTGCATGATGAGTGTGCACTTATTGCATATCTTGTTTGAAACTCTCATTTGATATTATTATTTTAACTCATATTTTCCTAATATTTTGAAGGATTTGAATATATGGTAACTAAGGATGGATGTGGTTTAAACTAGTGTGATATATATTGAAATAAAGGTGTCATGATTTATACATCCAATGAATTATTTTACATGATTATATGATTCATTAAAATGAATTTTGTTTCTCAAAATATATTTTTTGGTTTTTTAAATGAATGGATCCCGGAGGATTCATGTTAATACAGAATGTGATGGGAAATGAAATGATTGTAGAAGGGAGTAAACGCCTTGTGATTATGTGTAATCAGTAATCTCATTAGATAATTAAACAAAGTCAATATGTGTGATTTTTTTGGTGAAATAAATAAGAGAAAAATGGAGTTTCAGAAATACCATAGAGGGAATAAGATTCATCTTTCTATATGTTAATTATGTGGGAAGACGTAGTCAGGGAAATTCCTCTAAGGAATGAGAATATTTTTATTTTTGGAATAGAAGGGAGTAAAGAATGTAATTTCTGAGGAAAAATGGAAAGTTCAATGGTGTGAAATTAAGTTCATACTATTTTACCATTTATAGTTTAATGACTTATGTGTAGAGAATATAGGTATTATCTAAGAAAATTCCCCAATCCAAGGGTTAAGTCACCAAACAAGGACCTTTGATATGCTAATTGTTTATGTGAAAGGATTTAAGTGTTCATATATTGGGATCTTAGAATTATTTTGTAAAAGTGTTATATAAATTATATTATGAATATGAGAATTAGGAAACATCTTAGGATTGTTCCACAATATTTTTAATTTTATTATTTAAAATCATATGTTGAATGGTACAGAAAACCAAGATAAGTGGTTTTGTGGTAATGTAATATGTTTTATTTTGAATAAAGCAATTTTTAACATTGAGTAAGTAAATGGGATATTATTGGTATTCTTGATATTGGTGATTGATTTAGGTCATATTTGATGATTTTAATTTTATATTTGGATATATAGAATATATTTAGTATTATGTTATTTTATTTGAGGAATAAGGGTTATTTTAATTTTTTGAAGCATATATATTTTCTTTTTTTGTTAAACTAGGAGTTATGTATACCATTATGGGTTTATTAGTTTATGGATTTTTATAAGTTTAAAGGAATATAAAACCATTTATAGATTTTATGTAAAGGGATTTAGATGTGATTTTAAACTTCTACTTTGTTCTGGAAAGGATACACTATTTTGGTTAAAAAAAACCTTTGGGTTATTATATGATTTGATATTAAGTAAATTATTTTCTATGGAATATTGGGATATAGATACTGTTGGTTGTTTAAAAATAGATTCATTAATAAGGTGATATTGTTATAGATATTTATTATCATCCAAATGATTAACTTTTTGGTTAGTATTTAAACTCAATTCATCATTTTAGGTTAATGATTATATAGTGATTTATCAATGTGATTAAGTATATTTAAGGAGATGTTTCATTGGGATGAGGTATATATAAACCTTAGGTTTAACATGTGGTTTAACAGGAAGTATTATTTTTAAAGAATGCATTTACATTTTTGGGATTGTAAGTTGAAAGGTTTGATATCACTTTTGTGGCTAAAACATTCTTTAATTTTGAGATTATTGATGTTAATTAGGGTGTATAATTATTTATTTATGAAAAAATCTATGCCGAACTATTGTGGAAATGTTGTTGTAAAATGTATTATTTCTTCATACGGGGGTTTATTCATTTTGGTTGTTATCTTACATTGCTCAAACCATTTTTATTTTATTAATTATATGAGGAATATATTTTTTATCTATTATAATTTTATTTTAGTTTTTTAGGCATGGGAAATTCATGCTGAATAACCATCATTTTTAGAAAATATGAGATTGTAGTGAAAATTAATTAAAGGTTAAAATTATACTTATGATGTAAGTGTATTTTCTTGTGTTCTTAGTCTAGATATTAAATTAATTCCTCAAATCTATGAAAAGGATCTTTAAATAACGTAGCAGTTGAATTAGTGAGTATAAATAAAAGTAACTAAATTATGAAATACGTATATAATTCAAAATCAATAAAAATTTATTGTCAAATTCTTCGGAAATAGATTCTTAATATTTTTTAATAAAGTCATTTTATTCTTCAAAATATATTTTGCTCTGAAATGGGTTTAATTGATAATTATGAGTAAATATTATAAATAAATCCTATAACTTTTTAAAAAAATTTCTAATAAAAATAATATCATTTTTGAAACCATAATAGTAAAATTCGTTTAGAGTGAATGTTTGGGATTTTTTTTAAATAGAAGGATTTTCCAATGAATAGTGAAAAATACTATTTTTTTATTGAAAACCATATTTTGGTTTCAAGAAATGAAAAAATCAATTTTTTATTTTGAATTGTTTAGAATTAACTTATGTGAAATAATATTATGAATAAACCAATTCTATTAATTGGAATATTATGTTTGAATTTGATATAAAAACATTTTTATACTTAATTTTTCTAGAAATATATTTTTTTTATTTCATTTTGCATTATTATCTTAAAATAATTTCTTCCTATTTTAAAAATTTAATATTGAATAATTGACTCTATATTTGGAATTATGAGGTTAAAATTTAGAAAATAAGACCCTTTTATTTTTTTAATATAAATAGTAACCATACTAAATTTTTGTTACAAGGGTATAAGTAAAATGGTTTAATTTGGGTAAAAATTAATGTAATAATCTTTAAAATTAATTAATTGACTTGAAGTTATTTCATTTTTTGATTCTATACCAATGATAATCATACAAAATTTGAAAATGTGGCCTTTTTTAAATTTTGGATTTGATTTTGACTAATATATTATTTATGTAAAAGAAAAAGTAAAAAAATGAAACTTTCATTCTTTGAATACATATAATATTTTGTGATATAGATAAAAAAACTTATGTTTATTTATAAATGGTTATTTTAAATATGAATGAATATTTTTAGGTTGGTATTTTATTTTTAATTTTTAGTAATGAAACAATTACTTTAAATTATTATGCAATGCCGATTGAGTTCTTATGTAAGAAGTAAAAAAATCAAGTAAATTATTTTAAAAGATAATTTTTTTTCGGTGAGAGAAAGTGTCCCAATAATTTTGAAGTTAGATATAACATATATGTGAGAATTTTTTATATTTGAATTAAATTTCTATCATGTTGTTTTCAAAGTCAATTTATATGAATCGTTATTAAAATTATATTAATATTATTTTATATTAAATATATTTAATTATTTATTTAAAATTCATAAAAATATTGAAATATGGAAATTAGGATGATTAATGGTCAAAAAAATTAATCCCTTATCCATTTAATATCCAGTTTATAACTTATAAGAAAAATTATAACCTTTTAATATTAAAAAAGTCATTACCACAACTAAGATTAAAATTGGTTAACCAAGGGGTTAAACAAAACTATATGGTTTAAAATAATATCTCAATATATTAAATATTATTTTATAGTTAAATTAAGACTATAAATTATTTATCTATTAATTAATGTACATTCTTAACTATTTCACATGAGTTCGACACATATTATAATAAAATATTTCTGGCATTTTAAAAAATTTCATTAATGATATTTATTAAAAAAAATACTATTTAATGATTTAAAAATCATAATAAATATTATTTTTAGCCCTGTTAATGGGATATAGTTGATAATATCATCTATAATCCATTTACGGGCCAATTTTCCTACTATAATATCTTTCTTGACCCTTAAATATTAAACAACTTTGAAATCACAGTAATTGTCAAATTGGTTAACAAAGGGTGAAAACTAAATGATAAGTGTGGAGAGATAACAAAATCTTGTCATATTTTTATTGTATGAGATTTTATAGAATCATAACATTAATTTATTTTAATTATAAAATTTTTGTTCCATTTTACAATAAAAATTAATTTATATTAACTTAACATGTTAAGTAATTCCAACTGTGCCACTCCCATCACTTATAAAATGGAACCTCCTGTCCTTCATTATTTACTACTTTTGAGACTTATATCTCAAAAACCACACCAATAATCTTAACAACATACATAAAAACTAATTATGGGTGATCGTATTGTTAAAATACCATTTCAAGGTTCCTTAAGAGGGAATCTAATGGAGGCCTACCGAAGAAGTGGTAATCATCTTACCCAACAAATTTGAATTTATTTCTTATTATACATATTAAAAATAAATTTTATCCATTATAAAATAATTAATTAATTATATATTATATACTAAATTATTATTTTGATTTTTAAATACCGAAATCCTGCTTCCAAATCACTAGAAAATGATAACATCACTCATGTGCATGTGTGTACTACCACCTCCACGAAGTGATGTGATTAATTTTTTATTTCCTCTTTAAAAGATAGTAATAAGAATATCTTTAATAAATATAATATATATATGATATAAAAATGATCTAATAATGTTCAATTTTAAATTATCTTTCTTTCATTACATACATTGAAAAATGATAATAGTGTTCAAGCGTACGTATGACTTACCGTCTCCATGAATAGTGTAATTTTTTTTATATCACTATATTTTATTGATGAATCTATATCTATATCTATATATAATAAATATATTTTATATTTATATCATGGTTAATATTTTTGGGATTATTGAACCATGATAAAAGTATGTGGACTAAAATTTTATAACCTAAACTTCCATGAAAAATGAAATAGTTAATAGTAGGAAATGATGGATTTAATAAATAATTATTAATAAATTGGTGTAAAAATATTTTAGGTGGATAAGATATGAAATTATAATTATTTAATGTAACATTTAATTCTGGGTTCCACACACCGATGCCCCAAACCGGTCTGTCACATGACCTCAAGCATGACTCCCCGTACGTTATAGGTTGCCGACTTACCGCATGGTTCTAGTAAGTTATTCATAGGGAGACTATACAATCATTTTTATTTCTATTTTATCGAAGCAATAAAATTGAGGAAATAAATAAAAAATATCATAAACATATAATCCTAATGAATAAAAATATCTCATGATAACCAAAGCATGCTGTGCAATGTAAAATCTGAATAATAATTATGTCATGCTATTGTATGTGCCAAGTGTCAAATGAAACTATAAAGTAAAGACACTATAAGATCCTCCAAGCGGGTCCCAACAACAAATATAGTTCCCTCACCATGATCCATCCTAATTATCCCACTAATAAAGGACCTTTTCCCTTAACCTGTCCTACAAACATGTAATCTATTAAAGTATTGATCAGGCAGCCTGAGTAGGGTGTGAGTACAACTCTGTAGGACACCATCGAAAATGTATAAAATAATATCTTGTCAACATAAAGTGCATAAATTTCCTTAAATAACTAAATAAAATTCCTAAATAAATAATTTGTCATATGATTTAAAATTCTCTATTTAACCACGTAACCCCCCAAGTTCTCGAGGATAGCCGAAACTCAATACATTCTTTGGCCTGTGTCGAAATCTCAACTATCCCCAAGGGATAACATATTTCTCAATGTCCATGTTACCATTCTTATTTCAAAAATTAATGAACATGTTATCATTCATTAAATCACATAATTGAATTACTCTGTTACCATTATTTATGTCACACAAATGAATAACCATGTTACCATTCATTAATTCTCACCTTTGAACAACCATGTTACCATTATTTATTTCACATAAATGGTTTACTATGTTACCATTCATTAAATTAAAAAATTGAATTACCATGTTACCATTCATCATCAAATAATTAATTTAGAAATAAATTATTCATACTGGTGACATTACTAATTCATCAATTAGTTAAGCCCAAAAATTCCATTTTTAACTCAATAATTAACTAATCATATCAATAAAATTAATTAATTCCACAATTAATTAATCACATAAATTTATCTAGTTAATTCAATAATTAACTAATCATATCTACTACTTTAGTTAATTCAACAATTCATTATTCACATCAAAACTCTAGTGAATTCAACAATTAATTAATCCCATCAATAAATCTAGTTAATTCAACAATTAACTCATCACATCAATTACAATAATTAATTCAACAATTAACTAATCTCATAAAAAATATTAATTAATTATATAATTAATTAATTAGATAAAATACATTAATTAAATAATTATTTAATTAATCATACAATTCATTTAGTTAATTTTAAAATTAAATTAACACATTAATAATAATAATTAATTCAATAGTTAGTTAATCACAAAAATTCCTCTAGTTAATTTTATAATTAACTAATCACATTAATTACTCTAGTTAATTCAACAAGTAACTAATCACATTAATTACTCTAGTTAATTTAATAATTATCTATTCTCATTAATAATATCAATTAATTCTACAATTAAATAATCTCATCAATTACATTAACTAATTCAATAATTAATTAATCACTTCAATACTATTAGTCAATTAATCAATTAACTATACACAACAATTACTCTGGTTAATTAAAAAATTAACTAATCACCTTAGTTAATCTAGTTAACTCAAAAATTAACTAATCACATCACTAAATCTAATTAATTAATTAATTAGATAATAACATCAATAACTCTAGTTAATTGAACAATTATCTAATCATAACAATAATATTAATTAATTTGATAACTAATTAATCACATCAAATATATTAACTAATTCAAAAATTAATTAATCACACCAATCCATTTAATCAATTCATCAATTAATCATCCACGTCAATCTAATTAATTAATTCCACAATTAATAAGTCACAACCTTCATTCCCATTATTTAACTCAACAATTAAATAATCACATTACTTCCCTTAATTAATTCATCAATTAATTAATATCATCAATACAATTATATAAATAAACAATTGACTAATCACATTACTTCTCTTAATTGTTTCATCAATTAATTAATCACATGAATCTTTTCTAATTAATTGTACAATTAACTAATCATATAAATATAATTATTAATTCATGAATTAGTTTATCACATAATTACTATTAATTAATTCCCTAACTAATAAATCATGTCAATTCCATTAATTAATTAATTAATTAAATAGAAAATATCCACAACTCATTATCCCATTATTAAATCAATAATTAAATATTCAAATAAAAAATATAAAAATAACATTATTAAATTTATATTTAATTATCTTAATTCATATATCTCAATATCTAATAATTAATTGTTCAATTTATTTTCTCAAATCATATATTTTGATATTTCATAATTAATTTTACAATTAATTATCTCAAATCATATATCATGATATCTCATAATTAATTTTACAATTAATTATCTCAAATCATATGTCTTGATATATAATAATTAATTCATAAATTAATTATATTAATTCACATATCTTTATATCTTATAATTAATTTACCATTAATTATCTCAACTCATATATCATGATAGCTCATAATTAATTCCCTAATTAATTATCTAAATCGTATATCTCTTAATCTCATGAATAATACTCCAATTAATTATCTAAATAGGAATCCTATAAACCTAAAAATTAATTCCCCAAATATTTATCTAAATGGGAAGCCCCATGCTCTCAAAATCTACTTCCCAATTAGTCATGTATTTTGACAATTTATGCAATAAATCAATTGGCCATTATATAAATCACAAATTATTAAATCTCATATTTAAATAATTAAATAATTATATTATTGGAAACCCCATTAAACCCATTACTAACTCCCAAATTAGTCATAAAAATGGAAAACCCCTTATTCCCATGATTAACTCCCTAATTAATCCCCAATTTCAACAATAAACCAATTAATCAAATGGACTCATTGAATAACCTAATTTAATAATTAGAATTCCTACAGAAATATAGAAATTTTAAAAAATTCATACACATATCAAGATCAGAACTATGGGAATTTTATATTCGACCACCCACCTCATGTTGTTGAAGAATAAATGCCCAATAGAAATCCTAAAAAATTGAGCAGCACAACAACATAGATCGAGATCTGAATATCGAAACCCTAAATTAAGATTCAAGAAAATCAAGATCATGGAAAACTAGATCTAGATCTATAATCATAGATATAAATTTCAAGAAATAAATATATATCTATAAAATACAATGGATTACATCACTAATAGAAAATGGAATCATTATGGTCAGAATGAGAGAATAACACTAGAAGAATCTACTTACTAGGAGAGAAGTATCATTTGATCTAGGCTTCGATTCGCAATGAATGGAGGTTGGGAGGGGATTAAATTCGTTTAGAGAGCTCCTAAATGGTGAAATTTTAATTAGGGATGAATTAAGGTCTATTTGGGTTTAATTAGGGGGTTTGGGAAATTTTAGAATTAATTTTTGGGATTAATTAATTCTTGCACATTGTTTCTTACACAGGGGCGCACATTTTTCCCTAACTGCGTACCAAATGTGCACCTGTTATTTTAGGGGTGAATAATTATTTCTAATAGGTCATACGATTTCACAAATTGGGTGTCATCCATGTGAATCCTGTCTTCCTAGGTTTTCACAGTTAGCTGGGCTTGGGCGTACAATTTTCCCTAACTGTGCGACAACCATGCACAACCCATTTTTCTTTTATTTTTCTCAAACTTTTACCCAAATAATCCCAAACTAAAACCCAATTAAAAATTAATTAACAAAATGAAAATGAATAACTATAATAAATACCAAGCCTTATCTCGAAAATATTGGGATCTTACAATCTCCCCACCTTATAACAGCTCATCCTCGAGCTATTCTCCCAAGCTTCCCTAAGATTCTTATTTTGAAATATCAATCCACTGAGCCCTCACATCCATTTATCTATCCCATGATTCTGTCTACACATGTCCTTGTTTCCCAAATACATTGACTAACAACACAATATTTCCCTAAAAAACCTTCTTACTATGATCCAACACTCGTATCAAATTCTCCTCAAAGGTTTCATTAACCTCAAGATCAACTTTTACAACATACTCGATGTGCTTCCGAAACCAATATTCCCAAAAAATGCAAAAAACCATCCAATATTTTCACTTAGTATTGTCCTAAAAACTACCTAGAAAGGAAATACATCGACCAATACCAAGGTTCACCCATACTTTGTCTCAGGAATTTAAATATTCCCCTTACGTGTTCCTCCATTTCATTTTAATACCCCCACTCCCCACTCAAGGTCTTTTTCCATGCATCTTATACTAACATATCACTCCACACCTTTGGATAATATTTATCCCTACTTGTTAGGAAAGTCAATCACCATGGTCTATGATTCAATCACAAGTTAAACCCAAAAAATATCAATGTGGCCTTCTAATCTTTCACAAGACAACCAAACAATATCAATCGCTACCAACTCTATGCTTCTGGCTACCGAAACCATGGTATTCATCAAAATTCGGCCCATCCAAAGAACCATATTAGTAAACTGTCAATGGATTACATCCTTCCATCCACCTACACATATATTTCTTCATAATAACAAACCCCATGATGATTTATATCCATCAAAAACACATTAAGGTAGCATGGCATAAGGAAAAAAATTTCCCAATATAACTTAAACGCTGTCAATGTAGGTGACATGATCATCACTAATTAAAATTATGATAATAAGTATTTAGTGAATACCACTAAAAAACCTACATCTCTATTGTCATCGCCAACTATGGAAACCCCTTAACCTAGAGAAAGTCTTGTTAATCCATTATTGCTAGTATCTCACCACACTGATCTAAAACAAGACGATATCTTGTACAAATCACAACCAAGTTCTCAAAATAGTTCATTTTCACTACCCAAACTACCTACTCCAAGGAAAAATATACAAAAAAAGGATTATAATTTCACAATATTATCTCAATTAACAAGAAGGGTCTATAAAAAATTATATCAAGTCTTTGTCATTTTTCCCACCAAATGGTCAAAACTGAGGCACTATATCTAACCTTAACCATATGACATCTAGGTCCTGGTTAACATGGTTAAACACACTATAATTATTCAAGTTTATCATTTTAACACCCATTTATTCTCATCTTGCATCATTTTACAATATTTCTTTATTTCAGGTTCGGCACTATATTCATTTCAATTTCACAAGTAAGGGAAAACGGTTCATGTTCAACAACATACCCACGATCTATTTTCCCCTGCATGCCAACAATGATGTATGTCACAAAATAATCATGAGTTCATATAATTATGCAATTCATAATAAAATCTCATTCCATACTGGTATATGAGTCAATCTCAAAAAATCTCAAAAAACAATAATCTCATCACAAAACAAATGTGTCACCCAAGGTGAAATAACATTCAACTATAAAAAAAGACATCAATAACAATAATCCCACCCTGGGTACTTGTGTTCTCCCCCATACATGGGGTGACTACTCCCAAGAATGAGCTCATAAACATTCCCCGAATCTTCTTAGCCTCTTTTCCACCTTTCACAAATAGTGATACAAAAGAATAAGAAAAGAAAATTGGCCTCTAACACTACTTTGTAATGTCCCGGCCTGGGTGCCATAAATTGGTGCCCTGAATTGGTCATTCACATGACATCAAGCGCACCTCCCCATTTTCTAGAGGCTACCGATAGGCAGCGGGGGTTTGATAAGACATTCAGGGGGAGACTATACCCTGATTTTTTTTTTATTTTATCAGATCAATACACTAGTAGAAATAAATAAACACTAGTTGAATCATAAAATAATAAAAAATACCGATATCTCATGATAACCAAATATTGACATGAAATGTAAAAACTATTCAATAATTATGTCATGCTGTTGTATGTTCCAAGGGTGAAATGAAACTCCAAAGTAAATTTTGGATCGGGTTATACCAAATATACACAAGAGGGGGGGGGGGGGGGGGTGAATTGTGTCTTTTTCAAATTCTTTGCGAAATCGTGTTCTACCCTTTCACTTTAATCAGATGGATTAATGCTCCGGAAATTTAAATAGCAGAGACACATGATGTATAGTGGTTCAGGGAACAGAAGGCCCCTAGTCCACTCCACAAACACTCTACTCCACGAGATTGGTGATTTTCACTATCTGGTCCTCTTGTCAACAAACCATTCCAAAAATGAGTACAGGCGGTTTAAACCTTTACAATCTAAGGCAAAACAGAACCTTATGGTTCACTCAAAGAACCTACACAACATAGTACTAGAATACAGTCACTCAAGATAAAAAATAAGTATTTGTTATTTGAAAATACATTCTCTTTGTTCTTAATAATTGCAACAGAATCCAATTGACATTAGATGGATCATCGCCTTTAAAAATAATGATCTTCAAGTAAGAGTCGTTTTGAGTCGATTCGGTTGCAGTAGATATATAAATATAATTCTCAATTTCAGAAGTAGTAGATTCACAATAGATCTTCGATGACGAAAGTGTGAATCTTTTATCGTGATTGTTCTTCTTCAATAAACAAAGTTTTGTCACTCTTCATAACCAGCAGATCTATAGATCCTGATAGTCTCTGTTTTTATCCTTTTTATATTCGGCGTCGTTGTTCCGCAAATATTGTATATATTTTCTCTATGAATATATCACGTCTATATATAAAATAATGGAGAGAACATCTACTGCAAATTTAGATCCAAAAAATTCTCCTTCTGACTCGTGATATTTAAACAATTGAATTAACAAATAGTCGTAACTCCCCTTGAAATTCAGCATGAAAATATCATTTTAAATTGATTCTTTTAATCATAGATAAAACGGATTTGAAACAGTCAAAGACATGTATTAAAAATATATTTTTATCAAGCTTAAAATAATCCTAATACACTGCTTGTAGACCGTTGTATAATAATATCGTCTTTAATTCTCCGATTCCAAATGTAAGGTTGAACTGTATAGCATGTATAAGGTAGATCGCAAACGTAAGGTTGATGATGGAGGGTTGATAAAAAACATAGGATTGAACATCCATACTTTTCTTTTCAAAATTAAAACATATGATAAATGATTCATACTTTTATAATCTTCCAAACGTAAGGAACATGATCCATACTTTTGATGGAATGTAAGGTTGTTTACAAAAGTACGGTTGATGAACTAAACTTTTCGGAAACAAACGTAATGTTTAAAACTTATATATGGTTCTTCTCCCATAATTTTCAATATCCCAAATGTAGTGTTCCTTTCTAATGTTGGGTTCCTCTTCCATACTTTTCTGATAACGTATGGTTGATTAACAATACTTTTCTGATATCTGATAATGTATACACCGCATTCCATCCTTACACTATATTTATTCTCATAGGATTTGAATAGTGATTTCATAACACAATTAAGCAATTCTCGAATATGTAGAGCATGAAAAGTGTTCCCAGAACACAGTAATGCAAATAATTTAGCAATTAAATCTCGTTGTTTAAGAACTTAAACATTTCTTCCAGAAATAAAAATATAATGAATAATAAATTCCTAAAATATTCTTAAAATAAAATCATTAGAAAAAAATTAAGGGTATTTGTGAGCATCAAAATCATCATAGATATAGAGTATTGTTCTAAAAAATCTCCCCCTTTTTAAAGAAAAATATTATGTATTGTTGAAAACCACACATGCCAAATAATATCCCTCTTTTTGATGACCAAAAAACCCATAGAATAACAAAAGAAATTAATTTCCAAAGTTAATTACATATAGTTTTGAATTTTGAAATTGAATTTAATTTATCCCCCTTGTTAAAAAAACTGTAAATAAAAAAGGATATTGGGTTTATCCTAATTTCTCCACCTATTTTTGATTTCAAAAAGACTGATAAGATATGGAATAGAACACATTTTAATTTAGTAGTGAACTTAAGTAAATTATATTGTTAACCATTTTTCAATAATTGAATGTGGATAACTGGCACATGTAAATAAAGATATTAAAAAAAATAAAAACACACAAATATAGAATGAAATAACATTTCAAAAAAAGTTACAATTATGATGAACTTAGGAATCAATGTCTGGTAAGGGTATGAGATATGGTCTATCTCCTCTTAACAACTACCTTGATTTCTGTAAACTGCTCCCTCAACATTCTCATCATTCCATATCCCAGCTTGATAATAAGATATCTATTATCTTAGTCATATTAATATCTTCTATCTTATTTACTCTGAAAAACTGATGAAGCCTCTCTTCCTTATCCATAAATAGAGTTAACTTCTATGTGAACTGATTCAGCACAGTTCTAATACATGGTTCACTTAAGGTCAAGTGGTCAACCAAAAATATCTGATTATCTTATAAGACTGATAGTGGAGCACTATTTCATTGAAAATCATAAAATTTGTCATTCATATTGCTCATTGCTGTTGTGATAGCCTAAAATCTTCTAATTAAATCAAGTGAAGTACCTAATTCACTAGCGTCACCAGTCCTGACAGTTTCAAAATGTGTCTCCCAATAGTCTTTAAACTCTAATAGATCTGACTTCATCATCATTTTTGATTTCACCTTGGATACCTCTTCCAACATCATTTTCTTGAAAGTTTCAACCTACTTCCTTGAAACTGTACTTCCATTAAGTCTCTGAAATTTCAACTGTTCTTTCTCTAAGGCTCTTTTTAGAGGAATATTTTCAGATTCCAAACCAAACAACTTCATGTACAGCTCGTCTACTTTCTTATTCACTGAATCATAGGTACCCTGTGCTTGATTCCCATCCTCAGCTTCAATGTGATGTAGCAGTACTAATGACAATGAGTCTGCATTAGATTTCTATTTTTCTTCCTCCTGAGCTGGCTGGTCTACATACCTTTCCTCAGAGTCTTTTCCAAACTCTTCCATAGAAAAATCCTCATGAATTACCTCTGTATGAACTTCAGAAACATTATCATCATGAAAATTAGTAATCATTTCTTCCACTGGATTTTCTAAAATAATATCTTCTTGACTTTCTTGAGGACTGGCCACATCCTCACCAGGCTCTGCCTCCTTTGTTTTTCAATCGTAACTTCAGTTTCAACTAAAATTTGTGATTAAATTTTAGTTACAAATACATCCTTTTACCGAGTCTCAGTTTAAGATTATTCTTGAATTTCATATGGTACTTGAGGAGACACTTTAATTTGAGCAGTATCCTCTTCTTGTGGCTTCTCAACAGCTGGTTCTCTGACAAAACTGTAAGTGAGTAAATCTCTTGATGTTAAAACATGTAAACCAAGTTCCTCATGAGGATTAGAATTTCTTTTCCTTTGAATATGAAGTCCCTCCTAACTGCCTTCTTCTTGAGATTCTTCAGCATGAAATCTTATTATTCTTATAGTAGTGCTCACTCTCGATTCAACCTATGTCTCCTTGGACATAACAGATTGAGCCTAAGAACTTGCTTCTTCTTCTTCAGCTCCTTCTGGAAAAAGTTTTCCTTTTAATGTGCTCTAGATGTAACCAATCTTTCTCTGGGTCCCATCACCAAAAGTTTCACTATAGTGAATTATAAATATGGTTTCCACCAGCCTCACCATATCCTTTTTGAATTTTTTTTTGATATGAATCTACTAAAGAGATAAAAATTCATGCGTGCTTCTATTTGACAACAATAATGAAGGTACCTTACCATGTACCTAGGAAAATTATGTCTTATATCACTCATCAATAGATATATTATATACCAGTATGGATACAAGATTTTATCCATCTCAGACATCCTTGGTGGAATCCCTATTTTTATAAACTTCACTAGGATTTTCTGATCCGGCTCCATGTCCTTTACCAACATCTTCCTTATATATGTAGATCCAAAAAGAAAAGACATAATATTTTTAGACTTATGTGCTGAATCTCTTATATTCTTCAAATAAAAATGAAAGACTCCCTCATGAGGGTAGTTCAGTATCTGACCAATCTCCACAGAGGATATCAAAACATCTATATCTTCAATCTTAGATACCATAGTATCCTCATCTTCCCCAAGACTAAACTGAACAGATTTAAAGAAATAATGAAGTTCTACCTCATATTGAAACTCAATAAAATCTCTATTAAATGTCTGTTCAATGTTTTGAAATGCAAGATCTTGCTTCAGTAATAGGCTCGTCTGATATAACCATTCCAGATATATGAAATTTCCTTGAAAAATTTTCTTTCCTTCGAAGTGCTATGTCTTGATAGTGCTGGTCTCAGCCTCATAGGTTCTCTTGGTCTTGGCTATTTCTATCGAAGAATCTCTGAAGGTTTTAAAAGGATTAAGGTTTTATAGTTTCAGGTACAGATAGATAAAGATTGGTAAATCATCGCGTGTTCTAAAGGGTTTTTGGTAGAAATGAAATGATTCAGAATTCAAAAGGTTTTTGAAAGCCTTGATTTCCATGTCATCAATAATTATTACATAGATTTTAAAGACAAATAAAATTGTTTGTGCGAGAAAAAAAAGTTTATTATGTTGGAAAAACAAATAACTAATTTATTTTAAACAGTATTAAAAGAAAGAAAAAGCATAATAAAATAAAACATTATTTAAAATTAAATAAATCTAGCTCCACCATAATAAAATCAAACCTTGCAGTGGGAAGTGGATTGGTAAAAATATGAGTTAATTGAATTTCAGTACTTAAAAATTCTAAGAATATATCCTTTTTAAGAACATGATCTCTTAGAAAATGATGTCTGATATCAATATTCTTAGCCCTAGAATGATTAATATAATTTTTGAAATATTTATAACACTTTTATTATCACATAAAATAGGTGTACTATTAAAACATAGTCCAAAATCCATAAGAGTGTTTTTTATCCACAATATTTTTTCACAACAACTGCCAGCAGATACATATTATTTCTCGGCTATTAACAGGGCAACTAAGTGTTGTATCTTACTTGACCATGACACTATGGATTTTCCTAAAAAGTTACAAGTACCCAATGTGCTTTTCATATCTAATCTAAAACTTCCAAAATCTGCATCTGAATATGAAATTAAATTAAAATAAGACGTTTTGGGATCAATAAGATATTGAAAAAAAAGTTCCTTTTAAATATCTAAAAATTCTTTTAACAACAGTTGAATGGGATTCATTAGGATTTTATTGAAATCTTGCACAAAGACATACTAGATACATTATATCTATCCTTCTAGCAGTAAGATATAATAAAATACCAATCATACCTCTATAAAACTTGTTGTCAACTGATTTTCTAGTTTCATCTAAATCAAGTTTCATATTAGTACACATAGGAGTTGTATATGTCTTGATGTTTTCAAGTACACATTTCTTTAGTAAATTCATAATGTAACTTCTTTGATTTAAAACATTTCAAAAATATTTTTGATAAATATGTAGTCCTCAAAAGAAATTTAATTCTCCCATCATTCTCATTTTAAATTATTTTTTCATTAGATTTGAAAACTCATGAAAAAGATATTTAATAGTTGATCCAATAATTATATCATCAATATAAATTTGAACCAATAAAATGTTAGAATTTATATTTTTCTTAAATAGTGTTGGATCAGCCATTCAAATAGTAAAATAATTTTTCAAAAAAAGAGATTATTCTTTCATACCAAACTCTAGGTGTTTGTTTAAGGACATAAAGAGATTTAGTAAGTTTAAAAACAAAATCTGGTTTTTTTGAATTTTCAAAACTAGGAGTTTTCTTAACATAAACATCCTCCATTAAATAACCATTTAAAAAGGTAGACTTAATATCCATATGAAATAATTTAAAATTAATATGAGATGCATATGCTAAGAGGATTCTAATGGATTCTAATCTACCTAGAGGTGAAAAGGTCTCATCATAATCTATACCTTCTTCTTGATTACATCCTTTAGCTACCAGTATTGCTTTATTTCTAGTTATTATTCCTTGATCATCTTGTTTATTTCTAAAGACCCATTTGGTTCCAATAACTGGATAATTCTGTGGTCTTTCAACAAATTTCCAGACTTCATTTCTGTTGAACTGGTTTAGTTCTTCTTGCATTTATATCAACCAAATTTCATCATCTAAAGCGTCTTCTATAGACTTGAGTTCTAATTGGTATAGAAAGGTAAAAAACTAAACAAGATTCCCTATGTTCCTTATAGTTTTTATTCTTGTTTCTAGGTATCCTATTATTGTTTTTAAAGGGTTATTATTTAGGGTCATTGACTGTCTAGGTAGTACACTTATAGGTTCTTTAGTGTCATGTTCTTCTGGACTGGACTAAATTTCATTTATATCATTTTCAAAATAATCTTTCAGGTTCTCAAGTCTCATGTTATCATTAGATTAAAGCTCGTCTATTTTATCTGTCCTTTTCTCAAAGGGATTAGTTTTATCAAATTTTAAATGAACTGATTCTTCAACAATCCTTGATTTTTTCTTAAAAACTCTATAAGATTTGAAAATATAAGAATATCCTAAGAAAATTCATTCATCATATTTTGGATCAAACTTACCAAGATTGTCTTTGGTGTTTAAGGTATAAACCTCGTATCCAAAAACATTAAGGTAATTTACTTTAGGTTTTCTGTTATTAAAAAGTTCATAGGGTGTCTTTTTTAAAATTTGTCTAATTAAAACTCTATTCCTTATATAGCAGGCTATACTTACAACTTCTGCCCAAAAATAGGTATGAATACTATATTCATTTACCATAGTCCTAGACATTTCCTAAATAGTCCTATTTTTTCTCTCAACAATTCCATTTTATTGAGGTGTTCTAGGTGTAGAGATGGTTTGTTTAATACCCATATTTGAGAAAAAGGAATTGAATTCCAGATTCTCAAATTCTCCACCATGATCACTTCTTAATGAAATTATTTTAAAACCTTTTTCAATTTGAAGAGCATTGAAGAAACATTAATATAATGTAAAAGCTTCATTTTTAAATTTTAAAAAGAAAATCCATGTAAATCTAGAATAGTCATCAACTAAAACATATACATATAGTTTACCAGCCAATCTTTCTACTCTTAAAGGTCCAAACAAATCCATATGGATAAGTTATAGAGGATTAGATTTATCAATTTTGTTAACAGATTTGAAGGATGATTTGTGCTGTTTTCCATGTTGACATGCATCACAAAATCTATCACTTTCAAACTTGGGACTAGGTAAATCGAAAACTAATTGTTTCTTGGATAATTTATGTATAGAATATATATTGCAACGTCCAAGTATTCTAAGCCAGATCCTGGATTCATTTATCTAAGCAGTTAAGCAGTTTACTTGTTGTTTACACAAGGAATTTAAATCTAGGGTAAAAACATTGTCAGTTCTAAGTGCTCTAAATTTAAGTAGTTTATTTTTGAAAATAGAAAAAAAATTGTTAGAAAAATCAAAAGAATAACCATCATCACAAAGGTGAGGGATACTTATCAGATTTTATTTCAATCCTTATACATAAAGTACTTTATTGATTGAGACAATTTCTGGATCTCTAACTATTCCAATGCCAATGATCTTCCCTTTTACATTGTCACCAAAAGTGACAAGTCCACCATCTTTTTGAGTAAGGGTAGAGAAATTTGATTATCTTACACTCAAATGCCTTGAGCAGCCACTGTCCATATACCATATGGTCTTTTTTTCTTTTGTGACCAATTTCCTCCCAAGGCATTTAAATAGATTGTTTTGGTACCCATATTCTATTGGGACCAGTTGTGTTAGATGATAAAGATATGGGTATCCAGACTTTCTTTGTTTTTCTAAATTCAGCAAAATCAAATAAATTATTTGAAACAAAAGCTTTCTTAATACCACTTATTTGAGGTTGTATTAAGAAATAGTTTTTAGAAATATGTCCCCTTGTTCCACAGTAACTACTATTTAATCTTTTTGTGCTTGGAACAAAATAATTCTTGTGTATCTTAGGTTTTTCACATTTACTGCCAATTCCAAATCTTTATTTATTAATGACAGTTTTCCCCAGAATTTCATTCAAGGAGTTTTCTCCTTTGGTAAAAATAAGGGTTTCACATTTATATGTTTCTACTTCAGTTTTCAGTATTCCTATTTTAGCTTCATGATGTGTATAGTTAATGTTAATTGAATTATACGAATCAGTTATCTCCTTAAATTGTTTTAGTATTGTATCTCTTTCTTCTAAAATAGCATTGTGAATGATCTTTAATGACTTATGACTCTTAATAATAGAATCATATTTTTCTTCATGCATGTTGCAGTAGGCTGTAAGGTTTCCATTAGAATAGCTTGTTTCAGAACTAGAGTCAGAGTCAGAAGAGTAGTATGTTTATACCTCATATGTTTCTTCCCTAAAGAACATGTTGGATTTCAAATTTACATATTACTTCTCTAAGTCTGATTCTCAAGAGCTACTAGAGTCTTTAAACACAATCCATGTAGCTTTCATTGATTTCTTGTCTTTTTATCATAATAATTACTTTTAAAGAACTTATTCTTCTTGTCTTCTTATAACTGAGGGCAGTCATGTCTTTTATGAATCATCTTCTTGCACTCATAATATCTGAATTTATTTTCATTCTTTTTGAAAGTTATTTTAAGACTTTCTTTTTTTTAGAATTAACTAAACTTTCTGTCTAGCTAATCCAGTTCCATATCATAATTTGATGAATCTGAACATTCTTATTTCACCTTTACTTCTTTTTTCATTAGTGTTTTTCTTTTCCCTTGAGATGAAACTTTTATGGCAGTTCCTTATCTCTTGATCAGAACCTTATGCTCGTTTGCTTCATCTTCCATCTCGGCATTATACATCATAATTGTTCCAATCAACTCTATCATGGTTAAGTGTTTGACAAGTGTTGATGGTCTGATTGCAGTAGAGAATCCATTCCATTTAGTAGGTAGTACTCCCAGTACTTTTAAAGCTTGATCAGCTTGTTTGGTTGGTTCTCCCAAGGCAGTTATATTGTTGACAATTTCTGTCAATCATCCATTCATTTGAGTTATGATTTCACCTTCAAACATTACGAATGTATCAAATTTAATCTTAGCAGTAGCATATCTCATTTTCCTGACATTGTCAGTTCCTTCATAAGCAACAACAATAGTTTTCCACATCTCATATGCTATTGGGAATTGAGATACTCTATCAAATTCATCAGGTCCTAGACCACATATAATTTCATTCATTTCCTTTGAGTTCATATCATATTCTACATCAGTGGATGCACTCAATGTTTTAGGTTTCACTAGTATTTAATATGGAGTCAGAATCTTAGAATATACTCTGGATCCAGGGTTTTTCAGATATATTTTCATTCTTGATTTCCTACATCCATAATTTTCTCCATTGAAGTAAAGTGGTCTGACTATAAACATTAATTCTCTTGTATCAGTCATCTTGCTCTTTGTATAATCCTTAATCGCTTTCAACTTGTTAAGGCTTTATCAGAAAGCTCCTCCTCTGATACCAATTGTTGTATCAGGTTATACCAAATATACACAAGAGGGTGGGGGGGGGTGAATTGTGTCTTTTAAAAATTATTTGAGAAATCATGTTCTGCCCTTTGACTTTAATCAGATGGATTAATGCAGCGAAAATTTAAATAGTAGAGACACATGATGTATATTGGTTTGGGGAACAGAAGGCCCCTAGTCCACTCCACCATCATTCTACTCCTTGATCTTAGTGATTTTCACTATTTTCTGCTCTTGTCAAGAGATCATTCCACAACTAAGTACATGAAGTTTAATCCTTTAAAATATAAGGCAAAACAGAGCCTTCTGGTTCACTCACAGAACCTACACAACTTAGTACAAGAAGTTGGTCACTAAAGATAAAAAATAAGTATTTGTTCTTTGAAAATAATTTCCTATTTTTCTTCACAATTGCAATAGAAGGAAATTGATAGTAGATGGATCATCTCCTTTAGAAATAATGATCTTCAAGTAAGAGTCATTCTGAGTCGATCCGGTTGTAGTAGATATAGAAATATAAATCGCAACTTCATCAACAGTAGATTCATAATAGATCTTCGATGACGAAAGAGTGAATCTTCTATCATGATTCTTCTTCTTCAATAATCAGAGATTTGTCGCTCTTCATAATTAGCAGATATGTAGATCTTGATAGTCTCTATTTTTCTCTTTTTTATATTTGTCATTTTTGTTCAGTAACTCTTGTATATATTTTCTATGTTTATATATCACATCTATATATAAAATAACGACGAGCACTTCTCATGCAAATTTAGATCCACAAAAGTCTCCTTCTAACTAGCGATATTTAAACATTTGAATTAACAGAACAGTCATAACTCCCCTTGAAATTCAGCATGAAAAGCTGATTTTCAATTGATCATTTGAATCATAGATAAAATGGGTTTGAATCAGTCAAAGACACATTAAAAACAGCTTTTGATCCGGCTTAAAATCATCATAATAACCTGCTTATAGACCGTTTCATAATAATATCATCTTTAATTCTCTGACGCCAAACATAAGGTTGAACTATATAGCCTGCGTAAGGTAGATCGCCAACTTAAGGTTGATGCTGTAGGGTTGATAAAAAATATAGGGTTGATCATCCATACTTTTATTTTCAACATTCAAACGTATGATAAATGATCCATACTTTTATAAGATTCCAAACATAAGGAACATGATCCATACTTTTAATGAAACGTATTTATGTTTACAAAAGTAAGGTTGATGAACCATACTTTTGAGAAAGAAACGTAATGTTTAAAACTTATGTACGAGTTTTCTCCCATAATTTTCAATATCCCAAATGTAGGGTTCCTTCTTAATATAGGGTTCCTCTTACATACGTTTCTGATAACGTATGGTTGATTAACCGTACATTTCTGATATCTTTTAAAGTATACACCACATTCCACCCTTACGCTACATTTCTCCATGTAGGTTATGAATAGTGATTCCAAAACACGCTTAAAAAATTCCTGAATATGTAGAGCATGAACAGTGTTTCTAGAGCATGCTAATGTGAATACTTTAGCAATTAAATTTCATTGTTCATGAACTTAAATATTTCTTCCAAAAATAAAAATATAATGAATAATAAATTCATGAAATATACTTAAAATAAAATCAATAGAAAACAATTAAGGATATTTGTGGGCATCAAAACCATCATAGAGATAGAGTGTTGTTCTCAACAATCTCTCCCTTTTTAAATAAAAATATTATGTATTGTTGAAAGAAACACTTGCTCAACAGTAAAGACACTATCAACTCTTTCAAATAGGTCGTAACACCAATTCATGTTCCATCATTATACTCCATCCTAATCATCCCACTAATAGAGGACCTTTCCCCTAACCTATCTTGCAAACATTTAATCTATCCGAGTACTGATCAGATAGCCCAAGTAGGGTGTGAGTACAACTCAGTCGGCCACCACCAATGGTGTTTAAAACAATATCCAGTCAATATCATGTGTATTTAGTTTCATAAATAAGTAAATAAAATGCATAAATAAATAGTTTATCACATGATTAGATGTTCTATATTTTACCACATAACTCCCCAGGTTCCCGAGGACACCCAAAACTCAGTACCTACATCGGCCTGTTCCGAATTCCAAAATATCTCAAAGGGATCACATGTATTTTAATTTCCATGTTACAATTCTTATTTCATAAATTAATGATCATGTTTCCCTTCATTAAATCACATAATTAAATGACAATATTACTATTCATTAATGAATAACCATATTAGCATTCATTAATTCTCCCCATTGAATGACCATGTTACCATTATTTATTTCACACAAATGATTGACCATGTTTCCATTCATTAAATCACACAACTGAAGGGCCATGATACTATTCATCAATACATAATTAATTACCCTAACTAATGAGATTACTAATTCAACAATTAGTTAAACATAATAATTCCATTATTTAAATCAATAATTAACTAATAATATTAAGAAAATTTAATTAAACAATTAATTAATCAAATAAATTACACTAGTTAATTCAACAATTAATTAACAACATCAACTACTCTAGTTAATTCCACAATTTACTAATCACATCAATAACTCTATTTAATTAAAAAATTAACTAATATAATCAATTAATCTAGTTAATTCAATAATTAACTAATCAGATCAATTACTCTAGTTAATTAAAAATTTACTAATCTCACCCATAATATTAATTAATTATACAATTAATGATTCACATAAAATACATTAAACAATTAAATAATTAATTAATCACATAATTCCTTTAGATAATCGACAAATTAACTAAACACATCAATAAGAATAATTAATTTAACAATAAATTAATCACAAAAATTCCTCTAGTTGATTCAAAAAATTACTAATCACATCAATTATTCAAGTTAATTCAACAATTAAATGATCACATCAATTACTCTAGTGAATTCGTCAATTAAGTAATCTCATAAATAATATTAACTAATTTTATATGTAATTAATCACATCAAATAAATTAATTAATTAAAAAATTAATTAATCATTTAAATCTTACGAGTCAATTAATCAATTTACTGAACAAATAAATTACTCTAGTTAATTAAATAATTAACTAATCATATTATCTTCTCTAGTTATTTGAAAAATTAACTAATGACATCAATAACCCAAATTAATTCCACAATTAAATAATCAACTTATAGCTATAGTTAATTTAACAATTAACAAATAAAAACAAGAATATTAATTAATTAAACAACCAATTAATCACATGAAATACATTAATGAATTTTACAATTAATTAATCACACCAATCTATTCAATGAATTCACTAATTAATTGTTCACATTAATTCCATTAATTAATTCCATAATTAATTAATCACTCCCATCACTCCCATTACTTAGTTCAACCATTAATTAATCACATTAATTGATTTAGTTAATTCATAAATTAATTAATCTCAACAATAAAATTATTTAATTCAACAATTAAATAATCGCATTACCTCCATTAACAAAATTCTTCAATTAATTAATCCAATGAATCTCATTAATTAATTCCACAATTAAATAATAATCTCAATATCATTACTAATTCAAAAATTAATTTCTCACATAACTACCCCTAATTAATTCCCTAATTAATTATGCATAACAATTTCATTAATTAATTCATCAATTTATTACTCAATATCAACAACTCAATATAGAAAAATTAAATCAAAAATTATTTATTCAAATAACAAATATAAAAATATTAAAATTAAATCTATGTTTAATTATATCAATTTATATATCTCAATATCTCATAATTAATCCTACAATTAATAATCTCAAATCATATATCTTGATATCTCATAATTAATTTTACAATTTATTATCACAAATCGTATATCAGGATATATCATAATTAGTTTTACAATTAATTATCTCAAATAATATATGTTGATATTTCATAATTAATTAATTAATTAACTTTATCAACTGGTATATTTTGATATCTCATAATTAATCTACCATTAATTATCTCAACTCATATATCTTGATATCTCATAATTAATTCCCTAATTAATTGTCTAAATAACATATCCATAAATATCATAACTAATACTCCACTTAATTATCTAAATGGGAAGCCCTTAAACCTCATAATTAATTTCCCAATTAACTATCTAAATGGGAAACCCCTTAGTATCAAAATCAACTCCCCAATTATTCAGGTATTTCAACAATTTAACTAATTAATCTAATGAACATTATCTAAATCACAAATCCCTGAATCTCAAAATTAATTCATCCATTAATTATCTTATTGGGCAGACCATTAAACACATTATTAACTCCCCAATTAATCCTTACAAAGAAAACCATCTTAATCACATGATTAACTCCCCATTAATCACCAATTTCAACAATAAACCAATTAATCAATCGTCCACATTAAATAAACTCATTTAATAATTTGAATTTAAAAAGAATGATAGAAATTGAAAAACACGAAGACACAAATCAAGATAAAAATTATGGGACTATTATATTAGATCACCTACCTCAATTTTTTAAAGAATAAAATCCCAACAGAAATCGTCAAAAATTGAGTGGTACATCAATACAGATCTAGATCCAAATATCAAAACTTGGGAGAGAAGCATCCTTTGATCTGGGATTCGATTACCAAATAAAGGAGGTTGAGAGGGTATTAAATTCTTATATATAGATCCCAAAACGTGACAGAGTACCTAGGGATGATTGGGGTCAATTTGAGGCTAATTAGGGGGCTCAAGAAATTTCAGAATTAAGTTATTGGTTTAATTAATTCCCGAGCATGGTTTCTTGAATGGAGGCACATGGTTTTCCCTAACCCTGTACCAACCATAAAATAATTATTTTAGGGGTTCATGTTTATTTTTAAGAGTAAAACCCATTTCCCAAACCATCTATCATCCTCAAGAATCCCCTCTCCCTCAATTCACATGGTTAGCTGGATATGGGCTCACGGTTTTCCCTAACCATGAAACAACTGTACACAACTCCTTTTTCTTTCATTTTTTTTAAATTTCACCTAGAAACTCCACAAACTAAAAACCAATTGAAAAGTAATTAATACAAGTCAAAATAATACTGATAATCAATCCCAATACTTCTTTATAAAATTTGGGTATCTTACAGAACTAGACATGGTAATAATATGAATTCTTTTGTATTAATTTATATTTATAATAATAATCGAATAACATGGATATTAAAACCCATAGTCTCTAGGAAATTTTAAATAATGAAGTAAAAAAGTAACAATTGAAGAGATATGGTTAGACCTTAAAAATGCACTCATCTTGAAAAAAATATAATAAAAAAGTTGGCCACAACTCTATCGGATGAAAACCCAAAAATACACTATTTCACTCACACCAACCAACCAAAAAAATCATTTTTTGATATCACTATATAAAACCATATATGATAGGATTCCCCTACTGTGAAAATGAAACATGTTATTCATGTCCTGACCATTTTCCATGGTTCATGATCTTTATCTTATAACACAACAATGTTTTCCACCACACCTTTATTATCCATATTTTTCACCATTTGAGTTAGAAACTTGTTTTATAGGGGTGTTATACCCTTAAAAGATGAAGGGTAAAACTATACAGATACACCTATAGCTTTCCTAATAGTAGAATTAGCTGCTTCCTGATTTATTATGAAAATCATAACATCTCATCTTTTCATTTTGTATGATTCCACATTAAATACATAGAACATGGAAGGAGTGAATGAATAAACCTTTTCTATATCTAAGATAACTTGATTTACTTTAACATAGATTGAAATATAATATTTATAGGATGATTTTATGGCCTAATCCCCTCAAAAAACGCAAGGAATCAAGATTGGTCTCAAACACCTTAGATGTAATCATGGAATCATGATTTCCCTTTAGATTAATTAAAATAAGACACATGAAGACAACTATATTTCAAGCACAAGTATTCTCTTGGACACTACCTATTAACCATTGTATTTGACCTACAATAAAAGTATGGGTAGTATCTTCCATTGAATATGCATTCATTTTAGATGGTGTCATTAGTTTTGGAGAGTCCATTTTATTCCATGGGTTCTTATAAGCAATCATACCACTAGACACTCCTTTTTTAAAGCATGTTTTGTAACACCCTTGTTTCATTTTCATTTTTAATTTTTTTAAATTATTAGATTATTTTAAATTTTGGGAGATTGGGTATGGAAATTTGAATTTTTGAAGGTTTTTATTCCATTTAAGGATTCTACATGGTGATGTAAAACCATTCAAATTCCTGAGTAAATCTTAAAAATACTAAAATTCCTTAATAATTGATTTCTTCATGGTTGTTCCAGAGTTTTTAAAACTATATGGAGTTTCCTAGTAAATCATGTGGCTTTATTTAATTTGGGGATTAATCACACAATTGGCCATGATTAAGGGAAACTATTAATAAAACAGCATGGATTTTTGTGTTATACTCATTGGTTACTATATAATTAGTGATTTTTTTGAAAAACACTGTATCAAAACTATATAATTTTCATAGAATCACATAAAAAGTGTTTTTTCATATACCCTTTGTTTTAAGGGATTTTATCCCCTTCTCCTCTTCCACTCATGTGCCTGACTATTATTGGATCCTTAAGGATAGTTCGATTTTTTCCTTCCATTTAATTTTGGTTCTCCTTATCTCAATTTCATGGGGTTTTCAAGGTATTTGTCTCTATTTTGTTTCTTTCTATTCTTCCCTATTCCTTTTTTTTCTATTTCTATTAGGTTTATATTTCTACCTAGAATCATACTATTCTATATAATTTGGGATTTGGGTTTAATGTTTGCTCTAACCTAGGGTTTTGGTTGCTTTGTGATGATAGAGGGTGGTTCTTACTTGATTTTTTTTGTTCTCTATAAAAGGTAAAATGTTTCAACTCCATTTAATAAAATTTGAGGAATTTATTTATTTGTTCTTAATTAGTTTTTTAAATCATAGAGTTATATAGTTTTATAAAATCCTTTTTATATATGTATATAACTTTTTGGTCTTTATGATAGATTTTAAAATATGTTTCATGAATTTTAAGATAGACATGAAAGGTTTTTTTATGAAATAGAATTATTCATTTGAAATTAAACATTTTCACATGATAAGATTTTTTATAAATTACTATGAATCTCTCTATAATAGTTTGGATAGTAAATGTTTGGATTATTTTGCATTTTTATTTTTTAAGGAAACCATGTAGTAATGTTGATTTTAAAAATAAAAAGTAGCTATTTTTTGAAATGGATTTCTAAAGGGTGTTAAAAATGGAAAATTTATGATAAATGAAGTGGTATTGGAATCCAAATTCAAATTTCTTTAATGGCCTATTTGGTACCTTGTAAAAAATGGATTGATTTTTGTGTGATATTCCTTAGTTCCCCCCAATGTTATTCCTTATATAGAATTTTACCCAATGGGATTTTTAGTATTGGGTGATTATTAATTTATGTGAAAGGGGTTGTTTCATTTGATGGTATTTTAGGTGAGGAGGGATCTATTATTTATTCTTATGATTCATATGTTGATAATTCTTTGATAAGTTCTCACCTCTATTTTTTATTGGTCATGGGAACACATGTAGTTAAGTGGATGGTATTTATTCATTCTATACTATTTGGTTCACATGTTGTTGGTGTCCACGTAGTTTTGTTGTGTGCTAGGAATAAGGGTGGTGTCCCCTCGATGATGTTGGTGTGTGATAGTTAGATGGATTGAGTATTTTTTTAGAAAATAACATAGGAAAACATTTAGTCTTGTGTTATATTATATTTAGGTTCATCTCACTTTAGAACATAGGGAGTTTTCCATGTCACTGATTTATTTTTTAGTGGCATATATAAGAAATTTACATTGTTTATATGTATCCCTTATGCTTTTTTTGTTTGTGAAACCACTTATCGTTCTTAATTTGCTTGTATTATCCTAGTATAGTTGTGCCTAATATCTGTGTACTTTTATTTTTTTGGATGGGGTTGATTTTTAAATTAGATATAAAAGTAACTCTTGGAAATTTATTTAAAAATTAAAATAGAAGTGGATTTATTCGTCAATAAAGGGTTTAGAATGACTAAAATGATTTCATTTTCTTTGGTTTCAAAATCAAAGGTGATAATTTTGAATTTATATCATTTTAATTCTATATAGAGGTTCCACCTATGTTTTAATGGAATATTTCATTCATTAAAGTGAGAGTATGAACTTTAATTTCACTATTTCATCATTAAAAAAACCTTACTTTATGGTATATTTTAATCATCCTTTCATAAAATGTTTATTTGATTGAATTTTGAAGATGTTTTGTTGGATCCTAAAAAACCTATTATGCCACACACTATATAAAAACCCATATATTTTTTTAGCCTTTATGTTTTATTAAATTCCTAGGTTATATTTCGTTTTGAATTTCCTTGCTGTCAATGGGTGAGTTCGGATGGAGAGAGGAATCACAGATTATATAGAGGTGCTTGGGTGGTTTGTTTTAAGTGATGTTTTATTTTAAAATGTGATTTATCTATAATGATATCTATTCTTTTATATGTATTTACATTTTTATTATCGTAATTTTTTTTAATTGTTGTATCTTGATATGGATTGGTTGAATAATATTCATTGATTATGACTCATTTGGTTCATTATTATTTATTTTCATCTTTTATTTTTCTCGAGAATCCAAAGAAAGGAAGATCCATGCTAGATTGAAAATAAATTATATTATATCTATGTACTTTGATTTTAGTGACAATCTATTCCCAAGTTGTATTTCCTTGGTTCATAGAAACTAATTTTCAGCAAGTGGGGATCAAGAACACCCTTCAGGCATAGTGGAAAATCAGGTCGGGTGACATGTTAGGTTAGCTTGGGTTAGTTCATTTAAAATGGTATCAATGAATAGGTTTTTGGAAGTCCTAGGATTTTAATAATCTCTATTATTATTTAAGGATTTTTGTAATTTTTATATAAGGATGTTGGGACCAGATAGGTAGTTGTGGGATGAGTCTTTCTAGATTTTTCTCACATAGAAACTAAAGTTTCCATGGTTCATTAGGAATGGAGTATTTAATTTTGATTTCATTTTTGACTAATTATATTGTATCATGATGTTGGAAAATGGTATTTGAATCCATTATGAATTATGTAAGTTATTTTGGGGATTATCTTTCATTTTGGAGTGAAGGTTGAAGAATATCTAGAGATTCAAAATTATATCTCACAGTTTGGTAAACCATGAAGAGCCCATAAATATGATTTTGAGGAGTTAATAGAGTCAATTTTATGGTTGTAACATGACCCACAAAACTGTGTGACCCAATTATTCTAATATATCTCTTATTTTTGGACTTCTTTATATTCGTGATTTCTTAAAATGTGGTTCAAATTGTTGGGATAAATTTAGGAAGGTTGTGATGGCGTTTCTATATTGATGATATTGTTTTCGATTATTGTGGGATATAATGTTTATTTTCAACTGATGTTTTAAGGATCGGTTTTTAGTAGAAATGGGAATTTCCTAAAATGTTGGATATTTAAAAACTAGTTTTTGTCATTGGTTTGAGAGTAATTATACTATTTTTCTGGAGGTTTTTTACAAAGTGGTTGATTTCATTCTATTATTTAGAAAAAAAATTTGAAATTAGAAAGTGATTTTAGCTAAAATATTTAAAAATTATCCCATTTATTTTGAGAAAGTATTTATATTGTAATAAATTATAAAAAATATTAGTCTAAAAATAAATTAGAGTTCTTTACTAAAGTTGAATTATTTTAAAAATGAGTGATTTTTTTTACAAGTGTATTCAATGGTAAAAGGATTTTTAAAATTATCTATTTGATGTTGGTCATTTTAAATAAAGTAAATTTTATTGATATGTGGATTATGTTCCTTATCTTGGGTGGATTTATATATTTGGGTGTGTCCCTTGATGTAATGGGACTATTTGGATTAAATTACTAGGCATGAATTTGATGAAATTATTCCTTATTTTATTTAGAGAATACTTCCGATACTGGTCAAAAAAAGAAGTAGAAGGATTGTCCCTAAGGATAACCCTTTTATTAAATCCTCTTATCACACAAAGATGATTCCTTCAGTTACAAACTCTATCTAGGATCTAAATAGAGCGGCAGACTCTTAACATTCTTTTCAAATGAACTTTGTCCTGATTTCCATGAATAAAAATCCTTAATCTTTTCGTGGTGATCACGTTTTGATTTAGGTAGTGGGATTGATAGAGACTAATAAAGGGAATCCACAATTCTCTTGAGACTCCTAAGTCTTTAAGGGTAGGAGAAATCATAGGATTTATAGTAGGACCAATCTGAGTGTGGTGGGATTCGTTTTTACCTTTCTATTTATTAAAGGACATGTATTAGTAGAAAATCTTTAGTGGTATGAACAAGGGTCAATCCATTGAGGAGGCTAATAACACACACTATTTCTCAATTATCACTATTATATTATCTTACTAATATAAAAATAAATAATATTCTAATTTAACTTTAGTTTTTAAATACAAATGATATTAATATATAAATAAATATATGAATGAAGAACAAATAGAAGAATATAAGAAACAAAGAAGTCAATGAGAAATGGTGTCCATCATGGGGAATTCAAATCAATTCTATCATTGTGATTTAAATAACTCTTAATATTCTACAGAATTTTGAGATTAAGAACTATCACTCAACACCATCCTTGTTTGAATTATAATCACTCAACACCAATATCTCTACACGTGGGTAAATACACTTCCTTAATCTATTTATGATACCTCATCCTTGATTGAAAATATAAAGGATATAATTTAATGTGTGAATTAATCAAAGATTGAAGTGGTCTACGATTTATAACAAGGAATAAGAAATAAAAAGTAGTGAAAACATGTGTAAATCTCATTGAAATCAATTTAAAAAATGTTCAAATTCTTAGAATATAAGAAGGAATCCTTATGAAAGCACAATAACTGAAGAAAACTACACCCTCCCTTGAAAAACAATGTAGTTACCTCTTTAATTTATGGAGATGAGAATGAAACATGATAATAAAACACAAAGAGAAAATTTTATAGAGAGATAAAATATAATGTTAAGTTAAAAATAAGAAACTATGATTAAAAAAAATAAAAGAAATGTAAATCTAGTCATAAGTCCGCTCAAATGAGAGAAACATCAAATCCCCTTCAGTGAAAAAAACTATGGTTTAAATTAGAAAATGAAATAAAATACCCTAGTAGGTTTTCTGTTCATGTTAATAATTTGAATTCATGCATGGGGAGAACCTCACATGTATCATCTTCTTGATGTGTCTATCCTTCTAGGTGGATTTAGAGATAGTGGTTCTTATCTTGGAAGAATTATCTTCATATGAATTCCATTTGACATTGAGCTTTTATGGTTTTTGAATCCTCACAAGGTATTTAACATTTGAAATTATTTTTGAACGATGAAATATGTTGGGCTTGAGTTATAGTAATTTTGATCTCATGATGACCATTTGTAACAAAACACAATGTGGTGACAATTTTCAATATGTTATTCCTTCTTCTAGTGGCCACAACCTCGACTACATCTTAGGGTTCTTTTGATGGTCATTTGAAATTGTGGATTTGTATTCATGATATGACTTCTTCTATTCCAATTTTTCAATCATTATTTTTCATAGGCTATTGTATCTACTAAAACATTTTATGAAATTGGCATTTTGAATTTCTCTTTATTTTTTGAAGACTGGTGTATGGTCCATCTCACTCCATAATGATATCTTCTTCCACATAAAGTCACCATGGCTAACCACTATTCTCTAAGTGGTGTTAATTTTGAGTATTAATGTAATTAATCTAAACATTTAGTTTGAAACTTTGGAATATTTCAAATAATATTTTTGAAGAAAGGCTCATAGTCGATGTGGGATTCCGGGGCCAGTGGAACCACAATACTTTCATATTAAAAATATTAAATATAATATATCTTGGGAATGCATTTTTTCAGATATAATGGAATAAATATTGAATGGTGTCTCATATTAAAACACCTAGACCTCCATTAATATAGAGAATATGTTTTTTCATAGTCATAATATAAGTCATTTTGGAATAATACGCTTTGATAGAGTTCATTTTTGGGAATATTAAACGAATTGAATTATTAATTTAAATTAATTATCCTGAAATTTTCCAACCAAAACAATAAATCTATAAAATCCTCTTTAGTTAATTTTATAGGTCAAGACACATAACCTTAGAGGGTTTATTGGATCATTAAAACTTTTGTGGTAAGAACAATGGAAGATGATCATAGGGTAGTGGATTGAGGGTTGAGGATCAGAATACCATGAGGCTCATTATCATTGATATAGTTCTTAGATCTCTAAAAAATGATATAGAAAAAGTCTTCATTATAAATCCATCCAAAATAAGGTTGGGAGGATTATTTTGTAGATTAATCCCCATTTATGGGTTATGAATAACATGAATTAATTTCACATATATTAATTCATGGATCATTATATGTTAGATTGTCCAATATTTGTTTTCTCTTATTATATCTAGGATTTATTATTTATTCAATTTTATTGATTTGATAATCAACCATATTATTTTTAGTTTTTATCATGATTAACAAATAAACATGGCCATCAATTGAATATTACACAGTGTTATGTTCTTTTATCCCTCCATTCTTCGATGTTTTTCAATGAGATTTTGGTTAGATGGTAATTCAACAGTACTCGGGAGGACCGATTATTGTGGATTAGTGGTTTAGAAAAAACATATTGGTCATATGTTTGGTTTTTTATTTTAGAGACATGATATAGTGGTAGTGGTGATGATAGGAACCTAATCATGATTTGGGTGATGGTGGATATGTGATCTAGTATGAACAGATCCTTTCAATGTTGTGATAATGTTTTTTTTCAAGCTACAAGATACTAAAATCTAACCACTAAGGATGACAATGATATGATTTTAGTGCAGAAAGTGGGGTTCCTACATGTTTTATAGTGTGAACTGTTCCTAAAGGAGTGAATGATCATAATCTAATCAAAAGGATGATGGAATCCATCCATTGGCATCATTGTGGGTTCATTCAACCCAGATCGGCGCGTGATGGAATGCTTCTCTACACAATTGAATTTGGTAGCAGAGAGGGTGATATAGATGAAACCTTCTAAAATTTCTAAAAAATTATTCCATGAAAAATGTTTACTATGGAAGAACATAGCTCATGCGTACCCCTTCTTGAAGTGTCTAGGGTTACACATGGAGTTAAATGTCACACAATATATGGGAATCCCACATGTCTTGTCACCCTTTGATTACTAGATCACAATGTACAGGTGGTACATGCCAAAGGGTCCATGTGCCTCCACATGCCATGTGTGATGAGGAACAGCTTATATACTTTATTAAGTGAATGGTCATCGGAATATGATAGACACACTGAGTTTGGGTCCAACCTCTATATGTAGTGTGGGATTTGGCATACTCCCCATGTAATTCGGAAAGTGCACGAGCTTGAGAAGAAGGTGCACACTGAGTGCCAAAAAAACCTCTACATGCCTTGTGTTGTAACAATTTGAATTATATGATGTGGTATGCATTATGTATGAGATAGTAGGACATGTTTAGTTTCATACTCAGTGAGATGCACCCGTGCAAGGTGTTCTTTTTGAGTTTCAGATGTAATGACTTCTCAAGATTCATGCTGAGCTAGACCCCCTGCTGAGGTGGCAGAGGATTGGCTTATGTTTGTGGTGTGAGTGTTCCACCAGTTTAGGACCTCTATTAATTTTGGTCCTAACATAAATAATTACATAAAATTATATAGGGTGTTGGTGGAGCCCTATGATGCTTAGGTTTTATGTGGCTTTAGGCATATAAATAAGAGGGACACTTCCTCCACCAAGATGTATCCTCTTGTGATGAAATTTATAGATATGTTTGTAAGTTAATGTCACCGAAAGTGGATGAGTTTATTTTATTTTTATTTTTGATAATTTTTTTGATGTGATAAGGCGTCAGAGCGAGCCCTAATTATAGAGAATTGGAAGGCAAGGGGGAGGATAACTTTGGGCTGTTGGGTCATGTAACCTAAAAGCTCCGAGTGGGTTTTATAGTGTGAACCATATCTTATTTCCTCCTGCTATTGTTTTAGTACAAATCCACATACCAATTTTTTCTAATCATATCCTTTTTTAGGTAGCTATTGATTTTAGTGAATCCTTTATCTCAACCCTTGTGTTTGGGTGATCATGTGGAAAAAATTGAGTGAGTACACAATTTTTTGAATAATATAACATGACTCTAGGAGTAGAGAATAACTTGTGTAATCTTTTCACCGTTTTGATGAGAACCTATGATTTTTTCCTTAACATAAACAATTTTTATACTATCCAGGTCCATTTTAACAATTACTAGTGAGGGTTATATGGTATCTGAGTTAGTGGGATGAAAATTTACTTCATTGGTGAGAAGGAATTGTAGGAACAATCATATGTGATCATACAAATGAGGATATATATGATTACTCATCACTTGGACAGTATTACTGTTATAATAGTTTATTTTATGAGATTTTAGTTTCCTACTATGGTGGAGTAATATGAGGGTGTCTTTCCAGAGGTTATTCCACAATTAATCCCTCATTTAAATATTGAGTTCTGCATAGGACTTCACCTAGGTATTACCAGATAGTTTTTTCTATATATATAACGACTCCATAAAACTATGATACTTAAAGGTGAGGTTAGATAATTTGAAAATAATTGGTATTTTTTAGACCCAATTTGTTTCCCCAGTTATCCCCAATTTTTTTTCTCCAAGAAGGTGGATGTCAGTTCGAGGTTATACCCGGATTAAGGTCTCTCGAACTAAGAAATATCAAGAAAGAGTGCATGACATCAAGAATCAATGAATTATTTAAAACATGGTTTGGGGTGATTTGGTTCATGGATTTTGACTATAGGAAGGGTTATAACCGTCTCCGGATTTGAGAGGAAGATATATAAAATGAATTTTTCTATTGTGGATATGGTTACATTGAGCGCTTGTTGATTCCATTAACCATGGAAAATTCCCTAAAAGTGTTCATGGGACTCATGAACTGTATCTTTTACCCATTTTTAGAGCATTTCTGGATTATTTCCATTCATGATATCCTCATATACTAAATTTCAGTGGGTGAGCAAGTGAAACATTGAGGATGGTCCAAGAAATTCTCTAATATGTCCAACTTTATGGGATTCTCTCAAAGTGTCAGTTCTAGATTTTGGAGGTCCACTTATTAGGATATGTTGTCTCATAAGAGGGATTAAAAGTGTAACCAACAAAGGTTAAATGAGTTATTTCTTAATATCCACCCAATAGTATGACCGTGGTAGTAGATACTCACAACATGGTTTTTTGTTCATTGTTGTTGAGAATGGTGATAAAGTAGTTGGCCTCTTTGTAGTTGAACCTTAAGGATGTGGATGGTGCAACATACCCCCAATCGATGGTCATATCCCCCTACTTCCTTATCATGTTAGGTATTCACAACTTGGGGATATTGATTGTGAGATCTTTCATGACTAGATTTCAACTAGACATGCTATAGATTAATTTTCTGAAGGCAGGGAGAATGTCATTCATGTTCGAGGATGAATGATGACATTATCCACACTATGATAGGAGATAGTGAGAAGCTTTCCGTATTTCACTAAGCATTATATCTAGGAGAGGTGATGAATTTTCTTTATACTTTTGAATTAGGTTGGGTGGAAAAGAAGGTAGTATCTTGTTTCAGAGTTTATCTCTTGATACTGCACCAACTAGGAGGATAAATACGTTGTGTTGGTATGGGAGTGTATATGGGATGATGTATCCATGGTTTTATTATTGAAATTACATGATAAGTGAGAATTCTTGACACTATATGGGTGAATGTTGATTGAATCCTTGATTTTTCCCATTGCATATTCGTATGAGAGTAGAGATTAGTAGAGAGTTTAAGAGCCCTGTGTGTAGGTGGTAGTATATATTCATAGAGTTTCCCTAATGATCATTTCATACAATGATTCTCTCTTCATGTCACAAATATAAAGAGTCTTATGGCTGGATTTGAGACTCAATTGTGGTTGATAACAACATTTATACCCTTATATAGATGGAGAAGAAAATTAGTCCATTCTAATTTAGAAAAACATGTTTCAGGATTGCATGTTGGTCTTGGATATAGAATGATAGGATTATTTAACATTGGTGTATTTTTCATATAACAACATTTACCACTCCAGATTTGGTGTAGAACAATTTGAGGCGTTTTATGGGAGATCCTATAGGCTTTCATTTTACTGGTAAAAGCTAGGGGAATAGTCTTTATTGGCCCAAAGATGGCGTGAGAATGGTAAGGAAGGTCAAATTAATCCAGTGGAAGATTAGGAACACCCAAAGATGTCAGGAGTCTTATTCAGACTAACGATTAAGGCCTTTTGTGGTTGAAAAGGGATACCACACATTCCTGAGGGTATCAACACTATGAGGGTTACAAAGATTTGGATGAAGAATAAGACCATCTCAGAGGTTCAGAGACCCATTTTCCTATTACTCTATAGGTTTATAGAGGTAGGATACTACTTGGACCTACCATAGAAGTCAAAACAAGTGCATAATGCACTTTTTCCTACACAGGTGAGGAGATATGATCCAGTCTCATTGCACAATGTTCTCCGGGCTGAGCATTACATTGAGGGTGGAGTTACATTTTAAAGGTCCCCGATGGAATTTGAGAATCAATAGATGAATACCATTTGTGGGAATTTTTTTTCCTTGGGTGTGTGCTATTTTGGAAACATGGGAACCACTAGGATAGATAATTGGAGAGGGAGAACTTAGTTGAAGCTCAGTATATTCACCTTTCTATGTAGGTTTTCAGTTTTTGTGATGAAAACCCTTAAAGTAGGGGAGAATGTGACAACATCATAATTTCTATTTGAAACATTGTAATATTTAAAATATTATTTTTAGAGTAATGTGAAGAGTTGGTATGGGATTTTAGAGACTATGAAGTCTCAATGTTAGTTTATTAAATTTTTTAAATATAATATATCATGGGAACATAGTTTTTTATAAATTATGTAATAAAACCTGAATGATGTATATGATTGTAAAACCAGAACCACTATTAAATCCAAAGCATTGGTTTTACCCCATGTGTGATATAAGTCATGTCGCACCAAACACTTTCTTAGAGTGCTATCATGGGTGGATTAAATGAACTAAATGAATTAAATGAATTTAATGAATTTAATGAATTTAATGAATTGAATCAATGAAATGAACGAAAAGAAATTATTAATTTAATTTTCATTTAATATCCAGACCCTAATCACTAATTCTTTATAAACTCCGCTTTGGATATTTCCCAAGGGTTACCTACATTAACTTAGAGGATTGACATGATGGCATGATGTCTAGGGGTGAGTAAATTGGAGGATTATCATGGGTTTATGGGTCTAGGATCAATGTATAGAGAGTCTCATCATCATCGATGGAGTATTTAGATCTTTTGAATAACTATGATAAAAAAATGTTCTTCATTAGTGATCAATCCAACATTTAATTTTGGGCATTAATCCCCATTTTTGGTTTTAGATGAACACAAATTTATTCCTTCAAAATCAATTCATAGATATTTATTTATTGGTTGGTCTAATGATTATTTTCTCTTCCCAGATCTAAGAATTTTATATTTATTCTTCATTATGTTTTATACATATGATAATCTACCCTCTGATTTGGATTTCTTATTATATTGAAAAAATTAACATGGTCATCAATCAAACCTCACTTGTTTATAAATTTCCTTTCTCCCTCTATCATTTGATGTTCGTCATTGGAATTTTGATTGGATGATGATATGATGATACATGGGATGATTGATCCATGTGAATTAGTTCTTTAGAACATCATATTTTTGTCACATGTTTGGTTTTTGGGTTTTAGAAACATGAAGGAGGTATAAAGGTGATGATGGGAACCCGCTTATGGTTTGGGTAATGGTGGATATAGAAGATTGTCTAAGTGGATCTCTCTATAAATTTGAGGGTAGGTGTTTGGTAGATATGGGTGGCTATAATCCATAGACCGGTGATGATGGTAATCCAATTATGTTGTAGATAGTGGGGTTCTCTCTTGTTGGATAGTGTGAAATCTTTGGTAAGCAGTGAATAATCAATTTACGATCAACATGTGGCGAGAATCTGGACACCAATTCCATTATGGGTTTAGTCAACCAAGATCTCGACATCATGGAATGATTCTGGGTGGAATTTTTGGCGACAACAGTGAAGGCGAGACACAAGAAAAAATTTGAACTTTATGTGAAATTTCTATCAACATATAATGTACTATAAAAGAATACATACTGCGTGTGCCCCTATATGCAGAGGATCTGGTTACACATTGAGTTAAATATCATAGGACATGTGGGAATCCCACACATCATTTGAAACATAATTGACTAGATTAGTGTGTATAGTGAGTACATGTCCAAAAGTCCATTTGACCCCACATTCCATGTGTGATGGTGCATGACATGTGAACCTCATAAAGTGCACAATCTTGGTTAGAAAACACATTACAAGTGTCAAAAAAACCTCTACATGTCTTGTTGGATCTAGAGTACACCCAGTGTGCTTTGGAAAGTGCCTGGGATTGAGAAAGTTGTGCACACCAAGTTCCAACCCGATCACTACATGCCTTGTGTTGTAATAAAACATCATGTATCATGAGGGAGAAATGTCATGTGATACGGAAGGACATAAAAAGTGTCATACATAGTGAGACATGTCATATACCCCATGGGACATTCTATGTACTAATTTTAAAATAAGTTAGATCATTTTTTCCTCCTCATACCAGTTTCAATATAATCTTGGGTGAGTTCCCTTGATCCATAGTAGTGTCGATGCATTACCTTTGTATATTCCTAAGAGGGTAAATTGAGGTATCTCATCCTTAGAATAGTATGAGTGATCCCTTCTATGGTTTAGTTTGGAATTTATTAAGGTATCCCTCCATGTGTAAAATGGTGCGATCCTCTATAATTCATTAATAGTTTGGGCTTGGTATCTCATCTCAAACATCTAGGGTGTGATATACCCTATCTAGATAGTAATTATAGAAAAGGTTAATTAACCACCTTAGGCCATAGAAATGATACCCTATCTGTGTATCTACATCTTTTTTCCTTAGACGAGGAATAATTTTACCAATTAAATATTTTAGGTGAAACCTTTATGTTCCTTTAAGAATATCCGTGGAAATACATGATGAGTATTTCCCTGCAAATGATTTTCATCAGTAGAGAGAGACCCATTTTGTAAGTTCACTTCGATGAATGTTACCTATGAGCCTCTAGTAGAATCATAGGATGGTATTGACGATGTGACCTCACATTGAGATTAGATTATTACTTTTAGAATATCTAGGTTACCACATTTATTCCTTAGGCTTTGGGATATAAATCTAACCCCCGCTTTGAGGATTTCTATTTTGTGATTTTGGGATGTCATATTAGGTATGTTATACTCACCCCCATATGGGATCTTCTTAGACATGTCATGTATTATTAATATGAAATGACTTTGGATAGGGTCCTAAGAGTATCTGGATTAGGTTGATCTTAGTTAGGCTATATAGGCCATGGATGATTCCATGTCATCTTGATAGAAATCCACTTTCATTATGAGGTTGGACTCTTTTACAGTTTTGGAGAGATTGTATTTTGTCCTTCTGTATTTGTTTGTTCTCTTTATGGTACACTAATGTGGGTTAGATGTCACACAATCATTTATAGTATAATATGTTTATATTTTCTATATTATACAATTTTATGTAGATGTGTGCATGTGTATAGGTACTTTAGCCTAAGTCATTACATTTGTCTGATATGTCTACTCGATGATCATCGCTAGCCCCCGGCCTATTAGAGGTGAGATTGGAGTTTTGTTCTTGGCTTTCCACATGGAATGAGGGCCCTAATGGTTTGGGTCGTGACACTTTAGTTCCTTCTATGTGCCACAATCAACTCCACCGCAACATAACATTAGTCATTTTTTGTTGAAATTTCTAAAAAAAATCACAAAGTACACAAATGAATGACTCCAGTTTGAGAATCATATGAATTTTTGTTTCTTTTGAATTTATAACGAAAATATCATGAATTTAGTGAAAGATAAATTACTTTGGGAATTTCTATATGAATTTCATAAAAAACATATGACTCCACAAAAAAATATACGACATTAAATAAAAAACACATGACTTCGTGATTTTAAAATTTTCGTTTTTAAGTTAATCCCCTATTTGAAATTCATATAAAAAATAAAACAAGTTCAAAAATACATTTTCTAAATAATTAAAATAAAATAAAGGATTATTAAATATTTTCCAAATAATTATAAAAAACAATTAAAATAAATAAAATTAGCCACTTTCACAATTAAGAATAAATTTTTTTAAAAACCCAAAAATGTGAAAATTACCTTAACATTGATAAAATGGAGGGGATATATTCAATGAATTACAAAGATATATATATATATATATATATATATTAAAATATGATTTTCATCAAGACCACTTATGTTCTTTTAGTGTGGGGCTCCTGGGAAATCTAAGGCATTGTATCCGAAAGCTTCAAGGACTTTTCCACACTATGGTGGTTTGGATTATATTTTAATGTTTTTTATGTTGGGTTTTCATAATAAGACCCAGGTTTAGTTTTTATTCATGTTTTATTTTTTTTATTTTCTTATTTTTTATGGTTTTATCTTCATTTATTTTCTTTTTTTAAGGTTTATGGTTAATGTTTTTAAGATAGCTCTTGTAGCATGTTTACATTAGGATAAATATTGATAGTCTATTAGTAAATGTTATTAGTTTTATATTTTTAATTATACTATGGTGATGGAATATTTTTTGTTATGGTTTATAAGTTTAATATCAGTTATGATGAGGATGGATTTTACAGGTTGAACATGGGAGACCCCTATGTCCATGATCAAGTTACTAGAACTAGTGTTTCTTTTGCAGTGAGAACATGTGGGAACATGTTTGAAAGTTTTTGGTTTATAATAGAATAGTGGTTTTTGGTTGAGGTCCATGTTTATCCTTGTAGAGTTTATGATCCAAGGTAGGAACCTATGAAATCTCTTGATGTGGTTGGTAATAGTTGTTTATTTATCATTTATTGGATTAGTTGTCAATGGTTTCTTTGATGTTTCCTTTTTGGATGTTCATCAGGGTTAGTAAAAGATTTCTTCATCTGGATGATTTTAGTAGAATTGTTTTTTGATGGAAGCAATATTATCTTTGGATTGTTTCCATTTCATTTCACCATTTTAGATAAATTATAAATAGTAGGGATAGAAGTGATAGAGTGCCTTTCTCATATGGATCTTTGTTTGATAATTTTTTTTTTGGGTTGTTCTTAAATATTTTTTTGTGGTTTTAAGGATTTAACTTCAATTGGTATAGATTTTTTATTGTGTTCTCTGGTACCGTTTTCCACTGAACTCTTTTTTGTTTTTCTTCAATCCCACCGACCCCTTGTATTGTGGTGTGGAGGTTTTAGTTTTCCATTCAATTCTAATTTTACCAAACCATTTCTGGGTGGCCAAAAGTGGTATGGTGGGGAGAATTATAAACCCTTTATGCCACTGTTTTTTTAATTTTATTTAATTATGTTCTTATATTAATGATTTGGAGTTTTGGGTGGGAATTTTAAATTTTTTTAATGTTTTTTTTTGGTGGAATAATTTTTTCACGATTAGGTAAAACCCTGAATTGGCGCAAACCATTAAAATGATGATATTACTTTATAGTGTGGCTTTTGATGGTTGTCATATAATTTTTCAAACCATATAGATTTCCCTATGTGACCATGTGACTCAATTTGTGTGTAGGGTTTATTAAAATGGTTGGATCATGGTTAGAGGAAACCATGCGGCCCAAACTATGTAATGAGTGTGATACTCTAATTTGTGGATCTCACATGGTTGGTGAAAACTTTGGAAAATAGTACAACCAAACTATGTGGTCTTCCAAAAATTACAGAAAATGGATTTTACTTAACCCCTCAATTTTAAGGTCTTTTCTCTACTTCCCCTCTCATATTAACTTTTCCAAACCTTCTTGGAGATATAGGGAGAGTTACTTATTCCTTCTATTTGATTTTAACTCCCATTCTCCAATATCAAGTGATTTTCAAGGCATTTATCCCTCCTTTGTTGTTTTATATTCTTCCCAAATTTTAGATTTATCATATTATTATATTTCCACCTAGAACCCAAATAAACTATATAAATAGATATTTAAGATTTAGGTAGGTTCAAACCTAGGGTTTTGGGTTCTTAGGGTTTGTAGAGGGTGGTTATTTCTATACTGGATGTTCTTCCTGGAAGGCAACAAATCGCAACTCGATTCTATTCAACTGATGGTTTTTGTTTCTATATTATTAAATTATTTTTCAACTTATAACGTTCTTGAGGTTTATAAATTCAATTTCTATGTATGTATATCCAATTATGGTATTTATCATGGATTTGTAAATAGTTTCATGAATCTAATCATGGAAAAAAGTTTTTGTTTATAAAATTTAACTATCGCTTTGAAATTAAACATTTTTTCATGACAAGAAATAGTATAAATTCATATGAGGCTCTTTAAAATGATTTGGATAGTAATTTTAGGGATTCATAACCATTTTTATTTCTGATTAAAGAAAACCATGTATTAAATGATCATTTTAAAAGGATAATGGTGTATTGTTTTAAATAGTATTCTAAAGGGTGTTTGAAAATAGAATTTATAAGAAATGGAAGGTACTTTTACCCTGAGTAAGGTTTTAATAAATTCTAATTTGTAACCTTATAAAAATAAATAGATTAATTCTTGTGAGACCCTCATTGGTTCCACTATTTGTATGGATTTTATAGGATTTTCCCCTTATGGAATGTTGATTATTATGTGGTGATTTTTTATTATGGTATTGTTTCATGTTAGTGAATTACAAGAGAGGTGTGATATATTTTTTATGTTTACGATTCATGTTGTGATAATTATTTTATTATTTTCTCACCTCAACCATAGATTGGCCATGGAGGTCTGGGTAGCTAAGTGAGATTTCTTGATTCATGATACACTAGTTGGTTTACAAAATTATAGTACCCAAGGTTGTGTCTTATTATAATGATAGTGAGAGGTTCCTAATTGATGATTTTGGAGTGGGCTAGTTGAATTGATAATGTCTTTTTTTATGATGTGAAATTAGAATATAGTTGGTTACGTGCTATAGTACATCGGGGACATCTCCCTTTAAAACCAAGGGAGTCTCATTGGACACTGATTCATTGAATGTTGATTTTTATAGGGGATTTTATTAATTTATATATATTGCCTTATTATTCTTTTTTCTTATGGAACAATTTAATTTTCTTACTTTGGTTGTGTATTCTATTTGGTAAAATGATGATTTATATCCTTATGATTTTATTCATTAAGGTGGTAGTTAGTTTTCAAAATAGATTTAAAATTAACTCTTATAAATTTATTGTGAAATTAAAAGAGAGTAGGTTGTTTTTTTAAAATATTTTGAAATGAATAAAATGGTTTCATTTTATTTTATTTTAAAATAAAATTCCCTCAATTTAGATTTAAATCATTTTAGTACTACTTGGGGGGTAACACTTGTTTTTATTTTTAGAAGGAAAGTATCATTCTTTAATTTTAGAGTATGCAGTCTGATTTCAGTATTTATTCATTAAAATAAAATATTTACATTCTAATGTATTTAAAATTATATTTTATAAATAATTTATTTTTTTAAATTTCATATACTCTTTTGTGTGATCCCACTAAGATTCTTAGATTCAACCATGCTTACAGAACTACGTGCATGTATGAAAACATTACATTTTGTATCCTTTTTTAGGTTTCATTATGTTTTCATACCACTTACTTGTTATGATGAGTGAGTTGGAATGCAGATAGAAACCATGGGTTTCATATAGGTGTTTAGGCATTTTGGTTCGGGTGTTATTTTATTTTTGGGATGTGATGTATCAAAAAAGATGAACTTTATTTTATCTAAATTTTGTTTTCACCTATTTCACCTTTTTATGTATTGAATTTTAGATATTTTTGTATGTTTATATTAATGGGTTAAATCATATTAATTTATTATGACTCATTTAGTTCATTCTTTATTTATATCTACATATTTTATTTTGTTTTGGAGACCAAAAAATGGAAGACCCATTCTAGATTTTTATAAGCGACCCAAAATCTATGTACTTTGATTTTAGGTAAAAACCATTACCATGCGGTATTTCCTTGATGCCCATAAATTAGATTGTATATTTTGAGGATCTTGAATGCTCTTTGGTCCCAATAACGAATTGAGTCAAGTGACATGTCAAGTCTTCTTGGGCCAGTTCATTACAAGTATTCCTATGTGTGATCAATGTAGTAGTGTTATCAGTGAAAACAATTACCTAAGTTGATGAATTATGGTTATAATTGGAGACCCATGTACTGAAATTGTCTTTTATAGGAATATTTTTTTAGAGTAGTGAAAAGGGACCTAACATCTAATGATTTCATTCCTTTCTAAGCTGAGGCAAGATAGTGATCCACCTTGTCCTACTAAGAATCTGAACTAACGAAAATAGATTCATCCTTTTATTGAGAATATTATTCCTTTTGAACATTATCATTCATTTCCAATTTAGAACCTATTTTAAAATAAACTAATATACCTTCATTTCCATCATATTCCAATACAACATCCACTATTTTTTGGCTATTTAGCTCACCTTTCCTACGAACCCAACTAATAAATTCCGTACTAGTTATAGTTGTACCAGTTCCCCATACCTCCAAATCTGGTTAATTTTTTGAATAAGTCAACCAACCATAATTTTTTACCAATTCCAATATAACGTCCCCTATTACATGTGCATATAACTCATCTTCTTCTTGAACCTAATTCATCAGGTCCACAAAAATTGAATCTGGAGTAGTTTCCATTCCCTATTTACTTGAAAAAATTTATGATTATTATAATCTTGGGCCATGGTTTCCTAAATATCCCCCTTTGAGTTCCTCTACATCCTACATATATCTATAGTGTGACCTATCATCCCATACTTTTCACTCACCATTTCTCTAGGATATCTTCACATGTTTAAAAAATGTTATTACATCCCTTGTAGAAGCTAGGAAACTTTATATATTAAACTAATAAGTCAAATTAATAATCATAATATTTAAAGAAGATAGTTTTGAGGGTAGATATTAGATCAACCTCCACTAATAAAAATGTAAAGTTCCTAAGAATTTCCCTTTATGTTTTTATCCATCTTTACTGGTACACCAATAGTAAAAGCAATATAACACATGGTGACCAAAAAATAGCTCAACCACCTAATTTTTATAAAAATATTTATAATTGAACTATTTAAATTTAAAGGGTTAAAATAGGTGTTCCAATACAATATTATTAGACTACTTAGTTTTATAGTGAAAAATCCCATGCTTTAGATTTCAAAACCAAATTGGGGAAGATAATGTGAAAGTACCCTTTTCCTAGGTAAGTCATACTCTATCCCTATAAATCACATAATTATAGTAGTCTCTTTATAAAAAATAGGAAGTAAATTTAACATAATTATATTTCCAAAACAATGAGTGATAATTGGGTGGTTAAATGCTTTGATTCAATCGGCTGAGAGACCTTGATTAGCTGAAACAAATGAAATATCTCTCTTATTAATTATCTTTTTATGATAAATATCTGATCTCATTCCAAAGACAATAGATGTTAGGCTTATTAAAATATTGAATAAAATACTTCTAAAACCATAGATATTGATTATAAGTCCCAATAGGTCAATCCTTAAGTGATACATGACATTTTAAATCTTAATCATACGAAGCTTGATTACAAATCCAAAGGTTGTAAGGATCATAAATAATAATGAGATCAAACTTCTATGCTTCATTATCTTATTCTATAAATGGATCCTCCTAATTCATAGAACCATAAGAAGGAACCCTAGAGTTATACCCTATATGGTTATGAACAAGTTTCAATAATATATCATACGAAGAAGCTATGAAATCAAAAAAATCCATTTTCTTTTAGGGATCTCCATCAGTATCATCTGAAGCCCACTCCACCTCTCCGATGATAATTCATGATGATGATGTTGATAAGAATTATTATTATTATTAAAAAATTTAATTCATAAAACATAAATTATTTTTATTAATTATTAATTATTAATATGAACCGACCATATAGTGGAGTGGCCATCGACCGCTGCTTTTAATCCAAGAGGCCAGAGGATTGACCCAAAAAAACCCCATTTATGGGAAATTTACTAAGTTATTGTATGATTTACTATAGGATTGTAGCATCTTGGGAACATTAGTAATATTAATATTCACTAAAAAACCTTTTAGGACACCTTTTAATGTTTTATAAACCACAAAAGGCTTCAGCCTCATTTTAAAATGGGATTTTTGTGAAATTAAATTTTAAGAGTATAACGATTAATTTATTATTATAATAACAATATTAATGGGATGTGGGAATATCCTTGGGGGGGGTCCCATAAATGTGACCCCATTAAGTTTGTGAGTTTTTCTTTTCTTTGTAACCACTAAAAATAGAATAAGAACGCTATTAATTAAGTTTATTTTCTGATTGAGTCTAACATTACATACAAAAATGTAGATATGTATATGTATAAATTTCGATACATTAATGTGAGTTTATTTATAATATATTGTTCATATATTTATATATTATATTAAATTTAAAAATATTGATGTATATTTAATATATATATATATATATATATATATTACTGGGTTTCTGCATTGCGTGAGAAAGAGATCATTTAGGGGTTTCCTTGGATGTCACATGATTGACGATACCATCATATGAGATGAACTTTGTGATACATAGTAGAATGGGTTTCAATAGTGGGTTTTTGGTGCTCGAACATCATTGATTTTTGTTCTTTTTGGAATTCATAAAGTGGTGGTGTATAATAATATTTGGGTCTCCCCACTATTATTAGTTATTAAAAGATTATTTTAACTTATTGATTGAGAGAGTCTAGAACCAATTCATGCATGTTCAGGTAAAAATATCTCAAGGTAAGGTAACAAGGTCCAAGTTAAAAAATTTTCTCACCCAATTAATTTATATACAATGATTTTATTTGAACTACCTAATTCTCGTGTTCATCATATTCACTATTTTATTTAAAATTTTTGGTGGAGTAGTTTTGATGAGAAGAAGAAGAATAATTTAGCCACTTATAATTAACTTTTCTGACCTAAATGTTTCAAGAAACTTGTATTTATAAATTTAAGTAAGTATAATCATATTTTTATTTTCTATGAAGGGTTGGAGGTTGTTTTCCACCCCAAATTATCTAAGTGAAAAAGTTTTAAAGGAAAATTGTTTTCCAAGTTCTGAATTTCATTCCAATTATCTTGGACCATCAAAAATATTTATATATTGGAGTATATGAAGTTCAATTTCTTTGTTAAATGGATCCATTTTTTGGTTTCTGATGGTAGTCGAATTTTTATTTTAGATTACCCTTGGTCGCATAGTGTGATTGATGGATATCCAATGTCTACTACTGTATCAAGTTTGGAAAAAACATTAGTTCATGATATCATATTTAATGATATTCCATTTTGGAATTTGGTTGGTGGTCTATAACACCCTAAGATTTGTTTAATTGTTATTTTTTCCAATTAATTTAACCTTTGTGATATTTTTCATTTCACATAACTCCACAAATATTTTATTTTATATTAAATCGCCATATTTGTCTTGCATTATACACAACACCATGTTAATTGTGCACTACAAACAACATAAATATTAAATCACTTTACATAAAACACTTATGTTAGCTTATATTACTTGCAATAATTTCTTTCCTCGATGGCTTACGTAACATTAATGACCGAGTTTTACTAAACAATAATATATTACTAAAATATTTTATTTAATTTAATAAAATATAAACTAGAAATTAAATTTGAGGTTATAAAAAATATTATATAATTTATGAAAATATAGAGTTTGAAAAAATATAATATGAATTTATATGTTATAAATTAATGATAAATGAATATGAAAACCAATTGAATATAATGGGAAATAATAATATTTTTATGGTCACAAAGGTATTTTACCCTAATAAAATAAATAAATTAAAATTTGTGAGTGATATTAATGACATATATATTATTTTAAATAAATTTTTTGTTATTCATCCAATAGATTAGATAAATATAATAAAATAAAAAACAAATTTTTTTCAAAAAAACCTATATTTTTTATAAAGGAAGTTTTAACACCTTTTATTGGTGAACCCATTTTAAATCAAATTATTGGAAATTTTATAGATTTAATATGAAAAAATAAACTATATTTTTTTAATAGAAACATAAAAATTATGTTAATATAATTATTTATTATTTTCCTAAAAGTTTCATTTTTTAATGAATATTTAAAAATACAGGATTTTAATTCAAAAATTAATTTTCATAAAATTTATTTATAAATTTAATTTATATTTTAAGTTTTTTTTGGACATTTAATAAGATAATAATTTTACCATATAATCTATTTTTTTTCATTTTAATCAATGTCACATTGAAATAGGATATAACAACTTTTCAAACTTTTGAATGTTTTTTCTTTAAAAACCCGCATTGTCGACCTGACTGCGAGATTAATTTAAAATTAATTTCTGACACTTATATTATAAGAATTTGAAAAATTTATTACATATATGAAATAATAATTATTTATAATGTCTAATAAGGTCAACATAGTTTTTTTCCAAAAATATTATAGACTGTAATTTAAAATAATTACATCGATTAAGATAAAATTAAGATTAACTAAGGACTAAACCTTAAATTTAAGACCCAAAACGACTTATAAACTTGTAAAAAATTACATTTTTGGGAAATATTTCAACCTTATCGTTCTTTTTATATACTATTTATCATTATTGTAACCACTTGGAACATGAAAAGCATAGGTGGAATTCTCTCTTCAAATATTTCCGAGAGTGCCACTCCTCCTTCCCTATAAAAGGACATCACCTCTTCCACTTATTCACACCACTCAAAACACGTAGGTTCAGACATGATATTCCAAATATACTTACCAAAATATTTAAATTCTTAATTAAATCCCCCATTGGACATTAATTCTTCCAAGGAAGCCTTTTGGCACAAATCAAAAGGAGTTAGCTGAATAAGAGGTAACACCATCTGTCAAGCTCCTGTCTTTAGTTTTTTCTCCACCCATATAATAACTATATTCCATGATTTTATAACAAAAAAATTATTATAAATATAATTATATGTTTTTAGGTTAAGGTTCATACCTACACTTACACACACCTTTATCTAATAGGTAACGAACATACTGTTTTTGTGTACGGAGAACTTCCACCTCACAAAATAATGATTATTCAAATCTTTTTACCGCCTCTCATGGTGGAAATTATAATGGAAAATAAGTTTATAAATATTATATATTATATTTATTATGTATTTAATCATTTTTAATCCTTTTACAAGAAATAAATTTTTCACTTTCCATTTTATGTAAATATGATAATTTTGTTTGAAGAAGTGTGGACTACAGCCCCCTCAAAGTGATGTGATTAATACACACAGTAAATATAATGTATTAAGGATGGGTTTAGTGAAATTATATTATATGTATAATATTATAATTATACTTTAATTATATTATATAAATATAAACATATATTACATTTTCATTCTTTATTTCAGTATGCCAATAAAAACAGAAACAACGTTCATGCGTACGTAAAACATACAATCTCCATGAACTGTGTATTCCATTTCATAATTCTATAATATATTGATTATAATAATAAAAATATAATTATATAAATGGTATTTATATCATGGTTTACATTATATAAACATGATATATGTATAAGGACCAATAATATAACAAATATTAAGACAAATGTGAAGAACAAAGCGAATATTATCTAAAGTGAAACCTTAACATATGATGAATGACAAGAGGGTAATATATGGTCATAATAAAAAAAATATGTTATTATATATACGAATATGGTTATCTAAAATATGTATAATAAATTAATATTTATTATATAGATGGTTTAAATGAGTATGATGAGATTGAAGACATAAGTTATGTGAAATTCATCTCACTTTTTATCTCTATGAAATATATGCTATGTTATCCAATATTTCATTTTTGGTGTATGTAATACTAATTATTTTATTTTATGTATCTTATAATTAAATTAATGTTTATTAATATATCCATTTTATGATATTTTATAAATGTTTATTATTTTTTAAAAGTTACCAAATTAGTGAAGTGGTTTTATCTCAATTTCCTTCTTTGAGAATCATGTTTTGTTATGAACCTAGATTATTATTAAAGGTGTATATACTTTGATATTTCATGTTATATCACGAATTTAATTACTTTCATGATATTTTATGTTTCATTTAAATTCAGTTTCTTACATGTGAAGTATGATAGCAAGTTACCAAGTTATAAGACATTATTGAGACAATCTAATTTATTTTAAATATTGTTTATGTTTATGCTTCCTTTGTTGAAATCTTATGATCCATATCTCAAGAAAATTGAAGAATTTTTTAATTCTATGGTTATTAGTGATTTATTCCCCTATTGGTACCATTTATTCCACACTATAGTTCATAATATAATTGTTTTTTAGAACGTCCGAATTTACCCTATATTCATTCGGGAATCTATGTTCCTTCAAAACCATGTTTTATAAAAATGTCTTCAATTAATATTGTACCACTCTACTAAAATCGTTCAACTTTTTTACACCTTTTTCTTTTAAAAATATTTTAAAAGGAATCTTTTTTCTTCCTTCCTAACATGTTATTTTTATAAACTTTTTATCATTCAAAAAAATGTTCTTTTTACCTTATACAACATGTATGGATTTACCTGCTATCATTTATTTTATGATTGATTTTCATTTTATGAGGTTAATTTTTAAGATTATTTTTAAAAAAGTGATTTTCATAAAAAAAAATTCAAAATTTTTTCAAGCCTTATTTATAAATTTTCAATGTATTTTCTAATAAGTGGGTTTCAAAACATTTTTAGGGTCCTTTTATATGTTTTCATGAAAAATGGGTTTCAAAAAAATTTCACGCTTAGTTATATGTTTTCAATGTATTTTAAAAGAAATGTTTTTCAATAAATGTTCAGTCTCATTCTATATGTTTTCAATTAAAATGGTTTTCCAAATTATTTTATGTCTTATTTATAAATTTTTAAGTTATTTTTTTAAGAAAATGATTTTTAAATTGTTTTATGTATTAAAAAACCATTTTAAAAGAAGATAAAATATTTTCCTCAAAAAGGTTTTGGAAAGATATTTCAAAATTATTTTCCATCTATGATGACATTTTTTGATGTTTCACATTCCATTCTAGTAAATTAAGTTAAGGTTCCATTCATATTCTTTCTAAAAATGGGTTATGCTCAATGTCATGGTCTTTAAAAAACCTGTTTCTCTTTCATGGGGTACATGTTTTTGAAATCTGTTTCTCTTCCATGGGTTTTATGTTTATGAATAATTTTTATCATTCATAGGTTATATGTTTATGAAACCAATTTATCTTTCACGGGTTATTCTTTTGATGAAATAATTATGAAAACTATAATTTTCCACAGGTTATGATTGGATTACATGTTTATAATACTTATTTCAATTCATGTGTTATGATATGATTATTTATGGTCTTGTGGAACATGTATGTATGATTTAATTATGAGACAGGTGAGACCTATATCTCCCAGAAATGCATTTGGTAATGATTTATATCACATGATATATACTAATATGGTCTTGGTAATGAACCTTGATTACTAAAATGGCCATGTGAGTGATCCATGACTACCAATATGGCATGAGGAGTGAAGTCATGCTACTAAGATGGACATGGGAGTGAACCAGGAATACCAAGATGGTATGAGGAATGAACTCATGCTACTAAGAAGGACATGGGAGTGGACCATAACAACAAATATGGTATACAGAATGAACACATTCTACTAATATGGACATGGGAGTGAACCATGACTACCAAGAATATATGGGGAGTGAACACATACTACCAAGATGGTCTTGGAGGTGATACCTTTGATATTATGAAAATCTTATTATATGCTTACGTGTCTACCATAATTCGTTGTTTTAATCATATTTTGTGCTTTCATGCCTTATGTTCTTAATTTTATTACGATCCACGTGTTATGAATTACTAATATTAATTTTGATCTATAATATGAAGTGTATGATCTTCAAATGTTATGCTCAAGTTCCATACCCTTGGTTCATGTTATTCTTACACATTGCCTTTACACACCCTTAATGAGAATCTGATCTCACCCCTTCTTATGCATCCCTTACCCAGGTTATTAAGAAAGGTTTTAGGTTGATGTGATAAAGTTGGAGATCTTTATGGGAGATGTTTAAGATCTTCCACCAGGATAGAATATTTAGTTTCTAGGTTCTCAAAGATAATAAACTATTACGGTCCTCAAGCATGTATTATTGTAACATATGGAATATTAAACAAAAATGGTGTAGTATCCATGTATTTTAATCTTGGGTATATATAGTTGGTATCAAAGGAAAGGTTTAGTAAACCTTTAGAAACTAGTATGAGGACACTATAGTGATATCCCTTGGTATAATTCTAAGGATATATGTAAGGACCTCAACCCTAGTTTCCCAGAGTTGGTGCCTTATTCTATTACATTGGTATATAAATAAGGATTATGAATCCCAAAATACCAAATAGTTTAGTAGATTTGAAAAATATGATACATATATAAGATCAACATTACAACTTGAAGAGAAATACAATATATAAATTCCATTGGAAACATCCATAAATCTGAGATTATCTGTGAAATTTAGTCATAATATATGTCTTTGCATCCTAGGGAATAATAATAAATAAGGGGTGATCTTAGATTCTCCATAAGGGTAATAAATATAGATCAATCATAAAAATTAAGGCATGGTTAATAACTAAAAGTACACATACCATTAAATAAAATATTGAGAATAATATGGCAGGAATAAAAGATGATTTAATAATTCCATAATATTACTTTACCATGAATATTATAATAGTTAAAAAATCACATGTACTACCAATTAATAGTATCATAATGAGGGAATTCATAATGTAGGATGTCATAAACATTATGTTAAGGCCTTGTGCCAAGACCGTACATAAACTGGTATATAAATTTACACAATCATTAAACATAAATAATAACCATTCAGAGTAATATGGTGAATGTTATCTAGATATCACATCCATAGTAAAAATATTCATAAACCATTATGTAAAATATGGTAGATTATATAACAAAATACTAATCCAAATTAAAAATAAGAATCAACAAGAGTGTTTAAATAGATGAAAATACTCTTATAAAATCGTCGAGTAATTATTGAGAGAAATTATATTTTACTTTAAAAGAAGAGTTATTTTGGAAAAATATTTGTATAAAACCATAACTGAACTACTTTGTTTTTTTTTCATAATAAAATTAGTGAATGGTGGATTAAAATATATTATAGAGTACACTGGAAGATAGGTAAGAATTCGAGAAGTTCCCTTAAATCAGGCTTGTTTATTAGGAAGAATGTGAGAAACATCTTTTTAATACATGTAACTCCCCATAAAACAAAGGACTATGATTGGTATAAATATAAATATCATTAAAACATAATTTATGAGGTGTATATAAAAATAATTAATAATTTCATTGGGGTAAATAGAGGAATAGTGTAACCCAAAATAAAATGAAGGTTCAGGTAGAAACCCCTACCTTATGTCAAAATATATTATGTACTTGACAATATTATCATATATAATCAAATTAAATACATTAATTAATTAACTTATAACCTTATATATGTATATTTAATTCATTATAGTTTTATTAAGTTCATTTATGTCCTTATTGAAATGTTATAAGATCGAATTCCGTCGTTTTTGAGTGTTCATTTCTTTGATTTTATGATCGGTTCATTTGATTATAAGTAATGGAGTTCATGTGAAATGGGTATAATTATAATGACGTATAATTAAATGTTATTAATGATAAAACAGAAGTTTTATTTTTGTTATTAATTTTTTCCCATATATGAGGATGAATCATTAGATAACATATTATTGATAATCGTTTAGCTTAATTTTAGAGGATTTTCAATCATAATGAACTAGTTTTTGTTCTATTATTTACTGTATTATATATAAAATGGTTTAAAAACATAAATAAGATATAATTTATATTTTATAATTAGGTTCAATAATAAAAAATGTTTCATGCCCATACTTGAATTAGAAAAAAAAGAATGAACGTTCGTCATCCACGAAGGTTGTAAGTCTGCAGCTTCCGAATGATGATTTCATTTTTAAAATAAAATAGAGAGTGTAAGGATATTGATAATGGATGTTACATTAACATTATATAAATATATTATATAGATTATTCTATATTCATCATGATAATTTGAAAATAGTTGTTGATGAGAGAATAATAAAAACAATTGAAATGAAATTAAAAGAAAAAGGAAGAGGGTTTGCCTCTTTAATTAACCTCTTTGAGAACAACCTTAAAGAAAGGGATTTTGGTCTTTTTTCAAGAAAAAGATATACTCTATGTGGGGTGAGACTAGGGAAGAGAATTTGGGTATAATGTTGAAAATTTTCATGTCTTATAGTAGGGAGGAGAAGAGAGGGTGAGGGGTGGTTTTTATAGTGGAGGAGAGTGGTATGTTTTTAATCTTTAAATCATTAGTTTATTATTTTGGCTCAAGAATATGAATACTTATAGAATTATCATAAAATATATTAAAATAATTATTTATAGTTTATGATTGTGGTCTATGTCAAAAATACATCGTCTATGGATCGATAAATAATGTATTTATCATTTATCATAAATTATCATATTTTACAATTCACTAATAATTCAAGTATTTTAGAAAAATCAAAAAAATTCACCATAATTTTTTTTAAAAGTTTATAATTATGAAATGTAATTCATTTTTTCAAAATAATTTTATAAATATGTGAAATTTATTTTTTAAATAAAATCATTATTTACTTGAAAAATACAAAATTTTATTTTAAAACAAATTTTATAACACTTTCAGAAATTAACTAAGGTCTCATAAAACTATCCTAAAATCATAAAAAAAATATTTATTTATCAATCCATTTCATGAAAGGTTATTTTCTTTTAAATAATTGTATTGATTATAAAATTGTAATTAAATATTTATGACTTATAAAAATGTCATCACTTAAATATTAATTCTTAAAATATTCACATACCTTTATTATGATATAATTATATCATACTTTAACATATGAGATGAAATTTGTTTATACTTTCATGTCTGAGGTTACCATTCATTATGACAATTTACTATTCGTAAGGGTCATATTACTTCTTAAAGGAATGTTACCATTTCATCGATATAGCTTCCTTAATGTCTAGAAATACATTTTATTTCATTCATTTTTCATTTATAAGGTTTGTATTGTGTTATCAATGTGGGTTTTTATGATTCATACTATATAAAATAAACAAAATAAGGGAAATATCGTTGATAGAATTATAGGTCATTACATTCTCCCCTCCTATAAAAATTTAATCCTTGAATTTTCACAAATGTCACTTCACAAAAAGATTTTGGTAGTTTCTAATACTAAGTTCCTTGGGCTCCCACATAACCACTTCAATTTTATTGTTTCCTAAAGCATTTTTACTAGCCAAGTCATTCGATTCCTCGACATCTATTCTTTAGTGTCCATAATCTGGATAGTCTCTTCATAGTGGGATAAGTCAGGTTCCAATTGTACTGCTTAATAAATGAGGATATACATTGGGTTTGACATGTACTTTCTTAACAAAGAGACATGGAACACATTGTGTACCATATAAAGGCTAATAATTATTTTGAAATGATAAACCACATCTCTGATTCTCTCCAAAATTTCATAGGGGACAATGTACATAGGGATCAGTTTCCATTTCTTCCAAATTATTATAACACCCTTCCTTGGAGATACTTTTAAGAAAACATGATCTCCCACTTGAGATTCTATGTCCTTCCTTTAGTTATCAACATACCTATTTTTCTTACTCTGAGATGCTTCATTATGGGTTTTAATAGTATTTCTATTCACTTTTGTTTCCTAGAGAATATTTGGCCCTACAAGCTTTCTTTCACCAACTTTATCCAAACATGTCGATGTATGACATATCTTTCCATACAATACTTCATATAGTGCCATTTGAATTCCAAAATGGAAACTATTGTGGTAGGAAGACACTACTAAAGGTAAATAATGATCCCATAAACCATGAAAATAATGTGAGAATTATCTCAATGTGTCTTATAAAGTTTGGATAATAATTTCGGACAACCCATCAATTTTTGTGTGATGTGAAGTACTCAAATGAAGCTCACTATCCAAGGATTTTTAAAGACTTTTCTTGATTTTTGGTGTAAATAATGGATTAAAATTATGTAAAATTTAGATAGGTTCTCAATGAAGCCTAAAAAATTAATTAATATAGATCTGTGTAAGAATATCTAGTGTAAAATGTTCCTTTTTTGAGGAAATGTGAAAATTTAGTATGTCGATCAATAATCACCCATATTGCATCATTATTTTCTTGGGTTTTTTTTGGAAATCGAGTGAAAAAATCAATTGTGGTGTCATCCAATTTCCATATGGGAATAGGTAAAGTTTGCATGAATCCTCTAGGATATTTTCTTTTAGCCTTAACCTATTGAAAGACTAAATAGATTGATACATAATTAGCAATTTCACGCTTCATGTAATCCTACCAGAAATGTTTCTTCAGATCTCTATACATCTTAGTGCTACTAGGGTTTATAGAGAAATTTGAACTGTGAGCATCATCCAATAATTCCCTTTTTATTTCAGGTATAGAGGGAACACATAACCTTCCCCCAAATTTTAGAATTCAATATTCACACCTGAAGTCCAGAAACTTCCCATCATTCATAGATTAATTTTCTTTTGAATATTATTATCATCATATTGAGAACTATTAATTCTTTCTAAAAAATATGGTTGCAAAACCAATTGAAAAAGTAATGATACTTCACATTCTTTGATAATTTCCATAACTATCATTACTAGATCCATATACATGGGATCCTTATCCATCTGCATTTATTTATAGATCCTTGATCCTTCTTACTCAATGCATATTCCACATTATTTTCATTATATGGAAGGTAGTGTATGGAATAATCAAAACCCTTCAGTAGCTTGAGCCATCACCTTTTCCTGATGTTTAGTTCTTTCCATGGGAACATATATTTCAAGCTCTTGTGATTTTCAAATATCTCACATCTTTCACCATAGACACAATTTCTCCATATCATTAGAGTAAATAATACAACTTCTAACTCCATATCATGAGTTGGATAGTTCTTATCATGAGTTTTTAACTCCCTTGAAAAGTATGTAATAACTCTAGCAATGTATATAAGTATAAAACCAAGTCCTTTCTTTGATGCATCACTATAAATCACAAATCCCTCACCACTTGTTAGTAGAGTCAGGATTGGATCATTCTCTAACCTCTTATTTAATTCCTCAAAACATTCTTCACATTATTTTTTACATATGAACTTAACCCCTTTAGTATTAAGGTCGGTTAATGGGTTAGCTAACCTGGAGAAGTTCTAAATGAAACGCTAATAATAACCTGCTAAACTAATGAAACTATGTACCTCATTTATGTTTGTTAGTGTAGGAAACTCTTTAAATACCTTTGTATTCATAGGACCAACTATGATTATATCCTTAGTGAAAATATGGCAATAAAAATAAACTATTTAAAGTCAAATTTCATACATTCTAAACTTCCCATATAACTCGTTTGATCTAAGTGTCTTCAGAGTAATGCGTAAGTGATTTTTATGATCTTTTTATATTTTGGGGTATACCAAAATATCATCAACAAATTCCACAAAAAGTCATCAAGATATTCCTTGAAAACTATATTCAATTGATCCATGAAGACATAGGGTGCATTAGTCAGTCCAAAAGGCATTATTGTAAACTTGTAATGCCCATACCAAGTTCAAAATTCTATATTTGGTATATATTCCTTCCTCACACGAATCTAATGGTATCCAAATCACATATAAATCTTCAAAAAATATTATTCATGTTGAATTTGATCAAATAAATCATTAATGTGAGGTTGAGGATACATTTCATTGTCATTGTAACATTGATCACCCTATAGTCCATGAACAACCTCATAGGTCCATATTTATTATGAACAAAAAGAACAAGATCCACCCATGGAGAAAAATTGGGGAAAATAAACCCCTTATGAATCAACTCCTCAAGTTTTTTCTTCAACTACACTAATTCCACTATGGCCATTCTATATGGAGTATTTTATATAGTTCTTGCAACATGAATTAAATCAATAGAAAACTCAATTTCCCTCCCTAGTGGATGTTTGGGTAAATCATCTGGAAACACATCAATGTATTTTTTTCACAATATGTACATCCTCAATTTGAATATTTCTTTCCTCACCCATATATATTGTGTTACATTTCTCCCCAATAATTTAAGTCAGTAGGGATACTAGGGGTGGATCTAGATAAGAATCAGATGGTGATGTTTCTTCTCTAAATATAAGGATATCTGGATCATTCTCCAAAAATTTAATGTACTTCATCTTACAATATATTTCCCCCATAATTTGAAATGCATTTCATACTATGTATTATATCAAAATCAATCATGGGTATAATGACCAGTAACTAAAGAATTTATACATGTAATAAAGGGGATTAATCGATATATCTTTGTTGCAATGATACATCCAATATTAATTTTCACTAATGAATAATTTATTAAATCAAATTAGAATATCTAATTTTGTTATAAAACTATGAAGATATAAAAGAATGAGATGATTCAGAATCAAATAATGCAATGGCTAAGTATGAGGAAGCAATTAAAGTATCTACATCTATATCATATGGAACTTCAACCTCAGTAGTTGGGATCATATATACTTTTCCTTCCCCCCTTGGCCTTGTCTAGGTATTGTTTCCTTGAATTAAAGAAAATTCATGTGTATAATGTCCCATATCTTTATAATAATAGCATTGAAAATTGGTATCTTATTTATTTACTTTGTAATCACGGTCTTGGTGTCCTATTTCTCTACACTTATTATAGAATCCCATTCCCTTCAAGAAAGTATCATGGTGTTTATTCTTACAATTATTTACTGGTGGAAATTCAACCCTTCCCTTATTCCCCATTCCCTTATTTTCTTTTCCTGGGATTTTAGTAGACTTCTTCTTCTCTTTATTTTCATTAAAGTCCTAATATTTAGATAATTCCTTTTCTATATTGATTGAACATGAGAATATATATGAATTTGATGAGAAATTTTGGTAGACTAGTACCCATTAGAGAAATGGATTTAAACCATCAAAGAATCGATCCATATTACTCCTGGGTTATTTATGTATTTCACACCATTCCTTGATAAACTAGTGATGTTAACTTAAAACTTTTCAACATTTTCATTCTCTTTTTTCCCCATATTCAAAAACTACTTTTTATACCAACTCACTATTTTTTAGGAAGGTTTTTTTATAAGAAAAGATCTTTAAATTCATTCCATTCTATGTTTTCTATTTCTTACTCACCCTTCATATTTTGAATCAATGACCACTATTGATCTACATCTCCTAAAAGATGATAAATTTCTATAACAACTGTCTCCCGTTCATTACATCCCAAAGCGAGAAATATCTTTACTAAAGAACTTATCCACTAAAATAATAAGAATGGGTTCGTAGTTTTATTTAATGATAGAGGCCATTGTTGCATAAAATGGCGTTACATTGATCCTCCACATTTTGGATAAGGATGCTCTATATGGGTAAGGTTATTGTTAATAACCTGAGCCAATTGCCCCAGTATAGTTATAATTTTCTCATCACTAGTTGCAACATCAAAACCGACATCATTATTTTTCATAAGAGGGAAATACCTACCTCGGATATTCATGTTCATGCAGTTTCTATTACTTCCACTAGGATCCTTTTCTAAATAATGTCATACACTAAATTAGGTTATAAATCATAATGTATAATATCGAACTAGAAAAACACATAACATAAAATGAAATTTTATGCATCTTTAGTCCCATAATCATGATCATTTTATCTTGGGGATATATTTACTATTTAATCCTTTATAATAGTCAGTAAAGAAAATATAAATTATCCAAATCATATATCCTTTGAGTGTCAAACTAGGTGCACAGTAAGACCTGTGGTCATGTACTAGGTTACCCCAAGCCAGGCCCGTAACACCTTGTTGGAGTTATTGCTCCTAGGTACATCTGTTCCAGAACCACATTCACTTGTAGGATCTAGACAAGGACATATTTTCTCGAAAGATCTAAAACATCAATACCTTAAAAATATTCTTGGATGTTCTTGTATGTTTATCCTCAATGTCTATATTTGTTTATGTTCCCTAATCTATTATTTATAAATCTAGTTTCCATGTTTTCTATTAAACTTCCCATGATACCAACTGTAAATACCATGAACCCAGTTGCCCAGAGCTGGTGCCTTATTTTATTACATTGGTATATTGACAAAGAAGACACATCATGAAGGGCCAAATAGTTTAGTATCTTTTAAAAATGAGATACATACATAACTTCAACATTACAACATGAAAGGAAGTACAATATAGAAATTCCATTTGAAACATCTATTACAACTATATTCTCCATGAAATTTAATCATAATATACTTCTTCAAATCATAGGGAAGAATAAAACATAAGCAATGAGTGATATTAGATGGTCAGTAAGGGTAACCAATGCATCGAAATCATAAATAATAAGGCATGGTGAATAAATAAGAGTACACATTCCATTAAACATAATCTTGATCATAATATGGAAAGAATAAAAGCTAATTGGATACATCCATAACAATAAAAAACCATGAATATTATAATGGTAGAATAATCACATAGACTATAAATTACAAGTTTCATAATGAGGGAATTTATAATGTGGGATGTCATAACAATTTTGTCAAGGCCTCGTGCCAAGACTATATATAAACGGGTAAAAACCCAAACTAGTTTGTCTCATTAGAACTATCGATGCACCAAGGGGATATAGTGGGCCCCAATAGACACTTACTAATTTTAGTTAATTACTTAAATTAAATGGGTAACAAATAATCTACATATACATTCATATTGAAACCAATACATGAGATTTAATTAACTTTCCCCAATCATTAGACATAAACACTAACCATTTAGAGTAATATGGTGAATGGTATCAAGATAGAACATCCACAGTTAAACTATTTATAAACCATTATATAAAATATGACATATGATATCATAAAATATTAAATACAATTAAACATAATATTCCACATGTGTGTTGAAATATATTAAAATACTCTTATAAAATCATTGAGTAATTCTTGAGAGAATTACTCTTTTACTTTGAAAGAAGAGTTCTTTTGTAGAAATATCTATATAAAACCAGAAGTGAACTAAGATAATTTTTTCATACTCAAATGATTGATTTTATAAAAATAATTGTGGCTTGAAATATTATATATTACACTTGAAAATATTTAATAATTCAAGAAATTACCTTGAATCGAGCTTGTTTATCAGGATGAATTTAAGAAAGACCCTTTTAAAACACATAACTCACCATAAAATAATGAAGGATTATAATTTGTACACACATATATAAAATTCAAATATAATTTATGAGTAGTATATAATAATAAATAAAAATTTAATTTTGTAAAAGAGAGTAATAGAGTAACCTGAATGAAAATGGGGGTTTGGGTTGAAACCCTTACCTTATGCCTGAATGTATTCCACACATAACCTTTAATGTCTTGGATAATAAAATTATATCTTATAATTAATTAAATCATAACCTTATATACATATATTTGATTCATTATAGTTTTATTAAGTTTATTTATTTCATTTTTGATAAGATATATGATTGAATTCTATTGTTCTAGAGTGTTCATTTCCTTTAATTCATGATCAGTTCGCTTGATTACATGTAGTAGAGTTCATGTAAGATGGGTATAATTCTTAAAAATTTGAAATTTAGGTTATTAATGATCAAATATAAGTGTAATTTTTGTTATGTATTTTTTCCCATATATGAAAATGAATCATCAGATAACATATTAATGGTAATTATTTAACTAAAGTTTAGCGGTTTTTTGATCAAAATGAACTAGTTTTGTTCTATTATTTAATATCATGTATATAAAATGGTTTCAGAACCATTACCTCATTTTGAGTTATTTTTTTGAGAAGATATATTTCAAGATATTATGATTTGTATATATCTCACATCATTCACTATAGAGATAATGCATGCATATCATCAGAGAAAATAGTATAGCTGCTAACTCAAGATCATGAGTTGGATAGTTCTGTTCATGGGTATTTAATTACCTTGATACATAGGCAGTAACTAAGTTCATTCTTTAATGTATATAAAAACAACCAAAGTTCTTTCTTTGATGCATTATTAAGAATCACAAGTCCACAATTTCCCAATTATAGAGTCAATATTGGAGTATTCACTAACCTATTTTTCAATTCTTCAAAACATTCTTCACATTCTTTTGTCTCTATAAACTTAACCACTTTATGAGTAAGCTTGGTTAACAGGTTACCTAATCATGTGAAATTCTGAATGAAATATCGATAATAACCTGCTAAACTAATGAAATTACATACCTCAGTTATGTTCATTGGTGTAGTCCATTCCTAAACAACCTTTGTCTTTGAAGTATCAACTATGATTCCATCTATAGAGAAAATGTGGGCAAGAAAAGAATGTTTTTAAATCCACAAATCATACTTGTAAAACTTACGATATAAACCATTTCTTCTACGAGTCTTTATAATAATGCACTAATGATTCACATGATCTTGGTAGATTTTGGAGTATACCAAGATATAATCAATAAATATCACAATAAAGTAATCAAGATATTCCTAGAAAACTATATTCATTAGATCCCTTAAAATAGAGGGCGCACTAGTCAGTCCAAAAGGCATTATTATAAACTCATAATTCACATACCTAGATTGAAATGTTGTCTTGGGTATATCTTCCTCCCTCAAGTGCAACTATTGTTATCTAGATTGAAGTGCAATCTTCATAAAATATTAGCCTCTATGAAGTTGATCAAATATTTCATCAATGATTGGTAAATGATACTTATTCTTTATTGTAATAGCATTGATCTCCCTGTAGTCATTAAAAAACCTCATAGATCTATTTTTTATAGTGAAAATAACAGGATATCCCCATTGAGAAGCTCCGGAAAAATGAAAACCTTACTACTCAACTTCTCTAGCCATTTCTTTAGTTCCACTAATTACACCATGTACAATCTATATTGATTCTTTTATATAGGCCTTGCTTCAAGAATCATATCAATAGAAAACATTGTTTTCCTCTCTAGGGGTTGTACTGTTAAATCCAAGGGAAACATATCAACACATTTGTGCACAATAGGTACATCCTCTATATGAATATTTCTTTCCTCACCCATAGATATTGAATTCTCTTCCTACCTATGAATTGAATTTAGTAGATCAACTGAGGGTGGATCTTGAAAAAAAATTTAGGGTGAGTTTTTTACTCTAAATACATAGGACTCTATATCATTCTAAAAAAATTTAACTTCATTATACTTGAAAGAGATTTGTGAATCAAAATTTGAAATCCAATTTATACCATTTGTTATATAAAAATCAATCATAGGTATGCTGATCATGCTAGCAACTAAAACATGTTTATCAGTCATAAATGGGACCTATCAATACCTATTTCCTATAATGATACTTCCCATAGATGTTTTTATTGACACACATTTCATTAAATAAAATTGGAAATGTCTAATCTTCTTGAAATACTGTGAATATATGAAAGAATTCAATGACCTAGAATCAAATAAATCATTGGATAAGTTTGAGGAAATGAATAAATTACCTAAAACCATATAATTAAGAACTTCAACCTCAGTAGTTGTGATCACATAATCTTGGATGTACTCCCTTGGCCTTATCTAGGGAATGTTTCCTTGATGTCTATGAAATTTATGTGAATAATGTACCATCACTTAACAATTATAAAATTTAACATTGGCAGATGATTTATTTCACTTGTAATCATGGGCTTGGTGGCCTTTTATCAATACTTATAACAAAATATCATTCCCCTCAGGAAAGTATCGAGGTGTTTATTCCCATAGTAATTTCATGGTGGAAAGTAAACCCTTCTCTTCTTCCCCATTACCTGATTTCCTATTCTAGGGTTCTCAGCAGATCTCTTCTTATCTTTATTTATTTAAATTCATAATACATGGAGAATTTATTTTCTTTCTTGACAAAAACATGATAATATATCTTTTAATAATGATAAAGTTTGGCAGAACACCGCCCATTGGATAAATGGATTTAATCCATAAAAGAATTGATCAATCTTACTCTTTGGGTTATATATGTAGTTCATAGAATTCCTTTCAAAAAATGTGAATTTATCTTCATATTTTGAAATATTATCATCCTATTTTACCTCAAACTCAAAAACTACCATTCTGTATCTGCTCTATAATAGCCCAGAACTCTCTAGTCTATTCCCTTGCTAAAATCTAGTGTTTTAGGTGTTTTGGTAGGTCAAGGTGACTTATTCCCAACACTTTTCCAAATTTCTGGATTTGTATATAGTGTTTCTAGAATGGTGACCCGTCCAATGAAGAATCATCCAATAGTGACTATTCCATTGGTGACTCCTATAATGAAAACTAGTCCAACACCGACTAACCCAATGGTTGTAGCGACTCATGAATAGTGTTTTCAATAATTCATGCAATTTTTATCTTTTGATGTTATGTTTGATGTAAAACATGTTCAAAGCCTTCTTTTAAGGATTTAAGGTTGATTCCAATACCATAACTCCTGTAATATTTTTACTAATGGTCTTGATGTATTTACTTGGTCAAACCGCATAATCTTGACCAAGAGCATCCTTTAATGGAAAATCTAAACATATCTAAATTTCTAATCCATTTATATATCTATAAAGGCCAACCCTTGCTCTTTCTTATCTATTTTACCCTGGAACAAGACACCCCAAACCTCTCTTTTCTATAGGATTCATGCTTTGTGCGGTAGCTTCAGTTTGTTTCTTCCCTGGAGTTCCTTCCAACTTCATGCACACCCCTTGTTTTAGTGAAACAGGGAGTGCTGATCTGCTTTCCATAAGGTATGTTCTACCTCTATTTTTCTAGTTTCTTAAATATATTTCATACCATTTCTCCTTTTCCCCTAATGTAATGTAATCTACATGTTTCTAATGGAGCTTTCTTTGGTGTTGGTTGTTGTATTTGTGTCACGGTGTCTTAGAGTTGATGCAGTTGCGGTGGGAGAGGTGATAGTGATCCATTGTGTGGGCCTATTATTTTACAAAGAACATCAGAAACCATTTTAGGTAGGGGATTTGTGGATTCTCTTCTCTATTTATGTGCAGTAGTAGAGTTATCATGTTTTAGCCCACTGGATCACGATGGAATTTACACAATAAATATTTAAAAAAAATTAAATAATTGGAATCGATTTTATGTCATTGCATCTTGATTTTATAGATAGTTTGATATCTCTACCTTTTATATTTAGCTTGTTTTTATTAGTGGAAATCTATAAGGAACATAAATCCAGAATTAATTGTAAATGAATTGGCTAAATGTAAAGAGGCATATTAATGAACCCATTTGTTGCTCTTGTAAATTTCTGATAATCAAATTGATGTAGAATGCATGTTTTATTGAAATGGTTAAATAACTTGAAGCATGTTGATGCTTGTTGTTAAATGGTTGAAGAAATTTTAAGTTAATTGTTTAATTAATTTTTAATTCTTTTGATAGCTTGTTGCTTAAGTTTCCTATAGTTGGAACCAAAATAACGAATCAGTTAATTCAAGATGGAATAAAGAACTAGTTGTTTGATAAAACAAAATTCCATGTTGGGTCTGAGTTACCCACTTTCTTGTGAATTACAAGTGCCTTATTCTTGGATCTGCAAGATCTAATTATGTGTAAAGGAAGAATTCCTTGTTTTGGCCTAAGATCCCAGTTGTTATGTTGATTGTTTCATGCTTCTTGTGTTGTGGTGTGATCCTTGGATGGATGAGCCTAGTAGGATATTTTTATATGTGGGGTAGGGAGGGCCAGCAGTTGTGGTGGAAGCAGTTGGTTCCTTGATTGGTGATATGCATTGGTTCATGCATGTGGGTTTATGGGAGGACACTAGGGATGATGGAATGGGTTGAAGCTGGTCTTACCCATAGTTTTGGAAGTATAATGTTGGTTAATATTTTTTCCATTTATCTGTTTTACTTTCTACACAACTTGAGGTTGGTGTTCCTACTAACAATCTTCTTAAAATAGGTGAAGACTCATGGGGTAATCCATTCGATTTACATTTTTAGCTTCTCTAGGATGGATGAGTCTACACTCCTACTATAGGCGGCGAAGACTAAATGGGTAGTTCATCTACTCACCATATTGATCACCTTGTGTTCAGTAGCCTAGAGTGTTTTATTAAAATACCTAGAATTATGTAAATGGGATAATGCTTTTATTAAATGAGTAAATAAATAATTTTGAATCCATGGCATTGGAGCTTGTTGGGATTCAATGTTGAAGTTGTGATTTTGATAAGATTTGGACTTAGTATGGTTATTTATGGGGGATATGGAACTTGGTTGTGATGATAATGAAATGTGATATGGAAAAATAAAAAAGGTTAAAGAATAAATTAACATAAAGTGAAACTGATAAAAGGGATACAGTAAATTAATATATCTATTTAAATTGTTGTGTTTTTATAGGATATCTAGTCTTAACACATATAGCAATGAGTCCGAGAGACGTTAGCTGCAATTGAGTATTATACTAGGTGATGATTATAGCATGGTTGTGTGAAATATTATATTTCATAATTTTTGTGTTTCTATATGCTACTCCACCATATCAGTTATGTAAACTGACACCCCATGGATTCTAAGCCCTGGGGGGTGTTTTCCCAAACATCCCAATGGGAGGATGGATGGATGACTACCTCCTTTGGCCCCACTCTCTTCTATTGGTAGTTACTTTAGATGGTATGCACGACAATTAGTTTTACCTTTATATATGTGTAGAGAGTTATAAAGGCTTGTGGTTATTTCACACACACATATTCTGGATATAGTATCCTAAAGACTACTTTAATTATAATGTGAATCGGCTGTGATGGCTTGAGTATCCTTACTCGGTGTATGGGCTGTAATGGAATGAGGTATAATTCCTTATGTATGATACACGTTATATGATATGTGGTGGATTTTAGAGACTACATGGATACTTATGGTTGTGTGGATGGTGTGGTGCTTCACACAAGTGTTTGTAGGAAGAAATTTGTGTTTCACAAGGTGAATGTGGTGGTAGTATGCCTAGGTATCTTCAAGATAACCATTTAGAGAGAGATGATTAAGATGTGCGATGTTGGGAAAAAGTGAAAAATCAACGGGGGAGTGGTTGCGGGGTACCCTTGATATTATTTATTATATTATATTCTCTTGAATGAAAGAAATTGTGAGAGTATCCATGGTGAGGCTAGGAATTTAGTAGAACTGTTTAGGTGATGAGTTAGTTTCGATTGTTGCTCACCGTGCTTTAGCACGATTCCTTTAATTTTTTATGAGAGGATTTATGGAGGTTCTTAACAAGTATACTGTTATAACAACCACACATTATGTAAACTGTTTTTTAAGTCCATGGATCAGGTTGGAGATCAGGTTGGTTACTACTATCTTGGGGTTTAAAGGAGCTGTTCGGGCTTTGTGATTGCTATTGTTTTACATTATTTGGGTACTTACATTTTCCCCATTTAGTTGTAGTAGTTATTGCATGACATTACATATACCTACTTGGGTTTTCATTTATATTTTAGAAATATATGGAGTTGTTCATTGTATATCTCATATATCTCTTCTTCATGTGTTCTATTCGAGGGTAATTCCTCCCATCTGTGTGTTTACTATGCCCTCAGTGCTAGTCATCAACCCGGGGACAACTAGAGGTGGGACTTTGGGGTCATTATCTATCTTCTCACATTTCCAACCTAAGAGGGGTTCACTTTGTTGGGAGTGGGTCATGAAATAGTGGTATCAGTGGTTTGGATAGGGGATATGATAGAGTTTGGAGTTACAAACAGGTGAGGTTGTTTGGTTTGGTAGGGAAACAGTGTCAGTCAAGTTTAGAAAGTGTTTAAAAAACTGGAGACCAGCTGAGAGAAATGAATTTAGGGATCCAAATTTTCTAACACATGGACCTTTATGTTAACATTGGCCACTAAACTAGGCGATACTGTTTGTATGGTAGGGACCTAGGAAAGGATAACCCATCATTATTCTGTGAACTTGTGTTTGAATGGGAAAACTTTGGGAGAGGTTAACCTAAAATGATTAAAGTAAAACTGTTAATTAATGTTAATATATTCTATATTCTAGGTTTAGAAGCTCTAAATAATTTTCCTTTTGTAGGTATAGATCCATGTTGACGTCCTTGTCAGGATCGTGAAGAATATGTTCTGCAGGTTGCACCAGCATATCACCATAGAGTAGAGGTTGACGATAATGACACATGGAGGAAGAGACTTTGACAGTTTCAGCACCAGAGTATATAAAAGTTTGAGGGATCTGTTTCAAATGCATTCACAGAATATTGGTTGGAGGAGGTTGAGATATGATTCAGTTTGATCCATTCTGGGAAGAAGAATTGGGTGTCATTTTTTCTGACGATGCTACATTGGGCAATGAGGCAGTGACGGTTCTTATTCCTCAAGGATTGGGAGGATCCTAAAATCTCATGGGAGAAGTTCCAAGATCAGTTCAGATTTGAGCTTATTTCTTAAACCATGATGATGGCTAGTCAAAAGGAGCTTCTTACCCTTAAGAAAGGATGCTCCAGTGTGTGAGAGTTCATGATCCATTTTAGGAACCTTAAGAGATATGATTTAGACTTGTTCCAAATGAGGAGGCCATGGCGAGGCATTTTGAGGAGGCTTTTTGTCCAGATATCCAGTGCCAGGTCACCCTATTTATGATAATGAGATATCTAGAAGTGCTAGAGAAGGAAAATGTCATTGAGATAATGTTATGTAGAACCAGATCTTCACATGAAGGGATTCGACATGATTCCTCAAGAAACAGAGTTGTGTTCTGGGGTTCTTGTTTTCAGGGATGAAGTGTTTCTAATCAGCTGGAGGTAGGTCCCACCACTTATTACATTGTTTATTCAGGGAAATTAGATCTGATACCTATTCCAAGGGATAATTATTTAGTTTTTCTTATTGAGGCTGAGATCAGTAATGGCCAGAGCAACCAAAAATTTAGAACAATTAGTGTGTGCTAGCTATTTCACTTTAGGTTTCTATGTTGTGTCAGTTTCAGCTAAGATAGTGGCATCAAGTTACACCAGCTTTGGATCAACAGAGGGAAGATGAGGTAGGTAGAGGATACCCCTAGGACACACCCCATTCTCAGAGAGCAGAGTGCAACCATGGTGTTGGTCAGCATCAGTGTCACAGAGGCTATGGAGTAGGTCCTGGTCAGATTCATGCTTTAGCATTTCCAGTGTTAGGTGAGCCAGATGTCATTTGAGGTACCCTTTTATTGTTTTCTACTTGGTTTTATGCCTTTTTTGATTCAAGAGAGATTCACTCCTTCATATCACATACCTCTATCAATTCCTTGGGTCTTGGGGTAGAGACGATTCTAGTTCCCTTGGTGTTGACAATTCCAGTTAGAGGTCAAGTTGACTTGTTTGATGTATGTAGAGATTTTGAATTAGTACAGTGGTGGAACTACACTTAGGGTGATATCCTATGTTTATGGATACAACTATATGATGTCCTCCTTAACATGGATATTTGTATTTGGTGTAGGATGTTGTATATTTCTTCAAGTTACCGGTGGTGTTATTTGATGTTGATAGAGAGCCATCAGTGTTTCATGGTGTGCGAGACCCTCTAATGGTTCAAAGGCATGTTCCTTCCTTATCATCCTTGATGGATGACTTGATGTTGAGTTCATTGGAGGCTTACCAGTGGGAATTTTCTAGGTTCATTGAAGAGTGCCCTGATGACTTTCTAGAAGAGGTTTTATTGTTACCCCCTCAACGAGAGATCAAGTCAGGATTGAGCTACAACCAAGAATATCTCTTATCTCAATTCCTCTATACAGGATGGCACCTTCCTAGTTGTGAGATCTGTTTATACAACTCGATGGTTTTTAGTAGTATCATTTTATTTTCCTAAGTGCGTTATCGTGGGGTGAACCAGTTTTATTCATGAATAAGGCTGATGAAAATTTTTGGTTGTGTGTCGATTATCATCACTTGAACAAAGTTATAGTGAAGAACTGCTATCCTCTTCCATGGATTGATGAATTTTTTTGATCAATTGAAGCGTTAAAGTTGGTTATGAAAGTTCAACTTAGGGTTAGGATACCATCAAATGCTTGTGAAATATGAGGATATCCTGAAGACTACGTTTTGTTGTCTTCATGGGCATTACAAGTTCATTGTGACAACTTTCGGTGTGACAAATGCTCCAGCTATGTTCATGAGGTTGATGAAAACTGTGTTTTGTGAGTTCTTGGATATGTCAGTGGTGGTTTCCATTGATGAAATCCTTGTGTACATCATTTTTTAGGAGGATCATAAAGAGTATTTGCATGCCGTTTTTGGAGTTCTTCATTGTGAGAAGATTTTTGGGAAGTTTTCAAAGTGTTAGGTTTGGGCCCGATAAGTCTATTTCTTGGGACATGTTATATCCCATAAGGGAGTGGAAGTGGATCTGTTAAAGGTAGAAGTAGTTGTGTCTTGGGAATCCCGCAAGATAGGGGAAGAGGTGAAAAGTCTCCTTGGTATCGTAAGCTATTATAAGAGATGTGTAGCTGATTTCTCATAGGTTGTGACTCCTCTAACAACATTGACCAAAAAAGGATCAAGAGTTATTGTGTACTGATCAGTTCCAGGAAGATTTTGAGTATCTAAAGGAGAAGTTGGTCAGTGCTTCGGTTTATTGTCTTCCAGTAGAAGGAGTTCTGTTTGAGTTTTTTTTGGGATGCTTCACATCTATGGTTAGGATGTGTCCTGATGCGTCAAAGATCAATTATTATTTATGGGTATATTTTGTTACATCCCTATGAATGTAACTATTCCACCAATGATCTCAAGTTGGGGGAAGTGGTGTTTTCCCTAAATTTGTGGAGACATTAACTCATTGGAAAACATTTTCTGGTCTTCAATGATCATAAAAGCCTGAGGTAACTTTTCTCCCATCGTAACTTGAACTTGCACTAGCACCGATGGATGGAATTCTTACAGGATTACGACTTTGAAATTTATTTTACACATGGAATGGGGAATGTTGTAGCTCATGCACTAAGAAAGACGTTTCATAGCAATGAACTGCATGAATTATGTCATTCTTGGAGAGTGATGGAATAACTTTCAACAATACATCTAGATATGGGAGAATTTGAGGGAAATTTTTTTATTTTCCAGATGATGATGCAATCATCTCTAGTTCAGTAGGTTGATGAGTCCTAGTTGTGGGATCTTGCGGTCGAGGTCTGGAGAGGACACGTTTTTTGTGGTGAGGCCCCTCATGGTTGGTTGAAGGATGAATAACACTGAGTGTTGTTTCAAAAAATTCTTTTCATTCCTTTGGCATTGCGTGAGATGGTTTTCATAGAGTCCCATTGTTCAACCTTAGTGGCACATCTTGGCGTGATGAAAATGTACCCATCCTTGAGAAGTTAGATTTGGTGGCCTGAGTTAAAGTGTGTAGTTGTAGAGTTTGTGTCTTGATGATTGTTCTTCTAGAAGTTGAAGGTTGAGCACTGTGTTCTAAGTGGTTTTCTCCAGTTATTAGATATTTCTCAATGGAAGTGGGAGGACATATCTATGGGCTTTGTTACCATTTTACCTCTATCTCAAGAAGGTTATGATGATATATGGTTATTATTGGATCATTTGATGAAATCATCCGACTTTATAGCGATCAAGGAGTCTATCGCATTATAGGTTTTGTCGAGGCAGTATCTGGAGGAGGAGGCGGGATTCCACAGAGTCCTGAGGCTGATCATTTACAATCGGGATACCTATTTTACCTCTAGGGTGTAGAGGGGTCTCCAACATGATTTCAGATCTCGGCTATGCCTTAATACTTCTTCTCAACTGTAGAAGGAAGATCATAATGAGTGGAATATCCAGGCTCTTGAAGATATTTTGTGCTCTTGTGTCTTTGATTTTGGAGGATTATTGATGAGGCACCTACCCTTGGTAGAGTTCACTTACAGTAATTGTTTTCACTACACCATTAGTATGGCTCTATTTTAAGACATGTATGACCGAACTTACCATACTTTATTATGCTATATAGGGGTCAGAGAGTTAGAAATTCTCAAGAATGAACTAGTACAGAACACAACTGAGATGGTTCAGGTGATTCACGAATAGATGAACCCATTGTAAGATCTTCTGAATTCATATGCCGATCATAGGAGAAGACCTATAGAGTTTGAAATTGGGTTTCACATGTTTTTTAAGGGGACTCTCCATCGTGGGCAGTGACAGTTTGGTCATGTGAGTAAGCTTTATCCCTAATTTGTTGGGCCTTTCGACGTTTTAGCTCGTATTGAAGCTGTGGCGTATCTGGTAGAACATCCCCCATAGATTAGCTAGATATAAAATGTTTTTCATGTGTCTCAGCTCCAAAATTATCTTCATGATGACTCTCACATCATCAATTAGGAAGAGATTGGTGTTGAAGATGATGAGAACTTCAAGAAGTGGCCTATAGAGATCCAAGACCTCAAGGATAAGGTGTTGTGCGAGCATGTTATTATCTTGGTTCATGTCTTGTGGTAGGAAGGTGTATCAGAGGAGAGTACTTGGGAACGTGAGTAAAAAATATGTTCTTAGTACCCCAATATGTTTGATGTTTATCTCTTCTTTTGTAATGTTATTCGTTTGATGGTTGCAGAACCTTCTATTTATGAGATTTATTTCCCTTATTTTTTGCTGTAGATTTTTCTCTTTTGAGAGGTATCCCCCTAGGAGAGTGTTTATGAGTTAGTGGGTGTTTCTATTTTGTTCCTTTTAGAATGTGGTTGAGCACTTTTGGGTGGTGGGAGCCTTGAGAGGTATCTCAAAGGGTGGTTGTTCAAATCCCTTTTTATGTTTCATATCTGTGTTGGTTTTGAATTATCAAGGATGATAATGTTTTGAGTGCTATATAATGTAATTTCTTGGACCTCTCTAGTCCATCACCTTGATGAAATATGGTGTTGGAGGTGTTCTTGGAGTTGATGGTGACTTATTCCCCACACTTTTCAAAATTTCCAGTTTTGTGAAGAATGTTTCCAAAATGTTGACTATTCCAATAGTGACTCGTCCAACAAGGACTCGTCCAATGATGACTCATCCAATGGGGACACATCCAAAGACGACTAATCTAGCAGTGGCAGCAACTCACAAACAGTGCTTCCAGCTTCCATAAAATTTTCTCCTTTGACATTATATTTGAAATAAAATGCATTTGAAGCCTTGTTTTAAGGATTTAAAGATAATTAAATTCCCATAAACTCCTATCATATTTTTCTTAATGGTCCTGGTTCCTTTTCATTGTAAAAATTCATAATCTGGAACAGGATCATCCTTTAGTGGAAAATATAAACATATCTAAACCACTACTCTATTTAGATCTCTCTAAAGGATGAACCTTTTTCTTCCTTATATATTTTCCCCAGTATTGAGATGCCCCAAAACTCTATTTCCCATAGGATTCATGCGGAGTTCTAATTTTTCAAATCATGTCTTCCTACAAGTTCCTTCTTGCTGTATGTGAACCCTTGTTTCAGTGCAACTAGGTAGTGTCGATCTTCTTTCCATAAGGTATGTTCTATCTCTATTTTTCTGGGTTTATGGATCTGTTTCCTCCCATTTCTCATTTCCCTATGATTACATGTGATTTCCATGTTTCTAATGGATATTTCATGGGTGTTGGTTGTTGCGGTAGTGCCACAATGTACTTGGGTGGCAATAGTTGTTGTGAGAGAGGTGACTATACCCCATTGTGTTAGCCCGTTCTTGTGCAAAGAACGTTGAAAACCTTTTGAGGTAGGGGATTCATGTCTTCTATATTCTGTTTACATACAATCATAGAGTTATCAATTTTTATCCCACTAGATCACAATTACATTGATATAATAAATATTTGAACCGAATTATGGAATCGTTATCGATCATATTTTGTTGCCTCTCGATTTTCTAGACATTGTGATATCTATGTATTACTACTTATCATTTTTTTCTTAATATAAATCTATAAATACCCTGAAGCCTGAACTAATTTTAAATTAATTAGATAAAGATAAATAAGCATGTTAATGAATCCGATTATTACTACTGTAAATTGATGATAATAAAATTGATACAGTAAGAATGTTTAATTGAAATGGTTAAATAATCTGAGGCATTTTGATTATTTTTGTTAAATGGTTGAAGGAATGTTAAATTAATTGTTTAATTAATTTGTAATAGCTGTAATAGGTTGTTTCTTAGGTTTATCATTGTGGGAACTGGAATTATGAGTCAGTTAATTCAATATGGAATAAAGAACCGATTATGTAATAAAACATAATTCCTTGTTAGGTCTTAGTTTGATTCTAACTTGTAAAGGATAATTACCTTATTCTTAGAACCACAACAGATCATTGCATGTGAAGGCTGAATGCCCTGTTTAGGTCCAATAGCCTAGTTCATGGTGGATTGTTTCCTGCTGCTTGTGTTGTGGTTTGAGACTGAGATGGTTGAGCCTGGAAAGCTGTTGCGATATGTAGGGTAGAGAGGCCCAGTGGGTTTGGTGGTATTAGTTGATGCCAAGAGTTTTGAGATGCATCAATTTATGCATATGGATGTCAGGGAGGACATCGGGGATGATGGAATGCGTTGAAGCTAGGTTTCACTATAGTTGTTGAAGTTAAATGCTTGTTAATATGTTGTTATTTTATCTGGTTTACATTCCCTACTCCTTTAGGTAGATGGTCTTTCTTACCCTCCTTCCAAAAGAGGTAAATATGCATAGGGTATGACACATGCTTTCCATGTTTAGCTTCTTGAGGATGGATGGGTGTATGTTCTTACTATAGGCGATAAAGACTCGATGAGTAGTTCATATACCCACCGTGTTGAGCCCCTTGTGTTTGGTAGTTTAGAGTGTTTTCTTGGAATACTTGGAATTATGGAAAAGTGATAATTTAATTATCAAATGATTAAATAAATGATGTCTAACCAATGGGGTTGAAATTTGTTGTGATTCCATGCTGAGGTAGTGATTCTGAGAAGCCGTGGACTCAATTTGGTTATGGTTGGAGAGCATAGATCATTATTGTGATGCTAATGAAATGTGATGTGGCAAAATGAGATTGGTTAATTAATGGTTATAGAATTAATTAACGTTAATTGAAACTGATAAAAAGGTATAAAGTAAATTAATATATATATATTTAAATGGTTGTGTGATTATAGGATATCTTGTATTAGCAGTGGTAGCTAAGAGTCCAAGAGATGTTAGCTGCAGTTGATTCTAAGACTAGGTGATTCCCATAGTGTGGTTGTGAGATATATTATATCCTATACTTTTAGTGGTTCTATATTATACTCCACCCTATTGGTTAGGGAAACTAAGACCCTACTAATTTTGAGTCGGGGGGGGGGGTGTTTTCCCCAACATCCTGATGGGAGGATGGATGGATGACTGCCCCCTTTGACACCACACTATTCTCTTGGTAGTTACTTATGATCGCATGCATGATGGTTAATTTTTCCCATATATGTGTGCAGATGGTTTTAATGGATTGTGGTTATTTCACATACCTATATTTAGGATATAGTTTCCTAAGGAAAATTATATGTATAATGTGTATAGGCTGTGATGGATTGAGGATCCTTACTCAGTGTATGGGATGTAATGGCTTGAGGTATAATACATGACATATGATACACGTTATGCGAGCAGTAGTGTCTCCTAGAAACTACTTTTTTACATTTAGTTGTGTAGATGGTGTGGTTCTCTTCCTAGGTGTCTTTGAGAAAGCCTTTGTGTTTCACGGGATTCATGTGGTGGTGCTATGCCTAGGTGTCTTTGGGTAAGCCTTTTGGAAAGAGATGCTTAGGACGCGTGACATTGGGAAAATGCAGAAACCTAGTGGGGAAGTGGTAGTGGGGTACCCTTGGGATTCGTTATTATATTATATACACTTGAATGTGATATATAGTGAGAGTATCCATGGTAAGGTTGGAAATTTATTATACCTATTTTGGTGATGATTTAGTTTCACTTTTTGTCCACTACGCTTTAGCATCCTTCCTTTACTTTTTCACAAGAGGCTCCAGGGAGGATTCTACTGAGTATACTGTTATACTCACCCTACATTATATAAACTATTTTTAGGTCACATGAAGAAGGTTAGAGATCAGGATGGTTACTACTAACATAGGGTTTATAGGACCAATTTGGGCATCATAGTTCATGATGTTTTAATTTTCTTTTGATAATTTTAGTTTTCCCTTTTAGTTGTATTATTTATCGCATGACATTACATTTATGTACTTGGGTTTTATTTTATAATTTATCCTAAGTAGGATTTATTTGGTTTCTAAATTATCTCTCTCTTTCGCATGTGTTCTCTTAGAGGGTAATGCCTTCAATCTGTGTGTTTACTATACCCTTAGTTCTATTCACCAACCTGAGGCCTACTGGAGACGAGACTTGTGGGTTCATTATCTCTATTCTCACATTTATGACTTAAGAGGGGTTCAATTTTTGGAGATGGGGTCATGAGACACTTAATGTTCTTGAGGATTTTTTTTAAATAAGAGATCATTAAATTCATTCCATTCCTTGTTTGGTATTTATTCTACCTCCTTCTTGTTTTGAATCAATGACCACCATAGATCAGCATCTCACGAAAGATGATAAATTTCTATAAAAACATTCTCCCTTTTATTACATCCCAATGCGATAAATATATTATCTAAATATATTATACACTACTCCCCTAAAAATGGGTTTGTAGTCCCATTGAATGATGGAGGTTGTTGTCACATAAAGTGATATAACATTTCTCCTCCACATTGTGGAATAAGATGCTCCATACAAGTATGATTATTGTACATAACCTCATTCATCTATCCCATTATAGTTATAATTTTCTCAGTACTATTTTAAATTACAAAACCAACATCATTATCTTGTATAGGATGGAAACTCCTATATAGGATATGCACATTCATGTGGTTTTCATTCCTTCCACTAGGCGCTATTTATAAATAATGGCATACACTAAATTAGGTTATGAATCATATTGTATAATGCCAAACTAGAAAAATAATTAACATAAGTTGGAATTTTATGCATGTAGAGTCTCATAATAATAAGCATGGTTTCATTGGGGAAATGATTATAATTAAATATTTTATAATGGTTTATAATGAATATGTGAATTATCCTAAGAATATCCCATAGGAGTGTCAAAATTGGTGCACAGTAAGGCCCATTTCCATGTACAAAGTTACCCCGAGTTAGGCCCAAAACACCTTGTCGAAGTCGTTACACCTAGGTACATCTGTGCTAGAACCATGGCCACTTGTTGTATCTAGTAAGTGATTAATTTTCTAGAAACATCCACATAATATATATATTTATGAAATTTTAGTATTTTCCTGTATGCTTATATTCAACGTCTATCTTAAGGTATGTTCCCAAATATATTTTTTTAATACAGTTTCCATGTTTTCTACTAAACTTATTTTGATACAAACTATAACAATCCTAACCCAAGTTGCCCAGAGCTGGTTTCATATTTTATTACATTGGTATGCAAACAAAGAAGACACATCCAGAAAAAAAAATAGTTTAGCATCTTTGGAAAAGAATATACATAAATAAGATCAAAATTACTACAAGAAAATAAATACAATATAGAAATTCTATTGGAAACATCTATAACTCCTCGATTATCCCTTTAAGTTATTTGTAATATACTTATTCACATCCCGATGAAAAATAAAACATAACAAAGTGGTTATCTTAGATTCTTAGTAGGGGTAAGCAATACAGTGTAAGCATAAATATAAAGGCATGGTGAATAACTAAAAGTACACATGCCATTAAACATAATAATGAGCATAAAATGGATGGAATAAATGGTGATTAAATAATTCCATAATAATACATATCCATGGCTATTAAACTAGTATAATAATTACATCGAATATCAATTACTAGTTTCATAATGAGGGAATGGACAATGCATGGTTTCATATCCATTCTGTCAAGGAATCATTCCAAGACTATATATAAACGGCTAAAAACCCAAAATAGTTTGTCGCATGAGATCTACTAATACACCGAGCAGATATAATGGGCCCCATATGAAACTTAATAATTCAAATTCATTCATCAATTGAAAGGGGTGAAACATAATCAACATATAGATTCATATTGATACTAATATATGGTACATAAATTACATTCTCTAATCATTAAACATAAACACTGACCATTTAGAGTACTATATTGAATAATATCAAGGTAGAACATCCACAGTCAAACTATTAATAAACCATAAAATTTAATATTATAAATGATATCATAATTTATTAATCCCAATTAAAAATAATAATCAAAAAGTGTATTTAAATTGATGAAAATATTCTTATAAAATCAGCACATAATTATTGAGAGAAACACTCACTTACTTTGAAAGAAGAGTTCTTTTGAAAAAATCATTTTATAAAACCAAAAGTTAAATAAGGTAGTTTTTTCATAATAAAATGTGTTATTTTAGAATAATAATGGTGTCTTAAAATTGATTATATATTACACTTGAAAATAGGCAAGAATTTGAGAAGTTCCCTTGAACCGGGCTTGATTATTGGGAAGTATTTGAGAAAGATCCATTTAAAACGTGTAAATACCCATAAAAGAAACAATGATTATGATTAGAACACATATATATAAAATTATAACATTATTTATTCAGGGTAAATAAGAATAATTAATAATTTAATTGGGATTATGTGAGGAATAGAGTAACCCAAAAGAAAATAAAGGTTCGGGTAGAAACCCTTACCTTATATATGAATGTATTCTGCACTTGACCTTAATGTTCTAGATAATAAAATTAAATCTAATAATTAATTAACTCAAAACCTTATCTATATATTTTTGATTCATTATAGTTTTATTAAGTAAATTTATGTCCTTACAGATAAGTTTTGAGATTGAAGTCTGTTGTTTCGGAGTGTTTGTTTCCATTATTTGATGACCAGTTCTCTTGATTATAAGTAACAAAGTTCATGTAAAATGGCTATAATTATCCAGAATTGGAATTTCATGTTATTAATAGGAAACCAAAAGTGTATTTTTTTATATGTTATTTTATTTCCATATACGAGTATGAATCATTATATAACATATTAATGATAATCATTTATCTTAATTTTATGGGTATTCTGATCACAATAAACTAGTTTTGTTCTATTATTTAATATCATGTATATAAAGTTGTTCCAGAAAATTAAATAAGATATAATATATATTTTATTATTTTTTTCATCCATAAAAATGGTTTCAAGACTTTCTTTGAAGGAGAAATTGAAGAACTAACGTTCGTCTTCCACAGAGGTTGTAAATCGATACCTTCTAGGCAATGATTTCATTTAAAAAATAAAATAAAGATAGAGTAATGAGATTCATAATGGATGTTATATTAATAAGATATAGTTATATTATATGGATGGTAATGGATTTATCATGATCATTTTTACATAGGAGGTGAGGAGAGAAAAAGAAAGGAAAATAAATTGAAATTCAATTAAAAGAAAAAGGAAGAGGGTTGACCTCTTGAATTAATGTCCTTGAGAAACTACTTATAGAAATAGTTTTGGTCTATTGGAATGAACAAGAGCTCCTGGATTTTGGGAGAGACTAGGGAATAAGAGTTTGTCTAAACATCAATAGTATTAAAGGTTTAGAGTAGTGAGGAGAATCCAGGGTGAGCGTTGTTTATTATAGTGTAGGAGAGGGGTAATTTATAAATATTTTAATCATTATTTTATTATTTTCGTTGAAGACTATGAATAGTTTGAGAATTATCATAAAATATACTAAAATAATGAATTATAGTTTGAAATTATGGGCTTACATAATCCATACATCATCGATGACTCAATAATTCATTTATTTAGTATTTATCATAAATTATCATATTTTACTATTCACTAAAAACACAAGTATTTTAGAAAAATCCCTAAAACACACCACAACCATCTTTAGATATGTGTAATTTAAAAGTAGACTCCATTTTATCAAACTACTTTTATAAATATATGAAATTTATTATTTAAATACAATCACCATCTACTTTAAAAATACAAAATCTAAATTTGAAAATATTTTTAAAACACGTTAACAAATGAACTAAGGTCTCATTAAATTATACTAAAATCATAATACAAAAAAATATCTATTTAGGCATCAATTTTATTAAAATGAGATTTCTTTTAAATAATTTTATTAATTATAAAATTTTAATTAAATATTTATGAATAATAAAAATGCCAACACATAAATATTAATACATAAAATTTTAACTTACTTTTATTATAATATAGTTATATCATAATTTTTATTATGATATACATAAATTTTATTTATAATTTCATTGTTGAGTTCACTATTCATTAGGTCAATTTACTAATCATAAGGGCCATATTACAATTCCTAAGGGCAAGTTAAAATTTAATCGGTATGGGTTACTTATCATCTAGAAATAACTATTATTTCATTTATTTTTAATTTATAAGGATTGTATTGTTCCATCTATGTCATTTTATATGATTTGTAGCATATAAAATAAAAAATGGAAGGGAAATCTCATTGATAGAATTCCGGGTTGTTACATTCTCCCCTCCATTAAAAATTTCATCCTCAAAATTTCAAAAAATGTCAACTCACAAAAATATTTGGGTATTTTTTTATCACAAGTTCCTCAGGATCCCACATTACCTCTTCAATTTTATGATTTTTCCAAAGTTCCTTTACTACCCAAGTCATTGGATTCCTCAACACCTATTCTTTAGTGTCCAGAATCCAGATAGGATCTTCATAGTAAAAAAATTCAGGTTCCAATTGTATTCCATCATAAGTGAATACATTAATTAGGTTTGGCACGTACATACATAAAAATTAGACATGAAACACATTGTGTACCTTAGAAAGTCTAGGTGTCATTTCCAAACAACAAGCCACAACTTTGATTTTCTCCAGAATTTGAAAAGGGACCATATACCTGGGGCTTAGTTTCCCTTTCTACTGAAATCATATAACACCCTTCCATGGAGATACTTTCAAGAAAACATGATCTCCCACTTGAAATTCCATCACCTTATTTTGATTATGGTCATATATCTTTTTCATGCTTTGAGATGCTTTGATACAGGTTTGAATAGTCTTTACATTCGCTATTGTTTCCTCTACCAGATCTGGGCCTACAATATTTCTTTCACTAACTTATTCCCAACATGACAGTTTAGGACATCTCTTTCTATATAATTATTCATATGGCATTTGAATACTAGAATGGAAACCATTCTTGCAGTAAAACTCTACCAAAGGTAAATACTGATCCTATATACCATGAAAATAAAGTTAACATGATCTCAACATGTCTTCTAATGTTTGGATCATCCTTTCGGACTGCTCGTCAGTTTGTGGGTGATATATAGTACTCAAATGAATCTTAGTAACCAATGAATTATAAATAATTTTCTATAATTTCGAGGAAAATCATAGATCAAGATCAGACCAAATTGAGAGAGGTTATCCATAAAGTCTTACAACATAATTAATATAGATCTGTGCAAGATTCTTCGGGGGAAAATCCTCCCTTGTTGCAATGAAATGTGAAGATTTAGTAAGTTTATTGACAATCACCCATATTATATCACTATTTTTTGGGGGTTTTGGTAATCTAATAATTAAATCCTTAGTGATACCATCAAATTTTTCATGTAGGAATATGTATATGTTGCATGAATCCTCTAGGATATTTTCTTTCATCTCACACCTATTGACATACAAAACATCTTGATAGATAATCGGTACTTTCATGCTTCATTTTTTCCACCAAAAGTGTTCCTTCAAATATAAATACATATTAATGATACTATGGTATATAGATAAATTCAAACTGTGAGAATCATCCAATAAATCCATTTTTTCTTGGGTATAGAGGGAACTCAGATCCATCTCCCAAATTACATAATTCAATCTTCCCACACAATGTCTAGAAAATTCTCATCATTCACAACTTAATTTTATTTTGAATATCCTCATCATTAGAATGAGAAATTTAAATTATTTATAATAATGATGGTTAGGGAACCAACTGAAAATGTAATGATAATTCTCCTATTGATACTTGCTAGATCCATGTACAATGGATCCTTATTAATCCTCATTTTTTTAAAAACACCCTGATCCTTACTACTCAATGAATCTTCCACCTTATTTTCATTCCTTGGATGATAGTGTATGGAATAATCATAATTATTGAGTAGCTCGATCCAAATCATTTTTCTCATGTTGAGTTATTTTTGTGAGAAGATATATTTCAAGATCTTGTGATCTGTATATATCTCACATATTTCACCATATAGATAATGTGTCCACATCTTCAGATCAAATATTACATCAGCTAACTCAATATCATTAGTTGGATTGTTTTGTTCATCAGTTTTTAACTTCCTTGACAAATAGTCATTAACTATATCATTCTGCATAAGGGCACAACCAAGTCCTTTCTTTGATGCATCACTATAAATAAAAAACCACCATTTCCCAATGGAAGAGTCAAGATTGGATAAATCACTAACTTCTTCTTCAATTATTCAAAATATTCTTCACATTATTTGTTCTATATGAACTTAAACCCTTTATGAGCAAGCTTAGTTAACAGGTTAGATAATCGAGTGATGTTCTAAATGAAACACTGATAATAAACTGCTAAACCAATGAAACTACTTACCTCAATTAAGTTCTTTGGTGTAGTCCATTCATGAACTACCTTTTTCTTCATAGTATCAACTAATATTCCATCTTCAAAGACAATATGGCTAAGAAAAGAAACTGTTTGAAGCTATAATTAATAGTTGCTAAACTTTCCATATAACTCGCTTCTTCTAAGAGAATTTAGAATAATGTGCATGTAATTATCATGATCTTCATAGATTCTGGAGTATACCAATCTATTATCAATAATTACCAAGAAAAAGTCAATAATATATTCCTTGAAAACACTATTCATTAGATCGATGAAAACAAAGGGTGAATTAGTCAGTCCAAAAGGCATTACTGTAAACTCATAATTCCCATACCAAGTTCAAAATGATGCATTTAGTATATATTCTTTCCTCACACATAATTTATGTTATCCATATTGAAGGCCAATATTAAAAAATATTAGGCTCTATGAATTTGATCAAATAAGTCATCAATGTGAGGCAGAGGACACTTTTTCTTTATTGTATTAGTATTTATCTCCCTTTAGTTGATGAAAATCCTCATATATCCATATTTCTTCTTAATGAAGAAAATATGATCTCTCTTGGGAGAAACAATAGGGAGAATAAACCCCTTACTACTCAACTTCAATATTTCATTCTTTAGCTTAACTAATTCCACTATTTTATTTCTATAAGGATTCAATGATATTATCCATTCACTAAGAATTAAATCAATATAAAACTGAATTTCTCTCTCTGAAGGATGTCCATTTAAATTATCTAGGAACACATAAACACTTTATTACAAAATAGGTACATCCTCAATTTTAATATTTCTTTCCTCACCCATGGATATTATGTTCTATTACTCCCAAAGAATCATATTTAGTAGAGCTACTAGGGGTGGATCTAGATAAGAATCAGATAGTGAGGTTTCTACTCTAAATATAAGGGACTCTACACTATCCTAAACAATTGTAACTTCTTTATTCCTGTAATGGATTTCAACATCATAATTTGAAATCTAATTTCTACCTGGTATTATGTCAAAATCAATCATGGGAATTATGATCAGGTCAACAACTAAAGAACATTTATGGGTCATAAAACGGAATGATCGATACAACTTTGATATAATGATACTTCCCTTAAGAGATTTGACAGAAAAATCTATTGTTAAATCAAATTGAAAATGTCTAAGTGTCTTGGAAAATTGTGAAGATATAAAAGATTGAGATGATTCCTAATAAAATAAAGCATTGTATATGTCTGAAGAAATGATTTAAGTACTTACAACCACATAATTAGGAACTTCACCCCTAGTAGTTGTGATCACATAAGTTTGGAATTTCTCCCTTTCCCTTTTCTGGGAAATGATTTCATTATATCTATGATATTCGTGCGTATAATGTCTCATCTCTTTAAAATTATAGCATTGAAAATTAGTAGATTCTTAATTTCCTTTTCAATCTTAGGCTTTATGGCCTTTTTCTTCACACTTATAAAAGACTTCCATTACATTCAAGAAAGTAACAGGGTGTTTCATCCCAATGTTATTAAACTTTGGAAAGTCAAACCTTTCCTTCATCCCTATTTCCTTATTTCCTTTTCTGGAGTTTTCAGAAGACCTCTTCTTCTCATTCATTCCTTTAAAGTCATAAGACTTAGATAATTCTTTTTTTGTCTAGATATCACATAAAATATATCTTTATATGATGAGAATGTTTAGAAAACTAGTTCCCATCAGATTAATGACATTAATAAATCAAATAATTAATCAATATTACTACTTGGGTTACACATGTAGTCCACAACATGCCTTTCTATCCTTGTGATGTTAGATTTATACATTGCAACATTCTCATCCTCTTTTTTCTTCAGACTCAGAAACTACCTTTCCATATCCGTTCATTGTTCATGGGGACAGAATTTTTCAGAGAAAAGATCTTTAAATTCATTCCATTCCATGTTTTCTATTTACTCATCCTCCTTCATATTTTTAATCAATGATATCCATTTATATCAATATCTTGAATGATAATAAATATCTATATAATCATTTTCCATTAATTACATACAAATGAGAGAAATATCTTTTCTAAAGAACTTGTCCTCTGATTTTCTAAAAATGGGCTCATAGTTCCATTTAATGATGGGGAATGTTGTCACATAAAGTGGTCTAACATTTCCCCTCCATGTTTTGGATCAAGATTCATCATATAGATATGATTATTTTTCATAACCTAAGTTAGTTGTCCCAGTTTAGTTATATGATTCTCCAAACCAGTCACAGCTTCAAAAAAACATCATTATCTTGAATAAGAGGGAAATACCTATATGGGATACATGAATCCATGTAGTTTCCATTACATCCACTGGGTTAAATTTCTAAATAATGTAATACACTAAATTCGTTTATTAATCACAATGTATAATGTCAAACTAGAAAAACAATTCAAATAAATTTAAATTGTATGCATGTCAACTCTGATAATCTTAAACATGGATTTCATGGGAACATATTTATAATTAAATACATCATAATGGTTTGTAAAAAAATTGTAAATTATCCTAATCATATCCCCATGAAGTTTCAATCTAGGTATATAGTAAGGCCATTTTTCATGTACCAGGATACCCTAAGTCATGTATAGAATACGTTGTTGTAGTTGTTACTCCTAGGTATATTTGTACCAGAACCACATCCACTTGTAGTATCCAAAAAAGGTTGTATTTTATAAAAATATCCACATAATCTATGCCTTCCCAAATTTTTATGATGTTATTTTAGGCATATCATCGAGGTATATCTTAGGGTATGGTCCCTAATATATGTTTTCTAAATCTAGTTTCCATGTTTTGTACTAAAATTACTCTGATACCAAATGTAAAGACCCCTACCCAAGTTTCCTAGAGATGGGGCCTTATTCTATTACATTGGTATATAAACAAGGAAGACACATTCCAAAGGACCAAATAGTTTATTAACTTTGGAAAAAAATATACATACATAAGTTCAACATTATTACTTGAAAAGAAATAAAATATAGAAATTCCATTTGGAAATAGCCATAACTCTTTGATTATCCTTTGAAGTCATTCATAATATACTTCTTAGCTTCTAGGGGAAAAACAAAACATGATAAATGAGTGATCTTAGAAGCTCAATAAGGGTAAGAAATACAATGGATGCATAAATATTAAGGCATGGAAAATAACTAAAAATACACATGTCATTAAACATAATCTTGATCATAATATGGAAGTAATATAAAATGATTAAATAATGTGATAATAATACATAACCATGGTTGTTCTAATAATTGAATAATCACATGGAATATCAATTACTAGTTTTATAATTAGGGAATTCATAATATGGGAGGTCATAACAATTCTATCAATGCCTCATGCTAAATCCATACATAAATAGGTAGAAACCCAAAACTAATTTGTCCTGTGAGGCCTACCGATTCAGTGAGGGGATATAGAGGGACCCAACAGACAGTTACTAAGTCCAATGCATTCCTCATATGAAATGAGTGTAACAAAATACAGATATATATTCATATTGAAACTATCATATGAAATGTAAATAACTTTCCTGAATCATTAAATATAATCACTAACCATTTGGAGTAATATAGTGAATGGTATCAAGATAGAACATCAGCAATCAAACTATAAAAAACCCACTAAATAAAATATGGAAGACTATATCATAAAATATTAGTCCCAATCAAACATAATAATCAAAAAGTGTTTTGAAATAGATTAAAATACTCTGATAGAATCATTGAGTAATTTTTGAGTGAAATACTTTTTTACTTTGAAAGAAGAGTTCTACTAGAAAAATAATTATAAAAAACAAGAAGTTAACTAATATATATTTTTTCATAATAAAATGATTGATTTTAGAAAAATAATTCTAGTTTAAAATATATTATAGAATACACTTTAAAATATGCAATAATTTGAGAAGTTCCCTTGAATCAGGCTTGTTTATCAGGAAGAATTTGAGAAAGATCCTTTTAAAATATGTAACACCACATAAAATAATGTATTTTGATTGGTACACATATATGTTACATTAATACCTAATTTATCTGGATTAAATTATAATAATGAAGAATTTCATTGGGGGGTAAAGAGAGTAATAGAGTAACCTGAATGAAAATGGAGGTATGGGTAGAAACCCTTACCTTATGTACGAATGTATTCTGAACTTGACATGAATGTCCTGGATAATTAAATTAAATCCCCTAATTAATTAACTCATAATAATATATATATATATATATTATTAATTATAGTTTTATTAATTTCATTTATTTACTTGATGATAAGTTATAATATTGAATTCTATCATTTTGGAGTGTTCGTTTCCTTGATTTCATGATCAGTTCACTTGATTATAAGTAATAGAGTGCATGTAAAATGGGTATAATTATCCATAATTGGAATTTAATGTTATTAATGATCAAACAAAAGTATAATTGGCGTTTGTTATTATTATCTGTCCATATATTATGATGAATCATTAGATAACATAATAATGATGATCGTTTGTCTTAATTTTAGCGGGTTTTCGATCACAATAAACTAGTTTTGTTATATTATTTAAAATAATATATATAAAATGGTTACATTACATTACATAAGATATAATACATATTTTATAACCTATTTCATCCATTAAATTGTTTTAATGACCATACTAGAAGGAGAAATTAAGGAATGAAATCTCATCAAACACGAAGGTTGAAAATCAGTACCTTCCAGACAATGATTTCATTTTAAAAATAAATTAGAGATAGAGTAAAGTGATTGATAATGGATTTTACATTAACATGATATCATTAAAATATATATATGATAATGGATTTATCATGATCATTTGGATAGGATGGAAGGTTAGGATAGAATAGTAAAATAAAATAAATTGAAATGAAAAAGGATGATGGTTTACCTGTTGAATTAACCTCCTTGAGAACCTCCTTAAAGAAAGGGGTTTCGTATTTTTGGAAAAAAGACCTCCTGGATGTGGGGAGAGACTCGGAAATAGTATTTGTTCTGAAATTTGACAATATTCAAGGCTTATAAGATTGAGGAGAAGAGGCGGCGAGGGGTGGTTTTTATAGTGGTGGAGAGAAGTAATATTTCAATATTTTAGTCATTAGTTTTTTATTTTGGCTCAAGAATATGAATAGATTGATCATTATTATAAAATATATTAAAATAATTAAATAGAGTTTGAGATTATGGTATTACATTGGCCATAAATCATCTATGTCTAAATAAATCATGTATTTAGCATTTATCATAAATTATAGTATTTTACTATTCACTAAGAATTCACGTATTTTAGAAAAATCCCAAAAAAAAATCACAGTAACAATTTTTCAACATGTAGAATTAAAAAATAGACTCCATAATATCAAAATAATTTTCAGAATATGTGAATTTGATTTTTTTTTAATAAAATCATTATTTACTTGAGGAGTACATATTTTAAATTTATAACTGAATTTTTAACACTTTCAAAAATTAACACTAAGGTCTCATAAAATTATCCTAAAATCATAAGACAAACATATATTTATTTATGAATCCATTATATTAAAATGATTTTTCTTTTAAATATATTTATTAATTATAAAATTGTAATTAAATATTCATCGCTTATAAAAATACCAGCACTTAAATATTAATTCTTAAAATATCCACTTACTTATATAATGATTTAATTATATCATAATTTCACTTATGAGATAAATATATTTTAGTTATACTTTCATGGTTTGTGTTACCATTCATTAGTTCGATTTATTATTCATAAGGGTTACATGACTATTCCTAAGGGAAATATGCAATTTGATCGGTATAAGTTTCTTAATGTCAAGAAATACCTCTTATTTAATTCATTATTAATTTATAAGTAATGTATTGTGTTCTCTATGTGGTTTTATATGATTAATACTATATAAAATTAAAAAATTAGGTAAATATCATTGATATAATTTCGGGTCGTTATAATATGTATGTGTAAGACTCAAAGGATAAGTATAAGGAGGGTTAATATTTAAGAAAATGTACTATAATTATGGTATAGGATTGAGTAAGTGGATTCCATAAAATAAATATGTGTCTGGATACTTTAGGTGGATGTAGATCTCGCACAGATGTACCTAGGGGTGACAAATTTGAAAATATGTTCCGGGCCTGACTCGTGGTAATCTGGTATACAACAATGGGCCTTGCTGCACACCTGGTTTGACTCTCATGGGAGATATTCTTTGGGAATTCACAAACACTCCATGAACTGTCCTGACAGATTTAAATATAAGTTGAATATGAATTAACTACCATTTTCCTAGGGTGTCATAGATTAATTCATGTGTTAGGATTTATATAACCCACAAGTAATTATTTTCGCAACTATGAGGGTTTTTGTTATGATTTGTAATCCTAAAACTATTCTTTTGGTTTTAGTCAATGGCAGGAAATAGAAGTAACTGGATTAACATTGAATGTAATGGATGATTTGATGATGGCTAGTGAAGTGGGATGATAACTATAGTGGGGGATGTTGTGTTTATTTCTAATCAGTATTAACAGAATATGATTAATAATGTGTACCTTAGCCAACTCTCGGACTCACCATGGAAGAGAAAAAAGGATTTTGCTGAGATTTTAGGTAATGGAGACCATAGAAAAAAGAATATTGAGTTTCCTTTATGTAAAGAATGTGGAAAGATTCACATATGTGAATGACATAGAGGATAAAGAAGATGTTTTAAATTTGGTAAATAAGGACACAAAGGAAGTGAATGCGAAGTAAAATAAAGAGTTCAGTTAATGAAATGGATGAGAATATTGGCCTCTGTAATACATCATTGAAGGTTTGGTGTTTTAAGTATGGAATAAATGGTTATTATGAAACTCAATTTCCTAGTAAGAAATCAATTAAAGAGGATAAACATGGTGGTATGAGTAATTGTTACATTTCCGATGATGAAGAGACTACAGATCAAATGTGATAGGAACGAGGTATTATGTAATAGGATGAGGTAGACTTGCTAATAAAAAAAGTATGAAGTGGAATATTATAATATTTTATGAATTTTGATTCAAGAATTATTTTATATGAATGGTAAAATATATAAGGATTTTTCAGTTTATGTTTTTTCACTATGGATTTATAATAACACATTGAATAGTTCTAATGGAATAGAAAAGTGAAACAATGGAAATGTGATATCCATGTACAACACATGATTAAGGGAATGATAACCATTAATATGTTTGTTATGTTATGATAATTTTGTTTGGATGAGGATATATGGGATATAAATAGGTAAATTGGATGGTACGTATTAGCCTTGAACTAATTAAGGACTTGTTGACACGTAGTTTATACTATCATCAATGAAGTTCACAACTTCTTGGATTTATGGAAAATAACTAGTAATCTACGGAATATGGAAGAATTAATGTTTTACAGAAGTATTTATAGTAATTCATGGTGTTTCTAGATTATAATATAATTTACCATGAATGTATTCAAGTGTTTGGAAGGTGACAACCAAGTGTTACTTTTTGATATATAGAAGTTTAATGATAAGAAGATTTCATGAATCAATTTCTATTTTTTTTGATTTTCATCTTTGAGAGGGGTTATAAGGCTAAGAATTCATTATAATTTAAAGTTAATATTTGGATTAAGCATTTATACACAAGGATTTTATTGAAAACCATGGTTAAAATTCAATTTATTGATTAAACTTATTTCAAGTATGTCCACTTCTTTATTTTGGTAATTATATTAGAGTGGATTTTGAAAAGGACATCATGTACATCGGGTGTCAACCAATCATGTCCGACAAGGCCATGGGTCTTGAACCCATTACCGAAGGACTATAAGGGTTTCACACCTACCACTAGCCTATATGATTTCCTTGTTACTGCACAATTGTTTTGATGAATAACTACTTATCATGAAAAACTAGTGTTGGTATTATGTTTAGAGATTAAAATATTAACCAAATTGATTTTTTAAGAATATTTATTTATAAATAGTTATAATTTTCATTCTCTTATGAGTCTTAATTTCTGATAAAAGTTTATTTTAGCAATTCAATCATCATTGAAATTTTTTGGTTGTATATTACATGAAAGACTGGATGAATTACAAATTAAAAAAATCACAAATAGAGCATCAAATTTTGTTAATATGAATATATCATGAAATTATATTTCCTTATATTCTTGGTTAATTATATAATTACTCAATGTTAAGATAATGATAAAAAAGTGCGTTTTCCTAATACCTTAATTTTTTTTGAACTGATTCCCTTTTGAATTTTCACAAATTAATGACTTTGAGGCCCTCAACTTTTATTTGATCATTCGCTTGTTTGTGATGTATGAACTCATTCAAGTCCTATAAATATTTATGCTTTTCCTCCATCTCCAATATTCACTCCCAACCTATGTTCTACAATGTGGAAACCAATTATATGTTACTTTGGGTGACTGTTATTGTTCTATGTTCCCCTTTTTAAGGGATTTTTTAGAATCCATGTTTACGATGTGGGTTTCTATGATTGAAAATTTCAAGTATTAAACCTTTTCTAAATCAAACGAATTTTGGGGGAGAAATTCATTTTAAAGGGGTAGAATATAACACCATGATATTTTTTGAATTATTATTTTTTGAATTAATTTAACCTTTGCGATATTTTTAATTTCACATAACACTAAAAATAGTTTATTTTATATTAAAACACTATGTTTGGATTGGGTTATATATAACACCTTATTAATTATGCACTACACACAACATAACTTTAAGCTTGTTCTAAATTGAACACCATTGTCAGATTGAATTACACACAACAATGAATTTCTTCAATGACTTAGGTAACACGCATGACCGAGTTTTACCAAAAAAAATAATATATTATTAAAATATTATTGTCTGTTCAGTATAATAATGATTATAATTTTCCACCTTGGTATCTCTGCCACATTAATTCCACTATTGTGGCCATCTCCCAACATCTCACATTACCTCCGTACGATTCACCTCTATCCATACACGCGACTATGTAGAATCCTTCTCTTCCCATCAAACCAATTAGGGATCCACCTCCACCTCCTCTTCCTGCACATTATCCTCCTTCTCCACATCAGCCTCCACCTCTTACTCTACTATCACCTCCGCCTCCGTCACATCTCCTCCAATTCCTCTTCCTCCTAAGCCATATACACACCCTCCTTATTCTCCCACCTCTCCTCCTATCAAACACCCTCTATTTTGTATACGTTCTCAGCTATACGTCAATCCTAATACCCATTAATCCTCAACTATGATCTTATTCTGGGATGCTGGTAATTTTTACACATCAAACTAATCAATTACAATCATCATCCACTATCCTCCCCAGTTCCCATCACTATATCTTGCTCTCCCTCTTGCAAAGCTATCCTCTTCTCGGTGTCCCTCCCCTAAGAGTGCATCATCTACCTACCGACTACCATCTCTTCCCTGATAACAATTAACTAGATTTTTATTCCTTTTTTTTCTTGTATCAGTTATTCTTCCCCCACCCCCAGACGTCTGTTATCCCCACATATTTTTTATAAACTTGTATGTTCTTTCAATGTATTTTTGACCAAACTTGAAACAAACCACAAGATAATGGAAACCAATGGCTATTCTATGGGTAATATTAGTCACTTGGATTCTTACCTTGTTGTTCCAGATTTTGATTATGCTAATGAATTTTCTATATGTTGGAATCATGAATCATACAAGATCACCTATAATAGAATGGTTCTCTTTGAATAGTGGTTGTTTTTTCTAAAAGAATATGAATTTCTATTTATGCCAATCGGGGATAGATTTTTCAACCATCCCCATCACATTTTTAGATATGACTCTATCTTAGAGATTTATAGGCTTCTGGGAAATCAAATCAGATTAGAATCTTCTACTCTCAACACCTCACGGACTTCGAGTTATCATATTAATGTTTAAAAATTATCAGTGAAATGATGTATTCCTCTCTAAGAATGCCACTTTCATATATGATTCACGTTTTATGATTTGTGTATTTAATATGATATCTTCCTGATTTAAAAATTCTCCAGATAAAATTTGTTTTTCTTCTAAAAGTGTAGATAAATAGATCCATTTTTTACAAAGATTGAATGAATGTTGAAATTGAATGTTCCAAGGTGCCTTCAGACATTACAGCCTTGCAACATCACTATTTTATGAATGAGAAGAATCATGACATGAATGTTATAAAGGCTTGAAGGGTCCTCAAGTGAAAGTATTCACAAGGATAGCATGTAGTGGGGAATGTCTTTTAGAAAAATCCAATTTTATATGATTTTTGGTTTATAGGTATTAATTTTTATTTTATTTTATTTCAACTTGAATAGTATGCATTGTTGTCTTTTTTAAACAATGTTTACTGTTGTTTCCATGTTTTCATTTCATTTAGGTTATTATCCCCTTTATTTTGGCACCACTATTTAGAAATTATAATTGGTTGATATATTTCCAATGGATGATACACTAAAATTTTGTACACTATAAATGTTTTAAAAAATTTAGCGATTGATGTATTTTTTATTCCCTAAGGGAATAAACCCAATATTTTTTGAAGTATACTAGATATTTTTATAAATCACTCAAACATTCTTTATAAGTGGTTATAACTGTACTTTGTATTCTATATTTTAATTTTAGGGTATCTTTGTGATTATTTTGGTTTGATAGTGGATGGGAATCTTTTAAATGATTTTATTGAGTGTTAAATTTGAAAAATACTTAAACTATTGTATTTATTTTATTCTTCAATTATTGTTCCATGACAATTAAAGGGTTATTGATTTTAATTGTAGGTATTTAGTTTTCTTCACAAAAAGAGATGTGAATATGTATATGCACACTCAACTAAGGCTCTGATAATCAGTTATGCAATCTAATATGGATAAAAACTATTCTCTACTATTAGAGGTATGATTTTTTATTTTAATTATTTATTCACAATATTTAAATAATAAACAAATTCAACTATGATTTTATATTTCTTACCACCACACACTATATATTAGTTGATGTTTTATTGATTTCTATAGTTCCACTATCCGCAATAGTAATATAAATATAAGATGTCGAATATATCTTCCAATATGCTTTTCATGATAGTTCATCATGACTGTATAATGGTTTATTATTTTCAATAATTTATATTTTACTTTCCAAAACTATTTCTCATAATTAACTATGTTTTACCCAAATTATATAACAAAAATAGTTACATACAACTATATGTATTTTATATGTTATTTACTTACAAATTATTCATATTTATATATGAAGTAAATGTTTATAACAAGTTTATTTACTTATTTTCCTACAATAGATTACCATTTCACTCCATCTTTTATATACATGCATATGTATTCATCTTCTTGGTAACCACATCTTCTATTGAAATCGTTGATTGAGATGTTAGAGAAGTATTCATGGAATACCATGAAAAACTTGCAAAAAATGTATGAAAATCAAAAAAATGATGTAAGGAAACAATGTATCTATGGATTTAAAAAATGAAAATAACATTGAAAAATATTTCATGTTTGGTTTACTCAATTCTTTCATCATTAAATTAATTCCAGGATTCTACATTAAATAAAAATACTTTCAAGTTTCCATTTTTTTATGGTAATTTCTCTTTTATTTCATGTTATAACATACATGAAGTACACTAAATTATGTCACAAGAATATATTATATTTATCCATTAAAAAAATGACTATGGTTCCAAATGACATGGAAAATGCATCTCTCGATCCTTTATCAGTAGTAACACTAAATGGTTTACTTCTATTATCTTTTGTGTCATTTATTTATTTTTTAAATTCTTTTTTGAATTTGGTTTAATCATTAAGGACAATTAGTAATATATTTGTTTCCTAATGATATATGACCTTATAAATTCAAGTGAATAATGACTTATAATCCTTTACCTGATGAATGTGGAAAGTATACAAACTGTAGGCATTAATGAGGAATGGTTGAGTTAGAATTTATGTGTGTAGAAACAAAAAGAAACTTTTACAGATATGTTCTTAATTAAATTTTCAAGTCTAAATATCTCTAATGTTACTATATTATATTGTATTATTTTCTTATAAATATCTATTGATGAAGTCTTTCACCCATTGAAGAAGATTTTCATAGTAAATGAAAAAACATTGGATAGGGAAGATCATGAAGATATAAAAGAATATTCACTCACACATTTTTAACATTGCTATTTTGAGGCTTTTTTAAAGTGATGTATTTTTATAAAAAACATGTTGTACATGTTCCTACAAAGACGAAATTATGAAATTTTTATGGGAAGATACAATATAGAAAAATTATTTTTTAATGAATCATCAAATAGTTTATACACATAAATATAAATTTGTACGATTAGTTATATTTATAAATAAATTATAGATAGTTTGATGGAATAAAATGGAAGGAGGAAAATAAGGATATAATAAATACATGAATGAAAAAAGTGAAAGAAATAAATAAATTATAAATTAAATATATGTAGGATATCCGAATGGTATGACACATTAAATAAGAAAAATTTATGGGAGAACATTGAGTTTTTAAAACAAAACAAAAATTCACAGTTCAGGAAAATGGTTGAATATATCAACTAATGGTAATTCAATCTTTTAAGCCTTTATTTTTATCTTACATCAATCTAGAGTGGAATGTTTTTTAATCTCATCTGATTTTGAAGTGGATCTATTAAAATCACATCACTTTTTTCAAAACCATCTTGATAAAAATAATTTTTTTTCACTATAAAGAATTAGTGAATGGTCATAGAGTAAAATAAGATTAATAATATAACAACAACTACCTATATATGAAATCAGTGAAGTCTCACCCATAATATAATTATACAACATTGATATAGGTTTTCATGCAAATATTAAGTGAAATAACGAACCATATAATTTCATAATTTCATTTGAGGAAAATCATTAAAAGTGATGAGAAATATTAAAAATAAAATTCACATTATATGTATAAATAATTGAAATCATTAATACATATGGACAATCCTACATGCTCTCACAAGAATAGAATTATTGAAATTGATTTATATTACTAGAAAAAATGATTAATTAAATCATCCACATAGGTAAAATTTACATAAATAAGCAAGGGAAGATTGAGTATCAAATGAAAAATGAATATTACATGATAGAAAAAAAATGAATACAAATTTCTATTGGATACAGATATTCATATAAAAACATTACATAATCAACATGTTTTTTTCCAAATAAATAACGGCTCCAATTAATGGCATGATATGAAATGAATTTTAGGTATTCCAACTGATCATTTCAAGTAGTTAATTTATATCAATATCTGCATATTTTAATGCTTTTGTGTAAATTAAATGAAATTTATATACCATTATGATATATGAAAGGCGTATTGTTTTAGATTAATTTTATACTTTCTCCACACTAATATATAATAATTTATGATGAAAAATTGACATTAAAATAGTATTTAACAATAAAGATAATCTTCAAATAATCTAGGAATCTATTTTCTATAATCTCTTACCAACTAACAATATTCATTTTTTATAGGAGATTAGAAATAGGGAAACTTCAATTTGTAATATTGAGGCAAATAACTTTATAAAACATCTTCCTTGGCTGGAATACTTTATTCTACATATCGCATTACTTTACAATATAATTGTATATTTAAATTCCACTACTATGAAGATTTTCACTTTCCCCATACCCAATTCTTGTATTCTCCTTGCGTTGAATTTATTATTTCTATAGATATAAAATTACAGTTTATATTCTATATTAGAATTCCATTTAAATGTAAAATTTTATTTATGTTTAATTTGATTTTTTATTTCATTTTGATATATTAAAATTTTAATTCCATTTCTATTTTAATTAACAATTCTACAACAGAAATATTTTCTTGTTTTCTTTCTAGTAGATGTTTGAGTGGTTTGGTTTTGGTTAGTTGTGTTTTTAGAATCTATATTTATCTTTCTGGTCAGATTGTGTTATATTTGACTATGATGTTCATATTTGATTTCATTAGTAAGTTTTTATTGAATGTGATTGAGGTTATAAATTATAGAACACCCATTTGAGTGATATTTTACATTAAAAACTCTTTATGCTTTTCATTTTAATCTTGAATTGAGATTTATTTACAATTAACTATCCATGTATGTAGCTTTCATTTCTAGAGTACAATTTTAAGCATGGTTGGTGAATGATTCCTCTGTCTTTGATGAATGTCTAGTTTAGCCGGTGGTGTTTCATTTAACAACCTTGTTGACATTGAAAAGACCCAAATTAAAGAAACTAATATGCCTTTGAATCTATATCCGTCACATTAAAATTGAAATTTAATTATTCATTTAATTAAATATGAAAATGACAACAAGAATAAATTTTTAATTATTTTAGGAGATATTTCACTAGATTTAGTAGAATATAACTATAAGCAATGTCAATGTAACCTTACAATATAAATTAATTTTTACCATAACCCATGGAATCAGAATCAAAACTATTATATACTAATATCCCTCTAATACACTATCACTATATGTTTACAAACCAACAAACGAGTTAATTAATTTAATTTTTATTCATTTTGACTAAATTATTTATATTTCATTCAAAAGTATCTAATTATTTTGAATTATAAATGTTTTCAGGACATGAAACAAGTTTTTTTTGAAAACCAAAAAATGGATCTCCATTTTCTGATGGTATTGGTCAATTACAGACTGGTTTCTAGTTAAATTTTTAGAATCAATCTTTAGTATCTGATTCTAAATGAATTAGAAACAAAAACATCACAATGGGAAAGCTTGGTAAAAATTTCAAATGAGGAAGAAATGTTTTTTTGTTTATTCTCTTTGTAGATAGGTTTTAAATTAGGTCTATATTAATTAATGGGTTCTATGTTTTATGGATTCATATCTTCATTCTATGGCGTCACATTCAGTCCATTTTAATTCATGGGTTTAACATTTTATATCTATACCTGGTTTTTTGTGCTACACATGTATTTTATTTCATTAGGATCAAACATACCTAATAAACTCACAATGATAATTTTATGTGTGACAACACATATAGACTCACCTAGTTTGTTTTGGTTTTTTAAAACATGGTTTCAAATCATAGTTTCTGTATAATTTTATTCCTAATAGTGAAAATATATTCATTTTTTGTGATCCATTTATCCTTTAAAGACATCAATAATGAGTGTAGTAGGTGGTTCTTCATTGAATTCCTAATCCCTTCCCTTTTAGGGGATGTGAGTTCCCAATCTATCATCCAATTATAGGAGTTACCCATCTTGGCTCCGATGTCAACCTTCCATCTGTGTATATACTAGTTTCCATAATTTTAAACCCATAAAACATAATAAGTTTGAATATTACATGATGATTCATTACCTTCAATCATTTTCACCATATTAATGATTGTTTATAGGTAATAACTATCCCATTGCATCATAAGAAGTTACAAAACAAAATATTTCTATAATCACTTTCAAACTAATAATATTCGGTTTTTTCTAGAAGATTAGAAATGGTGCGACATCAAAGTTCAATATTGAGATAACTAACGTGGGTGAAACATTTTCCTTGGATTGAATACCTGATAGTACATACCCCTTTAATATACACTCGGATGGTATATTTATAATATACATTCATTCTATAAAACAATGACGTTATAGTATGAATAATGCTTTAGTGAGTAAAGAGGCTCCATTATTGTAGTTAGAGTGCTTGTCCAACTATATCGTAGAGTTGTATCTATTAGATTACACAATGATTCGCTATTCACCCTCATTGATCATTGATCCTATCATTTTCCTAGCCAGATGCATATTTTTCCATTAAAAAAACTTTGGGTATGTATGACCAACCAACTATGTCTTTGACTAAATTCTGGAATGGAAACACATTGCTTTGTTGTTTTCATGGAAGAATGATCCTTTTCCGCATTACACACATTACCATCCAAAGGATTTTTACGAGTGTTTTCTGAGACTACACCAGCTCTACTGTAATATCCATCATTCATGACTACATCAGCTCTATTATAATGGTCATCATTCTACATTACAGTCATTAAGAGAGAATCATAGTTCACAGAAGGAAAGTTCTAAAAAAAATTAGTTGGTTTTGTAAGTGTTTTTTGATGGGAAACATTTGTGTTATTTTCGATCAATAAAAGTTTAATTTGTGGTGAAGAAGCACTTCCATCCCTCAAATAAATTCCATGTACACGTATAGAGATATATATACAGTTACATCTATATAGCAACATGATTACATTTTAGGTAATAAATCATTATTTATAATAATAATTATAAAGTTACATGAATACAATTTAGTTACCACGACTACACCTCCATGCATTTTTTAAAGTATGAGTCTACACTTAGCATGAAATAATGAGAGACTTCAATATAGTTTTTCTCTAAGGAGTCTTCCATATTAATTAATTTTTTATAATGCTTAACTTTGAGGAATTATAGTATTCATTATGCATGCATTTAACTTTTCTTTAGTAAATATTAAACTCTGATGCCAAATTTATTATTTAAAAGAAATTTTTTTTCGGTATCTTATCATGAAATTTAATTGAGCTATTATACAAGATAAAGATTTAATTTTCATCTTTATTATTATATTTTTATTTGATTAAATGTTTATATTTTTTCTATTTATTTAATGCCATAACTCTTCTGAAATATTTGTTCCACTGATTATAATAGATTTAGTTTCTAAATTATTTCCTATTATTCTTCTTCTGATGATGGTGATGATTTCAAATTCTAAAACTCCAATATAATTCATGGTTTTCCTAGATTCTATAGTGCTTATCATGCACAAAACTAGTATCATCAATTTTTTAATTCCATGACTTCAATGATTCAGTTGATTACAATGGATCTAATTATGTTGGTGTTTCATGAATATAATTGTTTGGGTTCTAAATTCCCAATCCCATTAAAATATGAACTATATTATTGTCATTTTATATACTATCATAGTAAAAAAAATATTGGCGTATCCACCAATTTCATGATATTCTTCTTCCATCAATATTCTCCAATGATCTTCAGGTTTTACACTTTGTTCAATCATGTTAAATGGGTTATGTTTGACCTATTTCTATTTTTATAAATTTTATGCTATATATGTTATTGTACTCAGTATTGATATCATCATTTTCAAGATTTAAAATTTGGAAAAGAGGGAGATGACTGAATTAAAATCATTACTAAAATTTCACTAGAATAGGTGTACATTTGGGGAAGGAAGACAATCAGTGTGATGTGATGATGATCATCACATGACAAAAGTCCCCCGAGTGATGACCGAGGAATAGAATTGATGGGGTTGTGGTGTAGAGAATATGGTGTCTTCACTTGAAGGTGGAAAGGATTATGAGAAATAGAAGAAATGACCAATGGAGGTGTGGATATAGCATTCGAGCATGGATATTAGAGAGATTGGAAATAAATATGGTTGAAATTGGGATGGTGAGGGTTCAAATTTTAGGCAGTTGAAGGTTCCGATCTAGAATTTCATAAAACAAGGCATGAAACCACTAAAATAAATCATATATTTATTTGTGGCACTCAGGTTTCCATATATTATAAATATCACACATTGTGTTACCATTTGAGTAAATTCATGCATCTATTCCTTTAAGTAGTAGGCTTTTACATACAGATATCGGATAACGTGTGACCACAGGTCACACGCCATGTTCGGTAGAACCACACAACCCATGGAGTGGAAGTGTACATGACCAACCACCCTATTCTGAATTTTTTTGGGGTACACATCGTATTACATGGGTAAAATTACAAACTCAGGACATTCTAGGTCTGGTAGAGCACATATCATATACTTTGTTTTCTATTTATGGTAGATCACACCTCAAAAACTATGTTTTCTTTAGTGATTTTTATATCTTATTTCTTAGGTCTAAGAATAATATAATTAAATAGTCGATTCTAATTGATTTATTTCAAATATATCATGATTGAATGGTTCTCATAGTCAAAGACCATTTAGAATTCATATTTTGATGTTCTTGGATCATAGCTTCATAAAGGAGATGAAAGAGTTTGTTTAAGAAATTTGAAGAAAACATTGGGTTCAGGTACTCTAATGGTGAAATTATTATGTTAGTAAAAACATTAATCATAGAGTTAGTACTCCACTATTTTCGACCATGATTCCTCCATATCACTTCAGGTATGGGGTCGACAATATCATGATCCTTATGAAGCGTGGGTCCCTTGTACAACAGTTTATGTTGGTTCTCTCCCATAGGATGGGGAATGGGACCTTCACTTATAGAATTCGATAATCCTCTAAGACATAGGGATTTAGTTATCCATTATTTATACATAAATTAATTTAATTTATAACCACCTATATATATAAATTCACATCTACATTTTTATAGAAAACTTACTGTTACACATGTTACATCCATCCATCAGCCAATTTCCATAGTTCTTAAGCATCCCACTATCCCAATGAGTGACACATGTTCTGTGGATCATTACCATAATTTTTTGTGTGTATGAATGAATATTTTCAATTTAATGACAATTCTGTAAAAATTCACAAGTTGGGTACTAATTTAATATAATAAGATATAACCTATCACTTAAATAAGAGGTTATGAACAACATTAAAAAATTTATTAAAATATATGGTTTATAAAAATTTAAAATGAATTAATAGGATATCAATTAATTATAAATGAACATGAAAACTGATTGAATATAAAAGGAAATATTATTTTTTTATGGTCACCAAGCTATTTAGACCTAATAAAATAAATAAATTAAAATTACTAAGTGATATTAATGTAATAAATTTTTTATATATTCAATAATTTTTTATTATTCATAAAATAAATTTTATAGACATAAGATAATAACAAACCAATTTTTTTCAAAAAAAACATATATTTTTTATAAAGGATGTTTAAACACCTTTTAATGGTGAACCCATTTTAAATCCAATTTTTGGAACTTTTATAAATTTAATATGTCAAAATAAACTATACCATTATAATAAAAACAAAAAAAAATTGGTTAATATAAATTGTTTGTTATATTTCGGTAAGGATTCATTTTTTAATTAATAGTAAAATTTACTAGTTTTTTTATAAAAAAATGCATTTTATTAAAATTTATTTATAAGGTAAAATTGTATTTATATTCTTTTAAAAATTCTAATTTGAAAATATTTGTATCAATTAATATAATTTATGTAATTGGAATCAATTTCACAATGAAATTGGATATAAAAAATTAACAAAGTTTGGTATTTTTTTACATTAAAAACCCACATCGTCGACCCGACTACATGATTAATTTTAAATTAATTTCTGCCACTTATGAGATTCAAATTTGGAAAAATTTATTCCCTACTTGTAATAATAATGATTTATAATGTATAATAAGGTTAAATTAGTTTTTTTAACAAAAATACAAGTGAAAGTAATTAAAATTAATTACATCGATTACGGTAAAAGTAAGCATAACTATGGACTAAAATTTCAATTTGAGACCCAAAATGACTTATATAATTGTAAACAAAATATTTTATGACCATATCTCTACATTATACTACCTTTTCTCTACTTTAGAACATTATTGGATCCAATTTCAACACGAATAACTTTGGTGGAATTCTCTATTCAAATAGTGAAATGAGTGCCACTCCTCTTATCCTATAAATGGTTACCGCCTCTTCGTCTTCTTCACAAATATAAATAATCTTATGTGGGGAAAATATATGAAAAATATAATTAAAAACATATATTAATGCATCCTTGAATAGTCTATTTGGGAAGAAAGTATTTCAAGGAATTCTTTTGGAAACAACCAAAAGGAGTTAACTGAATAAGAGGTAACACCTTCTCTAATGATCCTTTTTTCCTTCTCCACCCCTCCAATATATTTATTACATGATTTTATAACAAAAATAGTATAATAAAAATACTATGATATTTTTATACTTTTTTTTCAAGAAAAACATATACACTCCTCCATATAACGTGTAACAACCATACTGTTTATGTGTATGAAGAACTTCCGCCTCACAAAATGATAATTGTTCAATTTTCCATACCAACTATCATGGTGGAAATTATGTTGAAAACTCTATTTATAATTATTATATACTATATTTATTATGTATTTAATTTTATTTATTCCTTGTACAACACATATTTTTTTACTTTATATTTTGTGTAAATACGATAATTTCGTTTGAGGAATTGTGGACTATCACCCCTTAAAGTGTTGTGATTCATTCACAAACTACATTGAAAGTATTAAGGATGGGTTTAGTGAACTTATATGATATATATATATCATTATAATTATTCATTAATTATATTATGGATATATGAATATTTTTTATTTTGTTTCTTTCTTTCAAAATGATAATAAAAAATTAAACAATGTTTAAATTGTGTACGACTTATCATTTCCATGAACTGTGTATTCTATTTCATACTTATATATTACCTAGATAATTATAATAAAAATATAATGTCATTACATTATATTTATAACATGTTTTAAATTCTGGAATCATGATATAAGTATAAAGAGGACGGATATAACAAATTAAGACACATGCGATGAAAAAAACACATATTATCTGAAGTGAAAAATCAACATATGATAATTTAAAATAAGATAATATAAGGTTATATTTAAAACATATAAGGTATTATATATAAGAATATGTTTGGGAAAAATCTTTATAATAAATTTATATTTATTATTTAAGTGGTTTGAACGGGTACGAAGAGAGTTACGACACAAGGTAAGGGGACTTCATTTCACTTTTTAATTACGAGAGATACAACCTATTTTCACCACACATTACTTTTGTTTGTTTTATGTACTGAACATGATTGTATTATATGTATCATATAATTAAATTAATGGTTATTTACATATCCATTTTATGATCTTTCTTTCATGGGGATTATGTTTTCGAAGTAACCAAATTAGTGAAATAGTTTTGTCTGAATTTCCTTTTTTGAGACTCATGTTTTGTTTTGCACCTAAATTCTTTTTGAGGTTTATATAATTCATTTTACATATTATATTATGAATTTAATTTTCTTTAATGATATTTTTAGTTTCACATAACTTTATTTTCTTACATGGAGAGTATGATCCAAATTTACCAAGTCATAATAGTTCATTGAGACTATCTCATCACTTTTCAAGACTATTTATGTTTATGATTCCTTTGATTAAATATTATGATCTATCTCTTGAGAAAATTCTTGAATTTTATCTTCCTATGTTTATTAATGACTTATACATATATTGGTACCAATTATTGCACTATTTGGTACATAATATTGTTCAAAAAGTGTTTTTAAGAATGCCCAACTTTACCCTCTCTTTTGATAGAAATCTATGTTCATTCCAAACCATGTTTTCTGAAAATGGTATCAATGAATATTTTACCATTATCATATAATATTTAAAATAAATGTATACCTTTTTATATTATAAATATCTTCAATGGAATATACTTTTCACTTTCCAATCAAGTCATTTTTACACTTTTTACCATGAAAAAGGAATATTCATTTAACCACATGCAACATGTATAAATTTACATGTTGTCATTTCTTTGAATTTTCATTTATGTTTTTAAAGGTTAATTTTTTAGAAAATTCTTTCAATAGTTATTTTCAAGTAAAATTATTTTCAAAATATTTTCAAACCTCATCAATATGATTTTAAATTATTTTCCAATAAATGGGTTTAGAAACATTTTCAAGATCCTTTCATATGTCTTCAAGTAAAATGTTTTTCAAAACATTTTAAATATATATTTATATTTGTTCAAATTATTTTTAAATGAATGGTTTTCAAAATATTTTCAATATCCATCCCTATGTTTTAAAAGAAAAATGGATTTCAAAATTATTTGAAGCCTTATCTATAAGGTTTCACGGTATTTTAAAAAAAATGATTTCCAAATAGCTTTATGTATTAAAAATCCATTTTCAAAAAGAAAATATATTTTCCTCAAAATATTTTTTTGAAAGATATTTCAAAATTATTTTCCATATACGTTGACATCTATTAATGTTACTCATTACCATATAGGAAATGATCTAAATTATCTCTTCATATTCTTTCTATGAATGAGTAATTCTAAATTCCATGGTCTTTATAAAACTTGCTTCTCTTTAACAGGATATATGTTTATGAAATCTATTTTTATTTCACAGATTATATGTTTATGGAATCCATTCCTATTTCATGGGATATATCTTTATGAAATACGTTTCTCTTTTGAAGGTAATGATTTTAATGAAATGATTATGAAACCTATCTTTTTCCTCAGGTTATGATATGATTACAGGTTTATAATAACAATATCATTTCATTGTTTATGATATGATTATTTATGATATTGTGTCACCTGTATGTATGATTTCATTATTATATGGTTGGAACCTATATCTCCCTCTAATGCATTGGGTAATGATTTATATTTCAGGAGATAGACTAATATGGTATTGCGAATGAACCGTGACTACTAAGATAACCATGAGGGTGATCCATGACTACAAAGATGATATAAGGAGTGAATTCCTGTTACTAACATCAACATAGGTTTGAACCATGACTACCAATATGGAATCTATAATGAATTCATACTAATTAGATAACCATGGGAGTTAACCTTGAATACCATGATGGTATGAGGAATGAACTAATTCTACCAATATATCCATGGGTGCGAACCATGACTACCAATATGGTATGGGGTTAATCCATACTACCATGATGGACTTGGTAGAAAATCCCTCTCTAATATGGAAATCATATTATATGCTTACATGTCTAATACAATTCCATGTTTTAATCCTATGTTGTACTTTCATCACTTATTCTCTTAATTCTATTATGATTTATATCTTCTGAATTTTAAATATTTATTGCGATTTATAATATGGATGATAAGATATTTCAATTTTATGCCCAAGTTCCATAACCTTTTTTCATGTTATACTTACACATTTGTTTTATTTACACTTTCTAAGAATATGAGTACACCCCTTCTAATGTTTACATTCCCTAGGATATGAGGAATGGTTTTAGGTAGAGGTACTAAATGTGGAGATCATTATGGGATATGTTGAAGATATTCCACCCGGATATAAGATTTTTTTACATGTTTCCAAATACATAGAATTATTATGGTCCTTGGGAATGTATTATTGTAATGTACCAAATATTCATTTAAAATGGTGTAATATCCATGTATTTTAATCCAAGGTCACTAGATGGCCAACTGGTTGTTAGGATATGGACACCATTCTTTATATTACAATTTTTTTAGCAATTGTGATTATCTATTTTGGATTCACACAAATATATATTATATTAAAATGAGGTATTTGTTGATAATGAATTACTATAATCTAAATTGGGATTATTTATAGAAGTTTTTTTTATTATTTGAACATCATGCCCAGTGTCTCTCTTTCTTTATGGAATAATTTTTCCAACATATTACGGGTGGGATATTTTTTTCATTGTAGGAATGCTATCATAAATAGTCATAGTCCAATGTGTCTTGTCCACCTTGATTTGGTAGTGCATTATTAATTTTATGTGATTTTGTGGGGCCTTTATAATTTTTTTTGTTAAAATACATCCAATTTATGTTCTATTCGTTGATGATAACACCTCACCCTCATTATCATTGTTGAGTCAAATTCCACCGAATGTTGTTTTTGAGGACTATTTTCCAACGTTTATTGGGATGTGTCTAAATAAATATTTTTTAACAAAAATATATTTCTTGATCATATTTGGGATTAAACAGGCCCATAGTTTCTTGTAAATTTAGAAGAATCTGAATATGGATTCTGATATTTTGGATACTTTTTTTGGGTATTTAATGGAAATATGGTTGCAATGTTTGGTATTATCTACTAATTAGTTTCATTAAAATAAACAGTAATGTTGTGATTCTTGGTAGTGGTAAGGTAAGATATGGTGTTGTTTGTAAGGATTTATATAGGTAGGTTATTACTTCTTTGTGTAAGACTATTGTAACGACCCAAAGTTTCATTAATGGAAATCCCTCTTGATCTAATTAAATGTCTTGTTATTTAAAATGTTTATATAAAATGCCAACTACTTTGGTTTTATGTTATGAATTGTGACCGTTTCTTTTATATCCGTTGAACAGTGATCACATGATTAGTATAAATATAAGGCTTTAACAAACCGAATTTTCTCAAACAGAGGAAGTGATGGCTTCATCCAGTAGAATTGCTCCTTATGAAGCCCATTTGTCGGAGCTCAGAAAAGAGGTGTCCTCTTTGGGCTTCGCTCATGACCAAGCCCAAGCTAAGCTCCATCATTTCAAGCTCGAACGTGACCGTCTATGGGAAAAGTGAAATTTGGTAGAAATTACCACTCGAGCGATGTTATCCGAGCCACACCAAGAGTCGGCCACCATCGTAAACCTTACCCTTAGGTCTTATGCGACTGTTTTAAGGGGTTATATAACAATTATCTAGTACTATGTTCATGTACAATATTTATTGTTAATAATAATGAATATACTTTCTTGTCATTATTGATACATTGTAAATAGTTTTTATGGTGAAAATAATGCTTTTAGTTATTATTTAATTAAGAATTATATTTTATTAAATTAAGGTATTTTTGAATTAAATAATATTTTAATAAAATATTATTATTATTATTAAATTTATTTTATTATATATAAATTATCATATAATTTTATGAATGCAATTAAAATTATTATTAAGGTTTGAAAGCCATTTTTGTCAAAACCGTTGAATTTTAGATAAATGTCGGTTTTTTATTTTAAAAGTGAAAATTAACATATTTAGACAATTATTTAGATAAAATAAATGTTATTTGAGGAATCAGGATGTCAAAATTATCCAATGGTGGATTTTTCATAATTTTCTGAGACAATCAATTTTTTGGGTAAAAATTAAATACTGTTTAAATATATAATGTGGTTTATGACATCATAATGACCAAAATTTGATGTAATAAAATACTACAAGAATTATTTTTGGACAATATATGTTTTATAATTAAAATAATGTGATTTTGGGTTTGTTTGACTTACTTTTCAACGAATTAATGGACCCTTCAAGACTTATTAAACACCTTGTCTTTTTAAATTGTTTTCCATGGAAGTGTGACTCACCTCCACATAAGTAACCCTATTATTTTAAGAATTTAGGACTTTGGCCTTATAAAATATTTTTTTCCTCTTCCCTTTTCCAAAAACCATGGGCAAAAACCATGAGATGGTTTGTGGTTTGGATTAATTTAATATAAGGGGTCCCAAACCTAAATAATAAAGAATTCCCTCACCTTTCCTATATAAACCCACACAAGATCCCACTTCCTCCTCACTCAAAGCCTTTGAAGTTCATACAACCTGTACCCTACTGTCTCTATAATCCTCCCAAGGTGCCCCAAGCTCCCAAGAATCCTTTCTCAAGCTTCTCTCAAGCCTTTGAAAGCACACTTCCAAGTAAGGGTTTTTTCTTCCTTTCTCATTTTTGTCCAATTTTCTTTAAGTTGTTTTTCCCTTTTAATATTAATTATGAATGTTGGGGTATGGTTTTTCACCTCCCTCATACTTACCTATTTATGTTTGAATGATGGGATGCCCCTTTTGCTCTCATTAAATGCCTCCCATGTACACCTGTTACTATGCTGAAATTCTGAAAGGAACTTCTCTCTCCTCATTTATATTCAAGCAATACTTTTGTATCATGAATCAAAATTCCATTACAATTGTTGGGACATGTATCTATATTACCTCCTTACTGTACATTACATGTAAATATTTTGAGGAACCCCTTTCTCTCTCATCAACCATTTTTATGAATTCTTATGTCACGCTGTTACGCTGCCGAAATCGCACCAATTTTCTAAGCCAATGCCATTGTGTAGTGAATACCATGCCCACTTCTCCATCAAGGGTATTCACATTTATGAACATTTACTTATTGATTATAAAGTTTCATGTATGAATTCCACATTCCTTAATTGTGGAATAAATGATTGTGTTTTATGAATCCATGTTTTATGATCCATGTGGCACACTTATGCATGAAATGAAATGTTTAAGAAGGGTGAGCCCTTATAGCACTTCAATGCATTGGGTAAAGTATAGTATCATGATACGTCATGTGAAATAAGTGTTGACTCATGCAACTTCAAGTGAAAAAAGGTTTTACTCGTGCTTCATGTGCAATGAGTATTTACTCATTCTCTATGTGCAATGTGCCTTGGCTCATGCAAATTCCTTATTAAGTGTTGTTGCCACATTTCCATTTTATGATTATCATGATTTATCATGCCTTTATGTTCATGTTTCTATTGTTATCTATTGATATTCCTATTGTCTAACATGTATTGTACTCCTCATGTATCCCTTTTTTATTCCCTTACTGGGATCTATAGCTCACCCATTTTCTTATGCATGTCCTTGGGTCATCCCATACAATGCTAAGTACGAGGGAATGTATTGGTCATGTAAAGGAAGTTTTCAATAAATATGTTGCACTTCATATTTTATGATGTTATGTAATGATCCTAAGCCCCAAAGACACCAGACCTCTCGATCATCCATTTTGTATCAGGTGAATGGTTTGTGTAATAAATCATGTTTAAGTTTGTAATAAAAGCAGGGTTGTCATAGTTGGTATCAGAGGATAGGTTTAGTGATTTATAGGATTAGGATTAGAAAATCCTAGTAATGACTTAGAGACAAGACTACGTATAATAAAAACATCCCTAAGTTTTGTTAAGTACTGAGTAACTTGTTTATCAAACAAATACATCCCTGTCTGGATACGAGCAGGTAGAGGCGGCTCTGGCACATATGTATGCTAGGGGTAAAACCCGAAAACAATGCTTTGAGCTAGACTCGAATGGGAACTGGTACAAGACAACGGGCCTTGGTGCACTCTTGGTTACGACACTCCCAGGGGATGTGTTTTAATAAATTCACATGCTTAGTATGAACCCTTATTAAGAGAATTAAAAAAATACCCTTAAGATTATATGTTAGAAAGTAGATCATGAAAAGCCTAGGTTGAAGCCTATAGACTCATGAGTTATGGAAATAAATTTTTATTTTTAAGTCATCAACTTTTGTCTTTGGATTACCCTTTATGTGTTACCCCATAACTCTCCTTCTATTCCAGCCAATGGCCGGTAATAGGAGGACTCAGGCTAACAACCGATGTGAAGATTGGTGTGACGACTGTACTAATGAGATGCCCAATCCAATGGGAGTGAGAATCGTGAACTTTGTCATGCTTCTCTCTCAGCTAACTCAATCTTTGAATAGAAACACGGGTCCAGAGGAACTTCCAAACCCCCCTAAGAAAGAACAAGTCACTATCGAGTGCTTCATGAGAGAAAGGCCTCCAACTTTTAGTGGGTCATCTGATCCCACGATCGCTGAACAACGGATCAAATCCATTGAAACGATCTTCTCCATCCTTCAATGTTATGAACAAGAGAAGGTTCTCTTAGTGGCTTATCGTATGGTGGGTAAAGCTGATCAATGGTGGAAATTGAAAAAAAATACAAAACCTGAGGAGGAGATCAAGGTGTTGGAATGGAAGGATTTCCAGAAGATGTTTTTCGATAAATATTTTCTGCACACCCTCCGACGTAGGATTTAAAGGGACTTCCTTTCCCTCAAGAAAAAAGAAGAATAATCTGTTGGAGAGTATGAGGAAAAATTCACAAGGCTTTCACAATACGCTTCCGGCTTTGTCCTTACCCCCAAATGCAAGGTTGACCGCTTCTTTGGTGGGCTGAAGCCTAGCCTGTGGAAAGCATTAGTGATCCATGACTTCGACAGCTATGAGGAAATTTTCCGATGTGCCCTCAAGGTTGCAATGGAGATCGGGTAATCACCGGGGTATCATGGGGACAAGAAGTGTAAGATGGAATTCAATGTTGGAGGTCTGATGGATAAATCCAACGGTGCTAAGAAGATCTAGCACCCCACTTTCCAAAAGTGCGGAAAGAATCACCCTGGAAATTTCCTCAAGGGGATGAGGAAATGCTTTAGGTGTAGAAGAGAAGGGAACCTAGCTATTAACTATTGGAAAGAAAGACCCGCGGCTGCGACAGAGGAGAGGAACGCTCCATTTGAACATCAACACGTTGTTCATTACAACAAATTCAAAGAACTAGGGCATCTAGCAAATCAGTGCCCGAATCTAAAGGTTTTTAGAGGCAACCAACAACCTCCAAGGCAGTAAGGAAGAGACTTTTCCATCACTTCTGCCGAAGTGAACACCGAAAATGAAGTGGTGATAGGTACACTACTTATTCATTCAATAATAGAGAACATACTTTTTTGATTCAAGTTCTACGCATTCTTTTATATCACTAAAGTTTAGTAGAACAATCCCATCACCACCATAAACCATGGAAGTGAAGATGTCGGTGAGTATGGAAAATGGGGAAATCATTGCATCCCATGAATATAAGTCCTCCCCTGTTATAATATGTGGATTGAATTTCCCAGAGAACCTTGTCATACTCCCTCTGGTGGAATTTCATGCAATTCTTGGCATGGATTGGATTTCCTTATGTAGATCCAACATAAATTGTTGGGAGAGGGAAATCACACTCCATATGGAGAATCGACCCTCGATGATTTACAAGTGTAAGGAGGAATATGAATCTCCTTTAGGTCCATTATCTCAAGCATGGATATTACTGCCCTATGAGAACCCGTATCTGGCTCATATGATTGAGTCCAATGAAGAAACCATCCTTGATGAAATGCCTATTGTGAGGGAATTCGTTGAAGTGTTTCCTGAGGAACTTCATGGTCTTCCTCCTAGAAGAGATGTGGAATTCTCAATTGAACTTATACTAGGGGTGCTAACAATATCCAAGACACCATATAGAATGGCTATCGTGGAACTTGAAGATCTGAAGAAACAACTATAGGAGCATCTGGATAAAGGGTTTATACGCCCAAGTGATTCACCATGGGGTGCACCAGTCCTCTTCGTCAATAAGAAGGATGGGTCAATGCGTCTTTGCATCAATTATCGTTAACTTAACGGAATCATGATAAAGAACAAGCATCCCCTACCATAGATCGATGACTTGTTAGATCAGTTGTGTGGAGCACAATAATTCTCCAAGGTAGATTTGCGGTCGAAATATTATCAACTACGGGTGAAGAAGGAAGATATCCCCAAGACTCCTTTTTCGTACAAGATACAGGCACTATGAATTCATAGTAATGCCTTTAGGACTCACTAATTCTCCAGAAATCATCATGGACTTGATAAATTAAGTCTTTAGATATTACCTATAAAATTTATTGGTAATCTTTATAGATGATATTCTAATATACTCCAAAACCAAGGAGGATAATGAGGAGTATTTAAGAACTATACTGGAGACTTTGCGCAAGGAGAAGCTCTATGAAAAGTACAACAAGTGTGAGTTTTGGTTGAAGGAAGTCTCATTCTTGGGCCATATCATCACATGCAATGGGATATCTGTGGATCCCTCCAAAACAGATGCAGTTGAGGGATGGCCAAGGCCAACATCGGTAACAGATATCCGTAACTTCTTGGGGTTAGCTAGATATTATCAACGATTTGTGAGAAATTTCTCACGATTGTCCACCCTCCTACCAAGCTAACTCGAAAGGGAGTAAAGTTTGGTTGGAGTGATGAATTCGAAGAAATCTTCAAGGAGTTGAAAATGAGGCTTATCACTGCGCCTGTGCTCACTTTCCCCACAAGTGGGGAAATTTTTGTGGTATTCAGTGATGCTTCGAATAAGGGATTAGGATGTGTGCTGATGTAGAATTGTAAAGTGATATCTTATGCCTCGTGGAAATTGAAAATCCATTAGAGAAACTATCCAATGCATGATCTCGAGTTAGTGCCGGTGATATTTACCTTGAAAACCTAGCAGCATTATCTCTATGGGAAGAAATGCGAGATATATACGGACCGCAAGAGTCTTAAATATATATTCACACAGAAAGAGATTAATATGCGCCAGAAAATATGGATAGATCTCATCAATGATTATGACTGTTCAACACATTACCACCCTTGGAAAGCGAACAAGGTGGTAGATTCCCTAAGTAGAAAGGACCCAATGATTCTATCAATGATGAGAATTGAGAAGGATCCAATCTTCTTAGACTTGATGAAGATGGACATGGTAATCATAAAGAAGGGAACATCATCAATCCTTTCACAAATGATTGCTCAACTATATCTTTTGGAAATGTTAATGGATGCTCAAAAGGATTATGTGGGAATTTAGGAAAAAGTGGAAGCCATCAAAAAAGGTAAATCCTCAGAGTTTAATGTTAATGAAGAAGGAATTGTGTGATTTGGGAAAAGGATATGTGTTCCATCACATCTGGAGCTGAAGAAGGAACTTTTGGATGATGCACATAGTTCAAATTTCACTATTCACCCAGGGAACACAAAGATGCATCGAGATCTCTGAGAAAACATGTGGGGGGATAATATGATAAAGGAGATCGTTGAATATACATCAAAGTTCCTAGTGTGCCAGAAATTGAAGGAAGAGAGGCAGAAGTCTAAGGGGATAATGCAACCTTTTACCATACCAGAATAGAAATGGGATAACATCACCATGGACTTTGTCACCGGACTTCCGATGACATCCAAAGGCAACAATGCAATCTGGGTTGTTGTGGATCATCTTAAAAAGACTGCACACTTAATTGCTATTTGGGAGGATTTATCTTTGGATCAACTGGCAGAGATATATATCAAGGAAGTGGTAAGGCTTCATGGAGTTCCACTATCTATTTCGTTTGACCGAGATCCAAGATTCACCTCTATGTTTTGGAAGAGTCTTCAAAAAGCTCTGAATAAAGAACTGAACTTCAGTACGGCCTTTCATCCTCAAACTGATGTTCAATCAGATCAGACTATCCAAACACTTGAGGATATGTTGAGAGCGTGATCAATGGACTTTAAAGGATGATGGGATCAACATCTTCCTCTGGTTGAGTTCTCTTATAATAAATGTTTCCACTCGAGCATCCAAATGGAACCATATGAATCCTTGTATGGGAAAAGGTGAAGAACACCGGTATGTCTGGATGAGGTCGGTGAACGTAAGCTGCTTGGACCAGAAATGGTTGAGGAAATGGTGGAGAAGGTGAAAACCCTTCAGCAGCATATCAAGGCAGGCAAGAGTCGACAGAAGAGTTATGCAGATAATCGTCGACGAGACCTTGAATTTAAAGTTAGAGACATGGTTTTTCTACGCATATCTCCATGGAAGAAGTTCATAAGGTTTGGAAAGAAAGGAAAGATAATTCCAAGGTACATCGGCCCCTTCGAGATTCTTGATCGTGTCGGGGTTGTGGCCTATCGACTATCACTTCCACCTACCATGGCCAAAGTACATGATTTCTTTCATGTATCCCTCTTAAGTAAGTAAATACCAGAACCTTCACATGTACTCTCTTCTGAGGTGGTACAGTTGGAGGATGATCTTTCTTATGAGGAGCAACCATTGAAGATCTTAGATCATAGAGAAAAAGTTCTACGAACTAAGACAATGCCCCTCGTCAAGGTGTTGTGGCAAAACCACGAGTTTAAAGAAGCGACTTTGGAATTGGAGGAAATGACGAAGTCAAGTTACACACATCTATTTTCGTGTGGGAAAGGGAAATTTCGAGGGAGAAATTTTTTAAGGGGGGAATATTGTAACGACCCATAGTTTCATTAATGAAAATCCCTCTTGATCTAATTAAATGTATTGTTATGTAAAATTTTTATATAAAATGTCAACTTCTTTGGTTTTATGTTAAGAATTGTGACTGTTGATTTTATATCTGTTGAACAGTGATCACATGATTAGTATAATTATAAGGATTTAACAAACCCAATTTACTCAGACAAAGGAAGCGATGACCTCATCCAGTAGAATTGCTCCATATGAAGCCCATTTGTTGGAGGTTGGAAAAGAGGTGGCGTCTTTGGGCATCGCTCTTGACCAAGACCAAGCTGAGCTCCATCATGTCAAGCTCGAATGTGACCATCTACCGGAAAAGTGGAAGTTGATAGAAATTACCACTCAAGTGATGTTATCCGAGCCACTCCAAGAGTTGGTCAACATCGCACACCTTACCCTTAGGTCTTTTGTGGCTGTTTTAAGGGGTTATGTAACAAATCTATAGTACTATGTTCATGTACATTATTTTTTGTATATAATGATGAATATACTTTATTGTCATTATTGATACATTTTAAATAGTATTTAAGGTGAAAATAGTGTTTTTAGTTATTATTTAATTAAGAATTCTATTTTATTAAATTAAGGGATTTTTGAATTAAGTAATATTTTAATAAGATATTATTATTATTATTATTATTAAATTAATTTTATTATATATAAATTATAATATAATTTTATGAATGCAATTGTAATTTTTATTAAGGTTTGAAATCCAATTTTGTCAAAACCCATGAATTTTTGATAAATGTCGGTTTTAATTTTAAAAGTGAAAATTAAAATATTTAGAAAATTATTTATATAAAATAAATGTTATTTCTAGAATCAGGATGTTGAAATTATCCAATGGTGAATTTTTCATAATTTTCTGAGACAGTCAATTTTTTGGGTAAAAATTAAATACTGCTTAAATATATAATGTGTTTTATGACATCATAATGACCCAATAGTTGTGTAATAAAATACTACAAGCTTTATTTTCGGCCAATATATGTTTTTAGCATTAAAATAATGTTATTTTGGGTTTTTTGACTTACTTTTCAAAGCATTAATGGACCCTTTAAGACTTATTAAACACCTTGTCTTTTTAAATTGTTTTCCATGAGAGTGTGACTCACCTCCACATAAGCAACCCTATTATTTTAACGAGTTAGGACTTTGTCCTTATAAAATATTTTTTTCCTCTTCCCTTTTCCAAAAAACTTGGGCAAAAACCATGGGATGGTTTGTGGTTTGGATTAATTAAATATAAGGGGTCCCAAACCTAAATAATAAAGAATTCCCTCATCTTTCCTATATAAACCCACCCATGCTCCCACTTCCTCCTCACTCAAAGCCTTTGGATTTCGTCCAAACTCTACCCTACTCTCTCTAGAATCCTACTAGGGTTCCCCAAGCTCTCAATAATCCTATCTCAAGCCTCTCTCAAGCCTTTGGAAGCACACTTCCAAGTAAGGGTTTTTTCTTCCTTTCTCATTTTTGTCCAATTTTCTTTATGTTGTTTTTCCCTTTTAATTTCAACTATGAATGTTGGGGTATGGTTTCGAACCTACCTCATAATTCCCACTTTATGTTTGAATGATGGGAGACCCATTTCTCTCTCATTAAATGCCTCCCATGTACACCCGTTACTATGCAGAAATTCCGAAAGGAACTTCTCTCTCTTCATTTACTTTTAAGCAATACTTTTGTATCATGAATCTAAATTCCATTAAAATTATTGGGAAATGTATATATATGACCTCATTAATGTACATTACATTTAAATATGATTAGGAACCCCTATATCTCTCATCAACCATTTTTATGAATTCTTATGTCACGCCGTTACGCTGCCGAAATCGCACCGATTTTCTAAGCCAATGCCATTGTGTATTGAATACCATGCCCATTTCTCTATCAAGGGTATTAACCTTTACGCACATTTACTTATTAATTATAAAGTTTAATGTATTAATTCCACATTCCTTAATCTTGGAATAAATTATAATGTTTTATGAATCCATGTTTTATGATCCATGTGGCACACTTATGCATGAAATGAAATGTTTAAGAAGGGTGCCCCCTTATAACGCTCCAATGCATTGGGTAAAGCATAGTTTCATGATACATCATGTGAAATGAGTGTTGAATCATGATTATTCATGTGCAACTAGGGTTTACTCATGCTTCATGTGCAATGAGTATTTACTCATGCTCTATGTGCAATGAGCCTTGGCTCATGCTAATTCCATGTTAAGTGTTGTTACCACATTTCCATGTTATGAATATCATTCTTTATCATTACTTTATGTTCATGTTTATCTTGTGCTCTATTGATATGCCTATTGTCTAACATGTATTTTACTCCTCATTTATCCCATGTTTATTCCCTTACTGGGCTTTATAGCTAACCCTTTTTCTTATGCATGTCCTTAGGTTATCCCATGCAATTCTAAGTACGAGGGAATGTAGTGGTCATGTAAAAGAAGTTTTCAATAATGATGTTGCAATTAATGTTCTAAGTTGTTATGTAATGATCCTAAGCCCCAAATACACTAGACCTATCGATCATCCAAGTTGTATCAAGTTAATGGTTTAAGTAATAAATCATGATTAAGTTTGTAATAAAAGAAGGGTTGTCATAACTATTGTAACAAGTAAAAGCCAATTATTTGTAGTGGTTTTTTAATTTATGAAGCAATGAAGTTTTTCAGGAATTTTTAGTGGTGAAGTATAATAATTAAATTAGTTTTAATAAGATTAATTAATTTTATTAATTAAGGGTAGATTGTTTTTTACTTCAATTTCAATTCATTTAAAGTAAATTTTTGTGGGAAATGCACATTTTTCTGGTCATCAATTTTATGTTATATGGAGAGGTGATAATCTATTAATACATTACTAGATTCACTTAAAGAGTTAATCTTAAGGTCTTATCTAGATTAGGTATATTCTATTTTCTATTGGTAACCTTCTACTTAATGAATCCAATCATTAATTTAAATAGTTTCATTTAAAAAAATATTATGGGCTTTAGGCTAGATTTTCCAGTGCCTATTCCTTTATCATTCATGTTGAATCTATAAATTGAAATAGGGATTATTTTAATTTTTTCTATTACACTTGGTTAGGTCACTCTGGAATGGTGGGTGTTAAGGTACACTGATTTTATAGTAGGTTTTGTAATGGGGGTCATGTGGGGGAGGTTTATTGGAGATTAATTTTAGAGAAAATGAATTGTTTAACAAAATATTAAAATTTTGTTAGTGGTTTACTACCATTATTATAGTTTTTTATATTTCTTGAAAAATAAAGACTTATTTGTGTTACTTAAAAATATATATTTTAATCACTTCTAATTTTTTTTACCTTAACAATTATTGTTAATAAATTTCATTAATATTAGTTGGGGTCATGTTTGGATCTATTTTATATTACCATTGAAAATTAATTTAGAGTTGTTTATAATTTTTTACATTCAAAAAAATAACCCCTCTAAATGCACTATTTTTTATAGTGAAGGGAGTGTTCTTTCTTGTGTGTGAGGTGATAACTTAAGGGTTCTTCTAGGAATGAATTAAGAGTTAGGTATAACAAGATATATAGAGTATACTAACTTATCAATTTCTAAGTGATAGAAGTGTTATTAATAATAGTTTTCAAGGATGATTGATCTTGATTCATGCGAGTTAGGATTTGGAAACATTTTAGGTACTTGAATCTAATTGAGATTTAGGTATGGGGAATTTATTCAAAGTTAAGTTTTCTAAAATTTATCTTAAATATTATGTGATGCAACATTATTGTGTAGTGATGATTTTTTCCTAATGACTTTTCATATTCTAGGGGGCCAGAAGTGAGTTGTGGTTCCTTAGTGTGTGGATCATCTAATAAGTGGACTTAGATTCTTGTGGAATGAACAAGGATTTTGGGAAATATCCATTTGGTCCTCTCTCAATTAATTATTTTTTCTGATACTTGAGGGAAATTCTTGTAGTAATTACTGTGTGTTTCCTCTGGAGTGTCCTATGATTCTAGGGGATCAATGGAGGTGTCATGGAACCCACCATATGATTCTCTCCAAGTTTATTTGGTTTTTAGGGACCTAATGTAAACTATTATGGTACATTCAATATGATATAATAGTGTGGTTGGAAATGTATTTACCTCCCCCAACTATTCAAATGTTAATTAATTTCTTAGTTACCTATCTTAGAGACAATGGTGTACTATGGTATGAAATCGATTATATGTTCATTTAATTTTGAATCACAACTTAATGTAGGAAGGGTCAGGTATCATGGTGGGTTTGGTAACACACAATTACCTAACATGAATGGTTTTATGTGTAAATTTATTGTTTCCCTTACCTTACATTCCATACCGACACTTGATATATTATGGAATATCTTCTGGGCATCATTAGTGGTTCCAAATAGAGTTTTATTCAAACACCCATCACATGTATCATAGATCATGTAGGGACCTTATATATAGTTTTAAAGCTAGGGAATATTCTTTTTCATAGGTGATATGGTGGAAGTAGCTTGGAAAGGTTATAGTTATTGGTCGAAGGTATATCATTGTACATTTTTAGTGTTGTATCCTTTATTTTTTATTTTTGGTTCCTTATTTATATTTGTATAAGATCAAAAAAATATATTAACAATATTTTATTTATATGAATTCACTACTATAGAAACAAATATATAAATCGCCCTATATATACACTTTGAAAAAATATATGGTAAAGGACCCATAATTTATTCTTTTTATCTGTTCAAAAAAACACGGATCAAATATACATTTTCTCAAATCTTTTTATTATAGATAAATGGATCCCTAGTGTTCCATCTTTATCAGTTATAAATATAAGGGTATCCTTTATCAATTCCTTTTTAGTGGGGATTAAAGGTTCCATTCATAAAAAACCTATATATATTATTAAATAATATATTTTGATATATGAATATTTTCATATTGATATAAATTAAATATAATGAAAAATAAGTTCCTTGGAAGTGGGATGGAGAACCCAAGAATGTAATGAGGAAGATGTTCCCAAGATGGTGTCTACATATTCTAAGTATATAATGATTTTTAAGACACATATTGATGTTGGTTTTGAAGCTTCTTATCATATATTATATGAAAATGGAAAAGGAATAAGTTATTTTCATATAGTACGTTGGAATATTTATTTATGAAAATTATAACGGTGCTTTAATATTAGAGTTCCATAGATGAGTTATAATGATAAATTATGTATCTATATGATGAATACTTTTAAGAAGAACCATTAATGTGTATTATATGAATAAAATTACATGTATGAACTCAAAAAGAGAATAATTTAAGGTTTGGATAAGGTTTAAGTTAATATGATTTGTGTGTTTTCTCTTTTTGAAACACACAATCAATTTTTAAACATAATTTATACAATGTGTTACTGCAGGAAGAGTTCAATCTGATGTTTTGGAATGATTTGATATACATGGAAGAATCTTGAAGTTTGAAGAGTGTGTTGAAGTGTCTCCTTGAACCACTAAAACTACTGATTTCTTTCTGAAAATAAAAAAGTCATCTTCAATTAATAATTGGATAATTATAATTTCTCACAACATAATATATATTTATTATGTAATTTATCTTTTCCTTTATTTCTATATATTTTTTTGATAAAATATTATATAGTTACTATTTAAATAATTATTTTACATGTTTAAATATTTCATTATTTAAAGAAAAATGAATGAATTTAAACTTATTTATTATTCATTGATCAATTATTTATTTAAATTTTCATAATTTTTTTAGAATTTATTCGTAATATTCTATACAATTATTTTTGTTATATTTAAAAAAATTTATTTTATAATTGTTTCTTCCAGCATTGCATTATCATTAAACAAATATACTTAACTTTATGAAGATTTATAAGCGACCCTTTAATATCATATAGATTTTGTTCATTACCTTTACATATTATTTAATAATTTCTTATTACCTTTACATGGATAGTTTCAATGTTTTTTTACCCTTAAACCTATATTTAAAACTTACCTTTACACAGATATATTCATCTTACCTTTACATAAGTTTCTTATCAACCTTTACATATTAGTATTATATACCTTTATAAATCATTCTATTTTTGTATTTATAATTTGTGATACACATAACTTTTTTTCTTACCTTTATACTTGTTTAGTATTATAATTAAATGAGTTTAAGAAATATAAATTTTCCCTTATGAAGTATTTTTTTATATACATACACTTCTATTTTAATGATACAATTATATTGTATATATAAAATATTCCCTACCATTGTGAAATAATGTTTAAAAACACCTTGAGGCATAATACAATTTTAAATATGCTATATTTTTCACCTATCATAGAATTTTGATTAATTGAATTCGTATATTAATCATTTTAAATTGTTATATTGTTTAATAAATTTATATTAATGATATTTAAAATATTAAAATATATTGTTGTACTTTTTGAATTTTTTTAAAAAGATTGAAATCACTCTCCATTTTTATGTAAACCTATAACATAAGAGTTTCAAAATTCAAAAAATATTATTACGGGTTGATTTTATTGTTATAAATATTTCTAAATTATTATTTTTATATCGAATAAATATTTTTTATTGGAATTCAATTATTTACGTGTTTTAATATAATGTATAGTTTATATGTATCATCATATATATATGTGACTTTTTTGAAATTTAAAATGTTACGATAGGAAACTGTGTATGTGATTTATGGATATTATTTAACCCCTTAATATGGAGATAATTTTTAACTCATTTAAATGATTTTTAATGACTATTTATAAATTTCAAATAAATATATCATTCGTGATAATTCGAGAAACTGGTTTCTCTCTCCATGATAATTTTGAATTATGATGTTTATGTTTCAACTAATAATTGGAAGATTATTTTAGTTATTGTTTAGTTTTTAAAGTACTTATATAAAGGGGTTGAGTATTTATAGAATGTGGTTTTTAGATACATGTGATACTTTTAACATTCAAACACAAGAGTTCTATGTGACACTATGAACATACAACTAATCCTATGAAAAATATTTTTGTACTACTAAGAAAACTCTTAAGGAAGAAATTAACCTATTTGAACTCTAGTAACTTAAAGAGATAAGACAACCATTCACTCAAGAACCATTGAATGTGATTCATAATTTTTCAAAAACATCTACCACATCTATAACTCCATAATATTTTATTATATATTTCCCTTCAAATAAATTTAATTTCTATGATATCTTGCGATACATGAAACCCTATGTCTAAATGAATCATAATAGATTATAACTTATAACATAACCACTAAAATTGTTGGTGCGAATAGAAGAAAAAATATTGTGAAAAATATGTATAAAATTTTTATGGAAAGCAAATAAAATCATAAATAATTACTTAATTTTTAATAATTTTTTTTGAAAATTATAGTTCCTTCTAAAAAATGGTTCTTATTTATATTTTGGAAAATTATTATAATTAATTTACTCTAATTTTATGAACGGTATTTGATATTTTTTTTACCAATTTCTATAACAACATATCAAAATTATCATAGAGTTAAATTTAGGAATTTTTCTCAAAAGATTGATTTTTCAGTGAATGTTGAAAATACTAATTTTGTAAAACTCTCATTTATTTTCATTAAATGACACATAATTAATTTATTTTTTCCATTTTTTAATATAAATAACCTTAATTTGTAAAAAATATAATTAATTACATAGTTATCATCCAAATACATAATTTTTTATAAATTCATTTTTGGGCTTAAATGCTTTTCTCTAAAAAATGTTTTTCATTGCATGTTAGACATTTATATTCGCATGAATTTATGTCATGTATGGAATTTTTTTTAAATTCATTAAATATGTGGAATTATAATAATTAGAAAAATTTATTGAGTTCAACTTAATTTTTGATCAATATGAATAGTAATTATGTTAAATATTTGTCACTATGGTAAAAGTGGTAAAACTAGGTTAAAAGTATGGGTTAAAACATTAACATATCTCTAAAAACTGAATTTATCCTATTGGATAAGTGGGTTTTGACAAAATATATATTTAAGTGGATAAATACTATAATTTAAAACATTATTTTTAAATTGGGAATCCAATATTGAATTTTGTGAAGATAACATTTATTTTGGTGAAATTTTACATTATTTTGTGGTCATTTCATTTAGTATCATTGTTGGAAGATTCCATTCTATTTTGGATCAATAAAAATGGATAAAAAATAAATTCATGGAAACGAATTTGTAACTTCATTTTAATGTGAAATTATTTTTTACATTGAAATCAAGTATTTTCCTAAAAAAAATTATGTGTTTTATGTTCTTATTTTAAAATTAATTTAAGGAATATTTTGACATTGAATATGATAAAATGGTTTGAAAATTTGGAATTAATATTTCTAAACATTGATTATAAGTATCCTTTTATTTTTGTTTATATTTGTTCAATATCATGCTAAAAATTTAAGTTGTCACAGTTAATATGAAAATAGATTTAATGTTGTTTAACAAGAAGATAAGACATTAAATGCATCCAAAACTAATACAATTGTAATTTTTTTGAGATTATTTTTACCCTCTAATATATTATTTTTTAATTTTTGGTTCCTATGTACCACTTTACATGATTATGATATATATAGTATTTAATATTTAAGTAATTCCTAGTGTCTCATTTCCCATTCTTATAAAAGTATACACCTATCCTATATTCTTCACACATAATGAGAATTATATATCATCCAATAAATAGAATAATACCTTAATATCTTCATTACCCACTTCCTATATATTCTTTTCTTTATAAAATACCATTTTTTAAGGCTTATGGTGCAGTCCTAAATAGGATTTTAAAAAATGAGGTATAACTCTTAACCGAGTACGTTCAATTACACTTATTCATATACTACTTCTAAATCTATGGTATAAATTATAAAAAAATCAATACCATATATTAAATATGTGGTATTGTTTTTATTATGATGTAACAACGATTATCTACACTTCTTTCCATTAAATGGGAAAATAAATTATTTCTCTTGTATAGGTTTGGACTATCTCCTCTACATAGCAATATAATTTATTTCACAACACCGAAATTAATGATTGGTTATTATGATGAATTTAATATTTATACATGATATTATGAAATAATTATATTTATGGAATTATAATATCTTATCACTTTCTAACCTATCAATGGGTTGAAAAATGATAATGTCACTCATGCATACACATAGACAATTACCTCTATGAAGTGATGTGATTCATTTTTCATTTTTATTTTATATGGACTATTATAAGTTTAGATTTAGTAAATATATATTATATATATAATATAATAATAATTCTATAATGTTTAACTATTTTTTACCTTCCTTTTTTTTCGAACCATTAAAAATTGGAAACATCACTCGTGCGTACGTACAAACTAAAATCCTCATGAAGTGATGTTATTTATTTTCAACACCATTTTTTATGAATAGTTATAAAAGTGTATATAATAATTAAATATTATAATTTTGACTTTATGACAATTATTGAAATGATGTAACCATGATCAATGTATAATTAATGGAACTACTTAGTCGAAACATATGTGGAAAATGAAGTAGTTACCATTAAGAAGAATCATTTAAATGTAGACTTGTTAATAAAAGGAAGATAAGATGTTATAAGAGTATTATATATTGTATTATATATATAAATATGATTTTTAATATTTTTTAAATAAATCAATATTCATTATATAGGAGGTCTTAATACATATAAATAAGTACAAGACATGTTGTAAGGGATTTATGCATTAATAATATTTTAATCATGATTGATTATATTTAAATTTAAATTAAATAAAACTATATGATAATTATTTAATAACACCCATTATGTTTTATTATTCCAGGTTTATTTAATGAATTTTGAAATTTTAGCACCATTTACCTCCCTTTGGTACTCAAAATGGTTTAGATAATGTTTTTTAGAAAATTTGACCATATTTCCGCCCTTTTGGTTGGAAAAATATTTTGGTCCATATCCATATTTTCTAAAATGTTTTCAGGAATATTATTTACTATTTAAAATGATTTTTTTTGTCTATTTTACCAATTTTTTACTTTTTTCAATGTTTTTTAAAAAGAATTTCTTATTTCTTTCTGAACATGGTACCTTTGACTAGAGGAGTAAACGATTTTTTTAGCAATTATGACATGAACTGAATTTTATGCCATCATGAACAGTCAATGATTTGAATATTCCTTTAAAATTTCCATGTCTCTTTTAAATTAATATTTATCTTAATATTTTGGAAATATATATATTTTAAGTATGTGATTTCAAAATGAAAAATGTATTTTTCTCAATAAATTTTTTGAGTGACCTTATAAAGGGTTTTTTTTCATCTATAATGACATAATTTGATGTTATATACATTTCAAAAGGGATATGATTATATGATACATCTTTATTATTTATTTTTAGGGTTTATGATTTTGAAAATGAAATGTTTTTGAAAAACATTTTTTTACATGGGTTTTATGATGATGAAATAATGTGTGATTTTAAGATATTATGGAACACTTATGTGTTAAATTTATGCAGTAGTTGGGTATATTATAGTCTACTAAGGAATTAGGTAAATATGGATAACTAATGAGATAATTATGTCATGAATGAACCTGATTTCATGTTCACAACATGATATATGGACTTCATTCAATATTTATAATTTTACGTGAGGATTTATTTTTGCGTACAAAAGTTTATGCATGGACCTGGTTTTCATGTATATATGTTTAATCAATGACCCGATTTTATGATCTGCGTTTAATAAGTGAACCTATTTCTTTTTATTCATTTTAATAAATTTATAATATAATCTTTTTACATGTTCCTATGTTTATGTTATTCTCTCATGGATCATGATTTAAGACTAATGATTCCATACTGGTTTCTGACACTTTTTTTGGGGTGCACACATCCATATGTGGAGGATAAATTGACTATTTCCCTGCATTCACACTTTCCAATGGCAATTTACATCTATTTCTTGTTCAGAGATTTTTGATCCTTGATCGAAATGGGATGATGGGATATCAGTTCCTCCTTCCATGGATTCCTCTTCAGAACTCATTGCCTAGTTCGGGTCTCCCTTATAGATTAAGACGTTGTTTGTGAAACTCTTACCAGTTCCATGTCTTCATGAATGATGGTTAATTACACTGTGTTTTTTCAGGACATTCCAAGGGGTCTGGTCAGGGCAGGAACCTTTAGTCGGGGGAGTAGTCACATTGGACATCACTGACATGTCTGGACACTGGAATGTCTGGGTTTCTTCCCCTTGTGATAGGGCTTTTCGAGGACATGGAATCCTATGGCATCTCAAGATGAATGTGGGGAATTATATGCCATAGGCATGTATCTGAGGTTTTATTTAGCTTCCCATGTTTAACAGTGGGTATGCAGCGAGTTTAACATCTAGCAGAGATAGATCTGACTGATCGGAACACTGAATAGAGTGGATCAGATGGGTGCAACCCCTAGAGGGAACACTGATGCTAGGGGTAGTGAGAAAGTGGATAACATGATATCATTGGGATGCGGCAACCCAGGTAGAATTAGGATGGATTGTGGAGAGCTAAATGAATTGGTAGGGGAATGATATGCAACTGCAATAAAGGTGATGGTAGTGTTGGGCATAAGCCTCAAAGAGACATCCTAGGTATCCCCGTGGCATGGAATTAACATTCATGTAGTTTAGTGGGGTTATGGGACACCTGAGGAGGCTACCCATATGGATGAGACACGGAGGATGTAGAACCTCCAGGATAGGGCATGACCTTCCCGAAACACATAGGCTTGAGGGAAAGAATGGGATGATACATGGGTGATGGGATTAAACCTCAGGGAGACTTCCTACGTACCTTGCCTTGTTAAGGATAAATGTCTGCGTAGTTCAGAAGAGGTTTTGGTGAACCAAAATGATGGTGGTTGGGACCAATGGTTGTTTGTCTTGAACCTTAGGGGTTGTTCCTACGTACATTACCTTGGAAAGGATCAAAGTCCTATTGTTCAGATTTTTTTGGTGAACCGACATGAAGGGGGTCGGGACTAGTAGGTGTTAGGACTGAACCTCAGACATGCTTCCTACGTACCTTGCCTTAGTAAGGATCAAAGTCCATGTAGTTCTAAAATGGTTGTGGATTACACTCTAGGGAGGCCCGGGAGGGATTCCATGGTCAATGCTTAATCTAATCCCACGCGAGTCATGCTCGGTGTGAGAGATAAGAGGCTAAAAGGACTTCACAATCATGTCGCAAAAGGTAAGTCTATGGGAAGTGGAGTGGGGTTTGCATCTAGTTAGCGGACCAACAAGGAAACAAGGGATTATGCATGGTTAGCAGCCCATGGAGATGGAGATTGAGACTTACTCTAGGATGGAGGCCTAGGTGGTGAAAAAGACCAACGAGAGAGGGAAAAGATAATTATGGTCAATGTGACCATATCTCCTCTAATATTTGGCATGGAAGAGAGGAGGGGGAGCAGGATACTACCTCTCATAAGAAATGATATGGGCTTACACCATGATGGTTTCCCTTCTCCGCAGACATGCACCGCTTCAGAAAAGAGGATCTCATTCCATGTGAAGAAAATCTCACTTCTATGGAGACGAGAGGGTGTAGAGAATGTCCAAGATGGGGAAACCCATGTAAAGTGTATGGGTTGAAGTCATAGTTTAACATCATGTTCTAAGTACGATAGTGCTTGGAAGTTTAACTTCTTGTAGCTCATATGAGGCGGGTTCACTCCACACCCCTAGGAATTACATAACTGATGCCCACCTGCCCTTGGGTAAGGGAAGACATCAGTAATGCCATGGTGAGGGGGTGTATTGGTGTGATCAAATGAGGGGTCCATGTAAGTGTGTATATGTGAAGAAGTAATAGTCATTATCATTATTATACGTAGAATCATGAGGTGAAGAAACTCAACATGAAGCACCGCCCATGGGGCTTTGAAATTACTTTGTTCAAACCTGGAGGGTCGCATGAGAAAAGGGACTGCAGAGAAAAGGGGTTCACTGGAAGAGGCCTCGTGAAGCTCTGGTGCTCCATGTAGTGGAGGGGCTTCGCGAAGGTGTATGATTCATGAAGTGAAGTGGAATATCCTAGTCATAGGTCATAGGATCATATTGAATCTTCTTCTTGAAGTGGAAAGGCTTTCATGGAGTGGTTCTTCACAAAGCATAGTGACCCTACATTAACATGTGGGTTACATGTGCATGGAGAGTACTTTAGGAAGAATAAGTGCTCCCTAAAAACCCAAGTCCCCTTGGGATTCCCCTTCATTTTAGATGGTTTGTGGGATCCATGAAGGGAATCCCTCTTTGAAGAGGGTTTGTTTTTATGCCAAGATAAAGGTCCTTTCGCGATGATCAAGTACCTTGAAGAGATCATCTTTCGCAGAGCAGAAATTACATTGTGATTTGAGAGCTAAGAAGGTGAATGCTCAGAGGATCCATCATTTGGACTCGAGGGGAGTCCAAAATTTATAGGCAAGAGGCACAGTGAAGCAGGGATCAGTCGGGGAAAAGCTAGGTGGCACTTTGTTGTAACCGCGGAGCCTCCCACATCCTTGCTCCACGGCGGCTTCACAACTGTAAATCGGATCGTGGATCCTCCCGCCTCCTAGCTCTGTGGTGGCTTCACAAACATCAATTGTATTGCAGATCCTCCCATATCCTTACTTCGTGGCATCATCTCAAACATAAATCGGATCATAGAGCCTACCATCTACTTGCACCGTGGCGGCTTCGGGGGGGGGGGGGTTGCTTTGCACTAGCTGTAGTGCAATGTGGCTCTGCGATTGGTCTTCGTGAGGCGGACTCTTTGGATCCAACATTATCTCAACGTCCTTTGCCCCCACATGTATTTTTAGTGCCAACAAATTCCCCCCTAAGACTTTCATCTGAGAAGAATATGGGTGTATTAGTCTAAGGGTCAATCACCAAAACTCTTTAGGCCAATTTCAAAGCAAGCTCATGGGGGAGGGTTGCGATGTAGAGCGGTGACACATGGGTTGAGAGAGTAGTGAAGCTCACCGCAGACGGACACGCCGCGAAGCACCCGAGGGAATCCCCTATAAATAGAGATGTTGACCCCTCTTTTTTACTTTCTCACCTCCATGTTTTGGAGATAGTTCTCTCGATTCGTGAAGCTCTGCGCACTCCACAATTTATATCTATGAATCATGCCTTTCTGCTTCACAACACACAATAAGTCCTTCGAATCATTGAGCATGCACTCTAAGGATTGCGCCTTCTACGTCATGGTAGGGCTCTATGACGTCTTTCTGGGACAGAGCTATGTGAATGATTTTCGCGGACGAGCTCCATGAACAAGCTTCGCGAAACATTTTAACAAACCATAACCAAAACATCTAAATTTCAAAAACATAATTGCCAACCTGGAAGAAGTTAGTGGGGGTCCTTGAAAATTCAACCTCGAGGGAGGAAACGGCGGATAGCTTGGGTATATGGGAGTGTGTACAAAGTCATTCTGACCATAATTCTCTATTGGAGCTGCGGTCAAAAAGCAAGAAGAACTATCATCTATGCATGAGGATACCTTTATATGGATTTGGCCTGAGGGATGATGTATTCATCCCTAAAGTAAGAAAGAATGAGCCAGCTTAGTGGTTTTGGTGAACGTAGTGCCAACGCTAATGGTTCTGGTAAGATGATGGCCATACCTAGGAGGACTTCACACCTGCCAATGATGAATGTATATGCAATCATTTGAATAACGTTGATGGGATGGAACTGCATGCAGAGGCACCTCTTCCGCTGTACCATACTATTCTTAAGGCAACCATAGGGAACCTAGAAAAGGGGTGGACCAATGAGTGGGATCTGCTCCAAGGCGGCACATTCACTAATGACTGGGCCTAGGCCTACTGTTTAGGTGCCTCATGTGAAGAATTCATGGAATATCTGTGGTGGATGGGCCTATACGAGGCGTTTTGGGACTCCCAATTCCATATCTATCAGACGAAGTAGCTAATCCTAGATTTGCAGAGCAGGTGGTCGTCGAGGACCAATACCTTCCATTTGCACCAGAGAGAGGTCGACCTCAGCCTATGGGATCTGCACCATATTTCAGGGTCCCAATACTGGGGGGAAATGTATGATGAGTTCCTCCTTGTTTTTGGTGCGTGGGAGGATCCAAAGCTGATTCCATCATAGTCAATGGCATTGATGGACCTGGTGCTGGGAGAGGACAAGAAGTTGGTGAGGGATGTTTATTTCAAGCGGTGGTTCAAGCAATTTCTGAACTTCCCAGAAGATGGTCAGTTACCTATGAGGCCTCAGAACTTCCCAAAGGGGGTTCAACAAGGCAAAGTGCACTCAAATTGGAAACTTTTGGAGGACAGTCAGTGGAAAATCTTGGGGTTCCGTGTCAGTACCGAGTGGAAACTGGTGGAACCAAAAATCCCATAGGAGTAGAGTCATCTGGAGGGGAGGCCTCCCAGGGGTTTCCATAGGATATCCACACATGATCTGGGGAAGCGGTTGTGCTATATAGGCATTCTGGAGAACGCTCTCCCTGTAGTCCTGGGGCATATGGGATGTCAACATCTAGTTTCTTAACTCATCCAAGATGTGGAATCTCCTAAACCATCACAGTATGGATTTTCTAGGGAGTGGACCTATCAGGGTCGGCTTCTTAGTATCCCAAGCAGAGGCAAAGCAATACCTGGCTGAGTTGGAGGACTTCGTTCACTCCTAGGGTGCCTCGGGTCCAATGACGGATCAGGTAAAGGTGTTTCTGGATGGAACATCCCCTCTCTAGTTGTCGGATGCAGAATTGAGGGAGTTCTTCCCTCTGCCGAAAGAATCATATGAGTCTTCCTAAAGGGAGGATGCTGCTAGAGGTTTCCCTCTGGAGGAGGGTGAGGTTGGCAATTCAGACCCAGAGTGGGAAGAATTTAAAAAGGCCCTTGAGGTAAAATCCTAAATAACTTACCTAAAGTATTCATCAAGGTCATCTAGGACTTCTCAACTGATATTTTAACTGTGCAGGGGGTCCTCATACACAAAACCCACTCCCTCCCAAAAAAAGATGCATCTACGGTGCCTTCGGGATCTACTCCTATGGCTATGGCAGTTACCACGCTTAGTAGGGCTATGACTCCCAAGGTGGTTCTTCCAGATTTTTCAGACTTCCCAATAATATACAGAGGAACATGCCTCAAGGACCCAACAAAAACAACATAGGTGTGAGACTAACTATTTTATATCTATAAGTTTTTTTTATGGAATTCATGACTTCCACCCATTGAGTAGGTTAACTTACTTTCGTGAAATTTTTTTTGCACAATTATTCAAATGGCATGGGTTTCCTTGGAAAGGTTGGCCGGTACTCCTAGAGACAAATTTACTAGGGGAACCTCAATGGTCATGGAGGAAGATATCCAAAGTGACCAAGCTATGGTGTGGGACTATTATTCGGACAAAGCCTGAGATCATTGAGGTGGGATCCGATGATGAGGATCAATCAGACAACACAGGTCCTGACATACCCAATCAGACACCATATGATGACCCTACTGAAGATTTCTTGGGGTTGTTTCCCATATATGAAGTTTCCAACCCTGCAGATTAAGATGAGATGGCCTCGAATGTAGAGGATAGCAAGATCATCCACTACCGGTCATGGAAGATAATCAGGGGCTTCATCGATTAGACCCCTCTAGCATAATGGATAGACCAGATGGGGAGGCTCAGGTCCCTACTATGTGAACTGTGCACTGGGGAAGTGGATTCCCAGCGTCCTCACAAGCTCTTCCAAGATATTATGGAGGAGACGATTCAGTAATATGGCCATGGCCTTGGTGAGGGTTGGAAGTGGAAAAAACAAATGAACATCAAGAGGCTCCAAGAGGCTGAAAATGAGATTAAACGGCTACAGGTCTAGGAATATGAGCAGTCTGCTTTCCTCAATGTACAATCAGAGCATATATCGCGGATGAAGTCCCAACTAGATGAAGTTAAATAATAGATGAATCAAGCCTCCAAGGATATGGATATCATTTAGAGTCACAAAGAGTAGGCTCAGATTGCTGCTGAAAAACTATGCCCCCTTGCTGCTGAGGAGGAGCAGAAACAAAACGGCGGTAGAGAATCCTGGATGCCACAAGCCAGAGGGTGGTGGAACTGTAATGCTCTTTTGATGGGTCACCCATCCATGGGAGAGATTGATCCATGGGTGCTATAATTCCTTTAAACCTTCGAATGTACCTTTATGCTTGAATTGTTTTATGTCAGCTGAATGCATGAGTTCCTTCATTTATTTAGGTTTTCTGTGTGTCTACTATATTCGTGAAATGCCTTGTGGTCAATCCTTGAGCTCACATGGGTCTGGTCTTACTTGAGAAACAAGGTATGAACAGCACATTATTCTATCTGAATATAAGAGTGCAAACCATATTTTGGGTATCCGAGGTTTGAACAACCAATCTGGATTTTTGGGAAGAAATGGAGAGGCCTGACTGGAGAATGAATGTCTCAGAACAATTGAAGTGCCACTTTCCCAAACGTTCTCTAGTGTAAGAGCAGAGAAACATCCATTGTTTTGAAATTAATCTGAACAGAGAGGAATGGACGGTGTGAATAAAGATATGCAAGGATCAAAACACAGTTGGGGTGGTGTGACAATAAGGGATAACTATTGACCATATTCGAAACACAGTATCCTTATTGTGTTAGCATGGTGTGGGAAAAAAATGAGGGATGACCACTGACCATATTTGAGACACGAGTCCTGACTCATAATGTTATCAATAGGTCTTCCAAAACACTTTCCCAGGATAGTAGGCATTCGATAGACTGAGCATCCATATAGTTGGGAGGGTTCATTTACAGGTGAAATAGGGAAATGGTGTGAATAAACAGGATGAAAAGTGTGGAGGGTGGTGTGATGGGTTGTTCGAATGGAGTCCAACACTCTGGACATTACGACACCATGGTCGAAACACATTAGGTGGGTGCATCGGTCTGATCAGGGATCAAACATACATCTGAATATGACCTCTCTGGTTAGGACATGGAATGCCTTGTAATTTTACTTTATTCCAAGGAGGACGATAGACATGTTGTTTAAGATCATATGGAAAGAAAAATGCACATAGTTTTAAAGATCATACTACCTAGACCAAGATCTGGGCCAAGGGGCCATAAGGGTTAATGACCATGAGGTTGGGCCCAAGGTGGAATGTCTGGGTGTTGATACATATACCATAAGGATGCGAATCAATCCAAATGTAGTTCTAAGCATGGAACGGTCAGAGAGAAACAATGGCAGGAGGAATCATCTCTAATGAGGAAACTGACACATACCATCATTATTATGCGGAATCCTAAACTTGTTCATGGTAGAGCCGTAGTTACATGGGTTTTCAAAATATTTTGGGCCAAGGGGATAAAAAAGAGGTGGTTGGATTTATGATTCTGAGGGAAAGTCTCGTAGACAGAATGTTTGAGCATTCCTATGTATCCCATGAGCATGGGAATCAATCCATACATAGTTTTGAAATGTTGTCTTTACGACTTATAGATAAGACATAAAAAAGATCATAGTTTAAGGTCTTAGAGCTCGAACCAGAGATGATAAGGAATATGGGAGACACATGGTGGGTTTATTATAAAACATGAAATGAATGAAGACCTCGAGTCCATATCATCATGTGTTCCTTGAGAAGGTCTTAGGTCAAGGGACCGAAAATGAAAGATAGGTTGGGGTCGAGGAAAAGCGTGTGGGAATTATTACATACCCCATGAGAATGGGAATCAAGCCATATGTAGTTCTAGATGTGGCACGGTATGGTACCAGATCTAGGGATGATAAGGTCACGCGGGTCTGGTCCACACACCCAACGAAGCGGCATTTGATAGATCTTGTTTGTCCTTTAAGATAGATGTGTGTTTTTTTGCGAAGTGATACACCTAGGACATAGAATCCTGGTATCGCTACAGGAATAAAGCCACATGTAGGCATTGAAAAATGGTATGGTGGGTGACCAATACCCAATATGATGTCCCCTTGAGTGAGGACATCACGATGCAATGCTGTTTTTCATTGTGCGACCAAGACGATAATGTCACAGTGTAGGGTTTTGTGATAGGACCGACCATTCATTTTAATGTCGTGCAATAAAGAAAAAACAATTTAAACTCATGTGGGACCAAAGGGGGAATGCACATGACATGATAATGCTCACTCTACATGAATGAGGATGAGGTCCACATCACACCACTTGTGATTCCAAGGAAGAAACCTTGGGTTGAGCGGCCAACAAAGGTAAGAAAATATGGGGATAGACCTATGGATGAAACATCTAGGTGTTCATACATATCCCATGAGGATGAGAATCAATCCATATGTAGTTCTAGGAATGTAGTTTAACATCATAAGGGACAAGAGTTAGGAGAGACTATCTCCTAGAAGGGGAGTACAAGGCAAGGATATCGCAAACCCGACATGAATGAGGGCATAAGCCCGCACACACCACACCATGCAATCCTATAAGAGTTGGGGCCTAAAATTCTGAAGAGGAGGGATAATTAGTGGAACCTGAGCTGGACCTGATGAAAGGATGTCTGGGAATTCATACGTATCCCCTAAGAATGGGAATCAACCTATACATAGTTCTAAGGGTATAACATATAAGGAGATATTAGTTTATGGTCTTAGATCTTTGACCATAGAGAAGAAAAACTCTTCCAAGTGAGCGCAGACCTCGATCCAATCCCTATGCCCACATAAGTCAAAGTCAGTTTGGGAAACAAGGGCAGAAGATGTTTTTTTCAACACATGGGATACATGTAAATGGGAAATTGGTACGAAGCCCCGAATAACAACTTACCGTGGCTTTGTCCTCTTAACATGAAAATGTGCACTGAGAGATAGTACCAAGATTGTCCAAATTCCACTTGGACTTGATGGGGAGGAAATGATGTGAATCATGAAACCAACATTTAAGGTTTGATGGGTTTGTAATGATGATGGAGGATAACTGTTTACTGTGTTCGAAACACAGTATCCATATGACATGACCTGGAATGGGAACAACAAATGAGCATCAATCGTTGACCATATTCACAACGTGGGACTTGTAGAAATTTGTTGTTCGAAACCTTATAGGACATTGGACCGTAATGGTAGGAGAGTCCTTTTTCCAAGCATCCATGTCATATTGGGGTCCCTTTGGATATATAATTAATGACCAAATGAAGGGGAACACGAAGCATGAAAAATGGGTAAGAGCATGTGTAGGTAGAATCCGACACTCTCAGTTCTGAACTATAGAATTATTGGGCACATTGAGGAATCACCGAAGAGGGTCGAGGGACCCAAATTAAGATAATCCCTCTTCAAAAGATGAGTGTAGGGAAAGGAGGCAAAGAGATCTCAAGAGAAAGAGATATGTGGTGTGGTTGTTAGAAACCTGATTTGAATGAGGACATGGATCCCACACCACATTTTATATCCCTCTCCTAAGAGAACATAGGCTAGGGGTCCAAGAAGATGATAAGGAGGTTTCTAAGAGGTGAGGCTAGACCCGAAGAATATGTTTTCGGGCGGTCCTATATATCCCATAAGGATCGGAATCAAGCCACATGTAGTTTGGAAGAAGGATGTTGTGCAATTTAATGTCATGCAACAAGGAGGAAAATAGGGGAAAGGAATCCCAATGAGGGATGTGTACGGAACAACTAGTAAACTGAAGTGAATGAGGACATAAGCTCATACCACATCATACAATCCCGAATGAGCACTTGGTCCAAGGGGGTGAAAAGGCTGAGGGAATTGAAACAGGAATTCCTAATCAGTTCACAGTTTAACGTGTTGCAGTGAAGATGATGGTGCTCTTAGTTTAAGGTCATAGGTCTCAGACTGACAGTTTCCTTGTTCAATTTCGTATGCATAGGACATGGGAGTGGAGAAAGAGAATCATTATGCCAGTAGAAAATCACAAAATGACAACAATGATAGAGGATGACTATTGACCATGTTCGCAACACAGTATCCATCCATGTCTGACCAGAGTTTGGGGGAAAATAATTGAGCATCGACTGTTGATCACATTCACAACATGGGACTTGTATCAACTTGTTTCTCAAAATCCTTGGGGACGTTGGCCCAAAATCGTAAGAGAGCCCTATGGCCTAGAATCCATGATGTTTGGGGGTACTTTTGGATATAAAAGATGATGAAAAACCAAATTATGGGGCACGTGAAGAATGGAGGGCCCTATGCTCGTGGAAAGGATGATAGATGAAGGAGGGATGTCTCAAGGGGATATGTGTAGCGTAGAAAAAATAGCCCGATGTGAATGAGGACGTATGTCCATACCCCATAACACAATCCTAGATGAGAACTCAGTCTAGGGGGCCAAAAGGGTCAAGGGACCTGAGGCTGGGAGTCCGGACCAACTGTAGCCACTTGACACCTCATGCAGGTATTGCCTTAAAACAACTCCTAATTCCACATGAGAAATGATCGGTTTGGGAAACAAGGTGTTGGACTAGGATCTTCCCAACATATAAAGGTACGACAGCTGGACTCACACTCCTGCCCGAGGCAGACTAACGTTTGAGGAGATATCGAGACCAAATGAACCACTACACCCAATATTTGGGACATATGGGGGGGGGGTGACAATGACAAAGGATATATGTTGACCATGTTCGAAACCCAACATCCTTATCATGTGACTTGAAATGGGAACAATGAATGAGCATCAACTGCTGACCATATTCGAAATGCAGAAACAATATCAACTTTTCATTTGATTTCCTTGAGGGCATTGGCCCGAAATGATAGGAGACCCATTTGGATAAATATTTGTACCATTCGGGGGACCATTTGGATGTGAAAGATGATAGAGTCCCAAGTACATGGAGTGTGTGAATCATAAATGTGCCCATGAAATTTAACAGGAAGCAGGACAGTGAAAGAGGTGGAGATCTCCAGGGAAGGGGATATATGGTGTGATTATCATGAATTCGATGTAAAGGAGGGAAAAATATGGAACCCCACCATGTTTATAGACCTGATTGGAGATCCTGAAGTTTAGGGTTGGGCCGATAGACAAAATATTAGGGCATTCATACTTATCTCATAAGGATGGAAATCAAACCACACGCAGTTCTTGAAATCCATGTTATTTAGCTTTGTGTGGTGAGGATGTGGGATAATATAAGAATGAGGATTGGTGGGAACATGGTGCAGTCATTGTAATCTTAACATGAGTGGGGCAAAGAATCCCACACGACACCACGCGGGATCCTCCAAGAGAACAATACCAAGGGGGTATTCAAAGTGGAAATAGAAGTCTGGACTCAAGATGAGGTATCCTAGAATTCCTACATATCCCTTGAGAATGGAAATCAATCCACACATATTTCTTGCAGTTTAACATCTTTTAGGATGAAATACAGTTTAATGTTATGTGGGACATAACATTTTAAGGTAGTGTGGGACCGAATACATTTTAACAGACTGTGGGATGACATACAGTTTAATGTAATGTGGGACATGAATGTTTAAGGTCATATAGGACCAAATACAGTTTAGCATCCTACGTGATGACATACAGTTTAATGTCATGAGCAGCATAATGGTTTAAGGTCGTGTAAGAACCCATTTTATCAAGAAAAATATTGCTTGAGGAAACTTGCATTGGTGTGAGGGGTTATACATTCACCATCAATGGTCACCAGAGAGTATGCACCATTCGTGTATACATAGTGTATTATATATGACCCTAACCATTTCGGATCCAATTTGGGTGGTTTTCGTCTAGGTATCGTTGCTGTTATCAAGGCCAACACCACGTCAACTTACAAGAAAGCGCTAAGGTTAACTTTTTTGTTGAAATATCATCTATCCTATTCTGATGCCTTTTCAGATTGTGTAGGGTGTAAAGCCTATTATTGTCAAGTGCTTCCAATTCAGGAAGATGGATTTCTGCTACTTTATCTGGCACTTGTTGAACATAGACAACTATTCATAATGAAGGCAACTAAATTTCGATGGGTAGGAAGACCTCTGTTCTGTACACCAGGGAGTATGGGGTTACCTATGTGGAATTACGAGTCGTCCTCCAATAATCCCATAGGGTGTTGGGGAGCTCGTCTGGCCAACTATTTTTGTTCTAACCAACCATTTTCTTGGGATTATTAGAGAGTTTTTTTTGAATGACTCGATTTTCCCATTTGTTTGCATGTGATAGTGGGAGGTACGGTTAGAACGAATATTGTACTTGGAATAAAATTTCATCTACTCGGCAGCCCAGAAGTTGGGGTCGTTATCAGTGAGGACGACATGAGGGACTTTAAAACGGTTGATAATACTAGATATCACAAAGTTGATAATAGAACGAGACTTGACCTCCTAGAGAGGAATCTCTTCTTCCCACTTGGAAAAAAATATGTAGCGGTCATGATGAACCTGCATTGGAATGCTGTCGATGGTGGATATGGTCCCACGACATTGAGTCCCTAGACCACAAAGGGCCAAGAGTACTTAGTAGTGTGGAGAGGTTGTGGCGGCTGATGCACAAAGTTTGTATGAATTTGGAATGCATGGAACCTATTGGAAAGCTTGATGTAGTCACGGATCATGGAGGGAAAAAAATATCCCAGCCACCAGATCTGGTGAGATAGCTTTAGCCTGATCTAATGAACCTCATAGGAACTACCATGAACCTCCTGCATAAATTGAGAAATCTCATCTCCTCGAATAAAATGGAGGAGAACCCCATCAATCCTATGATTGTAGAGAATATTCTCAAGATCAAGACCACTTTGGTGGGTAATCTATAATGTTTGGTGTCAGATTCACTCGCGCTCGGCTCGATTTTCCAGGAGATTACGGTTTTGGAGGTACTCTATAAAGGAGGCTCTCCAGTCGAGAGTAGCCTCAATCACTACATCTAGGGGACCTGTAGGTCCTGACGTGGAGGAACCATTGGTAAGGTGGCTTACCAGCGGGCTGTCGTTGTCATCTGGAGTTATAAGAACAATGAATCTCTAGTGTTCCACGTGGATAATCAAATCATACTATTCAGGATCTACAAGTGATATAGTTAGGATGAAAAAGGCATCAGATCGACCATTATGGGATCGAGGGACATGGGTCAATTCTGGCCGAGATGGGAGCTGGGCCATTAGCTGGAGGATACGTTTCAACAATGGTACGAGCTCTGGATTTTTGATGACATAGTCATCATTGACCTGCGTAATGACTAGTTTAGAGTCACCATTCAAAAGCAAGTGGGTAATGTCAATCTCAAGGGCTAGATCGAGGCCAGTGGTGAGATTCTGGTCCTTCGCCTCATTGTAGGTGCAGCCTTCTAATAGTATGAATGAATACAGAATAACGGATTGTCTTGGGGTGATAAAGATAAGGACCAAGAAAACTCTGTTGATCCTCCTGTCATTGATCTTTCTGTCATTAGGGATCTAGGAAGCACCATCAAAGTTCATTTTCCAACACGGAATGGATTTTTCTAATAAGAGGATTGCCTCATCAGGATTGTCAAGGTCCAGATTTTGGTCCGAGGGATCTGGATGAGCAGCGAGGAAATCTTCAAATGCTTTTTTCTTGATACACTTCTAAGGGAAAAACTTGATGTCAAACTGCTGAAGGATTACTTCCCAATGACTAGAATGTACTTTAAGAATGGGGAGGTTCAGGATTTACTTCAGTGGATCCACATGGGACACCAGTTGTACCTCATGATGCAGAAGGTGGTGCAATATTTTTTGTGCTACATATACCAGCACAAATTAGCTCTTCTTGATAGGAGAGTATCTGGTCCCCGTATCGAGGAGTATACAGCTGATATAGTGGATACTATTATATGGTCCCTCATTGTTATTCTAGGTGATAAGTGAACTAAGAGATCATTCCAGGGAGATCACATAAAGGACCAGTAGCTTCCTAGAGATAAGTGGAATTAAGAATGGATGCTAGACCGGATACTACTTTATTTCCTCGAAAGAAGTATGACATTATTCATCCCAATAGGAGACAGTGCCTTTCATTATGAGCTGAGAAAAGGCCTTACACTTTCCGTCCAAATTTGTGATGAATTAGTGTATGTAGTCTAAGTGGCCTTGGAAACCTCGAATCTCCTGGAGGTTGCTCCAGGAAGACATCTGGAAAATGGTCTTGATCTTACCTGGGTCGATCTCGATGCCCCTGCATCTGACAACAAATCCAAGAAACTTTCTATAGGTGACCACTAAGGAACACTTCAATGGATTCATCTTCAGGTGGAGAGAACGGAGGAAGAAAAAAACTTTCTCATGGTATTTGAGATGGTCTTTCCACTTGTGAGATTTGACCACTAGATCATCCACGTAGTATTCCACCAGTGTCCCTGAGGATCATCTTAAATATGAGATGCATAGTCTGCTGATAAGTGGCACCAATATTCTTTAAACCGAAGGGCATGACTTGGTAATGTAAATTACCTTATGGTGTCCTAAAATCCATATAAAACTCATCCTCGGGGGCCATTCAAATCTAATAATACCCAAAAAATCCATCCAGGAAGGATAGGTCCTAAAACCAAGTAGTAGTGTCGTACAATTATTCTGTCATAGGAAGAAGAAAATCATGCTTTGGACATTGACAGTTGAGATCGCAGAAGTCAATGCTTACTCTAATTTGTCTATTCTACTTCCTTACTAGAACAATGTTGGCTAGCTATTTGGTGTCCAATACCTCCTTAATAAAACATTCTTTGATGAGATTATAAACTTTATCCTCGACCATGGAAATGTGGGAAGGATGCATCTTTCTAGGAGGCTGCTTAAACCCGCAGTGATTTGTTGGGAGGCCGAGGTGGTGGACCACTACCTGAGGATCTAGTCCTATCCTCTCATCATAAATCTAGGATAAAACATCATTGTACTTCTCCAAGAAGTCCACTTATGTTTTTTTTCCTCGAGAGGAATAAAGACACTAATCAATGTGGGTTTCTGATCTGACTCTCTACTGTGGTTCATATGTACTAATTCATTGACCATAGCGGAGACACCCTATTCAAAAGTGGGGGGAGCATCCTCTAAATCCTATTCTTCACTTATGGAGGAGAGATCTTTAGTGGGAGGACATTCCTATGAGTCAACATATCCTGATGGGAGACTGGTACCAGCCTGAGTTGCGGTGGACACTGCATCAGGGGACTGTCATTCTAAAGAAACCATAATAATGAAAGCTATCGATCCAATCCCATCTGGTCTTCAGACCAAGGGGACAATATTGAAGATATTAAAGAAATAGTGGTGCGTTGGTTTGATCCGGTTTATCCCATACTAACTAAACAAGCAAGTATGGCGTATTGTTTCTTCCATGGGGCGAACATCTTGATACCATATGAGAGTAAGGGGCTTTGGGATCACCTGAGCCTGATTCATGTAGGATTATGAGGTGATATTCCAGCATCTCTTAGGCTTGGAAATGTACTCTGCCATAATTCTAGAAAAAATGAATAATTTTCCCATGTACGGGGTGGTATCCTTCAATCAGTGGACTGGAAAGATGTAGGAATCATCCAGATATGTCCACGGGTCAGTCACAACCATATCATGCTCAACCTCGTTATCCAGAATCTAAGTGTCCTTGAACTTGTAATAATCTGCAGCAAGGTAGTGGGATTTGAAAAAGGAAAAGGGAGATGTGTCACCTTGAAGTACGCCCACTTGACCATTATGGGAGTACTTCAGGCACTGGTAATACGATGAAGGGACCGCCGTATGCAGGTGGATCCAAGGCCTGGCCATCAACGCAATGTAGGCGGTGTCCTGGGAGACAACCATGAACTTAGTACTGGCTACTAGACCACTAAAATGGGTCTTTATGTGATTTTTTCTGACCAGTGTCTATTCCATCCTATCATAGCCATGGATTTTCAGGTCAGAGGGACTCAGATCATCCCCGAAAACCCTAGTTTTCACAATTTTCGAGTCGGGATGAGGTTGATCTTAGAGCATGTGTCGACAAGACAGTGATGAACCTCCATGACATTAAACTGGATGGTGATGTATAGTGGGAAAGGGATCCCCTATATGGGAGAGACTTCATATTCTCTAGCGAACGAGATGATGGCCTTCCATTCAGCATGCCCGACTACATCAGCATGGAAAGCTTCTATAGTAGTTACCTCCGTCTCAAATTGGAGGGGGCTTCTTAAAGCCTCGACAAAGGAATCACACATATCTACTAACAATGGAAGATCATCAAGGATTAATATCCTTGCTGTAATGATGGAAAGATGACTGAGTACATCATAATTTTGTGCCAGGTGTAATATTCTTCTTAAAGGAGGTCTCTATGCGACAAGAGTTATGGCGGGCCCGGTGGGTAGGACCGACAGCTAACTGGTGATGGGAATGTCCCAATTCTCACTATTCGATGCCAATATATTGACCACTGGATGAGGGATAGATGAATAAGACCATTGTATAGTATAGCATGGATAATCACAACGTGGTCTAGGTTGGTCCTCTTGATCAAGCTGCATAAATGGGGGCGAAGGCGGATCTGATGACACCAGATGAGAAGGATGTGTCTATTGGGCTCTGTGTTGGGCCAGCTGTCTGGTTTCCGTTCCATGCACAACCTAGCTAGATGTGATGACTGAGGCACTCCGACAACCCATATAGTCATGGCTCCGTCAACGCTGGAGATGGATGGTAACATTGGAATCGACTGTCACTTGAAGAATCATCCTTTACTGGATAGATTGTGGGGGGAATCTCCACATCTGGGGGAATGAATTTTCCAAGAGTATGGGATGACGATTTCATCGGTGGGGGATTTTTTTCCATTGCGTCGTTGATGCTTGATTTTCAAGGAAGGGGACATCTGAGCTATTGATACAGAGGTACTGGATGTGGGTGATGCAGTGTCTTTTGAAGGTTCAGGATGATTCAAATGTGCATAGATAATACCATGGGCACATACGACAGCCTTATGAGCCATCTAGTAATTGAACTTTTGGGACCCGCGGTTAGAAACCTGATGCCAGTCGCATTCACTATCACTGCTTCTATCGGGGTTCACAAACACATGTGCCACATGTGTTGGGGCCAGTCCTAAGCTTAATACATTTTTATCAACCTGGTATTGAATCTAGTGCTTAAACAAACTCTATTGTTTAAGAGTGTTCCCCAAGATTCGGTGATAGGGGCAGTAATTGGTGAGATCAGTGAGACCTACCTCTCATGGTCTCCTACATTTACGAAACCATACAATACCCTGTTCTAAGGAACTACTGAAATAGTCGGGGACCTGAGCCTCGTCGATTTAATAGATCTAGTTTCTCTTTTTTAGGAAGGGGGCTCTGGGAGCCTGTTCCTGATGAGGGTATGGAGGTTCTTGTCGAGGAGGTGGAACCTTGTTATCTCGCTTGGGCGGTGGCGCCTGCCGATTCAATGGTGGGCACTGCTAGGTTGGAGGCTGCGATTATGGTGGGAGGCCTCTGCGAGGCTGTAGAGATATCTCCACCGGTAATAAATCCAGTTTTTTATGGCCATCTATTTGAGATAGCACAATGGGCTCAGCCTTGGAGGCCCTTCTCGCGGGATTTACAGGAGGCAATGAACGTGCCTGGCTGGACTACTGGAAGGCTTCTTTTAGACACTCGGCCTTTTCAGAAAAATCCTCGAATCCCCAAGGTAATTATGGCTCATCATAGAGGGGACCAATTATCTCTTGACATTCCCCACACATATCATCAACAATTTCTATTGATTTAGTGGCATGTAAAGAGAGTATGTGATCTCTCCCCACCAGGTGAAAAAGTCTGCGACGTGCCCATTAGGACTCTTCATGCACTTGAAGAGGTCCACAATACTCATCTTATGAGTAGTGGAACTGAATTGATAAAGAAATTTCATACAAAGATCATCCCATCCAGCTACTGACTTGATAGGTAGCTGGATGTACAAGACAAATGTAGGTCCTTCCAATGTCTGTATGAATCATCGGAGTTTGGCGGCCTCCTACTGCGTCGGAGTTCCCAACATGGGTCCACATCTTGACATGAAGTGCTCCAAATGTAGCAGTGGGTCACCCATCAAATTAAAGGGGGATAATGTGGGATTTCTGAATCCCAGGGGTGCTGGCATATCATCCACCCATGCCGGATACGACTTTCCATCTTTCGGGATGACCACCTGTCACGTTTCTAATGCCTCGAGGAGATCAATGAGTGCCGCTATGAGATCATCTGACCTGGTGTTCCTATCTTGACAGGGATCCCTTACCACTAGTGCATTGTATGGTTCTTCAACATGATAATCAAGCTTAGTGGATCGTGGAGTAGTTGGTGGGACATCCTACGGAGGAGCTAGGGGAATCTGAGCTGGGACCCAAGGATTGTCCTGCCGCTCCGGTGGATTTGGAGACACATAAGGTACCCTCATGTATTATGTTCCAGTATCAATCCTATCTCTATGAGAAGGATGGTCAAGGTCACCTAGAAGAAATTTACCAGGGGGAGTTGTGTCTGTCACTTCTACCCAGTTGAGGATCATCATACTCTGGCCATCGCTCTACAGCACGCTCATCAAGGAGGTCATCAACCATCTTTTTATGCTCCGTAAGCTAGGGATGAAATGCAGACTTCTCAGAATTGTACTATTTATTTTTTACTGAGCCAGATGATTTAGAGGGTTTGACGACTCTGAGGTTCTCCTTACTCTTGTTGAGATTTCAGTTGAGGACCAATGCCTCTGTGGGTATGAAGAAGACACAATAGATTTCTCTGTTGGTGAGTAACCATTCCTGATGGGTCCAAAAGTTGTGGCACTCCCCTTGGAGGTATGTTTTACCCAATGAGTTCTATTTCTATATCCTCCTTCGATAAATCATCTATGTTAACAACACCTCTCCCAAGAGGCAAATCCTCGATATCGCCTGGAAAGTTCAGCTGACACCGAATGGAACTAAAGTGGAGTGTAGCATACTGGCCCCCATCCATGGATCTGCATATGGGGGGAATCCACCTTGATAATATTAAATAGAACTTTAAAACTATGGATTCATGTTTTGTTGGAGGGTCCTGTGGTGGTCTAGTGACTCCGAGCTCTAGGCCATGGGGAGTGCGTCCAGATCAACCAGACTACATTGTTGGCCAATGTCTTTGAATTGCACCTGACTCCTGGGGTATGCTACTTATTGATGAAAAAGATGAAAGTGAGTCACCCGTAGGGTCTGACGAAAGTATCCAACCTCCTCCTGGGTGAGTGATTCCATCATGCTGAAATTTGGTGTTGAAACTTGTCAAAACATCTCCGGGAAATGGTATGCCGCAATAATTTCCCACAAAATCCTCAGCCCGGACTTAGGGTCTTATAAATAGTTACCTTAATCATAAACTGGAGGTGGATGGAGAACCCATAACAGTACTAAAGTAGACTGCTGAGATGGTTGGATGGATAGTGGAGAATACCGAGAGAAGGCTGACAAACTACCACATCCCAGGATATCCTCTGAAGAGTACAATGACTTGGCCACCACATCACGATAATATGGGATGGTGACCGTAGTTTCTGGTGTAGGGACTATGGATACTAGCGTTGGACCATGTTGTTGCTCGTTCACCATCAATCTCCAAAAAAAATCTCTTTGATCTCTAGTCGATGTAGAGAGTGTTCCTGGTGATGATGGTGGAGACAGTATGACTGGAGCTTGGAGAGACTCCAAATGTTCATCCTCCTAGATGTATATTCATAGGGATGTAGGGATCCGGTGTACCTCACATTCCTGAAGTATGAGGGTGATGCACCTCATTCCTGCCCCAACCCTTGACACGGAGGATCGAGGTGAGGGTTCCACTTCTAAGTCATATTCTGCCTCAAAATATGAGAAGAAAACATGTTTAATATCGGTTTAAATCATCCTGTCATTATTTTTATGGCGGCGACGACCTGCCTTCCTACCTCGGGATGGTTCTTTGGGATAGGGTAGAGTTCGGGCTCTGGGAGGTCCTTCGACCGAACTGGTGTTGGGGCGGTGAGGAGTTCTGCTCGAGTGAGTTGGGGTTCGAGGAAAACCCGGGAAGACGTCCAAGGGAACATGGGGAGGACCTCCATGTCCACTAGCTGACACACGAAGAGTATATCCACGGGAAGTGTTGGAGTGGGTGGGACCACCGCTGGAGCTGGTAGGGGCATGGGTAGGGCCACCATGCTTATTTCCTCTGGAAATGTCAGTGTGAGGAGGGTCCTCGTACTGGTCAAGACGAACATGTGTCGGACCTCCATGATGGGTGATGATAAAGTGAGGATGACCTCCACTCCTATTATTACTAGGGTGAGGAGGACCTTCGCCGGCTACTGTAAGGACATGGGGGATGACCCCATGCTGGAGATTAACCAAATGTGTAGTATCTCCATGCCAACTGCATGTGGTAGGAGGAATGACTCCATACCCGATGTCATGAGCACGGAAGAGGATTATGTACTGAGTGTCACTACAATGGGGAGTTCCCTCATTCAGAATGATGGTGGCTTGGGGCGGACCTCCATGTGGATCTTGGAAATGGGGACGTCCCATGTTCTCAATGGTGGAAATACATGGAGGACCCCCGTAATTGGTGTCATTGTCAGGGGTCGGCCTGCGGTGGGTTCTACCTATACTGACATCTAGGAGAGTTGACCCATTTTGGTCATGGGGTGGATGGGACCTCGATCCGAGTAAAGTGTATGAGTGCCATTTCTCAACATAAATAGGGGGTTTATGGTATACGTCGGTGGTGGAATGAGCCAAAGAAGTCACTGAGGTACTTCCATAGCCTAGTGGGGGCTGGGGGTATAGGTGCATAACTTATAGATTCTTCAGCTTTTGGGGATGGGTGGAGGTACTGGTGTGGCCTAGTGGGGGCCCTCCTTGGGAGCCCTGTGAACAGGATCTAGGATGGGCTTTCACAAATATCCCCCACCCCATTGGCATAAGTGAGGGATTCATCGAAGAATTCCGAAGAGAGGCTCCTGAAATGGTTGTGCATTGAAGTGGGGAGCAGTGGATCTCTACGTGGCCCTTGGGGGTGGCAGTTTCAGTGTGGAGAATATGCCCCTATGTCTTGATGGGCCTTGTCTCTATTTTGGATGATCTTATCCTCCTCGTATCAGCAAACGAGGTCATTTATCACCCCTCGCGGAACGAACTCGGACGGGGATATGGGGCATGGGCGCTCAGAAACAATGGATGTGGAGGATTTCATATAGAAAATGAGGCTATGTGGGATTTCTAGAATAACATTACCCCTGCCTCTACACTTGTAGGTGGAAGGTGATCGGTTTTCTGATACGGATTCTTGGGTCCTGAAAGGGAAGGATATTAAACCATTAGTACAAAAACAAGGAAATCGATGTCCAGTGACCTAGTTCCATTCCTTCTTCCATGGATGGTAAGAAGGATCCATGTAGACAATGTCACATATCTGGATGTAAAATGTTAAACTTCCCCAACATAGGGTGAGTTTCATGCTAGGCCCACTATTTTCTTAGTGAGGCATGGTGCCAGATAACTGTATCCGGTGACATGATAGTCCACTAATGTCTCAACCACTATGTATCTCTACATTGAGGAGAATAAATTCATGTCGGGTTCACCATTTCTGTTTCTGACACTTTTTCTAGGGTTCTTGAATCCATCTTTGGAGGACGTGCTGACTGTTGCCCCGAATTTCTGCTTTTCAATGGCGGGTGACATCCGTCACTTATTCAAGGACGTTTTCTCCTTGATTGAGATGGGGTGATGGGATGTCAGTTCCTTCGTCCATGGATTTCTCCTCATAACTCATTGCTTAGTCTGGGTCTCCCTTATAGATTAAGACATTATTCCTAAAACTCTTCCCAGTACCATGTCTTCATGGACGCCGATTAATTACACTACTTCTTCCACGAAATTACCAGATATCCAGTCATGGAAGAAACTTTTGGTTGAGGGAGTAGTCACGTTGGACATCACTAGCATGTCTGGACACTAGAACACGCATGCGTCTCGGTTTCTTCCCCTTATGATAAGGCTTTTTGAGGGCACGGATTCCTGAGGCATCCCACATCGAATGCGGGGAATTAATTTCCATAGGCATGTCCCCAAGGTTTTCCTCAACTTCCCATGTTTAACAAAGGGTATGCCATGGGTTTAACATCTAGAAGAGATGGATCGAACTGATTAGAACACATACTGGAGTGGATCAGATGGGTGCAACCTCTAGAGGGAACACTGATGCTCGGGGAAGCGATAATGTGGGTGACATGATTACACCGGGATGTGATGACCCTGGTAGAATCAGGGTGGATGATGGAGAGTTAAATTAGGTGGTGGGGGAATGATATGGAATTGTTGTGAAGGTGGTAGTAGTGTTGGGCTTGAGCCACAAAGAGGCTTCCTACATATCCCTGTGGCAGGGAATCAAAGTCCACATAGTTCGGCGAGGTAATGGGACACTTGAGGACGTGGCCCATATGGATGAGACCCGGAGGAAGTAGAACCCCCGATTTGGGGCATGAACTTCCCTAAACAGATAGGAATAAGGGAAATACCAGGATGATACATGGGTGATGGTCTTGAACCTTAGGGACTCTTCTTATGTACCTTTCCTTATAAAGGATCAAATTCCATGTAGTTCTGAAGAGGTGTTGGTGAAATTACATGAAGGGGGTCAGGACCAATGGTTGTTGGGCATGAACCTTAGGGATGATTCCTATATACCTTTCGTTGGCAAGGATCAAAGTCCAAGTAGTTTGGAAGTGTTTGGTGAACTGATGTGAAAGGGGTCAGGACCAGTAGGTGTTAGGCTTGAACCTTATAGAGTCTTTCTACATACCTTGCCTTAGAATGGATCAAATTACATGTAGATCAGAATGGTTTGGCTATTACACTATAGGGAGTACTAGGGGGGTTTCCATGGTCGATTCTTACTCTATGCCCATGTGAGTCATGCTCAATGTGAGAAAAAAGAGGCAGAAAATATCTGACGATCACGTTACGAATGGTGCGTCTTTGGGAAGGGGAGTGGGGCTTATGTGTGGGTGGAGGTCCAAAAAGGAAATAGGGGAATATGTGTGGTTAGAAGCCTATGGAGATGGCAATTGGGACCTACTTCAGGATGGAGGCCTAGGTGGCGACAAAGCCCAATGGGAGATGGATGGGATAATGAAGGTCTCAGTGCCCATCTCTCCTTCCGTCTTTGTCATAGAAGAGAGGAGGGGGAGTAGGGATACTGCCTCCCATAAGAATATATAGAGGCTTACACAAAGATGGTTTCCATTCCCCGTGAATAGGTTCCACTCCAAGAAAGAAGATCTCATTCCATGGGGGGACGATCTCACTCCCATTGAGACGAGCGGGCGTATAGAATGTCTGAGACAGGGCACCCTACATAAAGTTCACATGGTGAAGTCACAGTTTAACATCATTTGCTGAGAATGATGGTTCTTGTAAAGTTAATGTACTACAGCTCGGACGAGGCAGGTTCACTCCACAACCCTTGGACATACATAACTGATACCTTCCCACCCTTGGAGAAGAGAAGGAATCAACAATTCCGTAGTGATGGGGTGTCATGGAGTGATCCAATGAGAGGTACACATTCGCATGGCTATACGAAGAAGCAATAGTCACTATTGCATCCATGAGAAGAAGCATGAGGAAATGAAACACAACATGAAGCACCCCAAAGGGACATTGAAATCACTTCGTGAAAACCTGGAGGGTCACCTGGGAAAAGGGGGTGTAGAGAAAAGGGTTTCACAAGAATAGGCCTCATGAAACTTTGGTGCTCCATGTATTGGAGGGCTTCGCTAAGGGGTATGCTTCGCGAAGGGAAGTGGCCTAGGCTAGGCATAAGGCATAAGTGAATATGGAAGTTGCTTCACAATGTTGAAAGACATTCGAGGATCATTGATTCAAGAATCAAGGGTGCCTTGTCACGCGTAACACTACAAAGCAGTGTGCTTCACAAATAATAGTGAACAAGCCTTAACATGTGGGTTTCATGCACATAGAGGGTACTTTGAGAAGCAGAAGTTCTCTATGAGGACCCAATCCCTCTTGGATTTCCCCTACCTTTGTGGAGTCCTGTGGGCTCCGTAAAGAGAAACACTCTTTGAAGAGGGTCTGTGTTTAAGCCAAGTGAAAGGTCCTTCATGATGCTCAATTACATTGAAGAGATCATGTTTCACAGAGAAAACATTGATTCGTGATTTGAGAGCTAAAAAGGAGAAAGTTTGGATGATCCATTCTATGGGCTCTAGGGGAGTCCGGTATTTATAAGAAAGAGGTGTCGAGAAGCCGGGATCGCTCGACACAAAGATATGTGGAACTTTTCGAAACTGTGGAGCCTCCCACCTCATTACTCTGTAGCGGCTTTGTAAACATCAATCAGATCATGAAGCATCCTACCTCCTTGATCCTTGATGGATTCGGGGGGGGGGGGGGGGGTCACTTTTCCCAGGACACGGTGCTATGGGGCTCGAAAATTGGTCTTCGCAAGGCAGTCTCTTTGGATCTGGCCTTTTCCCCATGTCCTTTTCCCCAGCATATATTTTTGGTGCCAACAATACTCCTATGAATATTGTCTTTTATTATGACCAGGATTTATGCCATGGATCACGAATGAAGATATTAAATTTATTTGGTATTACTTAATTTTGTTATAATCATGTCATTATACCCTTATTTTAATATATTATCATTTATTTATATCTCATTTATTTAACCTTATTGGTTATATGAGGTCATACATTATTATTATTTCCAATCCCATGTTTTGATGGAAGGTCCAATTTATGATATTTCTAGAAGGTTATTAATATAAATAACATTTATGGGATATTTTTTTGACCCTTTATAAAATAAAATTCTTATTTATCTAGTCTCTAAAGACACTAAACCATTACATTTATTGGCTACATGTAATTGTTTTATGTATTGAATATTCATCTACAATGATGCAATATCATTGAATAAAATTCCTGGGTCACCTTAGATTGTACCAGAGAAGGGTTTAGTTAGTATTTTTAGACTAAGATTAGAGAAATATTTTTACCCCTATGGATAATTCTAAGCATAAGATAACATCCTAAAGTTTCATTAAAGTGGATATTATGAGATTTTATTAGAAATAACTCCCTAGTTGGATACTATAAATGTATATAGTTTTAAAACATATCCCTCTACGGGGAAAATCTTTGAAAAGAGTTTTTAAATTCTATATTGATCATAATGATAGTGGATGATGAATGATCCCTTATGATTCACCTAATTTGACACTCTTAGGGGATATGTTTGATTAAATTCACATTTTATTTATGAACCCTTATAATGGATTTGAATAGATTATTTCCATGGATGACCTAGGTTAAATCTAATGGATCATAGAATGATGATAATGTGTCATAATTAATGGAATCTCAAGAATGATTTCGATTAATATATAAATTTTCACTTTTATATTTATAGAATGATTATTACACTATGTTTTTAGTTTTATTAAATGGATGGATCCGAATAAATCATGTGAAAAATGAATGTCATGACAAATTAATTTACCAGCCTCATGAGAATCCAAATGTATTTGGAGATTGGATACAATATCTTCTGAATATGCTCTCCCAACTCTCTCAAGATATGAGTGATAACACCTATCATGTTGAACATTTCAATGTACCATGGAGGGATAAACAAGCCATTAAATCATTTACATTAAAATTTACACCCTTCTTATACGGGTGTTTCGTTATATTAGTTACTGAGCATTGTATTATTTATATGGAAAAGAAATTTTTTATTATTTAGTATTCAGACCCTGAGAAAGGTTTCATGGTAGTATATCACATGGATAGAGAAGATGATCAATTGTGTAATCTTATCAAAAATATGTGGGAAAAAATAAAAAATGAATTCAATGGAATGACAAATAGAACAAGATGATATTCCTCAATAAGTACATTCTCCAAACTATTTTTTCTAAAATGAAGACTAACTTTCTAGAGTTTATGTAAAAAGATGATGAATCCATCTGTACTTATGATGATAAATTTAAAAGACATGTGAGGAATGATTTTGGTTTTATCATCGACCCATAATATAATATTGATCAATTATTTATTGGCTTGAATGAAATTCATTGAATGTAATTATACATTAGTTACATTTTAATATATAGAGAAATTTTTTGATGTATAATCAAAATGGAAATGTAAGTAGGATACCTCATTCTTCTGGTCATAAGAAAAGAAAGATGGAGTTTTTTATAAGCTCTACTAGTATGTCCAATAGAGGGAAGAATAAGTTTCAACCTACTACATTCCAAAAAATTTAGAGAGAACTTATGTGATTATTTGAAAGGAACAAGAAGATGTTTCAAGTGTGGGAATCCTGACCATTGAGAAAAATAATGTGAATGTAATGTGAAGTGGAATTTTTATGAAATAAATGGAGAGAAATCTCACCAAAATACACCACCAACACTTCACTGCTTTAGATGAATGGAGTTTGGGAATTATGCTAATAATTTCTATAATTCAAGGTCCACTGAGGATAATAAGCAACAAAAAACTCTGAAGTCAAAGGAGAGATGGAAATATCATGTGATCATGACATCAAATGAGGGTTATATGAATGATATGGTGAAAGGTACAGTTATCGTACACAGAAAAACATATAGTGTTTTATTTGATTATGTATATATCCACTATTTTATATTAAGTGAATTTTCTAATGGTGTCACATTATCTCCTCAATGATTATAAGTTGAGTTACCTATGAAAAAAATGGTAATATTATCATATCTCAAGTTTATATCCCCGTTCTAATAGATGTTTGTGGGAATTTTATTCCTTTAAATTGAATAATTCACCCTCTAGTTGAATTTGATGTGATTCTAGGTATCAATTCGAACAATTTATATAGATCCCATATCAATTTTCATGGAAGGAAAGTTACATTTGATATTACGAATCAACCTATGATTTTCATTTAATGCAAGGATGAGTATATACATACAATGTCAGTTAATTTTATTTAATGGGTCTTAATGCCTATTAATGGGGGTCATTTATCTCACATGGTTCTGTAGAAGATAAACATTGAATATTTTTCTACTGTTCAGAATTATGATGATGTATTTCTTGAATACTATCATACTCTTCCCCTGCATCATGAATTTTATCTTTCAATTGATCTCATACATGGTGCTAAACCTATTTTAAAGACTCCATATAAAATGGACAAAATATAGTTACATTAATTGAATATGAAACTCCTGGAGAATTTTTTTAATGGATTAATATTCCCTCATGCATCACAATGGGGTGTAGCTATTCTTTTTATTAATAAGAAACATGGGTCAATGCCTCTTTACACTGATGATCAAGATCATGAAAAATCATAATCAAGAACAAATATCTAATACCATGTATTATTGATCTATTTGATCAATTATGTGGAACTCATTATATATTCAATATTGATCTTTGATCTTGATATCATCAGTTAAGGGTCAAGTAAGAGGATATACCCAATATATACTTCTTTATGAGGTATGGTCATTATGTATTTGTATTAATACCATTTGGACTTACCAATGCTCCTATTAGCTTCATGGATTTAATGAATTTAAACTTTTTTAGATTACATTGATCAGTTTGTGGTAGTATATATAGATGATATTCTTATATATTTGAAGATAAAGGAATGCCATGAAGATAATTTGAGGATTTTTATGAAGAACCTCATGGAGGAGAATTTGTATGCTAAAGTTATCAAGTGTGAATTATGGTTACAATAAGTTTTATTCTTAGGTCATATAATCTCAATTGATGATATATTACTAGATCCTTCAAAAATTGATCTTATTTAAAAATGACCTAGACTAACCAAGGAAACTGAGATACATAATTTTCTTTAGTTGGTAGAATACTACCACCACTTTATAAATGATTTATCTGAACGATCGAATCCAATGACCAAGTTGACTTAGTAGGGAGGCGGGTTTCATAGAAATACTAATGTGAGGAAAATTTAAATGAACTAAAAAGATGGTCTGGGAGTGCACATTACTTGCATTAACCTATTGTGGAGATCATTTTGTGATCCTTAGTGTTACATCAATGAAGGTATTGGGATGATTCCTCATATGAAATGATATGGTGATAGCATATTCTTCATACCAATTTAAGTTACATGAGAAAAATTACCTAGCTCATGATTTTGAATTGGAAACGTTAATTTTTTCATAGAAAATATGGATGCATTATATTTATGGGGAAATATGTGATATATATATTGATCATAAAATCATGAAATATATAGGTTTACATAAAATTAGTTGAATATGTACCAAGGGTATAATTATAATTGGATAAATATTCTGATTTCTCAATACACTACCACCTTGGAAAGGTAAAAAAGTTACTAATTATATGAATTAGAAAGACCATGATAGTTTTCCCAATAGAAGGATTGAAAGAGGTCCATTAGTTTTGGATGTATAGAAGATCTATCTTGAAATTAAATAAAAAGGGGACATATCATATATTTCTCAAGTAACTTGTCTACTATTTGTCCTTGTGATGATTAAGGAAATACAGGTGGTGGATGTGGAACTGAAGGAGAAGGTAATAAATGTGCTTTAGCTCAATTGGGACTATGATGGAATGATCAGATTCAAGAACTTTGTATGTGTCTCACTAATATTATATTTGAAGAAGGTACCATTAGATGAAGCTTATAGTTCATAATTATCTATTCATATTGGGAGTAAAAATATGTATTGATATTTGGAAGAGTGTTTTTTGTGGGAAAACATAAAGAGTGATATTGCATAGTAAATATCTTAGTGATTGGTATGTTATAATTCTAGGGATGGGATAACAATTTCTAAGGGGATGTTAAAATTATTACCCATACCAGAATAAATGAAAAATTTTACCATTAATTTCTTTATAAAAATAACCAAAACATATAAATTCCATAAATCTATTTTCGTTGTAGTTGATCACCTTAAAAAGTTAGTATATTTCTCTACTATTATAAAATATTTTTCTATTGATTATCTTATGAGAATATAAATTAATAAAGTTGTAAGGTTTTATAGAGTATAACATTCTATTGTATCTAATTGGGATTTGTAGTTTGCCTTGAAATACTGGTTTAGTATTCATTAATATCTAGATATCATGATTTTTTTAAACACTAAATATCATCCTTATATAGACAGTCAATTTGGGAGGACCATTCAAACCCTATAGGATATGTTGAGATACAGTTATCTAGATTTCAAAGTTTGGTCGGATCAACACCTTCCTGATGTTTAATTCTCTTATAACAATAGCTTTCACTTGATCATTCAAATGGTTCCTTATAAAGTCTCATATGGAAGGAAGTACATAATTCCAATGCGTTTAGATAAAGTTAGAGAATAATTATTTTGGGACCTAAGATTGCTGAGGAAATGGCAGAGAAATGAATATCTATTTAATAGCACATCAAGGTATCTTGGAGTTTCTAGAAAAGTTATAGAGAAAATCTTCAGTGAGAACATATTTTATAAGTTGGTGACAAGGTGTTCCTATCAATATCATGATGCAAGAGGGTTGTGGGAATTGTAAAGAATTTAATTGTTGACCTATATATACTAGTTTCTTCAAAATATAGATCATATAAGAATACATTAGGACACTTCCACTAAATCTATCTCATGTTCACAAAGTGTTCCTTTTATCTATATCGAGGAAGAACATACTTGATCATTCACAAGAACTAAACTCAGAGGTCTTAATTATGGAGAAATATATACTTTATAAGGAAAAAAAACAGATTTTTTGTTATAGAGAGAAATTACTATGATAAATGACCACTGACATGGTTAATGTTTTGTGGAAAATAAGAAATTAGAGGAAGAAACATGTGAACCTGAGGATGTGATGTGGCCAAAGTATCCTCAATTGTTTGTATCATAGTGATTTAATTTCTAGGAAACAATTCTTATAAGAGGGTATAATGTAACACCCTATAATTTAATGATATATTTCTCTTAAAAGATATTTAATTCCTCAATAGCTTACGATACATGCAAACCGAAGTTTAATTGAATTATAATATACTATATTGTTATTACATATCCATTACAATTTGGGGAATGAATAATAATTAAAAACATATTAAAAATATGTGTAAAGGTTTTATATAACGAAAATGCATTGATTAATATTTAATTAATTTTTAGTACACTCATTTTATACTTTAAAAGTACATTTCCTTCAAAAAATGGGTTTTATTACTCTTTGTGACTGAATATTATAATTAAATTTTGCCACTTATAGAAATTTTATTTTTGAAATCAATATATTACAATTTGGATAGTGTAAATTTTTTGATTTTTTATAAATGATTGATTTTATAGAGAATAGTAAAATTTAATGTTTTTTTGTAATAAAATCATTTAATTTAATGAAAATTACCATAATTTATTGAATATGACAATAAATTAATATAATTCTCATTTATTTATATATAATCTAATTAATTTAGAATAAATCATTTTTATACTTGATTTTGGTATAAGTTCATTTTTAGGATTAAAAACGTTTTTTTATTAAAGCAATTTTCCATTGCGAGTTACGCATTTATATTATAATTAATTTGTAACGCATATAGAAATTTAATCTTGTCAAATAGATTCCATCTTATTAATCATCTTAATTAAAATAATAGAATAAGTTCAACTTAATATTTAATAATTAATAATAGTAACCATGGTAAATATTTGTCTCCTCAGTAAAAGAGGTAAAATTAGGTTTAAATTATGGGTTAAATAATTAAAATATTTCTATCACTTTCTTATATCCTAATAGATGAGTTTTTTCTACCAAATATATTATTAATAAGTTAAATAATATATTTTAAAATATTATTATGAAATTGGCAACCAAAAATTCACTTTTGTAAAGATAAGTTATATTTTATTAAAAAAACTAGTTTTGGGTCTCTGATTTAATGGCATGGTTAGAAGTTTCAAATTTATTTTCATGATAAAAAATTCTAAAAAAATTACTTTATTTATTATTTGATAAAGCAATTCCTACAAACCAACTTATTACTTGATTTGATGTAAATATGTTTTTACTCTTAAATGAGGTATTTTCCTAAAAAAATATTCTCATGCATTTTTTGTTCTTATTTTAAAAGTAATTTCAAAAAATAAAAGAAATTTAATATGTTAAAATGGATTGAAAATTTTGAATCATATATTTAATTTTTTTTATTTACCATTTTTTGGACCATATACTTATGTTCTCTCGGTAAAAGGATAAGTTATCACGGTTAAGATTGAGATGGGTTTAAAGTGGTTTAACTAAGAGATAAAAAATTAAATGTATCCAAAAAATGTCCAAATGATATTTTTTGAGTATGTTTAGACCCTATAACATATCATATTACAATTGTTTTTCAATTTTATTCCACTTTACATGATTATGGTATATATGTTATTAAATGATTTAAGTAATTCCAAGTGCGCCATTTCCCTCTCTTATAATAGTATACCACCTATTCTCTATTCATTAGAATTAATAATCCTTATATATCATAAAATACCAATCTGAATACCTCCCTATATTCCTTATATATATCCAATATCTTTTTTTCATTTCCAAAATATCATCCTTTTAAGTATTAAGGTGTATGTCAAAAGAGGTTTCTCAAAAATCTGGTATAACCCTTAACTATGTACTTTTAATTTTATTTCATCTTCTACCGTCTATAAATATTTAGTATCCATTATTAAATAAGGGATTAATTATATTACATAAAATTATTTTTTATTATGATTATTTAATAACCATTTTCTACAATCATTTCCATCAACTTGGAAATAAAATTATCGCTCATGCGTACCTGTGGACTACCACCTCCACATATCAATACGATTCATTCTCCATCCAAATAATTCATGATTGGTAATTATGATGGATGTATGATTTATATATGATATTTATGAAATAATTATACCTTTGTAATTATAATATATTTTCATCCTTCTTACATTTCTATCCACTAAAAAAATGATAACATCGTTCATGTACATGTTTGGACTACCCTGTCCACAGAGCGACGTGATTTGTTTCTCATTTATTCTTTTCATGAATGGTAATAAGGATATATTTATTTAATATATATTATATATATTATATAATAATGATTCTGGACATACATATTATTATTTACCTTTATTTTTTTCTAACCATCAAAATGTGAAATCATCGCTCGTACGTACGTATAGACTGCCATCTCTGTGAAGTGATGTAATTAATTTTTCAACAACACCTTATATAAATAGTTATAAATGTTTATATAATTTTTAAATATAATAATTAGTACATTATTAACATTATTATTAGGATGGTACCATTATCAATTTTAAAGGAACGAAAGCAATGAGTCTAAAGATGCATGAAAAACAAAAGAGTTATCACCCAGAACAATGATTTTAATAAAGAATTGTTTACAAAAATGTGATAAGATTTTGTAAGTAAATAATATATGGTATTATAAGTATGAATATAGTTTGTAATATAATTATAATAAATATATATTTATTATAATGGTGGTTTGAATGCATCAGAATCAAGATAATACTTGAGGTTAGAGATTTAGGTTTCAATCTCAATTTTATCGGGATTGAATATGGTTGAATTTCCATTGATGGAAATTATATTATTATTATATAATAAAACTCAATAATTTTAATTATCCTATTTATATTTGAAAAACATTTATGTTTTATTACATGTTCCCTTTATTTGGAAATAAAAATGATTCAGATATTTTTTAACAAAAGATGGTCTTATTTCTCCTCTTTCAGTTGGAATAGAATTTTCTTCCACACCCACCTTTTATAAAATATTTTAAATAATATTTTTTGAATATTAATCAAGGATTTTATAAATTCAATTTTACCAAATTTTAAATTTTTAAAATTTGTTTAAAAATAATATTCTTTTCTCTGAAGAAGGTACTCTATACTAGAGGAGTGAACCAGAAATTTGTTTTAATGATTATGACTGTAGGGTCCTGAAAAAATCCTCAAAGGAGAATGAGAATCCCCTTAATTCAAGAGCGTATTTTACCCAATTTCCCTCGATGAATTGGGAAAAAAGTGAAGAGTACTCAAAGGTTGTCAAAAGACAAATCGGTTCACGTACCGGTCCAATATTGACGGTACACGGCCGGTTCTGCAAGCCGCCCCCTCCGCGGACTGCTGTTGTTCATGGAATTGAGGTGGGGACCCTCCGCGAGTGCGATGCAGGACAGCCCCCAGGCCAGTCCACAGTCAAGAACCACCCCATCCGTAAACCGCGTCAATCACCCCAGACCGCGGACCGTCGTCGTTCGCGGGACAAGGCGGAGCCCTACGTGGCCGCGAAGCACCCCCTGAACCGATTTGGTTCATGGGGAAGGTGCATTCAATGCCCCGTGAGTTGCAGATTGACCAATTCATCTATAAACCGAGTTTCTGGTCATGGGCCTCTACAAAAGGTGCCATATTTCCAGAAATACATCTCTTTCCCCACTCTAAAAGTGGAGATCAAGGGGGAGAAGAGTGGGATCGATCAGATTCTGGTGGAAGGATTTTGAAGGAAGGAGCTTAGGATTACGCAAACATCGAAGTTCCAATTCACGAACCAGAATAGGTATGTAACTGGAAACGAATTAATAAGGAACTAGAAAACGCATAACAAATTAGTGAACCACCGTCATAAAATAAAAATCAAAAGAAGACTGCGATCCATGGCCCCCCTGCGGATGTACTCCCAGTGGACCAGGGAGTCTATGCCTCTTTTTTGATCTGACGCACTGTGTAGCACCCTCCTATGTGGGTGAAGCCCTGACCGATGAACCCTCGACCGGCGTCGCCCCGGGCCTCCGTTGCTCACGGGGACTCTATCATGTAACAACCTAGTACGCGGGCTGAACCCGAAGCCACGTACCGCCCTAGTACGCGGGATGCCTATCAGTCCGCATAACACCCTAGTACGCGGATGGCCTCTCCAGCTACGTAGAACACCCCCCACATGAAGGGAACCACCCCTCATACACCCATGTGGCCCACTAGATACTTCGGTGTTCCCATTCCAAGATTCAGATAAAATCCTTCCAATCCGGCATGATCCTTCACAACCCCCTCATTGGCCTATTCATCATCCTCGAGCCAAGGCCTCTACCGAAGCCACCAGATCTGTATGATGAAATCTCCAGGTGTATCAGCGCGCTACATTGAGATCACATAACCATGGTAGGTGAAGGAAAATGGGTTGCTCTGGCCCTTGAGCGGGTTCCCGAAACATTCATGGGTCCACATACCCATGGTAGTGTAGGGTCCGAACCTGGGAGTCCCCTTTCTGCCTCTCCACTTGCCAGGATTTGGGGACCTCGCCTGAATTTCCTTTCGATGCCAGCGGTGAGTAATTCTCCCCTCTTTTGAGAGTGACATGGCAACCTCCTTAGTGTAATCCCCTAGCCTTTATTGAAAGAGGTATCAATCATGCACCTCCGTACTTCCCCAGTTCCAAGAACCAAGAGGGGAGATGGGCACAGGGGTACCCATTCCCTCTACCGATGGGCTTTGTCACCATCGGGCCTCCATCTTGTAGTTAGTCCCAATCTCCATTTTTCCGGGCCACTCTATGCGTAAGCCCCACTCCGCTTCCCATGGACGCACCTTTCCCGATGTGATAGTCAGGTCTCTACTGCCTCTTGTTTCTCACACTGAGCATGACTCACGTGGACTTAGAGTAAGCACCGAGCCTGAATCTATCTATTTGTGAACTATGGGGACGTTGATTTTGTCCTAAGGAATGGTATTTAGGAAGCCTCCATGAGGTTCGAGACCCACCACCTTGGGCTGTCTTAGAGCATAAGTCCCATCCAACCCGAACTACATAAACTTTTATCCTTCTCTCCTAGGTGGGGTATGTAGGAAGCCTTCTCGAGGTTCAAGCCCAACAACCTGTCGTTCTGACCTCCTTAATGTCGGTTCCCCAACACTATGGTCTACCTCAGAGTGTAAGCCCCAATCCTTTATCCCGCATGACGTTAAACTGAACTACTGAACTACGTGGATTATGATTCATCTCACGAGGATACGTAGGAAGCTCGTATCATGGGTTCGATCCAAACACTCAAGTTATTATCTGTCCCCCCTGGATGATAACAAACTCCAGAGTTCCTAGTTATGAGGCTTCAAATTAGTGCCGTCTCAATGAGCCCAAACTCCTCGGAGTAATTAATCCAATGAGGGATGGTAAGCCTCGGGCCTAAATGATTTCGAATCCCTACGTTCAACTGACCATTACCAACCAGGATTAATCCGTGGATACTATGCTTGGGTATAAACCAAAGATTCATGAACATACATGAATACATATTAAATCTATATGAGAGTCCCAAGAAAGGAAATAATTCCCCCCAAAAGGGTGAGATGAGCCCAACTTCCCATCCTCTTGACCAATGTGAGTTCATAAGCGTCGCTGGCCAAATCACCCAGCGAATGCCTGCCTTTGAAAAGCAGGTCCACGTTTCACCGGATATGGAACCATTGGGCGTTTCAAACTGATTCGAAACAAAAATGGTGAACCCGACATGAATCTTTAACCAAGCATGATGGATTTAGACTAATCCCACTCTGTTCCCCCTTATACTCACAAGGAGGGCCAAGAAAGGTCATTAATTATGCATAGGATCATGAGATGCTGCTTTGATGGGTTTGATGTTTGTATTTGTTAAAATATTTTACAGGCACTGCTCAGAACGCCCTTCGATCCAATGGAATCATGGAGGAACTCACAGGTGTGTGCTTCATGCTACACAGTGACCGGACTTCCTCACCAACGAAGGACCCCGTCACCTACTCAACATCTTCAACACTGGGTCTCAGATGCGTTGATCCGAGAGTACCACTTAAACGGTACTCTCTGGATAGTGGAGTCGGCCATGCATGCCCTCCAATCCACCAAGACCCGCCGGTCACCTACCCAGTAGTGGCCACGAAAGTAGATCCAAACGGCTTGTATTTCTGTTTCAAACCATTTCGGGAGTCTATCCCCGAAACGAGACAGCACGTACCTCCCTTATATTAGGGAGGCAGATGAGGTCGATGCTGAGGGCTTCATCCCCGCTGAACAGGGGTTCCGCTCTAAGGCCCCCACCAGATGGCGACATCGTGGTTATGTCGCAACTCAATATCCTCACGCTAAGGAGAATTTCTCCCTGAGAATCCAGGCCCACGCTCCCCGAGATCGGGCCCCTCGAACTGCCCGAACGATGGTGGAAAACGTACAACCAGGGACCGGTCATCACCCTTGTCCCTAAGGAGGAGCTTCGCTGCCCAGTCACAGAGACATATCGCGAACAGGCACATACAACTGTCCGCTCCTCCAAGGTCTGCCATCCAGACATGGAAGCATCATATGAGCAGGCGTACATCCCCGCCAAGCTCCATCTATCCTGTCACTCACATAGAACGACACCTACCCGGCATGAACCTTTCCCTGCCCAGGGTCGTGAAGCCCACCAACCAGACGTGGTGGCGACCTAGTGCTTGCAGGACTTGTTCCTAGCAGATGCTCCTGATGCCTACCATCATGATATGGTGGCGATCAACAATGCCCGCCACCCAGACGTGGTGGAAATTAATAGGCAGGCACGTCTACCTGCCAACATAGGCCACCGACCCGATACGGTGGGGAACCAACATATGTAGGTCCAGTTCCCTGCAGATGCAAGTAAAGTGAGCCATCCTGATGTGGCGGAAAATGGAGAGATAAACCGGAATATCCCGGCACAGGGGCAGACTCGTTCATCTTCCCCGACACATGAGAATTGTTTGTACCCACTGACCACCAGAGGACTAGAGCAGGATATTCCTACTCCGATACCAGAATGAGACTTCATACCCATTCTAGCCAATGATGTCTCTCTGCATATCCTGGAAATGATGGAGGAGCAGGTATCGATCCCAGATCATATCTTTTAGACTTTCCAGAATGTAATTGCATCAGCGGAAACAACAAGGAATCAGACCCATGATCCTGTCTCCCTAGTTGAGGTGACTAATCTAAGAGATGAGATAGCTGCCTCAGAGTAGATCTGCATCCCTACTTCCACCTAGGAGGGTCGTCGGCCATATTCCACAATACTGGGGAAACCAGATCGAGAAGCTTCACTTGTTCCAACTAGGGGACACTCGTCCATCACGGTGGATGCTCCAGAGCAGGCATATATCAATGCTAAAAGCCAATATGTTCGTCGAAATATCCATGAAGCATCACAGGACCCAATTAGAAAGGGACCCAAAGGTGAAGGCAGTTATCAACAGTAGACGGTCCCTGCTGCCCGCAAGAAAGCGCCCCGAAAGTGCCGAAGGCAGTCGGAAAATAAAGTGTAGGTTCATGACTTCGCACTGCTGGAAGCTGGGGTTCCCAATTCCGCTAAGCACATATCGAAGGCTCAGAACCCTACCCACCCATTAGATTATTATGGGAGTGGCAGTAGCATTTGCGAAGGCCCTCCCCGCAATGTCACTACCAGAAGCTCTGAAGGACCTCCCCAGTGCACCTGCAGGGGCCTCCCCCATGGGAATATAACGATTGATCACGGGAGAATCTCTTTTTATGAAAGTCAGGGTAGCCCTTAGTGTGAAAAAAAAGATCGAGTAGCAAGAAGTCCCTCCACTTACTGCGGTCCACCCTGAAGGTCCTCCCAGGGGTATACACTACAAACACTCTCCGTGTAGTGGGACCACGGATTATGATAGTAGTCCTCACTATCGTAATCGCAACTACAGAGGCCCTCCCTATAGTGACATCTCCTCATGAGATGAAGGCCCTCCCCTTTTCATGTCCGCCCCTGAATGTCCTCCCTAGGGGTTACGTTGCAACGCCACTCCACACAGCCGGGCATCAGATCACGATGGGAGTCCTCACCACCTTGATAATGAAGGTCCTCCCCGTAGATACGTCAAGAAACGAGAAGGCCCTTCCCTCATTGCGGTACATTCTGAAGTCCCTCCATAGGGTGTACCCTGCATATATTCTCCCATGCGGCAGCTATGATGGTAGTCCTCACCATTGCGGTAGCCGTGATGAAGTCCTCGCCACCACGATCACCATTGTAAAGGTCCTCCCTGCAATGACCCCAAGAAATAAGAAGGTCCTCCCCTTGTCGTAGTGTGTCTTGAAGGTCCTCCCCAGGATACACATCGAACGTCAAACCATGACGGTCATCCTAACCATGATGGTAGTTGTTGGACACGCCCTCCCCGTAACAACGCTACACAGCCAGAAGGTCCTCCCCATGCTGCAATACGCCTTGGAGGTCCTCCCCAGGGTATACACTGCAAAAGTCCTCTACGAAATGAGACGTAAAGTATTAATGGTAGCTCTCACCATTACAACACAGATAGTGGAGGCCCTCCCCGCATAGACGTCGAGCAACGAGAAGGCCCTCCCCTCATTGCGGTATATTCTGAAGGCCCTCCCAAGGGTGTACCCCATAGGTTCTCTCCCTGCGGTAGTTGTAATGGTAGTCCTCGCCATTGCAGTCTCCATTGAGAAGGGCCTCCCCGCGGTGACATATCATATCGACATAAAGGTCCCCCCTACTGAATCAAGCACAAAAAAGACCTCATATGCCGAGGCACTTAGAAGGACGTGATCAAGCATGTGAGATTCCCAACTAGTCTCCAACGACACCATTCTTCAACCAGGATATGGTCTGGGGTCATGTTCATCTTCTAAACCACCTCGGAATCGCCCGCATGATAATTCAATACCTACTGGCACCACTGCCTTCGACCACACTATCGGTGAGTGTCTCAGTTGGACCGACCAGGTAGAGGAATCACTAGCGGAGGAGTATGCTGACATGTTGCACTTGAGGAAATGACTGGCCAGAGATGATATACCAGTTATGTTTTTGCCCATGACCACCTCTCAATTTGACATACCCAAAAAGTTGTTAGAAGAATGTGCGCACAACATCTGCTCCAATATATGGACAACCCTCCGCCGGATGAAATCAAGCTTCCTGCCCTACGATGGGTATGTAGACCATGTCAAGACAATATGAGACCACCTATGTCACATTGACCCGGAAGCTCTTCCTCTGGCATGGAAACCATGACCTGAGAGGCATAAAGGAAACATTGAGTTAGCCTGCCTCCATACACTGCACTAGTTGCGCCGCCTCATTACTGACGCTTTGAAAAGAGTCCATATCATAGGATGGGGTGAACATGGAGATCTACATTTCACTCCGCTCGCCACCCAGAAGAACCCGTTCGGCGTAATATCTTGCAACACCATCACATCAAGACATAGATTGAGTGGTCTCCCTATTCGGGAAAGGAGACACACCCAAAGGCAGGCCTTGAGTAAGTCCCAAAAGCGTCAGGCCCGACGGGAACACACCATTAATGAACTCATAAATCATTCCACCAAAAGAATAAAATAGGCCTCTCACATAAGAGAGGCCAATCAGCAATCATTGCTTGCCTCCCCAGAAGAGATTGATTCATAGGTGAACTCAGTATCAGATCCAGTTCGCCCCCGAATGGGGGAACACAAGATCAGGCAAGTAGCGATAGCAGCAGCCGCTGCCGCAATCCAGGGTCAACCCCAGCCTGCAGGGCTGGGGGATTTTTTAACAAAAAAAGCCTTCGTAAGACCAATAAAAACAGGAAGAGACTCAACATCCATGGAACGAAACTAGCCCCGACCCTCAGGTCTGGGGGAATTTTTACCACCTCAACAACAACCTCCCCCAAGAGAATTAGTATTCTCTCATCTAAGGAGGACAGTCAGAAAAGGAGGTTCTAGCCCTATCCCGTCTTTTGAATCACAATACCCTTTTAGAGGGAGGTATACCGTGAGGTCGCATCAAGGAACTCTCCATGTCACCCTTCGTCAAGGAGTCCGAAAGGAATCCAGGGACAAGAAGGGGAGGACCAGTAAAAGGCGCGGTAGATCCTCTTCCTATTTGGAAGATGAAATCTCCTCCACCTCGCGATATGAATCCATCAACGCCATAGAGGCTAAACCCAAGGGTGACACCAGAGATGATGCAAACTCAAATGGATCAGGGGACGATGATTCCGGTCAGTCTATGACTCACAACGAACCACTAGGTGTGCACACCCGAAACCAGAGGGCCGCCCTAAATATGGCCGCCCTTCTAGCTAAGCCTCATCTGATTACACTGTGAGCTTCCAAAAAGGATAATAATAAAGGAGTGGTTACCCTTAACCCGCCTCCTCCGCTCGATAAAAGTGAGCCACTTACGCTCAAATAGATATTTTCTTGATAGGAAGAGGAAATGAAAGAATTGAGGCGACTCAATGCCGAGCTACTCCAGAGGAAATGTGTTTTTGAAAATGCTTCCCAAGAAGAGCCACACCTTGCACTCCCAGCAAGTGCACCTCAAAGACCCAGGGTTGTCGCGCCCAATGAGGCACTCGGTCCATCCAACTACCTGAACATGGATTTGGGTCAATCCCAAGACATTCCTCTTCTCAGGAAGTAACCAGAGCGAGTACGTCTGAACCCTCCCAAGGTGTCACAAATAGAATTTGAACCCTTTGTGCTGGTCGAGCCGAATCCTAAAGCAATGCCTCGGGATACACCTACCCTAGACTGGGCCCAACAGGATGTAAACCAGGGACTTTCCAACACCATCGAGGCACTGCCAGCTCGATTGGAAGAAATGGAAGTTAGATGAGCTCCGATACAGTTAGATTGGAAGCCCTACTCAGATTGGGTGAGCAACACGCCTCCTCAACCCAATTTTGGGAGCCCTGCATTCCCTATTTTCAATGAATCAGGTGATCCGGAACATCACATAATGCACTAAGAGTCTTATTGGGACCCTACGATGGAAAATCCAGAACAATAAGATACACTGAAACTCAGATGCTTCATGTAGAACATGAAAGGATATTCCTTTATCTGGTATACGAATTGACCAGCTCAGCCTATAACGATATGGGAAGACCATCGACAACAGTTCATATTCCACTTCATCTCAACGCTGCCTAAAACAATGGTTAGAGACCTCATGAATTGCAAACAGAGAGAGAATGAGAGGGTCTCAGATTTCATCACCAGATGGAAGGGTCTGACCTACTCTCTGAACAGGTCAATGCCCCAAGATTAGATGCTTTCTATATGCATCGATAACCTTCGAGATGAGATTCGAACACCACTCATACTAGTAGAGTGCAACACTGACTTCCACAATCTCTCTGCCATTTCCTAGAGAATTGAAGACTCCCTGCAGCGGACCAATCTGAAGTCCCGAATATCCTGACAAGCTCTTGTAAAGAGAATAGTTAGAGATGAAGCATCCTCTGACATGCTTATGCCAGCCCCTCTGTCTACTCCACTACCTAGGCCTCCACCAAATCATCACGGGCCCCCTGTATATCAGAGGCCGCCTTCACCCAAGTGGGACGATCAAAGAGGATCGATGAAAAACCAGTTCGAGGAACGGAGACACAAATTATACTTGTTCTGAGAGGACCAAGTCTGAGGCTACTTCATCACCGCCATAAATTGCAACTTGCTCCACCTCTTGGAGCCATAGAATCCCGAAGAAGTCGAACGAAATGATAGGCCAGATTAATATCCCTATCATCGAATGTTGGGTCACAATATCCATGAATTATTCGTCTTCAAACACCTCTTTCAAAGGATGGTAGACTCCGGGCAGGACGAGCTTGGACCACCCCCAACACATGTAACGTATATTTCAACCACCAACTCTGAAAACGGAGAGGGGTGGCAGGAAGTCACCAGCATGAAGGGGTAGAAGTTTTATGACTAGATGACTTGGAAGACTGTCAACCGAGATTAGGGAAAACTCTAAGATCAACTACAGCATCCAGTGTTTCTTCCAATAGCCCCTAATGTCGCACAACTGACAATATCGGCCTCACAACCCTCCATGATCAGGTCATCCAGGCATAATAGAAAAGGGAGGAGACAAGCGCAAGAGGAGCAATCCGCAACAAGGCCAATGTTATCCCTGACACTATCAGATTTTATGCCCCCAAACATGGTGCCATGGGCACCGACCCACCAAACAGCACCATCCGGGACAACTGACCAGGTTGACCTGTCACATGATGAGGAACTAATCATTGGTTCCATCAACATCATCCATATAATGGAATCGTACCCTAACGAAGGGTATGGTTATGAACCCGATTCCCAACACAAGGTGTTGGGAGGAGGAATCACAGAAGAAGGGGATACCAGGGGAGGCACAGCTACAGCCGAAACAAACCCTATGGTTTTACCCTGGACCAAACTGTTAATATTATGGAAACCCATGGGAAATCCCTTCAACGGAATAAACAGGAAAAAGAATATCCCCACCTCCAAAAGAGGCCACTCTGGATCCGTCATTCTATGGCACCCATCCGAGGATGAAAAAGTGTCTTGCCACCTAGTGCCCACAAACAGACTGGATGAGCCGAGTCCCCAGAACGTGGGAACACCGTCTACATCTGACCCCACGGCCAGTCCCTCCTCGTCACATACTCCATCTCCCAAAGTGCCTGGTAATACTCTCCCGCCAGCGGAGAAGTGTCAGCCGTTGGAGAAAAAATACGCTATCTTTAAGCAGCTGGTGTCAATACCAGCCATACTATCAATCCTGGATGCCCTGTGTTTGTCAGAAGATCTCAAGGAGGCGCTGATAGAAGCCTTGCCCAGTACCCAGGAGTTTCATGCCGAGGTAGCTGCTGACAAGATTTATAGGACAGAGACTGGCTTGGCTGAAAGAAATGTGGTGATCTCCTTAACCGATCAAGATGAAGATGCCATCATAGAAGGATACATCAAACCACTATATGTGTATGGCACACTAAATGATGTCGAAATCCTCAAAGTCTTTATTGACAATGGCTTTGGAGTTAACCTCCTTCCCCTATAGACACTCCGCAAGTTGGGATACAGTGAGGATGATCTAATACCCTTATCCACAACTCTGTTGGGTTACGACAAGTGTGAATAGAATCCAATGGGGAAAATCATGAAAAAAACCCATTTTGGTGACCTTCTGGCCTACTCGGAATTCCTGGTGGTCCCACAGAACACAACATTCCATGCCCAGCTTGGAAGGCCGTGGATCCATAACCACATGGTCATTCCTTCATACTACCACCAGTGTATCAAGTATTGCATCAATGGAAAAAGTGGGACATTTTACGCTGACAAGCCCCCTTTTGAGCTCTGCAAGTCACACTACATTGGTGCCGGGTTTTACGAGCAAAATAAAATGAAGCCTTCACTCGGTGGTATTGAATGGATCCCTAATCCAAATGGTCTATAAATAGTTCCTGATGACCCCCTCAGGTATCTTGGCAGAGACTATGTACTTCCCATCAACCATATTTAGAGAGGGGGTTCAAGCCCAAACACACACTCAGCTGTCCTCACGACTTCATCCATAACGGATGAGCGTGACAATGTGGAAACGACCGCTAGCCCTCAATTTCGGGATGAATACTTGAGCAGGGACACCCACGATGCCTTGCCTCCGGACCCCCAAGAGCCCATGTCGAGAACTCTCCCCTCATCAAATCAAGAAGATGAGAATGTGGGGGAAGAAGTGGAGGAAGATCTCAGGGATGCATCTCCCACATTTGAGGATGGTATCTCCACTACCATGGACGGGATCAGGAAAATAAACCGGGGTACCGAGGAAGACCTAAGGCCCACTCTCATTAGTAAAGCCATGTCTCCCGAGGAGCATGATGTATATACCTTTTTCCTGAGGAAACATCGAGAAGTTTTTAACTGGAATTATAGGGAAATGTCGGGACTCGATCTCGAAGTGGAAACTCACCACTTAGGTCTACCAGAAGACCACCAGGGATATAAACAAGCCACCAGAAGGATGAACCCCACACATGCAGCCAAAATAGAGGCTGAATTCGATAATATTATTAATGTAGGATTCATTCGGGAGGTCCAATACCCTATCTGGTTGGCCAACATTGTCCCTGTCGAGAAAAAGATTGTTCAAATCCACGTCTGCATCAATTTCAGATATCTCAATCGGCATTTCCCGAAATATGATTTCTTGGTCCCGATTACCGAGTTAGTAATCGACTCAACAGCTGGGTATGAGGCTCTCTCCTTCATGGATGGTTATTCTAGGTATAATCAAATCCGGATGTCCCGAGAAGATGAAGAAGCCACTGCCTTTAGACCCCCTCATGGAATATTCTGTTATAGGGTCATGCCCTTTGGTCTCAAGAACTCTGGTGCCACATATCAACGTGCCATGCATTGTATCTTTAAACCGTTCCAAGGAATATTCGTCAAATTCTACGTGGATGACTTGGTGGCCAAATCAAGACAATGCTCAGATAACCTGTCAGACCTTGAAACCGTCTTCAAAAAACTCCTACAACATAGCCTGAAGATGAATCCCTTGAAATGCACCTTCGGGGTTACATTAGGGAAATTCCTTGGATTCATCGTACGCCATCGTGGAATTGAAGTTGACCATGAAAAGACAAAGGCTATCATTGGCCTACCACCTCCCCACAATCCCACTGAGTTGAGAGGATTCCAAGGACACCTGGCCTACATGAGGCTGTTCATAGCCAACCTGGTGGGCAATTTTTTTCCCTTCACCAGGTTAATGAAAAAGGGGGTTACATAGCAATGGAAAGATGAATACCATGAGGCATTCGATAGCCAAAAGAAGTACCTCTTAAGCTCACCGGTGCTCATGCTCCCAGATGAAGAGAGACCTCTTATCCTATACATGATGGCCCAAGAGCGGTCACTGGGAGCCTTCCTCGTGCATAAAAATGACACCGACAGTAAAAACAGTCTCTATTACCTCTGCCAAACCATGATCAATGCTGAAAATTGATACTCAAACATCGAGAAGAGTTGATTGGCCTTGGTATTCGTAGTTCAAAAATTGCGAAATTATCTACAGCATCATGAAGTCCATTTGGTCTTGCGTAGTAACCCGCTCAAGTACATCCTCAGCTTCCCAATCCTGACCAGGAACCTATCACGATGGGAACTCATCCTGCAATAGTTTGACATCCGGTTTGTGACTCAGAAAGCAATAAAAGGCCAGGCATTAGCAGATTTTCTTGAAGATCATCCCTTGATAGGGACCACCACACCGGAAGTCAAGTTACCTGATGAAGACATATTCTCGTTTTAAGAGGAGCTCCCAACATGGGAAATGTACTTCAACAGCGCATCCCGAAGCCCAATTGTGAAAATGATGGAGGATCCCAAATTTAACAAGGTGGGTTTGGATATAATACTGATGTCCCCAGAAAAGGAAGTCTTTCCATATTCCTTCCTCCTATTAGAAGGATGTACGAACAATGAGGAGGAGTATGAATCCCTCATTGTAGGCCTAGAGCTCGCACTCCATGCACAAGTACAGCACCTTAAGGTAAAAGGTGACTCAGAACTGGTCATTAAGTAAGTCGTGGCGACTATACTATTACAAAGGAGGAGCTTATTCCCCTATTTGACCATGTATGAGGATTAATGGTGGAATTCTCTACAGAACGAACATTGTACTATATTCCCCGGTCTCAAAATGCCCAGGCTGATGGCTTAGCTAATGCAGCCACAACCCTAGCTGACCTAGACCGGGACAAAAAACTATCAGTATTGCTCGTCGTTGAATGGTTTTTCCATTTGATCAGTCTAAGAAAGAAGAAATCCACGATGTCAGTCCTATCCCCAAGCTATATGGTCCCGCCACTGGCTTGATGACCCCCATTCCAAACTATCTTCAAAGGGGAGAAATTCCATAAAACATGGATGAACAAGAGAAAATACAGAGAAGGGAAATCAACTTTGTTCTATATGGTGGCACGGGTCAGCAAGAGGTCCTCTACAAATGAGGCCTCGATAGAGTCCTCCTCAGATGCATTGATTGAGAAGAAACTGCTAAAGTCATGACTGAAGTGCATGCCAAAGTATGTGGAGAAAACCAGTCAGGGTCTAAGCTTTCCCATCAGGTTCGAAGGCTTGGGTACCATTGGCCAACCGTGGCACGAGATTGTGAGAACTTTACCACAAATTCCACTAATTCCAAATTCATGCCAACTTCATTCACCAACCCCCAGAGTTACTTCATTAGGCCATGTACTCCTGGACATTTTCAATCTGGGGAATGGACGTCGTGGGACCATATCCTCCCTCCATGGCCAAACAACTTAAGTATATCCTCACAACAACCGAATTCTTTTCCAAATGGCTAGAAGTTATACCTCTCAAGGATGTCGGGGCAAGAAATACTGTCAGCTTTGTGAAAACCAATATCATCACCATATTTGGTGTCCCTCATACCATACTGACAGATAACGAAACCAACTTCCGCTCTACAAAATTGGAGAAATTTTACCAAGAATATGGTATCAAGGCTAACCACTCATCCCACTACCATGTAGTGGCCAACAGACAGATAGAAGGTTTTAACAAGACCCTGTCCAAAATTCTCCAAAAAATGGTGGAAAATGACAAGAAATCATAGCCGGATAAACTTCTTCATGCATTGTGGGATTATCAAACCACAATCTGCATCGCTACTCGGGCTACTCCATACTCGTTAGTGTACGGAACAGAAGTGGTCCTTCCCATTGAGCTCCAATTTCCCTCACTCGGTGCTGCTATTTGTGATTAGTTATCCAATGATGAGAAATTATAAAAATGTCTAGGTGAATTGGACCATCTAGATGAGAAGCGGTTTCACACTTTTCACCATATGGAGGTATATCAGAACCAGATCGCACGAGACTTCAATAAAAAGGTTCATCTTCAGTATTTCATGGAAGGAGAATTGGTTTTGGTCTTTCCGACCCCAATGATACCCAGAAGGAAGCCTCCAAAGCTGGAGCCCAAGTGGGAGAGACCATATGTTATACACAAGGTCTACTCCAATGGATAAAATTCCATGATCTCCATGGATGGGCAATTCACTACCGCTCATACCAATGCGAGATTTTTGAAGAAGTATTTCACATAACCAAAAGAAGTCATCGTCTGAGGTGTAGGACATTAAACTACCAAGCACCAACAGTCCTAAATCTATGACCCTAAACTAAGAGTATTTCATCCTCACCACACGATGTTAAACTGCATGGGTTTCAGAGAACTACGTACAACTTGATTCCTGCCCTCGCAGGATATGTAGTGACACCAGGGTCCCCCATCCTGGCCCAGCCAACCAAAAATGAAGCAAAAATGCCCTTTTTCCCCGTGTATGGACCAACCCTACACGGGGTGTATTTCTCTCCCTTACCGCACGACATTAAACTGCACGGATAAGAAGGATTGAAAATGCCCTTTCCCTTGAGTACAGACCAAACCTGCACAATCTTCTAAATAACTATGTTCGTCTTGATTCCTACCCTCATAGGATACGTAGTTATGCCATAATTCCATATCCTAGCCCAGCCACCCCAAATGAAGCTAAAAATACACCCTTTCCCCCATACGGACCAGACTAGCACGAGGTGTATTCCCCAAAAGAACTATGTGAGGCTTGATTCCTGCCATCGTAGGATACATAGTGACACCGGAATATTATTTCTAAGACCAGCCGTCAATAAAATAAAACATAGGTATGTATACCCTTCGTCCTTACCACATGATGTTAAACTGCATGGAATCCCCATTTTACATCAGTTCACCTTCGTCCTCACCACACGATGTTAAAACTGCACGGACTTCATCCTCACCGCACGACGTTAAACTCCACAGACTTCGTTGCAACCCACCCAAGATATATGGAGAAATGAGATTGGAATACTCCTTGCGCATTTGGATGCCTCCTCTCCATACATCAGAATCCACGACCCAGATAATTGTGGATATTCATAATCATTAATGGCCATCAGAAGTGGAAAGTTATCGACCCGTGGACACCTTTGAATGACTATGCATACCATTCCCTCAACGGCTATGCATATTGATAGCCCCTGGCCCATCTACCAAAGGCAAGATTTCCTCAGGCGGTACTCTTCCTATCTCCGTACTCTTACCAGCCTCAGGGCCCCCATATCATATCTCCCGATCCAAAAATTTATGGAGCAGTGGTTTACAAGTTCGTTCCCCTCTCACATCCAAACGTTTCCAGGGTATCCCGGCCTGGTTAGGCATTGTATCATCTCATGGTTAACATGACGATCCGCATCTACAAACATCAAGTCAGGGCTAAGATACTTTTACTCTATGGGCAATTATGGTGAAGATGTTTCTTGTATGCTTGGACCCCATTATCCCCATATGCCAAACTCTGTACTAGGAGCAATCTGAGATTTTCATAATCATCCATGGCCATCAGAAGTGGAAAGTTATCGAACCGTGGACACCTTTTCATGACTATTCATACCATGTCCTCAGCGGCTCTGCATATTGATAGCCCTGGCCAATCTACCAAAGTCATTATTTCTTCGGGAAGTACTCCTCTTAGCCCCACATGCTTATTGGCCTCAGAGCCCCCATAACATACCTCCTGATCTGGGAAACCTCAAAGTTATAGTTTACACCCTCATTCCCTCAAACTTGTTCAAAATATACCAGAGCTTCCTAACTTAGTTTCTTTCTAGGTAATTGTAGCAATAGCTACACAATGGACCAAACTCTAAGACCGTTAAACTATGAGTACTTTGTCTTCACCACATTATGTTAAACTGCATGGAGTAAAGGTATACCCCTTGCACAAGATAAATCAGCACAGTAAACTCTTCGGGTTTTAACTGCAACCAGAGACGAACATCCCTGACATGTCCAGATATTTCCTTACCAAAAGACAGACTTCATGGACCTGTTAATTGCGGATCCTCATAATCATTCATGGCCATCAGAAGTGGAAAGTTATCAACCCATGGACACCTTTCCATGGATATGAATACAATTCCCTCAGTGGATCTGTATATTGATAGCCCCTTGCCCATCTACCAAAGGCACAATTTCCACGGGAGACACCCTTCCTAGCCTTGTACGCTTACCAGCCTCAGATCCCCATATCATATCTCCTAATACAAGAGGCCCCGAAACCACAATTTACACCATCAACCCCTCTCCACATCTTGGACATACCGATTTGTTCAAGCCTAGTTACATTCTGATCAAGAGTGGCCTTTGAAACTACGTCCTTACCGCATGACGATTGAAACTGCACGGAACAAGTCTTTTTCTCCCGACATGAAGCTGCAAAGACCAATCATTAAACACCCAAGGAAATGCCTCTAACTACAAGCCTTTTCACTAGTTTAAAAATTCCCCCTTACCTTGCTACACGATGTTAAAATGCACAACATCTCTGTCCTCGTTTCACGACGTTAAACTACACAACATCACCAAAAATGCTCCCCGTCCACACCTCATGATGTTAAACTTCATGGAATTTAAAATTCCGTCCATCCTTACTGCATGACGTTATATTGCATCGTTGAGCCTATCATGGGTTCAGTCAAGAATGGAGGATTTCCTATGTCCCTTTGTACATGAGCTCGACCTGCAAAAACCACCGTCTCAGACCAGTGTGAGAGGGGATGACTTCACCCATTCCCGGGATGTTTAGCATAGATGTTTCTCACATATTCAGGAACCCACTTTTCATAAACCTTACTCTGTACTTAGAAGGAGCCGAACTCTTGTAAGCCACCCATGGTGGTCCCAAATATCAACTTTCTTGAAGTTGCTTGGCTATCTGGAGAATACAAGAATTGACCTAAGGACACCTTTTCATGACTACACATATCATTCCCTCAGCGGCTCTGCTTATTGATCGCCCCTGGCCTGTCTACCAAAGGAATGATTTCCTTAGGCAATGCTTCTCTCTATACATCTCTTGGCCTGTGAGCCCCCATATCCACCCTGGGATTCGGAAACCCTTTGAGCTACAGTTTACCAACTACCTCTTCAACCCTTCCTGAATATGCTGGAATGTCTCTGACGTGATTACCGAGAACCTGGAGAATCCATTTCATTTTAAAGAATGTCCTAGCTACAAGAGTTTAAACTGCACCAAACTCCAACCATCCTCCATGCTAACTAAATGCGTAGGATAGGGACCGTGCATCCACAGTGTTGATTAATACAGATGTTACCAAACCATTTCAGACGTCACACACCCCTTCCGAGCCACCCTTGGGGTTTTTTATATTCTCTATGCCACCCGTGGTGGTTTCCATAAGCCAGACTTCCATGAAGTCCTTAGGCCATCAGAAATGGACAGTCATTAACTTAAAGATATCTTTGCATGACTATGCATACCATGCCCTCAGCGGCTCCGCATATTGATCACCCCTTTCCCATCTAAAAAAGGAAATTCTTCCTTAGGTGGTGCTTTTCCTACCTCTTCACGCCGATACGGCTCCCATGCCTTGAGACATGCCCTGCATGTTGTTCAAGTAAAAACATGTTCCCCCACGTGCGTCTGAAGGGTATTGAGACATATTGTAATCAACCAAGCCTCATTGCACCCCTCACCCCACCATATATGGTCAATGATGTTCGACCTAAAACATCTGTAATGATAGTCTTCTCGGTGGGACATTAAACCGCTCACAAAAAGAGGCGCAAAGCCCATCAGGCCAAAAACCCGAAAAGGGCGACCTAAGAAAAATCCGAGACATACCTGTTGGGTCCACACCAATTGGGACCAGGAAAAATTAGGGTATTAACAGAAAGTACAAAAAGTATTTAGGGGTTTTCTACAAAACCCTAGAAAAAGTCAAACTGTGCTCACTGAGTCCCTTGGCTCATGAAAAATTTAGAGTATTGTCCAATCACCCATCGATTTTCAGGGCCACTCTACATTAAAATAGCCCCCTATTCATTCTGAAATGACCCCATTCTGATGGGGGGCATTTGTAGGGTCATGAAAAATATCTACAAAGGAGAATGAGAATCCCCTTAATTCAAGAGAGGATTTTAACGAATTTACCTTGAGGAATTGGGCAGAAAAAGTGAATAATACTAAAAGGTTGGAAAAAGATGAAACGGCCTTCATTCCAATCCAATATTGATGGTATGCGTCCGGTTTAGCAAGAAAGACCGCTTTCATTCATGGAATAGAGGTGGGGACCCTCCGCGGGTGTGAAGCAGGATGGGTGCCAGGCCAATCCACCATAACGAACCCCCCCAACCATGAACCGTGTCAACCGGCCTGGACCGCGGACAGCCGTCAATCGCGGGACAAGGCGGAGCCCTGCGTGGCCATGATTCACCCCCCAACAAATTTGGTTCACATGAAAGGTGCATTCAATGCCCCGAGAGTTGTGGATTGACCAAGTCATCCATAAACCGGGTTTCCAGTAATGGGGCTCCACAAAAGGTTCTGCATAACCACAAATACCTCTCATTCCCCACTCTATAAAAGGAGATCGAGAGGGAGAAGAGAGGGATCGATCAGATTCGGGTGGAAGGATTTTGAAGGAATGTGCTTAGGATTTCGCAAACAGTGAAGTTCCAATTCACAAACCAGAACAGGTATGTAACTGGAAATGAATTAATAAGGAACCGGAAAACGCATAACAAATTGGTGAACCACAGAATTAAAATAAAAAGAAAAAGAAGAACACAATCCATGGCACCTCTGCAGATGTACTCCCCACAGACCAGGGAGTCTATGCCCCTTTTTCGATCTGACGCACCGCGTAGCACCCTCCTATATGGGCAAATCCCTGACCGACGAACCCCCGACCGGCGTCGCCCCGGGCCATCGTTGCTCATACGGACTCCGCTGCGTACCAACCTAGTACGCGGGCTGAACCCGAAGCTATGTACCGCCTTGGTATGCAGGATTCCTATAAGTCCGTGTACCACCCTGGTACATGGACGACCTCTCCAGCTGCGTAGCACCCCCCTATGCAAAGGGTGCCACTCCTCATACACCCATTTGGTCTGCCAGCTCCTTCGGTGTTCCCATTCCCCAAATCAGATAAAATCCTTCCAATCCAGCCTGATCCTTCGCAACCCCCTCATTGGACTATTCATCGTCCTCGTGCCAAGGCCTCTACCGAAGCCACCAGATCCGTATGACACAATCTCCAAGCGCATCAGCGTGCTACTTGGAGTTCACATACCCACAGTAGGTGGGGGAAAAGGGCTTGCTCTGGCCCTTGAGTGGGTTCCCAAAACATTCATGGATCCACATTCCAACGGTAGTGTAGGGTCCGAGCCCGGGAGTCCCCTTTCTGCCTCTCCACTTGCCAGGAGTCGGGGACCTCTCTTGCATTTCCTTTCGACACCGGAGGTGAGTAATTCTCTGTAACACCCCAGGATTTCATAGTGTGTTATTTCTTAAAAATAATTCAATAACTTTCACTACACGCAACACCGAGTTCAATCACACCATGACGTACAAAAAAAGCCATTAAAAGAGGTCATGAATAGTATTAACTACATTTTGAACTTTATATAATCCTTATAATTTTAGAGTCCCTATTATGAGTTTCTTAGTCATAATGCAAGAACAGATTCATTTTCAGTATTGCACTTTTATCAACTTTTAAAAGTGAAACCTTTTTAAATAAAATATTTTAAACTATCTGAATAAATTGGGACATCATAGAATTTAAAATGAAACATCCCAAGCTTCCACGGTACGCTTTCCTTTGAATAAAATAGTAGCATGTGTTGTACGCAACCTTGAGTTTTAACACACGCCACAACCAATCAAACTAGCCGTTATGAATAGTAATACCTAAATTTTGAAATTATATATATTTTATATTTTAAAATGGACTTCATTTTTGGATTTGGAATATTAAATTTAGCCTAAGGTGAAATTTTGGTACTTTTCAGATAACTTTCATATTTTGATGAATAGTGAAAATTACTAAATTTTAATTAAAAACAACTTTTTTAATCAAAATAATTAATAGTGATAAATTGTGAATTTGAGTGGTTTTAAAGTATATTTTAGAATATATTTTTACCATTTAATATAATGTTGGTCATTGGACATAATTTTACAATTAAACCGAACATAAACAAGTGTCAATCTTTTGATAGTTATTACCACTTAAAAACACGCTTTTTGTTTTGACAGCGGGAATTAATTTTAAATTAATTTCTGCCACTTCTGTGTTTTGAATTTAGAAAAATGGATTCCATATTTGGAATCAGGATGTCCAAATTGTGTAAATAGGTAACTTTTATTTTTAGACATTTTGAATAATTACTGTGGTAAATATTTTATTTACCATGGTTAAAGGTAAATCCGGTAAATAAGGGTTAAAAAATAATGTTATAATAATACAAAATTACCCTAAAACGTGTCCTAACCTTATTGGTGGACACATACCCGACTATGGGCATCCTTGGGTCGATTTGGGGACCCCTTGGAGCCACTTGTATGTGGTAGGGACACATTATATTAATAAAGTTAAAATACAAAATAAAAATGGCATAAGCTTACATCCTTTAGAAGAACAATTTTTACATAGGGTTATACATGTTGGATTTTCGATTATAAATATTCATTAGAAAGCTAAAACGATTTCCTACATAATTATATTTTATTTATAATTTTTAGAAATCAAATAATTTAAATTATTAATGACACAATAATGATGCAATGTTTACCTCATTAATAAATCATTTAAATAAATAAGATTATAATGATTAAAATATTATCTAAAACCTGTCCGATTCTTATTGGTTGATTTTATTTAGAAAATGAGTCATCTTATCTTCGATATCAATGATTTTTGGACCATTATAAACTGAATATAATTATATTATAATGTAATACTTTCACTCTTTATTTAAGAGCCCCTCCTCTCCCTTATAAAAGGAGACAACTTCTACTCATTCCTCACACCTCTCAAGACACTTGGCTCGTCCAAACCCTGCCAAAATACTCTCCCAACTTCCCTCACTACAACCTAGAGGCCTTAGTTTGATCATAAATCCAACCTAAGGAGCCCTTTTGATCAAATCAAAAGGAAGAACCCGAAGAAGAGGTAATGTTTTCACCACCCCTTTTCAAGTTCCTTTCTTCTTCCACTTCTTCTTTCTTTGTTCTTACCATTATAAAATAATAACTCAAGTACCTCACATATACTGTGATGTTATTATAAATATGGTACAACCATATTCAGTATTCTATCCACCCTTTGAATAACATGTCACCATACGTGCGTACGTATGGCTTACCGTCTCCACGTCGTGGTGTAATTGTTATTCAATATATTATTATTTGGATGGGTATAATAATGATGTGCAACTCATGTAAATAATAAATATAACATGTTAATTATTCTGTATATATGATATAACATCCATTTATATATTATTTTAATATCAAAAGAATGATATTGTCGCTCGTGCGTACGTACGGACTACCGTCTCCACAAACGCGATAAGATTCATTCTCCATCGTATCCATTCAAGTATAATTATCATTTGATGATTTAAAAATAGTATCTAAGGACTTGATATCCTTCTGGATATGAATAATATACATCCCATTAATAATGAATATGGCTCACATAACAAAGAATATAAAGTAAAATGAACCCGTTAACACCCGAAATAACGATAATTCTAAGATATTATTAACAAATCAATGTTAAAAGATCATATATGATATCATATTAAAGTAAATGATTCGTGTATTATTAAATAACAATTATTTCACCATTATACAGGAGGTAAACCTACCATCGACCAAGGAAAAAGTACAAGTAAGGTATTTTCTTATCTCACATTCAATTCCGTGAGATTTCCATTTTTCGCCACTAAATTATTGAAAGTGGTGTATTGTGTACTGCCATTTGATATATATTCATGATTCTATTTATATTCATGTTATTCTGGAAATCATTTGGTGGTTATTAACTTTTGTCCATACGACTCAGTTGATTAACGTGGTAAGGGGTTTCTTATCTCACTTTTAATTTCGTGAGATTTCCATTGATCACCACTTAATTATTGCATGTGGTGTATGTGTACTGCCCATGATTGTATTCATTGTGTAATATACTTTAATTTATGGGTATTTACATAATCATGGTATGATACTTCTTTCATGGGTGTATGTTTCATATGTTACCTAATCGATAAGGGAATTTGAGATTTCAATTCCCACTCATTTGGCTTTACGCATATTTCATTGATTATATTACCCCAAGATTATGTGTGGAATCACTATTCATTTGATTATGTCATAATTTCCACTCCCCTTGCTGTGGATATACTTTTTATACACATAATCACTCCATTGATAATTCTCAAGTCATTGATATGAACTTGATAAGAGTAATTTTAACTCATTCACCATTTGTTGAGTTAAACATCCAATTCGTTGGTGTTGTTTTTACAAGAATATGTGTGAATATCCTTTGATTGTTTTACACGGAATATCCAATCATATTTAGTGTATTTATATTTGTCACACATAATTATGTCGTTGATTTATCCTTAACCTAAGGAAATGGCCTTTATGAGAGATTTCATCTCAATTTACATTCCATTGAGACTTCTTTGTTGATATACACCAAATCACTTTTATGTGGTGTATATAATGTACTTTGACGTAGTATATCATGAATCCCTTTATTCTCATGATATTACAATGTTTTTATTACCTCAATTATTTGTATTCAATTTTCTCTCTTTTTGTTAGAATCTCCAACTAAAATACCATTTTTTTAAATGTTTTAAAGACTTATTCATCTAAATATCTCTTATTAATGTCCATGTTTTAAAAAATGGTTTTAAGGATTTATTTATATGGAATTTAAAGTTTAGAAATTAAAACTCCTTTTAAAAAGTTTCAAAGTGGTATGGGACACTTTGATTCAAAAATCTATTTTTAAATGGCTTCTCGACAAATAGTGTGACTTTTAAATGATTTCAAGAAAAAGGGAGATATTTCTCTCAAATAGTTTTGATGATTATTTTCATATATGTCAACATCCTTCATTATTATTGATTGAGGTTAATGTGATACAATACAATCTTCCATATTGTATCGAATGAGTTATGTTTGACTGTGGATGTGCTATTTTTATACCATTCATGGTTTGTGGTTAAAGTATTGACATTTCATAAGTTATTTGTAATCTGAATGTTTATATTATATTTCAACCATTCATTCAAATGAATGTGTTATACAAGTATGTTCCGGGTTGGGGACCAGTAAAAGTAAGCCCTCCGGTTTGGTCTCCGGTTATTAGAGTAACTCCGGTTTGGTCTCCGGTTATTAGAGGAACTCCGGGTTGGTGTCCGTTTATTAGAGGCACTCCGGGTTGGTGTCCGGTTATTAGAGGCACTCCGGGTTGGTGTCCGGTTATTAGAGGCACTCCGGGTTGGGTTCCGGTTACAGTTAGCCTCAAGGTCTTGGGATGAGGCCTTGACAAAGAAATTAAAGTTCATCATTATGCATTCCATCATTATGAAAGTGGTTATTGATATTGCATGTTATCATTCGACTAGTAGAATATCCATGTGAGTAAGTAAATGGCATTATTTCATTTTACCTTTGCCATTTTATGCTGAAGTTCAAGTTCAAAAGGCTTTTGTTTTAGTTATAAATTGGCTTAAGTGTTTATGCTTATTTATGAAAGCTTCTGCTATAATGTTATACTTACTGAGCATCTGAGCTCACCCCTTTCAATGTTTTATATTTTTCCCAGGATTATGAAGAAGTAATTTATGAATGACCTGTAGGGATAGTATGAGGGGATATGGAGACAAGATGTTTTTTTTAATGATGTAATGTAAAAATTTATGGATGTATCTAGTTATTTCAAGGCTACTAAACTAATCGGTCTTTCGAGACTTGATCTTTCTCGTGATCATGCCAATGTTATGTAACTAATGCACCGACTCTGGGTAACTGGGGTCGGGGCGTTACAGTTGGTATCAGAGGAAGTTTAGTACAAACCTTGGTAGCTAGATTTAGATAAACTCTGATTAGAGCACGTAGACCTAAGATGAACTTTGAGGATTAGTATAAAAGAACTTCTTAGAATTTTGGTATTGTATAGATTTTGTGAGTTTTCCGAGCAATACATCCCTGTCTGGATACGAGCAGGTAGAGGCGGCTCTAGCACAGATGTACCTAGGGGTAAAACCCGAAAACACCGCTTTGAGCTAGACTCGAACGGGAACTGGTGCACGACAATGGGCCTTGATGCACTCTGGGTTACGACACTCCCGAGGGATATGCTTAGGATAATTTACATTTTCTTTACAAACCGATTTAAGTAATATATACATAAGATGAGAGTAAATGACCTTGGTTAATCCTAATATGTTTCAAATTGAGAATATGGTGACATTTTAATCTCTAAATGATTTTACGACTACTATTGCTCACACAATGCTTTATATTTTTAGTCAATGGCTGGATTCCAAGGAAGTCATAGTGACTTTGAGAATGATGTACAAGGTGGGAACGGTGGTGGCAATGAGCAACAAAATGGAATGTTGATATGAGTAAAAGATATCGTCTTTATGCCAAATCATTTTTCCAAAAATATGATCAACAACATATATATTAACCAACTCCCAGACTCAACAAGGAAGAGAAAGGTGATGAATGATAAGATCTCCAGCAATGGAGACCATGGAGAAAAGAAACCTCAATTTTCATCATGCAGGAAATGTGGAAAGAGACACCCAGGAAAGTGTCTCAATGGGACAACGAAATGTTTTACGTGCGGGAAGGAAGGACATAAAGTGAAGAATTGCCGAAGAAAAATGAAGAGTACTATGGAAGAAGATAAAAATGGTCCCAAGAGTCCATTTACAGTCATTTTCCATAAATGTAGGGGACCTGGCCATTACCCGAGTGAATGTCCTATTCTATAGGATATTTTCTTGGTCAAGGAAGAAGCTATGTGGAAATAAATGGTTGGAGAAAAATTTAAAAAGTATTAGCACTCCTTGTTGATGGGTTTACTTTGGAATAATTTTCTCTTGTATTTGTAACCCCGCAGTTTGCCATGTGAGAATGATATTTGAGGAAGAATTGTCTCTTCTCTTGTGGATATAGGTATAAATAACCATTTGGTTAAATATGATCATTGGGGTTTGAGAAAATGATAAGTTATTATAATTTGGGATGAAAATGAAAAGTATGATATAACATTTGTGGTTAAATTATGTTATTTTGAGGAATTTATCTCATTTTGGTAATATTATAAAATATAGTTTTTGAAAAAGGACAACACGTAGACCGTGTGACAACCCATCGCGTCGGACAAAGCTGTGGGAATCGAACCCACAACCAAAGTGCGATTGGGATTTATCTCCTACCACTGGACTACGTGAAGTCCCTGGTTAGTGTGAGTATTTTTTTTGTTAAATGATTTTATTGATCAATAATAATATGATTTGGGTTCTTATGTCTTATCAAATGAATACCCTTGGTATAGGAAAATGATTTGGTGATTAAGTGATAAATGTTATTTTGGAAGATGTTCGTTTTTTTAGGAACACTATATGCCCAAGGAAAATAGAATACAATGAGGTTTAATTTGTAGAGTAATGGTGGGTTTTTATCTACGTTTTTATTGTTGATTTATAGTGATTTGGGTAATTTATGGAAATGATTAACCTATAATAGAGAATATGTGATGATGTTAATTACTTTTAAGTATGCGACTTTAAGAGTATTTGATGTCATTTGGAGATACAATGTAACATGGGAGACTACATAATCAATTTCTTCTATGTTTTGGGTTTCAATATTAGATTGGATTATATTAAAGGATTGTAAGGACAATTCGTTATTGAATGGTATCTATTTAACTTTGGGGTATTGTTGGTTTAATTTTAGAAATTAATATTAGTGCATATTTATCTCAATGAATATCCTTTTGGGGGATCATTAGATCATTCACTAACCATTTTGGTTTTGATTAATCTTCAAAGACAATTTAAATATATGGTTTATCCTACATGGATCATGTGATTCTATAGAAGTTTATTCTAGTTCTTCCAGTGTGACCAAGTCTTCTTGAATACTCATTGTTTAAAAAAAATTGAGTTAGTGGTGGAAATTTATTAAAGAATGAAAATCTACTTAAAATTTAAGTATATCTCATAATGTTCTTAGTCAATATCATAAATTAATTCCTCTTCCTTATGTAATGTAACTTTAAAAAAAATGTTGTCCTAGATGGTACATTAAATCATCACTAATTTATGGCTTTGGGATTGTTGGCCTTTTCATAGCCATGTTCTCTACCACTCTCCATCAGATAATTGATGGTTAGATTTCTCTTCCATATCCATATTTTCCTACATGGAACCCTAGTATGTGTTATTTTCGGTAATCTTCATACTTTCCAATCTTTATTTTAAATAGAGGCCTCATTAATTCATTTTTCGATGTGGGATTTCAACTAAGATATTTTGAAACGTCAAAAATGTGTTATCCCAATACCCTATGTTTTCTTGGACCGATGGTATTTCAAATCATCATAGATTGATGAGTTTAAGGACCTCAATTTTATACTTGTTTGTGATTGATGACCTCAATCACTACCTATAAATATTTACGTTTTTCCTCCAATTATATGTCTCTAATTTCCACCAATGTTCTCCTAATCGAGATCATAATTTGGTGGTGACCCTTTCATTTCTCTTTTCCTTATATTAAGACTAAATTTTAGTAACCTAATTTCCGATGTGGGTTTTCCCACAAATATATTTTCTACTTTCAACATTTTATTTTCGAAGAACAATTTCAAATTGCGAGGACGCAATTTATTGAAGGAGGGGAGAATGTAACACCCCAGGATTTCATAGTGTGTTATTTCTTAAAAATAATTCAATAACTTGCACTACACGCAACACCGAGTTCAATCACACCATGAAGTACAAAAAAAAATCCATTAAAAGAGGTCATTAATAGTATTAACTACATTTTCAACTTTATATAATCCTTATAATTTTAGAATCCCTATTATGAGTTTCTTAGTCATAATGCAAGAACAGATTCATTTTCAGTATTGCACTTTTATCAACTTTTAATAGTGAAACCTTTTTAAATAAAATATTTTAAACTATCTGAATAAATTGGGACATCAAAAAATTTAAAATGAAACATCCCAAGCTTCCACGGTATGCTTTCCTTTGAATAAAATTGTAGCGTGTGTTGTACGCAACCTTGAGTTTTAACACACACCACAACCAATCAAACTAGCCGTTATGAATAGTAATACCTAAATTTTGAAATTATATATATTTTATATTTTAAAATGGACTTCATTTTTGGATTCGGAATATCGAATTTAGCCTAAGGTGAAATTTTGGTACTTTTCGGATAACTTTTATATTTTGATGAATAGTGAAAATTACTAAATTTTAATTAAAAACAACTTTTTTAATCAAAATAATTAATAGTGATAAATTGTGAATTTGAGTGGTTTTAAAGTATATTTAGAATATATTTTTACCATTTAATATAATGTTGGTTATTAGACATAATTTTACAATTTTACCGAACATAAACAAGTGTCAATCTTTTGATAGTTATTACCTCTTAAAAACACGCTTTTTGTTTTGACAGCGGGAATTAATTTTAAATTAATTTCTTCCACTTATGTGTTTTGAATTTAGAAAAATGGATTCCATATTTGGAATCAGGATGTCCAAATTGTGTAAATAGGTAACTTTTATTTTTAGACATTTTGAATAATTACTGTGGTAAATATTTTATTTACCATGGTTAAGGGTAAATCCGGTAAATAAGGGTTAAAAAATAATATTATAATAATACAAAATTACCCTAAAACGTGTCCTAACCTTATTGGTGGACACATACCCGACCATGGGCATCCTTGGGTCGATTTGGGGACCCCTTGGAGCCACTTGTATGTGGTAGGGACACATTATATTAATAAAGTTAAAATAAAAATAAAAATGGCATATGCTTACATCTTTTAGAAGAACAATTTTTACATAGGGTTATACATGTTGGATTTTAGATTATAAATATTAATTAGAAAGCTAAAACGATTTCCTACATAATTATATTTTATTTATAATTTTTAGACATCAAATAATTTAAATTATTAATGACACAATAATGATGCAATGTTTACCTCATTAATAAATCATTTAAATAAATAAGATTATAATGATTAAAATATTATCTAAAACCTGTCCAATTATTATTGGTTGATTTTATTTAGAAAATGAGTCATCTTATCTTTGACCTCAATTATTTTTGGTCCATTATAAACCGAATATAGTTATATTATAAAGTAATACTTTCACTCTTTCCTAAAGAGCCCCTCCTCTCCCTTATAAAAGGAGACAACTTCTACTCATTCCTCACACCTCTCAAGCCACTTGGCTCGTCCAAACCCTGCCCAAATACTCTCCCAACTTCCCTCACTACAACCTAGAGGCCTTAGTTTGATCAGAAAGCCAACCTAAGGATCACTTTTGATCAAATCAAAAGGAAGAACCCGAAGAAGAGGTAATGTTTTCACCACCCCTTTTCAAGTTCCTTTCTTCTTCCACTTCTTCTTTATTTGTTCTCACCATTCTAAAATAATAACTCCAGTATCTCACATATACTGTGATGTTATTATAAATATGGTACAACCATATTCAGTATTCTATCCACCCTTTGAATAACATGTCACCATACGTGCGTACGTACGGCTTACCGTCTCCACGTCGTGGTGTAATTGTTATTCAATATATTATTATTTGTATGGGTATAATAATGATGTGCAACTCATGTAAATAATAAATATAACATGTTAATTATTCTGTATATATGATATAACATCCATTTATATATTATTTTAATATCAAAAGAATGATATTGTCGCTCGTGCGTACGTACGGACTACCGTCTCCACAAACGCGATAAGATTCATTCTCCATCGTATCCATTCAAGTATAATTATCATTTGATGATTTAAAAATAGTATCTAAGGACTTGATATCATTATAGATATGAATAATATACATCCCATTAATAATTAATATGGCTCACATAACAAAGAATATAAAGTAAAATGAACCCGTTAACACCCGAAATAACGATAATTCTAAGATATTATTAACAAATCAATGTTAAAAGATCATATATGATATCATATTAAAGTAAATGATTCGTGTATTATTCAATAACAATTATTTCACCATTATACAGGAGGTAAACCTACCATCGACCAAGGAAAAAGTACAAGTAAGGGATTTTCTTATCTCACTTTCAATTCCGTGAGATTTCCATTGTTCGCCACTAAATTATTGAAAGTGGTGTATTGTGTACTGCTATTTGATATATATTATCATGATTCTCTTTATATTCATGTTATTCTGTAAATCATTTGGTGGTTATTAACTTTTGTCCATACGACTCAGTTGATTAACGTGGTAAGGGATTTTCTTATCTCACATTCAATTCCGTGAGATTTCCATTTTTCGCCACTAAATTATTGAAAGTGGTGTATTGTGTACTTCCATTTGATATATATTCATGATTCTATTTATATTCATGTTATTCTGTAAATCATTTGGTGGTTATTAAATTTTGGCCATACGACTCAGTTGATTAACGTGGTAAGGGGTTTCTTATCTCACTTTTAATTTCGTGAGATTTCCATTGATCACCACTTAATTATTGCATGTGGTGTATGTGTACTGCCCATGATTGTATTCATTGTGTAATATACTTTAATTTATGGGTATTTACATAATCATGGTATGATACTTCTTTCATGGGTGTATGTTTCGTATGTTACCTAATCGATAAGTGAATTTGAGATTTCAATTCCCACTCATTTGGCTTTACACATATTTCATTGATTATATTACCCCAAGATTATGTGTGGAATCACTATTCATTTGATTATGTCATAATTTCCACTCCCCTTCCTGTGGATATACTTTTGATACACATAATCACTCCATTGATAATTCTCAAGTCATTGATATGAACTTGATAAGAGTAATTTTAACTCATTCACCATTTGTTGAGTTAAACATCCAATTCGTTGGTGTTGTTTTTACAAGAATATGTGTGAATATCCTTTTATTGTTTTACACTGAATATCCAATCATATTTAGTGTATTTATATTTTTCACACATAATTATGTCGTTGATTTATCCTTAACCTAAGGAAATGGCCTTTATGATAGATTTCATCTCAATTTACATTCCATTGAGACTTCTTTGTTGATATACACCAAATCACTTTTATGTGGTGTATATAATGTACTTTGATGTAGTATATCATCAATCCCTTTATTCTCATGATATTACAATGTTTTGATTACCTCAATTATTTGTATTCAATTGTCTCTCTTTTTGTTAGAATCTCTAACTAAAATACCATTTTTTTAAATGTTTTAAAGACTTATTCATCTAAATATATCTTATTAATGTCCATGTTTTAAAAAATGGTTTTAAGGATTTATTTATATGGACTTTAAAGTTTAGAAATTAAAACTCCTTTTAAAAAGTTTCAAAGTGGTATGGGACACTTTGATTCAAAAATCTATTTTTCAATGGCTTCTCGACAAATAGTGTGACTTTTAAATGATTTCAAGAAAAAGGGAGATATTTCTCTCAAATAGTTTTGATGATTATTTTCATCTATGTCAACATCCTTCATTATTATTGATTGAGGTTAATGTGATACAATACAATCATCCATATTGTATCGAATGAGTTATGTTTGACTGTGGATGTGCTATTTTTATACCATTCATGGTTTGTGGTTAAAGTATTGACATTTCATAAGTTATTTGTAATCTGAATGTTTATATTATATTTCAACCATTCATTCAAATGAATGTGTTAGATAAGTATGTTCCGGGTAGGGGACCGGTAAAAGTAAGCCCTCCGGTTTGGTCTCCGGTTATTAGAGGAACTCCGGTTTGGTCTCCGGTTATTAGAGGAACTCCTGGTTGGTGTCCGGTTATTAGAGGCACTCCGGGTTGGTGTCCGGTTATTAGAGGAACTCCGGGTTGGGTTCCAGTTACAGTTATCCCCAAGGTCTTGGGACGAGGCCTTGACAAAGAAATTAAAGTTTAGCATTATGCATTCCATCATTATGAAAGTGGTTATTGATATTGCATGTGATCATTCGACTAGTAGAATATCCATGTGAGTAAGTAAATGGCATTATTTCATTTTACCTTTTCCATTTTATGCTGAAGTTCAAGTTTAAAAGGCTTTTGTTTTAGTTATAAATTGTCTTAAGTGTTTATGCTTATTTATGAAAGCTTCTGCTATAATGTTATCCTTACTGAGCATCTGAGCTCACCCCTTTCAATGTTTTATATTTTTCCCAGGATTATGAAGAAGTAATTTATGAATGACCTGCAGGGATAGTATGAGGGGATATGAAGACAAGATGTTTTTTTTATGATGTAATGTAAAAATTTATGGATGTATCTAGTTATTCCAAGGCTACTAAACTAATCGGTCTTTGGAGACTTGATCTTTCTCGTGATCATGCCAATGTTATGTAACTAATGCACCGACTCTGGGTAACTGGGGTTGGGGCGTTACATTCTCCCCTCTTATGAGAGTGATAGGGAAGCCTCCTTGGTGTAATCCCCTAGCCTTTCTTGTAGGAGGTAGCACCCATGCACCTCCGTACATCCCCAGTGCCAAGAACCAAGAGGGGATATTGACAAAGGGGTACCCTTTCCCTCTCTTGCTGGGGTTTTTCACCATCAGGCCTCCATCCTGTAGTAAGTCCCAATATCCATTTCTCTAGGCCGCTCCATGCATAAGCCCCACTCTACTTCCCACGGATGAACCTTTCACGACGTGATAGTCAGGTCTCTACTACCTCTTGTTTCTCACACCGAGCATGACTCACGTGGACTTATAGTAAGCACCGACCCTAACCCCAACCACCTGTGAACTATAGTGACTTTGATCCGTGCTAAGCCATGGTACGTAGGAAGCCTCTACATGGTTCAAGCCCCACCACCTTGGGCCGTCTTAGAGCATAATCCCCATCCAACCCGAACTACATGGACATTGATCGTTGTCTCCTAGGCGGGGTACGTAGGAAGCCTCCTTGAGGTCCAAGACCAACAACTAGTCGTTCGGACCTCCTTCATGTCGGTTCACCAACTCTATGGGCTTCCTTAGAGTGTAAGCCCCATCCACCATATCATTGGGCCACCTCAGAGTTTAAGCCCTGATCCTTCATCCTGCATGATGTTAAACTAAACTACTGAACTATGTGGACTCTGATTCCTCTCACGAGGATACATAGGAAGCCCATATCACGGGTTCGATCCAAATGCTCAAGTTGTTATCGGTCCCCCTGGATGATAACAAACTCCAGAGCGCCCAGTTATGAGGCTTCAAATTAGTGTCTTCTCAATGAGCCCAAACTCCTCGGAATCATTAATCCAGTGTGGGATGGTAAACCATGAGTCTAAATGATTCTGAATCCCTGGGTTCGACTGACCATTGCCAACTAGGAGTAATCCGCGGATACTATGCTTGGGTATAAACCAAATATTCACACACATATGAATACATCTTAAATCTATAAAGGAGTCCCAGAACATGCAATAATCCACTCCAAAAAGGTGTGATGAGCCCGACTTCCAATTCTCTCGACTAATTTGAGTTATTAAGTGTCACCGGCCAAATCACCTAGTTAACACCTACCTTTGGAAAGCAGGTCCACATATCACCAGATACCGAACCATTGGGCATTTTGAACTAATTTGAAAAAATGAAATGAATGAAATTTCCTATAATAATGACCAATCAATAATTTTAATGTTAATCTAAAATTTTCTATGGTTATATTTAATAAATTTTTTTCATTAATACTTTGAAAATAGATTTGATTTTAGGTATGTTATTTCAAAATAAAAATTGTGTTTTCCTCAAGAAATGTTCCAAGTGATCTTTTAAGGGAATATTTTTATCTATGACAGTATGCATTGATGTCACTTTGGTTTCCATGATTATATAATTTTATGATACCATCCTTATTATTTTTACAAATGGATTTTTATTATTATGATGGAATGTTTATAAATCTTGTTTAATTTTTATATGTTGTACAAGGATTAAATGATGAGTGTTTTAACGATCTTATGGAATATTTATGGTTTAAATTTTTGTGATAGGTTAATATATTATAGTCCCAATTTACATTGGGTTAATATGTATATCTCATGAGATAAAAATGTTATGTAGGTACCAAATTTCATTTTCACACCATGATTCATGGACCTGGTTTCATCTCCAAAAGTTAATGTGAGAATATATTTTCATATCTACAAGTTTATGCATGTACCCGGGTTTTAGGTACATATGTATAAGATTGGACCTTATATCATTTAATTTCCTTTATAATTGAATATTTTTCTATTTATAAATGTTCCAAATGTTATAATATTATATTTCTTTATGCATTCTTATGTTTGTTTTATGGGCTCTTGGCTTATGATTGAATACCGATGATTCTGCACACTTATGAATATTGAATTTTGTTTGGTCCAAGATTTATTACAAGGATGATGAATAAAGATATTAAATTTATTGGGTATGAACGATTGAAACATAATTTTTTTATTATCAAATATTTTTTTGGAAATTTTTTGAAACTACAGAATCACCCAGAACAAACACTGAAGGAAAAAACATAGTTGTTAAAATTTAACATGAGGTTCTTGGAATTATTATCCCTAAAGATATTCTAAGAAATAAAAGTTACCGATGTTTCTGTATTATCCTTTATAAGGACTTCAAAGTGCATCACCAGTTCGTCCCATGTTTTTAAGAACTCCTCTTGCATGATTTTCACTTCATTAAATCCTCTATGTAAAATCGTGTTTATCTTATTAATCCAATCACTTTTCTCCCATGTAGTATCCACAAGAATGGATCTTCCCATACAATTAACAACAGATTATATGGAGGCATTTATCAAGATAAATTCTTCTTCTATATATTTTCTAGAATGAAGGATAAGCTTCATAAGAGTTTTAGCGCAAGCCTACAGTTCACCCCTAGGGGAAAATTTCCCCGTTTACTACACCCTCCGCTTGGGTAGACTTCCCATCATAATTAATAACAAATTATATGTTCCTGTATTTCACTTTTTTATTTGAATGAGTCTCTATAGGTAATGGTAAATAAGTGTAATCCTTTCATCCCTTCTTATGACAACCCTACTTTGATTACAAAATTAAACATGATTTATTACATAAAACTTCATTTTATACAACAAGGAAGATCAAGAGGTTTAGTGTCTTTGGGGATTAGGATCATTACATAAAAACTTGAAACATTAAATACAACATCGTTATTGAAAACTTCTTTTACATGACCACTACCTTCCCTCGTACTTAGCATTGCATGGGATAACCTGAGGACATGCATAAGAAAAGGGTGAGCTATAAAGCCCAGTAAGGGAATACATATTGAATAAAATGAGGAGTAAAATACATGTTAGACATAAGGAATATCAATAGAGAATAAGATAAACATAAACATAAATGCATGATAAAGCATGATAATCATAACATGGAAATGTGGCAACAACAATTAACATGGAATTAGAATGATCCAAGGCTCATTGCACATAGAGCATGAGTAAATCCTCATTGCACATGAGGCACGAGTAAACCCTCGTTGCACTTGAATTAGCATGATTCAACACTCATTTCACATGACGTATCATGATACTATACTTTACCCAATGAATTGGAGCGCTATAAGGGTGCACCCTTCTTAAACATTTCATTTCATGCATAAGTGTGCCACATGGATCATAAAACATGGATTCATAAAAAATAATCATTTATTCCATGATAAAGGAATGTGGAATTCATACATGAAACTTTATAATCAATAAGTAAATTTCCAATAAGGTGAATACCCTTGATGGAGAAATGAGCATGGTATTCACTACACAATGGCATTGGCTTAGAAAATCAGTGTGATTTCGCTAGCGTAAAGACATGACATAAGAATTCATAAAAATTGTTGATGAGAGAGAAAGGGGTTCCTCATCATATTTACATGTAATGAACAGTAAGTAGGTCATATGGATACATGTCCCAACAATTTTAATTGAATATAGATTCATGATACAAAATTATTGCTTGAATGTAAATGAGGAGAGAGAAGTTCCTTTCGGAATTTTGGCATAGTAACAAGTGTACATGGGAGGCATTTAATGAGATAGAAAGGGGTCTTCCATCATTAAAACATAAATAGGGAAGTATGAGGGAGGTTATAAACCTTACCCCATCATTCTTAATTGAAATTAAATGGAAAAACAACTTAATGAAAATTGGACAAAAATGAGAAAGGAATAAAAACCCTTAATTGGAAGTGTGCTTCCAAAGGCTTGAGAGAGGCTTGACAGAGCCTTCTTGGGAGATTGGGGCACCTTGGGAGGATTGTAGAGAGAGTAGGGCAGATTTTTTAGGAACTCCAAAGGCTTTTAATTAGGAGTAAGTGGGAGCTTGGGTGGGTTTATATAGGAAAGGTGGGGGAATTCTTTATTATTTAGGTTTGGGACCACTTATATTAAATTAATCCAAACCACAAACCATACCATGGTTTTTGCCCATGGTTTTTGGAAAAGGGAAGAGGAAAAAAATATTTTATAAGGCCAAAGTCCGAACTTCTTAAAATAATAGGGTTGCTTATGTGGAGGTGAGTCACACTTTTATGGAAAACAATTTAAAAAGACAAGGTGTTTAATAAGTCTTGAAGGGTCCATTAATGCTTTGAAAAGTAAGTCAAACAAACCCAAAATCACATTATTTTAATGGTAAAACATATATTTGCCGAACATAAAGCTTATATTATTTTATTACATCACTATTGGGTCATTATGATGTCATAAAACACATTATATATTTAAACGACATTTAATTTTTACCCAAAAATTTTATTGTCCCAGAAAATCATGAAATATTCACCGTTGGATAATTTCGACATCCTGGTTATAGAAATAACATTTATTTTATCTAAATAATTTTCTAAATATGTTAATTTTCACTTTTAAAATAAAAACCTACATTTATCGATAATTCACGGGTTTTGACAAAAATGGCTTTCAAACCTTAGTAAAAATTACAATTTCATTCCTAAAATTATATGATCATTTATATATAATTAAATTAATTTAATAATAATAATAATAATATTTTATTAAAATATTATTTAATTCAAAAATCCCGTAATTTAATAAAATAGAATTCTTAAGTAAATAATAACTAAAAACACTATTTACACCTTAAAAACTATTTATAATGTATCAATAATGACAAGAAATATATTCATTACTATATACAAAAAATAATGTACATGAACATAGTACTATATATTTGTTACATAACCCCTTAAAACAGTCGCATAAGACCTAAGGGTAAGGTGTGCGATGGTGACAGACTCTGGGGGGGGGGGGGGGGGGGCTCAGATAACATCGTCGGAGTGGTAATCTCTATAAACTTCCACTTTTCCTGTAGACGGTCACGTTCGAGCTTGGCATGATGGACTTCAGCTTGGGCTTGGTCAAGAGTGAATCCCAAAGATGCCACCTCTTTTTTAAGCTCCGATAAATGGGCTTCGTATGGAGCAATTCTACTGGATGAGGTCATCGCTTCCTTTGTCTGAGTAAATTGGGTTTGTTAAAGCCCTATATTTATACTAATCATGTGATCGCTGCTCAATAGCTATAAAAGTAACGGTCACAATTCTTAACATAAAACCCAAGAATTTGACATTTTATATAAAAATTTTACATAAAGATTCTTTTAACTAGGTCAAGAAAGATTTCCCTTAATGAATCTTTGGTTCGTTACAATATTACCCCCTTAAGAAATTTCGCCCTCAAAATTTCCTTTTCCCACACTAAAACAGATGTTCATAACTCAACTTCATCATTTCCTCCGATTCCCAAGTCGCTTCTTCAAACTTGTGGTTTCTCCACAACACCATGATGAGGGGCATTGTCTTATTTCATAGAAATTTTTCTCTACGATCTAAGATCTTCACTAGTTTCTCCTCATAAGAAAGATCATCCTCCAACTGTACCACCTCTGAAGAGAGTACATGTGAAGGGTCTGGTATGTACTTTCTTAAGAGGGATACATGAAAGACATCATGTACTTTGGACATGGTAGGTGGAAGTGCTAGTCGATAGACAACATCCCCAACATGATCAAGAATCTCAAGGGGGCCGATGTACCTTTGAATTAACATTCCTTTCCTTCCAAACCTCATGACCTTATTCCATGGAGATATGTGTAGAAAAAACATGTTTCCAAATTTAAATTCAAGATCTCTTGGATGATTATCTGCATAACTCTTCTGTCGACTTTGGGATACTTTGATATACTGCTGAATGGTTTTCACCTTCTCCACCAATTCCTCAACCATTTCCAATCCAAGCAGCTTATGTTCAATGACCTAATACCAACACACTGGTGTTCCACACCTTTTCCCATAAAGGTCTTCATATGGTTCCATTTGGATGCTCGAGTAGAAACTATTATTATAAGAGAACTCAACTAGAGTAAGATGTTTATCCCATCCTCCTTTAAAGTCCATTGAGCACGCTCTCAACATATCCTCAACTGTTTGGATAGTCTACTCGGATTGGCCCTCAGTTTGAGGATGATAGGCCATACTGAAGTTTAGTTCAGTATTCGGAGCTTTTTGAAGACTCTTCGAAAACTTAGAGGTGAATCTTGGATCTCGGTCAGATACAATAGATAGTGGAACTCCACGCAGCCTTACCACATCCCTGATATATATTCGTGCCAGTTGATCTAATGAGAAATCCTCATGAATAGCAATGAAGTGTGCAGTCTTTTTAAGACGATCCACAACAACCCAGATTGCATTGTTGCCTTTGGATGTCCTCGGAAGTTCGGTGATAAAGTCCATGGTGATGTTATCCCATTTCCATTATGGTATGGGCAATGGTTGCATCATCCCATTAGATTTATGCCCTTCTACCTTCACTTTCTGGAACACCATGCACTTTGATGTATATTCATCGATCTCCTTTTTCATATTATCCCAAAAAAATGTTTTCTCAGATATCTCGATACATCTTTGTGCTCCCTAGGTGAACATAGAAATTTTAACTATGTGCATCGTCAAAAATTTCTTTCTTCAGCTCCAGACTTGATGGAACACATAGTATTTTCCCAAATCACACAATTCCTTCTTCATTAACATTAAACGCCGAGGATTTCCCCTTTTTGATAGCATCCACTTTTTCCTGAATTCCCCCATCATCCTTCTGAGAATCCTTTCACCTTTCCAAAAGAGACGGTTGAGCAATAATTTGTGAAAGGGTTGATGATGTTCCCATCTTTATGATTCCCATGTCCATCTTCATCAAGTCTAAGAATATTGGATCACTATCAATTATCATCATTGATAGAATCATTGGGCCCTTTCTACTTAGGGCATCTGCCACCTTGTTTGCTTTCCTAGGGTGGTAATGTATTGAACAGTCATAATCCTTGATGAGATCTATCCATTTTCTCTGGTGCATATTAAGCTCTTTCTGTGTGAATATATATTTAAGACTATTGTGGTCAGTATATATCTCACATTTCTCCCCATAGAGATAATGCCGCTAGATTTTCAAGGAAAATATCCCCACCGCCAACTCCAGATCATGCGTTGGATAGTTTCGCTCATGGATTTTTCAACTACCTTGAGGCATAGGATATGACTTTATCATTCTGCATCAGCACACAGCCTAAGACCTTCTTCGAAGCATCACTGAATACCACAAAAATTTCCCCACTTGTGGGTAAAGTGAGCACAGGCGCAGTGATAAGCCTCCTTTTCAACTCCTTGAAGCCTTCTTCGCATTCATCACTCCAAGAAAACTTTACTCCCTTTCGAGTTAGCTTGGTAAGAGTATAAGGCCCCAGCCTTAAACCTTACTTAATCTTGAGTTATTACAAGATTACACATTGAGGATCTTTTCAGGTTTAGAGTTTTAGAGAATTAGATCATGAAACTTGCATTACATTCCAGATTTAAACAAAGTGGTTACATAAAAGACAGTATTCATTCATCCCATCAACGTAAACATATTGAAAATAAAACATGGATTCTTTCTTGACAAATCCTTGACACTATCATCATATCTTGTACCTTTCCCTTGACCTGTGAAAAATATTTCAAAAACATGGGATGAGCATAAAAAGCTCAGTAAGGGTTATAAAAATATGGAAAGGAATCATGAGTTCATATATACATAAGAATGAAAGCATACTTTACCCATAAAACATAGGAACTTTAACATACCTCATCAAACCATTAATAAATCATAGAAATCATAATACATAAAGGTAACTTGAGGCATTCATGACATTCTTACGTAGGGAGTAACCCTCTTGGTTACGTTTGGAATACCCATCACAGTATATCCCCTAAATCTCTTCGGAGAAACCTTAACGTTTCACTCCTTCACATTACCCAATGCATTGGAGAGCTATATCGGGCTCACCTGCCCTTAGTTTATCACGGAATCACCCATCTTCATAACAATGCCCAAGAACCATAACATAATCTTATCACATAAAACATGCATAAAGGAAACATAACATTTCCACCTTTAAATAACAAGATATCAATACAACACATTGATAAAAAAAATTATGAAGACCATTTTCAATACCAAAATAAAAGAAAAGTAAAACATGGTATTTATTTTTCTTTTAAAAATAATGTATGGCTTGTAGAAGAAGCCGAAACTCAAATAATGGTCACGGAGGCCGAGAAGTCGTTGTCGCTGCATACGTACGACAAAAACATTCCCTTTTTTCGTTTAGTAAAACACTTCGTATAAAAAAGATTCCTTTTTGGATAAACGTAAAAGTCAAAGGGGTTTATACACCGTAAAAAATAAGGTTGTGTATAAAACGAAATATACCTCAATGAATGGAGATTGAGACGAAGTCCCTTACAAAGACGGTATCCTTGGTTTAAGGATAAATCAATTACATAATAATGTGTGACAAACGAATACACCAAATATAAGTGGATATTAAGTGTAAAATAATCAAAGTTCATTCACACATATTCAAAGGATGACATATTCAATAACTACATGTTGAACCCAAAGAAATCGAAATTGGGTTAATAAGTTCCCTTGACAGCCTACCGGCGTCACATCAAAATTCAGAAAAGAGTTGATGAGAGATAAAAAGGGTATCTCATCACTTGGACATAAAATTCACATCAATAAGGATATAGAAGAACATATCCCAAAATAATATTATGTGAATTAAAAGACATAAAAAAATAAGTCTTTTAAAAAGAGGAGGGTGAAAGGTTCCCTTACCGACAAGGGTATCTTTCGATACATACGCCCCATGAAAGAAGGACAATACATCATTGATGTAAATACTCATAAATGAAATAATATTACAAAATGAGTAAAATAATGGCTAGTAAATACACCACTCAGAGAAAATTGTGGCAAATGTAGCATAAATCTCACGGGAATAAAAGTGAGATGAAAAATCCCTTACGAAAACTCGGCAGCCTAACAGCGCCACTTAAAACATCCAAAAATGGATTGATGAGATAAAATAGGGTATCTCATCACATTAAAATAAAATGTACAGCAAGAGTAATATAAAAGAACACCCCCCATCATAAAAAAGAGGAGCTTAAAAGAAGTGACATAAAGGGGAGTACTTAAAGAGAAAGAGAGAGGTTAGATCTCTTACGAAAATTAGGCAGCCTAACGGCGCCACTCAAAACTTCCAAAATGGATTGAGGAGAGAGAATAGGGTCTCTCATCATATGAAAATAAAAATTACAGTAATATTAATATAAAAGAACATCCCAATAACAATATATATGATATTTAAAATGAATGTCATAAAAGAGTGTACTTAAAAAGAAAGAGTGGAGTAGGATCCCTTAACTCAAGTCCAACTTGTCTTGTTTGTTTCTTTATATTCCTGAAGAATAAACTTTGTTCAATTAATAATTGCCTAATTACCTCCTTTAGAGATTATTATTCAGTTCATATCACTTATTATAATGTTATAATAATTGTTTAATAATGTTAGTTCATATCAGACGTTTTTGCCGATGTTTGGTACATGAGTCAAAAATGAACTTGTTTGAAAAAAGATTGGCCATGTAGTTATAAGTAAATAATTTACAGAATAGTATTAATGATTAAAATATCATATATATCCAGTAAATATTCATTTAATACTATTAAATATCATTTGGAGATAAAAAACGAAAAGCACCGTTCATGGAGACGGTATGTCGTACGTACGCATGAACGCTACTTTCATTTTTTGTCATATTAATGGAATTAAAACAAAATGAGATATATATATATATATATGTTATAATTACAGAATGATATCCATAATTTTTATGTAATATATTACATATATATCCATTATATATATGTACTTATAATATTATATAACATTTTGAGACAAGAAATGAAATGTACCGTTCATGGAGATGGTAAGCTGTACGTACGCATGAACGCTACTTCCATTTCTACTTCGTATTTAATGGAATTAAAACATAATGATACATAATAGTATTTTAATTCCAGTATGGTATCATATATAATATCATTAAATATATCCTTTATACGTACCACATATGGTATTAACGAATCAAATCACTTTGAGGGGGCGGTAGTCCGCACTTCCTTAAATGAAGATATCGTGTTTACCCATAATGGAAACCATAAAGGTATGACCAAAAATTAAAAATACAGAAGATTAAGGAAAACATAAACATATTATTTATCATATATAAATATAGTTTCATCTTAATGTCCACCTTTGAAGGTGTTAGAAGAATATTGAACAATCATCATTTCGGGAGGCAGAAATTCGCCATCCACAGAAATAGTATGTTCTTTAACCATTAGATGTAGGTGTGTGAAAGTTTAGCTCTAATCCTTATTATAAAAACATCCTAGTATATTTATGATACTGGAGTTGTTATAAAAGAAATGAATAAAAAGAGTTTAGGGGGTTGGAGAAGCAAAATAAAACAAAAGGACTCAAGTGAAGACATTACCTTAAAATCGGGTAAGTCCCTTTGGTTTGAGCTCAAAGGCTTTCTTGGGAAGACTTATGACCAAAGTGATGCTTCAAGGAGTAATAGAGGGAAGTGGAGAGACAAAATGGGTAGAGTTTGGCCGTGCCAAAGTCTTTGGGAGTGTGGGTAAGGAGGTAGAGGTGAGGGCCTTTTATAAGAGGAGAGGAGGGGCACTCTTGGAAGGTAATGAAAAGTCACTTTATTTTAAAATGGTATTCGGATTTAAGAGGTCCCACATTGTTTTGTTTCTAGGATAAGGTGATAAGGGTTCTAAATCCACTCATCCAATTGGTTTTGGACATGTTTAGGTCTTATATATTACATTATCTTTCCATTTTATTTAATTCGTTAAATAATGAGGTCATCGCTGCATCATCATGATGTCATAAATAATTTAATTTATTTAATGTCTAAAAATTATAAAAAAAAATACTATAATGTATTAAATCTCTTTATCTATCCAATGAATATTTATAGTCAAAACTCTTATTTGAATAACCCCATGTAAAAATTGATTTAGTAAAACATTTCAAGTTTGTCTCATTTTTACTTTAACTTTAAATAAAAAAGATATTAATGTCATTTTCCAACCAAAGTGCATTCATGTGGTCCCCAAGTTGACCCATGGGTTGTATTGGTCGGCCATGACACATCCAATGAGTTTAGAAAATTTTTCAAGTTCATTTCATATTATTAAAACATTATTTTTACCTTAAACTACACTAATTACCTCTAATCGCGATTAAAAACTTAATAAGTGACTATTCACCAAAAAATTATTTTTATCCCATTGAACCACATTTTACTTCTTAATGACAACCATGTATATCGGATTTTTTAAATTCAAAACACAAAGATGGCAAAATTTCATTTAAAAGGAAAAATCAGTCTTTATAAGTACCACTTAGTGGTTTCACTATTCATAAAAATTGAAGTTTTTCAGAAAAATCCCAAAAATTCACCCAAGGCAATATTTGATATTCCGAATTCAAAAATGAAGTCTATTTTAAAAAATTAAAAACATATAAGTCACATTAATTAATTTAATAATTAATTCCCGCTGTCAGAGCAAATAGTGTGTTTTTATGAAACAATAAGTATCAAAAGATTGACACTAGATTATGTCTGATTTCAAAGTGAAATTAATTCCAACGACCACTATGGGATTTAATGGTGAAAATATATTCTAATTTCACTTTGAAACCAATTCAAAATATAATCTAATAATATAAATAAATTAGATTAAAAAGAGGTTTTGAATTAAAATACAACATTTTACACTATTCATTAAAAAAATGAACTTTATTGGAAAGATACCAAAAATTTACACAAAGTAAATTTTGATGTCCCAATTCTTAAAAAAAGTTTTATTTGGTCCAAAAGGATGTATAAGAGTGAACAAAACTATATTTAATGACGGTTCTCCATCAAAAGGCGATAAGTGAACCTTTAGTGAAAACTAGGGCATATACGCCTAAAATTGAATTCTTTCCGTATTTTATGCCTTTATCTTTTATTGGATAAATTTAAAAACATTTAAAAACATATACAATCATATTTTAGTTATTTCTATCCATTCCCGCCAATACAACGGCTACATGTTAACTACCATTTAAAATAATATTATTTTATTATTAGAGTACAACGTTAGATTCCCAAGAAACTTGTTGTTGCGTGTTGGGTATGCCATCGAGCATAGCGTCCCCTTAAAGTCATATTAATATTTTATTCACAAATATGGATAAATATGAAAATATAATATTCTTTATTTACCTGGGTTGTTACATCCTTTCCCCCTTTTGGGAATTGCGTCCTCACAATTTTTAAAATTGAGCTTGGAAACATCTTTGAAAGTCCCACATCGGAACAAGAGTCGGTAAAACAGTCACTTTAAAAGAATGGGAGAGAAGTACAAATGTCACCCGAGTTAACCCATACTAGGATTCCAAGTATGAAAATATGGATATGTTGGAGAAAACAAAGGGTCATGTTCTGATGGAGAGTGATAGTAAACATGTATAGGAGCAAGTTAACCATAAGAAAATCACAAACGTGTGATGGGTTAAACGGTATTCGATTCCCCAGTAGGAAAAGTTAATAGAAATTTTTTTGTTTTAAGTTACTTTTTATTGAGGAATTTATTCATAAGGAAACATAATCACTTATCATGTTGACTTTCAACTTTTACTAGATTCCTTAATCAAACTCATATTTTTTCCAAAAGACGAGTATTTAGGGAGACTTTTTCACATTAAGAATACTATAATCATCTTCTAGAGAATCACCTAATCCACAAAAGAGAACTATATACTTCCCATGTCTTTAGACTCTAACCAAAACCAAAACCAAAAAGGTTAGTACATGATCAGATAATCCAGAAAAGGATAACCCTTTATAAAAAGAAAATCTATTCTTAATCTCCAAAATTGGTCCAACAAAACCCAATGTTCAACGAGGACCATTCGATAAACAATTTTTCCATAAAATTTTTTCAAAGTAAAACAAACTAATATTGAAACCCAAATATTTGAAGGATTTAGTCACATACTCTTCCAGGTTAAATCGTAACATTTATCTCCAAACAACATCAGTTGCTCCAAAAGTCTCGTATTGAAAAGTAATTGACCTAATCACATATCCTCCATGATAGGTTAATAATTTCCATAGATAACCCAAAATCAGCTCATTATAGATTCATAAGATCATCTAACTAAAAATAATTAGTTAAACTAACCAGGGACTTCACGTAGTCCAGTGGTAGGCGATAAATACCAGTCGCACTTTGGTTGTGGGTTCGATTCCCGCAGCTTTGTTCGACGCGACGGGTTGTCACACGGTCCGCGTGTTGTCCTTTTTCCAAAACTATATAATTCTCAAATTATTCTTAAAAGGAGATAAAATCATCAAAAATGATCATAACATATTTTAACCTCAAGTTTATCTCATGCCTTTCATTTTCCAGCATATCATATAATAACCCATAATTACCTCAAAAGTAAGGATCATATAAACTCTAATGGTTACCTTTATAATTATTACCTGAACTTCCACATCGATTGGTCATCTCATACATGATGCATTACAGAACATACCAAGGTTCAAGTGGTTGATCATGACTCCTTGATATTTGGTTTAGAACAACCACGAGTTTCCTCATTGAGTCCTCCATTTTATCTAGTATCTTAATCAGAGAACCACCACAGTTTCCTTCAAACCTGTTGTCTCTTTGGTGCCTGCTAGATCCATCCATTCACTAAAAATAGAAATGTCAGTGTGAGTATAAAACCATCATGCACTAATGAGGAAGTTAAACACTAAGATATACTTACTCATTCACTTTATCTAAAACTAGGACTCTTTCTGAAATCCTAACCATTATGGTAATGTCACTTATGATTAAAGAATACCCTAACCTCTAAAGTTTTCTAAACCGACCTTTGATACCAACTATAAGGCCCCAGCCTTAAACCTTACTTAATCTTGAGTTATTACAAGATTACACATTGAGGATCTTTTTAGGTTTAGAGTTTTAGAGAATTAGATCATGAAACTTGCATTACATTCCAGATTTAAACAAAGTGGTTACATAAAAGACAGTATTCATTCTTCCCATCAACGGAAACATATTGAAAATAAAACATGGATTCTTTCTTGACACATCCTTGACACTATCATCATATCTTGTGCCTTTCCCTTGACCTGTGAAAAACATTTCAAAAACTTGGGATGAGCATAAAAAGCTCTGTAAGGGTTATAAAAATATGGAAAGGAATCATGAGTTCATATATACATAAGAATGAAATCATACTTTACCCATAAAACAAAGGCACTTTAACATACCTCATAAAACCGTGAATAAATCATAGAAATCATAAGACATAAAGGTAACATGAGGCATTCATAACATTCTTACGTAGGGTGTAACCCTCTTGGTTACGTTTGGAATACCCATCACAGTGTATACCCTAAATCTCTTCGGAGAAACCTTAACGTTTCACTCCTTCACGTTACCCAATGCATTGGAGAGCTATATCGGGCTCACCCGCCCTTAGTTTATCACGGAACCACCCGTCTTCATAACAATTCCCAAGAACCATAACATAATCTTATCACATAAAACATGCATAAAGGAAACATAACATTTCCACCTTTCAATAACAAGATATCAATACAACACATTGATACAAAAAAATTATGAAGACCATTTTCAATACCAAAATAAAAGAAAAGTAAAACTTGGTATTTATTTTTCTTTTAAAAAGAAGGTATGGCTTGTAGAAGAAGCCGAAACTCAAATAATGGTAACGGAGGCCGAGAAGTCATTGTCGCCACATACGTACGACAAAAACATTCCCTTTTGTCGTTTAGTAAAATGATTCGTATAAAAAAGATTATTTTTTGGATAAACATAAAAGTCAAAGGGGTTTATACACTGTAAAAAAGAAGGTTGTGTATAAAACTAAATATGCCTCAATGAATGGAGATTGAGACGAAGTCCCTTACAAAGACGGTATCCTTGGTTTAAGGATAAATCAATTACATAATTATGTGTGACAAACGAATACACCAAATATAAGTGGATATTAAGTGTAAAATAATCAAAGGTCATTCACACATATTCAAAGGATGACATATTCAATAACTACATGTTGAAACCAAAGAAATCGAAATTGGGTTAAGAAGTTCCCTTGACAGCCTACCGGCGTCACATCAAAATTCAGAAAAAGAGTTGATGAGAGACAAAAAGGGTATCTCATCACTTGGACATAAAATTCACATTAATAAAAATATAGAAAAACATATCCCAAAATAATATTATGTGAATTAAAAGACATAACAAAATAAGTCTTCTAAAAAGAGGAGGGTGAAAGGTTCCCTTACCGACATGGGTATCTTTCGAAACATACGCCCCATGAAAGAAGGAAAATAAATCATTGATGTAAATTCTCATAAATGAAAGAATATTACACAATGAGTAAAATAATGGTCAGTAAATACACCACTCAAAGGAAATTGTGGAAAATGTAGCATAAATCTCATGGGAATAAAAGTGGGATGAAAAATCCCTTACGAAAACTCGGCAGCCTAACGACGCCACTTAAAACTTCCAAAAATGGATTGATGAGATCGAATAGGGTATCTCATCACATTACAATAAAATTTACAGCAAGAGGAATATAAAATAACATCCCCCATCATAACAAATAAGAGCTTAAAAGAAGTGACATAAAGGGGAGTACTTAAAGAGAAAGAGAGAGGTTAGATCTCTTACGAAAATTCGGCAGCCTAAAGGTGCCACTCAAAACATCCAAAATGGATTGATGAGAGAGAATAGGGTCTCTCATCATATGAACATAAAAATTACAGTAATATTAATATAAAAGAAAATCCCAATAACAAGAAAGATGAGATTTAAAAGGAATGACATAAAAGAGTGTACATAAAAAGAAAGAGTGGAGTAGGATCCCTTACCTCAAGTCCAACTTGTCTTGTTCGTTTCTTTATATTCCTGAATAATAAACTTTGTTCAATTAATAATTTCTTAAGTACCTCCTTTAGAGATTATTATTCAGTTAATATCACATATTATAATGTTATAATTATTGTTTAATAATGTTAGTTCATATCAGACGTTTTTGTCGATGTTTGGTACATGAGTCAAAAATGAACTTGTTTGAAAAAATATTGCCCATGTAGTTAAAAGTAAATAATTTCCAGAATAGTATTAATAATTATAATATCATATATATCCAGTAAATATTCATTTCATACTATTCCATATCATTTGGAGATAAAAAATGAAAAGCACCGTTCATGAGGATGGTAGGCCGTACGTACACATGAACGCTACTTTCATTTTTTGTCATATTAATGGAATTAAAACAAAATGAGGGAGATATATATATGTTATAATTCCAGAATGATATCCATAATTTTGATGTAATATATTACATATATATCCATTATATATATGTACTTATAATATTACATAACATTTTGAGATAAGAAATGAAATGTACCATTCATGGAGACGGTAAGCCATACGTACGCATGAACGCTACTTCCATTTCTACTTCATATTTAATGGAATTAAAACATAATGATACATAATAGTATTTTAATTCCAGTATGGTATCATATATAATATAATTAAATATATCCTTTATACGTACCACATATGGTATTAACGAATCAAATCACTTTGAGGGGGCGGTAGTCCGCACTTCCTTAAATGAAGATATCGTGTTTACCCATAATGGAAACCATAAAGCTATGCCCAAAAATGAAAAATACAGAAGATTAAGGAAAACATAAACATATTATATATTATATATAAATATAGTGTCATCTTAATGGCCACCTTTGAAGGTGTTAGAAGAATATTGAACAATCATCGTTTCGGGAGGCAGAAATTCGCTATCCACAGAAACAATATGTTCTTTAACCATTAGATGTAGGTGTGTGAAAGTGTAGCTAGAATACATCTTATAACAACATCCTAGTATATTTATGATACTGGAGTTGTTACAAAAGAAATGAATAAAAAGATTTTAGGGGGTTGGAGAAGAAAAATAAAACAAAAGGACTCAAGTGAAGGCATTACCTTAAAATCGGGTAACTCCCTTTGGTTTGAGCTCAAAGGCTTCCTTGGGAAGACTTCTGACCAAAGTGAGGCTTCAAGGAGTAAGATATGGAAGTGGAGAGACAAAATTGGCAGCGTTTGGCCAATTCAAAGGCTTTGGGAGTGTGGGTAAGGAGGTAGAGGTGGGGGCCTTTTATAAGAGGAGAGGAGGGGCACTCTTGGAAGGTAAAGAAAAGTCACTTTATTTTAAAATGGTATTCGGATTTAAGAGGTCTCACATTGATGTGTTTCAAGGATAAGGTGATAAGGGTTATAAATACACTCATCCAATAGGTTTTGGACATGTGTAGGTCTTAGATATTACATTATCTTTTCATTTTATTTAAATCGTTAAATAATGAGGTCATCGCTGAATCATCATGATGTCAAAAATAATTTAATTTATTTAATGTATAAAAATTATAAAAAAATACTATAATGTATGAAATATTTTTAGATTTCCAATGAATATTTATATTCAAAAATATGATTTGTATAACCCCATGTAAAAATTGTTTTAGTAAAACATTTCATGTTTGTCTCATTTTTACTTTAACTTTAAATAAAAAAGATATTAATGTCATTTTCCAACCAAAGTGGATTCATGGGGTCCCCAAGTTGACCCATGGGTTGTCTTGGTCGGCCATGACACATCCAATGAGGTTAGGACATGTTTCAAGTTCATTTCATATTATTAAAACATTATTTTTACCTTAAACTACACTAATTACCTCTAATCGCGATTAAAAACTTAATAAGTTACTATTCACCAAAAAATTATTTTTATCCCATTTAACCACATTTTACTTCTTAATGACAACCATGTATGTCGGATTTTTTAAATTCAAAACACAAAGATGGAAAAATTTCATTTAAACGGAAAAATCAGTTTTTATAAGTACCCCTTAGTGGTTTCACTATTCATCAAAAATTGAAGTTTTTCAGAAAAATCCCAAAAATTCACCCAAAGATATATTTGATATTCCGAATTCCAAAATTAAGTCTATTTTACAAAATTCAAAACATATAATTCACATTAATTAATTTAATAATTAATTCCCATTGTCAGAGCAAATAGCGTGTTTTTATGAAACAATAAGTATCAAAAGATTGACACTAGATTAAGTCTGATTTCAAAGTGAAATTAATTCCAACGACCACTATTGGATTTAATGGTAAAAATATATTCTAATTTCACTTTGAAACCAATTCAAAATATAATCTAATCATATAAATAAATTAGATTAAAAAGAGGTTTTGAATTAAAATACAACATTTTACACTATTCATTAAAAATGAACTTTATTGGAAAGATACCAAAAATTTACACAAAGTAAATTTTGATGTCCCAATTCTTAAGAAGAGTTTTATTTGGCCCAAAAGTATGTATAAGAGTGAACAAAACAATATTTAATGATGGTTCTCCATCAAAAGGCGATAAGTGAACCTTTAGTGAAAACTAGGGCATATACGCCTAAAATTGAATTCTTTCCGTATTTTATGCCTTTATCTTTTATTGGATAAATGTAAAAACATTTAAAAACATATACAATCATATTTTAGTTATTTCTATCCATTCCCTCCAATACAACGGCTACATGTTAACTACCATTTAAAATAATATTATTTTATTATTAGAGTGCAACGTAAGATTCTCAAGAAACTCGTTGTTGCGTGTTGGGTATGCCATCGAGCATAGAGTCCCATTTAAATTCATATTAATATTTTATTCACAAATATGGATAAATATGAAAATTTCATATTCTTTATTTACCTGGGTTGTTACAAAGAGGGTTGGACAATCGTGATAAATTTCTCACAAATCGTCGATAATATCCAGCTAACCCCAAGAATCATCGGATATCTGTTACTGATGTAGGCCTCGGCCATCCCTCAATTGCATCTATTTTAGAGGGATCCATAGATATCCCATTGCTTGTGATGATATGGCCCAAGAATGAGACTTCCTTCAACCAGAACTCACATTTGTTGTACTCTGTATAGAGCTTCTCCTTGCGCAAAGTCTCCGGTAGAGTTCATAAATGCTCCACATGATCCTCCTTGGTTTTGGGGTATATTAGAATATCATCTATAAATACAACCACAAATTTGTCTAGGTAATCTCTAAAGACTCTATTCAACAAGTCCATGAAGATTTCTAGAGCATTGGTGAGTCTTAAAGGCATTACTATGAATTCATAGTGCCCGTATCTTGTACGAAAAGCAGTCTTGGGGGCATCTTCATTCTGCACCCTTACATGATAATATCTCGACCGCAAATCTACCTTGGAGAAGTTTTGTGCTCCACGTATCTGATCGAATAAGTCATCAATCCATGGTAGGGGATACTTGTTCTTTATCGTGATTTTGTTAAGATCATGATAATCAATGCAAAGCCGAATTGACCTATCCTTCTTCTTGATGAAGAGGACTGGTGCACCCCATGGTGAAGCACTTGGGCGTATAAACCCTTTATCTAGATCTTCCTGTAGTTGTTTCTTCAGCTCTTCAAGCTCCATGACAGCCATTCTATATGGAGGCTTGGATATTGGTAGCACCCCCGGTATAAGTTTAATTGAGAATTCAACATCTCTTCTAAGAGGAAGACCGAGTAGTTCCTCGGGAAACACTTCAACGAATTCCCTCACAATAGGCATTTCTTCAAGGATGGTTTCTTCCTTGGACTCAATCATCTGAGTTAGATATGCGTGCTCATAGGGCAGTAATATTCATTCTTGAGATAACGGAGCTAAAGGAGATTCATATTCCTCCTGACACTTGTAAAGAATCGGGGGTCGATTCTCCATATGGAGTGTGATTTCCCTCTCCTGAAAATTTATGTTGGCTCTATATAAGGAAATCCAATCCATGCCAAGAATTGCATCAAATTACACCAGAGGGAGTATGATGAGGATCTCTGGGAAATCCAATCCACATATTATAATAGGGGAGGACTTATATTCAAGGGATGAAATGATTTCCCCATTTTCCGTACTCACCGACATCTTTACTTCCATTATTTGTGGTGGTTCTGGGATTGTTCTACTAAACTTTTGAGATTTAAAAGACTGTGAACAACCTGAATCAAAAAGTACATTCTCTATTCTTGAATGAATAACTAGCGTACCTGTCACCACTTCGTTATCAGGGTTCACTTCGGCAGAGGTGATGGAAAAAGCTCTTCCTTGATGCCTTGGAGGTTATTGGTTGCCTCTGAAAACCCTTGGATTAGGGTACTGATTTTCAAGATGTCTCGGTTCTCTGAATTTGTAGCAATTAACAACAGGTTGAGGTTCGAACGGAGCGTTCCTATCCTCTGTCACAGCCGTGGAACTTTTTTGTCGACAGTTAATGGCTAGGTTCCCTTCTCTTCCACACCTAAATCATTTCCTCGTCCCCTTGAGGCAATTTCTAGGGTGCTTCTTTCCGCACTTTTGGCAAGTTGGGTGATGGATCTTCTTAGCACCGTTGGATTTATCCATCGGACCGCCAACATTAAATTAAACCTTACGAATCTTATCCCCATGGTACCCCTATGATTCCCCGATCTTCATTTCGACCTTGACGGCACATCAGACAATGTCCTCATAGCTATCAAAGTCACAGATCTCTAATGCTTTCCACAGGCTAGGTTTCAGCCCACCAAAGAAGTGGCCAACCTTGAATTTGGGGGTAACGACAAAGCTGAAAGCGTATCGTGCAAGCCTTGTGAAGTTTGCCTCATACGCTCCAAAAAATTCTTATTCTTTTTGCTTGAGGTAAAGGAAGTCTCTTTCCATCTTAAGACAGAGGGTGTGTGGAAAATATTTATCGAAAAACATCTTCCTGAAATTCTTCCATTCCAACGCCTTGATCTCCTCCTCAGGATTCGTATTTTTGATCAACGTCCACCATTGATCTGCTTTACCCTCCATACGATGAGCTTCCAGGATAACCTTCTCTTGTTCAGAACATTGAATGATGGAGAAGATCTTTTCAATGGAGTTGATCCATTGTTCAGCGATCGTGGGATCGGATGATCCACTAAAAGTAGGATGCCTTTGTCTCATGAATCTATCGATAGCGACTTGTTCCTTCTTAGGGGGGTTTGGACGCTCTTCTTGACACATGTTTCTATTCAAAGCTTGAGTTAGCTGAGAGAGAAGCGTGACAAAGTTCACGATTCTTGCTCCCATTGGATTGGGAATCTCATTGGTATAGCCATCACACTGATCTTCATACCGGTTGTTAGCCTGAGTCCTACTATTATCGGCCATTGGATGGAATAAAAGGAAAGTTAGGGGGTAACAAATAAAGGGTAATACAAAGAAAAAAGCTGATGACTTGAAAATAAACTTTTATTTCCTTAACTCATGAGTCTATAGGATTCAACCTAGGCTTTTCATGATCTACTTTCTAACATATAATCTTAGGGGCATATTTTTTAAATATCCTTAATAAGGGTTCATAATAAGCTTGAGAATTTATCAAAACATATTCCCCAGGAGTTTCGTAACTAAGAGTGCAGAAAGGCCCATTTTCGGGCCCCAGTTCCCGTTCGAGTCTAGATCAAAGCGGTGTTTTCGGGTTTTACACCTAGGATACATCTGCTCCAGAGCCACCTCTACCTGCTCGTATCCAGACAGGGATTTATTTGTTTGATAAAGCACTTACTCAGTACTTAACAAAACATAGGGATGTTTTTTATTATACATAGTCTTGTCTCAATGGCTTTTCTAGGGTTTTCTAATCCTAATCTCAAAAATAACTAAACCTATCCTCTGATACTAACTATGACAACCCTGCTTTTATTACAAACTTAAACATTATTTATTACATAAAACGTCACATGATACAACAAAGAAGATCGAGAGGTTTAGTGTCTTTGGGGATTAAGATCATTACATAAAAACTTGAAACATGAAATACAACATCTTTATTGAAATCTTCCTTTACATGACCACTACATTCCCTCGTACTTAGCATTGCATGGGATAACCTGAGGACATGCATAAGAAAAGGGTGAGCTATAAAGACCAGTAAGGGAATACACATAGAATAACATGAGGAGAACAATACACGTTAGACATTACATATATTAATATAGAATAAGAGAAACATGAACATAAAGGCATGATAAATCATGATAATCATAACAAGGAAATGTGGCAACAACACATAACATGGAATTAGCATGAGCCAAGGCTCATTGCACACAACGCATGAGTAAATCCTCATTACACATGAAGCACGATTAAACCCTTGTTGCACTTGAATTATCACGAGTCAACACTCATTGCACATGACATATCATGATACTATACTTTACCTAGTGCATTAGAGCGCTATAAGGGCACACCCTTCTTAAACATTTCCTTTCATGCATAAGTGTGCCACATAGATCATAAAACATGGATTCATAAAAAATAATCATTTATTCCCCGATGTAGAAATGTTGAATTCATACATGAAACGTTATAATCAATAAGTAAATATGCTAAAGGTGAATACCATTGATGGAGAAATGGGAATGGTTTTCACTACACAATGGAATTGGCTTAGAAAATCAGTGCGATTTCGGCAGCGTAACAGCGTGACATAAGAATTCATAAAAATGGTTGATGAGAGAGAAAGGGGTTCATCATCATATTTACATGTAATGAAAAGTAAGGAGGTCATATAGATACATGTACCAACAATTTTAATGGAATATAGATTCATGATACAAAAGTATTGCTTGAATGTAAATGAAGAGAGAGAAGTTCCTTTCGGAATTTCGGCATAGTAAGAGGTGTACATGGGTGGCATTTAATGATAGAGAAAGGGGTATCCCATCATTAAAACATAAATAGGGCAGTATGAGGGAGGTGCGAAACCATACCTGTAGAGACCAGAAGCTTGACATACATTGACATTACATTACATTTGCAGAATACTTAGTACATAACAAAAACACACACACAAGGATCGTAATAGTTTAGTGTCTTTGGAAACTCGGAATGTAATCTTCTAATCGTGGTGAAAGATCTCCAATATCTCCCATAAAGATCTTCCCTTTTTTTTACCTAAAACCTTTCTTTATATCCTGGGGAAAATAAAACATAAAAGGGTGAGATCAAATGCTCAGTAAGGGTAAACAAAAGAAATATAAATCTCATCGTATACACAAGCACATAACTTTTGGAAATCTTAACCTGCAAAAGAGATCATAATTTCATAACATGGGATAAATCATGGCAGTGAAATGTAATCACAATAATAATAACATAAAACATTAAACTTTGTGGGATACACACATAATCATAGAGAATCATTTCTTGTTAGTCAAGACTCATTGCCAAGACTATCTTAGTGGACAATGTCCCTTTCTGAACCGAGTCACCCTCGTTCCAGTCCTGTTTCACTGAACCGGTATAACCTACCGTTCCAGCCCTGTCTATCTCATGAGATATAAAATCTTTACCCAATGCATTGGAGGGAGATATAGGTCCCACCCATCTCATAATGATACAATTCTTATGTGTGCCACAAAATCATAAATCATACATCATTGCATAACCCATGTAATACAAATGGGAATCTTAAACATCATGACATCATAAAACAATTCATATAAGATAAAGGAATTAATAAAAATATTTCCATCACAACATAATCAAATCAATGTAATAATAGGGATAAAAACAGAACCCTTTATTATCTTAGATGGAAAATAATTTTGATAAAACACTTGAACTCCATTCTTGAGGAAAATATCCTTTCTACTTCAAAAACATTTTCCTTTCTTAACATGTATTACAATTTGAAACTAAAAGAAGTTGATTAAAAATAAACATGAAAACTTGTAAAGGAAGCTTCTTGGAAATAATTTTTTTAAAAATCCATTCATGCCGTATAAGTTAAAAAAACATTCTTCTCGTACTTTTGTCGGAAAAGTCAAAAAGTACCTCGTATGAAAAACGACAAAAGATTCCTTTCATATATTTTAATAAAAACTCACCGAAGGGTAAAATTGGATTTAACAAATTGTCGGTGGATGTAAATAACATTAAATATTGAGGAAACATGGATGTGGATGATAAAATATACCCCAGTAAATTTCAAAGTACAAACAATCTCGGATAAAAATGAGATTGTGATATTTCCCTTACCTTAGGTCTGATTTGCTTCGTAAGTGTCCAAACCTCCTGTATAATGATTTAAATAATGTCATTGACTTATTAAAGAATCATATTCATTGTTATTATATCATATATGGTTCAATTATGTCTTTATATTACCCGTTCTTTTGTAAATTCCATGTTAAAGAAGCGTTTTGGGTAAAATCGTTTCATTTGTCATCCATGTTTTGACTTGTAATTATTCATATGATTACTTAGATCATGATTACTTAATTCCAGAATATAAAACATGATTTATATATAATATATATTCATAATATACATATATATAATAAATCAGTAAATGGAAAGAAATACACTGTTCATGGAGACGGTAGTCCGTACGTACGCATGAACGCTGTTTTCGTTTCCTTATTGAGGTGAATGGAATTAAGTAGATGCCATACATATAAATTTACATAAGTCCAGTATCATTATTATGTCATATATTTCATTAGTACTTATTATATATACTTTATAATCATTCATGAATGGTTAATCGATGAGAATGAATCTCATCACGTCATGGAGACGGTAGTCCGTACGTACGCACGAGCGATGATATCGTTCCCATGGTCGTGGAATTGTGTTGAAGTGTATGTAGACTATTTCAGTATCAATATAACTTTATAATAATCATATATAGTTACTCATTACACCATTCTACCCATCCTATTAACGTGGTGGTGGAAAATAGATTACACCACAGCGTGGAGACGGTTTTCCGTACGTACGCACGCGCGGTGATTTCATTTTTCCGTAGGATGGATAGAAGGTGAATTATGGTTGTTTCATATTTATAATAACATATCAGTATGTAAGTAATACTGATGTTATTACTTTTTCATGAAACAACTAAAGAAGAAGAAGTTGAAGAAGAAAGAAATTGAAAACATCGGTAATGGATATTACCTCTTCTTTGAAACGCCTCTTTGAATCCTCCACTTAGGGAACTAAGATTGGTCTTTGAAGAATACCAAAACCTCTAGGATTATTATAGGGAAGTGGAGAAGAGATTTTGGCAGGGTTTGGCCGAGATTGAAGGCTCAAAGTTGTGTGAGGAAGAGAGGGAGGAGGTGTCCTTATATAAGGGAGGAGAGGGGAACCTTTGGAATTCTTAAAAATATTAATTTATAATAAATCTAACCCTACTTAAAAACCTACAAAAATGACTCATATTCGAATATTAGATGATATAGGGTTGTAATCGCATAAACTAATCAAATTTAGACATGTTTGGATCTTATTTTAGACCTTATCATTTTGATTTATCCTTATTTAATCTGTTTAAGTTTATTTGTGGTAATAAAATTCTAAATTTTAAATTATAACACATAATTACTTATTTGTTGTGAATTTTCCATAATTGTTTCCTTTATAACATTATAGACCATATAAATTTAAATTTATAATTTTTAAATATTTTTGTGATTTTTAAACAATTTTATAATATGTTATTTTTATAAAATAACAATAGTGTCAATTTTGACACTATTCATTTATTTGAATTTAAATAAAATATATACAGAAGATATGTTCAAACTAAAAGCTTTAATATATTAATAAAAGGTCATATGTATCTATAAAATTAGTGGATCACATTAAATAGTTCATATAATATTTATTTTATTATTTTTAAAACCATATATTTGGTTTATCTCTTAATAAAATAATTACTATATCATTTTTGTATAATTATTTAATATACATATTTGTTGCATAAAAATTTAAAATAAAATCCTATGATGAAGATAAATATATTAACTTTCACAATAATACTTTTACTCGAATTTATCATCTTAAAATCACAATATTTATATTGTTATATTTATTAAATTATGAAGGTGACAACTTTGGCATCATTTAAAATAAAATAATATAAGTGTCATAATTGCTTGTATAAGACTCCAAATGGTGAAATATTCGACCATTGGATGATTATAGTTTCAATTTACATGACCAATAAGTTTTGGTCAGGGTTTTGTGCCTTTTATGGTCACTATTAGTTTAATAAAAACTATATTCTTGATTTTTCACTAGATAAATAATTTCTGCATCACTATTGTGTCACAATTAATGATAACTATATAATCCCAAAAAATTCTAAATAAATTATCATGATGTAGATAATTTTGTTAGATTTCTGGATACTATTCATGTTCGAAGATTTATGATGTTTATCACTAAGTTAAAATTATTATACTTATAAGATTTAAGAAAGTGACATGTTGTCACTTTCTTTGGTTTTAATAATAATTAAATTATTTTCATGGTCAAAAGTTCATAAAATGAATCTAATCCGACCCTTAGTTGATATGGGTTTACTTTTAGCCATCAAATAGAATTTTGGCATGTGTTAGGGTAATTTTATAATATTATATTTACCCTTAATTACCCGATTTACCTTTAACTATGGTAAATAAAATTTACCGTAGTTACTATTCATAATTCCCAAAAATAAAAAGCAGCTTATTAACATAATTTGGACCCACTGATTCCAAATATGGAATACATTTTTTAAAATTCAATACATATAAGTTGCAGAAATTAAATTAAAATTAATCCCGTTGTCGAATAAAAACGGGTTTTTCTTTAAAACATTGCAAAAGATTGAATTGATTTAACCTACGAATTCAAGGTAAAATCAATGCTAATGACATAAATTATATTAAATGGTAAATATATATTCTATTTATACTTTAAAACCATTCAATATTATAATTTAACCACATAATATATTATGATGAAAAAAGTTGTTTTTAATTAAAATATAGCGTGTTTTTACTATTCATTAAAATATGAAAGTTATCGGAAAAATATCAAAACTTTATCTAATGTAAATTTTTACATCCTGATTCAAAAGAAGAATTTTATTTTGTCAAATTGAACATATAAACATGTCAAAAACTATATTTAAAGTGGGTGCGCCATCAAAAGGCGGAAAAACTGCATTTTTTGAAAAATACTTATTTTACCCGAAACATTTATTTTGTTCTTATACCATGTTCTAGAAAATGTGTAAGATGAATAATAATGTTATAAAATTCAAAATTTAGTTATTACTATTCATACAGGCTAGTTCATGACAATATTATAATAATATATCATTGTTTATTAAAACCCGGTATTGCGTATAACACACGCTATCGAGGAAGGTCGCGATTGCGTGTAAAGCAAGCCAAGTCAGGGTTGCGTGTTGTGAAAGAATCCTTCGTTGTTTCGTATAACAGAATCCAACCATATTTCATTTATAAATTTAATATATATATATATATATATATATATATTCAATGTTGCGTAGAATAACTATTATCAAAATTGTGTGTAACACGGTCCAAGAATAGTGTTGCGTATACTGCAAGCTAATACAGTGTTGCATATAGCACAAGTTAATCTTGGTGTAGAATACAACACAAGACATTAATGAAATTAAAAATAATATTTTTCATAAAATCTCGGGGTGTTACATTCTACCCCCCTTAAAATGAATTTCACCCTCGAAATTCTTCGGGGTTATAAATGGTTTACTAAAAGTTTCTTTAATATAAACCCACATCGTAAAAAGGAATACCAAAACCAATATTTAAAAATAAAAGTATGAAACGTAATGGTTACCCAAATAAACTAATCACTGGGTTTCCACATAGGTGAAAATATGGATATGGAAGAGAAATCTAACCATCATGTTCTGATGGAGAGTGGTAGAGAACATGGCTATGGAAAAGCTAGCTATCAAAAAGCCATAAATTTGTGACGATCTAAGGTACCATCTGATTAATCAGATATAAGAGCACTAGGACAATATTTTTGGTTTTCAAGATCGTTTCCCTAAAGTTGAGGAATTTGAATTAGAATAAATACTTACTTTATTTTGGCACAATCTCATTGTTGTTCGTGCCTTGAACAATTTCCACATCAGCTCTTAAATAAATGAAGTTGAATTTGTTATTCGTGAAGTGTTAGCAGATCATGTGATAGAATGACGGGTCATTCCATCTGTCTCAAACAAAAGGTTGGCAAAAGTTATATACATAAGTCGATCTATAGTGAGATTAATCATATATGGTTTCTAAAATGGACTTTATACTTCATATATCATACTTCTTAATATAATAAAACTAGTTTCTACTAAACAGGGACTTCTTGTAGGCCAGTGGTAGGCGATAAAGGCCAGTCACACTTCGGTTGTGGGTTCGATTCCCACATCCTTGTCCGACGCGATGGGCTGTCGCCCGTCCTGCAGGTTGTCCTTTTTCTAAAACTACATTACTATAACATCCCATCAATAATATCGAAAATCTTCTATCCTTAAACAATACTAAATTATGTCCAGAATAATCCATTCTAATCTTTAGGAATATCCATAATACTGCAGTCCACTCTCATAATATAGTGAAAACTATTACCAGAGATTTAATACTGTCGTTGATCCCCATATATCATAAGATATGTCTTGTTGGTCACATTCCAAACATTCAAAGGCCTTAATCACGTATTCTCTTGAATACCCATTGAACCTTAGTGAAAACATGAATGCAGTTAAAAGTTAACTCTTTACACATACCAAAATACAAAAATTCTATATATTCAAACCATGATATAACCTTCTCCTTATATCAGTCATGAGCTCATGAATACAATCAAGTACCCCATTATCTTATTATTCCTTCATTATGCACATATAATCTACTTCTCAAAAAATATCTGAATAACATTTCATGGTTACTAGTACCATTAATCATACACTTTAAAAACTTAGGAAAGAAAATAGTGTAACAATCCTTAGATGTCTCCTTATTCCATAGTACCATGAGATTACTTATACAACAATACACTTGATAAACATGTAATCATTCCACTACCTTCTTAAACCATTGACCGAGCTTCAACAATTCTTTCATCTCACATATCATTTATAGTCTCTTCATCATCATCAACATAAATACTTCCCATACGACCATACCGATTCTCTTCATGAGAATTTCCCTTAGGGCATTGTTTTTCATAATGCCCGTACATTCCACATTTAAAACATTTAACCATTGTTGATGTCGTAGCAATACCATTATCCTCATCCAGGGTGTTAACTGAACCGTTTCCTTTGCGCTTACTTACTTTGTGTCCTTCTTTTCCACACCCAAAGCATCTTCCAGTTCCTTTGAAACATTATCCTTGATGCCTCTTCCCACATGATTTACAAAGGGGAAATTGAACTTTCTTTCCTCTATGATCATCAGGAAACTCCATCTTTATTTTATTATCCAAGTAAGGAAACTTACCAAATTTTACTTTTTTGATCATATTATGAGATTTCTGATTCGATATAATAATTATGTGTGGACTTCCAAATCCAATTTCATTTGGTTGCTCATGAAGAATATCATTCCATTGTCCATAATATCCTCCATTATCGTGAATCATCTTGTTTCCAGCCATTTTCTAAAACCCAAAAAGAATAGTGTGAGAGGCAAAAATCATGCTAGGGGAAAAAACATAATAATGGGGGAGTACCTTCAATATCTAACATCTTAGGTTTAATTCTATGATAGTTAGCGTAATTCTAGTACTATAACCTATACGTATACTTAACCTTAGGGACATCCCTTGACATACCTTAGAACTATCTCTAGGGATCTCAATAACGTTTTCGCATCCTAGTTTCCAATGGTTGACTAAACCTTTCCTCTGATACCAACTGTAGAGACCCGAAGCTTGACGTACATTGACATTACATTACATTTGCGGAAAACTTAGTACATAACAAAAACACACACACAAAGATCGTAATAGTTTAGTGTCTTTGGAAACTCGGAACGCAATCTTCTAATCGTGGTGAAAGATCTCCAATATCTCCCATAAAGATCTTCCCTTTTTTTACCTAAAACCTTTCTTTATATCCTGGGGAAAAGAAAACATAAAAGGGTGAGCTAAAATGCTCAGTAAGGGTAAACAAAAGAAATATAAATCTCATCGTATACACAAGCACATAACTTTTGGAAATCTTAACCTGCAAAAGAGATCATAATTTCATAACATGGGATAAATCATGGCATTGAAATGTAATCACAATAATCATAACATAAAACATTAAACTTTGTGGCATACACACATAATCATAGAGAATCATTTCTTGTTAGTCAAGACTCATTGCCAAGACTATCTTAGTGGACAATGTCCCTTTCTGAACCGAGTCACCCTCGTTCCAGTCCTGTTTCACTGAACCGGTATAACCTACCGTTCCAGCCCTGTCTATCTCATGAGATATAAAATATTTACCCAATGCATTGGAGGTAGATATAGGTCCCACCCATCTCATAATGATACAATTCTTATGTGTGCCACAAAATCATAAATCATACATCATTGCATAACCCTTGTAATACAAATGGGAATCTTAATCATCATGACATCATAAAACAATTCATATAAGATAAAGGAATTAATAAAAATATTTCCATCACAACATAATAAAATCAATGTAATAATAGGGATAAAAATAGAACCCTTTATTATATTAGATGGAAAATAATTTTGATAAAACACTTGAACTCCATTCTTGAGGAAAATATCCTTTCTACTTCAAAAACATTTTCCTTTCTTAACATGTCTTACAATTTGAAACTAAAAGAAGTTGATTAAAAATAAACATGAAAACTTGTAAAGGAAGCTTCTTGGAAATAATTTTTTTAAAAATCCATTCATGCCGTATAAGTTAAAAAAAACATTCTTCTCGTACTTTTGTCGGAAAAGCCAAAAAGTACCTCGTATGTAAAACGACAAAAGATTCCTTTCATATCTTTTAATAAAAACTCACCGAAGGGTAAAATTGGATTTAAAAAATTGTAGGTGGATGTAAATAACATTACATATTGAGGAAAAATGGATGTGGATGATAAAATATACCCCAGTAAATTTCAAAGTACAAACAATCTCGGATAAAAATGAGATTGTGATATTTCCCTTACCTTAGGTCCGATTTGCTTCGTAAGTGTCCAAACCTCCTGTATAATGATTTAAATAATGTCATTGACTTATTAAAGAATCATATTCATTGTTATTATATCATATATGGTTCACTTATGACTTTATATTACCCGTTCTTTTGTAAATTCCATGTTAAAGAAGCGTTTTGGGTAAAATCGTTTCATTTGTCGTCCATGTTTTGACTTGTAATTATTCATATGATTACTTAGATCATGATTACGTAATTCTAGAATATAAAACATGATTTATATATAATATATATTCATAATATACATATATATAATAAATTAGTAAATGGAAAGAAATACACTGTTCATGGAGACGGTAGTCCGTACGTACGCATGAACGCTGTTTTCGTTTCCTTATTGAGGTGAATGGAATTAAGTAGATGACATACATATAAATTTACATAAGTACAGTATCATTATTATGTCATATATTTCATTAGTACTTATTATATATACTTTATAATCATTCATGAATGGTTAATCGATGAGAATGAATCTCATCGCGTCATGGAGACGGTAGTCCGTACGTACGCACGAGCGATGATATCGTTCCCATGGTCGTGGAATTGTGTTGAAGTGTATGTAGACTATTTCAGTATCAATATCACTTTATAATAATCATATATAGTTACTCATTACACCATTATACCCATCCTATTAAGGTGGTGGTGGAAAATAGATTACACCACGGCGTGGAGACGGTATTCCGTACGTACGCACGCACGATGATTTCATTTTTCCGTAGGATGGATAGAAGGTGAATTATGGTTGTTTCATATTTATAATAACATATCAGTATGTAATTAATACTGATGTTATTACTTTTTCATGAAACAACTAAAGAAGAAGAAGTTGAAGAAGAAAGAAATTGAAAAGATCGGTAATGGATATTACCTCTTCTTTGAAACGCCTCTTTGAATCCTCCACTTAGGGAACTAAGATTGGTCTTTGAAGAATACCAGGACCTATAGGATTATTCTAGGGAAGTGGAGAAGAGATTTTGGCAGGGGTTGTCCGAGCTTGAAGGCTCAAAGTTGTGTGAGGAAGAGAGGGAGGAGGTGTCCTTATATAAGGGATGAGAGGGGCACCTTTGGAATTCTTAAAAATATTAATTTATAATAAATCTAACCCTACTTAAAAACCTCCAAAAATGACTCATATTCAAATATTAGATGAGATAGGGTTGTAATCTCTTCAACCAATCAAATTTAGACATGTTTGGATCTTATTTTAGACCTTATCATTTTGATTTATCCTTATTTAATCTATTTAAGTTTATTTGTGGTAATAAAATTCTAAATTTTAAATTATACAAAATAATTACTTATTTGTTGTGAATTTTCCATAATTGTTTACGTTATAACATTATAGACCATATAAATTTAAATTTATAATTTTTAAATATTTTTGTTATTTTTAAACAATTTTATAATATGTTATTTTTATAAAATAACAATAGTGTCAATTTTGACACTATTCATTTATTTGAATTTAAATAAAATATATACAGAAGATATGTTCAAACTAAAAGCGTTAATATATTAATAAAAGGTCATATGTATCTACAAAATTAGTGGATCACATTAAATAGTTCATATAATATTTATTTTATTATTTTTAAAACCATTTATTTGGTTTATCTCTTAATAAAATAATTACTATATCATTTTTGTATAATTATTTAATATACTTATTTGTTGCATAAAAATTTAAAATAAAATTCTATGATGAAGATAAATATATTACATTTCACAAAATACTTTTACTCGAATTTATCATCTTAAAATCACAATATTTATATTGTTATATTTATTAAATTATGAAGGTGACAACTTTGGCATCATTTAAAATAAAATAATATAAGTGTCATAATTGTTTTTATAAGACTTAAAATGGTGAAATATTCGACCATTGGATGATTATAGTTTCAATTTACATGACCAATAAGTTTTGGTCAGGGTTTTGTGCCTTTTATGGTCACTATTAGTTTAATAAAAACTATATTCTTGATTTTTCACTAGATAAATAATTTCTGCATCACTATTGTGTCACAATTAATGATAACTATTTAATCCCAAAAAATTCTAAATAAATTCTCATGATTTATATAATTTTGTTAGATTTCTGGATACTGTTCATGTTCGAAGTTTTATGATGTTTATCACTAAGTTAAAATTATTATACTTATAAGATTTAAGAAAGTGACATGTTGTCACTTTCTTTGGTTTTAATAATAATTAAATTATTTTCATGGTCAAAATTCCATAAAATGAATCTAATCCGACCCGTAGTTGATATGGGTTTACTTTTAGCCATCAAATAGAATTTTGGCATGTGTTAGGGTAATTTTATAATATTATATTTACCCTTAATTACCCGATTTACCTTTAACTATGGTAAATAAAATTTACCGTAGTTACTATTCATAATTCCCAAAAATAAAAAGTAGCCTATTAACATAATTTGGAACCACTGATTACAAATATGGAATCCATTTTTTAAAATTCAATACACATAAGTTGCAGAAATTAAATTAAAATTAATCTCATTGTCGAATAAAAACGGGGTTTTCTTTAAAACATTGTAAAAGATTGAATTGATTTAACCTACGAATTCAAGGTAAAATCAATGCTAATGACATACATTATATTAAATGGTAAAAAGATATTCTATTTATACTTTAAAACCATTCAATATTATAATTTAACCACATAAGATATTATGATGAAAAAAGTTGTTTTTAATTAAAATATAGCGGGTTTTTACTATTCATTAAAATATGAAAGTTATCGGAAAAATATCAAAACTTTATCTAATGTAAATTTTTACATCCTGATTCAAAAGAAGAATTTGATTTTGTCAAATTGAACATATAAACATGTCAAAAACTAGATTTAAAGTGGGTGCACCATCAAAAGGCGGCAAAACTGCATTTTTTTAAAAATACTTATTTTACCCGAAAAATTTATTTTGTTCTTATACCATGTTCTAGAAAATGTGTAAGATGAATAATAATGTTTTAAAATTCAAAATTTAGTTAATACTATTCATAACGGCTAGTTCATGACAATATTATAATAATATATCATTGTTTATTAAAACCCAGTATTGCGTACAACACACGCTATCGAGGAAGGTCGTGATTGCGTGTAATGCAAGCCAAGTCAGGGTTGCGTGTTGTGAAAGAATCCTTCATTGTTTCGTATAACAGAATCCAAGCATATTTCATTTATACATTTAATATATATATATATATATTCAATGTTGCGTAGAATAACTATTATCAAAATTGTGTGTAACACGGTCCAAGAATAGTGTTGTGTATACTGCATGCTAATACGGTGTTGCGTATAGCGCAAGTTAATCTTGGTGTAGAATACAACACAAGACATTAATGAAATTAAAAAGAATATTTTTCATAAAATCTCGGGGTGTTAAAATACCCCAACATTCATAATTGAAATTAAAAGGGAAAAATAACTAAATGAAAATTGGACAAAAATGAGAAAGGAAGAAAAACCCTTACCTGGAAGTGTGCTTCCAAAGGCTTAAGAGAAGTTTGAGAGAGGCTTCTTGGGAGATTGTGGCACCTTGGGAGGATTCTAGAGAGAGTAGGTCAGAGGTTGGATGAACTCCAAAGGCTTTGAGTGAGTATGAAGTGGCAGCTTGGGTGGGTTTATATAGGAAAGGTGAGGGAATTCTTTATTATTTAGGTTTGGGACCCCTTATATTAAATTAATCCAAACAACAAACCATCCCATGGTTTTTGCCCATGGTTTCTGGAAAATGGAATAGGAAAACAATATTTTATATGGAAAATGTCCGAACTTCTTAAAATAATAGGGTTGCTTATGTGGAGGTGAGTCACACTCCCATGGAAAACAATTTAAAATGACAAGGTGTTTAATAAGTCTTTAAGGGTCCATTAATGCTTTGAAAAGTAAGTCAAACAAACCCAAAATCAAATTATTTTAATGGTAAAACAGATATTGGCCGAAAATAAAGCTTATAGTATTTTATTACATCCCTATTGGGTCATTATGATGTCATGAAACACATTATATATTGAAACAGAATTTAAATTTTACCCAAAAATTTGACTGTCTCAAAAAATTATGAAATATTGACCGTTGGATAATTTCCACATCATTATTGCAAAAATAACATTTATTTTATCTAAATAATTTTCTAAATATGTTAATTTTAACTTTAAAAATAAAAACAGACATTTATCAAAAATTAACGAGTTTTGACTAAAATGGCTTTCAAACCTTAATAAAAATTACAATTGCATTCATAAAATTATATGATCATTTATATATAATAAAATAAATTGAATAATAATAATAATAACATTTTATTAAAAAATTATTTAATTCAAAAATCCCTTAAATTAATAAAATATAATTCTTAATTAAATAATAACTAAAAACACTATTTGCACCTTAAAAACTATTTACAATGTATCAATAATGACCAGAAATATATTCATTACTAGATTAAAAAAATAATGTACATGAACATAGTACTAGAAATTTGTAACATAACCCCTTAAAACTGCCGCATAAGACCTAAGAGTAAGGTGTGCGATGGTGACAGACTCTTGGGGGGGGGGGGGGCGCTCAGATTACATCGCCCGAGTGGTAATCTTTATCAACTTCCACTTTTCTCATAGATGGTCACGTTCGAGCTTGACATGATGGAGCTCATCTTGGGCTTGGTCAAGAGCGAAGCCCAAAGACTCCACCTCTTTTCTGAGCTCCGAAAAATGGGCTTCGTATGGAGAAATTCTACTAGATGAGGCCAACACTTCCTTTGTCTAAGTAAATTGGGTTTTTCAAAGACCTATATTTATACTAATCATGTGATCAATGTTTAACAGCTATAAAAGTAACGATCACAATTCTTAACATAAAACCAAAGAAGTTATAAAACATTTACATAAATAGGATTTTAACTAGGTCAAGAGGGATTTCCATTAATGAGACTTTGGGTCATTACATTTCTTGTTTCCTTCTAGACCATTCCTCCTCCTCAAACTGTAGAGGTCATTATCCTGGAAATCCTATGCACTGTCTTTTGATAATGAACCAAGTGACTCAAAACCTAACATCTACCTATAACAACCCTGTTCTTCATAGGGATTCAATGCCCTGTCTGCCTCCTAGTCAGGATCTTTATTTCCCAGTTCCTTAATGTAGTTACCCAACATGAAGGGTAACTCACTTCTTGGGCTCAACCTATTCACTCGAATAAACTCATGATCCAAAGAACCCCCTCTCTCATTATATCTAAGAAAAAAGAGCACTACCTATGCATAATAAGCCTTATTTTCACTTCCCTCACCCCCTTTTTATTTCTACATCCCCAATAAAACCTCTGCCATTTACAATTTTGGAGGTCTCCAACGGAACCAGACTACCAGCATTAGCAGTAGAACCCACCTCTGGTCCTGCTTCACCCTAAGGTCCTAGAACATCACTAATAGAAATACCCATATATTTGTTTAGCTGGTTGTAAATATCAGAAAACAAAATGCTACCCTCCTAAGAAGCACTATGAACACCAAGGGATGGATCTGGAACAAAACCTGCTTCCAGATGGCACTATCCATCCAAACCTCCAATCGACCCTTGAACCTTGACACTAAATTCTGAGTCCCCTATCCTATGAAGATCACACGACTTGAATACTCTTTTAAATTGAACCTTAGCATGTCAATTATTTTGCAGTTTGAACATAAGCCAATCCAAGACTCAAAATCCATGAACTTTTTTCTTTGTAACTCCTCTCCCAAAAAAATCCATATATACTTAATAGGAAAATTGGGAAAATCCACTTCCACACCAATTCACATGGAAAATGGTGAAAAACAGCACGAGCCCTTCTATTCAAGAACAAATATCTACCAACCATATTGTTTACATGCGCAAGATTGGAGGGTCTTGAAAAGGCAAGGGAATTTCTGGGAAGCTTACCTAGAATACCACTGTTGGTGCATCGCGCATCATTTGGAAATCGAAGGTCCACTAGAAGAGATAAAAATGAAGGATGTTGTAGTTAAGGGGGGCACCAGACCAAGCCTAATTTAAGTCTTCATCTAAGGAAAATCTAATCATTAGATATATACTATCAAGTAGGCCAACCATGGCATGATCTTACAAACCCCAAGACCCAAAAATACATATGTCAAATGCATCCATAGAAGGCCGACACTGATTGATATGAGCATGTAGAGTGAGATTATAATGAACCGAAGCCTTAGTAAACTCTAGAGAATAAATCAAAAATTGGGGGAAATCTCCATATAAATATGGATTCTTAGTGCACAATGATATTTGAAAAAACAGGGAAGAGAATCCAGGTTCAAGAGAGGATAAAATCTGTGGGATGTAGTTCCTTTGAAGGATGACAGAGTTCCCCCCCCCCACCAGTGGGGGAGGGATGAAAGCGGGCACCATTGCCTTCACTGGATGAGAACCGCCATTACTGATGCGGATGACACTCCTCACCTTTTTATTGGGTATGGCTTCTTTATGTTATGATTATATTATTAGTCCCTTATTCTTATATACGATCATTGATTTATATTTCTTATGTTTACGATTACTGAGCAAATGAGGTCACCATTTATTATGTTTTCATTCACTAGGTTTGGATGGATGTTTCTAGGTATGATATTTCTAGAAGGGTATTAACATGAAAAACATTGTAGGAGATATTGGTGATCCTTTATGAAATAAGATGTTTATGTATATAGTGTCTAAAGACCCTAAACCATTATGGTTTTCGGGTGTGTATAATTGAGTTATGTAATGAATATTTATCTCAAATGATGTAATATTTATGTATGAAATGATTTTTTCACCTCATGATCTAGTTCATTGAGACTTTTTACTTAATTATTTCTATTATCTCTCATGTATTTCACCTTTTATTTTATGATTTTCCCAAAAAAATCATTTTCATTTTTTTGTGGTGACTCTCATATTCTAATTTTTGGATCTTTAGGTTGTGACTCTCATTTTTACACTTAATATAGGATATAAGTTCATAAAAATGTAGGTGTTGTGAAGGGTTGTGACTCCCCGAATAAAAGTTAGGCATCTTGGTTCAACTTCTACTAGAAGAATCACGTTTTAACTAGGTTATGATCCCCCTTAAAAATCAAGTAGTACATAACACATATCTCAAAGGGTAGAAATGTGTAATAACAGACTATGTCCAGAATGGACCAAACTACTGTTAAAAAATGAATCCATTCATTATATATTATTTTTGCTATATATTTTTACTTATTTTTCAAGATAATTAACTTTGATAATTAAATTTTATTAGTAAATAGGTAATTAATTTATTTTATTTAAAATTGTATTATTGGTTTTCACCCCAACTGGACCATATGATATCTCCATCTGAGACCTAACACTTGGTATTAATTTTTTTTCTTCTTATATATAAAGTTTGATATTTTTTTCTAACTATACTATCCTAAGAGTCACTATAAAAGGAAAAATATCTTTGAATGATTGAATGAATGAATGCAATTTTTTTTGGATTCCTCAAAAGCCCCAAAACATTGATAATAATAATTATGTATACTAAAAATGTTGAATGAATTAATACCTAAAAAAACATGGAATAGATCTATGTACTGTAATGGTAAAACCATATAAGTGACCTAATTTTATCTCAAACATACATACTAAAAATTATACTACTATGTATGTTAGGAATTAAAATGTTTTTAATATTTTATAATGTTCTATCAACACAAATGTTTTTACTCATGTTTCTATATCTATGATAGCTCATTAAATTTGTAATATTTTGAATGTTTCCCAACTTGTCTCAGATAAGATGATGAAAACATAGCTCATTAATCTTTATGTTAAGTATCATGATTTAATTATGTGTGAATATGAAAGCATTAAACAAATTTTCTAAAACATTTTCAAGTATTATGAATGTAATGAATTTCCTTGGATAATCTTTAGATAACCTAATTATTGAAGAAAGATTCCTTAGATCACTAAAAAATAAGTAAAAGGGTTAGAAAGTATCAATCAATGAAAGAAATGTGTAGAATAACATAGTTGAAGCAGAGACTTAAAAAAAGAAAGGTGTTTATTTTCAATTGAATATAAATATTTTTATTAAATCTTATTTTATAAACCATAGGAAAGTGAGAAATAGATAAAAAAAATTGAAATGGGTTTACCAAATGATGAAAAAATTGGATGGTTAATGAAGATATTTAAGAATGAGAATCATTAGGATGATGAAATGAAGAATGGTAAAAATGATTATAGCCATATTTCGGAACTAATGTGTTGTGAGTGAAAAAAGGGACATATAAGACATATATCCATATAACATAATAAATATATAAAGGATACTAAATATAAGAAAAAAGTTAAAAACATTAATGACTGAACATAGATAAATAGAAGAATATGATTCGAGTGATGAATCCAGAAGTGAAAACAAACAACTAACATTTGTTTGACGAATGAAAGAACAAACGAGGTTAGTTGTTAATATTATTGTAGTTATTATTATTCTACATTTGAACAACCAAATCTTCAAAAATTAATTTAAGAAAATAAAATATTTCTAAAATATGTATTGGGAATTAATTATCTGTATAAAAAATTTGATGGGGAATATAAGTATCTTATTAAAAATAATAAGAAATTAACCTAATAAAATGAGGTGTTTGAAAATATTTCTTATTTTTCGATTGAAATTATTTTCAATGATTTAGAGTTTTCATAAAAATATAATGAAAATATGAAGAATTAAATTTTTTATTTGAATGGAAATTTAATCTACTATTTTTTAACTTGAAGAGAAGTATGATAAAATGATGTATATGATTGAATCAAATAATGGAAAGGTGTATTTTTAAAAAAATAAAGAAACAGCTAAGTAATATAAAATATTGTTTTCTAATATTTATAGAGGAATTATAATTAATATTATATGTAATATAAGTTAAATGAACGAAATTATTCTAATGAATGATTATTAAGACTTAATCAGTCAATAGACCAGACTAAAAATATATTTTTATGAATTTATATTCTACATTACCCAAGAATACGTGTTTGACGTTTATTTGGATTCTTTAAGGTTTGTATTATAATCCTAATAGACCAAAATTGGTCTGGATTCCAATTAAAAGTAAATTTTTTATTATCATTTCCATCATTCATATTTGAAATAGTTTTATTTATTAGTATATTGGCATGTGTTCATTTGAAAATATTTTTGAAGCATGTGATTGTTATTTTATCAGTTAACAATAATTATACTATTTTATTATTTCAAGTGAAAAATTTATTATTTTTTTATTTTTTTAGTCATGTATTATGTAATTATAATAAATCTTTAATATGCCAATGAGCCTATACCGAAGTGGTACAGGATGCTGCTTGGCATCCAAAAGACCCCGAGTTGAATCCGGGTATGATGGAATTTTTAGGTTGTTGTAGTAGGGGCACTATAACAGCAGCGACACTAAAGCGGTGGAGGTACTATATCAAGAACTGTAGCGGCAGAGGTATTGTAGAAGAATAAGTACTGTAGAGTTACTATTCACTAAAGGGTCCTTTGAGCCAAAATATGGGCTTTCAAGTCCTGTATTCAGGTCACTTGGACAAGGGCCTTCAAGGTATGTAATGGGTCTCCCTCTACCCAGAAAAAAGAGGTATTTTATTTAATTATAAAATGAGGATTCAACCATAAACGTTTTTAAAGAAATAATTAATCTTTAATATACATAAAATAAATGTAAATTATCCATTTAATTACATAAATGTATTTTGTATTTATTATTAGTTTAACAAAGAGTAATTTTAAAATATTTCTTTGGAATAGACATAATTGATATCTATTTTATAGTTCCATATATATTATTTTATAAATTCTTTAAATATTATTAACTATTTTTAATGGATACATAAAGATGTTCTATTTTTATACAGGTTTATGAGTTACAATGGATATTTATTATTATTTCTTTTTAATAGGGAAGACAATAATAAATTAATGTGGAGTATTTTTATCATACTATTCTGCATAGAATATTCTTTTATTATCTATTTAATGATTTTTTATCATGATTTATACAATTTTTTTTCAAAATTGAAGGATTCTAATTTTTCTCCTATTATATATTCATCTAATTTATGGGGAGTTTGTTTAAATTATTACTATTCAAGTATTCTTTTGATATACATATTTTTTGGGAAACTCATTTGAATTCTTTCACGAATGTATATTTTTCATTTAATTTTTTTTATAAAATGTTTTTTATAATAAAGAAAGGTTTTTATAGGAGTTTGGATATAAATATTTTAATATTTTTGATTAAATTCAAAGGGGGTGACTTTTGGGGAATTGTGATTATAAAAATGAGGATAATGTTAAAGTGGATCCCTGAATGACTATTTTTACGTATGTTTTTTATAATTACAATACATGTTATTTAATAACTAGATAGTTATTATTTTCCTCAACATAATATACATAATGTGTAGTTTATATTTACTATGGTTTCTATATATTCTTTTGGTTAAATTCTTATATAGTTACTATGTAAATATTTATTTATCAGGTTTAAAATTTTCATTTTTTCTATAACAATTGAATTAAATTAAACTTATTTATTATTCATTGAAAAATTATTTATTTAATTTCTGTGTAATTTTTCGTATTTATATTATTATTTAAAATTATTTGGGTAATATCGTGTGAAAAATAACTTTTCTAAGTGTTTATTATACCCTTTCATAACCGATAGAAAACCAGTTTTATCATTACATTGCTTTATAAGTTACCCTTACCGAGTCTAAGAATTTTGATCATTTCCTTTTCACATGATTAAATTAATTTTTGTACCTTTATTTGGATAGTTTCAAAGTTTATATATCCTTATATATATAATTATAACCCACCTTTATGCAAATATATTCATTCTACCTTTATATAAAATTCCTATCTAACTTTACAAATGGGTATTACTTACCATTACACAACATTTATATTTTATATTTATGTAAATATTATATTTCATACTTACTTTTATGAATTTATAGTATTAACCTTGCACTAGCTAAAGAAATATGAATTTTCCATTATAAAATATTTCCTTCAAAAATTACACATGTATTTCAAAATACCATTACATATCCAATATAAAATAGTACGAACCTTTACACAACATAGTTTATAAAAACCTTCACATTGAATATCAATTTAAATATACTCTATTTTTCAGCAATAATGGATATTAGATTCTCTATATTATTATATTATTTATTTTGAATGGTTTTATTGTTTCATAAATTCATCTTAATGATATTGAAACTATACTATGTGAATTTGGAAATTTTTAAACAAATTTTAATAAAGATTAAAACTTTTATTCATTTTCACGTAAATCGGCAACATAAATATTTCAAAATTAATACTATTTTAGTATGTGTTGATTTTATTATTTTTTTATTTCTAAAATAATGTTTATTTCTAATGATGTTATTCTTAATAATTCAATTTTTTTTACATGTTTGAATATGTGATATATTTTTTATGTATTTTCATTTATATATATGGTACTATTTATAAATTTGAATTTTTATAATATGAAAATATGTGTGAGATTTATAGATGTTATTTGAAAAATTAATATAGAGATAATTTTAAATTAACTCTAATTATTTCAAATGACTCTTTTTAAATTTCAAATTGAGATGTTGTCAATGGTTATTTTGGAAACAACATTCCCTCATTACATTATTCTGAATTATTTTTATTTTTATTTAAATTAACCATTTGATGAATTATTTTGTTTTTATGTAGTAATTATAATACATATTTAAATATCTCTAGGTTAATTGGAAAAATCATGATAGATACACGATATATTGTGAGATTTTAAACTCTCATATACTATGAAATACAATGAACATGGAAATGATCTTCTTCAAACTATTTTCCCATCATTGGATGGAATCTCTAGGAGAAATTTAACCTTTATAATTTTTAATATGTTGTATAGAAAAAAAAATCATTCACTCAATAACTAGAAGTTATTATTTATTATTGTTCATCGACTTCTTCCGCGTCTAGTTAATTGAGACTTTGTGATTAAATATTTTTATCCTATCTAATATATTTAACCTTTGGGTTTTTGATTTTCCTAGAAAAAGAATTCTATATTTTGGGTAGTGACTCTCAATTTATAAAATTAGGATCATTTTCCTGTGAATACATAATTCTAAATGTAATATTTGTTAAAATTCATTAAAAGGTACATGTTGTAAAAGGTTGCAATCACACTTAGAAAATTCAGGTGTCTTGGTTGCACATCCACTAGAAAAAGATTGTTGTAATTAGGTTATCATTCCTCCTAAAAAATCAGGTAGTGTATGAAATATATATTAAAGAGTAGAGAGTTTTAAGGGTATACTAAGTCCACTTTTGATTGAACTACTATAAATAAATACATGAATTCATTATTTAATTTTATTCCTTAAATTATCACATATTGGGAATGAAAATTAATTATGATAGTTATCTTTTATAATTAACTAGAAATTTAATTTATTTTCATTAATCTAGTTTATTCACCCCCATCCATACCATCTGTTATCACTATCTATGACCTAATATAGTGGGGCTTGAAATTGTAGGGGATAATACCAAATGATGGTACTATAACCATGTTGTAGTAATTCTGTAGTATGATAATAATATTTTAGCACTTTACTAGTCTGAGAATTATAGAATATATGGTATAAATAGTGTTATTCACCCTATTTGGGAATTGATGCCATGATTTCAGGCCATCAGTCCACTAGGTCTCGATGTCAATTTATTTAGGACAATGTAACTAGGAGAAACCTCTACCTGGAAAAATGATATGGAGTGGTGAAAAGTTTCCAAAAATGTGACTAATGTGGAACATGATGGATATGGAAAAAACAATTAGTTTTACCCCTTACACACCACTATGTGGAGAAATTAAAATTTAATTTCATTATTTGAGGTGATCAAGGCACAATCAATAATAAGGGGTGTTAGGCGGTGTTTCTCTCTTATAACATGTAAGAAGGCCTATATGCCACTATTCATATGGGCCATGTACTACTAGAATTAAAGTTGTATAAGGGTTTCCTCTTATATCAGTTTAAAAGATTGTTATTTATATAAAAAATATTCAAGGCCTTTAGTCTAGGGGCTATCACCACATTGTGATTGTATGTGAAAAGGGCATGGAGATTATCTAAAAAGTAAAAACCCAAAAACTATACTAAAATTAGACATTTTTATAGCCATGGTATGAAGAATATATATTACCATCACCATATTGAAATTATTACTCTTCCTTGGTGTATTGGAGTTCTTTTCATTGCATGAAAATAAAGAGAGAATCGTCAAAATGGTAATTTTAGTAGGAATTTAGTTTGAGAGATTCAAATGTTGAAAATAAGGATAAAGGAAATGTTGTAGATATAGTTTTGGTTCCATGATAAAGCATAAGATAAATGGGATTCAAAAGGGGGATCACTATGAAATTGTGTATCTGTAGTTATAATTTTTAGAAGAAGTAAAAATGTTGAGGCGTTGATCAATGGAAGAAAAAATAGAAGAGAAGTTTGAAATGACTTGAAAAACTCTATAGAGAATCACTTGGCATGAAAAAAAAGTGAATGTTAAAAATGTATAGAAGATTAAACTCCAAGGGAATGGGAGTTATTATAGTTTTTTCAGTTGGTTAATTGAATTTGACCAAAATGAGGTCAAATAGGATTTAGGGCCAAATGTGTTCAAGATGAGAATTCCTATTAGAGTAAATATAATGATGTGGATCTACTACTGGCTAAATAAAATATCATACTCAATCTCAAATATCATTAATCATAATTAATCCCCAATAAGCATAAAAAAGATGTATTTATTAATCCATAGACCCAAAATAAATTGGAATAAGTTGAAGAGTGTATGATGGAAGTTGGTTGTTTGAATTTGAATTGGAAATTCAAATTAAAAGTTGATGTTAGTTATTACTATTATAAAATATCGATAAGAATAGTTTCAAGAATTTTCATAGAAAGAGTTTTCAAGAGAGAATCGATATAGTACAAAACTGAATAAATCCTTTAATTATAAAAAATAATTGGATATTAGACATTGTTATTCTCTTGAAGAATCTATGTGTGTCAAATCAAAATAAGAACCAATGTTGTTACTATTTTCACATAAGATGAAGAAATAGATGGAAGAAGAAATATGTTCACTATACAAGCAATAAGAATAATAACCCTTTACTCTATATAAGATAGTAAACAATTATGATTTCTTCCATGAAGAAAAATATGAAAATATTTTCCCTTCTGTTTATATAAAATAAGAGGGATTGCTTGCATAATAAAATTTAAGTAAGATAATAGGTAAAGTAAGTCTAAGGTATCACATAATTGATAAGGCAGAGTCTATATTATAGAAGACCATTTTTATTATTACCAAAAACAATTTTAATAAATCTGGATTAAATTTTAAAGAAGCATTAGGATATTTAGACTGTGAAGGACACACATTACACTATCGGGAGACTATAGTGTAACACGATTTCAAGAAAAAAATTTTCTTATTGTACTCAAAAGATTATATGGTGGGTAATCCTATGTTTGTATGTCCTGAATCACACAAAGGTCTAGCCTTCTCATATTGAGATGTAAACCCTATAAAATCTATCATTCTTATTGAACAAATACTTTGGAATATGTTTCATGTGACGATGAAGGTGGGAATAAAAAATGATAAATCTATTTACTATAATAAGTAACATAGTTAAAATGAAAAATTGATGAAAGTTTAAATTAGATTAAAACACACCAACATAGATTCACACTCCCCCCCTTCTCTGAGTGTTGAATGAATCCCTTATCGGTCCCCTCAATTGGTATTAGACAATTCCTTACCTTTAATTGGATTATTTATTTTTGAAGCTATTCTATTTTAATGTTTTTAGTCTATTTTAGGATTTATAAATAAGTGTATTTTTATTTATTATTCATATACTTTTGATCCAAACCAATTATCTACTAAGACAATATTTAACATGAAAGTGAAAGAGAATAAGAGGCTGAAGAATCTTACTTTTTTAAAAAATGAAGATATATTCTTAGTTTCTCCTTACAATGAAGAAGATAAATATTGTAATAAAGGAGAAGAATAAGTGGCTCAAACTACCAAAAAACATATGGAAAACTATTATAACATAATTGGATCTAGTAATTCAATTGACCGTGAGGTGTAAAAAACTGGCCTTGGTTACCCTCAAACTTTGAATCCAAACTTATCAACCACATACCCGATGGGCGTTATGATTTGGAGACTAGCACTTGGGCATCAGAAAAAACCATAGGGAATGATTTCAACCAAACCTAAGAACAAAAAATGGAATATATATATATATATATTATAGTGAAGCATTAGAAGTGAAAACAATAATAAATATATATTCCATACCTGAAGAAATACTATACAAATGATAAAACTCCAAAGTAGCTAAACAAACTCTAAGGTACGAGTACATAAATAAGGGGAAAAATGAAACTAGAAATATATACTCCATGTTATATCATGGGAAGACTCCCACTATATCACCACCGACTACCTAGATAGAACTGAAAAAAACCTTATCACCTCACTATGGAACCCTTCCTTTCCCAATGTCAAAAGACATAACAGGGTATCCACACTTCTAAATGGGTGAATAAGGTTTAAGATAAATAGGATTAGCATAATACCACCTAATGGTTCCATAACAAGTCTCTGCACAACAATCTAAAAATATCCAAATTTATAGAAAAAATGTATGAAAATCATTGAAATAGGTTTTGTATCAAAATTAGAGTAAAACATTATTTGTTTCCACAAGTTTAAATAATCCTAGTAAAATAGTTCCAAATCATATAATATATATATATATATATATCAAAGAAGTTAAAATATTGTATCACATATCATATCATATAAAATATAGTACAAACTAAAATCATAGGTAACTTCACACCAAGGATTACAACATGTCAGGCTAGCTAGAGATCCCCCCAAAAGTATCAAAAGATGGGTTCTATTACTACACCTTTAACCTAAGTAAAAAAGGATTAACATGTTATATTTTTCAAAACCATTTTATCAAAACTACTATTTTGAAATCCATTTCATAAATAAATTTCAAAATCCTTGTAAAATACCACTTCTTTGACAAAAACTGGGGAAACCATTTTTTCATCAAAAACCCATTTTCACATACAAAAAAATCAATTAATCAATTGTGAAATTTTATTTATAACACAATTTATCAAAACCGGAGAAATTAAGTTTCATCCAATACAAGATAGAGATAGAACCACCTACCTCAAAATTAGGTCACACACACCAGCAACAGGATCCACTAACATAGAAATAACTCAATGTCAAACATAAAGGCCTTATAATTGATTATCACATCATATAATTAATCCAACAAAGAAAATTTCCATAAGAGAAGATAAAATTACATATACCCCAAAGAACCCACATGCCACACCACAACAAACCTGAGGGTTAGAATCCCGAAGAATATCACACAATGAATCTAGAATGAATCGACTAGAACATCACCGCATGGTCAAATGATACAAAATAAATTTCCATAATGCTTCCATGACCAATGTAATTGATTAAGAATAAAGTATTATTAATAATTATATGTATCACAAGTACAATGAATATTGAATGTTGAACAGAGGAACTCGTAAAGAGTAGAGATCACCCAAATCATAAGTAGAATCACCGAAGCTTGGAGGGAGTCTTCTTCAAAACTAATGATAGGAATTACTTGCATGAAGAGTAATTAAATCATACAAGAATGAAATATTTATGGTGTAAACGATGGTTTCATGACATAAAATCCCCATGAAACAACTTTTCCAAAACAACTCATCACCTCAGGTTAAAAATCATGGCCAGTGATTTTACGGTGCAAAAATAGGATTTATGAAATAAAAGAAGTTTATGGAGAAAGATGGAATTTTCTGATTTATAATATTATTATTATATATATCATTTCCATATATTATTCTAAATGAAACATTTATATTATAATGCGACTCTCACGGTGTAAATTCCTCTTATAGGAAATACATGACCCATGTTCCGTAGTAACTCCCAAGTAAAATTTTAAGCCCTCCAAACCAAAAAAACACAATATTAAACATATAATTGGAATTAATTAAAATAAATAATGTTGAAATATCCCCACTATAATTATTTACATACATTGGAAGTCATGTGAATGATGGGTACTTCGGAAAGAGGTGTGACCATTGCTCCCTCACTGACTTTTCATTCTCCTAGCTGTTGTGAGAATCTGATCCTCATCATCAAAACAATGTGAATAATAGTATAGAAGTACTATATAAGGATTTAAATGAAGATTAAATGATCTATATTAGCTAATATACAATAGAAAATTTTGGTTCTAACTCATTCTCTTCCCAACATAGATCATGAGATGGATAATTGAGATATTTTATGAGATATGATATGTGGAAAAAATTATGAATATCTATCAACTGAGCTGGTAATGAAAATGATGATTATCTAGAACAATATTCTCAATTCCATCAAATGGACCAACATATATCAAAGCTAGTTTTCTCTAATTTCCATCCTAATAAAGACCCAAATTTGGAGTAACATTCATAAAAACACAATCACCAATAAAAATCTCCAAAGGGTGATGTCTATGATAAAAAACATTATATTAAATATAAGGTACTACAAATTTATGATTTGTATTCTTAACCCTAACTGATATCTTTCAAACAATAATTAGTCTCATAAGTGAGGCTTCTCTTCCCTCTACCTAATAAAGAGGTTACCTACATAGGTGATCATACAAATCCTTGAAGGGTTTTATTCTGATCGACGACTAAAAACTATTTTTATAAGTAAAATCAACAAGTCCTAGATGGGTATCCAAAAATCCCACCAAATTCAATATGTAGGTATAAAGAATATCCTTTAGGGTATAAATAACACACACAATCTAACTATCTTTATTTGGATGCTAAGTTGTACTCTACCTGATATGAGTCCCCATCGGTTCCTGGAGATCTTCCAGAAATTTATGATAAATAAAGGATCCCAGTTGAAACAATAGGAAAGTGAACCCCATATATCCTTGCAACCTGCTACACATACATCTCAACCAAATATTCCAATTTATAGGTTTACCAAATTAGAATGAAATGAGATTACTATTTTAACCTATAAATCGCTACCACGATTGGATTCATTCCTCAAGGAGTTTGTGGAAATCAAAAAACATTCCATGGAAACATTGTCACATTTTCAAACCCACACCAAAAGAGGTTCGATAATACAATAATGTTTCATATGATATAAATTTATCTATTTCTAGGTTTAATTTTGGGGCACATATTTTTCAATTTCATACTTCACACTAGACCACTAGAATAACTATCTAATGTCATAACACATCTTCAGAGTACCTAGATGAACAAACTGTGATTAACTATGAAAATAAAACAAAATTCATATCCTCATAGATGTTATGATGAAAGATAGATCCCTAAATCCTAGAAAACCATCTGAAGGGAGAGGCCTATAGCGAATTATCTCCCCATCATAAAGGGTTTCTTAAATTCCTCTAAACTCATAATCCTACTCTTGAACCTATAAAATATACTCTAGAAGAGACGATGATAATTGAAAATTGGTCAAAACAACACCTGAAAAATTATTATAAGAATATAGATTCAACTAATTAGAGAGTCCCATAAGGTTCCACTCGTTCATCAATTCCAAAACATCTCACTATAGAAAATTCCTGGGAAAAGCATTTGCAATGACATTCCCCTTACCCAAGGTGTAGGTGATGTTGAATTAAATGGTCTGAAGTTATTTATACCACCACCTATATGATAGATTCAAGTCATTTTGACATGATATATATCTTATTATTCTATAGTCATAAAAGTTTATGAACCTATTCCCCTAGAGATAGTGCCTCCAATATTTATGTTCAGGCATAATTGTGGCATGTTCAAAATTATCCGTGGGGTAATTATTATCATGTGAACAATTTTCATGAGAGACATAGTCCAAACAGTGACCCTATTGCATAATAATTGAACCCAAAATAGTACTAGATAAATCAAAAAACACCCCATATCGCATACCAAGATCAGCTTATATCAGAATTGGAGCCATTGTTGGAATCCATTTCAGTTCATCGATAGAAGACTGGCAGTTCACATCTCATGTGAGCTTCACTATTTACTAGGTAAGATATGTAAAGGTGAAAAAAATTAAAGAAATCATTGATTAATAATCTATAATATCTAGTAATACTAAGGAATATCTAAATCACAAAGATGTTTCACGGCTTCTCCCAGAAGAAAAACCTTCACCTTCTTAGGTCAATAGAGAATCTATGCTTGGAAATCACATAACACAATGATATCACTTCCTAGATATAGAAACTACATTTTGAAATATTTATATACAAAAGGTTACTCCTTATGATTTATAAAACCAAAAATATATAGTTCTCGTGCTCATACATATATAATAAATAAACTGGAATATCATCCACGAACACTACCAAAAAATATGCTGAGATACTGATGGGATATCTATTTCATGAAATCCGTAAAAATTGTAGGAGAATTACTTAGAACAAATGGAATAACAAGATATCCATAATGTCCATACTTACTCTTTAAATCCATATTTAATATATTAGACTCCTTAACCTTGATTTGAGGATAAATTGACTGAAGATTGATCCTTGGAAACTATTTTCCCCCCTTTAACTGATCAAATAAATCATCCATGTTAGGAAAAGTGTACTTATTCTTTACCACCAAACATTTAAACCTCTAATAGTCTATATAAAATAAAGTGATCTGTTTTCTTTCTTGATGAAGAGTACTGGGTCAAAAAAAGATGAAACAGTTGGGAAAATGAAACATTTTACCATGATATCATCCAACTAAATCTTAAGCTCTTTCAAATCCTCTAGTGCCATATGATAAGATTATATAGAGAATGGATACATAACTGACACTAGATCAATCATGAAATACTCCTACATATTATGTGTAAGATTCAGTTATTCTTCTAGGAGAACAACATGAATGTCCTGATGAAGCCTGGTAAGATCAACAAGATAATAAATTTCAATAGGATAAACTAAAAATATATATAAAAATCTCTTTATATTTGGGCAGAAAGGTCATGCATGACTAGATCTTGGATCCCACTCTCCCTGAAACACCTGGAATCTCCCATCAGAATCATTGAATAAGACACACCAATGATAACAATCATCCTCAACACAATGAGTAATAAGGAAATCCGTCTTTCAAATAACGTCAAATAAATCCAGACTAAGAATGGAGAAATCATGGAATAATTTTTCATCATATATAAATTGATAACAAGAAGGCCACATAAACCCATACTCTTTCCTATTATCAATATGTCTCACTAGCTCTATAACAAAGGAAATGATTTATATCATAAGTTTTAGAAAAATAATAAAATGGGAAGAAATAAATGAGTGGGAGGCATCGATTTTAAACAAAGTCTTAAATATTTAAGATACAATAAATTTGGAACCTCTCACTAATTATAAATGAACATCTACCTATATCAAAAAATCATCCACTGTATGAAGTTTTTTTACTCCAAAGGCATATTATTGGAGCCCTATAGAATTATAATCATAGTAATACACAAAAGTGGAATTTAGAGCCAAAAATACCTGAACATAACATGGAGTATACTTCACTAGAATGAATCTTTGAAAATGGAAATAACATCCACAACCATTTCACATCCTTTCAGGAGTAGAAAAAGAACTACGTGTTTGCTTGACCTTTCCAAACTAATAGTGAGTTAGGGTTACATAGATTTCTCTAACTAACGGTAAAGATACACAGCTAAGAACCACCACCACCACATTGGAAATGACCATGGTACTTTCTCTAAGTCCCACGCACTCTATTTTAGCGGCCACTGGGTGAAATAGAAGTTGCAGAAGAACCAAATTTTTCAGCCATATCAATATCTTCCATCATATCCCTATCTACTGTCACTGTATTGGTATATATATTAATCATGAATACCTATTATCTAATATCTAGTTTCAAACCACGCAAGTACTTATAAGATTTCAGCTTATCACCCCTCACTACCACTAGAGGGAAACAAACCATCTCTGCAAAATGATTGGCATATGGAAGCACTAATCTCTCTCCCTTATAAAAAAGTGGAGTTCCAGATACTTTTACATCATCAGAGACTTCAGACAGAACCATTGGAAGAAAAGGATCTTGAAACCCTTCAAGTCCAAGACCAAATATAAATAATCCTACACTATGGAATCCCACCATTTCTTTTTGTGATCTTCAAGTATGAAAGCTGCACACATCACCTTGATATTATCCATTCTATCCATGAATTTGATAATCTAATCAATATTTTCTTGAAAATCCTCCACCTCGTGGGGATCATTCATAACCTTAATGGATGATGTTTTCTATAGGAAAAACTCCCAAGATCAATCCCTTTATCCTTTATCTCTTGGTTGTAAATAAAAATTTACATTCTAGAAATATTTTTCAGTTTGGTCTATAGCATGAACTGATCACATGATATTCTATATATTTTTTTGATCCAAATGCATATTACCTTGAAGATTACATACTGAATCCTACTATAGAACCCATGGAAGAAATTTCACAAGCATTTCACAATACACCATAAAAAATTATTAGATATATAATAATATTAGTTCAAACTAGAAAACCATAATAAATCATGAGATTAATACCAAAAAATCAACATAGGATATAGAGATCTTAACATCCCATTGTAACTTGTTTATATTCTTGGAATGTTCTAGCCATTAAATCACTTAAACCTACATCTCTTGTTTTCGAAATTGTATCTCTGGTCTAGAAAAAATCCCAAGAGAAGGTTTCTTGAGAATAACTTCCATTTATTAAAAAATTTTAATGAACCAACCCAGGTTACCCTAAAACCTAGCACTCAAACCAATTCAACATGTACCTGAAGTGTCTTCTTAATCCCCATTGGCTAATGAATATCACTTAAGAATAAAAATAAAACTATAGGTAATTATTTATCCCAATATAAAGTAGAATAAATGGAATATATATTCATAGCAGAGAGAAATATAGGAATAAAAAATCAGAATAAATATATATCTCATAACAGAAAGAAGATAGAGTAAATGAAATAACACATATTTAATTAAAAAATATAAGGTATACTTCCAATAGAAAGGGACATAACCAAAAGTAGAATAAACTACGCCATGTGATAGTATAGGAAAACTTCGACCATATCCCCACCAGCAACCAAAATATAGATGATAGAAACCTCACTGCCTCACTGTGTCTCATAACCTTTCTCTACATTAAAATACATAACACGATACACATACCACCAAATGGGTGCATAGGGTGTGAGATAAAAAATCTTAGTGGGATCCCACCTAGGTGTTCCATAATAAAACTTTATATAATAATACAAACATGGTCAACTTTAAGGAAATCAAGACATGATAATCAGTGAAATAATTTTTATATCAAAATCATTGTAAAAAATTACACTTTTCCACATTAAAGAAAAATTCTGGTAATTTTTTTTAAAGAATATAATATATATATATATATATATAAAATTTGTTCAAAACATGTATCACATTTCATATCATATTCAAAACAATACAATTCAAAATCACAAGTTCCATCACACCAAGGATCATTACACGTTAGGATAACTAAAACACTCATAACCAAAAATAGACAGTCATGAACATTACGTATATAGACATATGCATTGAATCAGAAAGAAGAGGTACTCCCCATAAAGTGAGCCTCTCAATAGTTTCAAACATGTCCCTATAACTATAGTCATAGGGAGTTTAGGAACACCCCATCAGTGAATCCACCGACAATATCAGTAGAAAAGGCCAATTTTTACACCTTCTGCCAATGTATCGAAGGTTTCCCATGTGATAGTTTTTCAAAATCAGTTCATCAAAACCACAGATCTAAAACCATTTCATAAATCCATTTCAAAATTATTTTAAAATACCATTTCTTTTACCAAAATAGGTGAGAACCACCTTTTCTCAAAAATCAATTTTCACAAACATACAAATCAATCGATCAATCATTCCATTTTATTTATGAAAAAATTTATAAAAATCATATAAATCAAGGTCCATTGAATATGGGCTAGATATGGTACCACATACCTCAAACTCCAATCACAAACTCCCGCAATGTGATTGACCAACATGAGAAAAACACAAAGATAACCATAGAGTCCTTGGAATTGATTCTCACATCATAGAATCAATACAACTTGAAAAATAGTGTATATATAAGATAAAAAACACATAAATACAATAACTCACATGTTCCATGACAACAACCATGAGGTTTATCCTAAAAGATAAGATCATACAACAGATCTAGAATAAATCAACCAAAACATCACCATAGCGTCATCAGATCCAAAAACACAGTGCCAAATTTCTATCTTGACTAATAAAAATGAAGAAACAGAACATATTCTTACTAGAGATAACTAATGTGACTACCACATAGTTGAACATTGAACAGAGGACCTTTCTAAGTGTTTATATCACCCAAATCACAGCAGAATCTCCTAAGGTTGGAGAGAGTTTGTTAAATAATGAATGAGAGGGATTATCTGCATGAAACATAATTAAATACTATTGGGATAAAAGATTTATGGTGTAAAACATGGTTTTAAAATGTAAAACCCCATTGAAGATTTTACACCTAAAAACACATTTCATTGGGTAAAAATCCTAGATGGTGATTTAATGGAATAAAAATAGGTCTAATGACATAAAAGAAGTTTATCACATAAAATAGTTTTTTTGTCAAGAAAGATTCTTATTCCATAAATAGTTTTCATGGATTTTTCCCAATAAAGAATTTATATTATAAAATAAGTCTTACAAAATATATTCCTTCTATGTATTGTACCTGACCTGAGTTATGTAGTAACTCCAAAACAACCTTTTAATCCCTCCAAAACTGATAACACATTCATACACATCAATAGGGAATACCATAAAATAAAGGATATTTCAAGTGGTATGCAAAAAAATATTACATTAATTATCTGCTAGAATAACCAAGTATTAGTGTTTATTACCATATATCTATATGTTCTTAAGAATTTACATTTAGTGGATTAAAATATATGATATAGTTTTTCTAAAATAATTTGTTTCTTTGGTTTGTGGTATTTTTTATCTTAAAAAAAATAAATCAATCATCTTGAGGAGGAGTCATAAGAATTATAGAAATAATTGTAAAAAAATGTGTTATCATTTGAAAAGAACTAAAAGATAATTGGAAAACAAATTATATATATTTACAACTTGAATAAAATCACTCAAAATTCAAATAAAATTGGGTCAACTTAATCCAACAAAATGATGAAGCAATTAAATTTTTTAAATAAATGAATTATACATTTTAAGAAAATCATTAAAATGGAAATATTGTTTTTAATTATCAACTCGTGCTTAATTCTAATAAGATCATGTTTCCTGACACATTTTTATAAGAGAATGATACAACGTATGGATGAGATATTTAGAAGTTAAGGAAATTTTTTAAATAGAGTGTATTTTTGGTTGAACATTAGAATAAAACAATAAATATATAGTGTCTCAAATTGAAAATAAAACTATCCAATCTAGAAAACACACATTTTGAGTCTTCACAATTTTTGATCATAACATCATCTAATAATATTTTTCAAGAAACCTTAGAGAAGAAGATAACATCCATAAATATTTCTAATTATGTATTTAGACTAATTTCACAAATGATGAATGTTTAAATAAAAAATATATTCAAAAATAAATAAAGAAAAGTTAATAGAGGCCTACCACCAAGGTAATCATTGATATAAGTATTGTGATTATTTCTTCTTTAAAACGAGAACAACTAATTGATGAAAAATCCCAAAAAAATCATTCTCACAAATCAATAAATTCTAGAAAACAAGTAGTTCAAGAAAAAAAATTTTGGTTTTCTGAGATTTATTTGTGCTATAATAGTATGGATTTTGGGAACAATCAGTAAATTTTAGAAGCATAATGGAAGCCTATTTCATGGGGTTGAAATGTGGAGAAGTATTAATTTCCATAAATGATTAATACAAATCCAAAAAAATATATTTAAAATGCATGATAATATATATGAGGATTGAAATTGTTGTGGTCACATGGATGTAGTATGAAAACATAATCATGTTTCAAAAGAAAATGGTTAAAGAATATTTTATAAATTGAAGAAGAAATTTTAGAAAGTATTTGGAAAGAAGATAATGAAAACTACAATGTAGATTACTCGTAAGAAGATAATAATGAATGCTAGAAATAGATCCTTGGGTAACATAACCAAGATTTTTATGTTTATTAAAACATAGAAAAATGATTATTTTAACCAAATAACTCTCAATAATCCTTTTGGAGTACCAAAAAATGCTTCCAATTTTCCCATCGATTGTAAAATTATTTCGCCAATAGGTTTGTAAATTATAAAGAATATGGAATATGAAAAAAAAATATTTTTTTAGAGGAAGAAACAGATTACATATAAATAATAAGATTTTTTTGAGTGGTCACAAAAAAATTAAAATCAAGTGTGGAAGAAAAACTCAATGGGAGGTGAAAAAATCCCAAAATAATGAAAAACAATAAACTTAACCATTATTACAGCATAAGAAGAATCCTTAAAGATAATAAATACTTATTAATCATTAAGAACTATTAATGTATTAATATTCTACACAAATAAGATAAGTATGTGAAGATATCTATGCTCCCTCAATAAAAAACATATTTTAAGATTAGATGTGGAATCATGAATAATATATCAACTTGGATGAGAATATATTCTCAATCTTACTGTCCATATTAAGTTGTATAGGTATCCACCAAATTCTATTACCTTTGTGTGTTATATTTGTGATTAAAATGTAGGTAATTTACATTTAATATTTCTCTAGAGGAAAACATGATAATGATTTTAATATTTCGATACTAGTTAACAAAGTAAAGAATGTATCACCCTGACCCGAGAAGCCCAAATCCAGTGCCTTAATTTATTACATTGATACAGAAAAAATATTCAAATCCCAAGGGAACAATTAATTTAGTATTTTTGGAAAACCTGATTACATATATGATAACCATAATACATTAGGAAAAGAAAATAAAAACATGATACATAATAAAATGATTAAACAACATCCTATAAACTCATTGATATGAATCCTCTTCATTATAATGGAAAAGGAAACAAAATTAATGTGAGATAAAATGGTTAGTAAGTGTAAGTAAAGAGGAAGAAATAATGAATTTATGAGATTATATCAATATGTAAAGGTAAATTACTAATAAAACATTTCATTCAAAAAAATGGATAAGGAATATTCAATTTGTAAGGGTAAGAAAATAAAAACATATAACATTTTATCAATAAACTATTAATGAAATAAATCCATAGAAATATTAGTGAAAAATATCATGGACAAATAGTAACTGATCAGGAAGGATATAAATTAATTAATTATTAGATTCCATGTAACATAGGTACATCGTACCTTTAGTGTTCAGAAATTTCACAAGATGGTTTTGCTTATCGGGTAAAACCGCATCTAATTTAGACAACTAACTCATCTTGTAAGACTACTGATGCATCGAGAGGCTATCTATAACTGGTTCCCACCCGTGTCGTACCAATCCAATATGTTTCTCATGCATCACCACATCAATTTAATTAATAAAATTTTCCTTATCATCAAATATCCATATTGAATAAGTAATAAAAATTTATCAATAATTCCATAGTATAGGATAAGTATCAAATTAGTCTATTTATGTTGATGAAAGTAAATTCCACTGAAATTCCATTAAAAACATTCTTGAGGAATATAATATTTAAACAATTCAAAGTGTACCATACCACTATGAAACATTTTGATTCAAAATTTCATGAAGGAATAACATTAAATGAATCTTATAATATCCTGAGAATAAGTAGATTCATGATATTACCTATCAAATGGAAATATATACACCATAAAAAAATAAATTTGGTTTAAAACGTTGCAATATTCCTCAATAAAAGGAAATTGAGATGAAATCTATTACCTTAAGTCTTACTTATAACATGTGTCTTTATCTTTCTGAATAATAAAAAAATGTTAATTATTTATATTCATTAGAACATTATTAAATTTTATTATTACTTTTACTTCACCTATAAGAATGTTGTATACAACTGCTTAATCAATTATGTTTATGTTGGGTGTTTTGACCAAATTCAGTAATTGTGTTAAAAAGGAATTGGTAGGTCGATTATGGTCAAAGGGTCATTATTAGACATATACAGGATAATAACCCTCAAATAATTTTCATATTTATACATAAAATACAATTTTAAATCCAATAACGAAAGTTGGTTATGAAAAATGAACCAATGTTACAATCATGGAGTCGATAGGCCATACACACACATGAGTAATGTTACCATTTTTCAATGATATTTATGGAAAGAAGGTAAGTAACATTATAACTTCATAGAATGATAATTATATCATATAAACCATTTTATTTAATAATATATACTTATTTATATAATGCTTGTGATGTAAAATGATTCACATCATGTCAAAGAGGTTGTAGTTCACACGTCCACGACCGACGTTATCAGTTTTTAGTTTGTGAAAATGGTAAAAAATAAAAAGATATATTATATTTCAATCATTTTAATTATTTCATGAATATAATATATGTTTCATTTGTTTAAAAAAAATTTAATTGAAACTATCTTCTATACATTTCATTTATCACGTGAACAAATCACATCGGTTTAAAGAGGCGGTAGTCCACAATTCCACAAACAATGTAATCGTATTTACAAAAAAAAAACATGAAGGAATGTGTTATATAAAAATTAATAAATTATTAATAAAACATAAATATCAAATATATATATAATATAAAAATAGTTTTTACATTATAATTCAAAACCATGAGAGGTGTTAAATGAAAAATGAACCACATCGTTTTGTGAGGAGGTAGTTCACTGTACCTAAGAACGGTAAGTTCATTACCAATTAAATGGAAGTGTGGGTAAATATAGGACAAAACCATATAATAATAAAAATATAATTATTTTTAAGACACATAGTGTATTATATAATCATGTAATACAAAAATTTTATAGGGCGGAGAATGAAAATAAGACAAAGGAACTTGAGGAAGGATGTTAACTCTTCCTTGGGTATTTCCGTTTGGTTTTCACCAAAAATCATCCTTGTATGGATTTATAAAGAGAGGTAGAATTAAATATTTAAGGGAGGTATTTTGAGATATTATTTTAGTATATTTTAAGTGATCTAAAGGGCTTGAGAGGTTTGAGGGGTGAGTTCCTTTTTAATGTGGAGAAGTTATGACATTATTGTAAATTTTAGGAAATCAAATTCCACCCACGTTTTTTCAATGAATGTGGCTCCAATATTGGTCTCAATTATATAAAAAGGATTATATATTCTACACAAGTTCATCCAATGTATTTTGGACAGGTGTGTAAGTCATTTTGGGCCTTATGTTTTTGGATTATTCCATTGTTAAATTAATTTTTCTCTTAATTGTTGTAATCAATTTTAAACTCTTTCACAAATAATATTTGTCAAATAACAAATTGAAAATACTGTAACAACAAATTAATATTATTATAAATATGTAATCCTTTTTTCCAAATTCAAAATACATAATATGAATAAAATAATTTCAAATTTATCCCGTATACGGGGTGACAATGCAAGTTTTTAAAGTAAAAACACTCAAAAGAGTTCTATGTTTTTATATCCAATTATTATTTGAATTGATTAGAATTACTGAAATTATATTAGTTAATGTATAATTTATATAAATAATGTTTAAAATTAATCAAAAATATAATTTTACCTTATAAATAATTTACAATAGAAGGTATGTTTCAATTAAAAGTTGGTATTTGTCACTATTAGTCAAAAAATGAAACTTTAAAGAAAAATACCAAGAAAATAATCCTAAGATAATTTTTATGTTCCTATTTAAATGTTTAATTTTTTATTGACATATAAAATCCATAAAATATCTATATTTTCTGGTTTAAAATAGGTGTTCTATTAAAAGGGGTAAGACTACCTTTATAAAAATATAGATTTTTATACGTAATATTGGGTTTGTTCTTATCTTATCATTTTAAAATATACTATATGAACATAAAAAATATTTTTCAAAATATATAATATATATCATTAATATCATTCACTAATATTAATTCATTAAATTTATAATGATAAAACACCTTTGTGAGTATAAAAATATTTTTTTATTAAAGCATTCCATTTATGTTCAATTGGTTCTTATATTAATTTATAATTAATTTTTCACCAATTAATTCAAATGTATATTTACATTAGTCAGTTAATCCTATTCATAACAACCAATTAAAATTATGGGTTTTATATAATTATATTAAATAATAATAGTTTTAATAATATATTATTGTTCGGTAAAACTTGGTCTTGCGTGTTTCACAAACCATATAGGAAATTTAGTCATGTGTTTAACACAAACTATCCTTAGTGTCATGTATAGAGAAAGTTAAACTTTATGTTTTTTGCAATGTAATATTATCTCAGTATTTCATATAAAGTAATCGAAGAAACAAAATTAAATTTATTTTAAAATGAAATTATTGTAATTTCTTGGGGTGTTGCATTCTCCCCACCTAAAATAAATTTCATCCTGACTATTAAAAATTGATTACAGTAATCAAGGTATTTATATTTGAAAATTATCTATTACTAAAAAACCCACATTATGAATAGGTTTGATAACAGATTTTCTTATTAATAGGGAACGTGAAGTACAATGGTCATATAACTAGGTTCTCTAGTAGTAAAACATTAGTGGGAAATGGAAACATGGATATAGAAGAAAAATATAACAATAAAGTTATATTGGAGAGTAATATAGGACATGTTCAACTGATAGTTGATGGCCTCAAAGACTTAAATCACTATTATGAAAATTTTCACTAATAACATCAAAAATTTTGATAATAGGACAACGTTTTTGTTTTAAAACCATTTTTCATATAGTTGAGGAATTATTTCACTCTATATGAATGTGAGTAAGTTTATGTTTTTATTTCATAAACCAAATCTTATCCTTCGGTTGTGCCTTGAACTATTTCTACTTCATTTATGAGAACCTGATGTATTACATGGTGAATTAATACCTTAGACTATAAAACCTCATCTAGATATCAGCTTAAACCATTTCATAAATTGATTTTTTTTTTCAGAATATTATGATCTAACACTTTAGAAGAAGGGTCAAAAAAGTTACAAAATTAAATTATCAAATAACATTTTGTGGATTTTGACTATCACATACCAAACATGTGGATATAGTAATAAATTGAATTACCATAAAACATTATTGAAAACATGAATGATTATTATTCCATAAATATATCATACATTATTGGATATATTCCTTAAATATAAAAATGTTGTAAAATACATCAATGATAGCATAAATCAAATTTTCAATAAATCATTACTTTGTTACAAGGAAGTCAACACTTATCATATTTATTTTATCCAAAACAATCATTTATTTATCCAAACATCAATGTATTAACATTAGGAACATATTAAGGGTTATCTTTCCCTTAACCATGTGTTTTCCTAAAAGTATTAATTTACAATGAATAAATTTTCATTGTACCTTTCAGCATATGATTTGAAATCCTTAATGAAAAGGTATTTCAATATAGTCATCATATATCCCACACTTATTATAACTACTACATCAATGATAAAATATTCAAATGACATAATTATTGAATCTATATATAAACACATTAATCATTCATCTCATCTATGGTAGTAGTGTAATGATGAACATGATCCATTTTCCTCTTTTGGGGTATATTCCTTTGGCGCAAGAGACATTGATTCACATAGTTTCTCATATCTTTAAAATGTATGCATTAAAAATAATAATTTTATTTATTTCCCTTGCAATCATGAACTTATTGGAATTTTTCTCTACACTTATAACAAACTCCCTTTCCTATCGACAAAGTACCTAAGTGTTTCTTTCAATAATTATCACATGTGAGAAAATACTTCTTTCCCTTCTTCTATTTATACATCTTTTGACCATCCATACTTTTATTTTCTTACATTACTTTAAATCCATAAGGCTTTTAGAATTATTTACAAATATCATTATCATATCATATTATATCCTCATATTATAAGATTTCTTGGGAGATTATTTCCCTTCACAATATTGGACTAAGGCCATAAAAGATACAATATATCATAATATTTGGATCATGTACATTGGTGAGGTTCACATTATTTCTACTAGGAACCATTTATAAATAACTACATTCACTAAATTAGTTCATATCATTATAAAACATAACGTGTAATCCAAAAACTATTAAAATACTTATTATAAATTGAATAATTTATTCGTATCTAATCTATTAATAATAATCAAGGTTTCTTTGGGGATATTTTTATTTTTAAATAATTCATAATGGTTTGTAAAGAAAAGTTTAATTATCATAAACCATATCCTAAGAGTTTCAAAATAGTTGTGCAGTAAGGTCCATTATTGTGTACCAAATTATGCTAGAGTCGAGCCTGACACACCTTGTCAGAGTTTTAACCCTAGGTATATTTGTGCAAGAACAAATTCCACTTGTAGTATCAAGAAAATGGTGAGTTTATAGGAATACCCATAGAATATCTACCATATAAAAATTCAAGGACATTCTTATATACGTATCCTCAAATTTTATATTAGGGTTATGTTACCTAATCTAATTTATTTAAATTTAATTTCAAAGGTTGAAACCTAAAATTTTATAATACCAAATATTACTCCCCCGGCCCCGGAAGTCTGGATTTAGTGCCTTAATTTATTAAATTGGAAATGATACAAGCTTAAAATCCCAGTGGACCGAAAAGTTTAACAAATTTGGAAAACTAGTATACATACATGATACCCATAATTCATTGAGAAAATAAATTAAAAACCTGATACATAGTGAAATGAAATAAAAATAATCCTTGAAACTAATTAGAAGTAATATTCCTCATAAATTAAGGAAAGGAAATAAAATATGGGTGTTCTAAAATGATTAGTATGGGTAATTAAAGAGGAAGTAATAATGAATTGATGAGAGTAAATCAACAAGAAAAGGAAAATAACTGGATTAGAAATAATGAATATGTAAATGCATGAAATTGAAAACACATTCTATTAAATGAATAAAGACTGAAATAAATTCATCAATAGATATTTAAAAGAAAAATATCCTGGATAAATAGTAACTGAGTCTGAATGAGGAAAATAATTTTATTATTTAGGTACATGGTACATTTACCATCAAGGTATTTCAAAAGATGATTTAGAATATAAGGAAAAAATATATCTAATTTGGCTAAATAATTCTCCTTTTGAAACTACAGATGCATCAAGGGATACATATAACTAGGCCCCACCTGTATCGTACTTGTCCAAATAATTCCTCGTACATCAAATAATAAATTAAATTAATGAAAAATACACCCTCTAATAAAATATCAATATTGAATTAATAATATGAATTTATGAATAATTTCACGTTCGAGGATACATATCAATAGGTGTTTTTAAATTAGATTAATGGAAATTCGATTGAAAGACCATTAAAAATGTTCTTGAGGAAAATAATAATTAAACATTCCAAAGTGTCTGACACTACTTTGAAACATCTGGAATCATAATCCTATTGAATGAATTAAAACATATTAATCTTAGAATATCATGAGTATAAGTATATTCATTATATAACATGTCAAATGGCAGTATATACACCATAAAAAATAAATTCGGTGCATATCATTACAATATGCCTCAATGAAATGAAATTGAGATGAAATACCTTACCTTGAGTTTGAATTACCAAGTGTGTATTTTTATTCTTGAAAAATTAACCTTTTTTAATTATTTACATTATTCAAAACTATTGTTAATTTTATTATTACTTTTAATTTACTTATTAAAAATTTATGTATAACCAGTTAAATAATTATGTTTTCATTGGGTGTTTTGACAAATTTTTTTCGTGTGTTAAAAACAATCTGTCAGGAGAATATAGTAAAATAAGTCATTAAACAAAAATATATAGGATAATAATTTTATAGATATTATCATATTTATAAATAAATTATACTTTTAAATCCAATCATGAAAAATGGTTATGAAAAATTAACCAACGTTACAATCATGGAGACGGTAGGTTGTACATACACTTGAGTAACTTTCCCATTTTTCAGAGATCATTATGGAAAGAATGTAACTAACATTATATATTAAAATAATGATAAATATATCATAAACAAAATTTTATTTAATCTTATATACTGATATATATAATTATTTCCATGTAAAAGGAATCACGCTATGTCGAGGAGGTGGAAATCCACACATCCTGGACTGGCGTTAGCACATTCTAGTGTGTGAAAAGGGTAACACATAAAAAGATATATTATAATTACAAAAATATAATTCGTTCATTAAGATAATATAAATTTCATTTATGTCACATATTTTAAATTAAAACCAACTTTAATACATTCTATGTATCACTTGAACGAATCACATAGCTTTGAGGATGTTGTAGTCCACATTTCCACAAATGATGTAATTGTATTTACACGTAAAAGAAATAATGGAGAAATGTGTTATATAAAAATTAAATAATTATTAAGAAAACATAAATATCATATATATATATATATGATATAAAAATAGTGTTCCCATCTTAATTCCCAACTATGAAAGGTGGTAATGGAAAAAAACAATCAAAATCATTTCATTAGGCGATAGTTCACCGTACACAAGAACTCCAATTTCATTACCCATTTGATGGAAGTATTTGTAAGAATAGTTCAAATCATTATAATAAAAAATCTCATTATGTTGAGGATACATATTTTGTTATATAATTATGCATTAATAAGAATTGAGGGGGTGGATAATGAAGAGAAAACAAAGGAGATTGAGGAAGGATGTTACCTATTCTTTGGGTAAATTCTTTTGGTTTTCACAAAAGAGATTACTTGGATTTATTTAATAAAAAATGGAGGATTCTATGTTGATGGGATTAAATTTGGGAGATTATTTGAGTTGATTTTGTGTGATCCAAAGGGATTGAGTGGTGTGAGGAAGTGGTAGGGGTGAGTGTATTTTTATTGTGGTGGAGTGGCATTCTTGTAACTTTTTTAAAGGGAATTACACCCATATTTTTCAATTTAATGTGGGTCAAATAACGGAAAAAATTATATAAAATAGAGTATAGGGTCATAATAAAGAAATAACATGTTTTTTTCACAAGTTTATAAGTCATTGTTGGCCTAAAGTTTAATGTTTATTCCTTTGTTAAGATAATTTATCTCTTAATAATTGTAATTAATTTTAATAAATTTCATTAATATTTTTGGTTAAAAACTGATTTGAACTTGTTAGAAAGTATAAATTATTATGATTAAAAATATGGAATCCATTTTTCTAAATTCAAATCATTGTAGTGTAATAAATTAATTTAAAATTAACCCAATATACTAGGCGACATTGCAGGTTTTTAAATATTTGAATATTTTACATTCAAATGTTTGAATATTTTCATGCTTCTTAGGTGAAAGCTCTTTTTCCATATTTTCAGGTCATTGGATTGTTTCTTATATTTATCCCAACCTAGTCTGAATCAGAGTCTGTTATTGAGTGAGGAGTCATTTATAGTCTTGAGGTGGGTGGTCTCATCATTTTCCCTTTAGTTTTTATGTTTTATAACTTTTCTATTTTTTATCATGTCAGATTATGCTGAGCACCACATTTTAATTAAGGTCTTCATGTAAAATTGACCATCACACTGAGAAACCCTTCCTTTGATATTTGTTTTGTATTTTTGAGGATGTTCACCTCTTCTATGTTCCTGCCATGGGTGTGCCATGTTGAATTTTCACTTATGGTTAAATGTGTATATGCCCAGATTGCCTCTTGAGAACCCATCATAGTTTTAAAAATGATTTCCCCCTATTTTATAATTTCTTAATTGAACAAAATAACCTATTAAGTTCTTGGAAACTATCACAACCCATATTCTCCAAGATGAGGGAATGGACGAAAAGATTCCCTACCCTTCCTTATTTATGTTGAAGGAGAGATAATGGCCCCTGAGTCTGTCCTGTAGTAGTCCCTGGAGTGGAGACTAGTACCAAGGTTATAAAATCCCACATAAATGAAAGGAATTACCTTTTTTATAGAATAAGATTGAAATATAAGATTTTAAATCCCAGCAACACCAAAGACTATAGATCAAAATTAAATCCAAGAAACCATTCCCATATCCACGTTCAAAATTAACTGATACAAGGTACAAGAAAAACAATGAAGGAAACTACCAAAATAAAATAAAAGCATCAATGACAACTATCCCAACACCTGAGCTAGTAAGGTCAGACACAGTCCTCAATGTCCTTATGGAAACCTGTAAGAATATTTATGTGTGTTAGGTGAGTATATACGTATTCTAAGTAAGGAAACAAAAATATCTCATGAATAAGTGGGGAGTCATTATAACGCCTCAAGATAAATAGAGGTAACCAAAACACTTGGCAAGGAAAACTATCCACCAACATCACCAAGGCACACTCCCCAAATAAAGAAAGCTAGGTAAAATAATAGTAATCACACATTGATATTTGGGTACACTCACCAATTTCCCACTATTTATTTAGAACATCCTACACATTAGACCTCCCCCAAAAATCCTACTGTAATCCCACTGCCTCCCCAAATAACAACAATATAGGCCATACCAACCAAATGTTAATTCCACTTGCAAACAGATGGTCCGCTACAACCATGAATCCCACTCATAGACACTTGGGATAACACTACCACACTTCATACCTATAGACATCAAGGCCAAAACAACCACACTAACTACATGCAGACAGTTGAGCCACCACAACCACACATCCCACCCGCAAACACCTGAGCCTCATCTCGAAGACCCTTAGGGAAAAAACTACCTCAATGCACCTGGCCCAGCAATACCACACTGCCCGAAGAGTCATGGGCTATAATAAACCTCTGGATGATGTAGCCTTCACAAAGAGTCCTAGAGTACCTAGGAGAGGGAGTAGAAAGGATATAATAACCATCCACTCATAAGAATGTTGGAAAAAACACCCTCCTCCAAAAAATGGGTGTGTTTGGCCTAATTTTATCAACATGTGTGGTGTGTGTATAAGAAAAAAAGGAACTAAATTTTATAAATATAGGTAATCAAGCACTCATTCAACCCTAAGGGTCCTAAAACCAACAACCAGCCCACACAAAACTACTTTTGCAGCTACCCTTACATCCACAATTGCACAATATCCATAACTATAGCACAACCCATTTCAAGATAATAGTTCACCATTGTACCCATTCTATTTATCATTGTTGACGCAGAAAAAAGCCCAGAACTCCCAGAGGATGTTTTGGAATGACGAAGCGAAGTCATATTCGGAATCAGAGGCCCGATCCGGAGGCCCGGGAAGTGGTGTGCGAAATAAAGGAGGATCCGCGCGCAAAAATGTTATGCGCGCGAAGTGCTCCCGGGATTTGCAGAATTGCACCGGTGAGGTGCACAATAATTGCGCGCCCCATTTCTCCGCAGCGAGATTTTTCACGCAAGCGGTTCCCGGTGCGGAAAACTTTGCGCGCCGCCTGGATTCCGCGCCGGAGGTGGCCTATAAATATAAGGTGACCTCGAACGTTTTGGGGGATGAGGAATCTGAAGCGACTCTTGTGCGCACAATTTGGCTCCCCCCGCGCAAAATATGACATCCAGGTAATCCCGAAATTCCGTGCAACCTTGCCCCGGAGTTCGCCTTTGCGCGCAACTCCACCGGCTTCAGTGAATTTTCCCCTTCCCCCGGTTTCCCCACTTGCGCGCAATCCGTGGTCTGTGCGCGCAATACCCTTCCTTGCGCGCAAAGCATTGCGCGTAATTCCCTCTTCGCGCGCAATTCAATTACTCCAATTGCGCGCCGTCCCGGTGTTTTGCATGAAAACCTTCCCTTTGCGCGCACAAAGCCGAGGACCCCTCACCTTGACACCCATTGGCTGCGCCCTGCACCGGCACCTGATGTCTCCCCTGCCGGGCATGCGTGCCATGCGTTGTTTTCCCGCACGGCCTTCCAGGATCCTGCGAAGTAACCTCAAGGTCCCTTGGGCCGTGTTTCCCATTGCGTTTCTTTGCCTTATGCTTCTCCTCATAGGCACGCTAACGGCTATTGCTTTTTTGCATAGCCACGCTAACGTGGACCCCCCGGTGGTTTGCCTTGTGCCCCCCCTTCACCACGGCCTTTCCGATGCCTTCCCTTCCACAAAGGGTAGAGGGCATTGGGCATGTAAGCCCTAGGGGTGTGGAGCGAACCCACCATGTCCAAGCTACAGGACGTTAAACTGCTAAGCACCTCATCCTTAACACAAGACGTTAAACTGTGGTCTGACCCCGTGCTTCGCACGCAGGGTCCCCCCAGCTCAGACATTCATTATGCCCACTCATCTCCACGGGAGTGGACTCTTCCTCACTTGTAATGAGATCCTCCTTGTCAGAGCGGCGTTTGTCTACGGGGGAAGGTCTGCCTCAGAGCGTAAGCCCCTAACCTTTCGTATGGATGATTGCACCCGTGCATCTCCGTACTTCCCCCCTGCCAAGGCCAGTGGAGTCCTTTTCCCACTGCGCTTTGTCGCACCACGGGCCTCCACCCTGGAGTAAGCCCCGACCCCAAGGGCCTCTAACCACACGTAAGCCCATATTTCCTCTTTGGGCCGCTCAACGCATAAGCCCCATTCCACTTCTCACGGACGCACACTTCACGACGTGATCGTCTGGTCCCTGGCGCCTCTTGTTTCCCACACCGAGCATGACTCACATGGTCTTAGAGTGTGCATCGACCATGAAATCCTCCTATGGGCCGCCTTAGAGCGTAAGCCCCATTCCAGCGAACTACGTGGACTTTGATCCGTGTTAACGCATGGTACGTAGGAAGCCTCCGCGAGGTTCAAGCCCACCACCCGGTCGTCCCGACCTCTCCATGTCAGTTCCCTGACCACCTTGGGCTGACTCAGAGCGTAAGCCCCAAATCTTTCGTCCCGCATGACGTTAAACTGTATTTCGTCCCGCATGGCGTTAAACTGTATCGCGCCCTGCATGACGTCAAACTGTATTCCGTCCCGCATGACGTTAAAATGTGTCCCCCCTCTTGGGCCACTCAACGCGTAAGCCCCATGCTTCACTCCACCATCCATCCTGATCCTTACCCAGCCCGCCACATCCCGGTGAGATCATGCCACCCTTTCTCACTCCATGTTACATGATAGGCCGCCCACGTGCTGGCCCCAATATCGGTGTTCCCCCTAGGGATCCTTTAGCCCGATCCGTCTCCGCAAGATGTTAAACTCGCGAAATACCCCGTGTTAAACATGGGAAGCTGAGGAAAACCTCAGATGGTACACATTCCCCGCGTTCGATGTGGGATGCCTCGGGCTTCCGCACCCTCGAGAAGCCCTGTGATGAGGGACCAAAGACAGACATGCCGACAATGCCCCAACGTGACCATTCTCCTCACCGTAGGTTGCTGTCCCGACAAGACCCCTTCGAGCGTCTTGACGGAAGCAATGTAATTAACTGGCATCCATGTAGATATGGCACCGGGAATGAGATTCACAAACCCGTCTTAAATTTATGAGGGAGACCCGGACTAGGTGACGAGCTCCGAGGAGGAATCCACGGAAGGAAGAGCCGACATCCCATCATCCCAATTTCGATCATGGAGCAGACGACCCTGAACAAGGAATGGATGCCGCCCGCCTTTGGAAAGCGGGAATGCGGGGCCACAAGCAGCGTGCCCTCCCCGGCGGACGGACGCGCGCGCCCCGACGAAAAGCGTCGGAAACAAAAAATGGTGAACCCGACATGAATCTCTTCTCCTCAACATGGGGAATGGTAGCCATTGGAGCATCGGAATAATAGCGTGTCCCCAGGTCCGGGTAACCCTCGCCGGGACATGAACCCGCCAGGGGTCTAGGCCGTCAGGACGTTGACTACTCCGTTCTGTGACGTCGTCAGCGTGGATCCCTCTCGCCGACCATGGAAGATGGAATGATGCCTGGCCTTGGTTGCTGATCTCCTTTCCTATTGATACTAATGGGTTCATCTCCCTATTTCCAGCAATCAGATCACTGCATTCAAAGCTCGATCACCACCTACCCACCGGCGCAGGGGTAGGGGCAGTGCCGACGTGGCTACCCCGCGCGGTCCCACCTATCCCACGGTCGCTCCGACTTCGACCGTCGTAGCAGCCAGGCGCTTGCGCTCCCTCTCCCCGTCGGAAATCATCCAACAGAGGGTGATCAATAACCTGGTCCGTAGGTATGATGAGGAAGGGGTCATCCCCACCAGGGGCATGGCCCGCTTGGATCTAGAGGCGGCCGCACCTCACCACCATCTCCGCCCTCAAGGGACGCTTAGGGAGCCACCGCTCCCCACGCTGACGTTCAACCGCTTCGGGAGCCTATCCCTAGAGCACTGTGACACATCCCTCCCCTACGCCAATGAGGTGGGGGATGTCCGGGTCCACCCGATCGGCGATCCATCACAGGGGTTACCGGCAAGAACCCCCGATAGGCTGCATCGACGCCGCCGCCCGACTCCCCGAGCCGAGGAGCAGGCAGTCTTCATGCCCGCACCGCCAGCTCCGGCCCATCTGACTCGACGCCAGCGTCGGGCGCGAGTGGGGGAGAATGCCCATCCTGCGGCACCAGCATCAGCAACCATCGTGGCCCCAGCCACTGCTGACTCTCGTTCCCCGATCCCTGCCCATGTTGAGTAGGGGTAGCCGCGTGCCCGACTAGGATCGAAACCCCGACCTCCCTGCAGGAAAGTTGAGTCGAATCTCCCGGTCGCGGAAACTGGAAATGGCCACTGCGGACCAATCCGCAGTAGTGCCGCTCACCATGAAGGCTCATCTCGTGCCACCGATCTGGGAAGCCGAAAGCTTCTTCACGACGGCTATGCTTCGGGTATGACTCCTTCCAGCTCCCACTGCATGGGGTATGAGGTCACTCCCCCTACCGCCGTTCGTGAGAATGGAGCCGTTGTGTATCCAGTCGCTCACTCACATGGAGGTCCTCCCCATGTCCCTTTCGATATCTGTCCCGGTGCTTCTCGCACCCCGGCCTTCGGTCCCCTCTGCCCCAGCTCTATTGTGGTCGGGGGACCTTATGACAGAAGTCGTCCTTACCCTGAGGAGATACCCAGGGGCAGGAAGGCCGAGCATCGTCGCCATAGGAGGAATTTCAAGGGAGTCCGGACGGGAATCATACCAGTCTGTTTCTTGGATTCTGAGGTAGAGTACGATTCGACGATAGAACCTCCCCCCAACCTTTCGAGTTGAGGGCAGGGATGGGGATGTAGTGCAGCAGTCTCGTACTCCCCGAATACTAGGTCCGTATGATTCCCTCCTCCCTTCGAAGGTATATCCAGGTGGACGAAGATTTGGCGTACCACCAGGGATCAAGCCCGCAGTTGCTGCTGATCTCCTAGGAAGCACATCTCGTCCCTCTTAGGGAGGATGAGGAACCTTTCTGTGGACCGACGGAAGGATCGCGAGGTGACACACCCTCGGCGAGCACCGACGTCGTGACAGGAGGCCCATCCACCGGCCCATCCTATCGCGACGTGGTGGCCAGGGCACTGCAACCTCGGGAGGATGACCCAGGGATCGGCGGCCAATCGGCATGTTCGCCGTATTCCCCGCTGGCCAGCCCACCGCCTCAAAGGCCTGCCTCGGCGCCATTGCCAATTCCCTGACATTCCTCGGTGGACGAGCAGGGGCGGAATGTTCCGGACCCCGAGCCGGAGCCGTGGAGCTTCTGGACCATTCTTGCAGCAGGCCACTTCCCTGAGAAGTTTTGGCCGGTCGCAGAATCGGGTTTTGATGTGCCAGAGTCACTCACCCTGGGAGAGTTTGAATGCTTCTGCCAGATTCTTCGGGTGACTCACTCCCACCTCCTTCATCAGCTAGCGCCTTATCCCGGGAGCCAAGCGCATCTCGAGGAGATTGGTGAGCAGTGCCACCGGGTTGACCTAGCAGCACTCCCCGCGGTTCGGCACCCCGAGTCACTGGTCCTCCATGAGGCCCTTCAGCAACGATGCGTCCAGAGTTTTCAAGTACTCCGCAGAGTTATTGAGGAGGCCACCCCCCACGTGGACGTCCGCGGGTGGGGGCAGTACGCTGCTCTCCTCTTCTGTGCGATCCGCCGGCAGCCCGATCCACCGGGCGGCCCTGATGGAACGTTGCCAAGGGCAGTCACGGTCAACATGGCTGACCGTTCAGATGAGGGAAACATTGTGGAGCCCCTCGACTCGGACTCAGCCCCCGAGGACAGGCCGCTGATGGACCCATCTGGGAGGATTACTCGCCAACAGAGGAGCCTACAAGGACTTCCTGTACCCACGGAGGCACTGGCGCTAGGCCGAAACATCGGCAAGGGTAAAGAGCCTGTCGGGTCTGTCAAACTCGCCGACCCATCTGCCTCAGTGCAGAAGGAAAAGGAAGATCCCGAGAAGGCCACGCTGCGCCAACAGCTAGCCGAGCAAAAGAGGCTGGTTGATGAGCTCCTGGCCGAACGCATTGCAGAGCGGCGGCCTATCTACGGCAACCCTAGACCAGGACAGCAGGGGTAGGAGCATCTACCCCTTGCTGAGATTCCCCCGGGAAACCGTGACCGTGTCGTGTTCTCCCACAGGGGAGACACTGGAGCCCATGGAAAGAGGGCGCGATATGTTTCGCCGAACCCGCCCGAGCAGCGAGGCAACCTGGGAGACCCTGCTCGGTTTCCTCCCACCGCTCCGCCAGCTACCCCCGAGCCACTGAGCGCGACTATCGTATTGAAGAGCCTGGAAATGTGCTTGTGGTTAGAGATCCCCGTTAGGACATGAATCCGCATCTGGATGTTCTGATGGAAGTACTCATCGCTCGCTTGGAGGCCCTGGAAACTCGGCAGGGGGAGATCCCACCGGATGGCAAGCCGTACCCCGCATGAGTGGATGACATGCCGGCCTCTCCTGGATTTGGGAATCCCACTTTCGCCCCCTTTAACGGTCCCGGAGACCTGCCAAAACACTTGGACCACTTCAACTCAAGGTGCGGGCCTATGTTGGGGACTCCGGCGCAGCAGGAGGCTGCCAAGCTCTGGTGCTTCGTTCAAACGCTGGAGGGACCAGCGTTCGTTTGGTACAGCCAGCTCCCTGTTGGAGCAGTGACTAGCTGGGCGGACCTTCGTCGACAATTCCTCTACCAGTTCAGTTCCACAACCCAGAAAACGAACATTGCAGACCTCTTTAGGTGCAAGAAAAGGCCCAACGAGCAAGTCGCGGACTTCGTCGCCCGGTGGAAGGGTCTCACGTACTCCCTTGACATGCCACTGACTCAGGAGAAATTATTGACGATGTGTGTGGGGAACGTCAAGGCGGAGTTGGTTCTTTCCCTGATCACGCAGAATTACCCTAGAGGGTTCTGGGACTTCTCGGACAAGGCTTAGTGCCTCGAAGAAGACCCGCAACTGGCCAGTCAGGCACACCCGCTACCTCCTGTGATCTCCGCAAGGAGAGCTGCCAGAGCCGAGCTAACTGCTGTGGCGCAGATAGAGCCCCCCAGACAGCTAGAGTTGCTTCCGGTGAGGCCATCTCAGCAGGCTCATAGGGGTCCACCCCCACAGCCTCCGGCCCAGCAGCGACCACCTCAAAATCGGCAGGCGCCTCCGCGTAATGCACGGCCACCACCAAGGTGAGGTAATCCGGCTCCGCCTCCTCGGCCTGCTCCTCCGGTCCCTAACCATGGTCAGCCCCCAAGGGTCCCCTTTCCAGGTAGAAGGAATCGGGCTTACTCATTTTGCGAGGCCCAGGTCCCCGGTTATTTCCATAGCTCCTTGGAGCAGTGGATTATACGGTTGCCTGAGTGCCGGAAGCCAGAAGAGGCGTGTCTCACGGATCGCCCTAACTACTGCCCTTACCACCGGTTCCTGGGACACACCATCCAACAATGCTATGTGTTCAAGGACTGGCTCCAAGACCAGATTGACAACAACATAGTCAGATTGGGACCAGCCCCAGCACAGGTGGCAGGGGTCTTCGTGGGATCAGATGGCAGTAGTGACGACAGGGATGGGTGGGAACAGGTTTCCGACCGTGGGTCCCGGAAGTATAACGATTGGATGGCCCGCAGGATGGTTGCCCGTGCCCATGGCATCATCCATGCCCGCCTGGACCAGCCAGAGACCTCAGAATCTGCGAGCACCGCTTCGACCTCGACGTCCCAGCCTACTTCTTCCCAGAAGAGCAGGCAGCGACACAAGAAGAAAGAACGCGCCCTGCCCTTGCCGTCATCTTCTCGCACGCTTGGCGATTTCATGCCCCCAGGAATGGGGATCCCTCCGAGACCCCATCTGCTAATGGATGACTCCTCAACCGAGAGCCCGGGGTACGCTTCGGTTAACACCGTAGAGTTGGTAAATCTCTTTGTGGCTCCCGACGATGAGGAGCGCTGAGTGAATCTCCCTGGGAGCCCGTGGTACGCTTCGGTTAACACCGTAGAGTTGGTAAATCCCTTTGTGGCTCCCGACGACGAGGAGCGCTAGGTGAATCTCCCCGAGAGCCTGGGTTATGCCTCGGTTAACACTGTAGAGTTGGTAAATCCCTTTGTGGCTCCCGACGACGAGGAAAGCCAGGTGAATCTCCCCGGGAGCCTAGGGTATCCTTAGGTTAACACCGTAGAGTTGGTAAATCCCTTTGTGGCTCCCGACGATGAGGAGCGCCAGGTGAACTTCCCCAATGTCCCCAGCCGTTGCCAACGTCGACGGAGATGTGGCTACGGGAATCGTCGGGGGCACGGAGGTCGTCACCTCCAGTCAGGTCGTGCACGCCACCGAGACCAGGCAGCAGGCCCGGTGTAGGGAGCATCACCCGTGGCTCCCTCATCTGGTGACAACAGGTTTGCTTCCACCACCGTTTGTGTTGCTGGATCGGGCGGAATCGCCTTGCCCGCGTCGCAACCAGCCCAGCCCTGCCGCTGGCCGACTACGGGCTTCCGGTCCTAGCATGGTAGCCACCTCTCGGGCTTCAGCTAGTGAACAGCGGGACATGCCTAGTACCAGTTAGTCACCAGTCCCGCCAGCAGGGCCCGTCAAGCCCCCAATCGCAGAGCGACCTCCTATAAGCAGAAGCTCGCATTTGGCGCGAAAGTATGATGTCCTGAAGCATCTGGTCGGCATTCTGGTGAGGCTTTCCATCCTTGAGGCCCTCTGCCTGTCTTCTGAGATGCATGAGGCGCTCCCTGAGGCTCTGAGGAGCCCCCTCCAGTTTGAAACGGAGGTAGCGGCCGCAGAATCCTTCCACACCGAGGTGATTGAGGACGCCGAATGTCAGGCGGTTATCTCATTCTCCGGTGAAGATGAAGACCCTCCCATACAGGGGCACATCCGCCCGTTGTACATCACCGGCCAGTTCAATGGTGTGGAGGTTCATCGCTGTCTTGTTGACACGGGTTCTGGGATTAACTTGATCCTAACTCGGACACTGCGAAAACTGGGGTTGTCCGAGGATGATTTAACTCCCTCCGGCCTCCGAATCCAGGGGTATGACAGGACTGAGCAAACTCCACTCGTCAAGATTCATCTGAAGACCCAGTTCGGTGGCTTAATTTCCAATACTAAATTCATGGTTGTCTCTCAGGACACTGCCAACAACGTGTTGATGGGAAGGTCGTGGCTCCATCTTCACACAGCGGTTCCCTCGTCATACCATCAGTGCCTCAAATACTCTCTTAAGGGTCGAGTGGGTGTGATCCAAGGAGATGCGTCCCCGTTTGCCTCTTGTGAAGCTAGTTATCTGGACGCAGACTATTACAAGAGCAAGGGCAAGCAGATCCTGGCAGGTGAGGTTGAGCCTGCCGCTGTCGCGAGTGATCCCTGGGCAGGTTTGGATGACGCATATGTCTTCCCAATCCATCGGTTGGAGGCCACAACTCCCGATATGGGAGAGTTCTTTGTTGTATCGGGTACCAGAGGAATGCACATTTCTAGGTCTAAGCGACGGCAGGAAATCACCTCATACTCTTACACCAACCAGGCCCGGGTGATCCCCGAGCCTCCTACCCCCGTACGATATCGGGACGTTGGGCTTATGTCAACGGCGGTGCGTCATACGTGCATGTTTCGCCAAGCCGTGATCGACCGGCTCAGGCCAGCGCGACACCACTTCTTCGATATCGAAAAGCGTGGCCCCTTGGGCCGCAGGCCGGATGGGATTGGATCAACCACCTTTGTCGCTACGGTCTCCGCGGTGCATGAGCCTCCCGTCATGACAACCTCTGCCGCCCAATCCGGTGCTAGCTCCCCATCAGGGTCGAGCAACCCCGAAACGGCTCCCCCCATGGATGATCATTCCCCAAGTGGAGAAGAAGACATGGAAGATGCTCCTCCTGCCTTTGAGGAGGTCGTCTCCGCCACGGTCGACGAGCTCATACAGGTGAACCTCGGTAGTGAGGCGGACCCGAGACCCACATTGGTCAGCACCGCTATGCCTCCCGAGGAATGGCAACGGTACATAGACTTCCTCATACAGCACCATGATGTGTTTGCCTAGAGTTATGACGAGATTCCCAGACTAGATCCCCAGGTAGTCGTCCACCGCCTTGGCCTCCCAGAAAACCATCGCGGGTTGAAGCAGCCTCCCAGAAAAATGCACCCCTTTCACGGTGCTATGGTTGAGGCCGAAGTTGATAATATCATTAAGGCCAACTTCGTCAGGGAAGTCTAATACCCCAGGTGGCTAGCCAACATTGTGCCTATCAGGAAGAAGAACGGGCAGATTAGGGTCTGCATCGAATTCCGTGATCTTAATCGCCACTGTCCGAAGGATGAATTTCCCCTTCCCGTGACCGATTTTTTGATCGACACAACGACCGGGTTCCAAGACCCCTCTTTCATGGATGCGTAATCCGGGTATAACCAAATCTAGATGGCCCCCGAGGATGAAGAGTACACTGCCTTCAGGGCCCCTCAGGGCACTTTCTGCTATCGGGTTATGCCTTTCAGCCTGAAGAACGCTGGTGCCACCTATCCATAGGCTATGCATCGCATATTCAAGCCGATCCTCGGGACGCTGGTGGAGTGCTATGTAGATGACCTGGTGGTTAAATCTCGTTAGTGCCAGGACCATCTCAAAGACCTTGAGAAAGTGTTCGGTTTGCTCCGTTCTCTTCACTTGAAGATGAACCCGTTGAAGTGTGCCTTTGGGGTCACCTCCGGGAAGTTTCTTGGCTTCATCGTCAGGTATCGAGGTATCGAGATCGACCCCGAGAAGATCAAGGCCATCAGTCAGATGCCTCCCCCGAGTAATATTCGGGAGCTTCGAGGCCTCCAAGGCCACTTAGCCTATGTACGCCGATTCATTGCGAATCTGGCCGGCAAGTGTAAGCCCTTTTCTCGGCTCATGAAGAAAGGTGTCGCTTATGGGTGGGATGAAGAGTGTCAAACCGGTTTTGAGGAAATCAAGCAGTATCTGCTTCAACCTCCGGTCCTGATGCCACCCGCTCCCAGAAAGCCGCTGGTCCTTTACGTGACCGCCCTGGAGCGATCCCTCGGCGCCCTTCTCGCCCAGAAGAACAACGAGGGAGCAAGGAATAGCCTCTACTACCTCTGTCGCATGCTCCTCGACGCGGATATTAGATATTCTACCATCGAGAAGAGCTGCCTGGCACTCGTATTCGCCGTACAGAAATTGCGGCACTACTTGCAGCACCATGAGGTACAATAGGTCTCTCGGGTAGACCTATTGAAATACATCCTGAGTCGGCCTATGTTGACCGGCCGATTGGCACGCTGGGCGGTGATCCTCCAGCAGTTTGACATTAGGTTCGTACCTCATAAGGCCGTCAAAGGACAGGCGTTGGCAGACTTCTTAGCTGCTCATCCAACCTCTGCGGACCAGCTGCTGGATGTGGGCTTTCCTGATGAGGCAATCCTCTCAGTCGATCACGCCACCCCATGCTGGTAGATGCACTTTGATGACGCCTCCTGAAACCCTACCGGTAGAATTCTTAACGATCCTAGGCTTAAGAGAGTGGGCCTGGGTATCATCTTCATCACCCCGGAGAAGGCCGTGCTGCCATATTATTTCTTATTGTCAGAGGGATGCACCAACAATGAGGCAGAATATCATGCCCTCATCACTGGCCTCGAGTTGGATCTGGAGGTTAATGTACCCCACCTGTATGTAAAAGGGGACTCTGAGCTAGTCATCAAGCAGGTCAACAGTGACTACGCTGTCAGGAAGCCAGAACTCGTGCCATTGCTGGAGTGCACCCTCCTTGTAATGGCTAAGTTCCCCTCCCGACCAGATGTCGTTCACGTTCTCTGGTCATAGAACAGTCGAGCAGATGCATTGGCCAGCCTGGACGCATCACTCACGGAGCCCGAACAGGATGACCTAATCATCCATGTGGCGCACCAAAGAGTCATTGCTCCTGTTATCTCGGAGGACGGTCGTGGCCAGTGAGTGAACCATCTCACCGCTGGTGCCCCCGTGTCGGGACGCCCCGGGGCTTCATGTGAGGTGATCGAGACAGTTCCTGACTAGAGGACACCCTTGGTTGAATATCTCTGGCACGACAATCTTCCGATCGACCGAGCGGAGCGGGAACGAATCCGGCGCCGTGCACCGCAGTTCACCATTCAAAGTGGTCCCAGTCGTGAGCATCTCCTCTACAGGCACAGTTTTGATGGTGTTCTCCTCCATTGTCTTCAAGGAGTTGAGATCCCACTAGTCATGCAGGAAGTGCACACTGGCTCCTGTGGTGCCCACCAAGCCGGGTCGAAGTTGTCCCACCAGATTCGGAGACTGGGATACTTCTGGCCCTCCATGATCCACGACTGCATTGAGTACGCCAAGAGGTGCCAGGCATGCCAAGTTCATGCTAACTTTGTGCATCGGCCACCGGATCCTCTCCATACTACTAAGTATTCTTGGCCCTTTGTAGTCTGGGGGTTGGATGTTGTAGGGACCTACCCGCCAGCGACGGCCCGCCAGTGCCGGTTCATCTTAACGGCCACAGATTTCTTCTCAAAATGGGCAGAGGCAGCCCCGCTTAGGGAAGACAAGGCTGGTTCTATCGCTGACTTCGTGAGTTCCAATATCATTCACTGGTTTGGAATACCTCACGCTATCCTCACGGATAACGGAACCAACTTCCGAGTGACCGAGCTGAAGAGATTGTACGCCAAGTACAACATTCGCTTGAACCACACCTCCCGCTATCATGCGCAGGCGAATGGACATATTGAGGCATTTAACAAAAGCCTCTCTAACATTCTGCAAAAAATGGTTGGTCAGAACAGGAAAATTTTTCCAGACAAGCTCCCCAACGCCCTCTGGGCTTATAGGACGACGACTCGCAATTCCACCCAGGTGACCCCGTATTCCCTGGTGTACGGAGCTGAGGCCGTCCTTCCCACCAAGGTCCAAATGCCCTCATCGCGCACAGTGGTCTACGGCCAGCAAGTGCTGGAAAGAGTTGCCGAGATCCATCTAGCCGAATTGGAAGCGCTGGATGAAAGTAGGCTTCGCGCTTTACATAACCTGGAAAGGCATCAGAGTAGGATGGCTCGAGCTTTCGATAAGAATGTTCGCCTCCGCTCCTTCCGGAAAGGCGACCTGGTGTTGGCTCTCAGAGCGCCAATGATTCCCAGCAGGAAACCACCCAAGTTGGAGCCCAAGTGGGAGGGACATTTTATTGTCCACAAGGTCTATTCCAATGGTGCGTATTCCCTGGTGACCATGGATGGGGAGCGTATCACTCCTCCCACCAACGCCAGGTTCCTCAAGAAGTAATTTGCCTAAACTGTTATGTTCCTGCATGACCTTAAACTGTATGGTCCAGCATGACCTTAAACTGTATGGTCCAGAAAGACCTTAAACTACACTCTACCCTACATCTGGGCTCCATGGTCCGAGATCTAAGACCTAAAACTAAGATCCTCATGGTCCGAGCTCTAAGACCTAAAACTAAGATCCTTTTGTTCCGAGATCTAAGACCTAAAATTAAGATCCTCTTGGTCCGAGTTCTAAGACCTAACACTAAGATCTATATTCCATCCAACATGAAGATAAACTGTATTTTCAGAACTACGTGTGGCTTGATTCTCATCCTCATGAGATACGTAGGACCGCCTGGACATTCCGTCTCAGGTCCAGCCCATGAGTTACCAAATTCCGCCCTTTCTTCCTTCATGGTCCGAGCTCTAAGACCTAAAACTAAGATCCATATTTCGTCCCGCATGACTTTAAACTGTATTTCGTTCCGCATGACGTTAAACTGTATTTCATCCCACATGACGTTAAACAGTATTCCGTCCCGCATGACGTTAAACTGTATTTCGTCCAGCACGACGTTAAAATGTATTTTTAGAACTACTTGTGGCTTGATTCCCATCCTAATGGGATACGTAGGACCGCCTGAACACCTAGATGTCAGGTCCAGCCCCATATCTTAGGAGATCCCATGATCTCCCGGTGCCCGGGGTGTTTGGCATTACGCCCCCTCTTTTGCACAGGGATCCGCCATCTCTTGGCCGCTCTCAGACTGAGCCCTCTGACCCTTTCCAGTGGTCTGCTGATGTGCTCAAAGAACTCTGGTATAGAACTTGAAGTGCCAGATTCGACTTAGGCAAGTTCCATTCACTTTCCAAGCTTCTTGTTCCCCTTCATTCGAGCCCCCGTCATCCTTCATACCCGGAGGGACCCCCAAGAACAGCCTGGATACAACGCCCAAGGGCTCTCCTACCGTCATGGGCCAACGCCCCCGAGGGTTTCAGACAACAAATTAATACAAATCCCGTGTTGCGAACATGGTCAGCGGTTGATGCTCATTTGTTTGTCCCCATGGCTAATACGACAGGATGTTGTGTTGCGAACATGGTCAACAGTAGTCCTCAGTCGTCATGCCGGTTCCCCAGGCCCTGAATGTTGGTGGCATGGTTCATGTCATGTTCCGCCCCGCCGCGCCAGGGTGGAATCTCGACACTCCTTGTACTAACACTCAGTACACCCCCGCACATCAGACAGACCGAGCTGTGTCACGGTGTCTCTCAGGGCTCCCGCGATCCGAGCGCTAGATTATGTGCTTGGGTCTCTTCTTTACGGGTTGCGTGCAGCTTGAACTTCATCCCCTTAGGGGAGTGAGGAGTCGCCCAAACATTGCGTTTCGGGCCCAACATAGCTGGGAGCTAGCATCTGCTGCCCCTCCCTGATTGTTGAACCCTCTTAGGCTCCTTTGCCCAAGGCTCCTCTCTCAGTTGGTCCAAACCTTATGACCCAAAACTTTGATGTTGGTCCAAACCTTAGGACCCTAAACTGTGGTGTTGGTCCAAACGTTATGACCCTAAACTGTGCTGTTGGTCCAAACCTTATGGCCCTAAACTGTGTTGTTGGTCCAATCCTTACGACCTTAAACTGTGTTATTTGTCCAAACCTTACGACCTAAACTGTGTTGTTGGTCCAAACCTTATGACCTTAAACTGTGTTGTTGGTCCAAACCTTATGACCCTGAACTATGTTGTGGGTCCAAACCATATGACCCTAAACTGTGCTGTTGGTCCAAACCTTACAACCCTAAACTGTGCTGTTGGTCCAAACCATACGACCTTAAACTGTGATGTTGGTCCAAACCTTATGACCCTAAACTGTGTTGTTGGTCCAAACCTTATGATCCCAAACTCTGTTGTTGGTCCAAACCTTATGACCCTAAACTGTGTTGTTGGTCCAAACCTTATGACCCTAAACTGTGCTGTTGGTCCAAAACTTACGACCCTAAACTGTGTTGTTGGTCCAAACCTTACGACCTTAAACTCTGTTTTTGGTCCAAACCATATGACCCTAAACTGTGTTGTTGGTCCAAACCATATGACCTTAAACTGTGCTGTTGGTCCTATCACACGACCCTAAACTGTGACATTATCATCCTGGCCACACGACGAAAAACGACACTGCATTGTGGTGACCTCGTTGTAGAGGACATCACGTTGGGTATTGGTTTTATACCATGCCATTTGTCAACGACTATCACAGCTTGATGCTTGTGGCGACACCATGGCCTGCTACTCTAGGTCTGTCGCTTCACAAAAAAAACCACTCACCTTAAAGAACAAACAAGATTTATCAAATGCCGCTTCGTTTAGTGCAGGGGCCACGCCCACACTCCCTTTTTTCCTTAGCACTGGTATCTTACCATGTCACGTTCAGAACTATGTATGGCTTGATTCTCATCCTTATAAGATACGTAGGAACGCCTAGGGCACTTCCCTGCAGGTCCAGCCTACCTCCGTGTTCGGTCCCTCGGCTCGAGCGTTTCCCCGGAGAGCACATGTTAAGTAGGGATTAGGTCCTCCTTCACGTCAGGTTTTTTGTAGCCGCCTGGCCATGTGTCTGTTTCTCCCCTTTCCTCATGGTCCGAGCTCTAAGACCTAAAACTAAGATCCTCATGGTCCGAGCTCTAAGACCTAAAAATAAGATCCTCATGGTCCGAGCTCTAAGACCTAAAACTAAGATCCTCATGGTCCGAGCTCTAAGACCTAAAACTAAGATCCTCATGGTCCGAGCTCTAAGACCTAAAACTAAGATCCATATTTCGTCCCGCATGATGTTAAACTGTATTCCGTCTCTCATGACGTTAAACTGTATTTCGTCCAGCACAACGTTAAACTGTATTTTCAGAACTACGTGTGGCTTGATTCTCGTCCTCATGGGATACGTAGGACCGCCCGGACGTTTCGTATTGGGTCCAGACCCAGGGATAGCTGAACACCGCCCTTCTTTATTGTCAGCCCCTTGACCCGACTTCATGAGAAATGGTGTAATCAGGATATCTACCCCGATCATGTTCGGGATGCCCCGTGGTAATGATGGGAAGCGGCAGTTCTCTCGCCAAAGAGGTCCTGCCTGGAAATTGGGACGACCAGTGATTAGGTTGGCACGTCCGCCTAATGCGCCTTCACCCTGGTGGTGCAGTATCGAGAGTGTTGGACTCTGTTCGAACAAGCCACCACTCCACCTCCCGTGCTTTGCGTTCCCCCTTATTCGGACCCTCACTTCCTTTCGCGTTTGAAGGGACCCCCTAACAGTATGGATGCTCGACCTATGGTCCGCCTACTGTTCTGGGCCAATGTTCCGGAGAACTGGTCATGTTTGATGGGACCCCCTAACAATATGGATGCTCGACCTATGGTCCGCCTACTGTCCTGGGCCAACGTTCCGGAAAACTGACCAACGATATTTGAGTTAGGCCTCATGTTGCGAACATGGTCAGCGGTCAGCCCTCATTTATTGTCCTCCCATTCCGGGCCAACGTGATATGGATGCTGTGTTTCCGCCATGGTAGACATTTATCCTCCATGGTTGCACCCCATTGGGTCCCGAATTTGGGTAGCGTGATGCACCCTTTCTCTCCATCCCCCGGTGTTCGGATGGATTTCAATGCCCCCGACATTGCCCCGCTTGTGTGTTAAGGCACATTGAGAAGTCGACATATCAATCGGCCTGGGGTCTCTTCAAAAGTCCAGGCCCGATTTTGGACGCCTGAAGCTTGGTCAATGCCCCACAGTCGAACGGAATGATGGTACGAGCTTCTCTTACTTCTTGCATTGGGCATGTCCCACAGGAGCCTAGGGGTTAGTTGTTATTCATTTCAAAGATATGGTTGAGCGCATTAAACCAAGGGTACAAAAGAGTGGATTTGGCCATATATTGGATTGAGACGATGAGAAGTACAAGCAAAAAGTTCATGAGATGGCCAAAAACAAAGCCCTTAGGGATCAGCATGCTGAAGTGATATTTCCAGCGCTGCTACCCTCTGACTGGTAGTCTCCAGGGCCGCTTTTCTCTCTTCGAAGACTCTCTCCTCATCATCCACCACAGAGCGCAGCTCGTCAGCCCTAGCTTGTGCCTGCGCCCGTTCGCTTCGAAGCACGGTCATCTGGTGACTCGCCTCCACCAGTTGTTCCTGGGAATCAGCCAGTTGGGCGGTCAGTTGCTCCACGAGCTCAGAGCATGTTGCGATGAAGACCTCTTTATCTGCCGCCTGCCCTTCGAGGTGCCGGACTTCTTGCTCCACCGTCAGCAGTGCTTGAGCGCTCGTCGATCCTTCCTAGAAATGGGAAATGTCGGTGCACCGGCTTCTCTCATGCATCTTCTCATCCATGTAATCACGGACCGTCAGATGAAGGCGCTGAGTGTCAACCCCTCCGGCGCACAGGAAGCACAACCAGGTCTGAAGTGATCCCATCCGCCTCAGCCAATCGGGCTGGGGCTGCCTGAGAAAGCGTTGGATACACTTCCACCCTTTGCGCCGTGTCATCCGGCTCTCATCGGCTGCCTCTGAGTCTGAGTCATCAATCTCCTCAGGGTCAGCAGGTCGGTATATGGGGAAGGCCGCCAGCAGATCGGCAGCAGGATCCACCCCAGGGATTTCTTCATGGGGAATAGAATCCTCGACGTCCGGGTGACCTTCCCTCACCCCACCAGCAATAATGCCTCCACCAGCTTCTGACCACGTTTCGGGAGCAGCGCCGCTGATGTTCGCCGCCCTCTGTTCATCTATTTCCGGGGCCGACTCAGTGTAGAGAGCATGTTCCGAGCGAGGTGGTATGTCCGCCGTTGGTCCACTCGCGGATGACCTGGGCTCGGCATCTTGACGTGCCTCCTGTGTTGACATCACTGCTCAGGGCATACACTGGTCAGATGAGATCTCTTCACAAAAAGCACCAGTAGTGAAGCGTGAGACTTACAGGAATCCATCGCTTCGGTCCCCAGTGTTCCGGCCGCTGCAGGAGCTGCCATAAGGGGAAACCCCTCTGCGCTGGTTAATTCAATGATGGGTGTCGGATCCCCATCATGTCCCACTGGTTCCTCTCCAGCTTCCTCTGGTGGGGACGCCCATCCACCACTCAGCTGCTCCTGAGTAAGATTGGGAAGTGAGTTAGATGTTGGAAAGTAGAATGGATGAATGAGGGAAATGAATGAAGACAGAGACAAACCTCAAGAATCTCGGTTATGTCGAGATCAGAGTTGGAAATCTCGCCGCTCTCTCGGAGACTCCCTTGGTAGGTCGCCCCTTGAAAATCCTCACCTTCGGGCTCCTCTTCTTCGTCTTCTCCCTCTCCTTCGTCCTCTCCTGCTTCCTCCTCCCCCTCCGGCTCTTCATCACTGTCGCCTTCTCCCGGCGGCATCGCTTCCGGATCATGCTCCTGGCCAAGCATCACTTTCACTACGAAAGTTGGCTCTGCACGCCGCCCCCTTTGGCGTGCGTATGCATCCATGGCCGTCAGATAATCATGCCGCCGATGGAAATTTACTCAGTCGGTAATCCGAACGAGCCTGACCTCCGGCAGTTGGATCCTGTTCTGCATTATCTTCTGCCATATGGATTCGATGCTCAGCAATTGCCGCAGGGTCATCCAGGCCGACCACAGTGCCGGGAAAATTGCGTCTTGAGAAGCTTCAAGAAGATATCTTATCTGCTCCCCAGGCAGTTCCCTGGCCGCCTCATGTGACCCACCTACGGGTAACGAGGACGTGGAGGAACCATGTGATGTCCTCGCTGCCGAATTCCCGGCATGCGCAAGCCTCGCTGCCTAACGCGCCCTTGGTTCTCCCCTTCCGACGGCACCTTCCCTTCTTTCCCATCGCCCGGTTTCCGCACGAGTAACCTCGAGTTGCTAGACGCGCTTGTGTAATAGCCCCTCAGGGTATGCAATGGTCCAGTTTTCGGCATATTTGGTTGCTAGGCCGACATCGACCCCGGTGGGAGGGAGAGTAACGACGTCGCCAGAGCCGAAGGTGGTAAACATCTACCATGTCTGGCGTAGGACGCATGGATTCTTCTCCTGCCAGACAGTCGTGAATACCTTCTTCGGCATTCGCTGGAGGCACCCAAACTGCCTGACGAATTGGGATGGCACATACGGCTCGTAGATCACCTTCCCGTCGATCCGATCCACGAGCACCCCACCCCGAATGCTCTGGATGTATTCCTGATATTATAGAGAGCATCTCCCATTTTCCACCAGCTGGCCAACCGAGGTGGGGAACGGGCTGAAGTTGAAGTTTGCATGGTTACCAATGCGGATCCTCACGCCCTCCTCATTGAGCGTCAATGGCGCCACCTCAGGAATGTTTAGCAAGGACGGTCGCAAGCCATTGCCCGAAGGACTGACGACGTTTAGGAAAGTATACCCGCTGAGATGAGCCGCCACCCAGCCATGGAAGATCTGGAAAGGACCACAGACTCTCCGAGGCGACCCCCCTCGTGAGATGCGCCCCAGAATGGTATACAGCTTGGCCAGCACGGGGACGCCCAAGTTGAACCGTTTGTTGGCGGCCATGGAGCCCGCCATCACCAAAGTCGCTAGACGGACGCCCATCCTCGCGTCCCGCACTGGCAGGAGCCACCCGCTCAGGATGGTGGCAAGGAACCCAGCATACCAGACGTTCGGGTCCCAGGCCTCAATGACGCGGTAGCCCCATGATCGGTATTTCCCTGCCTCCAGGGTCTTCCAGTATGACCCGTCATTGCTCCTCTGAGTTGCGTTTGGGCACCGTCTGCCCCGTCCCGGCATCTTGACGGCGGGATCCTTCTCAAGGAACAGGCTGAACCAGCCCTTGTAGGTGATGTCCTTCAGGAAGTCCTTGACCCCCAGCCTCTCATTGGCCAGCTGCAGCAGGTGCCACGTCAGCATGGGCGTCCGCGACCTGTCTCCCCAGGTGTTCTTTGGAGGAACGAACTCGTCGTATTGGTAACCCTCTAGTGGGATACCGCCGATGCAGTGAATGTCCCAGAGACTGACGTCGACTTCCCCATGATGAAGGTGGTACGTGTTGGTGTCAGGAGACCACCGGGTGAATAGCTCCGGTCCGGGTTCAGGATGACGGTGGAAATGGAACTGCGACGTCCATACCGCCTTGAACATGCCGATATACCACAGTTCGTCTCCGAAATGGTCGCAGGTATGGCGAACCCAGAATGCCCAGGCTCATTTGCTGGTGAAGTTACCCCCGGACCGCAGGTCCCAATCCTTTAGCTAGCCCTTCGTGTCATCCATGTTGCTCTGACGGAACGTGCTCGCGTAGAGGGCCAGAGATTCCTCTGCCACAGGCTCGTCCCCGGTAATGGTCCTAGTCCTCAGGTTCAGGACATATACATCCATGTGTCTAGTTTCCCTGGAAGGACGGTCGTTGTTGGTGATGTTGTAGCGAGGAATTTCGTCCTCCCGAGTCACCCAGGACCGCGACATGTCCACTTCGAAGCCCGACAGTGGCACCTCCTCTAGGATGCCAAAATTCCAGAGCGGGAGGTTGTCCGACAAGTGGATAGGCCTTTTGGGCTGGAGTCAGCAGATTGAACAAGGTGAGATTTCTGGAGACGATCACCTTGGCGCCATATACCTCCTCGTTCGCCGCAATTTCTGTCCTACGGGCAGCGGCTTCCCCCTCATCGACTCGGTTTGCAGCCAGCTCGAATTTTTCAGGAGTTGGGCGAAATCAAGATGCAGTGCGCGGAATTGGAGAGTTTGACGGGAAATATGAAGGAGTTTCGAGAAATCCTGGAGATGAGCGCGCAATCGCCACGCTAAGCGCGGAAGATCCCGGTTTGGCGCGAAATCACGGCCAAATTTCGGAAGGAATTCCGCGCTGCCAGTGCGTTATTACACGCAGCCGTGGAGTGATTTCGCGCACGAGAGCGATAAGCTTATCGCATGGAAAAAAGCGGAAGTACGGATCTGGGACCCAGCGCCCCTTTTTATAGGCGAGGCCAGGGTTCCGCGCCGCGTGGAAAGAATATTTCGCGCACGTCCGTAGGTTTTGCGCGCCCCGTCAGATGTTTTGCGCGCAACTTGATCAGGAGACTTAGCATTTTTGAATTTCGGCGTTTCCCTTGGAATCCAATCGTTGAGACCTCTCTCCAATCCAATTCCAAGGGGGGGGGGGGGAATTTTGATGCCGAAAAAAGCTCGGAACTCCCGGAGGAAGTTTCGAAATGACGAATCGAAGTCATATTCGGAATCAGAGGCCTGATCCGGAGGCCCGCGAAGGGGTGCACGAAATAAAGGAGGATCCGCGCGCACAAATGTTCTGCGCGCTAAGTGCTCCCGGGATTCGCGGAATTGGACCGGTGAGGCGTTCAATAATTGCGCGCCCCGTTTCTCCGCGGGGAGATTTTGTGCGCAAGCGGTTTCCGGCGCAGAAAACTTCGCGCGCCGCCTGGATTCCATGTCGGAGGTCGCTTATAAATATAAGGTGACCCTGAATGTTTTGGGGGTTGAGGAATCCGAAGCGACTCTCGTGCGCGCAATTCGGCTCCCCCCGCGCGAAAGATGACATCCACGTAATCCCGAAATTCCGTGCAACCTTGCCCTGGAGTTCGCCTTTGCGCGCAACTCTACCAGCTTCAGTGAATTTTCCCCTTCCCCTGGTTTCCCCACTTGCGCGCAATCCGTGGTCCGTGCGCGCAATACCCTACCTTGCGCGCAAATCATTGCACGTAATTCCCTCATCGTGTGAAATTCCATTACTCCAATTGCGCGCAGTCCCGGTGTTTTGCGCACAAACCGTCCCTTTTGCGCGCACAAAGCCGAGGACCCCTCACGTTGACGCCCCTTGGCTGCCCCTGCACCGGCACCTGATGTCTCCCCTGCCAGGCATGCGCGCCATGCGTTGTTTTCCCGCACGGCCTTCTGGGCTCATGTGAAGTAACCTCAAGGTCCCTTGGGCCGTGTTTCCCGTTACGTTGCTTTGCCTTATGCTTCTCCGTATAGGCACGCTAACGACTATTACTTCTTCGCATAGCCACGCTAACATGGACCCCCCCGGTGGTTTTACTTGTGCCCCCCCTTCACCACAGCCTTGCCGATGCCTTCCCTTCCACAAGGGGTAGAGGGCATTGGGCATGTAAGCCCTAGGGGTGTGGAGCGAACCCACCACGTCCAAGCTGCAGGACGTTAAACTGCTAAGCACCTCGTCCTTAACACAAGATGTTAAACTGTGGTCCGACCCCGTGCTTCGTACGCAGGGTCCCCCCAGCTCGGACATTCATTACACCCACTCGTCTCCACGAGAGTGGACTCTTCCTCACATGTAATGAGATCCTCCTTGTCGGAGCGGCATTTGTCCGTGGGGGAAGGGCTGCCTCAGAGCGTAAGCCCCTAACCTTTCGTACGGATGATTGCACCCGTGCATCTCCATACTTCCCCCCTGCCAAGGCCAGTGGAGTCCTTTTCCCACTGCGCTTTTTCGCACCACAGGCCTCCACCCTGGAGTAAGCCCTGACCCCAAGGGCCGCTAACCACGCGTAAGCCCCTATTTCCTCTTTGGGCCGCTCAACGCATAAGCCCCATTCCACTTCTCACGGACGCACCCTTCGCGGTGTGATCGTCTGGTCCCTGGCGCCTCTTGTTTCCCACACCGAGCATGAATCATGTGGGATTAGAGTGTTCATCGACCATGACATCCTCCTATGGGCCGCCTCAAAGTGTAAGCCCCATCCCAGCAAACTACGTGGACTTTGATCTGTGCTAATTCATGGTACATAGGAAGCCTCCGCGAGGTTCAAGCCCACCACCCGGTCGTCCCGACCTCTCCATGTTGGTTCCCTGACACCTTGGTCTGCCTCAGAGCGTAAGCCCCATATATTTCGTCCCGCATGACGTTAAACTTTATTTCGTCCCACATGACGTTAAACTGTGTCGCGTCCCGCATGACGTCAAACTGTATTCCGTCCCTCATGACGTTAAACTGTATCCCCCCTCTTGGGCCACTCAACGCGTAAACCCCATGCTTCACTCCACCATCCATCCTAATCCTTACCCGGGCCACCACATCCCGGTGAGATCATGCCACCCTTTCCCAATCCATGTTACATGGGAGGCCGCCCACGTGCTGGCCCCAACATCGGTGTTCCCCCCTAGGGATCCTTTAGCCCGATCCATCTCCGCAAGATGTTAAACTCGCGACACACCTTGTGTTAAACATGGGAAGCTGAGGAAAACCTAAGATGGTACAAATTCCCCGCTTTCGATGTGGGATGCATCGGGCTTCCACGCCCTCGAGAAGCCCTGTGATGAGGGACCAAAGACAGACATGCCGACGATGCCCCAACGTGACCATTCTCCTCACCGCAGGTTGCTGTCCCGACAAGACCCCTTGGAGAATATTGACAGAAGCAGCATAATTAACTGGCATCCATGTAGATATGGCACCTGGAATGAGCTTCACGAACCCATCTTAAATTTATGAGGGAGACCCAGACTAGGTGACGAGCTCCGAGGAGGAATCCACGGAAGGAAGATCCGACATCCCATCATCTCGGTTTCGATCAAGGAGCAGACGTCCCTGAACAAGGAACGGATGCCGCCCGCCTTTGGAAAGTGGGAATGCGGGGCCATAACCAGCGCGCCCTCCCCGGCAGACGGATGCACGCGCCTCGGCGAAAAGCGTCGGAAACAATCATGTTCAAGCGATTCCATATAAAATATTCCTTAACTACCAGAAAACTGACAAGCATAAGCACTATCCAAATAAACAATTGAAAGTAAATATCCAAGAAGGTGTTTAAGCATTCACACTTGGTTATATTATAAATGAAAAAAAATCAAAAATGGGATCATATGAAATCCATCTATGTATTGGAACCAAAACAAGCCCCAACTTACCATGTCCAGAACATTTACCCCCAGCTCCACATAACCTTAGATTCACAAACTGACAACCTCTCATCCAAATATTCCATTCCCATCTACATCACCCAAAAATCATGAAACAAAACAACCATGCATATCAACAGAATAGAGAAAGGATGTTTTTTCAGATTTAACCAACACCATTCATTAAGTTCTTTCTTTCTGTTTGGTTAAAGGGGGTGATCACAAAAGCATTATTATTCATTAAGCATCGATTTAATCAACCATGATTACTTGATTAATCAGTTTCCATGTTATGTTCATTCAATCACAATATTATCGAGAAAACATAGGTTCATTAGTGCACAAGAAAGGAACACCAATAACCATGATTTTATGTGGATATGAGCCCATACAATTCAAAACATAAAAACGATGGTAAATACAACAATATAAACATAATTACCACCCATTAATTATTTGAAATCCCATTTATTATCTTTTTTAAAGTTTTTTTCATCTACATCCCAAGGGAACATAATCACAGACACCCTGCATAATGAACAGTTAATAGAGACAATGGAAGAACCCCTACTTGGATGACCAATGATCAAAGTTTTCTCCTAATTCTAAGAACTGGGGTCACCCGACAGGAAAATCCAAGAAGAACCTAACAAGAGGGCTCTCATAAAGGAACAACTTGTCTCTAGAAGAGGTACTCTAAGCACACCAAGAGGGAACAAAAGAGATAGAGGAAGAAGAAGATCTCAATGTGATAAAAGGCCCAATCCTAGATTTACAAGATGTGAAATCTCCAAGTTCTTGAAAAATAGATTGTGGTTTGACCACACGGTTGAGCAGTTTCACATGTTGGAATTAATTGAGATTTAATAATTCCATCAAAGTCAATGAGATAGAACATCACAGAGCATAGATTTTATAGGTTACATTCAAACAGAGAAAACACATAACTGGAAATGTGGAAAAGGGTGTGAAACTCATTAAAAGGCCACACGTTTTGGTAAGTCAAGGTTTTCCCCACCCTTAGGGAATTTAATATATCATTTACCAGCCTTAAAATGGTCTTAAACCACTTTAAAAGAGGTATTGAAAATTAAAATAGATGTTACAGGAGGGAAATTGGAAAGGAAATTTGACACCCCACGGTGGCACCATTTGGGTGCGGCACCGACCGATGACACCGATAGGTGACACCCCACCATTGACACTAATGCCCTAATAACTAATTGGTGGTGTCCATGAATCCCCAAACACCATAATTTATGAATTTAATAGACTAGGAAGGTCTGATACATTATATCAGATACCTATGAAACTATTCTTACCTTCAAGAATTCGAAGGTAAACCCAAAGAAAAGAGAGGGGTCTGAACCACCACCTCATAAAATAACTCTCAGGGACAACCACTCTGATTTGTTCAAAATCTATAATAAAACCATTATATCCAAGAACACGTCCTAAAATATATAACCCCAAATACCCACATAAACCTCAATGATCACACTGTCCCAACACATGGAATAGAGAATTATTTCCTCCATGTTAAGATATTATCCTCTTTGGGCGGTACTGCTTCATCCAAACAAGTTTAATCATATATTCATTAATTCATCTTAATAAGGAATTAGGTCCTCCCTTCCCCACACATCATAACGTTTCATACATGTTTAGAGAGAAAATGAAGCATCCCATCTCATAGTTAACAAGGTCAAACATTACATCGCCGCAAATCAAAAAAGTAAAAACATCGAAGAAAAATCTGAATTGTAACACAAAAAAGATCTAGGTACTGTACACGCATTTGTGATTATCCCTCCGAATTACTCTTCTGGAGGCCACCATGCCTCCAAAACACACAAAACAACGGAATGGTCCATCCACGAAGCACCTTCTCCCTACGATCCTTGATTCTTACCGATCGCTCCACGAACGTCATGTCACCCTCGACATCCAACTCTCCCCATTAAATGACATCAGATTCATCTTGTAGAAATTGTAGAAGATGAGAGACATGAAAAAAATTGTAGATCCTCTCTATCCATGGCGGTAATTCTATCTAATATTCCACATCGCCAACTCGCCCCAATGCTTCGAAAGGTCTGAAAAACCAAGGAGAGTGGTTTCTCCCCTTACTGAACCGTTGCTACCCATGTTGAGTGGAAACCTTCAAGAACACATGATCTCCAACCTTGAACTCCAAGGGCCTCCTCCAACGATCAACATATGACTTCTTCCAGTCCTGATCCGCCTTCATCCTATCATGCACATGATGAGTTGTCTCTGTTGTGGTCTTCATTACCTCTGGTCCAAGAGAAAAAACTTCTCTGACCTCTTTCTAGCCCACAGGTGAACGACATGGTCTTCCATACAAGGATTTGAATGGTTCCATACCAATGGTGGAGTGATAGATATTATTTTAGAAAAACTCCACCAGGGGAATGTGTCATACCCATGATCCCCCGAAGTCCAAAACACATGCTCTCAACATATACTCTAATGTCTAGATGGTCCTCTCTATATTCCAATTTGTTTGAGGGTGGAAAGCAGTTCCAAGGCATAGATGGGTGCCCAAATCATGTTGTAATACCTTCTTGAATCTTGAAGTAGTGTGTGTATCCATTTCAAAAATGATTGTTCTTGGAACTCTGTACATCCACACAACTTCACAGACGTACTTCTGTGCTAAGGCATATACTGTGCTCGACTCCTTAACTGCTAAGAAGTGAGAATATTTCATCAATCGATCCACCATGACCCAAATGGAATCACAACCACCCTCATCCCTGGGTAGTACTGTGATAAAATCCATCTATATTTAACCCAACATCAACTTGAGAATGTCTAAGGGCTGAAACAGTCCACTGAGAACATGGTGTTCAACCTTCACCTGCTGACACATGAGGCACCTTTCCACAACCCCTTCCACTGGCTTTATCACTTTGGGCCACCAAATATGACATCCCAAGCCCTGGTACATATCGGAGACTCCTAGATTCACCTATATGGGTGAGTTAGGGAACTCCCCGAGGACTCCCTCGTTCATCTTCAACGAGACAAACAGCTTCCCACATAACATCAACTGATTATGACTATCCTTCAACCATCCTTCCGGAGCATCTCCCTACCTAATGCGATCATGCATCACTTCAACCTATGAGTCTCCCCACTGAGACTCATCCAACTATTGTACCATGGAATACTACACTTTCATCTAAAAGAGACAACCTCTACTATTCTCCAATCTCAATCCCAAATTTAAAGAAGCCAACTCCTCTATTGCTATCCAAGCATCAACTGAATTATGAACCACATACTTATGTAACTTCCTACTCAACGCATCATCCACAACATTCCCTTTTCCTTAGTTTTAGGAGATCTATAAGATGTATTCCTGAAGAAACTCCATCAACCTTCACTGTCACATGTTTTTTTCCCACTAGGAGAAGATACACCTCTAGATTTTGTGATTTGTGAAGACCATGAAGCATTCCCCGATGAGGTAAACCCGCCACAACTTCAGTGAAAAGATAACTACTACAAATTCCTGGTCATGGGTTGACTAGTTAGGTTTGTGAGGACATAAATGCCTAGACCCATAAGCGATCACCCCCACTGCTGCATTAGAACACACCCCAATCCTAGACCAGAAGCATCACAAAAAACTTCGAACATCACCCCTTCCTCGGGAAACCTCATCCATGGGGAACTGAATAGCATACCTTTTAGAAAACTAAAAGATGTGTGTAACTTCTCAATCCATTTGAAAGCATTGTCCTTTCTAGTCAAATTCATTAATGGCATTGAAACTTGAGAGAAGTTGGGTTTGAACCTTTTGTAGTAACCTGCATGTCCGAGGAAACTACAAACCTCTACCATGTTCTTGGGTTCTGCACAAGAAACAACTGCTTAGACCTTAGACGGGTCCACTTATATTCTCTATTGGGACACCATGTTTCTAAGGATGTGCACCTATTCTATACAAAAATTTCACTTGGACGACATCCCGTAGAGCTAGTGGTGTCATCGGACCTCCAAAACTATCCTGAGGTTCTCAGTGTGGCCCTCCTCTGATCCTGAGTAGACCAGGATGTCATCAATGAACATGATCACAAACTAGTCTATATATTCAAGGAAAACAGAGTTCATGAGTCCGATGAACACAACAGGTGTGTTTTTAATGTTCAATGGAATGATCATGTTCTCAAAGTGATCATACCTTCACCTAAAAGCAGTCTTTGAGCTATCACCCTCCTTCACCCTCAACTGGTGATATCCAAACTATAGTTCAATCTTAAAGAGCCAACCTTCTCCCTTCAACTGGTTAAAAAGTTCATCAATCCTTAGGAGGGTTAATGGTTCTTGACCATCACCTGATTTATCCTCCGATAGTCTATGCACAGCCTGAGACCACTGTCTGCCTTCTTCGCAAACAATACTGGAGCACCCCATGATGACATAATTTTTTGGATAAAAGCCTTCTTCAGCATATCATCAATTTGAATCTACAACTCCCGCAACTCATAAGTCATCATTCATTAGGGAGCCATCAAAATAAGATGGGCACTATGTTGTTAGTCTATCCCAAACTCATCACTACATCAAGGGGGTAGAGTCACAACCACTGTAGGGAAGATGTCCAGGAACTCACTGACAATCATGAAAACATCCACCATATCTGAGTCAGATGATTCCACTAATTGCTCGACTAACAAGGAAAGAAGGGGCTCCATGTTCCAGCTACCCTCCATGAAACTACAATCGCCAATGAAAGTTGTAAGATATCTTACCATATCTGAGACCATGAACCTTCTACGGAAGTAGTCGATAACAGCGTGCATGGAAAACAACTATTCAATTCCTCAGATGATATCTTATGGCTGCATTCATAGAAGAAAAAGATCCATATTGGACTGATGTGGCCCCAACAGCAGTCAATATCCTCAAAAAACTTCACACAAGATAGTCTAAACTCCAACCGGCATACTCAACACCAGGGTTAGGGAAAGACTCTCTAACTCTAGACCCATGGCATGGGCTAGAATTGGTGAAAAAAAGAGTGCGAATCTCTTGAATCAAACAAATCATAAGGAGGAGTGCTGGACAAATAGATTTTAACTCAAACAACTGCTGGTCCAACTGGAACATCTATTTCTATAGTGTGAAACTATCCGAGACTGGCACTTCTACTTCTTGGTTTTCGACCACCTCATCGACCACGCCCCTGTAGAGATCATTCAGGAGAACTCTGAGGTCAGCCTCCTCCTATAATATTGGATATTAGAGGGGCTGAATCCTACTGGTACAACTACTGGAAATGTCCAATCGGCAACTGGGGATGGTGAGGTGGGTGTTGAACCTTCCCACCTCCTCTATACTAATCTCAAACCAGGAACCGACTCCAGACATTCCTGAAACCACCATAAGAAAATAACCTCGGTCTCGAGCCCATATGAAAAGGGAGAGGTACAGAAGATCAGAACTAGAAATGTTGAGGCGTTTTCCCCACTGGTCATAACCTGAAAGGTCCTATCAGTGGATATGTACTGATGATGGACTTCCTCTTCACAGAACTCGGTCGGATCCCCTCTCCTAAAACACCTCCTCATGGTTGAATCATTCACACTACCTCACCCTTGTTCTAAACTACTATGTATGTTGGTAGAGGGAAGGGTGTAATAGCATACTGAAGAGAAGTCTGAGATGCCTCTTCAAAAAGGATTTCCCGAGACTCCTCATCTGGGAAATTTTTGGGAGAAACCACTTGAGATCCTTGAACTTGATCCCTAACTCCCTAACGGACATACTCCCCTACTAGAGGGAGAGAAAATACTACCTCTTCTTGGACTTCATCAAGGAAGAATGGAATTCCTTCTTGAAGTCAGTCTATGAAACCATACTCTCTATCCTCTCCCTGAGGTGGAGTGTCCACCACTAACGTGCTGCTCCACTCATCTGGTTAACTGGTAACCGATCCCAGCACTCCCTTAGAGCACAGATTATGGTTAAGGTGATAGCCATCTCCTCATGCCAACCCTCTATCTCCAAGTCAAAAACAGTGCCCTCGTACAACCCAATGGTCTACAATTAGAAAGAACATTGAGTCTTCTGCCACTTTTCATCCTCTTCCTCTCTGTAAATCCTCCCGTGATCGACCAAGGCAACCTACTGGGACTCGACTACCCGTGCCACTCATGGATGACATACGGGTTCCATAACTGCAAGGTAAACAAGGAGTGCCTAATCTTGAGTAGTAAGGAATTTACATTGTGTTTTCTTTATTATTAATTTCAATTTTTTCCCGGACACCCCAATTCACTAAATAACACAAGTCATTATAATGCATGTACATTTCCTAGGATTTCTACCCTACAATCAATTTAGCCTCACTTGGTCACATGGAATGCTCAGAGTCCTTGTATCGGATTACGGGGGCCCTAAAATCTTGTTTCCTAACCAGTCTTCCATATCCTATGTCACTCACTAAGGTCACCTGACATTATTTCCCTACCTTCCTATGTAATACTCACTATTCTCAACTCTGAACTCCACCCTATCTCTCAACTTCGCCTTTGAAACCATTATGTCATGAACCACCTTCTCCAAGATGAAAGAAAGGATGGAATTATTCCCTACCCTTCATTCTTCACGGAGAAGGAGAGATAAAGGCCCTCGAGTACTGCCATCAGTATGCCCCAAAGTGGTGAGTTTCACCAAGGGTATCAAGGCTCACATAAATGGAAGGCATTACACAATTTATATAAAAATATCACAAGATAAGACAGTAAATTCCACCAACACCAATGACTAATGATAATAGTAAAGACAAGAATCCATTACCATTTGTATGTTCAAAATAAACCGATACAAGTTACATGAAAAATTATGAAGGAATGTTTGAAAAGAAAAGAAAATAAGCACTGAAAATTGTCTCGATGCCTGAGCTAGTAAGGTCTATAATGGTCCTCAGAGTGATCATGAAAACATGAAAGCTATTTTATATACCTAAGGTGATTATACTGGTATAATCATTAGTGAAACCAAAAGCTCTCCTGCACAAGTGGGGAGACATTCTAATTCCATGTGAGAAATAGAGGTAACGAAAACAATTTTCAAAGAAAACTATCCACCTAGCCTCACCAAGGAACACTCCCAAAATAACACAAGTCAGGTAAAATAAAAGTAATAGCACATCGATATTTTGGAATCCTGCACCGCTTTCCCACTATTTATTTAAAACATCTTATGCATCAGACCTCCCACACAAATCCAACTACACTCCCACTACCACCCCCAAAAATAACCATATGGGCCATCCCAACCACATGTTAATCCCACCCGCAAACACCTCAGCCACCATAACCACGCATCCCACCCGCAAACATCAGGGCCACTACAACCACACTTCATACACGAAGACACCTGGGCAATCACAACCACACATACTACCCGAAGACACCTGGGCCTCCACAACCACACATCCTACCCACAGACACCTTGGCCACCACAACCACACATCCCACCCGCAAACACCTGGGCCTCATCCTGAAGAAACTTGGGAAGAAAACCTATCCGCACATACCTAGGACACCACTACCACCGAAACTGAAGAATCCTAGGATATAATAAAGCTCAAGACATCATAGCCTACTTGAAGAGTGATATGCTACCTGGAGAGGGATAAAAATGGAGCTAATAACCTTCCACTAACAGAAATGTTGGAAAACAATACTCCCCCATGAAATGGAGATGTTTGGCACGAAGTTCTCAACATGGGTGGTGTGTTTATAAGAAACAGAAGAACTAAATTTTATACATATAGGTAATCAAGAACTCATCCCAACCTAAGGGTCCTGAAACCAACCACCATCCTACACAAAATCACTTTTGTTGATACAATTACATGCACAATTGCACAATAGCCAAAACTAGAGCACAAACCATATCTGGAAAACAGTTCCCCATTTTACATGTTCTCATTATCATGTTTATGCAATTCAGTTTAAAATATTCCTTCACTACTGGTAAACTAACAACATTAACCACAGGTCAGATGAAAAGGTAAAAGAAAACAGCCAAGTAAGTTTTTAAGAATTCACTCCAGGTTCTCTTATAAATGACAACATAAAAATGGGTTCCTATGAGATCCCTGGATGTACTTGAACAAAAAAACCCCAACATATCAGGTACAGAACATTTACTTCTGGATCCACATGGCCTTAGATTCGTAAACTAATAACCTCTCAACAAAATATTCCATTCCCATCTATGTGACCCCAAAAAACATCAGATAGAATAGCCATTCATATCACCAGAACATAGAATGTTTGTTTTTCCAGATTTAGTAAAACCAACACCAGTAATTAAGTTCCTTCTTTCTATTTTGTTAAACGATTTGATCACACAAGGTTTATTATTTATCGTTCATCCATTTAATCAATGAATATTACGTGATTTATTAGTTTCCATGTTACGGTCATTCAATCACAAGACTATCCAGAAAACAAAGATTCATTAGTGTAGAATAAAGGACCACCAAAGGCCAAGATTTTTAGTTGGAATGAGCCCATACAATTAAAAATATAAAAACGAAGGTAAAATACAACAATATCAACATCTTCCCCACCCCTTAATTATTTAAAATATAATTGGTTATTTCAATAAAGTTGGTTTCATATACATCCCAAGGGAACATCATCATACCCACCCCTCATGATGAGCAATAAAAAAAGAGGAAGGAAGAACCCCTAATTGGATGATAATGGATCGAAGTTTTCTCCGTGTTCCAAGAACTGGGGTCGTGCGATAGGAAATGCCAAGAATAACTGAACAAGAGGTCTCTCACGCAGGCATGAATCATCTCTAGAAGGACTCCAAGATAACTAAGAGGGAACAAAAGAGACCGAGAAAGAAGAAGATCTCAGTGTGATTAATGTCCTAATCCTAGAGTTATAGGATGTGCAATCTAGAAGTGCTTGAAAAGAAGATCTTGGTTCAACCATGCGGTTGGGTGTTTGCACACATTGGAATTAATTGAGATTTAATAATCCCATCAGAGACAGTGAGATAGACCATCACACAACATAGAGTTGATAGGTTATATTTAAAATAAGAAAAAAATTCAAAACAGGGGCATAACTGAAAATGTGGAAAATGGTGTGAAACTGATTAAAAGGACACACATTTTGGTAAGTCAAGGGTTTACCCACTATTTGGGATTTTAAGATATCCTTTAACAGCTTTAAAATAGTATTAATCCACTTTAAATGAGGTATTAAAACATAAAATATATGTTATTGGACGGAAACTGGAAAGGAAAACCGACACCCCACAGTGGAACCATTTAACTGCCACACTAATCAGTGAGACACCGATTAGGGTCGATCAGTGAGACACTAATTGGGTCTGAATGGTGGCACTGATCGATTGAAACAATAGGTGACACCATGGTGACACCTTGCCACCGACTGTGACTCCCTCCGGACTCAGCGATGGTGTCCAGGACACCCCAAACACCATAATTTGACAACGTAATGGACCAACAAGGTCTGGGGCATTATAGAAACCAATAATTGGAATTTTTCATGTATGAAATTGACCTATTGACCATGGAACCTTTCTAAATGACCCTTTATCTATATATATATTGAATTTCCATGTTTTAATGATTTAAAATGGATTTATTAAATGTAATGGATTATACATGATTTTTTTCTTTAAATGAACTGAATGAATTATATAAAATGGTTTATAAAGGGTAGTGAGGCCACACCTTTTTCTTATTCATTATTCAATGCTTATATGAGCTGTAATGTAAAGATTATGTTTGAAATTATCTATCGAGACACATGATAGGTAATGCCACATGCCCTATATTATAAAATATAATTTATTACATGTCATAAGATATGGTATGGTGGTAAGTGTTTTGTTTAGCGTGATGGTATCACACATCCTTACATTGGGTGTGGAGCTTGATGTCTCAAACCATTGACACTATTTAGAAAATGGTATTTTCATGCCATATCCCTGGTTAGAGTGTTAACATGATGAAAAACTCAAAATATCAAGTGAAGATCATGAAGTATCCCACTCACATTGATATGCAGGTATTCTAACATATTTCATGTGCTTATAGGCTAATTATAATGTTCTTGGATGTCTATGTTATGCCCTGGTCCATCCAATAACTATTATTCTAGGTATATTGTGGCTTACATCCACACAAATTTGGTCCATATAGGTGGATGAAATATATAAGTACATTATATATATTATTACTATATATATATTAACTGATGATAAATTCATTCCATCCATGAGCTGATGCAGGTAGAGTTGTTAGGTGTCCTCTAGGAACCTGAGTAGGCTAGTTAATTATTTCAGCACATGTTTAATATTCTATTCATACATCCGCACAATTGAGATATGATCCAAACGTGGATTACTTCTAGAAACTATTGTTGGTGTCCTGTTGATATTTTTATTTCACACCCTACTTGGCTTACCTTTGTTACCTGATATGACTAAATGAATACAGGTATAGATTATCGAAACTTCTCTCTTATAGGTTGTTGATATGCATTAATTATAGATAGAGTATTGGATAAGAGGAACAAGCATTCTTTCGAGATTCTATTTAAGAATATTATTGTTCTTTTTTAGTGTTGTATATTCCTATCCCCTATTCCATTTTTTATATTGTCATTCCACGCATCCATGTATATGACTCTTCTTAGTGTCTCTTTATATTATTATTCAGTTGATTTTTATCTATGATTCCACAAAAGTTTATTTGTCATATCTATTTTATATTATTCTTTTGATTTCATATGTTTATAATTGTATCTACTACACCAGTCTGATAGGAGGGCATAGTCTTCCCACTAAACCACCTTTTCACCCTCACTTCTAGTCAAAAGCCTCTGTTATACGGGGAGGTGCACTTGAGGCCACATGACCCACTGACTCAATGCACAATGTATCTGCACCTCAAGTTAAGATGTTACACTTGTTATCTTTGTTTTTTTCCTAAATAGGTCTGGATGGTCATTTAATCAAATTTTTATGTTAGGGTGTGTTAATTTTTTAATAGTCGATGAAATTTCAACTTAATTTAAGAGAGTCTTCTTGCCTTTTTTTGGATGGAGTCTAGCTTTATTCCTTTGTATGGTGATGAAATTTTACCAGTTTTGTTATAGTTTTTTTATTTAAAAATAACTATATAAAACATATAAATACAAATACATTTATTAAAATATAAAAAAATTAATTATACAAATAAATAATTAAAATTATAAATATATGAACACATTTATATGTGAATTTATTGTCTAAATATAAAAATCATTATAAATAAACACACACAAATATATTTAAATATATATTAACACATATATTTTTTATATAAAAGTATATATGAATACATGCACACTCAAAATGTTTTATAAAAAAATATGTATTTTAGTATATGTATTCTAATATATGTAAATAAATATTGATATATATAATACACAAACAAAAACACACTCACAAATATGTTTATATTAAAATAATTACATATTAAAATATATATAAACATATATATAAAGATAAAAATTTGTAACTGTATAAATATATTGCCAATAAAAAGTAAAAATGTGTGGCTTAGTGGAATGGTTTCTTGCTTGGAATATTTAGGGTGGGGGTTCAAATATTTACAAAATTGAATTAATAATTAATTTACCATGTGTGGGATCAGGTGTGTATGGTGTTGTGTATATTCGTGGTTTTCATATGAGATTCCTCATGTTGTGGTCATGGGACTATATATTTCTATCATAAAATGTTTTAAAAATATTTTTAAAGGAAACATCAACACTATGGTTTAGAATTGACAAGATCACCTTCTATTATCACTAAAACTATCATTGATAAATGTTTAACCCTTTTATCATCCTTAATATTATTAATGATTTTAAAATAAATGATAATGACATATTTTTGTGCTGAAAAAGAATGTTTATAGTATTGTTACCTAGATAGCACACATTTGTTTTATTTCATGTTGTATTTTATTTATAGGTTATCTTATTATTGAAATTACATGTTTTTTCATGATACTCTATTACATATGTCATTTTTTTGTTTATTTATTATTTTATGCTTATGATATTGAGAGTATCATCTCACTAACACTGATTTTAGACCCGTCTATCTCCAGTCAGCAAAATTTAGAATATGAGTTCGTGTTCTTGCTATCTCACAATTTCGAAAGATATAGTTGATGATTTATGGTAGGACTAAAGACATTAAACAAACTTTAATCATTATAGCCTTCATGCCACTAACCCTCCATTTTAATTGAATTTCTAATTCCACATCCCCTTCAATCCCACAATTTACAAGGATTGTTTGTTTGTGTGGTTTTTAAAAGAATCAAATTATTGTTGAGAGGTTACATAATAAATCAATTCTTATTGATTAACCAAATATTTTGTTGACCCCCCTTCATCACCATTGCACAATATTAGTGTACATTAATTGTTTTTTATTAAATATTACTTTTTAAAACATTTGGTTCAATTTTTTGTTGGAAATTATGTTAAATTCCAAATTAGGTTATGAGAATTTATAAAAATATCAATAGTCTTCCAGGCCTGTATTATATTTTTTTAAGTTTGTGTTGATAAATTGTACTGAATATATTATTTTATTATTATTTAAAAATTATCTAATTATAGTTATAATGATAATAATAATAATAAATTATTATTATTTTTATACTATTATTATTTTTATATTATTATTATTACCAATGATATTATAATTATTGTTGTTTTATTCCCCTTGGGCATAGGATGGTTGGCTACGTCTCTGAGGATTCTCATGGATATCTTGACTTTGAGTCTCTACAAGTACTTTATACCTGTGTATTTATATTTTCCTTATAGTTTATTGATATCCAATAGTATTTACATGATCCCTTACCAAGTAAATATTTATCAATTAAAAAATAGAGTCTTATTTTTGTATTTTTTGTATGATTAGGATGTTTCTGGGGATTTATTAATGGTGGTTGGCAGATGAAACATGTAAATGAGTGTGGTTCTTGGGAATGATGCATGACATGGGTGAGACATTCACCAATATATTATAGTGCATTTTTTGGGGAAACTAGATTGTGTGGAGAAGTAGATATATTTAACCTTGTGAATTTTAGAATGTATAGATTTTAAAATTTTAATTGGTAATTATTTTTATATATTGATTACATGTAATATCTTTACATTGTATGTGTTCATGCATATTTTCAAGATGTTATTTTACTATTAATTTTTAACATGGCTGGCTGTTTTTATTTACTGAATTTATTTTTGTGTGAGATTTTTCATTTGGGATACTTCCTGGTCCATGTATGCTAGCCCTCCATACTTTGGGGGTTCTTTATCCTGATTCCACACCATCATTTATATATTTTTTGGGGGAGATATGACCCTTTTATTAACATGATATGATGTATCCAACAAATGATATGTGTGTTTTTTAGAAATTTTTATTCCCCCTCATAGATCCACATGTTCCGGTACTACTCTTTGGTTCCCAATGTTGATAATTAATGTACAGATTCAGATTAGTAAAATATTTTACTTCTAGATCTCTAGTATAGTGATATTTATGAATCGAAAGTGCCTCCCACTTATCATAACACCCCAATGACTTCAACATATGGATATGAGATGTATGAGCACCCCAAACACCACATCAATTGGTCATCATCACCTACTTCTAAACACCTCATGATCCTCCTTATTATTAACTCACAGATATATAAACACATGGAAAACACATATATGAAATCATAAAAATAAAAAAAATAGTGCATAAAAGGATTATTTTTGTTTATGTAGTGTGTCCCACTATATATAGTGTTTCTAAATTATTTTCTATTTTGAAACACAACCTTACATTCCTGGATGACTCTCCATTGATATTAGAAACTTCTGATTCCATGTATCAATCAATTAATTGGATAAAAAATCCTAATGAAGAGCACTTGTCAACTTTCACTTCACTCTGATGACGTCAATGAATATTCATTTTCCTCACCCCCATTGAAATATTTCATTGTCCTACCATTAGAGTTCATGTATGTTATGAAACTACACACATTGAATCACTGACTCTATAATTTCATTTGGATACCTAAAGATTCCCCTTTCTATAGTCTCACTCATCCCATCCTATGAATGAATGAATCCCAAGTAAATTAATCAGACAACCCTCATCACCATTTCCACAATCTAACATCCAAAATATTGTGTCTGCTAGATTACACCAATCTATCTACTCCCACTTCTTTCAGTGAAATCCAATTGTAAAATATTCATCTACAGATCTAACACACCAAGGCTCTATTTGAAATTTTTTTCTACTGATGATGCTTTTTCCGGTGAACTGAATTTAGCTTATTGAATCAAAATGACACATGATGTTGGTGTACTTTATCAATTTACCTCATTAAGTGTAACTTTTGATGAAAAAATTCAAGAACATCCACCACTTAACCTAGGAAAAAGTTCTCACATCAATCCTAAAAACCTTCTTCTTGAGAATACTTTGCATAGGTTTATCCCCTAATATCCAAATTGAATAGTATTCCAATGATCACTAAAAATTACCTTCATCTGGGATCTTTTTATGCTTCATCTACAATATTCACATGGTTTTACACCCCATGTAGCTTATGATTGTGCAGGAACCTACAAATAGAATTCCTACTTAGATCACTATAATGATGATTTTTTATTATGTTACATATATGAAACTTATCTAAAGGTATCTATAGACTTTATCTAAAGAAAACAATAGTTGAGTATCTATCCTATAACTTTGTTGAATTTATATATAAAACATACATCATGCATCCGTTCAATTACCCCACACTTCTAGAAATCTGGTTTTGGCACTCAGATTTCCCATGTCCATAAAATCTGATAGCTTACCAATACACTGAACTATAGTGACATCATCAAAATCGACCACTATCTGGAACTTCTATAACTTTTAATTCCATAATTATGAAGAACTACCAATAAAACATCCATTAGTGCCTCCGAGACATGAAAAAACCTTTATCCTACTAAATAAATCCCTAGTTCCAACCCTGTGGGGATCCTAACATTATTAAAAAGGTACTTCCACTACTCCAGTGATCTTCGAATGATTATTACTGTAGTTTAAAAACACTAAAAAAGAATCTCATACATGGAAATGGAGTTTTCTTTCCTACATCTTTAGTGTGACCAAATATAAAACATCTCATGTACTTTATAGACATTATTTAAACACATTTTTAAATTTTTAATGTCTAGAGTATCCTCTAGAAGATTCTTCCCAAAAAAATTCTCTTTATAACACCAATTTCTGGAGTTCTTTATTATATTTATTCAACTTATAAAATATTAACTAATAGTCTTATAGAACTATAACTTTCTTTAAAACCTCTCATATTACAAAAAAAATATACAAAAACTATATCAAGTCCCTTCTAGATGTATAAATGTATAAAAAATACATAAATTGGATTCCAATGGAATAAAACACTTGAACTTGAACACCACCCACTACCATTGAATATTTTACTCACCCTTATTATGAAATTTTCCTATATATTCTATATAAGAATACTACTAGAGGGGGTGAATTGTGTTAAGATATGAGTTATAGTTTCATATAACTATAATTTCATGCATCAATTTTACTTTATCATAATTTCATTCAATAATATATGAAATATCCAATTGTATAAATAATGTATGTTCATATATATAGTGGTAGTATGATCCTCAAAAGTTTAGATCTTATTGAAGGGCTAGAATGATTAGTGAACTTTCTAAAAGTAGGACTCTCAAAGGATGAATCTATAATTATTTACTGATTTAAGTAGCTGAGTTCAATAGTGTTACATGTGATAAATTGTAAAATTTCATATGAAAGTTTTACATGAATTTGCAAGGTGGTGTGACTGGAATGACAAATTGAGTTTATAATAAATGTAATTGGGGACCCAAGTGAAGATTTTAGAGGGTTGAATCATAATCCGGAATAGTGCACTTGAAAATTAAACAGTGAATCAGTGTGTTACAGTGTGCTCATCAAACATTAAAAAAACATTTAACAATTTTTTTTGTTTCTTGTAATCTATGTACTCTTGGTAATATAAGAAATCGATATTGGTTTCCCTTGGACATATGAAATCATGTCTGAAGAACTATATTACCTAGTGTTTTTTAGATATTTTCGTAGTAGAATTTCTTATATTTAAATTTTTTTATTTTCAATTATTTTGTATGATTTTAAATTTTACGATGGTTTTATTCAGTTCGACATTGCATGGTTGGTTGGGTTCAATGAATTCATACTTCTGGTACATGTAGTCAAGGGAGAGAATATTTTTATTGGATTAATGTACTAATTTTTTGTGCTTCTACAAGTATCTTAAGCAGTTAGATTTTCATTGGTTATCCTAATGAGTGAAATAAAATAATTGTTTACAACACTAATAAAAACTACAGAATGACATCATATGAAGGGTATACACATATCAACAAATTTTATAAAATAGATTTTGGATTTTGAAGGATATAGATAGATGATTATCTCACCTAGAAAGAATTGTAAGTACCATTGGAAGGTGTTAAGACTAAAATAATGTTTAAGAGAGAATGATAAAATATATATTGAAATGATTTTTCATAGGTTATAGTTTCTCTAGAATAAAATTTTTATTCCAAGATTTTTGAGAATAAAACTACAATTTTTGTTATGAATGTATTGGTAGATATTTATGAAAATAATATGAACCTTAAAAATGATTTTATGTTCTGATAGTTGTATGGTTCATGGTTTTTAGATGATAGATGAGTGAAAAATTAAGTGAGTGAATTTAATATGACCCATGGGAATCTACAATTAGTTGATGTAACTTTTATTGATTATGTACTAGTGTCACTTCAATTATCATCACTTCCAAAAATCTAGTATGTTATAGTTACTATGATTGGTAACTATAGTATAAAAAATTATTTGATACTATATGATATCAAAAATATTGTCTTGATTGATTTCTTGGGCATTAGGAGGATTAAAAACCATCATGTAGTGCCATTAATTCTGATTGAATGGGAAGTTCACCACATTAGAAATTAAAAAGGAATTAAATAGAAGAAAATACATATAAAATGAGTAGAATAAAATCAACTAGCCTATGTCTAACCTTTTAGAGTAGGGGATGAAATAGAATATAAAAAAGAAATGAATAATTCACAAGAGAATATCTCAAAACATCAATATCCAATAGTTCAAATTATTCTAGATTAATGGGTTGTACTAAAATTATTTTATTAATACTCTAGTATAATCTTATGTGATTGAATCTTAAACATCTTATTATCCATATAGTGATCAAAGATACATGGTTCATTTTGTATCTTGGAGGTTTGGTAAATTACATCTGATGGATGGTGAAACCCTGGAGGTTGTTGGTAAAGTGGAGGTTAACATCCATATAAAGAATGTAGGATTATTTATGTTAGAAGAAGTTCACATCATCCTAGACCTATATAGAAATATTATTTCCATTGGATAATTGAATTGTGAAATCTACAAATCTAAATATTTTAATGGGGTATGAATGGTTTCCCAGAGATCTATGGTGGTTCTAAAATGGTAAAAATGATGTGACCCTCTAATTTACAATAAATTCAAATGAAAATATAGTTATTGGAATTAAAACTCTAAATTATATCTATGTTTGAAAATGCAATTTATTTCACACATGTTAGAAGAATATGAATGTGTTAAAGGCTAAGGGAATAAAAAATATTGATCATATATAAATTGAAATTTTTGAATGTTTTGTTCTCGGAATGTAGATAAGGGTTTTCTTCAACATAGATTTATGAAAGACCAGGAACCAATAATTACATCTTATACATTTGGATGACTGGGAAACTTAACCTATTTATTACTAAGGTGGTTTCCTATAATTTCTTACATTAATTTATAATTTTAATAGGAAAGTATGGATTTACTTCTTGAAGAACAGCTGTAATTCATTTCAAGTGTTCACTCAATGGAAAGATTTAGCAGAAATGAGATGCAGTTGGAAGTTAAAGTGTAACAGGATAGATTAGGTGGTAAGAAAACTAGATAAAACTTATGTACATTGTACTAGAATGATGGAATAAGGAATTAAAAAATAGTTCCTAGAACCCTGTAGAATAATATATACACTAAAATAATGAAAATGAATTGTACAGAGATAACTCAAATCAAGACATAGAACTTAGGAATTCCTAAGTAATTTTTTGAAGATTCAGTCAATATAGATACATATCACAAAAATAGATGGCCTCTATTGGTAATAGGGAATAAACTTAGCATGGAGTCATGGTATGGAAACTGATCAAAAGTTCAACATCTTAGAATCTTCAGATGTTTAGCAGATGTACATGATAGTTCTAATGGAATTGAAAAACATAAATCGAAATCAAATTTTGTTTTTTCCTTGGTTATGAAGATGAAAATTTTAAATATCATGTATTTGATGATAAAATAAAATAAATCATCAAGATTAGGGATATAGTATTCAATGAGAAGTTTCTAAAAAAGACCAAAATTTTTTAAATAAAGAGGTTTAATAAAAATAAAATGTGGAAGTATAGGATGATCAGAGTAAGAATACAAGAATATTTTAACAATTTAAGAAATTATATAAGATTACTAAATTGAAACAAAATATTAGAGCATGACCATCATAAGTAATAGAGATTTTAATTGATGCTAAATATCATGAGGTAGAACTTGGAGTATGTAATAATAATGTCATAGTACTTGAAGTTCGTGTACTAGGATAAATATATGAGCTATGAAGTTTAGTTTATCAAAATCAGTTGAGGAGATCCACCATTGTTATAAATCTAGTTCAACAGTTTAGGGCTAATATAATGTTTATAATAATAATCAACGTTGGATAACCAAAAAATCTAGAGGAAGAATCTTCTCTTAGTGGCTCCAAATAATGGGAGATATCAATGAATGAATAAATAGCTTCATTGAAGTTCAATGAAACTTATAAGACAATGAAAATTATAAATGGTAAAAAGGAACTTTAAAATAAGTGGGTTTACCATATTAAGGAAGAGGATGATGGAAATAAAAGGTAAAAATAATGTTTTGTAGTTAAGGGCTTTCAATAAATGTAAGGATTCTATTTTATATAAATATTATCATTGGTCTCTAAATATTTTACCATCTAAATAGTTATATGTATATAGGATATAAAAGGTTTGATTCCAAAATATATGGATGTTAATATATAATTTCTCCATGGAAATTTGGAGTAATTAAATCACATGAATAAGCTAATAGGTGTACCTTGAGTAGGGAACAATAATTTTGTAAGTAAAATAATGAAAACCATGTTTGTAATGAAGTAGGAACTATGGAAGATGAATCAGAAGTCTGATATATTTTTATTGAGAAATAATTCAAGATATACAATGCTAATCAATATTTTCCTCGAAAGAAAATTTTTTATGGAACTTTTACTATAATGATTTTATGTATTGATGACATGGTTTTGGTTGGACTCAATGATTGAAATATTTAGATATTGAAGAATAAGTTGTTTAGGAAGTTTCAAAATGAAATATTTTTGGAATACCAACAAGATAATAGGGATAAGGATTGATAGATATAGGGAAGCCAAAACAATAGTGTTATATCAAAAAGATTGTATCCAAAAAAATAATTGATCTTTTTAGGATGACCAGATCAAAGAAAGTATTAAATCCTCTTACCAGACTGTTTAAACAATCAAAATCACAAGCAATTACAAATTAATAATAGAATTAATACATGGAGAGGGCTCCATATACTTAATCTGTCAAACATTTAATGTATTTTATGATTTATACTTGGCTATATAATTTTTTTATTAGGGAATTTAAGTTTTTTTATGTCCAACCATTTAAAGACACGTTGTGAAGTAATAAAATGAATCCTTTGGTATTTTAATAGATAAAAATATATGGATCTATGTTATAGGAATGAAGATATATTAAAATTATTTTTTTGATTCATTTCTTGAAGACTCAAATAGTTAGTAGGGTAGAATAGAATTTTTATTTACTTATGATGGAAAAAATTTAGATAGAATTTTTGACTTCATAAGACCATTACATTATAAAAAAAATAAGATTATTACTTAGCGAAAATAGAATCTGGGTAGGATTAGGTTTGGATGTAAAATTATTGATAAAATTAAGAACAAATTAGGAATGTGGGATTATTTTCTATGAAAACTAATGTGTAATTCAATTGGTTTATAATATGATTTTATGTATAAGGAAACTTCATATTGACCTGATGTACCACTTTATTATAAAAAAATAGTGGAGGTAATGGTGTTAGATATCTAAAATATTATTGGAATCCAAATTTTGATTGATATATTCATAAAATATTGATTCAATAATATCCTAGGTAAAATTGAACCTCATTGGGGATTAGGTGAATTGAATAAGGTAGAGAAACAATTCATATTATGGAAGATGAATGAAGGGTTTCTTGAAGAGTTACCTTAAAAAGTTTCCTAAAGAAAGTCTTCAAGTGTGATATTTTTGGGATGTGAAGCCTATTTTTAGATCATATGTATTTATTACACTGGATTTATGTTCAATTTACTTCTAGTTAGTTTTAAATGGCACAGATCAGTGTGAGGATAATGGTAGTTCATCTTTCTAGTGGTAGTCAGACCATTGATTGTTTAGATCTTCTATTCGGGTATCGAAGGTCTAAAAATATTAGTGAACTTTATAAAAGGAAGTCACTCAATGGATGATTATAGAAGGTTTTACCAATTTTAGAAGTTTAGGCTAACATTGTTACTAATTATCAATAGTAAAATTATATATGGAGGATCTCCATGAATGGGAGAAGGTGGTATGACTGGAATGACTGGTCTATTTTCCTATAAAAGTAATTGTGGACTGAAGGGAAAGAGGGTAGAATAGTGAATCTCGATCATGTACCATGAACATGAAAATTAAATGGTGAATCAAAGTATTACAATGTGTTAATCACTATATATTTAAATATTATAAATTGGTTTTTCTTTTTAATCCTATTTCTTTTCTACATGTATTTCTATTGTTTAAATTTCCGTTTTTTGATTTTCTGATTTTTTATATGCCTGTATGTTTCTTATAAGGTGTGTTTAAGGGTGAATTTTTTTTGGGTATCATGCCTTGAATTCCTACTTCTAGTACACTTAGTTTAGGGGGATAAGACTTCTAGTGGATTGATGTACTAATTTTTTTGTGGTTTTACCGATAGCATGGGTGATTGGAGTTTCACGGGTTCTCCTCATAAATTATGGTTTTAAAAAATGAATATATTTTTTGAGTACCACAAGCATAAAATAAATTAAAGATATAAATAACTGATCAACGAACATTAAATTAGAGTAAAAATAATATATGTTTAATGAAAATTAAAAATATAAACACTTTAGTAACTTTTAAAAAGAGAATGAGCACAATAGAAATATGAAATTTTAAAAGTAGTAAATATAGTGGAAATAAAAAAACATAGTGTACCAATTAACAAACCAAATACACATTGAAGGATATTATTAAATGAAACTTTAATAAAATGATGAAGGAGAATCTATAGATTTGATTCAAGGTATCCTCAACTTTAAGAGGAATGAAATTTCTATCATCATATCCCCTAGAATCCTCTGATGTAAATTCTTCTGAGTTTATTAGTGTCAAAACCCCAAAACACACCATCTTCCTCCTCAAATCCATCAAACAAACTAATTGATAACACTACTTCTTCACAAAAAAATTCTATGTATTATACAAATATAAGACCTCAACACCACAACCAAAATTAAAATAATAACAAATTGCAATGATAAAATATTAACAATGAAATTCTCCCAAATAAAATCATATAAGAAATAGTTAGAAACAAAATAAATTCAAAATAACTTAAATAAAATTAACTGTTATAGAATTCAAGGGATTATAAGCTCACATAATGTGTATCCGAATTCTATTGGTCCATGATTCTACAATACATGTTATAGGAAACCCCCAATGGTCATAATATAAAATTATTTGGGTCAACTGTAACTATATAGAAAGTATCTTTATAATATTTTCTTGAACTCAAAATAGATCTACATCTTCTGATGTAGTTAGTTATGCACTTCTAAAATGCTCCAACATCTGGAGATATGTAACATAATATGGAAACATATTTCTCTTTATTTTTATCCTCCAAAATTATCTTTATCATAATTTTGTACCGCATACAAAAAAAATCATGTTAAACTAAAATTTCATAATGTTTAATGTCATATTCAAGGAAAAGGATAAGGATTATATATGACTCAATAAACACCCCCTTGTTTAAAAGCAAAAACATCAATGAAAAATTAAAAAAACCCTCCATTTATTAAATAACGAAATATTCCCCTTTTTGAAATAAGCTAAATATACAATATTCAGTTAACTAGTTATGATTATATCATTTTTCTGAAAATTTATCCCCCATTGTAAAAATAAATTTACCCTCTTTATATATTTTATTATTATACTTCTCATGATTCTAAAATTTATCTAAATTCTCAAATTTCTCCCCCTTTATGATTTTTATAAGGAAACAAAATATTCTGATGAAGTTCATTTTATAACACTATAATGATCGAAAAACCTGGGATATGTAACTTGAAATGTAAAAATAGATCTATGTATTTTTATCCTTTTGAATTAAATCTATCACAATTTTGTCTTGAATATAAAATTACATTAAGAAATTCACATTACCACAAAATTTCATAATGTGTAATTTTGTTTTCAAAATAATAGACAATGTGAGTCTATGACTCAATATGAGATCCAAAAAGACTCCACATGACATAGAATATGAATCCCTCCTCCTCACTTATTTCATTACTCTTGTAACAACCATACCCAAGACACCTTATTTCAATCGTCTAATCCTAAGTATGCAATATCCTTTCTAGTACATCCCTATAGGTCGTGAAACCTTTTCATAGGATTCATCACGATAAATCCCCCAATGTGATTTCCTATGAGCTTCCATTGTTTATACTACATTTTATAGGTTTGTAGAACTGATAATTTATCCCTTCATGAATTGTCCTTTTGATCCATTATTATTTTCCTAAACATAAACAAAAGACTGACTTCTCTTATAAAAACACTTTTGGGGATATGCATCATCATTTTTACCATAACCTTAAGAAAAATACCTCTAGTTATTTTTATGGAATTATAGTACATTGTTTGACCATACAACATAACTAAAAACCCTCCAATATTGGAAACACCGACATATTTTATAACCTTCTATGTCCACCATTATATATTCAAACTTGTTCTAATCCCATGAAATGATATCCTATGAATACATGATCTCCCACCAAATCTGAAAAATATAAGGTATCAATGAATTTCTTCATAATATCAAAAGTATATCACTATGAACTTGAATTAAAACCCAATGAATTAAACACACCACAAAACAAAAATCATTCTCTGGTATTTTAGATATTCCTTGAATTCATTGGGTGCCACCACCATCTTTCGATGGAATTATTCTAGAAAACTAATAGTCTACCTGAATCTGAGATTCAAAAAATATTCTATATATGATCTAAAAGTCCCCAAAATAGAATATGACCATAGATTAATATATTAAGAAGGAAATATTATATCCCAATATCCCTCAGGTATTACCGATGTCCTTCAATAACATCGTTACAAGTCCATAATAAACTGCTTCACTAAACACTCTTTCTACAATGATCTAAAACTAATATATACATATAATATTTGATATAACTTATTTGGAATGAATAAATAGATTAATATTAGTGAAGTTTTATTCTTTTTGTTCTTTATAATAGTGTAGCTTTAGACATCAAAATTTTCTCCATCTAATCAAAAGATTCCCCTTATATTTGATATTCAAAACAAATAAGTATGAGAGCTATTTCAAACATATTAGTTTATCCTACACATATAATTCTAGCCACCTCAGGATCCTCCTTACAATAAAATAATATAAGAATAATCACATGATGAGAATACACATTCAAGCACAAAAACAAAAAATACATTGTACACATTGATTACATGGTATAAGAAATGTGTCATAAATCCATTTGTGAACGGACAAATAAATTTAATTCTATCAGAAAGAGTGTGTGTATTAGTTACAATTTAATCAAATTCCTAATTACCTAAAAATATTAATAAAATAATTCTCACCAATGCTTTTTCATTATCAACATCCAGTACTCTTCCTCTTGGTCTTCCACTTTTAGAATTTTAGCCTCTGACAATTCGATATGCCCAAGTGTGCTCCTCCAAATCCACCTTTTCTATCATGCCACTAATAATTAGTATTGTTACGTACCCTCAACATTCATACATGGATTATTCCCACTCTATATATTAGACCCAATCGGTCATCTAGTCAGCACCACCATCCGATATTCATGGATAACCCTCTCTTGCCACAAGGAAATTACAATTTCATGTAGCATTGATTTAATTTATATCATATTATTGAGGAACAATGAACACTACCTTTCACTTCATAGTAATGAAATTAAAAAATATACCATTTCCACATCCCCTTGGAAACACTTTCTCCTCCCACTATCAATGTTCATGTAAGTCATAAACCTCTGCACTTTGTGTCACTAGCTGTAGAATTTCATTCATCTACTGAAGTCTAACTCTTCTGATAACTTCAATAATCCCTTTTAAAGCATGAAATACTCTATACTACATGAATTAGATGATCCTACTTAGTATTCCCACACTCGTACTTCCACTTTTCAATATCCAAAAGATTAAATCCATTGATTTTCTCCAACTGATTCAGGTGAACTCACATTGTCTACCATGCTTCTACTTATCTAAAAACTCAACACATCTATCAAAACTCAATTCAAATAACTCTTATAATTATAGTTAACCAATTTTAGTGGAATAAATCTTGATGATTCATGTTTTTGGTGTATTCTCTCTATATAATTTATCAAGTGTAACTTCAAGTGAAAAAATTCTAGATCTTCTGACACTTAACACATAATGAAGTTCTCACCCAAAACATAATACCGAATCCATTACTATAATCTGTCTCTCATATACAATGGATATTTTTTATGCCATAAAATTTTTGATCCTTATATTAAATTATAACCACATATGTTTCTTACTCAACTTGAGGATGATGCTTCACTTCTTTCAATTCAATCAATGTTTTGATGCTTCAGTTGTTTGTCATGACTTCCCTACCCTTATGAGTTCATGGGGTGCTAATCTCATTGAATTAAAATTTATGGTCCACTTTTGATAAAAAAATGTTGAGAAAGAGATGAAGAGATAAAGGATATTTAGTTTATTTATTGAAAGATTATATATCTTGTTATTTCAGAGAGATAAATTGGATATTTTTCACTTTGTGTGTTTAAAAGGAGAAAATGAATATTTTCAGTTGAGTTTTGAACCTATAAAATTCCACTAATCATTATTAATATTTTATTCAAGGATAATTGTGTAGTATTTTACTTTTAAGTGTGTTTTTATACCTTTTATAGTTTGTATTGTACACATTTCACTATACTTATCTCATATGTTCATGAGTGAGTCCATCCAAGATGTGAGTAGATACTCTATCCTTGTCATGAGTTCTTCAGAAGTACTGGAGCTATAAGAACTCTATATTTATATATATATTTTGGTTTTATATTTATTTATTTCTCTATTGTAAGTATTATATTTTTTATTTTATATAATAAAGAGATTGTGGGGTGGTGTTTTTATTCTCAATGTAGGACCAATATGATCTGAATAATGAAAAATACTTATGTTCTCTATTTTATGCATAACCATCATTCAATTTATAATATAAAATCGCTTCTTTATTTATTAATTGGTTTCTAATTTTTTATTTAAATTTATTTCATCAAGATCATTAATAAAATGAAACTACCCTCCTATATTGATTAGATCACCATGTTTCATAGGTAATACTAATAATTGGTATCAGATGCTGATATCGAGTTTACTAATGTCCTTTATAAATTATTTATTTAAAAAAATTGAAAGATATAATTACTTAAATTTGTATAATGTTATAATTAAAGAATAGTTTTTATACAACGATGTTTTTTATAACCTATGTAGTGTTAAGAAACAGGTTACCATTGTTTCCACCAAAGGATATACATCCAGCACTTATATTGATATTAACCCTGAGGCACATTAAAATGATCATGACATGTTATTGTTGAAACTATGAGATAAGGTCTTGTGTGAAGTGGTTGATGAGATATGTCCCAAATAGTAGTATGGATAATATATTCCAGAGCTATGGGGTATACCCCCACTATGCTAATTATGATGTTAAATTAGTTTTTTAACATCCCCTAGTTTAGTTTTATGTGTTTCTATGTGTTATCATTCGCCTATGAACCTATGATTGGATATACATGTGACTTTTATGGGCTATTAATTGGGAGGAAGGAAAAGTTTCTTGATCGTTTTTGATCCTATCATGGTTCTGGTAGAGTTTTTCATATTGTTTTAGCATGTTTTGATTGTTTTATGTGCATTTCCTCTAGTTTTACTACTTACATTTTGATATTTTTATATATAATTTTCAAGAAAATTATTTTATCTTCTATTGGAATATTCTTCTCTCTTTTTATATTTAATTACATATTTTTTAGATTTATTTATAAATTTCAATTACATAACTTTAGGTGAAGACTCAGGTATATGGTTTGGTAAGCTCTTTTATTTATGATTTCAAAAAATAACATGTTTTTATATAGCATGCATTTTAGTATTTAACAGTATAAAATGGATTTGTATAAGAATTCATGTTCCACTATTAGTCAATGCTGAAGAGATAATAAAACCAGGCTAATTATGGTAGAGGTTAGGGTTTTCTTGTAGTTTGAAAACTATCTGAACCTATTGATGGGTTAGAGAAGCTTTCAAGAACATCGCCCTTTTTTCAATTTTAGTTTTTATTGAGATATTTGTGGAAATTGAAATGTTTAAATAATAAAAATTTAATTTTTAATTATTATGTTTGGTTGATTCTCCATTCTGTATTCACATATCATGTGATGAATTATTTTTCAATTATATTTACAAGAATTTATTTTCTTATTCAGTTTTCATATTTCTGGATTTTTTCCATTCATTTATGTTTTCCATATGTGATTATTTAGTTTGGATACTTCTTGGTCCCTGTATTATGGAATGCTTTCCTTTGTGCATGCTTCATCATGATTTTTGTGATCCTCTTATTTATCATGGGGATATTTTAGAACTTGATAACCTTGATATAATGTATTTGAGTCTTGAGATCTATATTTTCTAACTATTATATTTATCCTCACAGATCCCTATGGTCCAAGATGAGTATTTTGTTCTTAAACCATTATTTTGTGTGTTAGTCATGGTCATTGGATATTACTTATTATAGTCACTTTATGATTCTTATATACACTATTAACTACATTCTTATCCAAATCCACATGAGGATGATGTTTTTCACCTTCCATTCCATCGATACTGCATTAGTTTAATTTTAAAACATGATTTCCTCACCCTATGAGTTCCCTATGTGATATTCTATTTAACATATCATTTAGATTCTGGTTTTGAGAGAAAAAGTAGTGATATATGTTGAGAGGGAAGGGATATTTGGTTCTCTTCTCGATAGATTATTTCTCCTATTCCATTATAGAGTTGCTGCAATGGAGAGTTTAAAATTTTCAAGATAATAAAAAGGAAAACAAAAATTTCATTGGAGTTTCCAACTATGAATGTTTTATTCAAACATTAAATTATTCCCTTCTAGATTCATGGCATAGGCTTAGACAATTAAGGGTGTTTTTATTTTATTTTTGTTCAATTTTGGAAACCTTTATTTGTTGTGGTTGTTATTGAGTTCATCCAACATAAGAGTAGAGGTCATTTCCTTATCATGATATTATCACGAGTCTTGGTGTTACAAGAACTCGATCTTCATATAGTTCTCCATATTAAATAATTCTTTATATCTATGTTTCAAGCATTTTATTATTTAGTTTTCATAATTATGTGACCATGTTGTAGTGTTCTTGTTGTGCATGTCAGACCAACATAGTATGAATCTTATAAAATACCAATATTCTTTAATTTTTACATGTTATACTTTCTTTTTCTCATATATAATCACTTTTTTATCCATCTCTTGGTATTTTGTTTTTTATGTTCTATTTATTTCATAAAGAACATTAATAAACTCCAAATTCTCCTTCCATTATTGGGTGGATTATCATGGTTCATGGTTACCTCCTCCCAACTAAAAAATCATGTCGTATGCAGGTTATACATAAAATGTTGCATATAGTGTTGGGAAACTTCTAGTGGTCACATATTTTATATTAAAAGTTTGGTAGATGACAATATGGTCTTTGAGGATGGTTGAATGAAAAGATGAAAAAAACTATAGCTATGGATGAGAGTGACTTTTGGATTCTATAAAATGAATGGATAGCTATAAAAGGGGTAGAAAGATCTAATAAATGACCAACTTATTCTAATTGGCATAAGAATACAAAGAATCATTACTAGGATATAAATGACATCCCCAAGATGCCAAAGGCTAGAAATAAATGTTGAATTGCTTTAAATGAAAGTGAGGGATGACTCACCCTTTTAGAAAAAAACCATTAACTCAACAAACCATAACAAAACATCTAACTATATGATACATGAACAAATATAATATAACAAAACCATCACATTCATATCAAACCAGTCTAAATTGGGAAACAATGGAAGACCAATCAACTATCAAAGAAAACAACGTAAAAACAACAAAACACTCCAAGAATACCACAAGACTCAATTCTCCACTAGCCCCAAGTTCCAACATAACCAAATAGTCCAAGTATCATGAGGTGGTGATAAATACATGTGATAGTTTACCTTTTCCCATGTCCTAGATGTTATCATACGCAAAAGCATCAAAGTTCCATAGGAGGGGTGAGTATAAATGTCACGACCCATCCTCGGGGCCCATGTCGTGACTACCCCAAGCCCACGTTCCATAGGCCAGGGGCTGGCGACTAGAACCAAGGCGTAATCCCCGGTAAAAAGGGAATGCATTGCCTTTGTAAAGTAAACAAACACCATAGAGCAAGCAAGAAGAAGTAAATACTAATAAAAACTGGGTACAATAGTAAGTTCAGAAAAGTAAGTGGGCCTGAATACAAACCCAAACTGAAAGTAAAGTACAACTGAAAAAGGGAGTACAACAACTAAAAAGTAAAGCCACAGCCTCGAGCTGTCCACTGGAAGTCCCACCTGAAGGGTGGGTACAAATAGCCTCCACAGCTCCCCGGGTCCAACCGTCCGCTCCGTGTACGTCCCTCCCAATGGTCCACCACCAGGTACCAACCTGCTCCGCAAGCCTCAACCACAATCAGTGATGTCCTTCGTCTGCAACCAACACAATGTAGTGTGGGTATAGCCTGTGCAGGGGTGAGTATAAGCTACTCAGTAGGGACCCCGAGACCCCCGAAGGTCTCCCAGAATCCACAAAGGATAATCCAAAAAGGAAGATACAATCACGAAGTAACATTAGAACCCACTTAGGTATATGCCCATACATATACCTAAGTCATCAATTCTCGTTCGGCTCCAACATCTGAGCCCAAGTTCGATCACATCCACACAGGATGGCACAACACAATCCACACAGGAAAGAAAATCAAGATTCAGATCACACATGTATACTTCTTCGTATGACGATAGAGATGATCATATGTAGCCACTGATTCATCTAAGCCGTCAGAAACACAAAGGATCGATAGGTACTAACCCCCGCAATGACCCACAAAGGATTGATAGGTACTAACCCCCGCAATGACCCACACAGGATCGAACCCACACTTGATCTGTAGGCACTGGCCCACACAGGACCACTGAGCGCTGACCCACACAGGATCTGACCCACACAGGATCGGTAGCATTGATCCACGTAGGATCGCTGAGTTTTGTAGTTTTCTCCATCGAATCCACGGAGGATTTCTGTATAGTTGTCATCGTCGTCGCAATCGCAACCAACTCTAGGGTTCTCGCACACAGCAAGCTCGTTCGGGAGGGTCTGCTCCACAAGCCGAGGGGCTGATACATCAACTGACACATAGTCCGAAGTTGATGTATCCAAAAGTTCTGTATCACCAACAGGAACTCAACGTCATAGACGGCGCGTCAATCGGACGCCCGGTCTGAGAGTAATTGGTTTTTTCGTCCGAGGGGCCCGGTTGGTTTTTATGTCAAAACCTACCAGACCATACTCCAACTACGTCCAAACCTCGAGCGGAGTATTCCAAAATGTTTGTCTCACTAAGAGGAATCCAACAAAGTTGACGACACGTCAATCAGACGTCCGGAGCTCAAGTTATAAGCATTTCCGCTCCGAGGGCCCGTTTAGTTTCGTGTACGAACCAACCCGACGTAACACAAAGTACTCCGAAACCTTGAGTGTAATATATTGAAACGACCATCTCGATCCAAGGATCACATCACAACTGACGGTGCGTCGATCGGAGGTCCGAATCCCATGTTATGGGCAAAAGACAGAGAGAGGTCCGATATTAGGGGTTCGGGCCCGGTCCGACGCAGCCCGGTACCCCCTGGGTCGGCCCGAACCAGGTCGACCTGACCCGGGTCCGGGTCCGGCCCACTTGGGAGCGGCCCGGCCCAACCCAGCCTGGGTGTGGCCCAATCTGGCGGTCTGGCCAGGCGGCTCGGCCCGGCGCGCTGGCGCTGGCCAGGCGGACAGACGACTCGGCTGTTACGGTCGAGCAAGGAGGGGGGGGGGGGGGGGCGCTGCCCCCCGCGTGGTAAAACCGTGGCACCCATGTGGGGGGCCGCACCTGATGGACGACCAGGGGTTACGAACCCCCGGTTTTTCGCATGACCGGCCGGCCCGCTCCGGCCTGTCGGCTGCTGCCACCACGGGCCCAGCACTTGCCGGTCCCCCTGCTCTGACGCCGGTAGCCCGGAACTGGCCGCCGGTCTTCCCACTCTGCCGCGACCTTGGTCCATCCGGAGTGGCGCGACGATGCCGCGCCCCTCCTCCACGACCCCGCTCTAGACGCGATGCTTTTGTGGTTCTCCGGTGTGGCGTGATGGCGCCACATCTTTGGTTCGTCTTTAACAACGCGGCGCGATGGCGCTACGCTTCTCCCCCTTTCTTTAATATTTTCTGTGTGCTGCTTCGGCACTGCGTTTCCTTTTCTGTGACGCAAATGATATCAAATAACCAAAGGGGAGAGGAGGGTCGGTCATGTTCGTGCGGTCCGACCTCCTCCCGTTATTCCGATAATAGGTGGCACAAATCAGACGATAAGTCAACGACGAAGTAATCAAGAACAAACGAAAATAATAATCCCCGTACCTCGAGCGTAGTCGGGCGAGGGTCTGTCGTGGAATTGCACATCGCGGAAGAAGGAATGTCACAGAAGAAGCATCGTGGAAGAAGCGTCGCGGATGGAGGATCGTCGCGTCGCGGAGAAAGGATTCATCGGCATCGCGTCGTCGATCTCCGAGGATCCAGCGTTCTTGTCGACCTTCGGCGGAGGTCGGCATTATTCGCATTCTTCGCGTTCTTCATCGAAGACGAAGAAGATCTTCATGTTCCTCATCTTTTCTCCAAATCCTCTCAACACAACAAGAGTAATAAAATAAGAGTTTTCTTATTTTATTTCTCAATCCATGCGTTTTAAAATTCAAAAACGAAACAATCAATTAAGTGAATTAATTGCAACGTTTAAACCGCTAAATTAATGAGGCGTTTCTTAACCAGAATAAATGCTTGAGTTGACTTCATTAAAAAAGGGGTTGCGGGTGCGTTACTTAGAAGAAAAGAAATTGTGGGGCTCGTGTGGGCCCCACCTCACAAATATCTTATCAAGTGGGTAGGATATTGTGGTTCCCACATCATCCACTTAACTTAATTTAAGAAAAATAAAATAAAAACCGGTTGCACCACTTTTATTTTATTTCTTTACTTACCCCCAAAAATTTAAAACCACACCCGAGCAAATGAAACTCCAGAAAAGGTGTTTCTAAGCAATTATTGGCGCTGTTATTCCATCTGTGCCCTCAGAATTCGATTCCGAGCACCGATTCAAAGTTAGAAAAACCCGCTCCTTCGTTCACTGAACGTACCAGAGCTAAACTTCAGAAAATGATTGAGGGCACACCGGGCCTTGGAATCAGGTGCTGTCAGAAACTGAGTTCTTGTAAAATTTCCAAGAAAATTAAGAAAAAATTTCCCTTGAATTTTACGGGTCTTTACAATAAATATCATTAACATTTTCCCCAATGACTTCTCTACTCATACGACAAGGATAGAAATATTAGAAATATTTATATAATTCAATTTACATACAATATTTACTCAAATTTTTTACTAAATATAAAAAAGCATCAAAAACCTTTAAAACCAAAAGTGAAGAAGTGCAATTTCAACAATTTTCCAACAGGATGTACTTCCAGAAAAACAACCAAACATGGATGTAAAATGATTTCTCATTCTCATTTTGGAATAACCACACCATCCCACTTATTCATACATTTAACTATGCATGAATTGTTATGATAGCTCCATACTCATGAGTGGTCTCTCAGAAATCTACCAAGTTGTCACATGATAATTACACACCATCCTTCATTACAACTTTGGCACCAAGCACAAGGTAATATTCCAACTGAGCTGTGTAAATGCATTATAAATACACACTACTATTAATCCAAAACCATTTCAAATAACCATTGAAACCATTTCAATAAAACTATTCCATTGTTGAACACATTTAAAAAATCCAATTCCAATCACCCATAAAAATTCAATAAATTCATTACTTTTATTTAAATCCTTTTTATCAAATACATTGATTATGATTCCAGAGAAATACCATTTTAAAATCCACATTTTAGAATCTAGAATAAAACACTTTAATGTAAAGCCCTAGTTTTCTAGATTTTTTAAAACCATCCCCAAATATGGTTTCTACCAATCATAAATCATCCAATTAAATATAAAATCCACAAAAAGAAATAAATTTAAAACCATTCCATTTTGTTCAACTAAGTTGATTTGAGAGTGAAGCCACCTACCTCAACTATTTTGATGAAAACAGAAAACAGACAAAGAATTCAATCATGCCAATTCTCCATGAAATTGCCTTATATATATTCTCCTACAAAAAACAAGACCAAATAAAATAATATTTGGAATTACGTATCTTATATTTACAAATAAAAGATGTAGATTAAAGAAATAGAGATGAGAGGATAAGTATATCTAAGTAGATCTAAGAAACCGACCAAGAAGTTTGAAGAATGATCATGTACCTCATGAATCCAACATTGAATCACCATGGGAGGCCTTTAGACTACCTACAAATCAATGGTAGATCCTTATCTGAATTTAGGGGAAAAATCCTGATTTAGAACTAGTTTGTGGAAAACATGTGTGGATTGAAGGCAAGGCAAACCTAGATACTCTTTTTTATAGAGGCGGTTTTTAACCTGTGCATGGTTAGTCTGCAATGTTAGAAAAACCTTACACTAACCATGCACTAGCCACTGCCTTACTGATCACCCCACATGGCCTCTTTGCATGGTCTTCCTATTTTTTCACACACCATGTTGAAGGTAAAATCCAAAATGTGCACCTTCCCATGGTTTATACTAGGATTTCCGCACAGTTTGGAAAAAATGTGCGGATCTCGTGCGGTTTCCCATTATCCCCAAATACTCTCAATAAGTTCTCCAAAATATACAAACATTCACTCTTAGTTTATAAAAATAAAATCAAAACATAAGTATTATATACTAGAAACATACCGTAGTACATTCTCCATACCATTGGTCTTTTCATCCCTAGAATGTAAAAAACCATCATTTCCTTGAAAGAGTTCCTTCCATTTATCATTGATTTCCTTATCTCATTCCCAATTCCCTTCCTATATCCGACCATGTAGCCATTAAACCCACAAAAGACAAATGTTTTATCCATGCAAGTCTTTCTCTTTCCTATCCACAATCTACACCAGAATATATACCACTGATGCATTCGGCTCTAGGTCAACGTGATCTCATCTAATGACATGGTCAGAATCAGGTTGATACTTTCTCAACTAAGATACGTGAAACTAATTGTGCTCCAAACCAAACCATAGTGGCAATTCTAATTGATATTCCACATCTTGAACCATTTCCAGTATCTCAAAATGGCCAATATATCAAGGGTATAAATTGCCCTTCTTCCTTTAATGACACTGTCCAAGCCTTAGTGAGATCCCCCAGAAGACATAATCACACCTCACAAATGATAACAATCATCAGTGATGATCCATATATGATTTCTGATGACACTGACCATCTCTATCATCTTTATAATCAACCGATTATTTTACGTCATTTCTTGGACAAGGCTTATCCCAACTAGTGATTTCTCACATGTTTCCACCTAACATAGTGGATAATGACAAGGATGCCCATACATTGTTTAAAATGGATCCATATTTATCAAGGCTTGATAACTGTTATTATATGAGACTATATTAAGGGTATATGCTCGTTTCATGATCCAAAAAAAATCCATTACACAAGATAACAACATTTCTTCCAACATATGTATCATCCTTTTTTATTTGCCATCCGCCTAAGGATGATACACTATACTCATAGTCAACTAAGTTCCAAGGGATTTTTGTAGGGATTTCTAGAAATGAAGCATGAACGTCATAAATCTATTTGAGATTATCAAAACTTGTATTTGATGTCTCTTTATCACTTGTTGGATATAGATTTTGGATAGATCCTCCATCGTATGAGTTTCATGAATCCGGATGAAATTGGCTGAATTTATGAGCTAATCCACTATCACCCATATGGAATAGTTTTTTTAAAATATTCTATGTAAACCTATAACAAAATCCATTGCTATATGCTCCAATTTACACACTAGAATCAGTAAAGACTATATCATACTCGCTAGTCGTTGATTCTCTACCATAACTTATGGACAAGTTAATCACTTTGAAATGAACTCATCTACTTTCCTTTTCATGTTTCTCCACCAAAACTATTACTTCAACGCCTTATACATCTTCTGTAATCCTGAATGTACAAACCATCTCAAATGGTGGTAATTATGAAGAATATGGTCTTGATAAGCCATGTGTACAACCATATTATCTTCGAACCACATAACAGAACACCCATCAACTTTTCATACCTCAACGGTCTCCCCACCATTGACATTTTAACTCATAATTAGGCATTATTTATTTTCTATTTGTGCCTCTTTGACCATATTTTCAAAATTAGGAACCACATAGGCTAACAAACATACCCCAACACCACCATGGTCTTCACATTACACATGCGTCTTGTCTAGGAACAACATTAACTGCCCCTCATCTGAAGCTTGTTTTTCCAACTGAGCATATAAATTTATACTTAATGAATCAGCCACCAAATTATATTTTCCTGGTGTATAAATTAAGTCAATGTCCAATATTTGTAGATACTCCATCCATCTCTTTTTCCATAGATTAATATCCTATTGTGACCAAATATGTTTCCATATTTTTTGGTCCATGAACACAGTAAATTTCTCACCAAAGAGATAGTGTCTGCAAGTCTTCAAAGTATGGGTAACTATAGCTAACTCCTATTCATGTGTTATGTAATTACTATAATGCACTCTAAATTTCCTTGAACCATAAGAAACCACGTGATATCCTTGCATGATAACACATCCCAACCCAAAATCTGAATAATCATAGTACAACACATACCCCTATACTGATTCTAGAAAAATGAAGATTGGTGCTTATGTAAGACAAACCATTAGCTCTTGGAAAAACTTCTGGCATTCCTTAGTCCATCAAAATAGTACATTATTCTTTGACAAAGATTTCATAAGTGAATCTAGTCATGAGAATTCACACCCAAAGCATTAGTAATAACCAGCTCTACCAAGATAACTTTGTATCTCAAAGGCATTCATTAGGGGTTTCCAAGAGATAAACACTTATATCTTCTCTAGATCAATAGAAACACTTTTTTTCAGAAATTAAATGGCCATGAAAGATTACTCTTGTATCCAAAAATCACTCTTTGATAGTTTTTCATAACAATGATGGTCTCTCAAGCTTTCCAGAACTATCACCAAGTGTTTCTCATGCTCAGCCTTTATACCTAAATGCACCTTTATGTCATTCAAAAGCACCACAACAAAATACTCCAGATATCGCTGAAATATACGATTCATCAATTCGATAATGAATTTTGGTACATTCATGAGACTGAAATGCATTAGTACATATTTTTAGTGGCCATATCTTTTTCTGAGAGCTATTTTTGGGAATATCTTCCTTTAGAACTCGCAATTGATGATATCCGGATTGCAAGTCAATTTTTTGAGAACCAATGGGATCCCTTTAATTGATCAAACATATAATTAATGCAGGGAATTGGATATCTATTATTTATTGTAACTTGGTAAAGAATATGATAGTTGACACACATTCGAAGAGTTCAATTTGATATCTTTATGATCAATATTGGTGTTTCCCACAAAGACATACATGGAAAAATGACACTTTTGCTTTTTAGCTCCACAAATTTCACTCTTAGTTCCCTTAACTCTGTTGGCTCCATCCTATAAGATTAAAGGGAAATATTACTCGTCCCGAGAAGGATATCAATCGTAAACTCCACTTAGCTTATAGGTGGTAACCGTGATAAGTTCTTGGGAATGAAATCTAGAAATAGGTCTACAATTAATGGAAAAAAGTTATAGTCGATCTCTTTTATCGATGATAAAGTCAACACCACCAACTAGCAAGAGATTGGTTCAACTACAAGTTCTAACAAGACCATTTCACTTATCTTTAAAACCCATTTCCCTCTAAAGATATGTTTGAGGCCATCCTTAGTTGTGAAACTAAATGTTCTTCTATAATAGTAAGTATGAGACTTGAACTCTATCAACCTATCCATACATAGGATTGTATCATAGACATCCATGCCCAACCCTGAGAAGTACCATTTCATCTCAACTCCATCAATAGTTATAAAAAAGTCTCTACACAAGAAGGCTTTACATTAACTTTCCCTAAGTGTATTTTTATGTTTTATCATAGGGGGTATCATCTCAAGTTTTAAACATATAAAATCAACAACATGGGAAAAAATGAAGGAATAAGATCCCCCAGTATCAAACATCCCTTTTGTAAGGGTATAATTCATTATAATCATACATCTCACCATAGATGGTCCATCCTATTCATCTACAATCATATCATCATCTCCATACAATTACATCATCACTAGACTCTACCCCTTTTTTCCTTACTGAGAATGACCTTACTGAGGATTTATGGTGTTCTTAGAATCACCATGGCAAGCTCTGCTCTGTTGACATGACTTATTATATTGTCCTCATATGGTTAAATCTTATGATTTCTATGACATCTGAGAAGTGTCTCGAGGACCTGACCATGAAGCCCTTTGATAATAACACTAAATATGTCCCATATTTTTGGAATTATGGAATTATCTTCAATGTTTCATATATTCTCGATTAATTTGGTAAAACGAACCACCTTAAAAACTTTCTCCTTGGATCTTCGGTCATAGAGAAAGGTTCATTGATTCAGTCATCTAATTCTGCATTCCACTTCCACTTTGGAAATATGTGTCCCTCTTCAGCTTTATCCCAACATTATAGTTCCCACCATTTCCTATAGGTATAATCATTCTTCCCCCTCGCATAGCTCTTGAGATGTACTATTCATCCAACATCGCTCATTTCACTATCTCTGTATAATATATAATACAATGCACTATAATCTTTGATTTAATCTCATACCTTATCCAGGATTCAAGGATTCATTCCTTTAAGGACACACTAGATGCATCCTCGGGTGAAAAGCACACTAAATTCATGAATTTAGCCACTTATTCTATGATATAGATATTTTAAAGCTTTAGGTTGAAGGAGTATATCATTATTTGGATCCTGAATTTGTGAGGATATAATTTTTTGTTAAACAATTTCTCAAAATCCTCCAAACAATGAATGTGATCCAGTTTCTCCTATACCTCCAAATCCTACCACTGGAATGAGAGATCCTCGATCATATAAGTTGTTAGCATGAATTTTAGATCCCATGGTGTGATTATGAAATCAAAGATATTATTCATCCTATTCAACTACACCACTTCCTGTTCAGGTTTAGAATCACCTAAATAGATGAGTGGATTTTGCTTCATAAACGGGATGGAATTATCCAAATTTAGTGGCTCATCCCTCTGATTCCCTATATCCACATCTTAAATCACTTGTACAATACATAGAACCATCTCTTGTTTCACTTTTTTCTCATTTGAAAACACATTCTCTACAACTTCTTTCTTTTGGAATCAATGACACCTATCGGGTACCATTTGCTAAATTGGAAACAACATCTGTATATATTATTCTCTAGAAACTAATGGTTAAGCATTTCAAATTATATCACATGAACTATCTCAACATTTATTTCAAAAACAAACTCTTGCAGGTTTAAATGATTTTGAAAAAATCTATTATTTATTTTGAAAATTAAACTATTTTAAAAATGCATCCACCATTCTCTTTTCAAAATCCTTCATTTGAAAACAATTACAGAAATTTTAAAAACATTATACCTTTTCACAAAAATATTGAGTCATTAATCATAATTAAATATGGAATCCTAGTGGGAAGTTATTACTTTATAATACATGTCATTCTAATATCATTATCTAAACCCATTAAAATGAGTTTCCAAGATCCTATAAGTGTCTCCAAAACACTTATGTACCCAAATCACTAGTAACATGATGTTTAACATAAAAAAGATAGCTACGTATTTTTATGATCTATATTTCATGTATAAAAAATCCAACCCTTTTCTAATATCATTATATAAGGAATATAAAAGAATTAACATCAACCCGAATACCAAGAAAAACAGGTGACTACATGTTCCAAAAAGTATGGAATAAGCTTGTGCCATTTATCTTAAATGAAAATTTGGATCAAAAAAACTGATACCATTTATAATCACCCACTTATTCTCATTGACTTGAAAGTATAACGAATCATTAATTTGCCTTAAGAGACATCCCCATGATGCCAAAGGATGGATATAAATGCCTTTTTTCTTCAAATACAAGTGGAGGATTATTTACCCTTTTATAAAAAAAATCATTAACATAACAAATAATAACCAAACAACTCGATATATGATGCATGAACCAATAAAAGACAACTCAACCATTCCATTGATATCAAACCACTCTTAAGTGTGAACCAATGTAATACCAATCAAATATCAAAGTAAATAGTATGGAAACAACTAAATATTACTAGAAGACCATAGGAATCCATGTCATATAATATCCAAGTTCCAACATCACCAAATAGTCCAATTATCATGATGTGTTGCTAAATACATGTGATACCTTATCTTTTCCCATGTCCTTGAAGATTGAATTCAAAAAAACACCAAATTTCCAAATTATGGGTGATTATAACACTCATTAGGCTTTTCCCAGTGACTTCCCTAATCAAAACAATGGGATATAAAGGTTAGAAACCTTTATATAAAGTTCTTTACATAAAACAGTTACCCAAAAGTGTTTATAACTAAATGTAAACAAGCTTCAAAACCATTTAAAATCAAAAGTACAAAAGTGATATTTCAACAATTTTCTAGTAAGTATTACTTACATAAAAATAACCAAAAAAGTATTTAAAACTATTTCTTGTTCGTGTTTTGGAACAACCATTTGATTCCACTTATTCACACATTCAACCTAGCATGGATTATTATGATAGTTCCCCACTCATGAGCAGTATCTCATCTATCAAACATGTCATCACTTAATAATTAAACCCCATGTGCGATTAAAAATTGGGCACCAAGAACAAGGTTATATTCAAACCAAGACTCATAAATTCATTATAAACACACACAACTATTATGCCAAAACCATTTCAAATAACTATTTCAAGCCATTTTAACAAAACCGTTCATTTATTGAAACTCATTTAAGAAACCAATTCCAAACACCCATTCTATTTCAATAAGTTTATTCCATTTACTGAAAACCTTTTTATCAAATACATTGACCATGATTAGAGATAAATCCCAATTTAAAATCCAAATTTTTAGATCAAGAATCATACACATTAATCTAGAGCACCCATTTTCCAGATTTTCCACAACCATCAGCAAAAAAGGTTTCTATCAATCATAAACCAATAAATTCAAAATGAAATCCACACAAATAAATCAATTTGAAACCACGAAATTTAGTTCTAATAAGAGGATTTGATAGTGAGGCCACTTACCTCATCCATTTTTATGATAACCGAAAACTGAAAAAGAACGCTCAAGAAACTGGGTCAATTCTCTACAAAACAACTATATATATCTACTCCTACCAACAAAAAGACCAAATAATATCATATTATTCATTAAAAATATTATATATATCCATAAAATATGTAGAACTATGAAACCAAGAAAAGGGGAAAAGTACATCAATGTAGATCCAATTAACCGATCAAGAACAATGAATAACGATGACATACCTCAAGAATCTGGCTTCGAATCACTAGGGGAAGCCTTCCGGTCAATGGGATAACATTATATGGCTTTAGGTGAAGTAAAATCCTGAGTTAGAGATGGTTTGGGGTTAAAACGAGTGGATTAATGGCCAGTCTGACATAGATCCAATTTTTATGGATAAGGTTTTTGACTCGTTCAGGGCTAATCTACATGGTTAGGAAAACCATGTGCTAACCATGCATTAAACACATCTTAACAGATCACCCCACATAGACTCCTCACATGATCTTCCTAATCCTGTGCACACTATGTAGAAGCTATTATAAAAAATCTTTAACTTCACATAGTTTCTTCTAGGATTTTCATACAATTTGGAAAATAGTGGGCATCTTGTGCACCTTCTATTTATCCCCCAAAATAATCAAAAAGTTCTAAAAACTCTCCCAACATTCCCCCATTCTTTATAAACATAAAATTACAATGTTAGGGTTACATACTAGAAACTAGGGTTACTGCACATGGGAGAAACAAGATAGTAGGTGGAGAATTTATCCTAGAAGGTTAGGTAGAAGATATTGGGGATATTATTAGATAAAGGATATAGAGTTAACATTATATGATTTTAAAGGGAGCTCACTAAGGTATGTTATGATGTCCTTAAGAGTGGATTCTACCCTTCCAAAATGGTAGTACTATGGTTTTTTGATGAATCCCATTTAGGATACAATAATGTATTGATAATTGATGCAAGTAAATTTTGGAGAGTATCACCTTAATATGCTTTAGTGATAAGATATATTTTAAAAAGGATTTGACTTTTCCCAACAATAAAAATCCTTTAATTATTGTTAATGGCCTTTGAGGAGTGTTAGTAAAGAGATGAACTGGAGGGGTGTGTTTATTTTTTAAAAGTGATTTTCACATCTATTGGACAACCGATTTCACATACATGAAGGTACATATTTAAATAAGTCATCCTACCCATATGAATGGGTGTAATAACTTTATCACATATTACATTATTTCCTAATTTAATAATGTCTGTTTGATTGCTTCTGGCCGATTTAAGTGGCCCATATCATAACAGTTAGTGAACCATTATATCTATTAGATCACCCCTTTTCATCTATGGTTTAGATCATACCTATTTAGTTAATTGGGTCACAGGAAATACCCATTCTGTCATAGTCTGAAACTAATATGTCCCATATATCCACTAAGAAAATTTTAGGCACCTCTATGAACCTCATATCGATGAAGCATGTGAAGGGAAAAGTGCACCATCAAAGTACCACTTTGTTTCTTTACGTGCACACAGGTGTGTACACATGGATGGTGTGGTTTACCTTCCCTCACAAGTCAATTCCCCTTTTCCTTTTATTACATTTAAATTTTAATAAGGATAATTCAATTAATAAGGAAGACCAAACTCCTCCCACTTTCCAATATTGGATTCCCTAAACAAATTCTGCTATAAAAAATATGAATATCTTTAATACAATTCTAAATCCACTAACCCCCAACTTTTTAAAATATTTTGAATAAAATTTATAAAATCATGAATCATTATATTTTTTAAATAAATTTCATAAATAAATGTATCTCTCAATTTGAACCATTACATAGTAGAGACAAATCGAAGCTCAATAGAGAAATTAATTTTCATTACGTTGAACATTTAACTCTTGTTATCAACATAATTCATCCTATAGAGGTCCTTTGAAAATCTTCAGTTCTTTGTCTACTCTTGAACATTATTATGGACATGTTTTACTTATCATTTCATGAAAATTTGAGATCCAAATTCATAATCTCTTTGGGCAGGCCTCACTCTTATATTCAAATGGGTGAACCAAAAAGTGTTCTCATATTTCAATACGTGATTAAAATATTTAGTTCATTATGAATTTTAAACTCTCTGTACCTTTCCCCATGGGAACCAAACAACATTTTAATGGTATATAATATACTATGGGGGTTTCCTTCTCAAATATAACAGAATTTCATACATTGAACTTATACATGTGAATTTATCAAAAATAAAATTCAAGTCCGATCATTGGTGGATTTTTTCAAGGACTTTAAAACCATACCTAAGGATATTTTGTATACTGACTCCCCTGAATGTCCCTTTTTTAGTGGGTCCACCAAATTTCTACTTAATCTAAAAAAGTTCACAGTTATGATATTATCATGTATCAACTTCCACACATAGATATTTCTCTGACTAATGTGTATCTATTTTTCTTTAGAGGTGTTATTTTATGCCCTAATAGGTGTTTCATGGATATTATACTCTCTTATAACCAGATATATCAATATAAGACACAGTGGTAGATACAATAAAAATATCTAATCCATTATGCTTTGGTTATAATTGATTCTAATGAAAAAAACTCCTAAAAATTGTTGAGTTTATTATAAAAGTTAGTTTCTTTAAGCCCCAAGTTATCACTACACCTCCAAGTGTAAAAACTCAACCAATTATAAAAGAGTGATCTTCTAGATTAGTTATCCACATCACATTAGAAATTATTCCAACACCCTGGGTTTTCCACTATAACATACACATTAATTCATAGTCCCCATTAGATATTTTATTGGTCTTTTAGCCACTTCCCATTTTGAATAACCTGGATTACTTGTAGAAGTTATCAAGTTTCAAAAAGAATATTTAATAGTTGTTCTAGTTCAATTGATTACATTCATGAGACACCTGATTTCCCATTCATATTTCAGTTGAGGAACCATCCAACTAAGATTTTATTGCATCCTACTACCATAAGCATATGGTGTAGAAAATTGTGCATAATCAAAAAATTTAAACATATTTAAGAATTTTTAAATATAATGAGATTGATAAATAAGTATGAAATTCATATTTAACACAATATTAATTCCCAAAATATCTCTTTAATAAAAAAAATTATTTAATATCAACGTTTTTAGGTAAAAAAGACTTATCCTAATTTTTTATTCATATAATTTCTAAAAATAAGCATGTAATCAACATATAATAAAATAACAACACCACAGTTTTTGTTGAGACAATTATAAAAATGGTTATCAGTTTTGTTAACTATAAATCCACCAGATAAGATTATTTATTTAAATTTCTCATACCATTTTTTTGGAACTTGATTTAAACCATATAGGGATGATACGAGTTTTCAATCATTTTTTCCAAAGTATTATGAATCCTTTCAGTTATTCTATATATATTTCTTTATCTAATTCTATATTTAAGAATGTTTTAACAGTGTCAATTTAGATAATTTAAAATATATATATGAGAATATAAAGTGGGAATAATTATAATTGGAGAAGTAATAACCATGGGATTATATATATGGAAATTATTGATTCCTTAATTTTGAGTAAAACCCTTGGATACCAATTTTTTTTATACTTTTCAATTATGTTGTCAACTTTATCCTTTCATCTAAATACCCACTAACATACTATAGGTTGTGATCATTTTGTAAGATCATCTAATATCCAAGTATTATTCTTCGTTTTAGAGTCCCTTTCACCATATATAACTTCCTTATGAAGAGATATATCAGAAGATGACATATCCATTTAAAAAGTTTATAGGTTAAACACTATTTTGAGAAAAACTAGATCTTTTATAATAATAATATCATTAGTTCCTTCTAAAAAGTACATATTGAAATCAGATCCATTTTTCTTGGGTATCTGATACTGTTTACTTTTATGAACTTACTTAATAGTACCTTCTTATGATACTCTTTTATTTGTGGTATATTCCTATATTTGGACATGATTTGTAAAAAAGTTAAACCTATATTATTAAATATAACACCTATTGATTCAATAACAATATTAATAGCTAATAAATAATTTGATTCTATAATACTAAATCTATAATCTTTTTTAACTTTACATATATCTATGAAATATGATATAAATACCTCTTTTATCAAGATTTTACCTTTTTGGATTAAGAACTATTATAATTGTGTAACAACACTAATCATTTAAATAATTTCTGTTTTTCTTCTTGTTCATCCATAATTCATCTAAATCCATAAACTTATCTTTTATTGGAAACCAATTATGATGTAAAATGATATCTATAAGGCCTTTCCCTAGAAACCTTTTGAGAGGCCAGAAATTGATATCATAGAAATAAGAATTTTCATTAATGTTCGATTCTTTATATCTAATAGGATATTATGTTGAGGTATATAGTGATCTATCACTTCAGGTATGATCCTTCAGGTTTCCAAAAAGGATGACTAGAGTATTTATCTCCCCTTTCGGATATGATGCATTTAATACTAAGCCCGCATTGGTTTTCAACCAAATTTTATAAAGACTAAATTCAAAAATCTCATCATCTTTATTAGGTAACATATAAATAGTAAAAAATCAAGAATAATCACCAATAAACGTTATAAAGACCATTTTATTACCTATGGTCTTCATATCATGAAAATCACATAAATCACTATGTGTTAATTCTATCAAGTTACTTTTCCTTTTTATAGTCGGGCATTATGTTCTAACTATCTTAGTTTTCATGAATGTTACATTTTCATTACGATGTTTATCCATGCTAAGTAATAATTCCATTTTTGACATAACATATATTTTTAAAAAAAATTATGTGGCCCAAATGATTATGCTATTAATCAAAATACTCTAACAACTAATAAGAAACAATATTTGTAGTCAAATTGTATTATAAATTATACAATTAACCCATTCCAACAATGATCCCACCCTTTGATGGAAAAATGTTATAGGCCTCAAATATGATCTTAAAACCCATGATTATTTAAAAATCTTGACAAGAATAATTTCTTATGAAGTTTATGCACATTAAAGACATTATTTAATGTGAGGATATTTTACTATATACACTCAAGACCAACCTATCCCTTATATTATACATTTATGTATTCGAAGATCCTTATGTAGTGTGATGTTCCATATTTTATGGAATCCATCCTCTTGAATAGAGATTTATTGTCCAAACATTCCATGTTGCACCAAATTCATCCCACTAAGAAGGGTTATCCTCGAGAACATTCTATTTGAAGATCATGGCCACACATTTCTTATTTTATGTTTTGTTTCCATCTTTTTTTTGTGGAGATAATAGTACCATTTTACATGTACTAATTTTACATATATGTAGAATGCATAATTATTTTTATTGAATGAGATATTTCCTTTTGAAGGATGGTTTGGATGATTTTTAATCTTTTAGGAGCTATATGCATCCACTCCCTCAACCAAGAGGAAATTCGATTTTTCATTATTAGGAAAAATTTCTTCTTCATGATTTTGATATTCCTAATTTATTTGAAGGTATTTTTTTTACTAATTGAGAGGAATATCTTCAAAATTATCATTTAAAGAATGTTAAACATTCTTCACTAAAGAAGGGAGCGTATCGACAAAGGATGTGATAAGAATAACATCATCTATGTTATTTTTTTTTGATTAAGATATTTTATGATGAATTTTATTTCATAGATTTTTTGTATGATAGATCTTTTATCTACCATTTTTTATCAACTAAACATGCTTTTTATGAATTTATTTCATTACACATCTTTGGAAATTTACTTTTTTCCAAGGAATGAAATATCTTCTTTACTATTATGAGGAATTGATATGTGTGTTGAAGTGGCCATTATATAAATAATTAAGTATATTTACTTGATACATGATATCATATTTCTCCCATTTTTGTGTGGTGTTTGAAACTTGGAGCATCTCATCATCGAATGTGGTGCCTTCAGAGTTTAGATCATGAACACCACATTGAGAGTTTCATGTAGAAAATGCATCCTCATTTTACCACTCTTGAAGTTGATCCCATTGATTTATCCATATTAATTTATTTTTTGATAAAAAAATGTCCATGTTTAAGAAATATAATCTTAATAATATTGGGAATAATAGTGTCTAATGGATATGGCCTTTACATTGGATGGAAGTAAATAGAGATTTTTGAGGAACATTATGACATTTCTATCCTTATGAGTAGATTCACACCCACTAAAATTGTAGTAAAATGGCTTGTTAATGAATCCAATTTATTATATAATTGTGTATTTATACCCAAAAAAAGGAATTTGTAGATATTATATCTTGAATATCTATTGAATCAGAATATATTTTAGAAGTTCATTTTTTTTTGCACACAGAAAAGATTTCTTTGATTATGGTTGAAGGTCGTTTAATAATATACATAAATAGAGGAAATATAAGAGTGAATTTATTTATTGGAATTTATTTTACCATCTATTTTAGGATCCATTTTATTGAAATGAAGGCACCAATTAAAATAATTCATTCTACCCATACAAATGGGTATAATACCTTTTATGGAAAGGTAAATTTTTTCAAAATCTAATCCTTTTCAATTGATCACATTTGATTAATTACATGGCCAAGATCACACACACTAGTGAACTTTTATGTTCATCATATAATCATTGATTTTTTAATGGTCTATATCATACCCATTTTGTGAATTGGGTCAACCCACCAGATGTACCCATTCGGGCATGGGCGTAAAATGGCATGACTTACTGTTACAACCCCAACCCTAGTAATTTAGAGCCATTGTCTACTTTATTACATTATCATAAGATATGAGGAATCATATCCCAAAATAATGAATAGTTTAATCGTCTTATTAACTAGATACATATATTATTCTAATATTTCATTTGAAATCAAAAACTAACTCTTAATTATTTTCGAAAATAATTTTATTTCGACTAGTAAATCTTTTCATAAAAATCATTGTATTCTTTATGGATTATTGTGTAAAGGAAACAAAATAGGGATGAGATCAAATGATAAGTAATGTTTATGTATAGAATTAGGTATCATGAATAAATAATCATAATCAATATTAAAATTTATGTAACAAAAATACATTCCAGTTAATCCATAAATATTTTCAAATTATGGTAAGATAAAACGATAATTAAGTGATGCAATATAAATAATAAAACAATCCTGAAAAAATAAACACAAATATTATAACATAGAAAACAATCACCTGGTATATCAATAATTGAATTCATAATGATGTAATGAATAATGTTGAATTTTTAAGATGTGAAGATATATTCAAGAGATAGTAACTATCAAGATCTATCATCATACATTTTTAAATATATGGGTAGAAACACATATGTCTTGCCAAATGATTTTTTTCATGATACCTATTGATGCATTAAGGGGTTATATAAAGTCTAGGGACCACATTTCATATAATAAGCGAATTTTAATATTCATTTGAATGGTAGAAGCATAAATAAAAAAATAATATTAAAAAACTATCATATGAAATTTTCATACTTTCCCCAATCCATAAACATAACCATAAACCATCCAGGGTAATATACGGAATGATATCAAAATAGAACATCCATAGTCAAACTAATCATAAATCATCCAAAAAAATTAAGGATGACATCAATAAAAAATGTCCTAAGTAGATCATAAGTACAATAAAGGGTTGATGTCGTTGACAAATAGAAATACCCAAAAAAATTAATTAAACACAATATTGAGAAAAGTATCCATTTAATGCTGAAGATAACGTATTTAAAACATATAATATTATGAAAATCAATTTTTTTTGTAAAATCACATTTAAAGAAAATTATTCAAATATATCCTCATAAAATTAAAAATGAAGATTCAATAAAATAACGATCATGATGGAAGTAAATTTTATACATTTTTTACAAGATAAAACGAATATTAATTTTCACTATAATTTTTTTTTCAAAAGTTCCTTTTTTGGAAAATAACTATAATATTGTTTTCAAATATGCAGTAAAACTCAAATAGGCATTTTTTTTAAAGAATACAGAATATTCCTTTAATTTTTTTTAGAAAAAAGAAATAAAATGGGTGAAAATTAATTTATTAGATCATTATATTTTTTTTAAAAACAGTTATTAAAACATATTTTGAAAACCTTTTTTGAGGAAAATAGATTTCAGACCGAATAGAGAAATAATGCATAATTTTATTAGTAACATTTTCTCAATTAATTTATTTACCTAATAATGAAAATTGGTCCTATTAATTGAAAATAACACAAATATCCATATTATTATAAAATAAAAATTTTCTATTATAAAATCGTCTAATAATTCCTTTCTATTGAAATTCATGAATTAACAATATCAATTAGAATGAAATTTTGAAATAAACCCTTACAATGATCATAACATTGATGTTATAATTAATTAATGAATAGATTATGAGTTTTAAATATAAATAAAAAAAAAATTGGAAATAAAACATTAGTTAATAAAAATTTATGATACAAATAATCTTACAATGACATAATCAATAAAGTGGAATTTTAACCCCATGAATAGAAATTGAGTTACGAAATCCATTACCACAACCTTCCTTTTGAGTAAACATTATCTATGATTTTTTAAAGTGGTTTTAATCTATTAATTAAATTTAAAAAACCCATATTAATAATTACAATGTCATATATGATTCGTTTATTACATCTTATCATCCGTTCATTAATATTCTATCATTATTTTCATATTTCATGTGTTAATTACCTTGTTTTCTTAAGCTTGTTTTGTCATTAAAGATCTAGTTGTTTAACATATTACACTATTTAATAATTTAAATAATAATAATCATGTAATAATTATAAAATATTTACACTTGTTATACTTTTGAAACCAATAATGATATATAGTTATGAAAAATTGAGTATGTTACGATCATGAAGATGGTCGGTCGTACATACGCAAGAGTAACGCTTCGATTTTAAGATGATTATTATGAAAATAAGTTAAGTAATATATAATATATAATAAATGATTACAATAACATTTATTCCATATTATATAATTATATATATCATCTATGTGGTGTGGTGATGAAAAGAGAATCACATCGCTTTGTGAAAGCGATAGTCAATACGTACACGAATGATGTTATCATCTTTAAGTGAGTGAAAAGGTATAGAATTAAGTTAAATATTATATTTAAATAATGATAAATATTTAATGAATATAATAATTATGTCATTTCTATGAAATATAATCATTAAATTCATCTTTATCATCTTTCATGTGATGTGTTAAACAGAGACGAATCACATCGTTTCATGAGAAGTTAATTCGCTATACACACGAGCGATATTATCATATCACCTACAGAATGGAAAGTAATATATATATATATATATATATTATATAATAAAAAAGGTAGTATAAAAATTTTAAAAATATCATACATATACATTATATTCATCATTACACCTAACTCTTAAAGGTGGTAATGGAAGAACGAATGACATATTCGCAAAGAAGTGGTTCGACATACACACGAATGATGATTTTGTAACCCGATTGATAGAAGTGGAGATGGTTTTAGGAAATTAACTTATTATAGAGAAATAAAATAAAATTTTAAGATACAAATATTATTATATAATAATGTTTTAAAAATAATAGAAAAATGTGGAGAAAGAAATAATATAAAGACGCTCTTTTAGGAACATTACCTCTTCTTCTGGTATCCTCCTTGGGTATGCATAATTTTCTACTAGGTTTATTTATACCAAAAATTATACTTAATGTATGAATTGACGGAATTTTATAAGTTATTTTGGAAGGTATTGTATGAAAAAGGAGGTTTTAAGGTGTGAAGAAGAGAAGAGAGTAGTGTCCTTTTATAAGTGAGGTGAGTTGCTGTATATTTTTTTAAAGATTGAATCATACCATGATTTTTATCATTTAATAAAGATTTATAAATGGGAAATTATATAAACTAGAAGAAAAAATGTTGAAACATTTCTATCCAATGGGTTTTTTGAAATTTTGGTGTGTAATTTTTAACCGTTATCATCTTAGTTTAAGCCCCTGGTAAATAAACTTTTTAATATAAATTTGGTTATTAATTTTTACTGTTATCACTATTGATTTTGGAAAAAAAATTAATTTGAACTTATTATAAAAATTATTTCTATTAAAAATAAGGAATTCAATTTTAAAAAATTTAATTCATATAAGTGTAAAATTTTCATTTAAAATTAATCCCACATATGAGATTAGAAAGTTTATTTTCAAAAGAAAAATATTTAAAAGTTCACAATGTTTTATATCAAAATTAAAAAAAACATTGCAATGAGATAAATTTAATTAATGGATATACATTTGAATTAATTTTACTTTAAAACTAATTAAAAATATTACTTAACTTTATAAATTATTTAAAAAAAATGAGTTTTCAATTAAAATTCATAATTTTTCACTATTCATCAAAAAATGAAACCTCTCAAAAAAATCCCAAAAATTAATCCTAAGATAATTTCTTTATTATGATCATAAATGAAGTTTTTTTTTCGAGAATAAATTGTAAACCGTTTAAAAATAAATTGTAAATTATGTACTCAAAGTGTGCATAAATAGTCATTTAAAAAATAATTTTTTCCATTTTTTTTATTTTAAATAATAATTATTCTACTCCTAATAATTAGATAACCACTATTTTCATAATTTTATTTATACAATTTATACACGTTAATTTAATATCAATATTATAATTATTATATTAAATTACAAATATTTTAATAATATTTCACATTTTATTAAAACTATGTATTGTGTGTAACATAAGCTAAATTGAGTATTTCATGGAGTAAAAGATAAACAATGTATTTTGTGAAACACATGCTATGAAATAGATTGAATTTATTAAAAAAGTAATTTATATAATAAATTCTCTAAGTTTTATAATTTCTTATAAGATTAGTGTTGTGTTTCATATATGCTATCGAATATAATGTTCTTATTATGGGATTACAGGGTGTTACATTCCCCCATATTAAATAAATTTGATTCTTGTAATTTAAACTTTATCTTTCTAATCAAGGGTTTTTTATTTGAAAATAAAATTATTGAAAACTCCACATCATAAGAATGATAATAAAACATCCTCTTAATAAGAGTGATATGGAAGTATGATGGTCACACTGAATAATCACATAACTAGGTTTCCAAGTAGAAGAATAAATGTGGGAAATGAAAATATAAACATGGAATAAAATTCTAATGCTCATGTATTAATAGACGATGATATATTTAATTTATCACAAGATAGTGGGTGATCCCGAGAAGGATAAATAACCACGAGACCAAAAGTCAAGTAGGTGTGAAAAGGGTCATTGATATCATCATAAATAATGGTAATAAGATACAATTTTATTTCAAGATCCTTTTCCTAAGCTTCATGAACTTTCATAATAAGGTATAATTTCTTGATTTCATTGTATTTTAAAATCACAATCTCATCCTTTTGTTCTTCCTCGATCAATTTCCAATTCATTTCTTAATGTAATAAGTGAATATCCATGAATAGAATTGTTTCTTGAAGCATTAAAATTAAATTTTAATAGAACATATCACCCAATAACAGTTCATTCTTTTGATTTCTAGTTATTTTAATTTAAAAGTTTTTATAATAGATTATCTAATATCCATAAATATTCATATTATTAATTAATACACTAATTTATAAAACGTCATCTGAAGTTCAACTTAAATCATTTCATAAATGGTGTACCTTTTACCCTTTTAAAAGATTTATATCCAAAAATTTTGAAATAATTTCACTAAATTTCTAAAATTAACTTAGCATTAATCCCATAATAAATACAAAGTATCTATTAATAATCACATACCAAACATGTGAACACCTTCATCATTATTATATTGAAACACGGTAATAACCAGATTTACCATCAAACATTATTAAAAACAATAATTATTCCTTATTCCGTAAGTAAAACAAATATTATTTGATATATTCCTTAAATATGAAAATGTTTTTAACTCCATCAATGATATTATAAACCACTTTTTCACAAAATATTTAATCAATTAGGAGGTATTCAATATTATCAAATTGAATTTGTCCATATAAATCATACCATTATCCCGACGTCATTATCTAAACATTAAAAACATATTTGGGGTTACATATTCATAAATCATGTATTTTCCAATAAGTTCAACTTTCCAATGAATAAATTTTATTGGTATCATTCAACACATTGTTTCTAATTATTTAAGAGATATTATTATAGTAAAATCGTTATACATTTCATAATTCTTATAACAGATACATCTTTTAAGAAATAATAAAATTAAATAATTATTGAATCAAAACACAAGAACATTAATCATTCATCTTTATCTGTAGTAATTGGACATGCTTTACCTTGATCTATTGTATTATTCTATAGTATATTCCCACAAAAATTGGGTCATTCATTTGTGTAGTGCCCCATATTCTTATAGTTGAATTATTGAACATTGGAAAATTATTTATTTCTATAGAATCCATGAGAATTATATATTTTTTCTCCACACTAGAAGAAAACTCCTTTCCTCCTAAGCATTTACCAAATTGTTTCCTTCCACAATTTTCAAAGGTGGGAAAATCCTCTTTTCCCTTATTCAAATTTTTAATATTTTTCTCTATAATCCTAATATTCTCTTAATTTCATAAAAATCCGTAATACTTAGATAATTTCTTCTCAATATTTTTATCACATGATACTATGTGCTTATATGGCGAGAATGTTTGGTAAACTAGTTTCCTTTTAATTATTATCCTAATCCCATCAAAGAAAGAATCATTATTACTATTTGAATTACATGCATTGATGAAGTTCACATTCCTTATTCTAGGAACAATTTCAAAACAATTTTATACAATATATTAGATCATTTTATTATGAATCATAAGTTATAATCCCAAATTTTTTGAAATACTTGAAATAAATAGAAAATTTTATTCATAGCTTATATTATAATAATAAACAAGGATTCTTTGGGGATATATTAACTTTCTAATCCATCATAATGGTTTGTAAATAAAATTTTAATTATTATAAGAGTATCCCCTTGGAGTTCAAAAGTAAATGTGGAGTAAGGCTATTTGTCATGACCCTAGTAATGATCAGGTCTAGCCTAATACACCATTTTCAAATTTATTACCACTAGAACCTAATTTCCAAAATCCTATCCACTTGTAATATAAATACATGGATGTATTTATAGAAGAAACCATAAATTATATTCCTCACAAAATATTTAGGGTGTTCTTATATAATATCCTAAAATTATATCATAGGTTTATGTTGCATAATCTATGATTTCCTTAATCTAGTTCCCAAGGTTTCTACTAAAATTCCTCTAATACCAAATATAAAAACCCTAAACTCAATATCCCAAAGCTGGTGTCTGATTTATTACATTAGAATAAGATATAAGGAATCAAATCCTGAAGGACCAAATAGTTTAGTTGTATTTGTAACTAGAACACATTCAATTTAATAAATAACATGAGCATAATATGGAATGAATAAATGATGAACATGTAGTTTAAAATAAAAAATAACATGATCTTGAAAACATAAGCATGTATATTTTAACTAATTAACTAATGAAATGTAATATCCATAACATAATTCATAATTATGGAATGAATAATTTTAGACATTGGAACTTTCATGATCTATCCTCAAGACAGTTTAAATCTATGGGTAAAACCTACTTAATTTGTCTCATGAGACAAGTAGATTCATCGAGGGTTTATATAAAGTCACATTCCTACCCTTCACATAATAAGATCATTGAATTATTAATTTTACGGGTAGAAACATAAAAAAACATAAACATTCATATTGAAAAATGACCACATGAAATGGGAATACTTTCCCAAATCAATAAAATTATTCATAAACTATCTTGTGTGATATGGTGAATGGTGTCAAAATATCACATCTACAGTCTAACTGACCACAAACCATCCAAATAATGAAAAAGGATGATATCATTAAAACATATCTCTAGTATATCATAAGTAAAATAATGGATTAATGTATTTCATGAATATAAATTACATTAAAATTTCATTAAAAACAATCTCGAGGAAAATATGTTTTTCATTTTGAAAATAAATCTTTTAAAAGATAAAATACTTTGAGAATCCTTTTCCTTGAAAATAAATTTTAAAAAAATTTCTTTAAAAATACCCCCATACAAATGAAAAGGAATATTCAAATAAGCAAATTTTCCTTACATAGGTAATATCAAACGTTTTTTATAAGTCAAAAATAATATTCCTTTTCTACTATAAAAAGTTAGGAAAGTTCTATGTTTGGAAAATGATAAGAAAACTACATTAAAATTTTAGGTAAAATCAAAATGGAAAATGTTTTAAAAATTACATGATATTAAATTGAAAAAAACTTTAAACAGAAAAAATTGGGAAAATTTCTTTTAATAAATAATTTTTAAATGTTTTAAAAATATAACATCTTTTGAAAACATTATTTTGGAAGAAAATAAGTTTGTGACTGAAGATATAAATGAAATCAGATTAAAAACATTTCTCAATTAATTTATGTACCAAAGAATGAGAAAATTCATATTATTATGTTAAGATACCATGAATAATCACAATAAATAAAATGAAATGAAATAATAAGGAAATATAAATCTAATTTCATTCAATTTAAATTCAAAAAAAATATTGATAAGAATTAGATTGTGAAATAAACCCATATAATGATCATAATGTTGATGTGAGAAATAATTAATGAATAATTTTTTTTTTCTATTATAATTACCCATAAAATATGTTTAAATACATTAAAAGGTAATCAAAATTAATTATACACATAATTATATAATGATATAATTAACTAAGTAGATGTTTAACCCAATAAATAGAAATTAAGTTAAGAAATCTCTTGCCCCATGCTTACTTTTTATTAAACATTTGTTAAACTCATGTATAGTGGTTTAAAAATGTAATTAACTTACATTGAAAGAATATTAATATTTATAATATTATATATGATTCTTTTATAACATATTATCACCCATAAATTAATAATCATTCATTATTTTCATTGTTTTAAATATAATTTCATTGTTTTCATATGCATGTTTTTTCATTAAACAAACATTTATTTCACATATTTAATAGTAAAACAATCTAAATAATAATAATATTAATATAATTATCATATTTCTTCATTAATTATACTTTTACAACCAATCGAGAAAGATGGTTACGAAAAATTAAGTATGTTATCATCATTGAGACGGTAGGTCATACGTACACATGAGTAACATTTCCATTTTAAAATGATCATTATAGAAGAAATTTAACTAATATATAATATTTCCAGAATAATTATAATACAACATATATCATATTATATACTTATATATATCATCCATGTGTTTTCGAGATGAAAATAGAGTCACATTGCTTTGTAAAGAAGGTAATACACACATACATAAAAAATGTTTTCATTATAAGGTGGGTGAAAAGGTATGAAATAAAGTGATATATTATCTATAAATACATTGAAATATATCATTAATTTCATAATTAAATCATTTTTATCATATATATTCATTAACATTATTCATATCACCTTTCATGTGAAGCATTAGTTAAAGATGAATCACATCGCTTCGCATGGTGGTGGTCTGCTATACACATGAGTGACATTACTGTTTCCCATAAGCAATGGAAAGTAAAAAAAGATATATATGATATAATGAATCAATTTTTAAAAAAATGTTTTAAATATAATATATATACTTTAGATCCATCATCATACCCAACCATCAATGTTGTTAATAGAAGAATGAATGTCATCTATTTGCAAGGTGGTCGTCCGAGTACACATAAAAAATTATTTATTAAACGATTTAATGGAAGAACATATGGTTGTTGTAACAACCTAGGTAATTATAAAATAATTCATTTTCATTCTGGAATTAAATATTAAAATTCATTATATGTTTACAATGAAATAAGTGGTATTTATAGAAATTATAGTTTATATAAAAATAGAATTGTAACCTCATCTATAAAAGTATAAATGAAATTTAGGTATCTTATGAATGAAAAGGTGATATATTTATATAATTAAATAAGTAAATAAACGGTTCAAAAATGATAAATTAAGTGTTGATATATTTTTGAAACAAATTTTTTTACAATATTATAATTAATATAATTATTTAAAAAAAATTAACTTCATAAATATATTAATAAATTAATATTTTGTTGTCTTATGATTATAATATAATTTTATGAGACCATAACTAATTTTTTATAGTGTCATAATATCCGTTATAATTTAAAAATATGTATTTTTCAAATAAATGATGTTTTTACTAAAAATTGTATTTCTCATATTTAGAAAGTTATATTCATAAAATTCAAGTCCAATTTTAATTCTACTAGGTAAAAAATGGTTAGGGTGATTTCTTGGGAATTTACTAAAATAGTTGCATTTTTTGGTGAATAGTGAAATATGGTATTTTATGGTATTTAACAAATTCATGAATTATTGATTCATAGAGGATGTATGGATACTATAAGCACAAAATCAAGAACTATCCTTAATTATTATATTGTATTTAGTGATAAGGATAAAAAAATTTATATTCATGAGCCAAAATAATAAGATAATTAATATAATAACAAAAAGACTCAACTCCTTCACTATAAATACCACCCCACCCCACCTCTTCTCATCACACCTCCAAATACATGTAGTTTGTTTAATTTCTTCCTAATTCCCTTAACAATACTCTTCCCCCATACAATACCTTAAAGTATCTCCAAAATTCCAAAAAACAGGTTCCTTAAGGAGGTTCTCAAGGAGAAGAAGTTCATACGGTAAAATTATCTTTCGTTTTCATTTAAATATATATTAAATTTATTTTCTTTTATTATTCTATCCTAAACATGGATAATCCATGTTACATGGAAACTATTCTATCCTATATACACATTAATTTAGTTGTGTTAATGGAATATCCATCGTCAAACCTCTCCACTTCTCCTCCTATTCTAAAAAGTGAAAACATTGTCTATGATGTGTTGATTTATCAATCATCATGGACGATACGTTTTAATTTTCTTTTACAACCTTCAATACTAGTAATAAAACCATTATTATGGTAAAATAATATTTTATTATATATATTAAAAGTTATTCAATCTTCTGGAACAAATATATAAACATGATATTAAACAATATGATATATGATCACAATGGTCTAAAAAACTAGATAAATATATTAAATCATTTTCATTAAAGTTTTATCTATTGAAATAATGTCATATTAAAAAAATTAATATATGTTATCATTTAATTATTTTTAAATTTATTAATATTTTGTATTTTCACTTCTATATTTTTTCTTCCATTCGATAATAAAAGCCATATTGAACCAACAATGGAAACCAATAAAGAAACACACCTCAAATAATAAAAATAATATAATATTATCAGTAAATGGGTGGAAAGATGTTATAAATTATAATATAAGGTATTATAAATATGAATATATCTTTTTAATAAATTAATTAATCCCTTTAAACGATCATATATGAGTTTAGAATATGTTTAAAGGATGTCAAACCCAAGGTATGGGACTTTTTTAAAAATAATAATCTTTAATGTCTCTTTTTAAAAAATTAGAAAAATAATTCTTCTTCTTAAATTATATGGAATGATCATCTTATACCATTTTCATGACTCCTAATGTTTTTTATTTTTTATTAACAATATTAAATTTTTATTTATAGAGAAAAGGAATTTCTTTGTATTTGTATAGTATTCTTTTGAAATAAGTGATTTTCCTCAAGAAAAGTTTTTATGATGAATGTTTTCTTGTTTTATGATGATGTTATAGTTCTTGGTCATTATTTATTATAAAGGATGGTACCTATATATCCCATAAATTCATAGGATATGTTTTTGTTGGTAGTTGACCATATTGGTTATTTCAAGTGTAACTATGATGGTTACATCATAAGGTAATCATGATGGTTCCATCACAATGTCACTATGGGGGTTACAAATCATATGGTGGCTATGAGGGTTGTAATATTAAGTAATTAACGCACTGAGATACCTTTGTGGTTTTATTTTTATTTTCTATGTTTCTTTGGAAATATCTTGTTTTCATAAAGTATGTATATGATAATTAATGGGTGAGAAGTATGTATTTATGAAAATTATTTCATATGTTAATAAGTTATCATGGAATAACTATTTCTTTCTTCTTTTTATGTACCATACAAAAATTTTCGTAGTCATCCTAGTTTTTAAAATATATTTAATAGGTTTTAAGGATTGGTAAGTGAAAAGAACAGTCTAATCTGAAAGTGGTGATGATTTTTCTTGAAAATATTTCCTATTTTATTAAAATAATAATATTATTGAATAAATAGATACTATTTTAGTTTTACTCACTTTGTATGATTGTGGGTTGTAATGTATAAATTATGTCCCAATTCTCTAAATCTATAAACTAAAAAGAGATTTGGTAATGTAATAAATTCAATTATAAAATAATTTATTATATTATGTAATGTTTAAGGTCAGGACCATATAATTGGTATGAGAGAATAATTTGGACAAATTTGGGGTTAGGATGATATAAATAGAATGGAATAATTTATTTTTACCTTATGTTTAAATGGAAAGGATATATAATTTAATAATTAATATATATATTCATCTAATATATGTATATTAATAATGGTTTCTTATAGAATAAATAAGGAAGCTGGGTTAGGGAGGCATCAGAAAGTTGATATCTTTCTGAATCCCTGACTTATAATGGTGGAAATTGGAATTGATAAGTTTGTGATCGTAATAGATCAGTTGAATTATTCTATAAATTAAGGTGTCATCCATGCAATTGAAAAACCAGAGTTACCACAACAGAAAAAGATGATAGTTTTATATTTTATAAGGAAATACTCTCATACTTTCAAGGGATATTCTATCCCAGAGGATGATGAAGGGTGTATTAAATCCCTTGAAATTATATTCAATTTCATGGGGTATTCATATATCCAAAACTTCAGTGTTATTATTTATCTTTTTGTATGTGAAGCTGAAAATTGGTGGTTAATGGTCAATAATATTAGGGATAGAGACTATATTGATCCATGGAATTGGATGAATTTAAGAATCTATTCCTTTAAAAATATTTTTATAAGGCGGTTTAACGTAGGATAGAAAATAAATTCATGGAATTGAAACAAAAGGAGGAATATTCAGTGTCCATGTATGAAAAAAACTTCACTCAAATTTCAAGGTACACTCTAAAACTTATTATGGATATTTATAATAAAAAAATCATTTTTACTTTGGATTGAAGAAAATATATCAAAGATAATTTCCTACCATGCAATAAAAAGTTATAGTAAACCTCTTCATTATGTTGAGAGGGTAGAAATGGAGTTTTTTGATGATAAAACCCACTTTAACAATAAGAAAAATAAAGTGTCTATATAAAAGGAAGTGGATAAAAATCAATCAAATAAATCTAAAGGTATGAAAATACAATTTACAGTCTATGGAATGTGTGGTAAAACATATCCTAGGGAATTCCTTAATAAATATAAGAAGTGTTTTTGGGGTGGTATGTTTATACATATTTCCCTAGATTGAAATAAAATTGATCTTATGTTTAATTCTAATAAGAAAACTGAAAAGTGAATAAAATATGGTGAGATGGGGCATTAAGCATATACCTTCCTAGAGAAAGATATGAAGGATGGAAAGTACCCAAATTATAAGAAGAAAGGGGTAGAGATATCCTTCAATAATATTTTTGAAAATGTTGGGCCATCCATCAAAGTGGTATTAGGAACATTGTTTATTTACTCATATTTTTCTAATTTCTTGTTTCATATAAGGTCTACACATTCATTTATTTTTGAGAAATTTTCTGGTAAATATGAAATTTTACCTCAAAAAGTGAAACAAAAAATAATTGTTAAAACACAAGGGCTAAATATTAAGTCAAAAATAAATTATAAGAATCTTCTTGTTGTTATCTATAGAAAAAAAACAACTTTCATAACGTTTTTTTAAACATAGTAGTGTTTGATGTTATTCAAGGTATGGATTGGATTTCTGTTTATCATGCTAACATTGATTTCATAGCTAAATAAGTAGTATTTTAGAAGGAGTTTCAGTTTTTATACAAGAATTTACCCATATCATTGAATCATATTAATAATTTGAGAAACTGTTAATAGAAATAAATAAAAGTTATCTTGAAGATATTATTGAAAACAATGTAACTGTTCAGATTCATGATGTGAAATTGGTAAATGAATACCAAAAAAATCATCATTTGTTTCCCAGTTTCCTACCTGATATAGAAGTTGATTTTAGTATTAAATTAATTCTTGATTCTAATCCAATTTCGAAACACCATAATCGAATGGATCAAGTGGAACTTATTGAATTGAAAAATTTGATGCTGGAGTTTCTTGATAAAGGTTTTAATCTACCTAGAACATTACTATAGGGTGAACCTATTTTGTTTGTAAAAATAAAGGATGGTTCAATGAATATGTTCATTGATTATTCTGAACTATATATGGACATCATGAGTTTGTTTTTATGCCCTTTTGTTTTAGAAATTCCCCTAATGTATTTATGGATCTTATGAATAGAATCATCCAGAAATAATTAAATATGTTTTTTGGATTATTTTATTGATGATATTTGGCATATTAGAAAATTTACAAGGATAATGAAGAAAACTAAGGATTACTGTAAAAAAATTGATGTAAATATAAAATACTAGAAAATTGGAAAATTTGTATTTTGGTTGCAAAAGATTTATTTTTTTGGGAACATTGTAAATAAGGATTCAATAAAAGTTGACCCCACCAAAACAAAAGTGGTTGATGAATGCAAAATAGCTAAAAAGTTTACAGTTATTTATAGTTTTCTTAGATGATAAGGTTACTACCAACAGTTTATCAAAAACTTATCACAGTTATATGTACCTCTAACTATGTTAAAAATAAAATGTGTTATTTTTTTGGATTGAATAATTTGTTGATTGTTTTCTAGAATTTAGTAGGAGATAGGTGAATACTTCAGTTTTGGCCATGCCATAAAGAAATAGTGATTTTACCATTTACAAAGATGCTTCATTGAGGGTAATTTGTTGTGTTCTAATGCAAAATGATCTGATAATTGATTATAATTAAAGATAACTAAAACCTCATGAGTTAAATTATCTCAGACATGATATATAATTAGCATCTGTGGTTTTTTATTTAAAAATTTGGAAACATCATTTATATGGATCCAAATGTGAAATATATACAGAAAATAAAGGTTTATAAAGGATATATTTAATTAGGAGGAACTGAACATGATACATATAAGGTGGTTGAAAAATCTAAAGGATTATTATTTCATGATAAAGTTCTATTATGGAAAACCAAACAAAGTGGTTGATTCTTTGAGTTAAAATCATCATGCATCATTAATCATGTTAGGTTTTGAACATGACCCCTTGGTTACTCATCATCATCATCATCAATTATTTATTTAAAAATAAGGAAAGATTCAATGTGTACATTAATATCAATTGGCATAGGGGGTCTAGAAGTAATGGTGACTGAGGGAATATCCACTAATAATATTAATCCCCTTTGGATTCAAATGGTTAATATTATACAAACAGGATATACCCGACTGATGTACTAGAATCTTTGCCATATGATCAGCCACCTTGTTTCCCTCATGAGGTGTGTGACTCAACCATGTTCTGTTGGAAGGAAGAGCTCGAGTCTTCCGGATGGGATACGTGATTGACCAGGGAACTATTCTGGTGCCCAGAAGCACTTTTTAAAGAATCCGACAGTCAGTTTCTGCTTCCACTATGTCAATGTCACCTTGATGGTAGAGATACCCCTAGGTTTATGATTTGATGAATTTAGGACATATTAAGGGAAAAAAGTTAGATCATTTAAAACATTTTATTTACTTGTTCAATGGATTTACAGGGAAGTTGGGATCAACACCTTTCTTTAGTTGGATTTTATTATAATAATAGTTTTCAATCTCGTATACAGATGGCACATTTTGAGGCATTATATGGAAAGTGATGGTGAACTCTCTCATTTTTGGATTTAGTAAGGGAATCGAATTTTATGGAACTAGAATTATTAAAGGAATTGGATGATAAAGATAAGAGTATGTTGAAAAACTTGAGGGAAGCTCAAATAAGGCATAAAAGATATAATGATAATAGGAGGATATACTTTTCTTTCGAGGTAGGTGATCCTTTTTACTTAAAATATCTCATTGGAAAATTATTGTGCATTTTGGTAAGAAAAGAAAGATAAGTGCCAAGTTAATTGGACCTTATAAAATCCTGGAGAAATGTGAACATGGTGCCTACCAAGTGGCATTTCCTCTGAGTTTATCTTAGGTATAATTTTTTTTCATTCTTTTATGTTAAGAAAGTATTTTCCTGATTCATATGATATTTTGAGCCTAAAAGTAGTTCAGCTAGAAGAGAAACCTTCTTTTGAGGAAAATATTTTATCGATTTATGATCGTGGAGAGACATATTGTAGAATATGGTAATTCACTAGTTTACGGTTTTTTGGGAGAAACCACATTGTTGAAGAAGCAACATGGGAATCTGAAAATTATATAAGGGAAAGGTACACTCACTTTCTTAATGGGGTAATGAAAATTGATTGTATGGAATTTCCTAAGGGGGCGATAATGTAACAACCAAGGTACTTATACGATAATTGTTTTTAATTATGGAATTAAATAGTTAAATTCCTTATAAATGCATAATGAAATTAGTGGTATTTACAAAAATTAAGGAATCTCTACAAATACAATAGTAACCTAACCTATTAAATTATAAATTATATTTTTTATCTTTTGAATGAAAATATTATATATTTATATCATGAAATAAGTAATTAAATGTTTTAAAAATGATAATTTCAGTGCTAGTATTTTTTGTAACACATAATTTTTTATTTAAAATTTAATAATTAATATAATGATTTTATAAATAATTTACCTTCAAAAAATATATTATAAAATAATATTTTTTTGTATTATAATTATAAGATAATTTTAGAAGACCTTAATTAGAATTTCAATGTGTCATAAAATATGTTATAATTTTAAAATCATTATTTTTCAAATAAAAAATGAATTTAATTAAAAATATTTTATCCTATTTATGAAATTATTTTCAAAAAATTGAATATATTTTTGAATTCTACAATTGGGAAAATATTTAGGATCATGTTTTTGGATTTTTCTAAAATTGTTCAATTTCTATTGAAAAGTGAAATACAATATTTTGTGATATTTAACAAATCCCTTAATTGTTGACTCATAGATGATGTATATATGATGTAATCCCAAAATCACATAATATAATTAATTATTTTTATTTATTTAGATATTATTTTTGAACATCTCATATTATTGAGCTTAAATAATAAACTAATTAATATATTAATAAAACCCCTCTTGTTCACTATAAATACCACCCCTTACAATATAATCTCTTCACACCTCCAAATCATTTTAGATTGTTTAACTTCTTCCCCATTAACTTCCCAATACTCTTACACACATACAATACTTTCTTGTCTCACAAAAAGATCAAAACAAAGTTCCTTAATGAGGTTCTCAAGGAGAATAAATTCAACAGGTGTAATCCTCTTCCATTTTCTTTTAAATTTCTTTTAAATTTCTTTTCTTTTCTTATTATATACTATAATTTACTAATCCAAGTGAAATGATAACTCCATACTCTGAAATATTCTATAATGTAATTTTGATAATGCAATATCCATTATCAGACCTGTCATGTTCTTTAATTATTGTTAAAAATAAAAACATTGTCTATGATGTGTCGATTTACCATCATCATGGATGATGTGTTTTCATTTTATTTTACCACCTTACAGGATGGTAATAATATCGTTACTATGAAAAATAATATTTTATTATAAATATTATAATTTATATAATTATTTGGAACCCTTATATAAACTTGATATTAAATAATATAATATAAGATCAGGATGGTCGTAAAAACCACCCAAATAAATTAAATCATTTTATTTAATATTTTATGTAGTGGATCATCTTCATATTAAAAAAAATGATATGGTAATATTTAAAAAAACTCATTCTAATCTATACAATTACTTTCCATTTATATACATTTGATTTCATTCAATAAAGAAACCCATATTGAACCAACCATGGAAACCAGGAAATAAACACACCTGAAACATTAAAAATAAGAAAATGTTATCAATAAATGGGTGGATATATGTTATAAAAAGATCATATAAGGTATTATAAATATGAATATATTTCTATAAAAATTAATAACACTCTTTAAAGTATTATACATGTGGTTTTAACATGTTTGAAGGAAGTCAACCCTAATGTATGGGACATTTCTTTTAAAAATCCACTCTAAGGTCTCTTTTTACAAAATTTGAATATAGTGTTTCTTCTTTACTTATACAACATGATTGAAGTATCCCGTTTTCATGACTACATAATTTTTTTTATTTTTTATTTACAATATTACATGTTAATATACATAGAAATTATTTTTCTTTTTATTTGTGAAATATTATTTTAAAATAAAAGATTTTATCAAATAAATGGTTTTTATGATGATTGTGTTTTTATTTTAAGATTTAATTATGGTTGTTGGGAATACGTTTTTGATTAATTATTGGATATATATCTCCCTCTAATTCATTGGGTATGTTTATGTAAGAATTTGACCATAATAGTTATTCCATGTGTCACTACGATGGCTACATTATATAGTAATCATGATAGTAACATTATAATGTAATTTTGAGGGTTATATATCATATATTATTCATGAGGGTTATAATAAAAAGTGATTAATTCCCCAAGTTACCTTTGAGGGTTATATATCATATATTATTCATGAGGGTTATATACTTTTTCTCATGCCAATTTTTATAAAAATCAGAGGGTTTAAAGATGGGTAAGAGAAAAAAGAATCCTGGCTAAATGCCATGAAGATTTTTTATGAATATATTTCACGTTCTATTAAAAAAATTTATTAGAGAAGAATTTTATAATGTTTTAGTAGTACCCAATTTGTATGATTTTGGGTTGATATGTATTAATTATTTTCTAATTCCCTAAAACTCTAAAATGAAAATATCTTTTGTAATGTAATAAAGTGCATTCTAATATATTTTACTAGATTATTTAATGTTTAAGGTCGAGACCCTATAATTTTACATCATTAACATTTTATAATAACATCCCAGTATATGGAAGATATTGAGGATATTATATCATAATTTTTCAATAATAATTTATGTAGGTGGAGAAAGAAATGAAACAAATATGATTGTTGAAGAACATAACCTCTACTTCGGGAATCCTCATTGGGCTTGAACTAAATCCTTCTAAGGAAGGATTTCTACCCAAAATTAGGATTATAGGATGAAGGGAGGTAATTTGGGAAGTTATTTTGGATGGTATTGGTGGAACCAAATAGTTTTGAAGGAGTTAATAATAGAGGATTTGGGGTGGCCTTTTAAAATTGATGTGAGTGGCACGCTTGTACGTTTTTGAAAAGTTTATTCATACCCATGTTTGTATCATTACAAAAGATTAAAAATTGTTCCATAAGAAATCCTTGAAAATGTAAGGTCTAAATATGGCCATAAAATTATTGTTCAAAATGTTTTTAGGTTAGTTTTAACCACTATCTTTTTAGTTTAACCCATGGTAAATCCATTTTTATCTTAATTTCGGTAATTAATTTTTATTTTTATCAATATTCATTTTATAAAAAAAATATGAACTTATTATAAATTATAAAATATACTTATTCAAAATATATAATTAATGATTATAAGTAAAATTCATAGAAGTGTCAAATTTTAATTTAAAAATAATCCTATAGACGAGACTAGAAGTGGGTTATTAATGAGAAAATGTTCAAAAGTTTAAAATGTTTTTATATCAAAAATCAAAATCAAAATAATTAAATTGAAAAAAAATAATATTAATTGGTATATAATTGTATAAATTTTACTTTTTAATTTTTTTAAAATGTTGGGTCCGAAGCCTCAATTTATTATTAAAGCAAAGACCTCTTTAGACTGGGTAGAGGGTGACCCATTATATAGCCCGAAGGCCCAGTACCCTGTAGCAGGGTACTATAGATAACCATTGTTTTCATAATTTAGTTAATAATATTAATACCCACAAATTTAATTTCCAAGTTATAACTATTAATATTAACAAATAATATTTTAATAATACTACACATTTCATTTAAACTCAGTATTGTACGTAACAGAAAATAAATTGAGTGTGGTATATAATGCCGGAAATAAAAAATCAATGTTGTGTGTCAGGAAAGCTATTAAATAAATATAATATATTTAAAAATAATATATATCATAATGTCTAGTGGTGTTATATTGTATTCTAATATTGGTTACTTGTGTCACATATGCTATCAAATACAAGGTTTTTATTTTAGGATTTCTGGTGTTACACTTATTGATAACCATGAATATTAAGCACCTTAAAGAATCTCTCACTGAAATGTATTTAAAAGTGAAATGTGAACCATAAATGAAACAAATTGCAACTTTGTTCACATGTGAGAATTCAGGTGTGTATGGATTGTGTAGTATATATTCCAACACAAGATTATACCAATTTTCCCTTTATTACTTTTAGAAAGTAATAAAGAAACATCCATTAATAAGGAAGACCCCACTCCTCCCAAATTTCAATGTGGGATTCCCAAAAAAAATCCATTAAAAATATATATATATTAAATAAACTGTAAAATCTAATTGAAAAAAGGCCTTCAAGGTTAGTTGTGAAATAATTTAGTCCCATAGACCAAAAATGTTGAAACACAACTATAATTTTTTTTATATTATCAATTATTTGGATTAGAATACAACATATTGTCAAATATATAATTAATAAAATACCATAGGAGTTGGGCTAGAATAATTTAATTAATTACCGTCTTTTATCTAGGTGTGTATCTTTCTTTATTTTACTGTAAAACTCCTTTCATATTTTCTAAATATTATTGTTAATATTAGATATTTTTTAAAATTATATTATTTTAAGAAAATCATACACACACATTTTTATTTGGTTATAGATATTTTATTATTTATATTTATATATTATTTAATAATATTGATAAACATGTCATATCAATATTTTATAAATTTATTTGCTATTAAATAACATTATATATATACTAGATGAACAAATATTGTTGTAACACTACTACAAAATCACAAAAAAATAGTGTTAGTCTTTATTAGTAGTAAATGAAGTATTGAAAAATAAAAACATTTATCCGAAAAATATAAAGTTCTGATATAGTATGTCCTTTATTAGTGATAAATTTTTTTATAAAAGATGAACATTGTCAACACATTTACTTTTTTATGATAAATGCTTCTAATTATCATTGCTAATTTGTAGTGTTCCTAAAGATTTTTTTCATCACTTTTTTTGCATTGATAAAGGTAATTATATAGAATATAATTTATATATACATATCTATTTATTCGAAAATATGGTTTATATACTATTAAAAATATATTTAAATAAATACCATTTATAAAAATATATCAATTCATTTGTACATATTTATAATTTTGTACATAATAATAATTATATATATATATATATTATAAAATATAGTAATATGAACTATATAAATAAATAAATAAATATGTAAATATAGTTCATATTTAATATTTTTTATTCGTTTTCATATTATGCAATTTATAATATATATATATATATTTATAGATATATTGGTATATATATATATGTATGTATATATATATATATATTTATATGTATGTATGTATATATATGTTTATCCTTATATACATAATAATTATAATATATATATATTATAAAATATATAAATATGTAGTATATACAAAAAATAATATAAACATATTAAAAAAAATTACATATAAAATGTATATGTAATAATATAAACCAGAAAAGAATATAATTGTACTATCGATTTTATTTTCATAATACATGTAATAAGAAATTATTAATTTTTTTTAAATAATTAAAAAATAATAATTCATTTATACATATTAAGAAAAATCTACTTGAAAATATAATATATTATAAATTAAAAATAATTATTTAAATACATTATTAAAATGTATATAAATATTCCTTAAAAATGTATATAAATATAAATATACCAATGTATTTAAAATTATATTATATTTTTATATAAATATAAATGCATATTTGAATATAAAAATAAATATATGTTGCTTTATTATATTTTTATTAATATAAATGTATATTTTAATAATGATATTATTGGTGTTCGAAACGAGAATAATATATGGCCCGACATATAGAACTCGCACTTTGACAAAAGTAAAAAACTTGAGAAAAAATAGGGGGTCAATGATGGAAGTGGTGAGATCAAATCAAGGGTCTGAGACTGTAGCTCATCCTCGATCCCAACTAGGGGTGCATGGGTGAATGTGTTATGGTATAGACTAGTTCAAATTAGGACTTTTTATCTCTCTCTACACACGCACATGTAAATATTCACATATACACATTTACCAAAAAAATATCTATTAAGATAAATAAATACATAATTATATTTATATATACACTTTACAAAAAATATCTATAACATATATATAAATATATAAGTACATAATTATATAATAATAAAAATAAAAACATAGGCTAGTGGTAATTGTGATTTATCATAAAGGGAAATCCGAATGTTCCAATCTCACTAGGCTCAAAATTAATTCCAAATTTCCAAGATATTGTGTGGCATGCATTGGTTTTATGGGTGACTTATGCTATTGGAGGTGTACAAATAGACTTCTTGAAGATTCATTTATGTCCAAATAAATAATTGAAAAATATTTTTTGAATTTTTATCAACACTAGAAATTAGAAAAGATAAAGGATGATTTCATCAATGCTAAAACTATATAGATAAAGGGACCATTTATCAAAAAAAATATTCACTAATAAAATATCCCTTTTATTAGCACTGGAAACATCAATGGTTTTTAGTGATGATTGAGATAATTTAGTGTTTCAAGAAAAGGGGGATTTCTAGTTGTAAAATAATTTATAAATAAAGAAAAAAACAATAACTATATATAATATAGACAATGTTAACCATTTTTTACAAGTAAGCTTAGTACTAATACTACTACCCCTACAGTTGTTGTGGTTTTTTCTTCTACCACTACCACTATTAATGTTATTCTTATTAATAAAGTGAAAAGTTATTATATCTATTATTGTAATAATTTTTAGTACTATTATTAGTGATTTTATTTGATTTTTTATTATATATCATATTTTTTGAAAGTGAATTTAAATTTTTAATTAAAATATTTAGATTAAATTTGATATTATGAAATATTGTTTATGTTTTGACATCACATCAGGGAAGCCGTAAATGGTGCCTCGATCGAGTGGGACATATGGCCTCAAGCATGCCTCTACACATGCTAAAGGCCTTTTACTAGTAGCGAGGGCCTATAGTGTGTCTCTGGGATGACTATTCCCTCATCTTAGAGTGTAGTATAGTAGTAGTTGTCACAATAGTCATCAACAAAAGGAAAAAAATAACTAACTGAAGAGAAACATTCATAAGACAGTGATAATAAATAAAAAATTATCTAGGCTATCTCAAATACAAAATTTTGTGTCATTTCATGTCTCTAAGAAGCAGGAAAACAAATATATAGGCATCTGGTACAATACATGTGTCAAAAGTACAAAAAAGGCCAAAATAACTATGTCCAAATTGCATCATGAGCCTAGTTAAGTCTTTTTATCCCCTAATAATAAATAATGAACATGTCATGTATCATACAGTGGGTGCCTTCCTAGTCCCTACCTGCATCCATGAAGTCTATCGAGGTACCCAACGATGCCCCAAATCGAGTGTGAGATAACACTCAGTAGGCCACCAACAACAGTTTCTATAACAAATATGGTCTTTATAGTATAAATATAATTGTTGTTAAATATATCATATTTATAAGGCACAATAATAAATTTGTATAATCACGTGGTACTGTCCATCCTAACACGACTCCCTGTAAAAAAATTCATGCTCCCATGTACAAGGGAAAATATAAAGGGTATAATAAACAAGAGATATGATCATATCTAACAACAATAAACTGACATACATACTAGGGCTATCTATAATCATAATAGAATATCCACCATGACCACACTATATAAAAAAAATTAGAACATACACCAAGTCCCTTCTGTATAATCTAGGATTTACATCCACAACATCCATTTCGTTTTATCAACTATTAGACCATGAAGTGTCAGATCATTGGTATAGATGATCATGAAATCCTCATCGATTCCCATGAGTATATTAACATAATCGTGGTAATGACTTGGGTGTATTCAGTGGACAATTTAAACATATCATGTTCAACATAAGTCCAAGAAATTTGTATTCAACGGGTATAAAGTCCAATGGAATCTCATGGAATCGGGATCTAAGGAATAATAGGTCATAGTCATACACTAATGTAATAAATACCCCTAGAGTAGACTTGTCCATATAATCCTTTATAAATAGAATCAAAGGAGTAAATTGGTCCAAGGAATCCACAACCACAATCAATTCATCGTCTCAATTCAATAATCATTTCATAAGAATTCTCATTACATGAGTTCCTCCAACTTATTTATAAAATTCCTATCAAATTTATATAAACTATTTAATCATTAAACATCATGTAAACACATGTAAAAGGAGACATAACCTTCTTCCAATCATTCATTCAATTCTTATTCAATATTTCTAGGCACCCAAAAATTATTGTAAATCTAACATGCACCCAAAGGGGTACAACATTGGAAAAAAGTAGGGGAACAACCCATAGGTAGACTAGGATGATCCGAAATAAACTCTAACCATAAAGTGGTACTAAAGTTCCTACCTAAAAAGTTTCAATTCATTCAATTCAAAAAAAAATACTTATTTTTCAATGCAATTTTAGAAAGTTCGGCATGCGGTAAAATGGAAATATGGATTATAAAACACCAAAACAGAAAGGAAAAGGTGTTGAACAACTAACATCGGTCCATGATAGAAAAATAATCTAGTATCAACCTATGCTTCATTTTAGTTCATAATAAAAATGAATAATGGACAAAAAATATAAAAATAGGGCATATTAGCTTTCACTAAAATAAATCTGTCGATATGAAGTCAAAAAAACAACAGAATATGATGAGTAAATAACTCACTAGTATGGATCTAATAATATAATCAAAACTTGATTCAAAATATGGATTGAGAAATAGTGGACAAGTGTAGATTATTATTGAAGATGTCTTCAAATGGGAGGAGAAATCTCCATCTATCACTGGATAACAAAAAATAAAAAGAGAGATTGAGTTTTAAAATAATGAAGGTAAAAATAGTCATTTTGTATCAAATACATTGGTTTACAAGATTTGTTTTCAGGGTTGGTCAAACCATGAACCAATTGTTCTCCCTTATCTACATCAAGGGGACCTCGTACGATCATTGTACATGGTTAGGCAAACCATGCACCAAATATACGCCAAGAATCTATCAAATATTTGTAGCATCTCACATAGAAGTTAATCTCAGCGTGCATGGTTTCCTAAAACTGTGTGACTTACAAATTCCTTATGTCTAGCCCTGTGACGTTACTCTAAGCCATCTATCTTGGGTCACAGGGTTTCTCCAAACAGTTAATCCTAGCTTTGTTTCACTAAAAGTTGGTATATAGGCTTCTAACAGGCCTCACACACCCCCAAAACTCATGTGATTTCATTATGAACTCAAATTAGAAAAAAAATCACTAAAACTAAAAACAAAAGTATCCCAACCTCATAGAAAATTATGATCTTATAATATTCCCCCAGAAAGAAAATTATCCTAGAATTTCCCTTTTAAGGGTGGTCAAGAATCACCAAATAATTACTTGGGCCATGGATCATGTATATCAGCCTCCCGCTTCCAAGTCTTGACCTGTAAATAAACATGTCTCCATAGAAACCATACAATAGAAGTCGACCGGCCTGATAGAACCTTTATTCTCCTGTCAATGATACATATAGGATGCTACTCAATGGGAACATCAACTTGTAATTCCACCTCATCTGGTGGTAGAGTGTGAGATGATTTGGAGTGACAACTGTGCAATTGCGATACGTAGAAGATGTCGTGTATGGATTGGTAACCCTATGTTAACTACAAACAATATGATTCTGTCCTAAATATCTCTATAATCTCATATGAACTGTAATATTACATAAAAACATACCATATATTCTAATTTGTTTGTGTCCCAAGCTATGTGAGATACATAAAAATATCATATCCCCAAAATCAAACTCTAGAGGCCTTCTATGGTGATCAGCATAATATTTATATCTATAATGTGCTGTAATAATCTATTTTAGAATTACCTTGGCCTATTCTGAAGTATCCTAAATGATATAAGGTCCAAGAAATGTTGCATCACCTTACACTATCCATCACAAGGTTGATCGGTACAGCCTAATGTTCAAATCATTATAAGGAGACATGCCCTCAAGCACCTAAATCATTCATTGTGAAAAGCGATCAATATGATGATGGTATGATGTGCTCCAAATAACCTATTTACTCAAATCCCTATGAAAACTCTTGAAAATTTGAAATGTAAACTGGGAGTCTCTATTTGATACCATAGTTTTAGTAACCCCTTGAATTCACACTATCTCACCAATATACATCTTCTTAAGCCCATTTACTACAAAGTTCTCCTTGATATGTTAAAAATGGGTGGCCTTAATGATCCTATCTACAATAACCCATATAGAATCACTTCTTGAAGGTGAAATTGGTAACGCGGTTGTGGAATCCATTGAAAATCATCACATATCCACCCCAAACTGGTTAAATGTTGTAAAATCCAAACTGGTCGCTAATGTTCCCCCATCACCTACTAACACATAGAAAACATTATGAAAATACTATCTACCTCATGTTTCACACATGGACACCTATATTGATGGTGTAACGTCATGATAGATTTTGGGGATTTTGGGATGTATGGACTAAACTGTGGAATGAAACTCCCCCATTAGCTCCTTGCACATCTCTGCTGGAATACACACACAACCATGGATATGTAGAATTTTATCATCACCCACAGTCCAACTAGGATATGGGTCCTCTCCTAAAAAACTCTCCCATAGGTTAAGAATCATTCTTCCTGCATCATAACTACTTGTAGATTTATACAAGATGCAACGAAATGCACAATGTAGCTCTTGACTAGATCTGGAAGAATTAGGATCGACGCTGATGTCAATCTCTCTTTCAGCACCTAAAAGTATCTCTTATAGGTGTCTGTGCATATAAACATTACAACATTCTTATAAAATCCTATAATAGGGGTTTCTAAGTGTGATAATTTTTGTATTAAATTCTTATGACTTCTAGCTAGCCCAAAGAAACATCATATATCAAATTCGTTCTTGAGATTCTATAATGAAACTAAATCTCTCACCCTCTCTGGGTTAATTGATACTTCTGTATCTAAGATAATTTTCAAGTAATTGGATCTTATCCATCCAGAAGTGGAAATTTGTGAGATTTTCATATAATTGATTCTCTCTTAGTGTATCCAATATGATCTCAAGATGTTTGGCATGATCATGTTTATTTTGAGAATACAGCATGATATTCTTCATGAATATCACCGCTAATGAATCCAGATAAGGATGAAAAATTCAGTTCATTGGAAGCATGAAAACTACATGATCATTCGTGATAATGAATGGCCAAACCAGACACTCATATAGAGAATACCAACTATAAAACACTATATGAGTTATGTTTGGAAGGTGAACAAGTACATGATGATAACCTGGCCTCCAAATATTATTTTAGAAAACCTAATATCCTCAGAGCTGGTTGAAGAGATCATCTATATTTGCTAAGGTATATGTTTTCTTAACTGTCAACTAGTTTGGATTTTGATAATCCAATCACATCCTAAGGGTACTGTCCACCTTTTTTCCAAAAATGGAATAGTAATCCCCACTGAGAAGTATTTGGTCAAATAATCCCTTTATCTTATAAATCATCTTGCTTCTTATTGAACTCACGCTACTCTGTAGTAGCCATCCTATAGAGGAATAGATACTGGTGCATCAACTAGAAATAGCTTGATAGAGAGCTCCACCTCTCTCTTAGGAGGTAAACAATAAAATTCTTCTCGGAAATTTTCCCTGAAACAATGAACCACTTGTGTAAAATCATCTTGAAAATTTCCTTGATCATCCATATGTAAACTAGAAATATGGGCTATAATCCCACCCAACCCAAGATTTTCTAATGCCCCTCGACTCACCTAGAAATCCTATTCACCCTTGTGAATAAAAACTCCACCCTATGGTAATTTAAAAGTCACCCTCTTGTGATAGTAATAAACATTATCTTGATGAGATACACATCAGTCCATCCCCAATATAATGTTGAACCATATCATATCGAGGAACAAAATTTTCCATATTAAGTGACAACCACATATCATAAGGGGTACTCAATGCATAAAAATACACCTTCTATTATGATCCACAAAATAGTAACCAAGGTCATTGAACCATCAAAAAACTAAACCACAGGCCTGAGTAACTCCACAAAAGGTAAAAATATAAATTTATTACAAGCACGTGTATCAAAAAGATTATATTCTTGAGTTGAGGCTATTAAGTTCAAACCACTCACTATAAAGAGCATAAAACTATTCTCTTTAGGTATAGGTTATATAGAATACATCTAGACTAAACCACATCCTGATGAAATAATCTCACTATATAGAGAAATCAAACTCTATTGTCTATGTGAATGCGGGGCTTAGATGACTCATCCATGACCACCACCTCAGCCTGAAAGACCGACAGTAATTTAGATCCCATCCTAACACATATTTATGAATCCATATCTTAAACTTGGATCAGAATTCTATCTCCTTACACCAACTTCTAAAGGTAAGGTTTTATAAAAACACTATATGTGTACCATCCTGATGAAAGCTTGATGCTTGATTGGGCCATGATCACATTCATTCCCCATATGTCCAATCTCCCATACTGATGCTATTAGATATAACTACCATCAATAAAAACCTATATTGTAATCTCCTCCTTCAAGGCCTCCAAACACAGCTTCATGCTCCTAGAAGCTAAACTAATATGCTGGGAGACTATACTACCCTACTCTACGAGGCTAGATTACCTCAAGTTATGATCAGTAATAAGTGACTAATTCACTATCCCAATAATATTAATAAACCATAACATATTGAATTGAAATCAAAAGATACTCTTAAGTCCTTCCTTAAGGCATCTCACACTCAATGGATCATCAAAAAGATATATTGACACATAATGAATAAAATATGTAAAACATGCTGAATATTCCATAGCATTCCTAGTGTTATACTACATATGTATAAACTAACTAGCCATTTAAAATTATAGGTATCTAGAAAAAAATTAGTCATAAATCCTAGATTGCAAATCCTTCCAAACCATATCTTGAAGAGCATCATCCTAGTTCAAAACATCCCTCCAGTTCTTATCTTCTCCCTAAAGAACATGTGGTGGGAGACTCAACATTCTATTTGGAGGTGTATCAAGATGATCAAATATTTAAAGAGTAGTCTCAAACCACAACTCAGTATCATCTGGACCACTATACCCAAAAAATGTGGTATGATGATGTTACTAAAACACATTTGTTTGCTTTTCCATAGAGGATTTAGGTTGCGGTTCTCTCTAAATGGTCGACATGAAGTGCATAAAACTCTATTAGAATTATGAATCATCACCCATATCATGTTCAAAAACTAGTTCCTCATTTGGAACTACAAGATGATGTAATAGTTTCTCATGGACCACCAACTCTAGATCATGTTCATTACCACCTTCCAGGAACATGACTGAAGGTCATCATTGTGGTATGTCTCTATAATTGAAAACCCTTGGTCCAAAAAATATCCATAATAAGAAGTTTATAGATAAAATAATAAGTTATGTTTAATCATACCCATAAACAAGACACACCCATCTGCTGACTCTAAAATCTAGGACCGCGTAAAAAGGAGTAGTCGTGAAAAATAACAGAGACACTATATACTTCCCACTATAATTATGTTTCAATTTTATGTTCTATGATTTTACCATTCCAAATTTATTTAAATATCATATTTATTCCCAATTTTAATAAAATGTTTGAACTAAATGGGAAACTAATTTCGATCCATAAGAGACCATACATCTCATTAATCAATGTATGGTTTCCACTTAATCTATACCATAACATGTTCCCATCCATGTGACCAATGGTCTATAACACAATATTACATAGATTACAACTTAGGGTGTCTTTTATATCTTAATAAATAAAAACTAATTAGGTTATGATGGGAACTCTAATTACTAAACATGTTTTTAAATTCCATGAACAATTATCTATCCAAAAATTGATATATCATGCACGGAACACATCATAAAATCCATGAATTCAGGTAAAGAATTTTATATGTCATGGATAATGCTTGTAATTTAAATTCTAAAAGGTACCTTAAATGATGCATGAGATGGGATACCCTCATATGATCAGGAAGTAGAAAAATAAAAAACCTCAATTATATCAAAAATAACATCACATTTCAAGTGCATCACCAATGATCAAATCAAATAAACTATAGTAGAAAAATATAGATAACAAAAATTTTCTTTCTAAGAAATTTGTCTTTTTATTGTAATCAGGTTAGCTACTCATTCGGAAAACTCATTACCAAATTATAATACATTCATAAACTGTGTCTATTGTCTGAAAGTAGTAAAGCCAAAAAAATAAAAACTATTCAGATACCACTTTAAAATTTCCCAACTCAGAAGCCACTAAATGGTGATTTGAGCGAGTGGTTTACATGGAATCCAACTTGCCTTCTTGTATTCCAATGGCTTCCAACTAGTAGTGAGGATCTATAGTGTATCTTTGGGGATACTATGCACTCATGTTAGAGTATATCACATTAGTAGAAATCACAACAATAAATAGCATAAGTAAATAAATAATTCACATAAGATAAACATTTAGAAGATTGTGATAATAAATAAACAATTCCCAAGTAAATTACATATATTAAATGATGTGTACTTTCCTTTATCTATAATTTAGTTAAATATCTGTACATGAATCTCGTACAATACATGTAGAAATATTTAAAAAAAGACCAAAATAACTATCTCAAGATATCATCATGATCCTTTCTTAGTCTTGTGCCCCCCACATCTAATCAATGAATTAGTCAAGCATCGTATAGTGGGTGATTTCCCTTGTCCCTACCTACATCCATTAAGTCTTTATGGTTAACCAATGGCGTCCCAAATAGGGTGTGATATAAAACTCAGTAGGCCACCACCAATGGTGTGTGTAACAATTTTATTATATGTAATATATAATAAAGTAGTTTGCAATATATCAAAATAAAGATGAAATAAAAGGACAAGGATATAATTAAATGGGTACTTTCCATTCTACCAAATCACCATAAAATATTTCAAGCTCCCATGAATAAGGGAAGCATTAAAGACTAAATAAACTACATATATCATCCATTTTTTCAACTTTAAATTGAAACCAATACTAGGGATATCTGTAAGCTTAAAAAAATATTCATCATAGCCACACTTTATAACCAAATGTCAACATACACCACAATCCTTATATATAATCTAGGATATACATTCATAATGGCCACGCCATGTAGTCAAGTTTGAGGTCATGAAGGGCCTGATCCAAGGTATTGAAGACCAAGACATCCTCATCAGGTCCCATAAGCATCTCAATGGAAACTAGGTAGAGGCTTAGGTGGAGTCCAAGGAGTATGTCAATAGAGAATGTCCAATAAGAGCCCTAGTGTGATGGATGCAAGGGGTAGAAAGGCACATTTCGTCTTACGGAATCAGGATCCAAAGAGTTAATAGGTCTAAGGAAACCACAACCTTAATCACTACCCATGGTGTATAAATTTATACGGAATCCTATGGAATAAGGTTTTAATGCGTAAAAGGTCTAAGGAATCAATTAAGATAGTCAATTCATCTTTTTAATTCAATAATCATTTCAGAAAAATTCAGAATCCATGAGTTCTTCTAAATCATTTCCATAATTGTTATAAAGTCCATTTAAATAATCATTTAACATCCCTTAAACACATGGAAATTTTTTCATAACATTATCTTAATCATTCATTTAGTTTTTATCTAATTTATCAAGGATTTAAAAATTAGTGGGGATCTCATACACACCCAATGTGGTGGAAAAACATATAAAAAATAATGGTGTGCCCCATGGCTGGCCTAAGATGAGGCTAAACAGACACCAATCATAAAATAGAACTCAAGAGGCAGCCTAACTGGTCCTAATTCATTTAATTTAAACATTTATCAAATTTTTAGGGAACACTAGAATGTTAGACATGTAGAAAAATGGAAATATAGCTTATAAAACACAAAACTATAAGGTAAAAGGTAAAGGCAAACTAACGTAGGTTTGTGGTAGAACACTCATCTAGTATCAACCTATGATTCGGTCCTATTTGGAATAAAAATGTAAAATGGATTAAAATCCTAGAAATATGGAACATTAACTTGCACCTAAATAACTCTATCGATATGAAGACAAACTAAGAATATGAGAAGTTGAATGATGAACTCACCAGTGCAGATCTAACAAGATGATAGGTTCTAGAATAAATGTTTGGATAGAGGAACAATATCCAAGAAAAGATAAGTATTGAAGAAGGATTCAAATAATATGTGGAATCTCCGTTTTTCGTTGGAGAATAAGAAATAAAATGAGGGCTCAATTTCTAATCTCATTAATGAAAAAATGTCATTTTCCATCGATAACATAGTGTCACGTGATTTGGATACACGGTAATCCAAATAGTGATCCAACTGTGCTCTCATCTCTTCCAAAATAGGGACCTCATATGGTCATGGTGCTCAATTAAGAAAACAGTGTGTCGACAATTTTCCATGCCTCATTCAAAATTCAACAGCATATCACATGGGTGAATTACCACAAAATAGGCCAAGGTAATCACTTCCATTTATTTGTGCTAAGTAGAAAATGCTAATAATGGGGTGGGACGTTATTAGAGAAAGCTAAAAGCGCTGATAAATTTCCCCTTTATCAGTGATAAAACAAGCACTGATAAATGTGTACCCTTTATCAGCGCTTTTCTTATCCCTGATAAAGGGTAAATTTGTGAGAGCTATTATTAGTGCAGATAAAAGTATTATCATTACATTATATAAAATTATTATATTTATATTCAAAAATAATGTTTATTTATATATATTAAATAAAAAACAAATGGTTATAATTAATATATATTTTTCAAAAATCCAAATATATATATATATATAATGTTTTAGTTGAAAAAAGTATTTATCAGATTATAATTAAGTACATATATGAATATAAATAATTAAATAATTATAATATTATTATAAATTACATTAAATAATAAATATATTTATTAGATTTATTATATAAATTAGAGATTTATTAGATTTATCAGATTAATTCATTGTATTTATTATATTTATTTTATTTATTATATATATTTTATTTATAAATATATGATACCTTTTAATATATATATTTATAATTCAAATTATTGAATATATATATGTGTTTTCTAATGAATTTGGTTAACAAATATATTGAAAATGCGTATATGTTATCTATCATACATGAATTCATTTATACATTACATCTCGTTTTCCATTGATGTAGTATATCGATTAATTCATAATTTTACCCATATGAACTATATATGTTCTAACTTATAAAATTACATTTATATATTTAAATAATAAATATATTTTATTATATTTTTAATGATATATATAAATACTTTTCAAACACATTTTTAATTATAATTTTGTTAATATATATATATATTAACAGTTATATACCAATGTTTATAAATTTATACTATTTGTTGTTATAATTAATAATAAATAAATATTTATTTATCTTATATGGCATTTTAAATAAATATATAAAAATATAATTAAATTATAAAAATTATACTTTTATCAATGGTTTTTAGCACTAATAAAAGCATATATTATCAGTGCTAAAAAAGCATTGATAAAATAATTATTTATCTGGGATATAATTTTAGCCCTAATAAATAGGTATTTTATCAGCACTTTTTTTGCACTGATAAATGGTTATCTTTATTAGTGCTTTTTATTTTAGTGATGAATAAACGTACCTTTATCTGCGCTTTTAACTAGTACTGAAAAATGTTCCAGCAATTTTTATAAAAGAACCCTAATAGGATCCCCCTCCCTTTCACCCTTTCAAGCCTTCGTTGAAGCTGAACCCTAAACCATCGACCCCTCCTTCGTTGTGAACATTCCTCCTCCTCCTCCTCCTCCTCTGCCGTTGTTTCCTTGCCCTTCTCCTCCACCACAACCCCCCTCCTCCTCCCCCATTGATTCCTTCTCCTCCTCTTCCGCTGAAACCCCTCCTCCACCACGACCCTTCTTCTCCTCCTCCTCCACCACTGTTGCCTCCTCCTCCTCCTCCTCCTTCGAAGCCACCGCCTCATCCTTCTCCACCACATCATCCTCCTCCCCCTCCACCTCCTTCTCCATATTTTCATTGTGCGGTCCCCTTGTCCATGTGACCTTCTCTGGCATGCCCTTATATTCTAAAGATCATCCCGATAACTTTATCTACAGTGCATGGATTCCCCCAAGTGGGTCTCTTTTGTAATAAATTTTTACTCTTCAACATTAGAAAGATAATTAGTGTACAGAGTTAGAATTTGGGTCACCGTGAAAACATGGGATACTGGTGATCATTTAGTTTTTATGAAATCTGGATTCCTTTTAGAATCCCAGAGGATGTTTTTTTGGTGATGATTAGAGTTTGAGTGGATATTTTGAGATGGAGATAGATGAAGTGGTCTTGGAAGGATTCTATTGGTTTCACACTAGTTCTTAGGTGTTAGCATATCATCTAGTTTAATAGGGTCAATTTTTGACTGTAGAATCAAATCAGGGGTCTAATTAGACCATGATATATTCTAACGATCATGGGATTCCCTGGACAAGCAAGGAATCATACTCTAGTACTTAGTGAAATATTGGTGGTAGAAGTTGAGAATTACTTAATTTGGTTATCTGGGGTTTTAATTGTAAAATGACATAAGATGTTTGGTTCATAATATGATGTGTATTCTTGTTAGGTTTTTGTATTCCTTCGAAGTTAGTAATTTTGAATAGACAGTGAGACAACATTTTAGTGGTTGCTGACACTTTTGAAGTAGTTCAAAAGGAGGATGTTCGACTTATTCTATCATGTAATGTTATTTGTAATGATTTGAAACATAGATATAATGTTGGATGAGAAGGAAAAGTGAATGTTGAATGCTGATATCATAGACACAATGTCATATGATAGCATCATTGTAATTCCAGAACAGAAGTTCAGATCAGATGCTATGATAAGCGGTAGTTAACCAACAATAATAAAGTTAACAAGGAATCCTTAGTTTTTTTATTAGCTTCAATTTGGACCAAATAAACCATCTAGAAATATGTAAAGTTAATGTTACAATATAATATATCTATTTTAACAAAAAATTATATAATGAAATGTTGGTTTAATTTTCATTATTCCTTGCTGGGTTTGTTTATTTTAGATGATTTCTGTTCATGTGACATGCCTTTGCAGGAAGATGAACGACACTGTGTCTGCTCAATCATAGAGGTAATCTTGACGTTTTCACAGAAAAATCATTGTACATAGAATTAATGCTTTTTTTCATATTTATGTTTAATTTATTTCTTTTATGTAATGAATATTAATCTACATACATGTGATATCAATTGTATACAATGTTTTGGTCATTATAGTTGGTATCAGTGTAACTTTCCAATTCTAAATCATGAAAAATCATTCTTTTGTTTTGATAAAATAGAGAGACGATCCATAAGTCCTGTCTATGTGAAGACAACTCCAAGTACCTGCCACACTCTTCCCTACCATCATTACTACACAAACCCACCCCCTAAATACCTTTTAATTCCACTGTTTTGAAAACCACATTGTCCCCAAGGTGAGAAACATGATGAATCACTAGAGGAGTCACCACAGATACAAATTTCATTCCTTGACCATATAGCCAAACACTATGTTTTTTGCTCTCCTGCTCTGCCCTTTGGGACTTGTGTTTATCGTAATGGTCTTTTTTGACAGCTCAGTCCTTCCCCCTAGTCATCATCTTCTTAGAAGTAGGCATTACCTAGATCGAAACACTGCTATTTTGGTTGATATTGTCCTTCAGCATCACCATAGTTAAGTTCTAAGAGCCAGCCAAGTAATTTTTACACTCCTCTCATCATTAGATGACACACTTGTCTTGTTGTCTTGTGATTGTCCCTATACATCCCTCTATCAGTAGATTTTCCTCATAAAGAGAAAAGTCCTTCTTAATGTACTTAGAATTTTTTTTGTAATTGAGGGCCTCTAAACCCTTTCGGAACAAGCTCATTTTTCAAATCAGAAATGATCTTACCTTTCTTTTTCCTCTTAGAAAATTCTATTATATAACCAGCTAGGACACCAATTTTATGGGAATTTGCATCATCCATACTTGAATAAAAACCCATTATATCAGTAGTTTTGTTTCTCTTCAAGTACAATCTAATCAGAACAAACAATCCATCCACAAGTTGTTGCTGATCTAGAACTCCATTTTGGGTAACATATTCCCAACCCGCCTGTAGACTGTTTCGGCTGAGCTTGTCATTAATCATTTTATTCATTACGAAAAAAGCCGACACCATAGTTAGTTACTCAACTTCCTTTCCATTATAGAATAACTTGTCAGACCTGTGAGTGTGCCAAGTATTTCAACACATTAGTCTCCACACTCGTGACATCATGATTGTTCTTGAGAAACCCCCTCTTTGTCTTCTGTTGTTCCAACTCATGGAATTTCTTTTTTATTTCATCCTTCAATTGGATAAAACACTGCTAAAAGATAGATGTAATAGTAGAAACGAACCCACATGTATCATCACTGATGTATTCTGTTTCAGCCTTTTTAAAAATAATTTTGACGTTGCTTGGCTCAAATGTATGATCAACCAACATTTTCTTTATGTTTTTTATAAAACCTCCTAAATAATTCACAAACATCAACAAAGAACACATCAAACTGCCAAGCATTGATAAAATCACATCTTTACAAGGTAGGATTATGAGATAGACTCCCATTCACCACCCATAACTCACCATTTCCACCATTAGTCAGGAAACCCTCGAATGATATCATCTTCGGTAGCTTCCAATCTCCTAGGTCAAGACAGTAACTCATTGTTCCTGTGGAAATGAGTTTTGAAGCTATTTTAATGTCAATATATAGACTAGTTTTCCATGAATCCAAGTGCATAGTATACTATTAAGAACTACTGAGTAAAGCCACAACTACACAAAATGTGTCTTTTAAAGAACATATGGAACTATTTTAAATATCATCATCGATTTTGATCCTCCTGTCTTCTTCCCCCTATGATTATATTTTGGAAAATGCACACTGAATATCAAAATGAAATTTTCAGATACATGATAAATATCCGGATAAACAAGAGATAGCCTTTAAAACCTCAAAGGCCTCCTCTAGTAGTGAATCAAACCACCTAAATGCCCCCCGAATGATGCATTCCCATGTAATTCCCAACAAAGAAGCAACAAAACATCAAGGTGGAAGTATTTCTTTGAGGAAGGACCATTAAAACAAAATTTTTGCGTGTATTCAATACATATCCTACAAGTAGTCCGTATATTCCAAGTATCTCGATTTCAATAATTCCAATTTTTTATCCTTCCTAAAAATTTTCCTATACAATTTTTTCTGAGGATGATGTGCTCGAATCGATAATCAGGACTACATCCCTTGGAATGACAACCCTCCCCCACAGAATTGGGAACTTAGAAATTTCTCCATGTTGTGAATCCTGTAACTGCAGAAATGAGGCTCGATATTAGTGGCCTTTAATGCAAGATCATATTGATTTCCCTCAAACATCAGGTTCGCATCTAGATTCATACTAATTCCTAACTCGCACTTCAACTCTTCAGTACATACGCCTCCCTTGTTAATTCATTCATAGTTTCTATCTATCTATGATATCTTCTTTTCACTCTATAACTTTGAGTATGCAAACATATATTGTTGACATCTCTCAGACGCCTTGCTTTCATCTTCATCTCGACGCATGCCGATCTCCTCCCTCATCCGGTCACATTTTTGTAGAAGGTCCAAAGTAGAAGGTTCACCATGTATATTGCCTGAATTGTCTTCAACTAAGTAGATGTTCTTCCCCTACACCAAACTTATCCAATTCGCTTCGTCGCACCCAGATCCCTTTGTTATGCTAGTCCCCTTTGATGGGTTCTTCCTTTTAAGGCATTCCACCAGTAAGGTGGGGATGCGCTGGTCATGTTCCCACTCCAGTTTACTCACACAACATTGTAGGAGTGTGTTGTCTATATCCTTTAGTTATTGGTCCACTAGGTCGAGCCTATTCATATTCTCTTCTCCCCCATGAAGAATTATTTGGATGTTCGGACCAAATGATAAATATTTCACTCTATTAAAGCGATAAAATTAATTGTATTAATAAAAAAAAACTATTTGTACCTAAGATTACAGCTTTCGATAGAGAGGAATGAATGTAGAAGACGATGCTAAGAAACTCTCAGGAGGCCCCTTGTCTCACCCGCCCAAGAATGGAAGTCGTCTCACGAAAACATAGTATCTTGACGCTATATTCATGGCCCATACCATCTTAAAATGCCCTATCCCCACACTAATCAATCTCACCAGCCCAACAACTCTAACCAACCCAAATACCCTCCCTCCAAGAGAGTTACAATATTACTCCTGGCCATAAAAGTCTCATATCCCTGGGATCCCCTATCGATGCCCTCTATAAAATGAACCTGGATCACCTTGAGCTACTCATCAATACATGGCCTAGTGTTTTCCATCTATAGCTTTTCCATCTATTGCTTTCTCACCTGTAAGAGATTCTATACCTAGAGATCATGATCATCCCGATCCTTCAGGGCCTCATCCCATGATCAATCAGCACCGTATTTTCACCCTCCTAAAACTCTAATGAATATTTTCTAGGTGGTATCCCACTGAATACCAATCTGGATGGTCAAACACCCTTATCATTGTATATTTGAAAATATAACCAATAGAAAAGGTTGTAATAAAGAACACATCTCACCACCTGTACACTCCATTACCACACCATGTCACACAACATCTGGTCTCAAGGCTGCTTACCTACCCATATCAAGGGTTGATATTAATTATCATTGTTGGAACCATGGTCTTTCTTTGCATGAATTAGAGTATGGTTTGTGTTTGTTGTCAATCCTTATTGGAAGTTCATAATGTGTTCCAGTAAAGCAATCATACAGTTCAATCATACAATAGTATTTAAGGTGGCGTAGTTCTCTGATTTTTGCCAAATGTTTGGACATAAAAATTGGAAAATGAAGACATAGATTGTTGGAAAAAGGAATTGTGCAAAAAAAGTAAGTGGTGTGTGAAATATGGGAGGCATAAACAAAAAACAGTGGCGTGCGTGAAAAACAGCGGTGTGCGCGAAAAACAGCAACGTGCGCGAAAAACAATGTGGTGCGTGAAATAGTGGTGATACAATTTTCACGCAATAGTTGTTTCAGAATCAGATCGTCAGAAATTGGAAAAGGCATGGGATGCATGAAAAATGTAGAGATGTGAACAAAAAACGGTACCTGCACGAAATATTAAATGCTGAATGAGATTTGTTTTCACACTATAGGGGTTTTTGCACGCGGGGGTCTCAGACACCTATAAATAAGAGGTGACCCCCCTCATTATGTATAGTTGAAGACTCCAAGAAGATCCAAGTTCTGATCCGCATAAAATGTTTGCGTAAAGGGAGTTGTGTGAACAATTTAGGCATGCGGGAAAAATTCAAGCCTGTGTGGAAAAACTTAGAGCGGCATTATTTTTTTTGGATTTTCTTGAAAAATTCCATCACGCGCGGAAAAAATTAGAGCTGTTTGAAATATTATGGCTTGTTTGAAAAATTCAAAGTTGCGCAAAAAATTCTGGCTTGCGCGAAAAAGGTAAAGTTGCCTAAAAACATGAGGTTGCACGTAAAACATAGAGTTACACGAAATTTTCAGGGAAACCTGTTTGTGCATTTCTTATTATCCAGTTCAGTGGTTCAATGCATTCAAGTGCATCATTTCCGGTCTTCGATGCAAGTAGAGTCTCATGCTATGCAGAGGCAATGACTTCAATGCAAATCTATTAAAGAGACATTCACATCTATAAACTGACTGGGACTTCACCAAAGGCAGTGAGCCAGTGGGAGTCAATAGGAGTGACCCAAGGGATGCAGTGAGCTATCTCTAAACCTTTGTAAAGGTAGTGTGCCTAGGATAGAGTGACTATACCTAAACATTATAATCCACAACTAGTGAATTTTAGTGGAATTAGGTGCAACTGACAACCTATCAGTGTATTCTCCTTGGACATAGCCCTTTGGGCTGAACCATGTAAAAGTGTTGTGTCAACATCCTACTTTAATTTGTTTGATAGGTTTAACAAGTTTCTACCAACGTGGGAACAAGATCAACAACTTTAAAAAGAAATATTTAACACCCTGATTCACCACTCCCCTCTCAGGGTGTTCTAGGGTCCTTCAATCATCTAATCTTATATCCCCCTTCTTACCCATATTAGAGTCAGGTATCACATACAATCCGGCCCCATGGACCCTTTCCTACCCATGATAGGTTTAGAAATCAAGTATCATGTATCAATTCAGGTTAGTAGAGAATAATTACACTAAAGAGGTAATAAATCAAAAACACTATTTAGTTTCACTGTTGGAACATTAAATAACTCACCCCCAGTCATTATCTATGTCTACCCTTATCAGGGTCAGGACCATATATCAGATGCATATAAAGTAACATACAGATCTCATTAGAACCACATGTTTGGGTTGGCTGAGTAAAATGCCAGAAAAAGAGGCTATGTAAAATAAATATCTTTGGTTTCTTTGCTGACACTTTAAACAGTCCAACCCCTCTTATCTCAATCTAGGGTCCCTATGAAAATCATAATAAATCATACATCATATGAGCCTCAATTCGTCTTATGATTCATAATCAAACATCCCTTGCCATACCTGGCCAAGAGTCAAAATCCACATAATATCTATATATCACACCAAAGTGTGCCAACTGAGGTGGAAATGAAATCAAAATTAAAAGAGAAAAGTAAAAAAATTCAATTTAATACTGTTGGAAACACAGTCTGTCCCCTGGTTAAGGGGATCCAAGCATCCAAACATAAGGTCTGTACATAGTCTTGGTATACTCAAAAGAACAAGTGGCATAATAAAGACTAAGAAAACTCATTCTGATTGTTTTAATATCCTAAAATAACAATCTATGGCACACTTTTGATGTGTAAGAATCAATCCCACCTCAATATGACACATGGTGGGTCCGGTATAACTCTAAATGTGTCTTTTTTATTAATAAATGACATTTTATTAATGTATTATTTCATATTAATATTTACATTATTTTATTAATAAAAAATATTTGTTTTCTTGAATAGGTGGAATTTTCTTTCTTGATTTTATATGATTTGTTTGGAAAATAATATAATGGATGAAAATTTTTGAGAGGGGATCCCGGATGAAAAAAGGATCAAACATTAATGTTTTTAACTGTGTGTTAGATAGTTGTAATTGTAACCATATAAAACATTTTTTGAAAGGTATATAGCTGTGAGATTTTTGGTAATCATTATTTCAAGTAAATTTATATATCATTTTTTACGAAACTCTTGTGTGCATTGTTTCGTTCTTCTTTTCTTTTTTGTGTGTAGGTGCTATTTTGTGTGTAGTTGTGGTTTTGTGCTATTTTTGTGTAGGTACAGGTGCTATTTGTGTGCAGGTGTTGGTGCTGGGTGTGCAATTAAATAAACAACACATCAAAAGTAATTTGGCCTTTATCTGTGCTATTTTGAGCACTGATAAAGGTTTCCCTTTATCAGTTCTAAAAAAATCTGACAAATTGGGCCTTCATCAGCGCTCAAAATAACATTGATAATGGTGGCCCTTTATCAGTGCATTTTTGCATAGATGACATCCTTATTTGTAGTAGTTATGTATGCCTCAGGTTTCATGGTTTCTTCAAACCATGGGGCCTCCTGGTTCCCTTTTTCCAGCCCCACACAATTACTCCTAACTATATGGCTTGGGTAACATGATTTCTTTTAATCATTTGGAAAAACTTTTTTTCTCCGAAAGTTGGTATCCAAGATCTAAACAAGCCCCAAAGACCCATCAAACTCTTATTATCTTATTAGGCACTCACATAGTCAAAAAAGAAGAATTAAAAATGAAAACAAAAGGATTCATACCTCATAGTAAAACCCAATATCTTACACAGTTGATTACTTATTTTTGATTAATTAATGCATGAAGAAAAATTTATGAATATAAAAAAGGGGTTGATGAATTTTTATATATTTTTAAAATAAAATATTGCAGACGAAAACATTTATTAAAGTGTATGAATAAAGTGTTTTTCCATAAGAAAACTGAGATTTATAGAAAAAAAATGTAATTAATTTCAAATGGTATTAATATATATTATAGTCGTTGGTTATAGTAATTGGAGTTGGTTATATAGAACCAATACCTTTTTCTACTTTAGATTTTCTATATTTTAAAATACTCGAATATTACTAAATGTATTATCAATTTTTTTTCCTTATTTGAAACAATAATGTTTTAATGTTCTTAGAGTAATTTTCACATCATGAGGTCATAATATTTCCTTAATATGATTAGAATATTGGTGTTTCATGAAAATATTCATAATCATATAAGTCAAATGGTCAGTGGAAATCATCTAATAGGTCACATGTAAAAAAAATTTAAGTGTTGGACTCTTGTAAGGGGATGATGCTTGATATCATAATGTTTTCATTTGGTTTTATCCAACATGGGAGATTATTAAGATATACTTTCCTATAAAAATTCCACAAGTTTATGTGTCATTGGATATTACAATATGTAAATGTTCCTAAAGATTATTATAATTTATATTATTATTAATTCTTATCATCATATGTTTTAATTTATATATTTACCAAAATAATAATGACATGTTCTTTTGGTGAAGTGGGATACATTGGGTTCATCACAAGTGATATTATATTAATGAATAATTCAATATAATATTTACCAATTTAATTTAAGGAATTTTATATCTTTGGTATAAAACCCCATCCATTTATGACATAAATATCAATTTTAATTTTGTCGGAGAAATTTATTTTAATATGTTAGGTGGGTTATGAGGTACATGAGTGGCCTGAGGATGGTTTCTGGAGAAATTGGCAAGTCATCAGCTTTCTGTTGAAAACTACAGTTAATTAATAATGGGATGCATCGATTTGTTCTATAAATTTTTTTAATATAGGGGATTATCCCCCTTCCATGAGAATTCATTGTGTGAAACATTGGTTCACAATGTGAAAACCACCTACCCATTTTTTATTTGAATTTAAATATTTTTTAAATTTCCTTTTAAAACCTGAAGGGGTCTTCCTCCTAGGAAATATACACAATAGCACCCATCAACTTGGTTTTAATTTATATTATATAGGGTTTATTTCTCATTTTCATGAAAAATAATATTTTAAAAGTTAATAATGGAAGATTGAGTCAATACTAACCTAATGTATATTATTTTAGGCATCTTTCACTGTTAAGTGATTTATCATCATTTATGTTCATTTTTTTCCAATATCTAGGGTATTATTTTTAATTTTTATATTTCTACACGTTAAAATTGAATCGAAGGCTGTTTTTGGATGTGTGGATGTCTATAAGTATAAGTTAGGTGGTTTATATGCTTTTCTATCAATTAAATAACATTAATTTTATCTGTGTGCTTTATAGTCAAGCTGAAGCACTATGAACTTGACTTAATTTAAATTATCAATTGTCATATTACATAAATCATGAAATGAAATTTATCTATGTTCCACTAATATCCTAATAGAAATCATAAACAATATTTATCCCCATATGGGGTGTTTTTAACCTAAGAAATTGACTTTGTTAATTAAAGAGGAAACCTTTTGGGTGCCTTATAATTAAAAATTGATCGTGTATGTGTGATTAGAACATTAGCCACTACATTAAGATTATATGACTTGAGAAAAATATTGGTAATATAAAGAGTCAATATTATCGTTTTAAATAACATAAGTTATGACCATTTATACATTCAGGGTTTCCTATGACATTATATAGGATATTGTGAAACATTTTATATTAGAGTCTAGAAGTAATTGAGGTTTTTTATGTATAAAGGTATTTCCATAGGGAATTTACTTAGATAAATTAAAAGGGAAGTGAAAGGGGTGACACTATGGATACTCGAGTTTGAGTCTTATTTTCAATTAAATTAAATATTTATTTCCGAGTTTTCTATATGATTTATTTGTGATAAATATTAGAATAAAAAGGGTGATACTTACTTGGGTTTGAAGATGATGCATGATATAATGGAATGCACATGGGATATGCCTTGGTATCAGAGATAAAACCTAGTTCATTGGAATTCCAAGGTAGATGCTCATTAGGTTAAATAATGAAAGGTGATATATTGGAATTTCAAGGGAGATTACCTTTAGGATATATGGTGATTCTTAATACTTTAGAATGAAATGTTTATTTCCCTTTGGGTTTATTGATGATTCTTAATTACATGGAACACCTTGGGATAACTCCTTATTAGTTTGAAGGTATTTTCATATTAATTTTAGTCTCTAGGATCTTCATCTTAGAAGGTTTTAGTTTCTTCTATAGACATATTATGGATAGATATATTCATCTTAAGCTGAAGGAGGTATGGTCAATACCTTATATAACCTTGGAACCTGAGGGTCAAAAATGGTTTTTTATTATTTATATTATGCCTTTATTTATTACACAAATAATAAATCACTTTATTAGTAGGACTAGATGTTCTTATAGATGTCATTTACTGAGGTTTACTCACACACTTCTGAGGATAATTTTATGAATGACAAATTTTCTACTAGATGAGATTTCCATGTAGTGAGAAAGGTCAGTGGTCTATGAGCATGGGTTATGGTTTTGTGGGGTAAACCTTTGGATGGTCGACATAGATAATACAATAACGCAAAATTGGGATGTATGCTTGTTGGGTATATTTGGTTGGAAACATGACTTGTTTATCATTGTTCCAAAAGGATAAATGATATAATACATTTGCATATACAAAATGAGTGTTTTTTAACCTACATGGTATATAAGTTGGTGTATCTTAATATTTTTCTTGTGGAGGTACATGTGGTGTTTCAATTGGTGTTGATGAATTGAGATGACTTGTGTAACATGTCGATGGCTAGTTTTTGAGTAATATTCAGGAATAAGATATTGAGTTATGAAATTTATGTTACTATTGAGGTAAGGTCATGATAACATTTTAAAATGTAGGAGGGAAGATTTGAGTACTTATATTGTGTGTAAGGACCATTTTGGGATGTATGTGTCTAGTCCCTAGAGACACATTGGTTGTTCAGACCATATGAGGTGTTGGTGTGTTTTGGTGGAGTCTGGGGCTCCACGGTCTTTTCCGACCATATGGGGTGCGGTTGTGGGTTATTTAGTGGATCAATTAATTATCTATATTGATATGATGGAGAACGTTATGAGATTTACTATTTGAGTGAGAATAGGAAAAGGGTTTAGACACATGGGGTGCTGTTGTATGATAGTCAAATCTGAAGCTTCTCTCAAATATGACCATGTGTATTTTATCTCGGGAAGTTGATGAATTGGGATATGACTGATGCAGGAGATGAGGCCTCTATTAATGATGATTAACTAACCATGGAATCATGAGGTCTTATCTATGTAAAGATGGTAAACTCATATGAAGTGTAAGATATTTACTCAGCTGAAAAAGTATAGGACGTCGAGTCATGACATTTGGATTTTGTGAAACATTGAGGGGTGGAGTGAATTAGTGTAATAGCCATGCGATTCAAAATGTGCATATGAAGTGGATATTTGATCACTAAAATGGTTATGGTTTTATTATGAGTTTAGGTAGAGTCCATATAAAAATAAAACATGTGATAAATTAAACAATGATAAAGTTCATGGTCCTCGGGTTATAGTAATTAGGATTGGGTGCAAGGTGGTGGTTTGTCAATAGTTTTAGGAAATGGTTACATTTGAAAATTCAATATTAATAGTGTCATGACAAGGTCATGAGTTAAGGACTTAGTCATGTGATGTGAGTTGAGATTGAGGACATTTGTTTTTGGATGAAGGTGAATATGGGGAAAAATTGTGCTCATAGACTATTAATAAGAAGGTACTATATTAGGAAGCACACCATAGATAGTTTGAGCACATGGTGCTAGTTTTGTGTAGCTTTCAGTAAACACCACAAGTGACATGTTGGTCAACCCAACACAAAGGTCATTGCAGTTTTGTGAAATAATTTTTCATATAATTGGATGAGTTAGATACAAAAAAAAGAATGTACTCATGTATGAGTGTTAGTAGATGAAAGTTTAACGAAGTTAGTAGGATGAATTTTTTATAATTACTATATATGAGTTTATGGCCATGTTTCATGTACTGGTGTGAATATCGGGATGCAATATGGTAGGGTGACTACATCTAAAGACATTTGGTTCTTGCAGTATCATGTCGATATAAATAATGAGGCCAATATTTCCATTATTAGTAGTATTGAGAGTGAGACTTTAGGTTTGGATACCAATGTTCATGTGATAAATGGACTATTTTAGACAATAAATATAACCATTAGGGTGTGAAATTGGTTTTTGTGGGAATTTTTTAATGCCCCACAAGGTGGGATATCATGGTGGAGTTAGTTGAAACAATCGGTTCCATAATTCAAGTTCTAGTTAGGTTTTAAGTAGTAGAGTTGGTTTCAATTTTTTGTGGAATGTCTATAACTAGTGGGAGGCATATAGTTTATTTATTGAATTGGTCTTGTTTAATGTTATAGTATTCATGGATGATATAAATCTTATAGGATATTAAGAGATTATTCTTCCTTGACTTTGGTGGTTTTTGGGAGAACCACTTGGCCTTAGTGTAACTCGTCCTTATATTGGTTAGGGGACGGTGAATGATCGATGATCGTGATGATTCTTGAGAATTATATTTCAATGCATTTTCAATTTATTTGTATGGATATTTGGACTACCCAGAGTGGTTAAAGACATGATTCATGGGTGAACCAATTTCATCATGTGATTTAGTAGGTGAACTCATTTTTCTATATGTTTCAAGGGTTGAACCTGATTCATCACATGATTCAAGTGGTGAACCATTCAATAAAATATAGAAAAGTTTAATTTTTCTTCAATCAAACTTAGGGATAAAGATATATTGGTTCTGTGTCTTGAAATTATAAATGGGACCTTGTGTGTGCTATATTTATTTGAGCTTGAGGTTTATTTTGTTGTTGAGGAGAATCTAGTTTGTGTAGTTGAACATACTAAAAAAACTCTCTATGATAAGAAATTTCTTGTAGTGCATGTATAGTGCAACATAGACATATGGAAGAGGATTCATGGGGGTGAGAGTCAGGTATATGGGCTATGTGGCTATTTATATTCCCAACCAAGCCTCGATGTTGTTTGAGAGAGTAGCTCAATGTTCACATTATTTACAGGGGAGACTATAAAGCCCTAACCATTACTAATGTATGAAATAATTTATATTTTTCTATAATAAATGAATTTTAATCATTTATGAAGGTTATGGGGGTCAAGAGTGGCTCGATAATGGTTTCTAATGAAATTTGTTGGTTTTTAGCTTTCAGTTATTGAATACTACTGATTCATGATGAGAATCATTTCTTCGTGCTATGAAAATAATGGGAAGATGGGAGGAACCACAGCCATGAAAACTCATGATGTGAACAAATGGTTCATTATGGGAGTATCATACTGGTTTGTAATTTTTTTTATTTAATAATTGTCTTACGATCCTATTAAAAATTTAAGGAGATATTTCTCCTGGGTAGTAAGTGTGACCGAGCTGTGGCCCTGGGTTCCTCTTCACCTTCCATGGGTTTTCTTACTCATTCTTCTTTAGAATCAAGTTTATTTGGTTGAAAATGGAATCATGATTTATGGATAAACATTATTCGCTGATTATTCTAGGTTTATTGTATTTTTAATTGATTCGTCTTCATTTATGTGAATTTTCACTTATATATTGGGATTTTTTATTTTTTTGATTTATTCCATTTTAATTAAATTTAATGGTTAGTTATTGGTTAATGTAAAAATAAAAGTTTAATTCAGGTTGTTTATAATCTTTTCCATTAATAGCCCATCATTTTCATTGTGTGTATAGGGTATAGTCACTCCGACATACTACACACTTTTCCTAATTTAAATAATTAAATTTCATATGATCAAAATCACGAAACCTACCCTATCCATTATCCACTAATATCACATGGGATATAATATTTTAACTTTAGTCACATGTGGGGTGTGATTGGCCTAGGATAATGACTTGGTAAACTAAAGAGGCACTCATATGTGTTTCTTAGACTTAAAACATGATTGTGCACGTGGGATCGAGACTTTATCCACCACTTTAGGTGCATGTGACTTGATAATAGGCTTAGTAATTTTAATATGGAAACCCTAATGGATCCTAAAACTTGATATTTGACTATTTATGTGTTTAGGGATACAATATATGTACAATAAGATCTATTTAACCTTTTTATTTTTCAAGAGAGGAAGTGATTGTGGTTATGGTTGTATGAGTGGTCTTCCCTTGGGACTGACTTGGGAAAATAAATTAGGAAGTGAAAGGGGTGACCCTAAGGGTACCTGATACTGAGTCCTATTGTGTATTAAATTTGAAAAGTTATTATTGAGTCACCTGTGTGTTTAATTTATGATAACTATTGGAAAACCATGGGTGATTCCCCATTGGTTTTGGTGATGATTAATAATACTATGGAATGTTAAGGATGATGCCCCAAGGGTTAAAAAATGATGCATTATACTGTAGAATGGAAAAGGCAATTTCTCTTGGGTTCAATGATGATTCCTGATACGTTAGAATTGAAATGGTTATTCCCTTTGGGTTTGGAAATGATTTATAAGACGTTATAATTCCATGGATGATTCCCCTTGAGTTTACTGATGATGTTTGATCATTTTAAATTACTTGGGGTGACTCACCTTGGGTTTGATAGTATTGCGTGATTAGTTTGATTTCCTTGGATCATCCCCATAGGAAGAAAAAATATTTGAGGATAAATATTATAGAAAGAGACATTTCTCTTAGGTTCAAGATGGTATGGTCAATCTTGGGTGTTACCTTTGAACCATGGGGTTAATGGTGGAATTATTTATTTACATATTTCCCTTATTTATTATGCACATAAGAATTAAATTTTCCTATTATGGTCAGTTACAATTATAGACACCACTAGTGAGAACATACTATGTTGTAATACCAACCTGATAAGGTTGGTGGTGGGCACTCATGTAGACCTTCATGGTTGAATGATAGGGAAAGGGAAAGAACATTATGTTTGATGCTAGACTTGGGCTGCTAAGATAGAGCATGGGAGTTTTAAACCATGCTAGGAAAAAAGACTCTATTCATGGTCATTACAAGTTTTGTCTTTTGGTCTTTCAATTTTCTAATTATGACCTACTTCTGATGTATGAATTCCTAACATGTATTATGCAGTTCAATTTAATATAGCATTGGTTAGGTTGATTTATTTATCATCAATTTCTTGAATGTAAGTTTACTGGTTATTTATCTAGATGTATTTGATTATTATTATTTCCATGGTTATTTTATTATGATATGTGGTCATAGTGTAACACCCCAATATTAAAAACTATATATTTTCTTATCCTTTAAAAACCTAATGTGTTATATTTTTTTTTCAAGCGACATCGAACTAAAACAAATAACAAAACATTATATAAAAACTAAAATGTATATGCATAAATGAAATGTAAAAATATATGTTACCATATTATAAAATAAATTTAGAAACAAAAATAAAGTTCATTATTAATAATATAGTATTGATGAAAAATCATTTATTGTTGTTAAGTAAATAATTATAATAATTTATTATTTAAAATGAAACCTTTTAAAAAATTAGGTTTTTATGTGTTTTATTTAGGAATATGAAAATTTTATAAATAAATTTTTTTATAATATATTTAGTGTAATTTAATTATCAATTTATAGGAAATAATATTAAAAATAGTTAATATTTTTTGAAAAGTTATTTTCCTATGAAAAAATATCATTATATTATTTATATTTATTTAGAAACTAAATTTTCAACCTTTATAATATTAATTTTACAAAATAAAATTAATCTTTAGATTCATCATGTAAGTACTAGAATAAGATTATTATTTTTTAATTTTTAAAACACATTGGTTTTTATGTGAATAGTGAAAAACACCCATATTGCTAAAGTCATCACTTTTATGACATTATCATAATACAATAATGACCTAAATGTTTTTGAAATTTTTTACAATAAAATATAAATATATTTATAAGTAAAAAAATTCATTTAATATTAATTTTTTGTATTTATAAAACTCATGAATATCATTTTGGAAACAAAAGTTATATTGTACTCTAAAAAGTTCTTTATTCACTTATATTTAGAAATTAGTTTTCATCACTTATATAAATTAAAAATAAATAATTTATTTAATATTTTAGATCAAAATTAACATATTTTTTATTGCATTCAATTTATTTATTGGCATAAAATTATGATTACTAAGATTAAATTCAACGATCATGATAATGGTAAAATGTTTATTTTCAAAGAGTTTCTTTATTATTGTTGTGTGATTGTTTTATAATAAATTATGTTTATCTATATTAAATAAATAAATAAATATAATATCTAAACATATATTTAAATAAATTATTACTCATTGAACTCATAATAAATTTTAAAACATATTAGAAACACCTGATAGTGAAAACAATGATTTTTCTAAAAAATTATTTTTATATATTTAAAATGATTTAATTTAAAAGTTAATTTTGTATAAATTATAAATTTTATTTTATTAAATTACGATTACATTTAGGGTCATCAAACCCAAAATTTTTAATATGATATATTTTATATGTTTAGTAAACCATATGTAACTTGGGTAAAAAGTAGTTACCCTGGGAAAAAATGGTAGAAGCACAAATATAAGAACAAAAGACATCAAAAATTCTTATAAAGGGTGTCAAAATAATTGGATGAGGATTTATTTAACCCGATATCACCCCAAAATACACCATTTTTTACATTTTAAAAACTATCCCTTTAATATGTTCATTCCATTATTGAAAAATAATGGGTGTTCACAAAAGTGTTGTTTTCTTAACTTATAAAAGGGGACACTTTCACCCCTATATTCCAAAAAAATTAATTCAAATTTCAAACTTAAAATATTAAATTATTATCCTCTAATAAATCTCTACCAATTCAATAATTCAATGGTATTAATTAGGTACCTTAATCCATTCATTTCCAATAATACTTTAAAGTAAATCTTTAGGGTCTCAAAGTGAGTATTACTTAATCCTAATCCATTTCTTCATAAACATTTTCATACAATACTACCCTAATAATTGTAATATAAAAAACTCAGAATCACTATTATACTAAAATGTAATTATATTAAATAAAAATCCAATATTTATTCCATTCATCCACTTAGAAAAACAAAATAACATTAATAATTTGTTGTGCTAACTTCCACCTCCACGATGTAACATTTTTCATTTTTCATCATTATTTAATTTCCTTTTAAAAAACCAATAAAATATGATTCACAAATGTAACATCCCAGGTAATTAAATAATAAATAATTTTCATATTTATTAATATTTGAGAATTAAATATGAATTTTAATTAAAAGGGGTTGCTATGTTCGATAGCGTACCCGATACACAACGATGAGTTTCTTTGAAACTTACGTAGCACACTAGTAATATAATAATATTATTTTAAATGTTAGTTAACAAGTAGCCGTTGTACTGGCGGGAATGAATAGAAAGAACTAAAATATGAATAGATATGTTTTTAGATGTTTTTATATTTACCCAATAAAAGATAAAGGCTTAAAATACGGAAAGAGTTCAATTTTAGGCTTTTATACTCTAATTTTCACTAAAGGTTCACTTGTCACCTTTTAATGGTGAACCGTCATTAAATATAGTTTTGATCACTCTTATACATTCTTTTGGACCAAATAAAACTCTTATTAAGAATCGGGACATCAAATTTTACTTTGTGTAATTTTTGGTACCTTTCTGATAAAGTTCATTTTTTTTATGAATAGTGTAAAATGTTGTATTTTACATCAAAACTGCTTTTTAATCTAATTTATTTATATGATTAGATTATCTTTTGAATTGGTCTTAATGTGTAATATTAATATATTTTTACCATTTTATCCAATGGTGGTCAGTGGAATCAATTTCGATTTGAAATTAGACTTAAACTGGTGTCAATCTTTTGATACTTATTGTTTTGTAAAAACACGCTATTTGCTCTGGCAGCGGGAATTAATTATTAAATTAATTAGTGTGACTTATATGATTTGAATTTTGTAAAATAGACTTCATTTTTGAATTCGGAATATCAAATATAGCTTAGGGTGAATTTTTGGTAATTTTCTGAAAAACTTCAATTTTTGATGAATAGTGAAACCACTAAGTGGTAATCAAGCAAACTGATTTTTCAGTTAAATGAAAGTTTACCACTAATGTGTATTGAATTTTGAAAATCCGACATACATGGTTGTCATTAAGAGGTAAAATGTGGTTCAATGAGATTAAAATAATTTTTTGGTGAATAGTAACTTATTAAGTTTTTAATCGCGATTAGTGGTAATTAGGTTAGTTTAAGGTATAAATAATGCTTTAATAATATAAAATGACCTAGACACATGTCCCAACCTTATTGGTTGTGTCCTGGCCTACCAATACAAGCCATGTCCTAACTTGGGGACCCCATGGATCCACTTTTGTTGGGAAATGACATAAATTACTTTTTATTTAATGTTAAAGTGAAAATGACACAAACATAATATGTTTTGCGAAAGCAATTTTTAAGTGGGGTTATACAAGTCCAAATTTTTATTATAAATATTCAATGGAAAGATAAAAAGATTTCCTACATCATAGTAATTTTTTTATAATTTGTAGACATTAAATAAATTTAATTATTTATGAAATAATAATGATGCAGCGATGACATCATTATTTGACGATTTAAATAAAATGGAAAGATAATATAAACTATATGAACTACACATGGCCAAAACCAATTGGATGAGTGGATTTCGATGCCTTATAACCTTATCCACGAATTCTATCAATTTGGGACCTTTTAAAACCGAAACACATTTTCAAATAAAGTAATGTTTCTTTACTTTCCAAAAGTGCCCCTCCTCTCCTCTTATAAAAGGCCCCCACCTCTACCTCATTTCACACACTCTTCAAGCCATTGGCTCGGCCAAACCCTGCCCATTTGCTCTCTCCACATCCCTCTCCTCATCCTAGAGTATTCCCTTTGGGCAGAATCCTTTCAAAGGAAGCCTTTAGGCTCAAACCAAAAGGAGTTACACTTTTTAAGGTAATTCATTCTCTAATGTTCATTTGTTTTATTTTGCTTCTCCAACCCCCTAAACTCTTTTTATATACTTCTTTTGTAACAACACCAGTATCATCAATATACTAGGATGTTGTTATAAGATTTATTTGAGCTACACTCTCACACAACTACATCAAATGGTTAAAGAACATACGGTTTCCGTGGATGGCGAAATTCTGCCTCCCGAAACGATGATTGTTCAATACTCATTTAACACCTTCAAAGGTGGCCATTATGATGTCACTATTTTTATATATGATATATAATATGTTTATGTTTTCCTTAAGCTTCTGTTTTTTTCATTTTTGGTATACCTTTATGATTTCCATTATGGGTATACGCGATATCTTCATTTTAGGAAGTGCGGACTACCGCCCCCTAAAAGTGATTTGATTCATTAATACCATATGTGGGATGTGTAAAGGATAAAGTTAATGATATTATACATGATGTTATACTGGAATTATAATATACCTATATATATCATTATCATTTATTTCCATTAAAGAATGAGATAGAAATGAAAGTAGCGTTCATGCGTACGTACGGACTACCGTCTCCATGAACGGTGCATTTCATTTCTTATCCCCAAATGTAATGTATTATTAAAAGTACATGTATATAATGGATATATATAATTAATGATATATATAAATGATGAATATAATTCTGGAATTAAAATATACATACCTCTCATTTAGTTTTAATTCCATTAATATGACAAAGAAATGAAAGTAGCGTTCATGCGTACGTACGGCTTACCGTCTCCATGAACGGTGCATTTCATTTCTTACCTCTAAATGATTATGTAATATTTTAAATACATGTATGTACTGGATATATATGACATATATGATATCTACATCATGAATACCATTCTGGATATAATGAAACATTGACCAAATTAACAACATGTAAGTGTAAGAAGTCTATTTTTGACTTAAGAACCAAATACCGACAAAATGAACATTATTAACTTAAATGATTACATGATGTTCATAACATGGTATAAAAGGAATAATGAACTTGGAAAAGATTCATAATCAAGTAGAGATTAACTAAAGTTTATTATTCAGGAGTTTAAAGAACGGTCGGGTCAAGTCAGATACGAGGTATGGGAACTTCTTAACCCAATTTCCATTCTTTGGGTTAATCTCGTACTTTCAAAGTATGTCATTATATTATTATGTCATATCTTGTATATGTACTTTATTTATGTGTACTTATAGAGAATTCACAAAATATATCTATTTTATTTTAAAAATTATCTTTGTATGGGACTTCGTCTCAATCTCCTTTCGTTGAGGCATATTTTATTTTATACACAACTTTCTTTTATACGGTGTATAAACCCCTTTGACTTTTACATTTATTCAAAAGGAATATTTTTTATACGAAGCGTTTACTAAACGATAAAAGGGAATGTTTTTGTCGTACGTATGCGGCGACAACGACTTCTCCGCCGTCGTAACCGTTATTTGAGTTTCAGCTTCCTCTACAAGCCATACCTTCTTTTTTAAAAGAAAAATAAATACCATGTTTTACTTTGGTATTGAAAATGGTTTTCATAATGTTTTTATTATATCAATGTGTTGTATTGATGACTCGTGATTGAAATTTGGAAATGTTATGTTTCCTTTATGCATGTTTTATGTGATATGATTATGTTATGGTTCTTGGGCATTATTATGAAGACGGGTGGTTCCGTGATAAACTAAGGGTGGGTGAGCCCGTTATAGCTCTCCAATGCATTGGGTAACGCGAAGGAGTGAAACGTTAAGGTTTCTCCGAAGAGATTTTAGGGAATATACTGTGATGGGTATTCCAAACGTAACCAAGAGGGTTACTCCCTACGTAAGAATGTTATGAATGCCTCAAGTTACCTTTATGTCTTATGATTTCTATGATTTATTCATGATTTTATGAGGTATGTTAAAGTGCCTATGTTTTATGGGTAAAGTATGATTTCATTCTTATGTATATATGAATTCATGTTTCCTTTCCATGTTTTTTTTATAACCCATACTGAGTTTTTATGCTCATCCCAAGTTTTTGAAATTTTTTTCACAGGTCAAGGGAAAGGTACATGATAAGATGATAGAGTCAAGGATGTGTCAAGAAATAATCCATGTTTTATTTTAAATGTGTTTCCATTGATGGGAATGAAGAATACTATCTTTATGTAACCACTTTGTTTATATGTGGAATGTAATGCAAGTCTTATGATCTAATTCTCTAAAACTCTAAACCCGAAAAGATCCTCAACGTGTAATCTTGTAATAACTCAAGATTAAGTAAGGTTTAAGGCTGGGGCCTTATAGTTGGTATCAAAGGTCGGTTTAGACAACTTTAGGAGTTAGAAAAGTGTTAAATTATAATATGATTGAAATGATATAGCATTTACGGATTACCATGTTGCTTCGCCTAAGATATTTCGGTGTTCAGAATGGTTTTCCGCAGAGGAAACAAAGCAGCTATGTTGGGACGACATCAGGAGGAAGACAGCCTTCCAAATCAGCAACCTGAGATGGTCGGAATCGGAACTGAACAGTTTGTTGCAGTGATGGCACAGTTGACCCAGGCTATAAATGGTGGTGGTATCCATGCACGAGATCAGCCAGATCAACCGCAGAGGAACATGTCAGTGGTGGAACATTTCATGAGGCAACATCCCCCATCATTCAGAGGATCATCTGACCCTGTGCAAGCTGAAGGGTGGATTAAAGCACTGGAGAAGATTTTTGATGTCATGGGGTGTTCAGATAATCAAAAGGTTAGTCTTGCTATTTACCGTTTGGAGGGTGAAGCAGATCAGTGGTGGTCTATGGTTAAAAATATCAGGGATGCCGATGAGATTGATGCTCTTGACTGGGAAGAATTCAAAGGTATGTTTCTTGAGAAGTATTTTCCTAAGGCTGTTCGACTTAGAATGGAAAAGCAATTCTTGGAATTGAGGCAAGAGGAAGACTCAGTGGCTGCCTATGAAGAAAGGTTCACTCGATTGGCAAGGTATGCTCCCAATTTTATCCGGGACCTTGATAGTAAAATCAATCATTTTTACTCAGGATTAAATCCAAAGTATCGAAGGGCATTAGCGTCTCGTGAGTTTAAAAGTTATGAAAAGCTTGTTCGATGTGCTGAGAAGGTGGAAATGGAGTTTGTCGATGACCAAGTTTTCTATAACAACCAGCAGAAGAAGAGACCAAGGTGGCAGGAGAAAGGTAAAAATTCTTCAAAAAAGTCTGATGGTAAGAAAACTAAGTTTCCAGCTTGTGATAAATGTGGAAAAAGGCATGCTGGGGAATGTCTTCTGAATTCTGGGAAGTGCTACCGATGTGGTAAGATGGGACATAAGGCTCGTGATTGCACTGAAAAGGATCAAGGTGAAGGTAAGAACAAATTTGATTTACAGTTAGTGAAATGTTTTAAGTGCAATGAGATGGGTCACTATGAAAATGAGTGTCCGACAAGGAGCTTGAGTGATGGGAAGCAGTTAGACTACAAGCAGAAAGGGGTGGTGAAATCCTTTGCAACTACTTCAGCAGATGTTGGGCCATCGAATGAAGCGGTGTCAGCTCCAGGGAGCTCATTATTTTTCGAAGATTGACTTGAGGTCGGGGTACCATCAGTTGAAAGTAAAAGAAGCATATGTTCCGAAGATTGTGTTCCGTACTAGATATGTCCAATATGAATTTGTAGTTATGCCTTTGGGGTTAACCAATGCACCTGTTGTATTCATGGACCTTATGAATAAAATTTTCCATGAGTTCTTGGATAAGTTTGTGTTTGTGTTTTGAGGTTTGTGAAGAGGTTATGTGTGCCTTGTGATTCACAGTTGAAGAATGAGTTGTTTTTTTTTCATCCTGGAAGTACTAAGATGTACAGAGGTCTGCGGGAGTATTACTGGTGGGATGGAATGAAAAGAGACATTGCTGATTTTACTGTGAAGTGTTTGACTTGTCAACAGGTTAAAGCAGAGCGGCAGTTACCGAAAGGGATGCTTCAGCCTTTACCAGTGCCAGAGTGGAAATGGGAGAATATATCCATGGACTTTGTTGTTGGATTACCAAAGACATCTCGAGGTAATAATGCAATCTGGGTTATTGTTGATCGCTTGACCAAATCTGCTCATTTCCCTGCTATACGAGATACTTTATCTCTTGATCAACTTTCCCGTTTGTATTTTAAAGAGATAGTCAGGTTACATGGAGTTCCTCTCTCCATTGTATCGGATCGTGATCCCAGATGGGCAGTCAGAACGAACAATTCAAACATTGGAGGATATGCTACGAGCTTGTTCTATGGATTATCAGGGAAGTTGGGACCAACATCTTTCTTTGGTTGAGTTTTCATATAATAACAGTTTTCATTCCAGTATATAGATGGAACCATTTCAGGCATTATATGGGAAGCGGTGTCGAACTCCAGCTTTCTGGGATGAAGTGGGTGAAAGGAAGTTGATGGGACCAGAATTGGTAGAAGAGATGGCAGAAAAAGTTCAGCTGATTCAGAAACACATGAGAACAGCTCAGAGCAGGCAGAAAAGTTATGCGGATAACCGGAGGAAGGATCTATCTTTCGAGGTAGGTGATCATGTTTTTCTCAAGGTTTCTCCTTGGAAAAGTGTGATGAGATTTGGTAAGAAAGGAAAGTTGAGTCCAAGGTTCATTGGACCATACGAAATTCTGGAAAGAGTTGGATCAGTTGCATACCGAGTGGCTTTACCTCCGAGTTTATCTCAGGTACACAATGTTTTTCACGTTTCCATGTTGAGAATGTATATGCCAGATCCATCTCATGTTTTGAGTCCAGAGGTAGTTCAGCTGGAAGAGAACCTATCTTATGAGGAACAACCGGTCCAGATTCTTGACCACAAGGAGCAAGTGTTACGGAATAAGGTGATTCACCAGGTAAAGGTTTTGTGGAAAAACCACATGATTGAAGAGGCAACATGGGAATCTGAAAATGCTATGAGGGATAAATACCCCCACTTATTTTGATAAGTGAATAAAATTGCGAGGACGCAATTCCCAAAAGGGGGGAAGGATGTAACATCCCAGGTAATTAAATAATAAATAATTTTCATATTTATTAATATTTGAGAATTAAATATGAATTTTAATTAAAAGGGGTTGCTATGTTCGATAGCGTACCCGATACACAACGATGAGTTTCTTTGAAACTTACGTAGCACACTAGTAATATAATAATATTATTTTAAATGTTAGTTAACAAGTAGCCGTTGTACTGGCGGGAATGAATAGAAAGAACTAAAATATGAATAGATATGTTTTTAGATGTTTTTATATTTACCCAATAAAAGATAAAGGCTTAAAATACGGAAAGAGTTCAATTTTAGGCTTTTATACTCTAATTTTCACTAAAGGTTCACTTGTCACCTTTTAATGGTGAACCGTCATTAAATATAGTTTTGATCACTCTTATACATTCTTTTGGACCAAATAAAACTCTTATTAAGAATCGGGACATCAAATTTTACTTTGTGTAATTTTTGGTACCTTTCTGATAAAGTTCATTTTTTTTATGAATAGTGTAAAATGTTGTATTTTACATCAAAACTGCTTTTTAATCTAATTTATTTATATGATTAGATTATCTTTTGAATTGGTCTTAATGTGTAATATTAATATATTTTTACCATTTTATCCAATGGTGGTCAGTGGAATCAATTTCGATTTGAAATTAGACTTAAACTGGTGTCAATCTTTTGATACTTATTGTTTTGTAAAAACACGCTATTTGCTCTGGCAGCGGGAATTAATTATTAAATTAATTAGTGTGACTTATATGATTTGAATTTTGTAAAATAGACTTCATTTTTGAATTCGGAATATCAAATATAGCTTAGGGTGAATTTTTGGTAATTTTCTGAAAAACTTCAATTTTTGATGAATAGTGAAACCACTAAGTGGTAATCAAGCAAACTGATTTTTCAGTTAAATGAAAGTTTACCACTAATGTGTATTGAATTTTGAAAATCCGACATACATGGTTGTCATTAAGAGGTAAAATGTGGTTCAATGAGATTAAAATAATTTTTTGGTGAATAGTAACTTATTAAGTTTTTAATCGCGATTAGTGGTAATTAGGTTAGTTTAAGGTATAAATAATGCTTTAATAATATAAAATGACCTAGACACATGTCCCAACCTTATTGGTTGTGTCATGGCCGACCAATACAAGCCATGTCCTAACTTGGGGACCCCATGGATCCACTTTTGTTGGGAAATGACATAAATTACTTTTTATTTAATGTTAAAGTGAAAATGACACAAACATAATATGTTTTGCGAAAACAATTTTTAAGTGGGGTTATACAAGTCCAAATTTTTATTATAAATATTCAATGGAAAGCTAAAAAGATTTCCTACATCATAGTAATTTTTTTATAATTTTTAGACATTAAATAAATTTAATTATTTATGAAATAATAATGATGCAGCGATGACATCATTATTTGACGATTTAAATAAAATGGAAAGATAATATAAAATCTATGAACTACACATGGCCAAAACCAATTGGATGAGTGGATTTCGATGCCTTATAACCTTATCCACGAATTCTATCAATTTGGGACCTTTTAAAACCGAAACACATTTTCAAATAAAGTAATGTTTCTTTACTTTCCAAAAGTGCCCCTCCTCTCCTCTTATAAAAGGCCCCCACCTCTACCTCATTTCACACACTCTTCAAGCCATTGGCTCGGCCAAACCCTGCCCATTTGCTCTCTCCACATCCCTCTCCTCATCCTAGAGTATTCCCTTTGGGCAGAATCCTTTCAAAGGAAGCCTTTAGGCTCAAACCAAAAGGAGTTACACTTTTTAAGGTAATTCATTCTCTAATGTTCATTTGTTTTATTTTGCTTCTCCAACCCCCTAAACTCTTTTTATATACTTCTTTTGTAACAACACCAGTATCATCAATATACTAGGATGTTGTTATAAGATTTATTTGAGCTACACTCTCACACAACTACATCAAATGGTTAAAGAACATACGGTTTCCGTGGATGGCGAAATTCTGCCTCCCGAAACGATGATTGTTCAATACTCATTTAACACCTTCAAAGGTGGCCATTATGATGTCACTATTTTTATATATGATATATAATATGTTTATGTTTTCCTTAAGCTTCTATTTTTTTCATTTTTGGCATACCTTTATGATTTCCATTATGGGTATACGCGATATCTTCATTTTAGGAAGTGCGGACTACCGCCCCCTAAAAGTGATTTGATTCATTAATACCATATGTGGGATGTTTAAAGGATAAAGTTAATGATATTATACATGATGTTATACTGGAATTATAATATACCTATATATATCATTATCATTTATTTCCATTAAAGAATGAGATAGAAATGAAAGTAGCGTTCATGCGTACGTACGGACTACCGTCTCCATGAACGGTGCATTTCATTTCTTATCCCCAAATGTAATGTATTATTAAAAGTACATGTATATAACGAATATATATAATTAATGATATATATAAATGATGAATATAATTCTGGAATTAAAATATACATACCTCTCATTTAGTTTTAATTCCATTAATATGACAAAGAAATGAAAGTAGCGTTCATGCGTACGTACGGCTTACCGTCTCCATGAACGGTGCATTTCATTTCTTACCTCTAAATGATTATGTAATATTTTAAATACATGTATGTACTGGATATATATGACATATATGATATCTACATCATGAATACCATTCTGGATATAATGAAACATTGACCAAATTAACAACATGTAAGTGTAAGAAGTCTATTTTTGACTTAAGAACCAAATACCGACAAAATGAACATTATTAACTTAAATGATTACATGATGTTCATAACATGGTATAAAAGGAATAATGAACTTGGAAAAGATTCATAATCAAGTAGAGATTAACTAAAGTTTATTATTCAGGAGTTTAAAGAACGGTCGGGTCAAGTCAGATACGAGGTATGGGAACTTCTTAACCCAATTTCCATTCTTTGGGTTAATCTCGTACTTTCAAAGTATGTCATTATATTATTATGTCATATCTTGTATTTGTACTTTATTTATGTGTACTTATAGAGAATTCACATAATATATCTATTTTATTTTAAAAATTATCTTTGTATGGGACTTCGTCTCAATCTCCTTTCGTTGAGGCATATTTTATTTTATACACAACTTTCTTTTATACGGTGTATAAACCCCTTTGACTTTTACATTTATTCAAAAGGAATATTTTTTATACGAAGCGTTTACTAAACGATAAAAGGGAATGTTTTTGTCGTACGTATGCGGCGACAACGACTTCTCCGCCGTCGTAACCGTTATTTGAGTTTCAGCTTCCTCTACAAGCCATACCTTCTTTTTTAAAAGAAAAATAAATACCATGTTTTACTTTGGTATTGAAAATGGTTTTCATAATGTTTTTATTATATCAATGTGTTGTATTGATGACTCGTGATTGAAATTTGGAAATGTTATGTTTCCTTTATGCATGTTTTATGTGATATGATTATGTTATGGTTCTTGGGCATTATTATGAAGACGGGTGGTTCCGTGATAAACTAAGGGCGGGTGAGCCCGTTATAGCTCTCCAATGCATTGGGTAACGCGAAGGAGTGAAACGTTAAGGTTTCTCCGAAGAGATTTTAGGGAATATACTGTGATGGGTATTCCAAACGTAACCAAGAGGGTTACTCCCTACGTAAGAATGTTATGAATGCCTCAAGTTACCTTTATGTCTTATGATTTCTATGATTTATTCATGATTTTATGAGGTATGTTAAAGTGCCTATGTTTTATGGGTAAAGTATGATTTCATTCTTATGTATATATGAATTCATGTTTCCTTTCCATGTTTTTTTTATAACCCATACTGAGTTTTTATGCTCATCCCAAGTTTTTGAAATGTTTTTCACAGGTCAAGGGAAAGGTACATGATAAGATGATAGAGTCAAGGATGTGTCAAGAAATAATCCATGTTTTATTTTAAATGTGTTTCCATTGATGGGAATGAAGAATACTATCTTTATGTAACCACTTTGTTTATATGTGGAATGTAATGCAAGTCTTATGATCTAATTCTCTAAAACTCTAAACCCGAAAAGATCCTCAACGTGTAATCTTGTAATAACTCAAGATTAAGTAAGGTTTAAGGCTGGGGCCTTATAACAAACATAAAAACATATATTAAATATAATTATTCTTATATTATATGGATATTTTACACTTCCTTAACAATACACACCCATCAAGATATAGTGTGTTCATGTTAGAGTTTTTCTAACCTCCTACTTGAAAATTAATGTAGAACACTCTCATGGATGAATATGAGAACATTAATATTAATTTTATTATAAGTTAATAAGATAATGAATATTTTTTTATTGAAATAGAAAGGTTATATTAGGTATTTAACTTATTATTAAAATATAATCATTTATCATTTAATTATTAAAATAAGAATATACCAATTATCTTTTAACATACACAAAACTAAAATATATATAATAAATATATATCATATAAGAATAAATGTTCTATTATAATGAAATATATATGAATAAGGTTCTTAATAATGCATTTGTTAAAATTTATTTCATTATTCAAAAAGTTAGGCACACACACAAAATGGATTAAAGAAAGGTAAGGGTTTGTTATCTAAATTGTTACCCCTTCAGATACATTTCCAATTATACACCTTATTTTTTAAATCCTGAAATTTTTAAAAGGAAAAACTATATTCTCTAGTGCACAAGATGCACAACATTAAGATGAAACAAACAAATAAATATTATTATTTAAATGTGATCATTAAAACCTAGCCATTAAATTCCCAGGAATGAATAGTATTAACCGCATTATGAAATATATGATGATCCTACTCATTTATAAAGTTCTAGTTAATTATTTTTAAATAAGTACTAGATTTTTAATAATATCATTTTATACTTTAAAAAATAAATTTTCTTCAAAAATAAATTTTATTACTTTTCATTGGAGATGATTATAATTAATTTCTCAAAAATTAATAAAATATATTTGAAAAAGTTAATTTCATTTTTCAATTCATCATGTCAATATTATATAAGGATAAATCATTGATACTTTTCAAAAAATATTGGTTTTTTCAAGTAAAAATGAAAATTAAATTTTTGTATTCAAAATAGTATTTTATTTTAAAATATTTACATGGGAAAATTATTTATTAGATTAATTCCATATTTTAAATAGTTTATTTTTATTTAAAATTACCAAAAAATGTTTTTTGAACTATATTTAAGACATCAATCAATTATAAAATATTTTTAATTTTAAAAAATAATTTTTCATAAAATCTATTTTCATTGTGTTTTGCTATTTAATTTTTAATTAAATTTCTAAAATAAAATGGTTTGAATTTAGATAATTTTTTCCCACTCTTTTAATCAGTAGATAAAAATATATTAAATTGGCTCCTTTTATTTTTGTAAAATATAAATAGTAAACCAAGAAATTCTTTCTACCATAGTAAAGAGTAAATCAGATAATTAAAGGTTAGAAATAAAATGATAAGGACAATATAATTACCAAAACACTTAATTTAAACTTATTGGATGAGTATATATCAATACTAAACATCGATTGGTAAAATATATGAACTTTTGTGGCCACTTTTATGATATTATATCCATTATAATATTTTTAATGATTGGAAAGACAAACATATCACACTCTTGATTTTAATAAGTGTGGTATTTTTAATAAGGTTTTATCTAGAGGATATGTTCTAATATATATAGTATATTAAAATATAATATAATTATCTTCATCATGGGAATTTAATATTAATGTTTAGTAGTGAAATAATTCCCATAAATTCTTTCACAACGTTGATAGAAAAATTATTTAATTAATGGAAAAAATGATATTAAAAATATTTAAATAAATATAATTTGAGATAATTATTGTGATCAAATAATTTTATTTATTTCCTTGAAATGTTTGGGATATAATTAATATTTTAATTATAATTATTATCTTCTTATTATTAAATTCAATATAATGAAATGTCTAAAAAATAGACATTTTTAATATTTTATAATAAATTATATTTTATTAGCAGATATAAAATTCATAAAAATATTAAATTTGGAAAATGTATTATTTTATTGTTGAATATTTTAACCATGGTCTATTTATTTTTCATTTTTTATTTTATATTAACTATATTATCCCTCAATGTGTAAAAATACAGGTTGTCACGATTTGAGTTAAAGGGGTGAAATAAGGTTTAAAACCAAAAGATAAAGTTATAAATATCATAAAAACCTATATAAATTTTATTTTATAAAGTAGTTTTGATTCATAATAATATTATATTTTAATTAAATCACTTTGGATACATTTTTAATTGAAAAATAATTTATATCATTTTAAAATTTTGAGCAATTCCAAGGGTGCCACTCCCCTCTCTTTTAAAAGGGAACCTATCCATCTCATTTATTCAAATATAAAAACAATTATTGTTCATAAAATCCCTATATAAATACATTACTATAATCCCTCCCCATATTATAGAAGACTTGTTTTAGGCATAACACCAACCTTAGTTTTCATCAAGTTTTAAGAAAAGAAATTGTTTTGAAAGGGGTATTATTTTTCATTGAGAGATTCTATATTGTTTATTCTTAGAAATCCATAAAAGCTTATTAAAATAGAATAAAATAATAATTCCGGTATTTTAAACATAATTAAATAATATTATGTTTTTTATTTTTTTATATACATCTCCACTTCCATAAATTAAGAAAATAATTCACCATTCTTTTGTACATAGGAATACCGCCTCGTAAACTGATGTAAATCGTTTTCCATCTCCATCTCTGAAGAATTGTTATAATGATTGAATTAATGTTTATAAATTATATTAATTAAATTATTATAATTCTTAAAAGATAATATATCATTTAAAATATTACCCTTCCATGCATAGAAAAATAATAACGACATTCATGCATACGTGTGGACTATCAGCTCAAAAAAGTGATGTGATTCATTTTTCATCACAACATAACATATAATGATATACATATATATAAGTTTAGTTAAAGAGTTAATACTATATTATTATAATTATATAAATAAAAAATTATTATTACCTTCTTACCATAAAGATCAGTGAAAAATGGAAACGTTACTCATGCATATGTACGACATACCGTCTCCATTGGTGTAACGTAGTTCATTTTTCATTACCATAATTAGTGGCCAGATTCAAAATTAGAATTAATTTATAAAATTGATAACTATTTTAAGAATATAACTCTGAATTTGATTTAATTTTGATCTTTTTTTCCACCATCAACCTACTGAAGGAATTCTAGCCTTATAAACAAAATATCATTAAAACATTAGACGTGAACTTAAATGATTAATTAATTGCATATAACATGATAATAAGTGAAATAAAAGGGATGATAAACTTTAATAATTTTGTTAATAAAATAAAAATTAACAAAATTTTATTATTAATTATGATAAATAATATACTTGATAATTTATACTCAGGGTAAGATATTTTTGTTTAAAAATTATCTTTTCAATGGTTCCCTTAAAAAACTCTTTTTATTCCATCTCAATAAAAAAAATTTCCAAAAAAAAAATTAAATAATATATTATTATTATATAATTATTTTTGTTAATTTCTCTTTTAATTTTTTTTAAAATTATACAAAATTGTTTGAAAGAAATATTGTTTGTCTTTTTCAAAAAAAGGTACATTATGACTTTTTTGGAATAAAAATATGGTTCTAATGTTTTTTTAACTTATAATGAATGTGAAAATATTCCCACCACAATGAAACCTTAATGATTTAAATATTACACAAAAATGATACATATTTATTTTCAAAAAAATATTTTCCTTTATATGTGTTTAGTTTAAAAAAAAGCTATTTTAAAATGCAATGGTTATTTTCCATTAGAATGGTTTTATGGTAAAATAATTCATGATTTATGTTTATTTTCATATGTGGTTCAATTATAAACCATGTACTAGTGCTTATGTTTTAAAACAATGATGGTTGGTTTCATTATAAACCATGAATGGATGATTATGTTATATCCTCAAATACACCGGGTACTCTAGAGGTAGAAGCCAGTCATACGGTTATTTCACATATGAGTAGAAGTTAACCAATAAGTTTTATCCTAAGATATAATGGTATTATAAAATTATGTTTATTCCAATATTAAATATGATGGTTAATTAGGAATTGTTTTGAGGGTTACACAAAGTTAATTATCATAAGTTAACCATGAAGGTCTTCTATGAGTATATTTCGTGGTTACTCTAATGATCCCCCATGTTTTGAACATGTTTTACCTATATTTTCTATGGATTTTAATAGTTTTATTTCAAACTTTTTTTTCATATATATATGATAAATTCTAGAAGGTCAAAAAATAATGTGATAAATGTATGTATATTATGGGTTTCCATGTTTTTTACTGGACATATGATTTTTTTTATGTTTTTCTTTCCCTTACTAAGATTTTCATGCTCATTCCATGTTTGATGGAGTTTTTTACTTGGAATAATTGAGAGTTAGGGAAAGGATGAGGTCAAGATTAATATTTTAATGATTTTTAATGAAAAGAAGTCATGTTTTATTTGAATGAATTTTTTTATGAAAAATGGATACATTGTAGAAGTTTCCATTTTTAATGCATGTGTTTAATTTGTGAGAGTTTTTCCAAATTCTTTAAAAATATTAAATTAAAATATACTAAGAATATTAATAATGTGAATTATAGTTCAAAAACACTAGAATATTTAATTCATAATGCTAGTTCCTTATAGTAGGTATCAGAGAATGGTTTTGATAGATTTTGATATTATGATGTTTTTTGTGATAGTTTATCTTAATATTGATGGATACCATCATAGTTTTATACTGTTAAGGTTAATATAAGGTTTAAATTTATTATAAAACCCTTTTTAGGATTTATATTATGAAATTTTATGGATACTAATTTTATTTTTTAGGCATTTATTTTTGAGGTAATTATGGTTTATTAAATTTTGGGATAAAAAAATTAATTTATGAGATAACTGTTGAGGTTTAAACATTTCATTGAAATTTTAATATATTAATGATATTTATTAGGGTATTTCTCATATTTCTATAATTTTATATGGATTGTTTTAATATAGTTTTATAAAATGTAAACCCACAGGATGGGTAAAAATCGGTCATGTCTTGTAAGGCAGTGTGGATTGAACCAGCAACCAAATGGTGAAATGAGTTCATCATCTACCACTGGCCAACGCAATGTCCTAGTTAGAATAATTTTTTTATTTAAAATATTTTATAGATAAATCTTATCTTAATTTTTAGATATATACTTTATCAGATATATAATCATGGCATGGGAAAATTATTTGGTGATTAAGTGATTAATTTTATTTCAGAAGGGGTTCACTATTTTGGGAACTCTATATGATTAATGTAAATAAAATACTATAGAATTTTATTTGAGGAATAAAAGATGAATTATATTTTTAAAGAATATATGATTTAATTGTGAATTTATAGCGATTTATAGAAATTTTTATAATATCTTGAATAATATTTGATTAGGGGAATTAAAATTTTTGTATGATATATTAAGAGTGATTGATATTATTTAGAGATAAATATATAAAAATTATTTTAGGAAGTCTATGTCATCAAATCCTTTAGATTTTTAGGTTTAAATATTATTCTAGAATATTTTTTAGATATTTTATGGAGTGTTGTTTAGTGAATGATCTAAGTTACATTTTGGGTATTAATGTTGAATATGGGAGATTATAGTATTTTTTTTGGGTATGATGGTTTACTCATTTTGGGGAATTATTTTACATTATACATATAATTTTGGATTTGTTTAATGCATAAATATAAGAGGAATATATTTTTATTTTTATTTTTTGGATTTTGTGATATATAGATGTTGATTCAAATACTTTAGGCAAGAAAAATTAATCCTTAATACTCATTGTTTGGTGTAAAAGAAAATTTTGTGGTGGAAATTTATTGAAGGATGAAATTATTTTTGATCAAGTATGAATGTCACTTTATGTTTTTAGTCTAGTTATTAATAAAATTAATAACAAGTATTTTTTCGAAACAAATTAATTTTTTATAATTCTTACCTAGAAATCATTGGTTTGTTACCCCCTCACAGATTCACGATTTTGTGATTGTTAACTTTCTCATGATCATTTTTTCTATTATTCATTGGGAGTTATTTTTATCTTCAATCTTGATGTTATCACTTCTAAATAATGTTATCCTATTTATAATCCTAGTATTGTTTATTCCAAATGAACTTCATACTTCCCGTTTTCTCTCTTTTCAAGGGGAATCTTCTTTTGACGCATTTAATGATATCGGATTTCAACAAAGGTATTTTGAATAGTCAAACACTAGATACCAACCCCAACAAAAATTTCAAGGAAACAATCTATTAAAGGGGGTAGAATGTAACATATTTATATTTCTAAAAGGAAACACTATGTTCTTGAGTGTAAGAAACATGCAACACCGTTCTTAAATGAACAAAACAATATTATTTTTTAAATTTTCCTATTATAACATTACTGTTAAATTGGAAGTAATGAATAGTATTATCTAAATTATGAAATATATATTGGACTTAATAATTTATTATGAATAATTTAATTTTTTTAGATATTTAATATATTATTAGTAATGTCATTTTATTCTTAAAAAATATATTTTCTCAGAAAATGAGTTTCATTAAATTTTATGGGTGGTTATTATAATTAATTACAACAAAATTCAAAAAAAATTATTTTTAAAATTAAATTTAATTTTTGAATTCATCTTGTAAAATTTCACTTTTCATTAATTTCTTAGATTTATTTAAAAAAATTATTTTTCTTAGAATAGTGGAAAATAAATATTTTAATTGAAAACTATATTTTATTTTAAAGAATTAATGTGGTCAAATTATGATTATGATTAATTCTTAATTTTTAATAGTTCATTTTTCTTTAAAATAATCCAACATTTTTTTAAATTAATTTTAAACTTTTATTTATTATGAAATCATTTTTAGTTAAAAGGGAATTTCAAAGAACAATTGTTTACTAATTAGTTCTATCCAATTAATTTTAAATTAAATTATCTTAATTTTGTGTTTTTAATTTTTAAAAAAATATTCCACATTTCAAATAATTGGGTCCAAAGTTTGTAAATGTATCCTTTAAATTTGTACAATATAAATAGTAAACTTGGTAATTTTTATTACTATAGTAAAGGGTAAATTCGATAATTTATGGTTAAAAATAAAATTTTATGGACTACAAGTATTAATGTAAAACATGATTCAATCTTATTGGATTAGTATATAATTACCATAATCATTAAATGGTGTAATTTTGGAAATTTTGGGGCCACTTTTATGACATTATGTACTTTATAGTATTTTATTTAAAGAAATGTCCAACATGCCACACTCTAGTTTTTAATAAGTGAAATATTTTCAATAAAGTGTTTTCTCAAGTGCATGATCGAATATAAATAGTATTTTGAAATGTAATATATTTTTAATCATAAAAATAATTTATGTTTAATTTTTATTAAAAAAATAATTACCTTAAATTCTCGCACAATGTTAATCGAGTAATTATTTAATGAATAAATAAAATAAAATAATTGATATTAGAAATATTAAAAAAATAATAATTTGGGATAATTAATGTGATCAAATAATTTTATAGATTCCCTTGACATGTTAGGGAATTATTTAAAAAATTCAAATTGTTATGGTAATCTTGATATTATTAAGGTCAAAGGAATGAATAGTTCTAAAATTAGACAGTATTGATATTTGGTAATAAATAATATTTTATTAAATGATATAAAATTATAAAAATAATAAATTTTAAAAAAGAATATTAGAATAAGGTTTAAAATATTAACCATGTTCAATTTATTGGTTTTTTTCATTTTATTGTAAATATATTAACCCTCAATTTTTAAAAATCATTTTTGTCACAATAAGAGTTAAAAGGGTTAAATAAGGGTTAAAACCAAAAGTTAAGAATTTAAATATATTAAAAATTCCCTAATTTTTAATGGATGAGGTTATTACAAACCATAATAATATCATATATTAATTAAATCACTTTTTATTTATTTTTAATTGAAAATTAATTTATATTATTTTAATATTTTGAGAAATTCCAAGAGTTCCCCTCCCCTCTCATGTAAAATTACACATATTCTTCTCATTTCAACACACATAAACCACATTTATATTAAAGAAATATAATAAAAAATTACTTCATATAATCCCTCCCTACATTTAAGAGGTATTGGATTAGGAAGAACACCAACCTTAGTGTTCTTAAGGAGTTACAGAAAATGATTGGTCAAAGAAGAGGTATCAATTTTAATCGAGTATTTTTGTTGTTTATGCTTACACCTACTTAAAAAATTCTTAAATATTGATAAAACAATAAATCCAGTATCATACATATAGTTATATGTTATTGTATCTCTTTCATGGCTTATATCCATCTCCAATTCCATAAAATGGGAAAATAATTCACTGTTTGTGTTTACAGTGGACTACTACCTCACAAAACAATGTAATTTGTTTTCCATAATTGTCCTTCTTGATTGGTTATAATAATGAAATTAATGTCTCAATATGATAATCATGACATATTTATATTTCAAAAAAGATAATATAACATTTATGTTCAAACCTTTTATAACATCCTATTACTATTTTAAGGTGCTCATAAATAACTCTTATTATCATGCTTTGGTTTGGTATTTTTTTAGGGATGTTTCAAGTGAAAATTTGAAAACAAATTGAAAGTATTTTTTGAAATTCTTGGGTGGTTCATATTTTCCCCAAACCATGAACCCTACGAGTGAAAACCCGTGAAACCCCAATAGTTGGGGAGAATGGTTAGGGCACACGATTTGTCAAACAATTAAAACCCCTCTATAAAACCATGAGCATAGATTTTAATTAATTTGGAAAGTAATTCGAAATTCATGAACCCCTATTTTTGACCCCCCCCCCACGACCCTAACATTCCCCATTATGACTTCTGGGGTTGAGAGGGCTTTCAAGGAACAATTTTTGCATCTCCAAAACCATTCCAAGGAAGATTAAAGATAGGATATCTCTATTCTGTCCTTTCCTAGCAAGTTTCCTCTCCCTATTCCTTATTTAATAATCTCATCTCCTCTCTTCCTTAGGGCTTTTTCAATCTCTGTGTGGTTTTAGGATCAAATCTAAGTTGTTTTGATCTTGAATCTAGGTTTTATTCTTATATTTCTTATGTTGAAGTTCCTTGTTAGAGTTTCCCATTGTAGGAGCTTTGTTTGGGACCCAATGATATATGACAGGTGGTTCTATTTAAGATTTTTAACTTCATTAATAGTAAATTTATTTTTTTAAATTAAATTTATTGGTATAAATTTAATTTATTTCAATTAGTTTATTGAAAAACCAAATCTATTGAATTTGGAGTTTGAAGTGTATTTGGAATGAAATTTGGGAAAAACCCCTTAATTCCATTTAACTGGGGTGTGTTGTGAAGTTTTATGGAAATTGTAAAATTTAATTTTGGATTTTAAATTGTGAAAATGATTTATAAATTTAATTTTTTTATTTTTTATTTTAGAAACAATAGTTAAATTGTTTTGATAAAAACCCATTGGGTTTATCCTAGAAAGAGACATGATTTGATTAAAACCACATTTTGGTTTTTAAATGGAATTTGGGATATTGAAAGGTCAAAATTGGTAAAATTGTATTCTGAATAGTTTCAAAATAAATTTCACAATATCGATTATTTTTTAGCACATGAAAGCCAAGGGAGTTAGTGAGTTATTTGAGAAAAACGCACTAGTATGGGAATTCCCTAAAAATTCGTTGATTCTTTTCAAATCTAACATAAACCTTTTAAAAGATCATATCCCTACTAGGGTATTAGTTAGTATTAATTAGATGTGTCAGATAGATGTGCATTCCCATTATCATTTTAATTATATAAGCATGTGAGAATCCCAAAACCAAGAACTATCATACCTCATGGAAGATTACTTTGTTTCTCATTGATAATTATTTGATATATATTCCAATTATTTTAAACATATTTACAAATGCATCATGAATTTATATATCCTATTTTATATAAAATTATTATTAATCCATTGTGTAAAATATTTCCATCAATTGAAATGTAAAACATGATTAATTTTAAATGTTATTTTGAAATTCAATGCATGTGTTATTTAAAATTGAAATATTTATTTGGTTAATTAAATGTGATGTATTGTCAGGGAACCATTTGTGAGACCCTAATGGTCTTTTATCTCACACCCTAAATGTTCTTTCAAATGTTTTCAAATTATACTTTTTGAGGTTTGAGATAGGGTAAAGCACAACTTGGGTGTAGTTCTGGTCACATATCCTTGGGTGTGGAGTGTTGTTTCCATTGGGACTTGGGGTTTTTATCTTATTTTTTGGTTCTTTCCTTATTTACATTGCCTATGTTTACCTATTTATCTTTTGCTACAATACTCCTTTCAAAATGATCATTTGTGCATGATGAATTGTATCTCTTTCTTCTATTGTTTTTGTAGAAAATTATTTCTCATATTCATATTTTTTGATACCAGGTGCTATCTTCCAACCCATGGGGGATTGGGAAAGACCATCAGGTCATGTTACAACTGGACTGGTGATCAGGGTCCCAGGGTATCCAGGCTAGTTCATGACAAAGTGGTATCAAAGTTTCATGTTAATCACCATGCCTTGACATTAGTATAAAATTGTGTAATATTTTCTGTACTTACGAGGTATTTATGACTGAGTTCCTAGCTAGCTCTCACCATAATGATCACTACAGAAAATTAGGGATTTAAAAGTTTTAATAAAGGGTTTTATCAGTGCATAAATTTTTTTGATATTGTGAGTGATGTTAATAGGGGGACATTAATAGTACTAAAAATGTGTGGTTAAAGGAACCCATTAATAATGCTAAAAAACCACTCTCAAAAGGAACACTTTATCCACACTTTTTTAGAACTGTTAAAAGGTTCCTTGAACATTTATTTTTTCAGCGCTGTTAAAGGGTGTATTTTAATTGTGCTAAAAATTACTATTAAAAAATTTGGAAAAAAATTATTTTCTCACAGACCCTCCACCCCCAACCCTCTTTCTCAACTCATTCATCCAAAATTTTCAAAAAGTTCCACTTCCCATCCAACATCATGCACACCAAATCCCTTTCTCCGTGCTACAAGGCCACAATGAATAATTGTGTGTTCCTCGATTTGATCCCAGGACCTCCCTTTTGTGAATGAATGCTCATTACCCCTATTTCAGGAGTGTTTTTTTTGTGTATTTATAACATTTTCTATTAATTTATATATATTTTTACATATTTGATATATATACACACACTTATATTTATTTAAATATATTATATACTAATATTCATTTATATAAATTATAATATAAATAAATATAAATGTATGTGTCTTTATTAATACACACAAATATGTATATATACAATTATGTATATATATAAATGTATTTTAATAAGGAAAATAAAATTAATATTTATTTACATTAAATATAATATTTAATATTTATGTATTTTATATATTTAAAAAACATATCTACATAAATATATTGATATGTGAATTTATATGAATGATTTATTATAAGTAAATATATGAAAATATGTATATATTTAACTATAAATTAAATTACATTGTGAAAAATGAAAAAAATTTAAAACCATAATATCAATATGAATGTAATAACTAGAAATAAATTATTTAATCACATAAAATAGGAAAAGAGACCCCCTTAAATGATGCTAAAATTATATCCAATGTTAAAATATTAGGGTACCCAGACTACAAACATTGTTTTGGGAGAATTTTGGTGCTTTTTGGGCCTCAAAAATTGTGATATAGGTTTTTCTATGTCAATAACGGTGTAGATGTCATCACAAAATTCTATTTGATATGTGGTAGATCCCAAACAAACACCCAGATCAAAATTAATGGCCATTTGAAATTTGAGTTGCGTTTTCAACATATTTTTTATCTTTAATTATTATTTTTGATATTTTCATCCTCCCATTGATATAAAATAACAATTACAAGATAATAATTTTAAAATTATTGATTAAAAATATTTATTAATTTATTTTATAAGACATTTTCAATAAATATCATTTATATTAAGTGTAAATGCATATTTACCTTATTCAAAACATATTAAAAAATATATATTATATTTATATCAATATAAATATATTAATATATAAATATATTTTTTTCAATTTGTTTTTGAAATATTACCTTTATCAGCACTAGGTAAAACCACTGATAAAGGAGGTCATTTATCAGCACTTGTAAAAACGTTCTGACAAAGGGCCCCCTTTAATAATGGTTTTTAATGATGTTACTGGGGCCCTTTATATGATCTTTTCCTAGCACTAACTAAGGGGGACTTTAACAATGCTTCTAGCTAGCACTGTTAAATACCTAGCACTCGATAAACCTAGTTTTGTAGTTGTGGTGCCTTAAGTCACCATTGGTGCTTTGGGAAATATTTCTTTAGGATTAGTTTTGGTCTTTTCCATTATTTTAATTTTGATAAGTTGAAATAAAAATCATATTTAACTATATGTTTGGAATAATTTTCCTTATGCACTGTTTGAGAATTATTCTTATTTCTTTTATATTGTCTTCTGATGATTTGTAGCACTATGCCTCTACGAAGACATGTGAATCAAAAATAGGAGAAAGATAGTGATGAACCATAATGACAATATCCTCTCATTGAAAAAAATCTGGTTGAGGTTATCATGAGTGCTAGCTCTGGGATAGGCACCAACACCAATTCTTGTTCAGGATCTAATTGTGGAGCCTTAGAGGGATGTTTTTTGAAATCGCGATCAAGATTTCCTTATTTAGAAGACACCGGAAGTCAAAGCCTATAATGACCCTCAAGAGTCTAAGGATTGGTTGAGATATATTGAGAATTTGTTTGTGTCCTTGGTTACACCAGATGAAATTAAGGTAAAGTGTGCCACCTTCATCCTTTAGAGATGTAGAAGAATATGGTAGGAAATGACAATGAAAGTGAAGAAGAATTAGGGTTACTGTAGAAATACATTCAATATCATTTCATTGGACATTAATATCCATAGTCCTTGGTGTTGGCCCAGGCTATAGAGTTTTCCAAACATGAGCTGGCCAACAAGACCATGACATAATATGAAAATATCTTTATGTAGATTGTGACGTTTTCACCTGAGATTTTATCTAATTAGAAGATGAAGATGTAACTATTCAAGATGAAATTTCAACATGATATTTTCTCTTAGGTTTTCTTGTTTTGGTCTCCTTCTTATAATGATGTGGTGGATAGAGAATTGATGGTATAAATTGTTCTAGCTAGTAAATCATTTTTTTAGGAGTTCATTTTTCTTCGGGTAGTAGTTTTATGTGTTCCAATAATGGGAATATGATGTTTGATTATTCTCATTATTGTTATCAAAAACATGGTTTTCTCGACCTCTTGTATTGTCTGGAAGAGGCCCTTTGGTTTGGTACAAGTGTGGTAAACCTGGGCACTTTAAGCGGGGTTTTCTCCAAGGAACCCAAAATATTTGGTTCCTATAAAACTTTGGGTCACATAAAAACTTTTTGGCATGTCTATTCCACTTTGTATAGTGTAATGGGGTCATCATCACCTAATAATGTTGTGGTGAAATTAGATGCTTATTGAACTATGGGGTTCTATCCACATACATCCAGAATGAAGGTTCATCATGTAGTGGAAGAGTCCCTCGAGGAAGCAGATCTGGGTCTAACATCTTTGAGAAGTGCCATCTCTATATATTAATGATTAGTGAATATGTTATTTGATAATAGTTCATATCATTAATTTATTTCAACCCTTATTATAAATATATTTAATCTTCTTATATAGATTTTATCTTAGGTGATGAATGTTACTAACCCCTCAGAATGAAGATATAACAGGGTCTCTTTAGTTATTCTTATGTTTTCATATTATCAGATATCGAGATTTCTTGGGATTTTTTGGCTCTTAATATGAAACTACAAGACATCATTTTTAGAATATATTGGATCATTATCAATGAATACCAAATTTATTATTATATTTAAGGTATCTCATTCATATCAACTGATGGGGAGTGGAATATATAAGAAGTAAAATGGAATTAGAGGTCATGTAGATCTAGACTTTCTAATAAAAATTTGGTTAAAGAAATATATGTTTTCTCTTTTGATCTGGTTTGAGAATCTTTGATCAGTGATCTCCCTCCAGTTTTTGTCGAGTCTTCTGATGGTTTCCTTATGAATTCTCTAAATTACCACTGGTAAGGGGTGTAATTTTTTTTACTCATTTATTGCCTAGTACACAACCTATGTCTATTCCCTCTTACCTCATGGAACCAGCTAAAATGAATGATTTGAGGACTTGGATGGATGGTCTTCTAGGGAAAGGATTTATACACCAGAGTGTGTCTCCTTGGGTGGTGTTGATTTCTTTCTCTCAGAAACTTAATGGGTTTCAACACCTCAACGTTGATTACTAAAAAATTAAAAGATTCATGGTAAACACCAAATATTTGTTTTTATGGATAGATGATCAGTTTGACCAATTAAACGGGGATAATTAGTTTTCAAATATTGATATTTAACAAGGTTACCATCAGCAGAGAATAAATTAATCTGGCATTTAGAAAACCACCTTTCAGAGTGGGTACACCCATTATGAGTACATTTTCATTTGATTTGGTTTAACCATTTCTGCAACATTCTTTATGATTTAAATGATCAGGATTTTTCTTGAGTATCTTGATACCTTCATGGTTGTATTTTTGTTTGAAATACTTGTTTAATATATGTCTGAGGAGGATCATGTGCATTAATTAAGACAATTTACGTAATATTTGATTAATCAAATCATTTAGGCCAAGATTTTGAAATGTGAATTTGATATTTGAGAAGTTAGGTTATTTGGAAATGTGCTGTTAGAACATGATATTTTAGTTGTTCTTGAAAAGGTGAAAGCAGTTATGGTGTGGGAACAACAAAGAGATGTTTTCTAGATTCATATATTCTTGGAATTATTTGGTAATTATCATTGGTTTTGAATGGATATATCAATATTGGATTATTTTATTACTTTCCTAACACGGAAGGGAATAATGTTTTCATAGGATGAGAAATTTTAGAATTATTTTTTGACTAAAAATGCCTTTTTACCATTGTGTTTGTGTTGACACATCTAGAGGCACGTTAGAGCTTTGTGGTCTTCTATGATGCAACTAGTTCAAGCTTGGGATGTGCTCTTTTGTAGGGTGATCATGTAATAACCTATGGCTCTTAGCCACTTAGGGAAAATGAAAATAATTATCTAAGCCATGAACTTGACCTCATAGTTTTGATGCATTCACTTAAGAGTTTCCGACATTACCAATTTATAAAATGTTTTATAGTGTTTTAAAAGAATAAGAGCTTTAGTTATATCTTATATCATCAGGATTTGAACATATTATAGAGGCATTGGGTGGAGTACATCCAATATTTTGACATAGACATCACTTATACCTTGGGGAAAATGAAAGGAGTCAGAAATTCTTTGAGCATGAAAATTCCAACCCAGGCTATGAAAGAATTATCAGAAAAGTGGAATTTAGTGGCTCTTTTTGCACTATTTTATATTGGCTTTTTTAAATCAGGGGCTGAGGTTTACATGGCCAGTGTCCAGTAAAACTATACTCTTCATGAGATTATTTTTAGGAGAAATATCATGATTATGGCTTCTATAGAATTAAAAAAAACTTGTATGGTGGGGATACCATGGCTAACTGGTTGTTTTCTATGGAGGGAATTCTATTCTATAAAAATCATTTTCTTGGTCTGTTTTTATTAAGCTAAGATGATGTGGTGTATTTTCATAATTCTTTCTTGTTTGTGAACCCTAGAAACGTGAATGTTTTATATGAAATGTAGCATAGATTCGGGCGTCTAGGTATGAGATTGGTAATTAATGAGTCTATCTATAGTTATTATGAATTCCTACATGTCAATGCCAAGAACCATAAACATTTGTGTGTTCTACAGCCACTTCTAGTCCTAACATGAAAGTGGGAAGAGATCATTATAGACTTTTCTATTGGGTTACTATGTACCAAGAGTAATAAAAACGTGATATGGGTTTTTATTGATAGTATCAATAAATCATCTTTTTACCCATTCATGATAGAACCAAAGTTGAGGAGTTAGTAAATATATATAAGAAATAGATTGTTCATTTTCATAGAGGTCTATCTACTACAGTCCCAAATAGAGATTCACAGTTTACTACTCATTTTTGAGGAGGCCTATAGGAGGCACTATGATCTAATTTTTGTTTATGAATGGTGTATCATCATCATTCAGATGGATAGATATAAAGAGCTATAAATATTATTAAGAATATGATTTCTGCATGTGTTATCAATATTCGTGGGGTTTGGGATGACCATTTGGGGATGGATGAGTTCTCTTATTATAATAGTTACTAGGCTACAATCTGGATGCCCCCTTTTGAGGCATTATATGTTTGACCATGTACATCTCCATTGTCTTAGTCATAGATAAGGTTAAATTCCTTGGTTAGAACAAGTTGGGTTCGAGAGATAAAAAAAATATTAAGAGTATTCATCGAAGAATTTGAATGGAAAATTTTTGGTATAATTATTATGTTTATTTTCATCACAGCACATTAGATTTCCCAATAGGCGATTATGGGTTCTTAAAAGTTTCACCTTAGTTGGGTCGTCCTTGGCATTATAGGCAAGGGAAACTTTCTCCACATTTTTTGGGACCATTTGAGGTTTTTGATCATGTGGGGTTCTTATAGTTTGTCACTTCCACCATAGTTGACATCGATACATAATTTGTTTCATGTATCTTATCTACAAAAGTATCTATTTGATCAATCTCATGTTCTGAGATAGATGGATCTAGATATAGAACCTATTTTATCTATGATTGATCATACAGTCAGGATAATGTATTCTAAAACTAAGGAACATTGTGGGGGAATGATACCTTTTGTTTGAGTTATATGTCATCACAATTTTAATACAAATTATACATAGGATATAGAGGAACATATGAGAGAGCAGTGTCCTCATCTTTTTTACATGTAAGATTATTAATAGTATTTTTGGGGACAAAACAATTCTATGGTGGGGAGGTTGAAACACCCTATTATTGTTTTTAGGTACTCTTAAACATCTATTTTTATCATTATCTGGTTGGTTTTCCTTTATAGATGTTTCAGTTGAAAATTTGGAAAATATTTGAAGGGATTTTTGGTTATTCATGGTAAGTTAATGGTTTTCCCAAACCATGCACCCTGCTACTATAAACCTTTAAAACCCTGTTAATGAGGGATTTCATGGTTAGAACATTTTCTGGAAAACCATGCACCCATGAAGGATAAAATCTGTAACCCCAACCATAGGGGAACATGGTTAGGAAATAAAGTTTGAAAAATTGTTCTACCCCCTCAAGGAAACTATGCATACATATTTTAATTAATACAAAAATTCATAAAAATTTCCCAAACCCCTCTTTGTTACCCCCCCCCCCCCGGACCCTAAATCACCATATTATTATTTTCAGGGTATAAATGGATCTCAAGGAGCAATTTTATATTCTATAATCCAATTCCAAGGAAGATCAAAGCTAAATGATCTTTATTTATTCCTTTCACAGTAAGTTTCATCTCCCCATTACATTATCCCACTCTAGTATCTTGTCTTTCTTAAGGTTTGATAGACCTCTGTTTTATTATATGATGTAATCTAAGTTATTTATATCTTGAATTTAGGTTTTATTCTTAGATATCATATTCCAACATTATTTGTTATAGTTTTCTATTGTGGGTGTCATGTTCGTGACCCATGATCTATAGAATGTGATACCATTTCATATTTTATATATGATTAACCTTAAATTTATTAATTTAAATTATGTTTCTTGTTTTAAATTAAATTTCTCTCAATTTGTTTTTTTAAACCTATTTCTATTGAATTGGGTATTTGAAGTGGATTTCGAATTAAATTTTACAGAACCCCCTCAAATCAATTGAATTGGAATTTTTTTGTGAAATTTGATGGAAATTGTGGAATTAAATTTTGTATTTAAAATTGTAAAATTTATTTCAAATTTCTATTTAAAGAATATGGATTTAATTGTTTTGATATAAACTTTTTAGTTTTATCCTGGAAAAATACATGATTTTATTAGAAAACCATTTCGGTTTTTAAATGGAAATTGTCATATTGAAATGAAAAAATGGGTTCAATTGTATTTTGAACAATTTCGAAATAAATTTTCCATTATTTTTTTTGAGGACATGAAATCCTAGGTAGTTAGTGAGTTATTATGGAGAAACATGTTAATATGATAATTTTCTAGAAACAGATTGATGGATTGAAAATATAACATAAAATTAATTGCAAATATTATCCCCTGTGGGATATTGGTTACTCTTCCTTTTCCAACATGAGACATACATGTGTGCACATTGTGATTTTCATTATATAAGTGTGTCATGATCCCATAACTTGAAACTATTGTACATCTTGTAATATGACCATGTTTCTCATATTTAATTATAATATATATATATATATATAATTTCTTGTAAACTTCTTTACACATGTCTCATGAATTTATATTTAATTTATTATATAAAATTTTTATTATTATATTGTATGAAATATTTCCATAACTTGAAAAAAATAATGATTTGTTTTAAACATGACTTTTATGTTACATTCTTGCGTTATTTGAAATGAAAATCTTTATTTGGTTCATAAAATGTGTCATCTTTTTATGGAATCCCTTTTTATAACATACTATAACTTTAGCTCACACACTTCTCATGAATTTGGGTGTTTGAAGATTATCTTCTTCTAGGATCGATCAAGGGAAAAGAACAATTGGAGGTTGTTCGGGTTGTTGATAATTGAGCATGAAGAGTTTTTCCCATTGGGAAATGGGTTATTATAATGTTTTATAGTGATTTTATAATTTATGTTTGGGTTTTTACCACTTTGACTTCAAGTACGGTTTCCCATGGGGAGTCTTCTTTTGTGAAAACTAACTTGTATATCTTTCTTCTATTGTGTTTGTGGAAACTTTATTCCCACATTCATATTGTTTAATGCCAGGTGCTAGTTTTAAACCCATGGTGGATTGAGAAAAAACTTTTTTACATGTTAGGAATATACTGGTAATCAGGGTACCAAGGTATTTTGGATGGTTCATGACACCTTTACATGAAAGAAAAATTATAATGTTTTTTGTGCGTACATGTGGACTACCTCCTCCAAAAAGTGATTTGATTCATTTTTTTCCCCAAATCACATTTAATTGTATATATAAGTATATTTAAAGATTTAATATGATATTTATGATATTATTATCATTATTTAATTATATGATAATACTTAATTTCTTATCACAATGATCGCTAAAAATGGAAATGTTATTCATGGGTACATATGGCATATCGTCAACATGATTTTTACGTAATTAATCGTTCATAATAATATTTAATGGTTGGATTTAAAATTATAATTAATGTATAAAGGTGATAATTATTTCATCAATATTATTCTAGAGATGTGGGAATGTTGATCTTTTTACCACAATTAACCTATAGAAGTCATTCTGGACTTATGATGCGAATATCATCAAAACGTTCAACATTGACATTAGTGATTATCTAATAAAAAATAATATGATAATAAGTGATATATAAGTGATAATAAACTTCAAAAGGGTTATCAATTAAGTATAAATTAACTTAATTAAATTATTTTATAAAGGGAAATAATGTACACAATAAGTCAGACTCATGGTAAGAGACTTTATTTTAAAATGTATATTTTCAATGTTTCCCATAAAATTCTCTTTTTATTCCATATCCAGGTGATTATTTTCTAAAAATTATTTGAAGAATGATTTAATAGTTCTTATATTATTTTTTAAAGTAAATATTACCCATTTTTTACATTTTATAAAACATATTGAATGAAACCCTTTTTTTCAAACAAGGTTCTTTAAGACTTTTTTGATAAAAATATGGAAGGAATTTTTTTAAACTATAAAAATTAGATTATTTTACCACTATCATGATTGCTTAATTATTTGATGATTAATTTATATGTTTTCATGTTTATTATAAGATAATATATTTTCCTTTTTATGTCTACTGTTTATCTAAAAAAATAGTGCTTTTTAAATAAAAAAAAGGTTATTTTACTGAAAAATATTTTTATAGTGGAGGAATTAATGATTTTTATTTATTGTGATTTTTGGTTCTATTATAATCAAAATATAAGTGGTTATTTTATTAAATAATGATGGGTGGTTCTGTTATTAACTATGGATGGGTGGTTATGTAATAACCTCCAATGAATTGGGTACTTTGAAGTTGGAACTCGACCGTACAGTTATTCCATATATGAGATAGAGTAAACTGATTAGGTTTCTCCTTAGAGATAATGGTAATATAATGTGATGAATAGTCTAATATTAACTATAATGGTTAATAATGATTATTTTTTAATTTTTAATCAATGGTAATGATCGATAATTGACTATTAAGGCCTTCCATGAGTAGTTTTGTTGGTTACTCTAATGATTCCCTTGGTTTCAGACATGTTTTATCTATGTTTTCGATGGGTTTTAAAAGTTTTATTTGAGAAAAATGTGTCATTGTTTTACATATAAATTATTAATTACTTATGGACAAAGAATAATTTGATAAAGTTAAGTATATTACTTATTTTCATGTTTTTCACTGAACTAATGGATTTATCTTTTTTTTATTTCCCTTACTATGATTTTTTCGATCAACCCTAGTTTTAAAATGATTTTAATAGAGTTTTAGGGATAGTAGATACAAGGATATGGTCATGAAGAAAATTGTAAAGAAATATCATGAAAATAAATATTGTTTTATTTTAAAGTCTTATTTTTTATGAAAAAATGGATAATATATCAAATAGTGTATATTAATGTACGGGTTTAATCAGTAATATTTCATCATAATTCTCAAAAAATATAAACCTAGATGATCCTTGTATTTTTTAAAAAGTGAAATATAGTTCAAAATACACTATAATTTCAAATATAAAAGGAAAGTTCCTTACACTTTTCCTATTTGAAATGGTTTATCCACTACCGCTTTAGTATTTTTATCATTATTCCTTCATTGTTAATTAAGTTTAATGTTTCATTCAAATTGTATTTATTCAATGGGTTTTGATTCAAAATATTCTAATGTAGTAATTTATTCTTGGTCTCAATTCGGATTCTTCAACACATGTTCATGTAATGAACCATGTTTCCTTTGTACGGTTATCAATTGATTTATTATCCTATGGATTTTTTATACTTTAATTCCGTTTTATTTGTGGGTTATAAAAATCCAAATCAATTTCATTCCTTCCAATGGATTTTGACTCATGTGTTACCCCAGTCATTAGAGTTTTTGGTAACTCAATTTTGATTCTTTGACTTATGAATATTCTCTTGAAAATATTTCATATAATTTGGGTACATTATTACATTTTAATTTATTATGTGGTGTTATATTATTTTTACATTTTTACCACATAAAACCCATTTCAAATATTTCGTACTTCGTGAAGAATGTTTCTTATAATGGATATTGATAACTCAAATATCTTTTTTTTTGAGTTTTATAGTTTCAAATTGAACTTCTAATTTTATTGATTAGGTTCTCCCACTATATGATTATATTTTATGGAACATTATCTTCCTCTGTAAGTATAAAAAAAATTTAATCCAAACATTTTATAGAGAATATTATCTTCTCCAAAAAGTACATCATTGTTAAGAATAATTCTCATCCTCTTTAATGACAGTTTCCCCTACATGTCTATATTTTACATACTTATTAACTTTTTTCTTCATAATTATGACATAATTATGTGTTATCTCTTGTTGCTGATATAATTTTCATCACCTATTTTAAAAATTATGGTTTTTACTCTTTTTTAGTATAGGGTTTCAAAAAAAGTGAATTTGAAATATCAAAATGTTTTTCCCTTCATGGACAAATTTTTTTACTTCCAAACCACATTTATATGGATTAATCATATGTTCTTTGAGGGATTAATTATTGAATATTATTTTTAAATTTTATTTTTTTCAAATGTTTAACTTCACCATTTTGAAAATTTATTTTTAAATTGGCCCATAACTTCTTCATCATAATAATGTAGGAAATATTTTCTAAAAACTATATTAGATTTTAACTCCCATTTTACTTTTAATATTCAAAAGCATTTAACCTAATTGTAAATATTATTTATTATATATGATCTATTATATATTATTCTATTAATATTTGGTGGGATTGTGTTGAACTCTTGTTATCAAACAGTCCAATTCTTTATTCCTTATTTTATGGCAATGTTTAAAGAATTATTCTTTTAATAATCATTTCCTTATATCCCAATATCTTAATACATTTTTTTATTACAATATGGATATAGTCATTTATAAAAATTCACTATGTTCCTATGGATGGCTTATTCTAATTTATTATCAGGAAAGGTGATTTAATTATGTATATTTGTATATCAAAATGTATTTTTATTGATTTAGAAGAAAATTATATTATGAATTGGGTTCATATTCCTACCCCTCATATAGTGAATGACTTGGACAAACTAAGGTGATGAATGGAGCCAAATATTATATGGACCCTTGATATATCAGTTTGTCATATGAGAAAAAAGAAATGTGTATTTGACCTATGTATACCCAATAAAATCATGATGTATTGGTTGTGGCCTTTGTGACAAGAATCATTCCCAATATAAATCCTTGATGGAAAGAATAATTTCTTGAAGGAGGCCTTAATGGTAAAGATTAAGATGTCTAAAATAATTCATTTCACCACTATGATTTCCGTTATTATTGCCTATGTGTTTATTTGAATTGTTAACCATGGATTTATTTCAATATAATTGGATAATTTATAAGGAATTATATAATTATAATTTGTTTCATTCCATATTATCCCATCCATGGTCATGAATTAATAACTTCTAATATATGTTTTCCATTACAAAGAATTTGTCCTCACCCTTATTATGTTTCCATTTTCTATGGTTATAAATAAATTTATTACACATTACAAGTCTAGAAGAGAAACATTTTTTTAAAAGGTTGGGTCTGAAGCCTGAATTTATTATTAAAGAAAAGACCTCTTTAGAATGGGTAGAGGGTGTCCCATTACATAGCCCTAAGGCCCAAGGCCAAGTGGCCTGCATTCAGGGCTAGAAAACCCATTTTTTGGCCCAAAGGACCCCTCGGTGAACAGTACTACTACAATACCCGGGCATTTATAGTACCTGCTACAGTATCGTCACTGCTACAGTACCCTGCTACAGTCCCTCCGCCGCAATAGTGCTGCCACTACTACAGTCTGCCGCTGCTACAATACTGCTACGGTGACCTGATACAGTACCCTGCTACAGTAACTCAGGAATTCTCCCCTGCCCGGATTTGATCCTGGGTCTTTTGGATGCCAAGCAGGAGCCTGAACCACTAGGGTACAGGCTCGTTGGCAAACGTGTTGTATGGGTAACGAGGTATAGGGCTGGCCTTCCAACCTACGCGCTGCACGCCACCAGCTAGGCCCCAGGTGGCCAACCCTTGGGCTTTGGCCAGTTCCCACAGAGTCGAGGGGATGAGAGGATCATTGGCGTATGGTGCACATTGCCTTTGCGAGGACTCGAACCCGGAACCTCGACGATGGGACGCCACCACCATGAACCAACTCACCCAGCCCCCGCGGGCAACATGTGTGTATAATTATTTGGGATATGTTGAAGACTTATTAAGGATTATATAGTTTCTTATATAGTGTAAAAATATACATTTTAAGAGAAAACATGATCTTTTTCAAATAAATGTTTTATTAATTCTCTCACTCAAAACTAAAAGATCCCTTCAAATTCAATTGACACAATATTATTTAGTGATATTATAAGTACTAATGGTTAAAATTGGTCCCCATTGATTTATTTTGATGTTGATAAGTAAGGAATGTGTTTATTCATTCCATATTCCAAGAGTATGGGTATATGGCCTCACTTTTTGTATCAAACAAGGATTTGGATAACTTTTTATATTAGGATTACATTAGATGAGGATTATTTAAGAGTAAAAAATGTCATTAAGGGTTAATAAGTAAAGGTTAATAATGATTTTAAATGTATCGAAAAACCTTTGGATTGGTAGAAGTAATATTAAATATTTTATTTTTATTGAGGAATAGGATGAGGGAATGTTATTAAAAACACTAGGGATAAGTCTACGTGTAGGATAACATTTCAATGTTTTGGAAAGGCAGATATTGCATGGTTTCCAAATAATTACATCCCTATGTGGATACTGACAAGTGGACGTGTATTTGGAATATATAATTATCTTATAATAATTATATTATGGATTTAATCATTATTTTTGAATCCATTTTTTTATTAATTACTGGAACCTAGAGGAACCAAGTTAAATATGGATTCCATGGATAATGGGGAGATTGTCATAAAGAGTAACCTAACATGATAAGAGTTTGTGAGAGAAATCATGTGATTATGAAAATCCAGTTATCAAGTTTTTTGAAGAAAAATTTAAAAATAGTAAAATCTTTAAATACCACAAGGAATGTAAGGGTGAAGACTCGTTGAAGGTGAGGTGAAAAATATGATGAAAGAAAGAAGATTAAATTTCGTACATGTCAATAATGTGGGAAGAAACACATCAGGGCTTAGTTTAAGGGAATGAGAATTCATTCTAAGAATGAAAATAAAGGTAATAAAGCTCATGAGTATAAGTTAAAGGGATAGTCTAAAAAATTATTTACTTCAATTGCAAGGAAATCAAGAATTATGTAAATCAATGCAGTAAACCAACTTATAACTTGGAAAATAGTCACTACGAACTACTTATTCCTTTTGAACAAGGAAAATTCTACACACCAACTACTATTTAAGATGTTAGTGAATCTTCAATCTAATCTTTCCAATGTATTTAGACATGTAAATTTTCATTAATTATTGTATTTATAGTTATAAATAAAAAAACATGGTGGTTTGATTATTAAATTTTCTTTAAGGATTGGGCGAAGTTAATTCTTTTGGATCTTGTTTTTTCTGTTAATTTTATGTGGTATTTGAAATAGATTATCTTAATTTATAAAGAGATTATATCAACTTTAATATTTTGAAATCTCACCTAATGTTAAAAATCAACCCATGATCATCTAAAAATGTTTACTAGGAACTCCCTACCAAAATTATTTTTTTCAAATAGGTCTTGATACTGAACTATGAGTTAGTTAGAATAAAAAATAAAAACATTGATGTCTCATATGAAATTAAACCATGGTTCTTGTCTATCATTTGTATACTATAAACTCTTCTACTTATACACAAACAACTATAAATTTTTAGGTTTCAATTTATATAGGGGTGGGGAGAATGTAATACCCAAAAATTAAAGATTTTATATTTTAGTTTCTGTTAAAAACTGAATGTGTTCAATAGCATTCTTCACATGAAACACTAAACCAAAATGAACCATACTACATTAAATAAATATTAAATTTTATCCATATAAATAATGGGTAAAATTATATTTAAATCAATTATAAAAAATATATTAAAATAAACTTATATCCTCTTATTAATGTAAAGGAATTGATGGAAATTCAATGAGTATAGCGAAAAATTTAATAATATTCATTTAAGCATTAGAATGTAACCTTTATTATAATTATTTTTTATGTGTATTTTTTATGAATATAAATATATTATGGGTAAAATATTTGGTCTATATAAATAAAAAATTATCCCAAATTTGTTTATAAATAGATTCAAAATAATAGTAAGAGTAGTTAATATTTTTTAAAAAATCATTTCTAAATGAAAACAGTTTTCATTTTGTTTTTTGGTTTTTATATTAAATAAAAATTATCATATTTTATAATTTTACTTTTAAAAAATATATTTCATTTCTAGAATCATCATTTTAATATTACCAAATAAAAAAATATTTGGGATTTTCTGAAAACATTTGTTTTTATGTGAATAGTGAAAATAATGATATTGATAAAAATGTAACTTTTATGAAATTATACCAACACATGAATAAATTAATTTTATTAAAACATTTATATAATATATATATATAATTATAATTAATTATATAAATTTCCTATTTTTTATTTCTAAAAGCCATGAATATTATTTTACAAACAAAAGTAATATTTGTTTCTAAAAACTCATTTATTCACTTATATTAAAAAACTAGTATTTATTGATTTTAGAAATTAAATCATATATAACTAATTTAAAATTTTATATAAACATTATTGTATTATTTAATATGTTCAAAATAAAATTTTCATAATATTATGATTACTATGATTAAATTTAGTGACCAAGATAATGATTAACGTTTTTTTTCAAAGAATCATTATATTAATGTTGTGTAATTGTTTTATGTTAAATTAAAATTATCAATTTTGAGTAATAAATTTTATATATTTCCTTACAAAATAATAAAGTAAATTGTCACTCATCCTTTTATTATTCAATACTAAATGATTTTAAGAATTGTTGTTGGTGAAAACAATATTTTTCTACAATTATTTTCTATTTATAAACTGATTTAATTTAAAACTGTAATTGTTTATAAATAAGAAATTAAACTCGATTAAATTCATATTAAATTTAATATTATAATACACAAATTTGGTAAGAGGTGTTATTTTATATGTTACATAAAATCTATGTTACTTGGATTGAAACTAGTTACACTAGTAAAACAAAAAAGGTAAAAGTTAAGATATATGAACAAATGAATTATAAAATATTTAAAAAATGTGTGGTAATACATGGTTTAGGATTTATAGAATTATTATCACACTAAAATCCATAATTAATCATTTTTTATCTTTTACCCCTAAATAGTACCATAGTATTATCAAAAAATAATGGCTATTCAAAGAAGTGCCATTTTCTTCTCTATAAAAGGGGAGAGTTCCACACATTAATGTTACACCAATTACATCAAATTTATCCCAAATAATGTAAAAAAATAACCTTCTTGATAATTATTATAAGCTTCATAAAAATATTTTCATAATTAGTGATCCTAATCCCTTTATTTATATTGATACTTTCTTGAGAATGTTCAAGGTCCAAAAGTGAGTATTACAAATTCATAATCATTTTATTCTTATTATTTACCTTAAAAACCTACACTAACCATGGTATTATAATGATATCGACATCATTAATATTCTTAAATTTTATTATATTAATTTAACAACCTTTATTTATTCTATTACACCCACATAGAAAAATAAAGGAATGTTAACCATGTGTTGTGAAGACTACTCCCTCCACACAGTAATGTATTTTTGTTTTTCATCTTGGTTCTATTTATTTATCCAAAAAAGTTCAAAAATGGTTTCAAAAAATAAAAATTATAAATAATATCATTATTTTTATTTTATAACTATATTATATATTTCCTTAAACATATTCACCCAACGAGATATAGTGTGTTCATGTTTGGTTTGGTTTAACCACCAACTTGAACAATACTATAAAACTCCATCATTGATGACTATGGGAACTTAAATAACAATTTTATTATAAATTTAATAGAATATAATTATTGTTTTACATTTATATGGAGGTTATATTAATTATTTTACTTATTACTAAAATATCATATTTGATCACTTAATTACTGAAATAAGCCGATACCAATTCCATTTTCATGAAAATATTAGAAAAAAATATATAATAAATAATGAGAATATGATAATAAATTTTAGAGTCAATAAGGTTTCTTTAGGACTTTTCCATTTCTCTATGTTTTTAAAATCATAAAAACATTATCGAAAATTATATTTTCCCTAAGGATTATATTCAATAGGGAAATTTCACATCTCTAAGGAAATGTTTATCCTTATCTTTTTTTTCTTTGTTCATTTCATAATCTATATAATTTAAATCATTTTATTCCTAATTCTAAAATTCAGCTTCACATCTAAAAACATAGAATATTTTAAATAATTTGATATAGAGTATTCATTTTTCATACTCCGAATTCTATGAAATGAAAACACCAAATTCTCTGTAATTAAGACTCTGAATTCTCTGAAATTCCGACTCCCAATTCTCTAAAAAGTGAGACTCTGAATTCTCTAAAAATCAATGTCCAAATTCTCTGAAATTCAGAATCAAAATTCTCTAAAATTTATACTCTAAATGCTTTGAAATTATGACCCCATATTCCTTAAAATTACAACTCTGATTTTCTCGGAATTAGAACTCTGAATTCCTCATAATTCGAACTACGAATTCCTCAGAATTCAGACTCTAAATTCCTCAGAATTCGGATTTCAAATTTCGTGGTATTCAGACTCCCAAATCTATAGAATTTAGGTTATTAATTCTTTGTAATACAGAATCTGAATATCCATGTGCTATAAAATTTTAATTTTTATTTGGATAGACTCTAGATTCTATTAATCAATAGACTCCAAAAAATATATTTGGTTAAGTGAAATTATTTTCCTTACACTTTTTATGAAACGATGACATACAATCTATTTCTAACTAATCGTTGTTTGAGCGACACGTGTATAGGTCCCTCCGATATTCAAGGAAAAATATGATCATTGGAGGAGGGAGCCAACTGTTGGATAAGTGCCTATAGATAAGATCACATTTAAGAGAGCTCTCAACATGTTGATATATCTAGATATTGCATCCTACTGATGATATTTCTAAATAGAGAGACTCTCGTGCTTTGTTCATACTGAACATCTTGTTCATATTTCTTAGTCTGACTCCGATTTTTGCTGAGTACAACCGAGGGCTTCCAATGATCGGAACATGGAGGTGCCGAATACCTTAAAAATAGAGGGTTTGCGGGGATAGCAAGACAGATTCTAATATTATTATTGAGTGATTACCCTATATTGGGTAAGATATACTTTCTTGAAATTATAAATAAAGTGACCGTTATCCAAGGTTGTTGGATACCCTACTCTTTGGGTTAAATTATTTTATACTTTTTACTTGTTTTGTTTCAAGTTTATTTCCTCTATATTTTGATAAAGGAATAAAGTATAACCTTCTTATACATTTTTATCACTTTTATATACTCTAATAAGTTAGATTCTATACGCATTAAGGTAGGATATTTTCCGTGTAATCTTTTCTTGAGTTTCATTTCTAGAACCATATATCCTTAATCTAGAAAGTTTTATTAATTGAACTAAAATAGGTCTTGTGAATTTACTTTCTTTAACTTTGTTAAACATAGTTTTCATTAAAGTTAAAAAATGAATGTTTTTAAAATTACAATTCACCCCCCTCTTGTAATTGAGCATCTATATCATTATTTAGATCGAACAGAATTGATATATATGAAATAAAATATATATGGATAAAATTATTAATAAGGTATCCAATAAAAATAATTGGATTATTTAGAATGTTATGAACATGGGTAAAATTAATTTTGAACATGGTAAGGGTTTCTAGCTTCGATTTTCGCACCTTAGTACAAATTTATTATTAAAAACATTTTTTTTCATTGGAATGGTGAATTTAATTACCCTTTAATATTTTTATCATGATTCTATAATTATTCTTCATATATAATGTTTCATTTTAAATTCTATCCTTTAATAAGTTTTGATTTGAAATCATCTAATGTCTTTTGGGTTTTCATAGTCACAATTAGGATTTCGTTGAGACATGTTACCTTTTATTCACCTTGTTAGATATATATTTTGTTCAATTTATTTATTATTACATGAATTTTAAATATTTTATTTCCATGAGTTTCATGGTATAAACTAATCCAAATCATGTTCTTTCTTTAAATAGATTTTTACTCAAGTGTTACCCTAGTTGTAAAAGGATTGGTAACATAATGTTTATTTTAATTGTAATTGTAATTATCTTAAACTTATTTTTTATAAGTTGGGTATATTAGTCTATTTTATTTTATTTTGTGATATTATATCATTTTTTAAATATTTACCAAAAAATATTTTTAATAATTCCATTTTTATTGAAGTATATTACCCGTAAGGTATATTGATAACTGAAATATTCTTTCATTGAGTTATAAGGTATCAGATTGAAATTTACTTTTCCATTCTTGGGTTATCCCACTCAAAGATTTAATTTTATGGTAAATTATCTTCCCCTATACGTATAATTAAATTTTAAGCCAAACATTTTTCGTTGATGGATATCCTACCCAAAAATTATAACATTGTCAAGAATAATTCTTATCTTATTGAATGATGGTTTCCCTTCCTTATCCATATTTTACAATCCTAATAATATTCTCTTATATATTTAGAAACCTAATTATGTGTTATCTCATGTCACCTCTTTATTTTACATCACCTTTTTAAATAATATGTTTTGTTACTCTTTTTATAATGTTGGTTTTCAACAAATGTACTTTTAAATTTTCAAAAGGTTTTTCCTTTCCCGATCAAATGTTTTATATTCTATATCAAATTTCCAAGGATATATTTATATATTTTTATAACGAACCATTATTGAGGATTCATTATAAAAGTAAATTTCTTCAATATGTTAACTTTACCTTTTCAAAAATTAATATTGAATGTGACCTGTAACTTTGTCACAATGATGACCTTAGAATTGTGTTATAAAAACTCCGTTATGTTTTCCCATCCATTTTTCTTTTCATATTCAAAATGATTTACCATAATGAGAATTTTGTTTCATAATATAACGTCTATTTTATTTTATTGTATTTATCTATTTTGGGTATTGAACTCAATATATAAAATAAAAAATTATTTATCCCTTCTTGTGGGGTACCCTTTTAAGAATTCTTATTTAAAGGGTGTTTTTCTTCCATGTTAGTATCCTTTTAATTTTATTTTATTTCATTTAGGATATGATATTTTAAAACCATCCACATTACTTATTTGGGTGGAATATGCGTATTTATTTACTATAAAGTTATTGAAATTTTATATATTTGTATATCATCGTAAATGTTATTTGATTTTTAAGGAATGTTGATTATTCTTTGTATTGATATTCAAATCATTCATGTTGTCATTTCATTAGACACAAACATGTTACAAGAGGAATTTGGTATTATATACTCCCTTGATGCATCAATTGGTCTCATAAGACAAAATATTTGAATATTTTGTGTATTCTAAACAAATGCATGTATGATTTATTGGTTATTACATTGATGGAAATAATTATTTATTTTTTATGTACTTTATAATAAAACAATGTCTTAGATAATGGATTGATGGTAAATATCTAGATGTTTGAAGTTATTCATTCCATTACCATGAAATCAATTATTTTATTCCATGTATTTATTTATATTGTTAACCAAGGATTTTTTTCAAGCTCATGTGATTAGTTTTATAGAATTATGTAATTATCATATATTTCATGCCATATTATTTATTCTATGTTCAAGCCTTGATACCTTATTATATATTTTTTAAGATTAATGATCATTTGAGATCACTATTGTTAGGTTTTTATTTCCCTAGGTTATGAAGAAAATAATTACAAATGATATGACAAGAAGGGTTGTACGTGCGAAAAATGTTATTGGAGATGCTGAAAACATATTATCATTTAAGTAGTTTCTTATATAATTGTAAAATTATCATTTGATGATGAGGAAATGATATTTATAGTTTCAATGTTATTTATAATTCTCTAAAACAATGACCCTAAATGGCCTTTAAAATTTTAGTGACTCAATATTTATTTTGATATTGTAATTATTGATGGTTAAAATTGGGTCTCTTCGATTCATTTCGATGTCGATATGTAAACTAGGTGTTTATTCGAGCTAGTTTCTAGGATTTTGGCTATAAGGAATCACATTACGTTTCCCCAATATATATCTGAAGTCCCTTGTTTTTAGGTCGAATCCTCTAATATATGGGGAGGAATGCCTGATGTTAAGTGGCGCCAACAACTGGGACATAGATTAGTGGTCTCTCGTCATCAGACATTACATCAGTTAGTTTGATTGAAATGGAACTATTAAACAGAATCAATGGCTATGACTCTTTTAAATGTTTATTGTAGACAATTGATGAAAGATAAATAGATCACATAAGTTTATGACACATATATGAAACCTAATTGATTATGAGATTTCAAGAAAAACATATTATAATACAGAGTATGTGTTTGTATGTGGTTGTCACGATTATGACATTAATGTCTTCCTCTATGGGATCCTTTACATATTACTAGATAATGGTATTCGATTTTATTTATGACTACTTAATACCATTGAGGAAGATACATCAAGGGTCCTACACATAGTGTATCCATTGATCAGAGTTAAATCATATTTCTATTTAATAGTTGTAATGAATATTAATCTTATGATAGAGAAATAATATTTACTCAATATTTAATAATCATGATTATTCTATCATTAATGTGAGTTGAATAATTGAAAAAATATTAATTCTAAATACTATAATATTAATTTATCTATTTTTTCTTTAAAAGGTAATAAATAATATTTATTATTGAATAAATATTTATTTAGTTATGTAAATATAAAAATAAAAAATTATTTTTTATTACATGAATATGATATTTTTTTTTATTTTCAAAGAAGAATGTTTATTTATTGTTTAAGGATTAATAAATACCAAGTAAGGTGGTTGGGATGAGTAAATAACCTGGGAAGAGAAATGATATAATCTTAAATAACATTTAAATAAATTATAAATTATTTAGTATATGAGAATAAAATTTATTTTACCATGTTGGAACGTTCCAATATATTACAATTATTATTATTATTGCAATAAGGAATGTATTAGGTTTAATATTTGATTAATGATATATTTAAAATTACCAATATTAAAACCCCGGATCTATATTTTACTATGTTATATCCTTTTATAATGTGTGATGCCATTTGTTGTTGTGAAAACAATTCCTCTTTAGAGTGTTCTCCCAAAACAATCTCTCGAGTTTCTCTTCAGACTGGGAAAACTTATCCACATTATTTCACCCTAAAAATATTGAGAAAATGATATAGGAAATAATAAATCCTAGAGGATTATGTAGTAATCAAGATAAAAAAGAAAATTTATCATACGTCCTAGCACCCAAAATTGCATCAAAAACATTCTGAGATCAAGGAGCATGAGTGAATCTCTGATATAGATATTCTATTTTTGATCCGCTTAGCACAATGATGATACAAATAAAAAAAGGGTTCTGAATGATAAATATCTTTATCAATGAAATAACTTCATGTCGACGTTAATTATATTTTTTAAAATAATGTATAGGTTAAAAATTAAATATCATATCTTCACAGTTCTAAGATTCTTTATCAATTTCTTAAGGAATACTAATTATATAATTTGATTCTTTATCATGTTCATGTATATTATTCATATAATTTTACAAAATCCATGTTTGGAATGAGCAATAATATTTCTTCAGTTGAACCCAGAAACATTATGTGTAATAAAAGAGAACATTTTTAAATTTATAGATTTTTTATTTTATTGATCAATGCCATGACTTTTTGTAATATTTTCATTTTGGTTTCCATTGTTATTTTGTTAAGTTGAGATAATGAGTATTTTAAATATCGTATGACCAAAAATTGGTAGAGAACACATGACATTACATCTAAATGTTCCATGGATTCTAGTTGTATGACCATATTATACACCATCTAAAATAATTGTGCATTGTGTGGTCTTGATCAACCAATTGCATATGCGGTTTTATGGGTACCTCCCCCAATGAAACATTCATTTCACATGTATGGTAAACTTTTGATTCTATATATATTTCTAAGAACTTAATGGTGGTCACATGTAGTAGATTAGAAGCTGGGTGGATAAAAATATGGTCTTAGATGGTGGTTAAATGAAATACTCAGAAAAAACAAGAATATGAAAATAGGTAACAGTGACATATGGAGTAGAGAAAATAAATGTATTGTTGGAAAAGGGGATGAAACAACATGGAAAAATCATACAATTTGGTAAGGAATAAGGCCTGATATATTTGGAAAATGTCCTTCAATTTTAGGTGCCAAAATATCTTGTCCCTTTGAAGGGAAACATTGAAACACAAGTATAAAAAATGTAATTTTATGCAATCAAGTATTTGGTCGATAATATAACATATACGTCTATATTTTATTAAACTAATAATTTTGGGGCGGGATTTGACTAATCTTGGAAAATAACCCACTTGAATATATGTGTGTGTGTTTTCTGTTGTTTTTAAAACTTCATTCATTATTTATAATTATTATTGTTGATATATTTTAAAATTATATTATTTAATGGAAATCACACACACATGTGTATGTTTTGTTATTGATTTTATAATATATATATATATATTATGTCATAAAATATATGAACATATCATATATGTGTTTTATTTTTTTATTCACTCCCCCCTAACACCACTTAAACCCCTCCAGTGATGGTAATGAAGAGATGGAGTGACACCTGATGTCTACCTCCAACAAGACCATGGTTAGAAACTAGCACTAAGGGAATAAAACACACCAAGAGACGAATTTTCCACATAATATAAGTAATATAAAAGATATATATGTATAAATAATCATCAATGACATATCATTTATGAAAACAAATATACCATACAATAAAAGACCATAATTCATGTCATGTTTTAATGAAAAAAATCCAAAAACAATTCCTAAGTAGCAGCTCTAATGTAAACATTACACCCCAAGATAGTATGTTCTAGATCAGTTAATAAATCCTTCCTTGAAACTTAAAAATTGATTAGATTTATATAAGGTGAGAATAACATATATAATTTGTAGTATCCTTCTCTCAACATATCAGAAATAAGTGAGAAAATTATACAAATTATCCACTGAGTAAATAGAAGAATCAGCATGGAACTATATGGCCAACTATCCCATACTAACCTCTCCATCGATCACTCAGAAAGTATCCAATCCATGTATAATAATATAATATAATGAATAATTAATCATAGGTACCACACAACCACATCTCAATTGGTTTTCTACTCTCACACCCAAACATCAAACATCCTGTGCTCTTATCCCTTCTTACATAATGTGGGTTGGGTTATAACCTAAGGACCAAAAATATTGTAAGGTCTAAATTATCATGATTGAATCAGGTTAAACTAAATGACACATCATATCCACATCCATCAACTTAGATCCAAACCAATAGGGTTTCTTGAACATGAAAAACATAAACACTATTCCCTCCTCCTACAATTCATGACCCCCACTATAAATCCATAATCCCATCATCACTACCTCATCAGGAACACCAAATACCACTCCTACACATTAGATGATTGAACCAACCTCATTACACCATATACAATATACTGTAAAAGGGTGATTAAAGGAATAAGGGATTGGTCATCCATCCGCCCTCACAAACCTAGATACTAGAGAAAACACCTGGAACCAAACATTTTCCATGAGAATATAATAATCAACCTAGGTGAAGTGTGTTTAGAAATCACAAGGAAAAAAATATATATATACACATATGTTCATAAGTAAATGTAGACTCAAGGTCTCACATAAACACTTAATCATCTTCATCCATTGTTGGAATCAAACTAATGTTACCGTATGCTTCCACCTACTAATTACATCACTAAAATAATATTACCAGAAAAAATGACACAAAGTATACAATTTCCTTTCTTCTATTTTTCAATTTCAAAAATTTATATATTATCCCATTACATACCACTATTAATTAATTAAGACATTTTAATCTCATATTTAGTGACAATCCAGTCTAACCATACCACACATGCCATTACAATATGATCGATCCCATTCATTAACAATTAGAACATGATCTGAATTTTTGTAAATTAATTTCTAGACATCATTTTTAAAATCTGGACTATATCACATTACCAATTTTTATTTAACATCTCACTATTTTTTTATTTTTGTCACATTCCCCACCACTAGGATTCTATAACGCCTTTATATCCTTTATCACTAACAAAACCACATAGTAATATGAAATACACATATTTACATGATTCTAAATTACATGGTCCATCATCAATATCTTTCGAGTCCCGATTATTCAATAAACTCTTTTGATTACCCATTTTAATTGTTATTTAATTTGGTAAAGTTATTCCATCATTAAAAAAACAATATTTTAATAAAATGTTTATAAAATGTAAACAAATGAACAAAAAGTATTCAATGGAAAAAAATTTACACCAGTAAAGATGAGATCATATCAATGATCAAAAATCCATCAGTTCACTTTAAATTAATAATTCTTAACTATCTCAGAAATATGATGTTTCATACATAAATCAATTGATATAAATTTTCTATCTCTTTTATGTTCATATTTATTTTGTTTAATCATTCCATTTATTTAAAAAAAATAAAAGTAGTAAACATATAAGAAAATATCATAATAATACAAATAAATCACCTATTACACAAATCCATTTTCATTATTATCTATTACTTATTATTTTATATACCTTAAGTTGGTTGATGATAATTACATGGTAAAAAATAAAAAATTAGACCTTATAATTCAAACCAAAAAATAGATCATATCTGGAATTCCCCATTGTACAAGGATCTTCACAATTGACTGTAGAAAAAATAGAGAGGGGAGGGGAGGAATAGTCATCCTATTACATGAGGATACAGCTTTAACTAATACCATAAATCTTCCACATCTTGATTTTTTATGTTTTGATCATCTAGAATATAAGTAAAGATAAATAAGATTCAAAAAATTTAAGTAATATCAATCTAATATAAATAACAAAATATATTATCTCTTGGGTATATTTCTATAATACTCGGAAAAAATTCCCATTTTAATTCACATTAATTTTAGTTTTATTTTAATTAGCCTCACATGAACCAATTTAATCCCCTATAAATTTGAAAGCAAAAGGTTTAATTAAAAATTTTCAATATATATTTTAAACAATTTTTTTCATTTATTATTCGTATTTATTTTCAATTAAAAACATTGTACAATAGGGCTAAGAATAAAAGATGAAAAAACTAGATTAAAATTGATACCCTTATATGAGAAGTGTTCCCTGCATATGGGTACATTAGAATTACCCTTACATGGATTGGTTTTAGGTGAACCTTTTCATGATTTAATATACCTTTATAAAAGGCATGGACAACACACATGTGATACATGAAAAATTAGTTCTACCCTTATGCTTCCAAAGGAAACGAATCCTTACCCTTTTGTTAGGTTTAAATCAACCTTACAAAATATATTAAGGACCTTTGTTTAAGGAAAAAAACCGAAATTATCCCTACAAAAATGAATATATTATCCACACAAGTGTTGAAAAAAACTCACATTTCCTACACAGAACACTCTAAGTCTACCCACACATGATAATGGATAAGGGATTTACCTTTATATAGGTAAGGAGAAAAGCCACTGTCCCTTAAATGACTCCACATTAACCTCATGTGGATTTAGAAACTACAATTAACCACCACTAATTCCTCTAACATGGTGAAGGGATAAATACATCATAGTTTTAACACATCACTCTTAAGACTAGGTTATTAACACCCCTACTAATTACTTCATCTGTTTCTCACATGCTCAACCTCACCAAACCATATCAATTTAATATGCCAAAATTCATGGGATTTTTCCCTCTAATATTTTTCATAGGTAAAAAACCCTATATGAAACACCTAGTGAAATGATCACCCTATTCATTTAACTTCATATAGTTCACCCATCACCATACAACCAACACAAAAAAGAACATGCATTGAAAACAACCATCACCATTCCCACTACTATATCATGGTGACCATTAGGATAGATAAAACTATTCCATTACATCAATGATTCCTCCAAACTCCCTTACAACACCTATAAGACATAGTAAATAAAAAATGAATGAGATGTTGGGGTCCAAGACATTACATAAGATACATATCAAACCGATATCATCCTCAAAAATAAAATTAAACCCAATAAGAAAATAGGAGTTAACATATGAAAAACATACCCATGAAACACTTATTAGATATCTAACTATAACCTGCAAAAAATCTCTCAACATATTATCCATGGTACAGATAATCTATGATATTAAAATCTATCCAAATATCCTCAGGAGATACCTCTATACCAGAGGTAACACTATTTCTGAAACATAAACATGATGTATGGAATGAAAAAAATGATCATAACAATATGGTAATTAATTAAAATTCATCCAGAAATTTTAAAAACATAAAAAAGACCATAGAAAAAAACCCGAAGATCATTATTAAAAATGTATTTAGTTACAATGAAAATGGAGAAATCCCAAACGTCCTTTTGATTAACCAACTACTTTTCTAAACATCAAGAGCTCTAGGATTTATATTAATTAGGGCCATCGGTTCCCCATCACACCAAAATAATAACACTTCAATTTTCTTTAGGTAAAACACATTGTTCATGGAAAACCCAAAGGAAGGGGTTTCACCAAACTCATAAGAGGGTGTATGGATCCATGTCTCCTCTTTTCGTAAGGTCTATTGCTTAAGGAATCACCACTAAACCTCATAAAAATAAATATAATGATTTATAAACTCCTCCTTTAAAAAGAAAAGGATATAATCCTAAGGGAAACTCTCTACCGGGTCATGAACACCAACCACCCCATTAGGCCTATCCCATGGTGCATAATCACAGATAACGCAACTCAAAATTTCGATGAGGTCCTTTTCCAATTTAGGGAGACCACGCCATATTTGAGTCATTCCCCAACTCTAATACCTAATTCAAAAAATAGGATATTCCTTATCTTCTACTATGTAAATTGGAGTGCCACATCATCCCATGAATCCCTCTGCATCCATTTAGAAACAACATTTTAGTTATGTAACATTGATATATATTCACCCCAAACATCAGATAAATTTTTTTTGTTCGAATAACCAATTCATACATCTTTATTAAATGGAAAATTGAAACATATTTCAAAAAATATATTATCAAAAAAACTACAAATTATTAATTTATCTTAACAAGAGAGGTAATATTACATGTTAAGTAATATTAAAATATCAAATAAGATAATTAAAAAATTTCTTCAATTTTTTTTCTTAATTTATATTTAATCATCATGATCACTCTTTAATAAATAATATTCATGAAAAAATCATTTATAACAAATAAAATCTCGTAAAACTATATTATGAAAAAATAATAACATGATACCCTTATTAATTTTAATTTTTAGAACATGTTTCAAAAGTTACTTAATTAACATCTATCTAACCTTAAAATAAAACAAGAAGGGCTTGTTAGAAAAGGTATACTAAAAAAATATATCATGCCAAGAGATGAAAGAAATCATATTTTTAACTATCAAGAATTGATTTTTTTTAAACTAATCGATAGAATTATATATACTACACTGAATACATTAAGCACATTCACAAATAAAATTTAAATGTTAAATATAATCTATGATAATGATAAATTAATCCTTATTAATTTAATTGATTTAAATAATATTGAAAATCCCAAAGGAAAATCCCTAATTTTATAAAATGTAATTTCTTCTTTGAAACCAGGAAAAAATCTTTTTAAGCATCTAGAATAAATTTTTATAGGTGAAGCTTAATTCATACTTTAAAATAATTTTAACAGAAGCCATAAAATTTCTTTAAAAAATGAGGGTAATAAAAAAACTAAAAGTATTTATAAAATAATTTTTAAAATCATAAAAACCATTATTAAAATAAATCATATCTCTTTTTGGGAAACAAATCACATCCTTGTTTTACAGAAATCTGATAAAACAATATTGAACATTACTTCACATACCAACACACATTAAAGAATATGTTATCAAAATCACATGAATAGAGTTACCACAAGAATACAATCAAGGGTATCAATCCACCACGTCATGGTATTATTTGATCAGGGTGTTCTTAAAATTCCAAACTACAAATAACCAATATCAGATTAAATTGGATAAAATAATTCATTTCATGTCATAAAGAATAAAACTCCCAAATAAAATCCAAGAAAAATCCTAAGAATTGTCTCCAATGGAAAATATCTACCCCAACCTAGTATTGTCCATATGAGTCTCCAAATACATCCCAAAAATGGGGAAAATATTTTATATTTATGTAGAGTGAGAAAAATATATATACCAATATGTATCTTCCTTAGGACCTCTCATGAAAATGTGAGGAATGAAAACTAATTCCTTAGTAAAGATAAGAACCTTCATAAATATATTATCTCAAATATCAATTATCATCCTCACCAAGGATCATTCATAATGTTTCATAACCAACTATAACATGATAATATCATAATAACATAATCATAGAATCCCACAACCACTTCCTAGTCTGTATTCCACTCTCACACCCCTACATGAAACATCTTATACTCCAATCCCTTCCTAGACTATACAGGTTGAGTCACAACTATACTAACCCCAACACTCAAAAGGTCTAATATCTCATATTGGCATAAGGGATGACTAAAGACAACATTTTATCAACATCTATCACTTAAAAACTATAGTAGTATTGTATCATGAACATGAATGATATCAATATTGTTCCCTCCTCCTACCATGCATAACCTTTACCACATAATCATCATCTCATTTTTAGGAACACAACATGTCACTCCAAAAACATGTAAAACCAAACCAACCATAGGCTATTTTAACTAGTGGACTATTAAAGGGTGAGTTGGGAAGAGGGGGTCGTCATCCATCTAATTCTACCAATATGGATGTTGGGCAAAACACCTTGAACCAAATATTTTTTATCAGTAAGAAATACTATACTCGAGTGGGGTGTATTTAAAAACCACAAGAAAAATAAAATATATATATTTATATTTATATTCATGCATTCACACAGACCCATCATAATGTTATCAGAACAAAACATCATCATCTCCATCCTCCATCAACATGAAACTAATGTTAACACATATTTCCACCAACTACTATATCAGACATAAGTCCTTTATTTACAAATCTTCAACATACCACTCCTTGGTATTTAAATCTATTTTTAGTAGACATATTATATATATATCTAGTCACTACACTAATTCCATGATGTTTCGTCTTCTATTTTTCACCAAATATCTCTCTCTAGTTCTTGAATTTTCCCTAAAATTGACATGTTAAACTAACCACTAAAGGATTTATGTCTGTACCATTCACAACACTAGAAAAAAAATACAAATTTAGATAATATAGGTTGATTTAAAAATTTTTATGGTTCGTATTGATGTTATGGTGATAAAATATTTTCCTTATACTTCATAATGGGTAAATGTTTTCTTGATTTCACCTCTTACATTAATCAGGAAGAGTGTATCTCAATATGTTTATTCGTCTAACAATGTAATGGTTTGTTTTTGAGTCATTCACTATCAATTATAGTAGATATAACATGATAATTAAAAGTAAAATATTTAACTTTATATTTAAACCCTTAATATCATGATCTTGAGAATATTATCTATTAACTTTAACTGATTTGTTAACATCTTATATATCCTTGACCAACTCAATTATAACCATAACATATATAGATCGTGTTTCAAAATAACATTCTTTTTTCGTGGTCTTATTTTATTTAAGATCATATATCATTATTTTATTTCTCAATAATCTTAAACTTATGTTTGTTGACCTAATAAATATATTTCAAAATCATCTTCACATAATCTTTATATTTAGCAGTCAAGTTTTTGTTTTATATCTCATGACTATTCATTAATTTATTGAGGAATTATATATATCTCATGATGAATTATAATTTTTATTTAATATACCACTCATGTTTTTTCTATATTTTTCATTATCATTACTACATGAGGATTCAATGTTTTTATACACATTTTTTATTTAACCAATATTATAATATAATTAATTACATCACAATATTTTTTTCTCATTATTCAACCTAATATTATAATTATTACAGTGGATGTGCTTCTTATTATTATTATTTTTCATCTTGAACGGAATTTATTATTCAATATTTTATTAAGATTACTCAAACTTCTTATTTGGGAAATACTTTTTAATATGACAAAAATATTTTCAATTAAAACATATAAAAAAATTAAGAGGATATGAAAAGTAAAAGGTTCAAGAAGATTAGTTGAAGGTGAATGAAAAGTTATCTGAAGTGGAGATAACTATTTTACATGTGAAAATAGAGTCATAGAATAAATTGAGTAAATAACATGTTGAATTTATTAATAGGTAATGTACTAAAATGGGAATAAAATAGGGTCTTGTGGTGAGCATAAATTCTCAGTCAAAGTGTTACTTAAAAGAAACATAAAGGACCCTATTTATTTCCTTTTATTCCTAAATAATTATTCTAACTCATAGGGAATTAAAAGAGATTCTGGAAGAATTTATTTCTCGAAAATAAAGATTATGTGATAAACCTGGAGTACTTATCCATGATTAAGAGATTAATGGTGATCCATTAAAGGGGGGATCCCCTTTGATAATAATTTTTTCAGGATTATAATTTCTAGAAAACAATGATTAATCATATTTTTTCTGAGTATTTTATCACATGATAGGTTGTTATGGAAAAATAAGATAACCATGATTAAAAACTTATTATTTTCTAAATTGTTTTTTTGCACATCGACTCAAAGTTGTTTAATAAAATGATCTTTTTAAAGGAACCATGTAATATCATCCATCTATTTAAAATATATAATGTGAGGATAATAAATATGCAGTGAGAAGTTTCCCCACATATTCTATTTTAATTTTTTTTATGTAAGAAGGAGAATAATTTATTTTTGAGCTATACATAGTGACATATATTTGATAAGGATATTGTTAAAAAAATATAAAGGGGATATTTTTGACATATTGTATTTTATTTTATTTATTATCTATAAGTGAATTAATTCATTGATGTTATTATATTGAAGGATGAATTGAATTGAAGAAAAAGTTTTGATGTAGAATATAGATGGTGATGAGAAAGTTATGAAGAATATATGTTTGTTGGTAAATGTTTTAATTAAGGAAATGTTTGATCTAGTTTGTTGTGATTAGATATCATAGAATGATTTCATGATACTTATATATTTAAAGGAATATTGAAGCTAAGATTGTGCCACAAGCTGTAAAACACACTATAGAAATTAAGAGGAATGTAACTTAGACTGTAGTATTTTGTCTATGCCATGGAGATACTGATTTTGTAAATTTGTTGACAAATTATCTATAATACCTACATGATGAAAAAGCATAGATACAATTTAGTGGATGAAGTAATAAGGTTCTACACTAAAAAGTGAATGTCTACATCATAGAGTCTAGTGGAATGGTTTTAAAAGTTTCATGAAATTTGAGGACCTCCAAACCAAAACCTATAGAACACATCACAAAATCTTATGATAGTTGATAATAAAACCTTTAAAATCTATAAGAATACACCATTGTGATATTCATCAAATTGAGTGCCGCACTTAACACCATTGAATACTTGACCACACCGTAGAAGAGTATTTCTAAAAACATTTTGGGTCATATGAATATTTTTTCTAACATTGTATAATTTTAGAGATTTGGTGATTATTATACACTATTCTAACTTCAACTTCTAATTGGATGGTCATGATCAATTTGGGAATAGTCCAAGGAATGTGAAAGAATTTTTTGAAGGAAGTTAATGATTTTAATTATAATTATAAATTCAAATTCAAACTTAAATATTTATTTGAAATATTCTATGAAGATTAATTTGAAGTGAGAATTGTGAGAAGAAAAGAAATATGTGAAGATAACAAGTTATAGAAGAAGAACTTGTGAGAAGAGAAGAACTATTATAAAATTTGGATATTTTTCATAATGAAATATATATTTCCTAATTATATAGAATACTGATGATCTGGATCATTCATAATATATATGTTGCTTCAAGACCAATTGGATGAGAATTTACATCAGTTGTGAATAAAGTGTTATAAATACATTTGTGATGTAGTGGATTAATCCATGTTTGGGAATAAAACAACCTGTAAAGGAGTAAGAATGTGTTATAAACCTTGTAAATATCATGAATCTTTTTATTTATCATGTGTGGTATGGTTGAGAGACTCTCATGGGTAGATTTAGAACATTAAATGATTCAATAGTTTGAGTTTAAAGGGAATAAAATAAAAAATAAAAAAATCACCATTGATTAAATCATCTATTAGTAGATTCAAATTTAGATCCTTGGGGAAATCATGGTACCATTATGAAATGAAAATAACCATAAAACAACTACACATACTCAACAATTCACATTCGTACATTCATTCATTCCACCATTTTCTAGGTAATCGTGCTATTAACCACTATTTGTTAATTAATCCATGTTAATCCCATAATTGAAGACCAAACACTCTAAGTATACCTCATATGTGAATACATTAATTTCCACCCACTTCGTTAACAATTATAATATGAATTAAATTGTTTCTCTTAATTTCCCACCCACATTATTCAATTATAGTTCGTATCACCTTACCAAATTTTAATTAATAGTGGACCATTTCATTATTCCTACCTCATTCCACAATGAATATCATAAATAAAACATAACTTTGATTATCACAAATATATACACACAGAAAAAAGAAATAATCATATTTCTTAGAATCTATATTATATGGTAAAATATTAATTTCATTTAAGTCATCATTATTCAAACATCCCATTTAATTACCAGCTTTAATTATTATTTAATTATGCATAGTAATTCCATCATTCAAGAAATAAAATAGTTCATTTGAATATTTAGCAACCTTTAAACACATAAATAAAAATAAATCCAATCAAAATCAGTTCATAACTATATTGTGGGTCTCATCTCAATGAACAAAAAATGAAGTATTTATCTTCAAATTAAGAAGGATTACCTATCTCAGAAATAGAAAGTTTCATACATCCCTTTATTTACATAAATTTTTTAATCTATTTTAGTAAAATATTAATGGTTCTTAATCATGTGATTTTTCATAAGAATACCAGTAGTGACCGCATAGTAAAATAATGTATAAAGAAAAATAAATCACTTGTGCAACACTTCTCTTTTCGTTGTCCTTTATTAAGTTTTATTTTATCTCCCTTAAATTTGTTCATGCTAATTACCCAGTAAAAAAATATTATAATCTCATAATTCACATGAAAATAAGGGACAAGGTATTGAATACCATATATGTAAAAGAAGATTTATAAATTTTTATAGAAAAATTCAGACAAGGGAGAGTGTGATTAATCCTTCGAGATTATGGGGAACAGTCTCAAACTAGTATCATAAGTCTAGTAGATATTTAATGGAAATGTTTTGAACATCAATAATCAAATGATATATCAATGATATTTGAAAAAAGTAAAATAATACGGGTTTATAGAAAGAGAGGACTCCAATATTGCATGGAGATATTTCCATAATACTTGTCCCAACATTCATTTTAATTCACATTAATTTCAGTTTGAATTTAATTACCCTCACATGACTCAATTTAATCTTTTATAAATTATAATTTTAAAAATTTAGTGAAAATGTTTCATAATATTTTTAAACCCATGACTTTTCATTCATTATTTAAATTTATTATCATTTAAAAATGATACAGAATTGAGTTGGGAAGACAATAAGGAAAGACTAGATTAAAAGTGATACCCCGATGTGAGAGGGATGCTTTGTGAAAGGGTAAATTAAAATTATCATTTTTTGGGCTCAATTAAAGAAACCCCTATGAAAGAATCAATATAAAAATACATGAGATAAGGGATACATAAACACCACACTAAAAAAATGGTTCTACCCTTACACAGCTAATGGAAAAGTGGACTTACCCGTATACCGAAAACTAGTCACCCTTATACAAGATATGAAGAAACTTCACACCAAAAGAAAAAAACAAAAAATATCTTTATGAGAATGAAAATATTACATATAATTGAGCTAAACAAAACTCACATTAACCTCTTAAAAGACTCAAATACTATGATTACATGATGGAGGCCAAGGTAATTACCTTTACACATGTATGGAGAAATAACCACTGACCCTTACATTATTCTTCTCAAACCTCATATGGATTTAGAAACCACACATGACCACAACCACAACCTCCACTATTGAAAAAGGATAAATCCCTCACCATTTTACCCACCATGCTAAAGTACATGGTGTAGATACCCACAACTTTTCATTTCGTACCTCACTCACATGCTCATCATTACCATACCCTCACACACTGGGACAACCAATATCATGGGAATTTCCCCTATCTGTTTCACATAGGTGAAACACCCATCCAAAACACCCAGTGAATTGACTACCTTTCTCATTTCACTCCCCGTGGTGTGACCATCACCACAAAACTAACCCATAAAACTAAAACATAAAAAATGTCCACCACCACACCCTCTGTTACAATGTAGTGACACTAAAGATAATAATAATTCTTCTATAACTTCCAAAATTCATCTGAAGTCCTTCATGACACTTTCGAGACATGGGAACAAAAGGAATTAGATGGTATGGTTCAGGCCATCACATATTTGATATTAACATTATATATATATATATATATATAATAATGAACAAATATTTCACTAACACTATAAAAAACCACAAAAAAATACCTTGGTCTTTACCCACCGAGAGAAAAATTCTAATAAGGGATAGAATATATTTTTTCTAATCAAAATCACTAATAAAGGATGGCCTTCATCAGTTCTAAAAAACACTGTTAAGTTGTGACAATTGTTTGTGATTTTCTTTAGCACTGATAAAAGATGTCTAATGTTTGTGTTTTTTAACACTGGATACATCTTATTTTTTTCATCATTTTTTAACATTGATAAAGGGAACCAGGAATACCATAAATTATATATACATATCTATATACTCATAAATGTGACATATATAATAATAATAACATATTTATACAAAAAACCATCAATATAAATATATTAATTAATATTTTTTTTTATAGGTATATACTTAATTATACTTGCATATATATATATATATATATATATTAAAACATAGTAATATAAAATATATAAATAGATATATAAACACATTAAATATTGTAACACCCCAGGTAAATAAAAAATATAACATTTTCATATTTATCCATATTTGTGAATAAAATATTAATATGACTTTAAAGGGTACGCTATGCTCGATGGCATACCCAACACGCAACAACGAGTTTCTTGGGAATCTTACGTTGCACTCTAATAATAAAATAATATTATTTTAAATGGAAGTTAACATGTAGCCGTTGTATTGGCGGGAATGGATAGAAATAACTAAAAATGATTATATATGTTTTTAAATGTTTTTACATTTATCCAGTAAAAGATAAAGGCTTAAAATACGAAAAGAATTCAATTTAAGGCATATATGCCCTAGTTTTCACTAAAGGTTCACTTATCGCCTTTTGATGGTGAACCGTCATTAAATATAGTTTTTTTCACTCCTAAACATTCTTTTGGACCAAATAAAACTCTTATTAAGAATCGGGACATCAAAATTTACTTTGTGTAAATTTTTGGTATCTTTCTGAAAAAGTTCATTTTTTCAATGAATAGTGTAAAATGTTGTATTTTAATTCAAAACCTCTTTTTAGTCTAATTTTTTTATATGATTAGATTATCTTTTGAATTGGTTTTAAAGTGAAATTATAATATGTTTTTACCATTAAATCCAATAGTGGTCATTGGAATTAATTTCACTTTGAAATCAGACTTAAACTACTGTCAATCTTTTGATACTTATTGTTTCATAAAAACACACTATTTGGTCTGACAGCGGCAATTAATTATTAAATTAATTAATGTGACTTATATGATTTGAATTTTTTAAAATAGACTTCATTTTTGAATTCGGAATATCAAATATATCTTAGGGTGAATTTTTAGGATTTTTCTGAAAAACATCAATTTTTTATGAATAGTGACACCACGAAGTGGTACTTATAAAAACTGATTTTTCCGTTTAAATGAAATTTTTCCATCTTTGTGTTTTGAATATAAAAAATCCGACATACATGGTTTTCATTAAGAAGTAAAATGTGGTTCAATGAGATAAAAATAATTTTTTGGTGAATAGTAACTTATTAAGTTTTTAATCGCGATTAGAGGTAATTAGTGTAGTTTAAGGTAAAAATAATGTTTTAATAATATGAAATGAACTTGAAACATGTCCTAAACTCATTTAATGTATCATGGCCGATCAAGACAACCCATGGGTCAACTTGAGGACCCCATGGAGCCACTTTGGTTGGAAAATGACATAAATATCTTTTTATTTAATGTTAAAGTAAAAATAACACAAACATTACATGTTTTACGAAAACAATTTTTTACATGGGGTTATACAAGTAATATTTTTAACTATAAATATTCATTAGAAAGCTAAAACGATTTACTACATCATAGTATTTTTTATATAATTTTTAGACACTAAATAAATTAAATTATTTATGACAACATGATGTTGCAGCGATGACCTCATTATTTAACGATTTAAATAAAATGGAAAGATAATGTAAAATAGAAGACCTAAACATGTCCAAAACCCATTGGATGGGTGAATTTCGAAACCTTTTCACCTTATCCTAGAATTATATCAATGTGGGACCCTTTAAATCCGAAACTCATTTTCAAATAAAGTAATATTTCTTTACTTTCCAAAAGTGCCCCTCCTCTCCTCTTATAAAAGGCCCCCACCTCTACCTCCTTACCCAAACTTCCAAAGCCTTTGGCTCGGCCAAAACCTGCCCATTTTGTCTCTCCACTTCCCTACCTTACTCCTTGAAGCCTCACTTTTGGCAGAAGACTTCCCAAGGAATCCTTTGAGCTCAAACCAAAGGGAGTTACCCGATTTTAAGGTAAAGTCTTCACTTGTGTCCGTTGTTTTATTTTGCTTCTCCAACCCCCTAAAACCTTTTTATTCATTTATTTTGTAACAACTCCAGTATATTCAATATACTAGGATTTTTTTATAAGAATTATTCGAGATACACTTACACACATCTACATCTAATGGTTAACGAACATACTGTTTCCGTGGATGGTGAATTTATGCCTCCCGAAATGATGATTGTTCAACATTCTTTTAACACCTTCAAAGGTGTCCATTAAGATGTCACTATATTTATATATAATATATGATATGTTTTTGTTTTACTTTAGATTCTGTATTTTTCATTTGTGGCTTACCTTTATATCTTCCATTATGGGTATACGCGATATCTTCATTTAAGGAAGTGCGGACTACCGCCCCCTCAAAGTGATTTGATTCGTTATTACCATATGTGGTACGTATAAAGGGTATATTTAATGATATTATATATGATAACATACTAGAATTAAAATACTATTATTTGTCATTATGTTTTAATTCCATTAAATATGAAATAGAAATGGGAGTAGCGTTCATGCGTACGTACGGCTTACCGTCTCCATGAACGGTACATTTCATTTCTTATCGAAAAATATTATGTACTATTATAAGTACATATATATAATGGATATATAGGATGTATGATACATATAAATGATCAATATAATTCTGGAATTAAAATATACATACCTCTCATATAGTTTTAATTCCATTAATATGACATAGAAATGAAAGTAGTGTTCATGTGTACGTACGGCTTACCGTCTCAATGAATGGTGCATTTCATTTCTTCCCTCTAAATGATTATGTGATATTATAAATAAATGTATATGCTGGATATATATAATATATATGATATCCAAATCAGGAATGTCATTTCGGATATAAATAACCTTTGGCCACACAAACAACATGTAATTGTAAGAAGTCCACTTTCGACTTAAGAACCAAATATCGATAAAACAATCATTATTAACTTAATGATTACATAATGTTTATAACATGGAAATAAGTGATATAAAAGGAATAATAAGCTTGAAAATGTTCTTAATCAAGTAGAAATTAACTCAAGTTTATTATTCAGGACGTTAAAGAATGAACAAGACAAGTTGGACCCGAGGTAAGGGATCTTACTCCTCTATTTCTTTTTATGTATACTCTTTTATGTCATTCCCTCTAAAGCTCATATTTCTTGTTTTTGTGATGTTATTTTATATTAAAATAACTGTAATTTTTTAGTTCATGTAATGAGAGACCCTATTCTCTCTCATCAATCCATTTTGGAAGTTTTGAGTGGCGCCGTTAGGCTGCCGAATTTTCATAAGAGATCTAACCTCTCTCTTTCTTTTTAAGTACTCCCCTTTACGTCACTTCTTTTAAGCTCCTATTTGTTATGATGGGGGATGTTCTTTCATATTTTTTTTCTGTACATATTGTGGTAATGTGATGATATACCCTATTTGATCTCATCAATCCATTTTTGGAAGTTTTAAGTGGCGCTGTTAGGCTGCCGAGTTTTCGTAAAGTGATTTTTCATCTCACTTTTATTCCCGTGAGATTTATGTTACATTTGCCACAATTTCCTTTGATTGGTGTATGTACTGACCATTATTATACTCATTGTGGAATATTCTTTCATTTATGAGTATTTACATCAATGATGTATTGTCCTTCTTTCACGGGGCGTATGTTTCGAAAGATACCCAAGTCGGTAAGGGAACCTTTCACCCAACTTTTTTTAAAAGACTTCTTTTGTTGGGTCTTTTAATTTACATATTGATATGTTGGGATATGTTCTAATAAATCCTTATTGATGTAAATATTATATCCAAGTGATGAGATAAACTTTTTATCTCTCATCAACTCATTTTGAGGTGACGTCGTTTGGCTGTCAAGGGAACTTCTTAACCCAATTTCGATTTCTTTGGGTTCGACATGTAGTTATTGAATATGTCATCCTTTGAATATGTGTGAATGACCTTTGATTATTTTACACTTAATATCCAATTATATTTTCTGTATTCGTTTGTCACACATAATTATGTAATTGATTTATCCTTAAACCAAGGATACCGTCTTTGTAAGGGACTTCGTCTCAATCTCCTTTCATTGAGGCATATTTCGTTTTATACATTAATTTCTTTTGTAACGATGTATAAACTCCTTTTACATTTACTTTTATACAAAAGGAATCTTTTTCTATGAAGCGTTTTATAAAACGAAAAAAAGGAATGTTTCTTTTAACGTACGCGGTGACAACGACCTTTTCCGCCGCCGCGAGTATTATTTGGTCTTTGGCTTCCTCAACAAGCCGTAATGTTTTTAAAATAAAATAAATACCATATACTCTTTTATGTATTTTGGTATTGAAAATGGTTTTGATAAAGGATTCTATTATGTCAATATATTTATGATATATTGTGATTGAAATGTGGAAATGTTATCATTCCTTTATATTGGTTTTATGTTTTATGATTTTATATTGGTACTTGGACATTTTAACGGGTGGTTACGTTATAAACCATATGACGGGTGGTGCCGTGAATACCAGGACGGGTGGTTACGTTATAACATCCAATGCATTGGGTATGGAAGTCATCCATATGGCTATTCCATTAGGTATGTATGGAAATTGGCCGTATGGCTATTCCATTAAGTGATATGTGTGGGAGTCGACCGTATGGTTATTCCACTTAAGTATGTTTATGTCCCAAGTTACCTTTATATATGTTATGTGTTCATTATATGGGTTTTATGGTAATCATTTGGTTACAAAAAGGTAAGTAATGATACTTTATTCAGTGAAGAGTTTTTACTACTTCATGAAGGTGAAGGTATTAATTTGATAGAGTATACATGGTTTACTTGATGTTTGAAAAACTAACAGTTTTCATTCTTTGTGTATCCCTTACTGAGCTTTTTATGCTCACCCCAAGTTTTTTTGAAATGTTTTTCACAGGACTTAATGTGGAATAAGGTCAAGGATGGGATCAAGGGAATGTCATGCTATATAAAACATGGAACTAGACATGTTTCTTTTTAAGAGTTTTTTTTATTATGGAAACTTAGTAGAAGTGACTACTTTTTAATCTTTTGAGATGTAATAGTTATGTTATAATTCTCTAAAACTCTAAACCTGAAAAGATCCTCAATTTGAATTATTAATTTAATTCAATATTAAGCAAGGTTTAAGGCTGGGGCCTTATAGTTGGTATCAAAGGTCGGTTTAGATAACTTTAGAGGTTAGGGTATTCTATAAGCACAAGTGACATTACCATAATGGTTAGGATTTTAGAAAGAGTCCTAGTTTTAGATAAAGTGAATGAGTAAGTATATCTTAGTGTTTACCTTCCTCATTAGTACATGATGGTTTTGTTGATATACACACACTGACCTTTTTGGTTTTAGTAAATGGCTGGATCTAGCAGGCACCAAAGTGACAATGGGTTTGCAGGAAACTGTGGTGGTTCTCTGATTAAGATACTGGATGAGATGGGGGATTCAATGAGGAATCGCATGGTTTTTCTAAACCAACTACCAAGGATTCATGATCAACCACTTCAACCTTGGTGAGTTCTCTAATGCATCATGTACGAGATGGCCAACTCGATGTGGAAATTTAGGTAATAATTATTAAGGAAACCATTAGGGTTTATATGATCCTTACTTTTTAGGTAATTATGGGTTACTCTATGATATGATGGAAAATGAAAGGAATGAGATAAACTTGAGGTTAAAATATTTTATGATTATTTTTGAAGATTTTATCTGGTTTTGGGGAATGTTTTAAGAATTATATAGTTTTAGAAAAAGGACAACACGCAGACCGTGTGACAACCCGTCGCGTCGGACAAAGCTGCGGGAATCGAACCCACAACCAAAGTGCGACTGGTATTTATCGCCTACCACTGGACTATGTGAAGTCCTTGGTTAGTTTGAATGATTCCTTTTAGTTGGATGATTTTAGGAATTAGGAGTAAGTTTATTTTGGGTTCTCTATAGAAATGATTAACCTATCATGGAAGATATGTGATTAGGTTAATTACTTTTCAATACGAGACTTTAGGAGCAACTGATGTTGTTTGGAGATAAATGTTATGATTTAACTTGGTAGACTATGTGACTAAATCATTCAAATATTTGGGTTTCAATCTTAGTTTGTTTTACATTGAATAATTTTATGGACAAATGGTCCTCGTTGAACTTTTGGTTTTGTTGGACAAATTTTGGAGATTAAGAATAGATTTTCTTTTTATAAAGGGTTATCCTTTTCTGGATTATCTGATCTTGTACTAGCATTTTTGGTTTTGGTTTTGGTTAAAGTATAAAGACATGGGAAGTATATAGTTCTCTTTTGTGGATTAGGTGATTCTCTAGAAGTTGATTATAGTACTCTTAATGTGAACAAGTCTTCCTAAATACTCATCTTTTGGAGAAAATATGAGTTTGTGTAAGGAATCTAATAAAAGTTTAAAGTCAACAAGATAAGTGATTATGTTTCCTTATGAATAAATTCCTCAATAAAAAGTAACTTAAAACAAAAATGTTTTCTATTAACTTTTCCTACTGGGGAATCGAATACCGTTTAACCCATCACAAGTTTGTGATTTTCTCGTATTTAACTTTCTCCTAAACATGTTTTCTGTCACTCTCCATCAGAACATGACCCTTTGTTTTTTTCCTCCATCTCCATATTTTCATACTTGGAATCCTAGTATGGGTTAACTTGGGTGACCTTTGTACTTATCTTCCTTTATTTTAAAGTGAATGTTTTACCGACTCTTGTTCCGATGTGGGACTTTCAAGGATGTTTCCAAGCTCAATTTTAAAAATTGAGAGGACCCAATTCCCAAAAGGGGGGAAGGATGTAACACCCCAGGTAAATAAAGAAGATGAAATTTTCATATTTATCCATATTTTTGAATAAAATATTAATATTACATTAAAGGGGATGCTATGCTCGATGACGTACCCAACACGCAACAACGAGTTTCTTGGGAATCTTACGTTGCACTCTAATAATAAAATAATATTATTTTAAATGGAAGTTAACATGTAGCCATTGTATTGGTGGGAATGGATAGAAATAACTAAAATATGATTATATATGTTTTTAAATGTTTTTACATTTATCCAGTAAAAGATAAAAGCTTAAAATACGGAAAGAATTCAATTTTAGGCATATATGCCCTAGTTTTCACTAAAGGTTCACTTATCACCTTTTGATGGTGAACCGTCATTCAATATAGGTTTGTTCACTCTTAAACTTTCTTTTGGATCAAATAAAACTCTTATTATGAATCGGGACATCAAAATTTACTTTGTGTAAATTTTTGGTATCTTTCCGATAAAGTTCATTTTTCAATGAATAGTGTAAAATGTTGTATTTTAATTCAAAACATCTTTTTAATCTAATTTATTTATATGATTAGATTATCTTTTGAATTGATTTTAAATTGAAATTAGAATATATTTTTACCATTAAATACAATAGTGGTCGTTGGAATTAATTTCACTTTGAAATCAGACTTAAACTAGTGTCAATCTTTTGATACTTATTGTTTCATAAAAACACGCTATTTGCTCTGACAGCGGGAATTAATTATTAAATTAATTAATGTGATTTATATGATTTGAATTTTGTAAAATAAACTTCATTTTTGAATTCGTAATATCAAATATAGCTTAGGGTGAATTTTTGGAATTTTTCTGAAAAAAATCAATTTTTTATGAATAGTGACACCACTAAGTGGTACTTATAAAAACTGATTTTTCCGTTTAAATGAAATTTTTCCATCTTTGTGTTTTGAATTTCAAAAATTCGACATACATGGTTTTCATTAAGAAGTAAAATTTGGTTCAATGGGATAAAAATAATTTTTTGGTGAATAGTAACTTATTAAGTTTTTAATCGCGATTAGAGGTAATTAGTGTAGTTTAAGGTAAAAATAATGTTTTAATAATATGAAATGAACTTGACACATGTCCTAACCTCATTGGATGTGTCATGGCTGACCAAGACAACCCATGGGTCAACTTGGGGACCCCATGGATCCACTTTGGTTGGAAAATGACATAAATATCTTTTTATTTAATGTTAAAGTAAAAATAACACAAACATGACATGTTTTACAAAAACAATTTTTTACATGGGGTTATACAAGTCATATTTTTGACTATAAATATTCATTAGAAATATTTAAATATTTCCTACATCATATTATTTTTTTATAATTTTTAGACACTAAATAAATTAAATTATTTATGACATCATGATGATGCAGCGATGACCTCATTATTTAACGATTTAAATAAAATGGAAAGATAATGTAAAATCTAAGACCTACACATATAAAAAACCAATTGTATGGGTGGATTTCGAAACATTATCACCTTATCCTAGAATTATATCAATGTGGGACCCTTTAAATCCGAAACTCGTTTTCAAATAAAGTAATATTTCTTTACTTTCCAAAAGTGCCCCTCCTCTCCTCTTATAAAAGTCCCCCACCTCTACCTCCTTACCCAAACTTCCAAAGCCTTTGGCTCAGCCAAACCCTGACAATTTTGTCTCTCCACTTCCCTTCCTTACTCCTTGAAGCCTCACTTTGGGCAGAAGACTTCCCAAGGAAGCCTTTGATCTCAAACCAAAGGGAGTTACCCGATTTTAAGGTAAAGTCTTCACTTGAGTCCGTTGTTTTATTTTGCTTCTCCAACCCCCTAAAACCTTTTTATTAATTTCTTTTGTAACAAATCCAGTGTATTAAATATACTAGGATGTTGTTATAAGAAGTATTCTAGCTACACTTACACACATCTACATCTAATGGTTAACGAACATACTATTTCCGTGGATGGTGAATTTATGCCTCCCGAAATGATGATTGTGCAACATTCTTTTAACACATTCAAAGGTGGCCATTAAGATGTCACTATATTTATATATGATATATAATATGTTTATGTTTTACTTTAGCTTATGTATTTTTCATTTGTGTCTTACCTTTATGGCTTCCATTATGGGTATACGTGATATCTTCATTTAAGGAAGTGCGGACTACCGCGCCCCTCAAAGTGATTTGATTCGTTATTACCATATGTGGTATGTATAAAGGGTATATTTAATGATATTATATATGATACCATACTGGAATTAAAATACTATTATGTATCATTATGTTTTAATTCCATTAAATATGAAATAGAAATGGAAGTAGCGTTCATGCGTACGTACGGCTTACCGTCTCCATGAACGGTACATTTCATTTCTTATCTCAAAATATTATGTACTATTATAAGTACATATATATAATGGATATATATGATGTATGATACATCTAAATGATTAATATAATTCTGGAATTAAAATATACATACCTCTCATATAGTTTTAATTCCATTAATACGACATAGAAATGAAAGTAGCGTTCATGCGTACGTACGGCTTACCGTCTCCATGAACGGTGCATTTCATTTATTTACACTAAATGATTTTGTGATATTATAAATACATATATATGATGGATATATATAATATATATGATATCCAAATAAGGAATTTAATTTTGGATATAAAGAACCTTTGACCACACGAACCACATGTAATTGTAAGAAGTCCACTTTCGACTTAAGAACCAAATATCGACAAAACAATCATTATTAACTTAATGATTACATAATGTTTATAACATGGAAATAAGTGATATAAAAGATATAATAAGCTTGAAAAAGGTTCTTAATCAAGTAGAAATTAACTCAAGTTTATTATTCAGGACGTTAAAGAACGAACAAGACAAGTTGGACCCGAGGTAAGGGATCTTACTCCTCTATTTCTTTTTAAGTATACTCTTTTATGTCACTCCCTCTAAAGCTCATATTTCTTATTATTGTGATGTCATTTTATATTAAAATTAATCTAATTTTTATGTTCATGTGATGAGAGACTCTATTCTATATCATCAATCCATTTTGGAAGTTTTGAGTGGCGCCGTTAGGCTGCCGAATTTTCGTAAGAGATCTAACCTCTCTCTTTATTTTTAAGTACTCCCCTTTATGTCACTTCTTTTAAGCTCCTATTTGTTATGATGGGGGATGTTCTTTCATATTCCTATTTCTGTAAATTTTGTTTTAATGTGATGAGATACCCTATTTGATCTCATCAATACATTTTTGGAAGTTTTAAGTGGCGCCGTTAGGCTGCCGAGTTTTCGTAAAGTGATTTTTCTTCTCACTTTTATTCCCGTGAGATTTATGCTACATTTGCCACAATTTACTTTGAGTGGTGTATGTAATGACCATTATTTTACTCATTGTGTAATATTATTTCATTTATGAGTATTTACATCAATTATGTATTGTCCTTCATTCACAGGGCGTATGTTTCGAATGATACCCAAGTCGGTAAGGGAACCTTTCACCCTCCTTTTTTTTAAAACAATTCTTTTGTTGGGTCTTTTAATTTACATATTGATATGTTGGGATATGTTCTCATATATCCTTATTGATGTAAATTTTATGTCCAAGTGATGAGATACACTATTTATCTCTCATCAACTCATTTTGAGGTGACGTCGTTAGGCTGTCAAGGGAACTTCTTAACCCAATTTCGATTTCTTTGGGTTCGACATGTAGTTATTGAATATGTAATCCTTTGAATATGTGTGAATGACCTTTGATTATTTTACACTTAATATCCACTTATATTTGGTGTATTCGTTTGTCACACATAATTATGTAATTGATTTATCCTTAAACCAAGGATACAGTCTTTGTAAGGGACTTCGACTCAATCTCCTTTCATTGAGGCATATTTCGTTTTATACACTACTTTCTTTTATAACGGCGTATAAACCCCTTTGACTTTTACTTTTATACAAAATGAATCTTTTTCTATGAAGCGTTTTACAAAACGACAAAAAGGAATTTTTCTTTTAACGTACACGGTGACAACGACCTTTTCCGCCGCCGCGAGTATTATTTGGTCTTTGGCTTCCTCTACAAGCAGTAATGTTTTTAAAATAAAATAAATACCATATACTCTTTTATGTATTTTGGTATTGAAAATGGTTTTGGTAAAGCATTATATTATGTCAATATATTTATGATATATTGTGATTGAAATGTGGAAATTTTATCATTCCTTTATATTGGTTTTATGTTTTATGATTTTATATTGGTACTTGGACATTTTAACGGGTGGTTACGTTATAAACCATATGACGGGTGGTGCCGTGAATACCAGGACGGGTGGTTACATTTTAAGTATGTATGGAAATTGGCCGTATGGATATTCCATTAAGTGATATGTGTGGGAGTCGACCGTATGGTTATTCCACTTAAGTATGTTTATGTCCCAAGTTACCTTTATATATGTTATGTGTTCTTTCTATGGGTTTTATGGTAATACTTTGGTTACAAAAAGGTAAGTAATGATACTTTATTCAGTGAAGAGTTTTTACTACTTCATGAAGGTGAAGGTATTACTTTGATAGAGTATACATGGTTTACTTGATGTTTGAAAAACTAACAGTTTTCATTCTTTGTGTATCCCTTACTGAGCTTTTTATGCTCACCCCAAGTTTTTTTGAAATGTTTTTCACAGGACTTAATGTGGAATAAGGTCAAGTATGGGATCAAGGGAATGTCATGCTATATAAAACATGGAACTAGACATGTTTCTTTTTAAGAGTTTTTTTTATTATGGAAACTTAGTAGAAGTGACTACTTTGTAATCTTTTGAGATGTAATAGTTATGTTCTAATTCTCTAAAACTCTAAACCTGAAAAGATCCTCAATGTGAATTATTCATTTAATTCAATATTAAGTAAGGTTTAAGGTTGGGGCCTTATAAATATTATTCTTATTGAATGTTATATATTTATTTTTCATATTTTATAATTTATAATATACATATATATTTATAATTATATATGTCTGTGTTTATATATAAAATAATATTTATATTGATATATTATAAAATATAAAATTATTTTGTATATACAAATAATCATATAAGAATATTAATATATTATTAAATATAAAATATATATGTAAAAAATATAAATTATAATATAATAAAAAAATATCACTTTTATTTTCATAATTTATTCGGTAATTTTTTATGAAATTTATACAAAATAATAAAAATATTTAATAATGTATTTAAATATTTTTAAAAATGTAAATGTAAATATAATATATTATAAGTGTAAATATATATATAATATATAAATACATAATCAAATTGATGTAAATATACATTAAAAAGTTATATAAATATATATATAAATATCTATGTATGTATTTAAAAATATATTATATCTCTATGAAAATACTGATAAATACTTTTTAATATATAAATAAACATATATTGATTTATGTATTTCTATATTGATATAAATTTATATATTAATACAAATATTTTGGGTTTTTGTAAGCAGAATACACATTGGTTCGACTCGTAACGTTCATGGTTTAATCAAAGAAAAAATATTTAAAAATGAAGGGAAGGGGCCAATGATAGAAGTAGGGGGATTTTATCAATGGTGAGAGACTATAGCTCATCATTGATCATAACCATGGGTGTGGGGGGTGGAGGCACCATGATAAGGACCAATTCAAATTTTGACTTTTTCTCTCTACACACACACATATGTAAGTAAATGAATAATTGAATTTATAGATATATACATTATCCAAAAAATATATTTTAATAGATATAAATCCATTTTTTTTAAAAATTATATATTAAAAATATAAAATATTTTTAAAAATATTTTTATTTCATTATATAATATTAAATAAAATAGGCTATTGGTAACTATGCTCTATCACAAAGGGAAGGTCAAAGGTTCTAATATCTCTTGGTTCATATTTAATTCTAAATATTCATGATGTTGGGTGTTATTTCATGGGATTATTGGTGGCATGTATAGATAGAAGAATACATCTAACCTTCCCGATGTGTCATTTATATCCAAATAAATAAATATATTTTTTTTGTTTTTATCAATAATAGAAATTAAGAGTGACAAAGGAAGTTTTTATTAGTGCAAAAAATATTTATATATAGGGGCCCTTATCAATGCTAAAAAATGACCTAATAAAACTTCCTTCTATTATCACTGGAAACATAAACATATTTTTAATGATGATAAAGTTATTTTTGAGTGATGATAAAAGGGGGATCTGCAATAGTGTAATCTACTAAATATACTAATATTAGGATTTTCTACAACATATGTTCCCTTACCTCCATGCTCCACACTTCACTGATATGTTACTTACACGTCCTCCCCCCAATAACATCGAATTCCTCCACATTTAGTGACTCCCCCCACTGAATACCTCTTCATTGCAAAAAAACCTAACTCACCTATCTCGCTCATGCTTTCCACCTGGGATTCTCCCTTCACCCCACTACTCTTCATTTGCGACAGGGTTACCCCATGATTCCATGCTTATTCGCTTCATCATATTTTTCCCCTACACTGCTCGTGATTTACCTCTGCTCAAGATATGGTGGCCGCAGACTAGCGTCGGTGTCCTACTACCCATATTGGTTTCCCATTAATCCTCCAACGCTTCCCAATGAGTATCGCTAAAATTGTAATTCTACAACCCTATTGTGTGTCATTCCCCTTTCACTTTCATACCTTCAAACCCGCACCTATCCGGCTCCCCGACCTCTGGCTCCTACCTGCTTGGCCTCCGTGTCCTCGAGCTCATCCACACCCATAGGCTCGGCATGCGCTTTCTCCTCATCGAACTCCTTTGTGCTTCCAACAAAAACCCTAGGTTGGATTATTCTCTGAAAAATCATCCTCGGAAAAGGTAATACCAGTGATTCAAAACACTATCATAAATGTACGGGTATGAAACATGTTTCAGTACTATCCCTTATTTAACCTTTTCTTCTTGGTTACCTGACCCCTGAGCTCTTCCACCATTGGAATGTCGTATGTGTCTGTAATGATGATTCTTCTTCTAGCACTAATTTTGGGAACTCTAGGATGGGGAAAAGAAGGACATTATTCCATTTGTAAATTAGCTGAGCTGATCCTTCGTTATTATCTTTGACCTCCAAGGTTTTTAGAATCTGGACATTTCCTGTTCGTCCCAGGATTGATGTTTATTGGTTGGGAGAAGATTTTCATTCGTGCCACTAATTCCAAATGTTTCGTGTTGACGAAACAAGTCATTATGAATTAGAATAGAGGTTTATGTTGCTTGTATTGTGGTTCTTGGTTTCTGGAAGAAAAAAATTGTTCATGGGTGAGAGGAGATTTGAGATTAAGTAGTATTTACATGACTCATTCATGAATGTAGAAGATGGGGATGTTAGGTATAAAATTCCATTATCCCCAGAACTTATAGATTACATTTCATTAGTTCATTGAATTTTTGCAACAGTTTTTCAAATTTAATTTGGTTTTGGTTTTGGTTTAGCACCCATAAGTTCTTAAATTGATTTTAATTAATTATTATGTAAGTGTTAGTTCATCTTTAGGTTATAGAGATTGATAATATTATCTTTATAGATTCATTTAAAATTAATATGGTTCTGCTTACAATCACTTTCAAGTTTCACAACTGTGGATGTTTTAAATTATTTCAATTCTTTAATGTTAATGGATGCAATATAAGGTATAGAATTGAAAATCATGGGTATGGGAATGATGGGGGAAATTATTACTCAAGTTTAGTCAAATTGAACTTCTAGAATGAAACTAAAATAATATATATTATTCAATTTTTTATGATTATGATTTCTCAATAGGCCAAACATTAAATGATTAAAAAATATTATGTCCTTTATAATATGTTCGATTCAGTGGTCTTTATCATTTATAGTTAATGTAACATTAAAATTTAAAATGTCTGAGTCCTCTGCTCTACCTAGAGTTCACATGCCCTCGATCGTGAAACGACTGACCTATTTCCTGGATTTCAGATCCTTTGACAATGTTTCTATCGAGAGAAATCCTTATTAGATTACTCATGGAGCGTCTATGTCTTTGCGCATCGAGTTGTGGAAGAATTGATACTGTGGTATCACCAAAATTACTTTCTCAGCAGAAGAGGTTTAGTCTCATTACTCTGATCTCCGATATTATTTTCTTCGTATATTTTTCAAGCGTGTACCCTCAATTTTTGTTTTCTACAAATAACCCTGAAATATATGTAATTAACCTCCCTTATATCCATCATTTGTTTTTGCATTTTCACACTATTAACTAAGACAATCATTTTATAAATTTCCTACTCTAATACTCCAACTACTTTCTATCTGTCTTCTTGAGAATTGTTTCTCAAACCATCACCTTACTGAGGTTTATATTGATTTCTTCTATTTCATTAATGTTAACACCACTCTAATTATTAGGGTATTGTAGATTTCACGGTTATTATGTATTGGTGATTTTTTTGTTTCCATAATTAAATATTTTAAGATTTGAAGGCTATGATATGTTGTCTCAAGAAGTAATTATTCTTCTATTTGGTATCAGGTATGAAGAAACAACTTCTATTTATAATTATTTTTTGTAATTTTTACTGTTTTGGTCAGAAACACTAATCTCATTTAGTTCAATTGATATTCTATGAGATCACATCATATAATAATTGTTTCGGGTAGTTTTATTGTGTAATTTTTTTTCTTTTCATTTAATAATTTTATTTGTTTCTTTAGAATGTAGGTATCTGAATTCCATATTTCCATGCTAGCATTTTATGAAGAAAATGGAGGTTATATAAATTATTTAATTTTTTTGAAATTCTAAATTTTTTTATCATTTATTTTTTAAAACTAAAACTAAATTAGGGGTTTTGAGCAGTGATTCTTTTTATATATTTTTTTGGGTATGAAAAAATAATTTATATTTTTAAACTATAACTATATATATTTATCATTTATTTATATATATATATAAATTGATGTATGAAATTAAATTATTTGTTCTCGTATTTTATTTCTTGTGTTTTTTATACAACATGTTCTCTAAATATGCACATCTTATTAACTCTTATATTTATGGTTGATACTGTATATAGATATCAAATTTGTAATATTTCAGTTTGTTTAGTTGATATACCAAACATGCATTCTATATTGATTTTGTTGTTTCAAAATGAAAATTCAATTAGATTTATGATTAGTTAATTTTTTTAATGAATTTGTTTACATCTGTTTTTCTTGATTTTAAATTGAATATTCCATTTAATTTTTTTATTAATAGTCAAATTGTTATGTTTTTTTTTCATGAAGTAGTTTATATTTTTGTAACTTTGATTTTTTATTTTCTGTAATAAATTTATATATTTATCTATGAGAGAATATGTTTTCTATTTTGGGTTTCTAAAAAATGAGTATTCGGTTTTTCATTCATAAATGAAGATGTAATTTTCTTTTATCAAAAATCCATAATGTTTTGTTTTTATGGTGTTAATGAATTTTTTATTAATAATAACTCTATTATGTATGTTTTTATTTTGGAAAGAATATATGCTTTTGTAATTAAAAAAGCATTTGAAATATTGAAAAAAGTAATAATTTATCTTTTTTTGTTGGGGCACAAAGTATAAGTTAAGGTAGCTCTGGACCAACCCGTTTGAAACATGGTAGGCAGTTATTCCAGCAGCTCCAATTATGAAGAAGTCAATGGGTGCATATGCAGCCATATCAAAACACACATGGTATCCATATTTAGCCCTTTGAATTCATTATTTCCTAAATTTAAATTATTCATTAAAATCATTTTTGTGCTTTTTCCATAATGAGTTTTACGAATACAACTCTAACATGCTCCCAAAAGTTGATGCTGGCATAAATATTGTATACTTATCCTTGAAAAGGGTCTTCATAGGAAACTTGGGCATACAATATTCTCACCTTTAATGTATTATATTTGATGTTACACCTTTCAGTTCTTGATAATTTATTTCACCTAACACTTGAATTCTATTATAATAAAAAGTATTTAGATCCTGTGATGTTTTTTGTGTATAGTATCCATATAACTTATATTGACACATCTTATTGTTATGCATAGAGTTCCCAAGTAATATTAAAGAAGATCAGTTGATATTGGATCACAATGATTGGTTTATTATTCGGTTATATGGAAGGATCATGTTGCACAAGATAAGGCATCTAGTTCATTCTCTGATATCCTTACATAAAACTATAAATACCCACTGTTTCTATGTAATTCTATGCTACCATAATCACTGCATCTACATTTCAGGTACTACAATAATAGACAGTGCAATAAGATATTGATCTTATTGGCAGTGCCAATAGTTATAGAAAGGTATATACAGTTCAAACAGTAAATATTTTGAAACATTAGTGACTTTTCTAGGAATGCGTATTCATGAATGCACTAATTCATTTTTATTTTCCTTATTCTTAACCCATGGAACCAGCTGAATAAGTGGATATATGTATGTATCATATCATCTTAAGATTGAATTTTTTAACATGACATGTATTTCAACATTGCGATCATATGTTTTTCATGTTTACTACCCACATTTTTTTATCTTTCCAAGAGATCCTTTTAAATTCATCTGTTGAAATATATTATTGAAATAGAAATAGTAATTGTTTTCATGTATACATCACTAATGGGGTTCTTGGAAAGGTTTATTTTGTATCAAATCATAATTCAATCCCATATTGTTGTTCACATGTATCTAATAGGGAATATTTATTTGATATGCCATAATTTTTAGATAGAAATCTTTTTATTATAATTTTAATTGAATCCTTTTGAGGTAGGGAATAATAAACTGATTGAAGATGATACTGTAATAAAAAACTCCATGAGTTACCCTTTTTTAAAATGGGTGTGTAACACCCTGACCCTAGTTAACCAGAGTTGGTGCATTATTACATAACATTGGCATGATCACAAAATATCACGTCTCGAAAGAACGATTAGTTTAGTAGACTTTGAAACACTAGATACATTCATAATTCTTACATTACATCATAAAGTGAAAAACTAAAACAAAATATTCTCTATATTCCACACTAATATATCCACTGAATAACCCTATAGGTTAGTTATAAAATACTTCTTCACATCCTGGGTAAAATAAAACATAGAAAGGGGTGAGATCAGATGCCCTGTAAGGATAACAATATAGCGAAAACTTTCATAAATAAACATAAACATTAAAGGCAATGTATAACTAAAACAAAATCCCTTTAAACATGAACATAATTATCATATGGCATAAATAAAATGACATAATTCCATTTACTTATTCACATGGATATTCTACTAGTCGAATAATCACATGTAATGTCAATAACCACTTTCATAAAGATGGAATTCATAATGCCAGATTATCATAACCACGTAGTCAAGGCCTCATGCCAAGACTACAAATAATATTTTTTCAAGGCCTTGTGCCAAGACACTAGTTCATCTCTTGAGACCTACCGATGCATAGAGGATCTATAGCAGGCTTGACCCATCACTTACTAAGTCCAATGCATTCCACATATGAATAGGCTTAAACATAACATAAAAATCCATATTAACACTAGCATACGAAATGTCAATACTTTATCCCCAAACCATGAATGGTATAAAAATAGCACATCCACAGTCAAAAATAACTCATTCAATACAAAATGGAAGATTGTATTGTAACAGATTAACCTCAATTGAGAATAATGAAGGATATTGACATAGATAAAAAATAATCATCAAAACTATTTGAGAGAAATATCACCCTTTTTCTTGAAAACATTTAAAAGTATCACTATTTCACAAGAATCCATTTAAAATATATTTTTGAATCAAAGTGTTCCATACCAATTTGAAATATTGAAAATGAATTTTAATTTTAAAACATTAATGTATATATAAATAAATAAAGAATAAGTGGAAGAAGAAAAGAACTTGAAAGAGGGTGGTGAAAACATTACCTCTTCTTCGGGTTCTTCCTTTTGACATTGATCAAAAGGGATCCTTAGGTTGGCTTTCTAATCAAACTAATGCCTTTAGGTTAAAGTTAGGGAAGTTGAGAGTATATTTGGGTAGTGTTTGGCTAAGCCAAAAGGCATTGAAGGTGTGAAATTGAGAGAAGGGGGAGTGCCCTTCTATAAGAGGGGTGAGGGGCACCTTAGGAAAAGCTAGAAATATTATTTTATAATAAATTCATATTCGGTTTATGATGGATACAAAGTGACTTATTTAGAGTCTAAGGTGGGGATGGGTCGAAAACCACCCAACCAATAGGTTTTAGACAGGTTTTGGTCACTATATTAACCTTATCTTTTAGTTTTAACTCTTAGTTAATTAGTTTCACATTTACCATGTCTCTTTGTAATTTTATATTATATGGTTAATAAACTTACTATACTTCCAAGAGAACCTCAAGTTGTTCATTAATGATACAACTATCATTATATAAGACTTCTGGATGATCCTCATATTTTTAGGATTCGAATATCAATTAATAATATAATATTAGTTTTAAAAACTATTTCATGTCAATTTTAACACTATTTGGTATTTTGTTTTTGTTAAATTAATAAAAACATTATTACTTAGAAACTAATTCATTTAATCAACCCTAACATGTCATGTTAACCAATAAAATTCTTGGAATTCATCAAAAGTCTCAAATTATATTTATTTTGGTATTTATAATATCAATCATTTTAATATTTCACAAATAATGTAATTACTACATCATCGTTGTATGAAAAATAAATTAAATTATTTATTGTCTAAAAAGTATAAATAAAATACTAGTATGTAAAAAATATTTTTAGATTTCTAATGAATATTTATATTATAATTTATATTATGTATGACCCCATATTAAAAATGTTTTAGTTATTAAACTTTGATTTTAACTCTTTTAACTCTTCTTTGAATTAAATAATAATAAATGTCCTAATCTAATCCAAGTGGACCAAATAGGTTCATATTTTATTCCAAAGGATTTTTTTGGTCGAATTATTTTTATCCAACAGAATTATGACATGTTTTAGGGTAATAATAATATAATTTTTACCCTTAATGACCCTATTTACTTTTAAACGTGATAAATAAAAGAAAAAAGTTACTATTCACTAAAAATTATTTTTATCTTATTGAACCACATTTTACTCCTTGATATTAACCATACCTCTCTGATTTTTGAAATTACATTCACATAAGCAGTGAAATTATGTTTTATGTGAATTTGAAAATTCTCCTAGTAGATGTGTAAAAGACTGTGAAAAGTTCTATGAAATTTTTATATATCAAAAATTATTATAAATTTACTCTAATGAAATATATTGAAATTATATAGGTATTATGTGTCTATTTTGAAATAAAATAATTTTAAATAAAATAAATAATTTTTTAAATAAAAATTCTATTTTTAAACTATAACTCAGTGTTTTTCACTATTCATCAAAAATGGAAAGTTTTCAGAAAAATACAAAAAATCCACCATAAGAAAATTTCAATATTCCAAATCCAAAAACAAAGTCCATTTTGAAAGATAAAATTCATAAAATTTCAAAAAGTGTGTATTACTATTCATAACGGCTAGTTTGATTGGTAGTGGTGTGTTAGATTTCGAACTTGCGTACAACACATGCTACTGTATTAATCAAAGAAAAGCATACCGTGGAAGCTTGGGGTGTTGAATTCTCTCCTCCTTCAATAAATTACGTCCTCGCAATTTTTAAAATTGGGCTTGGGAATATAATGGAAAGTCTCATATCATAAAATGAGTCAATAAAAGTATCACTTTAAAATAAATAAAGAGAAGTACAAAGGTCACCCAAGATAACCTATACTAGGATTCCATGAAGAAAAACATGGATATGGATGATAAAATAAGTGTCAAGTTCTAATGGAGAGGGATATAAAAAATGATCAGGAGAAAGTTAACAATAAGAAAACCACAAACTTGTGATGGGACAAACAGTCATTAGTTTCCCAATGGGAAAAGTAAATGAACACCATTTTTTAAGTTACATTTCATAAAGATGAAGAATTCGTTTCTGATATTGACTATGAACATAAATAGATATACTTACTTTTGAAGTAGAGTTTCATTCTTTAATAAATTTCTACAACTAACTCATTTTTTTTAAACACTGAGTATTCAAGATGACTTGGTCACACCAGAAGAGATAGAATCAACTTCTAGAGAATCACATGATTCAAAAAGGATAAACTATATATTTACCTTTTCATTAGAGATTAATCCAAACCAAAATGGTTAGTACAATATCAGATGATCCCCCAAAAGTATATTCCTTTAGACAAAGAAACACTAATCAAAATTTTTAAAATTAAACCAACAACACCCCCAAGTTAAATAAATACCATTCAATAAATAGTTGTCCTTAATATCTTTCAATATAATCCAAACTAATATTGAAACCCAAAATATAGAAGAATTTGGTTATGTAGTCTTCCACTTTAAATTGTATCTCCAAATGAAGTCAACTACTCTTAAAGTCACATACTTAAAAGTAATTAACCTAATCCCATATTCTCTATTATAGGTTAATTATTTCCATAAATAACCCAAATCACTAAAATCAACAATAAAAACATAGATAAAAATCCACCATTACTCCTCAAATTAAATCTCATAGTATTTTATTTTCTATAGGCATATAGTGTTCCCAATAGAGCGAACATATTCCAAAATAACATTTATCACTTAATCACCAAATAATTTTTCTATACTAAGGTTATTCATTTGATAAGACATAAGATCCAAAATAAACTTATTACTGTTCAATATAATCATTTAAATAAAAATTATTAGTTACACTAACCAGGGACTTCACGTAGTCTAGTGGTAGGCGATAAATCCCAATCGCACATTGGTTGTGGGTTCGATTCCCACATCTTTGTCCGATGCGACAGGTTGTCACACGGTCTGTGTGTTGTCCTTTTTCAAAAACTAAAGTTTATAACATTTCAAAAATGTGATAAATTCCTCAAAATAACCATAACAAAATTTAACCACAAATTTTATCTCATACCTTGCATTTTCATCCCAAAATATAATTACTTGTAACTGCCTCAAACCCAATGATCATATAAAACCAAATGGTTATATATAACTATATCCACAAGAGAAAAGATAATTTTTACTCAAATATCATTCTCACATGGAAAACTGCAGCATTACAAATGCAAGAGAAAATTATTCCAAAGTAATCCCATTAACAAGGAGCACTAATACTTTAAAACATTTCTCCAACCGTTTATTTCCACATAGCTTCTTCTTTGACCAAGAAAATAACCTATAGAATAGGGCATTCACTTGGGTAATGGCCATGTCCCCAACATTTATGGGAAACGACGGAAAATGGATTCATGGGACCATTTTTATTTTCTTCCATAGTACTCTTCATTTTTCTTTGGCAATTATTCACTTTATGTCCTTATTTCCCAAACGTAAACAATTTCTTTGTTCCATTGAGAAACCTTCCTAGGTGTCTCCATCCACATTTCCAGTATGATGGAAATTGAGCATTCTTCTCTCCATGGTATCCACTACTGTAGCTCTTATCATTCACCACCTTTCTCTTCTTTGTTGATTCTGGGAGTTGGTTAATATATATGTTGTTGATCATATTTTTGTAAAATTGATTTGGAATGAACATGATATCTTTTACGCATATCAATATTCTGTTTTGTTTCTAATTTCCACCATCTTTCCCACATTTTACATCATTCTAAAAGTTACTATTACTTCCTTGGAATCCAGCCATAGACTAAAACCAGAAAACATTATGTGAGTAATAGTAGTAATTAAATCATTTAGAGAATATCATGACACCATATTCTTAATTTGAAACACCTTAAGATTAACCAAGGTCATTTATTCTCATATTATATTAAAATACTTTAATCTGTTTGTAAATAAAATGTAAATTATCCTAATAATATCTCTTGGGAGTGTCGTGACCAAGAGTGAAGCAAGGCCCATTGTCGTGCACCAGTTCTCGTTTGAGTCTAGATCAAAGTGGTGTTTTTGGGTTTTACCCCTAGGTACATCTGTGCCAGAGCCGCCTCTATCTTCTCGTATCTAGACAAAGATGTACTGATTGGAAAACTCACAAAATATACACAATACCAAAATTATAGGAAGTTCTTATATACTAATCCTCAAAGCCCATCTTAGGTTTTTGTGCTCTAATTCGAGTTTATCTAAATCTAGCTTCCAAGGTTTGTACTAAACTTCCTCTGATACAAACTATAATGCTTGGACCCCAGTTACACATAGTTGGTGCATTATTACAAAACATTGGCATGATCATAAAAGATCAAGTCTCAAAAGACCAATTAGTTTAGTAACCTTGTAAACACTATATACATGCATTATTATTACATTAAATCATAAAGTGAAAAAATACAACAATATAGTCTCCATATCCCACACATATATCCCCTCAGAATAACCTTGTAGGTTAGTTATAAAATACTTCTTCACATCTTGGAAAAAATAAAACATAGAAATGGGAGAGCTCAGATTCCCAGTAAGGATAACAATATAGCAGAAACTTTCATAAATAAGCATAAACATTAAAGTAAATGTATAACTAAAAAAAAGACTTTTAATCTTGAACTTCAGCATAATATGGGGGAAATAAAAAGAAATAATTCCATTTACTTATTCACATGGATATTCTACTAGTCTAATAATCAAATGCAATGTCAATAACCACTTTCATAATGATGGAATGCATAATGCCAGACTATCATAACCACATAATCAAGGCCTCATTCCAAAACTACACATAATATTTTGTCAAAGCCTTATTGTAAGACACTATCTTTTTTCATGAGACCTACCGATGCATCGAGGAGTTATAGCGGGCTCCACTCGTCACTTACTAAGTCCAATGCATTCCTCATATGAACAGGCTTAAACATAACATAAACATTCGTATTAAAACTAACATACGAAATGTCAATAAATTTTCCAAAAACCATGAATGGTATAAAAATAGCACATCCAAAGTCAAACTAAACTCATTCAATAAAATATGAAAGATTTTGTTTTAACATATTAACCTCAATCGACAATAATGAAGGATATTGACATAGATGAAAATAATTATCAAGACTATTACTGAGAAATATAACCCTTTTCTTTAAAATATTTAAAAGTATCACTATTTATCAAGAAGCCATTTAAAATAGATTTTTGAAACAAAGTGTCCCATACCCCTTTGAAACATTGAAAATGAATTTTAATTTTAAAACATTAATGTCCAAATAAATAAATCCTCTAAACCATTTTTAAAACATGGACATTAATGATAATGATTTAGAAGAATAAATCTTTAAAACATTTAAATGATATTTTAGTTAGAGTTCCTAACTAAAAGAGAGACACTTGAATACAAACAATTGAGGTAATAATAACTTTGTAATATCATGATAATAAAGGGATTCATGATATACTATGTCAAAGTACATTATATACAACATATAAAAGTGACATGGTGTATAACAACAAAGAAGTCTTAATGGAATGTAAATTGAGATGAAATATATTATAAAGACCATATTCTTAGGTTAAGGATAAATAAACAACATAATTCTGTGTGAAAAATATAAATACACACAATATGATTGGATATTCAATGTAAATAAATAATAGAACATTCACACATATTCTTGTAAAAACAACACCAATGAATTGGCTATTTAACTCAATAAATGGAGATTGAGTTAAAATTACTCATATCAAGTTCATATTAATGACATGGAAATTTATCAATGGTGTGTTTATGTGTATAAAAATATTATCCACATAAAGGGGAGTGGAAATTAGGACATAAGCAAATGAATAGTGATTCCACACATAATCTTAGAGTAAAATAATCAAAGAAGTATTCGTAAAGCCGAATGAGTGGAAATTGAAATTTCAAATTCCCTTATCGATTTGGTGACATACGAAACATACAACCATGAAATAAGTATCATACATTGATGATATGGATATCCATAAATTAAAGTATATTACACAATGAATACAATCATGGGCAGTACACACACCACATGCAATAAATAAGTGGTGAACAATGGAAATCTCATGGAATTAAAAGTGAGATAAGAAAGCCCTTACTTTGAACTTTTTCCTTGGTAGAGAGTAGTTTAAGCTCATTTATAATGGTGAAATAATTTTTATTTAATTATAAAAGAACCATATACATTAATATGATATCATATATGATATTTTAACATTGATTTGTTAATAATATCTTAGTATTATCGTCGTTTTGGGTGCTAACGGATTCTTTTTACTTTATATTAAATGTTATGTGAGCCATATTTGTTATGGATTGGATGTATCTTATTCATATCCAGAATGATATTAAGTATTTAAACATTATTTTTAACCATCAACTAAAAATTATTCTTGAATGGATACGTTGGAGAATGAATCTTATCGCGTTCTTGGAGACAGTAGTCTGTACGTTCGCACGAGCGACAATATCATTATTTTGAAATTAAAATAATATATAATTAGATGGTATATCATATTTAAAGAATCATCATCATTTTATATTTATTATTTACATCCATTACACATCATTATCATACCCATCCAAATAATAATGTATTGAATAACAATTACACCACGATGTGGAGACGGTAGGTCGTACGTACGCCCGTATGGAGACATGTCATTAAAAGGATGGATAGAATACTAAATATGGTTGTACCATATTTTTAATAACATAACAGTATATAGAAGATACTGGAATTATTATTTTAGAATGGAAAAAACAAAGAAAGAAGTGGAAGAAGAATGAAACTTGAATGAGGATGGTGAAAACAGTACCTCTTCTTCAGGTTCTTCCTTTTGACTTGATCAAAAGGGGTCATTAGGTTAACTTTCTGATCAAAATGATGCCTCTAGGTTGAAGTTAGGGATGTTTAGAGGATAATTGGGTAGGGTTTGGCTGAGAAAAAAGGCTTTTAATGTGTGAAATTTAGAGAAGGGGAGTTCCCTTTTATAAGAGGGGTGAGGGGCACCTTAGGAAAAGCTTGAAATATTATTTTATAATAAATTCATATTCGGTTTATAATGGCTCCAAAGTGACTTATTTAGAGGATAAGCTGGTGATGGGTCGAAAACCACCCAATAAATATGTTTTAGATATGTTTGGGTCACTATATTAAGATTACCTTCTAGTTTTAACTCTTTGTTAATTAGTTTCACATTTACCATGACTCTTTGTATTTTTATATTATATGGTTAATAAACATACTATATACTTCTAATAGAACCCCAAGTGGGTTTTTAATGATAAAAATATCATTATATAAGTCTCTTGGAAGAAACATATATTTTGAGGAGTTTAATATCAATTAATAATATAATATTTGTTTTAAAAACTATTTTATGTCAATTTTAACACTATTTGATATTTTGTTTTTGTTAAATTCATAACAGCATTATTACATAGAAACTAATTAATTTAATCCAACCTAATATGTCATATTAACCAATAATATTCTTTTAATTCTTTAAAAGTCTCAAATTATATTTATTTGTGTATTTATAATATAAATCATTTTAGTATTTCACTAATAAGGTAATTATTGTATCATCACAGTGTGAAAAATAAATAAAATTATTTAATGTCTAAAAATTAAAAATAAAATACCATTATGTAGAAAATAATTTTATATTTATAATTAATATTTATAATCTAATTTATATTATGTATATCCCTATATTAAAAATGTTTTAGTTTTTAAAATTTGATTTTAACTCTTTTAACTATTCATTGAATTAAATAATAATAAATGTCCTAATCTAATCCATGTGGACCAAAGAGGTTCATATTTTATTCCTAAAGATTTTTTGGAAGAATTGTTCTTTTCCAATTGAATTTGAACATGTTTTAGGGTAATAATAATAACATTTTTACCCTTAATTACACTATTTACTTTTAACCGTGATAAATAAAAGTAAAAAAGTAACTATTCACCAAAAATTATTTTTATCTTATTGAACCACATTTTACTCCTCGATATTAACCATGTATCTCATATTTTTGAAATTCCATTCACATAAGTAGTAAAATTGTGGTTTATGTGAATTTGAAAATTCTCATAGGAGAAGGGTAAAAGACGGTGAAAAGTTCTATGAAATATTTATATATCTAAAATTATTATAAATTGACTCGAATGAATTATATTTAACTTATAAAAGAATTATGTTTATATTTTGACAAAAAATAAATTTAAATAAAATAAATAATTATTTAAATAAAAATTTGGTTTTTAAACTATAACTCAGTGGTTTTCACTATTCATCGAAAATTGAAAGTTTTCAGAAAAATACCAAAATTTCACACTAAGATAATTTCGATATTCTGAATACAAAAACGAAGTCCATTTTGAAATATATAATTTATAAAATTTCAAAATGTGGGTATTACTACTCATAACGGCTATTTTGATTGGTTGTGGTGTGTTAGAACTCGAAGTTGCGTACAACACACGCTACTATATTATTCAAAGAGAAGCGTACCGTGAAAGATTGGGGTGTTAAAGGGAGAAAAGAACTTTTTCATATCTATTTTTAAGGAAAATTTAAACTTTTGAATTATTATGTATATTTCAAGTTAAACTAATTATCAATATTTTTATTAAGCATTTTTTGGACTAAAACAGATTTCACTACTTTTTATTTCAGATGTCTTTTTACTGGCATAAGAGGGTCAAGAACAACATCAATCCAAGGTAATATGACAATTTCAAATTTCAAATTTTGATTTCATTTAGTGTTATTTATTGATATTCCTTTCCATCTAACAACATTTATTCCTCATTTCATTCTTCATGTTCTCTTATTTTACCCATCTATGGTTTGATGTTCCCATTGAAGAAAACTACAAGTTTACTTGTAGTGTGGTTTCTTCTGTTGAAATAGATGTCTAGAGCAATTACATCCCATAGTAGGAGCCTGCTGCATCATAAAATCATGAATGAGATATCACACTGGAAAAACATGAGGTTTTTGTGAAGTTCATCTTCACTATTGGATCCTTTCTTGGTATTATGTTGAAGCAAGGCATCCCTTTCTCTCACCATGATCCCCCATCATCTGTTTTCTAGATTTTAGATTCAGAAATAGATTTTTTGGGTTCCAGCTTCTAGATTATGTTGGATCCTATAAGATTATTAACATTCAACTACTTATTTTCTAGTCACCTTTTATATTATGATAATTTCAGTATTAGTGATTTTTTTATTTGCGCTTCACTATACAGATTTACACGGCACAAATTCATATTGTTGTAGTGGATATTTTTTTAGAGAATTGGATAATATCACCATGCAAATGCACGGGAGAGTACTAGTAATTTATAAAACAAGAAAAATCTATAATTATATATAATATAGATAATATCAATAATTTATCACAAGTATAGCCACTAAAATAGATTCTATTTTTACTACTACTTCTAGTACAACTAGTACCACCAAAATCAATATTATTCTGGTAAATAAAGATAATTATTAAATTAATTTTATTAGTATATTTTTTTACAAAATATCTTTTTTTTAAATTGAATTTGAATTTTATGTTAAAATAAATGGAAACATATATTGTTTTATAAAAACCAAGTTAAATTTAATAATAAATCAATATAATTCCATATTAATATTCATAAATTATACCTTATATATTTATATTTGTTATAAAAAAATTGGGTAATTTTTTAGTCAGATGAAAAAATCATTATTTAAAACCAAATTGGGTATCGTGCATTATATGGTTTTATTTAATAGTTTTTTTACGAGTTATATAATTTTATTTTGAAACAAAAAACTTCATTTTTCAATTCATCAAGTCAAAAATTATCTTATAATAATATTTTTACAATTTTTAGAAATGTTTTATTTTTCAATGAATAGTAAAAAATACTATTCTAATTAAAAACTGTCTTCATTTCATGGATTTTAAAAATTAAATTTTATTTTAAAAAGGGTTATAAAAATATTGTCTCATTTATATTTTTATAATCCAATTAAGTTCATTTTAATCAACATTCTACATGATTTTTTTATTAAACATTTTTGCTGAAAAAGAAAATATTTCTGAAAATCCATTTTTTATTGTGCTTTGTGGGGGCCATTTTAAATTAAATTAATCTAATTCTATGAATTGAATTTGATAAAATTAATTTCTTTTTTTTAATATTTAGTTATAATTAAAAAAATTCAACATAATTTTTTATCTTAATGAATTGTAGAGATTGAAAATGTTATGTTATCCTCGTGAAGGTTAAAAAAGTTTATCCTGAGATAAACTAAATAGATAAGGGTTTAAATGGACTAATTATTTTATAAATTATAATTTATAGAAATATTTTAACCTTATATAATCTAGTACTTTTAAGTAATTCATTTTTACGGATTTTTTGTGAATAAATCATTAATATATTTTCATATTTTTAATTTTTCCAAGTGTGTCATCTCCCCCACTTATAAAAAGAACCGACCACTCCACTCCTCTCCACAAATAAAATTCATTTTCATTTCGAAAATACCTACCCAAATATCTTTCTTAAATTATTACCCATATTCTATAGGCCCTTTTTGATTTGAAAATTAACCATGTAAGGCTTTACATATAAACCAAAAGGGGTCTTCTGAAGAATATGTGTCATTTTTAATCGAGCATTTTCATTTTATTTATTATTATTTATTCTTCAAAAATTATTCAAACATGATGAAATAATTAAACACATATCTTAAATATACATTAATATTTTATATTTTATTTTCATATTCTATATCCATCTCATCTTCTAAAAAATATGAAACAAAATCACTCATTTTTATTGTGGACTACCACCTCACAAACTAATGTATTTCGTTTTCCATAAAATCCTATCGTTGATTATTATAGTGGTCTAATTAATGTATATATATATATATTAATTACATATTTATAATTATTTAAATATAATATATAATCATTTTTTACCATTCCATTCATTTAAAAATGATAACGTCATCGTGTGTACGTGTGGAGTACCACCTCCATGAAGTGATGTGATTAATTTTTCATCACCTAATAAAATGGATGGTGTATATAATTTTATTTAAAGATATCGTATGATATTTTTTATATAATAATAATCTCCTAAAACAATCTTACACTTATCTTCTCTATATCATGATCTATGAAAAATGAAAATGTTATTCATGTGTACGTAAGACCTACCATCTCCATGATGATAACAAAGTTCATTTTTTAAAACCATATTTTGTTGTTATTTTTAAAAGTATAATTTAAGTATAATAATGATAATTATTTAATTATTATTATTCTATATATTATTTTATACATAACTCTTTGACCATATTGGACATATCAAATTCATTTTGGACATATGATAAGAATATCATCAAAATGTGAGATATAAAAATAATTGATTAAAAAATAAATATAACATTGCAATACATAAACTAAAAGTAATAATGAAATTGAAAATTTTTCATAATATATTTCATAATTAACATGATTTTATTATCCAAGATAAATAATGTATGTTACAAGTCATACTCAAGTTATGAGACACTTTATCTTAAAACGTAATTCAAAATGTTTGAAGTATTTATTTTCTGAATTTTTTATTCACTGTAAATATTCATAAAATTAGTTTATGGATGTATTCATATGGAAAAAATAAATTACAAAAAACATATTATGACTCTTTTTACATTCATTCATAAGTTTCCAAAATAATTCTTTTTACATATTTTATACATAATGTTTTGAATTTCCTTATAAAATAAAAAAACAATGTTCTATTTTAACATATATAACTTCAATTTATTTTATTTCCAGCAAACCTATTATTTTATATTTTTATTTATTATAATATTATATGTTCACTTTAAATAAAAATAACATTATTCTATTTTTTATTGATATTTTACTATTGAAAATGGGTTTTCAAATAAAATGATATTTCGTTACATGAAAGAGTTTTTCATATGGATTAAAAAGAGTTTTTCATTAGTTTTATGATAAAAAGGATGAAGATGAAAAAAATTATTCATGATATGGTAATAAATATATATTCATGATTATGGATGAGAATGATAATGTTAATACATTAGCTGATCCTAATACAACTAATATGATGGGTGAACCTGATACAACTTATAAGAAAGGTGAGCCCAATATTAATCTACGTTGAATAATCTAATATTGCATGTCTTCAAATACAAGAAAGGGGAGTTAAACATAAAGGTTTCTCCTATGGATTTAACTAGGTTCTAGTTATTTATGATATGATTTTAACATTGGTTATGACTACAATCCTCCAATTTTCCTAAAATGTGTTTATATTTTCTATCATTTGGTTTTAAAATATTTCATTGAAAAAAATATGTGTTATTCTTAAGGATATTATTTATTTCAAAAAGTCAAATAATATTGTGATAAAGGTTAATATTTTAGAGTTTTCATGTTTTTCACTTGACTAAGAATTTATTTCCTTTATGTGTTATACTAAACTTTTAGTACTCGTAACATATTTTAAAATTTTGTTCATAGGGTTTAAACATGAGTAAGAACAAAGAATTAATATTAAATGGCATGAATATTATTCATGTATATAAAACATCCTTCATTTTAAATCTTTTATTTTGTGAGAAAATGGATACTGAGATAAGGTGCCCTCTTTGAAATATATGTTTTTTTATGTAATATTTAAGACCTAATTATCAAAAATTGTATACATAAAATATATATGGGATTTCAAGATAGTTATTTCTAGTATAATTACACTTGATTATGTAATATTTATTGTTGGGTCCTTATATTTGGTATTAGAGAAATGGTTTAGATAAATTTATTGGTTAAGATAATGTTAATAGTGTACCCTTGAATGATCTTACATTATGGTTATTTTGGAATGTTATATAATTTAAATATTACCATGTTACTTTATCTAATATATGACTTTTAAAAATTGATATCCATAGAGGAAACAAGGAATGTGAAAGAGGATTATATCAGGTGGAAAATATCCTTCCAAATAAATATCATAGAATAGTTATAATTGGAACTATGAAACATATTTTATTAATGGTTCAGTTGGAATCATCAATAAATAGAAGTGGAATCAACATTATATTGGGACCATATTTACCCCAATGGAATATATAGATAGTTGAGAATTTTATAAAACAAAACCCCCCAGCATTTGGTGGAACCTCAAATCCAATGGTAGGCGAGGGGCGGATCAATTCTCTATAAAACATATTTAAAGACATGGGATGTTCATATCACAAAAATTTAACTTCCTCCGTTTATCATTCTAAATGTCAAGCTGCTCGATGGAGGTTTTGGTTAATAAAACCCTAAAGAAAAGATGAATTATTCAATTGAATGTGACATATTTAACAATATTTTTATTTATAAATATATCTATAAGGTTGTTCGACTGAGAATAGAGAAAAAGTTATTAGAATTATAGAATAAATATTATGATTTAGTAGTCGTATATAAAGAAATATCAGCAAGATTGTCAAGGTAGACATCAAATTTTACATGGGAACTTGATTGTAACGTTTATATATGTCAATCTAGACTGAAACAAGGTTTATGAAGAACCTTCCCTTCATGAAAATTTAAAATATTTCATCCTTTTTTCAATTTTTTTTTATAGTTGAGAATAAGTTTGAAGAAATTTATGTTTCTATTGATGAAAACCATAATAATTGGTCAAGGTGTTAAGAAATTTATTAGTAGTTAAGTAATAATTATGGAGACAAGCAACCAATATTTTCCATGTATGGTAAACAATTTATAGATTTTTTGATAGTTTCTAGAAAGTGTTATTGCTGTTGTAAGTTTGGTAATAGGCCTCATGAATGAAATTAAATGTCTTTAACAAACAAACAATGGAATAATAAATAGAATTCCAATGATGAGGTGTTTTAATAAATAATGTGTTGGTGGATTATTAAAGTGTATGTCCAAAGTTATTTACTCATGTTGGTAATAATCAAGATCAAAAGGAGAAATTTGTGGAAAATAATTTTCTAATAATACAGCTGATTTAGGGAAATCAAATCATGTTGATATAGGTATGTTACTTATTTATTCAAATTATTCTAATACCTTATTCAACTGTGGATCTTCTCATTCCTTCATTTTTGATAAATTTTCAATTAAAATGGAAATATCACCTTTTAAAAAGAAGATAGAACATTTAGTGAAAAATATTAGATGAGATATTAAATAAACCATGATTTATAGGAATATTCATATTGTAATTTTGGATATGGTCTTCCCTTACAATATTATTCAACTTCCCATAGTGGAGTTTTATGTAATTATTAGCATGGATTTGATTTTATTTTATTATTATAAGATATATTCTAGAGCTCATACATTTATATTCAATGATTTAATACCTTTGATAACATATCAAGAAATAGAAAAACTTATTTGAGATGATAATGAAAGTTACTTGGATCATATTGTTGAAAGGAAAGAAATTGTCTAAATTATTGATGTTTTGTAGTGAATTAATATATAGGTTTCTTCTACATTGACTTCCTGGTTTTATTCTTGATCTAGAGGTTGAGTTTTATATTGATTTAGTTCTTGATACTAATCTAATTTTGAAACATCCATAATTAATGCCTCAATTAGTACATTCTAAATCAAAAAATAAGTTTTAGGAGTTTATTGATAAAGGTTTCATTCATCCTAACACTTCAACTTGGGTTGCTCCAATTTAATTTGTTAAAAATAAATATGGTTCAATGATACTTCTTTAATTATAAATATATAAATAACAACATTGTTAAGCACTAGTATCTGCTAAATCATATCAGCAATTTATTTGACCATCTCTATGGAGTTCATTGTTTTTTTAAGATTGATCTCAGGCCAGGGTACAATCAGTTGAAGGTAAAGGAGGATTATATTCAAAAAAATAGTCTTTTAGATTACAAAATGGAATTATGATTTTTTTTAATTATTTTCTCTTGATTTTCTAATGAACTAACTATATTTATGTGTCTTATGTAAATAACTTTTGATGAATTTTTATATATGTTTTTCGTTGTGTTTTTTGAAAATATATTTTATTTTAAATTCATGAGGATCTTGAAAATTTTCTAAGGATTGTTTTAAAAACCTTAAATGAAATAAAGATGTGTGGATAATTTAGTAACTATGAATTTTGGTTCCTAAAAATTTATTTCATTTGGGATATTGTTTCTAATTATTGATTAATTGTTGGACTTACTAAAAGTAATGTTGTTCGAGAATGAAAAGTTCATACAAATCTTACAGAGATTTATAGGCTTCTTGGAAAAGTAGGTTACCATTATCAGTTTGTTAATAGTATTTATTTGTTATCCACCCCACTAAAAAATTTAATTCTAAAAAGAGTTAAATTTATATAAAAATATTTATTGTAAGGATTGTTTACAATAACTAAAAATAATAGTGATAAATGATCTGTTTTTTCCCTACCCTTTAGAAATAGTTATTTTTTTCATCTATGATGATGAATCATTTAATGGAATTGGGGAATGAACAGGTAATTTCATATTCTTTACATCAACTAAAACATCATTAGTTTAATTATCCTAAAAATTATATATAACTAACTATTTTGGTTTTCATTTTAAATTTTTAGGTTTTATTTATATGGATTAATGTGTGAAATATATATTGATCATATAAGTTTTTTAGTATATATTCACTTAGTATGAGTTGAACATGAGGTAGAGAAGACAGATGGAACTGATTGATGATTATGACTATATGATTCATTATTATCCTTTAAAATAAAATAAAATTTGTTAATTATTGAATTCCGAAATATAATGAAACATTAAGAATTTTACATTTGGAATATAAACCTTTTATTAAATATTTGATGAATTTTTTCTTATAAATTTTTCATGTAGCATCCACCTCTATATTTTTAGTTTTTATTGAAATCATATTAGTTTGAAATAATTATGAAATATTATAAATAGAATTATATATTATAAGAAAATGAAGAATATGATAAGAAGGTTTGGTTTCTATAGTTTCATAATAATAAAAATGGTCTTATCAAATTTGGAAAGCAATTATACGTGCACTGTGGATCCATTCCGAAGAGATAACTTGTGATTAAAGCTCATAGTTCCCCATTTTTCATTAATCTTGGAAGCACTATGATGTACATAGATGATTGAGATTATTAATAGTAGAATAGGATGGAAACATATATTTTTGAATTTATAATTAATTTTTTTAATTATCAAAATTTTAATGTTGATTAAAAATTACTCAAGGGGATGCATCATACTTTTTCAGTTTTAGAGTTGAAAAGACAAAATATATCCATGAATTTCATGGTGGGATTAACAAATATATATCGAGGAAATAATGTGATTTGGGTTTTTACTGAAAAACTAACTCAGTATTAATATTTACTTGTCATCTAAGATAAAATGTCTTCAGATAAGATTTCTAAATTGTAACTCAAGGATATTGTTAGGTTACATGAAGTTCCTCTCTCAACTATATCTGATTTTGATTCAATGAGAACTTACAATTTCTAGAAAGGACATATAAATTCATTGGGTATTCAATTAAATTTCATTATATATTTACATCCTCAATATTATAGACAATCTGAGTGAACAGGTCATACATTGTAATACATTCTTCATGCTTGTTTAATGGATTACTAGGGAAGTTGGGATCAAAATCTATCATTAGTTGAGTTTTATTATAATAATAGTTTTAATTCTATTATATATAAACCACTATCAGAATACAACATTATGGGATAAAGTAGGAGAAAATAAGTTATTGGGACCAATGTTTGTAGAAGAAATGGTTGAGAATGTGAAGATGACTCAGCAACATTTCAGGATGGCTTAGAGTAGGTAGAAACATTATGAAGATAAATAAACAAAATTCTTTTTTTCAAGTTAGGAGGTCATGTTTTACATAAATTATATCTATAGGGAAACATCTTGAATTTGGGTAAAAGGGGAAGAAATTTTTTTGGTTAATTAGACTATATGAAATCCATGATAAAGTTTGAGAAGATTCCAATCGAGTATTCTTTACAATGATTCCATCTTAGGTAGATGATGTAATTCGTGTTTTGTGGTTGTGAAAATGGATGTCGGGTGCATCTGATGTTTTCATCCCTAAAGTAGTACGTTTGGGATAATAAATTCATTTTAAGGAATAACTTGTTCAAATTTTAAACTATATAGTGTAAGTTTAATAAGATAATGTGATTCACAATTTTATTGGTTTTTGAAAAATCCCATATGGTCGAATAATAAACATAAAAATCAAAAAATGAAAAGTATCCCTACTAGTTTAAGAAATTAATAAAATAGTAAAGATGCAAAGAATGAAAAAATCCATATAGATTTAATAGTAATCATATTTCATACCAAAATAGTATTCATGAATTAGTTCTTATAAATTTATATACATCATAATATTATTTATCAAAACATCAGTCAAAAGGAATTTTTTTATTTCTAAAAAAATTGGGTTTTTATGAATTATATGGTTTTATTTAAAATATTTCCTTAAAATTTATAAATTTTAAATTTAAAAAAATGATTTTTTTTAATTTATCATTTCAAAATTATATTTGAATGGATTTTATAGAAGTATCTCAGAAGAATGATTTTTCAATGATTAGTGGATATAATTTTTTATTAAAAACAATCTTTTTGTTTCAAGATTTTTAAAAAGTTTCATTTGGTTTTAAAAAGGATTCAAAGAAAAGATTAGTTTATTTATATTAAGTATAATCATATTAAGGTTGTTGGAATACGCATTATACTTAAATTTTTTACAAAAACGTTTTTATACATATAAGTGAGTTTTTCTGAAGAAGCATTTTTTATCACATTTAGAAGGTTTAATTTTAAATTAAATTATTATAATTCCATAAATTTAATTTTAAAAAATGGATTACATATTGTGAATCAACATAATTATTATTTTTCAACATGGTCATCGAAATATTTGGTTATAATGAATGGTAAAAAAAATTAAAAATAAATGTTACAATGATTAAGGTTAAAAGGGGTTTATAGAGGGGTTAAAATGACTTTAAAAGTAGTATAAATTCTATTTTAGGGCCATATTTAGACACTATATCTTCTAATCTTAATAAATGTTCCATTTTTATTTTAGAATAAGACATTAATATAATTTAATATTTTAAAAAATACCAGGTGTCTTATCTACCCCACTAATAAAAGGACACCCCCTCTCTACTCCTCTCCACAATTCAAAAACCATTTGTTTCAGCCAATACCTACGCAAATAAATTTCTTAAATGCATCCCCACATCCAATATGTCCTGGATTGATCAGAAAATCGACCTATGAGGGATTTAGGTATAAACTTAAAGGGGTCATCCAAAGAAGAGGTGTTATTATTAATCGATATTTGTCATTTTTTTCTTATAAGTAATTAAATTGTCTTCAAACATATGGAAATAATAACATTTTTATCTTCAATAAAAAAATAATTTTTTATGTTAAATCCTAATCTTATATATGTCTCATCTTCCATCAAATGAGAAGTGAAACTATCATTCATGTGTATGGTCGACTACCAGCTCACAAACTGATGTAATTCATTTTCAATTCTCGCCTATTATGACTAGTTACAATGAGGAATTTAATTTATATATATAATATTCATGAAATATTTATAATTCTGTAAAAATAATATATCACATTTCCCTTTTCCTTTCCATCCATTTAAAACTGATAACGTTGTTTGTCTCAACCCTATGAAGTGATGTGATTCATTTTTTATCACCACATCACATGGATGATATATATACATTTATTCAAATATATAATATAATTTTTATTATATAATAATCATTTTATAAAAATAAAATAATACTTTCCTTCTTTCCATCATGATCATTAAAAAATTAAAATGTTAGTCATGCATACGTACGACTAGTTTTCACTATGATTTTAACGTAGTTCATTTCTCCTAGCCATATTTCAAGGTAGTTTTTTAAAGTAAATATTTTTTATAAATTATAAGTATAAGATTTTAATTGTTCTTTAGAAGATTTAATAATGAATTATTCATCCATATTCAAACAACAAAATTCATTTTCCACATTTGAGATGAATATTATCAAAATATTCGTTGTGAACTTAATTTATTAAGTAAATAAATATAAAATTGTAATAAATAAAATAATAATAATAATAAAATTGAAAAAATTTCTTAATAAAGTAAATAATTAATAATAGTTTAATATTTAGAATGATAAAGAACATACATGATGATTCTGACTCAAGGTAAGGGACACTTTAACTTAAAACCTCAGTTTGAATGTTTTAATGAATTATTTTCTAAATATTCTTATTCAGTTTACATATTATAAATACTATTTTATGTATCTATTTATGTAACATCTTAATTTTTTAAGAGGAAACACTATGTTCGATAGCATACATTATACACTTCATCGATCTTAGGTGAATAACTAAATATTTTTATTTAAATGTTACTATTATTATCTAGCCATTAGAATAGAATGTATAAATAATAATAAATTAATAATTAAAGATTTATTTAAAAATATATATATATAATTATTTTAATCCTATTAATTATAAATAATGGTAAAACACTTTTTAAAAATAAAAGGAAATGTTTTTCTTAAAAACTATTTAAATATGCCCAAGTGTGTTTTACACAAACAAATAAACAAGTCTTACTTTTTTTATTATATTAATGTAATATATATATATATTAAATATAATGTATAAAATTATTATTATGTGATTTTTATAAAATATATAAGAAAAATTTTAATTTTGTAGTGAAAAGAAGTATTTTTCTTAAAATCACATTTTTCACCTTTTAATGGTGCACCTATTTTATATATATTTCTGAAAACATTTATAAATTATATTTATCAAATAAAACTTTTTATTTTAAATAATTTTTGAAAAAAAAATCTTTCTTTGAATTTTTTGTATTTTTTTGTATGATTCGTTTATGGATGAATACTGAAAAAATACTACAATTTAATTGAAAATATTTTTTCATATGATTTATTTATATTGTTATATTATATTTTAGACTTTTTTTAAAATTATAATTATATAAATATTTTATCATTTAATCCAATTATGGTAATTAGATACAATTTGACATTTACTTTGGATATAAAAAAATATCAATCATTTGAAGGTTTTTACTTTAAAAACACGTTTTCTCATTCCCTCAATGAGATTAATTTTAATTAATTTCTAAAATTTATGTTTGTAAAATTTTTAAAAATAGATACCATAGTTAGAATCAGAATTTATTAATTTTTTAAATGCTGACCTTTTATTTTTGGGAAATATATGAATAAAAACATAAGAAATTTTTATTACCAAAGTTAAGTTTATATCGAGTAATTAAGGATACAAATAATATTATGAATATTATATAATTAACCTAAAACCCTTCTTAATTTTATTATATTAGTATTTATCCCCTCTAACATTTAATTTATCGATTATTAGGATATTTATGGCCTTTTTGGATGGTAATGTAACACTTATAATATTTTATTCAAAGGAAAGTCAATTTTTTCATAATTTTTGTTCTTAAAAAAATACATATTTTTAATAAGGGGTTATATTAGGGGTATGTTAGACTATAAATTGTATTTAGAAATATAAAATGCACCATTACATCATTTTAATTCATTAATAATTTTTATTGATAAAATAATTACCTTAAATGGTGACACCATGATAATGTAGTAATAGTTTAATTAATGGAAGAATAAAAAAATGATATCAAAAATATTCAAATAAATATAATTTGATATAATTAATGTCACAGAATAAATTTTAAAGTTTAATTTAATTTTTTTTTTTGATATTTTAAAATATTTTTTATAATATATCATGTTGTTATGATATTTTTAAAAATTCAGGTGATGAATACTGTCAAAAATGACATTAATGATATTTTAAAATAATTAATATTTTATTAAATGATATCAAGTTCATGAAAATATATAAATCAGAAAAAATATTTGGATAATTATTAAAATTTCATCAATGACTCATTTATTTGTTGTTTGATATTTTATAGAAATTACATTAACCCATATAGTGTAAATTACTTGATATTAGAGTTAAAATTAAAAAGGTTAATTAAAGGTTAAAGTTTAAATATATGGAATAAAGATACTAAAATATTATCTAATTTTTATTTTATGTAGATATTTGGACCCCAGATAATCATATATTCTATATCAACAAGTTTGGAGACAGTTTTATTTTAAAATAAATTTATATTAATTAAATATTTTTGAATATTTCTTAAAGTATGCCTCCCCTCTCATAGAAGAGGGATCCTTTTCTCCTCTATTCCTCGCACCAAAAAACCTATTATGTTTAGCCTAGATTTACCCAAATACCTTCCAAAAATCCCTCCCCATGTTTTATATCTCTTATTTTAGGCATAACACCATCCTTATAGGTCTAATGTTTTATGAAAAAGAGGTGGTATGAGGAAGATGTATCATTTTTAATCAAGTATTTTTTTTTATTCCTTCTTCCACATCCTTAAAATATTAGTAAACCATGATGAATTAACTAATATATTATTATAAATATAATTAGATTTTACTATGTTAATATCATCATCTAAATCTATATCCACTACGATCAAATGGGAAAAGTATTAGTGTTTGTGTGTGTGATGAACTACCGCATTGGCGACTGATATAATTCAATTTCCTTCAACCTATCTCAATACTAGTGATAATGATGGATTTAATATTTATATATGATATTAGTGAAATAATTATTATTATTAAAAAATATCATATCATTTATGTTCTCAGTTTTCTATGCACATAAAAATGATAAAGTCGTTCATGCGTACGTGTGAACTATCACCTCCACGTAGCGATGTGGTTCATTTTTCCGAACCACATCCCTTGAATGATATATATATATATATATATTATTAATATTATATTGATGATATTAATTTAATTATTTTAATATAAAATAATTGTTAATGTATTTCCATAATGATTGTTGGAAAATTAAACGTTACTGTAACGTATATAATACTTACCATCTCTATGATTGTAATGTAGTTAATTTTTCATATCCATATGTAATGAATAGATTTAAAATTATAATTGAAGTATAAAATTAATTATTATTTTATTAATATTATTCTGGAGATGATTTAATAATGACCACATTAAATATTTACAACAAACCAAAGTCATTTTGGACTCAAGCACTGTATATTGCCAAAGCGTCCAACATGCACGTAATAATTAAGTAATTTTTATAACCTGATATCAGGGTAATAAGTGATATAAAAGGAATCAAAAACTTTGAAATATTATCTATAAAGTAAATGGTTAATATAATTTAATTTTTCTATAAGGGGAAGGACATACATGATGAATTCGACACATGGTAAGGGACTCTTTAACAAAAACATTTTTTAAATGTTTTAAATATCTATTCTTATAAATATTTTTATTTAATTTCCAAGTTTTCCAAAGGGTTTTTATAAATGTATTTATATGAACATGAATTTTTTAAAATTTTAATTTTTTATTTTCTTTCAAATGCATCATAGTGTTATGGGACAGTACGATTTAAAATTTTCTTTTTAAATGTTTAAATTATTTTTGAAAATGGATCGATTATTTCTATAACATGAAATATTTTCTTATGAGTGATAATGAAATTTTTAGAGTGAAATATTTAATGTTAAAATATTATATGTGTTATGATTATATAATGTCACTTAGACATGTTATGGGTTGTAATGAGGTAAATGAATGATCAGTGGTCCCATGAAAAACCAAGGATAGGTGGTTATGTTATAACCTCCAATTAATTGTTAATGGAAGTTGGTCGAATGGATATTAAATTTGTAAGAGTGACAACTATGGCTTTCAACCACAAGGTTATTCTATTTTTATTTAATTATTTCCCAAGCTACATACTTATCTTTTTTATTCTTTCTTATGAGTTTCCTTGAAAATCGTTTGATTTCAAAAAGGTAAGTCTATGATATTTTGAAATGATGATCCCTTTTCCAGGTAAAAGTGTATGTTTTATGGAAATTTTTATGGGTTTTCAATGGAAGAATGGTCTCATTTCCTTTAAGTATCTTACTATTCTTTTTTTCTCATACCATGTTTTAATTTTTTTCCAAAGGTTTAAGTAATATTGGCTACAATGATGATACCAATGAAAAATTGTGAAGATATATCAGCATTAGAAAACATGTTTTATTTTAATAGTTTTTTTATAAAAAATTGATACAAATTATTAGTTTCTAATTATAATTTATGTGTTTAATATGTATGAGTATGTCCTAATTCCTTAAAAACCTAAACCTAAAATAAATTTGGGAAAATTATGTGATTTTCAGTTTTTAAAATAACTAGAATATGAAATGTTTAAGGTCAGGTCCTTATAGTTGGTATCATAGTATGGTTTATATAACATTGGATATTATGATTTTTTCCTAAGAGTTGTGAATATAATCATTGTTTTATAATTTATAGGATGACTATAAGTCTAGTGTCTTAAAAACCCCTTTTGAGGGTTCAAATTATGAAATTTTTAAGTGACAAACTATATTTTTGGAGACATTAATTCTTTTAGGTAATTATGGGTTATAACTTATTGGGGTGAAAAAATAAAGGTATGAGATAAACTTTGAGGTTAAACATGTTATCTTTTTTGAGGAAATTATCATATTTTTGGAATGTTATAAAAATTATATAGTTTTAGAAAAAAGAAAACCCATCGTGTTCTCTAAGGTCATGAAAATTAAACCCACAACTTAAGGGGTGATGAGGGTGCATCACCTACCACTGGCCTACATAAATTCATAGTTAATATGAATTTTTCATTTGAGTTAAATGATTATGGATGAAGAATATGTTGATTTTGGGAATATTTTTTTATCGAATAGATAACCTTGGGATTGGAAAATTATTTAATGATTAAGTGATTAATGTTATTTTGGAAGACATTCACTATTTTTTGGAACATTATATTATTAGGTAAAAAATAATATCATTGTATTTTATTGAAAAAATAATGGTTGAATTATCTTTTAGATTAAAATATGATTTTAGGGTTATTTATGATATTTATGGAAATTGATAGCATACTTGGAGATTATATGACTCAGGAAATTACATTTTTTGGTTTCAGACATTAGGATTAGTTGATATTATTTGGATATAAATGTTACATTTATCTTAGAATATTATATTATCAAGTCCTATTTGGGTTTTAATCTTATTTTAGACTATTTTTAAGAAATTTTAAGGTTTGTTATTTGACTATGTTGAACTCTTGGAGTTTTTTGATTTTTTGAGATTGAATAATTTTTTCATATTTGGTTTATTATTTTTGGAGAATAATATTATCTTCACTAGACATTTCGATTTTTTTAGATTAAAAAGATTTGAGAAATAAATAGTTTATCTTTTTCGGATAATGTGATTCTCTTGAAGTTGATTCTAGTGCTCCAGCCATGAAAAATCATCTTTAATAAACATCATATGGAGAAAAAGAGAAGTATATTAGGAAAATTGATTAATGGATGAAAGTATATCATTAAAGTATGTATAGTTACTTATATTCATTATATAAGAACTAAAATAATCCCACTACTCTATAGAAAGGATATTAAAAGAAAAATATTATCTGATTACATTTCCTACTAAGGAATCAATGACCTTTTCTCCCATCATAGATTTACGGTTTTGTGATTTTTAACTTTCTCATGACCATGTTCTGTATAACTATTCATCAAAACTTGATTGTTATTTTTTCTTCCATATCCATGTTTTCCTACATGAAACCCTCACATGTGTTGTGTCAGGTAGGCTTTATAATTATCATTATTTATATTAAAGTGGAAGTATCATTAATCCTTTATTCAATGTGGGATTTCAATAAAGGTATTTTGAGTCAAACAGTAGTTACTAATCCTGAATTGAAAATTGTGTGGGAAAAGTTTCCAAAGGGGGGGATTTAATATCCTGATTTTTTAGTGAACAACTAAATATAATTATTTAAATATAACCATGATAACTTTGCCATTAAAATGGCATGTAAGACCAGGAATAACTTAATTATTGAAGTATTATTTACACATTTATAAATATTTAGTTGACCAATTAATTATAAATGAATGTAAAACCCTTTTTAAAAATAAGATGAATTGTTTTTCTGAAAAACAATTTAATTGTGCACAATTGTGTTTTATACCAACAAATAAAAAAATCAATCATGTTGAATTATATAAATTAAATATATATATATATATATAATATTAAATCTAATATTCAAAATTAATATTATTTATTTTTGAGACATGATATAAGAATAAATCCAATTTTGCAGTTAAAATAACATATTTTCTAAGAAGTCATATTCATCTCCTTTTGATGGTAAACTTATTTTAAATCTAGTTTTGACACTTGTAAATATTATATTTGAAAAAATAATATTTTTATTTGAAATCAGTGTATTAAAATTTAAAATGGTTGATTTTTTTGTATTTTTCAGATAAAAGTCATTTTTTGATGAATAGTGAACAAATATTGTTTTTTAATTGAAAACTATTTTTTTTAATTTGTTTAAAAGTTTAGGGAAAAGACTCATTTATTATGTTGTTATGTTATATTTTATACTTATTTTAATGTATAATTAGACCAATATTTTATCATTTAATACAATTAAGTTCATTGGAATAAATTTCACATTGAATTTAAAAATAAAACATTTCAATCTTTTGAAAGTTTTTACTTTAAAATTCATTTTCTCATTCTTTCAATGAGATTAATTTTAATTATTTTATTCAATTTATTTTTTTGGAATTTAAAAAAATGGATTCTATATTGGGAAGAAGAATATTCAAATTTATAAAACAGGTCCCTTTTATTTGTGAACAAAATATCAATTGTAACTTTGGTAATTTTTATTACCAAAGTTAAGGGTAAATCGGGTAGTTAATGGTAAAAATAGTTATATAAATATTATAAAATTACTCTAGCACTGATAATAATTTTATTGGATGGGTATTTTTTGTCCCTAACAATTAAAGTAGTGGTTTTGAGACCATTTATGGCCTATTAGATAACAATAAAATCTTTATAATATAATGTTCACAGGAAAGTCAATTTTTTCATTTTTTTTGTTTACAAAAAGAGAAATATTTTAATTATGGGTTTATATAAGGGATACGTTCTAAAAAAAATTATTAATAAAATTTAAATGTACATAAAAATCCTGGTAATTTATTTATAATTTTTAATGATAATACGATTAGTCATGACCCATCCCCCGGGGCCTGTGTCAGGACTACCCAAATCCCACCTTATATAGGCTAGGGGTTTGCGACTAGCACCATAATGCCATATCCCTAAAATGGGAATTAATTTTCTTTGAACTTGAAAACACATAGACTATAAACACGACAAGATGCAATCCACGTAATAATATTTCAACAGTAAAAGTGTGTACTGAATGTAAAGGGGCCGGAATACAAGCCCAACTAAAAGATACAAATATAATCGAAACCAAAAAACAGAAGAAAAAAACTCCGATAAGAAATCCCAAGATCATCTACCAAGGATCCTACCTGATGTGTATGTATAGATCGACTCCATAACTCTCCAAGAAAACCAGTCACCTCTGTGTACTGCTTGGTCTTTCCACATATAGTTTCAACTGAGCTGCTCGTCATCTGCAAAAGATGCAATAAGGTGCGACTGACTCCCTGCAGGGGTTAGTATAACAATTCCAAGTAGGGACCCCAAGAACCCTGAAAGTCTCTCAGAATTCCACAAAGGAAAACAAAAAAGAATGATCTCAATCAGAAATCACAAAGTAAAATACTCCACTCAAACTCGGTACAATTTATGTACTGATGTACAAAAGATTAGTCTAAATCATCTTATTCTGTCAAGGTTTCCACTGCTAATTCACATAGTATATCCTAGTGCTGATCCACACAGGATCTCTAGGTGTTGATCCACAGAGGATTTCCAGGTGCTTATCCACATAGGTTCACTAGGTGATAATCCACATAGGATCTCTAGGTACTGATCCACATAGGATCTCTAGGTGTTGATCCATACAAGATCTCTAGGTGTTGATCCACACAGGATCACTATTCATTTATCACGTCTCCGCCAGCCACTAGATTCCCGTACAAAGTACGCTTGATTCTGGGAGAATCCTTTCCTCAATCCATAAGTCATAATTCAACCAGACCTATTTACCATGAAAAAGTAACCCAATGATTCTACATGTCATAAAGGTTCCAACGCAACAGACGGTGCAACAAACGGACACCCGATCTGAGAGATATAGGCATTTTAGTGTCTAGGGCCCTGTTGGATTTGGGTACGATCCAACCTGGATGTACTCCAACATTCTGAAAAACTCAAGTGGAGTATCACAATAGGATCATCTCATCCTAAGAATTCCAATTCCACAGATGGCTCATCAAATGGATGTTTGGTTTGTACGGTCTTTTAAGCATATATGGGCTGAAGAGGGTCTGGGTCAGGTCCGACCTGCCCATTCTAGGCCTACCCGACCCAGTCCAGTTCTAACATAGCTCGGCCCGAATCGGTTGGACCGTGGACCAGCCCGAACCAAACTGGTTGGGCCATGGACTGACCCAGCCCGAACCGGTAGGGCTGCAGTGGGCTCAGCCCGCTGGGCTGCGGACAAGCCCGGCCCGAACCGGTGGGGCGGGGCTGCCACTGGATCAACCCACTGGTCAGTGGACCAGCCCGGACCACATCGGTTGGACGTGGTCCGCCTGCCGGGCGACCACATGGGGTCACTCCCCCTTACCAAATGTAAAATCCATTCATGCATAGTTATTTGAGGTTCCACGTGGTACCGCCACTGCTAGCATTGGGTGTAACAATGCAAGCTTCCACAGTACATTTCTTTTTGAATAATGCAATAGCTTGCATGGTATGCAACTTCGAGATTCTAACACACCGTGACCAATCAAACTATCCATTATGAATCGTAATACCCCCTTTTTAAAATTTTATAAATTGTATTTTTCAAAATAGAATTAATTTTTGAATTCGGAATATCTAAATTAACTTAGGGTGATTTTTTGGTATTTTTCTGAAAACAAACAATTTTTGATGAATAGTGAAAAAGACTGTGTTATTGGTTAAAACAGAATTTTTTTTAAATAATTATTTATTTTATTTAAATTTATTTTAGGTCAAAATAGATTCATAATACCTATATAAGTTCAATATAATTCATTGAAGTAGATTTATAATAAGTTTCGATATATAAAAATTTTATTAAACTTTTTACCATATTTTACCCACCTCCTATGAGTATTTGCAAATTTGCATAAAACATAATTTTACCACTTCTGTGAGTTGAATTTCAAAAATCTGAGGGACGCGGTTAATATCGGTAAGTAAAATGTGGTTCAATTGGATGAAAATAATTTTTGATGAATAGTAACTTTTGACTTTTATTTACCACAGTTAAAAGTTAATAGGGTAATTAAGGGTAAAAATGATATCATAATTACCTAACACATGTTATAACTCTATTGGATAAGTGTAATTCGGCCAAAAAAACCTTAAGAATAAAATATGGCCCTCTTTGGTCTACTTGGATTAGATTAGGAAATTTATTATTATTTTATTTAAAGAAATAGTTAAAAGAGTTAAATTCAAACATTAATAACTATAAAAAAAATTATAGGGTTACACACAAGATAAATTCAACTATAAATATTCATTAGAAATATAAAAATACTTCCTATATAATTTTATTTTTTTAATAATTTTTAGACATTAAAAAATTAATTTATTTATGACACAAGGATGATGCATTAATTACCTTAATAATGAAATATTAAAATAATTGTAATTATAAATATCCAAATAACTGTAAATTGAGATTTCCGATAAATTGCAATAATTTTATAGGTTAATATGACATGTTAGGGTTGGTTGAATCAATTTTATTCGATGTGATAAAGATTTAATGGATTTCAAAGAAATCAAATACTAAATCATTTTAGGTCCATTAGAAACTGAAAATGATTTTATTATAAAATAATATTTCAAGCTTTTCCTAAATTGACCCTCATCTCTCTTATAACAGGGTACTTCCCCTTCTTTTAATTTCACACCTCCAAAACCATTTCCCTTAGCCAAACCCTGCCCACATATCCTCAAAACATTCCTCCCTTCATCTTAGAGGAATTTTTATTGTCAGAAATCCAACCTAAGGATCTCTTTTGATCCAATCAAAAAGAAGAACCAGAAAAAGAGGTAAATATTTCATCACCTCTTTCAAGTTCTTTTCTTCTTACACTTCCTCTTTCATTGTTGTTTCCATTATAAAATAATAACTCTAGTACCTTCTATATATTGTGATGTTATTATAAAAATGGTATAACCATATTCATTATTCTATCCATCATATGAATGACAAAGTCACCATACGTGCATACATACAGCTTACCGTCTCCACGTCGTGGTGTAGTTTGTTATTCAAACACATCATTTTTGGATGGTTATAATAACAAGTATAAATAATTTAAATATTAAATATAACATGTAAATGATTCTTTATATATTATATACCATCCAATTACATTCGATTTGACCATCAATATAATGATATTGTCGCTCGTACGTATGAACGAATTGCCGTCTCCACGAATGTGATTAGTTTTATTCCCCATCGTAATCATTAAAGAATAAATTTCATTTTATGATTAAAAATAATGTTTATGAACATAATATCATTCTATCTATGAATCAAATACATCCAATCCATAATAAACATGACTTACTTAACCAAGCATATAAATGAAAACGAATCGGTGAACACCCGAAACGATTATACTGCTAAAATATTATTAACAAAGCTATATTATAAGATCATATATGATATAATTTTTATTTATATGATTATTTTATAATATAATAATAATTTTTTAACTATTATACAGGATGTTAACATATCATCGACTAAGGGAAAGTACAAGGTAAGGGTTAATTTCAGAATCTCTTTATTATCTGGGCGTTTTTTACATATGTATCTATAGGGACCTCTTTATCATCCAAATCCATGATTATTAAAAATGTATTTCAAAACATATTTACTATTTACTAGACTATGGGTTAAATTCATTTATACCCTTGTTTTAATTTTTATAAAATGTTTTAAAAGGAATATTTCCGTCCTTTACCATACAAATTACTTTATGACCTTTTCAACAAAATTAAGGTAAGAATGTTTTTTTAACTTATACGGTAGGTTCGGATATTTTCTGCCATTATTTCATTATCGAAGCTTCCCCTAAAAGAATATAAGACATTTTTTAAAAATAAATGTTTTCTTTTTTAATTATGAGACCTTTTAATGATTTCAAAATAGAAAGAGCTATTTATTTCAAATAGTTCCATTTCATCTTTGTCAACATCCTTCTATAGATTTTAAAAATATTTGAAGATGATTTATTATAATACAAATATTCCATATTATATTAAAGGTTTTGTGATATGTTTGACTACAGATGTGTTATTTTTACACCATTCATGGTTTATGGATAAAGTATTGACATTTCGTATGCTATTTTTAAAATGAATGTTTATGTTATGTTCAAACCTTTTCATATGAGGAATGAATTGGACTTAGTAAGTGATGGGTGGAGCCTGATATAGCTCCTCGATGCATCGGTAGGTCTCATGAGACAAACTAGTGTCTTAGCACAAGGCCTTTACAAAATCTTATTTGCAGTCTTGGAACAAGGCCTTGACTATGTGGTTATGAAGTCTGGAATTAAGCATTCCATCATTATGAAAATTCCTATTGATATTGCATGTGATTATTCGACTAGTAGAATATCCATGTCAATAAGTAAATGGTATTATTGGATTTTAGTTTTTTCATAATATGATGAAGTTTATGTTTAAAAGGCTTTTGTTTTAGTCTTATAAATTCACTTAAATGTTTATGCTTATTTAGTAATGTTTCTACTTTATTTTTATGCTTACCGAACATATGAGATCACCCCTTCTACGTATTATTTTTCCTAGTAGGTGAAGAAATATTTTATGGTTAACCTGTAGGGATAGGCTAAGGATATAAGTGTGTTCTATGGGAATATAATGTTGTTGATGATTTTATTTCATGGTGTAATGTAAAACTTATGAATGTATCTAGTACTTCCAATGCTACTAAATGATCGGTCTTTCAGGAAATTATTCCTTGTACCATGCCAATGTTATGTAATAATGCACCAAATCTAGGTAACTGGGTTCGGGGTATTATAGTTGGTATCATAGAAAGTTTAGTACAAACCTTGGAAGCTAGATTTAGTTAAACGCTGATTAGAGGACATTTCCCTAAGCTAGACATTGAGGATTGGTAAAAAATAACTTTATATAATTTTGGTAATGTATAGATTTTATGTATTTCCCAAGAAATAAATTAGTGTCAGGATATGAGCAGGTAGAGGTGGCTATGGCATAGATGTACCTAGGAGTAAAAACTCCGACCAGGATTTTCGGGCTCGACCCAGGGTATCCTGATACATGACAACAGGCCTTGTTGCACTCTTGGTTACAACACTCCCATAGGATATGCTTAGAATAATTCAAAATTTCATTAAGAACCATTATGAAGGATTTATGAGTATATACCTCCTTAACAAAAACAGTTTTTTATGAATATGGATTATATCCATAAATTGTTCAATTTATGTTAAGTGTTTTACATGTTTGGGATTATGTATTGTGATTCATAATATAATATATTGTATGTAATTTTTTAGAAATGGATCCTAGTGGAAGGAAAAGAAACTGTATCAATGTATGTAATCTATGTAGGGATTTCCCTCCTACTCAAGATAATTATAGGGTATTATCTGACTCAAATGGTGTTGATCAGCTTATAACCATACTATGACAAATCACTTAGGTATATGAATAATAACCTTACCCATATGGAGCACCCTGATCCACAATGCGAAGGATCAATGTTAGACCGCTTCATGAGGAAACAACCACCAACATTCAATGGGAGTAAAAATCAATTAGTAGCTAAGAAATGGATAAATTCCATAGAAAAAATATTTCATGATTTGGGGAGTAGCGAAAGGGAAAAAGTTTTTATGGAATTTTATCACCTCATGGGAGATACAGATCAATGGTGGTCATTAATCCAAAACACAAAAGAAGATGAAGAAGTATCGAACATGTAATGTAGGGAGTTTAAAAAGATTTTCATAGAGAAATACTTTCCTCGTAAACATTGAGCAGATGTGGAAAGCTAATTTCTGAATCTAATGAAAAAAGAGGATGAGAATGTCGCAAAGTATGAGGCTAACATTAAAAGGTTAGAAAGTCTTGCAACAGATTATATATGTAACCCAAAGAGTAATATTGATCGATTCTTTTATGGGTTAAAACCATTTCTCCATCGAGCATTAGTCTCACAATATTTCTCATCATACAAAGATGTTGTCTCATGCGCTATCAAGACAGAAAAGGAATTCTCTAAGTCTTATGACTTCAAATCAAAGCAAGAGAAGACGAGATCTTCTTATCACTATAGAAATAAAAATAAGGGGAAGAAGGGAAAAGTTTAATATCCATCTTGTGGTAAATGTGGGAAGAAGAACCTTGGTACTTGCCTGAAGGGAATGAGAGTCTTCTACAAGTGTGGTGAAAAATGCCACCATGATCGTGATTGCAAGGGAAAGAAAGAGGATATCAATGTTGAATTCTACAATTGTAGAGAGAAGAGACATTATGAAAATGAATGTCCTATGCGCCAAGGGAACTTACCTCAGAAGAGGACAATGGAGCAAGTCCAAGCATATGTGATCACTACTACTAAGGTTGAATCTCCGAAAGACGTGGTGGAAAGTAATTTAATGGTTTCATCAAGTTTAGAAAATGCTTTATTTGATTCTAGATCATCGCATTGTTTCATATCTTCCCAGTTTTCTGAGAAAATTAGATAATTTCAATTTGACTTAACAAGGGAGTTGTCAGTCAAAACTCCTAAGGGAAGTTTCATCGAACAATGTTTTGGGAATCAGTTCCCATTAGGGCATATAAATGGTATTTATCTGCTGATCTCATCATAATACCCATGATTGAATTTGATATAATCTTTGGAATGGATTGGATTTCGGACCATGATGCAAAAAATTATTGTAATAAGAAGGAGGTTTCAATTTTCGATGATGATAAGGAGTAACTTATCTTTATAGTAGAAATGCCACCACCAGATTCTTATCTAGATCTACCCCAAGTAGATATACTAAATTCAATTATTGGGGATTTAGAAAATGAAATAACTATGGCTGGGGAAAAGAATATTCAAATAGAGGACATACATATTGTGTAAGAATATGTTGATGTGTTTCCAGAGGATTTACCAAGGCATCCTCCAGAATGAGAAATTGATTTTTCCATTGATTTAATTCCTGGTTCAAGGCCCATATAGAATACCCATTGTAGAATGGCCACTGTTGAATTAGTGGAACTAAAGAAACAACTAGAGGAATTGAGTAATAATAGATTTATTCTCCCTAGTGTTTCTCTATGGGGAGCACCTATCCTTTTGGTTAAGAAAAAAGATGGATCTGTGAGGTTTTTCATTGACTATTGGGAGATCGATGATATAACAATAAAGAACAAGTATTCCCTACATCTCATTGATGATTTATTCAACCTACTTCATGGAGCTCAATATTTTTCAAATATTTACCTTCGGTCTGGATATCATCAGTTGTGTGTCAAGAAGTAAGACATTCCAAAAATAGCATTTCAAAACAGGTATGGGCATCATGAGTTTACAGTAATGCCTTTTGAATTGACTAATGCACCTTCTTTCTTCATGGAATTAATGAATAGAGTTTTTATGGAATATCTTGATGACTTTTTAGTGGTATTTATTGATTATATCTTGGTAAACTCAAAAAGCTACAAAGATCATGAAAATCACTTGCACACTATTCTGAAAACCCTCAGAAGAAATGAATTATATGGGAAGTTTAGTATGTGTGAATTCTGGCTTCAAGATATTTATTTTCTTGTCCATATTGTCTCTAAGGATGGAATCTCTATTTATCCTTCAAATACCAAGGCAATCCAAGAATGTCCAACACCGACGAGTATTACTGAGGTATTCCGTTTTTTTGTTTATTAGGTTATTATCGATGTTTCAGCAAGAATTTTGCCCAGTTGTCTAACCCATTAACCAATCTCACGTGTAAAGGGGATAAATTTTTTAGGAAAAAATAGTTTGAAGAACGTTTTGAAGAACTAAATAGAAGATTATACAATGCTCTTATCATGACTCTACCAGTAGGGAAAGATGGGTTTGTTATTTATAGTGATGCTTCAATAAAAGGACTTTGTTGTGTCTTTATGAGTAATGATAGAGTTATTTACTATGCATCAAGACAGCTAAAAATTCATGAGAATATCTATCCCACTCATGATATTGAGTTATCAGTTGTAATCATTGCTCTGAAGTTATGGAGACACTATCTTTATGGTGAAAAATGTGAGATTTATACTGATCACAAGAGCTTAAAGTATATTTTCTCATAGACAGAACTTAACATGAGGTGAATTAGATGTCTTGAACTACTCAAGGATCATGATTTCACTATATACTACCATCTGGGGAAGTCAAATAAGGTGTCACATTCTTTGAGTAGAAAGGATCTTGGTGTTTTAAACAAGATGAGAGTTGAAAGGGAATCTATTTTCATGGATCTCTTAAAGATGGATATGGGAATAACCATGGAAGGTGAAACATCAAAACTTTTTCAAATGGTTTACAAACCATCCTTACTAGAAAGGATAAAAAGTTCACAGACTAATGTTAAGGAGTTTCAAAAGAATATTAAAGATGTGAATGATGGGAGATTGAGTGACTTCATATATGAAGAAGGAATTTTGAAATTTGGGAAGATACATTGTGTTCCTAACATACCTAATCTAAAAAGGGAATTGTTGGATGATGATCATAGATCCAATTTTTATATACACCCTGGGAGCACCATGATATATAGAGATATGAAAGAACATTTTTGGTGGGACAACATGAAGAGGGAGATTACTGATTTTGTGTCAAGATGTATGGTTTGTGAACAAGTGAAAGCTGGAAGGCAACAGCCAGGAAGAGTCACACAACCTCTTCTCATACCTGAGTGGAAATGGGAAAATATTAAGATGGAATTTTTCATGGGGATATCAAAGACCCCTATATGGAATGATGCAATATGGGTCATTTTTGAACTTCATACCAAGTCAACACATTTTATTTCTATAAAATAAGATTTACAACTTGAGCGTCTAGCAAAACTATATAATAATGAAGTTGTAAGACTCCACGGTGTACCCCTATAAATTGTTTCTGATCGTGATCCCCATTTTACATCATGATTTTGGAAAAGTATTCAGAAGGCCTTGGATACTGAACTTTGTTTGAGCACAGCTTACCACCCTCAAACTGCTAGACAATCAGAATAGACTATTCAATCCATGGAAGACATGATGGGATCCTTCTCACTTGACATTAAAGGTATGTGGGATTAGTATTTACCACTGGTAAAAGTTTCCTATAACAATAGCTTTCGTTCTAGTATTCAGATGGCACCATATGAAGCGTTATATTGAAAGAGATGTCACACACCAACTTGTAGGGATGATGTTGGTGAAAGAAAACTCATAGGCCTAGAAATTGTTGAGGAAACGATGTAAAAGGTGAAGGTTATCCAAAACCACATCAAAGAAGATCAAAGTAGGTAGAAGAGCTATGCCGATAACAGAAGGATGGATTTGGAATTTCATGTAGGAGATAATGTTTTTGTGAAGGTATCTCAATCGAAGGGAGTTATACAATTCGATAAGAAGTGTAAATTATGTCCCAGGTACATTAGACCTTTCGAAATTCTAGAATGAATTGGGGTTGTAGCTTACCGTTTGGCAATGCTGCCAAGTCTCTCCAAAGTTCAAAATGTGTTCCACATATCACTATTGAAAAAATAAATGTCTGACCCAACACATGTACTCACCTATGAGTAAATTGAACTTGAACCTGATCTGTCTTATTGTGAACATCCTGTCATAATTCTTGATACTATAAAACAATTGTTGAGAAACTGGACGACTCATCTTTTAGAAGTTCTATGGAGAAACCATATGATGTAAGAGGAAACGTGGGAACCTGAGGAACTTATGATGAAGAACCAACCAAATCTTTATATGAGGTAGTATTCTATAAATTTCCAGGATGAAATTATTTGAAGGATCTAATTATTTAACACCCCATGCTTCCACAGTATGTTTCCCTTTAAATAATGAAATGGCTTGCGTTATACGCAACTTCGAGATCCTAACACACCGCGACCAATCAAACCAGTTGTTATGAATAGGAAAACCCACTTTATGATATTTTATAAATTTTATTTTTCAAAATGGACTTCATTTTTGGATTCGCAATATCAAAATTATCTTAGGGTGAATTTTTGTTATTTTTCTAAAAAAATTAAATTTTTGATGAATAGTGAAAAACACTGCGTTATTGGTTTAAACCAACTTTTTTTAGATAATTATTTATTATATTTAAATTTATTTTAGGTAAAAATAGATACATTATACCTATATAAGTTCAATGTAATTAATTGGAGTCATTTTATAATAAGTTTAGATATATAAATGTTTTATTGAACTTTTTTCTATCTTTTACCCACCTCTTAGGAGCATCTCCAAATTTGAATAAAACATAATTTAACTACTCTTGTGAGCTGAATTTCAAAAATCTGAGAGGCACGGTTAATATCAGAATGTAAAATGCGGTTCAATAAGATGAAAATAATTTTTGGTGAATAGTAGATTTTGAATTTTATTTACCACGGGTATAAGTAAATAGGGTAATTAAGGGTAAAAATGATATCATAATTACCCTAACACATGTCCTAATTCTATTACATAAGTATAATTCAACCAAAAACAACCTTAGGAATAAAATACATCCCTATTTGGTCCACTTGGATTAGATTAGGACATTTATTATTGTTTTATTTAAAGAAGAGTTAAGAGTTAAATTAAAAGTTAATAACTAAATCATTTTTAATATAGGGTTACACACAATATAAAATAGAAAATAAATATCCATTATAAATATAAAACGATTTCTTACATAATTTTATTTTATTTAAAAAATTAGACAATATATAATTTAATTTATTTATGACACAATGACGATGCAATATTTAACATAATAATAAAATATTAACATAATTGATATTATAAATATCCAGATGAATGTAAATTGAGACTTATGATAAATTAAAAGAACTTTATAGGTTAATATGAAATTTTATGGTTTTTTAAATAAATTTTATTCGAAGTTATAGAGTTTTAATGGCTTTCAATAAAATCAAATACTAAATAGTGTCAAAATTGACATAATTGAGTTTTTTTAAAGAAATACTATATTATTAATTGATATCTTATTCTTAAAAATCTAAGGATCTGTCAAAGAACTTAGATAAGGTTATATATATTAATAATTAACCACAGACGGTTCTCTTGTCTTCTTATAGTAAGTATATTAACCATATAATATAAAAGTACAAAGAGACATGGTAAATGTCAAACTATTTAACTAAGAGTTAAATCTAAAAGACAAGGTTAATATAGTGACCTAAACCAGTCCAAAACCTATTGGTTGAGAGTTTTGAGACTAATACCAACCTTATCAACGAAATTAATCATTTTGGAACCATTATAAACTGAATATTATTTTATTATAAAATAATATTTCAAGCTTTCCCTAAAGTGACCCTCACCTCTCTGATAAAAGGGTACTTCTCCTCATAATTTCACACCTCTATAGCCATTTGGATCGGCCAAACCATGGAAATATATCCTGAAAACATTCCTCCCTTCATTCTAGAGGCTTTCCTTTAGTCATAAATCAAATCTATGTAGCCCTTTTGATCAAATCAAAAGGAAGAACTAGAAGAAGAGTTAAATATTTCATCAACACTTTCCAGTTCTTTTCTTCTTCCAGTTCCTCTTTCTTTGTTGTCTCAAATATATAATAATAACTATAGTATATTCTATATACAATGATGTTATTATAAAAATGGTACAACCATGTTCATTTTTCTATCCATCATATGAATGAAAAAGTCACCATACTTGCGTATGTACGGCTTACCGTCTCCACGTCGGGGTGTAGTTTTTTCTTCAAACACTTCATTATTTGGATGGGTATAATAATGAGTATAAAAAATGTAAATAATAAATATAACATGTTAATTATTCTTTATATATGATATAAAATCCCATTACATACTACTTCACCATCAATATAATGATATTGTCGCTCGTGCGTACATACGGATTGACGTCTCCACAAACGCGATGAGATTCATTCCCCATTGTAATCATTTGAGAGTAATTTTAATTTTATAATTAAAAATAATTTTTATGAACATAATATCAAAATTCATAAGAATCAAATACTTCCTATCCATAACAAACATGAATTACATAACCAGTCATATAAAGGAAAATGAATCAGTTAACATCTGAAACGATGATACTACTAAAATATTATTAACAAAACAATATTATAAGATCATGTATTATATAATACTTATGTATATGAATCTTGAATAATTTAATATAAATGTTTTAACTATTATACAGGTGGTTAACATACCATCGACTATGGAAAATTACAAGGTAAGGGTTAATTTCACAATCTCTTTATTATCTGAGGTTGTTTTTACATAAGTATCTACGAGGACCTCTTTATCATCCACATCCTTATTTCATAAAAATGTATTTCAAAAAATCTTTTCTATTTACTAGACTATGAGTTAAATCCCTTTAAACCCTTGTTTGACTTTTTTATAAACTGATTTTAAAGGAATCTTTCTATCCTTTTCCAAACAAGGTACTTTATGATGTTTTCAGAAAAAATAAGGTAAGAATGTTTTTTTAACTTATACGGTGGGTCTGGCTATTTTACACCATTATATCATCATCCAAGCATCCCATACAAGCTTATAAGAATATTTTCAAAATAAATGTTTTCTTATATAATTATGTGACTTTTAAATGATTTCAAAATAGAAAGAGGTATTTTTATTTCAAATAGTTTTCATTTCATCAATGTCAACATCCTTTTATAGATTTTAAACATGTTTGAAGTTGATTTATTATGTCAAAAATCTTCCATATTGTAATGAATATTTTTTGATATGTTTGACTATGGATGTGTTATTTTTACACCATTCATGGTTTATGAAAAAAGTATTGACATTTAGTATGCTAGTTTTAATATGAATTTTTATATTATGTTTAAAACTTTTCATACAAGGAATGCATTAGACTTAGTATGTGAAGGGTGGATCTCTCTATTGCTCCTCGATGCATATGTGGGTCTAATGACACAAACTACTATCCCGGCACACGGCCTTGAAAAAATCTTATTTTTATTCTTGGAACAAGGCCTTGACTATGTGGTTATGATGTCTGGCATTATGTATTCCATTATTATGAATGTGGATATTGATATTGCATGTGGTTATTCTACAAGTATAATATCAATGTGAATAGGTAAATAAAATTATTTGATTTTATCCTTTCCATATTATGCTGAAATTTAATTTTAAAAGGATTTTTTTAGTGTTTTACATTGCCTTAAATGTTTAAACTTATTTATGAAAGTATTTGCTATATTGTTATCTATACTGAGCATTTGAGCTCACCCCTTTCATTGTTTTATTTTTTCCAGGAGGTGAAGAAATATTTTAAGGTTGACCTCCAAGTATAGGCTACGAATATAAGTGTGGTCAAAGGGGACAAAATTTTGTTGATGTTTTTTATTTCGTGATGTAATGTAAAACATGTGAATGTTTCTAGTACTTCCAAGGCTACTAAACTGATTGGTCTTTTGGGACATTATTCTTGGGATCATGCCAATGTTATTTAATAATGAACTAACTGTCGAAAACTAGGGTAACGATGTTATAGTAGGACATGCGGGGTGTAGGTCCCCTTCACTGTGGCTTCGAAGCCATGTCCACTACCCATGGCGTGCGATGAAATGACGCTTTATTCCAATACGGCCAGCTGAGAGCTGACCGCCCCCTTTGGTTAGACATGGCACCGTGCGGGGATGCCCTTCCAGCATGACCGGGGGTTGCCAATCGCCACCCTAGTCTACTGGCACCGGTCGTCGGCACCTTCGAGCCAACACTTCTTTCATGGGGCTCTGGCGACACTCTAGAGCTCCATTTTTACTTCGGTTTGTGCCTATGGGAATCCCGGGATGCCGTCGTCGCTTCATGCCTCCTGTTTTCAAGGTTTTGTTAAGTCGAGAAATCCACCCTCCAAGAACGAAATGTTAAATCATGTGGTGGAGGGTCTAGGCCTTGTTCATTTGGCTTTCACCCTCTGCATTAGAATCATAACATGGGTGAGATTAATTTGTCTCCAAACAATTAGAATTAATAAAGTCAAAACCCATATAATTAATAAATACAAAACCACCTACCTCAATAATCATTTGAGGTGTCGCAGTTGTGGAGGGAGGAGAGTCCTTGTTGGATGAAGACATTAGATTTTGTCGATCCCAGAACATTGCTGCCCAAGATTCCATCCTCCTGTGGTGAAAGATGTCGTAGTACTTTGCCAGAGGTTCTTCATAGTCCCCACATAACCCCAACCTGAGCCTCAATTAAATAGTGGGGGAGGGTGAGTCACACAACAAAATAATTAATGAATTTCATTAATTAATTAACTTCTTAATTTCCAATAGTGTGGTTGTGAAACTAAAGAGTAAATCTATTAAATGTCTTGACAACAAATATTTACAACCATCGCCAAACAAAAAAAGGTAAAAAAATAAAATAACAATTTTTATGTTATATTATTATTTCTTTAAAATTATCAAAAACTAACTTTATCACCCGACCTACTATAGTCGATATTTCTCCCACCTTAAAATAATCCTAGCACTGTGGATTCAACGGTGCCCTTAGATTTTTAATATGATCACTGGTTCAAAAGATATAAAATTATGCCCATGCAATTACTGAACGTACCTTAAAAACATCAAAAATACATTATGGGAACACTGGGCCTCAGAATCAAGAACCGTTAATTTTTGTAGACTGGTAATAATACAAATTAATTTAAAAACAATTATACGGAATTTTCAGGTCATTACATTCTCCCCATCTTAGGGTTTTGAGTCCCTGAAAGCTACACAACAACTAGGGGAACAAATGGGGATACTGAGCATACATCTGAGACTCCCGCTCTCTTGTGCTCTCTTGAAGATTCCCATGCTACCAAAAAACTCACACTAGAGGAATCAACCTCCCATGAAGGACCCACTCCTGTCGATCCTCTATCTCTAGTAAGAACTCCGTACATATCTCCCCATCATCGATGTCCATCTCGCTCTAATTGATAATGTGCGACGGATCATGGACATACCTCCTCAACTGTGACACATGGAAATCATTATTCACCAGGTGAATTTATGGTAGATGAGCTAGACAATATGTCACATCACCTACTCTGTTGAGGATCCAAAAAGTTCCGATGAACCTCGGTGATAGCTTGTCGCCCCGACCAAACCTCTGTAATCCTCATTAGGGTTAGACCCATAGGAAGACATGGTCTATATTCTCAAACTATATAGGTCTATGTATCCTATCAGTATAAGACGTCTTCCAGCTCTATGCAGTATTCATCTAGTTCTGGATGATATGCACCTTCTCTGTGGTAGCATGTACAAACTCTGGACCCATAAGTGTTGACTCCCCTGGGTCTATTCACCATAGTGGTGATCTGAAACGTTACCCATACATGGCCTCAAACGGATCCATGCCGATGGTGGAGTGATAACCTTTGTTGTATTTGAACTCCCCCACTGACAGGTGGTCCTCCCAACTGTGGCCCAAATCGAGGACACAAGCATGAAGCATTCATCTTGTGTCTGAATGGTCTGCTCCTTCTGACCATCTATATGAGGATGGAAGGTGGTGCACAAGAATAGTTGAGTCCCGAATTCTTCCTGCAACCCCTTCCACAAGTGGGATGTAAAACATCCATCGTAATCTGAGATGATCACTGTTGTCACCTCTTGATGTCGTACAATCTCATGTACGTAGAGGCGTCCCAAGATCTCTACTGATCCCTGCTATCGGATGGGTAGGAAGTTGGCCAACTTGGTGAGTTGGTCAACGATCACCCAGATGGAATTGTGGCCCCTAGACATATGTGGTATCCCCATCATGAAGTCTATGTAGATACCATCCCACTTCCAATTAGGTACCTTAATTGGTTGAGCTAATCCTGTGGTACCTGATGCTCGGCCTTCACTTGATGACAAGTGTGGCATCACGATTTGAACTCTGCCACCGATTTCTCCATCCCTAAACACTAGTACTAATGTCGGAGGTCCTGGAACATCTTTTCCACTCCAGGATATACCGCCAAAGGATATTTATGGAACTCCCTCAACAACTCATCTCTATGTTTCACGGGTACCATAGTGTGTCCTCAAAAGAGGATGGCGTGCTCCCCACCTTCATAAAATCCATCAGGATCCCATCCTGAGGATATCTAAACACTTTGGGCCTCACAGTCAATGGTCCCATGTTGTGCCTCCTTGAATCGCAGAAGGAGTGTAGGAGTAACTGTCATAAACTGGAGGTAAGCTACTCCATCACTTTCCACGATGGATAACTGCAACGCTGCTAGCTGCTTTATCACCTCACTCAGCAACTGTAGACCCAAACTCCTTCTTACTGAATCTACTACTACGTTCCCCTTTCTAGGACTGTAGACTATTTCAAAGTCATAGTCTTGGAGGAACTCCAGCCATCACCACTTTCAAAGTTTCAGGTCCATCTTTGAGAAGATATACCGAAGAATCTTGTCATCAGAGTAAATAGTAAAATTTTCACCCATCAAGTACTGCCACAACATCTTTAGTGCAAAGACAAATATTGCAAATTTCAGGTCATGGTTAGTGTAGGTTAACTCATGTTTTCTCAACTTCCATGAGTCGTACAAGTTCATTGCTTGCTCTTACATCAGGAAACAACCTATTCTGGCTCCTAATGCATCTTAGTACACTAAATACCCAATGTCATCTTCGGGTAACCTCAAGATGGGGTTACTCATCAGTCTCTATATCTGCTTTTGAAAATTATTCTGGATTATCTCCATCCACATGAAGGGCTTTTCCTTCTTTTTCAAAGCTGACAAGGGTGCTTCAACTATGTAAAAGTTGGGTACGAATCTCTGATAGTACCCTGCCAATTCCAGGAAACTTCACACCATGGTCACACTCCTGGGTGGATCCCAAACATGAACTACCTCTATCTTCTCTGGATCCACTGCAAATCCAACCTCTGAGATAATGTGCCCCAGGAACTGGACTTTTTGTATCCAAAACTAGAACTTAGATAGCTTACCATAAATCCAGTGCTCTTAGAGTGTATCCAGAACTGTCTGTAGGTGTGTGGCATGCTCCTCTTCCAACGTAGAGTATATCAAGATGTCGTCAATGAAGACCACCATGAAGCGATCGAGGTAAGGCTAGAGGATCTTGTTCATGAGCCCCATGAACACTATTGTATAGTTGGTCAAGCCAAAGGGAATTATGAAGAACTCATTATGGCTATACTGACATTTTAAGGTTGTCTTCGGCACGTCATCATCTTATACCCTGAGTTGATGATAGCCTTATCTGAGGTCTATCTTTGAAAAACACCATTCTCCCTTTAGCTGGTCAAAGAGATCATCAATACTTGGAAGAGGATAATTGCTCATCATGGTCACGTGTTTTAGGAACCGATAGTCAATACAAAGCCTCAGACTCCCATCTTTCTTCTTGGCGAACAAAATTGGGGATGCCCATGGAGAAACACTGGGCCATATGAACCCCTTCCTCTACCACTCCTCCAACTGTACCCACAACTCATGAAGTTTTTCGGGATCCATCTGATATGATGGTGTAGATATATGTGCCTTCCCAGGGTATATGTCAATGTAAAATTATACCTCCCTATGAGGAGGTAGTCCTAGAACATCATCATGATATACATAAGCATACTAGTCCACCATTACTGGATAACTCATACTCCTCACGTAAATAGCTCTAAGGGTAAGGCCAACCAACTGATGAGTGACCAGCTACACCCTCCTTCGAGTAAGTCCATCCTACACTACAAAGGTTCCCTTTTTGCCAATAGGAAAACCAAGTCTCATCTTCACGGACTCACTGCACTGGTCACCTAAAACAATAGATTTGAGCATGGACTATGGATATATAGTCAATACCCAAGATGATGTTGTAAGGCCTAGAAGCTGTTACAAGGAGATCTCAGTTGAAGCTTTTACCTCATAGAGTGAGCTCACACTATCTTCACCAGTGTGTAATCATCGAATCTTCTCCCATAGGTGTCTCTAATTGTAAATATTGAGCCAACGAATCCATCAGAATCTTCGATCTACGAACAAGTGTTGTGGTAAAAAAAGAGTGACTGGCACTTGTGTCTATAAGAACTACAATTAGGGTGGAATAGACACAGATGGTACCTCTAATCATCTCTGGAGTGTCGTGGTCATAGGCCTCTACCTCCTGAAGGTGAGCTCACCCCTGTCCACCTATTCCCTGTGGTTGGGGTGGACCACCTAGGGGTGGTGGTGGTAGAACCTAAAATCATCATCCACCATCTATTGCATGACCTGCTCCTCTACCACTTCTAGCGCCCTACGGACCCCCTCACTCGGACATCAGCCACTACCTTGGCGGTCCCTCATTCATCTGCTGATCATCTATACTGGGAGTCAGATAGGGGTAAGCCATATATACCCGTTGACCGCAAGAGTTACATGATTTAGTCCTCTGATGTCCTCCTCCACCTCATGAGTTCCACAACTCCGAACCAGCATCTTAAGGTCGTCCACTAAAATGTCTATCCCACTTGGACCACTTTTTCATCTGACTACTACCTGATGTAGATGACTCGGCTACCTACTGTCCAGTGGTGGCTCTCACCATCGGTTCTTGCTCAGCTAAGAAGATCTCCACCAATAATGCTAGCTCGAGCACTCCAGCCTGCATCGGGATGTTGAGTGATATCATCCACACTCTGATCTCCCACCGGAGACCCAACTCAAAGGTCCGATCCTTGAAGAATGGGTCTTATACCATGTTGGTGGAGTAGCGTGAAAGGTCACTGAATCTCTCCGAGTACTAGTCCACTGATAGGCTGTCCTACTGTAAGTGTAGCAGCTCTTGGATATGCACTGAGCATAAAGTTGCGGGTATGAACTCCGCCCTAAAGTGGGTCTTGAAGTCCAATGAAAAAAGTGTCGCCTCCTCGTTCATCTCAAGCGTCAGACTCCACCATCTACCTACTATTCCCTAGAAGAGGAAAGCAGCTAGGATCACCATCAGATCTGCTTGTGTCTCAACTAAGCAAAAACAAGTAGTGCCACTACCTCCTGGTAGCCCTCAGCTGCTTAGGGATCTGTCATGCCTCAAACCACGGAGGCCTAGGTCTTTTGAACTCATCCAACGTGCACAGTCAGCGCGCATAGTCTACTAGTGGAGATGGTGGAAACTGCTACCGTTCGAGTGGTGGTACTGCTGGTACACTGCCTGAAGGTGCCAACAAAGTAAGAGGGCCATAAACTGAAACCCCATCGCTCGATGGGCCATCATCATGTACTCTCTATGGAATCCTAGATGACTCTCTAGGTGGATATATCCTAAAAAGAAACAGGTTTTTAATGGTAAATAAGATATACCTGGTGAGATTACTCTAAATATATTAAAAGTAAAACATTTCCAAAACACGTGCAATCAATTTTTTTGTGCACCGAGTCGGAAATTAGAATTTAGGGTCATGGTGTATGGATACACTGGCCACTACAACAACACTCGACTCCAAAAACTAAAAACCGCACTCAAAACACTTAACAATATTCCTACATTGGAAAGATCATAGTCTTTGTTCTTTAGTAGAACTGACTCCTTTGATACCACTTTGTGTTGAAATGTATCCTAGGGCCCGTTCTGTGACTACCCCAATCCCGCCTTCCATTGTACAGTGGTTGGAGACTTTCATTGGAAAGGCATATCCCTAAAACGAGGAGGCATTGCCTTTAAACTTGCAAACACGTAGATTAAGAACATGATAATATGCAATTCACGTAGTACTACTGCAATAGTAAAACTGTGTACTAAAAGTAAAGTGTCTGGAATACAAGACTAACTAAAACATAAAACTAAAATAGAAAAGAGAAAACAAAAATCGGAAAATAGCTCCTAAGATCGTCCACCAAGGGTCCTACCTGAAGGGTAGGTACAACATGTCTCCATAGCTCTCCACATAAACTAGTCACCTCTGTGTATCGCATTGTCCTGGCTCCTATATTCTTAGCTGATCTGCTCGTCATCTACCAAAGATACAATAAGGTGCGGGTGCAGCCATGCAGGGGTGAGTATAAAAATACCCAGTAGGGACCCCGATACCTCCAAAATTTTCTCATAATTCAACAAAGGAAAACCACAAAGCATGATCTCAATCAAAAATCCCAAAATAAAAGACTCTACTCAAACTAGGTATAACGTAAGTACAGAAATACAAATGATTAGTCGTAGAGATATATCATCTTATTGTGTCAAGGGTTCCACTACTGATAAACACAGGATTGCTCGGTGCTGATCCACATAAGATCTCTAGGTGTTCATCCATACATGATCGCTAGTTTCTCATCCTCATAGGATCACTAGGTGATGATCCAAATTGGATCGTTACATGTTAATCCACACAGGATCGCTTGGTGCTGATCCACATAAGATATTTATTCATTCATCGTGTCTCAGTCAGCAACTGGATTCTCATACAGTGTATGCTTAATTCTGGGAGGATTTTCTACCCAATCCATTGGTCATACTTCCACCATCACGAAGTCCCATGAAGTAGCCACCTAATTATTCATCATGTCATAAGGGTTCCAACGCAATAGACGGTGCATAAATCTAACACGTCGTCTGAGATTTATTGGAATTTTAGTGTCGTGGGGCCAGTTTGATTTGGGTGCAATCTAAACCATTCATACACCAACTTTCTCCAAAAATTAGGTGGAGTAACACAAAGGATTGTCTCATCCCAATAATTCTAATGTCGTAGAAATCTCATCAAATGGACATCTAATTTTTTTTGATACAGACTTTTAAGCGTATCTGGGCCAAAGATGGTCCAGGTCTATTCCAACCCTATCCGACGGACACGACCTGCCCATCCTGGGCTGAACTATCCCGATTTGGGTCGACCCGACCAAGTCCAGGTCCGACCAGACCTAGCCTGAACAGAATGGTCCATAGACAGGCCTAGGCCGAACCAGTTTGGTCGTGGCAGTCTCGGCTTGCTGGGTCGCAGACTGGCCTTGCCCGAATTGGCACGGATGGGCTGAAATGGGCTCGGCCCGCCTGGCAACAGACCAGCCAATTCCAATGTTCGTCGCGGTCCGCCAACTAATAGATCGCCCAGGGTTCGCTCCCCCTTCTCGAACGTCAAATAAATTCGTACTGAGTAACTGGCCCTGCCACATGGCGCCACCTTAGATGGCAGTATGACCTACAGTGTATGGGTCCCCTTCACCCAGGCTTCGATGTTGTTGCCACCACCCGCAGTGCACGACGACGATTTCCTGCCGCCACCCTCGTCCGACGGTGCTTCTTCTGCAGGGCTTCAACGATTTTCCAGAGCTTAGTTTTCACTTTCGTATGTGCCTACGGGCCTCAAGGGATGCCTCCATCACCATGTGACTTCCAGTTTCAATATTCTGATAGGTTAAGAAATACTCCCTTGAAGAATGCAACGATAAATCAAGAGGCGGAGGATCTAGGCCTTGTTCGTTTGGACCATGCCCTCTACATTAGCATCATAACATGGGTGAGATTAATTCTTCTACAAAAACTTAAAATTAATCAAGATAAAACCCATAGAATTAATCTAGGAAAACCCCATACCTCAAGAATCATTAGTGGTGTCGCTGTTGTGGAGAGAGTATAGTCATCATTGGATGAAGTCACCAACATTCGACGATCCAGGATCCCTTCCACCCAATATTCTATCCTCTGTTGGTTAAACAGGCCTCAGTACTTCTCTAGAGATTCCTCACAATCGTCTCCATAACCCAAACATGAGCCTCAATTAAATATAAGTGGAGGGTGAGTAACGCATCAATAGAATTAATAAGATTCCTTAATTAATGAAGCTATTAATTCCAAACGGTGTGGTTACACAATTTAAGAGTCATTCCATTAAATATCTTGACAACCCATCTGTCCCACAACCACTGCTCAATAAAAGGTAGGAAAAAAAATATAAAAAGTTATGTTATTTTATTATTTCTTTAAAAGTCACAAAAACTAATTTATTTACCCGACCTACTGTGGTCGAAGTTAAGACTCCATTAAGTAAATATTGATGCTACAGATTCAATGTTGCCCAAGTATTTTTAATCTGAACACTAGTTCAAAAGATTGAAAATGCTGATCATTCATTTTTTGAACATACCTTAAAAAAACATCAAAAATCCATTTTGGGCACATCGGTCCTCAAAATCAAGCACCTCCAATTTTCACAAACTCCTAATAATATCAAATAATTTAAAAACAATTATATGTAATTTTCAGTTCATTACATGATTTCACTAAATTGTGACACGACGATGATGCCATAATTGTTTAACTAATGAATGAATCAAACCAATGGTATTAAAAATATTAAAATAAATATAATTTGATATAATTAATTTAATCCAAAAAATTTATGGATTAATTTGACATGTTAGTTTTTATTTAAAATATGTTTTTCTAATATATCACATTGTTATGATATTTTTAAAAAGACGAGTGATGAATTGTCAAAATGGACATTAATGATATTTTAAAATAAAAAACACTTTCTTAAATGATATAAAATTAATAAAGGCATACAATTATTCAAAATTATTTGGATAAGTCTGAAAATTTCATCAATGACACATTTATTTGTTTTTTATTATTTTATTATAGTTATATTAACCCTCAACATATAAATTATTTGATATCACGGTAAAAATTAAACAGGTTAAATAGGATTAAATCTAAAAGATAAGGATTAAAAAAATAGTAAAAACATATATATATATTATTTGATAAAATTATTTCAACAAAAATAATCCTATATTTGAAATTAATAAGTTTGTATCCTTTTCATTTGTAAAATTAAATTATATAAATTTAATATTTTGAAGATTTCCAAGTGTGCCTCTCCCCTCTCATAGAAAAGGGAACGTCTTCTCCTCTATTACTCACACATAAAAGCCTATTTGGTTTAGTAAATATCTACTGAAATAAATTACTATAATACCTAAACACATTCTAAATCTCTTATTTTACTTATAAAACCATCCTTATAGGTATTAAATTGTTTAAAAAAGTTGGTGGTCTAAGGAAGAGGTATCATTTTTAATCATGTATTTTTGTTTTATTTCTTATTGCACTTCCTTAAATATTTATCAACCATGATGAAATTATAAATTCCATATTATAAGAATAATTAAATTTTAATATGTTAATATCATCAACTAAATCCTTCTACATATCCATAAAATAGAAAAATAATTAGCGCTCGTGTGTACGATGAACTATGGCCTGAAGAACCAATATAATTCATTTTCCTTAATTGTCTCTCAATATTGGTTATAATTATAGAATTATTGTTTAAATTTTCTAGTCATGATATATTTATAATTACTATAGAATAATATATCATTTATATTCTTACTTTTACAGGAACATAAAAATGATAACATCATTCGTGCGTACATGTGAACTATCACCTCCATGGAGTGATATGATTCATTTTTTAGCATCACTTCTCATGGATGATATTTATACATATATTTAAATGATTAATATGGTATTAATGATATTATTATCATTTTGGAAAGATAAAATAAAACTTAAATTCGTTTCATGATGATACTTGTAAAATGTAAATGTTACTCATGTGTACGTATGACTTACCATCTCCATGATTGTAACACAGTTATTTTTGAATATCTATATGTAATTGATGGATTTAAAAGAATAATTGATGTATAAGAGTGATTATTATTTCATTAATATTATTCTTGAGATGATTTACTAATGACCAGTTTAACTATCGATGTCATACCAAAGTCATTTTAGACTCAAGCACCGAGTTTTGTCAAAACATCTGACAAGAACTAAATAATTAATTAATTTTTATAACATTATAATATGATAATAAGTGATACAAAAGTAATAATAAATTGAAAATGTTATCAAGAAGTTAAGGTATTAGAATAATTTTATTATTCAAGAATAAAAAGGACATACATGACGAACCGAATCAAGGTAAGGGACTCTTTAACTAATACCATTTTTTAAATGTTTTATATATTTGTTTTTATAAATATTTCTCTTTCATGTCTATGTTTTCAAAATGGTTTTTAGGAATGTATTTATGTGGAATTAAATTTTTTAAAAAGGAAATTTTATAGTGTGTTTCAAAAATTTTAAATTGTTATGGGACACTATGATATAAAAATTTATTTTTAAATATTTAAAATGGTATTTGAAAATAGATTGATTATTTTTATAACATGAAATATTTTCTTATAAATGAAAATGAAATTTTAAGAGGGGAATATTGAACTTAAAATATTTTATGTGTTATGATTATATTATTTTACTCTGACATTTGATTAGTGGTTACTTGATAAACAAATAAGTGGTGCTTCCTTAATAACCCAAGGATGGGTGGTAACGATAAAATCTCTAATTCATTGGTTATGAAAGTTGGTCGTGTGGAAATTTAATTTGTGAAATTGACTTGTATAAAATTCAATTGCATGGTTATTACATTTTAGTATAATTATGTCGAATTTACCAACTTATATTTTATATTCTTTCTTATGACCTACCATGAAAATCATTTGATTTTGAAAAGGTATGATAATGATCCTTTTGAAATGATAATCCCTTTTTCAGAGTAAAAAAAGTTTATTTTTAAGGACATTTTTTATTAGTTTTCACTGGACTAATGTTTTCCTTTTCTTTAAGTCTCTTACAATTATTGAGTGTTCATCCCGTGTTTTATAATTTTTTCATAGGGATTAAGGAATATTTGGGACAAGTATGAGACCAAGGGAAAAATGTATATTGAGTATAAAAAATGTATAATTATGTCCAAGTAACCTATTTATAATTTTTTTCACTTGAATAATTTTTTCCTTTTGGACTAATGTTTTCCTTTTTAATATTTTGTTTTATGAAAAAATGTATATTGAGTAAAAGTTTTTACTTTTAATATATGGGTTTAATATGTCATAGTTTTTACTAATTCTTTAAAACACTTAACACAAATGATCTTTTGGAAAAGAATGTGATTTCTAGTTTCTAATATTACTATTAAATGAAATTTTATGGTCAGGTTCTTATAGTTGGTATCATAGGAGGGTTTATACAGTATTGGAAATTAAGATGATTTCTTAATAGTTGTGTATAAAATCATGGGTTTATAATTTTTAGGTTGATCATAAGTTTAGTTTCACAGAATCCCCTTTTGAGGCTTAAGTTATGAAATTTTATAATGAATAAATGAATCTTTCGGTACATTTATTTTTTAGTTAATTATCAGTTATAACTTATTGGGGTGAAAAATGTAAGGTTTGAGATGAATTTTGATGTTAAAACACGTTTTGGTAATTTTTTAGGACATTTTCATATTTGGGGAATGTTTTAAAAAATATATAGTTTTAGAACAGGGATAACATATGGGATGGGTGACAAACCATCACATTCCCCAAGGTTAAAGGAATCGAAACCACATCCAAAAGGTGGTAAAGTAGCATGTACTACCACTTTCCTATATAAAGTCACGGTTAGTATGAATTTGTATTTTTACTTAAATTATTTGATGGATGATGAATAATTTGATTTGGGGAGCATGTTTTTGTTGAGTAGATAACCTTGGGATAGGAAAATGATTAGTTGATTAAATTATTAAAGTTATTTCAGAAGACGTTACCTATTTTCATAACTTTATGTGATTACGTTAAATAGAATATCATTGGAATTCATTTTAAAAATAAATTTTGAATTACATTTTAGCGGAAAATAATATTTTATTGATATTCAAGTAATTTATGTAGATTGATAGCATACTTGAAGATTATGTTATTTGGGAAATTATATTTTTGGTATGAGATGTTAACAGTGATTGAAATTATTTAGGAATAAATGTTACAATAATCTAGTAAGATTATGTGATCAAATCATTTTTGGGTATTAATATTAGTTTATAATATTTTTTAAGAATTTTTTGGATATTGATTTATCTCTATTGAACATTGGGAGTAACTTTTAAATTTTGGTTATTTAAGTAGTTTTTCATATAAGGTTTATTATTATGGGGGAATTGTCTTGTATTAAACCAACCATTTTGGTTCTGGTTATTGTCTAATGAAAGGAGAATTAAATAGTTTATCTTTTTTGGATTATTTGATTATCTATAATATGATTATAGTGCTCCAGGTGTGAAATTTTCATCCTGAATACTTATCATTTGGAGAAAAATATGATTTTGTGGTGGAAATTAATTAATGGATGAAACTATACTTGTAAAGTAAGTATATTTCCTTATGTTCCTATTCCAAAGTGTAAAATAATTCCTTAATTTTATGTAAAGTATCTTTACTGAAAAATGTTACATGATTAATATTATTACTAAGGAATCAATTAAATTATTACCCATAATAGATTTATGGTTTTGTGAATTTTAACTTTCTCATGACCATGTTCTCTATTAGTCTCCATCAAAAATTGTTAGTTATTTTTTCTTCCTTATCCATTTATTCATATATGGATCCCTCTTATGTATTATCTCAGGTGACCTTAGAACTTCCCTTTATTTTTAAGTGGAAGTATCACTAATACTTTATGTGGTGTGGGATTTTAATAAAGGTATTTTTAAAATTCAAACCTTAGTTATCAATCCAAATTTAAAAATTATGAGGGCGCAATTTCCAATTGCAGTGAGAATGTAATATCCAATGTTTTTAAAAGGAAACATTATATTCGATAACGTACATGATTCTCTACATTGAGCTTAGGAGAAGAACTATATATTATCATTTAAAGTTTACCATTATCACCTAGTCATTACAATAGAAAGTACGAATATAAACAACTGAATTATGAATTAATTATTTAAAAATTTATATATAATTATTTTAACAATTAATTAAAATTAATGTAAATTTATTTTTTAAAATAAAAAGAAAATGTTTTTATGGAAAACTATTTAAATGTGAAAAACTTTATTTTAAACCAATAAGAAATCAAATCACACTTTTTAGATTATACTAATGATATATATATATAAATTAATATAATATTATATATAATGTTTAAAATTCATCCAATGTTTTTTCAGGACATGATATAAGAACAAATCCTATTTTACAGATAAAAGAGGTATTTTTATAAAGTCATTTTTTTGCATCTCGATGGAGCACTTGTTTTAAATATAATTTTGAAAAAATTATAAATTTTATTTAAAAAACATATTTTAAATTTTAGTATCAAAATTTACATTAGTTTAATTTATGGTATTTTTCTAATCAGATTCATTTATTGATGACCAGTGAAAGAAATACAGTATTTTAAATGAAAAAGGTTTTTTGTCTGATTTATTTATATTTTTATTTTGTATTTTATATTGTTTCAAAGTATAAGTTGCTAAATATATTATCATTTAATCTCATTAAGTTCATTGGAATAAATTTTAATTGAATTTGGAGAAAAAAACATTTCAATATTTTGAAGGAGTTTACTTTAGAAACTTGGCTCCTCATTCTGCCAATGAGATTAATTTTAATAAATTTATACAATTTCTGTGTTTGGAATTTTTAAAAATTTAATCCATATATGGAATTAGGATGCCCAAATTTAGTAAATATATCACTTTTATTTCTAGACAAAATATAAATAGTAACTTTGGTAATTTTTATTACCATGGATAAGGATAACTTTTTTAATTAAGTGTAAAAATAATATTATAATTATTTTAGAATTACCATAAAACCATTCAAAATTTTATTGGATGATTAATGTTCATTAATAAGCATTAAATTATTGGTTATGAGACCATTTATGTCCTTTTGGATGAGAAACTAACCTCTATAATATTATATTAAAAGGAAAGTCAATTTTGTCATTCTTTTGTTTTTAACAAGATATATTTCTAATATGGTGTGATATAAGGGATACATTAGAATGTAAATGTTATTTATAAATATAAAATTTTCATCTAAATCATGGTAATTTATTTATAATTATTAGTGATAAAATAGTTACCTTAAATGGTGAAAAAATGTGATATGGTAATTATTTAATTAATGGAAGAATAAAATAAATGATATTAAAAATATCTAAATAAATATAATTTAATATATAAATTGTCATACATTAATTATGTGGTTGAATATAACTTGTTAGTGATTATTTAAAATAGTTTTTTTGAATATACCTTGTCTTTATGATAATTTTAAAAAGTTAAGTGACAAATAGTGTGAAAATTTACATTAGTGACATTTTAAAATAAATAATATTATATTTTTTTGACAAAAGAAGACGGATCCATTAATGATGGAGATCAGCAGAAATACAGGAGCATAACCACGAGGGAAAATGATTGAACCAAAGAAAATCCTCGTAAGGAGGGCCAATGCCTACCATCTTGTGAGCGGCTTCATTCGCTTCCCTTCTAATAAATGAGAAATTGCAGGAATTGAAGCCTTGTCTCCGCGAGTGAATACACCGGATAATGGGGCCGAAAGGTTGAAGCCCACCGTCAGTTAGATTGATGGCATTGATAATAGTGAGACAGTCGGATTCGATGTGAATGGAATCCCAACCGCGATCTTTGGCAAAGTTTAACCCAGCAAGGATGGCGGCGGCCTCCGCGACTGAGGGCTCCCAACGTGCATAACGTGCTTCGTATTTGGCAGCGATGAGATTTCCCAGGTTGTCTCGGGCCAGTAAGCCAAGTCCAACTGGGCCATCCCTATGGAGAGAGGCATCCACATTGATTTTAAATATCCCTTCCGGTGGGGGGCACCAATGTTGGGGAAGAGGAGGGGGGTGAAAAGTCTTTGTTGTTCAGGGTAGTTCTGCCAGACCGCAATCCATGACAAAGCCCGGTCAATCCAAAATCTGGGGGGCCTCCGGAAATGATTGAAAATGGCCTCGTTCCGCCTATTCCAGATAATCCAAGTCAAAGTGCACAGGGTGCCTGCTTTAGCTAGCGAAAAGGAGGAACACCATCGCATCAGGAGAGATGTAAGATCTGAGGCGGCGTCCAGGCACAGCTCTAAAGTTGATCCCCAGCCATTCCAAACCTCCTGAGCCCCGGGACATTGGATAAGGGCATGGAGAGGAGATTCAATCACAGCGGGGCAGAACGGGCATGAGTTGTCGTTTGAAAAGTGTCTGTAGACAAGGAGGCTCTTAGTTGGGAGGATACCAGTACACACCTGCCACCAGAAAAAGCGAACTTTAGGGGGAACATTAAGCTTCCAAATTGATGTCCAGGGCCTCGCATCTCCTTCTGTAATTTGAGAAGTAAGAGCTCGCCGGTAGCCAGCTTTCACTGTATACTCTCCTGAGCTGTCATTTGTCCAGAAGAGATGATCAGGTCTTGCGTCTGACACACAGGGAATACTCAGTATAATTCTCTTATCCCTCTCATTAAACCAGGAGAAGAGTTTTTCCAGACACCATCCCGCCCCTTGATCATCAAAAACACAACAGACTGTGGCATGTTCGGATCCTGGATAACAAGGGGATGACGCCTTCGTGCCTGTCTGATCAATAAGCCAGGGATCAGACCAAATCTTGACCGTACAACCATTCCCAATCCTCCAGCCTAGGCCTTTCCTCAGCAGATTACGACCACCCCAAATGCTTCTCCAGAGAAAACTGGGTCGATAGCCAAGATGGGAATCCAAGAAATTCTTATGTGGGAAATATTTAGCCCGGAGAACTCGCGTGCATAGGGATGATGGGTAATTAAGTATATGCCAACCTTGTTTCGCCAGCAAAGCATCATTAAAAAGTGAAAGGTCCCGGAAGCCCATTCCTCCTTCAGATTTTGGTTGACAGAGGGCAGACCATGCGATCCAATGGACTTTATTTTTTCCGTCCTTTCGTCCCCACCAGAAGTTAGATGTACTGGATTGAATCTTTGAGAGCACCACGTCAGGAAGTTTAAAAATAGACATCAAATAGCTGGGGATAGATTGAAGTGCCGCCTTGATGAGGATTTCCTTACCGGCCTTGGAGATTTTTTAGGGGTCCAACCTTGTATTTTTCTTTCAATTCGATCCACAATAGCTGAACAGATTTCTTTCTTTGATCGTCCAACCACCGTCGGGAGCCCAAGATACTTCTGGTGCTTATCGACCCCAGGAATGCGTGCTAAAGAGCAGAGATCTTCTCTTTTCGGCTGGGGAACTCCAGAGCTGAAAGAAATTTCTGATTTACTCTGATTGATCATTTGTCCTGAAGCCCGTTCATACTGTTGTATCGCCTGGCAGATTGCAGTACACTCATTAAGGGTAGCTCGGGAAAAAAGAAGGCAATCATCAGCGAAGAAGAGGTGGGATATCGGAGGGCCCTTGCGACACGCTTTCGCCCCATGAATTATGGAAAGCGAAGCTGCCCTGGAAAGGAGGTTGGAGAACACATCAGCCACTAAAATAAAGAGGAAGGGTGAAAGAGGGTCTCCCTGACGAAGCCCACGGGCTGGGGAAAAACCTCGGGTGAGCGTCCCGTTGACATTAATACAGAAGGAAACTGACGAGACGCATTGCATGATCATGTCAATCCATTTGGTACAGAAACCCATCTTGAGCATCACAAATTCGAGGAAGTTCCATTCCACTCTATCATAGGCCTTAGCCATATCCAATTTCCACGCCATGATCCCTCTCTTCGCCCGTGTACGTGTTTTCATGGAATGGAAAATTTCATGAGCAATAATGGCATTATCAGTGATTAACCGTTTTGCTACAAAAGCGCTTTGGTTCTCTGAAATGACGTCGGGTAGCCAAGGACGCAGCCGATTCTCCAGGATCTTCGAAAAGATCTTATACGAAACATTACACAGACTGATAGGTCGAAAGTCCGACACCCCTTGCGGATTTTTCATCTTGGGAATGAGTGTAAGAATAGTTTCATTAAGAGAAGACATATCCGTTTTCCCTGCCCAAATATCCCGCATCAGATTGAAAATGTCTAGACCAATGATGTGCCAGTAATTCTTGAAAAAGAGGGCGTGGAATCCGTCTGGTCCCGGGGCTTTTGTAGAGTGGATTTGCTTTAAGGCCTGAAGAGTCTCGTCATTCTTTACATCATTAGAAAGATGTCTATTCATATCGTCAGAAATCACAGGTTTGATGCAGTCCTCAATCTCAGGAGAAATGTAAGAATGGCCTGCAGAGAAGAGTTTCTGAAAATAGTTCAGGAATGCTTCTTGGATTCCTCCTGTGTCAGACACTTTACTACCGTCTGAATTAAGAATGCCAGAAATAAAGTTTTTCCGGCGTCTTGCTGAAGCCTTCTGGTGGAAATAACGGGTATTAGCATCCCCTTCTGCTATATGAATATCACGCGCTCGCATAGCCCAAAAACCTTCCTTATTGCGCAGGGCAACATCCAGCTCTCGTTGGGTTTCACTTATTTTGGAGAGAATGCTGCTAGACGGGGGTTTTCTAAGGAGATAGCCAATCTTCCTTTCAAGGAAATTGCATTGTCGGTCCGGATGATGAAATTTAGAGTAGCTCCAAGTCTTCAGATCAGATGCCACTCGGAGAAGGTTGGTTCTCAGATCAGCTTGCCCATTCTTCCAGCCTGAACGGATAACCGCCTCGCACTCGGGATCTATTGACCAGAAGCTTTCGAATCTGAATGGTTTCCTGGAATTAGAAACGTGTGCATTATGGGTGCAGTTAATGACAATTGGGCAGTGATCCGAGCAGTTGAACGTGAGATGTCTGATATGGTACATTTTGAAGAGGCTCATCCAGTCCATTGAGCCAAAGAATCTATCCAGACGTTCAGCGATTCGATTTCCATCATATCTGCCTCGGAACCATGTGAAGGGATTACCCGTGAAACCCAGGTCCATCAGCTCTGCCTCAAGGATATCATCCTTAAAAGCAGACATAGACGTGGAGGAGTGCATAGCTCCACCTATTTTCTCCTTCTGGAAAAGGATCTCGTTAAAGTCCCCTCCAAACAGAATGGGGCTTGGCAGATCACGACGGAGTTTGCAAAGAAGATCCCAAGATTTCCATTTTTCAGTCTGGGAGGCCCAGCCATAGAAGCCCACAAAAGTCTAGGTGGGGTTGTGGGGATCACAAATGGATGCAGCCACGTGGTGCTGGGAAAAAGACAGGAGCCTCACATCGACATTATCCTTCCAGAGAAGACATAATCCCCCTGAATGACCCTGTCGGGGAACCGGGAAACAACCCTGGAAACCGCATTTTAGGGAAAGATTTGTGATGTCCTTGTTTTCCAATATGGTTTCGGACAGGAAAACCATATCAGGGCGACTTTGAGCGCAATGGCGCTGGAACATGCGAACCGTTCGTGGTTTGCCAAGCCCACGGCAGTTCCAGCATAAAGCAATCATTGCTCTAGGCGGGGCCGGGCCTGACCCACCTCCGCCTTTGTCTCTTGTGGGGTTAATGACGTTCCTGATGCTTTCCTCCTTTTGGGAATACTGGTGTGTATACCACTAGACTCGCTTTGTCGTTTCAGGTCTCCTGGTTTGGGATTCCCTGGGCAATCGCCTTTACCACCGTCACGTGCCCTTCTCCATGTTCTACGAGTAACATGTCCAGAAGGTGAGGCTTCAGTCATCCCAGAATCGGCTTGCAGAAGGGCACCAGTTGGGATCCGATTTGGACTCTGCTCAGCTTTAGGCGGATCCAAAGAAACATGTTTCTGCCTCGGCAATTTCTCTGGAGGTTCTTTTGGTTTAGGTAGCGGCCCAGTTGAAGTAAGGAACGTTAAGTTCGGTGCAGTTAGAGCGAAGTTGGATTTTGTGATACCCTGAATCAGGTGACTGTCTTGCCGAGCCCCATCATTGCATCTGACGATAATCTCTTGGGAGGCGTTTCCATTTCCCCTAAGCTCGGCCGGGGGTTCTTTAGGGAAGACGGGTGGTCCCTTCCTTATGATAGAAGGTTGTTCAGATTCTGGGCGCCTTCGATGGGCTGCAATGAGACGGTCCCGATCAATTTGTCTCTCCGCCTCAGGGATATATGCCTCTCTGTGTGTTTTAGCCCGGAGCCACGGACCGTATTGTAGGGTAATATTTTCGGCGAAATTCTCTGGTTTTGCCCCACACGCTTTCTCCATGTGGCCGATACGTCCGCAAAGGAAGCAGAAGATTGGTAGTTTTTCAAATTCGAACGAGATCCAGGTGTTGGAATCATCAATTTTCAGGAACATACCTCTCATTAAGGGTTCAGACACATCGATCTCAGTCTTTATTCGAACACAGGGGCCCCATTGTATTGGGTCCGAGCAATCCCACTCTAGGAAGTGTCTGATCCGGTCTCCAATTTCTTTCATCACATGTGTTGATCTCCCATGGAATGGTATTCCTTTAATTCTTATCCAGAACGGGGATCGGGTAAGTGTGCAATTCTGAATCTCGTCTCCCCCTTTAAATTCCTCCATCAGGATGAGATGATTGTCAAAGGACCAAGGTCGTCCTCTGAGGACTTTATCTTTGTCTTTATCACTGAAGAACTCAAAAACAAGGAGTTTGTTCTCAATTTCCCGGATGGCTACTCCAGCTTCCAATTTCCAAAGATTTTGAAGAGTGGTCCTGAGGGCCTTTAGATTAAAAGGTGCCTCGGTCGCCAGTCTTCTGACAACCAATAAAGCCATACGTTTTGTCAAAATATTGTCTTCGTTTCAACAGGTTGCAATTGGTTCTTTTTATTTGTCAGTCAAAGTGAGGTTCTTCCATTGGTTCAGCAGATCCGTCTCCATGTTGAGAGCCACGAAGTCTCCTAGGGGGGGATTGACCTATCAGAGGTCCCCTATCCAAGGGGTGTCAAGCCCAGAGGGAGTCCCCGACCCAGGGATTCCGGCCCAATCCGCACCAATGCACGCTAGTTCTTCACGACCGAAGCTTCGCGGTCAGGAAGAACACAAATTTACCAAGCCTCCAGGAATCTACAAAAAAAAGTAACACAGATCGGATTTAAACGGCAATTTACATAGGTCAGGCCCAACCCAAAGATTTCTCTGTTCAGTCACCACCCGATAAAAGTCCTCCAAACACAGGCCGCGCCAAAACCTGCGCGGCCAAAGCTGCGCGCTGGGAGCAATCACACTTCACAACCAGCCCTACACAGCCCAATCCGTCAAGCTGGAGAAGACCACAGGCCGCACCAAGACCTGTGCGGCCAAAGCAGCGCGCTGGGAGCAGTCGTACTTCACAACCAGCCCTGCGCGAAGATTTCCTTCGCGCAAAGATCCCTCGCGCAAGTCCCCTCGCGCAAGTCCCCTCGCGCAAGTCCCCTATCCAAGTGGAGCGCTAGGAAACACAGACAGGTCTCACGCAGGTCCCCTCACGCTTCGAGAAAACGGCCAGGCTGCGAGGCGCTCCCACTTGCGCGCCGAAGGATTCTTCTTCACATCCACGTCCTCCGCGCCCCGGGGAACCACCGCACCTTCGGAAATCGGGGGAACCTTCGAGAAATGTGCTTCACGATTCACCGCGTTGCAGTGAGAGCTCCGGAACTGCCTTCCCCTTCCCAGATCTGGTACAGATGTAGAACCAAGGGGGATGAAACACCGTAGAAGGAGCTTCGGGTCTTAACCACGTCGCGGCGGAAACTTCGTGAAACAGGGAAAAAAACTTCCACTAGCAGACCACCGCCAGAATTCTCGGAATTCAGGGAAACCAAAATAGGAAAAGGGATCCTCAAACTCAAGAGAGCTTCGAGCCACAAAGGCCTCAGATATGAAGGGAATCTGACGAGCCGAAGAAGAAGGAGAAAAAAAGGAGAACTCAGGCCTGGCGCTGCGTTCCTTCACCTAGATCTGACGACGATGGGGGCTGGTGATGCCGGAAGGACCTTCAAGACCCCAGAGGAGCAAGGAACAACGCCTGTCGTCGAGGTCGATCGAAAAGAAGAAGAAAACATGACTCAACCGGAACACAACATACCTGATTCGGGAACTGGGGACGAAAAATAGGAGGTGGAGAATGTGGATACTTCACTGCGAAGGATTGGGGAGTGACACAGGGAAGAGAATGACAAACCCCAGGCGCCAGATCTGAGGAAGGGCGTAAAGCGGAGACCTGGAGCAGGGGGCAGAGGGAGACGGCGTCGCCAGAAATCCGACAGACACTGAGACTGAAACCTAGGACACCCTAGGAGAGAAATGCTCTCACGCTGGAGAGACTTGATAGAACATTATTATTAATGTTGTGGTGGTTTTAAAAACAAATAAATAATATTATATTAAATGATAGAAAATTCATAAAAATATAAAATTCATCCAAATTATTTGTATACATCTTAAAATTTCATCAATGACTCATTTATTAGTATTTTTTCATTTTATAGTTGTTATATTAATCCTTAAAGTGTAAATTACATGATATCATAGTAAGAATTAAAAAGGTTAAATAAGTGTTAAAATTAGAAGATAAGGATTAATAAAATAGTCAAAAAGTACCTAATTTTTATTTAATTAAGGTATTGAGACCCAAAATAAAACTATATTATAAATTAATAAGTTTTTATCCATTTGTATTAGAAAATTAATTTATATTAATTTAATATTTTGATGATTTCCAAGAGTGCCACTCCCATCTCTTATAAAAGAGAACCTTTTCTCATCTATTACACACTATAAAAAACCTGTTTTTCTTCTCCAATATCTGACAAAATAACTTCCTATAATCTTACCCACATTCTTGTTTTCATATTTTAGGAACAACACCATCCGTAGAGGTCTTAAGATGTTAAGGAAAGGATGTGGTCCAAGGAAGAGGTACACTTTTTAGTCTAATATTTCTGTTTTATTTCTTCTTCCACTTCTTTAAAATATTCTTCAACCATAATAAAATAATAAAAAATTTATTATCAGTATAATGAGGTTTTATTATTTTAAAATCATCACCTAAATCCATCTCCACTTCCATAAAATGGGAAAAACAATTATCGTTCGTGTGTTTGGGGAACTACCACCTTGTGGTCCAATATAATTCATTTTCCATCACAACTCTCAAGACTAGTTATTGTTTAGTAATTAAAGTTTATATGTTATATTAATTACATATTTATCATCATAAAATAATAATATGTCATTTATGTTCTTATTTTCTATGCACATAAAAATGATAACATCGTTGATGTGTACGTGTGATCTATCACCTCCACGAAGCGATGTGATTCATTTTTAGCACCACATCTCATGGAAAACATATATAAGTATATTTAAATTATTAAAATGATATTAATTATATTATGATGATTCTAAAAATAAAAAATAATACTTACCTTTTTTCCATAATTATCATTGAAAAATGGAAACGTTACTCATGAGTACATACAACTTATCATCTCAATGATTTGAAATTTAGTCCGTTTTTAATATCCATATATAATGGATGGAATTAAAATTATATTTCATGTACATAAATGAATATTATTTCATGAATATTATTCTTTATATTATTTAATAATGACCACTTTGACTATTTACATCATACCAAAGTCATTTTGGACTCATGCACTAAATATTGTCAAAACGTCTAACTTGAACATAAATAATTAAGTAATTTTTATAAAAAATATAACATGGTAATAAGTGATATAAAATGAGTGATATATTTAAGATGTTATAATTATATTTAATTATAAATGCAATTTATTTATTTAGGAAGAAAAGGGACATACGTGATGAATTAGACTCAAGGAAAGGGACTCTTTAACTTAAAAATTGTTTTAATGTTGTAAAGATTTATTATTCTAAATAATTCTCTTTCATGTCCATGTTTTTCAAAATTGTTTTTGTGAATGTATTTATTTCAAAATTATTGTTTTAAAATGGTAATTTTTTAGCTTCATTAAAATGTTTCAATGTTTTATGGGCCACATTGATTTAAAAATCTCTTTTTAAATGTTTAAAATGGTTTTTGAAAATGGATTGATTATTTATATAACATGAAATATTTTCTTATGACTGAAAAAGAACTTTTACCAGTGACATGATAAATGTTACAATATTTTATGTGTTATGATTAAATAATTTTACATGGAAATTTTTTTGGTGGTTAGGTGATAAACCAGTTATTGGTGGTTCCATGATAAACAAAGGAAGGGTGGTAACATTGTAACCTATAACGAATTAGGTATGGAAGTAATACATATCCCTATTCCATTTGAAAGAGTGAAATGTATGGAAGTGGATACAAGGTTATTCAAATTCAGTTTAATTATTTCCAAATTTACCTATTTATCTTTTATAATATTTATTATGTGTTTCCATGCAAATTGATTGATTTTAAAAAGAAAAGATAATGATATTTTTGGAACCGATGATCCCTTTTTAGAGTAAAAATGTATGTTTTTAAGAAAATGTTTTACATGTTCTCATTACACAAATTTTTCCCATTCATTTAAGTCCCTTAGTGATATTTTTTTCTAATCCCTTATTTTAAAAGGATTTTCAAATGGTTTTCGGATGATTTGGGATTAGGATGAGATCAAGGAAAAATTGTGAAGATATATCATCATAAAAAATAATGTTTTATTTTATTGATTTCTTTTATGAAAAATTGGTTACTAAGTATATGTTTCCACTTGTAATGTTTGGGTTTAATATTTAAGATTGTTTCCTAATTCTTTAAAACTATAAACTTAAAAAATATTTTAAAAATAATGTGGTTTATAGTTTTTAAAATAACTAAAATATGAAATGTTTAAGGTCATATTCTTATAGTGGGTATCAATGTAGAGTTTAGACAAATTTGGAGATTATAAAATTTTATTAGGAGTTATGGATATCATCATGGGTTTTTAATTTTTAGTTTTATCAAAATTTATTTTTCTTAATAACACATTTTGAGGCTTTATGTTATGAAATTTTAAGGTGACTAACTATATTTTTGGAGGGATTCGTTTTTTAGGTAATTATGTGTTATAACCTTTTTGGGTGAAAAATGAAATTTATGAGATAACCTTTTAGTTTAAAACATTTTATGGTTATTTTTGAAGACATTATCATATTTTGGGAATGTTGATATAATTATATAATTTTAGAAAATGGAAAACTTGTAGGATGGGTGATAACCCATCACGTTCGATAAAGACTTGATAATCAAAACCACAACAAAGGTGATAAGGGTGCATCACCTACAACTATCCTATGGGAAGTCTCAATTAGTTAGAATTTTTATTTCTTTTAAATGATTTTAGGGATGAATAATAAGTTGATTTTTGGAAAGATATGTTTATTGAATAGATATCCTTGGTATTGGAAAATGATTTGGTGATTAACTGATTAAAGTTATTTTGGAATACATTCACTATTTTGGGAACATTATATAATTAAGGTAAATAGAATATTGTTTGATTTTATTATGAAAATAAAGTTTGAATTATATTTTACGGTAAATATTATTTTATAGTTATTAATTTTATTTATAGAAATTGAAAGCATAATTGGTGATTATGTGATTTGGGAAATAATTTTTTTTTGTATGAGAATTTAAGCATCATTCTTATTATTTAGAGAAAAATGTTACATTTATCTTGGAAGATTATGTAATAAAATCATTGTTGGGTTTTGATCATATTCTTGAATATTTTTGAGTAATTTTAAGGATAATTATTTGTATATGTTGAACATTGGGAGTCGTTGTTAAATTTTTTAGATTGAAGTAGTTTTTCATATAATGTTTATTATTTTTGGGGAATTATCTTTTCTTATACTAACCATTTATGTTTTGGTTAATTTCTAAAAGAATGATAAATATATTGTTTATAATTATTTGATTCTCTAAAAGTTGATTATAGTTCTCCAGGTGTGAAAATTTCATCTTTATTACACATTCTTTGGAGAAAAAAGATGACTTTGTAGTGGAAATTGATTAATGGATGAGACACTACATTTCAAGTGCGTATAATTCCTTTTTTTCCTAGTCCGGGAAGTAAAATAAATTTTCAACTCTATGGAAATGATCTTAAAAATATCTATTTACTTTTCCTACTAGGGAATCAATGAACTTTTTACCCATCACAGATTTATGGTTTTGTGATTATTAGCTTTCTTATGACGATGTTCTCTATAATTATAAATCAAAACATGATAGTTAGTATCTCTTCCATATCCATGTTTACCTACATGGAACCCTATTATTTGTAATCCAAAGTTAACATCATATTTCTTTTTATTTTAATGTGGAATTCTTATTAATTCTTTATCCGGTGTGGTATTTCAATAAAGGTGTTTTGAAAAGTCCAAACATATTTTTTGAATCCAAATAGAAAAATGAGAGGATGATATTCCCAAAATAGGGGAAGAATGTAACATCCCTAGTTTTTAAAAGGAAACATCTTGTTTGATAGTATACATGATACACTGCATCAGGCTTAGACAAACAACTAAATATTATTATTTTAATACTACCATTATAACCTATCCATTATAATAGAGGGTATTAATAATAATAAGTGAAGTCTGAAAGTATTTTTTACACATTTATTTATAATTAATGGTCAAATTAATGATAAATTAAAGTAAAATCGTTTTTAATATAAAAGGTAATGTTATTCTAAAAAAATATTTAATTTTTCACAAGTGTGTTTTATACAAATAAATAAACAAATCAAACCTTTTGGATTATATTAAGTAAATATATATAATATTAAATATATTTTTTATATTTCAACATATCTATTTTCTAGACGTAGTATAAGAATAAATCCCATTTTTGCGGATCAAAGAAGTATTTTTCTAAAATGACAAATTTGTCACCATTTGATGGCGTAATTGTTCTAAATATATTTTTTAAACTTTTATGAATTATATTTGACAAAATGTAATTTTTATTTTAAATTTTATTATCGTAATTTACTTTGGTGTATTTTTTGGCATTTTTCTAATAAGATTCATTTTTTATGAATAGTGTAAAAATACTGAATTTTAATTGAAAACTATTTTCTTGTATGATTTATATATATTGTTTGATTATATTTTAGACTGATTTTAAATTATAGTAAGATAAATATTTTATATTTTAAAAAAGTTAATGTCATTTTAATCAATTTTTCATTGAATTTGGATATAAAAACATTTCAATCTTTTGATGTTTTTTACATTAAATACAAGTTTTATTATTCCATCAAGGGATTAATTTTAATTAATTTCTACAATTTATGTTTCTGTAATTTAAAAAACTTTATTCCATACTTGTTTTATTAATTTAAAAATTTATCAAATACGTCCCTTTTATTTCTAGACAATATTTTAACAGTAACTTTGGTAAATTGTTTATCACGATTAAGGGTATATCAAGTAATTAAGGGTTAAAAGAATATTATAAATATTATAAAATTACCCTATAACATTTCTTAATATTATTAGATGGTTATTTTTTATCCCTAATAATTAAAAGAATCAGTTATGAGACCATTTATTGAATTTTGGATGACAATATTACATTTGTAATATTATATTCAAAAGAATGTCAATTTTTCCATACTTTAGTTTTTAATAGGAGAAATATTCCTATTATGAGTTTATATAAGGGTAAAGAACAATTATAAATAGATATTACAAGTCTAAAATGTAAATATAAATAATGGTAATTTATTTATAATTCTTAGTGATAAAATAATCGCATTAAATAGTGACACAATGATGATGTTGTAATTGTTTAATTAATGGAAGGGTCAAATAAATAATATCAAAAATATTAAAATAAGTATAATTTAAAATACTTATTGTAATCCAAAAAATTTATGGATGAACTTGGAATTCGTTTAAAAAGTTAAAATTGTTTTTTAAATATATCTTATGGTTATGATATTTTTTAAAATTCAAGTGATTAATAGTGTCAAAATTGACATTAATTGTATTTTAAAATAAATAACTTTTTATTAAATGATATAAAATTCCTAAAAATATATCATTAGTTAATATTAATGGGATAATTATTAAAATATAATCAATAACTCATTTATTGGACTTTTTTAATTTTATATTAATTATATTGACCTTTTATATTTAAATTACATGTTATCATTGTAAGAATTAAAAAGGTTAAATAAGCATTAAAGATGAAAGATAAGGACTAAAAAAATTGACAACTTATAAAACTTTTATTGGATTAATTTATTTCAACCCAAAATCATAAAATATTCTAAATTATTATATTTTGGTCCATTTTGATTCTGAAATTAATTTATATTAATTTAATATTTTGAATATTTCCAAGAGTGCACCACTCCTCTCTTATAAAAGGAAACTACTTATCCTATGTTACTCACACTTAAAATACAATTAGGTTCAGCCAATATCTAACTATATTTATTACATGAATCCCTCATCACATTTTAGGGCTCATAATTTTGGTATAACACCTTCTTTAGAGGTCTTAATGTGTTAAGAAAATGTGGTGATCTGAGGAATAGGTATTGTTTTTAATCAAGTATATCTGTATTATTTCTTCTTCTAATTCCCTAAAATGTTTTTCAACACTTATTAAATAATAATTATATTTTTATCAATTAATTTAGATGTTATTATTTTAATATCATCTCCTAAATCCATCTCAACTTCCATCAAGTGGGAAAATAATTATCATTCGTATGTATGATGAACTATCACCTTATAAAGCGATATAATTCATTTTCCATAATTATCTCTCAGTGATGGTTATAATGATGGAATTAAGTTATATATATGATATTAATTAAATATTTATCATTATTAATGAATAATATATCTTTTATGTTCTTACTTTTCCATGTACATAAAATTGATAATGTCATTCATGCATACGTGTGAACTATCACCTTCATGAAGCGATGTGATTATTTTTTCAGAAACACATAACATCGATGATATATATAAATATAATTAAATAATTAATATGATTTTAATATATTATTATAATTCTGGAACTTTTAATTAATACTTACCTTCTTTCCTTAATGATCAGTGAAAAATGGAAATGTTACTCATGCTTACAAACGACTTAAAGTCTCCATTATTATAACGTAGTTAAAATTTCATATCAATATGTAATGGATGGATTTAAAAGTATAATTAAGGTAAAAAAGTGATTTTAATTTCATTAATATTATTTTGAATATGATTGACTAATTACCACAATGATTATTAGCATCATACCAACGTCATTTTTGACTCAAGAACCGAATATTGTCAAAACATACAACATGAAATTAAATAAATAAGTAATTGTTATAACAATATAAAATGATAATAAGTGATATAAAAAGAATAATAAATTTAAAATGGTATCAATAAATTAAAATATTAACATAAGTTTACTATTCAAGAAGGAAAAGGACATACATGATGAATCTGACTCAAGGTAAGGTACTCTTTAACTAAAACATCATCTTAAATGTTTTAATGATTTGTTCTAATAAATAATTATATTTCAGGCCAATTTATTCCAAATGGTTTTTAAGAATTTATTTATATAGGAATTAATATATTAAAATGGTAATTATTAGGTTTCTTTCAAACTTTTCAAAGTGGTATGAGACACATTTATTTAAAAATCTCTTTTTAAATGTCTAAAATTGTTTTTGAAAATGGATTTATTATTTATATAAAATTAAATGTTTTATTATGAGTGAAAATTTAATTTTAGGTGTTAAATTTTAAATATTACAAGAGTTTATGTGTTGTGATTGTATAATGGTCACATATATTAGACCGGTGGTTACATGATAAACCAAGTATTGGTATTTCTATTATAGACAAAGGAAGGGTGGTTATGTCATAACCTTCAACATATTGAGTATAGAATTTTTCCATATGGATTTTCCATTTCTAAGAGTGACACGTATATAATTCCATCACATGTTTCTTGCATTTTCTTTTAATTTTTTCTCATATTACATACTTATCATCCATATTCTTCCTTATGAGTTTTCATGTAAATCGTTTCATTTTCAAAAGTTATGATAAGGATATTTTTTAATAGATGATCAAATTTTCAAGGTAAAAAAGGAATGTTTTAAGGATATATTTTATGGTTTTCTATTCAAATAATGGTTTCCATTCCTTTAAGTTACTTGCTGATATTTTGTGTTCATACCATGTTTTAAAATGTTTTTCATGGGGTTTAAGGAACAGTTGGGAAATGAATGAGTTCAACGTGAAATTATGAATATATATTCATATATGAGATCATAATTTTTTAAAATATTTTTTTATAAAAAAATGGATACATAGTTTAAGTTTCCACTTTTAATTTATGGTTTTACTATGATAGAGTTTTATATAATTCTCAAAAACTCCAAACATAAAATATCTTCATAAAAATAAGGTAACTTATAATTTTTAAAATGACTAGAATATAAAACTCTTAAGGTCAGGTAATTATAATTTATATAGTCATAAATGAATTATAAAGTACATTTTATGTCTCTTTTTTATTTCTTTCAATTATTTTTAAGAGGTGTCTTTTTATATATTAAGTATGGAATATTTTGAATTTCATTACAAATGGTAAAAAAGAATGTTCAATTTTAACATACAATGTGATAAGACCATATACTACTACAAAAACTATTCTCTGATTTTTTGGATACATTAAAATATTCCATGTCTTATTCAATGAATAACCCTTCTTAACTTTTCTCTAGGTATTTTATTTTTAAAAAAAATTAAAAGGGAAGGTTATTTTGATATCTGAATGTTTTTTCATATGAGTTTAATAGTGTATTTCAGTAGATTTATGATAAAATTGTATAAGATTAAAAAATTATTCATGATATGGTAATTGATAATTATAGATTATGATGGTTGATCCGGATAAAACTTATATGATGAGTGAGCTGCATACAACTTATACAACTGGTGAGCCTAATAGAGATTATAAAATGGGTGATCCTCATATAGCACTCCCAAACATTATTTAATGTTCCTTGTATTCATATGGAATAAAAAATTGAATTATCTAGGGGGGATTATCTTATTCGTTTAGCTTGTATCCAGTTATTTATATAATGTTTTTAATATGAGTTATGAATGTCATTATTTGAGTTTTCTAAAAGGGGTTTTGACTTTCTTTCTATGGGTTTTAATGTTCTTCATTGAGCATAATAGTGTGTGTTTTTTATGAGGTTTTTATTTATTTCATGAGGTTTATTATTGTTGTCTAGTGGAAAATGTTGTGGCCCTCTTTTAAATAGTCTATCTATAAAAACCCATGAATCCCTATGAACATTTTTTCATACATTATATTCTTCTTATGGAACTCTATTTGTTTAGATTCAACCCGCTGCTTCAAAGGATTAATACTTGATACCCAAGACATCCAATATTTGTTTTCTTGGCCTATAGTAGATTATTAATAATTATAGTTTCTCTTATTCTTCTAATTAATTAATTTCCTCTTTAAAAACAATTATTTATAAAATTCCTTTTCATCAAAAAAAGGATGGAAGAAAGAACCAAACTCTTTCTTGGACATTCAGATTTTTTTGAAAACTTCTTTTTCTATGAGGTGGGTGTTCTGGAACTTCTATTAAATTATATGATTTAATCTTTCTAGTATTTGAAATATGTGAAATCATGTTATCTCACTATGCGAACAACCTAAATAATTGAATTATATTTTATTGATGAGTTGAACCTCCCATTGGATCTCATTAGGTCCTTTAATGTTGATACTGAGACATGGGTCCACCCAATTGGTGTTCTATTCTAGACATTGATTGAGAATATGTTGGATTAAACATTGCACCCAATGATTTATTGTAACTTGGATGATTATTTGATTAATATTGTGAATTAACATAACTTGTCAAATTGGAAAGATTGATTGATATGGTATTACCAGATTTAGATTTTCATTAATCATCATGATGATGACCTTTTAGGTTTAGATTATAAAGAAAATATGATTTATGTAATTATGATGATAATTAGGAACCTGGTCTTATAGAGTGTAAATAGAATGTTAAATGGTAATTTGAGGAATCGACCATAATTTTTTATGCTGAGAGGTGTTATACATTATGCTTTTTATGATTTAATTCTTATATTTCTTATAAAGGATATATTTTAATTATTATAGAAATTGGCTTTGTTATGATGTAATGGTTATATGTTTTGGACTTGTTATGATGTAATGCTAATAGGGCTCAACTAAATTATACTATAATGCATATAGGTCTTATCTCAGTTATGATATAATGTTTATAGGTATTTTCATGGTTCTTCAGTGACAATTTATTGGATATATCTTTGGAGGGTTATTTTAATGGTTGGAATTTTTTTATGACATGCATAGAGATATCTGGATTGGTGCTGAAGTTGGTTTGGGCTAACCCTGAGTGTTAAACCCAATCATGAGATTCATTGGATTTATTTTTTATAAGGTATTAATTTATTTAATTAGTACTCTATTTATTACCTTATTTCATGAACCATATATCTCATACTGTATTTTTTAGACATGTTGTTATTGAACTAATGACTTTTTTTCACACCCTAGATAGGCCATCATTTGGTACCCAATCAAATTTCATGGATATAGGTTTAGACAATGAAAACGGACCCTATTGTTTATTGCTTCTTGCTTTATTTGTTGGTGGATGAAGATGGGACAAAAATGGGGTTACGTAATGGGAACCTATAGTATTTTTTTGAGTCTTCTTAAACATATATTATTTTAAATCAACACATAATTTAGTTACATTTCAGCATGTATTTACATAATTCTTTTATTATTGAGTTGTAGGTGTTGTTCTTTGTTTTGTTATGGATTCATGTTTATTGATTATATAATTTCTGTTACTTCTTCTATTTTGTTATTATTTACACAATTATTATAACTCCTTTCTAGAGGTTATCAACTCCCAACTATATTTCTGACAATTTCACTATTAGTCAGAATCCATTGACATAAGGTGAGGTGGGCCTCAGGTCATGTAGCTAACCCAGCTCATTCATGTGGGGGAGTACCAATTCTGGGAAGTTAAAAAGTGATATCGTAGAAAAATAGTATCTTTTCTATGTATTTAATATTTTGGAAAGGTATAAAAGAGATTAGGATGTGTCGGTAATTGGTAATGAAATTTTTTGTGGGAGTAGCTAACCCATGTATGGGGGAAAATCAAAGTTCCCACGAATGGGATTTTTATTCATTTCATTTTCTTGTTATAGTTTTGATGTTTTTTCACCTTGGGTGATTATCTTTTTATCAGATGTTATTGTGATTGATAATTTCAATCATAGGCTAGTAGGACATGATATGAGTATACATTCATCATGACAGGTATATAGGGATATATGTCGACATGCATTGTTCATAATAGGGACATATTTACTGCATGTGACATACATGCCATTATGAACTGTTAAATGAAAACCATTATTATATCTGAAAACTCAAATAAGAGAAACTCTTATGTTATTTCAATTCAATTCACAAGCTCGATGCCAAAGAACCGTGATCTAGTAGTCCAATGTAGTTATCACCTATCGTGGTTGGTCATGTTTGGTTCTTATATTCTAAGGATTTATTTTTCTTTTATAACAAAATACCTTTGTTATATATTTATGTTGAGTGTTAGGATAGTGTTAATCAGTAAAATCCTAATGTTGATGATAAAGAATATCATTTTTCTCTAAAAAACATGATGTAATATTGTCTTTGTGATAGCTTTTTAAGGTTCATGTTATTCATGGAGAGGTAAACTGTTTTCACCACACCTACAATGTCTACGATTATGAGAAAATTCTAGCTACAATATTTGACTACATCCACTATTAAGGGAGGCCCCTAGGTTTATGACTTCTCGATTTAGTTAGATTATATGATCTTCAAGTACCTAAAGAAACAAATAGGAGGATTAATATTTATACTTATATGCTTCAATTACTAGACAACCATTTATAAGATTTCCTAGATAAATCTACGAAACAGTAGGAGTTTCTATGGAAGGATTTTGAAGTGAATTTTCTAGGAAACTTTTATCCATATATATTGAGAGATGAAAAGGCGTGTGAGTTCATGAACATGACACAGGAGGGTTTTTTAGTGATGGATTATGAGGGATACTTCATAAACATGTAGAGCCTTGCTCCATACTTGGAAGATGATGAGGTCTCCAGGGTAAAGAATTTCATGGATTTAATTCAATACGGGATCTGACGACATATGAATGTGTTGTTCATAAGATGTTTTGAAAAGGTGATGGATCAGTCTCTCATCATAAAAGGTAATCTGAGAGAGTCCCCATGTGGTGGAAATAAAGTTTCAATGGGATAATGTGGCAGCTCTTTTTTTATAGTAGGAATCACTACTATGATAGTTAATTCCCTAGAATTGGTGGGAAGATAATCCATGGAAATGGTTAGTCATCTCAAAACCATAGCCTTTTGTAGTTCTTTCAGTGTGGAATTGCTAGCCACAAACATCCTCAATGTCCTTATCCTTATGTGCAGTGTTGTTCTTGTGGTTGGTTCGGTCATCTTCAAAGGTTTTTTCAGATCACACAATATTAGAAGAGTTGCACTAGATCAAGATAGACACTTGAGTTTGTATGGGACTTAGAAAACCCTTGGAAGGAAAGTAACTAGAGTTCCATTGGACATTCGGGATGAGGTAAGGGATGTGGTACCCCTACATAGAAGAAATAGTACCATCTAGGGAGAATAGATTAGGGGAATTTATTATACATCCTAGGGTAGAGGGTAGAGTTAGATATATGTTATATAGTCTACTCCACCTATCTCTGATGCAGGACCTTATATCATTATATGTGTGATTCTTGGATCCTCTACCCTTGCATGTGTTTTTTATATAGAATCATCATATTTTGTTTTATCTACTCATATTAAAAATGGTTTGGACTTGGTTGTAGAGTTATTATATGTTGTTATAACAATAGAAACTCTGTTGGGATTGCGGTTAGAAGATATCATGAGTTGTAAGGAGTAATCTATTGAAAGAGGTGGCTACCATTTTCATTGAGAGCTATTTATGCTGGAAATGGAAGTCTTTAATTTGATTATTGGAATGGATTGAAAATTATTTTACTAGGAACATATCGATTATTATCAGCGTAGAGTTATATTTCTCTCTCCAGAAGGGGGAAAATATGCTCAATAATGTGAGTGGGATTTTCAGGCGGGTCGTGCCGGTTCAATTCAATGTTTTTGGGATTTTATCAAGGCTCGGATAACTAGATTTGTTTTTGATGATTGAGAAATACAACATGATAATTTTTCTATAGTTGTAAACAATTTTGATAATGTATTTAATAATTAATTATCTACCTTACCACCCAAGCGATAGATTGAGTTCACAATCGAGTAGGTGTAGAAAAATGAACTAGTTTCTATTATACCATATAAAATGGCACCAACAGAGCTTCGTGATTTGAAATTTCAGTTTAAATATCCAATGGAAAAATGAATTTATATATCCTAGTACATCTCTGTGTAGTTCACCTAAGCTTTTCCCATATGAGGATGATGGGTATTTGTGCATATGTGGGTATTGTAATAAATTTGACCAGATGGTGGTCAAAAACCAGTATCCCCTACCATGATTGATGATCTCTTAGATTTGTTTAGAGGTTCCAGGATCATATCAATGATTCACTTAAGGTTAGAATACCATCAGTTGAATTTGATAATATCTTACATACCTAAGACTACTTCTAGGATCATGTATGGATTATATGAGACTATAATGGTGTTTTTTGGGATGAAAAGTGAACCACCTTTATTCATGGCACTATTAAATCTGATATTTCAACATTTATTGGATCAGTTTTTTATGGTTGTTGTCAATTGAATCTTGGTGTACTCCTAGTCATCATATGATCTTTCCTAACATCTTGAAATCATTTGGAGTATAATGAGAGAGTACCATCTTTTTGATATGATATATAAATGAAACTTTTGGATTGATCGAGTGAATTTATTGATCCATGTCATCTTAGAGGCTATATTGAAAGTGGACCCATAGAAACTCATTATACCATACCACCCCATATTACACTTATAATTTCTCTAATATGGTCTCCCCGGGAACTCAAGAGTGCATCCCCATATTCTAAAGGTTTCAGACTTGCATTGAGGGCCTAGGGTGTCTCTATGGAGATACTTTTCCCTCATAGACCCAATTTGAGAATAGAAAAAATATATATAATATGAAACCACAAAAATGACCACTATTACAACGTGGCTAGTAACTCACCATATCCAAAGTATTAATAAAATAAATTAGCATCATAATAATAATAAGCCATACAAGATAAAAAATTACAAGAAGAATCTAAACATCAATTAGATAAAAAGTTAATGATCATGATTTAATGTAACTGTAAAAAATAAATATATTGGTAATAGGGGATATAGTCATAAACCACATGATATACAAAAATATAAAAATTCTAAAGGCAACTACTACAAGTATCATGATCATAGACTCGTTCCTTTTATCTTGTACACCATCCTAGAAATGTCAATCAAGAATCAGATGTAGCGTGATTCCCATTATCTAGACCTGAAATCATAAAGTATTTTTAGGAACCATGGGAGGCCCAAGTAGGGTTTGATATATACTTAGTAGGATGCCACCAATGGTATCTAGATCAATCTTTTTCACGCAATATAAAATGAACAAAGTTCCAGTACTGTTAAATTCATGTAAATAAAGAAATAAACATTAATGGAAAAGTTCCACCGACATATCCAATATCCACAACCTATTTCAACTTAATTCAGTTATCTATAATCCAAGGGACTTTTAAAATATGATATGGTGTGTGTATGAGTCATTGTGACTAAGGAATCATTGTAGACCGACCCAAATCTTGTGTATTGACTTAGTAGATGATCCCTAGGATATCAACCAAGAATTCCCATAATTTTATAAAGTAATTACATGTATAGCAAGATAAGGAAACCATTAAAAACATATGGTCATCCAAAACCCATCCAAGGAGATCTGATAAAAAATACCAAAGGTTTCTATAGGAGACACAAAAGTAAAAAATACCAGAGATCCTATCTAGGGAAACCCATAAAAGTTGTCCCTCATATCAATCTTATTATGGTGTAAGCATAACCTCTAAGGTCATCCCAGATATCTCACATAGGCTATCTAGTATCACCTAAGGAATAATATGACCATAATTCCAACAAGCCCATCCATGGTGACATCGATAGGGAACTAGTCTCACTCATTCGTATAATAAACCACCCAAAGATCCCATATAATTCAATACATAAATCACTTATGATGCATCTAGTAGGTCAAAATATAGGTATGGTGAGCTCATCCACTACACCCTTATTTCCGGACCCATGTCTGCCCCCATCTCACAAATAGAAAATTCATATCATCCAAAATCACATATCACCATCAAGGATTTACATGTATAATAAGATAAGTAATATACCCAATTAATTTTATTCAATCTGAGCAACCATAGCATAAGGTGTAATAGAATAGGTACAAATAAACATGAATAAAGTATAAGGACATGGTATGGGTAATAATAATAAATCATAAGTAATTAGGCATAATGCATAAGGAACAAATATTAAGGGAAAAACTCATTTCCTATAATTCATATGTTTATTGCATTTATTACATGTTAAACATGCCTAAAAGGGTGTTCAAACAATTATAGTTAAAGTTAATTAGGCTTAAAAAGAAAAATCACACCCATTAGAGAGGCTAAAGTTAATGTGATTGATTAAAGGGTTGATTCAATGCTCACTAGGGTTATACTAGAAATGGTAAACATTCAATTTTATTTATTTGACAAATTAGAGGTTTCATCGAATGATTCTAGTGCACAGTACAATGATTCACCATATAGATAGGGTCAAAACATGTTGGAATGAACTGGAAGATCTACCATAGGTGTGTAGAAGACCACAAATTTGTTTTTGACCCTTGAATTCAGCTAGAACAGAAGATATAGAAGAAATAATTAAATTCCCTTAAAATATTGGAAAATATGTTTCATCTAAACAGTTAAATACAAGGGAATATAAATAGAGAATGAAAGGAATAGCAGTGTATATCTTAGCCCAAGCTTTCCAATTAACCTGAAGGAGGATTATTTGGATGATCAATGGGGGAGATACCATATAACCTGGAAGTATAAGAGGAAAAAACCCATGATAGAGGAGGAAGAGGTTGTATCTTCTAGAGAAGAAGGGAGAAAGTAGGTGTGAGTAATTTTAATTAATTAAGGGGGAAATATTAAAATCACCCATCTAGGCATGGCTATAAGGTTGGGATACATGGTTTTCAAAACCATACTAGAATTATGTCCCTCCGCACTACCGAAAGAGGGACCCCGCACGGGCTAGGCGTACGATGTGGCTAACCATGTGTTGGCTGTGAAAAGTTACACTATCCATGTGGACTTAAAACTCCACAAAATCACGTTCCCCATTCTACACAGTTTTAGAGATACAATGTGGCCCCTACTATCTTCTTCCATACTCCAACTCTATTAAGAAAACAATGTGGATTGGGTTTCAAAGTTTATCTTAAACCTATGGACTAGTCTATTTTACTAAACATCATGGATCCAGTCTCTAAACAAGCCACATACATCCATGTGATCTCTATGAATCCCTTTGGTAACATTACCAGGTCCAAAACAATGAATTAAAACCAAAAAACAGTACTTCACACCTTTAATAAAAGATGGGATGTTACAACCTCACCTACTTAAGAAAACTTGTAAAATCTCTTTTTTAGATGTGACTCAACCGTGCATCATACACCATAGGCCACATGACCTCAAACACATCTCCCCAAATGACATAGGCATCAGAATAGTATAAAGGGGCTAGTTATGTTAGTGGGGACACTATGTCCGCATTAGCAGACTGTAACATAGCATAAATACAACTGTTTAATAGTGGAATCGGTAAACCATAAAACATAAATTAACTATATAATTATGATAGTGTTGTAAAAATAAAGTCATATCATATAAAAGATTATGATACAAGTCATATGTTTCAAATAAAACATCCAAAACTAGAACACAATAGTCATATACAATACATGTCCCAAAAGATCAAAAGTATTAAAGAATCCTAGAATCATCAGATGGCTCATCTTGGTCACATGATCTTCTTATCCTAAGTATAATATCAGGTTTGTGTATTGGGGATCTTTCCCTTATCGACACATGTTATCATATAATATGTTTAGGTCTAAAAAGGTTACCCAAATAGGTTGTGATATATAATCCCAGTAGGCAATCACTCAAGGTATCTTCTAATCAGTTAGTGAGTATATATAACAAGTGCACATGCAGTATATTAATAAAAATGGAATTAATTGAAAGTAAACATCCATAAAATTCGATCAATTTTATTTAACAATTCATTCTCATTGAATTTATATGTCTTGAGATCCATCTCAACCCTTTCATCCCTTGTATAGTCAATAGAACAAACAGATTCCTAAATAGGCCATCTAAAAATATATGAGTTAGGGCCAAATCCAAGATTTTGCTTTAGCTTAGTAGACGATTCATATATTCTTTTATTATTAATTCAATTTGGAACCTAAACTCATCCCCAACATTCCTAAGCTAGAATTCAGTTATCACTCTAGGTATGATATCAAACTATACCCATCCTTAACAGTCCAAAGTTGGAATTCAAGTATCACCCAAGTATGTTATCCACCAACACCCTACAAGCTCATCCCGATTAACCTCTCATGAACCCAATATCTTTCTAGTTGAGTTATAGATTCCTGTTAATTGATTGTGTCATTGGTAGTCCTATAGGGACCCCAAGTATCACCTATTGCATAAATAGTCAATTTCCTTTTTATTATGTCCATGGAATCTTTCATCTGTATCCATGATTCACTCATCATATAAAAAATCCTCTATGAATTTTTCCATGTAATTCTTCATTTGGATCCAAAATTCACCCATGGAATAATCAAGGTAAAGTCCATTGATTCTATCAATGGAATCCTTTAATTGGATCCATGATTACCGCAAGTCATAATTAAGGTTTGGACATTGATTCCTTCAATTGAATCATTCAAAAAGATCCATGATTCTCCCAAGGCATATAGTTCAGTAGTCTAATGAGTTTATCCGTGGAATACTTCTATTGGAATCATTATTCACCCATTGATATTAAGAATTTCATCAATTCAATTCCATATAAACATTTCATTTAACAATCCAAGGTCAAACCCCAAAAGCATCCATTTCAATCTCACCTCAAAAGGTGACTCGAGAAATAGCCATCCTCCAAAGGGATTGGCCTTTCAATTAATCACTTCATAATTTTCAATATAACCATCCTCATAATCATAACATTCAATTAAATGGATTATTTTTCAATTATCTAACATCGTAAAATCAATAATAAAATAAATTAATCTTAACCAACCAGTGCATGGCATCGGAATTGTTTAACAAACATGGGAAATTCACTTTTAAGTAGTAGTTCAATCTAAATAAGTCATTGCATAAAAAGGTCATGGTTTAAGTCATATATCCCTTGACATTAATCACTCTAATTACAATCCGTCAAAATTAAAAGTCAATTTTTAATCAGTTTCGTGATTAACATCCCATGAAATAGAAAATTCTCACCTCAAGGGGTGTCCATGTCATAACCATCAAAATGTCCATTTAACTAACACACCGAAGGGGTGATCGATTGAAGATTGCAAACCTATAACAAGAATTAGTGAGCTTATTAAAAAACCTAGAACTTGACGTGCCACACTGGGGTTCAATTCCAATTTAAATAAATTCCTGGAAAATAGGTGCACGACATGACAAAATATATAAATAGACTGACTATTAATGAAAGGCATGAGACCCCCTACCTTATGTTTGTTCTAGATAGCTTATCCAGTATCGACTCCTGATTAGAACTAGATTAAAATAAATCACTATGGATCTAACAAGATAAACCACACTGGAATATGATTTCGAACACATATGGAACTTCAAATCCTACGATTTCTCAAGCTGGAGAGCTTTTGAAGATCCCTTTATTGTGCGTAGGAAAATAAAACCAAAATTAGGTTTAAAATGATTTCTATTTTAAATAAAATTATTAAAATTTACAAAAATATCATGGACACATAGTTTATGTGCACATTTTTCCAAACCTTTCACTATATGTGCACGAGGTTCTATTGGATTTGAGCATACAACACGGTTTACCCACATAGTTTTCTAACAATGTGAAAAGTCGCGGTCAAAATCTGTTGAAATTATTGACCTTGACACACTACCAGGTGGCCTATCCCACATAGTTCTCACTGGCCATGTGGCCTCATATTTTCACCCAAAACATGGGTTCTGAGCTACATGCCATCCTTAGACACCCCCAAGCCCTCAATGAATTAAACAGACATTAATATTAGGCCATATTTAAGAAATTAAAATGAAAATTGACAGAAAACAAGGATCATATACTTCAAAGAAGAACAAGGTTCTTAAAAAACACCCCCCTTTAAAGTAATTCATCCCTTAATTACCCTTACTAGGGGGGTGATGCATGATCTGAGAACAATTCTGGCCACTGAAATCACACATCGACCTCCCTCTCTTAGGTCTTATCCTATACTCAGTCATTCTACCATAGCATTCGTACTAAAGAAATATACCAGGCTCAGATAACCTTCATGATACAATGTTTAATTCGTATAGGATTATTCTCAAAGGACACATCTACCTGTAACTCAACCTCTTCCGGTTGAAAGGTTTCAGATAAGTCTAAATAGTAATTTCGTAGTAGAGGTACATGGAATATTTCATGTACATAAAGATACCTATAAGGTAACTAAAAATGATCTGATGCTATCCAGAATCTCTCCCGAATATCGAACGGCCAAACATATCTCAATTAAATCTTACCATGTCTCTTAATCCTCATGTGTCCTAGAAATAGTGAGACATGTAGGAAAACCCGATCCCCGACCTAGAACTCTAGAGGATGTATGTGGTAATAGGTGTATTATTTATGCTATGATGGCATAGTATCCATACACTTTTGAATCAACTACACCTACTCGGTGGTCTCCTGAATAAGATGATGTTTCAGCATAACTGCCACTCCTTCCTGCATCCAACACATGGCTGATCGGCATGGCCTACCATACAAAGCCTCATATAGAGCCATATAAATATTAGTTGGAAAGATATTGTTTCAGTTGAATTCAACATGGGTTGTATGCCTCTCCAATGATCCCAAAAAATCTAGGACACATGATCGTATCATATCCTCAAGAACCCGAATCATGCACTCTAACTAGCCATTTCTCTGGTGGTGGTATGTTGTGTTCAGAAGAACCTGAGTACCAACCTCCCTCTACATCCATTGCTATAACTCTAAAGTAAACTAGGTGTCCCTATATGACATGATAGAATATGGGACTCTGTGAAGTTTTACTATATTACAAATATACAACCTCCCAATATCATCAACTTAAAAGGTCTCCTTGATAGGTAGAAAGTGAGTGGACTTTGTGAGCCTATCAACAACAACCCATAAAATATCATTACCTCAAGGTAACCTCGGTAAACCGGTATTAAAATCAATCACGACATCATTACAATCCCAATTGGGAGTGGGTATGTGTTATAACAGTATAGATAGTCACAGGTGTTCTGTCTTCACATGCGGAAAGGTGGAACACCTCATGACCAAACTAGTTGCAACACCTTTCATACCCAACCACCAGTAGTGGAATTGTAAATCCAAATACATATTGGTGAAACTAGGATTCACTGCCCTATATAAAGCATCAAAATATCACATTATATCCTCATGTATATCTTTTGAGACCCATACACAATCACGAAAATGAAAAGTCTCATCTTGGCCTATAGTCCAACCAAGTAGAGGATCCTCACCTGCCAAACTCTCCTATAGAAAAAGTCCGTAGTAATATGGTCACTACCTCATCCTCACTCTATCCAATAATGCAGAGGTCATTTCTAAGGATGATAGAAAATAATTCCCCGGATTTTCTTTCACATCAATGTGTATCTCATCTAATAAATCCATGAGTTTCCACTCACTACGGGCCAACTAAATTGCATATATCTGAGTCCTCTGGATTGTTGCATCAGGAAATATATTTCACTTCCAAGTGGTGTAGGTATCTACGATGTTGAAATACTGAAGGTTTTAGACCCACCTTTTCTAACTTATATTTAGATCACGCTGTGTAAATTTATACTTGAGGATTTTTTGATGCGTTTACACAACAAAATTCTCTCCTAGTATGTAATTTCAACAATAATGAAACGCATGAAAAACTACATCTAACTCAAGATTGTGTGTCAGGTAATTTATCTCATGTGTCCTCAACTTCTGATACCCATACACAAAGACTTGATACACTTTCATAAGAACTGGTCCCAGTCTGACGCCTAATTCATCACTTTACAAAGTGTAACACTTACCTAGCTCTTGAAAAATCAATATCGGTGCTGAAGTCAATCTACCTTTTATTTTCTGAAAGGTCATCCCATAAAAATATGACCACACATACTTCACCCCATTCTTAGTCAATCCCATTAGCGATTCTTCTTAGAATGATATGTCATGTAGGAAATGCCTGCAGTAACTGTCCAACCCTAAGAAACATCATACCTCAATGATTTTCTCGGGATTCTTATAGGACACTACTACTATCACCTTCTAGGGGTCTACTAATACTCCTCTATCTGAGATGATGTGACCTAGAAAGCTAATCTAATCCAACCAAATGTTTCACTTTGTGAGCTTGTCGTATCATTGATGTCCTCTATGTGTACTCAAAATGATCTCAAGATGGGTGGAATGGTCGTGTCTATTATGATAATACAATTAGATATCATCCATGAAAACCACTACAAATGAATAGAGGTATGTACACTGGTTTCATCAGTTCAAAAAAGACCACTTACATTATCATGAGGCCGAATGGAATAACCAAATTCTCTTATAAATCATACCTGCTTCGGAATGTTGTGTGAGGTATGTTTGATGGTCTAAAATGCACCTGATGGTAACTATATTTCAAACAAATCATTGAGAAGTACCGATATCCTCATAGTTGTTCAAAGCGATCATCTATCCATGGTAGAGGATGCCAGTTCATAACCATCAATTGGTTCAACTTCTAGTAATCTACACGTATCTTGAGGTTTCCATCCACCTTTTTCCCCAAAAGGACCGGTGAACCCCACATATAAGTAATGGTTCGGATAAAACCCTTGGCCTCTAAATCATCATACTACAACTTGAGCTCTTTCAAATCCTTCTTAGACATTCTATAATGTGTAATGGATACCAGGGAAGCTCCTGGAACTAGCTTGATTGAGAAATCTACCTCTTTTACTAAAGGGAATCCAAAGAATTCTTCCAGGAAGACATCCCTAAAATGATCAACCACTACAAGGAAATCAGTCTAAAGTGTTCCCTAATAATATAGATATTAACTCGCAATATTGGATGTCATCCATCATAGCCCATGATTCTCATGTCCTTGTCAGATCACCTGGGTATCCCATCCACCTTTGTGAATATACTATCTACCCTATGATGATGTAAATCTCACCATTCTATGATAGTATTCAGTGAAATAATGAAAGGGAACCAACCCAACCCAAACAAGGAATGATATTAGATCCTATCATCTTGAGGTGGAAGACTTCCCATACAAGGTGTCACCTTCCAATCTCAAGAGTTTACTCCATGTACTATCGTACACCGTCCTTTCTACTTCCAAAAGGGGTGTCAAGAGTCATGATGTCACCAAAAGACTAATAACTGAGACAAAGACTCTCCAAAAATGGAACATATATAATTCTATATGAAGCACATGTATCAAAGAGTATAGAAGCTAATGTGGTGACTACTAGAATAGTACCTCCAACAGCAGAAGGTCCAGAATCCTACACCTCATGGGTGTGTTTTACTACATAATTCTATTCTATACCAAGGCCCTATGACACTACCTAGATTCCCCGATCTAATCCACCTTGTTCTCCCAATGATCCTTAGGTATGGGTACCGTGACCATGACCAACACCATGGAATGTGTGGCTAGTTATACCCCAAATCCATGCCTAATGATAAGCTGTTGACCCTTCCCAAGAATGTGGAGTAGGTGTAGACCATCTCTCATTAGATTCTGGTGGAAATATTCTGCAGAAGGGTTTTACATGGCCCATATTTCCACAATCCCAACACTCAACTGGGTCCCTTAGACACTGGGGCCTAAAATTTCTCAGCCATCCGCACTAGAAAAACCTCACCCAGTTACCTGAAGGTGTGGTATAAATACTAATATAACCATGTGGAATCTTTAAATGACACTTCCTACTAACATTTAAAGAAGTGCCATATTGATATATCAAACCACCTTGGCCCACACTTCTAGCCTCTCTTAGGTTACACTATGTGATCAGTGCCTGATTCACTATTCCATAAAAGGATGTCAATCAAAAGACATTAAACTACGAACATATGTCATACCTAAGAACATCATAAAATCTCCTTGATCTAAATGGATTATCATCCATTAGAATTGTTGTAATGGTCTATGGCACTATAAAATAGGATGAATAATCCATTACTAACAGCGTCCCATTATCCTAATGTAAGAACATTAGGACTCTATCATCCCTCAATGTCTCATGATAGAAATAATCATAAAAGGGCATATGAAAATCCCTCCAGGCCATCTCCCTATGAAGATTAGTTTGATTGCTATCATCCCACAAACTCCTGAAAGAATTACATAGAATGTATGTAGTGAGTTTTACCCTCCTCTCAGGAGGCATATATAAGTGTTTGAAGATATAAAACATGGCCTTTATCCCTGACTCAATATCTTGTGGTTATAAATCCGTAGAAAACATTGTCGGATGTAGCTATTGAAACTCACACATCGACTATGCTATAGTAGGACCAGGTCACAATGCCCCCTAAATGGTCTGCATAAATCGAGAGAACCTATCTCAAAATTTTTCCTCAGTATCTATGTCTGGTAAAATAACCGGTTCTATAGCTGGGACGACTAGAGGATCCACTGGCATCCCATGGCCTGCCACCTTTAGAGTATGATCATTACCACCCTCCTAGCGTACCACTTGAGGTCATCATGCTATCATTCCTCTACAATTCCAAACACATTACTCAATGAAATATCATTATCAAGGTTTACATCTCAAGAGCATATATATCAAATTAGTACATGTAAAACCCTTCCTCTATAATAACTCGCCCCTTTTCATATCCCATGGTTCAGGTTTGGACATGAAACAATTCAAGTATAAGAAAGAGATACTACATTCTACCCACTACAAAGGCCAATTCAAGTCAAGTTCTCTATTATAATACATTTAATTTTCCATTTAATTCTCATTTTAATTTCATTCTCATTCAAATTAATATCGCATAACATTTAAGAAGTTTGAAGTCTTGGTCAACCAAATTCCAAATCGTGGGGTGTCATACTCCCTAGATACCAAATCATGGAATCTAGTTCAACCCTATAAAATCAAAATTAAATATGACTATCACAATAGAAGTCAAACATAACACAACACCAGTCACAGCATCATGAAACTCGTAATGAATTCTAAATGGCATGGCATAATGCAAGGCATGTAAAATCTTGCAGGTTCGTATATGATTCATGAGATGTAATACCCTAATATCATTAGGTTGTAACAGAATATAACCCAAATTCATATCCACAATAATAGAATAAATCAAGTGCATCACCCAATGGTTCAATCAAATCAACTCTAATAGTTAGAATGTAGAAAACAACAATTAAATTCAAGAAAATTAGGATTTTCCCTATACATGGGTAATCTATTTCTGGGCACAACTCATTAATAAACTCTAATTAATTTATATTGTCACCAAATAATAAATAAAACCAGAAAAGAATCCTTTGATAGTATTATGTAATTTCCCCATTCTGAATTCCACTCAAAGTTTCTCCCTACACAGTTGGCCACACGGCCTCAAGCGCATCTCTCCAAATGCCTGAGGCTACGGACTAGCAGTGGGGGCCATGGTGTGTCAGTGGGGATACTATCCCCTAAATGTCAATTTATGGTGATTCCCCAAAATTGGGTGTGCAAAATGAAAAATTATATTAATAGACCTATTATTAATGAATGGATCAAGACCACCAAAATTAGGTATATACTATATAACTCATCCATTATCGGATCCTGATTCAATAAAGATTAGGAGAAATCATTATGGCTCAAATGAGATGAATCACACTTGAATCAAATTTCAGATGGATACAGTACCTAAAATCATTGGATAGATTAAGGTGGAGATCTTTTCAATATCCCTTTATAATTAATATGAAAAAAACCCAAAATTAGGTTTTAATAATATATTTATTTTAATTATAATTACTAAAATTCCCCAAAATAGTAGGGTTTCATAGTCTATATGCATGTTTAACAAAAACTTGTGCAATCCTTACAAGAGATCCTTTAGGATCTGGTTAAAGAGCACAGTTTACTCACATAATTTACTAACCAAGAATAAACCATGTAAAAATCCTCTGTCAAAATCTTTTGAAATTAAAGACCAATACTAATTGTCATGAAACCCAACCTATGAAGTATTCACTAACTTTGTGGTCTCCTTTTTTCACCCAAAACATAGGTTTTAGGCTCTGGACCCGACCTGGACACCCCCAAGCCCTCTATGACCTCAACTGGAATTAATATTATCTCATATTTATGAAATTAAACTATTAATTGAGGGAAAAATGATTCTATATCTCAAATAATAAATGTGTTCAAACAGAACTATTCCTCGAGTTTCCCGTCTTAGGGTGGTAAAATATTTCCTAAGAAATGTTTTGGCCACAACACACATACATCATCTTCTGACTCCTAGTTCTCATACAATACAAATCCATGCTGCCATAGCACCCAGACTAGTGGAATAGACCTTCCGTAGATAGATTTTGTGATCCAATCATTGATAGATATCAGATGCTCTTTGAAGGATGCATCTATCTCTAGGTCAATATCCTCAGGGTCAAAAAAATGAGATAGGTCATCATGATACCAAAAAAAATATGATGTGTGGAATATGTCATGCATGGAATAGTACCTCTAAGGTAAATATAACGGATAAGCCACCACCCTGACTCTCTCCAATGTCTCAAAAGGCTCTACAAAACTTGGTGATATCATGCCATGTCTCAGAAATCATATATGAACCAATATATTTGATAAACATAAAAATACCTGATGTCCCACTTATCTAGGCGTCAAAGGAAACTCTTAGTATAATACTTCTTTCAAGACTGAGCTATATCCATATGCATCTGAATCAGTTGTATTTTCTCTAAAATCTCCTGAATGAGATGAGGACTCAATAGCACCACCTCGCCCGCCTCTTCTCAGCACAATGATGAATAACATGACTTATCGTAAAGGGCCTCATATGGAGCCATTAGAATGATTTACTAAAATATTTTATTGTATGAAAACTCCACAAGAGGTATATGTTTCCCCCAAGAACCTCTAATCCAAGGAAACATGACTAAAGCTTGTTCTCCAAAACCTTTATCATCCACTTGGACTTCCCATTGGTCTGATGGTGATAAGAAATACTCAAGAGCACATGTGATCCGAGTTCCATCTATATCCCCTTCCAGAACTGTGATATAAAGTGGGAATCTTAGCCTGATACAATAGAATAGGGAACACCCTAAAGGAACACAATATCCATATAATAAATCCTCCCAATATCATTAACTGATAAGGTCTCTCAAATAGTTAAGAAGTGTGTGACATTGTTCAACCTATCGACAATCACCTATAATACAACATTGCTCAAGGGGGCCTTGACAAGCCTATCACAAAATCTATATTGATTATGTTCCATTTCAATTGAGGAATGGATAGAGGCTGTAAAAGTACATTAGGTTGTTGATGCTCTGCCTTCACCTACTGAAAAGTGAAACATTTCATAAAGAAATCCACAATATGACTCTTCATACCCAGTCTCAAATACTAATAGTGTACATCTCGGTACATCTTGGTAACCCTAGGGTGAACTACAAAAATTGAATCACGAGATTCCCTCTTCCACTCTTCCCACATATTGGAAGGCATCCACACACACCCATGTAAGATAAGGATATCATTTTCATCCAAAACCCAACCAAGAGGTGGTTTATCACCCGAGATGGTCTCCCATGGGATGAGGCCCAAGGAATCGTATAGCTCTATCAATTTTACTCACTCCAGAAGAGAGGATTTTTCTTCAAGAGCTATTATAATAGGTTTTCCATGTTCTTTCTAAACCTCCAGGTTCATCTCAAAAAATGGATCCATCAACTGCCACTCAATACTAGCTTCCATGATGGAGGGTGTTTGGGTCTTCAGTTTTAATCCATTGGCTACGAAATTTACCTTACAAGGCATATAATGAAGCTCAAAATAGAATGATTGTAGGTATTCCACCTACCTACGCTCCCTCGGATTAAATTCCAACTTTGTAGAGATGTATTTGATTATTTTTTTATCCTTGTAAACAACTCATCACTCACCCAACAGATAATTCCTCTGACAAAGATGATCATGAACCATGAATAATGTATTAAAGTCATGCATATGGTAATTTTTCGCATTAGTTCTTAGCTAGTCGAGATTTTAAGCAACAATCTGATCAACCTACATCATAAATTCACATATCCCAATCCATGAAGCATCATAGTGAATTGTATAGCTGCTACATGGATTTAGTAGATTCAGGATTGGTGTTAATCTGATTATCTATTTCAACTCTTGAAAAGATGTCTCACAAGATTTAGACCAATCGAATATCAGATAATTATTTTTCAATCATGTAAGTGGCACTTCTAGGGGTGATAATTCATATATGAATCACCTGTAACAGCTAGATAATCCCAATAAACTACATATAACAAACACATTCTTGGGATTCTCCCAAGAAACCATGGTTCCCACCATCTCTGGGTCAATAGATACACATGCCTCTAAAATTATATGACCTAATAGGTGAACATTTTTTATGCAAAAGTTTCAATTTATAATCTCAGAATATAGATGATTCTTTTTGTGGTGTGATAACACAATATGATTTTGATAAGGAAGACTACCATAAATAAATATAGGTATGGTTGAAATACATGATTCATCAAAGCCATATAGATTTCTAACATGTCTTTCTAGATAAAAAGAATAACCAATTACTAATACAATTTGTACCTACTCCAAAATATTATATGTGGTATGTATTATGGCCTTATAAGAACTTGATGTTATCCCAACTCCAAGTAGATAATGGAGAAAACGGCCCCTCCATATAGCTGGTCAAAGAGGCCTTTTATATGGGGTAGTGGATACAATTTCATTACTATTATATGGTTTAGTTATTTTTAATCCATTCATAATCAAAAGGTATCATCTTCTTACTTGGAAAACTGATAGATGAATACCATGGTGATGTGTTGGGTTAGATGAAACCATTTTCTTCTAGATCATCAAGCTACTTATTGGTTTCCTGGAGATCTGTAGGTTCCATCCTATAGGGAGGAATGGACACTGGTATCGCACAATGAACAAGTTATAGGAGGTAAGATTGAGAAATTGACATTGAATACATCCCTAAAATGATTGAAAACATGTGGAAATCCCACAAGATGCAATTCTTATTCACTCATAAAGAGGATCTCTATCTGGGCTATCACCTTACACATCCTAGTACACTTGGATCCATCTTGACATTCCTTGATATCCGACTCACCCTTATGAACATATATGTTTCCCTCAGTTGATGTGAACGATGCTCTTCAATGATATTAATAAACATGGACATGATAAGATAGTAGACAGTCTATATAGATAATGACATTGAATTCTATCACCAAAAGGATGAAGAAACTCCATAAGAAACTATAAACTCTTATCTCAATGGATACCTACTTTCACTGGAACATTCCATTTTGTCTAACCTTTGGCAGTGTATCAAGAGTCATCAATCCACTATAATATTATATTACTAGGCCCAAACATTCCATAGTTGTAGCAGATATAATGGAGTGTGATGAACCTGTATCGAAAAGGGATGAAGCTAAAGTAGTGGATACCAGAATAATACCTCTTACAGTAGAATTCCATGGACTCTTCCCCCTAGGCATATGTTTCACTTTATTGATATGGCTTGAACCATGGAAATGAGATTATGCCTGACTAGATTGAGCAGTTCCACTATATTTATGCAAAATATTTAAGGACTAACTACCTTGGCTAGATCATCCTGTAAAATACCTACTCCTAGCCTTTCATGGAGTACCTTATCATTTACATGAAAGAGACATCCGAACAAATTCATGTTCACTAGTAACTGGAGGAAAGGTTTGGAAAAAGTGACCAAGGTGACCCATCCTTCTGCAAGATAAACACTCTATTAGGTTTCGGGTGAAAGTAGGCTTCTTATGGCCCATCCTACCACACTGGTGACATTCCAAGAAGTTGTTGGAGAATTTAACTTGTCTGGTTCTACCCCAATGTAAACCCTAAAAGTGACGCTTTTTACTACCAGATGAACCATCACCCTGCCTTAGAACTGAACCATCATCTCTCACATTTCCATCCTCCCTCGGGTTTCATTATATATTTAGGGGATACTTCACAATATAATAAATGATATTAAACCTAAATATGTTCTCCTACGATCGGACCACATATAAAATATCATCCTATAATTTCCACACATTCATTAACTTGTCACTAATCAGAGTCATAGAAAAACATAGAATATAAGTTATGTGAGAAGAATACTCTAACATAGTAATATAGCCTTGTTGATGATTCCAAAATCCCCTAGTGTTATTAGTTCTCATCTTGTGTAGAGAAAGGTGATTGTATAAGGTTGTATGGAATTCTACCATGACCATACCCTAATGATACTCAGCCTATAAATTGACATCTCACAAATTCTTCGAAGAGCTATGTATAATGTTGGTAGTGAGCTTGACCCTCCACTATAGAGGCATCTCATGATGGTAAAAGATCGATAACATGGATTATATCCATGAATCAGTATCCTAAGGTCTGTTATCCCCTAAAAATGATGGAGGATTATGCATCTGAAACTTGAAATTCAACTCTTCCATAGTAGGTGCAGGTTGGGGTGTACCCTGAATATACTGCAAGAACTATAATAAACTATCAAGGAAATGAGCATCAATACCTAGTGTAATATCAATAGAAGGTGACTCAGGTGGAATTGTAGGAGATCCTATGGATGTATTAGGGAACACCACCTTCAGAACATGGTTGTCACAACTTTCATAGCATATGATGTGAGGATGTGATAGTTTCAGTACAATATAATTTCCAAATGTACTCCTCATATAGGATATATAAAAGATAAAGAAAGTGATAACAAGAATGTACATGTGCAAGGCCTTTATATATGTGAGTCACAGCCCTTAGATTGATTCTGGTTCCATGTCTAGGTTATAAGAAACTTTCACAAAAGGATTACATGAGAAACAACTAGATTCCTGCTACTATGTTTGGGTAAGGGTCAAGGTATCGTATAACACATCAATGGTTATGAAATATGGAGTGTTAAATGAAAGGTATAGATTAAACAACCTTTTACCTTTCATTTGGAATATTCATCTAAAAGTAACCTTATTATTTTAAAATTTTAATTGATTATAATTTATTATTATTTATTTGAAATTGGATATCTTTACCCAGTTACTTTTGTCACTTATTCAAAATTTATAAAGTCACATACTCTTTATAAACTGAATTTCATAGGTCAGGTAAGTAGGATCTGGAATGTGCATCTGATATAAGGATACAACATTTCATTCATAGTGATTTGATTATATGAACTACCATATCCAATATATAAAGGTACTTTATTCTTAAATTTAATTTATCATCCATCAATCAAATCAACCAATTATTCAGAATTGGTTAATTATGGTTTCATCATAAATCTATGTGTGAAAACCCCATTAAGATTGATGTTAGAACATTGACTAAAGAAATTATATCATTTTGTAGAAACACTAGCACACTAAAATTCATAATTGATAAGACACCCTCAACAAGAATATGCAATACATGAAATAAATGTATAAAAGTAGATATGGCATGGTATAATACACGAAATTTAAGTCATATGGTGCCTAGTATGATGCATGGTTCAATATTCCCTCATGTCATCATGCCACAGTAAACAAATTTTATCAAAATAATATCAATTTTAGTAATGACACAAAACATGTCCTTTACCCTATGGTGAAATTAAATAAACTGTAATAGTGAAATGAATAAAAACAGAAACCCAAACCATATAATTTGAGTTTCCCTGGTACTTGGGTTAGCTACTCTCAAGAAGAGGATTATTTCTAAATTCTAATATACCTAGTCTCATGTCTAATACCAAAACTCTAAGACAACATGAAAAGTGCACTCTGATACTACTTTGTAGTGTCATGCCTTTGATGCCACTTAGAGGTTCCACGAGATAGTGTCAACCAGACTTCATGTGCACCTCATCGTATTCCAGATGCTACCGACTAGCAGTGAGGGTCTATGGTGGGTCGAAGCAAAGGATATTCTCACATAGATCATAGTAGAGGGAAACATAATATATATATGATAGTAAACCATGGAAACATACACTGTGAAAACAAGACCACTAACTGACCATAGTGAAAGCAATAATGACATATAGATAGCAGCAGAATAATAATAAAAAATTATCAAAGATAAAAAACAACAAGTGGAAGATAAATTATAATTAGATAAAAAAATATGATGATCATGATGTCATATAACTATAAATAAATTCTACACATAGAACAGATGATACATTCATATACCCCAAGCTATACAAAAATAAAAAAAGGCCAAAAGTAGACACTACTAACATCACGATCATTAGATTACTTCTCTATTCCCATACTCCATCCTATAAAATTCAATAAGGAATCAAAAATTGGATTCTAATCTTTTTCTATCCCTACTATAATAAAGTCTTATTGGGTACTAAGGTTGGCCCAATTAGGGTTTGACATATACTTAGTAGTCCACCACCAACAGTGTCTAGGTCAACATAGTTCTTGAAATATAAAATGAACAATGTTATAGTAGTGGTTAATGAATGGACGTAAACAAATAAACATTACATGCTAGGTTCCACCTAGATACCTGACGGATACTTCTATCTATAGCCTAATTTAGGTGTCTCTGAACAAAAGAACCTATAAAAATATGATAATGTGTGTAAATGGATCATCATGAATATGGTGTCAAGTTTGGGATAACCCTAATATTATGTTTTGGAGTAAAGGATGCATCCCTAGGATATTAATTAAGTATTCCCATAATTTGGTGAAGGCATCACATGTATACCACGAAAATGAAACTGTAAAAACCAATATGGGAATTTTCAACCCATCAAATAGATCCAATAAGGAATCCCAGGTGTCCCTAAATGAGCCACTAAAGTACCCAATACAGTAGATCCCCTCTATGGTGACTTATGAAAGGTTTCTCTTATATCAATCTCTTCATGGTTTAAGCATAACCATTTATCCCATCCCAGGTATCTCACTTAGGGGACTGAGTATCACCTGATGCATGGTGTAACCATCTTTTCAATGAGCCCATCTATGGTGCCTCTCCTAGGGAACCAATGTCACTCATGATTATAAAAAACCACCTATTAAGCTTGTATAATGAAATCCAAGAGTCACTCCTTGTTTGTCCTATAGCTCCAAATATAAGAACAATGAGACCATCCATGGAGTCCTTAATTCAGGACTCATGTTCTCTCCTTACTCATAAATAGGAAAGGCATAGAAACTAGTAGCACATATCAACATTAAGGAATTTAAGGTACAAAAAGATAAAAAATCTATCCTATTAATTTTATTAAAGCCAAGTAACCATGGAATACGGCATAAGATAATAGGCACTAATCAACATGCATAATGAAAAAGTCACATGGTATGAGGAATAAGAATAATTCCAATGAAATGAGTCATAAAGTATAAGGAAATAAGCTTAATGGCCTAACTCATAACCTATAATTCATCTTAATTCAATTCATAAGTTTATGAAATTTATTACACATGAAACACACCTAAACGGGTGTTCAAATAATTAGAGTTAAAGAAAATTAGGCCTTGAAAGGAAAAGCACACTCATAAGAGTGGATAAATTCAATGCGATCAACCAAAGGGTTTATATTCTACTCAATACAGTCATACCAGATATAGAAACTATTAAATTTAATTAATTTAACAAAGTAAAGGAATTTCCGAAAGAATCTGGCATGAAGAACAACGATGTATGGTGTAGAAAAAGATGGAACCTCTATGAAATAACTAGAAAACCTACCTTAGCTGGGTATAAGATCATTCTTTTATTTTCAGCCCTATAATCACGCTATAATAAAAGACATAGAAGAAACCATCAAATTCCCTAAAATATGGGAAAATAGGTTGCACCTAAATAGCGCAAATAGAAGAAGGGAAATCAATAATATAAGGAATAGGATATTGTAGATTATATACATCATCCCAATGCACCCAAATGTGAACTATTTAGATGGAGGATGAGAGATAGGTCATAGAACCTAGAAGGAGAAGAGGAACAAACACATGGGAGAGGAGGAAGAGGTCTTGTCTACTAGACCATAAGAAAGAAAAGATAGGTGAGTCATTTTAATTCATTAAGGGAAATAGAGTAAAATCTCCCATCTAGATAGGGGTGCACGATTTGGCCACACAGTTGGCCAAACCATGTTCCAACTGTGTATCTCAACACTACCAAAGGAGGGACCACACATTGGTTGGGCACAAAATTTGGATAAGTGTGTGCTAGCCATGAAAAGTTTCAGGGTTCATGTGGACCTCCAACTCTTCATGGGTGTGTTTCCCATTCTTCATGATTTTAGAGAGACTATTCACCCCCCTTCTCTATTCTTCTACACTCCCACACAGTTGGGGAAACCTTTCAGACTGGGTGGAAAAGTTTCTCCTAACAATGAGACCTAGTCTATTTCTCCAAACATCAGGGCCCCAGGCTTTAATGAATCCCCAGACACCCTCATGACCGCGATGACTCCCTTAGGTAACATTACAAGGGACAAATGATGGAATTAAAACTAAAAAAATGGTACCTTTGATAAAATCAAAGACATTACTTTCACATCCATCATATCTTGGGAGTTACCCAAAAATGACTTTGAAATTCCAATTTTTCTAGGTTTATCTATCTATTATCAAAATCTTATCCAGGACTTCTCCTTTTTGGAAGCACCTATGTACAGGATGACCAAGAAAGGGGGAAGTTTTTTTATTTAAATTATTTTGAGAGAGATCTTTAGGAGCTGAAGAGTAGGATGAGATCAACACCAGTTCTCACCATTCTTATTCCTGGTAAGGTGTGTTCCATGTACTACAATGTATTCAGATTCAAACTCAGAGTAATTTTGATGCAGGATAATTGATTTTTTCTTACGGCTCTCGTGATATAAGAACACGTGAGAGGAATTGTCTTACTCATGATCTGAAGATAGTTTGGGATTTAAATTCCCTAATATTTTAAAGACACTATCTATTAGGTGAGTGGTTTCTGGTGTACATAAAATACAATAGCCTCAAGTATAACTTCACTATGTGAGACTTGAAGAATCATTAGATGTGGTGGGTTGATTATATATAGACTTTTGAATTTGAGTTTGCTTAGACACATGTTATGGTGGTGTCATTGATAATTACTTGATCCAAAAGATGCAAACAGAGGCAGTGTAGGGTCTAATTAAAAGTGGTGGATGATGGAACTCTTGTCAGACTTGAATTTAGATGTTCAAGAGTACCAGGTATGGGTATATTTGAATTAAACATCAGTTATACTCATTCTTCTTGATCAGATCAAGATAGACCAGTTATATGATCTATAAGGCTTATCTATGAGGAAAATCATAAGTTGGGGGGCCATCATCAGGATGGTCTCATGGAATTAGTGATGTTCTTCTTTTCCATGGTCGGGTATGGGTCACTATGGGTTTATGTGAGTGGAAAATGAGTGTGTTAAATGTTTCCAAGTGACTGGTACATTTAGATTTTACAAATATGTGTCATGGTCTTTATAGATAATACTAGTAGATGGGGTAGAAAAAGGGAGATAGTGGAATTTATAGAGATATGTTTTACCTATCAGTAAGTGAACACCAAGAATCAAAGACATTTTGTGTAGTTACATCCTCTACTAATTTGGAATGGAAATGGGATGATGTCCCTATATGTTTTATGATTGGATTACCAAGCCCACCCCATAGGAATAATTTTGTGTGGGGGATCATGGATGAAATGATTAAGGTATCCCAATTCTTTCCAAAAATGGAGAACATCCGAATTGATGATTTCAGTAGTCTCTATGTGCGAGATATATTTTGATTGTACGGTGAATCGTAGATTATCATTTTAGGTCAATATCCTAATTTTACATATTGTTTTTGGAAAGGTCTTTTGATAGATCTAGGATCATATATTGTCATGAGTACATCCTATCATCTTTAGACTGAAGACCAATTGAATAGGATGATTTAGATTCTTTATTATAAGTTACAATCAGATATCTTAGATTTTTTTGGTTCTTGGGAGTATTATATAGCACTCATAGAGTTTTTTTATAATAATATATTCTAGGAATCAATCCAAATAAATCTTTTTGACGCTTTTTATAGAATTCCTTATCATTTACCTCTTTAATGGTTAGAGGTAGGAGATTTGGTACTCGTTGGACCTAGTCTCATGTAGGAGATGTTTGAGAAAGATTAGTTTATCATAATGTGGTTGGTTACCATAAATTTTTGGAAAAAATGTATGCTAACTATCATAGATGACCAGTAGATTTTGAGGTTGTTCATTGTGTTTTCCTTCTAGTGTCAAATAGGATGGGGAAATGTTGTATTATGAAACAAGGTAAGGTAGCGCACAGATTTGATGGGCCATTTGATATAGTGGAAATGGTTGGTCCAATGTCTTACCATTTATCCCTTATATAGTACTTCAGCACTATTCATGATGTGTTTCATGTTTCATAGCTTTATATATATTATCAGAACCCTTACTACCTAACAGATGATGATGAATCTGATTTAGAAGTTGATTCATCCTTTGAGGAGAATCTGATTAATATTATGGACCACAGTGAGAAGAAACTCTGGGGGAAGACTATAACACTAGAGTGAGTGTGGTGGAAGCATGGTTGTGTGTAATAGGAGACTAAGGACATAGAGTCTAATATGAATTCACATTGTCCAAACATGTTTTTCGATACCCTATAATGTTTCTTAGAGAATCGGAAGGATGAGTTGCTATATGGTGGGGAGTCTATTGAATCCCATTATTTTTTTAAGTTAATTCCATATTTATGTTAATTTAACCTCTTTGAGATACGTTTTATTTCTAGTTTGAACCGTTTTGGTTGATACTTACCCCAAATTTGTTTTTTCTAACTGGTTACATGGTGTGTTGAGAAGAGAAATAGGGGATTTTAGCTCTGTTTCTCAATTTTGTTGAATTTTAAATTGTGGAGACCAAAGTTGTACCACAATCTAGGATGTTGCAGTGTATATATCTCAACATCAGTGTAGGGTTATGTGAGGAGGAATAACCAGACCACATATAATTATGTCATAGATGCTCCACAATTTTTTATGGTATAGGCCCTTCCTTGGTATCTGAGCAATGTGGTGTGTGGATGGTGGCTACAATTTAAGGGCCTTAGGGTTAGATTTGATCAGTTCTACTAAAACTGGTACCCATATGGCTTGGAAGCTGGTTACGATGTATCCACCCCTCAGGGATTATGGGTGTTGTAGTGTGGTGTCTTTGACTACACCATATTATATCACCGGGTTTATTGGATCTATGGTGTATCAACCGTTGTAAATCTTAGACATTCTTTGACCAAGGGATGTTGTGGAATGGTCCCTTGGGTTGCTCTATAGTGCACCCTATGTTAGGCGTCTATATAGAATGGCCTAGTGGGAAGTTCCATAGTCCTATTTTTAACATCCTATCTATAAATACCCTTGAGACACTATGAACTTTTTTTGATCAAATATTTCCCTCTTCTCCTCTATTCACCCCATAGATATTTATGAATCGATTTGTACATACTTTTTCTTAGATTCAACCCCCACCTTCTTGGGATCAATCTATGGTGACCAGAGTCTTCCAATATTAGTGTTCTAGGCCAAGATTTTAAAAGTAATCCATCTAGTTCCTATTTTTATTATAATTCTTTAGTTTCCTCTTATAGAAACCTTGTTGAAATATTTAATTATCATCAATTAAGGGAAGTGAGAAGGAACGAAATGCTTTCTTGGACATTGGGAGTTTTTTCACATCTTTTTCATTGTGGGGTGGGTGGTCCATAAATTGTCCCAATTAGTATGATTTAATTATCCTATTTTGTGTAATATGTGTAATCAGACTGTCTCATTATACACCTGACCTAAACAATTGAATTATCTTTTGTTGATGAGTTTCATGTGTATAGACCTCCCATTGGATCAGGTCGAGCCCTTTGGTGTTGAGACCAAGACATGTAGCCACCCATTAGGTGTTCCAGCCTTAACATTGATTGAGATGTGGTTGGATTGAAAATTATTCCCTATGATTTTTTAGAACTTGTATGCTTTTTAGCTTAATATATTGAATAATTTGTTTTAAAATTTGTGTAATTCCATTATATGGGATTACATGAATTCAAATAGGGTTAATTGGAATTCTAATGGCATTGGTGTTTTAAATGATAAATGGAATGGGATTTCATATAATTAGAATGATAAATAATATCCTGAACTTATGGAGTGGAAATGTCTAGATAAATGGTAATTTGGCGGAACTTTACAAAATGACTTATGGTGAAAGGTGTTATATTTTGTGCTTATTATGCAATAATTCATATAGAGCTTGTCCTGGTCATTCTATAATGCTGGTAGGTAATGGTCTAGTATTGGGGTAATGAATATAGGTATTTGATCAATTAATTTGTAATGATTATAGGTATTTCACCAGTTATGATATAATATATATAGTTCATGGACCGGTTATGTAGTAATTCTTATAAGGGTTGTCCTATTTATACTATAATTCTTATGGGGAACTTCCTAGTTATTCAGTTATGATTTATGAGTCATACCTTGGTGGGTTATGGTAATGGTTGTCTTGGTTCTATGATGTGCTCAATGATATCTTGTTTGGTTCTGAAGTAGGTTGTGGATAACCTAGGGTGTCAACCCAAAGGTTAAGGGTCAGTGGATTTATTTCATGTGCAATATTTATTGATTAAATTAGTTCCCTATTAATAAATATATTCTACTCACTATATATCTCAGTCTGGATTTGTCTAGACATGGTGGTATAGACCTATTGTGGTGTACTCACACCCTAGATTGGATTTCATTTGGTGTCCAGATAGAATTCATGGATGTAGGTCTGAAAAAGGGAAAGAGACCATGTTATTGATTGTATTTGCTTTATGGGTTGGGGCATGGATATGAGACCGACCTGGGGTTCGAAACTAAGATCATAGAGTATTTATTTGAGTCCTATTAGATTTATATTTCTTAACATTCAACATGTTATATAGTAACATTTCATCCCATCCTTACATGATTATCTTATTTTTGAGTTGTAATAGATTTTTTCCTTATATGGATGAATGTTTATTGATAATATTGTTTTTAATATTTTTGATACATGTTTTTTATTTATTCTATTTTTATAACTCAATTCTAAAGGGTATAGTCTCCCCACTATATTCCTTACACCCTCACTACTAGTCGGAAGCCTCTAGAGTAAGGGGACTACTTCTTGATTTCATGTTGAAAACCCAGCTCAATCAAATGATGGGGTACCAGTTTAGGGATTTTTTAGTAAGAAAATTAATTCTTGTGTAATGAAACTACAGTATTTAACGTTTAAGACCAATTCCTTATGTTTATTAAGGTGATAATCTATTTTAAGTGATCATGAATTTTTTATTCATTAATTTATGGGAAAATTGGTGAATATAAGAAAGGGGATTATGAATTCTTAAAATTGTTTTAGAAGAAATTGTTTCAAATAAAAAACAATTTCTTCCTATATGTGATGTTTTTGAATTTTTGAAATTTAGTATCTATAAAAATAAAATTTCGATTAATTTTAAATTAAATTAAACTATGTTACAGTCGTTGGATCTGGCTATATGAGTTGGTTCTCCAAATCCAACTATTTTTTACTTTAAATTTCTTATATATTCAAAGTCATTTATTTTAATAAATTTTTTAACATATATTCATTATTCTTCTATGTAAAATTTATTTGATAATGTATTTAGTGTTTTTTTCACATAGATATGACATAAAAGTTCCATATTATGATGATAATATTGATGCTACATGAAAATATTCCAAAAAATATATTTCATATCATTGGTTCACAACATCTGATGGGACAAATATGAAACTAACTATCAAGTACTAGATTCTCATAAAACGATAAGGCATTGTCTCGTAATATTCACACATAGTAATCTCTAAGATGAAATATTATGAGCTGAGACATACTAGTTGTAATTAAACATGTTTATGTATATTTGGATGTTCTTATATAAGAATGTGTGTAATAATACTTGAACAATATATTGTTTTTAATAAAGTATCATGTGTTTTATAATTTTATGTATTTACCAAAACCACAAAAACATATTCCCATGGTTAATAAGGATATGTTGGGTGTGTCACTTGTGATATTGCATTAATTAACAAGTCAATAAAATATTGAACACATTTTTATCGAATTTGATATCTCTAGAAATTTTATTAAAATAGAACTACCAAACCTAATCCATGGATTTTTTGTTTTTATGAGTTAATTTCATATATTATAAGAAACAAAAATCAAGTAAAAAGGTTGGTGAAATATTTATAACATCATCTTGACTATGAGATTTCAAGTCAAAAAGATTATATTATATATTGAGTGATTATATGTTTCTATTTTCATTGAAACACTCACTTCTTCCTCCAGGGGTGCATTTAAATGTTTATAGAAATTGATATTTGACTTTAGGAAATCCCTCCTAATGACACTAAGGTTGTGTTTTATAGTTTCACAGACTTAGTGTATCAATCAAACTTAATTAAATACTATTATTATTTAATTTTTTGAATAAATATTTTTTTATAGAAAAGAAATTGTATTTATTTAAAATTTATGGATCATTATTATTCAGTCACTAATGTGAGTTGAATAATTAAATAAATTTTTATTCTCAAGGATGTCAAATATAATATTTATTTATATATTTTTTTATTCACATGTTATAAAAAAGTATTTATTATTGAATAAATACTTATTTACTTATAAGAATATAAAAAAAATATTTAGTTACAATAACATGAATATAATATTTATTTATTTTTCAAATGATTAATTTTTATATATTATTTAAATATCAGTAAATGCGATGGATGGTGGTAGGGCTGAGTAAATAACAATGTAAAAATGATATAATCTTAAATATCATTAAAATAAATAAGTAATTCTTTATTAGATAAAAATGATATTTATTTTTGAAAGTTAGTGTATTCCATTACTCGTTATTATTATTATAATGAAGAATGTATTAGGTCAAATATTTGATTAAAATACTTTGAAAAATTATCAATATTAAAAACTTAGCTATATATGTTACCATTTTATATTATTATATATTGTGTTAAGTCATTTTTTTGTTCAAAAAAACATTATTTCCCTATAGAATTATCATGATGAAAATCATCACCAGGGTGTCTCTCAAGATAAATAGAATTTATCCACTTCCTTCCTCCAACATAGGGTTGAGAGAATGAGAAAGGTAAACATCACACCAAAAAGATTATATCATGTTCAAGATTAATAGTTCAAGATGAATGTATCATCCATTATACCACATGATATTCCATAGACATCATTTAAGGTTCTAGGATCATTTGTAGATAATATCTAAAGATATTATATTTTGGATCCCCTTAACATAGAGATAGTACAACTCAAATAATGGTTTTGGATGATCAACATATTAATCATATAATGAATCTCCAGACTATTTTAATTTATGTTATTAAATTAAATATAAATTTAATGTGAGGGATACACTCTTCTTAGATTCATGATTCCTTATCAATTTATACAGATAAATTTGTTCTACAAGTTGATTAATTATCATATTATTTTAGATTTTTCTTGGAATATGAAAAAATATAAATTGGGAAGTGGTCGCTGGGTTCTTCCACTACACTCGGAACATTAAAGTGGGATCAAATAAGGTAAGTTTTAATTTATAGTAATTTAATATTTTTTATCGATATGCAAAAAAATTAATTATATTTTTCCTTTTTGTATTAATTTTTAATCATTAATTTAATAAAATGAGTTTTTTAACTCTCATATATCCAATAACATGCCAAAATGGTGAATAATGTATGGATATAACATCCATAGGTTTCGAGGATCTAAGATACATGACTAAATTATACATCGTGTGACATAATTACACACAATGTAGTCTTGATCAACTAGATGAGTGCCTAGTTTAACCAGTTGTGTCATGAAATATGGGGATTCATTACATGGTGTCTCATTACATTAAGTATTGAATTCCAATTATATACTTGGTATTTATGGTTTTTAGTTTGTAACCCTCTTAAATTCCATGCAACTCCAACATGATGTAGTTGTCCTTTGTTTAAAAGATGTGATTTGTAATTAATAAACATTTGATGTAATTAATTACATGATATGTTTTGACTATACTCTATGAAATATTTTCCAACTGTGATTACATGGCATGTAACTCCTTAACATTCCACGTGAAACATAAATTTTTATGCGTAATACATATATTATCCCTAGGAATGTGGTTTGGATGAATATAGATAATTTAATTTTGTGTAGATGATGTACACACTGTGTAAGTCATACTAGTTTACATAGAGTACACTCAAACCAGGTTGTAGAGCACATACAATTAATTACATAGAATTAAAATTAATTTTATCATTAAACCAAACCATATGGAATAAAGTAGTGTGAATGTTGTGTGATAGGTTTTATTTATTATTAAATGACTAACTAATTTCCATGTAAGTTATGAAACCCCCTGTCATGTGATGGTCATACATTCTTTGAAAGTTACACATTCATTTAAAAGCGTACTCATTGTTTAGGTTAAAATCATGTCATGTGTCAATAAAAATCTATATCACTACTAAAATTGATATATGGAACTACACACCATGTAACTATGTGACATTTAGAATTTTATATATATATATAAAACCCATAAATATTATAAATATTTATTTCATCTAAGTATATGAACATTCATTAAATATCATTTAGATCAACTCCCAAATCATATAGGTATTTTTTAAATTTGATACTTGTACACAAAATACAATAGTTTCATATACAATCTATATCATCTCCCACTAAGTTCTTCATAACAAGAACCCTTATTAGATACATCATTTCTAAATCCTTATTTCCTAACACGGGGAAAGTAAACATAAGAAACTGTGTGCTCAGATTCTTATAACAGTAAACATGGGAGATATCATTTTAGGATCATATGAAATCATAAGATATGAATAAGGTAATGATATCTATACCATGACATAAAAACCCATAAACATGAGTTATGGAATAAAACATTAATATTTCAAAAACATGAATCATAAGAATGAGAATTCGGCATACCTCAATCATGAACCATATATTCGTGTCGTAAATGTATGTGGCATCATTATAAGTATATAAACGATTTCAAATTTTAGGATTAACTAACAAGACCATCAGATCAGGAATAAATATCTGTTTCCAATAACGAATCATGCACATCATCTTGTTTCCCATAATAGTTCAAGCATATCAACTTGTTTCCCATAATGGATCAAGCACATCGAATTCTTTCTTATAACTATCTCAAGTGATTTAATACATTATCTAATTCATTGTAAAGATATATAGGTCCCACAAAACACATAATGAAAACCATTTTCATGTGCTCTATAGGATCATAAATCATTAATCATATCAAAAGCCCTAAAAATAAATGGATTTTATAAACTTTTCATCATACCATAATCTGCCGAAAATAAATGGTTTTCATAAACATTTATTTTTTTCGTCATAAAAATAAACCATCCAAATAAATAATAAGGATAGAATAATTGAATCATATCCCCAATAAAGTATAAGTAAAATTAAAGGATTTCATATTAGATGGAAAATTATTTTGAAATATCACTTGGAAAAATTATTGAGTAAAATAACTTTTCTATTTTAAAACCACTTCTAATTTTAAAGGGCTGTTCACTAATTAATGAAAACAATATTTTTTAAAATAATCCTTTGATCATGTAAATTATTATCTAAATAATTAATTCATAATGATGGTGGGAAAATATTCTCATGTTGATTAAGTTAAAAAACATCTGTTCTATATTTTTTGTTGGAAAAGTCACTAAGAACCTCATTTAAAAAATAAAAAAAAACAAGTCCATTAAAAAATTTTGTAAAAAATAAAATATGGGTAAACATATAATTTGATGTTTTTTAAAAAAAATATTAAAATATAATGAATTTTTTTATAAAACATGGACATTAAAGGTAAATATTTCCCAATGTATACATAAATAAAAATAATAAATCATGACGAGATTGTGAAAAAATCCATTACATATTTTGTAACTTTTGATTCATGATACCATGAAGGAAATAAAAACAAATGTGTAATAAATACTTCTAAAATTAATAATAAATATCATAAAGGTAATTCATGACCAGTATATACACCACTCAAAGTAAACAAAGGTGAATATGGTATGTGTCCTAAAGAAATAAAAGTGAGATGAAAATCTCTTAACTCAAGTCTCTCCTTTCTTCATTCACGTTCAAACCAACTTTATAATAATTATGGATTTATTATAAATTTATTCGATATAAATATATCTATCATACCATATAGTATTTATTTACAACATCTTATCATTTATTTATTAATAATTGTTTATTATAATCACTATTCTGAGTGATAACTACTTTGTTTTCCAAGCATTCTTTGGTTCAAGGTACCCAATCCTTATGCTTTGATCATGGTCATATCATTTAAATAATGTTAATAAAGGAATAAATTTCATATATTTTCACTACTTAAATAGTTATAGTCATTTATTAAAAGTATATAAAGAAAAATGAAATACTCTATTCATGGAGATTGTAGGCCATACGTACGCATGAAAGTTATTTCCATTTTTTGGACTAATGGAATGAAAGAAAGGTAAATAATGATTAAAACATAATGAAATAGTATTATATTATATATATAATATATATTCATAAAATTTATTTTTATTACCATCCATGTAAAGTATTAATGAAAATATAATCACATCACATCGTGGAGATGGTAGTGTATACGTATACACGACCGCCGTTATAATTTCATAAAATATTAGATGATAAGAAGGTAGAAATGGTATTATCATTATAGAAGAATACTTATTTCATAAATATTATATATATACATTATAACCACCCATAAAATATGGTGATGCAAAATTAATTGTATCTCTATATTGAAACGGTAAGTCATACAAACACACGAGCGATACATTCACTTATTTTTTGATGGGAAAGCGGGTGTATAAAGGTGTTTTTATAACTATAATAAAATTTTATCATATTTATAATATTTAAATTATCATTTTACAAAAAATATCATAGATTTATAGCAGGTAAATAATAATATAAAAATAAAGTGGTCAGTTAGAGCGATTACCTCTTCTTCAAAATGACTTTGTTAGATCTCCTCTAAAGGGCTCAAGGGTTAGTATTTTGGGAATAACACCAGATATAAAATATAGATAGAGAATTGGTGAAGATAATTTTTTAGATTTGTTTATCTATAAGGCTAAGAGTGGCGTAATTAAGTGAGGGAGGAGGTGTTCTTTTATAATTGAGTTGAGGGATAATTTTGGAATCTCATAAATATATATATAATAAGACTATTCTAGATGAAAATACTTTCAAATGGTAATTAATTAGAAACGAGGGTATCATATGGTTTAAATATCATCAAAAAATAAATTTTTTAAATTTCTATGTACTATTTTAGACTTTATCTTTTGGATTAACCCCTTAGTTAACTTATTTCATCATTAACCGAGATAAGACATTATTTCACTCTTAAGAGGTTATAATTTTACATATAAGGTAACTATTGAATCATAATTGAATAAGGTATGAAATTTTAGACCATAAATTATCCCATTTGACAATATTTGAGTTTTTTTTATTTTTAAATAATTTAATAATATGTTGTTTTATTAATATATCATTATTATCAATTTTAATAGTATTCATTTCATCGACTTTAATAACATCAAAAAAACATTTATAATTAAAACCGATTATTTTTACACTTTGTGGATCACCTTATTTATCTAATATTATATTATTTTTGTTATTTTTATTAACATTTATTTGGTTTTTCCAATAATTGAATAATTATTGCGTCAATGTTGTGTAAGTATATAAGGTAATTATTTAATATCTAACAAATATTAACAAATTACCATCACGAATATAATTTAATCAAGAAAGAAATAAAATTATTATTCATTAATCACTAATTGTTTTTTCTATTTGATCTCATAAACGATATTTAAAACTAAGAGAGTGACATTTTGTCACATTCTTTAGATTAAATAATATATAAGTCATTTCAATGAACAAGTGTCCATTAAATAATTCAATTTAAAATATAAGGTGTTAATTGTATAATTAAATTTATCCAATATGAATTAGGAAGAATAATTATGGCATGATCTCCTAGTTCTAACCATGATTAACCTGATTTACCCATTACCAAAGGGATAAATTTTACCATGGTTACTATTCATATTATCCAAAAATAAAAGGAGAGGTATTAAAAAAATTATCCTTATAATTATAAATACATAAATAATTTTATATAATTAAATAATTTAAAATGGTTGAAATTATATTTATTTTAAGTGCAAAAAATGTGAAAAACTTTTTTTAGGAAAACTACATTTTTATTTGTAAAACAAGATTTATTATTATCATATGCTTAGAAAAATATTTTTTCATATATAAAAAATTGGATCAGGTAAGTAATCTATATTTTTAATTAAAATAATTCACCAATATGTATTAAATTAATATACTGATATAAAATTCATTTTCTAGGTAAAACAATTTTTTTTTTAGAAAAATTTCACTTTTTTTAAAAAATATTTCTAATTCTAATAATAAATTTAATTTATAAATGTATAGACTGTACATTTTTCATAATTTATTTATTACTATTTTTATCCACTAATCTAACTGATATGAGATAATTTAAACATAATATAATTTTATACGGTTCATTGAAACTTCTTTATATATACAACACAAGATATAGAAGAAAATAAACTAATTAAAAAAGAATATTTCATAAACAACTTTAGGTCTTACATTAAACCACCCTTAAAAATAAATTTTAACTCAAAATTAATCACTTAGATACAAATAGAAGAAGATACATCTTCCTCATCACATCCGAAGGTTCCCATATTGCTTATTCAATTTTTTCGTCTCAGTAAAAAACATTAACCAAGTGAGTGGTCTTGTTCTGTAGAACTTTATCTCTATGATACATAATATCTTTTAATTTCTCTTTATATGAAAGATATTTCTCCCAAGGTATAACCTATGAGTTTAGTACATATGATTTTTAAGGTATGTTTATAAATAATAGAGATACATGGTACGCATCTTTAACCTAAGAGAGGTTTGGTGGAAGCACCAATTGATAGGATATCATCCCGATATGATGAATAATTTCAAGGGAACTTTTGTAACTAGGGTTTAGATTTCCTTTTTATTGTAAGAAAAATTTCACCCTTTATCCTCTAATAAATTTACACTTCATATCTTAATCCAAAAAATGAAAATGATTTTTTTAAACCTAAAACACTAAAAAATTCCAAGATACATAATTGAATGATAAGTCATCCCCCATATCTCTAATTATAAGCAATGGTTATCACTAGTTATCCAATATTGATAAATATTCATATGGTGAAGTAATATGTTAATCTATAAAACCTTATCCAATGTTTAATGTAAATCATTACATAAATGGTATACCTTATAACCCAAAAAAATATTAAAATAAAAAACATTAAAAATAAGGCCAGGAAATTTCGAAAAATGAACTTATCATTAATACCCCAAAAAACATGAATTAGTGTCTAATTACCACATAACAAACATTTTAATACCTTCATCACGTTTTCTCTTCAAACATTTTAATACCTTGAATTACCAAAAAAACATATTGAAAACATACATACTTCCTCATTACTTGAATAAAACTAATGATTATTGAATATTTTCTATAGTTCCAATAATGTTGTAAACTCCATCAATGATCTCATAATCCACTTTTTCCAAAAATCATTTTTTGATTCCATGGGAATCAATATTGTCCAATTTACTTTATCCACATCAATTATTTATTTATCCAAACTAAACACCATTTCCTCAACATCAAAAAAATATTATGGGTTATCTCCCCATAATCAAAAAATATCACCTTTCTATTAAATCACTTTTTTAGGAAATATTCTTGAACATTTTCAATGAAAAACTTAAACTAAAAAATACTTATATATTTCCTAATACATTAATTCCAATAAATAAAAAATAAACTCATTCTAATTAACTCTTAAACTATTATATATTGTTTTTCATCTTATTCCATAATACCTCCATCCTTTTATATGTCATTCATAGTCTCTTTATCATTAATAGAAAACCCATTACCCATAAAATTTTTCTCATTACATTCACAAGCTTTACCCTTAGGACATCAAATTTAATAATTCCCATACCTTCCACATTTAAAACATTTAACATTCAATGATATGTCAGGGAGACCATTATTTTCATCCATTTCATTAACCAACCTTTTCATTCTTCAAATAAAATTACTTGATTTGTGTCCTTCTCTTCCACATACACAAAACTCGTCGTGTTCCTTTGATACATTCTATTAAGTTATTCTTTCCATGTTATCAACATATAGGAAACTAAATATTATTTCCACCATGGTCTCCACAACTAGAACTCTTAGAAACCTCCATCCTTATCTTCTTTTTTGGGAATATGATGTTATTAAGGTGATGGTTTTAATCATGTTCTATGAAAAATTATCTAGAACAATAAGAAATTTCATTCACTCCATTCATCATCTAATTTGGATACTCATCAATATATTATCTATCACATTCAACATTAATCCATCTTCTTTTGGTTACCACTATTTAATAAAACCAAAAAGCATAGTGTGAGTAACAATAATCATTGTGGGGAACCAATTTATAAATAAAAAATTTGTATAGGATATGTAAATCATGACACATTATTTTTAATCAATGAAACCTTATGTTTATCCTAGGTCCTTCATAGTCATATTCTATTTAAATAATTTAGGATTTTTAATAATAATTTTATGATTTTCCAAAGAAAATCCCCAGAGCTTGTCATCCTAGGTGTCCATCAAGGCCCATTTTTATGCACCAGATGAGGATCAAGTAAAAAAAATTGGTCTATTTTCAGATTTATTACCCATAGTCACCCCTATCTCAAAGCCACATCCTCTTATAGTATCTAGAAATATATGTAATGTTTTGGAAACCACATTCTCTATCCATCACCCCAATTCCATGAAATTTTTCTATACTTTGAATAAATCATATACTTCTCCATATATACATATATATAAATATCCTTAGAAATATCCCTTAGGGATCTTAATAAATTTTTATCTTCCTAGATTCAAATGTTTAATTAATCGTTTTCTCTAATACCAACTATAACAACCTAGAATTTTCAAACATAGTCATTACATCTAAGAAGATGAACATTCATTGCATAATATTTTGTTCTATTCTAGAATAATAATGGTATAGTGCCTTTGGAAACTTTTACACACAAAACATTGGTTCATAAATGGTTTATATCATCTCCCAATATGTTCTTCATTACTATACCCCTTCTTAGATAAATCATTTGTAAAACATTTCATCATAACCTGGGGAATTAAACACCATAAAAGGTGAACTCTGATGCTCAGTAAGAGTAATCATGGGAGATATCATTTCATGATAATATAAAATTATAATATAATCATAAGATCATTATATCATGGTCATAACATTAAAAAAATAAACATGTGTTATGGAATAAAACATTAACATTTAAAAAAATGAATCATAATAATGATAATTCATCAAAACTCAATCATGAACCATATGTTCATGTCAAAAACTTATGTGGAATCATCATAATTATATAAATCATTTCACATATTAAGTTTCACTACCAATACCACAACATAAGGAATCATCATATATTTCATATACTGGATCAAGCACATGGACTTGTTTCCCATAATGGATCAATCATATCAACTCGTTTCCCATAACAGATCAATAACAACCACTTGTATCCCATAACAGATCAAGACCGTTGAATTGTTTCCCATAACAATCTCTTGAGATATAATAACTTACAAAAATTTTATAGGGATATAGAGGTACTAACTGTTACATAATTTAAACTATTTTTATCTATTACATGTGATCATAGATCATTAAATATATAAGAACCATTAAATAGAAATGGATTTCATAAACATTTGATCATATCATAACCCATGGAAAAGGAACAGGTTTCATAAACAATAATTTTTTTCATCATAAACATAAACCATCTTGAGATATTTTAAGTATAATATTCTTTAATTATATCCCTAGTGAAGTATAATTAACATCAAAAGAGGTTATCTTAGAAGGAAAATGAATTTTAAAGATCACATGAATAATATCTTGAGAAAAGTAACTTTTCTATTAAAAAAATCTCCTTTTATAAAAATTTATCCACTTATGAATGAAAATATTTTATTTTAAAATATACTTGTCAAAATTTAATGTAAGATTTAATAAATTAAAAATTCATGATGGTAGGAAAATCATCTAAATTTGTGTATGTTAAAAAGAATTACTTCCATATTTTTTTTGGAAAAATCCTAAAGAACCTTGTTTGTAAAATGATAAAAATATTAATTTCATGCCATTTTATAAATAGTAAAACATGGGTAAAATAAATCTAATCAATTATATGAAAATAGTAAAAAAAGTTTTGAATTTTTTTTATAAAACATAGAAATAGAGAAGAAAATTTGCTAAAAGATACTTAAATATAAAAAATCCTAAATAATAATGTTATTTTTAAATAAAACCTTATATATTTGGTAAGATTTGATTTGTAATAAAAAATAAAACAATTTTATTTCAAAATAACTTTTTTGGTAAGAGTGGGAAACCATAGCGGACAAAATAATGGTGTGTTACACACAAAAATAGCTCACAAAATTGTTAAATATGAGAATAAAATGATTGGTATGAGACACCCTATATAACTCCCATTGAGGAGTATTTACCTAGATATCTAGATTATCATTGATGATGTATTCTAAGTGACTTTCTATATTATCCTATATCTATATATATTCATCCAAGATGATCTTTAATTAATTAAATCCTCGAGCCAAAATGGGGTATTTCTTATTAATCCACTCCATTTTTTCCTCATTAGTGAAAACTATAAAAGGTATATCATAGATTCTATTTACCTTCATCTTAGTTGCATTGATCTGGAAGACTCATTATAGAATTTATTCCTTAGATTTTAGAGTGAGATCCAACCATTTCCTTTTTCCTTCTTCTATTTTCACTGATATTCTATTTTTCTCATCAAGAGACACTAATTTTAAGACTATTCCATCAATTTCACATTCATCCACCTGTTGACCTCACATGGAGTTTTCTCCCCTATATCTCGATGCTCCTGATTAACAACTATAGAACTTGTTGTTATAGTCATATTTATTCATGTCCCACTATTCATTACTTTACTTGAGGATCTAGTTACAATCATCCTTGGAAAATTCGAATAATATTTGTGGGGTCCTGATCCCCCCTTTGAACCAAAAAATTTACAGATATCATATTTTTGTTTTCCCCTTCCTTGATTAATTTCCATCATTTGTGTTCCTGTGAGGGTCCTACGCATAATCCGAGGCTTTTGCGAATAATAATCTTTATCACTCATCTCGGTGTCTTTATTGGACCTTGACCTGGCATGTTTATTCTTCCATATTGGAATAACAATCTTCCACCCATCAGAGTCCAAAATTTATTACTAATTTCTAATAAATGTTGAAAATTAATTTTGATTCTGTATCAAACATCATACATCCTTCTTGGAATATGATCCCCATTCCTAGATAATAGAAACATTCTGTCCTAGAGACACCTGAAGTTGGTGGACTAGACACATATTTACTTTTATCTCTAATAATCGGACAAACAAAAAGGAAAAATAATGTATACTGTGCATACCTCCAAGCCTCATAGTATCAATAAAATAAGGATAATCGGTCAAAATTTTCAATCAGTTACCTTCAGAAACCTACACTGAGGGCTTGTTAGCACCCACATCATGCTTAAAATTCTCAAAAACATCATAAAACTTCAGTTCAAAATTTATTGGTCCTTTTCCATTATAAATAAGGTGATCTATACCCACTTCCTCCACACCCAAATCAAAAAATAGAGGGAAGTGCACTTTCAGATGATATAGAATTGATTTGAGTATCAAGAATGACCCAACCGTGAAGAAATAAGTAGCTTAAACGAGAAAAAGATGATAAATTTCCCAAACCTTGGCATGAAGAGTAGTATTTTCTCCATGTTTCAAAGGTAACAAGTTTCTTACACCAAACCTCCTCCCCAACCATGTTCTAAATCAAATCAATATATGGCTTATAAACCTTGAATTCCATGCACATACACACGTATATGGGGTGACAGATTGTGTTGGTTTTGTTATCAGATCATAAGAAAATCCATCCAAATTTCCATGTATTCAGACAATATATGGGTTTTGAAAAGGAAGAGGAAGACCATGGAAAATTACCAAATTATTATTCATATAAGTATTACATTTGTTATTAATTTCATAGGACCAATGAAATATGTATAATTGGGAATAGTTGCATGTGTGAGGAGATCTATGGAAAGTAATGACCAGATCTTCCTCTGAAGGAATGCGTACCATAATATCTAAATTGTCAATAAAATGGATGGTTGTGAGATCCTATAATCCCCAAGACCCATAAATGAACCAGTCAAATGTTTTAATCGATGGATGATGGTGCCTGGAGTGGGATACCAAGGTCTAGTTCAAGTGTGTTGGAGCTTCGGAGAACTCCTAGAGAGGGGAGAGAGATTGGGGTAAGCAACATGCATATCAAGAACTTTAGTGAAAAATCAATTTATATTGAAAGGTGGATGTAATTATGGATTGGAGAATATAGAGAAGAAGGTTTTATCCCCAAAGGAAATTGAAGGTGGCCCTTCTCTCTCTGGAAGGGTAGGAACAAGATCTAGGGCCGGCATCGCCTTCTTTATCGTGATCTCCGAGTGCTGAGTTTTGGGGATCTTCACATCAATTGTTTTAATTGTAGTTTTTGACTCGTAATCTCCTGAAGGAAAAACATAAGTGGATATGTTATAACATATAAAATTAAAAATATAAATAGTATAATGTGTTCATGAATATTATATTCACCAAACAAAGGAAATATTTGGTGAATAGGGCTTGTGTCTTACAGAAATAAAAGTGAGATGAAATCCCTTACCTCAAGTATTTCTTTTCCTCATTAACATTAAAAACACATATATAATAAATATGGATATTTTATAAATTTATTTCATTAAAAGATATCTATCATTCCATGTATGATTTATTTATAACATCTTATCTCCCTTTTATTAATAATTTGTTTTTAAAATCACTATTCTGAGTGATAAAAACTTCATTTTCAAAGGATCTATCGATTACATAGTCCAGATATTTATATTTTTACAATAGTTATATGATTTCTATAATGTTAACATTGGTATGAATATAATATATATTAATTATATAGATATTTATGATTATTTTTAAAAACATGAGATAGAAAAATGAGTTCCATATTTCATGGAGACAGTAGGTCATATGTACGTATGAACGTTGTTTTCATTTTTTAATGATGGAATGAAAAAAATATTAATAATAATTAATCTTTAAAAATTATTTTTATTTCATATATTTTCATGAAATTTATCCTTATTACTATCAATGTTCAATATTAATGAAAAATTAATCACATCGCATCGTGGAGTTGGTAGTTCATATGTGTGCACGAGTGATGTAATCGTTTCCCAATAAATTGGATGATAAGATGTTAGACATGAACTTATCATTAATAAATTATTATTATGTCCCAAATATAATATATACACATTAAAACCATAATAATTATCATCCATAAAATATATTTATGAAAATTAATTGAATCACTACTTGGAGGCAGTATGTTGTATATACGTGTAAGCGATACTTTCACTTCTTATTTGATGGGAAAGAGGATATATAATGGTATTTTCATAATCATAATAACATTTCAGAATATTTATGGTAATTAAGTTATTATATTATGATAAAATCATATATGTGGAGTAGGTAAATAACAATAGAAAGAGAAAGTGATCAGTTAGAGAAATTACATCTTCTTCAAAAGGACTCCTTTAGATATCCTCTAATGGGCTATATGGTTTTTATTTTGGGAAAGAAAAAACCAATAGAATGTGAATATATATTTTGATAAGATAATTTTCTAGAGTATGTTTGATCTAGAATGCATAGATAAATGTAATTTGGTAATGGAGGAGGTTTCCTTTTATAATTGAGGTGAGTGGAACTTTAGAAATTTCATACAAAAAAATATTATAAAACTAATCTAAATCCCACTACTTTCAAATGGTCATGAATTAGAAACTAGGGTACTATATGGTTGAAATATCATCAACTAATAATTTATGTGCTATTTTAAACCTTATCGTTTGTTTTAAACCCTTAATTAACCTATTTTAACATTTACCATGGCAACATATTTTTCACACCTAATAGGATATAATTTTACATATAAGGTAAATATTGGATCATAAATGTATTAGGGATTAACTTTTCAACCACTTTTATAAAAGTATTCCTTATTTATTATTTTTATTATTTTCAAATAATTTAATAAGATTTTTTTTTCAGAAAATATCATTATTTTCAATTCTGATATTATTCATTACATTGACTCTAATTACATAAAGAAGACAGATAGAATTAGAAACAATTATTTTATAATAGCCCCAAAAGTCATGCTCATAAATAAAATTATTATATGACCTTATTTTTCGCAAATTATAATACTTATAATATTTTTAATATGATTTATTTTATTTCACCATTAATAGAATAATTATCGCATCACCATTGTATAAGTATTGAAAGAAATTATTTAATTATTAAAAAATATAAATAAATTTACATCATGCATATAAATTTATTAGTCACAAAATTATTATTAGTATTCATCCATAACTATTTTTTTCCTTTATGTGAACATATATATGATATTTAAAACCATGAGAGTGACATTTTCCACTTATTTTGGATTAAATAATATATATGACATTGATATGAACAAGTTTCCATTAAATAACTCAATTTAAACCTTTTTACGTTATGGGTCAAATTTCATTCATCCAATAAGAATTAAGATGAATAATTATGGAATTATTACTTAGTTTTAAACAATATTAACCCTGTGAATCCAAAACTAATGTGATAAATTTTATCATGGTTACCATTTATGTTAACCAAAAATAAAAGGGGATTAATTTCCAAACATGACCCTCCAGATTATAAATATATAATTAATTTCATCTAATTAAATACCTATAAATTTCATAAATTAATTTTAAATTATGTTTGAAAAATGTGACAAAAGCGTCTTTTAGGATAAATACATGTTTAAGTATAAAAATAGATTTATTCATATTCTATGATTAGAAAAAAAAAATGGTTAAAAATTTTGAGAAGGTAAATAATATATATATATATATATTATTAAAATAATTCAAAAATATGTCTTATTTTAATATATTGATTAAAAATTCATTGTACACATAAAATATTATTTTAAAAAAAACGTCCCTTTTATATTAATTTTTGTAATTCTAATCTTGAATTTATTTTATAAAGGTATTGACCATATATTTTTTGTAATTTAGTTATTACTACTCATATAAACCAATATAATAGTTAGGAGATAATGAAAACATAATATAATATTACGTGGTTTATTTAAACTAATTGTTCGATGCAGTACATGTTTTCAAAGAAATCAATCTATTTAAAGAGAAATATTTCATACAAATATCGTGTTGTTATAATATTTCATGTGAATACAATATACATGTCCCTAAAATAGGCCACACAATTTTAGTGGGTATATTTTGTGTTGACTCCAAGTATAACCCATGTACTTAAGTAACTTAAATAAAATTATTTGATTTAATTTATATGAAATTACATATGATGAGAGTCTCATGTATCTCTAGAATTACATGGATTAATGATTAATATAAAAAAAATTATTGATAATACAATTAATTATTAATTAAAGATAAATTAATATTTATTAAAAGATATATTTGAAATTAATACTAGCATGTATGAATTTGATATCACTATATGTATGTGTATGATCATGGGCTTGACTGAATGATGTATGTGTCAAATTTCTATTTAATTTAATATTTTTTTATTTGTTTTTATATGTGATAGAATTTTATTAAATTAAATATGATCACCTATGAGTCATCCATCCCACCTTTATTATGTCAGACCTATGTGTCCATTGTTTATTTTATATATCCCACACCATCGGCTCCCCTCACCTATATGTGAGTATAAAATATATAAAATGTAGACCTCTAAGGAGAGAAGGTGGTTCAGCACCTGGGTAGAGGTGAAACCAACCATAAAAATTCTAAGGTGGATTATGTTTTCTAATTTTTATGTGGAAATAAGGTTCATTGGAAGAAGAACTAGACAACAATAATGAATCAAGTGAAAACTTGAGATTCGTTCATTATTGAGTGAAATATTTCTTTTTCCACAAATAGGTATTAAATAAACCATGTAGAGCTCAAGGGACCATGTAGATTCAAAAGAATAGCATTAGGTGTGGTGGATATATAATCTTTTAAATTAGTAAGAATCATTACCATGGCTATTTGAGCCCACCACCTCAAATTTCTAAAAAAGATTGATATTGGTTTCAAATAACTGTTTCTATGTTCCAAATGATACCAATAACATTATTTTTGTATCCTATAATGATATGGATGGTTTTATTTTCAAATTTAGATATAAAGTATCTAATTTTATAGATATTTCATATTTTATGATATGTAATATATTAAAAATTGTCTTTATGTCTTGGAATAAAATAAAAGAATTGAAAATTTATAAAAAAAATATTGTTAGCAAAACTCATATCACACCCAACTATAGAATCTCATGCTAGGTCATGCAAATGAAAAAAAATGAACAAAATTATATCAATATGGGTATTTATATTATTTTAAACTAAAACAACTAGGTATATGTCATTCTTGTTTACCAAAAAAATGGCCAAACCCCTATTTGGTGGAAAGGGTGAAAGGGCCACAAAGATTCATGAATGGGTTATACAGATGTGTGTGGAATAATTCCAATAAATTTTTGGGGTGGATACTAAAACTTCAAAACATTTACTAATTTATTTTTTATACATGGACATGTGTACTTAATGTTGTATATGTAAAATTCCTTTTAGAAGATCATGGAATGCCTGAATAAATTTGAGAATCAACTTAGATATAAGGAAAAGAAAATCTGATTAGACCACAATGGAGAATATCTTACAAAATAATTATTTTATTATCTAAGGAATATTAGGATTCAATAAAAACCAACCCCACCTTATAAACTAGAATAGAATGGTGTAAGTAAAATGTTTAACTACACATTCTTTTATATGGGGAGATCAATGATGAGACATATATGTATTCCATTATCCTCTTGGGGATACACATTAAATTAAGAATTGAACATAAAAAATTCAGAACCAAATAATGAAATAAATGGTATTCCATATGGAATTGGGTATGTAAGTAGACATATGTTGTAATATATATAATTTTGGTATTAAAAATCATTTGTTAAGGTTATTTCCTGAAACTAATGTTAACAATAAGGAACAAATTGTATCTTTTTAGGATATTATAATGAAGATAAATGATATTTATAATAAGAGACCTCAGATAAAAATGTTTTTTTAACAAACATTCCACCATTCTTGAGAGTGAGAACATATATAAATGAGATAGTTGGAGTGAGATAGAATTTGATGAGATATAGACTCAAGATAGAGAACAGTTGGTATAAGAATGGATTCCATAAAACCTCTTATAAGAGGATGTTCAAGAGACACAAGTACTATGTATAATCACATGAGTGATTAGGGAAAAAATAAAGATATGGTTTTATAGTCACTGAGGACGGTGACTCGTTATTAATTGATAATAATGAACTTATGTCTTATATATAATAGTATGTGACACAGAAGCTATCAAATAGTAATAATACATGAATTTTGAGATAGATTCCATATACTAGAACCAAGTATAGATTTTGGAGATCCTCTCATAGATATATATCTTATTAGATTAAAATATATTTTCAAGAAAAAAAGACATGGAAGGTAGATTCAACACCTATATGGTTAGACTAGTTGCAAAAAGATTTACACATCGCTAATGCATTGACTTGATAAAATCTTATCCCCAGTTTCTATAATTAAATCAATACGTATTATATATACCATAGTAGCTCACCATGACAATGATATTAATAAAATGGATGTCAATTTTTTTTTCTTTTAATGGTGAACTTTTGGAAGATGTCTATATGAAACAAATACAAGTGTTTGTGACATCTAATGATGCTAATAAGATATCAAATTTTCAATATTATATTTATAGATTAAAAAACCATCATGTTCATGGAATATTCACTTTGATGAATCTATATCGAAATTTGGCTTCATGAAAAATAAATGTGAGCCTTGTCTTTACAAGTGGTTTAGTGGTAGTAAAATAATTTTTCTAATAGTATATATTGATGACATTTTTGTAATTAGAAAAAAATAGTCGTATATTCTATTAAGATGTGGTTGAAGACATGACTCCCGGTAAATTACATAGGTGAAGTAGCATACATTCATTGGATAAAAATTCATCATGATAGATCTAAGAGGTAACTTAAACTATGTCATGGTACACATAATGAAAAAATATTGATGAGATTTAGTATGGAACAATTTAATAAGGGATAATTGTATATGTCAGATGTTATATCTCTATAAAAAAAATTCATTTATTAATAATTAGATATAGAGGCTAGACCATGTTATATATATTCCAGTGATTAGAACATTTAGATATTATATACTATGTACAAGGAGAGATGTTTCCTAAACCTTTAGTACAGTTAGTAGATATCAAGTCAAACCTGGAGACCACCATTGGATGGAAGTCAAGACTATCCTAAAGTATTTGAGGCATACTGATGATACTTCATTGATTTATAGAGGAGGTGAAGAGCCACATATGTAGGGATATACAAATTATTGTTTTCAAATATGTCATGATGTCTAGAATTTAAAATCAGGATATTTCTTCACCCTCAATGGAGTATATGTTATTTAGAAGATATTGAGGAATGTAATGGTCTCTAAATATACATTAGAGTTGAAGTATACTTCTATTATTGAGGAAGTAGTTGGGATATGAATCTTTTACAATGTTCTTGATTCCATGCTTGTCAATAAATATAAAATCACATTATACTATGTTAATGGTTAACTGATAGTTCTTCCTAAGGAGCCAAGGTCTCATCAGAATTTGAAGCATATACTACAGACTTATAAGCTCTTGAAGGATTTTTCTCAGAAACATGATGTTATAGTACACATAGTTTACACAGAGAAAAATGTATCATGTCTGTTAACTAATGCTTTATACGAGTATAATTCTGAACATCTTGTGAGATCTAGGAAACAAAAACTCATTATTAAGTGAATATAATGAATGTGGGATCTTTTTGGTTGGTTTACTAGAACCAAATACTTAATTATTTAGATTAATTTCTTTTTCTAAACATGGATATTATTCCATATCACATATTGATTGTTATTCTACATAAAATTATCGGGATAATTCCCTTAGAGTATTTATCACAAAGATAGGTCATAATACTGTGATGAAAAGCTCAAAGCTCTGTAATAATATTCTAGAACATATATTTTATATGTTTAATTGACATATTTTTATGGGACATTAATGATACAAACTATCAAGTAATGGATTCTCATCTATGAATGAGTCTTCATCTCATGAAGTTTTCACTTTGTAATCTCCAAGAAAAATGATTATGAGAATCGATATTTAGGTAATAATTCCATATCTATACGTGTCATTGGATATTCATGTATGAAAATGTGTGTAATAATACTTAGACTTTATAATATTTTTAATTTATATCATGATTCATTTACTATTATGAAAGGAAAAAACCATGAAAACGTATTCTCATGGCGGAGTAGGATGGATATGGTTCATCAAGAGTGATATTTTATTAATGAATAAGCCAATATAATATTTTCACTTCTATTTAGTGAAGTTGATATCTCAAGACCATTGATTGAAATAGAATTTTTATACTCCATCCTAGGATATGGTGTGTTGATGATTTCATTTTAGATAGTCAAAGAAAGATAAATTTGGCGCATATGTTGATGACACATTCATGCAATGTTATTTATTATGATATATCATGAAAAATGGATTATAATACATTTTTATAATTTTTATATGGTTTTTATCATTGATAAATTAACATATTCATCTATTAGTGCCCTTATATATTACTAAATACTAATATTGGACTTGAGGAACGCCTATCTAATTCTACAGAGGAATAATCCTAGAGGTCCAAATAATTAGTGTATCCATCCGTCTCATTTAAATGATATTTTTATTTGATGGTTGGCATAAATATTATTCTAAAGAATGAGAATTAATATTTATTCAGGATTTATTTATCATAATGTTTTAGTCACTAATGTGAGATGAATGATTAAATAAATATTTACTCATAAGTCTATTTTTGTAATATTTACTTATCTTCAATTTTATTCATAATGTAATAAATATTTTTTATTAATGAATAAATATTTATTTAGTTACAAGAATATTAAAATAAATATTTATTCTCGAGATTTCAAATATGATATTTATTTATATATCAAATGAAAACTATTTATTTATTATTCAAGGATTGTTAAATGTCAAAGAAGGTGTTCAAGTCGAGTAATTATCCTATTAATAGATGTAATATTATCATAAATATCATTTAAATAAATAATAAACTATTTATATTTTAAAAATTATATTTATTTTCATAATTTATCATATTCAATTATATATTATTAATATTATCATTAATATGGGAAATTTATTGTGTTTAACATTTTTTTAAGGTCCATTGTGAAATTATAATTATTATAACCCATGATCTGTATATTTCCATTCAATATAATTTTATAACTTTTGGAATCTTTTTTCAAAACAGATTATATCCCTAGAGAACTATCTTAGTAGAGAACATCTCTAGAGTTTCTATCAATATTGATATAATTCCCACACTTCCTTCCTCCATATCAATATTGATAGAACATGAAAGAAAATCCACAAAACTGAAGGATTATATTACAGGACAGATGAATAATACAAGACAAATGGATAATGCACACTAGTAGTGAATGTTCCATTAACATTGTTTAAAGATTGAGGATCATGTGTGGATCATTGTTAGAAATATTTTATTCTATATCCTCTTACTAAAAAAATGGTAAATCTCAAACATGGGGTTTGAATGATCACCATCAATGAAAACAAATATTCTCAAGATCAAACTAATTCTAGTCATTAAATTAATTATAAATTTAAGATGAAATATCTTCTATTCTAGGTTTTGTGATCCCTTTTAAAATTCTTTAGGTATATTCATTAATTAAATTGATTATTTTTCATGTTCTTTTGGATTATTCCTAGAATCTGATAAAAGAAAAGTTGGGCATGGGCTTGATCAACACTTCCACTGCATGAAAAACCACCACTAGCATAATGATATATAATGGAATTTAATATTTCAGGATGATTTAGATTTTCAATATGATAATTTAGATCAAATAGAATAAAATATTCATGTTGCCAAGGTGGAAAGAAAACACCAATGTTTGACAGCCTATATAGTGATATTGAAAAACAATTGAATCTAGGTTTATTTAATTTTTATTTGGATTCACAATGTTAAGATTATTAAAATTGAAAAAAAAAGAAATGGATGGAGAAAAAACAATTCATGTTTTTCCTTGAGTTATTGAAAGAGATAATATAATTATTCACCATGTTCAAATTATGATGTCAACATATTGTTATGTCTAATGTGTAATATCCTAAATTATACAACAATGTCCAATATAGAGAGCCACAATACCTCATGTTTGCCTCCATATATGTTATTGGCTATCGATTAAAAATGAGGGTCAGAACAGTATTAGTGGAACTATTGTAAATATATATTTTGATAGTGTTTTTTTATTATTTAACATCATTTTTTCGTCGGCATTATTTATAGGATGTTGTAAATGATAGTTTCAACATCTGTTGACACTCTCCAAATGACCATCGGTAAATCAAAGAAGGATGAAATACCAAAATGTGGATATTATTTTCCCCCAGAATGAAAATTAAGAAGAATATATCCAGGACTCAGGAATTATGTAAGCCTCTAAGAGACATGCTATTTTGATACATTAAAAAAGTCACTAAAAGTAATCATGAGCAGTTCATAACCTACAGAAGATAATGTAGATACACTTTTATGAGTCCTTATTCTCTTGTGAAGGAATCTATAACACTTTATAATCATGCATTAGTAAATAGATAATCTCCCCCGGGTCATAAAATTTGTCATCCGGCATGCCCCTGACAATCCATCCAAAAATCCTTGGAAATGAGGAGTAAAATATCCAAAATGAGGGATCATATTAAATCCATATAGCTCAAGAGAAATACCCATGAAGCCTGAGATACATCATGGAAGATATAGAGACATGTCCTTCTAGTATCTCAAGAGCCCACCAGCATTTCACCCCCATCAGAAGAAAGGATTCAGACATATCTAGATAGTCTCCTGCTCCCCCATAAGAAAAGAATATATAAATAAGGTTTTATCAGTGATGTTATCACAAATCACCATAAGAAATTGTGTTGGTATCATGGTGCATCACCAATGAGGAAATATATTCCCTTGGAAAACACTCGTGCAAGATCACAAAAACTCTTATAATTCAAAAAAATTAAATAAATGAAAAAAAGTGGGAGCCTCTTGCAGTCATAAAACAAATGTGACATATAAGATTTTCCTTGAAAGACCCCTTATCCTTGAACCAACTACTTTTACTTTGATTACATGGATATTTAATGTATTATTACATATTTTTAATTGTTCTACATGATTACTATATAATAATGTCAGAGAGTATTTCTTGTATTGAAATGGTCATGGTAGTTCTCTGCTATGATGAGAACCTTGAAATGCTATGGCAATATTCTTAAATATAGTTATGTGGTTGGATGAAATGCTATAATGTGACACATAGCATGCATACTGTCAGGTGCGAGTACTCATTAGCAGATGAGACTTCCACTCATGAAGTTCTCACTTGGTAATCTCAAAGATAGGTGATTATGAGAACAGACCCACTAGTATAAATTCTGCATGTTTCGGTGTCATTGGATATTTGTATCTGGAAGTATGTGTATTGATCTTTAGACATTAATATTATCATTAATATGTTTCATGAATTACACACATTGATTTACTGATGAAAACCATCATGCAGACAGTTGGTGGGATGTAGGGTATGTTGGGGGCATCACGAGTGTCATGTTATTAATGGATAAGTCGAGGAAGGATTTGTCCCTTCCATTTATGGAAGTTGATATCTTAGCCCTTTGATTGAAATAGAATCATCATGCAGAATTCCATTTCCATGGTGTAACGATGAGTTTATTTCAGGTGGTCAAAGAACGATGTATCAAGCATAAAATTTGATGACACAATCATGAAACCTGCAAGATGATATATTGTGATTAAGGTATTATATTACATAGTGATCATTCATATGTGGATGTCATTTATGCGACATTGTGTTCTTTCCCTTGGGTGCCTTGACCCGTTTCTAGATAGTACTCTTGGACTTCAGGTAAGCCCGCCTAATGCCAATGAGAAACAATCCTAGAGGGTCACACACTAAGTGTTTTTGGTTGTCTTGGTTAAATTCTATTTGAATTTAATTAATAAAATAAATATTATTCTCAAGACCATGGAATAATTTTATTCAAGTTAATTTTATCACATAAATTAATTAAATATATTTATTTATTTTATTGAACATTTAATAAATATTTATTTACTAGTCTGTAAATAAAATATTTATTTAAGAGAATAATTTATTTATTTATTTATTTATTTGGGTGTTCAATAAATGGAAGTGGAGTTCGAGCGAACCAAGGTTGGTCTGGTAGTAAAATAATTATTTTCAAGATGGTAATAATTATTTAATTGTTTGGCATAAATTAAAATAATGCTGATATTATTTTGTGACGCATAATTTTATTTATAATTTCTATTTTCGCAAGTTGGTTCACTATAAATAATGACTTGGTATTATTATTAAATGCATAGGTTTTCTCTAAATTAATGATTGTATTTAATTGTTTCTAGGAAATTAAATATTGTAAATGAAATTCCATGTATATAAATAGGTAAGTACCCATATTGTGCTGTAGACCACACCAAATTCCTGGTGAATTGAGAATTGTTGAGCCAAACAATTTCTCTCTCAAATCCTATTCTCTCCCCTCTCAAGAATGAGATACATTCTTCACGGTCTAAGAACAACCGATCAATAATTATCGACACAAGACACTCGCTTCGCTATGATAGCACACAGAGAATGAGTGGGTTCATTCAGAGGCCGTCGGAGCACGTGTGGATCACCGCTAGAGGGATTCTAGTTTGGATCTTTACAACTGCAACGAGATAATCTGGAAGGCTCAATCCGAATAATCGAAATAATCAATAAAGAAAAATACCAAAGATACTAGTATTATTTTTCTTTATGAAATTAATCAAATTAATTATAAACATGAGATGCAAGATCCTCTCTAAAGGTTTCAGGTTACCTTTTTCTTTATCAAAATCTTTGATTATATTCCATGGAGACTGGAATTCATTGTCGTATTGATCCCGGAATAATCATGGATCATAGTAAAAATCAAAATTGGGTCCCGTCCCAACCATGCTTCTACTGTGCCCAGAACATTCAAGTGGTATTAGATGGGTTACATCATAGTTTATAATTATTTAAATATTTATTTTAAGAATTACACATTTAATTATATAGTTGTTCGAATTCTTGTTAATCGTTCTGCAAATCTGAATCTCAATATCTATTCCTCCACTTTCATTTCTCTTTCACCTTACAGAAACGAATTTTTCTTTTAATTTTGATTAAAATAAAATAGAGGATCTCATCTGGAGGTGCCAAATGTTCATGGGCATACAACACCAGAATACAAGGCATGTATTCAGAAGTACACACCATGTATTCTAGGTTCAATGCATTGGACTGGTCTGCCAAACCAAGCCATTTGTTGGAGTCTTTCTAAGTCTTAAACAACTCTATGTGTTGACCAGGAACAGGTGGCACATGGTTTTCGGATTACACGATGTGTGGTCCATAGAACACGGTGTGTAGTCCCTTTAGGTTAGGGTTAGACCGTTTACCCCATACATGGATTTCTCGGCAGGAAACCATGTAACATGAATACTACATGATTTGTGTCCCATTGAACATGTCGGGTTCTCCGAAAATTTCTAATGTACATCTACACGCCATATCCCCGGGAGTGTACTTCGAATTTACGGTGAACAAAAATACACGCTATGTAGTAGGAACTACACAACGTGTACACATCCATATTGTATAGATTTATTTAAGTTCAATATTATATTATACAAACCCTTGAGACATGTACCTTAATAATGGTGTAAAGCTGAGGCACAACACGTGATAGGTGTAATATACATATATATATATATAATTTAACATCTGTGTATTGTTCATTTCCACTCATTGGGTGGTTATGAATAAGAATTAACCTGGTTAACTCCAAGGTATAGGTTACATACAAAGATAATTTTAAATAAATTTATTTATTTAAAATTATGATGGATGAGAATCTCAGGGAAATTCAGAAAAGGGTTTAAGATAAAAGAATTGATTAATTGAAGATAATTAATTGATTTGATCATGATTTATCTTAATCAATAACGATTAAAGAATTTAATGATAGTTTTGTTTATGTGTAAATATCATTAAATTCATGGATGATCATGAGCAAGACCAAGACCATTGTATGTGAATGATTTTTTATAATTAATTTATTTACATTCAATTGGTTGGCATGCGAGCCTTCTCCTCATTAATATGTTGGGCCTGGGTGCCCAAGGTTTCATTTATGTAAAAACTCTTTGACCCCTCACCTACGTGTGAGATAAAATCATATGTATTGGATGGATCACCCAATCTAGTGGAGGAGGCTCATGTTAGGAGCCAAGGTGAAACCAATCCAAGAAGATACAAAGGTGGAGAGGTGGAAAGATGTAAACACGAACCCAAGTGGTTAAAGTTCTTTCTCCCCTAGGTCTTGGTTATTTTATCAACCGCTATATAAACTAACCATTAGAAAATCTCGTGATCATGCCATCTATGTTATTTTATTTAGTCAGTTTGATGGTTTATCATTATGGATGTGTTGTCACGATCCCATAATTAATGAATTAAACAAGAATGTAAAATTGAAAAAAAATCAACCAGACTTATGCGTAAATATAATCAAGACATGGTTAATCACTTGAGTAAGTTCCCCGTAATATTAACAAACGTGTGATAATGATAATAAGAAATTCACGCATAAGAGATAAACATCTATCAAATAAAATATTAAGTTAGAAAAAGCCATTTGTTACTTGATTAATGGGAAAATTAAATAAAACTGTGTGTTTGACCAACCCTTGGTGGGACACATACTTTTATATAGGAATCCCTTATAAAAGGTTTGGGGTTGACTTAACCATATTACATCAAGAGGGGTACCCCTTGCTAGACTTGGTGTTATATTGGAGGAAAGAGTTGGGGAAATCTAAAGTCATGATTTTAGGATTGGGGATTCCACTCAACATATCACGGAGCTACAAGCCTGTAGTTGGCAAAGACTAGCCTACCTAAATACATTCTAATAGATTGACCAACCCTTGTAGGGGTTATTTGAAGAGGAATATGGATCCTTGACACTATGATTTCATGGAAACTGGACATTTAGAGTTCAATGGTGAGGGCCATTGGGACATGATAAAATAGTGGGAGACTTAATAAAATTTATTATTTCCCATAAAATGTAATCAAGAAAGTACTAATGATCATCTCTTTTAGTTGTAGAATAAAAATGAAATGTTCATCAATCACACTATCCCTATGATCAATTTCGGATAAAGACAAAACCCTCACTGGCAGTAACTTCCAAGAATGGTTTAGACTCCTTCGGGTTATCCTACACCATGAACAAAAGTATTACGTGCCAAAGTTAGCATTACCTGATACACCTTCCAAGGAGGTGAGTGATGATGATTTCTTGGTCTATGAGAAACATATGAATGATGTGGTCGATGTTCAATGTTTGATGTTATCATCAATGTCTAGTGAGCTCATGTAGTCTCAAGAAAACATGGATTCTTATAGCATGCCCGCGCACCTCCATGGTCTTTATTAGGAGAGAGAAAAAAAAGAAAGGTTTGAGATCTCTAAGGAACTCTTTCAGAGTAATCTTGTAGAAGGTTCCCTAGCTGGGCCACATATAGTTAAGCTCATTGGCTACATTGAGCTCCTGTAGGTTCTAGGGTTTAAACTCCCTGAAGAACTTGGAACCGATCTCATTCTCGCATCACTCCCTCATATCTTCTCTAACATTGTTGTCAATTTCAATATGAACAACATTGAGAAGTGTCTATCTGATCTTCTTATACTCATTCACCAAGTGGAAAAAGATATGAAGCGTGAAAAGCCTTTTGTCCTTATGTTGAATAAGAGGAAAGGGAAGGCAAAGAGCTTTAAGCCCAATGCTTCTTCACTTCCATCCAAGAAAAGGAAGATAAAATGGGAGGCAAGGGAACAAGAGGCTATTTGTTTTGTATGTGGCAAGAAGGGCCACTGGAAGAAGAACTGCACCCAGCCTAAGAAGCAAGGGGATGATTCATCAGCATTTTTTATCAAATGCAATATATATATTTCTACAAATTGGGTATTACATACAGCTTCTGGTGCTCACATATGTATACAAATATAGGAACCGAGATTATTCAAGAAGATTGATCGAGGGGGGGTAAATCTACATGCAGCCAACAGAGCCAGACTTGCTGTTGTAGCTGTCGGGGAATACCACCTCATGTTGCCAACTGGGATGATCTTCATGTTAAAGGGTTATTATTATGTGCCTTCTTTAACTAAAAAAATTATTTCACTATCAATATTAGATACAAATAGATTTGTTTTCATGTTTGGAAATGAATGTTGCTTCTTCTACCAAGATAACATTTGTTATTGTAGGGAACATTTATATAACGAACATTTTGTGTTGTATTACACAAACCATGTGATGGAAATCGATAACAAAGATACTTCACATGACTCATACCACACCCAACCTTGGCATCACCGACTAGGTCATCCTAATGAGAAATTCTTGAAAAAGTTACATCAAGATGGATATTTAGATTATATTGAACTAAACCTACTTGGAATATGTCATGCATGTTTAAAAGGAAAAATGACCAAATCCCCATTTAGTGGGAAAGGTGAAAGGGCTAAAAAACTTCTTCAATTGGTTCATACCGATGTGTGTGGACCATTTCCAGTTGAAGCCTCATACTTCATAACTTTTACTGATGATTTTAGTATGTATGGATATATCTACTTAATGAGGTATAAGTCAGATTCTTTTGATAAGTTCAAAGAATACAAGAATCAAGTTGAGAACCATCTTGGTAAGAAGATTAAGAAAATACACTCAGACCGAGGTGGATAATATCTTAATCAAGACATTATTGATTACGTATGGGAGTTTGGGATCCTATCCCAACTCACCCCTCCAAACATACCCCAGTGGAATGGTGTGAGTGAAAGGAGGAACCTCACACTATTGGACATGGTCAGTTCAATGATGAGTCATGTGACTCTTCCATTATCCTTTTGGGTATATGCATTACAAACAAGGTCACACATACTAAACCAAGTACAAACTAAATCGATAAATTGTATTGCATGCGAGTTATGGAGTGGAAGAAAAGACATGTTAGAGAATTTACTTGTGTGGGGTAGCGAATCATTTTTTAATGCCTCTTCAAGTAACAAACTCGCACCCCAAGGCACAAAGTTTACCTTTATAGGATACCCCAAGGAAACAAGGTGGTAATACCTACACAACCCTTTTAACAAAAAAGTTATAGTGGCAAGACATGTCATCTTCCTTGTGAGGGAGAACATATCCAAAAGAGATAGTGGGAGCGAGACAGACTTCGATTAAGTCATGGATCAAGGTGCACAAGAGTAGGTATATCAATAGATTTTATAAATCCCCGTGGAAGACGAATCTATTCTAGAGACACAAGTACTACGTTGGAGTACAAGAGAGGTTAGAGAACTAGAACTATACAGTTGTATAGTTACCGAGGATGGTGACTCCTTATTAGTTGATAATAATGATCCTCCAACCTAAAAGGAAGCATTAAGTGGCACAGACATTACCAAGTAGAAAGAATCCAAGAATTTTGAAATGGATTCCATATACCAAAACCATGTCTGGATTTAGTTAGATCCTCCAGTTGATGTAATGGTTGTTGGTAGCAAATGGGTATTCAAGAAGAAACTGGACATGGAAGGACAAGTCAGTACCTATAAGGCACAACTGGTGGCACAAAAATTTATACAGCGTCATGGAATTGACTATGATAAAACCTTCTTACCAGTTTCAATGCTGAAATCCATATGAATTATACTTCCTATTCTGGCTTACCATGACTATGAGATTTGGAAAATGGATGTCAAAACAGCATTCCTTAATGGGAACCTTCAGGATGATGTCTACATGACACTTTTTCGCATAAATGACTTATTTTAATGTTCAATTCCATTTAATTTCCACTCATGCTTTTGTTTGGGGGTTTCCCAAGCTTTTATGGAGGAATGGGTGAGTTTTCATGAATTGGGCCAAACCTTGATCCCAATTCCATATTTAAAAATAAATTTTGATTCCTTTATAACTCCTCCATTTTTCAACATTTTTCATCCATTAAAATTTCGAATTGTCATCCCCTAACCTATAAACACAACCATATTAATTTGGACCATTTAGGTATCCATAATCATGGTGGATATGGGTTTTTATTTAAGGGATTGGACCGGCCTGAAAGCCAATTTTCTGAATTAAAAATAAATTTTAAATATTTAATATCTCTTTAAATATTTAAATTTTTTTCGTTTATTCAAACTTTCACCCGATCCCACATACCTAACAGGCACCACCAGTCTCTCCTCACTCAATTTGGAGCTCAATAGAATCGAGAAACCGGTCGAAACTTCTCTGGATTTTGGAAATCGCCCAGATTTGGAGGGGTAAATTGATCCATTCATAAATCCTTCTATTTTTACTATTTTTCCCACATTCTAGTTCCTACATGATCTCCTCATCATTTTTTGAACCTCACTTGAATGTTTGGATGTTTTTAAATTCAGATAATGGTGGATTTTGGGTCGTTTTATTCAAGATTGTTTTGAGTAAGGGTTTCTCTCTTCAATTTCTTCCTTCCCATTGGGGTTTCTGCCCTCTTTCATAATGTTCTAAAATGTCCAGAAGTTAGGGTTAGAACATATAATTTTATTGGGGGTATTTTTGATTAAATATTGATGTCTAGGGATGGATTTATCTTCCTTGTGATGCGGCGGTGGTGCAGTTGATGTTTCACACCAAGTTTTGAGGGATTCGACACTTTCGGTAGGTGGTTCCATGTGTAAACAATTATTGATGAGTTAGCTTGTTGTATTTAATCATTTTCAATGTTCCTCATATGTGGGGTGTGGTGAAAAAATTGTTTATGATTGGTTTGGTTTGGTTTTTAATTTTATAGTTGCATTTTAACATGAAATTGGGTGTTTTCTTGTGTTACTCATGGGGTATTATTTGGGTGTATTTTATAACATATGGAAATGGTTTACTAAATCTTATTTGTCCTGAAAATTCTGTTTTGGTAATGTATTTGTGTCATATGGGCCTAAAAATGGGGTTTTTGAATAGGTTTTATTTCTAAAACATTGTTATACATCTTGAGAGCATTTTATGAAAATGCGTGTTTTCATTTGGATCATTTGTAGTATTATTCAATGTGATTATATAAAACATGAAAGTGGTTTTATAAATGATTCTAGGGATTCCAATTCTATTTTGGATGGGAATTGATATGGTTTTTGGTCTTAAATGGGGGTTTTGAAATGGGTTTTGTTTGCAAGACATATTTACACCACTTGGGTTCTTTTTATGAAAATTGTAAATGTTTTTTCGGTTAAACAAAGTGGGAAAAGGGTACATCTGTAATGTTTGGTATGTGTGTTAACCATTTATGGGGTTTCGAAAGGTGAAGTTTTGTTTTAATATGTCAAAAAATTTTAGAATGTTTTGTAAATTTCTAAAATGTTTTATTAAATTTTGATGTTGGAGAGAAACTTGTTTGTGGTCTGTTTCGTGTAAGTTTGATGATAAAATGATTTTGAAGGTAAAATAGAATTATGTAACAAGTGAGTGGTCTTTTATGAGAGTTGTAATATATTGGAATGGTTTTATAAAATTTTTTAATGGATTTCTTGAAGTGTTAATGAAATGTGAAAAGTGTTGTGGGCTATTTTAGTGTGAGTCAGATTTCAAAATCAATTTGAATGAAAAGTGGACTTTTGTGACTTGTGTTGTATGCATGTGGGATTTTTGGTGAATTTATGATAAAGAAAATGATATTTTCATGAAAAATTATATTCATTGACTTGTTTAAATTTTTTGAGAACAATGGGAAAACTCGGGTATCTAGGTGGGTGGACGTGTACTAGTATGCTAGTGAATTCGTGGGGTTTGGCCTCATTTTTACTTAGCAATAATGATGATTAAAACTCTAAATAAACTATGATGATGATGATTGGGGACTAATAGGTTATGGGTATGTCCTCTACTAGTGGCTCGTGCACGAGAACAAATATTTTTGATAGTCACTCTCACTGAGATACGAGGTACCAGGGACCCACAGTTGGCTAGTGCCTAAGAGTTTTTTACCATTGCATGTGCTCACCAAGTATTTTGTGATTACCATCATCATATGGGATGAGTGGATGGAAAATTAAGTAGCTTTGGTATTTTTTTTAAAGTGTTTATTCTTTAAATTATCCCACCTGAAAATTTTTTATAACTAATGTTGAATCTTATAGAAATTGTAACTAGTATTTCATGTTTTTTAAAACTTACATGATTTTCATATTTAAATGTTTATCACATAAAATATATTAGTGGTGGTATCATATTGGTATTTATCTCAAACGCTAATTACACCCTTGGGTGTAAGTATACTTGGTAATTTTTGTTGTCACAGGTTGGGTAGAGTTTTTAGTTTTAGTGGTTTGGGTTTCAAGTAGGTCCTTGGTGGTGAACTCTTGTGGAGATGGCTTGAGGGAAGTACCCCTTGCCATGAGGGTTCTTGGGATCTTCTCTTTTGGTTTTGTACCTTTGTTATATTCCTGTTGAGTTTTTTTAGAATATGTAATTTAGTTCTGATTTTTTGAAAAATATTGCTTGGATTGAAAAATCAAGATTCCTTTTATTGGATTATTTTGTTGTTTTAAGTTTATAAACTCGAGTAAATCATTCCCAATTATCATTTTATGATACTCAAGAACTTGTGCCCGCCCATGGGGATTGGGAATGACCTTCTTCCGTTGTTTTGGGCCATGTTGAGTGCCGGTTTTGATGGAAACCAGATTCGGTTCGTGAAAAAATGGTATCAGAGGAGGTTCAGGTTAACTCTTTGGGTCATGTTATTTGGGGAAGAGTTAGGATAGTCTGGAGTTAGAATTGTTGGGACTTGGAATCCCAGTTATGGGTAGTGTTCATAATCACCACACCTCATTATGGGATTCATTTTTTTGGAGATGTCGGGATTTATCTAAGTCCTTTGGTTTTCATGGTTCGATGATGATTAGTAGAAATGAAAAGAGAGTTAGGTTAATGGTCTTAGTGAGCTCACAGGGCATGTCCAGCCATGTGGAGCCAAGGTTATTCCCTAGAACACTCTCTGTGATAGTGAAGCTATTGGAATATGACAGGAAACCATATGTCCAAGTCACCCACTGAAACTATTTTTCTTCTCGCATTGTTTTATGATTTAGTTTTCATTTCATGGCACTTTGGTTTTAAGAAGCGTAAAGTTTTTGTGAAATGATTTTAAAATAAAGATGGAATGGTTTGATTTATGAAATGGTGGAACTGAATTTTTAGAATTTTTTTGAAATGGAAAATTTTCTACTTACACCTATTTTGAAAGAAGAAACTATATTGAAGTTGGTTTTGAAAAGTGTTTCCAATAGAGTTTTCTAAATAATCAAAGGGTGTTTTAATGGGATAAGATGTTTTGAAATTGATGTAAATATATTGAAAGTGAGTTATTTTATAAATGGTTTTGTATTTCTGAAAAGTTTTTTGAGATGTGAATTAGGATTTTGATCTTGTGGTTAGAATTTTTGAGAAAAAGGATGTGTTGGTTGACTGTTTTGGTTTTGAAAAGTGGAAAGAATTTTTTGTTTTAACATTTGGTATTTCCGTGAGCAACCACATGCATGGGGTTATATAGGATGATGGATGGTTGATGGAATTACTGGATGAGTGTCAGGATGGATATGAGGAGGTTTATCGGTGTGGCTTAGAAACATGTATGTGTAAGGCCCATGGGTTACCATTGGTGGATATGCAAACCGCTGAACTGTTTGTTTTCAAGAAATGTTTTAAAAGAAAAACATGATGTCTTGATGAAATTTTTGGGATAGATTATATTATGTGTATTTGGAAAATGATGATGTTGTATGATGTTTTGATTCCAATAACCCCTCCTCTTTGAACTGTGTTTTGGGTTTATGTTTGGTCCGTAAGCTGGGTAGAAGCACCGGTTAGTAGTCTCCTCTGAGATATGTTTCTGGACACCTTTATGGTGGTTCCCTTCATGTGTTTGGATCTATTTTATGGATTTTTTTGACCAATGGACCATCTTGGTTGGGTCCTTGGGTTCTTTCATTGGATTAGGTACGCCCCATTAAGGGTTAGTGCACAACTGAAGTGAATCCCATGTTGTTTTTCCATTGGAAAATCCTCGAGTTGATCAATATAAGGAATATTTTATTGACCTATGTTGAATGAGTCAACACACATTACTTTATTTGATTTTTAGATCCTATTTTAGCAGGAGATTGCCCATGTAAGGTTGAAAGAGACCTTAGTTTCTTAATTTTCCTAATTCGTTGAAGCTGGAAGTGGTCTAGGGTTGTTAGTGGGGATGAGTGTCTCGATGGTGTCTGAGAGGGCCTCTGGGTTCTTCACAGTTTCTTTGAAGCATGATTTCATGTTAAACCACTAGTGTTGAAAATATGGTCATGATAGGATATTGTGGCCACTTTCTAGAATTTTGTGTTGTTTGGGGATTTTGTATAAGGTCCCTTTCCATGCATTTTTTTATCAGTCGCAATGGTCTTGTTCGGTGTTGCCTTATGATGTCATGTGCTCGATTGACTATAATAGTGAAAGTTGGGAAAACATCTGAGAGTCTCTTTTATGTTGGAAGAATGTATCCCTTGGAAAAACATAAAAATATTCCATTTTAGAGGAAGGTGAGTATAGGTGTTCTTTACTTCTATTGTTTCTCACTCGAACAAACAAGGTGTGATATGTGTGCATCTTATAAGCCCTTGTTTCAGTGAAATATCAGGTTAGGGTTAAGTGAGTTTGGATTGTGTTATGTCTTGGAAAACTTATTGGGGATTGCGGTGTAGTTATTGGTTTCAACGAAAGAATAATTCACGTTCAGGGGGTTTCCAAAGCCTAACTGCGAGGCCAAAGATGCTTCATTCATTTGAGCTCCAACCATAGGTCACGGAGAGAAGTTGGCTCTTAATCAGGTGAAATCACAGGGTCTTTTAAACCCTTGCACAATGTTCTATCCTCAGTATGAAATATATGATGAGTTTAAACCTATGGTGTCATCATATTTCTTATATTGTTCCTGTCTGGTGGAAATAGGTGGAGGGTCTTGTGCCCATGTCATCGCCTAATGTTATTCCCTCCCCCTTTGGTTTCTATTGAGTCTTTGGAGAAAGGTTTGAAGTTTGGATTGACAGGTGGAGCAAATGATTTGCACTTGGTTATTAGTGACCATGCCCTAGAAAACCATCTAGATAGAAGGATCCCCATTTTTAGTGCATGGTTTCCCAAACCGTGTAGATTAACCATGTGGTCATCCCAACTCTTTAAATTTTGGGGTCTTTCTATACCAGCCCGAGCTGGTCAGTTAAGATGGTTGGTTCTTAAGGTGGGGAGACCCACTATGAGTCTTATATGAGTTATATTGTAAATTTCTGATGTAATTATACCCTTTGTACTGGGGAGACCAATCATGCCTCCCCCCTGTTAGTGTCTTGATTCTGTCTCGGAAAAAAAAAATACAGGTTGTCTCTTATGGTAGGGAGCCTATTTTTGTTCCCCGTACCAGTAACTCAGACTTGTCCATGGTCTTGGATTGGTGGTAGGTAGTCTTATTTGGAGCTATAAAGCTTCCTAAATCTTCCTTGGGTAAATATTGGGATTGGAGAGTGCCCAATGTTTTAGTTATAGCAAGGTAAGTGTAACCTTGTTCGATGTTGTTATTCTTTTGAGTGAATTGCTTGAGTCTTGTTCGGATAGTGTTTAAACAGTTTCATTTTGGGATAAAGTATAAATTTGATTGATCATTTAAATAAAGTGGTTTAAGTTTTGTTTGTGAGAGTAATCCTTCATTAATTGATCACTGGAGGTGTTTTGGCCTTTGGGGGTGAAACCTGGCCAGGGAGTACCTCTTGGTTTCTAAGTTGGGTTTGGTTGTTTCTTTGGCCTTGATGTGACTTTCCAGGGTGGAAAGTTTTCATAGTGGGGAGAATTTTCACATACATTACTTATTTTAAAGTTAATTTCCATTTAATTTCCATTCATGCTTTGTTTTGGGGGTTTCCAAAGCTTTTATGGAGGAATGGGTGAGTTTTCATGAGTTGGGCCAAACCGCGAGGCCAATTCCAGATTTAAAAATAAATTTTTATTCCATTATAACTCCATCATTTTTCAACATTTTTCATCCATTCCAATTCCTAATTGTCTTCCCCTCACCTATAAACACCTCCATATTAATTTGTACCATTTAACAGTCCATAATCATGGTAGATGTGGGTTTTTATTTAAGGGATTGGGCCTGCCCGAGAGCCCATCTTCTGCATTCGAAATAAACATTACTTCTTTAATATCTCCTTAAATATTTACGTTTTTTCGTTGATAACAACTCTCACCTAAGACCACTTACCTAAGGCTCTCCCCTAGTCTCTCCTCACACAATTTGTATCTCAATAGAATCGTTAAATTGGTCGAAACATCTCTGGATTTTGGAAATCTCTCAGATTCGGACAGGTAAATTGATCCTTTCATAACTCCTTATATTTTTAATCTTTTTCCCCCATTAAAGTTCCTAAATGATCTCATAATCCTTTTTCAAACCTCCCTTGAATGGTTGGATGTTTTAAAATTCAGATACTGGTAGATTTTGGGTCGTTTTATTCAAGATTTGTTTGAGTAAGTGTTTCTCTCTTCAATTTTTTCCTTCTCAATGGGGTTTCCTCCCTCATTCATTATGTTATAAATTGTCCAGAAGTTAGGGTTCGAACCTACGGTTTTATTTGGTGTCTTTTTGTTCAAATATTTAGGTCTAGGGATTTATTTATCTTCCTTGTGATGCGGTGGTGGTGCGGTTGATGTTTCGCACCAAGTTTTGAGGGATTTGACACTTTCGGTAGGTGGTTCCTTGTGTAAAAAATAATTGATGAGTTAGCTTGATGTATTTACTCATTTTTAATATTACTCATATGTTTGGTGTGGTGAAAAAACTATTTATTATTGATTTGGTTATGTGTTTAATTTTATAGTTGCATTTTAACATGAAATTGGGTGTTTTTATGTGTTACTCATGGGGTATTTTTTGGGTATATTTTATAAAAAATGGAATTGGTTTACTAAATCTTGTTTGGCCAAAAAATTCTATTTTGGTAATGTATTAATGTCATTTGGGACAAAAAAGAGGGTTTTTGAATAGGTTTTATGTGTAAAACATTGTTATACTTCTTGAGAGCATTTTATGAAAATGTGTGTTTTCATTTGGATCTTTTGTAGTTTTTTCAAGGTGATTTTATAAAATGTGAAAGTGGTTTTATAAATGTATATCGGGATTCCAATTCTGTTTTGGATAAGAATTGGTATGGTTTTTGGTCTTAAATAGGGGGTTTGAAATGGGTTTTTTGTGCAAGACATATTTACACCACTTGGGTTCTTTTTATGAGAATTGTAAATGTTTCAGTTGGTTAAACAAAGTGGGAAAGGGTGAATATGTACTGTTTGGTATGTGTGTTAACCTATTATGGGGTTTTGAAAGGTGAAGTGATGTTTTAAGATGTCAAACATTTTTAGAATGTTTTTTAAATTTCTGAAATGTTTTATTAAATTGTGATGTTGGAGCGAAACTTTTTTATGGGATGTTTCATGTAAGTTTGATGGTAAAATGATTTTGAAGGTAAAAAGGTATTATGTATCAAGTGAGTGGGATTTTATGATAGTTTTAATATATTTTAATTGTTTTATAAAATTGTTTAATGGATTTTTGGAAGTGTTAAAGAAATGTGAAAAGTGTTGTGGGCTATTTTGGAGTGAGTCGGATTTCAAAATCAATTTGAATGAAAAGTGGACTTTTGTGACTTGTGTTGTATACTTGTGGGCTGTCTGGTGAATTTATGATATGGAAATGATATTTTCATGTGAAAATTATATTCATTAACTTGTTGAAATTGTTTGAGCACAATGGGAAAACCTGGGTATCTAGGTTGGTGGATGTGTAATAGTATGCTAGTGAATTCGTGGGGTTTGGCCTATGTTTCACTTATCAATATTAACACTTAAAACACTAAAAAAACTATGATGATGATGATTGAGGACTACTAGGTTATGGTTATATTCCGTACTAGTGGCTCGTGCACGAGAACATATATTTTTGATGGTCACACTCACTGAGATACAAGGTACCTGGGACCCACAACTAGCTAGTGCCTAGGGGTTATTTCCCATTGCATGTGCTCACTATATATTTTGTGCTTACCATCATAATATGGTATGAGTGTGTGGAAAATTAAGTAGCTTTGTTATTTATTTTAAAATTGTTTATTATTTAAATTAGCCCACCTGAAAATTGTTTATATCTAATGTTGCATCTTTTAGAAATTGTAACTAACATTTCATGTTTTTGAAAAATTGCATATTTTTCATATTTAAATGTTTATCACATGGAATATATTAGTGGTGGTATCCTATTGGGATTTTTATCACACCCTACTTATACCCTTGGGTGTAAGTATACTTGGTTATTTTTGTTGTCACAGGTTGGTAAAATTTTTGTTTTAGTGGTTCGGGTTTCTAGCAGGTCATTGGTGGTGAATTCTTGTGGAGATGGCTCGAGGTTGGTGCCCCTCACCATGAGGGTTCTTGGGATGTTCCCTTTTGGTTTTGTACCTTTTTTATAGTCTTTTTGAGTTTTTTTAAAATACGTAATTCCATTATGATTTTTTGTAAAAGATTGTTTGGATTGGAAAATCTAGATTCATTTTATTGGATTATTTTGTTATTTTATGTTTATAAACATGGGTAAATCATTCCCAATTATCGTTTAATGATACCCATGAACTTTTTCCAGCCCGCGGAGATAGGGAACGCCCTTCGGGACTTGTTGTGGGCCGGGTCGAGTGCAATTTTTGATGGCGACTAGATTCGGTTCATGATAGTTTGTGACTCCAAAAGATTCCAAAAAGGTATACAAGTTGTAGAAATCCATTTATGGATTAAAACAAGCATATAGTTCATGGAACATTTTTTTTGATGAGGATATAAATGAATTTGGTTTTATCAAAAATGAAAATGAGCATTTTGTCTACAAACAGTTTAGTGGGAGTGCAATCGTTTTCTTAATAGCATATGTTGATGACATATTACTCATTGGAAACGAGATACCTGTCTTGAAGTCTATTAAGGAATGGTTGAATCAATTCTTCTCCATGAAATACATGGGCGAGGCAGCATATATTCTTGGGATCAAGATACATCATGATAGATCTAATAGATTGTTGGGCCTAAGTCAAAGTGCATGCATTGATAGGATACGGAAGAGAATCAGTATGGAACAATCCAAGTGGAGATTGTTGCTAGCGTCACATGGCATTCATATTTCAAAGAAAATTTGTCCTCAAACACATGAGGAAAGAAAGATAATGGAAAGGAAACCATATGCAACAACGACTGGGTCAGCCATGTATGACATGCTATGTACTAGGCTAGATGCTGCCCACGCTTTGAGTCCAGTGGGCAGATATCATGCTGGCCAAGGTGACTGCCGTTGGACGGTAGTCAAGACTATCATAAAGTGTCTGAGGCATACTAAGGATATGTTCTTGGTTTATGGAGTAGATGAGGAACTATTCATTAGAGTATATGCATATGTTTGTTTCCAAACTGATCAAGATGACATGAAGTCGCAAATGGGATACATCTTCACTTTAAATGGAGGTGTAGTGAGTTGGAAGAGCTCAAAGCATAGTGTGGTCGCAAATTCTACAGCAGAGTCTGAGTATATTGCAGCCTCTTAGGAAACTAATGAAGATGTTTGTATTCAAATCTTCGTCCATGAGCTAGATGTGATACCTAGCAGAAAAGATCCAATCACATTGTACTGTGATAATACTACAGCGGTGGCTCTCACAAAAGAGTCAAGGTCACATCTGCTGATGAAGCACATACATAAGAAGTATCATATCTTGTGGGATTTTTCTCAGAGAGGTGATGTTATAGTGATCAGTATTTCCCCAGAAGACACTGTAGCGGACCCCGTGACTAAATCCTTGACTCAGCCGAAACATGATCATCAAGTGAGGTCTAGTGGACTGAAAGTCATAAGCAGTTGGCTCTAGTCCAAGTTGGAGTTTGTAAGAGTTGGTGTCTTAAAATAAACTAGTTTTACTTTGATTACATGTATATTTAATGTGTTATTATATATTTTTCATTGTTCTAGATGATTATTATGTAATAATGTCCAAGATTATTTGTTGCATTGAAAATGTCATGACAGTTCCCCGCTATGATGAGATCCTTGAAATTCTATAACAATAATCTTAAATATAGTTCTATGATTTGATGACATGCTATGATGGGACACATAACATGTAGACCATTAGGTAAGAGTACTCGTAAGAAGATGAGACTTCCTCTCATTAAGTTCACACTTGGTAATCTCTAAGATAGAAGATTATGATAACGAACCTGCTAGTAGAAATTCCGCATGTTTTTGTGTCATCGGAAATATCTATCTGTTAGCGTTTGTAATGATCCTTAGACTTTAATATTATCATTAATATGTGTCATTACTTATGCACTTTTATTTACTAATGAAAACCGTCACGCAGACAGTTAGGGGAAAGTAGGGTACACTGGGTGTGTCAGGAGTGGCATGTTATTAATGGATAAGTTGAGGAAGGATTTGTCCCTTCCATATATGGAAGATAATATCTTGTCCTTTTGATTGAAATTGAACCGTTGTGTGAAATTCCAGTGACATGGTATAATGATGAGTTTATATCAGGTAGTCAAAGAATGACATATCAATCATAAATCTTGATGACACAATCATGAAACCTTCTTAATGAGATATTGTGACAAAGGGATAATATTACACAATGAGCATTAATATGTGGATGATGTTGTTGTGACATTACATTCATTCTCTTGGGTGCCTTGATCCATTGCGAGATAGTACTCTTGGAATTTAGGTAATCCTTCCTAATGCCAACAAGAAAGAATCCTAGTGGGTCACAAACTAATGGTTTTTGGGGGTATTGGTTAAATTCTATTTGAGTTTAATTAATGAAATAAATATTATTCTCAAGACCATGGAATAATTTTATTCATGTTAAGATGATCTTATAATTTAAATAAAATTTATTTATTTATTTTATTGAACATTTAATAAAAAATTATTTACTAGTTTGAAAAATAAAATATTTATTTAAGAGAATAAATTATTATTTTTATTTATACGGGTGTTCAATAAATGGAAGTGGAGTTCAAGAAGACCAAGGTCAGTCCAGTAGTCAAATAATTATTTTCAAGACTGTAAATAATTATTTAACTAGTTGGAACAAATTAAAATAATGCTACTATTATTTTTTAACGTGGAATACTATTTATAATTCTGTTTTGTGCAAGTCGGAGCACTATAAATAATGACGTTGTATTATTATTTAATGCATGTGTTTTCTCTAAGATCATGAATATATTTAATTGTTGCTATGCAATTAAATATTATAACTAAAATTCTATGTATATAAATAAGAAAGTTCTCCTATTGTGCCATAGACCACACCACATTCCTGGTGAATTGAGAATTTTTTAGCCAAACAATTTCCCTATTTAATCCTATTCTCTCCCCTATCAAGAATGAGAGACGTTCTTCAAGGCCGAAGAACAAGCGATCCAGAACGATCAACACAAGACACTCACTTCACCGCACTAGCTCCCAGAGAATGAGCGGTGTTGATCAGAGGCCATCGATGCACGTGTGGGTCACCACTAGAGGGATTCTTATTTGGATCCTTACAACCAAAATGAGATAATCCTAAAGGGTCAATCCAGATGATCAAAATCATCAATGAAGAAAAATACCAAATATATAATTATTATTTTTCATTATGAAATTAATTAAATTATTTATAAACATGATGTGAAAGATCCTATCTAATGGTTTCGAGCCACCTTGTTCATTATCTAAATCATTGATTATACTCCATGGATACTAGAGTTCATCATCGTATTGACCCCAGAATAATCATTAATCATGGTAAAAATAAAAATGGGGTCTCGTCCCAACCACGCTTCCACTACACCCAGAACCTTCCCTAAGATCATGTGAAGGCCTTTCGGCAGGTTCTCAAATCTCATAAATTCCCAGGGACATATCATCATGAAAATATGAATGTCCCATGTATTGTTTTCATAATTAGGAAATACCTCTTTAATTAGATATATTCCAATAAATTGAGTGTTGATGGAAGGATTTCACAGTCACTGAAAATCATGAGACACCCTAAGAATAACCTACTGCAAACCCTCATAAAAACTCTTGAAATCTCAGCCCTCCTATGAATCCAGTTGTTATTAACATGATACACACCACAAAATGTGGTCAATAACTAGGGTGGAGAGGCCTATAAATCCTCCAACCCATCATGAAAAGGAAAACTTATGTACATGGACTATTCCTTGGAACCTCGTACTAGCACACCCAGGCATCAGAGTAGATTTCTCAATGCAAATAATCTTGTGGTCGGAATGGTTCTCCATTTGGTAAAATATGTGGAACAACCAAAGTGATCATTGAGCTTGAATATTCACTTTACATGATCTCTCAAAAATCATACAAATTACTTCTGGTGGGTTACACCAATGAACTCCCAAATATTTTCTAAAACAAATGAGACATAAAATAAGAGAACACTGAATAAATATAAGGAATATTCCATAAGATGCTGGATAAAATACTAAAATATGGGAGACTTATGTGATGAACATATGCATTGATCCTCATGATTTTCATATGAACCACCGAGGTTATGTGAAATATGTAAAGACCCGTAAATTTCAAGGAAATTTTTTTCTTAATTTTCTTTGGAATTTTACAAGAACGCAGTTTCTGACGGCACCTGATTCCGAGGCCCGGTGTGCCCGGAATCATTTTCCGAAGTTTTGGCTCGGGTACGTTCAGTGAACAGACGAACGGGTTTTTCTAACTTTTGAACCGGTGCCCGGAATCGAATTCTGAGGGCACCGATGAAATCGCAGCGCCAGTATTCGCTTAGAAACGCCTCTTCCGGAGTTGCGTTTGCTCGGGTGTGGTTTTTAATTTTCGGGCTTAAAGTTAAGAAATAAAATAATTTTGCGACAACTTTATTTTATTTCGCTTAAGCCACTTGGAAGCCACTTGAAGCCACTTAAAGGCGGCTTGAACTGAGTTGAACTGGATAGGATGCTATCCAGAAATATCCTACCCCTTGGTAGGATATTTGTGAGGTGGGGCCCGCACGAGCCCCGCCGTTTCTTTCGCTAAGTAACGCACCCGCGAAAACCCGTCAAAGTAACTGAAAAGTCAACCGACGCGTTTTCTTTAATTCTTAACAGACCATTTAATTGGGCGGTTTATTTCGTGAATTAAATGGACTGTTTCTTTCGTGAATTTAATGGGTCGTTTCTTTCGAATTGATGGATCGTTTCTTAACCGGTTTCGTGTGTTGGCATGTTTATAAAATAAGACCAACCTAAAAAAATCCTTTGAAAGGATTTGAGAGGATCTTGTTTCTTCATCCCCCCGCGAAGAACGCGAAGAACGCGAAGAACGCCGGCGACCGAAATTTGACGACGCACACCGAGATCTGCGACGTCGACGAGCTTTACCCGCGACGTTCTTCGGCGACGCCTCTTCTTCCGCAGCCGATCCTCGTTCGGCAGCTAAGGTGAGAAACGAATCTTTGAAATTCTTTTGTGTTGTGTTAATAAAATAAGAGGTAGTCTTATTTTATTTGGAGTTCTTTGTTTGTCTTTGGAGAGCTTTCCCTTCATCTCCAAGCTCTGACGAAGAACGAAGAACGTCTTCATCCTCAAGGAAGAACGACAACACTTCGTCAAGGATCATCGACTCGGCGACCCGGTATCTTCGGACCTTTCCTTCCTCCCTGAACCTCCTTCGTCGGCGTACAAGGATTCGCCAACGACGTGCTTCTTCGAACGCGCCTCTTCGTCAACGGATTTGACGAACGACGACCGCGACGCCCGACTTCCGCGACGCCGTCTTCCGCGGACATAGTCGAATCCTCGATCTTGTACCCAAGGTAGGGGTTGTTGGTTCTTTATTTCTTTATTCTTTTCCTTGAACGTGGATCTAGCAAGTCTAACGTGTGGCTTATTTATTTAAGTCTCGTTATTATTTCTTTAACGTGAGGGGGGGGCCGGACCGCACGAACACGGCCGAATCCCCCCTCCATCGTTCATGTTTGTTTATGCTGGTGGAAACAAGTAGCGTGGTGCCGTCGCACCACGCGGATGAACGTTCATTTATTTTGCGCAACACCGTCGCGCTTCGCCGAGGAGAGTCTTCAAGAACGTGACGCCGTCGCGCCGCGTTGGAAGGATTCATGGCACGGCGAAAGGGGCGCGGTGCCGTCGCACCGCGCCGGACGACGAAGACCGCGGCCGGTTCCGGGCCGCGGCGGGACGAGGAGACCGCGGCCGGTTCCGGGCCGCGGCGGAAGGAAAGACCGGCGGCCGGGCCGCCGGCGTCGGAAGTCGAGGGCGGGACCGGAAATTCCGGTCCCGTTGGTAAAAACCGGCCGGCCAGCGGGCCGGCCGGATGTCATAAAACCGGGGGATTAAACCCCCGGCCGGATCTTCAAACCCCCCTCTTAATGAGGGGGGCGGTTCATTTAAAGGAGGGGGGGCAAAGCCCCCCCGGTTCGTTCCAGCCGGCCCCCATTTGTGGGGGGGCCGTTTTTTTGGCAAAGGCACGGCTCAAAGCCGTGCCGCCCTGTTCAATCCGCGGGGGCAATCAAGCCCCCCGCGTGACCACCCCGTGCGGCGCCCGCCGCCGCCGCCGCCGCGCGCCGCCGCCGGCCTCCGTGCCGCCGCCGTCCGCCGCCGCCGGCCACCGCGCCACCCGGGGGGGGTCGGGCCGGGTCGGCCCGGACCCGGACCCCCCGTTTTCGAACCAGATTTGGTTTTTGGCTCATAACTTGAGCCTCGGACCTCCGAATGACGAACTGTCTGCGGCAACGCGATCCTTGGATCGAGACGGTCGTTTCGATATATCGCACTCAAGGTTTCGGGTTACTTTGAGTTCGGACGGGTTGGTTCGTTCACGAAACCAACCGGACCTTCGGAGCGGAAACGCTCATATCTTGAGCTACGGACGTCCGATTGACGTGCTGTCAGTCGCGTAGTGTTCCTCTTAGTGAGACGGATCTTTTGGCATACTCCGCCCGAGGTTTGGACGCAGGTGGAGTACGGTCGGGTTGGTTTTGCCTTAAAAACCAACCGGGCCCCGGAGACGAAAAAGCCAATAACTCACAGACCGGGCGTCCGATTGACGCGCCATCTGTTTCGTTGACTTCCTCTTGATGAGACGGAACTTTTGACATACTCCGTCCGAGTTTTGGATGCAGTCGGAGTATGGCCGGGTTGGATTGTTCCCGAAATCCAACCGGGCCCCTGGAACGGAAAAGCTGATATCTTTCAGACAGGACGTCCGCTTGACGAGCCGTCAGCGGCATTGGTGGTTACGTTGAGTAACGGTCCCTTTGAGTATACCCTATGGGAGTTCGGGGTGCAGTTGAGATACGACCGGGATTGGTTTCGCTCACGAAACCAACCGGGCCCCTGGGACGAAAAGGCTAATAACTCACAGACCGGGCGTCCGATCGACGCGCCGTCTGTTGCGTTGAGACCCCTGTGCCGAGACGGACCTTTGAGACACTTCTTCGCGGGACCTTGTGATACTTGGAGTATCGACCAGTAGCTCGTGGAGCGGACCCGTGGTACTTGACAGTGGTGGTGCGCTTGGATGCAGCAGCAGACCCTTGGCGGTGGAGAGCTTGGTTGTAGCGGCGGACCCGCGATACTCTACGGAGTGTGTGCGCTTGGTTGTAGCGACAGACCCGCGACGGTGGAGACGAGCGTGCAGAGTACGGAGACCGTGTAGCCGGCTGAGACCTGACGACTGCTTGACCGACTCGACTTGGAGTGAGTCGACTAGCCCAGTGGACGGAGCGCCCGGTATTTGGCGGCAGACCCACGGCGGACGGAGCGCCTGGTAGTTGGCAGCAGACCCGCGGTACTCGACAGGAGGAGTACCTCAGCAGGCTATCTGGGTAGCGCCCGGTATTTGGCGACAGACCCTCAGCGGACGGAGCGCCCGGTAGTTGGCCGCAAACCCGCAGTACTCGACAGGAGGAGTACCTCAGCAGTCTTAGGTTAGTGAGCGGCAGCCTCGGAGTCGTGACAGGACCACTGTACACTCTAGAGACGGAGCTCTTCAGCAGTTACGGTTTCGATAATGAAAATCCTGGTTTGAGCTGAGACCTTTGACCTTTGTGTTTCCTCATGATTGAGATGGGTCACTTGATAACTTAGGTACATGTATGGGCATATACCTGGGTGATGGTTATCCGTTGATTTCATGATTTTTGTGTATCCTTGAGATTGGATGGGTTACTTGATGACTTAGGTATATGTATGGGCGTATACCTAAGTAGAGTTTGATGTTACTTCGTGATTGCTGCCTTTACTTTGTGGATATCCATGTTGGATTTGGTGAGACCTTAAGGGTCTCGGGGTCCCTACTGAGTAGCTTATACTCACCCCTGCACGGGCTATGCCCGCACCTCGTTGTGTTGGTTGCAGACGACGGACAGCGCAGATCGCAGTTGAGACTTGCGGAGCAGGTCGGTACCCGGAGGTGGACCACTGGGCGGACGTACCCGGAGTAGACGACAGGACCTGTGGAGTAGAGGAGCTATCTGTACCTACCCTTCAGGTAGGATCCGTGGTGGACGATCCAGGAGCTGAGCCATCTGTACCTACCCTTCAGGTAGGAATCGAGGCGGACGACCCAGGAGCCGCTTCGTTCTTCCAGCTGCTGTTTTTCCCTTTCGAGTTGTACTTTACAGTTGGGCTTGTATTTCCGGCCCCCTTTACTTTTCTGCACTTGTAGTTACTTTCCGCTTGCTGACTCTGTGGTGGTTGTTACTTATAAAGGCAATGCCTTCCCTGTTATCGGGATTTACGCCTTTGGTGCTAGTCGCCAGCCCCTGGCCTATGGAAGGCGGGCTTGGGGTAGTCACGGCACGGGCCCCGAGGACGGGTCGTGACAAATTGGTATCAGAGGCGGTCGGTTCTACCGCAGACTCTGATCGTCTTTTCTTTCTATGTGAAGCAATAGTGTTAAGGGTACCGAGTGTGGTTTTCAGTTCAGGGAGTCCAGTGTTGGTGCGGGCGGCCGACGTATCCATACACCAGGACCCTGACAACTGATTTCCGACTTTGTGCGCGAAAACACTGATTGCGTGTGTGTTTTCAAAGGTTTCCCCCCTTAAAACAGCTCAAACCAGGTCAGCTCACCAGGTATAATCGTTTGATCGTGTTACGTTGTTTCTTTCAGGATGTCTTTTCTCGGACGACCAGCTAGAGCCCGGAGGGATGAGCGTGCTGACAGTCTGTCGAGCGACGAGGCTTCGGTACAGGGCCCTCTTGCAGTTGAGGCACCAGCGGAGGCACCAGCGGTACTACCATACGTTGGGCCACCGATGCCACCAGCCCCAGCAGTAGGCGATGCCCGCTACTTGCGCGCACTGCATGAGTTCCAGCGCCAGAGGCCACCCAGGTTCGGGGGAGAGATGGACCCGCAGGCGGCTGAGGATTGGCTGGAGGCCGTGGTGGGAGTCTTCAGGCTAGTGGGGACGCCGGCAGACTTCATGGTGATCTTTGCTACCAGCCTCCTTCAGGCAGCAGCAGGTAGGTGGTGGAGCCACTTGTTTCAGTTTTGCGATGAGATGGACTTCGCATGGGAAGACTTTGAGACCTTCTTCAGGGTGGAGTTTGTGCCAGTAGCTCTACACCCTGAGCGTGATCAGGAGCTGCTGCCTTTGCCACGTGTTTCTCGATCAGAAGCCGAGTCATCTGTGGGCAGTAGACAGATGATGCTGAGGCCCAGAAAGACCAGACCAGCAGTTAGACGGTCTCGGGTTTTACGACCGGTGGTGCAGGGCACCCGGAGTGGGAACAGAGTTAGCCGTGCAAGGAGCAGGTTGTGTTACTCATGCCGCGAAAAGGGACATCTGGCACGTGACTGTCCGACTCCCGATCCGCAGGCTTTGGGAGAGCCACCGAGATAGAGGCAGCGACAAATGCTTGAGCAACAGTAAAGCAGGTGGACAGGAGCGGAACTAGTGGATACGTCTCTTGTACTTCTAGTTCCATGTTGATGTTGCTTTTGTGTAGCGTCTTGTATTATGAGCTTCAATAATAAAAGACGCATCCTTTGTGATGTTTTCATTCCTGTCCTCTTTTGTGATGTTACTAAGAGGTTCCAGTTGACTGTTGACTTGACCCTCACTTGTGAGACATCTACTGGAGGAGACCAGTTACCACACACTGATGCCGACAGTGTGATTCAACCCTTGGAGGCGAGAGTAACGGTTGGATCTCTTAGTAGTAGCGTCGAGGCCTTACGACGTCATCCTTGGTATGGATTAGTATCATCCATGTTAGGATTGACTGTTTTAGGCAAAGAATGTGGTTCATCCAGGGGATGAGACCAGGTTTCTCTTATCGGCAAGGATGAAATCTCGCAGCTCTTGTGGGACCAGAGATGGTCCGGGCCACGTCAGAAGAGGTCCATGTCATCCAGGAGCGGATGAGGAAAACACAGAGCCGGCAGAAGTCATATGCTGACAGGAGGCGGAGGCCACTAGAGTTCGAGGATGGCGACCACGTCTTCTTGCGTGTCTCACCTCGACGTGGTTTGCGGAGATTTGGCCGAGGCGGCAAGTTGTCTCCCCGCTTCATCGGGCCTTTCCAGGTCCTCAGCAGGGTTGGCGAGGTGGCTTATCGCCTGGCTCTGCCACCTCAGTTGCACCGGGTGCACGACGTCCTCCACGTATCCCAGCTGAGGAGATACGTGCTCGACCCCCTTCGCATATCATCGACCATGAGGAGCTTGACGGTGGCGATGAGTGTCTTATACGGAGGTTCCTGTGGGGATCGAGGATCGACAGGAGCGGATCCTAGGAGGATGGTCGATTCCTCTTGTGCACTTTCTTTGGCAGCGCGGGAACCTCCAGGTGAGCACATGGGAGCGGAAGGCTCAGATGCGTGCTCAGTACCGCTTTGTTTCCCTAAGTTTGTGGTGAAGCTTTACGGGGACGTAAAGCCCTGTGGTGGGAGTAATGTAAAGACCCGTAAATTTCAAGGAAATTTTTTTCTTAATTTTCTTTGGAATTTTACAAGAACGCAGTTTCTGACGGCACCTGATTCCGAGGCCCGGTGTGCCCGGAATCATTTTCCGAAGTTTTGGCTCGGGTACGTTCAGTGAACAGACGAACGGGTTTTTCTAACTTTTGAACCGGTGCCCGGAATCGAATTCTGAGGGCACCGATGAAATCGCAGCGCCGGTATTCGCTTAGAAACGCCTCTTCCGGAGTTGCGTTTGCTCGGGTGTGGTTTTTAATTTTCGGGCTTAAAGTTAAGAAATAAAATAATTTTGCGACAACTTTATTTTATTTCGCTTAAGCCACTTGGAAGCCACTTGAAGCCACTTAAAGGCGGCTTGAACTGAGTTGAACTGGATAGGATGCTATCCAGAAATATCCTACCCCTTGGTAGGATATTTGTGAGGTGGGGCCCGCACGAGCCCCGCCGTTTCTTTCGCTAAGTAACGCACCCGCGAAAACCCGTCAAAGTAACTGAAAAGTCAACCGACGCGTTTTCTTTAATTCTTAACAGACCATTTAATTGGGCGGTTTATTTCGTGAATTAAATGGACTGTTTCTTTCGTGAATTTAATGGGTCGTTTCTTTCGAATTGATGGATCGTTTCTTAACCGGTTTCGTGTGTTGGCATGTTTATAAAATAAGACCAACCTAAAAAAATCCTTTGAAAGGATTTGAGAGGATCTTGTTTCTTCATCCCCCCGCGAAGAACGCGAAGAACGCGAAGAACGCCGGCGACCGAAATTCGACGACGCACACCGAGATCTGCGACGTCGACGAGCTTTACCCGCGACGTTCTTCGGCGACGCCTCTTCTTCCGCAGCCGATCCTCGTTCGGCAGCTAAGGTGAGAAACGAATCTTTGAAATTCTTTTGTGTTGTGTTAATAAAATAAGAGGTAGTCTTATTTTATTTGGAGTTCTTTGTTTGTCTTTGGAGAGCTTTCCCTTCATCTCCAAGCTCTGACGAAGAACGAAGAACGTCTTCATCCTCAAGGAAGAACGACAACACTTCGTCAAGGATCATCGACTCGGCGACCCGGTATCTTCGGACCTTTCCTTCCTCCCCGAACCTCCTTCGTCGGCGTACAAGGATTCGCCAACGACGTGCTTCTTCGGACGCGCCTCTTCGTCAACGGATTTGACGAACGACGACCGCGACGCCCGACTTCCGCGACGCCGTCTTCCGCGGACATAGTCGAATCCTCGATCTTGTACCCAAGGTAGGGGTTGTTGGTTCTTTATTTCTTTATTCTTTTCCTTGAACGTGGATCTAGCACGTCTAACGTGTGGCTTATTTATTTAAGTCTCGTTATTATTTCTTTAACGTGAGGGGGGGGCCGGACCGCACGAACACGGCCGAATCCCCCCTCCATCGTTCATGTTTGTTTATGCTGGTGGAAACAAGTAGCGTGGTGCCGTCGCACCACGCGGATGAACGTTCATTTATTTTGCGCAACACCGTCGCGCTTCGCCGAGGAGAGTCTTCAAGAACGCGACGCCGTCGCGCCGCGTTGGAAGGATTCATGGCACGGCGAAAGGGGTGCGGTGCCGTCGCACCGCGCCGGACGACGAAGACCGCGGCCGGTTCCGGGCCGCGGCGGGACGAGGAGACCGCGGCCGGTTCCGGGCCGCGGCGGAAGGAAAGACCGGCGGCCGGGCCGCCGGCGTCGGAAGTCGAGGGCGGGACCGGAAATTCCGGTCCCGTTGGTAAAAACCGGCCGGCCAGCGGGCCGGCCGGATGTCATAAAACCGGGGGATTAAACCCCCGGCCGGATCTTCAAACCCCCCTCTTAATGAGGGGGGCGGTTCATTTAAAGGAGGGGGGGCAAAGCCCCCCCGGTTCGTTCCAGCCGGCCCCCATTTGTGGGGGGGCCGTTTTTTTGGCAAAGGCACGGCTCAAAGCCGTGCCGCCCTGTTCAATCCGCGGGGGCAATCAAGCCCCCCGCGTGACCACCCCGTGCGGCGCCCGCCGCCGCCAGCGCGGCCCGCCGCCGCCGCCAGCGCGGCCCGCCGCCGCCGGCCACCGCGCCACCCGGGGGGGGTCGGGCCGGGTCGGCCCGGACCCGGACCCCCCGTTTTCGAACCAGATTTGGTTTTTGGCTCATAACTTGAGCCTCGGACCTCCGAATGACGAACCGTCTGCGGCAACGCGATCCTTGGATCGAGACGGTCGTTTCGATATATCGCACTCAAGGTTTCGGGTTACTTTGAGTTTGGACGGGTTGGTTCGTTCACGAAACCAACCGGACCTTCGGAGCGGAAACGCTCATATCTTGAGCTACGGACGTCCGATTGACGTGCTGTCAGTCGCGTAGTGTTCCTCTTAGTGAGACGGATCTTTTGGCATACTCCGCCCGAGGTTTGGACGCAGGTGGAGTACGGTCGGGTTGGTTTTGCCTTAAAAACCAACCGGGCCCCGGAGACGAAAAAGCCAATAACTCACAGACCGGGCGTCCGATTGACGCGCCGTCTGTTTCGTTGACTTCCTCTTGATGAGACGGAACTTTTGACATACTCCGCCCGAGTTTTGGATGCAGTCGGAGTATGGCCGGGTTGGATTGTTCCCGAAATCCAACCGGGCCCCTGGAACGGAAAAGCTGATATCTTTCAGACAGGACGTCCGCTTGACGAGCCGTCAGCGGCATTGGTGGTTACGTTGAGTAACGGTCCCTTTGAGTATACCCTATGGGAGTTCGGGGTGCAGTTGAGATACGGCCGGGATTGGTTTCGCTCACGAAACCAACCGGGCCCCTGGGACGAAAAGGCTAATAACTCACAGACCGGGCGTCCGATCGACGCGCCGTCTGTTGCATTGAGACCCCTGTGCCGAGACGGACCTTTGAGACACTTCTTCGCGGGACCTTGTGATACTTGGAGTATCGACCAGTAGCTCGTGGAGCGGACCCGTGGTACTTGACAGTGGTGGTGCGCTTGGATGCAGCAGCAGACCCTTGGCGGTGGAGAGCTTGGTTGTAGCGGCGGACCCGCGATACTCTACGGAGTGTGTGCGCTTGGTTGTAGCGACAGACCCGCGACGGTGGAGACGAGCGTGCAGAGTACGGAGACCGTGTAGCCGGCTGAGACCTGACGACTGCTTGACCGACTCGACTTGGAGTGAGTCGACTAGCCCAGTGGACGGAGCGCCCGGTATTTGGCGGCAGACCCACGGCGGACGGAGCGCCTGGTAGTTGGCAGCAGACCCGCGGTACTCGACAGGAGGAGTACCTCAGCAGGCTATCTGGGTAGCGCCCGGTATTTGGCGACAGACCCTCAGCGGACGGAGCGCCCGGTAGTTGGCCGCAAACCCGCAGTACTCGACAGGAGGAGTACCTCAGCAGTCCTAGGTTAGTGAGCGGCAGCCTCGGAGTCGTGACAGGACCACTGTACACTCTAGAGACGGAGCTCTTCAGCAGTTACGGTTTCGATAATGAAAATCCTGGTTTGAGCTGAGACCTTTGACCTTTGTGTTTCCTCATGATTGAGATGGGTCGCTTGATAACTTAGGTACATGTATGGGCATATACCTGGGTGATGGTTATCCGTTGATTTCATGATTTTTGTGTATCCTTGAGATTGGATGGGTTACTTGATGACTTAGGTATATGTATGGGCGTATACCTAAGTAGAGTCTGATGTTACTTCGTGATTGCTGCCTTTACTTTGTGGATATCCATGTTGGATTTGGTGAGACCTTAAGGGTCTCGGGGTCCCTACTGAGTAGCTTATACTCACCCCTGCACGGGCTATGCCCGCACCTCGTTGTGTTGGTTGCAGACGACGGACAGCGCAGATCGCAGTTGAGACTTGCGGAGCAGGTCGGTACCCGGAGGTGGACCACTGGGCGGACGTACCCGGAGTAGACGACAGGACCTGTGGAGTAGAGGAGCTATCTGTACCTACCCTTCAGGTAGGATCCGTGGTGGACGATCCAGGAGCTGAGCCATCTGTACCTACCCTTCAGGTAGGAATCGAGGCGGACGACCCAGGAGCCGCTTCGTTCTTCCAGCTGCTGTTTTTCCCTTTCGAGTTGTACTTTACAGTTGGGCTTGTATTTCCGGCCCCCTTTACTTTTCTGCACTTGTAGTTACTTTCCGCTTGCTGACTCTGTGGTGGTTGTTACTTATAAAGGCAATGCCTTCCCTGTTATCGGGATTTACGCCTTTGGTGCTAGTCGCCAGCCCCTGGCCTATGGAAGGCGGGCTTGGGGTAGTCACGGCACGGGCCCCGAGGACGGGTCGTGACAAATTAAACAAGACATATTACCTAGGTCATGTGATCCCCATTTGGTATATTATTTAGGTCATGAAAAGTCCTCTGGACATGTTAAATAAAGTCACAAGGTTCCCCCAGGGAATTCTACCCATCTCTCAAAAAACCCTCTAGTATCATCGTGCAGGCCATGTAATTTCTTCTAGACATGTCACCCAGATCATATAAAAATATCATAACATGTCAAGTCTCACGATATCACTAGTGCATTTTCACAAGCCCACGTGACATCCTCTACAAAATCAATTCAGACCTTGTGATTACCTCCAAATATGACAGTTGTCTTTCACAGCACCCTCCAGACATGTCAATATAGATCTTTCATAACTTTACATACATCTCAAATTGACTCTCAAGATTCCCTCTAAGAATGTCATCCAACATTAGCAATGACGCCAGGGTAAGTTAGCTAGATCATGTGATGCCCTCTAAGTACGTCATTCAAGATCATGTGATGAATTCCAGAATAATTTGGTCAGGTAATGTGATATCATCTGATCTGGACAAGGCATCATTGATCATGTGAAAGACTTTATAAATGTCGTCCAGGTTTTGTGATGTACCTCAGAAAAGTCAACTGGATCATGAAATAGTATTTGGACATGTGAGACAGACATCCTTTGACATGTCAAGCATAAAATCAAGGCATTTCCTGTAGAAAAAATAGCATGTCTGAATGATGAAGAGGCTAGGTTAATCATGCTTACAAGGAATTGATAACCTTGTCCAACCTCTATAAAGGGAAATGTTTTTGTGTAAGACCCGACTAAATGAACTATGAGAATTCTTATTCCTATAATGTTCAGGATACATATGAAACCTTCTTATGGCCTGAGTTCCATATAAAGACAATGGTAGGGTTGTCTTAGTACATAAGTCTCACATCTACAAGCAATGATACTGATTATTTTCCATATCTTTTTTTCCACACTGATCATAGCTCACTTAGTCTTAGGGAGTTCCAATTATCATATCATTTTCATCCTAAGACACTATCAGGATAAGAGAAACCTCAGTTTGTAAGCCCCGATCAGCAGCATAGTCTAATATGTTCTCCAAATAAGGGTGGCCCCAGGGTGTATTCTCCCACTCATTGTACTATGAGGAATCTAATTCCTGTAATAACCAGGATACATAGGACGCCATCCTAAGGCTCGAGCCTGGACTCAAATGGGAACCCAATTTGGGGTATGTCCCTACATGTCTGTAACATTTCAACCATCGGGATCCAATAATTCCCAGGGAATGATCATCCCACCTCATCCATTAGTAGAATGAGAATCTAATTTAACTATGAGGACCTCGATTCATTCCATAACTAGTATATATATTATGAATTCCTAAGTCTCTAGACCAAAAAAATGGGAATACACTTCAGTGTAATTCCCTCAATGTCCATGAAAATTCAACCATCATGACCCCATTATTCCCATGATCCGATCATTCTACCTCATCCATAAGTGGAATGAGAAGACATGAACAATAGGGAATCTAATTCATTCTACAACCAGGATATATATAAAGCCTTCTTGAGGCATAATAATGAACTAAAATGGGCATGCACTTCAGTGAAATTCTCTTCATGTCTCCGACATTTCAACTATAAGGACCCAATAATTCCCAAGAGTTGATCATTACACCTCATCCATTAGCAGACTTAGAATACAGTCTACATAAATGATCAAATCAAAAATTATCATGAAATTCCTCCATTTCAATGACATCCTCTCCCTTTCTACGATGATCATTCGTTCTTAGGATTAACCAGGAATCAACAAGAGATTAAGGTGGGGCCACCTCATCAACCTCCACCTTCTCCTTGCAGACATAAGGTGAATAAGAGAGTAGTAACCCTATAGCTTATTATAATCATAATGTCCCTGGATACTCAAATAGAATTCATGGAAGGGAGACCCGAACCTATTCAATATGAGAGGAATATATATCCTTGGAGGGTGTATGATACTCTTCCCCCACCCAATTTTAACAATCCTACATTCTCATCCTTCGATGGTGCAGGAATCCATGAAAAAAATCTCACGCACTATGTATCTTAATGTGGTCCAATGATGGGCCATCGATATCAACATGAGGAAAAAAAGATGATCCATTTTGTACAGACTTTGACATTGACAACCTTTGTTTGGTACATCATTCTTCCATCAGGATCCATTGCTGGATGGGAAGACCATATTCATCAATTCTATTATTAGTTCAGCTCCACGCCGAGGAAAATGAAAATCATCAACCTCATAGACTAAATAAATGTGTAAAAGATAGGGTGTCTAACATCATATCCAAATGGAATGGTTTAACCTAGTCACTCAGCATCCATCTCTCATAAAATCAATTAATAGAAAACTATGATGAAAATTTTCAGAAAGAGTTGTAGATGCCTCTAATCCTAATGAAGTATTCAGTTGGGATTCATGTCTTCTCATTAGAGGAACAACATCTAGAACACCCCAGTCATCCAACCCGATCTAAATCACGACTCATTCCCTCATCACAAGGTAAATGTCTAGTAAAATAAGAAGCTGCATTTATCCCTCTAAAAATAGAAATAGTTACCATACAAGAACCTAGGTAGTCCCCAAACCGTCCAGAACATCCTGTCAAGTGGGGAAAACCACAAAATCACCCTTGTCTAGGAAATTCAGGTCTCCCAAGATTTGAGGAGTGGGTTTATATGCATACACATTATGAAATGAAAATGGTTCCCAATTATTTCTTGACATTCATGGACAATAACCTACGCAAGCTACACCTTCCATAGAATCTCGATGAGGTCAACCTCACCGAATATACCTTCTAATACCCTTTCAATAGAATTCTAGGTCATAATAACTCGGACTGTTCCATCTTCAATGATGTTTATGAATGAATGATCAATTCTGGAAAGGTGGTGTTAGATAATTTTTCAAAGTTGGTGGCCTTCATAACCATTTCCTAATCAAAATTTCATACTTTTGTTCCATAAATCCCCCTAGATTTCCACCTTTTTATGAGAATTCCTCTATAGACTCAGATATGGAAGAAGAATATGATGACCTCAAGAATTCCCCTCTCATATTCTAAGAAGGTTTCTCCACCACCATTGACAGGCTCCTGAAGGTGAATCTGGGAGCAGAAGAAGACCTATGACCTATACTGATTAGTTCCACCATTCCCCTCTAAGAGTAAGATATGTACATTAAATTTATGAAAACTATACAAAAGTATCAAACTGAATTTAGATGTGTCTATGCATCATCTTGTCTTACATGATAGGAATCAATGCTTCAAGTATGAATTCAATAGGATGAACCCCTCTCATGCCACCAAGGTAAAGGCATAAGTTGACTAATTGATCAAAAACAACTTTTTCCAAGAAGTGAAATAACCAATATGGATTGACAACATCATCCCTAAAATAAAAAATAATAGGCATATTAGGGTCTACATAAATTTCAGAGATCTTAATCGGCACTGACAAGAAGAAAATTTCCCATTATCAATTATAGATATCTTGATCGATGCAATTTATGGAATCCACGATCTTTCCTTCATGGATGGGTATTCATGGTAAAATCAAATAAATATTTCCCTTGAAGATGAGGATGCCACTTTCTTTAGATAATATCTGGAGATCTTTTTATATCAATTCATTTCCTTTGTGTTAAATAACACCAATGATACATATCAACTCACCATGCGTCACATATCTTCGTTGTTATTTGAAATAATAGATGAATTCTATGTCGAAGACCTGGTGGTCAAATACCGATAGAGTTGTGATCAATTCACACATCATAAAATTTTCTAATACAATATGTGATGGGAAAATCTAAATATGAATCTTCTAAAATGCACATTCTGGGTAACATTATGGAAGATTATTGGATTTGGGGTATTCCACTGTGGCATCGGGGTCATCACAAAGAATCCTAGTGTTATTTTATCAATTTCACCCCCACCCAATCTCAAATATCTAAGGGGAATCCAAGGGATCCTCACCTAAATTTGGGGATTCAAATACAACATGGTCGGAAAATATCTCACATCCACCAGGATAATGAATAAGGGAATCACCTACCAAATGGATAGGGACTATTAATAATCCTTTGAAAAAATCATGCAGTATCTAATGCACCCACTGGTTCTGATGCCTCTAGTGGAAGCGACACCACTCATCTTGTATGTGGCCACCAAGAAAGGCTCACAAGGAACCATCCTTAAATAAAAATAAAATTCTGGGAGAGAGATAAATATTTATTACAACAATCGAATATTGATATGTATTGACACCCTGATACTTAGATGTTAAGAAGAACTTCCTTGCCCGCGTATTCATAGTGAAAAATTTGAGGCAATACTTGTAGCACCATGAATTCCATCTGGTCTCTCGTATTAACTTAGTCAATTACTTCCTTGACCACCCCATGCTAACTAGCAATCTAGCCTGATGGTAAGTCATTCTGTAACAATATGACATCCGTTTTGTGTCATAGAAGCTGGTGAAAGTGAAATTAATGGATAATTTCCTCACAAAAAATTTCACCTTGGATAATACACTGGTAAACACTAAGATCCTAGATGAGTGGGTTTATATTCCCATGACACTCCCCGTACATGGGATATGTATTTTAATTCTGACTCCGAGAGTCGTATCGGCAAAATACTGGAAAACCTAAAGATCAAACGGGTTATCTTAGGGATTATATTTTTCTCCCCTGACAAATTAGTTTTCCCAACTCTATCTCACTATCTAAGGGATGAACAAATAAAGAGGCTAAATTCCAAGCCATTATCCCTTTCTTATAACTAGACCTACAGTTGTAGATATCCTACCTTAATATCAAAGTGGATTCAAAACCAATGACAAATAATATCAATGGTGAATATTCCATAAAAAAGGAAGAACTGGTCCCTATCACTGGCTATTTTAGGAGACTAATGGATGTTTTCCCTTTTTCCCCACATTGCATAATATTCCCCAATCACAGAATGCTTGTGCATATGCATTGGCTAATGTAGCCTCAATCTTGTCCGACCCTGGTTAGGAAGAATTAATATTATGTATTATGCACGGATGAATGATCTTTTCGATCTTCATTTATTATATGGAATAAATCAATCAATTCAACACCCACCTATAGTGTGATGAAATGATATCCAGTACTATATGGATGGAGGGCATAATCAGTTGACTCCAAAATGGGACTCTCTCGATATACTGAGATGGAAGGTAATTGATTAAACACCTTTCAGTGAAAATTACCCTATAGGAAGGTCAAACTAAGTAGAATGACCTCTAAAAGAATCGATTTGAAGGAATCCTTCACATATGCAATGTAGATAGGGGGATTTAATCCACCCTAGAAGAATCCCATGCGGGATCCTATCGTGCTCGTAAATCTAGGACCTAGCTCTCCCACCAAATCAAGAGGCAAGGATATTACTAAAAAAATGATATAGAACTATGTGGAATTCACCAATAATTATCCTACATTACATACCCAAGAAAATGCCATCCATAAACCCCCATAATTTCAACATAAAGCTAAATATTCATATAAATTCTTCATTTGGGGAATGGATATTATGAGGCCATATCCCCCATCCATAGCTAAGTAGTTTAAGTACATCCTTACTACGACCTAATTCTTTTCCAAATGGGTTGAGTCAATACCCCTCAAATAATTTCAGATGAAGAATATCATCGACTTTGTAAATTTCAATATCATCACTAGGTTTGGATTCCCTTACAAAATATTGAAGGAAAACGACACCAACATCTATTCTATAGAGTTAAAGAAACTATACCAAAAGTACAATGTCATGTCCAATCACTCATCTCACTATCATGTAACACCAAATGGACAAATAGATTCCTTCAATAATACTATGTCAAATATACTCCAGAAGATAGTGAACAAGCATACTAATTCAGGGAAAGACAATATTATCCATGCTTTATGGGCCTAACCTACCACCACATGTATTACTATACAAGAAAAAGTATACTCATTGGTGTAAAGGATGCAGGTAGTGTTAACCATATATGTTCAATGTCCTTTTCTCCAAATATCCATTTGTGGACAACTCTAGGATTACTATTAAACGCAAAAGTGACTGTATGAATTTGAATAGGTTAATGAGAACATGTTGTGTTCAATGCATAACCATGAAGTATATTAGAATTAGATCATAAAAGACTTTAATAATAAGGTTAGTCTCTACTCATTTTTCTAAATATAACTGGTATTGGATATCAGGACCCCAATAATACCAGGAAAGAAGCCTCCAAAGTTGTAACCCAAATGGGAAGGTCCTTACATCATACATAAAGCCTATCACAATAGAGCTTACTCACTAGATACAACGGATAGAGAACTTTTCACACCCCCAACCAATGTGAAGTTTTCTAAGAAATACTTTTCATAGATGTCATCAAATGTCTATCGTCCAAGAGGTAATATGTTAAATTACACAGAACCTTTCATCCTAGTTTCATGACATTAAACTACACAAGATTTTCCTATAATAAATACATTAATCTCTAAATCCCCACTCATCCTATATGCATGATGTCAAAATTCCGAAGATATCCATCATAGAATGATATTAAACTGTATAACACTTCTGGTCCTAGTTTCATAACGTTAAACTATACAGGATCATTTTGGAAACAAGACATTAAACTACATAGTACCTCTCATCCTAGTTACATGATGTTAAACTATACAAGATAATTCTGACAGTAATATGATAAACTATACATGACCAATTATTCCGGTTTCATCACATTAAACTACACAATATCATCTTGTAAGCAAGAATTTAAACTTCAAATAATCTATCATCCTGGTAGAATAATGTTAAACTACACAAGACCATCCTAGAAGAATTCTATTAAACTTGATAGCACCTCTCATCCTTGTTGCATGAAATTAAACTGTATAAGGTCATCCTAGAAACAATATGTTAGACTACATAACACCTCTCTTCCTAGTTGCATGACATTAAACAACACAAAATCCTCCTTGTAGCATGATGTTATACTGCACATCACCTGTCATCTGGGTTTCATGTTATTAAACTATAAAAGATCATCCGAAATGCAAGACATTAAACTATACAACACCTATAATCCTTGTTGCATGAAATTAAACTATACAAAATCATACTAATTGTAATATTTTAAACTACATAGAAAATATATTCCTGGTTTCATGATGTTAAATTTTACAAGATCATCCTGGAAGCAAGAAGTTAAACTATACAACACCTCTCATCCTAGTTTCATGATGTTAAACTACACAATATTATCCTAGCAGAAATTCATTAAACTGCACAACACCTCTCATATTGGTTTCATGATATAAAACTACAAAAGAATGTCCTGACAGTAATATGTTAAAGTACACAGTGTCTTATGTCCTGGTAGCAAGACTTTAAACTGCATAGCATCTCATGTCCTTACCAAATAATGTTAAACTGTACGGAATATTTCCTCACTACATGACATCAAACTAGATAAGAATCACTATATCACTAATGAATCACCAAAAAAGATCTAGTACTATGTAAAGGAAGGATTAAATTCCCCAATCCATATGTGAGGGTTATCTCCACATAGAGAATCTATTCATCCATGAAATTTGTATAGCATGATTCCTTCCATCTAAGGGTATATAGTGATTCCTAAACCTCTAGCATTGGGCCCATCCACAATATTCATTTTTTTCATGTCATGTGATTCTAATCCTTAATTCATAAAGTTAAACTGCACACAATATATCATTATCACATTATGTACAACTACACAGATCCATAATGTCACTTCCCTTTCACATCAGGTGACTCACATCATCACCATAGGACATTAAAATACACATCCCATATCCCTTTCACATTAAATTAAAATGCACATGTCTTCTAGAACTACATATGTCTTGATTCTTATTTTCAATGAGATATATAGAGAAACCTCGAACCTATATCTTGTTACATCCACCACATGATACAAAATACCCATTACATATCCTTAATCACCTCTTCATGGTAAGGGAACCCATTACATTCCTTGTTTATCACACCAAAAAAAGCCCACGTGAGATTAGTAATTCTAGTAACGGATTCCCCATATAAACAAGTCATAATAGCTCATGATAAGCCCATCACGGGCATTGAATGCAAGCCTTAAAAGGTATAACACGAGTCCTTGTCATATGGTGTTAAACTACCTGGTTGATGTACCTTTCATGGTATAATTTTTCACATTCTTGTCGACCTCACCTGAGGGAAAAAATTGTGGTGTATTAGTATCATACCACACTTCTATTTACGAACTACATGTTACATGATTCCTGAAATCACATGATACATAAGGATGCTGAAATCTCTAACCTCAGGTCCATTAACAGTAAATAAACATAAAAATATCCCCCTATATTTGTATATTTCAAACTTTCATAGGAAACTACTTTTTAAATAACTACATGTGTCTTGATTCTTATTTTTGAGGGACATATAGTGACACCCATATTTCCATCCTTGGATCCAGCCACATTCCCCTATCCATATCGGGAAGCTCGCATCATTTTCTCATGATGTTAAACTACACAGTTCCTTGAGAAATACATGTGTATTGATTCTTGGCATCATTGGATACATAGTGACGCCAAGATATCAAATTTTGGGCACAACTACAATATTAAATTGAAACAATGACCACCTCTACATATGGGTCAGACCGATATAGAGAGTTTTTCATAAATAAATATGTGTTTCTTTGTTACAATCATTATAGGATACATAGCTATCCCATATCTCTAATCTTGGGATCAACTACAACAACTAATAAAAAAATTAACCCCAACTGCATAGGGTCTGATCCATAAAAGGCTATTTTCCCATGTGTGAGTCATATCTATGGTCATCCTTCTAGATCATGTAATACACATTTTACAATTTTTCACATTGGATATCATGTCCATACATTATGATGGTTAAACATCAAAGAAAATTTACTTACTCCATGATTATTAAACATCAAGGACAGTTTTCTTAATGTATGATGTTAAACTATATAGAAGTAAGTACATCCCTACTACATAATGTTAAACTATGTAAACCATAAACCATTATCATCCTTTACCAAAGGAACCCAAGAGCCTTACCTTGGTCACCCAGAGTATGAGGTGCTTCCACCATCATTTAAGAACCATAATCCATAAAATTAAACCTCATGTATCGAGCACCTCAAATTTCCATAAATTTTTATGGCCATTATAAAAAGATAAATGGATTCAAGGGACACAGTTTTTTACTATTAATGCATGTCTATGGTTCATTTATGTGTTCCTATGGTTTTCATGCAAATACATCACACTACAAATAGTTCTTTCTGATACTTGTAATCCCTAACATCATTGTAGTATAACTCATTTCTTTAGTGTTTTTTGGCCCATTCTCAGTATGTTTTACCTATATCATTACTCATGATTTGAGAACCTAATATATGACTTACAATATTCTCATATCCTACTCAAAATGATGTTGGGGTACTCATGACCCGGGGTATCATAGTTTGGATCTTGTGTATTCACCCCTATATTAGGTCTTTGTGCATCACAACCTAAAACTAGATCCACACTATTAAAAACTAACAAACCTTAAACTCCAGCCTATAATGGTCAAAATCACAAGACCTTAAACTTCTAGTGAAATATAAACAAAAAATGCTTGGTTTAAAAACCCACAAATGGAATCTTGAGGAGAATTCATGTCTTTTATCAATAAAATATTTGTGTCTAGAGTTTAGGAAAAAATTAGGGTACAAGTAAATAATTCATAAAGCTTATCGGGGCTACTCTGTAGCCCTAGTAAAATCCATCTTATGCTAGCTATACCTCCTGGTTTAGGAAAAGTTAGAGTAATGATTTTTCATATTTCCTCACTATGATAATATGTTTGTTATGCATTGACTTAACATTTAGGGTGATCAAACCATTCTTTGATATTACACCTTCCACAAATCACACATCATGATTTAAGAATCTTGGGTTACTATAAACCATCCATTCCCTTGGAAAAGTATACCCCGATTCATGTGACCCTTTTTTTAACTATTCTTGCGTATTTATGGCTCCAACATATTCACATATGGTCACTAACCAAATGCATAACTCTATAAAAATGTATTTCTGATCCTTTTGATACCTGACATCACCATAATGGAACTCATCACCTCAGTGTGTTCTTGGACATTCCTGATATTATTTTCCCATATCATCCACTTGACCCGATCAATTTAGACCATGATTTATAATCCCGAAACTAAAAATCCGAGCATATTTTACATCCTCGACATTACGTAAAAATTTTTAGTATGCTTTATCAACGCAAGAATGTGACACTCCATTAAAAAACCTTTCATTGTACACACCTCATAATTTGAAACCACATATACTAGGGCTTGAAATTCACAATTAAAAGCTAAACTGCACTAGAGTGCTAAAAACCATCCTGGATAGCTTTCCCCCATACCCAACCTAATCATATGGATGTTTGAAGTCCTCAAAAATCTCTAATGGCCCTCATGAAGGAGTATAGATAATCTTTGACTGACCATGATATCAACACGTAAGGGCTTTGACATACCAACTAAATCTATATCCTCCTTGTAAGAAGAGGGCTTCAATCCTTATGAGCCCAGGCAACACTGTGGCAGAAACTAGTACATCAGGGTGTTCTGGGTCATCCCTAGCATGTTATTCCCATCCCACGTTCACTGAATCAAACTTTTGGTTTATGAATTATATTACTCATACTCCAACTATCTACGTGGACCTAGCATACCTAGTATTTCTCTCTCAAACAATTTCCTCCACCCACAAATCTTCCCTAACCTTTGGAAAAAATTGGAGACACCTCTGTTTGACAATTATATCGATACATAAGGAATTTAACCTACCAACTAGAGGCACCTCATCCTTGAATAAAATGATCTCTAATACTCATTATCCTTGAAAATAATAGGGCATATCTCAACACCCTAGTGTGTTTTGGGTCATCCCCGATATATCTGCAACATATTTTCTGATCATTGATCAAGTCATAGAAGTAAGACTTTAAACTACATGGAATCCTAATGTCCAAGATAAAATACCCTAAACTACATTGATTGAAGATCTGATCTAAAATACCATAAACTATAGTGATAGTAGGTAATAGCTAAAATACCCTAAACTACAGTGATAGAAGGTTTGAGCTAAAAGACCATAAACTACAATGACATATGCCATGAGCTAAAAGACCCTGAACTACAATGATTGAAGCCCAGATCTAAAAGACCTTAAGCTACAATGATATATGGTAAGAGATAAAATACCATGAACTGCAGCAATAGAAGGTATGGTCTAAAGGACCCTAAACTACAAAAATAGAAGGGTTGAGCTGAAATACCCTAAACTGCATAAAAAATTGATTAATTCTAAAAGAATGTAAAATATTTTAAGGAACAAAATATGGGATTAGAACCAATAATGCTTCTCTCTCCAAGCCTATAGGATTTAGAAAAAGATATAGATCTCTTCTTTCAAGACATATATACTACCTAAATTATCATTCTATGAATCAGGGGATCTCATGATAGCTTGGTGTAGATATGTCAGTCAGAAATGTCATGTTTGTGTGAATTCACAAGAATTTTACAAGAAGAATTTTTTATCATTTAAATATTAAAAACTTGGATATCAATATTATTTGATTCTATAAAAAGGATGGGTATAGTTGTTGATTCATGCGACATCTTACCAAGCGTCATCCAGGATACTGATTGGTGACATTTCCAAACCCTCAGGCGGGAATTTACTTTCCTGAAAACAAAGACCTTGTCCCCATGGATGTCACTCCTAGGGGGAATTTATTGAAGACCACCAAATGAGTATCAAAAAATAAACAAATTATTCAATACCTGAATATGAGGATTATTTTCTCCCTTAATGTAGAGGAAGAATAAGACGGTTATAACTCATATATCATGTATGCCTCTAAGACACATGCAATCTTGATACCTTGATAAGGTCACACAAAGGAATCATATGAATTGCATAACCTATAAGAGATCTAATAGAGCTCCTTTAATGAGTCCTTGGGATCTCACAAAGGTTTCCAATATACTCACTAATCATGTGGTTGAATCTAGATAAGATCCCCTATGTCACATGATTTTTCAAACAGAAATCTCCAAATAATTCGTCCAAAAATTCCTGGAAATTAAGGAGGAAAATATCCAAATGATGGGAGCCTCTTGTAGTCATAAATATCTTATTATTCACCCATGTATCCCAAGAGACACCTTGGAAACACTAGTGACATGTCTTTCTAGTCACACATGACCCCTCTTGCATGTAACCCACATCACGTGAATGGTTTAGGATATGTCCATTCAGTCTCGTGCTCCCCCATTAGCTCAAAAAATAAGCAACACGGTTTCTACATGAAGTGATCACGCATCACGCCAAGAACTTTTTCTTGTTCATGTGGTCCATCCTCAATAAAAAAAGTGATTGTATTTGACAACACCCATGCAAGCTCACAAGAACCCTATGACTTTGATAAATAAAATAAAGAAATATACTAAAGATGTTGGGAGCCTCTTCTAGTGATAAAACTCATTTGACACACCAATATGATCTTATAAGACCCCTTAACAGACCAATAAGACAAGTCACCTATGATCACGTGAAGGCCTTTCGACAAGTTCCATGATCTCATGAATTCCCTTGGATTGTCCACATAATTCCAAAAAAATCCATTTAATTGGACATAATTAAATAAATAGGGAAATGCGGGATTATCCTTTGTTCTCTGAAAATCATACAAATCCTCTAGAATAACCTATGGAAAAACCTCATGAAAATGCATGACATCGAATCCCTAAACAAACTCCAACCTAGATTTGCATGATACAGACCATAAAATATGGTGAATAACTAAAGTGGTGAGGCCTATAAATCCCCTACAAATCATGAAAAAATCAGACTTATGTATACATAATTTTTTTTAGAACCTCACATTGGCACACCCAAGCATAAGAACAGATTTCTAAAAGTGGTTAATCTTGCAACCAAAAACGTTCTCCATCTGGTAAAATTTGGGGAACAATAAATTTAATCATACATCATGCATAGGAACTTAATGTGATCAATCATAGATCATGTGAAGGACTTCTGGTGGGTAACACGAAGGACATCGCACACATTTTCGAAAATGTGAAATACATAAAACTAGATAACACTGAACAAATCTTAAGAATTTGCCATAAAATTTTGGAACAAATACTAAAATATGGGTGACTTCTGTTAAAAAAAATATACACTGATCCTCATGCATTTCGCCTAAACATCCCATGTCATGTGACAACACCATGAAATATCGACCAGGTCACGCAATGATCGTCCAGTATAATATTTGGAACATGTGAAGTCCCCTGGATGTGTCATATCAAGTCACATGGCGCCCCCTATCATGCCACACAAGTCTCATGAAACCTTCCAAGCATGTCGTTAAGGATGTGATATTTCCTCTAGATATGACACCCATATCATATGGCGGTATCAATACATGTCATCTAGGTCTCATGATATCACTAGGTCATGTAAACTGGCTCATTCGACATCATTCGGAAAATCCATCCTAACCTTGTGATGCCCTCCTAACATGTCAGTTGGCATTCATGGTGCCCTCCAGACATTTCATCTTGAATGATGCTTCACCTTCCAGACATGTCATTTTGACTCTCACAACACCCTCCAAGCATGTCATCCATATTTAGCGATGACACTAGGAAAGGTCAGCTTGATCATGCGACTCCCTCTAAGCATTTCATCCGGGATCATGTGATGGATTCTAGAGCAAGATGGTCATGTCGTGAGATGCCTTCTATAAAGTCCATCATTGATCATGTGACAACCTTCAAACATTCCATCCAAGTTATGTGACATCCCTAAGAAAAGTCAATTGGATCATGGGATTGTATAGGGACATGTCAGACTGACATCCTCGGACATATCAAGCATACAATCAGAGCATGTCAAGAAGACAATCAACGTATGTTAGGAAGACAACCAGGATAGGTTTATTGGGAATCCCAAGACTTGATAACCTTGTCCAACCTTTAAAAAGGGAAACATCAATGTGTAATACAAAAACAAATGATTTATGAGAATTCTAATTCCAAATATAACCTGGATGTGTAGGATTCCTTCCTAATTCTAGATCTCAATACTAAAATATTATTAGTGAAATACCAACACATATGTCCCACATCCACAAGAAATGAGACTATTTATTTTCTTCCATTGTTTATCAGAACAATAATAGATCGTGTGGGATTAGGGATTAAAAATGCTAATATAATTTGCATCACAATACTCTATTAGGATAAGGGAAAATTTAGTCTGTATGCCTCAATCAATGACATAACATAATATGTCTAACATATATGGGAAGCCTCAGTGTGTAAGATCCTACTCATGGAACTATGAGGACACTTATTCCAACCATAACTTGGATATATAGGACACCTTCCTAAGGCATGACCCAAACTCACATGGACACCCACCTCAGTGTAAGTCCCACTATGTATCTTACATTTGAAATATCAAGGCCAAATAATTCCCAAGGGATGATCATTCCACCTCGTCCCTTAGAAAACTGAGAAGCCAATTGAACTATGAGGACTCTGATTCATGTCATAACATGGATATGTAAGATTCCTTATTAAGTATTGATCCAAAACTCAAATGGGAATCCACTTCAGTGTAAGTCCCCTCATGTCTTTTAAATTTCAACCATAAAACCCCAATCATTCTGAAGGGATGATCATTCAACCTCACCCATCAACGGACTGAGAAGCCATTGAAAATTGAGTACTTTTATTCATACCATAACCAGGATTTGTTTGAGTCCTTCATAAGTCCCAAGCCAAAACATCAATGGTAATCCACTTCAGTGTAAGTCCCACTATGTCTCCCACATTTCAACCATCGGGGCCCAATAATTACCATGGTATTATTATTCCACCATATCCATCCACGAAATGAGAAACCAACTGAACTACGATAACTCTAATTCCTTCTATAACCAAGATACATAATATACCTTCTTATGTCTTGAGCTCCATAATAAACATCCCAAGGGTTGTCCTATTATATAAGTCTTACATCCATATACAGAGAGGATAATTACTTGTAATTTTTTTTTCTCGCACCGAGCATAGCTCATGAGGGCTTAGGGAATTGCAATAGCCAAATCATTCGAATCATAAATCTCCACCATCCAGGGAAAGCTCGATATGTAATCACTAATGATTTGCATGATATGATTACAAATATATAATATTATCTTCCAAGAGGCCTATCCAAAGATCATGAATGATCTACAATAGCTCTAATTCCTATCATAATTAGGATACATTGAATGCCTCCACAAGACTCAAGCTCAAAAAATAGGTTCCCATGTTCCCACATATATCCCATTTTTTGTAAGACATTAAAATATAAAGGTTTAGTGAACTATGTGGGGGTCTTATTCCTTCTATAAGATGGATACTTAGGACACCTCATAATGTCTCAATCCCCTCTTCAAAACATAAACTACCTATCGACATAGTAGACAATTATGATATGACTGGTTGTATGGATTTAGCATATAAGCATGTACTCATTACTGAGAAATGGATGAATAAACTCGGATACATACACAAGGATTCACTAATGGTATCCCCTTCTTCTACATAGTAAAAGGGTTAAACTATGATCATTCCATTTGGGTAAACGATCCCATATTGAGATTTAGAAGATATTTGTGAAAATATCATAAATCTATAAGAGGGTCCGTGAGTAGGCACCAATTACCCCCAAAAGGGAGTGATGATCCCAACCCCACATCCTCTCAACCAATGTGAGTTCCTAATCATCATTGGGTCTGAAACCATGACTAAGCTTCTTCCCTTGGAAATTAATTTCATACCCAATTAAGAATGTAAGAACCATTGGGAGTTTCTGTGAATGTTTAATAGATGGTGAACTTGGTGTGGATGATTGTGAAAAAACTTTGAACCCCCCACAATCAGACCACTAGAAAAAATAAACCCACTTTGCTCCATTAAATCAAAAATTGTGAAGCGGATGTGATGTCATTTAACCCTGAAATCTCCATCACAACATAGAAAAGGATAGGCTAACAAATTCTTCTCAAATAATTTTTTCACCCATTGGGGGTGCCCAGTTGTTATATTTCTGAGGAATCAATAATTTTTTTAATAAAATAATTTTCTAAACATTAACTAAAATGTTAATATAATGGGATTTTAAATATCGTTGTTGTTTAAAATATGTTTACACATCAGTTATATTGTAAAACTATTATGGAATAGAAAGAATGGGTATTTTTATGTCATTTAAAAGTAAAATATACATTGAAAGTGTTATTATTAAACATGTAAAAACTGTAAAAATATTTTGATTGTCAGTTTTTACAAAAGAATTTGAGTTCACAAAAATTACGACATCAGTTGTTACATAAAATCGACATCAAAATTCCAACTTGAAAAATTAAATATGAATTTTGGAATCATTTTTATGTAACAACCGACATAGAAAGTGTTTTTAATTTTTAGTTATTAAAAAAATAGTTTTAAAAGTCTACTTTAAAAAATAGATGATATTTTAAACATCGGTTGTATGTAATAACCGATGTTTAATGTCTTAGTGATTACTTTCTATGACATTTTTAAAAACTGATTTGAGAAATACAATTTTTTTCAAATAGAAATGATCACAATCCCCCAAATATAATAACCAATAAAAAAGATATATCCATGAAACTTAGTATATAAAGTATAGTATATACCTATAAAAATAAACATAATTTAAAAACTAAAACATGGTAGAGCTTCATACCAATTGCACCCATCTTCATGTCGCATGTCTATTAGATGATTTTTTCCTACATGAAATATATATATATATATATATATATAATTTTAGTCCACTACCTGTCACTACTAGGAATCAATGAAATCAACATGTACCATTCACATTGGAGCACTCACACTTCCCTATTTGAGTGACATATTTGTCATGAAAATTGTGCAATAATGTTTTCTACATTAAAGAATTTATTATTAGATGAAATATGAATCAATAATGTAATGTAATTAAATCCAAAATGAGACAAAAAAAATTATATATGGATTAAACATAATTACAATTTGCATATAATTCCCAAAAATTATTAATATAAAAAATATATCACTTGTTAAAAGTGAGACAAAAAAGTTACAATCACGTGGTTATAGAATCTATTAAAATGAAAAATGGTTAACTAAATTTAAAATTCCAATTTTATTTCTAAAATAATATTTATATATGTGTGTGTGTGTTTGTGCATATTTTTATTTGATGGATTCATTTCATGATCTAAGATATGTTAGATCACAATATTAGTTTTTAAATAAAATATATGTTAATCAAAATAAATAGTTTACCTTAATTCTAATATGTATTGATAAAAATAGAGATATGATTCAATATAATATTAGTTATCAACTAATATTTCGATCAGTACATATAGTTCACATTAATACAAATCAGTTCTGCATAGTATATATCAGATTTGAAATAAAACACTTACATTTAGTAAGTTATATTAATTCATAACTAATATGAAATTTTATTTTATATGGAGGAAATAAAATTTTAGTTTTGGTATATATATTAATAAAAATATATATATTTTTTTCATTATAAATAAATTACCTCTCATATTGTTAAAAAATGAAGGTCAAATAGAGAGCCATTCAAATCATAAAATCACCTGAATAAAAAAAATCCCTTGATGAAAATTATTGGTATGCCAAGTGAATTAAATAGAGATAATGTTAGTGTTCTTTATAACCCCCCATGTCCTGATTACCAAAAATAAAAGAATAAATGTTAAAAATGATTTTTTTAGAGAATATTCCAATGAACAAAAATAAGTAAAAGGTATTTTTCTAACATTTAAATGTAAATAAAATGAATGATAATTATAAATTTTTGGTGATTAATTATCATAAAATCCTTTCAATAAAGACCCTATAACACACAGAGAGATGAACCATTGAACTTAAAAGAAGAATAAAATCATGGACACAATATTACATTTACAAAAGAGGAAGAACCATAAAACTTAGAAGATAGATTAAATGAGGTTGATAAAATTAGGGGTTTAAAAATATAAGAGAACTAGGACTAAAACCTATGATTAATGTTGTGAAGAAAGAGTCGTAGATTTATATGGATGATAAAAGTTGAAATTGATGAGCTCTTCTTTGATTGAAAGTGTACAATGATACTGTGGTTATGAAACATTAAATAAAAAATATAAACAAACACATATTTAAATATAATATAAAATATAATATCTAATGAACAATAAAGTTTTCTATAATTTCATGTATTTGAATTTATTTAGCTTCTGTATCTGCAATTGATCATTATTAAACCCTTTAGTTGGCCTATATTTTAATATATCAATTATCCAAATGTGTACAAATAAAAATTAATAATTAAGAACTTATAAAAAATAATAAAACATACTAGTATAACAATTTTCAAAAGGATTTATATACTCCACCTAAAATACTAAATTTATGTAAAAAACAACCCTGTAAAATTAAACAGAATATACAATCTAAATGATGAAAAAAAATTATAAATACTCAATTATTTAAAATTAATTAAAAGAGATATACCTAAAATATTTAAAACCCATAAAAACAAATAGAATATACAGACATTGAGAAAAACATGATTCTATAATTACTCATTTTTTAGACTTTAACTAAAAAGGATATACCTGAAAATTAGAAGACTTATATAGTGTAGAGATATTTTTATAATTTTATAGCCATTAATACAGAAGATAACAGCCATTTAAAAATAAATATAATATACCAAATTAAAGCATAAAATGGTTATCTATATACTCACTTTTATATATTTTTGAAAAATAGATATACTTGAAAATTTAAATCACAATCATACTTAAGAGATAGATGTAAAAAAAATGAAAATATGGGTATGTTCTTCATTCATTTATGACGTGGTATCATTAAAAATATAAAATGATAACTAATGATTTAAGATTAAAAATATATTTTCCTAAAAAACATAATGTAATTAATAAAATTAACTTTATCAAATTTAGTCTTTAATCCAATTGTGATCATCTCATACATGAATCTTAAAACATAATAACCACATTCCACACTTCCTTTTTGATGATGACAGTGTGCTTATAAAACATTAAATTGATAATAAAAACCAACATGTATTCAACAAAAACCAAATATTATAAAATATAAAATATATTTTCCATTACATCCTTGTATTAGATTTTATTAGGTTTCTTTACTGACAAATTATATTTTTAAACCATTTAATATGATTGTAATTTTCATATATATCAACTAAAAAACATTTATAAAAAATAAGAATTATAAAATAAATTTCTAAAAAGATATAAAACATACTTTTCTAATAAGCTACTAATTTTTTTAACACATACTAATAACAAGAAAAAACAGTATAATTTACATTCATATGGGAAAGAAATTTACTACCATCCAATGAAATTTATAATATAAAAATTTCACAATTAATAAAATTATAATGAATATTATTTCATAATTATCTTTTTTCCCATCAAGGAATGGAAAAAACTTGTACGCAATCTTTGTATTTGATAGCCTCTCATATATAAATGAAACTCTAGAAGAAGTTTTCAAATATTGCATTATCATTGAAATGAATTCTAGGTAAACTAGACTATAAACACTAGTGGTATAATTTTTAAAAACAAACATGTTTAGATACCTAATTAAAACAGTAATATAGTAAGTCACATGAAGTCATCTTTTTTAAAAGAATGAAAAATGGAAACATTAATTTACTTTCATGGAGAAAACATATAACACATGCATGTTTAGTTAATCAAAAAATAACAAAAACATTGATATATTTTTTGAATATTCTCAATGGAAAATATCTTCTATATATATCTTATTTCATCCAAAACTCTTAAATATTATCCAAGGAATAAGAATCTTTGGATAATATTTTTATCCCATCATAAATCTCAGCAGTATATGAACATGTGGGGGCCTGAACCATTTGTTTCTTTTGTACAAGTTCTTTTGATATTAGTTACCCCTATATAAATTAGATGTTAGAATACATTATAATTAATTTTTAATTAAATTTAAATAATATTTAAAAAAAAGCATACCTCATATGTCAGATAACAAAGAATCTTATACATATAATGTAAAAAATTGACCCATATAGTCTTTATCTCTAGTAACCTCCTTAGCAGGCAATGATAATAGACTAGTTGGATTATTAATATCTTGTACAGGTATTCTTACGTAACCCTACTTCATAGGATTGTGATATATAGAATCTCAAAAAATATCTATTATTCTGTACACTATAATATATACAAGGGGGTCACCAGAATACCACTTACAATATGTGGTTGAGTCTGAATGAGGAGGTGGAGGATCTAAGTAGGAAAGCTGGGTAGGCTAGGAAAGTTTCACAGGCTTCTCATACTACAAAGGCTACTCAAGCTGTGCAGACAGGGATTATCTCATCAATTATCCAATCATAGACTGCATGACTAATTGAATTTTACCATCAATATATTGTTTTAGGTCTTTCATCTCTTCTTTTAAGTAATATATTTCTAGGTCTCCTATAATAAAATCTAATATAGAATCTATGGTATCTATAAGATATTCAAAATTTTGGTAAAAGTATAATCCATATTTTACAAACACTATAAATCTATTTCTCTGTATTATAAAGAGAATATGCCACTACGGGAGGCGAATCAGTAATCTTGCAATTATTTTTTTGTAAATTAAACATTTTCGTTCATTAAATAATTATAGTACTGAATATTTGATAATATGAAAATAAATTTATATACCTAGGAAATTGTTCTTATTCTAATTTTTTTATCATAGAAGTTGGAAAATGTAGTGAATTTCCATGTACCTATATATTATTAGAAAAGTGAATATTTCTTTAAATAGGTGAGGTGAATCCCCATTTTTATTGTTAAACCAACAAACCTCTAATTTTTTCTAGGAAAAGATACATACCCATTACATGACTGAATGGGACCACGGATATTAAACCCTAATACATCTGTTAATCCAAATTATAATGACTCAAAGGGCTCATGATTGCACCTAACCTAACATGAGTGAAATCTTTGTGTCACTGCCACCTACAACACTACCACCCGAAAATCGTCAGTCTTGTGCACCTCATTACCTTAATAAAGGTTCCCACCCACTATCATGCTCTTCAGTGCCAGTTTCTACTGTATGCCATCATCATCACCTACAAAGATCAACTAGCTCCCCCCCCACACTATGATCACATGATGTCTATCTTGGATCCACCTCACAAATTCCAACACTCCATTGTGTCCTGAATGTTGATCTCCTCTTATAGCCATCAACCAAAAAAATCTCCCCCTAGCCTTTCCTAAATGTTCCACCATCATGGCCTGAAGAAGGTATCAGCCTCCACTTGTGCCAACTACTCCTACAAAATAAACCCCATAGACATGCCACCCCCTCCATTCAGTCACCCCCATCAATACGCTACCCAAGTAATTCTCCCATAAATGGATACCATCAGGATGTAAACCCAACTATAAGGAAGTATTACGAGGGAAAATTACAACTAGGACCATATCCCAACTACAATAGAAAAGTGAATATTTGAAAATAATTTTTACAAAAATATGTATGTAAAAAAATAGTTTCATGCATGTGTAAGTTTTAAAAAAAAACTAGTTTAATGATTTTTAGACAAAAAATATGCAAGTTAAACTATCAAAATGATATAAACATTTATATATTTTAAAATCATAGCATTAAAAAAGTGTTTTTATATGCATAAATTTCACAAAAACATAATGATTTATGTTGGTTTTTCCAGTCAATGTTTTTTTAACAATCACTATTGAATATAAAATTTAAAACCAAAAACAAAAAAACTATCAATATATATAATTAAAAATACAATAATTAATAAAAAATGGATTTTTTACACATGTAAATTTCAAAAAATAAATAAAATATAAATATTTTAAAGTATGATTGTGAGAGTAATTTAGTTCTTTCATATATTTATTTAGCGTAGTCATCTCATAAAGCATAAAATCTATTGGCATTATAGTCATTTTTATCATCTAGAAATCTATAATAGTTGAATAATCCTCATATAAATTCATAACATCATCATCATCCTCATCACCCAAAAAAATTATTTTCCCTTGAAAAATGACAAACCACTAATAATTTTATAGAACAATGACATAAAATATTTTCATTGCATCAATCTCCATGATAAAAAGTAACTGTTTGGAACAAAATATTTTCAAATCTACTAGGTAAACCCATTATCATCGTGTTTTATAGCTGTATTAATATCAAACCAGTTACACATGAAAAAGTGAGACTTAAAATTTTGTATAATAAATTTCCCATATATCCTCAAGAACTCCAAAATATGTCCTTCCTGCATAAAATGGGTTTCTATATTTTTCACTCAAAAAATGAGTTTCTTTTTCAATGACCATTAACCAACTATTTGGAATAGTACTCTTGTAATCCAATTTTTTTTGTGTAAAATGTATACCTATTTTGATCAAAATCAAACCACATGATCACATTAGAAGACGGTCCCCCTACCAACAATTTCAACATTTATGATATGGATATATATGTGATGAATTTCTCTTAAAACCATTAGGAAAATGTATTTATATGCTCAATCATCAAAATATTTTCATTTATTTTCAAATATCTTACCTTTAATTCTGTAATATGTGATAATATATATGGTTAAACCTCATATGTGTTGTTTAAAATGTATAAACGTACCTTCATCACTTCATCATATGGAATGAAATTTACCTTTAAGCCACAAATACATATACCTTCACTATTAAATGTAATATACTGAAATAAAGGGATATCAATATGCTCTAATAAATAAAAAATAATTTGTAAAAAACTTTATTACCCCTTATGATACAAATGTTTTAACAATAAAGGCCTCTGATTGATAGCGATTTTAACCATATCCCTTAAAAATTTTCATATATCTTTCAAAAGGAGACATCTAAATTAAATAAATAGACCCACATATTCTTATCTCATACAGAAAATTAATCCTTAGATAAACCAATATATCCAAAAATGTGGGTGGCAAATACATTTAATGTTGACAAGGTATAAGATCATATTCATTCTCAAACACATCTAACAAATTTAGATCAACTAGTTTACTACAAATGGATTTGAAAAAATTACATAACCTGATGATAGTATTTATGATAGGTTCTATCAATATAATATAAAATGTGATCGTTAGCATTTGTTGCATCAATACATGATAGTCACGATATTTTATACCTATTAATTTAAAATCATCTAATGATTCCAAAATTTTCACATTTAATGAATAGTCATTGGTTACTTTAATACAATGAGGACAATAGAAAAAATTAATCTTCTCACTCTTAATTTGTGAAAATCTATAGGTAAATATGTTATGTTACTTTTCTTAGAGGGAGATAACTCCAAACATATTCTCATTGATATTAAGTCAAATATATCATTAAATCCATCTTTTGTCTTTATTTTTTTCAAACAAAGTTATAATAAAAATTTCATGTATGTTTTTATCAACATGCATAAAGTCAATGTTATGTTTTATCTCTAAAAATCTAAAATATTTTATCTTCAAAAAGATATAGTGTATCTTCCATGTTTTTTTGATGAACTTAACATCCTTTATTTATAAATATTAAATCAATATTTTCCACCCTACTATATTATTCATCAACTGAAAATGGTTGTGGGGGAATATTATATTCTTATAAAAAATTAAATAATTTTTTCAATCTATGATAAGGATGATATAATTGTAAAAATATTCAATGTACCATGTACACTCTCATTAATCCATTCTAAAATTGATAATATGAAATCCCTTCTTCACAAACTGTACATGCTTTATATCCCTTAACGCTATATGTAGATAATTTTACATATGAAGGAAAATCATTTACAGTTAACATTATAAAAACACGAAAATGAGAATACTCTTTATTTTATGCATCAAATCCTATAACACATGTCTCTTATTGGTGTTTCAAGTCCTCATTAAATTGTAAAAGGTAGACATCAATGTCGTTTCTCAGATGTTTTTTTCTAAAAATCATAAAACTCATCATTACATATTTTTTTCTTCATATATATAAATATATGTGGGTTAATGTTGTAAACTAATAAAAAAACATACCATGAACTGTTTTGGGTACTTAGGCATCATAGAGATTCATTCTATCTATGCACATTCTCAGTCTGATATTTCTAGCATCACTTCCCAATTAGGGAATTTTTTTTCAAATATCTCGTACTATATTGACTCAGTAGAGTGATGTCTATTACCATCATACATGTTCTCATATTTATGTTATCTAATCATTTTTTTGTAAATAAAATTTGAAAGATAATGATTCAAATGATGAATTTTTAGAGGGAAACAAATTTCTTTAGTCGGTGGTTTGATTATGGTAACAGAGAATGAATCGGAGTAAAATTATTAGAATTATTGATTGAAATTATTTAAAGAATTTATTGGAAGGTATAAAATGGATTTAGTATTATATTATATTCTAATACCTGAGAATTAATTATGGTTTAATTTTTAACCCATATTATAGTGTGAAGTCCCACATTTAATAAATTTTGATAAATATTAACGTTCATTCTTATACAACAAAAAATTATTTGGGAAGTACGTATCCTTTTATAACCCAATCCGACTGGGAATAATATTTTCTTTACCTCATAGTAGGAATATACAAGAACATTTCTTTCTAGAAGTATCTCTTTTAAAAGTTCAGTAAACTTATAGAAAATAATATCTCTCAATCCATTGATTATTTTCAAGTTAACTAATCTCATAAATATTAATAACACTAATTACATAGTGCAACCTTAAAATAACAGTTTCTAAAATATCTATAAAATAATTCAAAAAAATTTATTTTTTTGATGGTTTCAATGCTTATGTAATGAATTATTTATTAAATATGATCCTCTTTCTTATTCTGTATATTTTTATTAACATTACAAGTTGTATTTTCCATTATTTCAATATTCGAGATACAACATGTATAATTATGGATAAAACCATAAAAAATAATATGATCATCGATTTATCTCGAATTTAACTTTCCCGTATTATAACACTTCACGTATGGAAAGAAAAAAAAATATGTTTTAAAGATTTCATTTAAAAAATTCCAAGAAATTATAAACTCCTTTTTCATATTCATTAGTTGTTCTTCATAAATTTATCCCATTATAATCCATTAAATTTATAATGTCAAAATATATATTATGAATATATTATTACATATAAACATTTAAATATATATATATATAAATAAATAAATTATATACATAAAAAATAAAATAAAATATGATTGGTGGTGATGTGGGAAATATCTAAAATTATAGGGAATAAAATAAAAAATAAATTCCTTTAAGAATTTATTTTAGTAAAACTATTAATTATTAACTATGTTTTATGATATTATTTAAGGAATTGGGATACTTTTTTCAAGTTTATATTTATTTTTTAAAAAACTATCACACAACACTTATTTTTTTCTACATAGATCCTTCAAGATGGTAATCAATATTCCTCTTTAGTTAAACTAGAATAAATAACGTTAAATATAAATTCAAAATTTTCATTATCTACAACAAGGGTAAATTTTATAAGGTAAAAAATATATGTCAAATGAACCATTGATTACAAAAAAGAAGAAAACATAAAGAACTCAATAATTTAAATCCCTAAACACAATATGTTAATGTGGGTGGGAAATCAAGTAAACATTCATTTCCACCATAACATAATATTCAATAATTTATAAAAAAAATTAATCTAATAATATATTAAACCCATAATTTTATCCAACTTATTTTTCTCATTATAGTATTGAGGAAAATTATTACTATATTCTAATATGAACCAATTCTATTTGCCTTTAAAATAAGCATATGACATATAAAATTTAATTTAATATCCATATGTTTTTGTATTTCTTATTATTTTCTTACAAAACTACTTGTGTAATGTGATGTCTATAAATCCCAAGCATAAAATAAAGTTATAAAGTTTAAAAATGATAGTGGATGTCTTTATCATCCGATAAGGATTTGGGTTGAATTGAATAAAACAAATTTGATGCATTAAGTCAGAAACTTTTAATGAATTGCAGTTATTAAATTATGACATATATGACACTATATCACCTTTATGTTTGTCATGGTGACCCAAAAATATATAATTTTGTTATAATGATAATTTAAAAATAGCGTGGCTACTATAATAAACTAATATAATTATATATATCATTATTTATAATAAAATATGATAAATCCATCAAATAAAATAATTATAATATTAAACAGACTTTAAAAAAATATAATTAATAATAAAATGAATACAAACAAATGAAAGAATAAGTCAAATTTTCAACAAACAAATAAGTAATTTATCTTCCAAATTTAAAAAATAACTTGAAATTTTAGAATTTCAAAATTAAAAATTGATCTTTGATATAGATATAATCCCTCAAAGTTAGTGACGGGGTGAACATTTCAACACTGAAGAAACACATTTTAAAAAAAGAATGAGAACAAATAAAAAACATAAACCTTAAACCGTAGTTGAAAGTCAACTAAGACAGGGTTTTTGGGAACAAAATATCTTCTAGGATCATGAAACAATGATTATTAATGACGATGAGAAGATGATTAAAATGAACTAATATTATCTTTAAAGATCATTGGTTGGATGAAAATTACATGGTTGATAGAAATAAGTTTTCTTGGGAAAAATATATATTTGGATCATGGAAAAAATCCAAAGGGGGAGAGATCAAAAATAAATTATAGTAATGTGATGATCATTGATGATTAAAAAGAATAAAATCAGGATTGAAAAATGGTGGGTGGCATGGGAGCCTTCGAAGGTTTGGAGAAAATCATGAATTGGGAAATTTGGAATGAGGGTTTGGGTTGGATTTATTTTTTAAGTTTTTTGATGTAATTTTTTAAATTAAACGACATTGAAAAGTTTTTTTAATTAGTATTATACAATTATTTTCAAAAAAATTGACACTGAAATATTTAAGTCTTTTTCAATTTTAATGTCTGTTTATAAAGAAATCGACATTAAATGTTTGGGTGCAGTACATTTAATGTTGATTTTATATAAAACTGATGTTAAAGGTCACACACATGAACTTTTAATGTTTGTTTCTTTAAAACATAACATAAAAAAATTTCCAGAGATCTTTTAACATTGGGTAATAAAAAATTGGCCTTAAAACTAGAGTGTTAAATCCAATATTTCTACTGTTGTGGGGAGACTATTACCTCTGTATCATATCCTTAAAATAATAAAATAAGTAAACTATAACACCTAAGAGTAATGAAGATGGAATATTGAACATCATAATGAAATTTTATATGGAACACAAGTAATAAAAATTATTTATGATAAATAAATTGGGTTCTTCATGCGACAAGACATAACATTGTAAATGTATTAGAAGATAAATAATTAAAACCAAGTTGTAATCCTCTAGATTCTATCCTAGTACTGCTAAAATATCCATGCTTCCAAACTCATCTATCTTCAAAAGGCAACTTGACCTTTCATGGATCAATATACATGAATTTTGTATGTGCAACAAGATCCCCATGTAGGGGGAGTGTATAAACTTAGTATGACACCACCAATTCATCCTTAATATGAGTGGAAATGTATAATATTATATGTCATGATAATAAATAAAAGAGATTATAAGAAACAAACCCTAAAAATCCTATTTATTCTAACTAAGCTACCACAATCCTCAAATTTACCCACTTTTTCTCAATGATAGAAGAATATATGAGTGGTCGGGGAAACATCACAAGTGAAGGATCTAACCTCAATGCTTCTCAATAGTCATACAAGATTGAGGCCTCCATACAAGGTCATAGTAGTCCATCATTCCCTATTTCTATCTCACGGGAATGGTCACATAGACTATCATGCTCCCTATTGCATCATGGGTTATATCAAAAAATACCATTATACCCCTAGATAAGGCCAACCGAGGCCATCAAACCTCATCATCCAACCCAATCATATCATTATGTCATATGTTGCGCCTAAACAACCCCTTCCCATAAGGCTGTAGAGCCACGAAGGGTCCACCTGTCACTTTGGTGCCATTCATATTAAACCACCATAACATATACCAAGTAAAACACAACATATACCAAGTGTTACACATTGAAACAAAGAATATAAAATAGGCCAACAGCAATGAATATTATGGGTGAGAAACAATAGTCAAAACAAACAAGCATGTGATTAAAATAAATATGATCTACATCATATAAATACACAATTTCATATCATTATAATGATCATATACATGACATCTTCAAGGTAATTAACTTTATTATTTAATCATGTTGATGAAGTACTCAAAATTTAATCAAGTATTGAATCTTTAATTAGATTGATAACCCAGGAAGAACTAGATCGCATGTCAAAGATGCTTATCTCAGGTTCTGGTTCATCAGGAAGAAAGTTCCGAAAAAGAGTCGCAGTGAGATTCAATGTCAATAATGTTATTATAGAATTATATACCTCATAGTTTTCATCAACATAATAGGTTTTAAGGAATTCTGGAGGAGGGAGATCCAATTCATCATATCTATTGTCGATTCAATAATGGATCATGAATTCATCATCAATTCTCTAAGATAACTTTATGCATATCCAACAACCATTGATCCAAAAACAACCCATAAATATAACAGATATCCAAGATGAAGTTCAAGAATAATAGATTCTTATGATGATCTATCTAAGTAAACATACCTAGATACATTTATTGTTCATGAGGAATCAAGCTATGGCTATGGGATACCATTTACACATCAAAATAACAACTAATGTACCAAAGGGTCATCAATGGGTTATAGTTCTATCATCGATTTTACATCAAGAATAGGTATATCATAATGATTCGTAAACAAATTCCTTTAAAATGGAAATAATTAATGGTAAATATCATTCCAATCCAGTGAAATTACCAAACCCTTGTATCCTCCTGTGATCTATGAAGGAAGGAATAATTCATCTTTAAGTCATCATAGAGATAAAAGATCCATCATAGATCCTTTACAAATTCACAAATAGAAAGAGTAATTGGGTGTAGATATAGAAGAAAATCACCATTCTAGCATCATATAATTAGTCCATCCTTGGTGAACTAAAGGGAGTTGAGTGTGAGAGATCTATGATCAACGTGAGAGCTCTTAAATTTTAAATTTGGAATTTAGGGTTAGAATTGTTTATGAAAAATGGTCAAAACTAAGTGGAATTAAAATATTATAGGGTTAATTTAATGTACCCTCTATATGGGAGAACCAGCGAGCCAGCGGGACTCGTAGAAATGATTATGAAACGATTGTATGGACAATTGGGTCTGCATAAATCTTTAAGACTATATTAACTTTTTATGGAAGCCACCAGAGTCCACTGGTTAGCAATTGGTAGTTTACGACCACCATAAAAATTTTCCATCTCCCAAATATCAAACCGTTGATTCCTAATACATTTTCACATAGAAAACAAACTCTTTAAAATCCATAATAGAGAAATGTAAAAATTTACCCTCGAATATGTTAAAATTAAAATATATCATACATTAAAACTAGATAGAATGTTAAAATTCTACCTCTATAATGAGTTATCAAACACAAGAAGTTCTTTCAAAGATTATGAGAAAAAACTAAAGACATTGGGCATGAATATTACCCTCCCACTCCCATGTCTCCACCTAGATCCATCCATAATTCTGTTGATTCCAAACAGGTAGTACCATCTTCCCTCATTGTAATCTCTTACTCTGGTCTAAAATATACACTGGGTGATCCACATATGATGTGTTAGGATCTAGATCAAGATCCTAAAATTAAATAATATGATTTGTATTGTTCATGTACTGCTAGAGACAAGACTTAATAAACACATCATGTATACCATAGTAGAGCGAATGACGATTTAGATGGTACACTAAGGTTCCAATATAATATGTGATCTCAAAAGTAACAATTTAAAAAGACTCTAGTTTCACTTACTACCTCAAATGTTTTTGTCCAAATCGAGGATTCACACTCAGAAAATACTGATCTCCTATATAAAACTCTAAAGGTCTCCTCCTATGGTTGACATAAGAATTTTTCTATCTCTGGGATATGATCAATATCTTTGGAATAATATGTACTCTCTAGGAGGTCTCATGTACCTTTTCAGGATGAATAATTACTACCTCACCAGCCTCATTCCAACGAAGTAGTAAATGAAATTTATTTTCATAAAGAGACTCATAAATTTCCATTGAAAATTAATCTTGGTAATTATTTTTATATGTGAACTCAAACAAATCTAATTGATCATAAAATCTCCATTGATGTTTATAATGAAATCTCATGTCATGTCCTCTAATATTTGAATCTTATTCCCTCACATTCCATGTGTATGGGGATGATACATTAGGCTCAAACACAACTATGTCTCTGAGACCTTATAGAAGACTTACTAATACTAAAATGTAAAACAAGTGACTCTATTAGATATGATGCTCAAGAGAACTCCGTTAAATAATTTTATCTCATGGACATACAACCTCTCTATCTCATATACTAATTTAGTCTCACAAATTGACAATAAATGATAATATTGTTTTAGTCAATTTACAATAACAAAAACATTATCATACCTCCTCAAGGTCATAGGTAACCTCATTATAAGGTCCATCGTGACATCCTTTGAGTTCCACTTGGGCACAGGAAGTATCTAAAAAACCACATAGACACTAGTGCTCAACCATTATATTCTATTAGATAAGGCATCAGGAAATGAATCTAGTAATAACCCTGCGCATCTTTGGAAACCATTATTGTAAACTAAAGTCATCTTACGTACTTTTAACTCGAGGATTCACCACCCAATTAGAGGTGTGGATGTCCCTCACTATATCTTCCCTGATGGAATAAGGTATTAAAAATATATAATGAAATCGTATCACATCATCGTCATCAAATGTCCAACCGTGTATGTGGTCAACTCCTGCTATATATTCTTGCATCATGACACACTCTGGGTTAGTCTTTAATATAGCATTTACCCAGACCACTAAAAAATATGTGACCTCCAATGTGGAACATTTCATTGATCATTGATCCACTGAATCATCTGCCCTCAATCGACCAACAAGTTCATTAGACACTACTATTCCTCCAAAGGTCATTCACCAAATATTTTAGATACCTAATTATTTTTTAATAATATTATCCATAATGATGCTACCTTTACCTAGTGAATATGTCATATCAAATTATAAAATTTCTAGATACTCTACCCAGTACCTCTTCATAAAATTTAGTTCTTTCCATGAAAAGATATCCTAATGGATATTATGGTCTGGGTAGACAAAAAACTCTCATCGAAGATATATTTCCAACTACACTTCAAAGTGTGGTCCAAACTAGCCAGATCTAAGTCAGAATTTTTATATAGAAAATCATCGGGATATATCTGACATGATCAATATGATACTACCGATTACCTCATCATTAGTATTGATCCCAAACCAATGCCTAATGAATAAAAAAAATGACACATTCAAACCCCAATATAGAAAGAATCAACACTAGATCTATAGTCAACCTTTTATTCAGATCAATAAAAGTATCCTCACACTAGTCCATCTACTATAACATCACTCCCATCTTCATCATCATAATCATGGGTGATAATAAATTTAATAATTCGTAAATAAAATTTCAATAATATACTACTAAACCTAAAAAGATCATGAACATGAACATGTTTTGAGGATGTCTCCAAGACACGACATCCTTAACCTTCTCCATGTCCTTAGATATATCTATCACATATACATGTTTTCTCAATATCGGGATTAATTTTAAATTAAATACTGAAAATTTTTTGTATTTAATTTGGAAAAATGGATTCCATATTTCTAATCAGTAGGTCCAATTTATGTTAATAGGATACTTTTTATTTTTAGACATTATGAATTGTAACTACAGTAAATTTTATTTTCCATAGTTAAAGGTAAATCGGGTAATTAAGGGTAAAAATAAGATTATAAAATTTCCATAAAACCTGAAAAAAATTATATTGGATGAATAAAAGTAGACCCATTTCACATAAGGGTAGGAATATATTCATCTCATGGACTTTTGACCATGAAAATAATGTAATTATTATTAAAACCAAAGAAAGTGACAACATGTCACTCTCTTAAATCTTATAAGTGTAATAATTTTAATTTGGTGATAAATTTAATAAAACTTAGAACATAAATAGTCTCCAGAAATATAATAAAATTATATACATAATGTGAATTTATTTATAATTTTTAGGTATTAAATTATTATCATTAATGGTGACACAATAGTGATGTAGAAATTATTTAATTGACTGAAATATCAAATAAATGGTTTTAAAAATTTTAAAAAAAATATTATAAGAACTATTTAATGTTCTCCATAACTTTTCTAGATACATATGACATGTTATGATTCTATTAAATATTTTTTTTCGAATATATCCTCTGTGTAGAGTTTATTTAAACTCAAATAAATGAATAGTGTCAAAATTGACACTATTGTTATTTTATAAAAATAACATATTATTAAATTGTTTAAAAATCACAAAAATATTTAAAAATTATAAATTAAAATTAATATGGTCCCTAATGTCATAAATTATCCAATTATAGGAAATTCAAAAAATATAGGTAATTATATAAAACAATTTAAAATTTAGAATATTGTTACCATAAATAAAATTAAATAGATCAAATAAAGATAAATCAAGTCGATAAGGTTTAAAATAAATTTCCAACATGTCTAATTTTTTTTCTGATTATATTACAACCTTATCTCATCGCATCTTCGTATATGAGCCATTTTTGAAGTCTTTAAGTGGGGTTTGGATTTATTATAAATTAATATTTTAGAGGTTTCCAAAAGTGCCCCTCTCCTCTCTTATAAAAAGAAAACCTCCTCCCTCTCCTCATCACAACATTTTGAGCCTTTAATCTCGGCCAAACCCTTTAAATTTCTCTTCTCCCCAACCCTTGAAATATAATATAGGTTCTGTTCTTCATCAAAGACCAAATTTTGTGCCCTAAGAGGAGGTTTAGAAGAGGCGCATCAAAGAAAAGGTAATATCCTTTACCGATTCTTTCAAATTTATTTCTTCTTCTACTTCCTCTAATTTATTTGTTTAATTATAAATTAATAACATCTGTATCACTCATATAATAATATTTTATTATAAATATTAAACAACCCTATTTTACCTTCTATCCATCCTACGAAAAATAAAATCTTTGTGCGTGCTTACGTACGGAATATCGTCTCCACGCTGTGGTGTAATCTGTTTTTACACCACCACCGTACTTGGATGGGTATAATGGTGAAAATAATAACTATATATTCTTATTAAAAAATGATTATAATTACGAGATGTTATATCAACCACTCTAATTCTATCCAATAATTATGGGAATGATATCATCGCTCGTATGTATGTACAGATTACCATCTCCATGATGCGATGAGATTCATTGTCCATGTTAACCATTCAAGATAGATTATAAAGTATATTTAATAAGTAATAATGAAATATATTACATAATAATGCTACTGTATTTATGTATATATATATGTCATTTACCTCCATTCAATTTAATAAGGAAATGAAAATAGTGTTCATGCGTACTTACAGCTAACCGTCACCATGAATGGTGTATTTCATTCAATTTATCGATATATTATATATATTTATATGATGAATATATATTATATATAAATCATGTTTTACATTCTAGAAATATTTAATCAATATCTATGTAATCATGTGAATAATTACAAGTCAAAATATGTACAATAAATGAAACAATTTTTCCCAAAACGCTGCATTAACATGGAATTGACAAATGAACGGGTAATATAAAGTCATAAGTGAATCATATATGATATCATAAATATTATTATGGTTCTATTACATTTTAATAATATGTTCAAACCCACTATATAGGAGTCTCAGACACATATGGATGAAATTGGACATAATGTATGGGATTATTTCATCTCACTTTTATTTATGTGAGACATATGCCTTAATCACCATCTATTTCTTTTGTATGGTGTTTATTCTTCCCATGAATTTTTTATGATGAATGATATGATATTTACATATTAATGTAATTATCTTTATTTTCTTACATGTATTATTCCACAGATCATAAATGGTAAGGGATAATTAGTCCAATCTCGTTCTTATCCGAGATTGTTTATCTGTAAGTATTTATGGGGGTTATGTTTATCATTCATGTCCATGTTTTCTTAAAATGTTTAATATTATTCCACGTATGTTTAATGTAATTTTTACCCTTTTTTTACTTTTACCACATGGTATAGAAGGAAGCTTTCTTTTACTTACCATACGAGGTACTTTTTGACTTTTCCAACAAAAGTATAAGAAGAATATTTTTTTAACTTATATGGACTGAATGTATTTTTATGGTTTCATAACGCCTTATTTACATGATGCTTCCTCTACAAGATTTCATGTTTATTTTCAAAAAAAATCCTATTCTTTTAAAATTGTGTGGCATTTTGTGAAAAGAAAATTATTTTGAATAAGAAAGGTTATTTTCCACAAGAATTCATTTCAAGTGTTTTATCAAAACTATTTTCCATATAAGATGGCATTATTTAGTATGTTTATGTTTCAAGTATAATGTCTCTATTATTTACATGGTTTTATTTTTCTTATGATGAAATGAAAATAATTTGTTTTATATGGATTATGTTATGAAGTGATGATGTTTATTAAACCCATTTTATTCATTGGGTTATGATGAATGATTTATGATTGTTTTCTGGAACACGTAAGAATGATTTCAATATAAGAAGGGTGGTACCTATATCTACCTCCAATTAATTGGGTAAATATTTATATCTCTTGAGTTAAACATGGCTGGAATGGAAAGTAAATCTGGTTCAGTAACACAGGGATGGAACGGCAAGAAAACCTGGTTCAGTAATGGACTCTGTCCACTATGAAGGTCTTGGCAGAAATGCCTTGGATACTATGAAAATCATAACATGTGATTAATGATTTCCACAATTACATGTTTTATTCCTATTCTATTTTATCATGATTAATGTTCCTTTATGATCTATTCCTTATTTACTACCATGATTTATGTCATTACTCATGATTTTGATTTTTTATGTTCATGTTTTTACGTTCAAATGCTTATGGATTGTTGTATGTTCTCCATGATTATACTTACTGAGAATTTGATCTCAACCTTTTTATATTTTCTTTTCCCCAAGATTTAAAGAATGGTTTAGGTAAGAACAAAAAAGATCTTTATGGGAGATTTTGAAGATCTTTCACCATGAATAGAAGATTGTGTTCCAAGTTTCCGAAGACAAAAAACTATTACAGTCCTTGGGTGTCTGTTTTTGTTGTGTATTAAGTATTCCGTAAAAGTAATTTAATGTCCATGTATGTCAATCTGGGGTCTCTACACTCATGGTGATGTACTCTTCCAGTCTAATACCTTTTACTATATGTACTTGAGCTATACATTGAGTTCCTTCAAATCAACTATAGTCATATGATAAAGAGGTATTGAAATGGTTTGTTCACCTCACATAAGTTCTATATCAAATTAAATTCCTCTATCATGGGGATGTACCATGTTGTCTTCATGAAATAAATCCCCGTAGAGATCTAAAATTTAAGGAAAATATAAGGGATCAAAAACTAATCCTATAGAAAGATACAAGAAATAAATATACACCATGATCTCTCCATGTTGTCTTGTGTTCAGACCCACAATAACTACTCCCACTTCCCACCCACCACCATTTCAAACATCACCCCACTAAGTGACATAAATGATTCCTATCTTTGATATAAATTGATGTGGGATCAAAAATTTGGTCCTCCATTCTATTCCATGATCACATTTAAGTTCGTCATCTATAGAATCATAAACTCCAAAATATGTCTATAACATGCAATGAATATAGGTAACTTTACACATTGTTGAAGATGACACACTTTTGGCCCCAATGGTGTATCATGGGAAAGTAAATCAAAAGATAACTTGACCGGTATGTCATGTATAGTAATAACATGTGCAGATATGAAGGACTGGAAAAAACCAGTATCAAACAAGGTAGTAGAAAATGTGTAACTTATCAAGACAATACCTCAAATAGTATACATTCCCTCACAACAATCCAATAGAGTCTTATCCACTATTTAATATCATCCTACCTAAACACCGTAGCCATATCCCTAATATTCATGGATTTAATGAGTCATCATCATCTGATGGGTTTGAACCTACTACTGAGGACGTTGACTCATCCCATGACTGGATGCCCTCATTTTACTCAAAGCCCAATGAGACCTAATTCACGATGCCTTTGAGAAAAAAAACTATAGATTATCCATATATATTCGTTGATGACACTTGAATGAGGTTTGGGGAAGAAACTATAAAAATTTCCCCACCATCCACAATTGATGCAGTGATGAGATCCTTATCCTATGGAAGGTGTTGAAATGCCTCTTCTACGCTTTGAATATGTCCCACCACTATGAAATGAAATATCTTCCTTCCTCTTACTACCAGTACAATTATCACTAAGAAGTCAACTTAAGGATAAAACAAGATCAACAATTATATTATCCTATATAACCTTTAAAGTCATCAGGGACTTATAATGAACATAAGAATATGTTTTTGTATCAATGTTACTGACCTTCCATCTCAACTCTAGTCATAACTCCATTTCAAACTTCTTGTATTTTTATACTTCACCCCTACCTAAGAAAAAATAAAATAATTAAAACGTTGTGAAATATGATGAGTAGTTATGCACCATAGTCATCCCATGGTGACGATCCATTAACTTATATTCTCATTATAGCTTCATCATACACGAGAATAACTCCTTTAAGAAATGGACATTTAATATCACCCATGTGAGACCCTCACATATTTCAGTCTAAAGCATATTGTATCACTAAAATTAAATAGTTACCTGTACCATAATGGTTGAAAGCATAAACATTTGATCCTCTAGGGTATTTAGCAAGTTGATGATCCTCTCAAAGATCTGTGTCCAGCCCTCTACATCCACAAGGCCTCCAATTACCTAGAAAGATAGAGGATACTTGAGTTAGACATATCAAGAATAGTCATCTATAGTTTTGGAAACATACTGACCATAGATATGAACTTAGAAGACGACTCTAGGATGAGGTGTAATTTCTAATTATACCACCAGAGAGAGTGTAGGAGAATTTTTCTACATGACCAGTGGTAGAACTGGAACATCCTCCGTCATTGTTTCATTCTGTCCTATTCCATCAAGCTGTCTAGTTAAAAATCACCATGGTGGAATTTTATGAAATGTAAATAAATAATTTATAATATCTAATCCATTAGTTAAAGATATATCCTAATCATTCTATGGGATCACAGAATTTTCTACTTAGATTTTATCCATATCCCAATTTTTTCCCTCCTAGAACTAACAATGGTCTCCATCTAGTAACATTATTCACATTCATATATATATATATATAACATAACATAAATCCCTAGTTTAGCTAATTAATCCTGTCTAATATATCACAAAAACATGGAAAATATATGTATCACTCATTCAATAATACAATTTTATCTAGAATATATAGTGAAAGAAAGTAATTATATTAAATAACTACAATATTGCACAAAACCGTTAAATATATATGGGATATAATTCAATGTTTATAGTCAGGATGCATAACCCATATCCCATAAAATGTAATAAAATCACATACATGGTAACCCAGAGGTCAATTACACATGATCTAGATAATAACATTGAAAATACCCTACCTAAGTCCCACAAAAACCTTCTCCTTTATACCATGTCCCAGTTTAGTCAAAAAGTTTAGAAGAAAACATTCCCCTGATACAATTTTGTAACGCCCTGACTTATTCCACTGGTTCTGATCTAGAGATCCACAAGATCTCATGTATTCATCCCCATATGCATGAGGTTCTCGACTAGCTATGAGGGTTGGAATGATATCAGTGGGGAGATTATACTCTTAGTATCAAATTCGTTCACGAATAATATAAAAAAAATAAAAAAAATCTGAGTAATTAAGATAGATGATTGAACATCATAATGTAATATCAAATGGAACACATTTCATATAAATAAATGAACATAAAACATGGATCGCAGGGTTGTAAGCCATGTTAGAAAAAATATGTAAGAAGATATATATTTAAAACCCTACAGTAATACTTGGAAGTAAATATTGATACCACTACAAGCTCCATGTTACACTGATCATTTTTTTGGAATGGATCCCCTTCCTATAACATTATATATGAATTTTGCACACACATTGAGATGCCCATGATTTTTGTGTGTATAATCCTATTAGGACACCACCAATTCATCCTTAACATGAATACACAATCATAAGAGTGTAATTGATGATAATAAATAAAATAACACACAATAAAACATACCATTTTGAGCATCTATTTTCTAACCAAACCTCCATGAACCTCAGTCATACCCTATTCATCCTCATATTAGAATAATATCTTACTGGTCATGGAATCATCACAAGGAAAGGATTCATCCTCAAGGATTCTCAATAGTTTGATATGTCCTAGGCCTCCTAGTGAGGCCACAATTGGCCATCATTCCCTGTAGATATCAATCATGTTAGGTTACATAGACCATCATGCCCCACTTTTTCCTCATGTTTCAAATCATATAATACAATTATTCCCCTGGTCATACCACACGAGGCCATCATACCCCATCATCCAAATTGACCTTATCATCACATCAGATGATGTTCCTAAACATGCTCCCCCTCTAGGTACACCAGGCCACGTTGGGCCCACCTATCACTTTGGAACCATTATTAGTATGAAAAATATATATATACCAAGTACATAACAATATATACCATGTATTACACATTTCAATAAGTCATATCATATAGAGGAACAACATAACATATCATGAGTGAGAAATAATAGCCAAAACATACACATACGAGATCTAACTCAACATGATCAAAATCCTATCATATCACAACATCATATCATGAAAACAATCATATAATAAACACCTAAATAGTATGTAACATCCTACCTCGAAGATGTTGATGATGTACTGCAAATATTTTCAAGGATCAAATCCCAAACAACATTTTACAACCACAATGAACTATCTTGCAAGTTAAGGACACCTACATTGGGTTACAGTTCCTCAAGAGAAAGGTTTAGAAAGAGATGCCTCTAGATAATATAAGTCAATAAGGTTGTTAAATAATTACATACCACACATATTCTTTCAAAATAAATTGTTTTGAGGTATGTCAAATGATAAGGTTTCAATTCACCAGTTCCATTATCGATTCAAGAATGGATCATGATTTCCCCCCATCAAACTATAAGAGAAACTCATTTCTATCCAATAAATATCGATCCACCATTAATTCATTTATATAAAATATATCCAAGATGAGATTAAAGAATAAGATAGTCTCAAGATGATTGATCTAGGAATCTTACCCAAAAATTAATTTTTGTTCATGAGGAATCAAGCATCAGTCAAGGGACGTCATTAACACCTTGAAATCACCACCTATCGACTAAAAGATCTTCAATGGATTATGGTTTTATCATCAATACATCATTAATAAGAGTTATATGAATATTATTCTTAAAAAATTGCCATAAAACTTCTTTAATTAATATTAGATATAGATCTGATTAAGTGACGTAATCAAAATGAAAGACCCTTTATCAATATATGAAGGGACAATTTTTCATCAGGTTATCCTAGAAAACATATATCCATCATATATCCATGCCCAATTCTCAAATATGAAGATTAATTTGAATTAAATATAGAAAGGACTCACTGTTTTATTATTAGTGTATTGGTACATCCTTGAAGAAGCAATGGGATATGATTGGTAGGACTCTCAAATCAAGGGGATATGCCTCAAATTTAAAATGGGGGATTTGGGTATTAAATAGGATCGAAATTGAGTCGGACCAAAATAATGTGAGGTTAACTTAAAATCCCCTTATCTTAGGAACACCGGATCGGTAATGACCCCCTAGATTGGACAGTAGGGTCTACCGAAAGAAGCTAATCTACAAAAACTACAATAGTGATCAAGAGGAGTCCAACGGTTGGATAGTGGCAGTTTAGAACCACCATAAAACAAGTCCTTATCACAAATATCAAGGCATAGATTCCCAATACATTTTTACATAGAAACAAAAATATTAAAAACTAATAACATAGAAGTGTCCGATGAAAATGGATAATTTTATAAAATTAAAACAACTGATATATAAAAATAAGTGAGGATTTTATTATTCTCTCCCCTTAACAACATCAAATACATGAGGTGTACCTTAAATGTTTCTACTCAAAAACCTCATGATTTTGAACTTGAATATCTTCTCCCTACTCTCAAGTCTTCTCCTAGACCCATCTATGATTCCATAGAACCCACACAAGTGGTACTGTTTTCTCTTATAGGTCTTCCTCACATGAGTCTATAATCTAAATGGGGCACTGCAAGTATGATGTGATTGTCCCTAGTTCAACATCCTCCGAGTCAGTGACATGTTTAGGATTAGGAATTTACCTCTTGAGCCGATACACATAAAACATATCATGTATACATTAGTAGTGACAAGGAATATCAATATGGTGAACTATTTTTCTAATGTTCTTGGTGGTCTCAAATGATCTAATATAGAATGAATCAATCTTCCCTTTCTTCCTAAAACATCAGTGTCCTAACCCAGGAGTCACACTCAAAAAAAACCAAATTGTTTAAAATGAACTCCAATGTCTCCTACTATAGTTGACATAATACTTCTATATACTCCTATTTGTGTTCAACCTATTTTGAATCATTTACACTCTTTATGGAGTCTCATGTACCATGTTGGGCCCCACAACTACTACCTCACCATCCTCATTCCAATAATATGAGGATCAAATTTTCCAACCATAAATAGCCTCATATAGTTCCATCTGAATTGAATCCTACAAACAACATTTTTATGAAACCTAAACTTAGTCTCTGTGATCATCCCACACTATATGAAAATCTTGAATGCATACTCAGAACATATCCTCCAATATTCGAATCATCTATTCTGACAATCCATATATATGGGGATGGTATGATATGATCAATATTAGATAAGTCCCTAATGCATTTTTAATCGATACAAAAACATCAACATAAAATGTTAATATATATTAGATAAGATTCTCAAGAAAACTACTTGAATATATTCTATCTCACGAACATAAAACTACCCTATCTCATCTATTGAGTGTATATCATGGATAAAAAATCATCAAATTTAATTATCCAATCCAAAATCAACCAAATAGTTTCATGACTCTTTATGGTCCTAAGTAAGCCCGTCAAAAATACTATCACGAAATCCTCCCATTTACACATAGATATAAAAAGTGTATAGAGGAATCCACCGAAATACTATTTCACGACCTATATCCTCATGCATGAAATACATTGGGAAATAAATACATAAATGTCCCTCCTCATCCCTGGCCACTAGAACTATCTTCTAAAGTCATGGTGAAAATTTGTTTCCTCCAGTATGCACTACCCGGTAATAGATATAGAAGTATATCATCAGCTCTACTCATAAATAGAAAGGGACTAAAACTCACCGATGAACTAGGATCACATCACCACTATCCAATGGAAACCCAGGTATGGGGTCTCCTCCTACTAGTTGTTCCCACATCAAAGTGCACTCCAGTTTATCCTATTATCTAGAATTTACTTAGTCAACTAAAGAATATGTGACCATGATAGAGAAAATTTATGTGCATATTTTTAATCAAATAATGAAGGTTTTTTATGTTTTTAAATTATAAAACCCATATATATCATTGTTTTATTAAAATAGTGGAAAATTAGGATTATAGAATAAAAATAAAAAAAAATATGAAAAGTACTTAATTTTGGATTTTTACATACTTTTACCACAAGGGTGTTTTGTTTATTAAATTTAAAATATAATTCCAAATTGAATGATTTTTTTTTGTAAAATCTATTTTATTTCCTCCATCTTTGTATTCTGGACCAGGAGATTATTCTGCAATCTAGAGTCTTTAAAAATGAATGGAGTTGAATATTTTTCCGCATGGACAATGTGGACCCCACCACCATAACAGCACCAGATCTCGGCCAATAAACCATAAATTGAGGTGATTCCACCTGGGGTAGAACGTGGAAACATAGGTGTGCCTCTACAATTAATTCCATATAAGTTTACATCCATTAAGGTGTCTATGGATCATTAAACATATGGAAGAAGCTTCCTGAAAATTTCATCCAGCAAAAGAAATATCCAATAAAAATATTACAACTCCTAAATCATGTCGCCAAAGAAGCTCTAATTTGGAGGGTCAACGGAAAATAAATTTATGAACAACTTTCCTGAAGGGGTCCATGGATGAATACTCCATTTAATAGTAAAAACACGTGCAGTATTTTATAGTAAGAATACTACCGATAAAAGGTGACTCTTGCCTCCTTCCTAAATCATCAGTTCAACACCAACAACCAAGGAGGGATCCTTCCAGATTATGGGCTGCCCTGCAACATCTTTTCCCCCCCTCATTTATTATTTTTTTATTTTATTTTCATTTTACTTTTTCTTAGTTTTCAATTGTAATTTAACTTTTATTTTTAAATAAATCCATGCATTTTGATTGTTTGGTTTCTAGTGTTTAATTTCTTATATAATAATAATAATAATAGTAATAATTAAAAATTATTATTATTATAATTATTATTATTTTTAATATCTCAATATTAATTTCAAAATATTTTACTTTCTTTATCTCTCCCATTTCAAAAACTATTTTCTTATTTAATTATTATTATTATTATTATTATTATTATTATAAATTAATTATAAATAATTTATCTCCCTCTCTATCTCACTCCAATATATCCACTTTTGTGTTCTCTTACTCTAAAAAATAAGAGGTTGACCTTGAGGTTAGGCTCGAGAAGGAGGTTGAGGAGTTCATGATTTTTCTTTAATGTTTATTCTAAATTTGTAATAGACTTGAGTAGTATTCTTGGGTGAGGTGAATGCTCAGAATTGGGAGATGGTCCCCAACAATGTGTTACTCAAGCTATTTCTATTTTGGAAAATATTTGTGACTCAAACATGAGATTTTATTTTTCATTTTTCAAACTATAATCAAACATACATTAGAATAGTGAATGGATCCCTGACAGAACCCCAAAACTGTGTGCTTTCTTCCTAAAATTATTCTATTTAATCTTTCATCTTAGTAAAAATTTATAATTATTGTGTTACATATCATTATTTTAAATAATCGAAAACCAAAAAAATAGATAGTTTAGGTGATATATAAGAAGTAATTGAACCACACTGAAAGGATCCTCAAGAGAGACAACCCTAGTCTGCCACAATGTTGCACTAGAAAAAATATAATTTCATTTTTTCCACGCCTCATGACAGGTGTGTGTAAAAAACTAGAGTCATTTCCGGGGATCCAATCAATATTTCATTTACTTTTTCTATTTTCAAATATTATGTAGATTTAATTTCATTAAAAAAACTAAAAAACATTTAGGATGTATTCAAATTCATAATATTATGCATGGAAAAATTACTCACAGTTTCAACAACAAGAAGAAGAATAATAATATTGTAGAATGTCTCAGGTGCAAGAACATATATAATGCCTTGAAAACCCAATGAAATTTTTTTAAAGAACATTTAATTATGTTCATGAATTAATATAGAAACTCAACACTAATCCAGGGAAAGAAAATGAGGTGGCAAAGGAGGAGGACATACCTAATGAGCTACAAGTGTGATATCAAAAAGGATTGGATGAATTATTGATTAATTGTTAGGAATTTCCTTATCTCTCCATATAATACAAAGAAGAAGATCTGGCATTAGATGAGGAATAAACCACAAAATTGGTGCAATTAGAAGTCAAGATGAAGGATCCCAACTACCTACCTCCATCCTCAGAGAGTCTACTCCAAAAGGATCTTACTATTTAGTCATTTATTGAATCTGATCCAATCTTGGGGGATAATCTCTTGTCATACTCTAACTATTCTAATTTTATTTAAATAGAGTTATGTATCACTCCCTATTGTTTTAATTTTACAAATTCAGACAATCTTTTCTATGCCTTGGAGGAAGAAGATAAAGCTAGATGTGCAGCTATTGAGGAATATATAGAGTTCCCTGTACATGAGGAATATTTTCTCAAGGATGTTCATGATGATATGGTATGGGGTTTTCCTAAGGAAACCATGTGAAATGATTCTTAATTTTATGGGGAATAATTTGATGTTGATACTTCTTGTTTTAATTTTGTTCAAAAATAATTACACTCTGAATTTCCCATTGAATATTCTTTTGATACATCATACCATAATAAAACACTAGATATAGAAGAATATTTTGATAAAGTAGCAACCAAGAAAAAGGATTATTCATATTTCATGCTACGCACACCAAGAATGATATACCTCATTGTGAAGGTTAGGATCTGGTTTACTCTATCCATGTATCATTCCTCACTAGAAAGGATGAATCACAAGCTAGGAAAAGCCACATGTGGTGGTTCAAATCAAAGAAGCTTAATCCACCATTTGACTCTGGATGACAGCTACTATTTCCCTCTAGAGGTAGTAAAAATTTAGGTCCCACATTGGGGATCATACCAAAATTTATCTTTACTTGCTTTCTTGTAATTTAGATGTCAATTTATTTTCTTATAAGTAGTGCAATATACATCCCTCTCCCTCTATATTTTTTGAGCTTAAATTACATGATCCTTATTCTTAATCGAGTTTATTTCTTTTAAAGATTCATGATGGTAGAAGGAATCCCCATACAGTGAAGGGGGGACCAAGTTTCATGAAAAAAGGGAGTTCACTTTTAGTGTTATATCTTTTAAATTATCTACATTTTTTTCCACAACATGTATTGGTCTTTAAAGCTAAAATTTATTTCCCACACTTTAATTATGTTTTACTTGACTAATCTATGAGACATGAGTTTATTTTGAATACAATGTTTTCATATTTTATATTTTCAATGTTAATGATATTTAATGAGTAAAATGAAGAATTAAATTGCTTAAAGTGAAACATGAATATTAAAATGAGGACTCATGATTTTAGGGAAAAATTTATTCATGTATATTAAATTTACCAACCATTTTCCATGCTTTGAATTTCAAAAATTTATGTGAATAGATTTTTTATTATTATTCATGTCTTGAGTGATTTTCCAATATCATATATCTCATTCCCAAGAGGATTTCTAGACCAGGTACTTTATATCTATCTTGACCATATTTCTTGAGTGATATCTAGACATGTAACCAACCAAAACTCATATTGAAGATTTTCAAAGCTATGAATCTTCAAAAAAAAATTTAAAATTATTGGGGAATACTTTGAAAAGACACTTATCCTAAAATACCACCTTTACAGAAATTCTTTTTTTTAGCCCATTGAGACCACGAATGACCTTTTTAGGGATGATCCATGTTTTAATCCATTTTTATCCATTCCTACCCTCTTCTTGGTATTTTCATTATATTTAAAAGTTGAAGTGTGGGGGTAAATGGAATCCTAGTGGACAAAATGATATACATTGTAAGGAAGAAGTGTGGGGTTACTATTTTGGGAATTGTAAAAGGTTTTGGAATCATTCATTGTACTCTATTGTTTTTCCCTTTTGAATAAAAAAATGAAAAAATAAATAAATAAATAATGGGTAGTGATTAAAGAAAACCAAAAATAACCATTTTCTAGACTGACGATCTAATGATCGAATGTGGTAAGGTGGTGGACGAGAGGTTTGATCTAACTATAAAATTTGAAAAAAGAAAAAAGTACAAAATAAAATAATTATTCAAGAGTGTGAACAATTCATTCATTATGTATAATTTGATCATGACCTTACTTTGAGTTTTGGGGAAGTGTGTGTTGCTACTTTGAAGGGGAGAATTTTATTACACATTTCAATATCATGCATTTAAATTAATATATAAACCTCATCCTTGAGATTTTATTTTTAAAGCATCAAATCCTATCAACCTTAAGCCACAGAGTCATTCGATCCATTATTGAATGTCCTCATGATTTTATTTGCCTTTTGTCTTTAGTAAGTGAAGAAAGTAGATCATTTAGAAGCCTATGGATAAGGATCATTTTCTCATGATATGAGAAAAATTCTAATTGATTTTTATTATGAGAGATGAGAGGAAAGATTCAAGGGTGTAGTAAATCATAATGTGGCATGCTTAATTATAATGAATTGTGAAGCTTGAATGAATGAAATAATAAGTTCAATAATTTTTCAAATGGAAAAAGTAAAATATATGATTTGATTTTTTATTTGAAAAATGGGAAATTAAATTTATATTTTATGTAGATCTATGAATGTTTGATTTCACATTGAAAATTTTAATATTTTATGGCATTTGAATTTGAATATTGGTAACATTGGTGTCCTCTAATTTCCAGGTTGAGATTTTATGCTTGAGTACAAGCATGGTTAAAGTGTAGGGGTACTTGACAGAGAAAATTTATGTGCATATTTTTTATCAAATAATGAATATTTCTCAATGTTTTTAAATGATAAAACCTATATATTTCATTGTTTTCTTAAAATTGTGGGCAATTTGGGCAATTGTTTTCTCCAACGAGAAGTGTTTTAATCATGGTGTCACATTAAAAATAACTAGTTTGAATGATTTAATAAATTAATATGTTTTCTAAATAAGGTTTGGGAATTTAATATGAGAGATAAGTGATTAGATTTAGGTTGGGTTTTCCCATTTGTGATGTCATCAATGTTTTTAGGAAAATATGAATTCTTTTGGTTTTAGAAAAATAAATAAATGAATTGAATAATAATTGTTTCCTCATTTCACCTTTTATTTAATTAGTTATCAATGTGTATAAATCATAATAGACTAATATTAATTATTTAATCAATACCGAATACGGTATTAATTTTCCCTAAATAATTAAATTGATATATCTTAATTTCCCTATATGTTTGAGAAATCACCAAATAACTCCCTTATTTGATTTTATTCAAAGACTAACCAATCAGGGTAGAATAATATTTAAGTAAAGAAAAATAATATTTAAGAATAAATAAAAAAAATTGAATTTAGTTTAATTTAAAAAATAAATTAAATTGAAGACAATTAAATTAAATTAATATAATTCCTTGAATAAAACTTTAGAAACTCAAACGTCAAAAAAATGGATCCTCCTTCCTTTCACCCAATTACTAGGAATTCTACCCCTCCATTCATGGTGGGGTCATAAAATTAAAATAAAAGATAAACATGGAAGAAGGAATTATGAATTAAGAAAAACTAATATGAATTTATACTCCCCTTGTATGCTTTCCACAAGATGTAATGGTATGTGAATGAATGATTTGAGAGAAAGGGGCTTCTCTCCTTTTATATGTATATTTCATCCTCCAAATTTTGTAACGTTGTTGTCTCATTAACTGTTTTATTTGCGAGTATACCCCTTAATAAATTTTTTTCATAAATTTATTGGGCATTCACCCTCTGAATTTCAGATTAATTGGACATCGGAAATAGGAGTTATGAATTTTTGATTTAGTGTTACTTTTCCGAAAGAAATTCCATGTAGCTTACTTCAAATTTATAATGATCAATAACTATATTAATCACAGAAAACATCTATGGAATTTATTTGAATACTATATATTTGATTCCTCTTTCATATATAGGTTTAATCACTTCAATTGAAGGTGAGGAGACCAAGTTGTGGATCTATTATAGTGGTGGTGTCCACGTTGTCCTCCCGGAAAATTTTTCAACCTTAATGAATTTTTTGGGCTACTAGATATTCAAATCAGCTCTAGGTCTTGAAGATAAAGTTGAATTATATCAAATAATTATTCCAAAAAAATCGTCACTCAATTTGGAATTATAATTAAAAATAAATGATTAAAATATCCTTGTGGTGAAAATCTGTGAAAAATCCAGAATTATGAAATTTTCAAAATTTTGTTCATTTTCATTATATAATCCATATTGCCCACTATTTTAATAATACAATGAAATATATGTGTTCTATATTTTAAAAAATTAAAAAATATTCATTAGTTGATAAAAAAATGTGAGTATAGAGTTTGTCTATCCAATAACCCCACACTTAAACCATTCTTATCCTCAAGCATAAAATCTCAACATGGAAATAAAAGGACCACAATGTTATCAATATTAAAATTTCAATTCAATGTAATAATAAAATCCAATGTCAAATCACACATTAAAAAATTCACATAATAGGAGTCCCTCGTCTCCTTCCCAAATCACAAGCTCGACACCCCCAGAAAAAGAGGGATCCCACCGGGGTACGGGCCTCACTATAACCTCTCTTTTCACCCCCTCATTTCTTGTTTTTTTTATTTTATTTTCATGTTAGTTTTGTCTTGGTTTTAAATTTTTATATAAATTTTAGTTTTAAATAAATCCATTCATTTTTATTGTTTGGTTTCTACCATTTAATTTCTTTTATAATGATAATTATAATTATAATAATTAAAAAAAATTATTATTATTATTATTATTATTATTATATCTAAATCTTATTTTTAAATTATTTTAATTTCATTATCTTTCCCATTTCACAAAATGTTTTCTTAATTAATAATAATAATTATTGTTTTTGTTATTATTATTATTATTATTATTATTATCACATTCATGATAAATTATTTATCTCTATCACTCTCTCTCTCTATATCTCTCTCTTTCTCCAATCCATCCACCATTGTGATATCTTACTCTTAGAAATGATAGGATAACCCTGAGGCATGTCCTGGGGGAGGTCAAGGAGTTCATGAGTTTTCATTAATGTTTATTCTAAATTTGTGATATACTTGAGTAGTATGTGTGGGCGAGTCGAATATCCCTGATTGGGTGATGGTCCCCAAAGATGTGTGACTCAAGAAATTTATATTATGGAAATTAATAGTGATTAAAATATGAGATTTCATGTTTGAGTTATAAAATTACAATCAAACATATAATGGGGAATAATGATTGAATCCCTGACTGAACCCCAAGACCAAGTATATTCTTCCTAACTTCATTCTTTTTGTACTTTCATATTAGATTAAATTCATAATTATTGCTTTATATTTCATTGTTTTAAAAAACCAAAAACCACAAAATGATATAGTTTAGGTGATATAGAAGAAGTCATTAAACCAAACATAAAGGATTTTCAAGAGTGATGACTGTGGTCAGCGACTGTGCTGCAGAAGGAAAAATATAATTGCTTTTGTGCACACCCCATAATAGGCATGTGTCAAACCACCAATAGATCCCACATCATTGATTCATAATCCTCCAGAGAATTCACCCTCGAATCAACCAACAAGCTCATAAGACATTGTTGTTCTTTTGAAGTTCATTCTCTAAGATCTTGAGCTACTAGTGTCTTATGGATAAGGGAATATTTAATGATGATAAATGTCCCAAGTTTATAGGAAATATCATAGTCATACTTCTATAAATATTGTACCTAGTAAATCTTCCTCTAATTTCGGTCTCACTATGAGAGGTTATAGAAAATGATATTGTGATCTATGTGACAAAAAACCTATCTTTTAAGAGATAATGTCACCTAAACTTAAAATAATAGACCATGAGTTCTAACTCCATGTCTTGGTTAGGATAGTTTCACTTATAAGTTCACATCTCAGATGACCCATAAGATACTACCCAATCCCTATATATTTTTGTTTCTCCCAAAACCACCCCTAGTGCATTATAAAATACTTAATATCCATTCCTCGGATAAAATATAATTAATAATGGAGTTGTATTCAACCTCTTATTCATCTCAAGAAAATCCTCCTCACACTTGTTCAACTATTGGAGAATTAATCCCTTATTCATCGTTGTATTCATGGGTGCTGATAAATAAAATAATTCCTAGATAAAACATTGATAATATCCTGATAAACCCAGAAATATCGCAATTTAAACACATTATAATCATGTTTCTAGTTCATCACCACCTCCATATTATCTAGGTTCATGGATATGCATATCTTAGACACCAATTTCCCCAATAATATCACCTCTTGAATCCAAAATTTACACTTTGATAGATTGAAATAAAGCTATGTGATTGAAGTGTTCTAAATAATATATCAATATATCTAGCATTATACTATGGGGTTGGTGAGTAAATGAAGATATCATCAATGAACACAATAATGGATGAGTCATGATATGGGTTTAATATATTACTCATGAGATCCATGAACACCACTGACACGTTTTACAATCCAAATGAAATCAATTTGTACTTGAATATCCCATACATTCTCCAAATCACTATCATAGGGATTTAATCCTCTTTAACCTATAACTGGTGATATCCCAATTATAGATACATATTGGGGAGGTAGTGGGATCTCCATAACTAATAGAAGAGATTTTTGTTCATAGGAAAAGTATATCTATTCTTAACCATATCTTGATTCAAATTCCTGTAATCTTTGAAGATCAAAAAACTACCATCTACCTTCTTAGAAAACAAGACAGGTGCACCCCATAAGGATGTACCCGTCCTTATAAAGACTTTATTCTAAAATTCCCTGAGCCATATCTTAATCTCCTTCAACATGGGAATTTAAATTTGGTAAGGGGTGTCGAAATGGGTTGTGCATATTTTATGGTATCTATCGCAAATGTATTTCCTCTATTAGGGGTTTCCATATGCATGGTTCTAGAAATATATCCTGATTGAGATTCAAAACTGGAGGAAAATTTTAGGGAGCTACCATTGATACTAATGAAAGATCCAAGCCTAAAAGTTTCCCCATTATTATCCCAAGATGTATCATGTCTGACCAACCATAATTGTTCCCAATTCCCACTCACCAATCGTAGTAAACTTTTCTCTTTTGGGTGACATAAATGACACATATCTTTGATAGCTATCATTGTGGGCTCAAAACATGGTCATGCAGTCCAAGAAACAAATCGCATTGATTCTCATCATATTTAGAATCATAAAGTATCATAGATTTTCACAATTTAAATTTACTATAGGATACCCAATTCATCACTGAAGATGATACACTACCATCTGCTAGAGTGCGATCCACTACAAAATCTAGGCCTGCCTCAGCTCCATGGTCATCTCCCTCACATGCATGACTCATCTAAATAATCATCATATGATGGGTGTGAAACTACTACTAAAGAACCAAACCTAACACATGGATTGATTACTATATAATAATAAAATCCCCGTGGTACCTCTTTTGTGATTCTTTCAAGAGTAAATGTTATGGATTAAACATATTATTGCACTGACAACACTTCATATGAGGTTTTGTGTACAAACTATGATAATGACCCCACAAAACACAATTTAATCATTGAGGAAATCTGTATCCCATTGAATTAGTTTAATTATAATGACTCAACCTTTAAAATTATATAATAATGATTTTTTATTCAATAAATCACTTTCATATATATAAATTATATATAAACATTATTGCTTTAGGTAATTAGGTCATAACTCTTAAATATCAATCCAATATATTTAAAAGTGGACACTTATACCCAATATCCATTTTCCCACAATATAATAATTTAAAATTTAAATTTTTTTTCTTTTCATGAAAAAACATCATGAGTTAAACATGACTTATTTTTTTTCTTACTCATCCTTAAACACTTGAGTTTAACTCGTCACATACGTAATTTATCTTCCTATTCTATGGAAAACCAAAATTTCTTTATACATTAATCCCTCTAAAATTGGTATTATATGAAAACTATGACCTCTATTATGAGGTGAGGGATTTTAGGTAGAGATTTTGGAAAGTCTTGGTTCAGATAGAGTTATCAAAAGGTGTGTGTAAGAGAGGATGGGGGTTCCCTTTTAAAAGTGAGGTGAGGGGCACCCTTGGAATTACTTAATGTATTAAATTAATAAAAATTAATTTTCATGAAATAATTAGAACAAAATTAATATATTTCTAATATAGTATTAGGAAGAGTGAAATTATTCTCATTAAATAATATCTGGACAAGATTAAGTGATTTTTCATCCTTATCCCTTTGTTTTATGCCAACATTAACCCTTTTAATGATTTCCATGATATTAATGTTTTTTAATATTTTTAGGAAAATAAAGTTACTATAAAAGAAAAATTGCCCGATAAATGGACCATAGTTTGTAATTTCAACATCTGAATATTGTTGTTTTAAGAATTTTAAATCATTTAATAAAATAATTTTTGACATATAATATCATTAATGTAGTTCTTTAAAATATTTCTGAAAATCATTTTTTAGGTGCATCATTAATATAACAATCTAATTTGAATCTAAACATTTAACAAACTCTAATATGTTATATTTATCTATAAATTTTTAGGTACACTATAACTCACCTAAAAAAATTATTTTTAGAGTTCTTTAAAACATTTACATTTTTTTCCACTGCTCACACAAGAATTATGTTATAATTTCATAAGCATGGATGATAATTATTTAATCACAAAAAATTAAGATAAATTGGAATCATAAAAATAAATTCATTGATTTTGAGATAATCTTTTGTATTCATTCAATATGTGTAGTGACCTAGCCCTAGAGGGCCCTAAGCTGGTGTCTTTTATCAATTACTTTGACAAGATTACAAGGAATAAAATCTTAGAGGACTTAGAATTTAGTAGTCTTGGTAAACTAGATACATAAATGAGTCTTTCATTAAAAATTAATACACTAATTACAAAATATTTTTTTTGTAAATAAAACACTTCATGGTTAATAACTTTATTCCATCTAGTATATCTATACATATCTTTTATATTACACTTATTGGATTTCTGGGGAAAAGAAACATAATAAGAGTAAGTTTAAATTCTCAATAAGGGTTAATTATAGTGGAATCAATAATGAATCAATAGGAATAAATCAACATGGAAAAATAAATAACTGAAAAAAATTCCATGTAATTAATAGTATGAAAAGGAAATGAATAATAAATAATTAAAGGTAAATGAAAAAACAACCCATTAAAATAACTTTCTAAGGAAAATAAATATGGAAAGGTAAGAAACTAAACCACATTCCATTTAATCGATGAACTGAAAATGAAATTTATCCATATATATGTCGACGCGAAATCTCATGGATGAATAATAACTAAAACTAAATTAATTCAATGCTTTTTTAATGGATTTCTTGTCTAAGTCACATGAAAACCTATACCGTTAAGACATCTCACAAAACAGTTTAAACTATTCTAATTTTCTTTAACTAATTTGTCTCACAGAAACCTATCAATGCTTCAATGAGATATAAAAAGTATGGTATCCACCTTTCATTTCTAGTTTAAGTCATTCTTCATATCTAATAATGAAAATAAATAATATTCCTTATCAAATATCTTTATTGAATAAAGAATACATAATTATCAATATTTCCCAAAATAATAAAATAACTATCAAAGTATACCTGTAACACCCCAGGATTTCATAGTGTGTTATTTCTTAAAAATAATTCAATAACTTGCACTACACGCAACACCGAGTTCAATCACACCTTGACTTACAAAAAAAAGGCCATTAAAAGAGGTCATGAATAGTATTAACTAAATTTTAAACTTTATATAATCCTTATAATTTTAGAATCCATATTATGAGTTTCTTAGTCATAATGCAAGAACAGATTCATTTTCAGTATTTCACTTTTATCAACTTCTAATAGTGAAACCTTTTTAAATACAATATTTTAAACTTTTTGACTAAATGGGGACATCAAAAAATTTAAAATGAAACACCCCAAGCTTCCACGGTACGTTTCCCTTTGAATAATGTGATAGCGTGTGTTGTACGCAACACCGAGTTCTAACACACCATAACCAATCAAACTAGCCGTTATAAATAGTAATACCTACTTTTTGAAAATATATATATTTTATATTTCAAAATGGACTTCATTTTTGGATTCGTAATATCAAATTTAGCCTAAGGTGAAATTTTGGTACTTTTCGGATAACTTTCATATTTTGATGAATAGTGAAAATTACTAAATTTTAATTAAAAACAACTTTTTTAATCAAAATACTTAATAGTGATAAATTGTGAATTTGAGTGGTTTTAAAGTATATTTAGAATATATTTTTACCATTTAATATAATGTTGGTCATTGGACATAATTTTACAATTAAACCGAACATAAACAAGTGTCAATCTTTTGATAGTTATTACCTCTTAAAAACACGCTTTTTGTTTTGACAGCGGGAATTAATTTTAAATTAATTTCTGCCACTTCTGTGTTTTGAATTTAGAAAAATGGATTCCATATTTGGAATCAGGATGTTCAAATTATGTAAATAGGTAACTTTTATTTTTACACATTTTTAATAATTACTGCGGTAAATATTTTATTTACCATGGTTAAAGGGTAAATCCGGTAAATAAGGGTTAAAAAAATAATATTATAATAATACTAAATTACCCTAAAACGTGTCTTAACCCTATTGGTTGATACATGGTCGACCATGGGCATCTTTGGGTCTGTTTTGGGACCCCATGGATCCACTTGTAAGTGATAATGACACATTATATTAATAAAGTTAAAATAAAAATAAAAATGGCATAAGCTTACATTTTTTAGAAGAACAATTTTTTACATAGGGTTATACATGTTGTATTTTCGATTATAAATATTCCTTAGAAAGCTAAAAAGATTTCCTACATAATGATATTTTATTTATAATTTTTAGACATCAAATAATTTAAATTATTAATGACACAATAATGATGCAATGTTTACCTCATTAATAAATCATTTAAATAAATAAGATTATAATGATTAAAATATTATCTAAAACCTGTCCAATTCTTATTGGTTGATGTTATTTAGAATATGAGTCATATTATCTTCGACCTCAATGATTTTTGGACCATTATAAACCGAATACAAATATATTATAAAGTAATACTTTCACACTTTCCTAAAGAGCCCCTCCTCTCCCTTATAAAAGGAGACCACTTCTACTCATTCCTCACACCTCTCAAGCCACTTGGCTCGTCCAAACTCTGCCCAACTAAGCTCCCCACATCCCTCTCCTCCTCCTTGAAGCTTCCCCTTAGGCAGAAAGCATTTCAACAAGTCCTTTGGTTCTAACCAAAGTGAGTTACCTAAATTAAAGGTAACGATTTCTCTTAAATTATTTTCATTTATTTTGCTTCTCCAACCCCCAAACTCTTTTTATTTCCTTTCTTTTGTAACAACACCAGTATCCTCAATATACTAGGATGTTGTTATAAGAAGGATTCAAACTACACATACACACAACTCCATCTAATGGATGATGAACATAATGTTTCTGTGGATGGCAAACTAACGCCTCACGAAACGATGATTGTTCAAATACATCTTACCGCATCTCATGGTGGACATTATGATGGCACTGTAATTAAATATGATATTAATGATATATATTTTATATATAAGCTTCTGTAATTCCATTTTATTTCATACCATTATTCGTTTCATTTGTATATACATACGATAATTTCATTTGAGGAAGTGCGGACTACCGCCCCCTTAAAATGATATGACTCGTTCATACCACACATGGAACGTATAAAGGATGGTGTTAATGAACTTAAGTAACATATATAAAATATTATATTATACTAGAATAGTAATATACCTATGTATCATTTGGATTCAAATCTTTTAAAATAAAAATTAAATGGAAGTAGCGTTCGTGCGTACGTACGGACTACTGTCTCCACGAACGCGATGAGATTCATTCTCCATCGTATCCATTCAAGTCTTATTCTCATTTTAGGGTTAAAAATAATGTTAATATCATTCTGATTATGAATAATATTTAATCTATCCATTACAAACATGTCTTACGTAACCAAACATTTAAGAATAACGAATCGATTATCACCTGAAACGACGATAATACTAAGATATTATTAATAAAGCAATGTTAAAAGATCATATATGATATCATATTAATGTATATGATTCTTTTATAATTTAATAACAATTATTTCACCATTATACAGGAGGTTATCCTACCCCAACCAAGGAAAAGTACAAGGTAAGGGTTATTTCACAATCTCTTCATTATCCGAGGTTGTTTATACGTAATAATCTACTGGGATATCTTTATCATCCACATTCATGTTTCCTTGAAATGTATTTCAAAACATTTTTACTATTTACAAGAATATGGGTTAAAGTCATTTATACCCTTGTTTGACTTATTATAAGAGGTTTATAAAGGAATCTTTCCGTCGTTTTCAAAACAAGGTCCTTTTTAACCTTTTCGACTGAATTGAGGTAAGAATGTTTTTTTAACTTATACGGCGGGTGCGGTTATTTTCCGCCGTCATAAAATCGTCGAAGCTTCCCTTACAAGCTTATAAGAATATTTTCAAAGAAAATGTTTTATTTTATATGGATCTTAAATGATTTCAAAATAAAAGGAGATATTTCTTTTAAAAGAATTTTGATTTCATGTATGTCAACATCCTTTGATGGATTTTAAGATTATTTGAAGTTGATTTATTATGATACAAAACTTCTATATTGTATTGAAGGTTTTGTGATATGTTTGACTGTGGATGTGCTATTTTTATACCATTCATAGTTTATGGTGAAAGTATTGACATTTCGTATGCTAGTTTTAATACGAATGTTTATGTTATGTTTAAACCTTTTCATATGGGAATGCATTGGACTTAATAAGTGACGGGTGGAGCCCGCTATAGCTCCTCGATGCATCGGTAGGTCTCATGAGACAAACTAGTGTCTTGGCACAAGGCCTTGACAAAATCTTGTTTGTAGTCTTGGCACGAGGCCTTGGCTATGTGGTTATGATAGTCTGGCATTATGCATTCCAACATTATGAAAGTGGTTATTGATTTTTGCATATGATTATTCGATTAGTAGAATATCCATGTGAATAATTAAATGGCATTATTTCATTTTATTTATGCCATACCATGTTGAAAGTTCATATTTAAAAGGCTTTTGTTTTAGTTATACATTGCCTTAAATGTTTATTCATTCCGCTATATTGTTATCCTTACTGGGCATTTGAGCTCACCCCTTTTCTATGTTTTATTTTTCCCAGGATGTGAAGAAGTAAGTTTTGAATGACCTGCAGGGATTTTATGAGGGGTTAATAGTGTGGATTGTGGAAACATTATGTTGTTGTAGTAGTTTTTCATTTTATGATGTAATGTAAAACTTATGAATATATCTAGTGTTTCCAAGGCTACTAAACCAATCGGTCTTTCGAGATTTGATCTTTCTTGTGATCATGCCAATGTTACGAAGTAATGCACCGACTCTGGGCAGCTGGGGTCGGGGCGTTACATTTGGTATCAGAGGAAGTTTAGTACAAACCTTGGAAGCTAGATTTAGATAAACTCTGATTAGAGCATGTAGACCTAAGATGAACTTTGAGGATTAGTATAGAGGAACTTCCTAGAATTTTGGTATTGTAGAGATTTTGTGAGTTTTCCGAGCAATACATCCCTGTCTGGATACGAGCAGGTAGAGGCGGCTCTGGCACAGATGTACCTAGGGGTAAAACCCGAAAACACCGCTTTGAGCTAGACTCGAACGGGAACTGGTGCACGACAACGGGCCTTGCTGCACTCTTGGTTACGACACTCCCGGGGGATATGCTTAGGATAACTCTCACTATCTTTACAAATCATTATGAAGGGTTTATGAGTATATACTTCCTCAAAGAAAACATTTTTATGATTATGGATTATATCCATAAATAGTTCAATTTATGTTAAGTGTTTTATAAGTATGGGATTATGTATTTTGATTCATAAACTGATCTAGTTTATTCCATTGTTTAGAAATGGCGCCCAGTAGAAGGAATGAGAACTCCAGAAATACACATGATTCAAAGAGAAGGAAGGATCATATCTTTCATGGTCTTAAGCTAGAATTTATAAGAGAAATAGTCTCCCATGTATTATCATCATATGAAGAAATAATATCACGTGTTGATAAGATAAGTAAAGAGTTTACTGAGTCTTATGGCTTTGAAGGGAATCAAGAGAAGAAAAGGATGGAAGAGAGAAAGATGGATAAAGGGAAAAGGGAAAAGAAGAATTTTCCCATATGTGGTAACTGTGGAAAGAAACACCCTGGAACTTGCCTGAAAGGAATGGGAGTTTGTTATAAGTGTGGAGGAAAAGGGCACAAAGTACATGACTGCAAGGGTAAGAAAATGGTTTCAAATGTACAATGATTAATTTGCAAGGAGTTTGGACACTACGCGAACCTATGTCCCAGTAATCAGACTATGCCGCAAATGATGTTATTGGATAATAATCAAGTTATGATACTGCCACAGATGAAGAGGAATGATTAGAGGTCTTATGTTGATTATGTCAATTGAGTGTTGTATCAACAATGTACTTGTTACAATAATAATGGAGTATATAAGGATTGTACTGCAGTACTATTTCATTAAGGACTTGAGATTGTGTGGAACAAAGAAAAGTGACTCAATAGCAGGATAAATTTTTGGAAAATATATGATTGAGAGAATGATAAATCATAATATAGTTCTGATACTGAGGTAGTGATTTTGGAATAATATATGATTGTTTTGAATAAATTATATTGGATATTCTTGACTACCCTGGAACTGATTAATGATTTGTATATTCCATCATTGTTGGGGTTTAAAACATTTTTGGATTAATGAAGTATATCCAGCATTCTATATGGAATAAGGGAGCATTAATGTAATCAATAAGGAATATGGTAATACATGATGAAGGTATTCATATGCTATTACGGGGTAAAAAGGATCTATATTATGTTTACCTTCCTTATAAATGTTGGACTGTGAGTTTGGACAGAAGTATTTTGGATAGTTCTAGTTTAGATTATTTTGGATTGCCATAAAAGGATAACCCGGAGGTCGGGCGGCAACCCGTCGCGTCCGGCAAGGCTGCGAGACTTGAACCCGCAACCGAAGGGCGACAAGGGTGTATCACCTACCACTGGCCCACGAGATGTCCTGGATTAAATAATGTAGTTTTTATTAAAAGATCTTGTAGATGAATTATAAATTCGTTTATTTTGGAACCCTATACGAATAGTGTAAATAGAATTTTTTTTTACATTCTATTATCTTTTAGAGTGAAAGATGAGTTTGTGGTAGAAATTTATTAATGGATAAAACTCTAATTATAAAGTAAGTATATCTTCTTATGATCTTAGCCAATCTCATAAATAAATTCCTCAATATTAAGAAAAGAAACTTAGAATAAAAATGTTTTCCTAAGATGGTACCTTAAGTCATCACTAATTTATGGATTTGGGATTGTTGGCCTTTTCATAGCCATGTTCTCTACCACTCTCCATCAGATAATTGATGGTTAGATTTCTCCTCCATATCCATATTTTCCTACATGGAACCCTAGTATGTGTTATTTTCGGTAATCTTCATACTTTCGACTTTTTATTTTAAATAGAGTCCTCATTAATTCATTTTTCGATGTGGGATTTCAACTAAGATATTTTGAAACGTCAAAAATGTGTTATCCTAATACCCTATGTTTTGTTGAACCAATGGTATTTCAAATCATCATAGATTGATGACTTTAAGGACCTCAATTTTACACTTGTTTGTGATTGATGACCTCAATCAATACCTATAAATATTTACATTTTTCCTCCAATTATATGTCTCTAAATGCCACCAATGTTCTCCTAATCGAGATCATAATTTGGTGGTGACCCTTTCATTTCTCTTTTCCTCATATTAAGACTAAATTTTAGTAACCCAATTTCCGATGTGGTTTTTCCCACAAATATATTTTCTATTTTCAACCTTTTATTTTCGAAGAACAATTTCAAATTGCGAGGACGCAATTTATTGAAGGAGGGGAGAATGTAACACCCCAGGATTTCATAGTGTGTTATTTCTTAAAAATAATTCAATAACTTGCACTACACGCAACACCGAGTTCAATCACACCTTGACTTACAAAAAAAAGGCCATTAAAAGAGGTCATGAATAGTATTAACTAAATTTTAAACTTTATATAATCCTTATAATTTTAGAATCCATATTATGAGTTTCTTAGTCATAATGCAAGAACAGATTCATTTTCAGTATTTCACTTTTATCAACTTCTAATAGTGAAACCTTTTTAAATACAATATTTTAAACTTTTTGACTAAATGGGGACATCAAAAAATTTAAAATGAAACACCCCAAGCTTCCACGGTACGTTTCCCTTTGAATAATGTGATAGCGTGTGTTGTACGCAACACCGAGTTCTAACACACCATAACCAATCAAACTAGCCGTTATAAATAGTAATACCTACTTTTTGAAAATATATATATTTTATATTTCAAAATGGACTTCATTTTTGGATTCGGAATATCAAATTTAGCCTAAGGTGAAATTTTGGTACTTTTCGGATAACTTTCATATTTTGATGAATAGTGAAAATTACTAAATTTTAATTAAAAACAACTTTTTTAATCAAAATAATTAATAGTGATAAATTGTGAATTTGAGTGGTTTTAAAGTATATTTAGAATATATTTTTACCATTTAATATAATGTTGGTCATTGGACATAATTTTACAATTAAACCGAACATAAACAAGTGTCAATCTTTTGATAGTTATTACCTCTTAAAAACACGCTTTTTGTTTTGACAGCGGGAATTAATTTTAAATTAATTTCTGCCACTTCTGTGTTTTGAATTTAGAAAAATGGATTCCATATTTGGAATCAGGATGTTCAAATTATGTAAATAGGTAACTTTTATTTTTACACATTTTTAATAATTACTGCGGTAAATATTTTATTTACCATGGTTAAAGGGTAAATCCGGTAAATAAGGGTTAAAAAAAATAATATTATAATAATACTAAATTACCCTAAAACGTGTCTTAACCCTATTGGTTGATACATGGTCGACCATGGGCATCTTTGGGTCTGTTTTGGGACCCCATGGATCCACTTGTAAGTGATAATGACACATTATATTAATAAAGTTAAAATAAAAATAAAAATGGCATAAGCTTACATTTTTTAGAAGAACAATTTTTTACATAGGGTTATACATGTTGTATTTTCGATTATAAATATTCCTTAGAAATCTAAAAAGATTTCCTACATAATGATATTTTATTTATAATTTTTAGACATCAAATAATTTAAATTATTAATGACACAATAATGATGCAATGTTTACCTCATTAATAAATCATTTAAATAAATAAGATTATAATGATTAAAATATTATCTAAAACCTGTCCAATTCTTATTGGTTGATGTTATTTAGAATATGAGTCATATTATCTTCGACCTCAATGATTTTTGGACCATTATAAACCGAATACAAATATATTATAAAGTAATACTTTCACACTTTCCTAAAGAGCCCCTCCTCTCCCTTATAAAAGGAGACCACTTCTACTCATTCCTCACACCTCTCAAGCCACTTGGCTCGTCCAAACTCTGCCCAACTAAGCTCCCCACATCCCTCTCCTCCTCCTTGAAGCTTCCCCTTAGGCAGAAAGCATTTCAACAAGTCCTTTGGTTCTAACCAAAGTGAGTTACCTAAATTAAAGGTAACGATTTCTCTTAAATTATTTTCATTTATTTTGCTTCTCCAACCCCCAAACTCTTTTTATTTCCTTTCTTTTGTAACAACACCAGTATCCTCAATATACTAGGATGTTGTTATAAGAAGGATTCAAACTACACATACACACAACTCCATCTAATGGATGATGAACATAATGTTTCTGTGGATGGCAAACTAACGCCTCACGAAACGATGATTGTTCAAATACATCTTACCGCATCTCATGGTGGACATTATGATGGCACTGTAATTAAATATGATATTAATGATATATATTTTATATATAAGCTTCTGTAATTCCATTTTATTTCATACCATTATTCGTTTCATTTGTATATACATACGATAATTTCATTTGAGGAAGTGCGGACTACCGCCCCCTTAAAATGATATGACTCGTTCATACCACACATGGAACGTATAAAGGATGGTGTTAATGAACATAAGTAACATATATAAAATATTATATTATACTAGAATAGTAATATACCTATGTATCATTTGGATTCAAATCTTTTAAAATAAAAATTAAATGGAAGTAGCGTTCGTGCGTACGTACGGACTACTGTCTCCACGAACGCGATGAGATTCATTCTCCATCGTATCCATTCAAGTCTTATTCTCATTTTAGGGTTAAAAATAATGTTAATATCATTCTGATTATGAATAAGATTTAATCTATCCATTACAAACATGTCTTACGTAACCAAACATTTAAGAATAACGAATCGATTATCACCTGAAACGACGATAATACTAAGATATTATTAATAAAGCAATGTTAAAAGATCATATATGATATCATATTAATGTATATGATTCTTTTATAATTTAATAACAATTATTTCACCATTATACAGGAGGTTATCCTACCCCAACCAAGGAAAAGTACAAGGTAAGGGTTATTTCACAATCTCTTCATTATCCGAGGTTGTTTATACGTAATAATCTACTGGGATATCTTTATCATCCACATTCATGTTTCCTTGAAATGTATTTCAAAACATTTTTACTATTTACAAGAATATGGGTTAAAGTCATTTATACCCTTGTTTGACTTATTATAAGAGGTTTATAAAGGAATCTTTCCGTCGTTTTCAAAACAAGGTCCTTTTTAACCTTTTCGACTGAATTGAGGTAAGAATGTTTTTTTAACTTATACGGCGGGTGCGGTTATTTTCCGCCGTCATAAAATCGTCGAAGCTTCCCTTACAAGCTTATAAGAATATTTTCAATGAAAATGTTTTATTTTATATGGATCTTAAATGATTTCAAAATAAAAAGAGATATTTCTTTTAAAAGAATTTTGATTTCATGTATGTCAACATCCTTTGATGGATTTTAAGATTATTTGAAGTTGATTTATTATGATACAAAACTTCTATATTGTATTGAAGGTTTTGTGATATGTTTGACTGTGGATGTGCTATTTTTATACCATTCATAGTTTATGGTGAAAGTATTGACATTTCGTATGCTAGTTTTAATACGAATGTTTATGTTATGTTTAAACCTTTTCATATGGGAATGCATTGGACTTAATAAGTGACGGGTGGAGCCCGCTATAGCTCCTCGATGCATCGGTAGGTCTCATGAGACAAACTAGTGTCTTGGCACAAGGCCTTGACAAAATCTTGTTTGTAGTCTTGGCACGAGGCCTTGGCTATGTGGTTATGATAGTCTGGCATTATGCATTCCAACATTATGAAAGTGGTTATTGATTTTTGCATGTGATTATTCGATTAGTAGAATATCCATGTGAATAATTAAATGGCATTATTTCATTTTATTTATGCCATACCATGTTGAAAGTTCATATTTAAAAGGCTTTTGTTTTAGTTATACATTGCCTTAAATGTTTATTCATTCCGCTATATTGTTATCCTTACTGGGCATTTGAGCTCACCCCTTTTCTATGTTTTATTTTTCCCAGGATGTGAAGAAGTAAGTTTTGAATGACCTGCAGGGATTTTATGAGGGGTTAATAGTGTGGATTGTGGAAACATTATGTTGTTGTAGTAGTTTTTCATTTTATGATGTAATGTAAAACTTATGAATATATCTAGTGTTTCCAAGGCTACTAAACCAATCGGTCTTTCGAGATTTGATCTTTCTTGTGATCATGCCAATGTTACGAAGTAATGCACCGACTCTGGGCAGCTGGGGTCGGGGCGTTACAATACCCCATATTTAAAATTTTATATGTTTTATGCAATAGTAATATCCATGATAACTGAAATGGATAATTTAGTATAAATTCAATGTTCAATAATCATAGGAGATTGAATATTTCAATTGAACTAACAAATAAATCAAGGGAGTGAATATGAATATTATCCTTGTCCAAATCAATAATAAACCATATATAGGAAAAATAAGGATGGTATCAATAAAATATATCCCATGTGGTGTAAAATATATTTTTTCATCCTTTGATGAAGAGAAATAAAAATACCTATTAAAACAATTCTTGAGGAAAATATCATTTATTTTGAAAAACCTTTTGAAAGGCCTTTTCTTTGAAAATAACTTTTGAAAACATTTTCTTTCAAAAGTAACCTTTTAAACATGGAATGGAATCTTTAATGAAATTATGCTGAGTAAATCTATTATTTACATATTAGGAAAGAAAGATATTCCTTTTAAAATATAGAAAGGTTAAAATGCCTTATTCAGAAAGTAGAAATAATATTCCTTTTAAAACAATTGTAAAAGAAAACAAGAGATAAAAATTTCTTCGCCAAATAATTTTAGAAACAATTTCTTATATTTTTTATAAAACATGGTTTTATAAGAAAACTAGTTCTCCGACTAAAGATATAAATAATGACGAGTTTTCTTAAAATAAATTTCTAAAACATTTTGAGTACGAAAGAGTGTAAAAATGTATTATTACTTAATAAAGGTCATGAATAACCAAAAAGGAAAAAAATTAAAAAAAATATTAGAGAAAGATAAAATAATTTCCTCTAATATAATTTTAAGTGTAAATAATCTTGATAAAAATGAGATAGTAAAGTAAACCCTTGAAAATATTATAACTTTTCCATGAGAATCAATCAATGAGTAGATTATGTGTATAAACTATAAATACACAAATATAAGAGGTAATAAATCAATAAATATTCAAAGTCATTCTACAAATTATAATAGAATATCAATGTCAGTAAAGAATTAATTTAACCCAATGAAAAGAAATTTGGTTGTGAAATTCTTTTCCACTTGGTAACTTTTAACTCAAATCCCCCTTAGATGAAATAATCCAAATTTAAACTCAAAATATCATAAAGAATTAATGAATAATGATATTATATGATAAAGTGGTAGTATGTACACAATATATAAGAAATTATTTTCAAAACAATAAAGTTATTATTTCAATATAAATTTAACAATCACAAAAGGAAGTGACAATACAAAGTAAATCATTAAAAACGTTCTGGAGAAGGAAAATCATTAAACATTCCAAAGTGTCCCATATTACTTGGAAACATTTAAATCATATTTCCCATGAATGAATAAAATTAAATAAAGCAAATAATATCAAGATAATAAATAGTTTCAAGATATAAAATTTAAAATTTCATTATATACACCATTTAAAATAAACTAGGTGCATAACAAAAAATAAGTCTTAATGGAATGTAAATTGAGATGAAATCCCTTACCTTGTGTATGACTTGTCAAGTGTGTATTTATATTCCTAAATAAAAAAATTATATTAAAAATTATATTTCATGAGAATATTTTCCATTTTTATCATAAATTCTATTTCAATTATTTCAATTTTATATAAATACATGATCAATTAATCTTACATCAAGTGTTTTGACCACATTCAGTTTATATGTCAAAAAAACTTTGGTAGTTCAACTATAGTCAAAGAGGTTGTTACATAACATATAATGAATAATAATCCTGAAATAATTATCATATTTTTACATCAATTATACTTTTAAAACCAATAATTAAATTTTATTAGGAAAAATTAACTAACACTATAATCATGGAGACTATAGGGCGTACGTACGTATGAGTAACGTTCCCATTTTTCAGTGATCATTATTGAAAGAAGGTAAGAAACTTTATATATTTCTAGAAATATAAGAACATCATAAATTCCATTTTATTAATTCATATATAATTATATATATAATTATTTTGATTTAAAATGAATGACATCATGTCGATGAGGAAATAGTCTACACATCCATGAATGACGTTATCACTTTTTAAGTGTGTGAAAGGGTAATAAATAAATTGATATGTCTATATAAATATATATATTATTTCCAAAAATATAATAATTTCATGAATATGATATAAATGTTTTTCATAGCTCATATATTTAATTATAATAATCATTTATACATTCCATGTATCATGTGAATGAATCACATCACTTTTAGGAGGCGGTAGTCCACACTTCCACAAACGACATTATCATATCTACACAAAAATAAAGGTATAAATATATGTTATGTAAAATAATTACAGAAGATTAAAGATATAATAAACATCATATATATCATATATAAATAGATTTTCCATCATAATGGCCACCAGGATAGTTGGTTAAATAAAAATTAATAATCATCATTTCATGAGGCGAGTCAATCGTGCACGTAAACAGTAAGCTTATTACCCATTTGATGGAAGTGTGTGAGAGTTTAGTCATAAACCTTATCATAAAAAATCTTATTATATTAAGTATACTATTTTTGTTATATAATCATTTAATAATAATATTTTAGGGGTGAATAATTGAAATAAAACTAAAGAGCGTAATGAAAGATGTTACCTCTTAATCAGGTAACTTCTTTTGGTTTATACCAACAGAGATTCATTGGATTGATTTATTCCCCAAGTGATTATTCTTTGTTTAGTTTAGGGATATTTAGGATCTATTTTTTGAGATATGGTTCATGAAAAAGTGGCTTGATATGTGTGAGGAAGTGGGAACAGAGGAGGCCTTTTTATAGTGGAGGAGTTGCACTCTTGTAAATTTTGGGAAAGGGAGTTACACCCACATTTATCCCAATTAAAGTGGGTAAAATAATAGAAATAAGTTGAGAAAATTTAATATATGGTCTAAATATTTGAATCCAATGGATCTTGGAAAAGGTTCTAGGTCATTTGGGCCCTTAAGACTAAGGTTTAGTCCCTTATTAAGCATAATTTTACCTTAATCATTGTAATTAATTTTAATTAATTTCACTAATATTTTTGGTCAAAAACTAAGTTAAAATTATTCTAAATTATATATTATTTTGATTCCAAATATGGAATCCATTTTTTGAAATTCCAATCACATAAGTGGCAGAAATTAATTAAAATTTATTCATGTAGAAGAGATGACAATGGAGGTTTTTTAAGTAAAAATAACCAAACGTTTTCTATGTTTTTATACCCAATTTCAAAGTTAAATTGATTCCAATGAAATAGATTTGATTAAATTATAAAAATATAATCTAATTAAACTTTAAAACTAATTAAAAGTTCAATTTAACATTATAAATAAATTATATGAAAAACCAATTTTGAATTAAATTTCAGTATTTTCACTATTCATTAAAAAATGAATCTTCACAGAAAAATACCAAAAAAATACCCTAACCTAATTTTTATGTTTATATTTAAAATATATAGATTATTATGAAATATAAGATTAATAAATTTTCCAAGAATTGGAATTAAAATAGGTTCTCCATTAAAATGTGGTAAAAGTGCCTTCATAAAAATATCTGTTTTTATATGAAGAATTGTGTTTGTTTTTATCTTATGATAATCAAATCAATTGGATGAATATAAAGAATATTATACTGAATATATATATAATACATTAATATCAATCACTAATTTTAATTAATTAAATTTAATAGGGTAAAATAGCTTTGTGAGCATAGAAATAGTTTTCTATAAATATTCCCTTTATTTTCAATTGGATATTATATTCATTTATAATAAATTTGAAACAAATGAATTAGATGCATAAATAATATATTTTCATAAGTTACATAATACTATTCATAATTTCTATTATATTATATATTATTATATTAATTAATAATATTTTAATAGTATATTGTTGTTCAGTTAAAACTTAGTTGTGTGGGAAACACGAGCCATTGAAAAAATCATTGTTGCATATATCGCACGCTAACTCTATATCATGATCATTGAAAGCAATAGAATATATTGAATTTATTTAAAATAGTAAACATGTTATAAATAATCTGGATATTATATTCCCTTACATGTTTGGTGTTGCGTGTCATATACAGTATCAAATAAAATGCTTCTACTTTAGATTTTTGGGGCGTTATAATATGTGTATTTAACAAAAACTATGTCATGATAACTTATTTAATATGTTATTTGGAATTTTTCATCCATACACAATTATTACATAAGAATTTTAATAAGTCACTTGCTATATAAACCCAAAAATAATATATATCTATATTATAATCAATAATACTTCACATTTATTAATATAGTTGAGAAAAGACTTGTTCCTTATCAAATATTATCTTCAGGACACCAAAATTGAGTTTTTCATTATTGTGTAATCACTTCTTTGGAACTAAAAATGATTTTCATACTTATCATGAAATAAATTCTATTTTATATATTTAGAAACATTATTTTAACATATTAGTAGTATATTAACATAAATTATTCATTCTGTAATATTAAAATATCTTTATATCATATTTTTTTGATGTTGATATCATAAAATATAACATATTTGATAAAAAGTGTATTATTTACTATTCAATAAAAAATATTTATAGAAAAATAAATGAAATTCACACTAATATAATTTTGATATGGTGATTTCAAAAAATAAATATTTTGTGTCCAATAAAATTTTTTAATGTGGTATAAATTAATTATAATATTCTCTCATGAAAGGAAATAAAAAACATTTTTGAAGAAAACATATTCTTGAATAATAAAATACTTTACTAACAATTGGGAAATTATTTCCAAATCATTAATCAATACAATATAATTAAGTATAAACTTTATATATATTATATAACGAAGTTAATACTACTATTACCTACCAATTCATGGCTTGGTTATAATTATAACATTTAAAAAAATATCATGGTTTGTTTAAACTCGATTTTGCGTGTAGTATATCATATAAGACATAGTAATATTTTAAAATTATTGGTGTTACATTATCCCTTTCTTTAGAAAATTTCATCCACAAAATTTGAAATTGAGGATGATAATCAGGGGTTTGACATTTGAAATTACATTTATTGAAAACCCACATTACAAAAAGGGTTAATAAAACATCCTTTTGAAAGTAGGGAAAGGTAAATATGAAGGTCATTTAGAATAACACGTAATTAGGTTTTTAAATGGGATACAATTAAAGGGAAGTGAAAATATGGACATAGATGAAAACAACTAATGTCCCAATAGTGACAAAGAACATTGATCACAAGAAATTTAATGATCATGAGAAAGTCAATGACCACAAAACTATAAATAAAAGTGGTGTGAAAAATACCATATATTCATCATAAATTTAAGTAATAGAATAACATTTTAGTTTCAATGTAATTCTCCTAGAGTAAGGAATTCCTTCACTATTTATACAAATAACACAATGAAATATATACATACCTGATTTTATCCAATACTATAAACACAATTTCATCATTTGGTCGAATGTTTCAATCAGTTTCCACTTCAATCTCATATCTTAATCCATGAAATTTATATTTAAAAATGGAATTTTCTTTACTAACATGCTAAAATAAACTTCTAACAGATCAAAATATCTTCAAAATTATAATAATTTATTCCTCCAATTTTAAGATACTAAAACCAAAATTGTTAGCACATGGTAATATAATATCCAAAATAAATAAACCATCACATGATAAATAATACATTAACCTCAAAAATTAAATAATAACACAAAATATTCATCAAATATCATTCCATAAATAAATAGCCCTCTATACCAATTAACTATAATGGCTTTAATATTAATGAATATGTTAACACTAATGGTTTCTTCATACCTTACAGGTTACATCCCCAAAAATGTAATAACATTCTTCAGAAATAATCATTCACATTAATCCAAAGGGTTCCGTATACCTCAACCCAATAAAACATGTTTAAAAATATCATTAATAATCTTAAAATCCTGAAAATTCAAAAATATTTGATTCCTTAGTATGCTTCACATAAAAAATGAATATACATTATTCATATATTCTCTAAATATAAGAAAATAATTTATATAAAAATAACATGACTAATAAAAAAATTATATGCTTCTCAAAATCAACTTAATCTTCATCCATGGAATCATTTAATAAAAAAATAAATTTCCAAACTAATTCGGACATCATGTAGGCTAGTGGTAGATGTTTCACCCATGTCGTCCTTCAGTTCTGTGTTCAATCCTCATGGCCTTGTTGGATTCAACAGGTTTTCACCCATCTCATGAGTTGTACTTTTTATAAAACTATATTAATATAATTCCATTATAAATGGTAAAACTTATGTCATAATAAAATTTTTAATTCACCTTGATCTTACAAAATCACCAAAAAAATATTTCGAAGATCCTCCGAAAATAACATTAATTATGAAATCAATTTTAAAAATCTAATGTTTTCTATACAATTTATTTTTTTTCAAAAAAATAAAATAATATTAATTGAATATTATTACATTAACATAAAGAACATATTAACCCAATGTTTTATTTATAACTCAATATTATATAAATAAATTAATGTCTCAAAATATTTTAACTTTTTGATACACCACTTTTCAAAGGTATCAATTCTATATAATACAGGTTTCTAAATTTTGAATACAAACCCTACTATATAATAATCCTTAGGTGTTTCATAATTTTTAAAACAATGAAAATATGTCATAATATCGTTAATAAAACAATACTACATCATAATTATAAAAACTCAATACATAAACATATCCTTCATTTAACTTAATTCGCAAACCATTAACCATGACTTTTCATCCTATTCCTTAATACTTAATTTCTAAAAATTAATGATATGAATTATGTCCTTTTTATTCATCAATATATACCTGATCTTATTTCTTTCTTTAAACAAAATAAATTAATTCATACGATAAATCCATACATCATGATTTTCTTAATATAACTTTTATCTCTTTGCATGATAACCAGCTTCCATAGAATAAATGGACAATTACATTATAGTATTTAACTTTTTGAGAGAGGTGGAATGTTTTAAATTTTGAAATCAAATAAAAAATATAATATGACTGATAAATTTTTTGAATAACTTAAAAGGTGTTGGGTAGTCTAAAAATTTTCTTTCTAGTGATTTGAAATACTCCATAAGCTTTCAAAATAATTTGAATGAACTTTTATAATATTTGTGATGACTGAATCATCTTCAAGGGGTAAGAATGTTTTGTAAGATCACTTTGCTTCCACCATGATAAATGATACGTAATATGTTTAAAAGAACATTAATTAAATATTAAATGAATTATTGAAAGGAAAATAATTCATATGGGTAAAGATAGTACCATATAAATTGTATTATACTTAAATCCTTCATGTTCTTTATATCTCATTCGATTTAAGTTTTCATCCAACCCCCTAAATTAACATAATTCTCTTTAGAAAAATAATTATAACTCTCCATAATATACTAATCATTATACTTATATATAAATTTATCTTATTCTGAAATAACAACCTAACATCTAAATTTATCTAAAACCTCTTCTAATACAAAATATAAAGACACATACTTAAAATATTATAAAATCTAGAATTTTAAGTCAATAATTAAATTTCTCACATTTTAAATATCTTTATGTTTTAGAGATTTAGATAATTAGAACATAACTGTTATACAATAAACCCATATATTTCAACGTTGACTCTTCTAATTGGGATCCATTTTTTCTAAAATAAAACATTTAAAAATTAAAACCTATTTATTTTTATGAGAAATCTTCTGGAATTTGAACTCGACTTCTTCTTTTTTCTTACCCATCCATAAACCCTTGAGCCCGAATCATCAGATATGTTATTTTTCTTCCTCTACCTTTGAAAACATCATTTTCATTATACATTAATCCTTATAAGGTTAGTATTATTCCAAAACTAATTTTTATAACATTAGTAAATGGACTTTTGTAAGGTATTTTAGTAATTATTTGATGAACTAGAGATCTAAAAAGGTGAGAGGAATAGAGGAGAATATGTTCACTTTTATAAGGGATGGGAGGGGCACTCTAGTAATTACTTAAAGTATTAAATTAATAGTAACTAATTTTCTTAAATAAATGGAATAAAATATACATATTTGGAAAAATGAATGATTAAGACTCTAAATACTATCATATAATAAAATTTTGACAAGTTTAGGTGATTTTTTCACCCTCATCACTTTTTTAACCATCGTTAAGTATTTTGACAATTACTTGTATATAAATATATTTTTTTTAATTTTTAAGGGTAATGAAAGTTTTTATAAAAAGAAAATCAAACCTTAAATGGGCCATAGCTGATAGTTTTTACCATATCACATTAAATTTCCCAAATATATGATTTTATAAATTTTAAATCTTTTAATAAACTATTATTTATTACAAAATATCAATAACACCAATTTTGGAACAACTTGTTTTATTTGACTTGATATTCACCAAGATAATAATATAATGATAATATAATCCTTTAAAAAATCCATAATATGTTATATTTATCTATAAAACTCATGTTAAACTATTAATCCTCTAAATATAATTATATTTATAGTTATAATATCATTTTATTGATTTTATACTGCTGGAATAAACATTGTGTCGATGTTGCGTTAGAATTTATGGTAAGTTTTTCATCACTAAAAATTAAAAATAAATTACTACCATGAAAATAAGCAATGTATTCTCAATATGAACTTTTATATTTGTTAATTCTGTATATTGACCCATATATATTTCATGAAAACGTTTTTAATATGTAGTTTTAACTTTTCATTTTTTCGTAAGTATTTCACTAGCACTTGGATAAGACACATTTCATATACCTAAAAAATTCATATATATCCATAAAAATAATCAATAATAATTAATATTTAATAAAAAAAATTATCAAATACATCTTAATTATTTAATTTTATATTTATGAAACTAATTGTTTTTTCTTGTGTTGTGCATGCACTGCGTCAACACCAAAAATGATTTTCATATATATTATGAAATAAAATCTAGTTTAAATTTTTTGAATTATTTATTTTGAATTTTTTGTTATATTATCAAATATAATTAATTTAATATGTTTACAAAAAAAAATATATCATATTGAAGTCTTGGTGATATCATAAAAGATAATGTATTTCATAAAAACTAAATTTTTTACAATTCACTGAAAAATCATTCTTTTTATAAAAATCCGAAAATATTAACCTAAAATAATTTTGATATGATGATTTCCATATTTATATAACTTTTATAAATTACATTTTATATATTTTTTAGAAATTAAATATAATATTCACTAACAAATGGAAAACCCCATTTTTGAGGAAAACCAATTTTTGAAGAATAAAATGACTTTACTGAAAATTGAGTAATTATTTCATAGGAATTAATCAATAAATTTGGGTTGATAAGGAAAATTATATATATTTCATAATGAAATTTTTCCTATTAAATCAAATAAATTCAATAGTTAGGTTATAACATTCACATTTAAGTGATAATACATAGAGGTTTGTTTAATATTGGTGTTTCTTGTAGTATACTCTATCAAGTACAGTGTTATTTTAAAATATTGGGGTGTTACATGAGGAGCTTATTCAAATATCTATAAGTTTTTCACAAATTTTATGTGATTCATCTTCCCTCCTATTATTTCTTTTCAAATTATCTATAGGATTTCTAATGAATGTTGAAAGAAGATCCACATTACTATCCTACACCATACACTTCTTGGTCATCAAGGACTTACAAAGAACCTGAGCTTATGTTGTAAAATAAAATTTCTTAAACAGACATATCTAAATCGGTTGAATATTGATCTCAAACATCCTTTCTTTTTACCCTTCATCCCCAGCTAATGGTGGAGTAAATCATAAAATCTCTATGAAATGTGATGAGTAAGTAGACATTTGCATCATCCCCAAATGAATCTCCATGAACTCCTATTCTTGGTACAACTTCCTCATACATGGGAATAAATCCTTGAAGAAAATGGATTTTAACTTCATCCATTTTGTAACCCTTAAGTACTGTGTCTTTAAGGATAATGTCTCATATGTATACGTAAGGTCCCTAAGGAATAAAGGCCAAAAACGTTACCTTTTGATCCTTAGGTGTCTCTACAAAGTCAATGATCCTCTAGATAATTTGTTTCTAGTGCTCTACATTTTAAGGGCCTACAGAGATCTGAAAATGGGTATGATAGAGCTATAAATACTAATCATAGTAAACCATAGTCATGGAAACTTTCTCTGACTTTGATAGAAACTTGGAGTACAACTGATGGATGAGGAGGACTTTTTCCCTAAAACACTAGGGTGCGCGCATGAGTATTCTCTTACATGATCAGTGGTATAATTTAATGTCCTTCTGCAAGGGGGTGTTCTAACCTTATCCACCATGAAATCTAGTAAAGTATCATTATTTTGAAGTTTTATGAAATTCAAAGAAATAATTTATAATGCATAATCCATTAGTTAAAGATAGATCCAGATCAGTCTATAGGATAACACAATTTTCTCCTCATAGTCTACCCATGACCCAAGGTTTATCCCTCATAGTACTAACCAAGGTGTCTATCCCTTCATGTTAATCATGATCATATATATATATAAATATATATATCTATATAACAGTGTACTATAGTAAAACTAATTAATTTCAATAGATATATCACAAAAATATGAAAAATATATATATCACAGAGTCAAAAATATAGATTTATCATGAAAAGATAGTAAAGTCATGGAATTAAATTTAATAACTACTATATTTCACATAATTTGTATATATATAAGAAATGTGATCCAAAATTTCATGTCATGATTCATGAAAACAACAGAATCCCATAAAATAGAAACTAAAATATCATCAATGGTAACTCAAATGCCAATAAAAATGAATTATCCAAGAACATGGAAACTCTACTGCCCAAGTTCCACACAACCTACCTCGTTTATACCATGTCCCTGGTTGGTCAAAAACAAAATAAGAAATTATCCACTAAACCATTTTATAACACCCTAACCTGAACCACTAATTATTATCTAGATATTTATATGCCCTCATTCTTGCCTCACTGTACATAAGAGGTTAAAAAATATAAATGAGGTTCTTAATTCCATTAGGTGGGAGACTATACCCTTAGCATCATATCCTTACACCCAAAATAAAAAAAAATAAAAACTAAAATTAATAAATATTGAATATAGATCATCTTAATGTAATATTAGATGACACATGTGTCTTGTAAGTAAATAAAGAAAAATAAATCAGGCTCGAAGTGTGGATAGTGAAACCAGAGTAAATGTTTTACAAGATAAAAATAAAAAACCTACATTAATTCACTAGAGTCTATATTTTTACCAAAGAAATATCTATGTTCCACAACTCAGTTATCTACCATGGTCCCCTTGTCTTTTCTTTGATCCCTATACCTGATTTCTGCATGTACACTGAGATTCTCATGGAGGGTATGAGTATAAAACTAGTAGGACACCGCCAATGAATCTTTAACAAAAATAAACATTCATAATATTGTATGTCATGATACAAAATAAAAGAACACACATAAAAGAAAACTATACTGAGAATACACATACTAGAAAATACACCACAAACCCAGGATTTACCCACTTCATTTCCATGCTAGAAGAATATTTGAGTGTTCATGGAAACATCACAAGTAAAGGATTTATCCTTGAGGAATATTAATGGTCATATAGGCCATAGGCCTCTAGGTTGGGAAACAATATGACAACATTTCCTATTTAAATATATCATGATAGGAAATGAATTCCATCATTCCCCCTTGTCACCTCATGACTCAGATCAAATAAGACCATCATGAACTCAGCTCAGGCCACAATAGTTCGTCATACCCCATTTTCTGACTCATTTAGGTCATCATGTCATATCTTATGACTTAACATGCTACCCCATAGGGCCTCTGATCCATGATGGGCCCACCTATCACCTTGGTAACATGAATAGTATAATAACACAACATATACTAAGTAGAACACGACACATACCATGTATTACACATGGAGACATGGAATATCATATATAGGTTCAACATAGAATATCACGAGTGAGAAAAAAATAGCCAATACATGTTCACATGTGATCAAACCCAATATATTATTAATTATATCAACACAAACATATGATAAAAATAATATAAACCACCTTTATATGGTAATGAAGTTATTATCAAAATTTTGTTGATAATGTACTGCCAATTTCTTCATGGATCGAAGCCCAAACTGCTTTGTGCACCCATGGAGGACTAGCTAATATGTCAAGGTATCCTATATCGGGATCTTTTTTATCATGAATAATGATTATAAAGACTGACATAAATATTTTTAAAGTCAATAAGGTTTTTCCATATTTACATACCTCAAATATTCCATCAGGATAACTAGTTCTGAGGTATGCTGAAAGAGATAGTGCAAATTCACCAAATCCACTGATGATTCAAGAACAGATCAGGAATTCAATTTCAATTCTAGAATATAGCCTCAATTCTAGCAAACAAACATTGACCCACACATAATCTATTATTAAAAAATATATCTAAGATGATATTCAAGAATAATATAGTTTTATGATTATATATCTTGGGAAACATACCCAAAAAAGTCCACCGTTCATGAGGAATCAACCACTTGTAAAGGGATGTCATTGACACATCAAAAACACCAGAAATATACCAAAGTATCATCAATATATTATAGTTCAATCATATATCCAATATCAATAATATTTCTAGGAATTTAATTCATAAACACATACCCATAAAACATCCTTATTTTATGGTAGATCTCGATTCAATCAAGAGACATCATCAATACACTATACCCACCATAAATGTATGAAATAAGTAATAATTAATCATAATATCATCATAGAAACCATATATATACAATAAATCCATGATCAATTCTCAAAAATGAATATTAATTGTGTGTAGATCTTGAAGAAACTCGCTACTCTAGCATCAACAGATTGGTCAAACATTACAGAACCATGGCGATATGAATAGGATATATATATATATAGGAACATGGAGAGGTATCTGAAATTCGAAATAGGGTATTTAGGGTCAGAATTGGGTATTAAAAAATCTGTCAATTGAGTAGGATTAAAATATTGAGGGGTGGATTTAATGAACCCTCAATCTAGGTGCACTAGTGGGATGATGTGCCTAGTAAAACCACTTATGTTCTTCTAGCATCGTCAGCCAGCTCGTGGGGTATGTAGAAATCTATAGACCGATAATAACTCCAAGATTTATTCAATAGTAGTTTACAACCACCATAAAACTATTTCTTCTCCAAATACTCTATCCATCAATTCTCGTGATATTTGTACATAGAAACCAACCTATTTAAAACCCATAACAAAGAACAGTCAAAAGATAATGAAGAATTTTATCATCTTAAAACATCGAAAAAATCAACATAAGTGAAGATGTTGCATAATGGGATTATTTTATAAGAACATCCACACATTCCCCCACTTACTTCTTATTCTATGTAAATAAATATAAGGTGTTTTTTTGTTATCTTAGATACATTAAATCAGATTATAATAAGAACCAAATATATTGTTTTGATTCGTCTCTTATCTTGAGGTACCACAACCCCTTCTTAGAACACATGGTATATTCCTATAATTCATTTTTTGAAGTTTTTAATTGTGTATTATAATTATAAAAAAAGGTTATGATAACATTAATATGAGTGGATATATGATATAATTAATAATTTCATTAATTTTTGAATATTGGTAGAAATAATATATTGGAACTATTCATAAATGAGAAGAATATATATTGAATCCTCGGTAGCTGACATAGTTTATGGCCTATTATGTTAGTAATTTATATCATATCCCTACATATTTATATGAAGTTGGAATATGTTATACCGAGCATGATTATTTCTAGAGGAAAAAAATATAGAAACTATAGTAGTGTTTACTTTTCACCATTGATTGATGGTTTGATATTTTTATGTGAGGAAGGGGTAAAAGTGTTCAATGTATATAAAAATAATTTTTTTAGTTACAGGATATGATAATGTTCATTATAAATGATTCCCAATATATATAATTTAATACTGATATAGTTTTATGTTATATAAAGCATATCTAATTTGAAATGATGTTTTTTGACATTCCAAGTATTATTTAATTATAAAAAGATTATTTTTTATTTCAATTAGGAAATTATATGGTGAAAAATACCAGTTCATTTGTGATTTTAAATTTTTCCTTATTAGGGCATCACTATTAGTGTTTTTTAGGAGTTTAAGGTGAGTGTTTATATGTGGTAGGATGTGTAAAAAACATAAATGAGTTAATTTAAAATTAAATAGAAATAAGAAAAGGATGCAGTTACTACATATGGACACTAAGAACATGGTATGGTTCCACTGGGCACTTGATGAGACAAATGATGGGGGTGTCCCCTTAAAATTACTACAAGGATCTCAATGATCCACTAGGTAGATGGTAGAGGTACATGGGGTTCTCACTAGCCCTAGAAAATAATTAAATAGAAAAAATTGATAATCTTTTCATTTTAAAAATAAAAAACACCCCATTGGGGTATTCTTACTAAGATGATGGTAATATAGGGGAGTTTGTATCCTTCTCCCTCTCTTCCTCTCCTCCCCCTATGATATGGGTTATATGGACTTATTTTAACATAAATATTCATGAAAATCCATACAATTATTTTACTCTTACACATTTACAAATTATTCCTCTTGTTTATAAAACACAAGTTAGGGTGTTGGATGTCGAATCAGCAAGAACATGATGTAATTTTATTTATTTCATAGGGATTTCATAGATGAAAATTAGTTGATATTATGGAAGGATGATTACATATTGTTTTTTACTAATACATTTTAATATGCCAAGTGTATATTGTAAGACATTTTTACCTCATTGTTCATGGTTTTGATTCCATAAAGTTTTATAGTGAGTAATTAACTATTATGGATAATTATGGGATTTCTATCAAAATTAATAATTAAAATATTTAATGGCATTTTAATGTAACAAAGTATCATTAAAATGGGTGATTTATGCTCTGAGAATAAAATTTTAAATTATCCAGTAATTGATGTAGGTTGTATCAACCACCATAGTGTTCTAATTCATGTTTTTTTAGAAGTTTCATATTTTTAATTTAAAAAAAAATAATTATTACATTGAAAAAATCAATGAAATATTTTAACAAGTGAAATGTGTTATTTAATTATATTATTATTTTTCAAAATTTTAATTGAATAAGTTTTTTTATTCAAGAATTTTTTATTGTAATCCCAAAAAATTCATAAATAATACATTTGACTGGTATTTTAACTTATGAGGGAAGCTTTGTTGGTTCATTACAATGTTTACATTATTTTATACATACCAATAATTCTAAACATTATTGTTGGAATAATGTGTGGTTCGTTCAAAAGTAAATTTTTATTTATATATACACTTTATGGTTAAACTTGTTATATGGATTTTATATTATGATTTATAAATTTAACCATTCCATAAAAATTACAACCTGAATGAATTGTTAGTTAATGAAAAACATGTAACCTTCAGTAAAGAGGCTACATCAGTAGTGATGTAATATACGGGTTTAGTTAAATGTAAAAGGGATAAATCAATCACTTAAAACTAATTAAATTTATCATTGATATATAATTATTCAAATTATATTTTTTGATATGTAAAACAACTTATCTCTTGGGGTAGTTAACCTGGGTAATGACGAATATGGTTGATTAGCCTAGATTGGGATCATTATAGATGTTCATAGATGATTTACCACATGTTATCTTAGTTTGGGAAGTAATATTGAGATGATCTAATATGGTTTTTATTTCTATGGGATTTGAAGTGGATGGATATATTGCTGCTTTAGTTGGTTATATTATTAGTTCTTATTCGCCTAATTTATTTATTTGATTATTTATTATTTCATTTGGACTCCTGTAACTAATTTTATTAGCTTATTTATCCTAAGAGTTTAATTCTCATTGGTAATATTTTTAGTTGGATGCTCATGTCTTACTTAATTATAATGAATTATATCAGGGTTTTTTATGTGAGATGTATTAGTGTGATTTTATTTATAGATGATTGATCAAGTTAGTGAACATGTAAATTGAAGGTAATGTATATTTTTATGGAGGTGGTGAGACTAAGGGAAAGACCATGGTGATGGAATATGTTTTTTGATGGCATGTGCATTTTTACGGTGTTCTTTAGTAAGGTTTTGTGGATTAAGCATGGGTAAATTCATATGGATACCTATAGATTGAGTAAAATAATTCATATAGATTTTAATTGAGTTCAGTTAGGGATATAGAAATTATACTAATGTACTCCCTTAATAAGGTGTAACAACTAGAGAGGGATTTATCTTATTTCCAGAGATGACTTCAAGAGATGGTTGATGTGATTCCAAGTTAATTAGTGTGTGTCATTTAATCTAGTGATTTATTTTATGATTGAACTTAATGAATTAATATGGAATAATTTTCATGTGAGATTATTAGCACGATTTTTTCAACAATTTATACACAAGTGTATTGATGGGGATATATTTCAGTTCATAAGAAAACATTGGTAATTTTTTCAAAGAGTGAGGCTATACTTATTTAATTTTACCTCATAGTAAGGATGATTGTATGGTTATTTCCCCTGATACTGATGATGTTTAACTCGTGTTTATGGGATTATAATCTTGTACTCGATATTGGTATGTATTCTCTATTTGGTATCAGTGTTGGGATTTGGTATTTTTATTATAACTACTTTTAGATGTGATGGAGGCTAGTGTAATTCCAAGATTTTTACTTGGTTATCTTTCACATGATATATGTTATGATTTATATTCCTATTGTAGGATATTATTATAAATCCTAGTGTCACATACACATGAATTCACCTAATTAATTAAACTTATAAAATTTGTGTTTTTCTAGTGTTATTTATTTATTCTTTTTACTCATAGTCTTTATGTACACCCTGATGAATATGATATTTCACATGTTCCATTATTCTTATAAGTTTGGAATTAGAGATAACTTATTGAATTACTCTCAAATCTATCATGATATTAGAGTAGTAGGATGATACTCCATTGGGTTGAGGGTGAGGGTGATATGTATCAGTTGGAGGCATCATCTAGTGTATAACATAGTCTTTTTTGTTTCTTAATTAAGAAGTATGATTTCTTATAAATATAGAAAACTATTCTGTTTGGTTAATATCATATATATATTTTACATTAAATAATATTATGATGGATTATGGGATTCCACTCATAACACCTCGTTTTATTTTTATAGGTGTTGGGTATATTGGATGTTTGTATAGGATATTTTAAATTTTTTATAGAATATGAAAATTCCATATAATTTTTTAAAAGTGGGTAAATTATTCCCTAAATATATATTTAGACCCTTAATAATATTAATCGACTACCATGGATCAAAGAACATATTCAATGAAAGTGGTGGTCCAATTTGGGTGAACAGAAGAACTCAAATGGGTCATTATAAAGTGATATCATAGTGATGTTGGTTTTAGGATAGAGCTAGTTTTAGGTAGATATATGATTTTTGGACATATGAGGGAGATTATTTCCCTATGTGGATAACATGAATATAGTGGAAGCCTTTTTTCAAGGTTGTAGGGGTGTTTAGTTACAATACTATAGTAATTGGGGAGTTTTTGGTTTAGATATTTTGTATATGATATGGATGAGACTCTTCTCTGAGTTGTAGGTCACTTCTGAAAGCAAGTTTCTAAATTTACACATGCATTATCTGGATATTGGCACATAGTACATGTGTGTCTTCGGTATTGTGACAATTATATATAATGACATTAATTAATTAAAAGTCATTAATAAATGAATTACCATTTACCTATATATGTTATTAGGGGAAACTTAATTAATGAAAGTCACTCACACATATATTTTATTTCTTTTGATGGTTTATTTTATGGTTAGTGAATTGTTAAAAGTGGTATTTAAAATTTTTTATATTTAAAAAGTGGCTGAAGTATTTTTTTTTATTTCCAAATCCAATGAAAATTGATTGATAATGATTTTTCTATATTTTAAAGTGATTTTTAAAATAAAAAATTGGAAATGGTTATTTTACTTGAATAAATTGGAAAATGTTTTCCTAAATTAGAATTTCTAAAAAATTTGGTTTTATAAAAGGGATTTTTAAAAGTTTATCAATATTATAATTTTTAAATATAATATTATATATCTCTGTGTGTGTGAGTGTCTGTGAAATTGGTATGATTGATTTTGTTCATATTTTAACTGATTTGTTAAATTTATTACATTTTTTTCATAAATATTTTGTGTTAAGAGTAAGTGGTTTGATGGGAATTTTGAAATTGTAGTTGATTATTATAATGGAATTCACCATAAGGATAGTATTAGATAGGGCTTTAGTTATTGGTAATGGAATTCATATCATCAAACCATTATAGTATTGATATTTTGGGTATTTATCAATGTTATATGGTGTTTGTTGTTGAGAAAAAAAATTTGATGAATGTTTTGTGATAGGATTTGTTAAATTGATTATGAATTGATGATTAGTATAGGTTCATATTTATGAGTGAGATAACCGTTTTAATTTTCAAGGATGAAAAGGGCTATGATGGGGATTTTGTAATGGATTTTAGTATTATTTAATTATTAAAAGGTAATTTTTTTAAAATTAAGAAGTCGTGTGGTGAAAAATTCGGGATCATTTGATTTTTTTTGTTTTTCCTTAGCATGGTGTTTTTTCGTTTTTTTTGTTATTTAAGCTGAGTGTTTAGAATTAAGATTATGAATAAAAAATACCATATGATATAATTTGGAGTTTTTTGTAAGTCAGTAAAGGATGAGGCTAAAGGTGGATACTAAGTACCTGGTATGGTTCTGCTAGACACAAAATAAGCCAGCCAGTGGGGTGCATCCAATGAGATTACTACCAAGAGAGTGATATACTTCTATGAGGAACCTAATTAAGTAAGAGAACCTTTCGCTAATGTAATATGCAGCTATGTTTATGAACATAGCGAGTTCCTCACCCAAGGTGGTGGGTAGAACATCATTGAAAGCTCAAATATTCAAAGTTGGTTTGAGGCAGGACATCTGGTCCATGATAGTAGTGTTGTTTATAGATGATTATACAGAGATGGTGAATAGAGCCCTAGTGGCTAAGAGGGATCTCATGGGGACTGTGAGCAGAGGAAGTGTTTTGGTACCCATATGTAACAGTGGGAACTCTAACACTGGGTTCATGAGGAAGAGGGACACCTATTTCTAGGGTGGGATTATGGCTCAGAATCCAACGACAGGATCAGGGAATCATCTTTTGAAGCCACAGAGTAATCATGGATTTTACTAGTGTGGATTCATGGTACACATTAATCAAGATTTTATGGCACAGCCTTGAGCGTGTCATAATTGTAAGAAGATGGAGAATCTTCAATGTTATTGTGAGAATGCTCCAAGGTCGGGTGTATGTGACACTCGTTAGGAGTTGCAGGGGTCGTATGCCTCGACGGGATGAGTGTAGAAATATTTGCCTCATCATCAGATCCATGTCAGTCATGGTTATTATGGGAACACCGTGATTCCTCAGTAGGGAAACTCTCTGCCATGAAGCAAATACAAAGGGTGGAAAGAAAGAAATTGTTTGGAGCTGAACAGGTTGTGATGGACGGTCAGTCAAGACCTTCCACAGTTAGAGGTGCGATTCTTGAAAATTCTACCATGATGAAAGTGTTGTTTGATATGGGTTCTTCCCATTCTTTTATTTTTTTATCATATCATTGATTTGTTGGTTTTAACTGTCAAAATGATACATATGGTTCTCAAACTTTTAAGTCCTATGGGTGGAAAAGAGGGTCGAGCCTTATTGTGTAGATCATTTTGTGTAGTTGTGGATGAGGTTGATTTGATGTGGGAATTCTCAGTGCTTGATATGGATGTGTATGGAATAATAATGGGAATGGATTTGTTGACAATGTTCAAATCCCACATTGACTATTATGTACGAACAATTAGTTTTGTGGTGTAGGATGGTGTAATACATCTCCTTAGGGGGGAGAAGAATGAAAAGTGGTGTGGAATAGGCTAGTTGAAACTAGCGGTTGGCATGATATCATATTAGTTAGCAGCTTTACCGTGGTCATCAGTGGAAGGTGTTGAGCGAAGTGTTCTTCCAGTAGTTGTGGATCAGTTTATCGATGTTTTTCCTGAAAAAAATCTAAGGGCTACAACCTATGAGAGATGTGGAGTTTACAATTGATCTCATTCCAGGGACCAATACTGACTCACATCCTTTTTATCGGATGGCACCAGCAGAATTTTGGGAATTTAATGTGCAGTTGGGAGAGTTTGAGAACAAAGGGTTCACTCGGCCTAGTACGTCTCCATGGGAAGCACTGATTTTATTCATCAAAAAGGAGGATGAAATGTTGTTGTTATTTTTGTACTATCATAGACTAAATCAATTTATGATAAAGAACCGATATCCACTTACATACATTGATTATTTGTTTAACCAATTGAGGGGAGAACAATGGTTCACCATGAGTGACAGGAGGTCTGGATATCATCAACTACGGGTAATGAAGGAGGATATCCCCAAAACAGCTTTCAGAAGAAGATATGGCCATTATGAGTATGTATTTATTCCCATTGGACTGACAAATGCACTAGCCATATTCATGGAATTGATGAATTAGTTATTTTAGAGATATCTTAATTATTTTATGCCTGTTTTTGTGGATGATATATTGGTGTATTCGAGAACAAGGGTGTAGCATGTGCAACACTTGGAGATAGTTTTGGGGATCTTGAGAGATCATCAGTTGTATTCCAAATTTTCAAAGTGTGACTTTTTTATACAAGATGTTCGTTTCCTTGGCCATATTATTTCTAAGAGGGGTGTTTTTGTTGCTCTGAAAAAGATAGAGACTGTTATTTCTAGGAAAGCTCCAAATAATGTCTTTATAAATGGAGTTTCCTTGGTCTAGCTAGGTACTATCGGCATTTTGTTCATGATTTTTCATGATTGAAATCACTAATTTAGATTTTTCATGGAATAATGTTCCATTTTAATGGGATGAACAGTGTTAGAGATGTTTTTAGGAACTCAATGGTCACCTTACATCATCACCAATCTTGATTTTTTCTTAACCAGGAAAAGGGTATGTGGGGTATTATGACGCATCGGGATTAGGGTTGGGTGATGTTCTCATGCAAGGGAATCATGTGGTTGCATATGTCTCATGGAAGTTGAGGGTTCATGAGAAGAACTACCCAACACAAGATTTGGAGTTGGAATCATTGGTTCATGCTTTGAAAATGGGGCGTCATTATCTCTTTAGTGACAAATTCATGGTGTTTCCTGACCATAATATTTTAAGGTATGTTTTATCACAAAGATATTTGAACTTGATTCAACAAAGATAAATGGAGTGTCTCTGGATGTTTTATTTTTACATAATGTAAACACCGGGTAAGGGAAGTTCGAAAGTGGATGCATTAAGTAGAAAATCATATGATCAAGTGGAAAAATAGGCAACAAATTAGTGGTAGTTGATGTCGGTCATAACAGACATGTGGTTGGAATAAGAGGATCAGGGTGATAGAGTGGAATTCTTTCTAGTATCATTGGTTCCTAACATGGTTGGGTTAGTCAAGGAGGCATAGGTGTCTGACTCTGAATGTTTGGTGATGAGGTTGAAACTAAAGGGTGGGGAGACCATTAGGGGCTAGGAACTAAATAGGAATCTAGTGTTGTGTTTTCGGAATTGGATAGTTGTTCTAGTGGATTTTCAGTAGTAAATTCTGAGGGCTTATCATCATTCTAAGTGGGTAGTTCACCCTGGAATTCAGAAAATGTATAAGGCATTAAATGCCCATTTCTTGTGGGAAGGTATGAAAAGAAAAGTGGCGATGTTTGTTTCAATATACATGACTTATCAGCAAGTCAAGGCCAAGCATTAGAAGCTAGAGAGAATGTTTCTGTCTTTATCAATCCTAGTGTGGAAATGGGAGTAGATATCAATGGATTTTTTGATGGACCTCCCAAGAATAGTCAGAAAATATGATGACATATGGGTGATAGTGGGTCGACTCACAAAGTCATCCCATTTCATCCCTATTTTTGAAAATCTAATGGTGGAGGATATTCTGAAATCTATATTTGATAGGTGTTAAAGAGGCATGGTGTTCTAGTTTTGATTGTATCCAATAGAGATATGAGGTTCACATCTTGTTTCTAGAAATCCTTACAGCAATCCCTTGGAATATAGTTGACTATGAGCATCGTGTATCATCCACCCACGGATGGGAAATCTGAGAGGACGATACAAGCATTGAAAGATATGTTGTGGGCTTTTGTGATGGATTTTGGTGGTTCATAGGAGGAGCACTTTCCATTAGTGGAGTTCCCTTATAATAACAGTTATCAAACATCAATACATATGGCTCAGTTTGAGGCATTATATGGTCATCTATGTCATTCCACACTATGGTGGGTGAAAATGGGTCAGACATCGATTAGTGGACCGAGCCATGTCCATGAGACTGAAGAGAAGAGAAAGTTGATCATGAAATAGATGGAGACAGCACAGAATCATCAGAAGTCGTATACAGACTATCGTTGATGATTGTTGTTGTTTGAGGTAGGTGATCATGTGTTTTTAAGGATTTCTCCTCATCTTGGGAATCATCAGTTTGGAAAGAAGGGTAAGTTATCTCGGATGTATATTGGACCTTTTGAGATACTTGGGTGTATTGTAGAGGTGGATTATTGGTTGACCTTTCCACCATGGTTTAGTGTGGTGCACAATGTGTTTCACGTGTCGTAATTAAAAAGGTATCAACCAGATCGTGACCATGTGATTCGTTGTAATCATGTTAAGCTAGAGCTAGATGCATCATTGTTGCACATCCCAGTATGGCGTAGGATTTAAATATGAATGTAGATTCTCAATTAAAATAGGAGGGGTGAGTTTTAAGTTTAAAAACATTCATTTTTAACCTTAAGTAAAACTACATTTAACAACGTTAAACAATGTAAATTCACAAGACCTCTTAGTTCTAAAAACATGCTAGGTTCTAGAAATATGGTTCTGAAAATGAAACTTAATAAATGTTTACAAGAAAAATATTCTACCTTAAAATGTATATAATCTTACTTATCATAGTATACAAAAGAACAAGAAAGTATAAGAAGGTTATTCGTTATTCCTTTATCAAAAAATAATGGAATATAAACTTGAAACAAAACATGTAACAAGTATGAAATCTTTTAACCCAAAGAGAAGGGTATCCAACAACCTTTGATAAAGGTACATTGATTTATAATTTCATGAAATTCTATCTTACCCACACCAGGGTAAGACATCGATAAGAATATAAGAATTTGTCTGGTTATCCTCATAATCCCTCGAACTTTAACGTAGTCAACAACTCTATCTTCTTATCCCTGGAAGTCCTCAAACATTAAGGTAGTCGGTACCTCTGTCTTCCTATCCCCGGAAGTCCTCGATTGTACATAGCAACAATCAGAGTCACATGAAGCAGGATAAACAAGATGTTCATTATGAACAAGAAATTAGAGTCTCTCACTATAAACCACTTCAGTAGCATGTAATCTCTATATTGATAGATCAGTAATGAGCTCATTCAAAATGAGATCCTTTTTATAGGAATTTCTCCAATGGTCGGCTCCCTCCTCCAACGGTCATATTTTTCCTTGAATCTCAGAGGGACTATACACATGTCACTCAAAAAATGGTTAATTCGAAACATATTGCATGACATTTTTTCATAACTATAATAGGGGTAAGTAAAATATGGTTCCATAACCAAATCCAATTTTCTAGAGTCTAAGGAAAAATAAAGTTCAGATTTAAAGTAAATAAACACTTGGAGACTATAAATCATAAAAATCCAGATTCTTTTTTTCAAGGAATTCGGAACCTAAATTTTTTAGATTTTGGACTCTAAATTCCAATGAATTCAAGGTCTGAATTCAAAGGAATTTAGATTCCAATTTTTGAAGAATTTGGTACCTGAATTCTGAGAAATTCAGAACCTGAATTCGGAGGAATTCAGAACCTGAATTTTGAGGAATTTGGAGTTTAAATTCTAAGGAATTAGGAGTCTGAATTCTAAGGAATTTAGAGTTTGAATTCTGAGGAATCCAGAGTCTGAATTCTAAGTATTTCATAAGCTAAATTATAAGGAATTCGGAACCTAAATTCATAGGAATTTGGAACCGGAATTATGAGGAATTCAGAAACTGAATTCTGAGAAATTCATAATCTCAATTCTATGGAATTTAAAGTCTGCATTCTGATGAATTTTGAGTCTGAATTCTGAGTAATTCGGCATCTAAATTTAGAGGAATTCATAGTATGAATTCTGGGGAATTCGGAGTCTTAATTTTGAGGAATTCGGAACCTGAATTTCAAAGAATTCCGAATCTGAATTTCAAAGAATTCGGAATCTAAATTTCAAAGAATTCGGAATCTAAATTTCATAGAATTCAGAATCTAAAAACAGAATACTCTATATCTAAGTATTTATAATATACCAAGGTTTTAGATATGAAACTTATTTTTACACATTACAAATAAAAGGAGTTAGAAATAAAGAAACTATAACATTAACAATGAAAACAAAGGAAAGGAGAAAATTTCCTTAGGCGGGAAAATTTTCCTTAATAAGATAAATCTTAGGGGAAATAAAGTTTTCCTTAAAATTGGTTGTTTGTGATTTTAAAAACACAAAGGAATGGAAAAGTCTTAAGTAAATATTATTAACTCAACAATCTCACCAAACATCCTACCTAAAAAGATTATAAAGACTTAGATTTTTTATGGACATGAAAAAAAAAACTTATCTTTCTTTACTTATGGATCAAAGTTTATAACACTAACTCCCCCTTAGGATTTGGAATCACTAAATATCATATTCTTGATATTTTTAATGAGATTTTATCTTTCATATGAAAATATTCATTGATAAAAACTTCCCCTTTGATGAAATTTCCCATTACATATAGAAATATCTTCTTAATTAGTATTCTTTTTATCATTCATTTCTCCCCATTTGTGATTTTCAAAACGGAATAGAGGGAATGGAAAAAAATTGATGGTACCTAAAAAAATTGTATAAAATAGGAAAATATATGGAGGAAAACAAGAATTTAATTAATATTGAAAGAATTTTTATAAGGAAAAACCCAAAAAAATGATCAGAACTGGAAAAATTATCCTTCTTTCCCCTTCGACATCAGCTTCGTGAAAATGGTTTTCAGATTCTTGAGCTCCTTGTGATCATCTTCTATATTCTTATACAACTTATCCTAATCTTAAATTTTCTTCTCGAAGGCTTTTATCTCTTCTACCTGAGCCTTAAGACATTCTACTTGAGCTTTTAACACTTCTTCATGCTTAACCACCTACTCTTCAATTTCTATTTTGAGATCCCTTTCCCTCTTTGAATTCATGGTCACAGAATTAATCTTCCCATTCAAATCCTTAACTTCTTGCTTCTAAGAAGTTTGTTCAAGAGTCAGCCTTCCCACAAAGCTCTTTGAATGGTCATTAAGCTTTCCATATTCAATGTCAAATGCATCTTTGACATTATCTTGAAATTCATCAAAAACTATCAGGTCTTCAACAGTTTTCTTGACCGGCTTGTAATCTTCTTGCATTACCTTATATGAGCCTTATAATTATTGAGAAAGGATTTAAAATCTCCCACGAGTCCGGCATATTTATCCATAACTATGGAAACTGATTCTGATTTTTGATTCATCGAATGTTGAAGCATCTGACATCTAGAATCTATACTTGGAAATAATGAAAGCGTACCAACCAGCTTTTTCATATATTATACCAAAAAATAATTTCCAAGAGAGGATGATTCTGAATCATAATGTTTGGTTGGTGAGTATTATTTTTTTAACTCATCATCTTTCCTCTTTTACAAACTTTCAACAACTTTATTTTTTACTACATATTTTTTTGGTGTATGGACCAGCTCCTTCTTTCCCTTATCATTTGTCTAAATATTCCCTTCTGGTTTAGGTGATTCATGATCACTCTCCAATAACTATACAATTTTAACTTCCTCAACTTCCCCTTTCTCAGAATCAGCCACTTGATCTTATGGATAAACGAATTCATGATTACTGCTTTCTTCTTCAGAGGGTTTGTTTACTTCTTCCTGATCCTTATCTTCATTCCCTTGAGTAGCAAGTTTTCAAGATTAGTCTTGAGAACTCTGGATCTATAATTTTATATAGGGACTTTCTTTATCATGTAAATATTCAACTTCCTTTATTACATCATCAGTTTCATTCCCTTCTTCTTATTCCTCTTCCACTTCTTCTATTTCCTCTTCCTCTTCCTAAACAATTTCTTCTTCTCAATCTGGATCTGGAATCATGACCTTGTTTCCCAAAGTCTCAGAAAGTGATTTTATCAAAAACTATTCTAGACTTGGGATTTTTTTAGATGATTTCTCAGCATCCTTGAGAAGTTATTGTACAATTTCATCTTCAGAAAACTTCTTCCTTTTCTTATTCTCTTTATATTGATTCTCAAGGTCTTCAGAAACCTTTATCTTTAACAGTTTTTCCATAGTAGGGTCCAAGACCAACTTAGGCTCCCCTTCCTTCCTATTTTTCTTGTCTTCTATCTACTTAGCAACTACTTCATCAGGATAAGACTTTTGTTTCTTTGGATTCGATGGTGTGGATTGAGTTTCCTTATCCACTGAAGTTTTTCCTTTTTCTTCTAATTCCTTCGCCTTCATCTTTCTTCTACCCTTCTTGGATGTCTCAGTCACTTCCCATTTCTATGAAAGATCTTAGATTTGATCTTCCAAAAAAATCATAAAATTCTCCTGAATCACTATAAAACCTAACTTTCATTCTCTTTAGAGTATCATCACTCAATAGCATTAATTTGAAATTCCTTGTCTTAGAACTGGAAGGAATTTTGAATGAAGGAAGGAAAAGAAAAATAATTTTTGAGAGAATAGCTGGATACATGATAATCTGAGATTTCAAATTTCCATTCTTAATATTCTTAATCGTAACAAAGATATAATTTACTAGGTTTATCTTCCTGAGGTTCACCAAGTAGTCCAGAACATAGATATCACTTTTCTTCAGGGTGTTCTTAACCCCTTTTCTTGGAATGAAAAAACCATGGACCCGTAACTCAATAATCTGAAGGTTTGTAGATAAATGAAAAATCTTTTGAGTCTTCACTCCTTTCAAACCAAGACAAGCTAGAGCCTTCTCCTCATCAATATATCTTGAAGAATCTGGTAATTTGTGAGTACAAAATTTTTCTTCTCCTTTATAAGGAATTCAAATAAAACTTGTTTCCTTGCTTTAAGAAAGAGAATAAGTCTTCCCATATCTCTCTTGAAAGAAAATTTATATCTCCCTTCTTCGTTGAAAAAACTTGTTGTCTCATAAAATTCAATTAGTAAATCCAGATAAACTGGATCTTGTTCCTTTGGTTTCGATATACATAGGCTCTCCCAGCCATTGAGCTTTATATTCTTTGAAATGATAGATTCATACTTAGAAAAAAAATTGGATCGACCAATGTTTCTCGATGTTGAAATTTATTTCTTAGGAGAGGCTTCAGCAGACATTCATATGTAAGAAAACCTTAAAAATTCAGAACAGACTTAAGAAGAGCAGTAGGGATTTAGTGCCCTAGAGCTTCAAAACTAATGTGGGACAAACATTGGGGGGTCACTATATAGGTGATTAGAGAGACGGTTTACCTTACTTACTTGATCAAACAGCTAAAATACTTCTGATCAGATCTGATGGTTGAGATGATAACCAAAGAAGGATTTTGATAATTTCCAATCTTTTGAGGATTTTAAGATAAACATTCGGATTTAAGAAAAATAAATAATCCAAAAAATTTAAAAGAAAATGAAAATACCGACAAGTAGAAATATGGTTACAAAAATTAATTAAAGTAAAAATACCTTTCAGATTTCTTAGGGAAATTATTTATAATGTGGAAAATTATTCTTGGAGAATGTTAGATTATGGAAAATTATAAAGAAAAAATTTGATTACCAAAAAATTTATTATAAAAATTTTAACTACGGAAATATTTGACTATGAAATATTTTGACTGTGAAAAAATTTGGACAATGAAAAGTTTTACTCCATAAAATTTGAATACAAAAAATTATGACTACGAAAAATTTTCACTACGAAAAATTTTGAATTCGAAGAATTTTGACTACAAAATTTTTTTGATTAATAAGAAAATGTACTCCCACTATGAAAAGGAGTTTCTTACTGTAAGGAGATAGGTTTCAACAAGAAGTTAATATGGAAGATTACTTTATGGTTATCATTCTTAACTTCTGTTTAATATATTCAAATCTATCTGAGGGTAAATATTTTGTGAAAATAACATCAAGTTCATCTTAAGTTCCAATAAATCGAAGAATGATATCTTTGTTTTCTGTGTGGTCCCTAAGAAAGTGATGCATAATATCTGTGTGTTTTGAACGAGAGTGATGTGCAATGTTTTTTCTTAAGGTAATGACACTAGTATTATCACACAATATTTTTGTTTTGGTGAAACTCATACCATGGTGTATGAGTCTGTGTTGCATCCACAACACTTGATCACAACAACTTCTAGTTGCTACATTTTCAGCTTCAGCAGTGGAAAGTGCTACTGAGTGTTGTTTTTTTCATGACCAAGAAACTAATGAATCTCCTAAGAAATAAAAAGTTCCTAATGTACTGTTTCAATCCATTTTACATCCACCAAATTCAGCATCCGGGAAACTTTTTAAAACAAAATAATTTTCAGAATTATAATAGAATCCTAAATCCATAGTTCCCTTTATGTAGCTAAAAATCCAATTCACTGCCTTTAAATGAGATTACATGGGATTGGATTGATATTTGGAACATAAGCACACTGAAAAAATTAAGTTTGGATGACTAGTTGTCAAGTATAGTAGACTTCCGATCATACCTCTAAATGATGTTTAATCTACTGGTTTCCTTGTTTCATCAAGATCAATTGGATTTGAGATACCAATGGGAATACTTATACTCTTAGTGTTGTCATATACATACATTTTAAGAAGATATTTAATATATGTATGTTGAGATATATAAATTCATACTGGTTTTTGAGAAATTTGAAAACCAAGGAAACATATTAATTCACCCATCATACTCATTTCAAACTCAGATTTCATTATATTCGCAAACGATTCAGTTAAAGATTGCTGAGTTGAACCAAATATAATGTCATAAACTCAAATTTGAACAATCAAAACATTTTTCTTATCTTTCATTATAAAGATATTTGGATCAGTATTTCCCTTAATGTAATTGTTTTGTAACAAAAATCATTTAAGTATATCATACCAGGATCTATGGGATTTTTTAAGTCCATATAAAGCATTGGTATGTTTAAAAACATGTTCATGATATTTTTTATCTTCAAAACCAGGAGTTTGTTCAACAAAAACATTCCCTTGAACATAACCATTAAGGGAAGAACATTTGTCATCCCTTTGAAATAGTTTAAAATTAATGAATGGTGCAAAGGAAAGTAAAATATGAATAGATTCAAGTATAGAAACTGGAGAATAAGTTTCTTCATAGTCTATTCCTTCTTGTTGATTATAGACTTTAGCAACTAATCTTACTTTATTTCTTACTATTATTCCTTTTTCATCACACTTATTTCTGAAGACCCATTTTACTCCAATAACAAATGTTTTCTTATGTCTTTCAACCAATGTCTAGAAATTATTTATTTCGAATTCATTTAGCTCATCTTGCATGGATTTAATCCAATCATCATCACTTAATGCTTCATCAATGATTTTAGGTTATAATTGAGAAAAGAATGCGAGATGTTGTACTTTATTTCATAAGGAACTTCTAGTCCTTAATGGTTGATTTACATCACCAATGATCTTATCACAAGGATGATTCTCAAGAAACAACTAATTTGGGTTTTGTAAAACTTGTTCATCAACAAATGGTAGGAAATATTCTAGGATAAATTCTTCAGAAACATTTTCTTGAACATTTTCTTTATCAGAAGGATCTTCTATCAGGGGTTGATAATCTGCTTTTGAAAACACATCGGAAGATGTAGGTTGGGGTTGTTTAAAAACAAAGGGATCGTTTTCATCAAATTTAACACGTACTATTTCTTCAATAGTAAAAGTGTTTTTATTGAAAACTCTATAAGACTTAGAAGTTGTTGAGTAACCTATGAAAATTCCATCCTCGGATTAGGGTGCGAATTTATGTAAATTATCATTAGTATTTAGAATAAATACTTTGAAACCAAATACTTTGAAGTAGGAAAGTCTAGGTTTTCAGTCATTCCACAACTCATAAGGGGTTTTGTTTAGAAAAAAGTCTAATAAAAACATGATTTATAGTATAACAAGCAATAATTATAGCTTCAGCCCAAATCTAGGAACTCGGATCTTCTTTTTAGTTATGTTTTCATTTTTCTAGTGTATTTGAGGAAAAGAGGAGTTTCTATAAATTTCTTAAGTGCACGCCGTGTAATGATTTACCACGGGTAGCCAGGTGCTGGCCATGTAGTAGCCATGGACATAGCCATGTGTGGTGACCTGGAGACCACCTAATGCAGGGCCTAGTGAAGGAAAGTACATTCTATGTACTTATAAAGTGCACTCCATGTACTTATAAAGTACGCACCGTGTACTTTCATATTTCCATTAAACGCACCGGGGTCACATCTAATGGACAGAATTGTCTCCTTCTAGTTTTGTTTCATCCAAGAGTGAGAGAATGGATGCAGTTGTCGATTGCATTGGGATCACCTCGGTAAGATCTTCCTTCTTATAGGGCATCATTTCCTAATTCTTCCTCTTTCTCAAGTTATCTCTGGTTGAATGAATTAGACGTTTTTGTAGATCTATGGTGTTCTTGGGTGATTCAAGGCTTGAGGTTCACATATAACCATCCTGTAACACTGAGGTAGGTGGTTTGTGCCTTTCCGTTTAATGTCTTTGAGATATATGTGAAAAATTGCCAAATACCCTTGAACGGGGTATTGCGTATTTATAGGTTTAGCCCTGTTAATTGACTTCTATGCTTGTATTCTTGAGTAAAGGTTATTTAAATGTGAATAGGGTTTATTTTTCCATGCAATGGAGGTTTTACCCCTGTTTTCTTGTTTTGACCGTTTGGTTTAGTTTTCCTATTAGGCTGTTGTTTGATTTCCATGCCTAGTATTGTAGGATGAAGTTTTTTTATTTATTTATATTACTATTAGGGTTTAGATTGTTTAGCCAAGTAGTTATTGAGGTTTACTTTGGCTGCCTTGTATTTCTATGCCCGTTTGACTTACATGGGGTCGTGAGAAGCCGGGGTAATAGACCATAGGGAGAATGGATGTAAGGGCTTATCCATAGTGTCTTTTTATTTATCACTCTATGAGACCATAGGGGGTATTGACGTTGAGTGCTCCCTCAGAGGGTCTATAAATACGTTACGAGACTAAAGGAGGAATTGACATTGAGTGCTTCCTTAGAGTGCATGTAGTTTCTACTAAGAGAATATAGGGGGAATTGAGGATGAGTGCTTAATCAGAGATTCTTTAATCATACTTGGATATAAGGGGAATTAACATTGAGTGCTTCCTCAGATTTCCTTTACAAAAGCTAAACAAGAAGTTTTAGACTGTGTGTACTTCATAGAGGGTTTCTTGTGTTATCTAGGTAGGACGAGAGGGGTTAGGCTGTGATTACATCCAAGAGGGTTATCTGTTTGTGATTATCTACTAACTTTTCATGTGTTGTTTGACAGATTTGAAACTGTTGGAATGTTTACTATTGAGTACTTCCCTATTTACTACTTCTTTTTTAATTTACATGCCATATATATTCACTGACTGTTAGAAACAATTCTCTTTGAGGTTTCCTACTGAGATTTAGTCTCATACCCTGTTTGGGTCATGGTTTTGGGCTGAAATAGATTATATTATTGCATGTATAAATAAGGGCAAGCTCCCTTCTACTTCATGTACTTGACTGCTTTGGAGCTGGAGAGCATGGGGCCAAGCTGAGGCTTGAGATGCTGAGGAGTTGTTTTCTTGTTTTCATTTATACTTTGGTTTAATACTATATTCCATCATTGTGACATGTTTGGATACTTTCCTAGACATATGTATCATGCATCATTCATTACATATATGCTCCAGCTGTGTATTTCTTTATGTCTTCTACTTATTTTGTATGCCTTTATTACTGCTTCCTCTATTATATACATGATTCTCTTCTGCTGTGTTACTCTGCCAATGAGGGCATAGTTTCCCCACTATCACAACCAAGGCCATCGCTTCTAGTTGGAAGCCTCTGGCATTCGGGGAATTGCGCTTCAGGCCATGTGACCAATCGGGTATGGGGTGCCTCTGGGTGGCTTCTGAAACTGGGACGTTACAAAGTGGTATCAAATGAATTATTTTCTCTTGACATACTATTTGGAATGTAGAGCCCAGGATAAGAAGGAATAGTTACTTGGTAATAAGCTATTCCTGGGAGTAGCTAACCTGTGTGTAGAGGAAAATCCAATCTACCTCATTATTGCAATTTTTCTGGTTTTTCAATTATTACAGTTGATTTGATTTTACCTTGAGTGATTCACATATTTTGTGATGTTATTGTTGATGTTATGGAGGTTCTATTTCTGTTGCAACCCGATGAGATGAGGGTATTCCATTTCATGCATCATATAGGCACTTTCTATGAATCACATGTCATGAATTATTTTCATGCCATTTAGGATGCATTATTGATCGCATGTTGTTTTGATAGATGTTGTGCTAGATATTCATGCTATTTTGATAGATGCCTTGATATAATACATGTTGTTTGCTAGGGTATTGATTGTGTAAGGTTTAGTTTGAATGAATGCCAAACATTGGTTCTTGAGGTGTTATGGTCCCTCATGGACCAAAATTCGGTGGATAATTGCCCTGTTATCCTTGTTTTTGACATGTATAAGATTCCAAGCTTTGATTCGTGGGGTGTATGGGCCCTCACAAATCAGAATTTGGACCTTTAATGTTCGTTTTAGTGTTTTTATGGGCTCCGGAGTAGTTTTTGAGGCTTACTATCGAGAAAAACTCAGAATACACACCGTGTAATGTTGAATACATACCATGTGTTCTTCTGTTCAGGAAGAAAATGTTTTTCTTAAGTGCACATCATGTACCATATGTACATGACATGTAGTCTCTGACTGTGTCTTGGACTGTGTGTGCAATGACACGGGGTTCGGAAATCTTTGGTAGGAAACGTTGTGTAGCAGATGTACATGTCGTGTTATAGAACCATGTAACTAGCCGTGTCACAAACCACAAGGGTCGGTTGTGTCCTTTCTAATACACATTGTGTCCATTTGGAACACACATTGTTGTGTAACTCGAGAATCTGGCCATGTCACTAACAACACGGGTCGGTTGAGTCTTTTCTAATGCACACTGTGTCCGTCTGGAACACGCAGTGTAGTGTAACCAAAGAATTCGATTGTGTCACTTACAACACGGGTCGATGAAGCTCTTCTAGTACATGCCATGTCTGTCACTAACACGCTGTGTAGTGTGATCTGTGTAACCAGCCATGTGACTAACAGCACGGGTCAGTGAAGTTCGTCTAGTACACGCTATGTCTTTCACTAACACGGCATGTAGTCTCATTATAAGAGATACGTGTGGCCTAGTCATGTAAGGTAACTTGGGTCGGAGAAGATTATTCATGTACATTCCACGTGTAAGGACAACATGTCGTGTATGGTGTGTTACAGGACTAGTTTTGTTAGAATTACACACCCATGTGAATAACTTATAGGAACACACCGTGTAGCTAAATATACATGTCATGTATCCTTGTTTTGAAAAACATGAATTCTTTATTTCTCTTTTACCCTCCCTAATCTTCTTGTTTTCAGTCCTTGATAATTTTGATCTAAGGTGTGAATTTACCCTTGCAAATTCATGCCACGGAGATGGCCTATGGTTGTACACTAGTTACAGGGCAATGATCAGACAACAGGCATGAATGATCAAGGACTACCAGCAGATCCTCCAGTTGTGCGAGTCTTGGAACCGGCCTTCATTCAAGACACAGGTGTTGACGCATAGTTCCAAGAGGACTTTATGAGGTTTGTGTAGACCTTCCAGGGAGTGATGCCTCCTACCCCATCAATGGAATATTTGACACTGGTCTTTCAGCAACAGCATCCTCCCACCTTCTCAGGGGATAGAGGACTCCAGGCCACAGATACATGGTTAGAAGCCATGCATTCCATATTCGATCATCTGGACACACCTCCATAGAGGAGGGTCAAGATCGCTACGTACATGCTTTGGGATTCCGCCAAGAGTTGGTGGGATGTGATCTCATGGGCGGGACACCAACAGGATATGGTTTGGGAGGAGTTTCAATGTACCTTTTACAATTACTTCTATTCGGAGACTTTGAGGGGATATCGAGCCCAATAGTTCCTGAGTTTTGAGCAGGGTACTCTTTCTGTTATGGATTACTCTTCTCGCTTCACCGAGCTGCAGTGATGTACACCATTTCCAATAGGTGATGAGTTATTCCTAGCAAGGAAGCTTGAGGATGGTCTAAGGAACGACATCCATTCATAGGTGAACATCGTCATATTGACTTCCATCTCTTCTATATTCAAACAGGCACTAATCATAGAGAATAAACTAAGGGATTCTGTTACTATGAGATAAGGTAGTTCAACATACAAGGTTAGTGCTTCACTGGTTGATAACAGCAAGCACCGTAAGGAGACTACACGTGGAGATCCAAGTAGGCGGGATGCACCTTCACGTAGCCAGGTGGTGTGCAACTAGTGTGGGAAGGTCGTGCATATGATTCCACATTGCCTGATAGAACTTGTGGAGTGCCGATCTTATGGCATGATGGGTCATCTTCAGTGTTTTTTTAGATCGTCTCACCAGTTGTTGGTGATAGGGGTTCTTCTATGACTATGTGTTCAGGAGCAGCGCCACCAGTTTCTCATTAGTCTGAGTATTGGAGTTCTTTCAGCTGATCAGGACGAGGTGGGGTCATGATCATGGTGGTCAGTCACCGGAAATTCAGCGACAACAGGTCGGATCATCTCAAGGTGGTCAGGCAAGGTCATAGGGTCACGATGCAGGTCGGACTTTTGTAGTGGAGCAGACCGAGTAGGAGCAGGATCCCGGACCCTCTACAGTTTGAGGTATGATCTTAGTTACCTCAGTTTTATCTTCTGCCCTTTTAGATATAGGGGCTTCCCATAGCTTTATATCTATTGCTATTATGGAGATCCTTGGGCTCTATATCTTTACTTTTGTTGATTTCATGACATTGGACACACCGTTGGGGACAAGAAAGGCTAGTGTATGTTAGTCCCCTTCCAGGTAGTTGTCAATTGTTATCACCATAGGGTGAGTTTCGCATCACCAGATGGAAGATCGTTTCTTCATAAGGGCGAGTGGGATGTCCTCGCGAGCAGAGTGGGACCCGATAATCATGGGTTGGGAGGAGTTAAAGACAAGATTGTAAGTCTATATCTGTATGACCAGGGGACTTCACATTTGGACTTTCCTCCAGTGGTGGATCGTTTCTGGGATGTCTTTCTATAGGACTTTTCAGGTTTTCCTCTAGAGAGAGTGGTATACTTTTCTCTTGAGCTCGTTCGAGGAGTGGAACCAGTGTTCATTCCTCCTGATAAGATGGCTACACTAGAGTTACAGGAGATCAATAAGTAGTTGGAGGTGTTGCAGGCAAAGGGTTTTATCCGACCTAGTACATCTCCTTGGGGTTTTCATGTCCTGTTTGCAAAGAAGGCGGACAGTACTCTTAAACTTTGTGTGGATTATCGGAAGTTGAACTAGTTGACGTTCAAGAACTGATATTCCTTGCCAAGTATTGATGATCTCTTTGATCAGCTTCGCGGAGCATGGGTGTTCTTAAAGAATTAATTGAGATCCGATTATCATCATATTCATGTTAGACCATCTAATATACCTCTTACAGTCTTCCGGAGAAGGTTTGGTCTATACGAGTATCTGGTTATGTTTTTCGGTCTCACAAATGTACCTGCAGTCTTCGTGGTACAGATGAACTGAGTGTTCCATCCAAACATGGATTCTTTCATGATGGTTTTCATGGATGATATCTTAGTGTACTCTCACACTCGACACGACCATGGTTCCCATCTTGATATCTTTTTGATTACACGGATAGAGCATCAGTTATATGATAAGCTCTCAAAATTCAACTTTTGGATGGATCGGATTCACTTCTTGGGTCATGTTATCTCGGAGAAATGAGTATCAGTAGACCCATAGAAAGTGAGTGCAGTAGTTTCCTAGGAGAATCCAAAGAACTTCTTTGAGGTGCAGAGTTTCCTAGAGCTGTCTGGATACTACAGACGTTTCATACAATACTTTTCATGCTTAGAATCTCCACTAACGGGCCTGACTAAGAAGGGTGAAAAGTTCTTGTGGTCAGATTATAGTGAGTCAGCCTTTCAGGGGATGAAATGAAGGTTGGATTCAGCACTGATACTAGTTTTTCCAGAGCTAGTCCAGAGCTATACTGTGTTCTTTGATGCTTCGGGTATTGGGCTGGGATTTGTGCTTATGCAGGAAGAAAAAGTCATTGCATACGGGTCTCGGCAGTTGAGGCCACATGATAGAAATTACCCAACGCATAATCTTGAGTTGGTTGTCGTTGTTCATGCCTTAAGTTTTTGGAGACATTATCTGTTGGGAGATCATTTTGTGGTTTTCACGGACCACAAAAGTCTCAAGTATATCTTCACTCAGCGTGACCTGAATTTGAGATAGTGAAGGTGGGTTGAGTACCTTCAGTATTTTGAATTTGAGCATGCCTATATTCTTGCAAATGGAAAATCAATAGCTAATACATTGAGAAGGAGGACTCAGATACAGGAAGTTCAAGAGGCCAGTAGTGAGTGGCTGCTTATGGATCTATTCTCTGAGATGCATTTGGAGGTGAACAACAAGCAGAGGTAGATGTTTCTTTATTCTGTAGTTGTTACCTCTACTCTTCTTGATCGAGTGAGAATGAGGCAGCTATCAGATTTTAAAGGCCAAGTCCTATGAGAAAGTGTGTCAGGATAAGACCTTATTTCTTGATGAACCAAAGGAAAGGATGAGATCTTTCATTTTCATGGATGTGTATGGGTGTCTGTAGACATACGTGAGGAGCTGATGCATGAATTTCACTCCATAATTTGGGCAGTTCATTCTGGTGTCACCAAGATATACCATGATCTACACCATCAGTATTGGTGGCTAGGTATGAAGAGTGATGTTGTTGGTTTTGTGATGAGGTGTTCCACCTGTAAGAAAGTGAAGGCGGTGCATCAGTGACCATCCGAGATTTGGCAATAGTTACCCATTCTCGAGAGGAAAGGGAATGATGTCGCGATGGATTTCGTGACAGGTCTTCCAAGGTTGCCTCAAGGAAATTATATTATTTGGGTTTTCATTGACAGACTCATGATGGTTTCTCACTTCTTACCGATCAAGGAGACAATTAGTATTGATGATATGGGACGGTTGTACATCCGATAGATTGTACGTCTACATTGAGTTCTACACTCCATTGTTTCATAAAGAGATACTCGTTTTACTTCTCAGGTCTGGTAGGGGATTTTTGAGTCTTTGGGTACATAGGTAATTTTGAGTACAGCTTACCACCCTGAGACAGATGTCCAGTCCGATCATATGATTTAGGTGCTTGAGGACCTGCTTCGAGCATGCATCTTATGTTTTAGAGGTTCTTGGGAGAAGAACATACCTCTTATGGAGTTTTCCTACAATAATATTCTTCAAGAAACTATTTAGATGGCTCCTTATGAGGATTTGTATAGTAGGTAGGAGAGGTAGCTATGTTGGGTCCTCATCTTGTCCAGGAGACCACAGAGTAGATAGAGTTGATTCAGAAGAGGATGGATACTGCACAATCTCGACGAAAGTTTTATGTTGATCAGTGGAGATGACCTTTGGAATTCTTGGTTGGGGATCATGTTTTCTTGCATTTCACACCGTGGATGGGTCATAGGAGGATTAGGAGACAAGGTAAGCTTTCACCGAGGTACGTCGGGCCATTTGAGTTTTTAGAGAGAGTTGGGTCGGTGGCCTATCGGTTGCAGTTACCTCAGAGGTATCGGGCTATGCACGATGTCTTCCACGTTTCTCATCTCTGACGTTACTTCATAGACCCATCTCATGCTTTTCAACCTGAGTAGGTTGAGTGAGAGGTGAACTCCTCTTTCGAGGAGCATCATATCCAGATTGTTGATCGTAGAACAAAGGTTATATGTGGTCAGTCTGTTCCTCTGGTACGAGTGCTATGGAAGCATGGGTGAGTACATGATGAGACTTGGGAGAGGGAGGCCAATGTATGATCATAGTGGCCGAAGCTATTTGAGGATTCTTCTTCTACGCCGCCTTGTTAGGGAAATTCAGGGATGAATTTCTTTAAGGGTGGAAGTTTGTAAGAATCCAGATCTTCTTTTCAGGTATGTTTTTATTTTTTGGTGTTTTTGAGGAAAAGAGAACTTTTTGGAAATTTCTTATATACACACCATGTACTTTATGAGTACATTCAGTGTACTCGATTACCACGGGTAGCCATGTGTTGGCCGTGTAGCGGCCATGCACATGACCGTGTGTGGTGATTGGGAGATCGCCTAATATGGGGGCCGGTGAAGGCAAGTACACATCGTGTACTTATAAAGTACACGTTGTGTACTTTATTGTATTCATTAAACACACCAGGATTGCATCTGATAGACAGAATGGTCTCTTTCTAGGTCTGGTTCATCCGAGAGGAAGAGAACGACCGTGATCCTTCTCTGAGCCCCTGATCGAGCGTCTGTTCTCCGAATCAACCGATGTGAATTGCGTTGGGATCACCTCAGTAACTCTTCCTTCTTATATATGTTCATTTCCAAATTCCTCCTCTTTCTCAAGTTATCTATAGTTGAATGTTTTAGACATTTTTGTAGATCTACAGTGTTCTTTGGTGATTCAAGGCTTGAGGTTCACATATAAGGATCCTGCAACACCATGCTAGGTGGTTTAAGCCTTTCCATTGACTGTCTTTGAGTTATATGTGCAAAATTCCCCAAAACCCTAGAACTAGGTATTGCGTGTTTACGGTTTTAGCCCTATTAATTTCTTGCTATGCTTGTATGCTTGAGTAGAGGTTAATTGAATGTGAATAGGTTTATTTTTCCATGCTATGGAGTTTTTTCCCATGTTTGCTTATTTTTACTGTTTGGTCTCGTTTTCCTGTTAGGCTGTTGTTTTCTTTCCATGCCTAGTATTGTTGGATGGAGTGTTTTTGTTTTTCTGTCTTTTTGTTGTGATGTAGATTGTTTATCCATGTATTTCTTAGGGTTTACTTTGGTTGCCTTGTATTCCTATGCTCATTTGACTTACACAGGGTCGTGAGAACCTGGTTTAGTAGACCATAGAGAGAATAGATGTAAGGGATTCTCCAGAGTGTCTTTTTATTTATCACGCTCTGAACCATAGGGGGGTTGATGTTTAATGCTCCCTCAGAGGGTTTATAATTACATTACAAGGCTACAGGAGGAATTGATGTTGAGTGTAGAGTGCCTGTTGTTTCTATTAAAAGACTATAGGTGGAATTGACGGTGAGTGCTTCCTCAGAGAGTATTTAATCATACTTGACTATAATGGGAATTGACATTGAGTGCGTCCACATAGAGCCTTTAAAAAATCTAACCAGAGGGGTTAGACTGTGTGTACTTACCAGAGGGTTGCTTGTGTTTTCTAAGTAGGACTAGAGGGGATTGGCTATGAGTACATCCTAGAGGGTTACCATTTTTTGATTATCTTCATACTTTCCATGGGGTGTTTGAATGCTTTGAAATTTTAGGAATGTTTATTGTTGAGTACTTCCTTGTTTACTACTTCTTTTTCTTTTCACCTTCCATATATATTCACTGACTATTAGGCACATATATCTTGGTGGTTTCACACTAGGATTTAGTCTCACACCTTGTTTGGGTAATTATTTTTTTCCCAAATAGATTATATTGTTGCAGGTATAGATAAGGGAAAGTTCCCTTCTACTTTAGGTACTTGACTGCTTTGGAGCTGGAGAGCATGGAACCAACCTGAAGCTTGTGATGTTGGGGAGTTGTTTTCTTGTTTTATTTTGTACTTTGGTTTAGTTCTGTATTCCATAATTGTGACATGTTTGGCTGATTTTCTAGACATATGTATCATGCATCATTATTTTTTTTTTTGAAAAAAGTGGTGACATGAATTGGTCACCCAATTCATTCCCCAAGGAAATTTATTAAAAACAAAAGTAACATTACAAACATGGGGTGCAATGAATTTACACCAGCCAAAATTTTGAGAATTACATGCAAAGACATACCACGAAAGATCCATTAAAGTCATGTGATGCACTGTCTAGAGGGGACTTCGCCATTCCATCCAGAAGGGGTGAAACTGGAAGCTCAAATCAAGTCTGTTTGTAACTGATCTTCCGAGGTACTGCTCGAAGTTTCTTCTTTATCCACATGAAAAACTTCTCTACCACTGCTATCAACTATTCTATAATCTCCAAAGACTATATTGTCCATGGGGTTTCCAACAATCCACTGTGTGAAGAGTTTCCAATGCCGATTGCTTCTCAATCAACTCAATACTTCTCCATCACGCTGCTATGTAGGTCTAATTTCATAAAAACTGGAAAGGAACCTGAGAAAGTCCATAGAGCACTGAGAGAACCAATTAGAAATGAAATCAAGTAAAGGTTTGGACCAAAAAATCTGTTGAGAGTGTCGACCAGCATTGCAACATCACCTTCCAATATAATCACAAGATGTAGTGGAACATTCTAACGTAGAGAAAACAAGTTCATACCAGCAGGATACCATAAAAACAACATCACCTTCCATAAGGAGATAATGCAGTGCAAGATTCCTGTATTGAAACATCTCGTTCCAAAATTGCAACAAAAGGAGGTCACGCAGTGCCAGACATTATAACATCACCCTCCATTATTCATACTGCAAGAGCACAAGAAAAGGAAAACAGCATCCCAGCCTTGGAGGTCATACAAAGTGAATCCCGAAAATCTGAACAGGAGCTGGTCAATCGTGCCAAGCCCTCCCATTCCTCAAAGTGTTGTAACAGATGCTTACACGGATGAACTCTCCATGAATCAAACAGAGAGTTCCAGTGACAATAAAAAATAGAACAACTCAGATGGATAGATCCTATACTGTGCTGGTTGAAGCAATTATATCAGAAACATTCAGAAAAAAGAAAGGGACCACATCATTCCAAAAAGAGACAGGAAAGCACGATCAAATCTGAAACTGGTGACATGAAAAAGGAGAAGAATTAAACTCACTCCCATGGAATGGCCTTGAATTCAAAATCAGGATTTTTTTATATTATTCTACCATCCTAATGAACCATGCATCATTAATTATATATGCGCTCCAACTACTTATTACTTTTAGTCTTCTTTTCTTTACTATTGTATGCCTTTATTACTGTTTCCACTATTTTATACCAGTTTCTCTTTCGCTCTATTACTCTTCCAATGAGGGAATAGTTTCCCCACTATCACACCCAAGGCCCTCGCTGCTAGTGGGGAGCCTCTAGCATTTGGGGAAATGCGCTTGAGTCCATGTGGCCAACCGGGTACGGGGCACCTCTGGGTGGCTTCCGGAACCGAGAGGTTACCCCAAAAATGTTTGGCTACCGAATATTCACTCAACATGCTTCTTGTTATCTCATAAAGAATTCAGTTTATTCTTTCAACAACACCATTTTTTTGGGTGGTTGGTGCTTAGAAGTTATGGGTAATGCCTATTCTACTACAAAAATTTTCAAAGTCAGAATTTTGAAATTCTCCTCCATGATCACTATGAAAAGTTATCAATGGTAGGTTTTTATCATTTTTATCTTGGTCCCTAAATATTTTGAAATAAGAAAAAGCTTCATATTTCTTTGTTAGAAAATAGACCCACGAAATCTAGTGTAATCATCAACTAGGACAAATAAATAATATTTGGCTCTAATTCTTCTAGTTTGTGTTGGACCAAAGAGATCCATATGCACAAAATATAATCCATCAGTAGTTGAGACTTCATCGATTGATTTAGAACTTGATTTATGTTTCTTTCCATATTGACAAGGATCAAAAACTTTTGAGAAATCAAATCTATGTTCCGGTAGATCCTTAACTAGTATTTTCTTGGAGAGTTTACATAGGTTCCTAGGCTTACAGTGTCCTAAACTTCTATTCCATAACCAAGAATGATCTTCCATTGCACTAAGATATGGTAGATCTTGGCTCCTGAGGTCTTCTAAGTTTTGTGTGTATATATTCTCTTGCCTGTTGTCAGAAAGAATAAACTATTCCTTGGAATTGTGTACTAAACACTTTTCATTCCTAAAATTCACATGTTAACCTTCATCACATAACTATCTTATGCTAATAAGTTAGTTCCTAAGACTCTTAACAAATAAAATATTTGAATCAAAGTTTTTCCTAGAAGAACAATGTTACTTATACCAATAATTTCTCCCTAAGCATTATCTCCGAAAGTTACTTTTCCTCCTTTCTTCTTGATAATCTTTTCAAAGAATTTTTCATTGCTATTCATATGCTGGGAACATCCATTATCCATGTACCATGTATTTCTATTGGTACTATCTTTATTTTTCTAAAAATAATCATGTTATACTTCGAGAACCCAAACTTTCATGGATCCAGAAACTTCAGAAAACAAAATTTTAGGAATCCACATTTTCTTAGAAAAATAAGCTTTATGAAATCTAAAGACTGAATTTTGTTTAAGGAACAGTTTTTTCCCAATGTCCACCACACTAACATTTAGTGCAGAATGGATCACTTTGAGGGAAAAAATAATTGTTACCAAAAATTGGTTTTGAATGAGTGTAACCAAATTTAGAACTATTCCTTAGAGGTTTAATTTGGGAATACATCTTATCAAAGTTTTCATTGCCTAAGGTAAAGTTTTACAAACACTTACTTAAAGAAAATATTTCTGACTTCTATCTAATAACTAATTTTTTATCCTCATAAAAATTATTTTTAGCACTATATTTAGTCTCTAAAATATTTTTCATAGAAATTACTTTTCATAGATCCTTAGAAGGTTTATCCTTCTCAGAATTAACTTCCTCAAGGTTTTTTGAAATACATTCAAAGTCATAAATTTTCTTATCAACATATTTAGAAAGATCTGATACTTCTTGGGTAAGAATAGAAATTCTACAATATACATTATAAATATTTTTCCTGACTTTATAATTTTCATTCTCAAGAAGCTTGGAAAACCTAGATACTTATTCATAAATAGGTAAAGTATTATCTTTATTAGAAGAAGATTCTTCATCAAAAGATTCAAAATATTTATTATCACTATAATTATCATTCAAGTATACATTGGTTATAGATTCCGCATTGTGTACATTTCCCATTAGACAATGATTTACAATTGGTAATCTGGCTAGTCAACCAAGATTTTTCTGAATATAAGATTCATACTCTAAGGATTCATCAGAAGAGTCTCCACCACTGGCACTCTAGGTGTCATTAGCTTTCAAAACATTCCTAGCTATATATTTTTAGTACTTATTATTATTCTTCTCATATTTATTTTCGTTTATATCCTTTTTCATAAGCATAGTACAATATGTCCTTATATCTCCCACTCTTTTGCATTTATAACATGTAAATTTAGAGTCTTTCTTATCATTTCTTTCTTTCTTCTTAAATCTATACTAAATGTATTTCTTCCCAACTATCTTGTTCATCATTCGAGCTATATTATCTAGCACATTCTTATAATTTTCACTTTCAATTGATTTAGATAAAATAGTGACTTTCTTTGACATGGATCTTATAACCCTTTAAGGTGTATTCGCTTTAGTAGTAGTAAAGTTTACAGTTCCATTTCCATTTTTCTTCTTATTCATATTATTATCTCTTTTCATTCCTGCCTCATGTTAAAGAAGAGTTCCAAAAAGCTCATCAAGAGTCATTTGAGATACTTTTATATTCTCATCAATAGTTTTCCTCTTAGATTCCCACTCATTAGTCATGATATCTATAATCTTTTCCATAAGTGACTCATTATCTAAACTTTTACCACCCATGGATTTTAAAATATTAATAATAGTCATAAACCTTTGTTATACCTTACACACTGGTTGTCCATAAGGAAATAAGAATCCATGATATTCTACTCTAAGCATAGCTCTTCTAGTTTCTATAACCATGGATGTACCAAAATGAGTAACCTCCAATTTCTTCCAAATATAATTTGTATATTTACAATAAGAAATATCACTATATATATTCTTGGTCATGGAACACAACAAAATATTGCATACCCTGTAGTTTAGTTGATATTATGACTTTTCTTGATTAGTAAAAGTTTTTACTTCTTTAAATAGAATCTTGTAATCTCCAGTAAGAATAATCAAGTTTTCCACTCCAGTATTAATAATAAAAGTCTTCATACAATCTCTCCAATATTCATAATCATTCTCATCAAAAATATGTGGTCTAGTCGTATTAATATTTTCAATCCAACCAAAATTCATTCCTGCCATCTAAAAAAATATTTGTCCACAAAAACATGTTAATAGTAAAAGATTGTAAACAAGGATAAGAATCCTGAGCAGGTAAAATACATAGAACAATGAAAACATGATCAAGAAAAATTATATGTGAATATAATTATTTTAGAGACCTCATTTGATACCAATTTTCGGATCGAAATATGAATGTAGATGCTCAATTACAAGAGGGGTTGAATTTTATGTTTAAAAACTTTCATTTTTAACCTTAAGGAAAACTATGTTTAACAGGTTAAACAATGTAAATTCACAGGACCACTTAGTTCTACAAACTTTCTAGTTTCCAAAAATATGGTTCCAGAAATGAAACTTAATAAAAGTTTACTAGAAAAATATTCTACCTTAAAGCGTATGGAATCTTGCTTATCAGAGTATACAAAAGGAAAAGAAAGTGTAAGATGGTTATACTTTCTTCCTTTATCGAAAAATAGTGGAATATAAACTTGAAACAAAACAAGTAATAATAATGGAATCTTTTAACCCAAAGATAAGGGCATCCAACAACCGTGGATAAAGTTCTCTTGATTTATACATTCAATAAAGTCAGTATTTCCCACACCAGGGTAAGCCCTTGATAGGAATATCGGAATTTTTCTTGTTATCCTTATAATACCTCGAACGTTTAGGTAGTTGGAACCTATATCTTCCGATCCTCAGAAGTCCTAGAACTTTAAGGTTGTCAACACCTCTATCTTTCCATCACCTAAATTCCTCAATTGTACACAGAAACAATCGAAGTCATATGAACCAGCAGAACAATATGTTCAGTATGCACAATGCATGAGAGTCTCTCTCTTTAGAAATCACTTCAGCATCATGTAATCTCTAGATTTATGGATCGGTAATGATCTCATTCAATTTAGGTCTTATTTATAGGCATTTTTATAACTATCGTCTCATTCCTCCAACGATCTTATTTTTTCTTGAATCTTGGAGGGACCTATACACATGTCACTCAATCAAAAATTAATTATAAAGAGATTTCACGAAATCATTTTATAACTATAACAGGGGTAAGTAGAATACGGTTGCTTAACCAGATAAAATTTTCAAGAGTCTAAAGAAAAATAACGATCAGAGTCTAAGTAAATAAACACTTGGAGACTATAAATCATAAATATATGGATTCTATTATTCAAGGAATTCAGAACCCAAATTTGGTAGATTTCAGAGTTTGAATTCCAATGAATTTAAAGTCTGAATTCTAAGGAATTAGGATTCATAATTCTATGTAATTCGGAACCTGAATTGTGAAGAATTTAGAACCTTAATTATGAGGAATTCAGAACCTGAATTCCGAGGAATTTGGAATCTGAATTCTATGAAATTCAGAGTCTGAATTCTAAGGAATTAGGATTCTGAATTCTAAGGAATTCAAAATCTGAATTCTAAGGAATTCGTAATCTTAAATCTGAGGAATTAAAAGTCTGAATTATGAGGAATTTTTAGTCTGAATTCTGAGGAATTAGGAGACTTTATTTTGAAGAATTTAGAACCAGAATTTCAAAGAATTCAGAATCTGAATTTTAGAGAATTCGGAATCTGAATTTCAGAGAATTCGGAATCTGAAAACATAATACTCTATATCTAAGGATTCATAAGATTATAAGGTTTTTGATATGAAACTGATTTTTAAACATTATAAAAAAAGTTGTTAGAAATAGAGAAACTCTAACATGAACAATGAAAACAATGTTAAGGACAAAATTTCATTGGGAAGGAAAATTTTCCTTAATAAGATAAATCTTAGGGAAAATAAATTTTGCCTTAACATAGGAAATTTGTGATTTTTAATACATAAATGGAAGAAAAAATTCATAAGTAAATATTATTGACACAACATGAATATTGTGCATATGTAAGAGAATGTCTTGTGGGGTAAAATTATTAGTTTAGTTTGGGTTTTTTTGGCATCATGGTCAGGTCAAGGAGGAGACGTGGGAGCGGGAGAAAGAGATGGTAGAGCAATTTCCCAATCACTTTCTTCAAAGTAATTCTCTTATACATTCCTAGGATGTAAATTCCAATGGTGGGTAGAATGTGGCACCCCTTGGTTTGAGGTATGAAGTGTTTTTCATGAATTTATATGTGTTTTATGTGTTTGGGATGAGTTGACGAGAGGTTGGGAGAGTTTGGAATGGTTTTGAATAAGTTTGGAGGCTTTTCTAAGGGCGCATGGTTTGAGCACGGTTAAAGGAAACCATGTAGAATCCCTAGGAAAACCATGTAGGGGGAGACAGTTGGCTTCCCATGGCCTATTCATGGTTTTCCAAACCGTGTTAGGCAACCCTACAGACGCCTTGGGTCGAGACAGTGACGTGTTCACGGTTAGTGCACGATTTTCCAAACTGTGTGTTTTAACTATTTAGTGGTCTAGACCTATTTTACTCCAGATATTCTCCCACTCAAGAATCACTCAGGATTTTAGGTTATCAAAGTTTTGAGGTTCTCTCCCAAACATTTTAGAAGCAAATTGAAGGGGTTTCTTTGTGGTTTGAAGGCGGTTCTTCCTGGGTAAGTCTCTCCTCCCAACTTCTTTTAGTTTCTCTCTAGATCTACACTTATCCCCTTATTTTTTTTCTATATCTACACCTATTTCATGTAGATCTAGGGTTTTAGATTCCTTTGTTATTTATTTTAAGGCTTTTTTATGTTAGGGAAAGGGGTCTGGAGCAGTTTCGGTGGTGTGTTCTTTGGATTTGGGGTGCGGTTTCTTGTTGGTTGATTTCATCAGAACCCTAAAGGTGGGTGGATTCTCCCTCGACTCCACTTTTCAAGAACTTAAATCTTGGTTATAATAAAAAAAATTCTTCTAATTATTTATTTTTTGATGTGAGAAATTGGTTGGAATACCATTTTGTGATGTTTTGTGGACTTTTGGGGAAAAGGTGGCTTTGGGGAGAAATGTTCCTGTTGCGGATTTTAAAATGGATATTTAAAAATGGGTTGCTTGGAATGATTTTTGAAAAGGATTGATTCATGTTTTTTAATAAATATATTGTTTTATTGAAACTGGTTTTATCTTAGAAAAATAATTAATGGGAGATTTATTCAAGGGGTTTGACATGTGATGGAAATAGTTATATGTATACTGTTTTGGAGTTGGTGAGTTGTGCTTGGTTATTGATTTTTGAATTGTGCATAAAGTGGCTAGGAAGTACCACTATAAAAAAGGATAGATAGTATATGTATGGGGAACCATCAATTATAAGTGTATGGGAAGTGGCACTATATTGGGAAAGTAAGGGATGAGTCGGATAGAAGTCATTCTTTGATTGTTATACCGGTTTGGGTTTGTGAAACAATGTGTTATTCTTTGATTGTATTGTTCTTATGAGAAGTGGTAATTGGTTGTACTAATGTGTGTGATGGTGATATGGATTATGGAATTTTTTTGGCTTCCCCTTATGTTACATGGATTGATAAGGGTATTTTTGGCTTGTGGTAATGGTAAAACAATTTAATATATTATGTAAATTACTTCTTATAAATGTGATAATGGTTTTATCTTGAGTGTCTTGTGTAGGGAATTCATTTGGGGAAATCCTACTGAGTATTATTACTCTCCCCATGCCATGTAACCATGGTGCTTTTGTAGATGTTTTATTTTGGGACATAGGTAAACGTAAATTATCTCATTAATAGAGTATCATGAGGATGCTTGGGAGATTTTGTTGTTCATGGAGGATGGAGCTTGGTGTGGATCTGTGGAGTGTGTCTAAGTTTACTTTGGGTATTTTTTATTCTTATGCTTGGTAATCGGATATGGTTTTAGTATGTTTGGTTGCATTGGTTCTTTGGAATTTTTTTGGAATAGTTGGTTGACTCTTGGTAATGTATGTTTTGGGTCGTTTTGTTTACATGAATAATATAGCTTTTGGTAATGTTCTTTTGGGTTGGTTTCTTTTATCTTAAAGGGTTAATCGTTCCCCAACTATTTTTGAAGCCCTCGACATTTATTTCCACCCTTTAGCACCTTGGGAACATCGCTTAAGGACAAGTAGCATTCCACTACCCTCTCAATCCAATGAGATGGGTTGGGATGTTACAGAAAAAAAAATATTAAATCATTTTTAAATGGTTAAAAACATTTCTTAATTCATTTTTATAAAACAAGGGTTTTGGTGGAAAAGGATTTTCGAGCAAATATAGAAATAAAGTAGGATTTTCATAAAAACATTTTCTCAATAATTTTATATACCAAATAGAGTAAAATAGTATTATTAATTGATAAATTTCAATAATAAGTTGAGTGTTATATTTAATATAGTAAAAAATAATAATTTCCCCAAGGGAGACTTAAACATATAAAATCTTGAAAAATGAAAAGATTGTGAAATAAACCATTACCACATTGGTAACTTCTGAATGATAATCCACATAAAATAAATGATATCAAATGAAAATTTAAATACCATAAATATAAATAGATTTATGATATATCATATAAAATGTGTGGTATATACACCACACAAAGGAAATATGTGTGGAATATGGCATATGTAACACAGAAGTAAAAGTGAAACGAGAAACCCTTAACACTTGTTCAAATTCCTTTTTATGTGTCCAAAAATAATGTTTAATATATATAGGTTTATTAAACATCCATTAAAGAATCATAATCATATGTCTCAAACCAGATATGATTTACTTATAGTCTTTCATCACTTGTTTATTATAAATACTTTGTTAAAATCATAATTTCATGTGATAATTTATTCATTTTTTAGGTTTGATTTTGTTTGGTAATTTTGGACCTTTTAATTTGATCATGGTTACATCATCTCCATGGAAGAGCTACGTAACAGATCTCCACGGCAGAGCTATGCGACAGACCTCTATGGCAGAGCTACCCGCTAGAATATTTTTTGTGCCCCTACATGGAGTACCTGCACGGCGGAGCTGCCCGAAGGACCTTTGCGAGAAACATCTCTTCGATCAGGCCCCATCAGTGCCTATAAATAAAGTCCTTGGGCTCCCCATTTTAGGAGTAAAAAAATTTGAAAGACTCTCTGAAGCTCCCATTGCATAGCTCTTTTACCTAGATCCCTAGAATTGTCTCAGGTAGCTCTCTAAACCATGATAGAAGAGATAATTAAATGTTATAAGCATGTTTTGAAAGTATTTTTACAAATTTTACATAGGTTTGGTCCTCCTATGTAAAACTCATTCTTCAGTCATCATTCATACCTGTGTGGAAAACCTGCGTGCCATACCTGCGTGGTATACCTATGTGGTACATCAATGCGGGGTACCTACACGGCAAACATGTGTGGGGGACCCATGCGACCATCTCAAGTACCCTTTTTCAAATCCATTCATGGAAGGGTATCTCCTTTCTTGGTTCCCTTATCTGAAAGGTACTAAGTGGAAGCCTCCACCAAAACCTTCTGAATTTTCAAACTTTTGGGAAAGGCACATTAGCAGTTCTTCCATTTGGGTTTGTATTTCCACAGTAATAGGTTTCCCACATATGTTGCACAATGGGGTTAGGATTCGTGGATTGTTTCTAGGAATGTATATACATAGTAACATAGACCATTGTCCCAGAAATAGTGTTGGGAAGTTCACTATTTGGAGGAATGTTGGGTCTTAGCCTCTCCCTTCTCGAACAGATGACCCGGAACCTCAGTTATCTAGTTGGGAAGGTACAATTCACACTTAATTTTCTACGCAAGCATAGCAGAATTCTCCCATCCCTACCAAAATCAATTTTTAGGGCAACCAACTTGGCTTAAGCCCTTATATTTTTTTGCATGAGGAGGCATCACTGCTCCTCCTCTCTTCTTCGATGCCAAAGACCAAAGGGGGATGGGCACAAGGACTCCTGTTACCCTTTCCCTCTCTTGTTGTGCTTTGTCACCATGGGTATCCATCCTGGTGTAATCCCCCAATTTTCATTCTTTCTTCCTTCTATTTGGACCCTTGTCCAATGTAAAGAGAACATAGGGAAGGATTTTTGCCTCACCCTCTTCCTGGGTCGCCTCTCCCTCTTCCATGGTTGACGCTTCCTCTTCCATCAATGGAGGATGAATGATTTAAAAATGTTAGTGCCTTCATATAATTTTTGATATCCTCTTGTTTCTCACACCGATCATGAATCACATGGGCTTATATATTTGTCATGGTTACAACATGTGCACAAACACCCATGGTATAATGAACTATGAGAACTTTGATTCCTGTTAAAACTAGGATATATAGGAAGCCTTTTTTATGGCCTGAGCTCACTCGACATCCTCTTCAAGAATCCAAACCTAATGCCTTTAATCTAGGAATCCACTTTAAGAATAAGCACCAAATTAAACCCCAAATCATCAAGGCATCCTTTTCAAGAAGTAAACCCGAACTCATTTCTCTCAAAGGACTATCCTATGAGACTTATCGAACTACATAGGAATAGATTCCCTTTACATATGGGATATGTAGGAAGCCTCCTGGAGGTTCAAACCCAACACTTAAAATCAACCAAGTTTTCCTTGGGCTGTATTCCCAACAGGATCTGATTTTACATGGAAACTCATACCCTTTCCAAGTTCCTTGGGCTGCTTCAGTATAAGTTCAAAACTAATTTTTCACCAAGCACCTTTCTCTTAGAGGTCCTTATCACATGGCCTTAAAAGGTATGATGTGTCCTATTAAGCAGCACTGAACTATGAGGGCTCTGATTCCTTTCACCAGGATTCGTAGGTAGCCCATTTTATAGGAACTATGCCAATATCAAAACAAACCTTCATCTCCCTGGATGATAATAAATTCTAGAGTTCCCCACTGAGTGGATTAAAAACCAATATCATCACAATGATTATTTAAAAAATCTATAATCAGTATATTAGAGGATACCATTGATGGAAAACCGCGAATACATATGGATATTTCCATTAATGAGGAACCTTGAATGCATACTAATGATTCTCAATTTTAAACATATAAATAAGTGGTCGTAAATTCCCAGGGACACTTATGATATAATTGTTGAATTAATAAGGATTTCTGAAAATATATTAAATTTAAAAAGAGAGTCTTGAAGTAGACAATAATTCCCCCCAAAAGGGTTTGATGAGTCTGGCCTCCCATCCTCTTGACCAATGCATGTTATTAAGTATCTTAAAGTTCAATCATAATGAATGCCCCCCTTTGGAAAGAAGGTCCACTTTGGATAAATAATTTTTGGAAGTTTCCAGTTCCATAAATAAATCCAATGGAAATTGCCTAGAAAAAGTGATTCTTAAAACTAGAACACATGTTTCAAGAAACTACAAAAGAAAAATGGTGAACCCGATGTGAATCCTTAACCAAGTTAATAATGTTACCCACCTGTTGGGACCCTATCAATTGATAATAGAAGGCAAGACAAAGGAATCAATCACACATGTATCCATTAGTAAAGATGTTTCTTTAATGGAGTTTGTTGTTGTATCTCAAATTTTCTTCTCCAAATTCTCTTCATTCCAAAAAAGGATTTCTCCAAGACAAAATTTTTGAACTTCTAGACCACTGCTCAAGTTAGATCTCTATCCACTGGAATGACATCATCACCAACCTATCATCGTCAAAACTGGGTCTCTAATGTTCTTGTAAAGGAATATCGCCAGCACGGTACAATCACGATTTTTGAGGCTACTTGACGGGAATCCAAGTCAATAACAATCCTCAATCATATGGCCAAAGACGACCAATGATCAAGAAGAAAATGGTTCCAACCACCATTTCCAACAGTTTTAGCTCCTTATTCCCATAACACAATAATAAATCCCTCCCATACTATAGGGAGGTGGATCAAGAGGTTTCTCAAATACACAATTCAAGAATGCAGGAGTCCTTCCTGAGGACTCCCACCAGCAGTCACCGCCAGAATTGTGTGGTATTATACCCTCAATAGGTTGGGGGTGTTGCCTCTGGATGTTTGGCCCAGGTCTCTCAGACCCGGGCATGCAAGACAAACCGTTAGGGACAATATCTGGTCAAAAATAAGCAGTTTCTCACTTCTTCCCACTCCGGATGAGTCCATCAATTTAACCTGATGGTAAATAGTGAGTGTGCACATACACCCGTCCGTCCTAATTTCACTACTCAGCAGACTCATTTGACAACAACCCACCAATTCCACTAGATAAACCCAGTGGAGTACCATGAACAAGAACATACACCAGCTTATAAGTCATCATCCATTCACCATACTCGTCTAACTGCATTTAAGGAATCCCTCCAATCTAATGTGGTATCAACTGGTAAACATGAACATACACCTATTTACAATCACCAATTTTGTCAATAGTCTCATGTGCTAGTGTTGACAGAATTTTTTCAACCATACTCGATGAAAAATATCCAACAGGTACAAACACCTGCCAATGTTCATCAAGCATGCCAACAGTCTCATTTCGTAGCACCCAGAGAAGTTAGTTGGAAATATCCGATGACAAATTTGGGGCTTCCCCAACTCTCATCCCCTATGAATTAGTATTGTCAATATCCATAAACAGGAAAATGAGGATAAGAAAAGGAACATACACCAACTCCATATATGGAATGGATGTATATTCTCGTTTCGGTCGCTGAAGTCACCAAACACATCTTATCAATGGTGAAAGGGCATATGCATATCCCTGCCCATATTTTGGAAACATTCCAGGATATTTTAACCACTACTTCAGTAGTATCAGGGGAAAATGCCCATAAATCTGTCCCCACACATTGGATTACACATCAGCATGCCATTCCACAGCAAATACATACTTCTGTTCTAGTCTAGGAGGGTCATGGGGAAAATGCCCCCATATCATACAGAAAACAATATCGGAAGCATACACCCTTTCCAATTGGAGGTAATCGGTTCGTTCCAGTAACCACTCCAAGGCAGTCACATACACTTACCCATGATAATAACTTTTCATAGAAATTGGACCCTACTAAGTATAAGAGAACATAAAAAAATAAGTCTCTCTAAGAACTATTGGAAAATCAAGAGTCAAGTTTCAATTTGGTTCCTCTTAATGCTAGAGTTCTTGAAGCCCTCAGAATTTTATCGGTTGCATCTCAATATCCTACCCTCTCATTACTAAATTATGGTAGTAGTTGTTGTAATTTTGATGTTCATCATCAGAAACTTCATTATGGAGGATTTCTTCATGAAAATTTGGTAAATCTAGAGTGCCTATCTCTGGATGAGAGTCACGACAACCCTCATTATGGCCAGAAGACCATAGAGCAGGAATATTTATTCCTTACTATAATCCATCATGGTGATCCTCCCAATAATGTTATTCGTTGTGAAAGTCCTCTCTCCAGTAGTATTTCTCAATGTCAAAATAGTTCCATAATTGACAATGTAGCGATGAGAAATCCCTCCTATCTCAAGGAACTTGAAAACACATGGCCATTCATGTCTGATGCCTTGTCATTTACAGGTGAAACACTTTCTCAACTTGAAGACATATAAAGGGAATGGTCTTTCTTTGAACCTCCCTTCAATCATTTTTCTTGTAATTTAGAGCACCCACTTTGGTCATTTAACGCCCCGACCGCAGTTACCAAGAGTCAGTGCATTGTTTTAATACATTGGCATGATTACAAGGAATCAATTCCCGAAGGACCGATCAGTTTAGCAGTCTTGGAAAATATATTACATATATGAACTTCACATTACAATTTAAAACATAAAATAAAACATTGATGGTTCTTTGATATCTCCATTATTACATTTAGCTTAACCCTATATATCAAATATAATACAATTCTTGGAAATACTTGGAAGATAAAACATAAGACAGGGGTGAGCTTGGATTCTCAGTAAGGGTAAATAAATTAGCGGAAGCTATAAACTTCTAAGGAAATATGGGTAATAAAAAAACCTTTTGAATATAAACTTTAATATAATATGGAAAAATAAATCAAACATTACCATATTAACATGAACAGGGATATTCTACTAGTCTAATAATCACATGTAATAACTAATTTCATAATGAGGGAATGCCTAACGCCGGACATCATTACCACATAGTCAAGGCCTTGTGCCAATACAACAAATAAAATTTTTGTCAAGGGCTTGTGCCAAGAAACTCGTTTGTTTGAAGAAAACTACCGATGCATTGAGGAGGTATAGAGGGTTCCACCCATCACTTACTAAGTCCACTTCATTCTTCATATGAAAAAGTTGAAACATAACATAAACATTCGTATTAAAACAATCATACGAAATGCCAATACATTAACCATAAACCATGAATGGTATAAAAATATAACATCCACAGTAAAACATTTCTTAACTCATTTAATACAATATGGAAGATTTTATTATAATAAATCAACCCCAATCAAAAATAATATCCAGTAAAGGATGCTGACATAGTTTAAAATGATGAGTAAAACTTTTTGAGAGAAATATATTTTTTGTAAAAATAATTTAAAAGTCACACATTTATAAAGGAAGTAATTTAAAAGAGATTTTTGAATCAAAGTGTTCCATACCACGTTGAATAATTTGAAAAGAATTATCACTTCAAAACATTCATGTCCATATAAATAAATCCTTAAAATCATTTTGAAAACATGGACATTAATTAAAAAGAACTAGAAAGATAAATATTTAAAACATTTAAAATTCTGATTTTGATAAAGAGTACCTTTCATAAATACTTAAAATATTCATTTTCAAATAATTTTTATGAAAATGGACATGGATGATAAATATTTCCCAGAACATACTTACACATAAACATTCACAGATAATAATGAGATTGTGGAATTAACCCTTACCTAGCACTTTCCTTTAGTCGAGGGTACGTTTAATCTCTCGTATGAAGATTGTAGTATGTTATTAATTTATACCAAAAACATATTAATATTTATGATATCATATATGATTCATTTATGAGTTTATACTACCCATTTAAAAATAATTTCCATGTTAAATTTACATTTCGGGTAATAATCGCTTTCTTTATCGTACGTGTTTTAACTTGTTACTCTTGTTTGTATCACTTAGATCAAGATTTAAATACTTCCAGAATATAAAAAAAATGATTTATATATCATATATATTTAGAATATAAATATGTATAATAGACATTTATATGAAATTAAAAATATCGTTTATGGAGACGGTAGTCCGTACGTACGCATAAACGTTGTTTTCGTTTTCATATCGTATTGAACGGAAGTAAGTGAATAAGATATATGTAAGGAAATATATATATATATATATATATATATCTCCAGTATAATTATTATGTGATATATTATATACTTATTATTAATATATATTTTTATAATCGTCGATGAATGGTGAACGTGGAAATGAATCTCATCGCGTCATGGAGACGGTAATACGTACGTATGCACGAGCGACAATATCATTTCCTTAAAGGTTTGGAATTTTATGGTATATTAATTTTATAGAGACATTGTCAAGATATTTTCATTATTTACATACATATCACTCATCATTATATCCATCCAAATAACATAGTGTTGAATAACAAATTACACCACGGCGTGGAGATGGTAAGCTGTACGTATGCACGCATGGTTACATTATCATTCATAAGATGGAAAGAATAATGAATATAGTTGTGGAATATTTATAATAACATCACATTATATATAAGATTCTGGATTTATAATTTTAGAATTGAAACAACAAAGAAAGTGTAAGTGGAAGAATAAGAGAACTTGAAAGAGGGTGACAAATTCATTACCTCTTCTTTGGATTCTTCCTTTTGATTTGATCAAAAGGGCTCCATAGGTTGGATTTATGACCAACGGAAGGCCTCTAGAATGAATTTAGGATAGTTGGGAGGATATTTTGGAAGGTGTTGGCCAATCCAAATGGCTTTGGATGTGTGATTTTGAGGGAATGGGATGTTCCCTTTTATAAGAGGGGTGAGAGTCACTTTAGGAAAAGATTAAAGTATTAATTTATTATACAATCATATTCGGTTTATAATGGTTAAAAATGAATTTATTTCGATACTAATTTGTTTATGGGTATAAATACTCTCAACCAATAGGTTTTAGACAATTTTAGGTTACCATTGTAACCTTATCTTTTAGATTTAACACTTAGATAAATAGTTTAACTTCTACCGTGTCTTCTTGTATTATTACTCTATATGGTTAATAAACTTCCTCTAAACCTACAAGAGAACCTCAAGTGGATCATTAATGACATATATAATATTATTTAAGAGATTTTTATGAAAAATACATTTTTAGGAATATTAAATCAACCAATAATATAGTATTTGTTTTAAATATTTATTTATGTCAATTTTGACACTATTTGGTATTTTGTTTTTGTGAAAGTAATCACAACTTGGTTACTTCTAACAAGATACATTGAATCAGACCTATCATGTCATATGTACCTAGGATATTCTTTTATGTCATAAAAACTTTGAAATTATATTTATTTTAATATTTATAATACCATTTATTTGATTCTTTCATTAATAAGGTAATTACTTCATCATTATTGTGTCATAAATAAATTTAATTATTTAATGTCTAAAAATTATAAATAAATTATAATTATGTAGGAAATATTTTTATCTTTCTAATAAATATTTATCGTCTAATTTATCTTATGTATAACCCTATATTAAAAATTTTTTAGTTATTAAACTTTGATTTTAACTCTTTTAACTCTTTTTTGAATTAAATAATAATAAATGTCCTAATCTAATCCAAGTGAACCAAAAGGATCATATTTTACTCCTAAGTTTGTTTTTTGTCGAATTACACTTATCCAATAGAATTAGTACATGATTTAGGGTAAGAATAAAATCATTTTTACCCTTAATTACCCTATTTACTTTTAACCGTGGTAAATAAAAATAAAAGTTAATATTCACCAAAAATTATTTTTATCTTATTGAACCACATATTTTTACTAATATCAACCATGTCTCTAGGAATTTTTAAATTCCACTCACAAAAGTGGTAAAATTAGGTTTTATGCGAATTTGAAAATTCTCCTAGGTGGTGGGTAAAAGACGGTGAAAAGTTCAATAAAATTTTATATATATAATTATATTAAAAAATGACTCAAATGAATTTAATTGAACATATATAGGTATCATGTATCTATTTTGAACTAAAATAAATTTAAATAAAATAAATAATTATTTAAATAAAAAGTTGGTTTTAACCAATACTTAGTGTTTTTTACTATTCATTAAAAATTGACAGTTTTCAGAAAAAAAACCAAAAATTCACCCTAAGATAATTTTGATATTATGAATTAGAAAATGAATTCTATTTTACCAAATTCAAACCATATAATTTTCATTAATTAATTTAAAATTAATTCTCGTTGTCAAAACCAAAAAGCGGGTTTTTTTTAAAAAAAATCATCAAAAGATTGACACTTGTTTATATCAAATTTTAAAGTGAAATTACTTCCATTGACTAATATTGGATTAAATGGTAAAAATATAATCTAATTATACTTCCAAACCATTCAAATTTATAATTTAACACGATAAATTATTTTGATTAAAAAAGACGTTTTCAGTTAAAATTTAGTATTTTTCACTTTTCACCCAAATATGAAAGTTATCATAAAAACAAAAAAAAATTATCGAAAAAACTTTTTATGTCTTGATTCTAAAGAAAAAGTTTATTTTGTAAAATTGAATATATAAAAATTCCAAATATTGAATTTAAAAATGGTTTCTCTATTAAAAGGTGGTAAAATTTCTTTTTTTGAAAAATACTTCTTTTATCTGAAAAAAATGAATTTGTTCTTAAATTATGTCTAAGAAGCTCATAATATTGATTATAAAATAATAAGGATTGTATAAAGTTTAAAATTCAGTTAATACTATTTATAGCCGCTTTTGAATGAATAGTTTGGTAAGTCGTGGTGTGCTTGAACTCGGTGTTGCATGTAGTGCAAGTTATTGAATGGCATTGAAGAAATAAAGTACTATGAAATCTTGGGGTGTTACATTCTTCCCTCCTTTAATAAATTGTGTCCTCGCAATTTGAAATTGTTCTTCGAAAAATAAGGTTGAAAATAGAAAATACCTTTGTGGAAAACCCACATCGGAAATTGGGTTAATAAAATTTAGTCTTAATAAGAGACAAAGGGAAATGAAATGGTCACCACCAAATTATGATCTTGATTAGGAGAACATGGGTGGAAATTTAAGACACATAATTGGAGGGAAAATGTAAATATTTATAGGGATTGATTGAGGTCATCATTCACAAACAAGTGTAAAATTGAGGGCCTCAAATCCATCAATCTATGATTATTTAAAATACCATCGGGGCAACAAAACATAAGGTATTAGGATAACACATTTTAGGTTTTAATATCCCTTCCCTAAAGTTTAATAATTAATTTATCCACAGAATAAGAAGAAATATATATATATATATATATATACTCGACAAGTAGAGTTTAATCCTTCAACTAATTCCTACCACATACTCATCTTTCACTCTAAAAGATTTCAAAAATATATATACTATTTATCCTAATCATATAGGGTTCCAAAAATAATGAATTTATAATTCACATATCAGACCCTTCTTAAAAAAAAGAAACTACATTATACAATCTAGGGACTTGACGTAGTCCAGTGGTAGGTGAAAAATCGCAATCACACTATGGTTGTGGGTTCGATTCCCGCAGCTTTGTCCGACACGATAGGTTGTCACACGGTCTGCGTGTTGTCCTTTTATAAAAATCCAAAAATAACCTTTCAAACATAATCCATTCCAGCCTTTATTCTTATCTAAAATACTTTTATCCAAACTCACAGTCCCAAATTTATAAGGAAGTTAAACACAATGAAGATTCTTTTTTCTATGTAATAACATGTGAACACCTTCATCATGTATTATTTTAAAACATGGTAACACCCTAAATTACCATAAAACCTTATTGATTAAATTTATGCTCCCTTATTCCATATAGAATATTGGATATACTTATTCCATCAAAAAATGTTGTAAACTCCCACAATGATGGAATATACAAATCATTAATCAGTTTCAAGGAAGTTAAGAATATCCAATATAATTTATCCAAATCAAACATGTATTATTCCAAAATCACTACCTCGGTATCAAAACCATATTATGGTTTATCTTTCTCTAAACCATATATTTTCCAAAAATTTAACCTGTAATTGAGTCACTTTTTATGGTTTCACACAATATCATGTCCTTAATGAAATAGTACTGCAGTACAATCCTAATATACTTTATAATTATTATAACCAGTACATCGTTGATACAACACAAAAATGACATAATTCTTTAATAACAATATAAGAACTCTAATCATTAATTCTCATCTGGGGTAGTATCATAACTTGATTATTATCCAATAGCATCATTTGGGTCATACTCTGATGAGTTAGACATTGGTTCACGTAGTATCCCAACTCCTTGTAGATGAAGCATTGTACATTTGAAACATTTTTCTTACCCGTGCAGTCACGTACTTGGTGTCCTTTTTCTCCACACTTATAACAAACTCACATTCCCTTCAGGAAAGTTCCAGGTTATTTGTTACTAAAGTTATCATATATGGGAAAATTCTTCTTTTCCCTCTTCCATTTATCTATCTTTCTCTATTCCATCCTTTTCTTCTCTTGCTTCCCTTCAAATCCATAGGACTCAGAGAATCCTTTACTTATCTTATTAAGACATGATATTATTTCTTCATATGTTGAGAATACATGGGATAATATTTCCCTTCTAAATGTTGGATTAATACCATGAAAGATATGATCCTTCTTACTCTTTGGATCATACGTATTTCTGGAGTTCACATTCCTTCTACTAGGCGCCATTTCTATACAATGGAATACACGAGGTCAGTTTATGAATTACAATGAATAATTTCAAACTTGTAAAATACCTAATGTAAATTGAACAGTTTATGGATATAATCCATAATCATAAAAATATTTTCATTTAGGAGGTATATACTTTTAAATACTTCATAATTATTTGTAAATAAAATGAGAATTAGCCTAGGCATATCCCTCGGGAGTGTCATAACCAAGAGTGAAGCAAGGCCCGTTGTCGTGAACTAGTTACCGTTCGAGTCTAGATCAAAGTGGTGTTTTTAGGTTGTACCTATAGGTACATTTGTGCCAGAGCCTCCTCTACCTTCTCATATCTATAGAGGGATTTATTTCTTGGAAAACTCACAAAATCTCTACAATACCAAAATTCTAGGAAGTTATTCTACACTAATCCTAAAATTCTATCTTAGGGTAATGTGCTCTAATCAAAGTTTATCTAAATCTATTTTCAAGGTTGTGGATAAACTTCCTATGATACCAACTATAATGCTCCGACCCCAGTTCCCAGAGTCAATGCATTATTTTAATACATTGGCATGATTACAAGTAATCATGTCCCAAAGGACCGATCAGTTTCGTTGTCTTGGAAAATAGATTACATACATGAACTTCACATTACAATTTCAAAAATAAAATACAACATAAATGGTTCTTTAATATTTCCATTATTCCATTTAGCTTAACCTTGCATATCAATCACAATAAACTTCTCGAAAATCCTGGGAAAATAAAACATAAGAAATATGTGAGCTTAGATGCTCAAAAAGGGTAATTAAATTAGCAGAAGCTATAAGTTTTTAAGGCAAGATATATAATAAAAAAATCCTTCTGAACATATACTTGAAAATAATATGGAAAAAATAATCAAACATTACCATATTAACATGCACATGGATATTTTACTAGTCGAATAATCACATGTAATAAATAATTTCATAATGAGGGAATTCCAAATGTCGGACATCATTACCACATAGCCAAGGCCTTGTGCCAAGACTACAAATAAAATATTTGTCCAGGCCTTATGCTAAGACACCAGTTTGTCTCATGAGACCTACGGATGCATCTAGGATCTATAGCGGGCTCCACCCGTCACATACTAAATCCATAGCATTCCTCATATGAAAAAGTTGAAACATAACATAAACATTCGTATTAAAACTAGCATACGAAATTTCAATACATTAATCATAAACCATGAATGGTATAAAAATATAACATCCATATTCAAACATATATTAACTCATTCAATACAATATGGAAGATTGTATTATAATCAATCAACTTCAATCAAAAATAATTTCCAGTAAAGGATGCTGACATAGTTGAAAATGATGAGTAAAACTTTTTGAGAGAAATATCCTTTTTGTAAAAATCATTTAAATGTTAGACATTTATAAAGGAAGTAATTTAAAAGGTATTTATGAATCAATGTGTCCCATACCACTTTTAAACTTTTGAAAAGAATTATCATTTCAAAACATTCATGTTCATATAAATAAATCTTTAAAATCATTTTGAAAACATGGACATTAATTAAAAAGATTTAGAAAGATAAATCTTTAAAATATTTAAAATTCAGATTTTGATAAAGAGTACCTTTCATAAATACTTCAAATATTCATTTTGAAATCATTTTAATGGAAAATGGACATTTATGATAAATATGTCCCATAAAATACGTACACATAAACAATCTTGGATAATAATGAGATTGATGAATTAAACCTTACCTTGCACTTTCCTTTAGTCGAGGGTACGTTTAATCTCCTGTATGAAGATCGTAGTATGTAATTAAATTAAACCGAAACCATATTAACATTTATGACATCATACATGATTCAATTACGACTTTATACTACCCATTTAATAATAATTTCCATGTTAAATTAACATTTCGGGAATTAGTCGTTTTCTTTATCGTATGTGTTTTAACTTGTTACTATTGATTGTATCACTTAGATCAAGAATTAAATACTTACAGAATATAAAATATGATTTGTATATCATATATATTTAGAATATAAATATGTATAATAGACATATAAATGAAATGAAAAACACCGTTTTTGGAGACGGTAGTCCGTACGTATGCATAAACGTTGTTTCCGTTTTCATATCGTATTGAACAGAACTAAGTGAATAAGATATATGTAAGTATATATATATATATATATATATCAAGTAGAATTATTATTTCATATATTATATTCTTATTAGTAATGTATATTTTTATAATCATCTATGAATGGTGTACGTGGAAGTGAATCTCATCGTGTTGTGGAGACGGTAATCCGTACAAATGCACGAGCGACAATATCATTTCCTTAAAGGTGTGGAATTGGATGGTATATTAATTTTATAGAGACGTTAGCATTATATTTTCATTATTTATATACATATCACTCATCATTATATCCATCCAAATAACGTAGTGTTGAATAACAAATTACACCATGGTGTGGAGACGGTAAGTCGTACGTACGCACGCATGGTGACATTATCATTCATAAGATGGATAGAATAATAAATATAGTTGTGACATATTTATAATAACATAACAGTATATATAATATACTGGAGTTGTTATTTTATAATTTAAATTACAAATAAAGAGTAAGTGGAAGAATAAGAGAACTTGAAAGAGGGTGAGGAAATTATTACCTCTTCTTCCGGTTCTTCCTTTTGATTTGATCAAAAGGGCTTATTAGATTGGATTTATGACCAAAGTAAGGACTCTTGGATGAATTTAGGATAGTTGGAAGGATATTTGGGTAGGTTTTGGCCGAGCCAAATGGCTTTGGAGGTGTGATTTTGAGAGAAGGGGAAGTGCCCATTTATAAGAGGGGTGAGGGACACTTTAGGAAAAGATTAAAGTATTAATTTATTACACAATCATATTCAGTTTATAATAGTTCCAAATGAACTTATTTATAGACTTATGTGGTTATTGATCTAAATCCTCTCAACCAATAGGTTTTTGACAAATTTATGATACCATTTTAACCTTATCTTTTAGATTTAACTCTTAGTGAAATAGTTTAACGTTTACCGTGTCTTCTTATATTATTACACTATATGGTTAATAAACATACTCTAAACATCCAAGAGAAAATAAAGTGGCACATTAATGACATATATAATATTCTTTAAGCCCTTTGTCCGAACCTTACAGTTTTAGGAATATTATATCATCCAATAATATAGTATTTGTTTTAAATATTAATTTATGTCAATTTTGACACTATTTGGTATTTTGTTTTTGTGAAATCATCACAACTTTATTACTTCGAACATGATACATTGAATCAGCACTAACATGTCATATTCACCTAGAAAAATAGTTTATGTCATAAAAACTGTGAAATAATATTTATTTTAATATTTATAATGCCATTTATTTGATTCATTCATTAATAAGGGAATTACTGCATCATCTTTGTGCCATCAATAAATTTAATTATTTAATGTCTAAAATTTATAAATAAAATACCATTATGTAGGAAAATTTTTTAGATTTCTAATGAGTATTTTTAGTCCAATTTATCTAATGAATAACCCTATATTAAAAAAATTTAAGTTATTAAACATTGATTTTAACTCTTTTAACTCTTTTTGAATTAAATAATAATAAATATCCTAATCTAATCCAAGTGGACCTAAAGGAATATATTTTATTTCTAAGATTTTTTTTGGTCAAATTACACTTATCCAATATAATTAAGACATGTGTTAGGGTAAGAATAATATCATTTTTACCCTTAATTACCCTATTTACTTTTAACCGCGGTAAATAAAAGTAAAAAGTTACTATTCACCAAAGTTATTTTTATCTTATTGAACCACATTTTTCTTAATGATATCAAATGTGTCTCTTGGATTTTTGAAATTCCACTCACAGAAGTAGTAAAATTACGTTTTATGCGAATTTGCAAATTTTCCTAAGAGGTGGGCAAAAGACGATGAAAAGTTTAATAACATTTTATATATCTAATGTTATTAAAAAATGACTCCAATTAATTTCATTGAACATATATAGGTATTATATATCTATTTTTACCTAAAATAAATTTAAATAAAATAAATAATTATTTAAATAAAAAGTCGGTTTTGACTAATAACTTAGTGTTTTTCACTATTCAACAAAAAATTAAAGTTTTTAGAAAAAAAACCAAAAATTCACCCTAAGATAATTTTTATATTATGAATTAAAAAATGAATTCTATTTTAAAAAACTTAAAAACATAGAAGTTTGATTAATTAATTTAAAATTAATTCCCGTTTTCAAAACGAAAAAGCAGGTTTTTAAAAAAAGTAAAAACCATCAAAAGATTGACACTTGTTTATATCCAATTTTAATGTGAAATTACTTCCAATGACCAACATTGGATTAAATGGTAAAAATATAATATAATTACACTTTCAACCCATTCAAATTTATAATTGAACACTGTAAATTATTTTGATTAAAAAAGTTGTTTTCAGTTAAAATTTAGTATTTTTCACTATTCACCCAAATATGAAAGTTATCATAAAAACACCAAAAAATTATCAAAAATAAATTTTTATGTATTTATTCTAAAGAAGAAGTTTATTTTGTAAAATTTAATATATAAAAGTTTCAAATATTGAATATAAAAAGGGTTCTCCATTAAAAGGCGGTAAAATTTCTTTTTTTGAAAAATACTTCTTTTATGTGAAAAAAAAAATGAATTTTTAATTACATTATGTATAAGAGACTCATAATATTGATTCTAAAATTATAAGGATTGTAAAAGATCAAAATTTAGTTAATATTATTCATAATTGCTTTTTAACGACTAGTTTGGTAAGTTGTGGTGTGCTTGAACTCGGTGTTACGTGTAGTGAAAGTTATTGAATTACATTGAAGAAATAACGTACTATGAAATCTTGGAGTGTTACAGGTCAGAACAAGTGGAGAAACCTATAGTGAAAGATGATGAAGATGTGATAAACATGATGAAATAATTAGCTAAACGAAGAATACCAGTCATGTTCTGGGCTTTGTAAAATTTTTCTATACCATTACATAATTGATGATAGAAGAATGTATTCATGACATCCATCTCAACTTATAGAAAACTCTTTTTCATTTGAGAATCAAAGTATTACTATATGATGAATATAAAAATCATGTGAAGTTAATAGAATGGTTGTATTACCAAATTGACTTGGCCACTCTTTTAGTTTCCCAACATCCAAAGGTTGAAAAACAGTAGAGAACCCTTCAACGTGCATGTCTCAATTCTCTAAAGGGACTACACTAGTTAATTTGTGATTCCCAATCTAGTGTTCGTATCTGAGGATGGGGTGCATATACAGAATTTCATTTCATTATAGTCCAAATTCAACAAAGTTTGCCAAAATTTGTATCATGCAATGTTATTCCCACGGTCGGCCCCAATCAATAGATTTTGTATGTAATAAGATGTACGCTCAAGAACATGCCTCAACCAATTATAATCAGAATTAGGCCCAAAGAAAATAAGTTGTTGAGTTAGTTTTACATTAAGCATCCGAGAATCTTGAGCAAGCATCCTTCTTAGAAGATGTCAGGCGTCATAGAATGCAAATGTTTGAAATAGAACAGTTATCTTCCGAAACATGTGATTTAAATGGTTGTAGGATAATGCATCAAGCTATTGTCTAAACCAAAATCCACAAAATCAGAAGAGAAGTTTCAAAAATTTCAGCAATCGCAGTTCAAGAATCACAAAGACTTACTAGGAGGGGGGATCATTTAATTCAACCTACAAGTTCATTCAACAAAGTACAAAGACTTGAACAAGAAGAATAAGAATAGCCTCAGCCTACAGGGCTGTGGGATTTTTCACATCTATAATCCCCTCCTCAATAGAAGTTAGTTTTCTCCCAAATAGGGAAGAATCCACAAGGAAAGTGTACAAATGAACTATCTGAGGACTCCCTTCAGGTTATTTTCTGCCAAAATGATCTAGGGAATTCATTATATAGGAGAACAAAGTCTCATGAAAGACACAAAGGAAGAAAATCTCACAAAAATAGTGACAGAATTCCATCGTTGCATTATGTGTCAGTAAATGTCATTAACACCATTATAGAAGATCCTCCAGAAAATAAGTTCAGTTCAAGGGAATAAGAATATAAATTTCTTTTCCATAATATGGTACACACCGAGGAAAATGAAGATCGTGTGCGCACCTGAAATCATAGGCTTACCCACAATCTAGGTATTCCTTCAAGTAACCAACTCCCCCCCCCCTTTGAAAGGCATCTAATAATGGGAAAAGGAAAAAGTCAGATTGCATCTCACTTTTCTGTTCGATAAGGTCAATTTCTTTCACTTGAAGAGGGATTTGAACATCATGTATAAGAAATGAAGGAATTGAAAAGACTCAATACAAAGTTACTTTGAAACAGAATTTCTGCTAAACGTACTCCCCAGACAGGTCCTCTACTTGAAAGTCATGTAGGAGCTCCTCAAAAAAGATGATTTGTAGTAACTAAAAATGAAAATAATGAATTCCCTACATTGGTTACCCAATCAAAGAAGGATCAAACATGTCCTGATAGGTCTTTTCCCATGGGTAATCAAAGGCAGATATCAGCACCACCATCAGTGGTTTTTCCCGTCATTGAACCAGATCATGCCCCGGTTGCTATACATGCACCAGTTCCATCTCATCCGTATGCTCCCAAAATGATTATGAACATAATTGAGGCATTAATAGATCATTTGGAAGCTATGGAAGAATGAAGTGCACCAGTTTATCTAGAAAAGAGATCTTACCATGAATGGGTGGATGCAATTTCTCCCCCACCAAATTTTGTAAATACCACATTCCCAATCATTAATGGTTCGGGAGATCTAGAACAACAATTAACACATTTTGTTTCCCATTGTGATCTCATTATGGTACTTCTCAACAAAAATAAGTCATTAAGCTTAGGTGTTTTGTGCAGTCATTACAAGGACTGGCTTTTTTTCTGGTATACAATTTTACAATCTCGACCAATTACTAGATGAGAAGATATTCATCAGAAATTACTTCTTCAATTTAGCTAAATTCTACCAAATATTAATTTTTTTTATCTTACCAATTGTAAAAAAATGTAGAATGAAAGATTTTCATATTTCATTGCATGATGGAAAGGATTAACATATTCCTTAAGCCTATCACTCCCTCAAAAAGAGTTGCTTCCAATTTGTGTGGAAAATCTACGTGATGAGTTATGCACACCATTGATCCCTGTGAAATACATAGGAGGGTTTTGAGACCTTATTTCAATCACTCAACAGATAGAAGACTCTATTATATAAACTAAGGCTAAAACTCGTGTAATTCCATTAGCTCTAGGGAGGAGGATATGAAAGGAATAAGTTACTACACTCACACTCAAATAGGAACCTGTACCTACTTCTACTTCAAGACATTCATCATACCGGAGGGCTCAGCCTCTTGATCATTAGCAGCAATGACCACCTTGTCAAGATGATCAAAGAGATCAAAGGTGGAAGTAGTTTGAGGAATTAAAGAATAAAATTTATTCTTTTAGGAATCAACAAGTTCCCAGTTACTTCATCTCAGCCTTAGAAAATTATTTGGTTCAGTTGCCAAGGCTGGAGAGGCCAAATAAAGACAAAAATGAAGATCTCTGGAATTATTGTCCATTTCACCAGATGTTGGGGCACCCCATTCAGAAGTGTTTTGTTTTCAAAGACCTTCTTCAAAAGATGGTAGACTCTGGAAAAGTAAAACTGAATAGTTCATCACCTCAAGTAGCACGTGTTACTGCTACTGATCTAAAGGAAGAAGGCGAATGGCAAGAGGTCAAAACTAAAAATTTGAAGAAATATGATGATTGGATGTTAATGAAAAATGATCAACCAGACTTATTCTATATTACAAACACAGTTGAAACAACTGATTGTGTCTTCTTCCACTCCTACCACAGTAAAACCACTTTCATCAAAAGGTCATTCCTTAATAAAGCGAAGTGATTATAAGGAAAAAGAGCAGTCAGAAAAAGAAGAGCTCATTCCAAGGAAAAAGTTTTCCTTGACACAAGAAGATTTTATAACATCTGTTTCAAAAGCACGGGAACCACCCAACCAAGTGTCATAACCAGAATTAACCTACCAACAAGAATCTTCGTCAAATGAAGAATTTATCTTTGGTTCTGTTAATGTTATCAATTTAACATATCCTTATGCCAATGGTGATTCTGGTTATAATGAGCCAGAATTCCTTGTACCTATTTGGGTAACACGAGGAAGAGGCCAAGTTTGAGGATACAGGAGAAGATGTTGGAATTCTAGAAACCACCATTTTACTCTACCCCTGCTCGAACAAAATATGCGGCAGAAACTCGTGGAAGAGACATTTTGTGGGTTCAACAAGAACAAGGAGTTTCTTCCGTGAAATATAGCTTCTATTCTGACACAATTATTTTGGAAGATCGATTATAAGTCACATAGTCTTCTTCTTATAAAAAAATAGACCTATTAATTCTATTTTACCAAATCTAGGAGGATTTCCAGCTACTGATCTGACACAGAATAAAGCAATATTAGAAGCATCAACTTCAAAATCACCTACAAAACTGCATCTCCATGCAGGGAAATGTAGACCTTTGGACCAAAAGTATGATTTCATGAAATAATTGGCTCAAGTACCAGTCAAGTTGTCAATTATGGATGCTTTGAATCGATTAAAAGATCTTCGAGAAGCAATCATTAAGGCTTTGTCAAGTCCTAAAGAGTTTGAAACTAAAGTTGATGCTGCTGAGGTCTACCGTGTCAAGAATGATTCTACAGAATGTCATGCAGTCATATCTTTTACATTAGATTTATTTATGGAACAAGAAACTTCCAACAGTTCTTTATTAAAAGGGGACCTGCTTTCCAAAGGCAGGCATTCGTTAAGATTGAACTTTAAGATACTTAAGAATGTGAATTGGTCGAGAGGATGGGAGGTCAGACTCATCATACCCTTTTGGGGGGGATTATTGTCTACTCTATCACTCTATTGGTAAATTTAAGATATTTTCATTAATACTTGTTAATTCACCATGTATATTATAATTATCCCTTAGAATTTACAATCACTTATTAACATGTGTAAAATTTAGAATCCTAAGTATGCATTCAAGGTTCTTCATTAATGGAAATATCTATATGTATTCAAGTATTTCCATCCATGATATCATTTAATATACTGATTAGACATTCTTTTAATCATCCTTTTGATGATACTGGTTTTTAAGCCACTCAGTGGAACACACTTGAATTTATTATCATCCAGGGAGATGAAGGTTTGTTTTGATCTTGGGATCGTGCCTGTAAAATGGGCTACCTGCATATCCTTTTGAAAGTAATCTGAACCCTTGTAGTTTAGTGTCACTTAATAAGACACATCATAACTTTTAAGGTTATGTGATAAGGACTTCTAAGCGAAAGGTTCTTGGTCAAAACTTAGTGTGGTACTTCTGCTGAAGTAGCCCAAGGAACCTGGAAAAGATATGGGTTTCCATGTAAAATTAGAACCTATTGAGAATATAGCCCAAAGAAAATAGGGTTTATTTGAAGTTTCGGGTTTGAACCTCAAGGAGGCTTCCTACATATCCCATATAGAAAGGGAATCAAAGCCCACGTAGTTCAATAAGTCTCATAGGAGAGGGTAGTATTTTGAGAAAAATGAGTTTGGGCTTACTTCTTGAAAGGGATGCCTTGATGATTTGGGGTTTAATTTGGGGCATGGTCCTAAGGAGGATTCCAAGATTAAAGGAATTAGGGTTGGATTCTTGAAAAGGATTCCCAGTGAGCTCGGGCCTTGAAAAAGGATTCCTACATATCCTAGTTTGAACATGAATCAGATTTCTTGTAGTTGATTATACTATGGGTGTTTGTGAACATGTTTTAACCATGACAAATTTCTAAGCCCACATGAGTCATGCTCAGTGTGAGAAATAAGAGGATGTCAAAAATTCAACTAAGGCACTCACATTTTCAAATCTTTCATCCTCCACTAATGGAAGAGGGCGCGTCAACCGTGGAAGAGGGCGAGGTGACCTGGGAAGAGGGTGAGGTGAAAAGCCTTCCCTCTGTTCTCTTTACATTGGACAAGGGTCCAAATAGAAAGAATAAAGAATGAAAATTGGGGGCTTACACCATGATGGCTTCCCATGGTGATAAAGCGCAGTGGGAGAGGGAAGGGTAACAAGAGTCTATGTGCCCATCCCCTTTTGGTCTTCTGCATTAAAGAAGAGATGAGGAGTAATGATTCCACCTTCTATAAGAAAAGATAGGGGCTTATTCCAAGATAGTTTCCCTAAAATTGATCCTGGTAGGGAAGAGAGACTTCTCTTATGCTTGTGCAGAAAATTAAGTGTGAATTGTACTTTCCCTACTAGAGACCTGAGGTTTTGGGTCATCTCTTCGAGAAGGGAGATCCTAGGACCCAACCTTCCTCTAAACTGAGAACTTCCCAACACTCTATTTGGGAGAAAGGACCACGTGACTGTGGATATAAAAACCCACAAACACTCCATGAATCCTAACCCTATTGTGAAACAAATTTGGGAAACCATTGACTGTGGAAATAAAAACTCAAATAGGAGACATGTTAATGTGCCTTTCTGAAAAGTTTGACAAGTCAGGAGGTTTTGGTGGAGGCTTAAACTTAGTCCCTTTCAGATAAGGGAACAAAGAAAAGAGAATCCCTACCATGAATGGCTTTTAAAAATGGTAATTGAGTTGGTAACATAGGTTCCTCATGCAAGTATGTTGTGTAGGTACCACGCTTCGACATACCGCATAGGTATACCGCACAGGTATGGATAGTCGTTATATCGTGCAGGTATGAATGATGACTAAAGAATATGTTTTACATAGGAGAACCAAACCTATATTAAATTTGTAAAAAAAATTCTTTCAAAACATTATTATCCTATTTAATTATCTCTACTCTCGTGTTTTAGAGAACTACTAGAGACAATTCGAGGGATCTAGGATAAAGAGCTAGGCAATGGGAGCTTTAGAGAGTCTTTCAACTTTTTTTGTTATTAAATGGAGAGCCCAAGGGCTCTATTTATCGTCACAGAAGGGGCATGGTCGAAGAGATGTAGCTCGCACAGGTCCTTCTTGTAGCTCCCCCATGTAGGTACTTAGCGTAGGGTCACAAAATATATTCTGGTGCGGTAATCTATTGTGGAGGTCTATCACGTAGCTCTTCCGGGTAGGCCTGTGAAGCTAGTCTATCACGAAGCTCTCTTGGATTATTTTGACTTTCCTTTGAACTCTTCGAATTTTGTTTTGGGATTTGAAATATTTGGGGTTCCCTTCATAGTATTTTTTTTCTTAGGTGGTGTAAACAAAATACCCCACTCATTATTGGATTTGAAAATAGAAATAGGGTCAAGTCCTAAGGTGAATTTGTGGGGATAAAAGACTATGGAACGATTGATGAATAGTGTTGGTCTTCTGCATAGGTACCCCATGCTGATATCCTACACAGATGTCCCGCACAGATGTTATGCGTAGTCCTGGCACGTAGGTCTTCAGTTTTCTATAAATAGGTCTCATCCTTTGTGATTTTCTTCACTAGGGATTTTCAGAATTTTACGGCCCTTGTTGCGTAGCACGTTCGCTTAGCTCCATCGCATCGTGATCTCACGTAATTCCATTGAAATTTCTTCAAGGTAAAATTATTTAAGCAATAGATCTATGCTAAAGGATTTCATCAAAGGAGTTATTCTAGAATCCTTGTCAAAGGACATACACAATGGACTTCATTGAAGAACCTATACGATGGACCTCGTCGAAGGACCTACGTGAACAGTGTAGTTTGCCAAAATTTTGATTTATATCTATTAAGAAAATACAACCTAATAGTGGAAGTTTGGTCGTTCTTTTCTAGGAAATATTGACTCATTTGATGACCCATACTGAAGAAGCTAAGGCACATAAAAATGAAATGGTGAATATCGTCGGACCATACTACTACGATGTTGTTGAAAGTGCTATTCAATGGTTATAGAAGGGTTTAATTCCATACCAGCGTGATTATCCCCAAAGTCCTTACTTAACCCTCTATGAGAATGGGATTTTGCAAGATTCCCATGTTCCATCTATTAATAATTACTTTCCAAAGAATTGGTTTCTTCAATACTCCAACTGTAACTGCATGAATATTAGTGCATGGTGGGTTTTAGTACAAGAAGGAACGGTCCCTATTAGTTGCATCCTTCATCATAGTAATTTCACTCATGATATGAAGGATCATGTTGTAGATCCAAGACCACATTTTTATGATTCCAATTTTCTGGATTCTCAAACAGATCAATCTAATGGTTGGAAATAATATTGGGATCTTCGTTCTGGATAAGGTGTCAAGCCTGAATGGATGTCGGCATTCTGGGTACGTCAGACTTGTGTATAATTCAAGAAAGAGTTATCAGACGTCTATATCTATTAAGATATATGAATGGGGAAAACATATGTTTATAAAAATGACTTCATTCTTGAATTACTGAGCCTATGGGGTCCATAAATAAATTCCTTTCATTTGACACATAGTGAAGTTGGTATTAGTATTTGGGATATTTACCAAATAGATGGAATTCCCATTATTTGGGAAATGTATGATGAATTCATTCCACCTTCCACAACAGGGGTGATGCTACTAGAACACCACCACTGGCCCATTAATTATTTAAAATAGCTAATATTTTACCCATGGATGATAAATATATTCATTCTAGAGTGTGTATGGAAGCCTTCTTAGAACCAACAATAAAAAAAGGCCCACACTATGGACATCCTCCTATTTTTCCTTCTATAGATAACCAGTGTAGTTCATGCACATATTGTCCTATACTAGAAAGAGTTTATTATAAGCACTGGGGATATAAAGTAAAACTCGTTATAGATTCAAATTTATGCTTAGATGCCTTCTTTATTATGTGGCTAAGAGTTTACTTGCTTCCAATCCGTGAATCTAGAGGTGGTGTAATATCAGGGACTTTTGTCATTGAAGCTAAACTAGAAGAAGGGAAGTATATTGGATTAGTAACCCCTTCATTGGAAAGAATTTACTATCTCATGCTACATTTATACAATGGGAAGACTCTGTTTAGAATTACAGGACCATTCTAAGTGTTCTGGGGCAGGATTGAAGCACATTTTTCTTCAAACTTAGTGTTGAATTCAGTTAGAGTTCCCAATGGTCGATTCACCCCATTTTTATAGAATATTTTTGGTATTCAGCTTCTGAACCTAAGACCTGATGTGGTGATAAAGACATTGAATGTCTTAGGAGAATTCAGCTTCTTTCCTTTTGGTAACCCACTATTTGTAACATTTTTTGATGATGGTAAAGATAAGAATTATGAGCTGAGATCTTATATGATGGAATTCTGGGATGGTATATTATCAACCATGATTGATGGTAAAATTATCTGTGCGGATTATGCCCCTATAGGTTTTCTATTAAGATCAGATATCTTTAACAATCAAAATATTTTCCTCCCACATATGTCAGATAAGAGAAAAACCCAATGGTAGCAAAACAATTATGGATTATAATAGCTTTTGAGCTATCCAAACTATCGATTATGTAACCTCCATCAGATGCATCGATTGGATTAGAAGCTGGGTATGCCAAAGCATGGGCCTCTTCATATCCTCAAGGGGCTTTGACTAAAGGAATATATAGAGTGGTTGCTACAATGACTTTTTCACGTAAAAATCTTGGTAAGAAGTCCAAGGCAAGAGATGATATAGAAGTTTCAGAGGTCTCAGAGCCCTCAAAACTTCTTCACAGAAAGTATACAAGGAAGACTAGGGCGAGAGATACAATACCTCTAATGCCAAGGTGATCCAATCGCCACTATAAAACAAAGGTTTCTATTCCATATGTTTGACTGCCTAAATAAGATATGAGGTCTGAAGAAGCTCACCATTCCGAAGGTATTGAATCTCCTCCACAATCAACCATACCTGGATTGAATTATGGGTGACCTTCAACCATTCATCATTGAGAGTGTGTAACTCGTGATCTTAGGGATGAATGTGCATTCCTCCAACATGGAATTCGAATACTAGATATTGGTGACATCAGGGCACCTTCTGATTGCAATGCGGACAATAACCTAGATGAAGTAAATAAGTATATTACGGATTTGGTGGCTTTTATATATTCAACTGATGAACAAATCCCAGCCTCTAAACGAGTATCTCATATGATGGACTTAGGAGTACATGAAGGGGTAATTATTGAATCTGAGGAGGAGTGGAATATTTATATTAATACTGAGAATGTAATTTCCTTTTTTTGTCTCATCAATTCTTTATCATTTATCATAATTAATATTTATGGAAATGTATTTTTGTAGATTGGATGTAGAGAAGGAAGCTCCAGATCAATTATTGAATCACCTAAGTATGGTCCTGTAGGCTCTCCTATTAATGAAATGAATGATCCTCCCAGGTCACCAGAACATTCTCTAGGAGTGAGAATCATGACTCGGGTAATAGAGACAGATAATCCCCAACCATTACCTCAAGTTTCTCCTGTTAACAAGAGTGTTTCAATATCTCCCTAATATTTTGAAGAAAAATGCAAGTGAGAAATGAGATTGATCTGAAGTGTTTGCTGAAGGAGTAAGTATTTATACTATCTATAGGGAATATAATTTTCTCAACACACTAGGATAACTACGTTTTCTCCTCTTCCAATATCCATGTCTCTCTTCTTTCCCAAGGGATTAAGAGTTGATTCTTCGAGACCATAAAAAGAAACCCCAGGGTAAACCCAGGATCATGCTAATGAATCTACAATTCTAGTTGATAAATCGTTAAAAGATTCAGCTATACCTACTCTTGTATATACAGAGATAGAGGAACTCCATGGTAATATTAAACACATTCCTCAGTTTCTTTTGTTAGTGGATCCTGAAATAATCAATATTGATGTTTCTATTGCTCTAGAAGAAGGGAACGAAGACCCAGTGTAGTTAGAGATAAATACTGATGTTGGTCCGAACCTGGAAAGATCTGATGATGCTATACTAATTGAAGATCCAATGGAGTAGAAATTTAGTGGATCCAAGTTATGCATCAACCAAAGTTTGTTGGATTCCTTAAATGGTGAGGATGAAATAACATTCCAAGCTACATATACTGAAATGGTGAAAGCCCTTAATCCAAATATTTACATTCCAGGTTCCATCAAGGGGTTTGGGGATTTCCATGAAGAATTGCAAGGACATAAGTCTTTATTCTTGAATTTTCTATACATAATTATTCTTATTTACTTGATTCTTTACATCAAAGTTCACCTTATGCAGCTTTATCTATAGAAAATGTCGCAAAGGCTCTTCAGGAATGGGGTATTCCACTCTATCATTTTGTTGGAGAGAGAGAAATACCTCTAGAGGATTATCCATCAAGAGATGCTCTGGAGACTTCAAATATAATAACTAAGAAAACTTAAGGGAATTCCACTTCTCAAGAAACATCTGCTCAAATCACTGAAGGTGAGAATATAAGGGATGAATCCAATCAAGTAGTTGTCTTATTATTGGGTAAATATAATCAGATGTCTGAATCATCTATGTTTTTTTCATTTGAAACTAACAATGACCTTGATTTATCATTTAGGGTTATTAGCTCCCAAATCAGAAGGTGAAGCTTCTGTTGTTCCAGTAGAAGTAGAACAAAGCAGCTCTTTAAGTAAACTATTTCTAGAGTAAATTTCACCTCATGGAAGTGACTCAGATTCAGACTTTAGTGATGCAATGTTCTCTTGTCATGGAACATAAGAAGACATGGAAGCATATCTGGAGCATAATTGTTGAGAATCCTTTAGATGAATTGATGTCTCATTTTTTCAAACTCCCATCATTATTTTTTGTATTGGGATTTGGTGGATTTAATTATCAACTAGTCCATGATGCTATAAAAGAGATCATTCACTGGAAGGAGAAAGAGCATAAGGTGTGACAAAATTTTGAAGAGGATAAATGACTTACCAATATTGAGGACTTTCAATCTACGGTAGTTGAGGTGGAGGAAAATCATAACAAGAAATCAATTGAAATTATCCATCAAATTAAAGAATTTACAAACGAGTTGTTATATCTTCAACAGCAACTGGATGTTGTTCATAGAAAACCTGAAAAGTTGAATAAAACATTTGGAGAAACCCAATTAGTGGGGAAAACATCCATTTAAACTATTAAGGAAGTGATTTGTCAAGCAGAGGAGGTTGGATTTTATCAGTTGTCTCAACTTCAACAAGTAGCTGATAGGGCTCATGAATTTGTCCAACAAATGAAAAGTCATGTTGATAGTTTATTCTAAAACATGATAGAGAGGCTCCATTTTGTGGATGTCCCTCTGATTTCATATGAATGAGAGGAATTTTGTCTTCAATAATATATGTCTTCATTCCTATTTTCCATGATTTCAACATTAAAGGTAAATTATGACAATGACTTCTTTATGTTAGACAATCATTATTATAATGGAAAGAATGGGGTGCTCAAAATTTTATTATTAAGGTGATGGACCTAATGAGAATAATTTGAATGTTACTAGAGTTATATGCATAACCCCATAAATTTAATATATTTTGACTTTTTTATTGCTCAATATTACCTAAATCATACAAAAATGTTGGTTTAGTGATCTGGGACTCGAATTTTGTTTAGATTACCCTTCGCGGGTTCTTAATCTAATGAGCACCAAGTTTTTTTATTCACAGTTTAAAGTCATTCAAGTTGAACTATAAAGGGCCAGTATTTAAGGTCAAATAACTTTGACCATAAATTTTGAAATTAGATCCCAAAAAAACTCTCTGGAAAAAAATTTCTTTAATATTCTTTAAATATTTCCAAGGGGAATATTGAGCCATGATTTTTATGGTCACCAAATTTAAAACATGTGTCAACATAAGGGGTGTATTTTCCAAGAACAAAATTACCATTATTTGACAAACCCGTTATGGGGGATGTGTTATGTAGGACCGACTGGGGCATATTCTATATATCCAAATGGTGGCATTCATTGACTGAAAAGCCTATTATGTAAGAAACTTATGCAAGGCCACCAAAGGGCACATGTTGCATAGTCAAACAAAAGATCTCTTTGAAGTTTAACATTTTACTATTGATATTTAAGGGAAAATAAGATTTGGGTGACTCAAGACCACAATGGGTGGTTTTTCCAAGGAAAATACTTTTAAGAATGAAAAAGGGCTATTTTAGACCGACATAATTCATGAATAAAAAAACCATTTCTATAAAAATTTGGTGCATGAGTAATGGTTATAATTTATCATAAAGGGGAATTTATGATATCATATTGTGTAGTTTTATGTCATACAGTGAGGGTATTGTAATGTTCAGTTTTAAGTCATGCATTGAGGAAATTGTACTATGCAGTTTTAAGTCATGTAGCGAGGACATTGTACTGTGTAGTTTTAAGTCATGCAGTGAGGAAATTGGGTGGCTTTAATTTAAGGTCTTTAGCTCTGACCGAAGGTACAAAACTCTCCTAATTTCTTGATAATTTGTTTGGAAATATACAGTCATATCCATTTATGTAAGGGAAAATTGTAAACTATGATTTAGTAATTTCTATAACCGAGGAATGATATGGGAAAAGCGCTAAAATCATTTAGAGGAAGTCTTTTCCAAGAACGCAGTTACCATTATTTGACAAACCCGTTATGGGGGCTGTATTATGCAGGGCCAACTGGGGCATATGCTGCATAGCCAAATAGTGGCATCTTTTTACTGATAGGTCTATTATGTAGGAAACATATGCAAGTCCACCTAAGGACACTTTTTGCATAGTTAGACAAAAGAGCTCTCAAAATTTTGATATTCAATTGATAAAATCTGAAAAAAAAATAATTATGGACATTCAGATATTCTGAAGCACAGAGTTTGGTTTATAGAGAAAGGTACGTGAATATAGAAAGAGTATTTCCACCCAATATGCCCAAAGAATCAGAGGAAAATGACTATTACAAAGGTCTGACCCAAACGTAAGAGGTATGGTGTCTGTAGTTTTAGGTCATACAACTACGAACAGAAATGGAAACAATATTCAATATGTGGCCAAGTGATTTCGAGGTTATTCCATATTGTATTGAGAACATGGTGAAGGAAATGTGTAAACTATAGACTTTAATACTTTCAGATTATGAGAAAGATAATGGGACAAGTATACTTGAATGACTATTTTAAAATATGGATTCTTGTATATTGTCTTCAGAGATTAAATGGGACAATGATAATATAACCATAAACGAAGTTACCCTTATTTGACAAACCCGTTATGGGGGTTGTATTACGTAGGTCCAACTAGGGAATATGTTGAATAGACAAATAGTGGCATCTTATGACTGAAATTCCTATTATGTATGCAACTTATGAAAGGCCACCTAAGGGAATGTGCTGCATAGCTAGGCAAAAGAGATCTCAGGTATTAGAAACTCTGTTGCCAGAAACCATAAGAAAGATTATGAGGATTTGAAAATATTCAAGATTAAGAGTCTGAAATATGGAGTGGGATTATTTCCAATACATATGGTAAATATTTGAACCAATATTGGCTATGAGTTTAACGTCTTTTACATAGATCTGACTCATATGTAAAATGGAGACTTTCTTTGTTTCCTTTGAAATAATATTATGGCATGCAGTTTAAACTCATGCAAAAAGGACATTATATTGTGCAGTTTTAAGTCATGCGGTGAAGACATTAAAAATCCTATAATAAATTGAGACACCTTATTTATATAAATAATCCATTTACCCAATTCCCAATCCCACGTGATCTAAGCTCTATGTGAGAAACAAGGAGCAGTAAGGGTTTCTTTTACAGTGCAAAGGTGAGGCAAGTGATGAATAGGGATGCTATATTTCCATGTAGTTTAATGTCATGTGGTAAGGACAAAGATAAACCTATTTGAAAGGAAAATACATATTGTAACTAGTTTAGGGGATAAAACCAAAGTGTCACTATATGTATTTTCTGGGGAAAAAATAAAGTCATACATAGTTTTTAGAACATTCCCTATGCAGATTTGACTCTTATACAATAAATAAAGAATTTTTTATTGTGGTTGGACCCAATATTGGAGATCTAGGTGTCTCTACATATCTCATTGAAATATGAGAATCAATCCATATGTAGTTCTTGAAACAATAATTTCTCATGGAAATTGATTTTGACATGAAGAATGGGAACTTTTGACACATTCTGAGAGAATGGAAAATCTTAAGACAAAAATGGTATAAGGACCAAATCATATATCTTAATAAATAACTCTATATATATCTGATTCATATACAGTAGAAGAAAAAACTAAATAGATTTTTTTATTGTGGTTGGGCCCAAAATTAAAGACTTAGGCGTCTCTATGTATCTCATTGGAAAATTAGAATCAAGACATATGTAGTTCTCAAAACAAGGTCTCTATGTAGATCTAAATCATACATAGGAAAGAGAGGGACTCATATACTATAAGGGAGTAGTGATGGCGTAAGTGATGTTTCCTTATGGAAGCTTATAATGTTCTAATAGAGAAAATGTTAGTTGTAAAAATGATGTCATGCAGTTTAACATCATCTGACAAGGAAGAAGATGATACACATTTTATCGTCATGCAGTATAGACACTTATGGTTGTTATGCAGCTTAATGTCATGAAACTAGGATATTATACTATGTAGTTTTAAGTCTTGTATTAAGGAGACATGGGTTATGCAGTTTTTAGTCTTTTAGCATTGACATTGTACTGTGCAATTTAAAGTCTTGCAGTAAGGATATGAATGTTGTGCAGTTTTTAGTCTAGCAGCAAGGACATGGGGGCTGTGCAGTTTTTAGTCATACAGCAAGGACATTGTATTGTGTAGTTTAAAGTCTTATAGTGAGGACGAGTGTTAAAAACTACACAAATTATTTCTTTAAGAATCTTGCATTGCGTGGAGTTGTAATAATCTCTCCATCCATTGAGATTAAGGCATAAGCTCCATTTGAATAGACCTTAGGTATGGAATAAGGTCCTTACCACTTTGGCTCATGTTTTGGATGTTTCTTTCCTGGTATCATTGGATCCCTATGAACCAATACCAATTATCCTTGAAGAAATGAATGGAGGTAAATTTTATTGTTAAAAGTTAGTGATATTCTATTCTAATAGAATTCTAGATGATTCCAAGTATGAAATATTTTCTCATCTAATCATTCCAACTCATTGAACTATTTCTGAGACCTCTCATATGTAGACAAATGATAACATATTTCAACTCTCATTGAAGAAAATTTTATTTCAATTGGAAAAAATGCTTCCATTCCATATACCAATGAATAAAAAGTTGGTTGGTTAGCAGTATGGGTAGTTGTCCGATAAGCCCATAAAGCATTCAAAAGTTTATCAGGACACAATTTCTTATCCTTATCCACCATTTTTTGGAGTATATTTGATAGGTTCTTATTGAATTCCTTTATCTGTTCATTGGCCACTGCATAATAGCGGGATGAATGGCTGTATTTGATAATATGTTCCTGATATAACTTTTTTACCACAGCAGAACAAAAATTGGTGCCAATGTCCGTCAAAATAGTATGAGGGACACCAAATCTGTTGATGATATTATTTTTGAAAAAACTAACTGTTATTTTGGCTCCAACTTCCTTAAGAGGTATTTCCTTGGCCCATTTCGAGAAGAAGTCAGTAGTAGTGAGAATATACTTTAACTACTTAGTCGTGGATGGAGGATAAGGCCATACTACATCCATTCCCCATGTGGAAAATGGCCAAGAGTATTTAGTTGTATGTAGCAACTATGGGGGTTGATTAATGAAGTTGGCATTCACTTGGTAGGGATGAAATTTTTTAGTGAAATCTGTACAATCATGCATCATTGAAGGCCAAAGGTATCCAAACCTTCGGATCTAATCAGAGAGTATTATCCCAAACTAGTGGGTACCAGAAACTTATGAATATACTTCTTTCATGACAGCTGCAGTCTCTTCTCCATCAATACATATGATGAGAATTCCATCAAATCCTCGCTTTTATAGTATCTTTTGGTGGTTTGGACGATCATAAAGAGTAAAATTATCTTCTCATTGTTGGATCAGTTCTTTTTCAGCCCTATCTAGTGGAAGTATCCCATTTTGAAGATATTACAAGATGGAAGTTCTCCATCTCATGGTATGACCATATGGTTTAGAAATATAGAAATTTTCATTAATTTCCTCCATTCTGGTTTGAATAAAAGGTGAGACCACAAGAAAATGGGCTATGCTAATGACTGTCTCATCCCGATTTAGATCTTCTAAGGCTGTAACTATGTTAGCTAGTGCATCTGTTTGGGCATTTTGTGATCACGAGACATAAGACAATGTCATCTCTGAGGGAAATTCGGCCATTAACCCTCTAACATAATCACATAAAGGGATTAACTCTTCTTTTCTGATAGAATATTCCCCCGTTGATTTGTTTGGTTACTAATTCTGAATCACCTTTAACCTTTAAATGATTCATCTTCACCTAAAGGGCCAATTCCAAATCTCTGATTAGAGCTTGATATTCCGCCTCATTGTTGGTACCACCTTCTGATAACAAGAACGAATAAGCAATATTGCTTTTTGGGGAAATAAAGACAATTCCTAACCCAACTTTGTTGAGTTTAGGGTTTTCCATTATATTTCCTATTGTACTTCTGGAAGAACCATGAAAATACATTTCCCATGTCTGGGATATATCTTGATTAGATAAGACCTCTTCATTAGGAAGTTCAGTATTAAATGATGTATCTTCTGTAGATGGATTCTCAGCAAAGAAGTTAGCCAAACCTTGGCCTTTTATTGCCTTTTGAGGCACAAATTGTATATCAAACTGTTTTGAAATAACTGTCGATTGTGCCAGATGCCATGTGCGCATAGAACGAATGAGGATAAATTTGAGTGGATTGTTGCAAGATACCAATTGGACCTCATGATGTTGTAGGTAGTGCCTCAATTTTTGAACTGCAATGATTAATGTCATGCAGCACTTTTCAATACATAAATATCGTGTTTCCGCATCAAGAATAGTTTTACTGAGATAGTAATGGTTTTTTTCATTCCCAACATCATTCTTTTGGGAGAGGAAGGCACCTAGTGATTTCTCTAAAGATATCATGTATAGAATAAGTGGTCTTCTTTCAACAGGTGGAATTAATACTGGTGGAATCAATAGATATTTCTTGAGGGTATCAAATGCTTCTTCGCAGTCTTCTGTACATCGGTAGGTGACTCCCTTCTTCATTAATATAGTGAAGGGAAAACACTTTCCTGCCAAATTGGTGATGAAGCACTGAATATAGGCCAACTTTACTTGGATTCTTCTTAATTATTTTAAATTCTGATGATTTTACATACCAAGGATTGATTTTTTTTCTCATGATCAACTTCGATACCATGATGGCGTACAACGAATCCATGGAACTTTCCTGAGGTTACCCTGAAAGCACATTTCAAGGGTTTCAACTTCAAACTGTGTTGTCGAAGTTTATGGAATATGGTTTCCAAATCAGCCAACTGATTGAAACATTGTCTAGATTTAACCACCAAATCATCCACATAACATTCAACAAATTTCCCTTAGAAGGGTTTGAAGATATGGTGCATGGAACGTTGGTAAGTTTCACTTGTATTCTTTAAGCCAAAGGGCATTACTTGATAGAAAAACACACCTTGAGGGGCTCTAAAGGATGTAGATTCTTCATCCTCGGGCCATACGAATTTGATTATACCCTGAGTATCCATCCATGAAGGAAAGAGCTTAATAGCCAACCATTTCATCAATTAGAAGCTCTGTAATCAGAACTGAAAAATCATCTTTAGGACAATGCCAGTTAAGATCTATGAAATCAATGCAGACTATAATTTAACCATTATTCTTTTTCACTAGAACAATATTGGTCAACCTTTTGGGATACTGAACTTCTTGGGCAAAGTTATCCTTTATAATATTTTCAACTTCTTCTTCAAATTTAGATTCATGATTTGGGTGTATTCTTCTTATTGCATGCTTGAATCCATGATGTTATTTTGGAAAACTCAAATGATGGGTAGATAAATCAAGATTAAGACCTAGAATTTATATATAATTCCAAGAAAATATATCTCGATGTTTCTTTAGAAATAAATTATACACCTCTGAAACTTCAGATTTCAGGGCCACACTAATTAGAGTGGGGTGTGGTTCTCCTTCTATACCTAGATTTATTTCATTGAGCTCATATACAGTGGTAGAGACACCTTCCTCAAATGCCATAGGAGCATACTTGAGATCTTCCTCTTCATCTTCATTATGCGTTACGTCTTCTGTTTTCATTTTCATAGTAGATGATGAGGCAAAACTCTCAGATTTAGAGGGGAAATCAGTATTTGAACATCACAAAGAAGAGGCCACCATATCTAACCTTACTGGTGATGAAGGGTCTTCAGGTGGTAATAAAGACGGATTGATAGATTGATAATCAACATATTTTTCTTTATCCAGAATTGTTACAATATCTTCTACTCTAGTTGAAAAAGTAGAGGCTTGTTGTAATTCCATGGATGAAACTAAAACATCTCCATTTATGCTTTCATAATTTCGTGGTGAATCAACAGTTTCTTCCATGTTGTTAGGCTCAATTACTATCATTGACATTATGGAAGCTAATAGACAAGTTCATAGATTAAGTTTACCTTTTCCATTTGATTGATGGGTAACACATAATTTGTATTAAAATGCATAAATGGATTTGTTGGGATTTTTTCCAGTCCATTTGGAGCCTTAACTCTGGTTATTTCCTTTTTCATGGAAAAAATTCCTTTTGTGTGATAAAACTCTGCCTCAATGTATTGGGATTCACATGTTTTTAATGGAGCCATGTCACCATACAATGTCCCAATTTTTACCATTGAAATAATATGTAAGACATTTGTGGTATGATGAAGGTATGGCTACATGTTGATGCAGCCAAGGCCTTCCAAGAAGAATATTGAAGGTTGAGTCCTGACGAGTAACTATGAAATATAAATTAGACACAAGATCTCCAAATTGAGTTCTGAGTGTAATCTCGCCTAGTGGTTCCGGTTCACTCTTATCATAAGATTGAAACATTAAAGTCTAAGGAGATAAGTCATATTCAGTTAGGGCCAATCGATGAAGTGTACAAATAGGAAATAGGTTGACTCTAGAGCCATTATCAATAAAGGATTATCAGATGTCTACATCATTGACCATGCCAAAAAAATACAAGGGTCTGATATGCCCATGCACCACATAAGTTTCATCTTCATCTGTAAAATTTATGACTACATGACATTCTGCAGAATCATTCTTTATACGATAGACCTCAGTAGTAGTAAATTCGGTTTCAAAATCTTGAAAACTTCACAAAGCCTCAATGAGTGCTTCTCGAAGATCTTTTGACAGATTCAAAGCATCCATAATTGACAACTTGGATGATAATTTGGACAATTTTTTCAAGTCATCATACTTTTGGTTCAAAGTCCTGCGTTTCCCAGTATGGAGATGCGGTTATGTAGGTACTTTGGAAGTAGATGCTTTTGATGTAGCTATATTTTGTGTCAGAGCAGAAGCTGGAAATACTCCTGGCTTTCATAAATTAGACTTACTAGGTCTATTAATTTGATGAGAATAAGTGGGTGTGACTTCTAATTGATCTTTCAAAATAATTGTTTCAGAACCGTACCTATCTTTCATAGAATAAGATTCTTATTCCTATTGAACCCATAGAAGGGATCTTCCATGAGTTTCTACTGCATATATGGTTTGAGTAGGGGTAGAGTTAAAATGGTGGTTTCTAGAATTCCCACGTATTCCCCTGTATCCTCGACCTTGTCCAATTTCTCTTGGTCTCCAATTAGGTATAAGGAATTCTGGCTCATTATAATCAGAATCAATATTAGCATAAGGATTTGTTACATGGATAACATTAATAAAACCAAAGATAAATTCTTCATCTGACGAAGATTCTTGTTTATATGTTTATTTTGGTTGTGCCTCTTTGTGGGGTGATTACCATGCTTTTGAACCAGATGGAATAAAATCTGCCACGGTCAAGGAAAACATTGGCCTTGACATGACCTCATCTCTTTATGACTACTCTTTGAACTTATAATCACTTTGCTTTATTGAGGAATAACCTTTTGATGAAAGTGGTTTTTTTGTGGTAGGAGTGGCAGAAGACACAATGGGTTGTTTCAACTATGTTCATAAAATGGCATGAGTCTGGTTGATCGTTTCATGATCATCCAATCATCATATTTCTACACAATTTTAGTTCTGACCTCTTTCCATTCTCCTTCTTCCTCTTGATCAGTAGCTATAACACATGCTACTGGAGATGATGAACTTTTCAGTATTACTTTTCCATATTCTACCATCTTTTGTAGAAGGTCTTTGAAAAAAACACTACTTAATGGGGTGTCCCAACATCTGGTGACAGGGGAATAATTCGGAATATCTTTATCTTCCTCTTTATTTGGCTTCTTCACCTTTAGAAACTAAACCAAACTGTTTTCTAAGCCTGATATGAAGTAAATAGGAACTTTTTCATTCCTGAAAGAAAAAACTTTATTCTTTAATTCCTGAAAATGTTTCTTCCTTTGATCTCTTTGATCATCTTGACGAAGTGGTCATTGTTACTGATGCTCAGGAGGTGGAGCCCTTCTGTATAATGAATGTCTTGAAGTAGAAGTAGGTACATGTGCTTGTTTGAGTGTGATTGTAGAAACTTTTGACTTTCCTTTACTCCTCCCTAGAGCTGATGTAATTACACGAGTTTTAGCCTTAGTTTCTATATTAGAGTCTTTTATCTGTTGAGAAATTGAAGTAAGGTCTTGAAACCCTCCTTTGGATTTTATAGGGATCAATGGTGTTCTTAGCTCATTACAGAGATTTTTCACACAAATTGGCAGAAACTCTTCTTGAGGGAGTTTTAGATTTAAATAATATGTTAATCCTTTTTATCATGCAATTAAATCTGAAACTTCTTCATTCTCCCTTTTATTACAATTGTTAAGATAAAAAACTGTCATCTTTAGTAGCATTGACCGAAATTGAAGAAGGAATTTCTGACAGAGATCTTTCCATCCAGTAATAGATTGAGATTGTAAACTTGTATACTAGACAGAAGTTGGTCCTTATAATGACTGCACAAAACATCGATGCTTAACAGATTCTTGTTGTTGAAAAGTTCCCATAATGGGATCACAATGTGAAAAAAATGTGTTATGTGTTGTTCTGGATCTCCCGAACCATTAAAGATTGGAAATGTGGTATTCACAAAATTTGGTGGGGGAGAAATTGTATCCACCCATTCAGGGTAAGCTCTATTTTCTGGATGAACTGGTGCACGTCATTCTTTCATAGCTTCCAATCAAGCCGTTAATGCCTCAATTGTTTTCATAAGCATTTGGTGAACATCCAGATGAGCTGGAACATGTGCAGGTATAGCAACCGAAGCTTGAGCTAGTGAAACGACTGAAAAAACCACTAATGGTGGTGTTGATATCTGCCTTGGATAACCCACGGGAACATACCTATTAGGATGTGTTTGATCCTTCTTTGATTGTATACCCAATGCAGGGAATTCATTTTCTGCATTTTTAGTTACTAAAAATTCTCTTTGTTAAGGAGATCCTACAGGATTTGCAAGTTGGGGAACTTTCTGGGGAGTATGTCTATTCGAAATGTTGTTTCAAAGTAACTTTGTATTGAGACTTTTCAATTCCTTTGTTTCTTATTCTTGATGTTCAAGTCTCCCTTCAAGAAAAAAAATATTGGCCTTCTCCAGTGGAAAAGTGAGATGCAATATGACTTTTTCCTTTCCCCTTGTTATATTCCTTTCAGAGAGGGGGGAGTTTGTTATTTGAAGGCATACCTAGATTTTGGGTAAGCCTGGGATTTTGGGTGCGCACACCTTCTTCATTTTCCTTGGTGTGTACCGAATTAATGACAAGAACTTCATCTTCTGATTACCCTGAACTGGACTTATTTCTAGAGGATCTTCTGCAATGGTGTTAATTCCATTTACTAACACATAATACAAAGATGGAATTCTTTTAGTATTTTTGTGAGATATTTTTCCTTTAAATATTTCACGAGAATCTGTTCTCTTATATGATGAATTACATGGAACTGTTTGGCAGACAGTAACCTGAAGGGAGTCCTCAGATAGTTCATTTGTACGCTTTCCTTGTGGATTATTCCCTAATGGGGAGAAAAGTGACTTCCATTGAGGAGGGTATTATAGATGTGAAAAATCCCCCATCCCTATAGGTTGAGTCTGTTCCTATTCTTCTAGTTCAAGTCATTGAACTTTTTTGAATCAAATTGAAGGTTGAATTAAATGATCCCCCAACCTTGCAAGCTGGTGTGATTCTTGAACTCCTATGGCTGAAATTTGTGCAACTTCTCTTCTGATTTTTGGGATTTTGGTTTGGACATTAGCTAGATGCATTATCTGAAAACCATTTAAATCACATGTTTTGGAATATTGTTGTGTTATTCCAGACATTTGAATTCTCTGACGCCTGACATCCTCTAAGTGGGACACCTACTCAAGATTCTCAGATTCTTGATGTAAAAGTAACTCAAAAACTTCTTTTCTTTGGGCCTGATTCCGATGATAACTGGTTGAGGCCTGTTCTTGAGCGTACATCCTATTATATACAAAATCTATTTATTGTGGCTGACTGTGGGAAATATCATTGCATGATACCACTTTAGTCATACTTTGGTGATTTTGGAGTGTAGCTAAATTTAATTCTATATATGCACCCCATCCTCTGATATGAATACTAGATGGGGAATCCAAAATTAACTGTCGTAGTCTCTTTAGAGTATTGAGAGATGCATGCTAAAGGGTTTTCTTCTGTTTTTCAACCTTTGGATGTAAGTAATCATAGAGAGAGGCCAATTCAATTTGGTGTTGCATCCCTTATATTACCTATTCATGATTTTGATATTCATCATATGGTAATACTTTGGTTCTCAAATGACAAAGATATTTCTATAAGTTGAGACAGATGTCATGAATGTAATGTTCTGTCATCAATTCTATAATGTTACATTGAGAATTTTCCAAATCCTAGAACATGACTGGTATTTCTCCTTTAGCTAATTGTTTCCTCATGTTTAACACATCTTCATCATATTTCACTAGAGGTTTCTCCACTTGGTCTGACCAAAGTGGATGCTCTATGTTAGAAGATAAATGACTTAAGGGAGGTTCAGAGAAATATCATTCCCTTGAGATTTCTTATGGTTGATAAAGTGTTTCACCTGTAAATGAAAAGGCATCAGACATTATTGGCCTTATGTTTTCATGTTCCTTGAGATAGGAGGGATTTCTCATCACTATATTGTTAATTATGGATCTATTTTGACAATTTGAAATACTACTGTGGAAAATAATTTCAAATAGAATACCATTATGGGGAGGATCACCATGATGGATTATAGTAAGGAATAAATATTCTTTCTCCTTGGTCTTCTGGCCACACTGAGGGTTGCTGTGACTCTCATCCGCAGATAGGCACTCCGGATTTACCGAATTTTCATGAATCCAGACTTCATAATGAAGTGTCCGATTAAGAACATCAAAATTACAACTACTACTCCCATTATTTGGTAATGAGAGGGTAGGATCTTGAGCTACAATAGATAAATGACTGAGGGCTTCAAGAACTACATCATTAAGAGGATCCAAATCGTAGCTTGACTCTTGATTTTCCAACAATTCTTGGTGAGAGTTCTTTATTGATGTTATATTATACTTATTTGGGGCCACTTACTGGGAAAAGTGGTTATCATGGGAAATTATATGTTCTTTCCTTATAGTGGTTAATGAAACGAAGCGATTACCTCCAATTGGAAAGGGTGTATTCTCCCGATCTAGTTTTCCATATGATATAAGGGAATATGCCTCATGACTCTCTTAGAATAGAACAGAAGTATGTATTTGCATCGGAATGACATGTTGATGTGTCATCCCATGTGTGGGGAAACATTTATGTGTCTATTACCCTAATACTACTGAAGTAGTTGTTAAAATAACCTTGAATACTTCAAGAATATGGGTAGGAATATGCGTCTATCCTTTCAACATTGATAAGATGTTTTTGGTGACTTCAATAGCCAAAATGGGAATATACATCCATTCTGTATCTGGAGTAGGTGTATGTGCCTACTCTTGTCCTCTTTTTCCTATCAATGGATATTGACGGTACTCATGCATGGGGGCAAGGAGTTGGGTCTGCCCCAAATTTATCGTCAGAAATTTCCGACGGACTTCTCCGAGTGCTACCAAACGAGACTGTTGGCAGGATTCATAAACCTTAGTAGGTGTATGTACCTGCTGGCTATTTTCCATCGATTATGGTTGAAGAACTTCCTTCAACACTGTAATATGGGACTATTGATAGAATTTGTGATTGTAAAAAATTGTATATTCATGTTTACCAGTTGCTACCCCATTATATTAGAGGGTTTCATTGAATGCAGTCAGATGAGACAGCTGACTGGATGATGACTTTTTAGTATGTGTATGTTCTTGTTCACGGTACTCAACTAGGTCTATCTGGTGGGATTGGTGGTTTTCTGTCAGACGAGTCTACTTAGAAGAAAAATTAGGACAGACAGGTGTATGTTCACACTCGTTATTTACCATCAATTTAAAATAATGGACTTATCAAGAAGGGGAAGAGGTGATAACCCTCTTTCTGTTGACTAGACATTGTCCCTAGCAGTTCATCTTGCATGCCTGAGTTTGGGAGACCTAGGACAAACATTCGAGGCAACACCCCAATCATGTTGACGGTATACTACTGCATGATTCTAGCATCTTCTGCTGGTGGGATTCCTCTAGAAGGACTCCTGCATTCTCAAATTGTGGCTTTGGGTAACATCTTTATCCACCTCCCTATAGTATATGAGGTATTGATTATTGTGTTCTATGGATAAGGACCCAAAATGGTTGGAAACGATGGTTGGAACCGTTTGCTTCTTGATCATTGGCCATCATTGGCCAGATGATCGAGGATTATTATTGACCTGGAGGGCCTGTTGAGTAGCCTTCAAAGTCGAGATTGTACTGTGCTAGTGATATTCCTTTACCAGCACATTAGAGACCCAGTGTTGAAGATGCTGGGTTTGTGATGATTTCATTCTCGAGGATAGAGATCCAACTTGATTAGCGGTCGAGAAGTTTATAAAACTTGTCTTGGAGAAAGCCATTTTTGGAAGGAAGTGAATTCTGAGACGAAAAATTAAGACACAACAACAAACTCCATTAAAGCATCATATTTCTAGATGGATACATGTGTGATTGATTCCATTTTCTGAACTTATATTATCAATTGATAGGGGCCTAATAGGTGGGTAACATTATTAACTTGGTTAAGGATTCATGTAGGGTTCACCATTTTTCATTCGTAGCTCCTTGAAACATGTGTTTTTGTTTTAAGAATCACTATTTCTAGGAGGATTCCATTTGAATTATTTATGGAACCAGAATCTTCTGACAGTTCTTTATCCAAAGGGGACCTTATTTCCAAAGGAAGGCGTTCATTATGTTTGAACTTTATGATGCTTAAGAGTGTGTATTTATCGAGAGGATGGGAGATCAGACTCATCACACCCTTTTGGGGGTAGTTATTATCTACTTTAGGACTCTCTTTGTAAATTTAAGATATTTTCATGAATTCTTATTAATTAACCAAGTATATCATAAGTGTCCCTTGTAATTTACAATAACTTACTATCATGTGTAAAATTTAGAATCATCAGTATGAATTCAAGGTTCTTCATTAATGGAAATATCTATATGTATTAGAGTTTTCCCATTAACGGTATCCTCTAATATACTAATTAGAGATTATTTTAATCATCATTGTGTTGATACTGGTTTTTAATCCACTCAGTGGGGCACTATGTAATTTATTGCCATCCAGGAAGACGAAGGTTTTTTTTATCTTGGGATCAGGCCCATAAAATGGGTTACCTACGTATCCTTGTGAAAGGAATCAGAACCCTCATATTATTGTGTCACTGAATAGGACACATCATACCTTTTAAGTTAATTTGATAAGGCCATTTAAGAGAAAGGTGAATTGTCAAAACTTAGTGTGGGACCTATGCTGAAGCATCCCAAGGAACTTGGAAAAGATATTGGTTTCGAAGTAAAATCAGACCCTGTTGGGAATATATCCCATGGAGAACAGGGTTGATTTGAAGTGTTGGGTTTGAACCTCATGTAGGCTTCTTACATATCCCATATGTAAAGGGAATCAAATCCCATGTAGTTCAATAAGTCTCATAGGATAGTATAGTCCTTTAAGAGAAATGAGTTTGGGCTTACTTCCTAAAAAGGATACCTTGATGATTTGGGGTTTAATTTGGGGATTATTCTTAAGGAGGATGCCTAGATTAAAGGAATTAGGGTTGGATTCTTGAAGAGGATGTCCAGTGAGCTCAGGCCCTGAAAAAGGCTTCCTACGTATCCTGGTTTAAAGAGGAATCGATGTTCTCATAGTTCATTATTCCATGGGTGTTTGTGCACATGTTTTAACTATTACAAATCTTTAAGACCATGTTAATGATGCTCAGTGTGAGAAACAAAAGTATATAAAAAATTAAATTAAGGCACTCAAATTTTCAAATTTTTCATCTACCACTGATGGAAGAGGGTGTGTCAACCGTGGAAGAGGGCGAGGCGACCCGAGAAGATGGCGAGGTGACAAGCCTTCCCTCTATTCTCTTTACATTGGATAAGGGTCCAAATGGAAGGAAGAAAGAATGAAAATTTGGGGCCTACACCAGGATGGATTCCCATGGTGACAAAGCGCAACAGAAGAGGGAAAGGGTAACAACATTCCCTATTCCCATCCCCCTTTGGTATTTGGCATCGAAGAAGATAGGAGGAGCAATGATGCCTCCTTTTTTAAAAAAATATAGGGGCTTACGCAAAGATGGTTTCCCTAAAACTTGATCTTGGTAGGGAAGGGATGCTTCTCCTATGCTTGCGCGGAAAAGTAAGTATGAACTGTACCTTACCTATCAGAGACCTAGGGTTTCGGGCCATCTCTTCAAGAAGGGAGAGGCCAGGACCCAACCTTCCTCCAAATTGGGAACTTTCCAACCCTATTTTTGGGAGAAATTTCCATGTGAATATGGATATACAAACCCACAAACACTCCTTGAATCCTAACCCCATTGTGAAGCAAATGTGGGAAACCTATGACTGTGTAAATACAAACCCAAATAGAAGAAACACTAATGTGACTTTCCCAAAAGTTTGAAAAGTAAAGAGGTTTTTGTGGAGGCTTAAACTTAGTCCCTTTTAGATAAGGGAACCTATAAAGGATATTCCCTCACATGAATGTCTTTTAAAAAGGGTACTTGAGTTGGTCGCATAGGTCCCTTGCGCAATTATGCCGAAAAGGTACCCCGCGTTGATGTACTGCATAGGTATATCACATAGGTATGGAATGTAGGTATGCCAGGTAGGTATGAATGATGACTGAAGAATGTGATTTACATAACTGGACCAAACCTATGCTAAATTTTTAAAAAGACATTCAAAACATGCTTATCTCGTTTTATTATCTCTTCTTTCATGGTTTAGAGAGCTACCTGAGAAAATTCAAGGGTTCTAGGAGAAAGAGCTACACAATGGGAGCTTCATAGAGTTAATAAGATTTATTCAGTCCTGAAATAGGGTGCCCAAGGGATCTATTTATAGGCACAGATAGGGCATGGTTGAAGAGATGTTGATCACGCAGGTCTTTTGTGTCGCTCCGTTGCGCAGGTACTCCGCATAGGGGCACAAAAAATATTCGGGCGTGGAGCTCTTCCACAGAGGTATATCGCGTTGCTCCACCGTGGAGATATTTCATGTAGCTCTGCCACATAGGCTTGGGAAGACAGTTTGTCACGAAGCTCTTCTGGAGTATTTTGACTTTCCTTTGAACTCTTCAAATTTTGTTTTGGGATTTAAAATATCATGGGCTCTCTTCATAGTCTTTTTTTTATTAATTGGTGTAAACCGTGATATTATTTCTATATAATTATTTTTATATCACATATAATAATTACCTTTTATCCTTACTACCTTCCATCTAAAAAATAAGTGAAAAATTAATTGCATCACTTTTTGAGACAGTAGTCCACCGTACACATGAGAAAAATTATTATATCCCTCACAAAATGAAAAGTAAGAAGATCTATATGATATTATAATTAATTAAGTATAATAATATCATAAAAATAATATACCAATGTTAAATAGAAAATTACATACATCCTTGATATGTGGATATGTAAAATGAATGGCATCGGTTCGTGGGGGGGTAGTCCGTCGTAAACTTGGATGATGATTTCATAACCCATTTGATGGAAGAGGAGAAGTATCTAGGTTATTTCATTACAATAATAACATATAAGTATAAATAATATACTAAGTTAATTATATCATCATGTTCTATGAATAATTTCGGTATTTGGAGGAATAAATAAAATAAAACGCTCAGTTAGAGACATTAACTATTCTTCTGACAACTTCTTTGGTTTTCACTAAAAGGATTCTTAGGAAATATTTATGACCAAACTAAAGATTCTAGGATGATATTAGGTATTTAAAGAGGTGATTTTGGTATTTATTATATTAAAAATTAGTTTTTGAACTCTTAAGAGGATAGAAAATGGAGTGGCCGTTTATAAGAGAGATGAGTGGCACACTAGCAGTTTTTTAATGGAAAAAGGTGTACCCACATTTTTCACATGAAAAAGGATATAAAATGGGTTATTATAAAAAATAGAAGAAATAATATCTAAATATACATATAAAATTGGTTTTGGATAAATTTTTGATCTTTTTTAACTATTATATTCTTAGTTTAACCCCTAGGTAAATCGGTTTTTACTTTAACTATGGTAAATAGTTCTTTACTATTTTTACTATTATTTATAGTGAAAGAATAGTCTCAACTTATTAGATGATATATATTATTATGATTAAAAATATTCAATCCTTTTTTCTAAATATCATTTATAAAAGTGGAAAATTTTAAATTAAAAATTAATCTCATAGACGCAATGAGAAAGCGGGTTTTCAATAAAAAAAATACTCCAACGTTTACAATGTTTTTATATAAAAATCAGTATTAAAATTATTCCAATGAAATAAATTGGATTAATAGATATATTATTTTACTAATTTTTCTTTAAAAACAATTTAATATATAATTTAACTTTGAAAACAATTTAACTGGAAAATCAATTTTTAGTAAAAATTAGTATTTTTTACTATTCATCGAAAAACAAAACATTTCAGAAGAATCCAAAAAAATCACCCAAAGATAATTTTTAAATGTGAATTTCAAAAAATAATTTTATTTTTTCCAATAAATTTTCTAAAAATTCTAAAAATTAATTAAAATTAAAGGCACAAAGAGCAACTAGACTTCCTTTTAGAAAAATACAATTTTTCACAAAAAATATCATTTTCCTTAAAATGGTTCTTATATTATTTATAAACAATATATATCTAGAAAATTTAATTTATAAAAGTTTAAACAAAATAATTTTCAATATTTAGTTATTAAAATTAATACTTTTATACATAATGACTAGGTTATAATGGTCATGTTTAAATAAAAATATTTTAATAGAGTGTCATATTTTGTTCAAACCAGGTGTTGTATGCATTGCTAAATATCAAAGGGATTGAATTTATTTTAAAACATAAATATATTATAATGTCTTAGGATCTTAAATTCCCTTCTAATATTATTGTTGTGTGGGATATATGCTATTGAACATGATGATCCTTGTAGCGCTCTAACCCCAGTTTCCCAGAGACGGTGCATTATTTTAACACATTGGAATGATTATAAAGAATCAAATCTAGATGGACCAATTAGTTTAGCAATCTTGGAAAATAGATTACATACATGAACTTTACATTAATTTTTTTTACATAAAATACAACATAGATAATCCTTTGAGAATTTTGTTATTCCCCTTGCTTAATCCTAGATATCAATCATAAAACACTTTTTGGTATACTGGTAAAACAAAACATAACAAAGGGGTGAACTCAGATAATCATTAAGGATGAAAAATATTGTAGAAGCTATCAAAAATAAGCACAAAACCTTAAGTCAAGGTACAAAACTAAAACACAAGAATTTTAAAATACTATCTTCAGCACAATATAGAAATAATAAGTTAACTAATTCCATTTAAATATTCCCATATATATATTTTACTAGTCGAATAATCACATGTAAAATCAATAACTAATCTCATAACGAGGGAGTGCATAGTGTTGTACATCATAACTACTATGTCAAGGCCTCCTGCCAAGATCATTCACAAATATTTTTTCAAGGCCTTGTTCAAAGACACTAGTTTTCCTCATGAGACCTATCGATCTATTGAGGGTATATAAAGGACCCTACCCATCACTTACTAAGTCCAATTATTTCCACATATGAAAAGGTTGAAACATGACAAAAACATTTGTACTAAAACTAACATAAGAAATGTTAATACATTAACCATAAAACATGAATGGTATAAAAATAGCTCATTCACAGTTAAACATATAAAAAAACCTTCAATACCAAATGGAATATTTTATCATAATAAATTAACTTCAAACAACCATAAAATCCAACAAAGGATGTTGACGTATATGAAAATAATTTAATAAATTCATTAAAAGTATTTAGGGAAATATAGTTTTTTATTTTAAATCATTTAAGATCCATTCAATTTTAAAATAAAACATTTCTTTTGAAAATAAACATCTAATATTGTTAGAGAAGCTTCAAAATGGTAAGAATACTTAACAGGGGAAAATATCCTCTCATGCAGTATAATTAAAAAAACATTCTTTCTTAATTTGTCATAAAGGTCATAAAGTGCCTTGTTTGGAAAATGATGGAAATATTCCCTTAAAAACATTTTATAAAAATTCAACCATGGGTAAAAATGACTTTAAACATATATATGATAATAGTAAAACATTTTATGAAGACATTTCTAGAAACATGGACATTAAAGATAAATATTTCATAGCAGATACTTATGTATCAACAACCTAGAATAATAATGAGATTGTGAAATTAACCTTTACCTTATATTTTCTTTTAGTTGAGGGTGAGTCATTATAATGAATAATGGTTAAATAAAATATTATTAAATTATCCCAAGACCATATCCAAATTTATGATATAATATATGATTCATTAATGACTTTATATTACTTTTTTATTAATAATATCCAAGTTAAAGTAATGTTTCAGATAATAATCTCTTTCTTTATCATGCGTGTTCTGACTTGTTATTTTTTATCGTATTACTTAGATCATAATTTAATTACTTCCATAATGTAAAACATTATTTATATATCATATATATTCTATATATAAATATATATAATAGATAGATAAATAAAATGGAACACACCATTCATGGAGATGGTAGGTTGTACGTACACATGAACATTATTTCCGTTTTCTTAACGTATTGAATAGAAGTAAGTGATTGATATATATATATATAATCCTAGTATAATTATTATTTAATATATTTCATACTTATTAATAATATTTATTCTTATAATCATTCTTGGATAGTGAACGTGGAAGATGAGATTCATCGCATCATGGAGACAATAAGTCGTACGTACGCACGAGTGACGGTATCATTTCATTAATGGTTAAATAGTATGGAATTGGATGGAATAAAAAATATAAATAAACAATATAATGTTATATTTATTATCTAAATCTATTATATTCATCTTTACTCCCATATAAATAAAGTGTATGTGAGAAACAATTTACACCACGGTGTGGAGATGGTAAATCGTAGGTACGCATGCATGGTGATATTATTTTTTGTAGGATGGGTAAAAGGAGTAATATGGTTGTCTCATAATTAAAATAACATCTTAGAATGTATAAGGTACTATATTTATAAGTTTTTTATGGAATAAACATATAAATAAGAAGTAGAAGAAGAAAATTACTTTGAAATATGTGATAAAATTATTACCTCTTTTCGGGTGTCTCCTTTTGATTTGCATAAAAGGGGTCCTTATGATGGATTTATTCCCTAATTTTATCCACTATGATGATATGAGGGAAGTTGGGAGAGTAATTATCTAGTGTATTTATGATCCAAATGGGTTTTTATGTGTGAATTATAGCAAATGAGTAGTGTCCTTTTATAAGAGGGGTGAGGGACACTTTTGGATGATCTTAAAATATAAATTTATTATAAATTTATTTTCAGTTTATAATAGTTCTAGGTGATTTAATTCAATTATAAGATATGTATGGGTCATAATAATCTCAATAAATATGTATTATACAAGTTTAGGTCAAAAAATTAACCTTATCATTTAGATTTAAACCTTAGTTAAATATTTTAACTCTTACCGTGTCTTCTTATATTTTTACACTACATGGTTAATATAGTGACTATAAAACTCCAAAAGAACCTATAGTGGATAACTAATAAATTTTTTAAAACTATATGTGTTATTTGACTGAATATTATATTTTTATTATTTTTATATCATTTAATAAAATAGTGTTTTTTTAAAACTCATTTATGTCAATTTTAATACTATTTAGTAGTTGATTTTTGTTAAAGTCATTACAACTTTATTCATTCAAAAAATCATTAAATCATCCCTAACATGTGATAGTAATCCTAAAAATTATTGGATGGAATTATATATTTCAAATAATATTGCTTTTAATATTTATAATATCATTTCATTAATTATTTTATTAATAAGGTAATCATTGCATCGTAATTGTTTCATAAATAAATTTTTTTATTTAATGTATAAAAATTATAAATAAGATTCCATGATGTAGAAAATAATTTTTTATTCTAATTACTATTTATAGTATAATATTTCACTTATATAACCTATATTTAAAAATTAATACTTATTAAAAACATTAGTGTGAGAGAAGCTTTAAACTAGATTTTATGGGAAGCATCATCCTTTTAATTAAAGAAGCTTCCATGAGAAGCATTAAACTGGTTTCATTGGGAAGTTTTGTACAATAAATTAAAGGAGATTATATGATAATATTTAAAATGGATTCCATGGGAAGCTTTGTTCTCTTAATTAAACAAGCTACTATGAGAAGCTTTATAACAGCTTCTATGAGAAGCTATATACAATTAATTAAAAAAAATCTTTTATCAGAAGCTTCATACTAGCTTCCATGGAAAGATAAATACATTTAAATGAGCAAGATTATCTAGGAATATTTAAAATATATCATCCAATTATGACATGTGTTAGGCTAATTTTATATTATTATAATATTATTTTTTCCTTAAATTACCTGATTTATCTTTAACTGTGGTAAATAATACTCAAAACTTATTATTCTCCAAAAATTATTTTTATCCAATTAGACCACATTTTTCACCCTGATTCAAACCATATATGTTGTATTTTTTATATTCAATTAAAAAAAGTGATAAAATTATATTTAATGCCAATTTTCAAATGTGCCTAGAAGGCGGGTAAAAAGTGGTTAAAAAAATTCATTGAATTTTTATATGTAATTATATTATAAAATGATTCTAATAACATACATTGCGTTAATATATGTATTATTTATCTATTTGTACTTTAAAATAAATTTTAAGTAAAATAATTATTTGAATAAATTTAAGTCGATTTTTTAACAATAATGCAGTGTTATTCACTATTCATCAAAAATTGAAAGTTTTCAGAAAAATAACAAAAATTCACCATAATATAATTTTGATATTTATAATTCAAAAATGAAGACTATTTTACCAAATTCAATTTTTAAGAGTGTCTAAAATTTATTTTTTATTTTTCACAAAAGGACATAAAAAGTAGCTCTATTGAGAAAATAGTTTTTCTAAACATTTATCTATTTTACCCAAACATATACATTTCAATATAATATTTTTTATTTATTTGAAAAAATTATATATAATATTTAAAAATTATTTATTTTTGTTTGTCTTACTATACTTAATGCATAAGTTATAAATATTTAATCTTAAATAATTATAATAATGATGTGTTGTTTCACTCTTTCATGTAATGCAAGCTAAGTCAATGTTGCATGCAAGACAAGCTATTGAAGATAATGTAACATGAAATCTTGGGGTGTTACCTTCTCCCATACTTAAATAAATTGTGTCCTTACAATTATATAATTCCACTTCAAAAATAAAATTTTGATAACAGAAAATACCATTGTGGAAAACCCACATCAGAAATAGGGTTACTAAAATATACTCTTAATAAGAGGGAAAGGGAAATGAAAAATTCACCATCAAATTAGGATTTAGAATAGAAGAACATTAGTGGACAGTAATGATAAATACTTAGAGGGAAAATGTAAATTTTTATAAGGAGTGATTTAGTTCATTAATCAAAAACAAGTGAACAATAAATGGATAATTGAGGGCCTCAAATCCATAAATCTATGATGATTTAAAATACCATCGGTTCCACAAAAATTAAGTCTTTAGGATAAAAAAATTTTTACATACATTTTCATATTGTTGGGGTATTATGTTAATATCTAGATAAGAACTAGAGAAAACATAATTGATTTCATTTCCTTTCATAAGCATAAATTCGTCATTTGGTTGTACTTCTTTCTATTTTCACTTCAACCCTTACACTAGGAAATGAATGTTAAAAATGAATTTTTTACACCTGAAACAATTTTTATAAATCGTAAGGCCTTCAAGTATTTTAATACTTTTATAAATGTTTACTAAATCAAAAAGAATATCCCAAAGTATCCAATAAATCATACTTTAACCTCAAACAATAATATCCAGTGTTCATATTACTCCATTACAACTTTAATACTCGACCAAAATACTTCCATCCAAAGTCACTATCTAAAAAGGTCAGTAAATTTCCATCCAAACAATATAATGTAGCTCTTATTTTCATAGACCAAATATTTTATCACCTTTAAATCCTAAATGAATACTATTATGCTTCCAAATCCTTAAAGAATATATAATGCAGTATAATCCTTATATATCTCATGAATCTTAAAACCATAGAACCATTGACATATTAATTCATGAATCCAAATAAAAAATAACCATAATCATTCCACTTCATTTTTTAAACCATTAAATATGCTTAAACATATTATTCCATAATACCTCCTTCATATAATTTTTTTGTAATCACTTCATAATCAATAATATAACTATTACTTGTATAACCTTTCTGATTCTAACTATTAACCAAAACTCAAAGCACAATGTGAGAAACACTAATCACAGAGATATATTTATAAATAATCATTTATAAGATCTATAAATGTTTCCATCTTCTTCTTGATCCACAAGTCCATAGGATTAACTAAGGTCATCCATTACCAAATCTAAAGTATGATATCCTATACATAGACTTATCCTAAAATTCTATCTTAGGGTTATGATCCTTAATCAATGTTATCTAAATCTAATTTCCAAGGATGTTGATAAACTTCCTTTTATACCAACTATGATGCCCCAACCCTAGTTTCACAGATCTGGTGCATTATTTTAATACATTCGCATGATTATAATGAATCAAATCCCGAATGACTGATTAGTTTATAAATCATGTAAAATAGATTATATACATGAACTTTACATTACAATTTCTAACATAAATTTCACCATAGATAATCCTTTGAGGATGCCATTATTCCCTTATCTTAACCCTTCATATTAATAAAAAAACTTATTGGCATCTTGGGAAAATTAAACATAATAAATGAGAGAGTTCATATGCTCAGTAAGGATAAACAATATAGAGAAATCTATCTCAAATAAGAATAAACTTTTAAGGCAGGTACAAAACTAAAAAACAAGAATTTTAAAACATTATCGTCAGCACAATATGGAAAGAATAAGTCCAATAGTTCAATTTAAACATTCCCATTGATATTCTACTAGTTTAATAATCACAATTAAAATCAATAATTAATCTCATAGTGAGGGAATTCATAATGTTGAATATCATAACTACTATGTCAAGGCCTCATGCCAAGACCATAAACAAATATTCTATCTAGGCCTTATTCCAAGACACTAGTTTGCCTAATGAGACCTACCGATGCATCAGTGGGCTATAGCATGCCCTGCCTATCACTTAATAAGTCCAATAAATTACTTATATGAAAATATTTAAGCATAACATAAACATTCATATTAAAACTAGAATACTAAATGTTAATAGATTAACCATAAAACATGAATGGTATAAAACATTTCACATCAATAGTAAAACACATCACATAACCTTCAATACAATACGAAAGATTGTATCATAATAATAAAACTTCAAAAAATCATAAAATCCATCAAAGGATGTTGACATAGATGAAAATAATTCAATAAATTCATTATAATTCATTAAGGGAAATAGCCCTTTTTACATTAAATCAATTAAAAGCCATTAAATTTTAAAATAAAAAATTTATATTTAAAATAACCTTTTAATCTTGTAAGAAAACTTTCAACATGGTAAGGAGATGTTGCTGCAGAAAATATCTGCTCACTCATATAAGTTAGAAACATTCTTTCCTTAATTTGTTGAAAAGGTCATAAAGTACCTTGTTTGTAAAATGGAAGAAAGGTTCCTTTAAAAAAAATTATAAAAAGTATAACATGGGAAAAATGACTTTAAACATCCATAGGATAATACTAAAACATTTTATGAAAACATTTTTAGAAACATGTACATTGATGATAATGATGTCCTAGTAGATACTTAAGTATCAACAACCTTGAATAATAATGAGATTGTGAAATTAACCCTTACCTTATACTTTCCTTTAGTCGTGGGTGAGTTCTCCACCTGTATAATGGATAAAAAATTTATTAAATTATACTGGAACCATATCCAAATTTATGATATCATATATGATTCATTTATGACTTTATATTACCCATTTGTTAATAATTTCCACGTCAAAGTAAAGTTTCGGATAATAATCACTTTCTTTATCATGTGTGTTTTTAATTGTTATTTTTTATCGTATTTATTATATCATAATTTAAATACATCCAGAATTTAAAAAATGGTTTATATATCACATATATTCTGTATATAAATATTTATAATAGATAGATAAATAAAATAGAACACAACGTTTATGGAGACGGTAGGTCGTACGTACGCATGAACGCAGTTTTTGTTTTCTTATCGTATTGAATGGAAGTAAGTTAATGATATATATATATATATATATGTAGAATTATTATGTCATATATTTAATACTTATTAATGATTTTTATTCTTATAATCATTCTTGGATGGTGAACGTGGAAGATGAGTCACATCGCGTCATGGATACAGTAAGTCGTACATACGCATGAGCGACGGTATAATTTCTTTAATACTTAAATGGTACAGAATTGAAGGTAATTTGAATTTTAAGAAATTATATCATGTTATATTTATTATTTACATCCATTATATTCATATTTATACACATATAAATAATGTGTACATGAAAAACAATTTACACCGCAATGTGAAGATGGTAAGTCGTATGTACACATGAATTGTGATATTGTTTTTCATAGGATGGGTAAAATAAAGAATATGGTTGGGCCATAATTATAATAACATCTCATAATCTATAAGGTAGGGGATTTATTATTTTATTATAGAAAAAACCATGAAATAAGAAGTATAAAAAGAAAAGAACTTTGAAAGAGGTGATAAAAAATTACGAGTTTTCGCATGTCTCTTATTGATTTGAACAAAAGGACTCCATTGAATGGATTTACTCCCTAATTGTAGACTCTATGATGATATAATGGATTTTGGGTGAGTAAATGGGCAGGTTTTGGATGATAAAAAGGGGTTTGGAGGAGTAAAATTAAAGAGAATGAGAAGTGTCCGTTTATAAGAGGGGTGAGGGGCGCTTTTGGAAGATCATAAAATGTTATTTTATTATAAATTTATTTTCAGTTTTTAGTAGCCCAAAAGTTATTGAATTCGGTTATAAGATGATTAAGGGTCGTAATACTCTCAACCAATAGAATTTAGACAAGTTTAGAGCACAAATGTAACCCTATCTTTTAGATTTAACCCTTAGGTAAATAGGTTACCTCTTACTATGTTTTCTTGTATTTTTATACTATATGGTTAATATAGTTACTATAAAATTACAACAGAACCTCAAGTGGATCATAAAGAAAATTTGTAACGCTATATTATTCATTAGGTTGAATATTATATTTTTATGACTATTATATCATTTAATAAAATAATGATTGTTTTAAAAACTCATTTATGTCAATTTTGACACTGTTTAGTAATTGATTTCTGTTAAAGTCATAACAAATTTATTCCTAAATATCATTATATCATCCCTAACATATCATAGTCATACAAAACATTTGTGGATGGTATGAAATATTTTAAATAATATTAGTTTTAATATTAATAATATCATTTAACTAATTCTTTAATTAATAAGGTAATCATTGCATTATCATTATGTCAAAAAAATTATTTATTTAATGTCTCAAAATTATAAATAAAATACCATGATGTATAAAATATTTTTATCTATCTAATTAATATTTATAGTTGAATATATCACTTATATAATCCATTTTAAAAAATGCAATACTTATTAAAAAATGAGTGTGAGAGAAGCTTTAAACTAACTTCCATGGGAAGCTTTGACCTTTTAATTAAAGAAGATTCTATGAGAAGCATTAAACTAGCTTCCATGGGAAGATTTGTACATTTAATTAAAAAAGATTATATTATATTCTTTAAATGCATTCCATGGGAATCTTTGTTTCCATAATTTTACAAGCTTCTATGAGAAGCTTTATAATAGCTTTCATGGGATTCTTTATACTTTTAATTAAACAAGATTTTATGAGAATATTTATACCAACTTCCACGGGAAGCATAATCCATTTATTTAAAAAATATTATATTATATGATTTAAAATATCTTATAAAATTATGAAATGTGTTAGGGTAATTATGTATTATTATAATGTTATTTTTACCTTAAATTACCATATTTACATTTAACTGTGGTAAATAATACTCAAAAGGTATCATTCACCAAAAAAATATTTTGATCCTTTTGGACCACATTTTTCACCCTAATTATATCCATGTATATAGTATTTTCATGATTAAATTCACAAAAGTTGTAAAATTATGTTTAATACGAATTTTCAAATGTTCCTATAAAGCGGGTAAAAAGACGATAAAAAAGTTCAATGAATGTTTATATCTAATTCTATTATAAAATTTACACAAATAACATAAATTAGTTTAATAAATGTATTATTTATCTTTTGTGACATTATAATAAATTTCAAGTAAAATTATTATTTGAATAAATTTAAGTCTTTTTTTAACAATAATAAAGTGTTTTTCACTATTCATCAAAAATTGAAATTTTTCAGAAAAATACCAAAAATGAACCATAAGCTAATTTTATATTATGAACTCAAAAAAGAGGTATAATTTACAAATTTCAATTTCTAAGAGAGTATAAAATTAATTTTGTTATTTTTCACAACATTAAAAGTAGTCCCATTAAGAAAATGGTATTTCTAAACATTGAACTATTTTATGGAAACATATACAATTTAGTACAAATATGTTTTATTTATGTAAAAAAATTATACAGAACATTTACAAATTATTTATTACTATTTATATTACAATATTTAAGGGATAAGTTATAAATATATCATATTAAATAATTATAATATCTATGTGTTTTTTCACTCTTGCATGTAACACATTCTAAATTAGTGTTGCGTGAAACACAAGCTATTGAAGATAAAATAACACGAAATCTTGGGGTGTTATATTTCTATTTTAAAAATATTGGGGTGTTATATTCTCCCTATATTAAATAAATTAAATCCTTTAAATTTAATCTTGATCTCAATAATCAATGGTTTCAAATTTAAAAATACCTTCATTCAAAACCCACATTGTAAAAAACATTACTATAACATCATCTAAATAATATAGAAATGAAATTATAAAGTTCATATATAATAACACATTACTAGGTTTCTAAGTAGGTGAAAAGTTTTGGAAAGTAAAGATTTGGATATGGAATAAAAGCATAAATAATTATACAGAGTGATAGAGGTCATTGATCATAAGAATTTTATTGATAAATGGAGATTTGAGAAACTAAATATCATAATTATATGATGATTTAAAAGTTCATAGGTTCCTAATAAATGAAGGTGTTAGGATAACATTTTGTTACAATATTATTTTCGTAGAGTTTAAGAATTTCTTTACCACCTAGACTAAGAATATTTTAAAATATACTAACTCGATATCTTTTTATTTAATAAGAAATATTTTATATTTTTATTGTCCTTAAATCATTTTCCACATCATTTCTTACTATAATAAATGAATATCCAATATGAATTTCTATTCATGAAGCACAAAAATTATAAATTTCTAGATCATTCATTCAATAAAATAATGACAATTTATTTCTCCTATATCTAGATATTTTACAAGACCAAAATGGTTAGTACAAGTTATCCAATAACACACAAATCTCATCTCAATACATTCTATAAATAGTTAATCCAAAGGCTCATCTAAAATTTGTCTGTCCAAATTTAAAGTCCAAATTTTGTTTAAGGATGGTCACTAAATCAAAATTATATTACCCAAACAATATAAATTGGCTCTTAATATCACATTCCAAATATGTGAATACCTTGAGCATTAAAAAACCTTAATAAAACATGAATATTTCCAAATATAAAAAATAAGGTTTTATAATATATTCCATAAATCAATAATTACTATAAACTCCGGAAAATATGACATAAACTCTCAAAATCTCTAAACAATTTTATGGTCACCAACACAATCTCATAAACATATCATGGTCATTATTATCTCAATATAGATCACATATTAAGGGTTATCTTTCCTTAATCTTGTGTTTTCCAAAAATATGAACGTTCCATTAAATCACTTTTCTTGGTACCATTCAATACATGCATTCAAATCCTTAAATAAATACAACTACAGTACAATCATTTTTCATTTCATGATTCTTATAATGAAAATATCATCAATAAAAAACTTTTGAAATATATTTCTTGGTTATAAATACATATAAAAATTAATTAGTATGTTTTTTCTATACATATATTCAAATTATATTATAGGTTTATGTTCTCTAATATATTTTTCCTAAATCTAGTTCCCAAGGATCCTACTAAACATTCTTTGATACAAAATATAACCACCCTACTCTTTATTACACATTAATTGATGATTTATTGAATAAAATTACAAATAATGAAACCCATATGATCAAAAATCCTTGTTTATTTGGGAATTAAGTACATAACATAAAATCTTGAACATGATATACAACAACATTATTGAAACTTTCTTATCATTCTTCTAAAATTCCATGGCTTTTAAAACTGCATGGGATAACCTTGGGACTTACATAAGAAAGCGGTGAGCTATAAATCCTAGTAAGGGAATAAAAATGTCAAAACATGAAGAAAATAATATATGTTATACAATAGGCATATATATGGGTTATAAAAGGTGTGATAATGATAAGCATGGACAATAATACATGATATAGCATGATAACATAAAGGAAACATGGGAAATTTTCCAACAACTTAAAACACAACATCTTAAACATTGGTCAAGGCTAATTGCCAAGACATCCAGATGGAAAAATTCCCATAAAGGAATTAAGTTTACTCCCTATCCTAAAACGATGTCTCATGAGACTAAACATTACCCAAATGCATTGGATCTCTATATAATTTTGGGCTCACGAGTCACTTTCATTTCATTCTCATGCTTAAGTGTGCCACATAAATCAAAAAACATGGATTCATTCATCATCATATTCAATTCCATGATGAAAGAGTATTAAATACATACATTTAAGTCCCAAGTGAAATAATTATAATTTTATAAAGTTTAACACCCTTGATATTAAATCGTTATGGTATTCAATACACAATTATTTTGGTACGTAAAATCACAGCCAAATTTTGACCACATAATGGTGTTTTTTAAAAAATCATAAAATCTATTTGTGAGAGAGAAATGGGTGTATAATCATTTTTAAATAAAATTTTAAATAATAGAGATATGGAAAGGCATATCCCAACATTGTTAATTAGAAATATAAGGAATGAGATAATAAGGAAACGTTAATAAATAAGAGATTGAGTGGATCCCCTACTTGAGTGTATGACTCCAAAATGTTTGGGAGGGGATTATTAAGAACTTGGGGTGACTTTTGAGGACTCTATAGAGGTTATTTAGAAGTAATTACATTATTAAAGGAGTTTTATTTAAGATAAATGGGAGTCTTGTGGTTTTATATAGGAAATCACTGGAGATTTTATTATTGTTGCACAAACATAGGTTTTTGGACTCTATATAATAAAATAATCAAAACCACGAAACTTCCCATGGTTTTTTCCCATGGTTTCTAAAAAATGGGATTACTTTTAATTATTTTTTAATTCTAGGGGTCTGAACTAAATAAAATAATACATTTGATTATGTGTAAGTGAGTCATTCTCTTAAAGAAGTGATTTTAAAACCTTAAAATATATTATAACTTTTGGAGGATTCATAATGGATTTATAAAATAAATAACATAAACATAAAATCATATTATTTTAAATTTAAAACATATATTTGGTTTTGTATCCCATTTATAGTATTAATTACATCACTTTTGTTTCATTATGATATCATAATACACAAAGTATTTTTATACGGTATTTAATTTTTACCCAAAAATTTGACTATCTCTGAAAATTATAAACAATTCACTGATGGATAATTTTAAAGTAATGATTTCAAAAATGACACTCATATTATATTAATAATTTTATAAATATTATTATTTTCACTTTTATAATAAAAATCAATATTTATTTATTAAGAAATGATAGGTTTTTTAAAATAACAATTTTTGAAAATTTATAACAATTACATTTTTCTTCATAAAAATTATACCAACATTTATATTTGATAAAAATTATTTAATAATAATATTTTATTAAAATATTATTTATTTTAAAAATATAGAAATTCATCAAATTAAATTCTTAATTAAATTTTAATTTTACCCAAAAATTCATTTTTCTTTTAGTGTATAAAAATAAATATCATTAATAAATTAACAATAATTGGATGAAAATATATTAATTATTATATAAAAAATAAATATTCATATTACTAGGGTCTTGAAACATATTGCTTTAATACACCATCAAACACCCTTTGATTAGTGTGTGTGACTATGAGACTTTCATGTGGGAGTTCGGCATACATGGTTTGGGTTGTGATCTCGATGAGGTTTAACTTTTCCCATAAATAGTTTCTATGATTTTTAAGTTATTGGATCTCATATTGTACTTGGTAAAGGTAAAATACTAGTGATTCTATCACCATCAAAAGATCTGATAAATGGGCTTTATAGGGTACGATCCTACTAATAGATTCCATCTATTCCGTTATCTATGTCAATTGAATTTTTAAAACCCTATATTTATACTAATGTTGTGATCATTATTCACTGGATATATTATCAACGGTAATGGTGATTAACAGTCATTTAAATGAGATAAGATATAATAAAATCAAAGAAGTGCATGTGTTTTTATAACCATATTACATAATAAGACATTTAATTAAATCAAAAGGGACGTTTTATGTATAAATATTCAGGTAATTACAATATTCCCCCCTTAAGAAATTTCTCCATATAAATTATCATTTCCCACACTAAAATAAATTAGGCTAACTCTATTTCATCACATCCTCTAATTATAATGTTTTTTCTTTAAACTTATTTTTTTTCATAACACTTTGACCAGGTATATTATATTATTTTAGATAGCATTGTATCTATGATCTAAGATATTTACATGATGCTCTTCATATAAAATATCATTTTCACATGGTAAAACCTATAGATTTAGTATATGTGAGGGCTCTAGTACTTACATTCTCAGGAGTTATCTGTGGAATACATCAAGTACTTGAGCTAGGTTAGGTGGGATTGCTAGTCAATAGTCCATCAGCCCAATGTGGTCAAGGATCTCAAAGTGGATGATGTATATTGGACTAAAATTTACCTTCTTCCCAAATCACATCGCATTCATCCATAGAGATATGAAAAGGAATAACATGACTCCAATATCAAACTCAAGGTCCTATTGATGATTTTCATCATATCTCTTATATCGACTCTGAGTAGCCTTGATGTGTTGATGAATAGTATTAACCTTTTCTACAATTTCCTAAACCATTTCAGGACCCATTAGTTTGCATTCCCCAACTTCCTCCCAACAAGAAGGTGTTATATACCTCTTCCCATAATGTTCTTCATATTTAGTCATTTAGATGCTCAAGTGGAAACTATTATTGTAAGAGAACTCAGCTATAGAGAGATATTGGTCTCGTCCTTTTTAGACATCCATAGAACATAATCTCAACATGTCTTCTAGTGTCTGAATTGTACAATTAGATTGGACATAAGTTTGAGGATTATAAGCCGTACTAAAGTTCAGCTCAAATTTTAGATACTTTTGGAGACTTTTCCATAACAAGTAGGTGAATTTGAAATCTTATTAAGATAAAATTGATATTGGTATTAAATATAGCCTCACCACTTCTATGATGTATATCCATGAAAGTTGATCTAGTGAGAAGTCTTCTCGAATTTCAATTAATTTTGATGTCTTTGTAAGATGATCCATCATAACCATGATAGCAATGTTTCGTCTGGATTTATTCATAATTCTAGTGACAAAGTCCGTAGTGATTTTTTCCCATTTCCATGTAGGTACGGGTAATGGTTGCATCAACCCCTTATATTTTTCCTTTCCTACTTCACTTGCTGATATATAAGACATCTTGATGTTTATTCCATAATCTACTTTTTTATCTTTCCCCACCAATAGTTCCCTTGGAGATATTGATACAACTTTTTACTCCTTGGATGGATATAGATGATTGAGCTATGCGAATCATCCAACAACTCCTTCTTTAACTAATGATTTGATGGTACACATATTGTTGACCAATATCTCACAACACCTAATTCATTGAAATTTAACTATAAATATTTCCCTTTTATTATAGCTTCCACTCTCTTTTGAGTTACAATATCATCTCTTTGAGAATCCATTTTCTTCTCTAGAAGGGACAGTTGACCAATAATTTGTGAAAGGATTATGATGTTTTTTCCCATATGATTCCAATGTCCATACTTCTTAAATATAATAAGATATGATCCCTCTCAATTATCATCAATGATAGAATTTATAGATCCTTTTTGCTAATAGTGTCCACCACTTTATTCGCTTTACTAGGATCATAGTGAATTCAGAAGTCATAGACCTTGATCAGTTCTATCTATCTTCTTCGGTGCATATTCATCTCTTTGTTTATGAATATATACTTGATGATTTTGTGATCCATATATGTTTCAATATTCTCCCCTAGGAGATAATTGTTCTATATTTTAAAATTGAATATCACTGCATCCAACTCCAGATCATGTGTTGGGTAGTTCTATTCATGAATTTTCAACTTCCTTGATGTATAGGCTATCACTTCGTGATTTTTCATTAACACACGGCCCAAAAACTTATTTAAATCATCAATAAATTCAATTAAAATATCTCCAATTGTGGGTAGTGTAAGAATACGGGTTGTGATAAGCACGAACCCCTCCTGATTTATCTTGGTCATGGGGTTTGAAAATAATAATAAATTTCGCAAAAAAAGAAGATAATGCCCAAATAATCCAAGGAAACTATGGATATCTATCATATATGTTTGCATAATTCATCATTCAATTGCTTCTGTATTGAAGGGACCACTGATATCCCATTTCTTGTGATTATATGCCCCAAGAATGAGACTTCCTATACGAGAACTCACATTTTTTGTTCTTGCCATAAAGCATCTCATTGTTCAAGGTCATTAGCATAGTTAACAGATACTCCTCATGATCCTCCTTGGTTTTTTAAACATTTATATTAATATTGATAAATACAACCAAACATTTCTCGAGGTAATCTCGAAATACATTATTCATCAAGTCTATAAATATTTCTGGATCATTAGTGAGTCTAAACAACATTAATATAAACTCATAATTCTCATACCTTATATGAAATTTAGTCTTGGGGATATCATCCCTCTTCACCCTAACTCGATAATATTCCAACCGCGGATCTACCTTAGAGAATTATTTTTCTCCACATAGGTAATCAAACATGTCATCAATCTATGGTAGAGGATAATTTTTCTTTATCATGATCTGTTGGTGCTCACGATAATCAATTCAATGGCACATTGACCCATCCTTCTTCTTGGCTAAGAAGACTGGTGCACCCCATAGTGAAGCACTTGGGCATATGAACCCTAATACAGATCCTACTATAATTGTTTCTTTATCTCCTCATGTTCCATAACTACCATTCTATATAGAGTCTTGGATAATGTCAGTTCCCCATGTATAATATTGATTGAAATTTCAACCTATCGGCTAGAAGTAAAACTAGGAAAAACATCGGGAAATACATTAGCATATTCCCTCATAATGGTCATTTCTTCAAGGGTGATTATTTAAATAGTATCAATAATTTGAGCTTGATACACTTACTCATAGGGTAATAATATCCATGATTTAGATGTTGGTGCTAAATAATGTTCATCCTCTTCCTGGCACTTGTACAGAATCAAGGGTCAATTTGAGATTCAGAGATTGATTTCCTTATAACATCAATTTTTTTGGCTCTATACATGGAAATCAAATTGATACCCAGAATTACATCAAATTTTATCAAAGGGAGTATGAAAAGTTTCACTGGGAATTGTATCTTACAAAATTTGATGGGGAAGGAGTTATATTCTTCGGATGCAATAATTTCCACATTTATTTTTCATGGATAACTCTACTTTCATGAATCGTGGTGGTCTTTCAATAGTTTTACTAAACCTTTATGATCTGAAAGACTATATTGAACCATAATCAATAAGTATGTTCACTGTTATTGAATGAATATCTTGTATACTTGTCACTACTTCATTATCAGAATCCATCCCATTGATTGTGACAGAAAAAAGCTATCCCTTTATTCTTTAGAGGTTGTTGGTTATCTTCAAAAGTACTTAGATTAGTTCATTGTTTTGCAAAGTTCCATGATTCCTTTCAATTTAAGAAATGAACAATGCATTAACGGTTGAATGAATAATTCATTTCCTCCATCACATTAGTGGGTTTTTCATATCAAAAATCACTACTTTGGTTTTATTTCATTCTGCACCAAAATCATTTCCTCATCAACCTTAGTCAATTTTAGAGGTTCTTATTTCAACACCTTTGATAAGTGGTATGTTGAAATTTCTTTGTACCACTAGATTTATCCATTAGAACACCACAATTAAACTCCACATTCTGCTTATTTTACCTATAATACCCTTGTGATTCACCAATATCTATTTAAACTTTGAGGGAACATCAGACAATTTTCTCATAGCTATGAAAGTCATGGATCGTCAGGCCTCTTCATAGACTAGGTTTTGGACCACTATTAAAGCTTCCAACCTTGTATTCAGGGGTAACTAAAATGATATAGGCATATAATGCAAGTCCTATGAAGTTTTCCTCTTATTCCTTGATATTTTTTCATCGTTTTTCTTGAGTTCAAGGAAATATCTTTCCATTTTAAGTGAGAGCATGCAAGAAAAATATTTATCAAAAAACATTTTCCAAAATTTTATCCAACCCATCACTTTGATCTCTTCTTCAGAATCTGTATTGTTAATCAATGTCCACCACTGATCAAGTTTTCCCTCTATAAGATAAAAAAATCAATTTTACCGAGAGAGATGTATTTTCTTGATAAACCACTTACTCTATACTTAAAAAAAAATTGGTATGTTTTTTAATACTTAGTCTTATCCCTAAAGATTTAACTAGAGTTTTCTAATCCAAATCCCAAAAATAACCTAGCGTTTCCTTTTATATGAACTATAACAACACTACTCTAGGTTTTGGACCACTATTAAATCTTCACATTGATTTTTTACCCAATTCATCAAATTTCTGGTCTAATGCTAGAATAAATGTAAAGTTAGGGATGATTATTTTTAAACTATTAAACACATAAATCAAAATCCAATGACATTAAATAAATATATTATAAATTAAATTTATTTCCTTAACTTATGAATTTTAAGGCTATAATCTATGTTATCCATGATATATTTTCTAACATTAAATACTATGATAATTTTTTTCCCATAATAATAGTTCATAATGAGCTTGTGAATTTACCAAATCATATTCTCTGGGAGTTTCAAACCAAGTGTGTATCAAGGACCACTGTTGTGAAATAGTTCTTTATTGAGTCTATCTCAACATGGTGTTTTCGGTTTTTACCCCTGTGTACCTCTATACCAAATCCGCATCCACTTGTAGTATCCTAATAGAGATATGTTTTCTTGATAAACCACTTACTCTATACATAACAAAATTATGGGATGTTTTTTAATACTTAGTCTTATCCCAAAAGATTCCACTAGAGTTTTCTAATCCAAATCCCAAAAATAACTAAATGTTTCCTTTTATATGAACTATAACAACACTACTCTTTACTATAAATTAATCCATGATTTATTACATAAAAGTATACATAATACAATCCAAAATATCATGATTCCTAGTTTATATGGTAATTGGGTACATAACACAACATATTAAACATGGTATATAATAACATTGTAGAAAACTTCCTTAATATGCTTCTAAAATTCCATGGCCTTTGAAACTACACAGGATAACCTGGGGACATACATAATAAAGGGGTGTTCTATAAATCCTTGTAAAGGAATATAAATGGAATAAAATAAATAAAATAATAAATTTTAGACAATGGTAATATATATATTGGGCATAAAAGGATTGATAATCATAAATATGTACAATAAGACATGATGTGGTATGATAACACAAAGGCAAAATAGAAAATGGGGAAACAACTTAAAACACTACATCTTAAACATAGTTCAATGATAAATTCCAAGACATAATAAAGGGAAAAGTCCCATAAAATAATCAAGTTCACTCTTAATCCCAACAGGATTTATCATGAGACTGAACATTACCTAATTCATTGGATCACTATATAATTTTGGGTTCACCTATCACTTTTATTTCATTCTCATGCTTAAGTGTGATAGAGGGATCAAACAAAATTATTTCATTATTCATCATATTTTTCACAATCATGGATAGTTGAATACAAACATGTAATTACCAATTAAAATAAGTATAATTGTATAAATTTGAACACCCTAGATAGGAATTGGGTAGAGTATTCACTACAGAATTGTTTTGACCAGGAAAAGCATGGTTAAATTTTGGTATCATAATGTCATCACATAAAATTAATAAGATGGATTGATAAGAGAGAAATGGGTATATCATGATTTTTACATAAAATGGGTAGTAATAGGGACATGTAAGGTCATATCCCAATATTAGAGGTTGGAAATAGAAGTCATAATAAAATAAAGAAAATTTACTTAAGAGGATAATGAGAGGACCCCTTACACGAGTGTGTGACTTCAAATGTTTAGAAGGGGATTATTGAGAGATTTGGGGTTCTATGGGAGGACTCTAGAGGGGTTAGAGAATATTATGTGCATTATTAAAGAAGTTTTAGTGAGGATAAATGGGATATTGGGTGGGTTTATATAAGAAATCAGTAGGAATTTATTTATTACTTCACAAATGTAGGTTTTGGACTCTATATAATAAAATAACCAAAACCCAAAACATTTCCCAGGTTTTCAACCATGGTTTATAGAAAATTGGAGTGGATTTTATTATTTTATAAGCCTAGTTGATGAACTAAATAAAATAACACCCTTTCTTATGTGGAAGTGAGTCATACTCATAAAGAAGTGATTTTAAAACTTTAAAATATATTATATGTTTTAGAGGATTCATAATGGCTTTATAAATAAAATTAAATTAAATTAAAACCAAATTATTTTAATGGTAAAACATATATTTAGTTTTGGATCGCATGTATTGTATTTATTACATCACCTTTGTGTTATTATGATGTCATAATACTCAAATTATATTTATATGGTATTTAATTTTTACCCAAAAAATTGACCATCTCAAAAAATTATAAAACATTCACAATTGGATAATTTCAATGTTAGGAGTCTAGAAAAAAATTAATTTTATCTAAGTATTTTTATTTTAACATTTAAAATAAAAAATGTAATTTATTGAAAAATGTTTAGTTTTTTGACAATAATAGTTTTCGAACCTTTAAAAAATTTCATTTCAATTCATAAAAATTATATAGTCATTTATATTTGATAAAAATATTTAATGATAATATTTAATTCAATATTTATTAATTTCAAAACTCCATTAATTAATGAAAATAAAATTATAATTGAATTTTAATACTATCAGAAAATAAACTTTTTTTAGTGTATAAAAATTAAAATCATTTACAAAGTAACAATAATGAATGAAAATATATTCATTATTTTATAAAAAATAAATATTCATATTCCTAGGGTATTAATACATATCCCTTTAATACACCATAAAATTCTTGTAAGAGTATAGTATGTGATTATGATACTTTTATTGTGTGGATCGATATACATAGTTTGGGTTGTGATCTCGATGAGCTTGAACATCTCCCATAACAGTTTCACTCATACTTAAGTTGTTGGATCTAAGCTTGGGATTGGTCAAGGGAAAATCCTAGTGATTTTATTTCCCTTAAAATCTTTAATAAAAGGGCTTCATAGGGTATGATCGTACTGGTTGAGGCCATCAGTTCCTTTTTGTTTTTTAATTATATTTTTTAAAACCCTATATTCATACAAATCATGTGGTTACTATTCAATGTCTATATTATCAATGGTAAGGATGATTAAAGGTCATTTAAATATGATAAGATATACTAAATCCAAATAAGTTATTGTTTTTTCTATAACTATATTACATAATAAGATATTTAATTAAATCATAAGAAAATTTTTATTTATAATTTTTTGTTTCGTTACACCTATATTAGAGATCCAAAACCAAGTAGCCTGGAGCTAGTGTCTACATTATCACCTTGGTAATATATACATGGTATCACATCCTGAAATACTTAATAGTTTAGTATTCTTGGTACACTAGATACAAACATTATATTCAAATTACTTTTTAAAATATAAAAATACACAAATAGTTTTATTTGAAAATTATCTTATTCCCCTAATCATATCCAAGAATATTAATCACAAAACCCTTCCACATATCTTGGGGAAAATAAAACATAAGAAAATGGCGAGATTAAATGCTTAGTAAGGGTAAGTGTACAATAAAATATTTCAAAAATAATTAATTCTTAATCAATGTGTCAAGGTTAATAACTAAAAAACATTCCATTTAAACAATAACTCGAACAAAATATGGCAAGATTAAAAGATGATAAAATAATTCCAAATAAGTAATCAAATGATCTTGATACATAACCACTAATATTTTTACTAATCAAATAAACTCGTGGAATATCAATAAATGAATTCAGGATGATGTTATTCATAATTTCATACATCTAAAGCACACTATTGATTCCTTGTAAAAGACATCTAAATAAATGGGTAAGGCCTCATCCAAAACCCAATCTAGTTTGTCCCATTAGACTTACCGATACATTGAAGTGATATAACAGGCCCTGCCAATCAAAAACTAGGTCCAATTAATTTCTCATAAGAAAGGTGTGAAAAAATAATCAATCTAAACATTCATATTGAAAAACAAACATATTAAATATTCAAATTAACCCCAATCAATAATCATAATCGTAAATAATTGATATAAAAATGGTGAACGGTAATAAAATTGTACAACCCCAGTCAAACTAATCATAAACCATCCACTTAAGTAATATGAATTGTATCTATACAACATATTCTCAGTGTATCAAAAGTAAAATTGGGTTTAATGTTATTGATGAATGGAAATACCCTGAAAATATCCTTAATAAAAATTTTGAAAAAAATAACCATTGAATTTTAAATATCCCCATTTAAAACAAAATGTTCCCAAAAAATTTTGAAAATACTTTTAGTTGAAAATAACCTTTTAAAATTTTTAATATAATCATTAAAACATTGAATCTCTATGATGGTGTAAAATTTAGTTCATGTCGTACATGGTAAAACAAATATTCCTTTCACATTTTTGGGAAAATACAAATGAGAATTGTTTTAGAAATGACCTGAAGATTCCTCTAAAAAATAAAAACAAAAGTTGGTGAAAATTTTTTTATTAAATAAATTTTAATGGGTTAAAAATTTAATTTTTTTTAAAAAACATGGGTTTTGATGAAAACAGATTTTCGACTGAAGAGTGATATAATGTCACATTTTCTCAAAAGCTTATTATTCAATATTTTATGTTTCAAAGAGAGGAGAATGGTACTATTACTTGAAAATTTTAATGAATAAATATATTAAATGAAAATATATTATTTTTTAGATAGCAATACTAAATAATTCCCCTAAGTGAGACTTAAAAATAAACCATCCTAAAAAAGGATGAGATTGTGAAATAAAATCTAACCACTTGTGTAACTTTTGAATTGTAATCCCCATAAAAAAGGTTGTAAAATGAAACATTAAATTAGATTAATATAATGATATTAATGATATAGAATATCAATTGTGCAGTATATAAATCACATAAAGTAAATAAGTGATGAATATGGCATGTGTCTCATTGAAGTAAAAGTGAGAAGAGAAACCCTTACTACTTGTTTGAATTTCATAATATGAGTTTGAACCTCCAATATAATAAATATAGTTTTATTAAAAATACATTTAAAATCATAATCATTCATATCGTACTATATGTAATTTACTTATAGTCTTTTATCACTCATTTTTTAGAAATTCTTTTTTAAAATCACTATTTCGAGTGATAATTGCTTCATTTTTCATGTATGTTTTGGTTTTGTAATTTTGGCCCTTTTAATTTGATCATGGTTACATAATATATATAATTTTAATAGTGATATTAATATAATATATATTAACTATATATATATATATATTATTCTATAAAAGTTAGATATAGAAAATGGATTACACCGTTCATGGATATGATATGTCATACGTACGCATGACCGTTGGTTCCATTTTTCATAATGGGTAGAATAAAAAGAAAATAAATATTAATTAACCTTTAAATAATCATTATTATTTTATATATTTTTTTATATAATTAAAATCAGCCCTTATGGACATCCATGTAAAAATTAAATGAAAAAATATGTCACATCACAATGTGGAGCCGGTACTCCACATGTACGCATGAGTGACGTTATAGTTTTCCAATGGATTGGAAGATAAGAAGTCATATGTGATATTATATTTCTATAATTATTTTTATATTATAAATATCATATATATTAATTAACATGTATCCTTATTATAATCCATGTGAAATGTATGTGAAAAACGAATCGCATCACTTCTCGAGGCGGTAGTCTTCCTTACGCAAGAACGACATTATCAATTCTCTCACGGAATGGAAAGTAAGAAGGTATACATGATAATATAATTTAAAAGGTATAATAATTTCATAAATATCATAAAAATATGTTAAATCCATCATTATATCTAGTCTTGAAAGGTTTTGATGGAAAACAAATGACATCGGTTTACGAGACGGTAATCTGTCAAACATATGAATAATGATTTCATAACCCATTTAATGGATGAGGATAAAGATTTAGATTATGAAATTAAAATAATAATATAAAATTATATTTAATATAATATTTTCATTATATAATCATGTTCTAATAACAATTTAAGTAGGTGGAGGAAGAAATAAAATAAAACGCTCGGTTAGGGAAATTACATCTTCTTCAGACAACTTGTTTAGTTTTCACCACAAGGATTATTAGTTTGAATTTATAACCAAAATAAGGCCTATAGGACACTATTATGTAATTAATAAAGTTATTTTCTTTTTTATTGGTTGAACCGATGGTTTTTTTAAATGTAATGAAGAGAAGATAGGGGTGGCCTTTCATAAGTGAGGTGAGTGGAACACTTGTAATTTTTTAAGAGAAAATAGTGTACACAAATATTTCACAAGAAACAAGGATTAAAAATGTGTAATTATATAAAATATAAGATATTATGACAAAATATGTCGATCCAATGGGTTTTTTACAAGTTTTGGGGCATTTTTAACCTTTATTTTTTCAGTTTAACCCCCATGTAAATCAGATTTTACCTCAACTGCAAAAAATAATTTTTTATTATTTTTACTTTTCATTATAGAAAAAAAATTAATTTAACCATAATAGATAATATAAATATTATTTATTCATAATATTAAATCTATTTTTACTAGAACCATTTACATAATTTTAAAATTTTAAATTAAAATTAATCCCACTGACGTGATGAGAAAGCGGGTTTTCAAAGAGAAAGTGTTCAAAAGTTTGCGAAGTTTTTATATCAAATTTCAAAGATAAAATTTTTCCATTTAATTAAAATGGAATAATATATATATAATTGAAATATTTTTCCCTTAAAAACAAATTATTAAATAATTTAACTTTGTAAATTGTTTAAATGAAAATGCATATTTTAGTAAACATTAGTATTTTAACTATTCATCAAAAAAATGAAACATTTCAAAACAATACCAAAAAATAACCCTAAGATAATTTTTCTGTTATTATTTAAAAAATAATTTTATATTGTAAAATAAAATTTCTAAAAGTGTTAAAAATTACATTTAAATTGTGCATGCAAAGCATGACTAGACCGCCTTTTAGAAAAATATATTTTTTCAAAAAACAATTTTTTTTCTTCAAAATGATTATTATTTTATTTATAATAAATATATAACCATTTAATTTGTATTATACACTTTTAAACCAATTAATTTTCATAATTTAGTTTTTATTATCCATACCCTCCAACTTAACAGCTAAGTTAAAATGGTCATTTTTAAATAATAATATTTTATTATAGTATTGTGTTTCTTTCAAAATCGTTATTGAATGAATTGTAAGATATTGAAGGGATTGACATTATTTTAAAAAATAAATATGTATTAATGTCTCAGGGTGTTACATTATCTTTTAATCTTGGTGTTGTGTGTCATATATTCCGTCGAACATTATGTTTCAATTTTAAAAATCTCAATGTGTTATAAAGTTAATGAATATATGTGTTATTTATCAAATAAGTATGATATTCATGAAATATTTATCATTATAAAAATATAATATAACATTTAATTTCTACCTTTATATTAATTAAAAATTGATAACATCCTTTGTGAGTACATGTGTATTACCGCCTCCATGAATTAATATGATTATTTTCATCCCTGCAACACATGGATGATGTTTATGTGTGTGTGTGTGTGTGTTTGTGTTACATGAAATAATATTTTATTTATTATATTATAATTATTATATAAATATAAAATAATACTTAACTTCATTTCATAATGATCGTTGAAAAATGGAAATGTTAATCAATCGAACGTATGAACTACCATCTCCATGATTATAATGCCAATCATTTTTCATAATCATAATTACTGATTGGATTTATATGTATAATTTATGTATAAATATGATAATTATTTCATGATTATTATTTTAGATACTATAGAACAATAAACTCTTCGACCTCGGTCAACACACCAAAACTATTTTGAAACAATAAATCAAACAACCTTAAAACACTGTACATAGACTTAACCGATTAAGTATTTAAATATTTCAATAAAATAAATGAAATAAATTAATTATCAATAAGGAAATAATCATGCTAAATTATCATAGTAACTCAAATAACTAATACTATTTTATTATATCAGAAGGTTCTAACATGTACAAAGGAATTCAGAGCGGATTTAAGGGTTTCTCATCTCGTTTTTACTTATGTGCGACATATTCTATATTCACCACTTGTTTTTATTGTATGGTATAGGTACTTACAATTAATGTATTTTATTTTTATTTTTTGGAAAATTATTGGGATTTTAAAATCCATAAGAGTTTATCCCTTTCTAGAGGTTTTGATCCAGATATTTCAAAAGTAGTAAGGGGTTCCCTCTCAATTTTTTTCTTTGAGGGATATTTTAATGTTATGCACAAAATTTCTTTTATATGGTGTATATAATACAAATTTTACATGTAATATCATGAATACTTCAAACATAAAGGTATTTTAGGTCTCAATTTTAATAATTTCATCCAAGTTGATTTGACTTGAATGTTAACAAGTGGTAAATAATTTCATAACTCAATTTAATTTCATTTGGTTATATTACTTCTACATTGTAATTAATATTCTTTGATTATGTTTATAATGAATTTTGATGATATTATGTTTCAATTAAACTTTATATATGTGAATTTACATTTTATACAAATAATTGATTAATTTATTAATTTTCACTTCAACATTATGATCATTGTATTGGTTGCTCATCTCAAATTTTTTTCTTTGGGACATGTTTTATGTTATACACATAAATTATTTTATTATTTTTATATACTAAAAATTATCATTTTATATCATTAAAATAATTATTTTCATGATATTTAAATTATTATTTGATTTTTTTATTTCATGGGGCTTACAATTTAAGAGTTACCAAAGTGGAAAAGGCTTTATGATGCAATATTATTTCTTTTTAGGATTGTTTATATTGAATGGGATTTGGGAGGAAATAATATAATCGTATTTTCTTGAATCACATATATTTTCTTATACTTTTTAAATAAATTTTATTTATATGTTTAATTTCCATTTGATTCCTTATTGATTGAATAAATATCAATAATTATTTTTGTAAGTGATACTGATCTTGCGTCTTTCTTTCTAGATCGAAAATATTTCTTTTCTATATCAATGTTTTCTAAAATGTTTTCAAAAATGTTTTTTTCTAAAAATAAATGATTTAATAAAGATATTTTTCATCATATTTGACCTTATTTAAAATAAATTAAAAAAATCATATCTTAATGTTTAAAAAATGGGTCACTTTTACTCCCTTTACAAAAATTTTTAAAGGCAATCTTTCTATCATTTTATAAGTGAGGAACATTTTAAATTATACCAAAAAATGTGAAATGAATATTCTTTTTAACATACTTAATATTAATGAAATTTTTCTATATCAAAACCAATCAATGTTTTATACTTTATTTTTATGTTTCAAGGTTATTCTCAAAGAAAAATGATATTCACAAAAAAAATATTTCTAGTTTTTATAATATATTTTCATAGTGAAAAGGTTTTTTTCCTCAAAAATGTTTTTAATGATATTTTAATGGTATATACATTCAAAAATTTCTAAAATGTGGGTATTATTTATTCTCCACTAGAATATGTTGAAATTATACTATCCTTACTCTTTTTATGGATGGATTATGATTGTTTCAGGAGATTTTCATGGGACCCATTTTTTCCATAGTTTAATAAAGTTATTAAAGTGATAAATAGTTTTATGATTTTTATGATAAAATAAAATCCCTATGTATTTTATTCATGTTTTATTTATTTGAAAATATATATATGATGGGTTGAGCCTCGTTATAGCTCACGGGTGATCTTGGTATGGCTTATATGATGGGTGCACCTAGATAGCTTCAGGTGAACCTAATATAGCTTATATGGTGGGTGAAACTAGATAATTCCAAGTGAGCTTGATATATTTTACTTGATGGGTGCACCCAGGTATTGCTTCAATGTATTATGAAATGTTCTTTATCTTTAATGGAAATAATATGGGAGTTACTGGAGGGTTTCTTTTAAGGATTTTCCTATAATAAAATTATTTCTGACATGGTTTTAAAATGTGTTATAAAGATAATATACTAATATATGAACACATAATATTTATTATTTATATTATTTATTAATTATTTCTTTAAGGCCCCAGCCTTAAACCTTACTTAATCTTTAGTTATTACAAGATTACACCTTGAGGATCTTTTCGGGTTTAGTGTTTTAGAGAATTAGAACATAAAACTTGCATTACATTCTACATTTAAACAAAGTGGTTACATAAAAGATAGTATTCATTTTTCCCATCAATGGAAACATATTTAAAATAAAACATGGATTCTTTCTTGACACTTCCTTGACACAATCATCATATCATGTACCTTTCCCTTGACCTGTGAAAAACATTTCAAGAAAACATGGGATGAGCATAAAAGGCTCAGTAAGGGATATAAAAATATGGAAAGGAAACATGGGTACATATACACATAAGAATGAAATCATACTTTACCCATAAAACATAATAATTTTAACATACCTCATCAAATCATGAATAAATCATAGAAATCATAATACATAAAGGTAACTTGAGGCATTCATAACATTCTTACGTAGGCAGTAACCCTCTTGGTTATGTTTGAAATACCCATCACAATATATTCCCTAAATCTCTTCGGAGAAACCATAACATTTCACTCCTTCGCGTTACCCAATGCATTGGAGATCTATATCGGGATCACACACCCTTAGTTTATCACGGAACCACCCATCTTCATAACAATGCCCAAGAACCATAACATAATCGTATCACATCAAACATGCATAAAGGAAGCATAACATTTCCACATTTCAATCACAAGATATCAATACAACACATTGATATAATAAAAACATTATCAAAACCATTTTCAATATCAAAATAAAAGAAAATTAAAACATGGTATTTATTTTTCTTTTAAAAATAAGTTATGGCTTCGAGAGGAAGCCGAAACTCAAATAATGGTCACGGTGGCGGAGAAGTCGTTGTTGCCGCATACGTACGACAAAAACATTCTCGTTTGTCATTTAGTAAACGCTTCGTAAAAAAATTCCTTTTTAATAAACGTAAAAGTCAAAGGGGTTTATACACCATATAAAAGAAGGTTGTGTATAAAACAAAATATTCCTCAATGAAAGGAGATTGAGACGAAGTCCCATACCTCGGGTCCGACTTGACTCGATCGTTCATTAACATCCTGAATAATAAACATGAGTTAATTTATACTTTCTTAAGAACTTTTTCAAGTTAATTATTACTTCTATATCACTTATTACAATGTTATAAACATTATATAATCATTTAAGTTAAAAATGTTTGTTTTGTCGATATTTGGTTCTTAAGTCGAAAGTGGACTTCTAATAATTACATGTTGTTCGTGTGGTCAAAGGTTCATTATATCCAAAATGATATTCATGATTTGGATATCATATATTTCATATATATCCATCATATACATGTATTTATAGTATTTCATAATCATTTATAGGTAAGAAATGAAATGCACCGTTCATGGAGGCGGTAAGCCGTACGTACACATGAACGCTACTTTCATTTCTATGTCATATTAATGGAATTAGAATTAATGAGAGTTATATATATTTTAATTCCAGAATTATATTCATCATTTATATGTAACATAAATCACATATATCCATTATATATATGTACTTATAATAGTACATTACATTTGGGGATAAGAAATGAAATGCACCGTTCATGGAGAGGGTAAGCCGTACGTACGCATGAACGATGCTTTCATTTCTATTTTGTATTTTATGGAATGGAATCATAATGATATAATGGTATATTATAATTCCAGTACAATATCATATATAAAATCCTTAATTACATCCTTTATATGTCCCACATATGGCATTAACGAGTCAAATCACTTTGAGGGGGCGGTAGTCCGCACTTCCTTAAATGAAGATATCGCGTATACCCATAATGGAAGCCATAAAGGTATGCCATAAATGAAAAATACAGAAGATTAAGGAAAACAAAAACATATTATATATCATATATATATATAGTGACATCTTAATGGCCACCTTTGAATGTGTTAAGATAATGTTGAACAATCATCGTTTCGGGAGGCAGAAATTCACCATCCTCAGAAACAGTATGTTCTTTAACCATTAGATGTAGGTGTGTGTAAGTGTAGATCGAATAATTCATATACCAACATCCTTTTATATTGATGATACTGGATTTGTTACAAAAGAAATGAATAAAAAGAGTTCAGGGGGTGGGAGAAGCAAAATAAAACAAAAGGACTCAAGTGAAGACATTACCTAAAAATCGGGTAGCTCCCTTTGGTTTGAACTCAAAGGCTTCCTTGGGAAGACTTCTGCCCAAAGTTAGTCTTCTGAGAGTTATATAGGGATGTGGAGAGACAAAATAGGAATGGGTTGGCTGAGCCAAAGACTTTTGAAGTGTGGGTAAAGAGGTAGAGGTGGGGGCCTTTTATAAGAGGAGAGGAGGGGCACTCTTGCAAATTAAAGAAAAGTTACTTTATTTTAAAACGAGATTCGGATTTAAGAGGTCCCACATTGATATAATTCTAGGATAAGGTGATAAGGGTTCGAAATATACCCATACAATAGGTTTTGTACATGTGTACATCATAGATTTTACATTATCTTTTCATTTTATTTAAATCCTTTATTAATGATGTAATCGCTGCATCATCATGATGTCATAAATAATTTAATATATATAATGTCTAAAAATTATTAAAAAAATATGATGTATTAAATCTTTTTATATCTCTAATTAATATTTATAGTAAAAAATATGACTTGTATAACCCCATGTAAAAATTGTTTTAGTAAAACATCTCATGTTTGTGTCATTTTTACTTTAACACTAAATAAAAAGTTATTTATGTCATTTCTCAACCAAAGTGGCTCCATGGGGTCCCCAAGTTGACCCATAGATTTTCTTGGTCGGTCATGACACATAAAATGAGGGTAGTACATGTGTCAAGCTCATCTCATATTACTAAAACATTATTTTTACCATAAACTACACTAATTACCTCTAATCACGATTAAGAACTTAAAAATTACTATTCACCAAAAAATTATTTTAATCTCATTAAACCACATTTTAATTCTTAATTACAACCATGTATTTCATATTTTTGAAAATAAAATCTCATAAGTGGAAAAGTTTCATTTAAACGAAAAATTAGTTTCATTAACTACAACTTAGTGGTTTCACTATTCATCAAAAATTGACGTTTTTCATAAAAATACCAAAACTTCACCCTAAGCTATATTTTATATTCTGAATTCAAAAATAATGTATATTTTACAAAATTCAAATCATATAAGTTACATTAATTAATTTAATAATTAATTCCCGTTGTCATGACAAATAGCGTGTTTTTATGAACCAATAAGTATCAAAATATTGACACTAGTTTAAGTCCAATTTCAAAGTGAAATTGATTCGAATGACCACCATTGGATTAAATGGTAAAAATATATTCTAATTTAACTTTAAAACCAATTCAAAAGATAATCTATTCATATAAATAAATTAGATTAAAAAGAGGTTTTGAATTACAGTACAACATTTTTCACTATTCATTAAGAAATGAAATTTATCGGAAAAATACCAAAAATTCACACAAAGTAAATTTTTATGTCCCAATCATAAAGAATAAGTTTATTTTGACAAATATAGATTATAAAATTTTCAAAATATATATTTAATAATGGTTTTCCATTAAAAGGCAGTAAAATAATCTTTTAAAAATTTTAGTGTATTCCATGCTTAAGATTGGATTTATTTTCATTTTAAGCCTCTAAAACACTATCTAATTTATTAATAGGAATAGATAAAAATATCTATTACTCATTACTTACTTGGGATGTTACATCCTTCCCCCCTTTAGAAAATTGCATCCCCGCAATTTATTTACTTATCGAATAAGTGGGGGTATTTATCCCTCATTGCATTTTCAGATTCCCATGTTTCCTCTTCAATCATGTGGTTTTTCCAAAAAACCTTTACCTAATGAATCACCTTATTCCGTAACACTTTCTCCCTGTGGTCAAGAATCTGGACCGGTTGTTCCTCATAAGATAGGTTCTCTTCCAGCTGAACTACCTCTGGACTCAAAACATGAGATGGATCTGGCATATACTTTCTCAACATCGAAACATGAAAAACATTGTGTACCTGAGATAAACTCGGAGGTAAAGCCACTCTGTAAGAAACTGATCCAACTCTCTCCAGAATTTCATATGGTACAATGAACCTTGGACTCAGCTTTCCTTTCTTACCAAATCGCATCACACTTTTCCATGGTGATACTTTGAGAGAAACATGATCACCTGCCCCAATAGAGAGATCCTTCCTCCTGTTGTCCCCATAACTCTTCTGCCTGCTCTGAGCTATTCTCATGTGTTTCTGTATCAACTGAAATTTTTCTGCCAACTCTTCTACCAATTCTAGTCCCATCAGTTTTCTTTCACCCACTTCATCCCAAAAAGTTGGAGTTCGACACCACTTCTCATATAATGCCTCAAATGGTTCCATCTGTAAACTGGAATGAAAACTGTTATTTTAAGAAAACTCAACCAAAGAAATATGTTGATCCCAACATCCCTGGTAATCCATCGAACAAGCACGTTGCATATCCTCCAAAGTCTAAATTGTTCATTCTGACTGTCCATCTGACTGAGGATGAAAAGCTGTACTAAAATTTAATTCAGTACCCAACGACTTCTGAAGGCCTTTCCAAAAGATAGAAGTGAACCTGGGATCACAGTCAGATACAATGGAGAGAGGAACTCCATGTAGCCTGACTATCTCTTTAAGATACAAATGGAAAAGTTCATCTAGGGAAAAAGTATCTCATATAGCAAGGAAATGAACAGATTTAGTCAAGCGATCAACAATAACCCAGATTTCATTATTACCTCGAGATGTCTTCGGCAATCCCACAACAAAGTCCATGGATATATTCTCCCATTTCCACTCTGGCACTGGTAAAGGCTGAAGCATCCCTTTCGATAACTGTCGATCTGCTTTAACCTGTTGACATGTCAAACACTTCACAGTAAAATCAGCAATATCTCTTTTCATTCCATCCCACCAGTAATACTCCCGCAGATCTCTCTACATCTTAGTACTGCCAGGATGAACTGAAAATGGAGAACTATGAGATTCACATAACAACTCTCTCTTCAACTGTGAATCAAAAGTTACACACAATCTCTTCCCAAATCTCAAAACACAATCATTATCAATGTTGAATTCAGGAAACTTACCCTTCTGTACCAGCTCTACCTTTTTCTGCAACTCACTGTCTTGCTTCTGTGCTTGCTTGATTCTGTCTGATAGAGAAGATTTCACTGATACCTAAAACAAAATAGAAGAACATCCAGCACCAAAAACTTCTATGCCAAAGTTCATCAAATCCTTAACCAAAGGATCACGTTCCAAATGAAACATTGTTAATGAAGCATTACTTTTTCAACTCAAAGCATCAGCCACTTTATTTGCTTTTCCAGGATGGTAATGAATTATACAATCATAATCATTGATTAATTCTAGCCATCTCCTCTGTCTCATGTTTAATTCTTTCTGAGTGAATATATACTTTAAACTTTTGTGATCAGTATATATTTCACACTTCACTCCATACAAATGATGCTTCCAAATTTTTAGAGCAAAAACAACAGCAGCTAATTCCAAATCATGTGTAGGGTAATTTACCTAATGAGTTTTCAACTGTCATGAAGCATAAGCAATTACCTGATCATTCTGCATTAGGACACAACCAATTACTTTCAATGAAGCATCACTATAGATAACAAACTCCCCATTCCTGGAAGGTAGTGCCAAAACTGGAGCATTCACCAATCTTCTTTTCAGTTCCTGAAAATAATCATCACATTCCTTTTTCCAGATAAACATAACACCCTTCTGAGTTTGCTTCATCATTGGACTATATAACCGTGAAAAATTTCAAACAACCCTTCAGTAATAGCCTGCCAAACCAAGGAAGCTACGAATCTCAGTTACATTTGTGGGTCTTGGCCATTCATTAACAACCTTTGTTTTTGCCGGATCAACGGTTATCCCATCTTTAGAAACAATGTGACCAAGGAAAGAAATTTTTTGAAACCAAAACTCACACTTTCTGAATTTCCCAAATAGTTTCTTTTATTTTAAGGTTTTCAAGGCAACCCTTAAATTACTTTCATGATCCTCTTTACTTTTTGAATAATCCAAAATGTCATCAATAAAAACAGCCAACATTTTTCACCTGAGTCAATTGAGCCATCACTACAACAAACTGTTTAATTCTGATTTTGACCATCTCAGGATACTGATTTGAAAGGTCATTTCCCTCTGTATGCCTTCCCAGAAAATATATTCTATTTTCTCTCTGAAAAACCATTCTTAACACAGAAATATCTTAGGAGAAGAAACTTGGTAATCTTCAAATGCTATATCATTTCAATTTGACCATTAAAAAAATATTTTTGGATAATCATTTAATAGAATTCTAACTCCTAAAGTTGTCTAAACCGACCTCTGATACCAACTATAAGGCCCCAGCCTTAAACCTTATTTAATATTGAGTTATTACATGATTACACCTTGAGGATATTTTCAGGTTTAGAATTTTAGAGAATTAGAACATAAAACTTGCATTACATTCCACATTTAAACAAAGTGGTTACATAAAAGATAGTATTCATTTTTCCCATCAATGGAAACAAATTTAAAATAAAACATGGATTATTTCTTGACACTTCCTTGACACTATCATCATATCATGTACCTTTCCCTTGACCTATGAAAAACATTTCAAAAAAACTTGGGATGAGCATAAAAACCTCAGTAAGGGATATAAAAATATGGAAAGGAAACATGGGTACATATACACATAAGAATGAAATCATACTTTACCCATAAAAAATAAGAACTTTAACATACCTCATCAAATAATGAATAAATTATAGAAATCGTAAGACATAAAGTTAACTTGAGGCATTCATAACATTCTTACATAGGGAGTAACCCTCTTGGTTACGTTTGTAATACCCATCACAGTATGTTCCCTAAATCTCTTCGGATAAACCTTAACGTTTCACTCCTTCGCGTTACCCAATGCATTGGAGAGCTATATCGGGCTCACCCGCCCTTAGTTTATCACGAAACCACCCGTCTTCATAACAATGACCAAGAACCATAACATAATCGTATCACATAAAACATGCATAAAGGAAGCATAACATTTCCACATTTCAATCACAAGATATCAATACATCACATTGATATAATAAAAACATTATGAAAACCATTTTCAATACCAAAATAAATGAAAATTAAAACATGGTATTTATTTTTCTTTTAAAAATAAGGTATGGCTTGTAGAGGAAGCCGAAACTCAAATAATTGTCACGGCGGCGGAGAAGCTGTTGTCGCCGCATACGTACGACAAGAACATTCCCTTTTGTCATTTAGTAAATGCTTTGTAAAAAAATCCTCTTTAATAAATGTAAAATTCAAAGGGTTTTATACACAGTATAAAAGAAGGTTGTGTATAAAACAAAATATTCCTCAATGAAAGGAGATTGAGACAAAGTCCCATACCTCGGGTCTGACTTGACTCGATCGTTCTTTAACGTCCTGAATAATAAACTTGAGTTAATTTCTACTTGCTTAAGAACATTTTTCAAGTTCATTATAACTTCTATATCACTTATTACAATGTTATAAACACTATTTAATCATTTAATTTAATAATGTTTGTTTTGTCGATATTTGGTTCTTAAGTCAAAAGTGGACTTCTTACAGTTACATGTTGTTCGTGTGGTCAAAGTTTCATTATATGCAGAATGATATTCATGATTTGGATATCATATATATCATATATATCCAGCATATATATGTATTTATAGTATTTCAAAATCATTTAGAGGTAAGAAATGAAATGCACCGTTCATGGAGACGGTAAGCCGTACGTACGCATGAACGCTACTTTCATTTCTATGGCATATTAATGGAGTTAAAATTAATGAGATTTATGTATATTTTAATTCCATAATTATATTCATCATTTAGATGTAACATAAATCACATATATCTATTATATATATGTACTTATAATAGTACATTACATTTGGGGATAAGAAATGAAATGCATCGTTCATGGAGACGGTAAGTCGTACGTACACATGAACGCTGATTTCATTTCTATTTCGTATTTTATGGAATGGAATCCTAATGATATAATGGTATATTATAATCCAAGAATAATATCTTATATAAAATCATTAATTACATCATTTATACGTCCCACATGTGGCATTAAGGAATCAAATCACTTTGAGGGGGTGGTAGTCCGTACTTCCGTAAATGAAGATATAGCGTATACCCATAATGGAAGCCATAAAGGTATGCCATAAATGAAAAATACAGAAGCATAAGGAAAACATAAACATATTATATATCATATATAAATATAGTGACATCTTAATGGCCACCTTTGAAGGTGTTAAAAGAATGTTTAACAATCATCATTTCAGGAGGCAGAAATTCGCCATCCACGGAAACATTATGTTCTTTAACCATTCGATGTAGGTTTGTGTAAGTGTAGCTCGAATAATTTTTAAAACAACATCCTAGTATATTGAAGATAGTGTATTTGTTACAAAATAAATGAATAAAAAGAGTTTAGGGGGTTGGAGAAGAAAAATAAAACAAAAGGACTCAAGTGAAGACATTACCTTAAAATCGGGTAACTCCCTTGGGTTTGAGTTCAAAGGCTTCCTTGGGAAGAATTCTTCCCAAAGTGAGGCTTCTAAGAGTTAGAGAGGGATGTGGAGAGTCAAAATGGGCAGGGGTTGGCCAAGCCAAAGGCTTAGGAAGTGTGGGTAAAGAGGTATATGTGGGGGCCTTTTATAAGAGGAGAGGAGGGGCACTCTTGGAAAGTAAAGAAAAGATACTTTATTTTAAAATGAGATTCGTATTTAAGAGGCCCCACATTGATATAATTAGAGTATAAGGTGATAAGGGTTCGAAATATACCCATCCAATAGGTTTTTGACATGTGTAGGTCATAGATTTTACATTATCGTTTCATTTTATTTAAATCCTTTATTAATGATGTAATTGATGCATCATCATGATGTCATAAATAATTTAATATATTTAATGTCTAAAAATTATAAAAAATATATCATGATGTAGGAAATCTTTTTATATTTCTAATTAATATTTATAATCAAAAATATGACTTGTATATCCCCATGTAAAAATTATTTTAGTAAAACATCTCATGTTTGTGTCATTTTTACTTTAACATTAAATAAAAAGTTATTTATGTCATTTCCCAACCGAAGTGGCTCCATGGGGTCCCCAAGTTGACCCATGGATTTTCTTGGTCGGCCATGACACATACAATGAGGGTAGGACATGTTTCAAGCTCATCTCATATTATTAAAACATTATTTTTACCTTAAACTACACTAATTACCTCTAATCGCGATTAAGGACTTAAAAGTTACTATTCACCAAAAAAATATTTTAATCTCATTAAACCACATTTTACTTTATAATGAAAACCATGTATGTCGTATTTTTGAAAATCAAATCATAGAAGTGACAAAGTTTCATTTAAATGAAAAATCAGTTTCTTTAACTACCACTTAGTGGTTTCACTATTCATCAAAAATTGAAGTTTTTCAGAAAAATACCAAAACTTCACCCTAAGATATATTTGATATTATGAATTCAAAAATGATGTCTATTTTACAAAAATCAAATAATATAAGTTAAATTAATTAATTTAATAATTAATTCCCACTGTCATGACATATAGCGTGTTTTTATGAAACAATAGGTATCAAAAGATTGACACTAGTTTAAGTCCAATTTCAAAGTGAAATTGATTCCAATGACCACCATTGGATTAAATGGTAAAAATATATTCTAATTTCACTTTAAAACCAATTCAAAAGATAATCTAATAATATAAATAAATTAGATTAAAAAGAGTTTTTGAATTAAAATACAACATTTTTCACTATTCATTAAGAAATGAACTTTATCGGAAAAATACCAAAAATTCACACAAAGTAAATTTTGATGTCCCAATAATAAAGAATAAGATTATTTTTGACAAACATAGCTTATAAAATTTTCAAAAGATATATTTAAAAATGGTTTTCCATTAAAAGGCAGTAAAACAATCTTTTAAAAATATTAGTGTATTCCATGCTTAAGATTGGATTTATTTTCATTTTAAGCCTCTAAAAAACTATCTAATTCATTAATAGGCATAGATAAAAATATCTATTATTCATTACTGACTTGGGATGTTACAATTTCTCTGATAAATATTGAAATCAAATTTCTCATGATTATTGTTTCTTATGAATATTTAATTTTATAATGCATTATGAGATGTTTCATGATTGATGATCCTATTATTGATGGTTATGAATATTCTTATTTTAAGATCATAAAATTTTATTATGTAATCATACCCATATTATCTTCTTATAAAAAATGATGAAATTAAATTGGTAATTATTATACTTACCCTTACTGGATATTTGAGTTCACCCTTCTTATGTTTTGTATTCCCTAGGGTATGAAGAATGATGGTTAAATTATTTTTATCTATAATGGTTTATAATTTTATGAAGTTTGTGGGAAAATTTAAAGATTTAATATGGAATATGAAAAGATGGTTATGGTGGGAAAATAATCCCTTGAATTTATGGGTATTATTTAGGTAAGTGTTTTTCCTAATTCTATACAAATATTAATCTAAAATTTCATTAGTTATGTAATTGATCTAATTTTTTCTTTTGGATGATTTATGTTTTGGATAAAAAAAATTGGGTCACCTTCTTCAATATTGATTCCAAAAATGTAAACTTTATGATTTTAGCACCAGATCTGGGGTAGCGGGTTTAAGGCTATAATAGTTGGTATCAGAGTAAAGGTTATAGAAATTTTGAGATTAGTATATTTTCATTATAGTGTATATTAAGATAGATGGATACCATCATGTGTTTATGAGAATAAGTTTGATCATATATTCAATGTATTAGACATATATTTTGAGGGTTTAAAAAATTCAATCTTAAAGAGATTAATGACATTTTAAGAGACGTTTTATTGGGTTGAAGTATATATAATGATTTAATTTAATGTGAATTATCAATTTAAATTTTTTTAAATAAATTATAAGGGCTTTATAAACTTTATGGTTTATATGATCTTTTATATTAAGGTAATTATGGGAACACATGCTTTATCATATAGATAACCATGGGATGGAAAAGTTATTTGGTGACTAAGTGATTAATGTTGTTTCATAATAAGATCACTATATTTTTGGGAATGTAATATAAAAGTTATGTCATAACATTTAAGTTTAAAATAACCATTAATGTTGTGTTTATGGAGGTTATTAAGGATATATGGTTCTTTATTTATTGAATTATTTAGTTTAAACTTTGGGTTTTACTGTTGAATTTTGGAGATTAATGTATTATTTAATCATATGAAGGTTTATTAATTTTGAGAATTACCATACCTTATGAAAATAAATTTTGTTTTGGTTACTATATAAATATATTAAGTATATATTTTTATCCCTTTTATAGTTATTTCATTCTTTAAAATATGATTTTAGTTCTTCAGTTGGGAAAAAATCATCTTGAATACTCATCATTTGGAACAAAACATGAGATTCTAGTGGAAATTGATTATAGGATATAATTATAATTATCAAGTAACCATATCTCTTTATATTCATACTCTGGATGGTAATGAAATTACTCAAATATAGTTAAAGGATCATTAAAAAATGTTTTCCTATTACTATCATTTCTGATGAAATTGACGGTCTTTTTCACACCTCTTTGGATTATGGTTTTATAGATGTTGACTTTCTCATGATCATTCAATTTCTTATGATCAATGATATCTATCACCCTCCATCTTTATTTGGGAATTAATCTTTTCTTCCATGTCCATATATTCACTTCCTACCAATGTTATATTTTATTCAAACCTAGTATGTGTTATTCTGGATAACCTTCGTACTTCCTTTTCTCTATTATCAATAATAAGTTTTTAACCCTTTTCTATGATGTATTAATTCAAAAAAGTAATTTTAAAATTTCCAAAATTCATAACCTAATTTTCAAATATCGAGGATAAAATTTTTAAATGGTAAGAGAATATAACACCTTGATATTTTAAAAGAATAATATTATGTTTGATAGCATATATTACACACAACACCGAGCTTAAATGACCACCAAAACATATGACCATTATAACATAACTATTAAATTGAAGGGTAAAAATCAGATTAAACACCTTATAAAATATATATAAATAAACTAATAAATTTAAAATTTTTGATAAATTAATAGGATATAAGAAATAATATTTTAATGTAAACATTTTATTCTTCAAAAAATTACATTTCTTTAAAAAACATTTTTATTTATTTTTTTGAGAAAAAATTATAGTTAATTAGTAAAACTTTTAGGAAATATATTTATAAAATTAAACTTATTTTTAAAAATCAAATTTTCAAAATTAAATTCAAGTGAAATGTTGTGATTTTTTAGAAAATATTGATTTTTTTAGTGAATAGTGAAAAATAACGATTTTTTGTAAAACCATCATTTCATTTCAATAAATTATAAAGTTTAAAAGACTAATTATGATTTAAATTTTATTTAAATTAGAATAAGTATTATTTAGTTAAATTGTATCCAATAAATTAAATTTCAATAATCTTGATACTATATTTTAGTATAAGTTTATTTTTGGGTTTATGAATGGGTTTTTCTAAAAACTATTTTAAAGTATATAATGTTCTTCCATTTTAATTAATTAATAAAACTATAAAAAGTAATAATTTAAATAGAATTTGTATATTATATATATATAATTAATTTAAATTAATGTAATTATTATTACGTTTCATATAGTTATTATAAAATCATCTTATACCTAAAAAATGTATCTCTTGAAAAACTAAATTTCCACCGCCTTAGTGAATTTTATTTTAAATTAAATTCTCCCACTTATGTGAGGTGAATTTTGTAAAATTTATTAGATATTTGAAATGAAAATAATTTATATTATATAATATGGTAAACATAATTTTGGGTCTTAATAAAATTAGGACAAATATTTTTCCATGATTAATGTGAAAACGAGTTTACTGTGGGGTTAAACTAAAAAGAAAATATTTAAAATTACCAAAAACGATTCTAAATTATATTATATTTAAATATACAGAACTTATATTATATAATCCTCTATAACGGTCCATTTTGGGTCCTTTTCCTGTAAAAATCATGGGTATCACTTTTTCTTTTCAAAAATTACAAGTTTTCCACTGACCTCACTTATAAATGACAACCCTCTCTCCTCACATATTCACTCCTTAAATTATTTTATTTCAGATATAGATTCCCAAATAACTTCCTTGATTTCATACACATTACATGTATACCCTATTCTATCATAAAACTATCCAAATAATTCATTCAGTGCTAACCTAATAATTAGCCAAATCAGAGGTGTTGTTCTTAACCGGAAATTTTTATTTTATATCTTCTTCCACCTCCTTAAAATTTTTATAAATTATGATATTATAATAACAATATTATATAAAATATAATTATATGTTATTATTTTAATTTCATAACCTAAATTTCATCTCTTATTTCATCAAATGTAAAAAGAAACTACCATTCATGTGTATGGTGAACTACCGCATCATGAACTGATGTAATTTATTTTTCATCATCATCTCTCCTGTATTTTTATAATGATTTACTTAATTCATATATATATATATATATATTTAAATAATTATACTTCTTTAATTATTATATACCTTCCTAATTTCCCTTCTGTGAGGGATATGATAATATCACTCGTGTGTATAAAGGATTAGTGTCTCACGAAGCAATGTGATTCAATTTTCACTAATGATTTTCATGGATTGGAAAAAGGATAAATTTAATGAATATATATGATATATAAGAAATAATTATTACATTAATTAAATATTTATTATTATAAAATAATAATATATCATATGATTTTTAACATTCTATTCATTGAAAAATGCTAACATCATTTAGGTGTACCTGTAGACTACTACTTCCACGAAACGATGTGATACGTTTTCCTTCATTGAATCATATGGATGATATATATATATATACATATATATTAATATTAAATTAAATAATATGGTATTTAGGATATTATTATCATTTTTAATGATAAAATAATACTTAACTTCTTTCGATAATGATTATTGAAGAGTGGAAACGTTACTCACACACACATTCAACCTATTTTCCCCATGATTGTAACATAGTTCATTTAACATAACAATATTTCATGATTGGTTTTTAAAGTATAATTTATGTGTAAATAAAATGAATATAGAATGATTTTTATTCTGTATGTTATGGAATAATGACCTATTTTACCACAGTCAACTCACTGAATCCGTTTTGAAGTAATAAACCAAACATCCTCAAAACACCTAATGTGGACTTAACTGATTATGTATTTAAATATTTAATTAAAATTAATGAAATAAATTACTTAAGGATAAGTAATTTATCATTTAAAATTATCTTAGTAAATTAAATAATTAATATATGTTTATTGTACATGAGGTTCGAACATGTACGAAGGAAGTTGGACTGGTGGTAAGTGTTAATCGTCTATCTTTTACTTCTGTGAGACATGTTCTATACTCACCACATATTTTTATTGTGTGGTGTATATACTAAACAAGAATGTATTTCAGGATTATCTTCATGAAAATTTTTGAGATTTAAAAATCCATATTAGATTCTCTCTTTCATGAGGTTTTGATCTAGAGAGTACAAAATCAATAAGGGGCTTCGGTACAATTTTTTTCTTTGAGGAATATTTTAATGTTATACGCCTAATTTATTTAATATGGTTTATATACAAACCCATTTATTTATAATATCATGAATCTATCAAAAACGGTGGTATTTTCGGTTTTAATTTGAATTATTTCATCCAAGGGGATTTTACTTGAAAGTTACCAAGTGGAAAATAATTTCATAACTCAATTTCTTTTCATTGGGTTATATTAATCATTTATTGTATTTGATAATATAATATCATGTGTGCAGTGAATTTTTATTATATTATTTTTTATTTACACTTTTTAATGTGGATTTATATTTTTTACACATAACATATTCATTGATTAATTCTTACCTTAATGCTATGATCGTTGTAGGGGTTTCTTGTCTCAAATTACCTTCTTTGGGACATATGTTAGTTGTACACAAAATGTATTTTATGAGATCTATCAACTACACCATTGACATTTTATATCATGAAAATAATTATTTTAATGATATTTAAAGTATCATATTATGTTATTATTTAATGTGTCTTATGATTGAAGAGTTACCAAAGTGGAAAAGGCTTTATAATAAAATCTCTTTCATTTTTGGGATTATTTATGTTGAAGGGGATTTGTGAGGAAATAAAAATATATTATTTTCTTGGAAAACATATATTTTATTATCCTTTGGTTATGAATGTTATTCATGTGTTTAATTTTTATTTTCTCCCTTATTTATTGATTAAATATTAAGAAAGTTGTTAGTAACTGATATTGATCTTTTATATTTCTTTTATGTCGGCAAACTTTCCATTATATATCAATGTTTTCCAAGATGTTTTCAAAAGTGTTCTTCTATAAAAAAATAACTGGATTAATTAATCCATTTTTTAGGATCATTGTCCTTCTTTTAAAAGGTTTTAAAAGTGAAAATCCTTAAAGTTTTCCAAATGGGTCCCCTTCAAACCCTTTACAAAATGTTTTAAAATGATTCTTATTATAATTTTCTGAGCAAGGTGATTTTTGAATTTTACCAAAAATGTGAAATAAATCTTTGTTTTAATGTACTTAGTGTGAATGTAATTTTCCAGGGTCATGTTCACTAAATGTTTTTAATATTCCTTTTTATGTTCCATGGTTATATTAAAATTAAAGTATTTTCATAGTATTTTGTAAATTTTTATTTTTTTTAACTTATTTTCAAATTAAAAAAGTTATTTTCCTCAATAATATTTTTATTGATATTTTAATAGTATTTATATCTATCAACATCAAAAACCCTTTGATATTACTTATTGTCCACTAGGATATGTAGAAATAATAACATCCTTATTCTTCCTTTGGATTTATTATGATTGTTTTAAGATATTTTCATAGGACCCATTTTTCCCTTGGGTTAATAGTGTTATTAAAGAAATAATGTTCATTTTTATGTATTTTATGATAAAATGAGATTTATATATACATTATTCATGTTGTGGTTCTTGGAAATTGTATATATGATTTGGTGAGCCCCATTATAGCTCAAGGGTGAGATCCAATTAGCATATATGATGGATTTACACATATATCATTGGGTAATACCAATATAGATTATATCATAGGTGTTTCTAAGTAGAACCCAATAAGTCAAATATAGATTATACAATGGGTGTTCCTAGATAGTGCTTCATTGCATTGTGCAATGTTCATTGACATTAGAGGTAGGTAGGAGGGAATTACTGGAGAGTTTCTTTTTTGGATTTAACTGTGCTCTATTTATTTATGAAATGGGTTTGAAAATTGTTATGGAGATAATGTTCCAAGATTCCAACATGTTCTTTTTATTCTTGATATAGTTTTTTAATGATTCCTTTGTTCAATATTGAAATCACATGGATCATGATTATTGATTGTTATGAATCATTCATTTGATAAATGTAACGCCCCAACCCCAGTTACCCATAGTCAGTGCATTATTATATAACATTGGAATGATCACTAGAAAGATCAAATATCGAAAGACGGATTACTTTAGTAGCCTTGGAAACACTAGATATATTCATAAAGTTTTACATTACATCATAAAAATGAAAACTACAACAACATAGTCTCTGTATTCCACACTCTTATCCCCCCATACTATCCTTGCAGGTCATTCATAATTTACATCTTCACATCTTGGGAAAAATAAAACATAGAAAAGCGGTGAGCTCAAATGCCCAGTAAGGATAACAATATAGCATAAACTTTCATAAATACGAATAAACATTTAACGAAATGTATAACTAAAAAAAGCCTTTTAAACTTGAACTTCAACATAGTATGGAAAAAATAAAATGAAATAATGCCATTTATTTATTCACATGGATATTCTACTAATCGAATAATCACATGCAATATCAATAACCAATTTTATAATGATGGAATGCATAATGCCATACTATCATAACCACATAGCCAAGGCCTCGTGCCAAGACTACAAATAAGATTTTTCCAAGGCCTTGTTCCAAGATACTATTTTGTCTCATGAGACCTACCGATGCATCGAGGAGCTATAGCGGGCTCCACCCATCACATATTAAGTCCAATGCATTCCCATATGAAAAGGTTTAAACATAACATAATCATTCATATTAAAACTAGCATACAAAATGTAAATACTTCATCCATAAACCATGAATGGTATAAAAATAATACATCCATAGTCAAACATATCACAAAACCTTCAATACAGTATAGAAGTTTTGTATCACAATAAATCAACTTCAAATAAGCATAAAATCCATCAAAGGATGCTTACATAGATGAAATCAAAACTCTTTTTATAGAAATATCTCTTTCTATTTTGAAATCATTTAAGAGTAATATATTTATAAAATAAAACATTTTCTTTGAAAATATTCTTATAAGCTCGTAAGGGAAGCCTCGATGATTTTATAACGGCGGAAAATAGCTGCACCTGCCGTATAAGTTAAAAAAACATTCTTACCTTAATTCTGTCGAAAAGGTTAAAAAGGACCTTGTTTGGAAAACGACAGAAATATTCCATTATAAACCACTTATAAAATTCAACAAAGGTATAAATTACTTAACCCATATTCTAGTAAATAGTAAAAAAATGTTTTGAAATACATTTTTAAGAAACAAGGATGTGGATGATAAAGAAGTCCCAGTAGATTATTATGTATAAACAACCTCGGATAATGAAGAGATTGCGAAATAAACCCTTACCTTGTACTTTTCCTTGGTTGGGGTAGGTTAAACTTTTTTATAATGGTGAAATAATTGTTATTAAATTATAAAAGAATCATATATATTAATATGATATCATATATGATCTTTTAACATTGCTTTGTTAATAATATTTTAGAATTATCGTCGTTTCTGGTGTTAACTTACTCATTTTCTTTTATATGTTTTGTTATGTAAGTCATGTTTATTGTGGATAGATTGTATCTTATTCCTATACAGAATGATATCAAGTCCTTAGATACTATTATTAATCATAAAATGAGAATTATACTTGAATGGATATGATGGAGAATGAATCTCATCGCGTTCGTGGAGACGGTAGTCTGTACGTACGCACGAGCGACAATATCATTATTTTAATATTAAAATAATATATAATTGGATGGTATATCATATATACAAAATAATTATAAGGTTATATTTATAATTTACCTGAATTATAAATCATTATTATACCCATACAAATAATAATATATTGAATAACAATTACACCACGACGTGGAGACGCTAAGTCGTACGTACGCACGTAAGGTGACATGTCATTCAAAGGATGGATAGAATACTGAATATGGTTGTACCATATTTATAATAATATTACAGTATATAGGAGATACCGGATTCATTATTTTAGAATGGTAATAACAAAGAAAGAAGAAGTTGAAGAAGAAATGAATTTGAAAAAGGGTGGTGAAAACATTACCTCTTCTTTGGGTTCTTCCTTTTGATTTGATCCAAAGGGCTCCTTAGGTTTGCTTTCTGATCAAACTAAGGCCTCTAAGGTGTAGTGAGGGAAGTTGAGAGTGTATTTGGGCCGGGTTTGGCCGAACCAAAAGGTTTTTAATATTTTAATTAGTGAGAAGTGGGAGTGCCCTTTTATAAGAGGGGTGAGGGGCACCTTTGGAAAAGCTATAAATATTATTTTATAATAAATTCAAAATCGGTTTCTAATGGCTAAAAAGTGGATTATTTAAAGGTTAAGGTGGGTATGGGTCGAAAAACACTCAAACAATAGAATTTAGACAGGTTTGGGTCATTATATTAACCTTATGATTTAGTTTAAACTCTTAGTTAATTAGTTTGACACTTACCATGTCACTTTGTATTTTTATATTATATAGTTAATAAACATACTATATACCACCAAGCGACCTCCAAGTGGTCCATTAATGATATACCTATCATGATATAAGTCACTTGGCCTAACCTTATATTTTTATTAATTTAATATAAATTAATAATATAATATTTGTTTTAAAAACTCTTTTATGTAAATTTTGACATTATTGGGTATTTTGTTTTTGATAAATTCATAACAACATTATTACATTGAACCAAATTTATATAATCAATCCTAATATGTCATATTAACCTATAAAATTAGTTTAATTCATAAAAAGTCTCAAATTACACTTATTTTGATATTTATAATATCAATTATTTTAATATTTCATTAATTAGGTAATTACTGCATCACCATTGTGTCATAAATATATTACATTATTTAATGTCTAAAAATTATAAATAAAATACCATTATGTAGGAAATCGTGTGAGATTTCTAATGAATATTTAAAATCGGAATTATCTTATGTATAACCCTATATTAAAAATGTTTTAGTAAATAAAATTTGATTTTAACTCTTTTAACTCTTCTTTGAATTAAATAATAATAAATGTCCTAATATAATCCAAGTGGACCTAAATGATAATATTTTATTTCTAAGGTTGTTTTTGGTCGAGATACACTTGTCCAATAGAATTAGGACATGTTTTAGGGTAATATTAATATCATTTTTTACCCTTAATTACCCTATTTACTTTTAACCGTGGTAAATAAAAGTTAAAAGTTACTCTTCATCAAAAATTATTTTCATCTCATTGAACCACATTTTACTCCTTGATATTAACCGTGTCTCTCGGATTTTTGAAATTCTTCTCACAGAAGTGGTAAAGTAAAGTTTTATGAAAAATTTAGTTTTTTAACTACCACTTAGTGGTTTCACTATTCATCAAAAAATGAAGTTTTTCAGACAAATACCAAAAATTCACCCTAGGCTAATTTCGATATTCCGAATCCAAAAATGAAGTCCATTTTGGAAAATAAAATTTATAAATTTCAAAAAGTAGGTATTACTATTCATAACAGCTAGTTTGATTGGTTGTGGTGTGTTAGAACTTGATGTTGCGTACAACACACGCTATTGCATTATTCAAAGAGAAGTGTACAGTAGAAGCTTGGGGTGTTACATTCTCCCCTCCTTCAAATAATGTCGTCCTCGAAATTTCTAGAATACTGCCGCATGAAAAGACTCGGGTGGTTCTTCATCCTAAGTTCCTCGGGTTCCCATGTTGCCTCTTCCATCTTATGGTTTCTCCACAAGACTTTTACCAAACGAGTCGTCCGGTTTCTCAGTAATTGTTCTCTCATATCAAGAATTTTAATTGGATCTTCGCAATAAGACAGATCGGGTTCCAGTTCTAATTATTCATAGGTGAGTACATGCATTGGGTCAGGCATGTATTTCCTCAATAGTGATATGTGGAACACATCGGGAACTTTGGAGAGATTTGGCGGCATTGCCAAACGGTAAGCTACAGCACCAATTCGTTCTAGAATATCGAAAGGTCTGATGTACCTGGGACTCAATTTACCTTTCTTACCAAAATGTATGACTCCCTTCCATGTAGATACCTTCAGGAAAACATGATCACCGACTTGAAATTCCAAATCCTTCCTTCGATTATCGGCATAGCTCTTCTGCCTACTTTGAGCTGCTTTGATATGGTTTTGTATTACCTTCACCTTTTCCATCGTTTCCTCCACCAGTTCTGGGCCTACAAGTTTTCTTTCACCAACTTCTTCCCAAAAGTTTTGTGTGCGACATCTCTTTCCGTATAACGCTTCATATGGTTCCATATGAATACTCAAATGGAAGCTATTGTTATAGGAAAATTCTACTAGAGGTAAATATTGATCCCACATACCCTAAAAGTCAAGTGAAAAGGATATCAACATGTCTTCTAAGGTTTGAATAGTTCATTCTGATTGTCCATTTGTTTGAGGGTGGTAGGCAGTGATCAAATGAAGTTCAGTATCCAAGTATTTCTAAAGACTTTTCCAGAATCTTGAAGTAAAACGGGGATAATGATCAGAAACAATCGATAGGGGAACTCCATGAAGTCTCACAACATCATTACTATATAGTCTTGCTAGTTGTTCAAGTGGTAAATCTTCCCTTATAGAAAGAAAATGTGCTGACTTGGTAAGAATATCAACAATGACCCATATTGCATCGTTCCTTCTAGGAGTCTTTGGTATCCCCATGACAAATTCCATCGTAATATTATCCCATTTCCACTCAGGTATGGGAAGAGGTTGCATGACTCCTCCAGGCTGTTGCCTTACAGCTTTCACTTATTGACAAACCATACATCTTGACACAAAATCAGCAATCTTCCTCTTCATGTTGTCCCACCAAAAATGTTCCTTCAAATCTCAATACATTTTGGTGCTCCCAGGGTGTATAGAGAAATTGGAACTATGAGCATCATCCAGCAATTCCCTTTTTAGATCAGGTATATCGGGAACACAAAGTCTCTTCCTAAATTTCAAAATTCCTTCTTCATACACAAAGTCTCTCAATCTCCCATCATTCACAGCTTTAATCTTCTTTTGAAATTTTTCATCATCGGTCTGATAACTCTTAAACCTTTCTAGTAAAAATGGTTTGGAAACCATTTGAAAAATAATTGATGTTTCACCTTCCATGGTGATTCCCATATCCATCTTCACTAGATCCATGAAAATAGGATCCCTTTTAATTCTCATCGCGTTCAAAACTCCATGATCTTTTCTACTCAAAGCATCTTCCACCTTGTTTTCCTTCCCCGGGTGGTAGTGTATCGTACAATCATAATCCTTGAGTAATTCAAACAATCTCGTTTGCCTCATGTTGAGTTCTTTTTGTGAGAAAATATACTTCAAACTCTTCTGATCAGTATAAATCTCACATTTTTTCACCATAGAGGTAGTGTCTCCATATATTCAAAGAAAATATCACATCTGCTAACTCGAGATCATTAGTAGGATAGTTTTGTTCATGAATTTTCAACTGTCGTGATGCATAGGCAATAACCCAATCATTCTGCATAAGGACACAACCATGTCCTTTCTTGGATGCATCACTATAAATAAAGAACCCATCATTCCCTGATGGTAAAGTCAATATAGGATCATTTACTAATCTTCTCTTCAGTTCTTTAAAACATTCTTCACACACTTTATCCAAACAAATTTAACCCCTTTTCGTGTGAGCTTCGTTAATGGGTTAGCCATTCAGGAAAAATTCTGGACGAAACGTCGATAATAACCTACCAAACCAATAAATCTATGTACCTCAGTTATACTCCTAGGTGCTGTCCATTCTTGGATTGCCTTGGTCTTACAAGGATCAACATAGATTCCATCTTTAGAGACAATATGGCCAAGAAAAGAAATCTCCTGAAGCCAAAATTCACACTTGCTAAACTTCCCATATATTCATGTCTTCTCAGAGTCTTCAGGATAATGCACAAGTGATTTTCATGATCTTCGTAGCTTTTAGAGTATACTAAGATATCATTAATACATACCACCACAAATTTATCGAGATATTCCTTGAAAACTCTATTCATCATATCCATGAATAAAGAGGGTGCATTAGTCAATCCAAATGGCATTACTGTAAACTCGTAATGCACGTACCTTGTTCAAAATGCTGTCTTCGGAATGTCTTCCTTATTCACACACAACTGATGGTATCCAGAACAAAGGTCAATATTTGAAAATTTTTGACCTCCATGCAGTTGGTCAAATAAATCATCAATGCAAGGTAGGGGATACTTTTTCTTTATTGTTATAGCATTGATCTCCCTGTAGTCGATACATAACCTCATAGATCCATCTTTATTTTTAACAAAAAGAGAAGGGGCTCCCCATGGAGAAACACTAGGGTGAATAAATCCCTTATTACTCAATTCCTCTAATTATTTCTTTAGTTCAACTAATTCCACTATGGACATTCTATAAGGGGTATTCAATATATGCCTTGATCCAGGAATTAAATCAATGAAAAACTCAACTTCTCGTTCTGGTGGATGTCCAAGTAAATCTTCTGGAAACACATCTACATATTCTTTCACAATAGGTACATCTTCTATTCAAACATTCCTTTCCCCACCCACAGTCATTTCATTCTCTTCCTCCCCAATAATTGAATTTAGTTGAACTATTGGGGGTGGATCTAGATAAGAATTAGGTGGTGACGATTCTGCTCTAAAGATAAGGTGTTTCTTATCATCATCATCAAAAATCGTAACCTCCTTCTTCTTACAATAAATCTTCGCATCATGGTCTGAAAGCCAGTCTATACCGAGGATTATATCAAAATCCATCATAGGTATGACGATGAGATCAGTAGATAAAGAACATTTATGTTCTCTAATGGGGACTGATTCACAAAACTTTGTTGCAATGATAATTCCCTTAGTAGTTTTAACTGACAACTCCCTTGTTAAATCAATTTGGAAATATCTAATTTTCTTAGCAAACTGGGAATATACGAACCAATGCGATGATCCAGAATCAAATAATGCAATTTCTAAACTTGAGTAAACCATTAAATTACCTGCCACCACGTCTTTCGGAGCTTCTACCTCAGCAGTAGTGATAGCATAAGCTTGGCCTGGATCCCTTGGCCTTTTTTGAGGTAAGTTCCCCTGACGCTTAGGACATTCATTTTCATAATGTCCCATCTCCCTGCAATTGTAGCACTAAACATTGGTAGCTTCCTTCTTCCCTTTGCAATCACGTGCTTGATGGCCTTTTTCACCACACTTGTAACAGACACCCATTCCCTTCAAGAAACTACCGGGGTGTTTCTTCCCACATTTACCACAGGATGGATATTCAACCTTTCCCTTCTTCCCCTTATTTCCATTCCCAGATTTGATCAGCAGATCTCTTCTTCTCTTGCTTTACTTTAAAGTCATAAGACATAGAGAATTCCTTTTCTGTCTTGATAGCACATGAGACAATGTCTTCGTACGATGAAAAAGATTGTGAGACTAATTCTCGATAGAGAAATGGTTTTAACCCATCAAAGAAACGATCAATCTTACTTCTTGGGTTACATATATAATCTCCAGTATACCTTGCTATCCTTGTAAAGTTAGCCTCATACTTTGCGACATTCTAATCCTCCTTTTGTCTCAGACTCAAAAATTGCCTTTCTATATCTGCTCGATGGTCACGAGGAAAGTATTTTTCTAAAAATAGATCTTTGAACTCCCTCCATTCCATATTTGATACTTCATCATCTTCCTTCGTGTTTTGAATCAATGACCACCATTGATCAACATCTCCAGTGAGGCGGTAAACTGCCATGATAACTTTTTCCCTTTCACTACTTCCCAAAGCCTGAAATATTTTTTCTAGGGAACTTATCCATTACTCAGCTACTAATGGATTTATACTCCCATTTAAGGTTGGTGGTTTCTGCCTCATGAAGCGATATAGCATTGATCCTCCATGCTGTGGATCAGGGTCCTCCATACGGGTAAGGTTATTATTCATAACCTGAGTGAGTTGTCCTAGTATGGTGATTAGTTGATCAGCACCAGTTGCATCACCAGCTCCACTATAATTATCTTGAGAAGGAGGGAAATCCCTACATGGAGTGTGTGCATTGATACAATTTCCATTTCTTCCATTAGGATCCATTTCTAAACAATGGCATAAACTAGATCAGTTTATTAATCAAAATACATAATTCCATACTTATAAAACACATAACATAAATTGAACTATTTATGGATATAATCCATAACCATAAAAATGTTTTCTTTGAAAAATTATATACTCATAAACCCTTCATAATGATTTTTAAAGAAAATGAGAGTTATCCTAATCATATCCCTCGGGAGTGTCGTAACCAAGAGTACAGCAAGGCCCGTTGTCGGGCACCAGTTCCCAATCAAGTCTAGCTCAAAGTGGCGTTTTCGGGTTTTAGCCCTAGGTACATCTGTGCCAGAGCCGCCTCTACCTTCTCGTATCCAGACAGGGATTTACTGCTCGGAAAACTCACAAAATCTCTACAATACCAAAATTCTAGGAAGTTCTTATATACTAATCCTCAATGTCCATCTTAAATCTATGTGATCTAATCAGAGTTTATCTAAATCTAACTTCCAAGGTCTATACGAAACTTCCTCTAATAACAACTGTAACACCCCGACCCCAATTACCCAGAGTCGGTGCATTATTACATAACATTGTCATGATCACAAGAAAGATTAAATCTCTAAAGACCGATTAGTTTAGTAGCCTTGGAAACACTAGATATATTCATAAAGTTTTACATTACATCATAAAAATGAAAACTACAGCAACATAGTCTCTATATTCCACTCTCTTATCCCCTCATACTATCCCTGCAGGTCATTCATAATTTATATCTTCACATCCTGGAAAAAATAAAACATAGAAAAGGGGTGAGCTCAAATGCACAGTAAGGATCACAATATAGCGAAAACTTTCATAAATACGAATAAACATTGAAGGAAATTTATAACTAAAACAAAATCCTTTTAAACATGAACTTCAACATAGTATTCCAAAAATAAAATGAAATAATTCCATTTACTTATTCACATGGATATTCTACTAATCGAATAATCACATGCAATATCAAGAACCACTTTCATAATGATGGAATGCATAATGCCAGACTATCATAACCACATGGCCAAGGCCTCATGCCAAGTCTACAAATAATATTTTGTCAAGGCCTTATTCCAAGACACTAGTTTGTCTCATGAGACCTACCGATGCATTGAGGAGATATAGCGGGCTCTACCCATCACATATTAAGTCCAATGCATTCCTATATGAAAAGATTTAAACATAACATAAACATTCGTATTAAAACTAGCATACAAAATGTAAATACTTCATCCATAAACCATGAATGGTATAAAAATAACACATCCATAGTCAAACATATCACTAAACCTTCAATACAATATAGAAGTTTTGTATCATAATAAATCAACTTCAAATAAGCGTAATATCCATCAAAGGATGTTTACATAGATGAAATCAAAACTCTTTCTAGAGAAATATCTCTTTCTATTTTGAAATCATTTAAGAGTCATTTATTTATAAAATAAAACATTTTCTTTGAAAATATTCTTATAAGCTTGTAAGGGAATCTTCGATGATTTTATAATGGCGGAAAATATCCTCACCCACCGTATAAGTTAAAAACAATTCTTACCTTAATTCTGTCGAAAAGGTTAAAAAGGACCTTGTTTGGAAAACGACGGAAAGATTCCTTTTTAAACCACATATAAAAGTCAAAAAGGGTATAAATTACTTAACCCATATTCTAGTAAATAGTAAAAAAATGTTTTGAAATACATTTTTAAGAAACATGGATGTGGATGATAAAGAAGTCCCAGTAGATTATTACGTATAAACAACCTCGGATAATGAACAGATTGCGAAAAAAACCCTTACATTGTACTTTTCCTTGGTTGGGGTAGGTTAACCTCTTGTATAATGTTGAAATAATTGTCATTAAATTATAAAAGAATCATATATATTAATATGATATCATATATGATCTTTTAACATTGCTTTGTTAATAATATTTTAGAATTATCGTCGTTTCGGGTGTTAACTAACTCATTTTCTTTTATATGTTTTGTTATGAACGCCATGTTTGTTATGGATAGATTGTATCTTATTTATATACATAATAATATCAAGTCCTTATATACTATTATTAATCATCAAATGAGAATTATGCTTGAATGGATACAATGGAGAATGTATCTTATCGCGTTCGTGGAGACGGTAGTCCGTACGTACGCATGAGCGACCATATCATTCTTTTGATTTTAAAATAATATATAATTGGATGGTATATCATATATACAGAATAATTATAATGTTATATTTATTATTTACATGAATTAAAAATCATTATTATGCCCATCCAAATAATAATATATTGAATAACAATTACACCACGACGTGGAGACGGTAAGTCGTACGTACGCACGTATGGTGACATGTCATTCAAAGGATGGATAGAATACTTAATATGGTTGTACCATATTTATAATAATATTACAGTATATAGGATATACTTGATTCATTATTTTAGAATGGGAATAACAAAGAAAGAAAAAGTTGAAGAAGAAATTAATTTGAAAAAGGGTGGTGAAAACATTACCTCTTCTTCGGGTTCTTCCTTTTGATTTGATCAAAAGGGCTCCTTAGGTTGGCTTTCTGATCAAACTAAGGCCTCTAGGTTGTAGTGAGGGAAGTTCAGAGAGTATTTGGGAAGGTTTTGGCCGAACCAAAAGGCTTTGAATGTGTGAATTAGTGAGAAGGGGGAGTTCCCTTTTATAAGAGGGGTGAGGGACACCTTTGGAAAAGCTAGAAATATTATTTTATAATAAATTCATATTCGGTTTCTAATGGCTCCAAAGTGGATTATTTAAAGGTTAAGGTTGGAATGGGTTGAAAACCACTCAACCAATAGAATTTATACTGGTTTGGGTCATTATATTAACCTTATCTTATAGTTTTAACTCTTAGTTAATTAGTTTGACACTTACCATGTCACTTTGTATTTTTATATTATATAGTAAATAAACTTACTATATACCTCCAAGAGACCGCCATGTGGTCCATTAATGATACACCTATCATGATATAAGTCTCTTGGCCGAACCTTAGATTTCTTGTTAATTTAGATAAATTAATAATATAATATTTGTTTTAAAAACTCTTTTATGTCAATTTTGACACTATTGGGTATTTTGTTTTTGATAAATTCATAACTGCATTATTACTTAGAAAAAAATTTATATAATCAATCCTAATATGTCATATTAACCTAGAAAATTAGTTTAATTCATAAAAAGTCTCAAATTACATTTATTTTGATATTTATAATATCAATTATTTTAATATTTCATTAATTAGGTAATTACTGCATCACCATTGTGTCATAAATAAATTAACTTATTTAATGTCTAAAAATTATAAATAAAATACCATTATGATGGAAATATTTGTAGCTTTCTAATTAATATTTGAAATCTAATTTATCTCATGTATAACCCTATATTAAAAATGTTTTAGTAAATAAACTATGATTTTAACTCTTTTAACTCTTCTTTAAATTAAATAATAATAAATGTCCTAATCTAATCCAACTGGACCTAAATGATAATATTTTATTGCTAAGGTTGTTTTTGGTCGAGATACACTTGTCCAATAGAATTAGGACATGTTTTAGGGTAATATTAATATCATTTTTCCCTTAATTACCCTATTTACTTTTAACCGTGGTAAATAAAAATAAAAAGTTACTATTCACCAAAAATTATTTCCATCTCATTGAACCACATTTTACTCCTTGATATTAATTGTGACTCTTGGATTTTCGAAATTCTACTCACAGAAGCGGTAAAATTAAGTTTTATGAAAAATTCAGTTTTTTAACTACCTCTTAGTGGTTTCACTATTCATCAAAAAATGAAGTTTTTCAGAAAAATACCAAAAATTCACCCTAGGCTAATTTCAATATTCGGAATCCAAAAATGAAGTCCATTTTGAAAAATAAAATTTATAAATTTCAAAAATTGGGTATTACTATTCATAATGGCCAGTTTGATTGGTTGTGGTGTATTAGAACTCGATGTTGCGTACAACACACGCTATTGCATTATTCAAAGAGAAGCGTACCGTAGAAGCTTGGGGTGTTACAATAAATATTTATGCCATATTTCATGATTTATTATTTTGGTATTGATGGGTATGAATATTATTATTTTATAATTATACACTTTTATTATGCCATCATAACCATATGTTTTTCGTATGCTCACTACTGACATTCAATTATTAATACTTATATTTTCCCTTAATGAGAATTTGAGCTCTCCCATCTTATGTTTCATATTCTCTAGATTATGAATAATTCTGATTAAATGATTTGTTTCAAGAAATGTTTCTAAATTTATGAAGTTTATATAAGGTGTTGAAGAATTAATAAGGAATATGAAAATCTAGGTATTGTAGGAAAAATACTCCCTCAACTTCATGGGTATTTTTCATGTAATAGTTTATCCAAATTCTATAAAACTCTAAATTTAAAAGGTACATGGGTATGTAATTTGTGACAAATTGGGTCCCGGTGATAGCACCGCCACCCGGATTTATCATGGTTGTTGGGTCCTGGCCCACCAGGTACCACCAGTTGCCCCACAAACACGCAGTTCCCACCCAAGGGCCCACCCACAAGCCTGAACGAGTCATTTGACTAATGATTGTCCCCACCGGCCAACACATGCCCCTCAACTTCATGGGTATTATTTATGTAATAGTTTATCCCAATTCTATAAAACTCTAAATTTAAAAGGTACTTGTGTATGTATGTTGTGACAACTTGGGTCACAGTGATTGCATCGTCACCCCGCCTTATCATGGTCATCAGGTCTTGGCCCACCAGGTACCACCAGTTGCCCCACATACATGCAGTCCCCACCCAAGGGTCCACCCACAAGCCTTAACGGGTCATTTGAATGATGATTGTCCCCACAGGCCAACCGATTTCTTTTCTAGTGTGTTTTGTCCTCACTCACACACACTCTGGGAAACATCCTAGAAGGTCACCCATATTGATCCCTACTCCAGGCCAAACACGCTTAACTATGGAGTTCTAATCTGGTAAGCTCCCAAAAAGGAAGGTGCACCTTGTGACATGATTCATATCATTTAGTCATTTAACCCTTTATCATTTGGGGGTGTTACAATCACCCCCCCCCCCCCCCCTTAGAGCACAACATCCTCATTGTGGGCCCTACATATCAACAAAGGCAATGCACTACACTTAAGTCTAGGTACCACCTTTGATACCAAATGTGACAACTGGTTCCCAATGATAGCATAGACACCCCGCCTTTACATGGTCGTCGGGTCCTGACCCACCAGGTACCACCAGGTGGCCCGTAGACATGTGGTCCCCACCCTAGAGCCCACCCACATGTCGAATGGGTCATCTGACTAATGACAATCCCCACAGTCCAACACATGTCCTTTTTAGTGTGCTTTGTCCTCACTCACACACACCCTGGGAAACTTCCCTTAAGTTCACCCATCCTGATCACTACTCCAAGCCAATCATGCATAACTGTGGAGTTCAAATCTAGTAGGCTCCTGAAAATGAAGGTGCATCTTGTTGACATTAATCATATCATTTAGTCATCTAACCCTTTATCATTTGGGGTGTTACAATAACCCTCCCTTTAGAGTACAACATCCTCATTGTGGGCCCTACATCCCAACCCAAGCAGTACACTTCACTTAAGGCTGGGTTCCTCCTCAGATACCAAATGTAACAATTGGGCCTCAATTACAGCACAGACACCCCGCTTTTAACATGGTCGTCAGGTCCTGGCCGTCTAGTTACCACCAATTTCCCCGCAAACACATGGTCCCCACCATTGGACCCACCCACATGCCTGAATGGGTCATCCGACTAATGATTTCCCCACAGTCCAACACATGTCCTTTCCAATGTGCTTTGTCCTCACTCACACATACCATAGGAAACTTCCCAAATGTTCCCCAATCTTGGTCACTACTTCAAGCCAAGCATGATTAATCATTGAGTTCTAATCAAATAGGCTCCTAAAAAGTAATGTGTGCCTTGTTGACATGAGTCATATCATTTAGGCATTTAACCCTTTATCATTTTGGGGTGTTACATAAGTGGTCCAATTTTTCAATTTTATGTTGAATTTATTTATGGATAAATTTTAGAAACCTCCATCGGTATCAAATCCATAAATGTAATGTTTATAATTTTAGCATCAGGTTTGGGAGTGTGGGTTCGGGGCGGTTACATTTGGTATTAGATAAGAGGTTTATATAACTTTGGAGATCATGATTTTTTTTCATTAGTGGTTTTATTAGGATATATCAATACCAACATGAGTGTATGAGATTAATTTTTATAATAAGTTCACAATCTTAGACACCCGTTTTGAGGTTTAATGTGATGAGATCTTAAATTGATTAATGAAATTTTAAGAGATGTTTTATTGGGTTGAAGTATATTTAATGGTTCAGATAAACATGAGGTATGAATTTACATTTTTTGAAAAAAAAATAAGGAATTGATAACCTTTAGGGTTTATATGATCTTGGATGTTGAGTTAATTATGGGAACACATGTTTTATCATATATATAACAATGGGATTGAAAAGTGATTTTTTGACTACGTGATTAATGTTTTCATAAGAAGATCACTATATTTTTGGGAATATAATATGAAAGGTATGGGATAACCTTTAATATTAAAAAACTATTTAATGTTAAGGTTATTGAGGTTATTTATGATATGGGGTTATTTATTTATGGAATGATTTAGTTTGAACTTTGGGTATTACTATTAAATTTAGGAGATTAATGTATTATTTCATCAAACTGCGGTTTATTCGTTTTGGGAGTTAACTTACCTTATTTTAAACATTTTAGTTTTGGTTAATTTATAATGATAGTAGGAATATATTTTTATCCCTTTTATGGTTATGTGATCATTTAAAAGTTGATTTTAGTTCTTTATGCATGAAAACTTCATCTTGAATATTCATTATTTAGAGAAAAAGACGATATTATAGTGAAAAATAGATTATAAGATGAAATTATACTTATCAAGTAAATATATTTCTTTATTTTTTGAGTATATATGGGAATGGAATTAATCGAATCTTGGTAAAGGATCCTAAAATAAAAAATGTTTTCTTATTATTGTTATTTTTGATATGATTCATGGACTTTTTTCACCTCTTTATTTTATCGTTTTGTGGATGTTGACTTTATAATGATTATTCAATTTATTTTGATCCATGATTTATATAACCCATTATATTATTTGGGACTTATTCTTTTCTTCCATGTCCATATCTTCACTACCCAAAAAATTCCCGTATTTAGAAACCTATTGTGTGTTATTTCGAATGGCCTTTGTACATCCATTTATCTCTTGTAAAGCGGAAGTTTTATAAACCCTTTTTATGATGTGGGACTTGATAGAATGTATTTTCAAACATCCAAATGTGAATTACCAAGATAAAGTTCAAAATTTAAGGATGATATTTATTAAAGGGGTGAATAATGTAACACTTTGAGATTTTAAAAGAAGAATATTATGTTTAATGGCGTATATGACACAAAACATTGGGATTAAACGAACCATGAAATAAATTTACATTATAAAATAGTTATTAAATTGATAGGTGTGAATGGGATTAACTATGTAATTTCCCATGTCCGGAACCCACACCACTGGTACCCTGAACCCGGTTGGTCACATGACCTCAAGCACGTTTCCCCAAATGCCAGAGGCTACCGACTAGAAGCGAGGGCCCAGGTCTAATAGTGGGGAAACTATGCCCTCATTTGTCAAAGTGTAGTGTAATGGAGAAGATATTCAACATACAACAACAGAAGTAGTAAACAATATGAACTATAAATGAACAACTGCAGTAAAAGGTAACCAACAGTTATATATAATGATGTAGCATGTCACTATTTATATGAAAGCAGCCAAAACAGGATACACTGCAATACAATATAATACAAACCAAAGTACAAGTATAGAAAAACAAAACAGAACAGTGCACCAGAAACTCAGAAGCATTGCAAGCCTAAGCTTGGTCCCATGCTCTCTTACTCCTCTGCAATAATCATGTACCTATATAGGGACCCTTTCCCTAATCGAAACCTACGACAATATAGTCTGTTTGGGCCGAAGACATGAGCCAAAAAGGGTGTGAGAAATAAATCCTAGCAGGAAACCACCAAAGGCTTGTGCCCAACTGTCAGTGAAAATGTGCAACAACAGTGTGCAATAATAAAATGCAGTAAACTAGTAAGTATTCAAGTAACTATCACCACCAGTTTCATTTCCATTTTAATATTCTTTTAACAATTCAACATAATTTAATTCTGGGCTAATCCAAAGCATGCCCTTAGGCTAATCAGAACCCTGCCCTCAGGCTAAATGTAATTATACCATCAGGCTAATATAATCATGCCCTCAGGCTAAATATCACCACGCCCTCAGGCTAACATAGTCCTGCCCTCAGGCTAAATATCACCATACCCTGAAGTTAATATACTCATACCCCTAAGCTAAATATCACCACGCCCTCAGGCTAATATAGTAATGCTCTCAGGCTAAATATCACCACACCCTCAGGCTAATATAGTCATTCCCTCAGGCATAAGTAACCGATCTGAGACCAATGAATAACAAGAAATTTTATAACAAATTTCCTCTCAATAAAACTTTAAACAGGTAATAATCACGGTATACCCTCAGGTATCCATTCCAAATGGCTAAACATGGGAACACACCCAAGGGGTGGCCATGGATCCAAGTAGTGATCCCAAACAGCATTTTTAATTTATCATTAGATTATCTATACAATTCTAGATATCTTATCAGCAAAGGCCTCAGCCAAATGATACCCCAAACAGGGGTTCGTAACACAATGGTACACAAAAATCAACCCAACGGTTGGAATGAACACCATACCACCTACCTCGATCACCCCTGATCGATATACGCGAACGACGCCTCCCGAATCTTCTATGAACAATAAAGATCTGGGATAAACGTTCCCACATTCGATTTCAAATAACATTACTTCGTAAATTAATTAGTAATAAAGTAGCTAGGAGAAGGAAGAGCTTACCCGTGCTGTTCAAAGGAGATCGACGGTGCAGGAATCGGGTTCCTTGTGTGCGGTTGGGAGATCTTCCAAGGTCTGGCCATCTCTCCCATGCTCCAAAGGAACCCACTGCCTCCTCTTCCAAATGAGGAGGCTACTGCCCATTTTAAGCGAAAAAAACAAACTACACGACGTGTACTCTCACATAAATGGCATTTACTTTTCATTTTTTAATTTGTTCCTCTGGAAACTTATTTCCACCGTGGAATTGTTCATCCATCGACATGAGTACATGGCGTGTATTTCTAATTACACGGCGTGTACTATCACTCTGCGTGCAGCTACCTCCACCACTTTACTATTCACCTACCGACTGATTACACGGCGTGTAAATACTAAGTACACGGCATGTAGTCAGTTTTTACACCCTTCATCACCAACAGGCCTACACGCCATGTCTACTCATCCCACATGGCCAAAGTACATGGCTTGTGGAAAAATACCCGGCGTGCACCCACAGAATTTGGGATTTTTCCCCATTTTCCTTATTTTCTCAAAAACACTTAAGGGAAAGGGAAAAGAAGAAACCCGTACCTCAAAAATAAAAATAAGTTTCTTACAAACTACCATATGAAATATATATAAATTACCTGATTGATATAAATGTATTGATAAATGATTTTTAAATAAACACATAATTTTCAATGAGGATATTTTATTCTTCAAAAAATATGTTTTCTTCAAAAAATATTCATATTCATTTTTAAGAGAAAATATTATAATTAATTTCTAGAAAATTTAGGAACTTTACTTAAAAAAATTAATTTCAATTTTTTAATCATAATATCAAAATTAACTAAGAGTGAAATATTTGGATTTTTTTAATGAATAGTGAAAAATATCGATTTTTGTAAAATTGTAATTTATTTTCAATAAGTTAAGTAATTTAAAAGTATCACTATTCTTTGAATTTGATTTAAAATAACAAATTTATTATTTAGTAATATTTAATACAGTTAATTACTTTATAATCATTTTTATACTAGATTTTATTGTAAGTTTATTTTTGGGTTTAAAAACAAGCTTTTTTGAAGAAAAAAAATTATGGTGCATAATGTTTTTAAATGTTAATTAATTAAAAAACATAATTATGACTGAATTAAATAAAATTTATGGATTATATATCTATAAATATGAATTTAAATTAATATATTCATTATTACTAGTAATAGTGTCAATATAAAATAATCTTATGCTTGAAAAAACATTTCTTCAAAACCCAATTTTTCATCTGGTCTGCAGATTTTATTTTAAGTTAATTTATTCCATTTATATGAATTGAATTTTGTAAAATGGATTAAATATTTTAAATAATATTAATTTATATTATATTATAAGTTCAACATAATATTTATTCCTAATAAATAGTGAAAACAGTAAGAATATTTTACCATGGTTAAGGTGAAAACGACTTTACTGGGGGTTAAACTAAAACTATAAGGGTTAAAATATCCTAAATATTATAAAAATTATATTATATTTCCATATTTAGGCCTCATATTATATAAGAATCTATAATGGTATGTTTTTTAGTCTTGTTTCTTATTAAAAATGTGGATACAACTATTTCTTTTCAAAAATTACATGTCTGCGGCTCACCTCACTTATGAAAGGACACCCCCTCTCATCTCGTATTAACACCTTAAATACCTTTTTTCTGGTAAAATACAAATAACAATACTTTACATTCCACAAAAACCATGATCTATATCATATTTTTTTTAAATCTATCCTAAGAAGGCTACTAGTGCTAACCTATGGATGTTTTTTGAAGAAGAGGTAACATGCTTAATTAAGAATTTTTAATTTATTTCTTATTCCAAATCCTTAAAATATTTATAAATTAGGATGTTATAAAAACATCAGAATCTCACATTTGCTAATATTTTATTATTTTAATATAATAACCTAAATCTTTCTCAACTTCCATAAAATGTGAAAATAAACATTCATTCTTTCATATGGCAGACTACTACCCAGCAAGCCGGTGTAATTTATTTTTCCCCATCAGATCTCATGGAATTTTATAATAAAATAATTAAAGTATATATATGATATTTTTATCATAATTATAATTCTATAAATTTAAAATCACATATAACTTTTTACTTTCAATTATATGAGGGTATGATAATATCGCTCCTGTGTATAGTAGACTACCGCCTCACGAAGCAACGTGATTCATTTTTCACTGATGATTTTCATGGAAGGTAAAAAGGATAAATTTAATTAATTTATGTGTTATATACATGATATAACTATGATATTAATTACATAATTATGATTCTATAAATATAATATATCATTTATTTTTTACCTTTCTTATCATTTAAAAAATCTGACAGCGTTCGCGCATATGTGCGGACCACTACCTCCACAAAGCGATTTGATTATTTTTTAATAAACACAACACATGGATGATATATATATATATATAATGAAATATATGGTATTTATTATATTATTATAATTTTATAATGATAAAATAATACATAACTTCTTTTGATAATGATCATTGAAAATGGAAATGCAACTCATGTGTATGTACAACCTACCGTCACCAAGATTGTAATGTAGTGAATTTATCATTACCATATTTCAAAAAAAATATAATTTTTTTATAAATATGATAACTATATCATGATTATTATTTTATATATTATGGAACAATTACCAATTTGACAATAATCAACACACCAAATCTGTTTGGAAATAATGAAGTGAACGTCCTCAAAACAATTGACATGGAATTAAATGATTATATATTTAAATATGAAAATATAATAAATGAAATATGTATAAGGTATTTATTCTGTAAAATTACCTTAATAAATAAAATAATTAATATGATTTTTTATACAAGAGTTTTGAATACGTATGAGGGAAGTTGGACCGAAGGTAAGGGTTTCTCGTCTTACTTTTACTTTTGTGAGACATATTCCATATTCAACCATTTTTTTATTATGTGGTGTATATACAAAAAATTAATTTATTTTATGATTATTTTCAGTAAATTTATTGATATTTACAAATCCATATGACTTTATCCCTTTCATTAGGTATTGATCCAAATATTACCAAAGTAGTAAGGGACTTCATCTCATTTTTTTCATTGGGGTATACTTTAATGTTATATACCTAGTTTATTTAACATGGTGTATATACTTACCATTTCAAATGTAATATCCAAAATCATTCATACATCATGATTATCTAAGTTTCAATTTTAATTATTTCATCCAACGACATTTTCCATGAAATTTACTAAGTGATAAATAATTGCATAACTCAATTTCTTTTCATTTGGGTTATATTACTTCTTTATTATATTTGATATTCCATGATTATATGTGTATTTAATTTTGATTATTTTATTATTTATTTCCACTTGTTTTATGTGGATTTTTATTTTATACACAAAATTTATTTATTTATTAATTCTCACTTCAGCGTAATGATCATTGTAAGGCTTACTCATCTAAAATTTCCATCTTCGAGAAATATGTTATGTTATACACCAAACATATTTTCTGCGGTGTATATAATTCCCATTTGTATTTTTATATCATAAAACTCCTTATTTTTATGATATTTAAATCATCATTTTAATTAATTAATTTAATGGGGATTATGATAGAAAACTTACCAAAGTGGAAAAGGATTTATTATACAATCTCTTTTATTTTCAGGATTGTTTATATTAAAGATTGTTTGTGAGGAAATAATATGAAATTATTTTCTTTAACTACTTCTATTTTATCTTCCTATTATTATTAATGTGGTTTACATGATTAATTTCCATTTCTGCCCTTATTGATTTAATAAATGTCACTAAATTTTTTTGTAAGTGATAGCAATATTGTATCTTTCTTTTAGATTGGGAACCTTTCTCTTCCATATCAATGTTTTTTAAAATGTTTTAAAAAAGGATATTTTCTAAAAATAAATTATTTAATAAATATATATTTCATGAACTTTGACCTTCTTTTAAAATGTTTTAAAAATTTAATTTCATAATGTTTTTGAAATGGGTCACTTTAACTCCCTTTATAAAATGTTTTCAGAGGAATCTTCCAGTTATTTTCCAAGTGAAGAACATTTTTGGTTTTACATAAAATGTAAAAGTAGTATTTGTCTTAACACACACAGAATGAAATTAATTTTTCATATTCATTACCAATTAATGTTATAAATATTCCTATTTTAAAATTTGTGTTTTTTTTTCAAATAAAGTTATTTTTAAAATATTTTATGAAATTTTGTTTCAAAAAACTTATTTTCAAAATAAAAAATTTTATTTTCATCAAGAATATTTTTAATTATTTTTAATGGTATCTCTATTCATAAATGTTAGAAACTCTTGATATTACTTATGATCCTATATGATATTTTGACATAATATCATCCTTATTATTTATCTTGATGTATTATGATAGTTTTAATATATTATCATGATACCTATTTATTTTCTATAGGTTAATGAAGTTATAAAAGGAATAATTATTTTTTATTGGTTTTATGATAAACGGAGTGTACTTTTTTCGATGTTTTGGATCTTGGAAATTGTATATATGATGGGTTGATCCCTATTATAGTCATGGGTGAGCCCAAAACAGATTATATGATGGGTGAACCTAGATAGAACTGAGTGAGCCTCATGTAGCTTATAAGATGTGTGAACTAAGATATTGTAAGGTGAGACTGATAGATTGTATGAGATGGGTGAACACAGATAGTGTCAAGTGAGCCCAATATAGCTTATATGATGGGTACACCCAGATAACACTCCTATTAATTGGGTAATGTTCCTTGTATTTTTAGGTAAGAAGGAGGGAGTTACCAGATGGTTTCTCCTAAAGATTTAACTAGGATCTAGTTATATCTGACATGGTTTTAAAATGGGGTATGAAGATAATGTTCCAAGATTCCAACACATTTTCTTTATGCTTGCTATGGATTTTTAATGATTCATTTTATCATTATTGAAATCTTATGGCTCATTATTATTGATTATCATGAACATTTCCTTTAATAAATCTTTATTACATGATTCATGATTGATGATTTAGGCATTTATTGAAATAAATATTCTTATTTTATTCTCATACACTTTGATTATGTCATCACACCATTATCCTATTCTTATGCTCACTATTGAAATTCAATTATTAAGTATTATTTTTACCCTTAATACACATTTAATATCACCCTTATTATATTCCTTGTGACCCAGGTTATTAAAAATAATGATTAAATTATTATTTTTCTAGAAAAGTGTCTAACATGATGACGTTTTTGGAATATATTGAAGACTTAATATGGATTATGAAAGGTTGGGTGTAGTGGTAATAATACTCACTTGAATTCATGAGTATCGTTTACGTAATAGTTTATCCTAGTCCTCTAAAACTCTAAACATAAAATTTCCTCAGGTATGTTTATGAGTTAATTTTTCTTTTTGACGTTGTATGTTATGGATGGAAAAAATTAGGTCACCATCATTGGTATCAAAGATAGAAATGTGAAGTTTATGATTTTAGCACTATATCTGAGAGTTCTGGTTCAAGGATGTTATAACTTATTTATCTAATAACCTGTATTATATGAATGTTAATTTATGTTATTAAATATATGATCTATAAATTTCATTAAATACATTCATATATAATGATTAACTTTTTTTGATAAAATACTTTACACGTATAAGAATGTTTTTTTAAAAATATAAACATTAATATTATTTTATTTTATTTAAAATTGTGTTCTTATTTTCTAGGACATTGTAGATACATTTGTATTAAAAAACATTCCCATATATTTTATAATACGGTTAATTCTATTCATATCTACTAAGCCAACTACTATGTTATAACAACCATATTTAAAGAACAACATTTTTATAGTATATCATAGTTCATTTAAGTTGGGTATAGCATGTGGTAAATTCAATAAAATATATTATTATTTTAGATATAATTACATATTTAAATATTAGGGTGATATATTCTCCCCTCATTACAAAAAATATTTCCTTGTAATTGGAATTTTATTCTCTCAAAATGAATTACCATAATATAGTAATAAAATTATGTATATATTTTACCATGGAATTTAACTTCATCATCAAGACTAGGTAATATAATATTAATGTAACTATAGAGGAATCATGCTAGAAAATGATTTTATAAAAATATACCTTGGTAGATAATTGTTACATTCCACTTAAGATTCGATATATTTCTCTTCATTTTTCTTGAGTTTATGAAATTATTTTACCATTGTTATAGAAAATTTGATAAAATTTACATACTTGATTTCTCCCCATTATATAAGAATTATTTCATATTTTTATGTGAATCATCATGATCATGATGAATATTTCATTCTCAAATCACTAATTTGAACCAAAAATGTATCATAAAATCCACAAAAGGATGAAATTTTATTTCGCAACTTCAAATCTATTAATAGAAAAATGGTTTTAAAAAGTTAAGATAACATCCAATATAAATAAACCATTATAATAAGAAATAATATATTAATCTCAAATCCTCAACAATAACACCCAAAGTTCAAATTAAATCATTACACAAATAATAAACCTTGTATTCTTAGAAATAAATCAAACCAAATTCTAAACCAAAAAATCATAAATAATTGGTCACATATTCTTCTACGTTTAATTTTAAATTTTTCTCTAAAAATCATTAATCACTCATAAAAGCACATATCAAAAATTTATATTCCCTAATAATATAATCTCAAAAATATTACAATATTTTCCATAATGAAGTTGAATAATCATAAAACCTCAATAAAATATTATATATTCTTCCAAAATTAATCTTAAACATTATTCCTAAAATAAAATCCCATCATTTCCAATAATGTTTGTTTTTACCAAACCCATATAGTTTTCCCAATATAGTGAAATTCTTCAAAAATAACTGTAATCACTTATTCACTCAATAAATTTTCAATACCATGGTTATCTATATGATAAAGCATTGTCCCCAAATTTTAATAACCCTTTTATCCCAATTAATCATAATTACCTTAACATCAAAGATCATATTTACCCAGAATGTTATCAATACTACTAAAATTATTTCAAAAAAATATATAAACAATCTTTCTTAAATAACCTTTTCACAAGTTAAACATAAGGGTTTCATATGCCTCAAACATTTATTAAAACTTCATTAATGTCACTCAAATTACTCCCATCACATAAAACATAAAATGGGTATTAATTTATTTAATCTTATTATCATACTTAAATTTATCAACCCTTAAAAAATACAAATATATAATAACTCTTGAAATATTACATATAGACACTTCAATCAAACATCTTTTATAACAACACTTATCTTTATTACACCTTTAAACATGCTTTATTATATAAAATTACACTTAATACAACCCAGAATATCAAGAGGTATAGTGTATTCGGGGATTAAGAACATTACATGACAACTTAAGACATAAAATACAATATCTTTATTGAAAAATTCTTTTACCTGACCAAAACATTCCTTCGTACTTAGAATTTCATGGGATAACATGAGGATATACATAAGAAAAGGTTCAGATATAAAGCCTAGTAAGGGATCAAATAAGGTATAACATGAAGAGTACAATAAATTTTTGGAAATGGGAATATAAATGGATCACAAGGTAAATATTAACATAAAGGCATGATATATCATGATTATCATAACATGGAAATGTAGCAACAACATAAAACACTGCATCATTAACATAAAAGAATTAGGTAAACCCATGTCCCAACATGGTGGGAAAATATCCAAAAAGGAAGAAAGTAAACCCCAGTCCCAACATGACATATCATGATAATAAACATTACCCAATGCAATGTAGGTATATTACGGTGCACCCTTCATATTCTTTTCAATCTCATGCTTAGGTTTGCCACATATATCATATAACATGGATTCATTCAACATCATCATTTTTTCGGGATCAAATATTGTGGAATACATCAATTTAAGTACTACTAAATAATTATGTGTGAATAAAGTTGAATACCCTTGATAGAGAAATGGGTATGGTATTCACTACATGATGATTTTGTCTTGGAAAAATCACAGTGCAATTTCTGCAGCTTAACGACATTATATAGAGATTCATAAATTGGTTTGATGAGAGATAAAGGGGTATCTCTTAATTTATACATGAAATATAGATTAAGGTAATCATGGAACATAATATCCCAACATATGAAATAGAATTTGGATGCATAATATAGTATACATTCTTGAATGGAAATAAGAAGAGAGAAATCCCTTACTGAATTTTAGCATGGTAAGAAGTGTACACAGAAAAAGTTAATGAAAGATAAAGGGGTATATCATCATTCAAAAAAAGGAGGTCGGAATGGGTTAGGTTATAAATCATACCCCAAAATTTGTAATTGAAAATAAAAGGGTATAACAACATAATGAAACTTTGACAAAAATGATAAAAGATTGAATCCCTTACATGGATGTGTGATCCCAAAGGCTTGTGAGAGTTTTAAGAGAGGCTTCATGGGAGCTTGGGGAATCTTGTGGGATTCTAGAGAGTATACGATAGAGTAAGGATTTTATACAAGTATTTTTATTGAATAAAAGTGATATCTTAGGTGGGTTTATATAGAAAATGAGGGGGGGGGGTTTATTTCACAAAAATAGGTTTTGGTACCTATATAATTAAATACTCAAAACTGCAAACCATCCCATGGTTTTTCCCAAATAGGGTTGTAAAAAAATATTTTATACGTCCAATGGACAAACATATAAAAATATTATCCTTTATTATTAGTAGGTGAGTCACATTATTAAAGAAATTAATTTAAAATCATAAAATATATCTTCAATTTTGGAGGATTCACTAATGATTTACAAAATAATTAAAACAAATATAAAATCATGTTATTTTAATGTGAAAAAATATATTGGGCCTATAATACCCATTATATTATTTATTAAAACATTTTTTTGTCATCATGGTGTCACAAAACACATATTTTATTTATATGGTATTTAATTTTTACCCAAAAATTTGACTCTCCGAAAATTATGAAAAATTCGCCATTGGATAATTTAGACATCCTAAATCCAAAAAAAATATTCATTTTATCTAAATAATTTTTTAACTATGTGAATTTTCACTTTTAAAATGAAAACCAATATTTATTAAAAATTCACGGGTTTTTACCAAAAACAATTTTCAATCATTAATAAAAATTACACTCAACTTCAAAAAAATTTAATACTCATTTATTATAAAAAAAATTGATAATAATATTTTATTAAAATATTAATTATTTCAAAAATTCATTAATTCTTTAAAATAAATTCTTTAAAAATACACTTTCTATTTTATAGTATATAAAATATAACTCTTATAAAATTGATTACCTAATCATTTATAAATAAAGAACTGATATAATTATCATTTATAAGAATTTTTTTTGAAAATCATATTAATAAAAACTTTATTTTAATTTAATAATGTATATATTTCTCAAAATTACCTTTTTTACATAAAAACTTAATTTATCAAATTTATCATTCTTTTAAGAATACTATTCTCATAAAGGAATTGATAGAATAATAATTTTATTTATAAGAATGGATTACACAATAAGTAACTAATACCTTATTACATAACCCTTTATAACACCTACATAATACATGAGGTTAAGGTTTGTGATGGTGACATACTCTTGGGGCGGCTCGGATAACATCGCTTGGGTGGTAATCACTATTAACTTGAACTTATCACATAGTTGATTCTGTTCAATATTAACATCTTAAATTTCAGCTTGATCTTGGTTCAGATTAGAGCCCAATGATGCTACATCCATCCCAAGAACATACAAATGAGCTTTGTACGGCCCGAGTCTACTAGATGAGGTCATCCTCTCCTTTTTCTGTTTTGAAAGTTTTTTTAACCATATATTTATATCAGTTGTCAAATCACTATTCAACAGATATATTATCAACAATAACAATACATAATAGTAATTTAAAGACAAAATAATAATAATAATAATAGAATGTGTATTTGTATTCTATATCCACAAGACATTGAAAGAAATTTAATTTTATTCATAAATTTTCAGGTCATTACAAAATTCCTCCCTCAAAAAAATTTTCCGTCGAAATTTCCTTTTCCCACACTAAAATAGATGATGGTAACTCTACCTCATCACTTCTTCTAGTTACCTTGTTGCTTCTTGAAACTTGTGGTTTCTCCACTACACTTTGATGAGGAACATTGTCTTATTTTGTAGAGCTTTTTTCCTATGATCTAATATCTTCATTGACTTCTATTCTTAGGAAAGTTCATTATCCAATGGCATCACCTCTAGAATGAGTACATGCAATGGGTCCAGTATGTAATTACTCAAAAGTGATACATAGAATACATCTTCTACTTGAGATTGGTTCGGAGGGAGTGTTAGTCAATAGGCCACTACTCTGATGTGATCTATGATATCAAAAGGTCCAATGTACCTTGGAATAAGCATTCCATTTTTCCGAAATCTCATCACTCTCTTACATGGATATATGTGGAGGAAAACCATATCTCTAACATCAAACTCTATGTCCTATAGATGGTTGTCAGCGTATCTCTTTTGTTGACTCTGAGCTTCTTTGATATGTTATTGGATGGTCTTAACCTTCTCTACCATTTTTTCGACCATTTTTAAACCTATATGTTTTATCTACCCAACTTCATCACAACATGACGATGTTCTACACCTCTTCCCATGAAGGGATTCATAAGGGTCCTTTTTTATTATTGAGTAGAAAATACAATTGTAATAGAAATCAACCAGAAGAAGTTGTTGATTCCATCTACCTTTTAAGTACATTGAGAATGATCTCAACAATTACTCAAGTTTTTGGATAGTCCACTCATATTGTCCATTAGTTTGAGGATGATAAGTCATACTGAAGTTCATATCAGTATTCAGAGCGTGTTGGAGATTCTTCCAGAACATAGAGGTGAATCTTGGATCTTTATTAGATAAAATTGATAATGGTACACCCTGTAGCCTTACCACTTATCTGATGTATACCCATGTCAGTTAATCCAATTAAAAGTCCTCTTTAATTGCAATGAAGTGTGCAGTATTTATAAGATGATCCACAGTAACCTAGATATCATCGTTTCCTTTGGATGTCCTTGGAATTCCGGTGAAAAAGTCCACGGTGATGTTCTCTCATTTCCATGTTTGTCTGGTTAATGGTTTCATCATCCCCTTAGACTTCTACCTATCATCCTTCACTTGTTGAAATACCAGGAACTTTGATGTATATTTGGTGATCTCATTCTTCTTGTTATCCCTCCAATAATACTCTCAGAGATCCCGATACTTCTTCGTGTTTCTTATGTGGATGGATAAATTTGAACAATGTGCATCATCCAAAATATATTTATTTAACTCTATATTTTATAGAACACATAGTCTTGACTCAAATCTTATAATTCCTTCTTCATTAACATTGAACTCTAAGGATTTCCCTTTTTCTGATAGTTTCCACTTTCTTTTGAATTCCCATATCATCTATTTGAACATCCTTTAACCTTTCCAAAAGACACAATTGTGTAATAATTTATAAAAGGATTGATGATGTTCTATTCTTTATGATTCCCATGTCTGTATTCATAAAATATAAGAAGATTAGATCCTTTTAAATAGTCATAGATGATAGAATTGATGGGTCTTTTCTACTTAGATTATCTTCCACCTTGTTCGCTTTTCTAGGGTGGTAAAGAATTAAGCAGTCAAAATATTTGATGAGCTTTAACCATCTTTATTGGCACATGTTCATCTCTTTCTATGTGAATATATTTGATACTTTTGTGATCTATATATATTTTACACTTTTACGTAAAGAGATAATGCCTCCATATTTTAAACGTAAAGATCACTGATTCCAACTCTAGATCATGTGTGCAATAGTTTTTCTCATAAAGTTTCAGTTGCGTTAAGGCATGGGTGATGACTTTGTCAATTTTCATCAATATACTACCCAGGACCTACTTTTAAGCATCGCTGAAGATTAGAAAAAGCTCCCCACTTGTAGGTAGTGTGAGAACAAAGTTAGTGATAAGCCTCTTCTTTGACTCCATGAATCATTCTCCGCATTAATCATTCCAAGAAAACATAACTCCCTTCCATGTTAGCTTCATGAGAGGGTTTGACAATCATGAGAAATTTCTCACAGATCGGTGATAATATCCATCTAATCCTAGGAAGCTACAGATATCTATCATATATTTCATCCTCATCCAGCCCTCAATTTTGTTTTTTTGGAAATATCAATAGATATCTCTTTACTTGTGATGATATTCCCCAAGAATGATACTACCTTTAACCAGAACTCACACTTTTTATACTTTTCATTGAGATTCTCCTTTTGCAATGTCTCTAGTATAGTTCTTAGATAATTCTAATTCTCCTCCTTTGTTATAGAGTATATTAGAATATAGTCAATAAAGACTACCACAAATTTGTCTAGGTAATCTCTAAAGACACTATTCTTCAAGTCCATGAAGACTGACGGAGCATTAGTGTGTCCAAAAATCATTACTATGAATTCATAGTTACCGAACCTTATACGAAAAGTAGCCTTGGGGATATCCTCCTTCATCACACTTACTTGGTAATATCCTAACCGCAAATTGGACTTTGAGAATAATTGTGCTCCACGTAGCTGATCAAACAAGTCATCGATTCGTAGTAAAGGATACATGTTCTTTATCGTGATTTTTTTAAGCTCATTATAATCAATGAAAATACGCATTGACCCATCCTTCTTCATGACGAAGAAGACTATTGCACCCTATGGTGATGCACTTGGTCATATAAATCCTTTATCTATATTATTCTGTTCTTATTTCTTTATCTCATAAATCTCTACAATATCCATTCTATAAGGAGTCTTAGATATTGGCAATGCCCTAGGTATAAGATAAATCTAGAATTCAACATCTTTTCTAGGAGGAAGACCAGGAAATTATTCAAGAAACACATTAGCAAATTCCTTTACAATAGGATTGCCTTGGAGGATGTTTCTTTCCTTAGACTCAATAATCTATGAAAGATACATGTTTTCATGGGTAAGTAATATCCATTCTTGAGATAATAGTGCTAATAAAGATTCATCCACCTCCTTATACTTGTATATAATATGGAGTCGATTAACTATATGGATATTGATTTCCATCTAATGGGAACTAATGTTGGCTCTATATATGAAAATCCAATCCATGCCATGAATTCAATAAAATTCTACCAGAGGGAGTATGAAGAGGTTCGCTGAGAATTTCAATCCACAAATTGTGATAGAGGAGGAGTTTTATTCATGGGATGCAATAATTTCCCAATTTTCCTTTCTCATCGACATCTCTACTTCCATTATTTTTTGTGGTGTATGTATTATTCTACTAAACATTCAGGATATAAAAAAAATGTGTAGATCCATAATCAAAAAGTAAGTTCACTATTCCATAATGAGTAACTAGTTTACCTATCACCACTTCATTGTCAGGATTCTCTTCGGTGGTAGTAATGGAAAAATATCACTCTTTCTACCTTGGAGGTTGTTGGTTACCTCCAATTACCCTTATCTTAGGGAACTGGTTCACAAAGTTCCCTAGTTCCTTGTAGTTATAGCAATGAACAACGCGATGAGGGTTGACCAGATCATTCCTTTCCTCTACCACACTAGTGGGTTTCTCCCATCAGAAATCATTAGACAGGTGCCCTTTTCTTCTGAACCTAAATAATTTCATCATCCCCATCAAGAAATATCCAAGGTTATTCTTCCCATACCTTTGGAAAGTGGGATGCTAGAATTTCTTAACACTATTGGTTTTGTGCATCAGACTTCCAGAATTAAATTCCACTTTCCGTTTCTTATCCCCATGATACCCCGAAGATTCTCTGATCTCCATATCTTCTTTGAGGGCACATCGTACAATCTCCTCATATCTTTCAAAGTCATAGATCACCAGGGATTTCTGTATTCTAGGTTTCAGCCCACCAAAGAAGCGGTAAACCTTACATTAGGGGTTAATGAAAATCTGTAGGCATATCATGCAATAATTTTCAAGATTTTCTTATACACTCCAATGGATTTTTCATCCTTTTTCTTGAGGTAAAGGAAGTCCCTTTTTATCTTAAGTTTGAGGGTGTGAGGAAAATATTTATTGAGAAAACATTTCTTATAATCCTTCCATTCCAATGCATCGATCCCTTCCTCAAGATTCTTATTTTTGAAACAATTCCATCATTGATCAGCTTTACCATCCATACAATAAGCAGCCAGAAGAACCTTCTCTTGTTCAAAACATTAATGGATGGAAAAGATCATCTCAACGGAGTGGATCCATTGTTTGGCGATTAAGGGATCAGATGATCTATTAAAAGTATGAGGTCTTTGTCTCATGAAGCTCTCGATTGCAACTTGTTATTTCTTAGGGTGGGTTGTATGTTTTCATTGACCCATGGTTCTATTCAAAACTTGAGTTAACTGAGAGAGTATCATGAAAAAGTTTTCAATTCCCACTCCCATCCGATTGGGCATCTCACAAGTATAGTCATCACATTGATCTCTGTATCAGTTGTTTGCCTGAGTCCTCTTATTATTGGCCATTGGCTAGAATAAAAGGAAAATTTTGGGTATGTATTTTAAACTGTTAAACACACAAAGGGGAATCCAATGACAAGAATGGATAACATATAAATTACATTTATCTCCTTAACTTAGTAATTTCAAGGAATCAATCTACGTTATCCATGATCTATTTCCTAGAATATATTTTTATGAGATTTTTTCTCCCTTACTAATGGTTCATACTATGATTTTGAATTTATCAAAGAATATCCCTCGGGAGTGTTGAGACTAGAGTGTGGCAAGAAACTTGTTTGTTTACCAGTTCTTGTTCGAGTCTTTCTCAAAGTGTTTTTTCCGGTTTTTACCCCTAGATACATCTATGACATTGCCACCTTTAATTGTTCGTAAACATAAAGGGATGTTTTTTCTTGATAAACCACTTAATATTTACTCACCAAAATTTAGGGATTATTTTCTTATACTCAGTTTCATCCCTAATTCTTTCACTATATTATTATTACCCTAATCCCAAGAATAAAAAAAATTATCCTTTGATACCAAATAAAACAACCCTTCTCTTTATTACACATTTAAACATGAATTATTGTATAAAATTTCAATTAATACAACATAGAATATTGATAGGTATAGTTTATTTTGGGCTTAGGATAATTACATGAAAACTTAACATATAAAATACAACATCATTATTGAAAACATATTTTACATGACCACAACATTCCTTCGTATTTAGCATTGCATGGGATTACCTGAGGACAAACATAAGAAAAGGGTGAGCTATAAAGCCTAATAAGGGAGTAGATAAAGAATAAAATAAAGATTAAATACATGTTAGGAAATTTTCATATCAATTTATCATAAGATAATCATTAACATAAAGTCATTATATAACATTATTAACATAACATGCAAATGTGGAAACAACTTAGAACACTGCATCATTAACATAAAGAAATCAGTTAAACCCCTATCCCAACATGGTGAAAAAATGTCATAAAAGGAATCATATAAAACCCTATCCCAAAATGAAAAATCATGATACTAAACATTATCCAATACATTGGAGTGCCATCCGGGTGCACCATTCATATTCATTTCAATCTCATGCTTAAGTGTGCAACATAGATCATATAACATGGATTAATTCAACATCGTCATTTTTTCATGATAAAAGAATATGGAATACATAAATTTAAGTACCAATAAATAATTATATGTTCATAAGAGGGAATATCGTTGATAGATAAATGGGTATGGTATTCACTAAATGATGATTTTGGCTCAGAAAATTGCAGTGCAATTTCAGCAGCATAATGATGTTATATAGAGATTCATAAATTGTGTTGATAAGAGAGAAAGGGGTATCTAAACATGTATACATTAAATAGAAATTAAAATATTCATTTAACATAATATCCCAAAATATTAAATGAAATTTAGATTCATAAGATAGAAGGAAAGCACGAATAGAAATAAGAAGAGAGAAATCCCTTACTGAATTTCATGATGGTAACCAGTGCACAAGGAAAGAATTAATGAGAGAGAAATGGGTATATCATCAATAAAAAATAGGTATTTTAGTATAGGGAGGTTTTATATATTACCAAAACATTTTTAATTGAAAATAAAAGGGTATAACAACATAAAGAAACTTGAACAAAAATGAGAAAGGAAGGAATCCCTTACTTGGATGTGTGACCCCAAAGGCTTGAGAGAGGCTTATCGGGAGTTCGGGACACCTTTAAAGGATTCTATAGAGGGGACTAAATAATTTTTACATGCTCCAAAAAATTTTAGGTAAGGGAAGTGGGGGCATGGGTGCGTTTATATAGGAAATGAGAGGGGAATTCTTTAATATTTCACAAACATAGGTTTTGGAACCTATATAATTAAATACTCAAAACGACAAACCATACCAAGGTTTTTCTCATGGTGTTCTTCCAAATAGGATTAGAAAACATTGTTTTAAATTTAAATTGGATGAACATAATAAAATATTATTATTTATTACGTGGAGGTGAGTCACATTATTAAAGAAATGAATTTAACATCATAAAATATATTATACATTTTGAATGATTCACTAAGACTTTATAAAATAATTAAAAAATATAAAATCAAATTATTTTAATCGAAAAACATATACTTGGCCTAGAGTAACCATTATAGTATTTATTACATCATTTTGGGACATTATGATGTCATAAAACACATATTTTATTTATACGATATGTAATTTTTAATCAAAAATTTAATTGTTTTAGAAAATTATGAAAAATTAACCTTTTTATATTTTCAACATCCTGATTCCATGAAAAATATTCATTTCATCTAAATAATTTTCAAAATATGTGAATTTTCACGTTTAAAATTAAAACCGATATTTATTGAAAATTCACAGGTTTTGAACTAAAACAGTTTTCAAACCTTCATAAAAATTACATTCAACTTCATAAAAATTATATTTTCATTTATTATTCAAAAAATTAATTTGAAAATAATATTTTATTAAAATATTAATTATTTCAAAAATTCATTAATTATTCAATATAAATTATTTAAAAATACACTTTTTGTTTTAACATATAAAAAATATAACTCTTATCAAATAGATTACCTAATCATTTACAGATAAAGAAGTGATATAATCATCATTTATAAGAATTGTTTTTATAATATTTTTAATAAAATCCTTAGTTTAATATAATAATGTTTATAATTCTAAAAATTATCTTTTTTACTAAAAAACACAATATATCAAATTTATCATTCTTTTAAGAAAGACTATTCTCAAAAAGGAATTCATGGAATAAGACTTTTATTTATAAAAATGGATTACACAATAGGTAATTAATACCTTATTACATGACACTAACACCCACATAATACCTAAGGGTAAGGTGTGTGATAGTGACAGACTCTTGGGGCGGCTTGGATAAAATTTCCCATGTGGTAATCTCTATTAAATATAACTTCTCTGATAGTTGGTTCCGTTCAAGCTTAAAATATTGAAGCTCAGCTTGGTCTTGGTCAAGATCAAAGCCCAATGATGCTACCGCCATCCCAAGATCTGAAAAATAGGCTTCGTATGGCCCGAGTCTATTGGAAGAGGTTATCCTATCCTTTTTCTATGTTAAAATCTTCTTTTTTAAAGGCCTTATATTTATATCAGTTCTGTGATCTCTGTTTAAAGGCTATATATTCAACGGTAAAGATAATTAATGGTAATTTAAAACCAAAAATAATAATAATAAAAAGTTTGTGTGATTTCTATATCTATAAGACATTAAAAGAAAATGAATTTTATTCATAAATGTTCAGGTCCTTACATCTTTCATAATAATTCTTCGACAAAGAATTTTTATCTAATACTTTTACACTTCATTCCTATAATCAAAAATATGAATCACATTCTTAAGATTCATAAATGTCAATAAAATCAGGTTTCCTACTTTAAACATAATCCAGAAACTAATAATAACAATTACCTTTTATATTATATTCAAATTTTATTCATATTTATCATATAACCTTGGAAATCCTTTATTTATAAAATCTCACTAGTATATTTTACAATTTTTCATCCTAGGAAATTGATATACATAATGCCTATACTCTCCACATTTGAAACATTTTCATGCAAATGAGTCTTAGCCCAGTTTTTAAAGGCTCCATAAGTGCATCCAAGAGACCAGGGATCAAATCCAGGTGGAGGCAGAATTTCAGGGGTACTGTAGCAGGTACTGTAGGAGGTATTGTAGTAGGTATTGTAGTAGTATTGTAGCAGGTACTGTAGCAGGTACTATAGCAGGAACTATGTAGTACTATAGTAGGTACTGTAGCGGGAACTATAGTTGGCACTGTTTGGAACTGTAGAAGCTGGGAATATGCCTCCGTTTGGGCCTTCAGGCCAACGATTTAGTCCCTGAGTCCTTTAAGGCATTTGGGCCGCCCAGGCCATCGGGTCAGTAAGGCCTTAGGGCCACCTCGAGGCCTTCGGGGCACCTTAAGTGCAGATGCAAACCATACAACCTACAAGGAACAAGCTCTACAAAGAGGATGAGCAATGATCTTTCACCATAGTAGAAGCTAAACGGATTGCAATAATGAGAGGGTATAGTACCTTCCATAGGGACAAGCCTGTGAATGCACAGGAATGCCTAGTCGAACAGCCATATGAAGGTGGAGAGCTGATTTCACGATGAAGATGCTAGGGAGGAGCAGTTCAAAGTAGTTAGTTTGGGTTGTATGTAATGTTTGAAGCCTACAGGCAATGAATTCCTCTAAGGCCTACAGGCCATGTAATACTTACGCCTACGGGCCTTGTAAGGGTTCCACCTCACCCCTTTAAAGGTGTATTATCAAAATCAATAAAAAAATTGAAGGCCTTTGGTCCATTGGAGGAAACATTTTCATGTTCCTTTAAGACATTTCCATGGGTGATTTTTTCTATATTTTTTTAATTTAGTAAACTGAAACATTTTACATTTATGATCTTTGTCACATAAAATTATATGAAGATCTAATTTAATTTTATTTGGTGTGTCAATAAACTCACCTAGGTTTAGTTTCTTGACCATATATCAAGATATTTGGTTAGTATTATCCATAATAGATTTCAATTCAGATCATATCCCATTTGGTTTTTCATTCATACAACCACCATATTCTCCTTTACATCCATGTTTAAATTAGTTAATAGTGGTTCCACCGATTTACCAAAACCAAAATAGTTAGTGTTGGAATATCGAATAAAATCATAATAAATCATCTATTGAGAAGGATAAATCTAAGATATCCTTAACCTTTTCATCTTTTATTCAGTAACCCTACCTATCCAGATCATATTGAACATTTAGGTTATAAAAAAATTAACTTGTACTCTAATTATATCCTAACATATAATGTAACATAAACTATTATTTTGATACTAACAATAATTCCATGTACTATAAACAACCCATAATTACATGATCTATAAAAAGGATTTCACATTATTACATTATAATGATCTTTTCATTTTATAGTTTTAGTGAAATATGAAAAAATATTACATATAAAACCATTACAATATAAAGTGAACACTTCCGTTCAATGTCTATTTTATTCCAAAAAATATAATTCTTAAATTTAAACTCATGTATCATTTAAAATGCATTCACTTATTTTATGATGGATCATCATAATAGAATGATAGTCATTGTTATTATTCCTTATCATCCTTTAGCCCTATGAAAAACGTTTTAAGACATGTTATGATAAAAGAAATCTCAGTAAGGGATATAAAAAAATAAACCCATTTGTCCATTTGAAATTCATAAAATACCCTTAATGTTATTTAACTTTTCTCATAATAATCATTGTGTTTAAAATAATTACTTACTCAAATTTTTTCCCAACGTTTTTATATGAATTTTTATAATAAATCATAAATGAAAAATCATAATTCATGAGGGTTTCATGAGAAATATGAAGTATTTTCCTGAAAATAGACCATTTAACCATAAGAGGTCATAGGATATATTTTAATGTTCATTTTCTTATCCTATGAAATTAAAATATATCAAAAAAAGATCAATTGTTATAACAAGAAATATATCCAAGTATTAAATTATGAAATATCACATGGATAATAATAAATGAATTTATAATGATGGAATTCAAAATTTTTGATATCATAAAAATACATTCATGGCCATTCTCCAAGACATCATAGAAAAACCATCAAGACATAATCCCAATATATCATAAATAATTGGTTCGGTATACACCAAATACACAAACTAGTTTGTCTCATGTGTCCTATTGATGTATTGAGGGGATATCTATAATTGGGTCCCACTGATCACATACAAAGTTCAATGCATTTGTCATTTGAATGAATTATAATAAAAACATAATCAACATAAACATTTTTATTGAAAAACTAGCATATAAAATGTCAATATTTTGCCCTATTAATAAATAGTTTAACATGATCATAATATGTCTAGATAAATAAGGTATATCATTTGATTATATCCCCATTATCACATGAGCCTCAGTCTAGTTGGTGAGGACTCGATAGGTGCATCCAAGAGACCCGAGATCAAATCCGGGTGAAGGCATATTTACGGGTACTGTAGTAGTATTGTAGCAGGCACAGTAGCAGGTACTATAGAAGGTACTGTAGTATGTATTATTTGGTACTATAGTGGCCAGAACTATTCATCCATCTAGTACTTCGAGCAACCGTTTTGGTCCTTAGGTCATACAAGGCTTTCGGGCCACCCAAGGCCTTCGGGCCAGTTGATTCTCAAAGCCTTCGGGCCACCTTAAGGCCTTTGGGACACCCCAAGGCCTTCGGGCCACATGAATACAGATGTACCAGTCAGACTACAATGGACAAGGCTTCAGATGAGGATTTAGGGCAGGCACATTCACTAGAGCAGAGCTAACCGGAATTGGAAGAATGAGAGGGTATGACTTTGACATAGGTAATAGGCTTGTGCAGCTTTGCATAAGACAGCTAGCCGACCAGCCCTGTAAAGGTGGAGTGCTTATATCATGACATTTTCTGGGGTGGATCAGTTCCAAGTTGTCTTGTCTAAGTGATTTCATCTAATACCTACGGGTCATGTAAATGTCTTTGAGCCTTCGGGCCTTGTAAGGGTTCTACCTCACCCCTTGAGAGGGGGATTATCTAAATAATAAAAAAATGAAGGCCTTCAGGCCATTCTGACTATATCCCCATTAAATCATAATATTTATCAAAATATTTTGTAATAGATGAAAATAAAATTAAAATAACAGTCAAACCTTTCCTTAAAAACATGAGAAAAATATCCTTTTCTTTTCATAACATTTAAAAAATGTATAATATTAAGAAAATAAATTTCTTTAAAATAACAATGGATATTTTTAAAGTAATATTAAAATAATATAATAGTTATGATGGTGTGAAAATATGTTCATTCGGTAAAATTTAAAACACAAATTTCTTTCACACGTTTGGTAAAAAATTACAAAGTAGCTTTCTTAGAAAATAACAAGAATATTACTTTTAAAAAAATTACATAAAGTAAACTATTTTTAAAACTGATTTCAAATGGTCATTATAGAATTATAAAAATTTTATTTAAAACATTATAGATAACATGTATGTGGAGGATAAATATTCCCAACCAAAAGAATAAATAAGGGTAATTTTTTTGAAAAAATTTTCTTACCCATTTTAAGTACCAAAGAGAAAAAAATAAAATGAATACATGTAAAATACATATATAACCATAAGAGAAGATAATATATTGAGTTTAAAAGATATAGATCATATAATTTCCTTCAATGAATATTTAAACACAGACAATCCTAAAATAATGAAATTGTAGAATAAACCCTCACCTCAAGTATGAATCACCACATATGTACTTTAAATACTATATAAAAAACATATCTTAATTTTATATTTTTTTAATGAACCTTTTATTATTATTACATATTCATAATATCTTTTATTTATTTTATTAACATGTCTTATATAGTTAGTAAAACGGTTATGTTCATGTTGGACAGTTTGAGTTACTTCAGTTTATAACCTAAAAATAACATTGGTGTATTAAACTTGGATAAATGGGTTTTAGACAAATAATATCTAGAATATTAATCATTTAATAATTATAATTACTATAAATTAAATACAATTTTAATGTCATCCATTAAAGTAATACATGAAAAATGAATTACATCACTTTGTGAAGATGGCAGGTTTGGATGTGCCTGTGCAGGATTCCTTTGGGGAACATGGCACAGATTTGTGAACCATTAACTTTCTTTATGAGAAATATAAATTGTACATAACTTTTAAGGTCTATGATAAATGGTCCAATGTTATTTATGATAACAAGGAGATGGGCAGCGACCCTCCTCAAACTCTGAGCTTCGGTACCATATCTTTCAAAGATGTTGTTGAACACGAGAAACCATAGATGGTTGACACTGCTCCCTTGAAGATAAGGCCAAGGAAAAATTACACTTATGTTCCAAGTAATTTTTCCACACGGTCCTCTTCAATATCCAATAATTATACTGCTCCCAAGATAGGGCATTCAAATAATTTTTTGGATCAACAAAGGCTCTTGGAGATGTATTCTAGGATCTTCAAGCTATAAAATAATTGGAAATCTAAATGGAAATTGGTGGATACTGGTGCAGATTATGATTATGTGTTTTGTAATGATGTTTCCCCTATGAAATTTAAATTTTTTGGGTGTGAACTTTCTTAACATTTCTTTTCTTGTTATGCTTCAATTTTTCTTTTTTAATAAATTTTTGGGGGCTAGGATTGCTTGGTCTTAAACCTTTTCTATAGTCCACACATACACATGAATGTCATTGTCATTTTCTAATTGGTGAATGGGTAAGAAGTTAAGTGATATATTATCTTTACATAACAATAATTATGTCATGATTATAATATATATTTATTAAATCCATCATAATAACCAGCCTTGTGGAGGAGTGATGAAAAATGTAACAAACTACATTGTGGTGGTGGTTATCCAAATGTACTTTCGCATGATGTTTTCATTTCCCATAGGATGGGAAAGGAGATGAATAAGTTTTATTACATCATCATAATAAATTTTAATTATATAAAAAATATCATATCATATCATAATTATTAAGATGAAATTACACAATGTAAATGAATAAAAAATAGGAAAGAACTTGGTAAAAATTTATACCTCTACTTTGGAAATAATCCTTTAGATTACACCTTAAGCCTTCATAGGATGGTCTTAGGTAAATAAAAGAAGCTATAGGAAGTTTATAAGGAATAAAATAAGGTATTTATGGGAGATCTTGATAAAACTAAACGAATCATGTGGTATGAGGGAGAGGGGATAGGAGGTTTCCTTTTATAAGTGAGGTAGGGGAAATCTTATAAATACATGTAACATTAATACATAATATGGGTTTAACTCATGTAAAATAAATCCAAAGTTTTATAGAGTTTAATATAATGAGTCTAAAATTTAAATAAATTCTACCAATAAAAATTTGACAAGTTTAAGTTTCATTTTAAACCTTATCTTTTGGTTTACCTCCTCATTATCCTTACTAAACCTTAATCATTATAAAATGTTTTTTAATATTTAAGGGTCATGAAAGTAAATTTAAAAATTACAAGTAGAAATAAATGAACCATTCATGATATTATATAAAATTTAACATAAATTCGAGATAATATATGATTTTGAAGACTTTGTAAATATTTATAAAAATGGTGAACACTAAATACCATTTCAAGACATGATCAGGACTATTCATAAAGTTTGAATTTAAAAAATTTTAAAAAAAATATTGGAACTAAAATATAAATTATTTAACCATAAATTACATGTTATAATTATATAATAATTTATTTTAATTCCATAATTAATCCAAAACATATTACTTTTATTGTTTTTAAAATAACTTACATGCTTTTTATACTTCTTTCACAATCATTTCATTGATGTTGAATAAGCGTTATAGGTAATTGTACCATGTATAAAACTTCAAAATAAATAAATATCATAAATATTGTTTATTATTCATCAATTGTATCATATATATTCATTCATATATCATTTTTATATCCAAATCATGATAACATAATAAGTGAGAGAGAGTGATATTTTTTGTTACTCTTTACTTAAAAAAATATAAAGATCATAGTCATAAAAAAGTGGAATAAAATTACCATATTTTTTAATTTATGAAGATTATGGATAAAATGAAGAAATGCAATGAGATTAAATAAAGTTATTAAGAGATTTTGAATCCTTATATAAAAATTTAATCATTGATTCACCGATTATACCATTTACCGTGGCTATAAATGTTGGTTCCAGTAGACAACTCAATAAGGGGTGGATTGAGTCCCCAATAAAAAATTATATTAAAAATATTTAAAACATAAATCCCCCAATTTAATAAAAATTATCAGTTAACTAAAACTATATAATTATATAATTTGATCTTTTAAAAGGTTTCAAAGAATTTTGATCAAAACTCAATAAAAATATGTTTTAACACTCTTTTTAGCTTTTGAAACAATTTTACTTGAAACAAACACCATATATAAAATACTAGTTAAATAAAAATACAAGGGAAAAAATTTTTTTAAATAGTTCTAAAAACAAATTATTTTTTTACTTAAAATAGGAGAAAATAACTAAAGAACACAGTGGATATTAAATAATGGATTTAGTATTAAGTGAAGACCTAATACCCTCCACATTGAAATCACCCCCCTTCCAATTAGTTTATTATTAAATAAAATGATAAGTAACTTGTATCAATTTTGACAAAAAATTTCACTATATTAGTCTAGGATAAAATCACCATCCATAGTTCTATGTGCGAGAAAAACATTTTCCAGGTCACCCACGGCCACTTCCATAGTTATATATGGGTTTATAAATGAAAATAATTAAGATATGTACTCTCTAATTTAGAAATAGGGATTGTGTTTATAGATAAATAGAGTAAAACAAAACACATCTCAAAACTAAATCATAAAATATAAAGATAAATATGAGTGATATAAATATGTAGTGTAGCTCAATCTGAATAGCTTCATTTTTTCCAGAGTCCTTGAATTGTTATTTGAAAATAGCTCAAACAAGTTGCACAATAGGTTTAAGAAAACATAGTGTCATAATGTGTTACTCTATATAGTATAGGTTCATGCATATATTCCTGTTTTGATCTCTCTAAGAGTATGTGTGACATATTTTTTGACCAGTGGTGATTATTTATCTTAAAAATAGAACTTTGTGTCAAATTAATCATTAGAGAACAATCAATGCATCATTAATTTCACTAAAACTATAATTAACACTTTGAAAACTAGTAATTGGGTATTTGAAAGAGAACCACTATTTAATTTTTACATGGTATTTATTTTAAATAAAAATGGTTACTTGAGATCATAGTTAGTTGGCATGGCCAACTACACAGAAAATTATCATGGTTATTTAGTTTCCTCATGTGGTCAGTCCATTTTTCATGTGGTTGGTCCATGAATTCATATAGTGTCTTCATTTCTTCACATAATAACATAATTTCTTCACATGGTGGATTCATTACTTTTCACAATCACTTATTTTTTACTCACAGTAGGTAAATATATTCATTTGGTTGGTAGTAGTTCTTGTGGTTACTAAAAATACAAATACACAATCATTATAATACTTAGAAGAATTTATATTACTCGTTGCATGGTAGGTTAATTATTTATGTTTTCATTTGGTTCTCAATGCATGGTAGGTTATTTAATACATGGTAGGTTCATATTCTATGCATGGTTGGTTCTTAAATTCACCATGGGTTTATGAATTAGATAGAATTTTTTCATCTACTACATGGTGGGTATTTATTTAATATAGTTAGTTGGAGTACATCATGTAGTAATTTCTCCATGGTCACTTTACCTTCAGGGTCAGTTCAAATTTTTCACATGGTAAGTACATTACACATGCTGTAGGTTATTATGATATATTCAGGACATATCCATTTTTGAAAAAAATTCTAGAAAATTATTTTCTAAAAAACATGAAATTAATTAATAACATTATAAACATGATTTGGGATAATTAAAATAAAGAGGTTTGGGTCAAAGACAACAATCAAATCATTTTTTATTATTATAAATCATGACATTTAAAATAAAATGAATTTAATACATAAAAAATATATTTGCAGAGAATGGAAACAATTATTATAAAATCTATCATATGGTTATCAAAATAAAATTAATTCAATTTAATTTTAATTTATTTAAAACAATTATTACACCCCATTTTTTGATTATCAAAAGGTGAAGATATCAATGGAAAAATAAATAGTGGGCTAGTAGAAATAAAATGTGAATAAAAAGGATTATTCTATTAATTATTTCAAAAAAGAATTAAACTTTTTTATATGCATTCCATATAATGAATTCCAATCAAAATATAAATATAGAACATCCATTATTTTATAAGGTAGGATATTATCCTTTAATTTGTAGGTAGAATCATATGTATAAGATTTATTCTAAGGTGTAGAGGAGGAATAAGGGTCATAAATGGCTATATATCTCTAAATAGGCCTCAAAATCTCAAATTACTGTCTAGGAGACAAGACAAAAGGGTGAAGAATAGATGAGGTAGGGGTAGGAGTTGAAGACATAAGAATAGTCATAGGAGAAAACACTGTTGTATTTTTAGTATAAAGGTATGGTTCCATGAACCAAGTAAAATCATTGACAGCCTGAGAACCATTGTTTAAAGCCTGAATAATGTCTTATATGGACTCCATAAAGAACTCAAAAACTGGGTTCTGCAACATAATCTTCTCAATGAGAGATTTAAAATCTTGGGTAAATGGTGGTATATTAAGATACAAAGCAATCATTCTAAACATACCCTTTAAATCTAACTTGTTATAGATTCGAATTAGGTATAAATCCATAGATTTTTTATTTGTTTTTCAATCTTGGTCAGATTTAATTACATATTTTATGACCAATTATGAGGTTTTAGTAGCATGGGTTTGAAAACCATGAAACAAAACTTCTCTGGTCTTCTTGAATTCATAAAACACAACCTTCAACTCATTCCTTATGAGTTGTCTGATATTATCTTCATTAAAAGATAACTGAAAAAGTGGAGCATGAGGATGAATAGGAACAAGAGTGGGGGTAGGATGAAACAATGCATTCATCAATCTCTGATCTAACTACAACACTATATCAGGTAAATCTACTTACAAATCACCTATATGTGATTTTAAATCCTCAACCAAATTTCTCATTAAATTAATATCAATTTAAAACTATTCTTAGAGATGGGAAATCAATTACATCTCTTCCATTCTAAGATAATCTTCTCAAGTTAGCTCTAAGGAATTTTAAAAGTCAATAAATACTTCCTTGAATATACCCATAATATCTGATTTTAATTCATTCAACGCATCCTTTTTGGTAAATTATGTAGAAGGATTAAAGGTAGATTGATCATAAGAATATTTCCTACTATCTAACTCGAGTACAATCTCTAATGATTTAGCTCTTTCAATTTCATCTGCGACTCTAGAATCAGTATTCACTTCATCCTCACGAACACCAGGATCACCAACCTCGACATCTTAATTATGAGAGATACCATGCTTAGCTTCCTCAAAATCCTTAGTCGGAGTAGGAAAAAAGTTATCTTGGAGATTTTGGCCCATTGAGGTTCTTACAGGAGATACTTCTTGTCTTTATTGAGAATATATATCACCCATGAGAGATGCCACTGGCACTTTTTGATCAAAAAATATGGAAGGTCCACCATTTAAAGGTTGACACAAGCTATCATCATCACCATATTTTGAATAATATTGGACCAAAATAATAGATCCATGGGACTCCTCTGCCTTAATATTACATGGTTTTTAAGAGTACTTCTTATTATAGGAGATCCATCAAATCCATATGAATTTTCATCAATGTCAATAGACTCATCCCACTCATTCATGTAGCCACTAACAGAATCTTCTATGTCAAATAGGTCCTCAGATTAGAGCTCTTACTCATGTGATGGTAAGGGTAAATGAGATTTAGGTGGTCTATAATACATGATAAGAGTGATTGGAACATCTTCTTCATGAGCAGCTTTGGTTTCCTCATCAAGATTAACCATATAAACCTATTCTTTATCTTCTTGATCACTATCAACTTCCACATTATCATATGAATAATGAATAACCTCATTAGGTTAAATAACTATATATATAATATCCCTTAGTATAACAGGGTACTTCAATGGATCAAACCTCTCATACGTCTTTCCTATATCAAACATCCATTCCATTTTCCATGGGTTTTAGTTGACTTTCATTTGTTTACAAATCTTTCATGAAAGATAAAACCATATAATGATGTTATTATTTCTTCCCCCTGAGTTACTAATCCTTTAGACTCAAACAAGGATGAAATAATCTTTGGGTAAGGTAAGGAACTAAACATCATTGAAATATAATACAAATCATGCATATGTCTCATGACATATCTATAAAGACTGATCTAAAATCCTTTTTTCATTAAAAAAATTAAAAAAGATCCTAGTGCCTCAGGATGATAAAATTTCATTTTATTGAATAAATTATTTATTTTATAAATTTTACAAGCATCCTATATTATCCACTAAATTCAATATATATTATTTTTTTGGGAGTTCAATTCCAATTTATCTCTTCTAAAGAACTTTGAAACTCAAAGATATCATGGTTGATTGGATATGGGCTTTGTTAATACTCAATTTTTCCACTATAAGAAACACTAAATAACTTTTCCCAATGTTTATAACAGAACTCCATAACAACACCACTTATTATCATATTAATGATATCTATTTTCTCTCCAGGTAAAATTTTCATGTGAACATAAAACTCTTTAACTAGTTTTGGGTATAATGGATTGTCATTCTCTTAAAACCAATCATCCCATCCCTAATTCTAAATTGCATTCCAACAAAAGTTATTTTCATGATTACAACCAATATGTATTTAATTCCTTTTATATGGAAATTGTATAATATATAAGATGTGGATTCCATGGATTCATTATTGTGATCGGGATAGTTTTTATTTTATTTTACTACTTTAGATTAGGTAAGTGAATAGGAAATGCAGCTTCCAAAACAAACTTCATCTTTGGTATTTTTTATTCGATCCAATTTATCTAAAGGTTTTGGTTTATGAGAGAGATGGTTCGAGATAGGTGAGTCTCAATTTTATTGAAGGATTTCAAAAGAAATGAGGGGGTTTTAGCAAACAAGTATTCATCAATTTGGATTCTAATTTGAATTTAATTTTTATCATTTAATGATTAAAATAATAATAAACATAAGATAATTCTGGCCAAAAAAATTATAGAAAAATGTAAAAATAGAATAGAAGTTTTAGGTATACTAACCATGGATCCATGATAACAAATATATGGTAGGTATATTAACCATGACCGCATGGTATATGTACTAACTAAATGAATAAAACTTTCATAGAAGGTATGCAGTGAATGAATGAGTAAACACTCATGGTAAGTATAGTGACAATCCATGATAGGAATAGTAACCGCATGACCAACCGCCATGGTAGGTATACTGACCATATGAACACAAAATCATGGTCAGTATACTGATCGTCTGAACCATATTTCTCGATTACTTCAAAATTAAGCATAGAATATGATAAATTATAACAATAATGAATCAATTAAAAATAATAAAAATAAATTAAAACAATTATATATAATTTATCATACTCAAATCATGTATGATGTGATATATTCTCATAACATTCAAAGGATTTGTAAATATTTTAGCAAGATAATGTTCAGTTCCAATGAAATCAAGAGTTGTATTATATTTTTTAGAATGATCTCTCAAAAATTAATGACTTATATCAATGTGTTTTTCTCCATAATGTGATAGAGGATTATTATAAATATTTATCACACTTGTATTATCACAATTTAGAAGGACATATCAAAATTGATATTCATAGTCTAGTAAAGTGTGATTTATCCACATAATCTATGAAAACTAACTTCCTATAACTATACACTGAACTTCAGTAGTGGATAATTAAGTGATGTTATATTTATTAGAACACCATGAAACTAGAGACTTTCCTAAAGAGTGACATGTTATAGAGGTTATTTTTAGAGATAACTTACAACCACCAAATATATGTATCTAAATAAGAAACTAAATCAAATATTTTCCCTTTAGAATAAAATAGTCCTAATTGTTTTGTAATTTTGAGGTATTTAAAAATTATTTTCACACTAATAAAATATAATTGTTTTTTGTTTTATTAAAATCAGGCATACATGCATACACTAAACATCATATCTGGTAAGCTAATAGTTATGTATAGTAAGCATCCAATCATACCTCTGTAAGAGGTTTGATCAACTATTTTATAATTTTATCTTGATCCAGTTTACAGCTTGTATTCGTAATAGTATCACTTCCTTTAGTACTATCTATGCCAAAAAAATTACAAATATTTACTATAATTAATTTTATTTAAAATAATTACTTGTTTTTCAAAGATTTTAAATCTATAAAATAATTTAAGTTCACCCATTAATATCATCTCAAATGCAATTTGCATCACTTTTTAAGATTTAGTACACAAATAAATTCTTTAAGATAAAAATATAATATCATAAAAATAGATTTATATCACTAGAAGATATTTTGATATTATTTTATTCAATAAATTATGGTCAACTATATCTTTTAAAAACCCCTTTTAAATAAAAAATGATCTAAGACCATCATACCAAGCTCTAATTTCTTACATTAAACCCTATAAATCTTTTTTTTAATTTAAATAAAAGATTTGGAAAGTGAGGGTTTTGAAATATATGGTGTTGTTCCATGAAAAAATCATCAACTACATTACCATTTAATAATTAACACTTGAAATCCATTTTATATAATTTGAAATCCAAATGTGTTTCCTAGGAATGAAAAATTTTGATAGATTGAAGTCTAGATGTTGGTAAAAAAGGTTTCCTCATAGTCTATACCTTATTAATGACTATATCCTTTTGAAATCAATATAGATTTTTTTATTGTAGTTCCTAACTCAATAACCTTGTTTCTGAACACCCATTTAGTGTTAATTAGTAGGAATTTATTGGGTCATTGAACTAGTTCCCAGAAATTATTTATATCAATCTAATTTAGCTCTTTGTAAATAGAAATTACCTAGAATTCATCATCAATTGATTATGTGATGTTCTTGGGTCCAAGTTGTGATAAGAAATATTTATTTTAAATTTTATTTCTTAGAGAAGCTCTAGTTTTAGTTTCTTTATCTAAGTATCCTAAAAAACATCTAATGTGTGGTTTCTATGAGTCTTAACATCTCTAGGAATTGAATTATTTGACAGTTAATTCTCTTATTTATGTTCGAGTTAAGATTGTTTTGAGTTGGGTTATTTTTTATAGGTTTCATAAAATTATCACTAAATTTAGAATTGATATAAAAATTGTAAATATCACCTTAAAGGTTATATAAAGGGTTTTTATGGTCATTTGGATTTGTTTCATCAAACTTGACATGCATATATTCTTCCACAATCAAGGTCCTTTTTTTAAATACCATATATGATTTATTGGATTTAGAATATCCATGGAAAATTCTTTCATCACTTTTGGATGTAAATTTTTCTAAATTATCTTTTGTATTGAGTATAAAGACTTGAAAACCAAAAACTATAAATTAATTAACCTTTTGTTTTCTACAATTACATAACTAAAATGGGGTTTTCATTAAAAGGGGTCTAATACGAACTCTATTGAGAATATATCAATCTATATTCAAAACCTCTACGCAAAAATAAACAGTTAAATCATAAACATTGATAATAGTTTGGGAATTTTCTTTGAAGGGTTCTATTTCACCTTTCTAATACAACTTTCTATAGAGGAGTCCTAGGATAAGAAAATTTGTGACCATGGCCACATTGTCACCATAGAGTTTCAAAGTACTTATTTTTAGACTCACGACCATGATCACTACTTGAGGTCCTGATTTTAATACCAATAATATTTTATATATAGTTTTCATTCTTGGAAAAATAATTTAAAAAAAATCATTTTTCTGATCTAGAAAGAATACCCAGGTGTATCTAGAAAATTCATCTACAAGAACATAAGGATGGTTCTTACCATTTAATCTAGAATCTCTCGAGGGTCTAAATAAATCCATATGAACCAACTATAGTGGTTGATAATATGAAATTTATATCTTTGGTTTGAAAGTGATTTTATATTAATTTACACTTTGATAAATATTACAGACATTGTTTATTGGAAATTCTAGTTTAGGTATATCCTTGAATAATCCTTCCCTAGTTAGATTCCTAAGTTAGTGTAGGTTATATTGGCCTAGTATCCTTTTATAGAGAAAATAATTTTTGTGAAATTAATTTAAACCTGAAATATTATGAAAAAATAATGAATTCAAATCAACATCATAAACATTATCATTTCACAAGGCATTAAACACTAAAACATGCTTAAAATCACAAATTTTTCTAGAATTATTATCAAAATTAACCTATTAACCATCAAAACATGGATATAATATTATATGAATGTTATATTTTAATCCACCTACAAATAAATCTTTAGAAATTAAAATATTATTAGAGTTTCTAATTTGACAGAGTCTAATTATTTTCGCTTTGGAATTGTCAGCAAATTTGACATAACCACCATCAACATTGATAAGGTTGGAGTAGTCAATAGTCATGTGTCTGGAATATTTGTTTTCTAGATACCATAGATTTTTATTGTTACTATTTCAGTTTTTTTCCTACATCAAAGGTAAATCAAGAAATAATTTTGGTACCCATATTTTCTTGGGTATAGAAGTGTTTCTGATAATTGATTTAGGAATCTAAAGTTATTTAATTGGTTTTCAATAAATGGATTTTACTCTTTTAGAAAAAAACTTTATTAAGCCTAGATGAATAAGAATTATTTATTGAACTAACAGAGCTATAATGAGAAGCAAATTTATTCTCATGGACCTTCCTCTATTAATATTGGTAACTAGTTCCAGTAGTATATTTTAGAGTGGTTTTTTTACAAAGAATTTTGCTTATATATTTTCTACCATTAGTTAACCGCTCTATATATTTCTTAAGTTGGTCATTATTCATTTTTAGATCATTATTTTCTTTTAACAATTGATCATTTCTTTTCTTTTCTATAGAATAAGTGAGCATACAAATAATGTTGCTTATTTAAACTTTTATATTTAGTCTTAAGTTCATTAAATGTATCCCCAATCATATTAGAATATTCAAATAAATCCTCACTAGTCATATTTTCATCATTTTTTCATTTTTAGCAAGATTTGAAATATGTTCAAGAGATGTAGGATTAAAATTTAATAACTAATATGTGTTTACCATGAAACACAAATTTTCTATACCATTTTTGTATTCTCTTCATGAGTTAGAATCACTATAGTTGTCTTTAGAGGCACTTTGGTGGCTTTTATAGCCTTTTTATACCTTTTACATTTATTCTAAACTTTTTCTTATATTTCAATTTTGGACATCCTTCTTTAATATTCCAATCTATTTTACACTCATAGTATGTTATCTCATCAGTGGAATCATCCCTTTTACACTATTTAATCAAATTTATTTTTTTATCGTAATTTCCTCTATAGTTAGTCTTGCTAAAGAATTTAATCTTACTGAACAACTTTTTGAATCTTCTAGCTAGGTGATCCATTTCCACATCTCTATCTAAATTTGATTCATCATTACTGGAACTATCATCTTTAATATATTTTTTAGCTTTCAGTCATAAGTCTTAAAGCATACAAATTTTCTATTTGGTTTATATCCTTAATGTTTGTTTACTTTCAATTCTTATTTTTACATCATGATCTTTTCAATAATTTATCTTGTTGGATATTTACCTATGTCACATGATTCGCTTATGGAAATAGATTTTCCTCTCCACCTATCTTGTAATAATCTCAGAAATCACATTACTTTATCCTCGTTTGTAACAATATGTCCATGTGTATGCATAATATTGAATATTTCATTGAACACAAGATACATGTCAGAAATGGATTCATCAGGATTAATCTTTAATGTAACACATTTAATAGCATAATTATTTAACTTCATTTCATTAACATTGGATGATCCTTCATAAGAAACAACTATTGTACCCAATATTTCAAGATAAGTAGTTCCTAAATATGTTCTATTCAATTAAAAAAAATTAAATAATAATATAATTAATTCATTTATTTATTTATAGTTTGAATCATAGGAAGATTTTACAATATCATACCATATGTTTCTTACCATTTTGGTTATTTCATATTTCTCAATGATTATAGTCCAGATATCTAATCATATGCTCTCAATATAGATTTACATCTTGATATTTTATTCTATATAGTTTGTTCCATTGAAATAAGGATTCTAGTTTGTGGCATCTCCATAAATATTATCATTGTATATAAAAGTATTAATTTAGAACAAACATAAATTCAGATCTTTTGATAAAATATGATTATACTAAAAAAGATACTTTGAAAAGATATGATACCAAATGTATGTCCTAGTGGACAACTCAAGAGGGGGTGAATTTAGTTTGTAATAAAAAATTATATTAAAAATATTTAAAACATAAATATCCCAAATTAATAAAAAGTCTCATTTAACTAAAACTATATAATTATATAATTTTATCTTTCAAAATGTTTCTTAACAGTTTTATCTCAACTTTGTTAAAATAAGTTTTACCACTCTCTTAAATTTCGAAACAATTTTACATAAAACAAACACCATATATTAAATACTAGTTAAATAAAACTATTATAATAATGTTTTTATTAAATATTTTTGAAAAAAATATATGTTTCTCACTTAAAACAATGAAAAAGAAAATATATAAAGCACGTAATGGAAATTAAATAAGGGTTTTAATCTTAATCCAAGCCATAATCCTCTACACTTGGACATCACCCACTATCAAGCAATTTATTATTAATTAAATTGATAAAAAACCTATATTAGTTTATAAAAAACTATATTATGAAAATCCACAACAAATTCTTCTTTTATAGATCTATATTGGAGAAAAATAATTCCACATTACACAGAACCACTTCCATAGTTATATGTGGGTTTATAAATGAGAAGAATTTAGAGAAAGTGTTATGCACTCTCTAATTTGGTACAAGAGATTCTGTTTATATATAATCTAATTGAAATAAAACGTAGCTCAAAAGAAAATCATAAATAGAAACAGAATGATAAGATATATGAATATGTGGTTCACCTCATTACAAATACTTCAGTTGTTCAAGATCCCTTTAATTTTTCTTTGAAAGTATCTCAAATAAGTTGCATAGTAGGTTCAATAAAACAAAGTGTCATAAAGTGTTCCTATCACGAACCAACCCAGTTCGACCCTGAACTGGTCACCTGAGTTAGCCCGTGACAAGGCCCAAGAAGCATTCCTAATCTTCCCAGGCTGGCGACAAACACAAAGGGAATCAAAAGAGAGACGATGGGAACAATTTTTCCCAATATAAATAAATAAAAGCAGTGGAAGAATAATAAAAGAAGCCTCAAAAAATAGAATAGTGCACTAAGAAAGAACTGAAAATCAAAACTAATCATTCCTAATGACCACTAAAACTCCACAGGACCCCACGTGTCACTCCCCGATCCGAAGACTCAGTATCGCCCACGTTGATCGATATCAAGCTGAAACCTGCACCTGTGTCTAAAAACAAGAATGAATTATAGTCCTGAGTATTAAAACTCAATAGGTGTGTTATGTAATCTAATCCCAAATGCATTTCCTCAAAACAAAAAAATCTAAAATTTCAAGTTTTAACTACAATATATAAAAGTAAGTTTTTCGCGCATTTTTTCATCTAAAGAATATCACAGTCCATTGCCCTATTTGCCATTAAAAAACATATTATTTTTCAAGAAGGAACCATATAAAATTTAAAGTAGAGATGACATTTTAGTTATAAAGTAGATATTGAGTATAAAACATTTCTAAAACCTTTCTCCATAACCAATTAAAAAAACTTTATCATTTTATTTATAATACACACTATTCCAGAAGCAAGATCAACCATCATACAATAAGGGAAATGGGAAATAACTCCCAAGAACATCTAGGCAATAATACATCAAAACATTTGTACCAGTATACATGGGTGAAACCTAGGAGCTTTTGAATAGTCTAGAACATAATATACATGTGACTTATATCAAAGGCATGCCTTACTCAATAACGTCATAATGCCCTAATGTACGACCATCTCCCTACTTTACCGGGTCGAGTGGCCCAGTCCCATGGAAATAATAATAATAGATTATCCCCTCTTATGGTCCACTAGTGAGTGAATAGTCTAAACTAGTGCAACAATCATTCAACGAAAATTCTATCACTATGCAAGGTTCCCATGTTCAGACTAAAAAGGGTTTGTGAGTCAACAAATATTAACCAAGAATTCCAACACATGAATTTTCATCTTACACCATCAACACACACACAGAACAAAATCACCCCTAATCACTCCAAGGGATTTTTCCCTCTTTCCTTTAACCATCAACACACAAGAGAAGTCCCATCTGAGGACCACTCATTCCCATAAACATCCAACAAAGAAAGAGATGCATCCCAAAGAGGGTTCTCAAAGTAATAAATTTTAAAAAAGTACAAAACAGGCCTTAGGAAATCATTTACCACTAAATTATTTCCAAAAGAAGCAACACGCACCATCACTTTGAAAAAAATAGATTCATTTGGAAACCCATTTAAGAAACTCAATTCACTAATTTAAATACAAAGCACATTTATAAGGTCCAAAGGGGAATTTCATCAAGCACTTACTAATCACATTTAATAAAACTACTTCATGAAATTCAAATAGAAAGGGTCTTACCTTATTTCACATCAAGCAATTATTCTAAAATCCCTAAATTACTAACAATAATTAAATAAAAGTGTGAAAAACAAGAAATCAATAATTCTTCAATTTAAAGGCTAATGCATTGGGAAACCTACCTCAAAAAGGGAGCGGACCAAGACGAACAATTTGGCACCTGATGCCTTTGACAAAGATCGCACCCCAATCACGCACACATACACTCCTATGTATATATGCCTTAATCCAATTCACATATTCCCCATGCCATGAGGTAATATGTGAAAGGAGGATTTATATATATATATATATATATACCTATGTATGTGTGTGCAACCCTCCCAGGAGCCACCGAACAGTCTAATTAACCCAAAAGGGAATCAAAGATTACCAAAAACTCTAAATAAAATTGAAACAATAAAAACGGGTGGAATCAATCAACCAAATCTATGGGCTAAGCCCCTTTGTAAAACCATACATAAACCAATATCATTTTGAAAACTTGACTTTCACCATTCAAAAACTTCTACAATTGATATTGAAAAATAAAAATCATGCTCATATGTCAAATATCTCATTTTTCTTCAAAAACTCTTTCCAAACCCCTCCTACCCTTATCTTCCCTTAAAACAAGGTTTGCGCCTACCAAATAACCCTCAAAAACGATTTCATGAAATGCCACACCAAGACACTCACACAAAACATGGCCAATTTCTGTTACAAAACCCAAAACCAATACACGACCATGTCAAACCCTTCAAAAACATTGTTCACATCACTTAAACAACATAATAATCCATATAAACAATTTATAAAACCCTTTTAAGAAGAAAAACAATATATTAACTCTTAAAATACACACACAATTTCATGTAGAAAATCATTCCCAACCAAATTTCTAATCAAATCCTCTCAAAACAACTTTGACACCACAACATTTAAGTAAGAACAAGAAAAAATTAATTAAATAAGAAAATCACATTATTTAATAATGTTAAGGTAAGGATCTGCCTACCTCATGTGAAGAAAAATACGTAATTCAGTGTGAAACCTCAACCACACTTCAATCGTACCACAAGAATGCAAGATTAAACCCTAAAAAATGAACAGAACCAAAATTTGGTTTACCCATTATTTAGTGTTCGGCCAAGACAAGGGGTGATGGAATGAGGGAAAGTCACAAGAAAATATTTAGAAGAGGGGGGCAGAGAAAATACCTAGGTGGATCGAGTGGAGAACCCATAGAAATTCGGAGGAGTCATGGAGAGAAGATCTTCCCAAAGGGGGGGGGAGGTCGTGCACATATAGCTTGAGTAAGGGGGAAGGGGGTGGGGGTTTGGTGGTTCACGTGAGGGGGAGTGGGGTGCTGAAGATGGCTCTCTATATAGAGGCTACCAGAAGGGAGGCCAACCATCAAGGGGGAGCGCACACGGCTGAGAGGTCTGGTGTTGGGGTACGTCGCGTGACCAGAGGAGAGGGGAGGAGGGGAAGCATGCTAGGAAGGGGGGAGGGGATTAAATTAGTTTTTTTTATTAAATTTTATTTTAATTTTAATTTAATTTAATTAATATAATCTAAAAAAAGTGACTCAAAAATAAATGAAATAACTTGAAAGTATCGTGTAGGGGTGTAACAATTCTCCCCACCATGACACTTTCTTCCCCCAGAAAGTCCCAAGAGATTCAGTTGATCAAAATAGAAGAAAAGATGATTTACAACCAAGGACAAACCTAAAAAATCAATGAATAAAGAACCAACACTCGCTTTCATTCAGAGCTAAGAACTACAGATTCCCACAAAGAAACTATGAGACCACCCTCAAAAGAATCCTCACATACAAGGAACACATCACACAAGACCACAGAATGCGAACAAACAATGAAGAGATTACAAAGAAGAGACACTCATTTCTAAACACAACCCAACAAGGAACACCCAAACCCCTAACATAAAAACCATGGAAGAAACCAGGCATGTCCTGTTTCGGATCTCTGTGAGCATCCCTTACACAATCTTCTATCCAAGCCAACCAAATACTATGTATGGGGTCGATCTGAGAGAAAAAAAAGGAAATGCTCATCCAAGAAAACCTAGAATAAGAAATCATCATGAAATCATCTCATGGGGGTCTCACCGCCATATAAGGACTCTAGAAAAACATTTATTTCACAAGTTTGAATAGATCTCGAATCCTAAAGAAAGCCAGAAAAACCCAAAGAAACCAAACCTAGGATAAAAAAGCACAACCATTCTACATCACCAACATTAAAAACACTACAATGACATTCCCATTAAAACAAATTTCCAAAAGTTCCTGAAACATCATTATTTACACCCAAAAAAACACAACACCACATATTAATTTAATTACAACAAAAAGGGAATTTTCAACAAAATAAAATCTTCTAATTGAGCTTTCATCAATGCTACGTTCATCCAACTGAGCTGAAAGGTTCTCCAAGAGAGTGGATATGGACCCATGTCACTTCCTAGAGCCACCCTGGAATAACCGTTTCAAATGACCCAAACGCCCACAGGTATTACATATCTTAGGTGCTTCATGACTTGAAAATTTCCTATGCCCCAGCTTCCCACACTGAAAACACAGTCAGTACTTCCTCTCGGATGAATCTGGGGAGGTGGAAAACAACGACCTTTTGTGCCTCTTCTCAACTGGCTAGACACTGCTAAATCGGATTCAACTTGAACAACCCTCCTCATTACTTATCATAATAATCAGGGAATGAAGGAAAAAATGGGATGAATTATGATCCGAGAACCCTTTCAAAGAATTGAGCTTTCAAAAATTCATCTCTAGCAAGGTTTGGGAGATACGACACCAACTCATTGAAGTTCTCATCATACTCCAACACCGTTGAATTTCCCTACTCAAGACCATACAACCTTGAACCCATTGGTGTCTTCACATCATCGGGAAAGAATTGTTGGATGAAGAAATATTTAAATCATTCTCACCAGAAATTCTTCTATAGTTTGGCATGAAGAATGGATTTCCACCATTCTTGTATTAGACCTTCCAACGTGAAGGTGGAAAGCTATATATTGAGAGGTTCAGGAGATTAAATTCAAACAAATATCTCCTCAATATTTTGCATCCATTCATCATCTTTCCCTAGTTTTGGCTGCACGATGAAATGAGTGGGGTTCGACTCTCAGAACCTCTATATGAGCTCTTGATATTGATAATCACTAGGCTCTATATCTGAAATAGACAAACCAAAGGTCTAAAACACATCTTGATAAACTGAAAGGCACGTGGTGAAATAACTACCTGCAGATGCTTCTCAAAATCCCTTAGAAATTAGTTGGGATAAATCCTAAAAATAGGTAGCATGAATCCAAATCAGAACATATCATAAATCAAAATTCCACATCTCATTTTCAAATCAACAGCCCAAACTCAAAACTTTATTTCAATCACACCTCCAACACATAAAATACAAGGCCCAAAAGGAAAACTCCAAACCCAAAAAGGCAACATCACACACTCACACCTTTTAAAACATTGAAATCTCCCTTTTTGAAGAACATTTGCAAAAAATATAACAAGACTTACTAACCAATCACCTGTTATTGGTATTACCTTTAGCATCACATATATACACTATTTTTCTTGATCAAAAATCCATCTATACATACAAATAACCATCCACTCACCACATAAATACATCCGTGTACATATATGTAAACACTCATAGGAATACCAAGGGTCGTAAAAAAGAAACATTATCACTTTCCAAGCTAGTTTAAAAGTACCCAAACCAATTTTAAAACCACACCTCATCATCAGAGAAAAATATTTCCAAGTTCCACACTCATTTTTTTCCAATTTCACATCTCATAAAACCTTTCAAAAACCACCAAAACATTTTCTAAAATGACTCCCACTTTCAAAACAACCCCTTTAACTCTCCAAAGGATTCAATGTTTTGGTTTTGGAAGCCTCGTTTTCGAAAAATGAATCATCATTTTGTTAAACTAAACATCATTTTAAAATCTAAACAAGACACCCCAAAACCATCCCAGTCAACATTAAGTACAAACGAAAGAAACTTAACATTCAACGGGTCAAAAATATCAAAATCTCAAAAGGATCCAAAACAATACAATGGGGGAAACTATTATCGATGGGTGACTTGGCCATATGGTTAGCGTCCATATACCAATCAAACCCCCATCATAGAGATTCTATTGGGACCACGTCCCTTTCTCCACATGGATTTCCAGGCCCTACGAGCTCATTGAGATAATTGACATGACTCTCATTTCATTTTACAAAATACCAAGCAACCCATAAAACCAAATAAACCAAGAAAAATGCGACTTCCCATGGTAACTCAGGGTTTGGTCCAGAATGTGTTGGCCAGACATTCCCCTGAACCGACACCCCAAGCTCCTACAGTCATACTCTATCTACCTTGAAAACCCAAATTACGAAGGACGCTATGAAAGCTAGGTCCTTTAAAAAACCTAGTCTTTGATACCAATTTTTCATGAACCCACCTGGGTCAACCCTAAACTGGTCACTCGATTCGGCCTACAATAAGGCCCAAGAGGCATTTCCAATCCTTCCGGGCTTGTAAAAAGCACCAAGGGAATCAACAGAGTGACTATGGGAAAAATTTTGCGCAATATAAATAAATAGAAGTAGCAGAATAATAATAAATCATCCCTAAAAAAGAACAGAACACTAACCAAGAACTGAAAAGCAAAACTAATCGTACCTGATGACCACCAAAACTCCACGTGACCCCATGGGTCACTCTCCAATCACAAGACTCATCATCGCCCACAACAATCAATATCAAGCTAAAACCTGAACCTGTGTCAAAAAACAAGAATGAAGTATAGGTGTGAATATTAAAAATCAAAAGGCATCCCAAGTAATATAATCTCAAATGCATTTCCTCTAAACAAAAAAAATCATCAATTTTAGGTTTGAACTACAATACATAAAAGTAAGTTTTTCACACATTTTTTAATTTAAATCAAATCACTGTCCATTGACCTTTTAACCATTAAAAACCATATTCTTTCCCAATAAAGAACCATATACATTTTAAAGGAGATACGAAATTTCAGTTATAAAGGAGAGAGTGAGTATAAAGAATTTCTAAAACCTTTTTCCATATCTATTTGGAAACACTTTATCATTTTAGCTATAATCCACACTATTCCAGAAGAAATCTCAACAATCATACAATAAGGGAAATGGGAAATAACACTCAAGAGCATCTATATAACAATGAATCAAAAATTTGTAACAGTATACATGGGTGAAACCTAGGATCTCAGGAATAGTCTTGAACATTATATACATGTGACTCATCCTGAAGGCATGCCCTACTCAATAACTTCATAACACCCTAACACCCAACTGTCGACCTACCTGGTCTGGTTGAGGGTCCCAAACCCATAGAAACAATAATAATAGAGTATCCCTTACTATGGGCCACTATCCAATGCATAATCTAAGATAGTGTAGAAATCGTTCACTGAAAGTTTTTTCACTATGCTATATTCCCATGATCAGAATAAAAAGGGGGTGTGTGTCAACAAATACTAACCAATAAATCAAACACAATCATTTTCATCTTATACCATCAACACACACACAACAAAATCACCCTCGAATCAATCCAAGGGATTTTATCCCACTTTCCTTCAACCATCAACACACGAGAGAAGCCTCGTCCAAGGACCACTTGTTCCCATCAACATCCATCAAGGCATGAGGTGCATCCCAAAGAGGGTTTTCATAGTAATAAATTTGACAAAATTAACAAATGGGCCTCAAGAAATCATTTAACACTAAATCATTTCTAAAAGAATCAATACATGCCATTACATTAAAAAAAATACGCACTTGGAAACCCATTTATGAAACTCAATTCACCACTTTAAATCCAATGTGCATTTACAAGGGCTAAAGAGGCATTTCATCAAACACTTAGTAAGAACATTTAATAAAACAACTTCATGAAGTTAAAATAGAAATGGTCTTACTTTATTCCACATCAAGAAATTATTCCAAAATCCCAAAATTACTAACATGCATTAAATAATAGTGCGAAAAACAAGAAATAAATAATTCTTTTATTTAATGGCTAATTCATAGGGAAACCTACCTCAAAAAGGGAGCAGACCAAGATGAATAATTTGGAACCCGACTCATTTGATGAATATAGTGACACAATCGCACACACATACACTCATATATATATACCCCTTAATCCTATGCACATATTCCCTGCACCATGATGGAATATGTACAATGAGGATTATAAATATACACACGTACCTATGTATGTGTGTGCGGCCCTTTAAGGACCCACCGAACAATTTAATTAACCCAAAAGGGAATTGAAGATTACCAAAAACTCTAAATAAAACTGAAACTATAAAAAGGGGTGGAAGAAACCAACCAAATCCATGGGCCAAGCCCCTTGTTAAAACCTTACATAAACTAAGATCATTTTGAAGACAGGACTTTCACCATTCAAAACGATCTACAATTGATAATGAAAAATACAAATCATGTTCACATGTCTAATATCTCATTTTCCATCAAAAAAATATTTCCAAAATCATCCACATCTTAAGTTACCTTAAAACATGGTTTTCACTCACCAAACAACCCTCAAAAACATTTTCATGAAACACCACACCAAGACACTTGAACAAAACATATCCAATTTCTGATACAAAACCCAAACCCAATACACGAGCATGTTCAAACCTTCAAAAATGTATTTACCATCACTCAAACAATATAATAAGACATTTCCAAAATTTATAAAACCCTTTCAAGAATCAAAAAAATATTTTAAACTTAAAATACACACACAATTTCACATAGAAAATCATTCTCAACCCAATTGTTTTTCATATCCTTTCAAAAAAACTTTCACACCACTCCATTTAAGTATCGAATAAGAAAAAATTAATTAAATAAGCATATCACATAATTTATTAATGATAAGGAAAGGATCCGCCTACCTCGGGTGAATAAAAAGCCGGAATTCAGTGTGAAACCTCAACTACACTTCGATCTCACCACAAGCATGCAATATCGAACCCTAAAAAATAAAAGGAACCAAAATTTGATTAACCTATACTCTTGGGTTTGGAAAAGTCAAGGGGTGATGTAATGAGGGAAAATCACCAGAATAATTGTAGAAGAAGGACATAGAGGACATACCTAAGTGGATTGAGTGGAGAACCCATAGAAATTAGGAGCAGTTGTGGAGAGAGGAGCTTGCCCAAAGGGGGGAGGTCGCGTGAACACCACTGTAGGAAGGGGGAAGGGGTGTTTGACTATTCACATGAGGGGGGAGCAGGGAGCCAAAGGTGGATCGCTGGATGGAGGTTACCAGAAGGGAGGTCGGCCGGCATGGGGGAGCACACGTGGCTGAGAGGTTCAGGGGTGGGGTGCATCACACGACCAGAGGAGAGGGGGGTAGCAGTATTTGAGGAAGGGGGAGGGGATTAGATTAGGGTTTTCTTAATAAATTTTATTTTAATTTAACTTTAATTTAATTAATTTAATATAAAAAAATACACAAAAATAAATGAAATAATTGGAAGGTTTCGGGTCGGGGTGTGACAGTTCATCTATCTAGAAAAGGATCACACATATATTCCTCTCTCATTCTATATAAGAGTATTTTCACTAATATATCCTTTTTACATAGGTTCTACTTTATCTTAAAACGATAACTACATCTCAAAGAATCCATTGTAACAAAATCAATGCAGCCTTAATTGCACTAAAACTACAATTAATGCTTCAAAGTCGTTTTAGATTTAAAATAGATCCATTGCTTAAGTTATACATGGTAGTTTGTATTTACTTAAAACGTGGTTTCTTGAGCTCATGTTCAATTGGCATAGTAAGTTGGCATGATAAATTTTCATTATCTCTTCATTTCCCCAAGAGTTAAGTCTATTTTTTCATGTGGTAGGTTTGTGACTTCACATGTTTTCTTCATTTCTTCACATGGTAGCTTCATTTCTTTACATGGTAGCTTCATTACCTCACATGGTCACTTTTTTTTACTCATGGTAGGTACATATCATTTTTTGGAAGGTATTTTTCTTAAAATTTCTATAAATACATATAAGAATGGTTAGTACAACACTTGGAGAAATTTTTCTTACTTTTCTCATAGTAGGTTGGTTGTTCATGTGGCCAGTTGGTTCTCAATGCTTGGTAGGTCTTTAAATTCATGGTATGTTCATATTCAACACACAGAAGGTTATTTAACATGGGATGGGTTTATGAATTAGAAATAAGTTGATAACCTGATGCAAGGTAGGTAGTTTTTCATGGGATCAGTTGGAGTACATTGTGCAGTTGGTTCCACATGGTCACTTGGCCTTAAAATTCAGTTCAAATTATTCACACACTATATTCATTACACACGTGGTAGGTTTTCATGGTAAGATTCAGACTAAGAAATTTTTTTAAAATAGAAAACAAAATTTCAAGATAAACATGAAATTCATTAATAACATTATAAATATGATTTTGAATCATTAAAATAATGGGGAGTTGGTATAATCCAATAAATGTTTTTTACCATGGTTATTATTCATTATGATAAAAATTGAAATAGAAGTTATTACAAAATCTGAATATACTAATTCCAAATATGGAATTCTTTTTATATGATTTAATTTTATGAAGTGTTAAGATTTTATTTTACTATTAGTATGTAAATAACAATAAAAAAACAATGTTTTGAAAAATGTATGTTTTAAGTATAAAAATGATTTGATAACAAAATCACATATCATGTTGATTAATATATAATTATTTGGATTATTTTTAATAAAATGAAACATAAATGAATTTAAAATAAATCTATTACCAAATGGGACATTAAAATAACATTGATTAAAGGTAAATAAATGACGGTTTTAGAAAAATTAATATTTTTCACCATTCATCAAAAAATTATCCATTTTAGAAAAATCATAAAAATTTATCTTAATAATATTTCAAAATGTTTATTTAAAAAATGATTTCGATTTTATAAAATACAATTTCTAAATGTTCTAGAAATTAATCATGATATTCATGCACCAAAAATAATGCAAACAAATTGGTGAAGAAAATTTATTTTTGAAGTATAAAATGAATTTATACTCCTTTATTTACTATTAACTACTATAAAATTAATGTTAACAGATTATATTAAATAAATGATTTATACATTTCCTGAAAAAATATCCATATTGATTAATATAATTTATTTTGTTAAAAATAAAATACGTATATTAAACAATTTTTTGAAAAGAAATATGCACTTTAATCTTATATGATTTTATTTAAAATTGAGTACTTATTTCTTATGAATTAATAAGTACATTTTTATTAGTAATATATATCAATATATATTTCATAATATATTTATTCTTATTCATACCTTCCAAACCAACAACTAAGTTATAACAACCATATTTAAATAAAAATATTTCTATAGTATATCGTAGTTTATTTAAGCTCAGGGCTACATAAGAAACATGCCATGGAAACTAGTATTATTTAAGTGAGAATTTAATATTTAAATATTTGGGTGGTATAGAAAACATTTTAACTTTACAAATTATGTTATCATTTGTACTGAGTAGCCACAATATTAACAGTTCATAAGGGGAAATATTTTCCCACCACTACTCTATATATCTACAAACTCTAAATCTCACCTTGGTTTATAATAAACCTCTAAGGATAACATTTCTTCTTCAACATCCTCTTTCATTTATACTTATTAAATTATATCCCAGATTTGTAAGATTAAAATTTTAATAAAAAACTAATTTTACCCCTGTTTTTTGGTATTAGATCATTCAGAACCTTCTTGACATTCCTCACATATCTTTTTAGATCCCCCTTTAATTATTTATTTAAGAAAATTATAAACTATAAATTTTTCTTGGAACCACTTTTTTTATTTCAACTTCAATATCATTATAAACAATTTCCACTTCTTCTTATTCAATATTTTTAATATAATTTTCTCACCCCTTGATAAATAATTGAATTCAGAAATTGATATAGTTTTTTCTTCAATTTTTATATCGATATCCAATACTTATCCAAGATTTTATTGAGAAATATATTTTTCTTACACTACCTCCCCTAAATTAGTAATTTCAGCTTTAAGATGTTCAACATACCTTGAAGACACATTTAACACTCCATTAATTTTTAATTATTCTTTTTAGATTAAACATCCCAAGGAATACTTCAAGGTACACCATAAGATCAACCACTCCTTTTGGTAGATATTCCTCCTCAAATTTTTATTTTAAATCTCTTTCATTCCTATCATATAATCTTACAAATTTAATTTAAACTTAGTTTCTCCTTTTTTAAATAAAATATTATCATCATCTTTTTTCTTACATACCAATATTTTCCATTGAAGCCTATTTCTAGTTTTTTTTCATGATGTGAATATTTATTTATGGGAAAATTTTGTTATTGTTTTTATATAAATTCAGAATCACCTTTTTATCATAGATCTTTCTAGGAATCTACACAATAATGTCTCTAACCTTTACACTGAAATCAATCCAACGGTAACTTTCAAAAAATAATTGAACCTCAATAATCATAAAAATTCTTCCTTACTATTTTATAAACCTAAAATAGATTAATCCTTCCCCAAAATAACTTTATTCCACTTGAAATAAAAACTTATAAAAAATAACTCATTCATTATTCCTCAAGTTATAAAATTGCATACTACCAAATAATTTTATATACATACCTTAATCATATAATGCACCCAGAAATATAGTGATCTCTCTCCAAGATAACTTTAATCTATTTACAACAAAATACCTTTTCAGTCCCCAAAGTTGTTTGTATTACTCAACATATATTCTTAAAATCAAATAATCATTGTCTCAAATGACCATAATTACCTGAAAATAAAATCACATACAAACCCTAAATATTATCTACACCTTTTATATTATGTACCAAAAATATAGTAACATTCTTCATAAATACCTTTCACACTAAATCACATATTAAACCTAAGGGTTATATATACCTCAATCATGTATTCTTCCTAAACCCAAATAAATTTATTACAAAATATCATTAACCACTATAAAATCCAATCACATGAGACCTCAAAAGGTTATGTATGAATTAGAATTTATGATCACCCTTAAACTTATCAACCCATGATGATATCCATAACTCTTAAATAATCCTCGACTATTAATATCCTAACCTCTAACATTATCTATACCCTTCTATGATACCCTATATAAAGACGTGAACATAGTCACTTTATAATTGTATGATTGATAAGAAATATTGATTACTTGCATTCCCATGACAATTTAGGTTTATATTTTTTGATAATTACAAAAATAAATTATATAAAAAACCTGTACTTTTCATAACAAATATACATCTTTTCCACTAATTCAAAATCTTTAAATGATATACCTACTTCATCCAAGGATAAAAAATCATAACAAAAACTTTGAATTAATAATCTTTCATAATCAGACATGATACCTATAAAAATCATATTAAAATATTACATGGGAACATAAATCTTAGCAAGGGTTTTAAAATAAAGTTAAAACCTATTTTAAAATTTAAATACCTTAATTTTTTTGAAATACTATTTCTTTTATACACAAAACATTGAGCTTGTATAAATATTACTTTCTAATATATAACTATCATCTCTTTTTAAAAAATGTTTCATAAATAAAAATGATAATCATGCATAAGGAACTGAAATTATTTTGAAAGATCCCCAAGAAAACTTAAAAACTTATGAAAACCTTAAATATTTAAAATAGCATCATATTTCCTTCAAATACAAATATTTAACTTTGAAAAGATCAAAAACTACTATTTTCTAATAAAATAATCATATTATTTCATGAAATAAAAATATTTTAATTAAAACTCATATAAAGAATAGAAAAATGAATTCATCTTTGGACATTATATTCATGACCCTTTCAAATTTTCTTTTAGTGGAATAATATAAACTGTTATTTCCAATAACCCATAATCGAATAACTTAATAGCTAATTTTTAAATCATTTTCTCTATTGTGTATATCATTACCCAATGATTCAGAGATCTATATATAATTTTAGTAGGAATTGTTTACATTTATTCATTGTTCTTCATTGTAAATACCCCAATTTTAATTCAATTCCCTAGTAAATAGTGATTTTTTTATTCAATTTCTAAAGTTGGAACTTAGTTATAAATTGGATTTAAATATTTTTATTATTGATATATTTATATTTGGACATAAATTTTGAATCCATGTTGAATTATTATTGTGAATTTTAATTGTTGAAAAATAATGTACTAAGCAAAAAATGTGAATTCCTTTGTTCTGTAGGTTGAAAATTTTCAAAGCTTAGAAGGGATTGTGCCATCCATGGTCACTATGCTAACTAGGGGTACTAATTGTTCCCTAACCATTAAATTAAGAACGTTCTATGACATGGTAGGTATTAATATCATGTCTTTATCTTACTATGAGTACTATTCACAGTCACTTTCCCACCTTACTACACACCTTCCTCACAATAAGTATACCTATCATAAGCATCGTCAGTTGAATTTTCATGCTCAAAAATTATGTAAAGGAAAAAATTAGTTGACCGAATGAATAAAATTTATTGATCATTCTTATACTCTCACAGTTTTCATACCTACCTCAGTCCCCCTATTTGAACCACATCTCATGGGTGTAACACTGACTGTGTCCTTCTTGGTAGACATGCTTACCATGGGTTTTCTCCACCTTTGCCTACTATGACCCTACCATACATCCATCAATAATATTAAAGCCTATACTTCCTTGGAATAATAAGAACCTATTAATGAATAAATATAGTGTTTGGGCCCTTATCTAGATGTGTCCACCACCACTTACCACAATCCATTTTTTTTGTATTTTTTAAAAACTACTTTTTGGTAAAGTGGGAACTATACATAGAAATACACCTATTCAAACCTATACCACATCCACTTAAACCACACACACCACATTACAAAATCAAAAATTCCACATTCAAATTTTGAAAATAAAATTTCAAAATAACCTTCATCACTTATCTACAACCACCACATATCTTCCAATTCCTTGAGGAAAATAAGGGTTCCACCAACCCTTATAGCACCACCTTCTAATATAACTAGTGGATTTTGGATGATGATGGAGTGAAGCCACCTTTCTTGAAGAGTTGAAGTTTTACTCCGATCCAATATGGGTTCCATGTAGATGAATTATGAGATCTATCCAAATGCACCATGAGTAAAGCCACCTTTCCAACATAACCTCAGAGGGAGATTTAGCATTCCACTAAATTATGAAGGAGATTACCTCCTACTAAAACCATATATTGGAAATGAAAAACCAAGATACCATGATAAACTGAAGGAAACAATGGATATACATTAAAATATTGATTTTTAGAAGCACTCTTCACCATTAAATAAAACCATTTGAGGGTGTAAGTGTAAAACCTAAGGTAAGAAAGAAAATTTATCACACTGAAAAATGTAGCACCGTTGACAAGAGATGGTTGGAATTTGTCAACCAATGATGGGAAATCTGAGTTGAAGATACTAGAAGTGTATGATGTCCTTCTGGTAAAAATAATAATTCCCATGATCTAAATAAATTACAAGGCCCATTATCTGAATCACAAGATCATTTTTTCCCTTAAAACACACTTGTTAAGCTACAAAGATCCAGAACACTCCATCATTAAAAGAACAATGGGATAGTTCATATGAGGAACACTGATGCCATACAAAATTCATCCAGACCCTTAAATCTAGATTCATGTAAACCATACAGTGGAAATTAAATCTTCTTCCTACTAAAAGCATAATTTATATACTTTCATGAATAATCATGTGCCCTTATATAGTGGGAAGCACAATATCCAAGTTCTCATCTATAAAAGGAATTAACTTAATGGAATAAAGGGGGGCATAAGAACTCGCTCTTATGAATCACTCATGCCCTGATGGCTGCTACTCTTTTTTTTCATTTATTTTAAAAACATTTATTATGGAAGACTAGTCCATGTGTGGCTTCACCAAGGAGAATACCCCCATTTTCCTCTTATTGATGAATTCTAATCATTCAATGAACTAACTCCTCTCTGTATGTTTATGGTTTTAATCATTAGAGGTTTCTTCTAGTTTAATATTTTAATTTATTGTACTTATTATCAAAATTGAATACTTAATCCACTTAGATTTAATTTACAGTATGTGATAGTAAGGAATTGCATAGTTCAAGGGTGAATGAAGGTATAAAATCACAAGACTAGGAAATAGAAGGAAATATAGTGATTATTGTATTTTCATTTATGAATAAAAATTTCCTGATAAAATTAATCAATGGGATTCAATTGATTATAGGATGAATAGAAACCAATTGAAAAATGATTCAATTGGATAATGAGGGAATAATATAAGGCTAGACCATTTCTTCTTAAATTTATTTTATAACTAACCAATTTCACTTACTTTTCCTTTCAAATTGAACCTATAAAATATATTTCAAAATACACACAACAATGTCTTATCTAGAGATAATTCAAGTCCCTCTTTTACTAAATTTTTTTTAGGTTCAAAAATATTTTTCTAAGTACCTCGTGAAAAGTGTGAAAAATTTCTGGGACTATTTCTAGGGAGGAAAGTGTTTTGTTAAAAAAATGTTTTCAAATGAACAAATTCAATTCTTCCAACCTCACTAGTTTCGATCTAGAGGTTTAGAGAACTATGTAGGAAAGGATAAAAACCCTAGAGAACACATAAAAAAGAGGAAAGATTCTTTTCACAATTCCATTACATGATTCTACCTCCTTAGTTTCTTCTTCCTCAAAGTATTTTTAGTAAGTTAAAAAATGGACGATAATCTACCTCAAGTTAATAGGACTTTGAGAGATATGTATTCCTCCAATTTAAATATTAACAACAGATAAATAAAATTAAAATATAAACAAGTCTCTAAACTAAAAACTGGATTGATAGGAATACTACCAAATTTTTATAGACTATCTAGTGAATACACAAATTGGAACTTAAGAGAATTTAATGAATTTTTCAATGGATTCAGAACCAGAGGAGTCATTAAGGCACAAATTATCTGGAGGTATTTCTCTATATTTCTTAAAGGGGAATCCAAGGAGTGGATCTAAAATCTAAATCTTTAAGAAGTAACTTCATGGGAGGAGATATAAAAAAATTTCCTCTAGAAATTATTCCCTTATTTAAATAGGTATCACCTTTGAAATTAAATTTATGTAATCAAATAAGAGACTGGATAAAATATTTATAAATTTTAGGGAAGATTGAGGAAACTAAATACATACTTCCCACATTATCCATATGAATAACATAACTTACTACTATTATTCTATTAAGGATTGAAGGAAAAATACTGAAACCTACTTCATGCTTCTTTAGGATAAGCACTGATTGATAAGTCACTAGTTTCAGTAAGAGAAATCATTGAGAGGATATCACAAAATTCTCAATAGTTTCATACCAGAACTGAAACCAGAGGATTACATGAGGTAAAAACCTCCAACTCACATTTATTAGAAAATAAAATTGAATAACTGACTTCCCTTGTTAAACAATTATCTATGAAAAAGTTCTGGAATCCTCACCCACCACACCCCTAGGTTCCTGCCAACTATGTTATTCCTAAGAGAGTTTCACTGATGGATTCCCTAAAGTTTAACAAAATAAAAAAAATATCCTATGTAGTATAATAAAATATAGAACCCTCTAGGTAAAAACCCAAGGATTTAGAGAATTTTTCACCAACCAATGGGGAGCTAGGAGCCAACAAACTCAAAGACCACCATTTCAAAAAGCTTATAAACAATATTTTCAACCCCTCCATTCTAGATAAAAAATTTAAAACCCTTTACAAACTACCAATAAGAAAAACCACAAGAACATTATATGAAGGACATGCTGTGATATGTAATAAAATATCAAAATAGTTAAAATACCTCCCTTACCACTCCGGAGTCAGAGTTGAAGGAAATAAAAAGGAAAATTCAAGAATCTCATGACCACACTAAATAATATGGTGAATCAAGTCTCGAATATGATTCATGCTTAGAAAATTCCAAACCTTAATGTAAATTTAAGTGATCTTTCATTAAGGAGTGGAAAAGAACTGGAATAGAGTAAAATATCACCCAGGTAAATTGAAGTAAGAAGTGAACAACTTCAAGCATCTAATTATTTTTCCCAAGAAAAATAACCTAAGGAGTAGACAGTAAAGTTAAAATCAAAATAAAAAATAAAAACCATGGAAAATCCACAACAACTCACACCTCCCTTAACTTTAAAAATATATGTAAAATGAAAAATCATGTAATAATCACAACCACAAGATATGTTGGAAGTCTTCAAAAAATCATAGATCATTATCCCCGTGCTAGAATCCATTCACTGGATTCCAAGGTACAAAAAACCAGTAAGGAAATATACACCAATAAAAGGATATTAAAAGGCAATGAAGAGGTATTACTATGTAATTATTTTTTTTATCATGTTAACCCTCAAATCACCCAAAAATTTGAAGATCCATGTACATTTTTATTCCATATAGTAAGCTATCATTTTATAATAAATTGTGTGACTTAAGATCATCAATTAATGTAATGGAATATTTTATATATTCTTATTTATATATGGGAGAATTTAAACCCATCCATGTGGTTGTACAAATTTCAAACAGAGCCATTGTCTACCTAGTAGGTTTTATTGAAGACGTATTGATAAGCGTACAAGGATATCACTTCCCTACTTACTTTTATATCCGAAACATGGAGGAAGAAAATTGTATGAATATTTCCCCTACCATCTTTGGTAGTCAATTTCTAAAATTACTTAATATATTAGTAAAATTTAATGAAGTAACACTTTACATGAAATTCGGAAAAGAAATAGTTTATTTTAATATACTAGATTAAATGAAACACCAACACAAAGATCATTTTGTTTTTATATTAATTTATTTTTAACTCCCATGTTACTTTAAAGAGAATATTGAAATGTTTGATAACATAATTATACTAGAAGAATATTTTGAAATTCCCAGATTTGTGGGAAAATAAGTTTTTGAAAATGAATTAAATTTGGAATGAGTTTTGAGTGTTGAATGATTTAAAGAAAATGACATAAATTATTATTTTTTTGAGTTACTAGAATATGATACTAATTATTCTTCCTTATATTCATAAGTATCTAGTATGGAAAATAATAAAATGAAAAAATCTGTAGAAAATCCCCCAAATTTAGAATTAAAACGATTCCCCTTAAATTTGAAATATAATTTTTTAAATGTGTATAAGAAATTTCAAGTAATTATTTTCAATAAATTATAGCTTATCTTGGAAAACAAAATGGTGTGGAATCATAAAAACAATTCTAGGTCCATATTCTAGACATTTGGATACATGACAAGAATTAGCCCTATCATCTGCATGAAAATAATTTTGTTGAAATATGGATCCAAGTAAGTGATACAAACCTAGAGAACGCTCAACCCAACCCTCCTAGAGGTTGTAAAAAGGGAAGTATAAAGACTTTTAAAAGATGAAATAAAATATTACATATCAAACTCTAAATGGGTGATTCTCATTCAAATTGTCCCAAATAAACCCTGTCGCACAATTCTAAAGAATGAAAACCGTGAATTAGTACCCAACAGAATCAAAAAAGTTATAGATTTTATTTCAAATATAGGATATTAAACCATGTTACTAGGAAGTACCATTCCCCCATACCATTTGTAGACCAAATTCTATAGAGACTAGTTAGGAAATGACATTATTGTTTCTTAAATAGTTTTTCTGGATATTTTCAGGTTCCAGTAGTTCCCTATGACCAAAAAAAGGCCACCTTCACATGTCCCTTTAGTAAATTTCCCTCCCAAAGGATGCCTTTTGTTCTCTACATTTCCCTAATTACCTTTCAATAAATTATGGTATATATTTTCTTAGACCTTATTGACAGCTTCTTAGAGGTATTCCTTGATGAATTCCTTATGTATGGGATTGGCTTTCAAAACTTAACGAAGAGTATAGGAAATGTTTTAAAAATATGAATTGAGAAACACTATATTTTTAATTTTGAAAATTTCATTTTTTTGTGGAAAAAGGAAATTTTTTAGGCCACTTTATTTATAAGAATGGAATTAAAGTTGATAAAGACAAAGTTGATGTCATTTCTACACTACCATACCCCACCACTATTAGGAACATTAGATCACTTCTATGCTGTGTAAGATTTTATAAAACTTTTATTAGGGAATTTAGTAAATTTTATTTTCCCCTAACTAACCTACTTCAGAAAGAAACTGATTTTTTATTTGATGATTCTAGTAGGACTACTTTTGAAAAATTGAAAGAATACATGACCACAGCACCCCATCATCTTCCCACCAAACTGAAGTCATCCCTTTGATATTTTGTGTGATTCTTCTAATAGATATATAGGTTATAAGCTTTCTCAAATGATTTATAAGATTCCAAAAGTGATATCATATACTTCAAAAACCATTTACACAACTCATATTAACTACACAATAATAGAGAAATAGTTTTTTTCTATTATTATAGCTTTAGAAAAAAATTGATCTTATCTATTAGGAATTAATGTAATCATTTATTATTATCATACATATTTAATATATTTGATTGAGAAAGATGATTAAAATCTCAGACTAGAAAGATGCATATTTATATTGTAGATATTTGACGTAGAGATTAAGTAAAACAAGGGTTGTGGTAATATAGTGGAGGACCACATAAGTAGGATTCCTCAAACTACTAAATTAGAACCAATCCCAAAGACTGGTCTTGATTCTTCATCCCCTGGTGTGAAACTATACAGTCTAACCCAAGTTCCCTGTTACACTACCATAGTAAATTTTCTAGTCACAGCAAAGGTAAATTCCTTCTTCTTTAAGAATCAAACTACTAAATTAAAATCTAAATAAAAACACTATTTCTAGTAATACCCTTATTTATGGAAAATTTCAAATGTCCAAGCCAACAAAAAGATGTATCCTTAAAGAAGAAATAAATTATGTCTTTTCTTTTTATTACACACTTTTGTGTGGAGTATTTTTTAGAACATAAAGAGATAATGGAAAAATTTTGGAAGCTAGAGTTTTTTGGTCCTCAATCTTTAAAAATATACATTTTTTTAAAAAAAAATATTGAAATTCCAATTTATAAGTGTAATTTTCAGAAACAAAAATTCCACAACAACCATTTATTTTTTGTGAAATATTAGATGTATGGGGAATTGAATTCATGTGCCTATTTTTTATATCATTTGGATGTTCCTATATCTTGTAGGTAGTATATTATGTATATAAGTGGATTTAATCCAAAGCCACTAAAACTAATGACTCAAAAACTATGACTCAATTTATAAAATAAATTTTTTTTTAGGTTTAGAATACCCCAAACTCTATTTAGTGACCAGGGAACCCACTTCTACAATAAAAATATAGAGGCCCTCATGATGAAATATGGAGTTAACTATAAAACCTCCATTGCATACCACTCATAGAAAAATGGACTCTCTATGGTTTCCAACAAAGAAGTCAAAAAAATGGATAAAATTGTGCATCATGTCCATAAGGACTAAAGTAAGAAAATAGAAGATGCACTATGTGCATACGAAACTACTTAAAATACCCTCTTAGGTATGTCTTTCTACCAAATTATTTATGGTAAACATTTCCACCTGCTTATTGAGCTATAACACAGGGCCTAAATGGTTGTCAAAAGAGTAAACATGGAGTTTACAAAGGTTAGAGAACTGAGGAAACTAAAAATGATAGATATTTAGGAGATGACGAGAGATGAATATGAGAACTCACTCCTATATAAGGATAAAGAAAATATTCCCATGTAAAAATGATCATGGAAATATAATTTCAGGATAGATACAAAGTACTACAATTTTATTCAAGGATGAAACTTTTACTTAGTAAGCTTCATTCCAAATGGACTAGACCATACATAGTAACTAATAACTTTCCATTTATTGTTGTTAAAATTGAAGGATAAGGTTCAATGTAGTCATTCAAGGTGAATGAACAACAACTAAATATGTACCAGGAGGAATTTTGGAAACAAATTATAGAGGAGTCCAAACTCCTCCATACTGCTAATAAATAAATCACTATCAAGTTACATCTTTCCATTATTTGTGTTGAGCTACTTCTTTTATATTAAACAATTTTTCTTTAAAAAATGCATACTAGGATCCAACAGGAAGTGTTTTTAAACCAAGTATGGGGGAAGAGATAAACCTATTTAAATAATTTTAAAAAAAATTATTATAATATGTTAGAGAATATAAAATCTTCTCTTGTAAATATAGTTATGTACGTTACTCATTTTCAATAGTTTTCTATTTTTTTCAAAACATTACTTGAACTTTATAGACATCTTACCTAGTTTAAAAATACTAATTCTATATTGGATTAATTCATTGATTCTAAATTTGTGAGACATAGATGATTCTTGAGTAGAAATTCTCACTAAATATATGAAAATTTGGTCTTAAAACAAGTAGATGGATTGTGAGGGAAAATATTTTTGTGGAATCAATTTTATAACATAAATTCACTGGAATTTTGAACATAATCTGAGGTAACTTGACCTATGTGAGACATAACACCTTAGGTAGCCAACATAAATAAAAATAATAAAATTAATTTCATCCTAGAATATAAATGGGAAACTAGGATCCCATGGTGGGTCTCTGAGGCAAGGGAGCTAAGTTCATTTCTATAATTAAATAAATATACTCTTTAATATTAATAAGTTTAATAGAAAATTCCTTGAAAAAATTATAGTAGGGAAAAAACTAGAAGGACCTTTTGAAAAAGGATTTCATTTAGGTTAGGGGAATATTGAACCCATAATGGGGTTAAATTTACTTGTAACACATTTTTTTAAGTTGTATCATTAAAGTGTAAAATCAAACTTTGTTTTGAATAAACATAGGAAATAGGGAAAATGTAATTGCTTTATGTTAATACATTAATTCTACTTAAATCTAGTTCAATCCACTCCTAAACTGTAATTTTAATTAAATTTAATTGAGGAAGTGATTTGATTCACATTTGAGGCAGTATAATATTCACAGTTGATAAGACTCTATTTATTTCTTTTATGACTAGTAAATTTTGATATAGGTAAGATGACCTTATTCTAGACTAAATTGAAATTCAATGATTATATTTCTTGGGAGTGAAATAGTTTAAGTGTGGGTAATTTATGTGAGTTTTAATTCTAGAAATTTATTGTATTTTATTCATTAAAAATGCCACAATTTTAATTCAATTCCTGGGAAAATATTGATTTTTATTGACTATCTAAAATTAGAACTTAATTGGAAATTGGATTTAAATATGATGATGTTGGATATATTCATATTTTTTTATAAATTTTTAATCCATGTTGAATTATAATAGTGAACTATAATTGTATAAAAATAATGCACTAAGTGAAAATGTGAATTCTCTTGTTCTGTTTGTTGAAAAATTATAATCGTCAAATGTTATCGTGCCTTCCACAGCCACTATGCTAACCATGGGTACTAACTGTGCACTACCCACCATATGTTGAAACTTCTATGACATGATAGGTATAAAGGGTGTCCCTTTAACATATCATGAGTAACTCTCATAGTCACTTGTCTACCTCACCACACCCTATCCTCACGATAAGTATACCTACCGTGAGTGCCATCAGCTAACTGTATGTGATCAAAATTTTCAGGAAGGAAAAAATTAGCTGACTACATGGAAAAAATTAATTGACCATGCCACCACTCTCATGATACACATACCTACCATAATCACCCTCAATTTAATAATATCTCATAGGTGGCAGATTGACTGTGTCCTTCATGGATGGCATGTTTGCCATAATGTTTTCCTACTTCTTCATATCATGCCTCTGTATGAAGCCATCAACAGACCCCAAGCCTCCACTTCCCCTAAATAATATTAAACTAGTCTTGAAGATGATCTAGAGGCTGGGTGATACTCAAGATAAATCCACCACCAGTTATCTTTCACCACCTCGAGGGAAATTAGTGATCCACCTACCATGGTGGTGCTTCCTTCTGCGACCACCCACAGATTTGGGAGGACAATAGAGTAAAGTTTCCTTTCCTAGATATTTGTGTCTATACTCTGATACAATCTAATATACACATTTATTAAGACTGGTATCTATTTGAATGACCCATGAGTGAAGTCTCCTTTCTTGAAAATCCTCTGAGGGGATTTGGTATTCCACTTAGTTGTGAAGGAGATCACTGCCTACCAAAACCAAAGTCTTTCAATGAAGTAACAAGATCCCATGAGAATATAAATGAAACAAGGTAGAAATGTAGAACTAATGTTTTTTATGTTCTACCTTAATCATTAATTATAACCAATAGACAGCGTATATGTTGAACTTGAGAAGTAAGAAAATCCACCCTACTATGAAATGATGTGCCACTGACAATAGAAGATTGGCATTATCTAACCAATAATGGGAAATACGGGTTACAAATACTAGTATTGTATGATGCCTCGTGGGTAAAAACAATAATTATCAAGAACTAAACAAATGAATAATCTCAATAATTAATATTAAGGTCATTTTCCCTTCAAACACACCCACTTTGTTGTGAAGCACCAAAAGACTCCATCGTCAAAATGACACTGGGCAGGATCATGGGAGGAACATTGATGCCTTACAAATTCTGTCCCAACCCTTCATTATGGACATGTTTCATCCATCTATAAAAAATTAAACCTATTCCCTACTAAAAGATAAATTTTTGAATTCTATTAAGAAACATGTGCCTCTCATGTGGAGGGAATCACTATAGTCAAACAGTCATATATAAAAGGAATTCACTTTCTAAGATAAAGGGGGATATAATTACTCACTCACTATTGGATGCTACACTTATTTCTTTTTCATTTATTGAAAAAAAATTGATGATGGTACAATAGAAAATTTTTTGTTTCACCAAGTAGACTCCTCTAATTTCCCCTATTAATGAATGATATTCATTCAATGAACAACTTCTTTGTAGATCATAATGGTTTTAATAATTAACAGTTTTTTATAGTTTTGAATTTTAATTTCTTATACTTATTATCTTCCTTTCACATAAAATACACATGGACATAATTCACTACATGTGATAATAACTAGTGGGGGAATTCAAGGGTGTAGAGGTATTCAATCATCAGGTTATGTAGAGGTAGGAACTATAGTGATTATTATATTTCCTTATCTGAAATAAAATATCCAGATAAAAGTAATCAATAGGATTCAATTGATGAGAGGATGAACATAAACCAACTTAATAATGATTCAATAGTAGAATGAGAGAATGATCTTAGGATTGACAACTTCTCATTAAATTAACTTTAACACTAACTGATTTCACTTGATGTTTCTTTCAAATTGAACACAAAAAAACTTATTTCAAAACACCCACAACATTATCATCTCTAGAGATAATCTAAGTCCCACTTTTAATAAATTTATCTTCAGTTCAAAAATCATTTTTTTAGCACCCGACAATAGGTACACATCAATATCCCCAGTTCACCAATTATGATATACAATTCCCAAGTATTGTAATTGAACAAAACACTAATAATTTTTCACATTTAATTATAAAAATCAAAAAAAAAATTGAAACTATAGAAAAATGATTAAACCAAATCATAAAGGAATTTTAAATTTAAAAAACATGAAACATTAGTTAAGATCCAGGATAAGAGAAATACAAGGAACATACATAAAAGAGTGTGGAGGGAAACACTTTAAAACTAAAAGAAGTATATTTGTAGGAAAACAATACCATTTTTTTATTAGGTTCTTGGGGGTACAATTACATCAAACACACACACACATACTTCAAACACACATGACTGAAAGGTAGCTCATAGCCCCCCAAGGGATAACCCACCTAACAACCTGCTTTATTACAATATATATATTTATATTGAAGGCCGAGTGGGCATGCATCCCATTAAATGGTATGTAGAACCAAAATTTTGGACCAAGGCCCATTTTTTGAATAGTACTGTTATAGTACCTCGTTCTCTATAGTATCTCCCCCACTATAGTGCTTGCTATAGCACCCACTGCAACTACATCTATAGTGCCCACCACCACTATAGTGTCATTGTTACTACAGTACCTCCATTTCTATAGTACCTCTATAATACTACTATAGTAACTTGTTCCCAATGGGTTTTGAACCCCGTGTTTCATGTAGGATTACGGGGTACTTACCATTAATCCAAATCCCAGCTACAAAACTATACCATTTGATTTTTAGTAACATTAATTTCAAAGGAAATAAATTTTAAAATAATGATAATACAAATATATTTAGAGAACCCTTGATACTCATTTAGTAACATTTTAATGTAATTTGAAGAAGACAATAGGAAAATTTGATCATTAAAAACAATTAAAAAGAGATTCCTTTCACACTTTTGAAAAGAAATGCCCAGACAATAAAAATGACCTCTGTGGAAAATGTTAAAAAGTGATTCCTTTCACACTTAATAATAAAATTAAAATATCAATAGATAATAATGTAAGAGATCATAGAATTATAGATAATGAAATTTATAAAACAAAATAAAGAATATGGATATGCATTTAGAATATCCACAATTGAAAACATTATATTAGTTTGGAATTACTTATAGAAAAACTTTCAGTTAAATTGTGAACAAAAGGAAGGTTAAGCTATGAGAAGACATGTGAACCCTAGAAATTACTATAGGATAATTAAATAAATGGAGTTTTATGGAGAGAAAAAATAAAATTTCCCTAAATAGGATTTCAATAAAAGGCAATCTCAATTTGAAAGTTAGATTAGAAAAGAAACCTTTGAAATGACCATAACATTTAAGGTAAGAACCTATCAGGGAAACTATTATGTAAAATAAATATAAGTCCACATAAAAATAGTTTAAATACAATATAAAACAATCATGTGTTATAATTCACATAGTCCTAGAATAATATAGTCAATGAATATTGGATATAACCCAATGAAAGGAAACAATGTTAAGATCCCCTTATGTTGAGTCCTGATTCATGTCATACATCATCTAAAATCACGAATAATAAAATTATATAAAATATTTTCTTTGTTTATAACCTTTTAATGTTCATTTACATTTAATTATTCAATTTACCTAACTTTTTATTATATTTAATTCATTTCCTAAATTAGTATTGTTCACGTTTGTCATTTTGAGGTCATTTCATTTATAATTTCCAAAATTGATATAATATAATTATAATGTAAAATGGTCATTGGAAAATGGTTATATAATCTCAAGAAGATTAAAGTTATTATTTTCATATCATTATATAATAATGTAATTTCAATAGGCTATGAAATAGTCACCATTCATAGAATCTTCCTCGATAAGCCTGTATTTGAGGGTTAAAAATGACTATGATTGTTTACTTTTAATTTTATTGTTGTGATAAATATTTCATCATTCAAGAACAATAAACATGAAATTAAATTAATTTTAATTTAAAATCATTAATTAAATTAATTTTTAAGAGTATTCATGAAATATGTAATTTTATGAAAACATCATCATTTACTTAGGTGGTGTAAAACTATAATGGTAAGTGGTGTTTTTTTAAAGAGTTTAAAAGAATCAAAAACAATAAATATTTCTATTTTATAAAAAAAATATAATTTAATGAATATTTTAGTTTAGTTTTAAATATTACATATTTTATCAAAAATATTAATAAGATATTTTAAATTAACACATATAATTTTAAAAAAACCCATATTTTGATGTAGAAATAATTATGACTAAGAATTTAGTGAGAGGTAATTGGTGATATCTCAAATTTAATATATCAAATGGATAAAAAACATATTAATGGAATCATGGTATAAAAATATGATATTTTTTAATAATTTTGTACGATAGAAAATCATAAATAAGAAAAGATAAAGTGCCATGGAGACCCTTACCTTTCTCTTTGAATAACCTCCTTTGGATTGAGTCTAAATCCTTCAGGAAAATAAATTTTGGTAAGTCAAAACCCATATAAATGAAAAAATGGAATTTTATAGAGGGATGTGGGTAGAATATGGGTAAAAAATAGGACTTTATATGTGTTTTAAAATGTTTATAATGAGACCACTTTTACAGGAAAAAATCAATATCATTTACATAAATATTCAATATTTAAGGGTCATAAATGTAATTTTTAAATAGAAATTGGCTCATGAATATATAATAAATGATATTAAATACCATTATCCACACACAATTTACTCAAGATATTGTTTTATATATAATTACCTAAGCCTATACACCTAAACATAATGTTAAAATTATATTTACAATTCTTTCTATTATACCAAAAAATGAGACTCAATTTTAACAATCCAAAATTAAACTATCCATATCCAACATTGAGTCACTTAAATACCGAATACCTTTTACTTTTAGTGTTTTATATAATTATGAAAATCCTTTTAAGTACCCAAAACCAAATATTTCCATCCAAATGGGAATTCTTCCCATTATACTCACATTTTCGTATTCAATTCTAAGTCTTGAACATCTCCAATAAAATTATCCATACATGATACCTTTATATATATATATATATCTCTCTTAAACAATATCATTCCTCTTGACCAAAGTAAATGGAAACATGATAAGGTTTAACTGACACTCAATAAGGGTAAATATAGGCATTAAATGAATATTATCAGTAAACATAATATAATCATAAGGTTGTGATAAGATAATCAAAGAACATTAGAATAACATAAGATAATTCATACCCATCAAAATCTGGATCATAAAACATGAGTCCTGGAGTAAGAAAAGAGCCATATAATATAAAAAACTTGAACTATGAGAAATTAATATTATTTGAAGGAATTATTAAAACTCATTAGAAACAAAAAGAAATCATAATGGTATCTTGGTATATCAATCATTCATCATAGAATCACTTAAATAAGATATTTATAATTTTATATTAGGATTAAATTCCATCCAATTAACTCTACCATCTCCTGGGAGTTACTTATAGTCAACAAACTCTATCATCTCTTAGGATTAAATTCCTTCCAGTTAACTTTGTCACATTACACAATGCATTATAGAGCTATATCGATCTCACCCATAATCATGATTTATATCAGGCTCACCCATCATCATAAATAAAAATTCAAGAACCGTAAAATGAATATAGTACATAGATCTTTCATTTAATCATAAAATTCTTAGAAACAACCATCATTACCATCATAACTTGATTAGCTCATGGAAAAAGTTTCTTGATAATTTTATTTAAGAAATCATCATAATCCATATAGAGAAAATATATGGATGGTGTCATTAGAGAATATCCAAAGTGAATCATTGGAAACATTAAGGTTATTTTCATATAAGAAAATAATTTTGAATGAGAATTTGAACATTTCTATAAAATCAGGTAAAATATCATTTTATTTCTATATGTTTACAAAAATAAAATTTATATGAATATTTATTAAAATATTTTCTTTAATAATAACCCTAGAAACTTATTGATGAAGATTCAAATGAAATAATAGTCATGAAAATAGGAAAATCTGTTTGTGTGGTAAAAAATTAAATAAAGGTTCCTTTCACACATTTTGTAAATTGTCATAAATAATCTATTTAGAATACATTGTAAAATTTAATTTTTAAACTATTGAAATTAAAGTCAATTATGGTTGGAAATGACTTTAAATAATCATTTGATAATAGAAAATAACTTTCTTTAAAAAATCAAAATAAAATGGGCATGGAAGAAAATTTTCATCAACCAAAGTGAAAAAAATGTCAACTTTTCTTAAAAACATTTTCTCTGTCATTTTAAGTAAAAAATAGGGGATAATGAAAGGAAAACATGGAAACCCCAAAAAATCAGAGGATAAGAAAAGATATTTGGAAAAATATATAAAGATCATATAATTCCTCTAAAGGAGATTCAAGCATTTACAATCCCAATTAGTAATGAGATTGCAACAAAATCCCTTACAGCTTTTATAGATTTTGAATCATAACCCCCATGAAATAAATAACTATAAAAAAATCTAAATAAAATGAATATAAAGATATTAATGATAATAAAATGGTTCAAAAAGATGTGAAAATGTGTGTTGGAGGAGTGGAATCAGTGAATATGCATGGAGGGATTAACAGTTGATGACAATAGAGAGATCAAACTAGCCTAAATTGATTGAAGATTTTTTTGTTCTAACTCTAGTAAAACATAATAAAATATGTTCTAATAGAAAAGATGTTAATTCATTGAAATTTCATTCAATGGTCAGCACAGATCCGTGAAATTTTCTCCATAATGATATGTTGATCAAGACTTAGGAATTAATTTTTTTCATTAATGGATAAGAGAGACATTCAACTTTTCTAATTTTTTGTACTTCAGTTAATGCTCAAGATTGAAGTTTCCACCATAATTACTTGTCTATTCTTAGTGTGTAGTAAAATTTATTCTCATTAAGAATGGAAATGAGAAGACGAAGCCACAATTGTAAATTGAAGTATTTATGATGGGATCCCATTATAAAAGGTTATTTTTGATGAGGTCTCACCAAAAATGATTCGTTGTAGAAAAAAACATTGAAAATAGTATTTTTTGTGATGGTCCATCATAAAAAAAACTATTTCTGAAGGGAGACCTTTCCATCAAAAATAGTTTGTTCGTATTTTTTAAAAACCCATTTTGTGATGGGTGGATGTACCCATCACAGAAAAAATTAAAAAAATAAATAATAATAATAATAAAATTTGATAAAATAATAATGATTATGATTATGATGATGATAAAATGATAATAAAAACTAATTAAATTAATTAAAATAGAAAAAAACAAAAAAACGAAAAAAAATAATGAAAACCACAATATCCAAAATAATATAAAAAATACACTATATATAAATTTAAATATATAGATTAATAAAAATATTTTTTAAAAAAATTATATTAAAATTTTTATCATAAAAAGTACATAAATCACTGATGCAGTTATATGAAGGATCTTAAGGAACTGCTGGAGTGAACAACATCCTTAAACCAAGAGTTAAACGTAAAATTTACTCCATCATCTACCCGTGTTGTTTCTCCTGTCATCGACACATCTCCTGTTGTTTTTTCTTATACTGCTATAGATAGAGGTCTTCTTGCTCCCAACGCATGGACTCTATAAGCTCACCCTAACCTCATAACTGCTCCTCATACTGTGCAGTAGATGATGATAACTCTCCATGATCTACTCTCATGATTTATGAAGACATAAAAACGGTGTCATAATAACTCATAGGAATCAAACAAGAGTTGATACCAACAAATCAGTCATTCTTCAAGGCTTACTGAGCGGCCTACATCTAGGATGTATCATCAAATCTTATGGCATTGGAGGTCTGTTCCTCTATCTTGGCCTAAATCTCAGGCTATGCCTGAGATGTTTCAGACACATATTACTCCTTAAATTGAAATTTAAAACTAAAATATTTAAAATGTTATTTTAGTTTAATTTTAAAATTCAAAAAAAATATACTAACCAAAATATGGTGATGGGGACCACCTTTAATCTCTCTAGAGACAATATTGTTTTATATCATTCTATAAATGTCAAACTTCATAATATCTGATTACTCGACTACCTATATGAGTATAAAATAAACAATTTACATTTAAATTTATATAAATTATTAAAAAAATTACTTACCATATATTTTCGATGTTTACTAAATGTATGACTACCACCTCGATGCATCACCTCCTATCTCCACCAGTTATATGAACCTAATGATACTCTCCTCTGAAAACTACCTCTTCTTCAATATAAACATAATCCATCCCAAACCTCATATGAGATGTAATCTGGTCTTCAGAAATAGTAAGAATAATAAAAATTTGTGACTCTTTCTTTCTGCATTGTTGTTCACCTTATATTTTTTAGAAAATAATGGCAACGCTCATACATAAAAATCTATCATGCCTCCCAGATATAGTCTTACATGTTGTGATCGTTGGGATACCATAAACCCTACAAATAATTAATAATATCAAGTTACTAATTAAATAAATTTTGAAATAATTATTATTAATTTACATACCATCCAATTATCAAAAATTTAGTGTTTAACATCAATGAGAATCTGATATCATGTAACCCATTATTCAAAAATAATAATTCTCTAATATAGCACTTCCCAATCCAAAATCTATATGTGAAAAGATGTGAAAAATATAGAAAAAATAATCAAACAATTAGTATATAAATAAATAAATAAAAATTAATGAAAACTAACTAAAATACACAACCGAACATACCTCTGCATGCATGGATCGATATGAAGTTGTGGATGTTGCTTGGGGATAAGGTCAAGAATCATCAATCTCACAATATCGTGACCCCTCCGAGTTATCCCTGAACATCCAGTAGAATGAGGGTCATATGATGTACTATCAGGATAATCATCAAGTAATATAGCATCATTCAACTCACAAAATATATTTATTAAATGTTTCTTGGTCATCAAAAACACAAAATTATTATTGTCATCAAAAAAATGAAAACAAATAATATATTAGATATATATTATTTATAATTACAACCAATATTTAATTGTGTCAATATTCATCCTAATATTTTTATATAATGGTGTCAATATCTTCATATTCTTCTAATGTGTCGTCAATTTCCATGGGAGTTTTGTTTTCATTATCTAATACTATTTCAAATCCAATTTTCAAATCAACAACCTCATTGCCTCCATTAACCTGTAACTGTGGAGTTTCATCATCAATATTTATTTCTCTTCATGGAATATATGGATTTGGATTTGTCTCTTGAAAATTTTCAATTCCTTTCACTTTAACAGAACCACATTCACTTTGGATAAATTTATTTTTAAGAGATTTCATTTTTATTATGCTCCACCAATCACTTGGCCATCTTAAAGTGGTACAATAATTTTCATAATATATTTTATGTGCCTGATGAGCCAATAAAAATGGTCTATCTACTACAATAATCCCTTTATATTTAATATCAATGATTCCTTGAGGAAGGGTAATATTAAATCCTTTATTAGTAACAAACCAATGATATTTAAATATCATTATGTAATTTTGTCCTAGATAACACAATTCAATTATTTCTTCATGCATGTCATAAAAGTCAACTTCACTTTTTCTATGATGGTATCCTCTTAAGAAAAAACCATTATTAATTGTTTTTTTATTCCCTATATGAATTTTTATTGAATCAAAAACCATTCACCACATGTGCATTTTATGATTTAACCATTTTGGATTATGGGTAACCTAATACACATAATCGATTATCAATCTTAGCAGCATGTTGAGATACTAAAATATTTGAAAAACATATATCAATATAATAAGTAATAAATTTATTTTATATATTAAATGATAAATAATTCACTCTATATGTTTTTAAAACTATTAGGAAAAATTATTTTGTCGATGTTATTCAAGAGAAGATGTTGTAATTTGTGGGAACTATTTCTTGATATGATTATTATATACTCTATAAATAAAATAATATTAATTTACTTAATAAATATAGAATAAGTGATAGTGGCACTCACAGTAAAAATGGTTATATTTATTCACAGTTGAGAAGAACATATGTACGAGGCCTGTGGTGTTCATTATTGGAAAGTCATCATTCATGAACTCCACCAAATCCATGTTCGGGCTAAATAAAAATTTATAATTGATTATTCATTTCAATGTAGACATTTCCATCATTACTGTCCATGCAGATATGTTTTGAGGGATATTTAGATTTACAATAATGAGAGTAGAATAATGGAATTTTCTTATGCAAATAAGATTTTGTAGTTAATCCTTAAACTGATGCTTTGTTACGTACCTTTTTCTTCAATTTTTTCACACATCTCTCAAATGGGTACATCCATTGAAACTATATCGAACATCTGAATTTTGAATTATATAGAAAATGTAATATCAAATGTTTTATTAAATCAATTAAAGTTAGCAAGATTATTTTTTCCAAATTACATAAAATGAAACAACATCTTCGTGTAGTCTACTTAGTCCATCATAGTTTGTTATCATCGCACAAATGTCTCAGAAAAAAATATGATAATTCTGTTAGTGAATCCAAAATCATAGAATTCAAAAAACCTCTAAATCCAATTGGTAGAAGTCTTTACATAATAACATGACAGTCATGACTTTTTAATCAGGTAATATCACCATTGCTGATACATCTATCCAAATTCTAAATATAACCATATAGAAGCCTAAAATATACAATCCACTAACAAAATAATAAATTATTTTCTTGGAAAACTATATAATATACTTTTGGATTCATTAAATTCGTAGATCATTCATTTTCCAAAAAATCAAGTTATGGTCACCTTTAAATTTGGGTAAGATCTAATCGTGCCATTACATTATCTTTGGCCTTGTTAGGTGTGTCCAAGAATATATAAAATATATTATCAAAATATTGCTTCTCAATATGCATGAAATCCAACATGTGATGGTCTAACAAATCAGACCAAAATGGAATATCCCAAAAAAATTATTTTTTTATCCAATTGTGCTCTTTCCCAAAGCCATCTATTTTTTTTATTTTATAGTCAATTCAATGGTAATGGGAGCTAATGAAGAGAAAATGGATTTTAACTTAATAATTGAGATCATTTTTAAAGGTTTATCTTTTTCAATATTAACATTTCATGAATGATTTTTTTTTCTACCAAAAAAGATGATTGGTAGGAAGAAATATGTGATAACAGTTAATGAAACAAGGTTGTCTTACATGGATGATCATAAACGTTTTTTTATCTATCATACAGTACAAACATGTTTTCAGACTATGTATATTGTATCCAGATAACATGTCATATGATTGGAAGTCACTAATTTTCCACATTCATGTACCTTTAATTATGAAATTTTGTTTTGCAACAACATCATATATAATGAAACCCTTACCCCCCAATAAATTTAACTCACCAATCATTGACTTCAAATAAACATCGATATTTTTTTAGACATCCTAGAATTAATAAGGTCAAAAAAATATGGTTCATTCATTAACATCCAAGGATGTAAATTGTATGGAGTTATAAAGATGGGCTAATAAGAATATTGACTACTGTAAGAATCAAATGGGTAGAAACCATTAGTGAAAATACTCAGTCGCATGTTTTGATATTTCAATGAAAAATATAGATATACTTGGTAAAAAGTTTTCCATAAATCAATATCAGTTGGATGATTTATTCTTTTATCTGTTGAAATATCGGTTTTGTGTCATGACATTAATGACGATTTGTTCTAAGACAAAAACAAATGTTGTAATATGGGTGTAAGTTGTAAATACATCAATTTTTTTATAGGAATCAATCTAGATTTCCATAATTGAACCTCCTTATACCTCTATTGTCCATATTAAGGACAAATAACTAATTCTTCATCTTTACCAAAATATAATATTCAATCATTTGAACATGCAATAATTTTCATATATTCAAGACAAAAATGAATAACCATCCTCTTTCCCTCATAGAAATTTTTAGGTAACATATTTTTTTAGGTAACAGTTATTTAAACAAAAAGAATATATGATCAAAACATTTGTTTGAAATTCGATTATCTAATTAAATAGCCATAAATTTTGCAACAACTTTAAATACTTTTACCTTGAAACTAGGATATAATGCATCTTCAGTAGACTTTAACAACTCATAAAATTGAGATGGTTCCTGCTCATGAGGTAAATCAATATCATCTTAAGTTTTAGTTTGTTGAAAAGATTGATCATCCACATCATGTACTAAATTTTGAGACCATGATGGATTTAGAAACAAAAAATTAGTATCTTCTAAGGAATTGTGTTCACCATATTGATACCAAAAAACATAATTGGTTTGAAAACAAAAATGAAATAGAGGATTTAAAATGTTTTCAACTATGTTAAAACTCCTCAAATATCATTTCTTATATGAATACTGAATTGTCCATTTTGAAACAAAATCTAGTTTTGATTATGCAAATGATTAAAAAAGATTCAACACATTCATTATATACAGAATTTGTACCAGAACCATTTGGATTACTCGGATGATTTATTCAATCACAATCATGTAATAAAGATTGTTGTTGACAATCTTGTTTCATATTTATTTAAAAAATATATAATAAATAAATTTTTTATGAATAATTTGATATAAGAATAAGACAATTCACATAAGATGCACAAAATCTTACCTTCCTCACTTATTTTTTTCAAATTGTTGTTAATATTTGGTAATTATCACTATGTTTTAGTAATTAACACTTTTTTTAAATATAATTCAATATAAAGTAATAAAATATAGTATAAATTACAAAAAAATATGTAAATATTAGAATTATTAATTTTTAGGTCATGAGAAATGCCCAATTTGGGTCAACCATATCTAAATTTTTCATTGCTCATGACATGAAAATGGAAGACCTATTTCATTTTCACCTTTCTATAAATTTATAAAAATTTATATTATTTCATATAAATTTATAATAAATTATAATAATTTATATAAATTTACTATAAATTATATCAAATTACAAATTTATACTATTTTATATCAATTTATTATTAATTCCATCAATTTATTAATTACCACTAATTTTTGTTAATTATTACTAATTTTTACTAATTACCACTAACTATTTCTAATTACCTCTAATTTTTACTAACTACAAATAATTAAAACTAAATATTACTAATTACCACTAATTATTACTAATTATTACTAATTACCACTAATTATCACTAATTATTAGTAATTACCATTAATTATTACTAATTTCCACTGATTATTACTAATTACCACAAATCTTAACTAATTATTACTAATTACCCCTATTTGTTACTAATTACCCCAAATTATTACTAATTACCTCTAATTATTACTAATTACCACTAATGTTTACTAATTGTTACTAATTATCACTAATTATTACTAATTATCAGTAATTATTACTAATTAACACTAATTATTACTAATTATTAGTAGCTATTATTAATTTTTACTAATTTTTATTTTTTTATAACAATTTATTACTAAATATTACTAATTTTAACTAACTATAGCTAATTATTACTAATTACAACCAATTATAAAAATTGTTTACTAATTATAACTAATTATAACTAATTATTATTAATTATTTCTAATTTTAACTAATTACTACTAATTTTTAAAAAAATTACTAATTATTACTAATTACTGCTAATTATTACTAATTATCCATAATTATTACTAATTGCCCCTAATTATTACTAATTACCCCTAATTTTTACTAATTGCCACTAAATTTAACTAATTATCACTAATTATTACTATTTTTTACTAATGTTTTATAATTTTTACTAATTTTTACTAATTAGCACTAATTTTTACTAATTCTATATTTTCTCTTATCTACTGCATTGAAACCCTTAGCATCTCTCTCATGGTCAGCAACCCCAAGAACTTCTTCCTCATCTATATGTGGCATGGTTCACTATTGAGCATATGCAATGTAGTGACTCAAGCTAATCGCTCTATCTAAATGTGACAAACCCACATACAACATGCTTAGTCTCCATGATTTGAAAACCTTGAAAATATTTGTATTCATGTTTAGTCTTTAAGAAGCTTCCTAAGAGTCTTGAAAAATTCCTCAGCCTCTGAAAAAAAATCCCACATTTGGCCTATCTCAAAATTCAATATTTTCACCATGTTATCTAAGTGTGAGAAAACATCATTGCTATATAATTATAAAGTCTCTATATTTTAATTGATTGTATTGTTTAGTTGATCGGCTTACTTCACTCATTCCTATCATCTTCAAACTCAACTACATCAGACTTAATTAAAATGCCACATATTTTTCACCCTTAAAATAATTTTTTACAAGTGTTTTGGTGATGAACAAGACCCATATTCTTCTAAGTGTTTATCCATATTCTTCAATGAGACTCATTTGGAATTTGGCCAACCACATTTAATTAAGGCTTCACTTGTGCAGTACTCTAGTTCGATTGAAATCGACCTTGGTTCAGGGGGATTCAAAAAAATCGGCTAAATTTGTATATTCAAGCACCTCAGTCTTGGTTGGGGTCCATCTAATGCAGGAAACCTCTGTTTCTTCTGGGCATTTCATTGATCAGTTTGTGGGCATCCTTCTACAATCACAGAGTCGGAGCATTGGGAAGGAACAGATCCCCCACTATCCTATATGGACAAAAAAACCAGTAACCACAATCCTTGACTTCCAAAAATCATTGATAACAAATTCTTGAGTCATATTTGACCTCACGTCCATACCCATTCACCTGTGATCCAAAATTGTTTCAAAGCATGTTTTTCAGTTCCAGTGCATTGGAGTTCATCGATCTTCAATAGTGTGCAAGTTTGAAAAATCAACTTGGAAGGCTTGAAAGTTTTTAATTCTCTACTCGGATTTGACTGGTATGAAATGATCTTGACCAACCTTGGTCAGGCCTCCTTACGGTCAGATTACATCCCCTTCAGTATGTTAATCTCATGTTCCAAATTTATTTACATTCCATAACCGCAAAATTCTCATACATGGAAATTTAGTTATGTGGGGTATCTAGGAAGCTGGGTTACCTTTTATAAATAAAATACATGGTTGGTACAATAAATTAAATTACATATCCATTTATCTACATGAGAATTTGCATATATCAACCAACGATTTCAATTTCCCCTACAAAAGTATGTTGGGGAGAATCCAGATTTTGAACTAAAAAAATTGGTTATAAAATTTTTATGAGAAACCCAATGTAATATAGAAGCGATATAAATAATAATAAATAAATAAGCATTCATTATTTTTAATTTAGAAAACCCCTCCAATGCTGAGGATTAAAAAACTACAGGTAATTCCAAAATATCAGCTATGAATTAGAGAGTACAAATAATCCATGTAATGCCCAAATTTGAACGTCAATGATGGTGTTGAAAAGACTTGTGTGAAAACCACACCCCAATACACCTTTGTATTTTCTCAAAAAAAAATTCTTTCTGACATCATTCTCGAAAGATCCATCTATGAAAAAATTTCACCCTTATATAGACAAAACCTCAATACCACAAAGATCTTCATCCAAACATGCATCATCATTTCACAATCTTGTGACACCTAAATGATTTTTCTCTCTCTATCTCTCTCTCATGATCTTTCCATCATGATGTGTCACAGATCATTAATCGAGACACAACACATGATCACTAGTATTAGAAATACTTTCGATACTTGGCTTCGATTATCGATTGAATTGCTAATACTTCACACCTATTAAATTCCAAAGCACCACACATGCTACCATTGATGGGTATCCCTCTTCCTGGTCTCAGTGGCCAACATCTTGAACATATTTCCTAGAACCTCTCCATGAGTACAAGTTAATGGTGTCATCATCGTCTATTCACACAGGCCACCACAAACATTTCAACCTATTCCGGGTTCCTTCTTTCCAGCTACATCATGTTAGCACACCTTATAAAATATGTTACTGCATCCTCTTATGTAGACACCTTGTTCATATCTCAAATTAATTCAATCAACATTAGAATTTTCATCCATTAATTTAGAGAATTAACTCTCCATTAATGTTAAGAGAAACTCTCCTATTAATGTTGAGAAAAATATCTTCATTAATTATTTTCTCCCTCCTCAATAAATTTGTTGAATCCCAATAAAGCATTTAGTAAGAACCTATTCCCAAAAATAAATTTTTTGACTAGGTGAACCTGCATGCTTTTAAAATCTCTTATGAGTTTCGAAAAAAAATTAGCTATGTGGAACAGCTGCAAACTCGATTACATGGGTGTTATTTCATCTCCATAGTCATTTATTAAGTGGGTTAAATTTTGGTTATTGTCCACATTAATATTCTATTATGTAGAAACTATCAAATTCAAGTCAATCCCTTGTCACAAAAATCTGTTTTTGTGGCCATTTGGATAAGCGAAGATGGTTATGCTTTGAAAAAACTCTTACGAAGTTGGTTCTACAAAAAAATTCCAAAATAATTGAATTAAAAATATATTCCAAATGAAAATTTAAATTCGAATAATATTAAATCAATTAAATTTCATATTATGAATTAAAAACCATTCCAAAAAATTCAACAAATAATTGATTTCAAAAAAAAATCTAATTACAAAAATCCTTGAGAATAAAATTAAAATAAAAAAACTATAAAAATCATTTGATAAATTTGTCTGAAAAATATATAAAAATAGAAATAATAATTATTTCACAAATTAAGCACAAAATAAACATTTTAAAAATAATATTCAATTAATTACATTCTCATCAGATAAATAATCAATATTCAATATTTCTCTATAAAAAGAATAATTTGACATTTAAAAACTTGTAAAAGTACCAAAAATGGATGTGGAAACATGTAAAGAAATATACCCACATCAATATATTCTATATTAACACAACATATTATATAACATAAAATATGTCTCAATAAAATGATATTGATACCAAGAACCCTGAAAATGATTACAACATTTAAATTTGAATTCAATCAATGAAGTTATTTTATAAAAAAAATTAAATCCAAGTGGAAATACAATGTCAACAATCATAATTCATGTCATACATAATTTTCACATAACATATTAAATAATTAAGTGATATAACCAAATAAAAGAAAATTTAGTTAAGAACCACCTTACCTCGAGCTCTGACTTGTCACATACGTTTTTTATCTTTCTAAATAATAAATTCATATTAATTATTTATAACCTTAAGAAACCATTTCAAGTTAATTAACATACCATAATCCTATTTATTTTATATATTACATGTATTATATAGTTACTAAATCTATTATTTTAATGTTAGATGTTTTTAATACATTTGGTTCATAAACCCAAAAACAACTTTGGTCAGTTGAAAATTATTAAAGGGGTCATGCTTACATGGTCAAAGGGGTCATGATTATATCATATATAAATTATTAATCAGGAAATAATTTTCATTTTCATACATTAAAAAATTTGAACCATTCCTAAAATAAAAACATAAAAAATGAATCTCATCGCTTTGTGGATGTGATGGTCCACATATATACATGAGCGACCTTATCATTTTTCAACAGATAAAAAATTTAGAATGAAAGTAATATGTTACCTTTAAAGAATCAAAATAATTTCATAAAAAACATAAATATTAATTAATTCCATATTTATAACCAGTTGTGTGAGGTGATGATGAAAAATTAAACACATCGCTTTGTTTATATGGTAGTCCACACATATGCATGAATGATGTTTTCATGTTCCATTGGGTGAAAAAAGTGATGAATAAGGGTTTTTCCATCAACATAAATAAACTCAATATATAGAAGATACTTATGTTGTTATATGAACATGATTATATAGTATTAAAAGGATGTGGATGAATAAATAAACATTAAAATACCCAGTTAAGAGTTATACCTCTTCTTTGAGAAACCTATTTTGGATTACACGTTATTCTTTATAGGTTGATCTTTTTTTATATCAATACCTCTTAGACATATGTAAGAAGTATAGTAATTGATTTGGGTAGATCTTGGCTGAGAAAAATAGATCAATATGTGTGAGTAAGAGAGGAGAGTAGGTACCCTATTATAAGTGAGGTGGGTGAAAATCAGGTAAATACATGAAATATCAATATATATTATGTGTCTAAATCATGTAAAATGGATAAAAAATTACATATATTAGAATATAATGAGTCTAACATAGAAATAAATTCAACCAATAAAATTTAGTCAATTTTATTTGGAATTTTGAACCTTCTCTCTTAGTTTAATCCCCTTTATAAACTCTTTAAACATTAACAATGGGAAAAAATCAATCTCTATGGCGCCTGAAAATATTTTTAAAATTAAAAGTGGCACAAAAATAAATCATAAATGATAATCAGAATAATTTTCCATACACTTGAGTCAAGATAGTATTTTTATGATTTAATAATGATTTTAAAAATAAATTTTAAACATTAAATATCATTAAAAGATGTTTTCATAACTATTCACTTATATTAACTTTAAATGAATCAAGATTACAATTTAATTTGAATATAAAAACATTAAGAACAACTAAAACGTTATAATTATCCAATAAATTGGTGTAAAACTATAATTCATCCAAAAAATATTACTTTTAATGTTTTCAAAAATAATTCACATGATATTTTTTATTGCTTGGATAAGAGTTTTGTTGACATTGCGTTAGTGTTCACAGTAATTATAAAATCAAAAAAAATTAAAAATAAATCACCATTATGAAAATAATTTATTCTTTAGTAAAATAAAAATTTATAACCATTCGTAAATACTTTTTATATCTATAAAAATAAATTACAGATATTACAAGAAATACAACGATATTTTGTAACTATCCTTTACTTAAAATAATATAATGGTTATAATAAAAAAAAGTGGCACTGAAAGGCCATATTTGACAATATATTATAATTATATTAAAAATATAATTTTATTTTATAAGTAAAGGCATGTTTTAGGTTGATTTTTAGACCTTATCCCATATTTTCAATTTAGTTTAACCATTTTCCCCCATTTCCATAGTGAGAAAGATTTATCATGGAAACTCTTCATTATTATTAAAAGTAAAATGGAACTTATTAAAAAAATTGAATATACTAATTATAAATTTGGAATCTATTTTATATAATTTAATTTATAGAAGTGGTAAAAATTTATTTTAATAAAATTGAATGAAACATAATGAAAAAAGTTTTTTAGAAAAATACTCATTTTAAGCATAAAAATGATTATATAAATAAATCATGAATAATGTTGATTTATATTGATTTAATTGGATAATTTTTAATAAATGGGGACAAATTTTAATTTAAAAAATATGAAATGGAATGAGATATTCTAAATACTTTAAAATTTATGGCAGTTTTTATAATAATTATTATTTTTCACTATTCATCCAAAAATCTATATTTTCAGAAAAATCTCAAAAATTTACCCTAAGAAATATTTGATATGTTGATAAAATAAATTTCTATTTTATATTCTATAATTTATAAATTTTTTAAAAATAATTATAATAATATCACACAATATGAAATAAATACTATTTTTGAGGAAAATGTATCTTTGAAGCATAAAGTGAATTTATTCTCATTCCATTCCTTATAACCACATTTAAATGAATGTTAATTCATTTTTTTGGATATATATAATCTATAAACTTCATTAAAATCGTTTATAAAGATAGATTAATTTAATCTATTAATATAAAAATATGTTTCTCACATATATAATATCTCTTTTATCTTCAAATTGTTTTATATTTATTCCTAAACAATTTATAATAAATGTAAGAATGAGTATCCATTTTATTAAGGAAACAAACTAGATAAATATTTCATAATTTGGTTAATCCTATTCATAATTTAAATTTCATTTAATATGTTATAACTATCATAAAAAATCTTAAGGAATCCATCCATAGCATGTAGTCCAAGAAAACATGGGATGTCATCTCGGTAAATTCCCTATGGGCTTGCTACACGAGGAGAAAATATGGAAAACCTCTAAATGAAATTAATAATTTATAAAATTCATCTTCTCTCATATAGATAATCTTAAAAAATCATTTTCATCTTCTTCTTTATCACTCCCACTAGGTGATTGGGTGCATAGAGGTTTTCTTTTTTAAAGTTAACTCAGCCAAAAGCAGCCTCTTTTCTCCCATTGTCCCAATCCTAACATCATATTCAAATTAACCATGGTCTTTCCCAATTTCATAAGTGGTTTCCTCTCTCTTTATTAATAAAATATCTTAATAATATTGTTTTTGTTAATGATTATGATAATTGATTCTTCATTTCTACCAACTTGGGTCTTTTTAATACAAAGGATTCAACAAGATCATTCATGATTAACCTATAGATGATCATCTAGGTTATCTATGTTGTGACTCATCCATCCAAGATAAGATGAAAAATATTTAGGCTAATCCAGACATTATTCCACACTGACTGGAAATTAGATCCAATTCAAATGGATCTAATATGTTTAAAAATTCCATTATTGTGTTATGCACCATGTAGAAACAATTGTCAATATATTTCTCATAATTGAGTAGGAAGCTTATGTATATGGTCTCCTGGGTGGATTCTTGAGTATCATGTCTTTTATTGATACGCTTCCCATGTTCCTGTCATTTTAGTTCTACTATTATTTATTAAATTGTGATCTCAAAAAGGGTGCAAGGTGAAAGTACCATCTAGTTTTTGATTTATTTCTGAATCCGAGAATTAAACAAGATTTAGTAACAGGTCATGTAATCTCTAATGTATAAAATATAAGCTAATTTTAAAGGTTGTAGATATATTTAGTTTTATGATAATAGAAAATATATATACCAGCTACTTTGGCTTTACTAGTGCCTAGTCTTGTATCCCCTCTCATACTGGACACTAGGTTTCATGGTCACCACCTATCAACACTTTTAAGTTGAATACCGATGTCTCTTGTTACAATTATTTTATAAGAGGTGAAAGTATTATTCATGATCATCCTGGCTTGGTGGTGTTATAATTTAGTTTTTTTTATGGTGAAGGTAACTCCCTTCTTATTAATTCCAAATCACTTCTTGATTGTCTCATCATTTTCCAGGATAGGGGTATTTCCATCAAAGTGGTGGAATTGGATTCTGTGCATATTTTTAACACTATGAATAGTCTTCAAGCCACCCATTGGTCTCTTTCTTATACCATTTGTAAATTATAAAGTATTATTCACAATGTAAGGCTCCAACAAACATTGTGTGAAGGAAACAAAGTGGCAGATATGTTGTCTTATTTTGGATATGTGTCTTTCCCCCTCATAATTTTATCCTCTATTAGATCCCTACCACAAGATTGGAAAACAATTTTTTTCAAATACACTCTTGGACTTTATAATTTTAAGCCCCATTAATCCCTTATTTCTTGTTTCTTTTCCTTTTTTCAATAAAAATTTAATTTTTATTTAACCTGTCATATTTAAATGATATTTTAATATTGTATCACTGCTTATTTTTAAGTTCGGTATTTCACATGGCCCACAAAATTGAACATAATATCTTTTTAAAAGAGTATAAACTAAAATCATGATATTTCTTATTCTCCCCTTCATAAGTAATTGTGTCCTGAAAATTTTATCTTGTGTTTAATAAACAAAGGATTTTAAACATTTAAAAAATATTTTCTAAGAAGTGGAAGATAAAATATATGATCATGAAAGGAAAAACCTTTTTAATATTTTAAAATACCTTTTTTGAAATATGACATCATAAAAATGGATAATAAATCCTTCTTTTGAAAAGAGGGAAAAAGGATGTATAAAGGTCTCCTGGAATAAACATAATCAAGTTCCCAAATAAGGACAATATTTTCAACAACTTAAAATACAGACTTGGAAAAAATATCCATTTAAGATATGACAGTATACTTTTATAATGATAAAGAATTAATTTTCCTAAGAAGGATAAAAGACTGTTAGTTTATCATAAATTATTTTAAAAGGATAACATCTTTCATTTTAAATATTCATTTTATATAGTTGATAGATTATTTTATAGTTAGGATAAATAACATAATAAAGTATACTTGATTTATTCAAAAACATAATTGAAATTTCATTCTTCGGTTGCATTTTTCAATCATTCTTCATTTCATCCCATATTCTAAATGATTAATATCTAAGATGAATATAAATTATTCTTGAATCATTAGAAAAATATATATAATGAGATTTATAAAATTATGAAAATATATTCTTTCTATATTTACTAAAGAAATTAGCAGAATGTAATATAATATCCAAAATTAATAAACCTTAAAAGGAATAAATGATATATTTATCTTAATTTTTTTGATAATATTACCCAAAGTTTAACTTAAATTGTTCTATGAATGACTAAATATATATTATAAATATCCATAATTAACCTAAAATCAAAGAACTTAATATCCTCAATGATTATTATTTACTATTTAACTTACATAAAAAATATAATAGAATTTTTACCAAATAACCTTCTATGACAGCCCCAAACCTGCACTCCTATATTAGGTGCTAAAACAAAATCTTTATATTTTTGGATTTTTTATTGATAAATGTGTCCTAACTTTAACCCTTAAAAACATATAACATAATATTGAGATATTAGATCACTTTTATATCCAATGACCTTTTCGGTTTAGAGTTTTATAGAATTACGATAGACTCTTACATAATAATTTGGATACATAAAAAAATGTTTCATAAAAATATAAATCATCTTTAATTAAGTTCTTCATATCTAGTAAGTTTATTAGGAATAACATACAAAAAACATTTCTTTAAAACCTGGGGAAAAGAAAACATAAGAAGGATGAAAAAAATTATAAAGGGGAAATAATGCATTAATAATTAAATGTCATCAATGAAAATATGTCACGAACCAACCTGGGTCGACTCTCAACTGGTCACCTAAGCTAGCCCACAACATGGCCCCAAGGGGTGTTCCTAATTTCCATAGGCTGGCAACTAGTATCGGTCATCAAAACTAAATAAGTTCGAATGATTTGGCCCATAAATGAAAGACAATAAAATAAAGAAAAAACTCTCAATAAAAATAAAACTATCAGGGGAAGTAAAAAAATAAAAACAAACAAAAATAAAAATTGTACATACCTCCAAGTGACCCCACGGGTCACCACCACCCTTAAACCAACGTCGCTCTATAGTGACCGAATCCAAGCAAGAATCATCAAAAAATCTAAAAACAAAGATGAAACTATAGGCATGAGTATTAAAATTCATTAGGTGTTCCCAAACAGACTACTACCATATGCCTTTCCTTAAAAAATATCGATTAATTTCAAGTTTGAAATACGTTGTACAGAACTAGTTTTTTACACAATTTATTTAAAATAAAACACGATACATTTCCCTTTTTCATTTAAAACTGTGTTCTTGTTAATGAAAGAGTCATTAACATTTTAGAGATATGGAAATTTTATTTTCACTTAAAAGAAATAAAGAAAGTGAAAAACATTATTAAGTTATTTTTTGTAAACATTTTCAAAATAACTCATCACTTTCTCAAAGAGGTTACACTACACAAGGAAGAAGGGTCGGAAACCACACAATAAGGAAAATAGAAAATATAGCACATGAATAACTATCCAAACAAGTCACCAAAGTCATCCTCCACAGACAACTAAGTGCAAAAATACATGGAAGAACCTAGGAGCTCATGAACAATCCATAACGTATGATATGTGTGACTCAACCTGAAGTCATTCCCTACTCAATGATGTCATAATGCCCAAACTCTCATTGTTTTCCTACCTGTCCTAACTGAGGGGCCCAATCCCCTAGTGGAGAAAATTTTGTACTAATGTCCACTAGAAAGTGTGTAATCTAAACTAATGCATCAATCATTCTCAAAAGATTCACTTACTATGTCAGTTTCTCATGCCAAGTACTAAGTGAACATATGGGTGAGTCAATATTTTCAAACATGAAACCAATAACCATGAACGAAAATAATGCACAATAACTCACACAAAAAAACGTACAAAGAAAGGTCACCCCTGAGTCACCTCAAAGGTTGTTTTCAGAAACATTTAATTTATTAAAGTTAAAAACGGGCCTTAACCAACCACTCAACACTCACCCATTTTCAGAAGAAGCCACATGCCACTTCTAAAACCCAAAACACACTTGGAAACCCATTTAAGAAATTCAAATAACCATTTTAAATCTAAAACACATTTATAAGGGCCAAATGGGCATTTCTATAAACACTAATATGCACATTTAATAAAACAGTTTCATGCAATTCAAATACACATAGGGTATTACATTATTTCACAATAATCAATTATTCAAAAAACCATAAATTTCTAGCTAAAATTAAATAAAATTATGAAATTCAAGAAACTAATAATTCTTTAATTTAAAGTAAAATTACAAGAGAAACCTACCTCAAAGAATGAAGTAGACCAAGATGAGACACTTCGGCTCTTAAAGCATCTAATAAAAAATGCACACACTAGTACACACATACATTCTCATACATATATATATATATATATATATCCTTAATCCATTAAACATATTCCTCCTGCCATGAGGGAATATGTGCAAGGAAGATATATATATATATATATATGTATACGTACCTATGTATGTGTGTGTGTGCACCACCAAGGAACCACCCAAAATATAATTAATTAACCTGGAAGAACTGATATCATTTGGAAAACAGGAACCATTTAGGAAAACAAGTTTTCAAGGAAACACCAATTTAAAGCATCACATTCCTTTGATGAAACCCTCATGTGTGCACCTAGTGCACCCATGGGTGTGTCGGTGTCTATTAACACACTAAAAATACCAAGAGACACACACAAACTATTTTCCAAATGCATTTAACATTAATTAATTAATTCATTAAACCCCTTTTTAAAAACCCACTATCAATGCATTCGCATCTCAAGTGCCTTTGAAAACACATTTCACACACTTTGCATAATCCTAAAAACACTTCCAAGAAGTACCCTAATGAAGAACGCATGAAAACATAGTCATATAATTTAGAAAATCCTCTTTGACCATATACTCATGTAAAAACACTTTTTAAATATATTTCACACCACATAAAAAATATAATTTCACTATTTAAAACCCAAATGACATATAACCAAAAACAATTTTACACATGCACACATACACATAATAGAATATTCATTTAGAAATATATTATTAACAAATTATACTATCAAGAAAACACCACAATAAATTCACTAAGTGATTAAAACAAAACTAGGCATTAACATGCATAAACATAAACAATAAACACTAAAAAACTATTTTTAACATGCTATAATAATCCATAAACATCATAATGGACTAATTAGTTATATCATTAAGAATTGAATCAAGTAAAAATAAAATTTGAAGTGTCCCAAGCACCAAAATATTTCTTTGGAAGAAGAAAAATATAAATTCATCTACGTCAAAGGCGCACTATTGTGATGAAACCTTTGGAGGAGGAAGAGTACACCTTGAAAAACAATTTACAACCCCTAGAATCAATGACAAATGAGCCGAACATGGACCCAATCCATTAGGATTATTCCAAATATGAATAACCCAAACAAGAATTGAAAAAATGGAGTAATAACTATCGGTGGGGGAATAGGGTCGGTCGGACACACCGCCACGAGGAGGGGCGGTCGCTGGAGGTGTTGCGTGATGAAGAGGAATCCAGACGTGGGGTGTTGCGCATCAGAGAGGCGGTGTCGCTGGATTGGGTTGTGTCAGCATGGAGGGGCACCACCGGATGATGTCGCACCGGAGCGGAGGTATGTATGGAAGGATAGCCACTGGTATGGGAGGCAGGTAGTGCAGAGAAGGGGGGAAAGGCAGGGGCATAGGGAAGATGGACATAAGGAGGGCGGTGCTAAAGGTCAGTCGCGCACTAGGGGTGAGACGTAGGAGGCCAGGGGGTTGTTGCATTCGGTTAGGGTTCTTATCCTTTATTTTTTCATATACTAATAATAATAAAATTAAAATAATAATAATAATGATAATAACAATCTTAATAATAATAATAATAATAATAAAATATTATTATTATTATTATTATTATTATTTTACGTTTAAACATTTTTTTCTAAAACACTATTTTATTTAATTTTTATTTTATTTAATTTTTATTTTACTTAATTTTATTTCACTTATCCTTTAATTAATTTATTTACTTATTTTTAATGACGAGAAATCACACGGATCATGTAACGTCAATTGCATAGTTGATTGAGCTGCACTCGAATCGTGCCACCTGGCACTGACCGCCTACAAAGTCAAACTGAGTGTTTTCACATAGTTTTATAACTCACACACAAGTCGTATATCTAACCCAGCTTGGGTGTGACAATTCTCCCCACCATAGACACTTTCTACCCCCAAAAAGTCACGAAGTCAAAAGATAACCAATGCTTGAGTCCATTCCTGAATAGAGAAAAAAAGGAAAATCAAGAACATCGGGTTGACGATTCACTCCACAAGTCACACCTGACTAATCATGAATAAACCATGACATAAAATGAGCGGAGAACACGGGAGAGTTATTCCCACCAAAAGAACTCAACTAACATGGAAACTTTAAAACACACACACCACCCCGAGGAGATGATCATGCAATAACTCCTTACCCAAACTTACCGACTTCTCCACATGAGTTGAACATGACCATTGAGATTTAAAAGTAAAAAAACTATAAGTACACCCAGCATTCTGGGGTACTGAAACAAGGAACCACTAATAAGAACACTACCAGAACTAAGAATTCCCTACACTGATCTAAAACTCCCAATACATTCAACTCCCTTCGTACGAGTGATACAACGCCTCCACTAAAACCTGAAACTCTCGACCCAAGGCAAAAACCACCAACACTCACTTATCTAAAATATCACTAATAAAACTAAGACTAACCCACACAAGGTCCAAATACACTTTTAAGAAAAACAAATAATTATAGAGGCCACATTTAGAAGAACATGACTACTATGATCACAAAAGAATAAGTCCATCTCACTTTTACAGAAAAAGATAAACTTACAATAACAGGAAAATAGGAGAAAAGAAACCTAAAATATCTCTATTCTAAGATGAAATATAAATAACTAAGAAAAGTTATCACATGCCTCTGACACCTTGATTGTGCGTGAGCTTCACCTCGATACCGGAGGTTGGGGCTTTGATGGATGAAGCATCTTATGCCCCATAGTCTGACACTAGCATCCCCTAATCAGAACTCTTTCCTCTAACGACGCTTCTTACAGAACTTTCCCTGGTGACCTGAATGGACACAACAATGGAAAGGCTTTGGAGGGATGCAACAATCCATCTTGGAATTCCCAAACCAACTGTACCGATGGAACATCAGAAAGTGGTCTGACGAACAAGAAGTCTACACCGACCAAAGGGATTATTCAGAGACTGTTTCCTCTTGTACACCCCACTCCCAAAATGGGGAACCCTAACAAATGATGACAGGCACTGGATTTTCCAAACACTCGCACTCTGTATTCCAATTCCTTAACGCGGATGACACAAGAGTTCCCCAACCATTGGACTTATTATCTACAGATGGCTCTCACCTCTTTTCACCTTCTACTCCTCGGGTATGATCCATTGGATAAAGATGGAATTAAACACCTAACATATCATCACAACTCCAAGTGTGATGAGACATCCACATCTACCGAACCAAGGCTATACCCTCCACTAAACCCAAGGCAATACGATCTATAACAAACTCGGGAGTCCCCAACCACCCGAAGACATGATCTACTCCCCTCAAACCACTTCATTGTCCCTTGTGAACCCCAAAATTCTCGAAGGAAAATCAACACCCAATAGAAAATATAATTGGGCATGACTCATTAAAAACATCTGAGGAAATTTCTGGCTGGAATATTCAGAACAACATGAAAAACAAAATCAAAATAGGAATCAAGACAGAAATCAATCAAAAGAAACACCACGAGCTGATACAACCGACCCAAAATCCAGAAAAAGCTTAAACACAACCAAAAGCAACACCCCAATCCAAGGGTAACAGACTCATAAATCAAACATATACAAACATAGGAAAAATCCACTTTTCAAAATACAAAAACCTAATTTTCAAGAAAAACCAATCCCTGAAATCACTTTTTTATTCAAGTCCATTTCAAAAAAATCAAGCCAAACCTTAAATTCCAAAACCCCACCCATGGAATCCTATGTACCGCTACATAAGGCTTTATCCATTTTTTTCAATCAAATAACCCATACATATGTGTCAATGTGCACTTCATGTGTCTACCCACATATATGCGGACGATCCTAAGGAATACCAAGGGTTTCACTTTCCGTTCTGTTACCAAATCCAAACACAATCCAAATTTTCCAAATCGAAAAACTTCCTATTTAAAAACCCACTTCACCGATTTCAAAACAATTTGAAAGAAATAACCTTTTTACTAGTTTTTAAAACCATTAGAGAAATACCCATTTCAATTTACATCCACTTTCATTTCCAAAAAACACTCTAACACCAACCAAAATCATGACAAAGCACAACCAACAATGAACAACTGAAATGAGGAACTAGTGTTTATGCCAAACTCAGTGAAATGATAGTAAGCCATGCCCCCAAGTAATACATAACACCAAAGGGCCTTGAACCGGTCACCTAGGCTCCACATGGGTCACTACTCCATGTGGGGTCACAGCGTAGCACCGAGACACCTCTATTGTCATCCCTCAATCCAAAAAAAAGACAAAAGTATCAAAAAACTCAAACTACCCCTGGTAACTCAGGTCTCATCATAGGCAGTGGTAATCAGGAACCAACCTACAACCCACCTCCCGATCCCTAACAATCCTAATCTCCATCTACCAGACATCCCAAATAACAAGGGCCTCCTATGATACCATTTTTTCACAAACCAACACAGGTCGACCCCGAACCAACCACCCGAGCCAGCCCGCGACATGGCCCGAGGGGCATTCCTGATCCCCACGGGCTGGTAATTAGTGTCGGGCATCAAAACTAAACAAGTGGGATGGATTTTTCCTATAAGTGAAAGATAAAAAATAAATAAAAATAGACAATAAAAATAAAACTAGCAGTGGAAGGAAAAAAATAAAACAAAAATTGTACATACCTCTATGTGACCCCATGGGCCACCACTAACCTCAAACCAACGTCTCACTATAGTGACTGAATCCAAGAAAGTCACATCACTAAATCTAAAAACAAATATAAAACTATGGGAATGAGTATTAAAACTCAGTAGGTGTGACCAAATAGTCTATTCCAATATGCATTTCCTTAAAAAAAGATCCATCAATTTCAAGTTTGAAATACATTGTACAGAACTAGGTTTTTACACATTTTCTTTAAAATAAATCACGATCCATTATCCTTTTTCATTTAAAAACTTTTTCTTTTTCATGAAATAGTCATTAACATTTTAGAGAGAAATAAATTTTTTTTTCACTTAAAAAGAACAAAAGAAAGTGAAAAACGTTCTTAAGTTATTTTTTGTAAACATTTTCAACACAACTCATCACTTTCTCAAAGAGATTACACTACACAAGGAAGGAGGGTCAGCAACCACACAATAAGGGAAATGGAAAATAGTGTACATGAATAACTAGCCAAACAAGGCACCACAGTCATCTTCCAAAGACAACTAAGTGCAAAAATAAATGGGAAAACCTAGGAGCTCATGAAAAATCTGGAACGTACTATACGTGTGACTCATCCTGAAGGCATTTCCTACTCAATGACATCATAACACCCAAATGCTCAGTGTTTCCCTACCTAGCCTAAATGAGGGGCCCAATCCCCTAGCAGAGAAAAGTCTGTACTAAGGGCCACTATCTAGTGCATAATCTAAACTAGTGCAACAATCATTCTTAGAAGATTCACTTACTATGTCGGGTTCCCATGACGAGTATTAAATGAACGGAGGGGTTAGTCAGCAATGTCAAAAAAGAAACCAATCACCATGAATGAATATCACGCACAAAAACTCCCACAGACAATGTACATAGCACGGTCACCCCGGAGTCACCTCAAAGATAGTTTTCAAAAACATTTACTTTATTAAAGTTCCAAACAGGCCTTAACCAACCACTCAACACCAACCCATTTTTAGAAGAAACAACATGCAACTTTTAAAACCCAAAACACACTTGGAAACCCATTTAATAAATTCAAATCACCATTTTAAATCTAAAACACGGTTATAAGGGCCAACGGGGCATTTCTAGAAACAAAAATAAGTGCATTTAATAAAACAGTTTCATGAAATTCAAATACGTAGAGGGTATTACTTTATTTCACAATAATCAATTATTCAAAAACAATAAATTTATATCTAACATTAAATAAAGGATCAAAATTCAAGAAACCAATAATTCCTTAATTTAAAAGAAAATGCATATAGAAACCTACCACAAAGAAGGAAGCATACCAAGCCGAGACACTTCGGCTCTTGAAGCTTCCAATAAAAAATGCCCACACTAGGACACACATACATTCTCATACATATATATATATATACCCTTAATCCATCAAACATATTCCCCACACCATGAGGGAATATGTGCAAATAATATATATATATATAGACACACACACACACACACACATACATACGTACCTATGTATGTGTGTGTCCGCACCACCAAGGAGCCACCCAAGCTCTAATGATTTAACCAAGAGGAACCAACATCATTTGGAAAACACGAACCATTTAGGAAAACAAGTTTTCAAGGAAACACTAATTTAAAGCATCACCTTCATTTTATGACACCCACATGTGTGCACCTAGTTCACCCATGGGTGTGTCAACATCTAGTGACACACCAAAAATTCCAAGATACACACAAAACCCATTTTTCAAATTAATTTACCATTAATTAATAAATTCATGAAACCCCTTTGTAAAAACCCACTCTCAATGCATTCACATCTGAAGTGCCTTTGAAAACACATTTCGCACACTTTGTATAATCCTAAAAACACTTCCAAGAAGTACCCTAATGAAGCACACATGAAAACATAATCATATCATTTAGAAAATCTTCTTCCACCATATACTCATGTCAAAACACTTTCGAAATATATTTTTCACCACATAAAACATCTAATTACACTATTTAAAACCCAAATGACATTTAACCAAAAAAATTGGACACATGCACACATATACATTAATGAAGATTCACATTAAAATATAGTTTTAACAAATTATACTCTCGAGAAAACACCACAATAAATTTACTAAGTGATTAAAACAAAAATTGGGAATTAACATGCATAAACATAAACAAGAAACACTTCAAAAACTATTTTTAACATGTTATAATAATCCATAAACATAATAATGGACGAATTAGCTATATCATTAAGCATCGAATCATGTTAAAATAATATTTGAAGCAACACGAGCACCAAAAGATTGCTCCGGAAGATGAAAAATATGGATTCATCTACCTCAAAGGCATGCGATTGTGACGAAACCTTCGGAGGAAGAAGAGTACACCCCAAAGGACCATTTTCAATCCCCATAATCCAAGAAAAACAAACTGAACATAGACCCAATCCATTAGGATTCGTCCAAATATGAAAACCCCAAAGAAGAATCGCGAAAATGGAGTAGTATTGATAGGTGGGGGAAGAGGGGATGTCGGATGCACAGACACAAAGAGGGGAGGTCGCCGGAGGTGTTGTGCTCCAAAGAGGAGTCTGGACAGGGGGCGATGCATGTCAGATAGGGGGTGTCACTGGATGGGGTCGCGTTAGCATGGAGGGGAACCACCAGATGAGGCTGCACTAGAGAGGAGGTCTGGCCGGAAAGAGATTCGCTGGTGTAAGAGGTAGGTTGCACAGAGAAGGGGGGAAGGCAGGGGCTTGGGAAAGATGGATAGGAGGAGGGTGGTGATGGAGACCTGTTGCGCACCAGGGATGACGCGCAGGAGGCCAAGGGGGGATATTACGGTGGGTTAGGGTTCTTCCCCATTATTTTTTCATATTCTAATAATAATAAAATAATAATAATAATAATAATAATAATAATAATAATAATCTTAATAATAATAATAACAACAACAACAACAATATTATTATTATTATTAAAACAATATTATTATTATTATTTTATGATTTAATATTTTTTTATAAAACTCTATTTTATTTAATTTTTATTTTAATTCATTTTATTTAACTTATCCTTTAATTAATTTATTTACTTATTTTGGATTTTGGGAAACCACATGGTTCGCATACCATCAAGAGCACAGTTGACCGAGCTGTGCTCGAATCGTGCCACCCAGCATTGACTGCCTACAAAATCAAACTGCGTGTTGTCACACAGTTTTATAACTCGCATGCAAGTCGCACGTCAAACCCAGTCAGGTTGTTACAATATAGGATGAGAATAAGGATATGATAACATAATCAAATTTCATGAGAACAAAATAATATAATTAATACCTATCAAAACTTGGTTCATAAAACATGATATAAGGAATAAACATTTAACATCAAAAAAAAGTAATATAATTCAATAATCATAAATCATGTAAAAATAATCCTTAAGAAAAGGATCCATTATAAATTAATGTAAGAAAAAATAAAACTTGTTGGTAACTTGGAATATCATTTTCATATCACTCTTACAATCACTCTTAAAATGGAATAACCTGCCTAGTAAATTACAATAATCACTTTAGAGAAACCAATACATAGTTAACTCCACCCCATTACCTAATGAAGAAGATAGCAATATCAGGTTAACCCATCATCATGAGGTATAATAGGCTCACCCATAATCATAAAAAATATCCAATAACCATAACATAACATATGAAATCTTTCATCTTTCAATATAACAGTAACCATTGTTCTTTAATTGCTTGATTTACCCTTACAAAAGAAATGAGTACCATGAAAATCTATTTCAAACAATCATAATCCATCTAGATAAATAATTATGATTATATAATTAAAATATTTCCCTTGTGGAGAACAAGTAACATCAAGGGTTTTTTGTGAATATAAATACCATTAAAAGACCATTAAAAATTTTTTAGGAAAATACCCTTTCCAATTTGAAAATAAATTTCTAAAAAATCACTAAATTCTATGAAAATAATTTTATTTGAAAATATAATTATAAACTTATAAAGTAATATTAGAATAAAATAATGGTCCCGATAGTGGTAAAATCCATTCATGTTGTAAATATTAAAAATAAACTATCTTGTCAAACTTTTTTAAAGGGATTCAAAAGTGACCCATGCAGAAAATGTTAAGAAATATAATTTTAGAATATTTTAAAAAAAGGTAAAATATCATGTAAAATAAATTTACAAAATCATTTATTTTTATAAAATAAAAATTTTAAAAAAAATATATAAAACATGGATATAGAATAAAAAGATTACTGATCCAAAAGAATATACCAGATCAGTTTCATTTACAAATAACTTTTTCTATGTTTCTTTAATCAATAAGGGAGGAAAGGGAAGTTAAATATGTAAAACAAATAAAAAAAATAAGAATAAAATATATGTGTTCCAAGAAAATAATAGCATATGATTTACCCATAGGAACCTTGAACATGACCAATATCGAAAAGAAAAGATATTTTAGCCTAAATCCTTTATCGCTTTGGTATCATTCGAATCAAAATTATTTGAAATAAAGAGTATGATAATTCCCTAAAAGTCCCAATAATTTCAAGATTTAAGATATTAAAATTAATTCATGATTCATTTAGTATAACATACATGAAATCATGGTGTGTGACATGAAAAATGTCTCTATAAAATGAGATTTAGACAAATAAAACCCTTCCAAATATTATAAATTTATAAATGATAATTAATCCATAAAGTAATTACTTTAAAATATATAAATAAAAATAAATAAATTTTAAATATATAATAATAAACATTAGATATCTATTCAAACATAATCCTATCATAATGAATTTGGTGATGTAGAATTATAAAATAAAAAAAATAAATTGAAAAAAAACCACTTATCACTTTGTTACTTAAAAGTCAAATATCCTTGGATGAAAAAAAAATATAATAGTAATTAAAATACCATGAAATATGAATGATTCATGATATAATATGTAAAATGGTTTTATAAACTCTATATTAATGAATTTATCTCTATAACATTAAAACATGTCTCAATGAAGTTAAATTGAGATGAAATCCCTTACCTGGTGTTTAGACTTGCTTTGTATGTCATTTAATGTGTATATAATAAAATTATATCAATTATTTAATTTCTTAATAAACATTTATAGGATTAATAAATTATCATTATACCATTTATTTATTTATTTATTGATATATTTAATTACTTCATCAGTTATGTCCACTTCGAGTGTTTTGAAGATGTTCAGTCCATAATTTCCAAACGACATTTTTATGTTGATCGTGATCAAAGAGGTCCTTATTCCATAATCTACAAAATAGTAATCATGATATAATTATACTTTTTATACATTAATTAAACTTTTACAACTAATCAAAAAATATTTTTATGAAAATTAAATTATTTTTTAATCATGGAGATGGTAAGTCGTACGTACGTATGAGTAACGTTTTCATTTTTCAGAGTGTGTGAGGGAAAGAAGGTAAGTATCATTTTATATTTCAAAAATTATAGTATTTTTTTATATTTTAAGAATTATTATTATATCATAAATATAATATTATTTATTTAATCAAACTTATATATTCCATTCATGTGATGTAGTGGTGAAAAATGAATCACATTGCTTTATAGAGGTGGTAATCCACACGTGCGCACGAACAAAGTATCATTTTTCAATGGATGTAAATGTAATAAAATAGATGATATATTATCTTTACATAATTATAATTAGGTCATTAATATAATATATATACAATAAATTTATCATTATAACCATCCTTGAGGGGCGGTGATGGAAATAAAATTACTCATGTTCTTTAGACTTTAGTTCACCATACACGCGATTGATGGTTTTATTTACCATTTGATGGAAGATGAGGTGGATATATGTTATTAAATTAACATAATAACATATAAGTATATGTAATATATTTATATTTGTATTTAATCATAGTTAAATAACATTTAAAGGAGTTATTTGAAGAAATAAAACTAAAATGCTCTATTAAGACCCAAACTTCTTCGAACAACTTCTTTAGGTTTACTAATACATCTTTACTAGGTTGGTTTTCTAATCTAACCTGGGCCTCTCGGAAATAGGGTGGGATTTTATGAAGTTATATTGGAAGATATTGGCAAAAAATGATCTTTAAGTGTGGAGAGGACACACTTAGAATTTTTAAATTGATTAAAATTTATTAATGTATATGTCAAGAAAAATAGATCAAAAATAAAACATTTATAAATATTATATGAGATATGGTATAAATATTTCAATAAATTATATTTTATACTAGTTTTGAGGTCATTTTAATCCTTATCTATTTAGTTTAACCCACAGTAAACCTGTTTTAACTTTAAATGTTGTAACTGATTTTTACTATTTTTACTATTAATTATGATAAAAGAAATTAATTTGACCTTATTACCTAATATTTATTATTATTATTAAATAAATGGAATTAAATTTAACAGATTCAATTCATATAATTGGTATAATTAAATTTGATAATAAACCCGCAAAACATGACAAAAAACTGTTTGTCATAAAAATTCCTTTTATGTATAAAAATGTTTTTATGCCAAATTCAAGAATAATGTTTATTAAAAAAATTATTAGATTATATTAACTAAAAATGAACTAATTAAAATTTTTAACTAATCCAAAATATAATGTGATTTTGTAAATACTTAAAAAGAAAAGATAGTTTTCAATAAAAATAACAATTTTTCACAATTCATTAAAAAATCAAACTTTTTAGAAAATTATAAAGAAATAATCCTAAGATAGTTTTTAAATTATTATTTCTAAAATAATATACTTTTATAGATTTAAATTTATAACTGTTTTAGAAATTATTTATAATATTTAATCATAGAATGCAATAAAAACCATTTTTTGAAGAAAATATATTTTTGAAGCATAAAATCACTTTACCCAAAATTGAGTTATTATTTACTAAGAATTTATCAATAAATTATTATTTATTAGAACCATAATATATATTTATTAATTTGGTTACTTATATTCATATCCCCCAATTTAGCGGCAAGGTTATAATGGTCATATTTAAATAATAATATTTTGTAGTTTATTTAAGATCAATGTTACGTGTCGTACACACTATCAAACATAATATTATTTTAAAAATATCAAGTTATTAAATTATTACCCCATTTAACAAATTTAATCCCAAAAATGTTATCTTAAGATTGGTAATAAATGTTTTAACATTTGAAAATACATTTATTGAAAACCCACATCATAAAATGGGTTAATAAATATTTATTTTGAAAAGAGGGAAAGTGAAATAAAAAGTTCATCTAGAATAAAACTTATCAAGGTTTATAAAAAGTAAAATATTGGCAGGAAGTAAGTATGTTAAAGAAAAAAGTAATGTCTAAAAAATGATGGATATTGAGAAAGATCATTAATCACAAGAAAGAGAATGATCATGATAAAGTCAATGAAAAAAACCCATAAACCAATAATGTGTAAAAAATACCATCAATTCATCAAAACTAAAGGTAATAGGATAAAATTTTTCTTCCAAGATACTTTTCCTTTATTTGGGGGTGATATTTACCATATATACTATGAACAGAAGGATATATACTCACTTGAAAAGTGTAATTTCATCCTTTAATCAATTTTCATCACAATATCATCTTTTTTCTCCAAGCAATGATTATTCAAGATTAATTTTTCATGTATGAAGAACTAACATAAACTTTTAATGGATCACATAATCCAAAAAAAGTATAATATATTATTCCACTTGTCTTTAAATATTAACCAAAACTAAAATGGTTAACACAAGGTAAAAATTATCCAAAATTTATAAACCCGTATATGAAAAAAATAATATATTTAACAACAAAATTTCTACAAACACAAAAAAACAATTATCTTAGATTATTACATAAATAAATAAAACATTATCCCAAATAACCCCAAATAACTATACAATAATAAATGTTTTAACCTCAAATGTTTTCATGTTCCTTTTAGATTATATCCACAAAAATATAATATTATTCTTACAAAATAATCTATTACATTAAACCTAAGGCTAACATATACTGAAAACTAATAAAATGTCTCCCAATATATCATTAATAAATTTAAAATACCATTACTTAAAATCTCAAAATGGGTGTCGATGCCATTGAAATGATGATCAACCATAAACTTATAATACTATGGTGGCCATAACTCTTAAGTTAACCTCTCATAAAAATATTATAATCTCTAAATATATCTAAATATTTCCTATAATACGAACTATAATAACCCTAAACTCGTAATCCAAAACCTGGTTTTATAACATATTCATTACATTTATGGATTTTAAATCAACAAATGTGACCTAATTTTAACCATTCCAAATATATAACATGAAACTAAAATATTGTATCACTTACATGCATAAGGAACTTTTAGGTTTATAGATTTTTGGCATTAGGACAAACTCTTATATAATAACTTGGATATATAAACAAATGATTCATAAAAATATGCATTCTCTCTAATTAATTTATTCACATATAATAACCTTTTTAGGAATAATATACTTAAAACCTTTATTCACAACCTAGGGAAAAGGAAACATAATATTATGGAGCTCAAATGATTAGTAAGGGTAAACATAGAATTAATAATTAAATGCCATTAATGATCATAAGATGATCATAAGGATATGAATCCATAATCAAAGTGTATAAGCATAAAATAAGAGAATTCTTACCCATTAAAACATGGATGATAAAACATGACACATGGAATAAATATTTGACATAATACATGAGTCATATAAATCAATAATCATGGACCGTTGGAAAACAATCCTTAAGAAAAGGATCCATTAGAAATTAATTCAACCCTAAATAAATGATGTTTGTAAATTAAAACATAATTTTCATATCACTCATGCATTTAATCTTACAAATGTAATAACCTGCCCAATAAATTCCAGTAATATTTTAAGAGGAACCTATAAATGGTTAACTTTGTCCGATTTAACAATGTATTGGAGTGTTATTTTAGGATCACCCATCATCATGAGTTATATCTAGATCACCTATCATCATAAACAATGTCCTAGAACCATAAAATAACACATGAAATCTTATATTTTTCAATATAATGATAACTATTTTTATTTTATAGCTTTATTTACACTTAAAAAGAAATGGGTTCCATGATAATCTCTCTAAAACAATCATAATCAATCTAGAGGAAAAATTATTATGGTATCATTAAAATATATCCCCAGTGAATCATAGGTAACATAAATGGTTTTTTCATTGGTGAATATAAATACCATTATAATATCATTAAAATTATTCTTGATCAAATACCCTTTCCACATTGAAAATCACATTTAAAAACAAAAAAAATCACAAAATGTTGTGAAAATACTTATTTTTGAAAATAAAATTAAAAAATTATAAATTAACTTAAAATAAAATAACAATCATGATGGTGGGAAAATATAATCATGTCATAAAAATAAAAAAGAAAAATTATTTTAAAATTTTTGTAAAGATAGTCAAATGTGATCCATGTGGAAACTTTTAATAAATTTCCTTTTAAAATTATTAAAATAAAGCCAAAAAAATATGTAAAAAACTTTAGGAAGTCATTTTTTTTAAAAAATAATAATATTTAAAAAAAATAAAAAACATGGATAATGAATAGAATAATTCCTGATCAAAATGAAAATTAAATATCGATATTACTTACAAATAAATTTCTTGATGTTTCTTTAATTACATGAGAGAAAATTTAAATTAAACATGTAAACCAGATATATAACTATAGGAGAATAAAATAGGTTTATTTTAAAAAAATAAGAGTATATTATTTCCCTAAAGTAACCTTGAACATAAATAATCTCAAAAATAACGGATATTTTAACATAAAGGCTTTACAGCTTTGGTAACTTTCAAATAAAAAATCATTTAAAGAAAGGGTATGATAAGGATCTATGAATACCATGAATTTCATGACAAACATGTCAAAAATAATTCATAAGTCAGTAATTATACCAAAAAAGTAATTCATGGGGAGTGATTTGAATCTTGTCTCAATAAATTGATATTGAGACCAAGAAAACCCTTGCCAAGATCATAACTTTTCACATGATAATAAATCAATGAAGTGAATATGTGAAAAAATTTAAATCCACATAATGAAATTTAAAATACATAATAAAAAAATTATATAAATTCACACATAATCATGGAACAACAAATTCAATGAAGTTAAATTATAACCCTATGAATGAAAAATTGAGTTATGAACCCCATTACCACTTTGTATCAAAAAGATGAATCCCCTTTGGTGAAACAATTTTAATTGTAAATTAAAATAACAGGAAGTGTTAAATACTCATGATATAACATGTAAAATGGATTTATATACACCATATAAAATAAATTATGAGTATAACATTAACACATGCCTCATTGAAGTGAAAGTGAGATGATATCCCTTACCCTGAGTCCAAACTTTCCACGCATTTCCTTTAACACCTATAAAATAAACCTATTTCAATTATTATATTTCTTAATAACATTTTAAAGGTTTAATACCTTATAATTAAACCATTTATTTCATTTTTTTAATTATATATTTAATTACTAAATAAATTAAGTATACTTCGGGCTTTTTGAAGATCTTCGAATCATAATTTCAAAACGACTTTGGTATGTTGACCATGGTAAAATAGATCCTTATTAAATCATATAAAAAATAATCCTAATGAAAAAAAAAATTAATTTTTTTAAATTAATTATACTTTTAAAACCAACTGTGAAATATGGTTAAGGAAGGTGAATTACGTTATAATCATGGATATGATAATCTATACATACACTTGAGTAACATTTTCATTTTTAAATGAGAATGGGAAAAATAAGAAAGTATCATTTTATATTTAAATAATTATGATTAGATTATAAATATAATATTATATATTTAAATAAAATTATATATACCAACCATATGGTATGGTTAAGAAAAATAAATCACATTGATTAGTGGAGTTTGTAATCCACACGTACGCATAAAAGACATTATCATTTGTCAATGGTTGGAAAGTTTAGAAAATGGATGATATATTATTTTCCAATAATGATAAATATTTCATGAATATAATTAATATATATACATTAAATACATAATTATAACCATGCATGAGAGGTAGTTATGGGAAATTAATTACATCAGTTTGTGAGGCGGTAGTCCTCCATACACACAAACAATAGTTTCATTTTCCATTAGATGTAATATTATATGGATATAAGTTATTCCATTTACATAATAAGATATAATTATATCAAATATTATCATATTATTACTTCATTAAATTTTAATAATATTTGAAATAGATAAAAGAATAAATAAAATACAAAACCTTGGTTAAGAACCATACATCTTCTTCAGACAACCTCTTTAGGTTTATATATAAAGCCTTCCTGGGTTATATTTTTGATCAATATAGATCCTCTAGTACATGGGGAAAGATTTTAGGGAGGTATTGGTTATATAATAGCTAAAACATCTCTTGAAATGTATAGAGTATAATAGAGGTGGTGTACTTTTATAAGTGGGATAGAGTACACACTTGGAATTTTTTACAAGATTAAAATATATTATTGTATTACTAAATCCAAATGGAACTAAAATACACAATTTAAAAATATTAGATGATATATGGTCCAAATATGGACATAAATAGGTATTAACCAAGTCTTTAGGTCATTTTAACCATTATCAATCTATTTGAACCCTTCAAAAGCCTATTTTAACATTAATTGCAGTAACAATTTTTTAATTTTTATACTATTTATTTTGAAAAAAAAAATAATATTACTATATTAAATATTATTAATTATTATGAATAAAAATATGGAATCAATATTATCAAATTCATTTCACATAATTGATAGAATTTAATTTAAAATCAAATCTCCAAAACATGATAAATATATTTTTTCAGAAAAATACCTTTTTTATGTATAAAAATGTTTTTATACCAAATTAAGGTATAATGTTGATTCCAATAAAATTTATTATAATATTTTTACTTATATATAACTAATTTAATTTTAAAAATAATCCAAATTTGTAATGCGACTTTGTAAATAATTTAAACGAAAGGATAGTTTTAAATAAAAATCAGTATTTTTCACTATTCATTAAAAAATAAAATGTTTTATAAAATTCTTAAAAATTAATACTACGAGAGTTTTTTTATGATTAGTTATAAAAATATATCATTTTTATAAAATTAAATTTCAAATATTTCGATAAATTATTTATAATATTCACTCACAAAAAGAAAAAAAACATTTTAAAAAAACGTATTTTTGAAGTGTAAAATAATTGTACTAAAAATGAATGTATATATGTTAAGAATTTATAAATAAATTTTTATTTATAATAACATTTATATATATTTAATAATTTTTTTACTTCTACCCATACTCATAAATTTAATGGCTAGGTTATAATGGGCATATTTAAATAATAACATTGCATTGTTTGTTTAAGCTTGGTGTTTTGTGTCATATATGCTATCAAAAATAATATTATTTTAAATATATTTAGGTGTAAGGCGTTAATTATAAATAACATATTAATCCAAAATGTTATATATACCTCGATAATCTATTAAAACCTAATAAAACCTGTCCTAAAATATTACTGACTTCCAAAAACTCCCACCACATAAAACCATGAAAGGGTATCTCCACCTTTAAGCTTATGATATAACATAGTCTATTTAACCTATGATCATATCCATAACTCAAAAATTATCCTCAAATTATAAAACCCTAACCTATAATGTTATCTAAAACCTTGATCTGATAGCAATTATAATTCCCTAAAATTTTAGAGTCGGTTCTAGTGAAAAAAACATACTCTTTAAAATTAAGGATTTCATACAGACAAATGAAACTCAATTTTAACCACCCATAATGAAAATATCAATAGTAAAAATTGAGTCACTTAAATAAACAAGGTGTTTTAGGATTATATTTTTAGATAATTATAAAAAAAAACCCTTTACATAACTAAACCCATATCTTTCTATCTAAATGGGAGTTTTTTTCATTATACATCGATATTCTTATTACATGATAAGTCTTCAAACATATAATATAAAATTATATATACATGATGCCCTTATAGAAATATATTATATAATATCATTCTATATAACCTGGGTTAATGGAAACAAAATAAGGGTGTTCTCAAACACTTAATAAAGGTAAACATAGGCATCAATAGAATATCATCCATGAGCATCGGATGATTATAAGGGCATGAGAAAATAATCAAATTGAATAATAAAAACATATGATAATTCATACCCTTCAAAATATAGATCACAATACACGAGTTAGGGACTTAGAAAATATTCATATTAGTAAATAATCATGTACCATATGAAATAATTCATCTTCAAAGGAACTGTTAAAACTCATAGAAATACTAGAGAAACATTATTTTTATCTTAGGACATCAGAGAAAAAAGACAAGGAGCTGGTGAAATCCAGCCCTAAGAAATTATTAAATAAAAATATATAGAGAGTCAAGAATATAATGGGTTGTTACAAAAACGAGTGTGCATTACACCACATCTATTTGCCTCCCCCATTAGGGCACAGTAGTCAAGGGCCGTGAAAGACCACATCATATGAAGTTCAATGACTTCCCTTTTCTCCAATGCATATTCCACCTGATTGGCCTCTCGATAAACTTGTGAAACAACCATATGAATTTGTGTAAGATTTTTGAGATAGTAAACCCACTAATATTGAACATTCCAAACCAATTTAGTTTACAAAGTCTAATCCATAGTTTATCATGAGTGTTCTAGACATTCATGGGGTCAAATTTCTGATATCATTCTTGAATATTTAAAAAACCAGGGTTCAGGGGAACATTACATTTTATACATGACCTTCTCTTACTTTAATATGATGGAAAGACAATGTTATAGTATCCACTTCCCATTACAGTCATTCTCCATTCATCAAAACCCCGTACCTATTCAATCCTCTCCGTCGGATCCTTGAATTTCCAAAGCCACTCTCATTTGGGAATGAGGACCCAAGAAATGATTGAATATTAACAAAGATTAACTCACTCTTCTACTGCGTCCCAGTTGGCTGATACATGGGAGACCCTCCCCTTCTTTATCACACATCTAGGAGGAGGAGAATCAAAGTCAAATAAGGATGGCCCAACTGTGTTCTTTACCACATCTGTGAAATTCATTTGCGAACCATCAAGTCCAAAGTGGGTATTTCCCTTCATCTCTTTCCTGGAAAGTGATAACATCTCATTGTGACTAATATTATCATTAGGGGATTTCAAACAATAATAATCAATCATGAATTTTCCAAGAATTTTATCTGACTAATCATCAGCTTCACTGGGTTTAGGGTTCTCCCCTGAGGCCCCTTGAGCTGCCATCCTCCCCATCCCTCTCTTCTCTTGGGACGTCATAATTTTATTATACAATCACCTAAATAGTATAATTCCAACATTATATTAGGATTAAATTCCATCCAATTAACTCTGTAATCTCTTAGAAGTTACCTATATTAAGTAAACCCCATCATGTCTTAGGATTAACTTCAATCCAGTTAACTCTATCACATTACCCAATGCATTAGAGAGAAAAATCAGGCTCACACATCATCATAAGCTATATCAGGATCACCCAACATCATGATCTATATCAATATCAACATTTATTATCAACAATTTCTAAAAACTACAACATGTATAAAGTATATGAAGCTTGTATTTGCTCAGAAAACTATTAGAATAAAACATCATTCTTATAATAACTTTATTAACCCATGGAAATGATTTCTTGATAATTTTAATTTAAACATCATAATAATCCATCCATATAAAATATGTGGATGGTATCATTAGATAATTTCCCCAGTGAATCATTAGAATCATTAATTATGTTCACAAAAAATGAAAAATACTATTAAAAGATAAATGGAACATTTCTTTGAAAATTGGGAAAATATCATTTCATTCAAGTATCTTTAAAAACTAAAAAAATAATATAATATCGATAAACTTATTTCCCTTGAAAAAATACTTGGAAAATTTTAAAGGATTATTTAAAGCGAAGAATATTCATGATGACATGAAAAGTCATTCGTCTGGTGAATATTTAAATAAATATTTCATTCACACTTTTTATAAAATGTCATAAATAACATGTTCGAAAAGAATTGTAAAAACTGTTTTTTAAACTTTTGAAAATAAATAAAATTGTGCTTAAAAATTAATTTAAATAATAATTGGATCATATAAAATAAAAGTTTTGAAAAAAATTTAAAGAACATGAATATGTAATAAAACATTCACTAACCAAAGAGAAAATAAAGTTATATTTTATAAAAAATATATTTTCCCGGTATTGTTAAGTATCAAAGAGAGGATATGGAAATGAGAAATTGAAAACCCAATAAATAAATATATTAGAATAAAATAAATGGTTTTAAGAGATAAATAACATAGGAATCCTCCAAAATTTATTCAATTATAAATAATCCTGATTAAAAATTAGATTACATCATAAACCTTTACCACTTTGGTAATTTTGGAATCATATCCCCTAGAAAAAAAATAAATGTAAATGAAAATTTAAATACCATTAATATAAATAGATTAATTTTTTAACATTTCAAAGGGAAATTATAAACACTCTATGAACACAAATACGTTTATAACATGAAACATGTCTCAACAAAACAATACTCAGATGAAAAACCCATATAGAGATTGTAGCATTTGAAGTCAGATTCAATAAATGAATTTATTATTTAAAAAATTATATAAAACAATTGTAAATGAAATATAAATAAGTATATTTCATTTCAAAGATATTTTTTTCATTAAAAATTCAATAATGAAATGATATAACCTAATAAAAATTAATCGAGTTAATAACCTCTTACCCTAGGTCCTGAATTCTCATATACATTCTTTATCTTCTTGAATAATAAAATTTGATGAATTATTTAAAATCTTAATAATTTTTTTAGTTTGATTAAATTATCATAAATAAATTTTATTTAATTTATTTCCATTTCATATATTGTTACTAAATCAATTATGTTCATGTTGGATGTTTTGAGGAAGTTCGGTTCATAATCTATAAACAACTTTGGTTGGTTGAACGTGGTCAATAGGGCCATGGTTCCTTCATATACATAATATTAATCATGAAATAATTATAATTTTATGACATTTAGTACAATTTTAGAACCATTATTGAAATCTTGATATGAAACATGAATTACATCACTTCGTGGAGGTGGTAGTCCACACATACGCACAAGAAAAATTATCATTTTCCAACAGATATAAAGGTAAGAATGTAAGTAATATATTATCTTTACATTCACATGAGCCTTATCCTGATTGGTAAGGACTCCGTAAGTGAATACAAGCGACCAGAGATCAAAACCAGGAGGAGGCAGAATTTCCGGGTTACTGTACCAGTACTGTAGTAGTACTGTAGAAATACTGTAGCGGGAACTATGCAGTATTGTAGCAGGTACTGTAGCGGGAACTGTAGAAGGCACTGTTTGGCAATGTAGCAGCCGGGAATATGCCACCAATTTGGTCCTTGAGTCCTTTAAGGCCTTCGGGCTACCCAGGCCTTCAGGTCAGTAAGGCCTTAGGGCCACCTCAAGGCCTTCGGGCCACCTTAAGTGCAAATGAAAACCAGAAAACCTATAAGGAACAAGATATACAAGGAGTATGAGCAAGGAGCTTTCACCACAGAAAAAGTATAATGAATTGCAAGAAAGAGAGGGTATGGCACCTGCCATCGGGATAAGCATGTGCATGCACGGGACTGCCTAGCCGAACAGGAATGCGAAGGTGGAGATCTGATTTCACGATGAAGATGCTGGAGACGAGCAGTTCCAAGTAGTTTTTATAGGTTTAATGTAATGTTTGAAGATTATGGGCAATGAATTCCTCTAAGGCATATGGTCCATGTAATACTTACACCTACGGGCCTTGTAAGGGTTCCACCTCACCCCTTGAAAGGTGGATTATCAAAAATCAATAAAAAATGAAGTCCTTCGGGTCATTGGAGGATATTATCTTTACATAATCATAATAATATCATAGAAATATTAAATTTTCATTAATTCCATATTTATAACCATGCATATGAGGTGATGATGGAAAATATAACACATCGCTTAGTGGAGGTGGCAGTATACACGTACGTAGGAATGATGTTTTCATTTCCCATAGGATGGAAAAGAAGATGAATAAGGGTTGATCCATAAATATAATAAAATATAAGTATATAGAAGGTACTAATGTTGTTATATGATCATGTCTATATAATATTTTATGGATGTGTAAGAAGAAAAAAACAAAAAAAACACTTAGTTAATATTTATACTTATTATTCAACAATCCTCATTAGTCTTACACTTTAACTCTTCTAATTTGGTATTTTGATAAGACCAGATAATCTAGGAAATGAGAAGTAAGGTTTTAAATTTATTTTAGTATATATTTTTTAAACTAAATGGCATAATATTTTTTAGAAATATAGGATATGGGGTTCTATTTTATAAGTGAGGTGGGTGGAAATATTGTAAATACATGAAATATCAATATATAATATGTTTCTAATTCATGTAAAATGAATCAAAAGTTCCATAGAATATAATATAATGAGTATAATGTTTAGATAAATATAAATAATATAATTAAGATATATTTATGTGTCTTTTGTATCCTTGTATCTTATTTTAATCCCATTGTTATCCCTTTTTACCTTAACAATTGTAGCAATTTTTTCAATCTCTAAGGGACATGAAAGCAATTTTAAAAATTTCAAGTAGAAAATTAATAAAAATTGAATGATATAATCAAAAATTTACAATCCATTTAAGATAATATAGTATTTTTATGATTTTATAAGGATTTAAAAAATAATTTTTAAATATTATATATCAATCTAATCCATTTTCAGGACTATTCACATGTCTTGATTTTATGGAAATCAAGATATCATTAGAATTAAAATCTAAATAATTTAAAAATAAATAATCCCTTATAATTATACATTAAATTCATGTAACACCATAATTCATCCAAAAATATTAATTTTAATATATTTAAAAAAAATTACAATATTTTTCTATTGCTTGCACAAAAGTTGTGTCGATGTTTCATAAGCGTTCAAGGTAAATATACCATCGTTAAAAATTAAAAATAAATTAATATATTAAAAATAACTTGTTTGTATTAAAAATAAATATTTATAACTATTCACAACTCCCTTTTATGTCTATTAAAATATTTTAGATATATTAAATGAAATAGATTGACATTTTGTGATTATCCTTTATTTGAAAGTAATATAAAGGTTATAAACAAACTAAAGAAGAACTAAAATGAAATAATTTTTAAGTGAGGATGATTATGGTATATATAAACTTATAAAATTAAATAAATTCATGTTTTTTTAGATTTTTAGATCTTATACCATAATTCAAACCCTGTTTAATCCATCTCACCCTTTACAGTCGTGATAAAATTTTATCATTTTTAAAATTCATTATGACTAAAAATGAAATGGACCTTATTAAATAACCTGAATATAGGGATTCCAAATTTTTAATCCATTTTAAAATATTTAATTTCTATAATTTGTAAAAATTAATTCTAATATAAGTGCATGAACCACAGCAAAAATTAATCTTTAAAAAAATACATGTTTTATGCACAAAAATATTTTTTATACCAAAAGTAATGAACAATTTTTATTCCAATTTAATTAATTGGATTATTTATAATAAAAGGGTAATGATTTAATTTTAAAAAAATCAAAAATAAAATTAGACTTTTTAAATAATTTAAAAGAAATTATGGTCTTAATAAAAAACATTATTTTTCACAGTTCTCCCAAAAATATTTTTTTTTAAATCCTAAAAATTCACCCTAAAAATATTTATATTATAATATAAAAAATGGTGTCTATTTTATCAAATTAAATTTCTAAAAATGGGTAAAATTAATTATAATATATGTGCACAAAGTAAAATAAAAACCAATTTTGAAGAATAAAATAACTTTATCACCATTAATTTCCTAGTAACCATAATGAAATGAATGTTAATTAATTTCATTGGGTATTTATATTCAACAAAATTCATAAAAATAATTCATCAACAACGATTAATTTAATATATTAAGATAAAAATACATTGCATGCGTGAAAAATATATGTGTTACCATAAAATTATTTTATTTTCATTTCTAACTAATTGATAATAAATGCATGAATAATAAATAATTTCATTAAGGAAACAATTTCTATATATATTTCCAAATATGATTACTTATATTCATATCAACCAATTCAACGACTAGGTTATAACAACCATATTTAAATAATATTTCAGTAGCATGTCACAACTCGTTTTTAAGTTTGGTATTACGTGTGTAACAAATAATCAAACACAGTATCATTTTAAAGGAATATAAACTAGAATATTGTGGTTATATATTATTATATTTTTATAAATTTATAAATAAATATTATGATTAAATACCATTTAAATTCATTTTTACTGTTATTTTCGTAATCTAACTTTAAAAATATCTAGATAACTACAAAATTAAAATTTAAAATTTTATATGATTTATTTCCAATCATTTTCATCCCCAAAAAAATTAAATAATCCAATTTATTTAAATCATATTAGTTATAATATTTTTAAAATCATTTAATTTGACATTTCCCCTACTTAAACAAGTGTTGTATCAACACTGTGTAAACATTTTGGATAATCATCCTATTATATAATTTGGGAAAAAATACTGAGATAATATCAATTTATTATTCATAAATATAGTCATACAAATTAGTTCATAATACTATTTATTCCCATTTATATCATAATATAATTTTTAAGATAATAATTTTGACCATTCTAATGTTATATAAACACTATGGTAGAACCAACAATTGTTTTAATATTTATTTTGAAATAAAAATTAATTTATATTAATTGAATAATATTAATAAATTATTTTGATTATATCATCATTGAAGACATGTTCCAAAAGTTTCATAAATTTATTATTTCATATCTATATCATGTTGATGTCATGAGAGATAAGGTATACATAATATCTATATTTAATAATTATTCACTAAAAACAACTTATTCGGAAAAATAAAAAAATAATTAGCACATTCTAATTAAAAAATAATGATACCAAAAATAATTTGTTTTTTTTTCAAATTTACATTCTAAAATTTATCGATTTAACTTTTAAATAAATCCATATAGTACATGGAATAAACTTTTATTTAAAGCAAAACTATTATTTTTTGAAATGAAAAACCATATTCTTATTTCAAGCATTGATAAATATATTTATACAAAAAATAATAATAATTAATGTAATTAACATAAATATAAATTTATAAAATATTCTATAATTAAAAAATTATTTAAATAGATCATAATAATAAATAATTTTAAGAAAACATGTTTAACCCTTAAATAAAACAACTTTTCAATCATAAAGTAAAAAATAATAATTGTATATTGTATATTGTATTTATAATTTTAAAATATAACATATTTTTTGACATGGAAGAAACATATATATATAACAAAAAATAAATATTTCTTGAGTAAATATAAATTCATAATAAGAATATTAATTATACATAAAATTTTTATAATATTTAAATAAACCCAAGTTGTCATAATAATTTTTTATTAGTGTCATTTGAAATTTATAATATTTTAAAAGTTTTGAATTATTTTATTCGTTAAAAAGTGGAAGAAAATGGTTTTGAAATTGGGATTTTAAAATATGATTAAACTTTTTAAAGGTTATTACTTTTGATTAAACAAATAATTTTTTTTCTAAAGTGGAATTTTAAATTATGTTTTGTTTTATGAAAATAAATTTTTTAAAAGTGTATTAAATTTACATGAAACCAATATAGTTGATATTTTGTATATTTGAATTTATTTTATATTCATTTTATGAATTTGGCGAGTACGGAGTTAGTGGATAGGTAGGAATTTGTGAATATCATGTGACTCTCATGGTAGGTAGCACCATATAAACAATATTATATTGGTTATTAGAAGTTGTTCATTGAAGGGAAGTTTTTATACCATCTTAGTATTGGGATTTTGGGTATTTAGTAGTGTGACAATGTTTCTGGAGCTATACAATACAATTATGATGAACATTTTTGGGATTGGATTTGGTATGACAGTAAAGAATTGTTGATTTTGGAAATTTGATATCTTAAAGTTAGATATTATTTTCCATTTTATGGAAAAAATGCTATAGTAGGGAGTTTGAAATTTCCTATAATATTATTTAATTAACAAAATTTTGTTTTGGAAATTTATTATGAAATTATATAGTGAAAAAAATTGGATCATTTGAACTCTTGGATATTTTATCACCATGGGATCCATTTTAGTGTTTTTTGGGTGACTGAGTTGAATGTTTAGATGCTGGAAGGTATGGAGAAAATCCCATAGGAGAAAATTTTAAATTCTGTATAAGGATAAACAAATAAGGATATGTCTATAAGTTGATACTAGGTTCTTATAATTGTGTCATCAGGTAACCGAAAATCTAAGTAGTGAGGATATCCTACTAGGATTCCACCATGAGGCTGGTAGGCTTCCATTGGGGTCCTAGAGAGCCACCAAGTGGAAAATAGAGGGCCACTAGTTACATAGTAGTTCGTAGAACACTTTTAATCGAATGATAGAAAGTATTCATTTATTATTTTTTAAAATAAAAACACCCATTTAGTGTATTCTTCCTTAGAAACCTGTGTTAGAGGGGATTCCCCAACTCTCTCTCTCTCTCTTTCTCCTTCCATACCTCATGGTCCATTGTTTTTTAAATTGTTTTAATTCAAGATAGTCTCTCCTATTTCTTTTTCAACTATATATTTTATTATTCCTCCTCTAATTTTTAATTAATGTGTTGTGAATTTGTATTTTTATTCCCTAAGATCATGAGGGAATGAAAAAATATTCATGTGGATTTTATAGGTTGTAGCTAGATGGTGATCAGGAAGTATGGTTTCATGAAATTAATCACCATTCTGTTTAACTAAAATGGGTATAATTTTAGAGGTGTTAGAAACTTATTTCTCATGGTTGTATTATTGTTAAACCAATTGGTGATGTCACGGCCCGTCCTTGGGGCCCGTGCCGTGACTACCCCAAGCCCGCCTTCCATAGGCCAGGGGTTGGCGACTAGCACCAAAGGCGTAAATCCCAATAACTGGGAAGGCATTGCCTTTATAAAAGAAAACAAGCACCACAGAGTAAGAAAGCGGGAAAAGTAAACACTAAGTACAAGAGAAGTGCTGAAAAGTAAATCGGCCAGAATACAAACCCAAAAGAAAGTACAACTACAACTGAACAAAAGTACAACAGAAAAAGGCAACAGCTGGAAGAAGGAAGCAGCTCCTGGGTCGTCCTCCTCAGATCCTACCTGAAGGGTAGGTACAGATAGCGCAGCTCCTGGATCGTCCGCCACGGATCCTACCTGAAGGGTAGGTACAGATAGACTCCTCAACGCTCTCTCCCGTCAACCACCTCTATGTGTCGTCTCGCCGTGAAGTCCTCCTCCAGATACTGACTCGTCGTGTGGTCCACCTCCGGGTACCGTCCAGTCCTCAAACACTCGGCCTCTGTCAGCACTGCCCGTCGTCTGCAACCAATACAACGAGGTGCGGACATAGCCCGTGCAGGGGTGAGTATAACGATACTCAGTAGGGACCCCGAGACCCTCAAGGTATCTCTAAAACCAACATGGATAACCACAAAGAAGATCTCAACAGATAACCTCTACTTAGGTATATACCCATACATATACCTAAGTTATCAAGTAACCCATCTCAACCATGAGGAAACACAAGGATCATGAAATCAACGGATAACCACTACCCAGGTATATGCCCATACATATACCTAAGTTATCAAGTGACCCATCTCAATCATGAGGTGTACACAAAGGTCAAAAGTCTCAGCTCAAACGAGGATTTTTATTATCGAAACTGTAACTGCTGAAGAGCTCCGTCTCTGGAGTGTACAGTGGTCCTGTCACGACTCTGAGGTACTGCTCACTAACCTAAGACTGCTGAGGTACTCCTCCTGTCGAGTACCGCGGGTCAGCCACCCAGACACAGTAGTGCTTCCCGCCGAGGTATTTCACCCAAACACAGTAGTGCACACCCCCTAGTAGCCTGCTGAGGTACTCTCCGGACGACTATCGCGGGTCTACACTATCACACAGGTAGTGCTCTGTCCGCCATGGGTCTGCACCTCACAAAGTAGTGCTTCGTCCACTGGGCTAGTCGACTCACTCCAAGTCGAGTCGGTCAAGCAGTCGTCAGGTCTCAGCTAGCTACACGGTCTCCGTACTCCGTACGCTCGTTTCTAGGAGGGTCCGCTCCATGATCTACTGGTCGATACTCCAAGTATATCAAAGTCCCACGAAGAAGTATCTCAAGGACCGCCTCGTCATAGGGGTCTCAACGCAATAGACTGTGCGTCAATCGAACGCCCGGTCTGTGAGTTTCTAGCCTTTTCATCCCAGGGGCCCGGTTGGTTTCGTGAGCGAACCAATCTCGGCCGTATCTCAACTGTACCCCGAAATCTCATAGGGTATACTCATTGGGACCGTTTCTCAACGTGATCAACAACACCGCTGACGGTTCGTCAAACGGACGTCCTGCCTGAAAGATATCAGCTTTTCCGTTCCAGGGGCCCGGTTGGACTTCGGGTGCGATCCAACTCGGCCACTATCCAACTGTATCCAAATCTCGGGCGAAGTACGCCAAAAGTTCCATCTAATAAAGATGAAAACAACGAGATAGACGGTGCGTCAATCGGACGCACGGTCTGTGAGTTATTGGCTTTTTCGTTCCAGGGGCCTGGTTGGTTTCGTGAGCAAACCAACACGACCGCACTCCGACGGCATCCAAACCTCGAGCGGAGTAAACCAAAAGATCCGTCTCACTTAGAGGAATCCATCAAAGTCGAAGGCACGTCAATCGGACGTCCGGAACTCAAGTTACGAGCGTTTCAGCTCCGAGGGCCCGGTTGGTTTCGCGTACGAACCAACCCGGCCGAACCCAAAGCTCTCCGAAACCTTGAGTGTAATATAACGAAACGACCGTCTCGGTCCAAGGATCGTGTTTCCGCTGACGGCGCGTCAATCGGAGGTCTACAGCTCAAGATATGAGCATTTGACCAAAAGTGGTCCGAAAACGGGGGTCTGGGCCCGGGCCGACCCGGTCCGACCCCCCCCCCCCCCCTGGGTCGGCCGAACGGGGTCGACCCGAACCGGGTCGACCCGGCCGAGCTAATTCGCGGAGCGGGGTGCGTGACTCCCCTGCCCGCTGCTAATTGAGGCCGGCGGCGGATCCGTCGGCCACCAACCCTCCGGCGGCGCGCCGCCGCCGCCTTCCGCGGACCACCGGACGAGTTCTGGTGGTTCGTTCCTCCTGCCATCTTCGCCTATGGTCCCCCCAGGACCCCACCTCCACTGCGAAGGGATTCAAATGCCAAAACGGCATGCTTCATCATCGCCCGTCAATCCGTATTTCAAAACAAAAAGCGTCGTCTTTGTAGTTTTCCAGTGCGACCCGATGGCGCCACGCCCCTTCGCCGCGGCCCGACTTCGACCGTGGTTCTTTGGTTTTCTTCGACGCGGCGCGACAGCATCGTGTTCTTAAAATTCCTTCCATGACGCGGCGCGACGGCGTCGCGTAATACTTGCCGTGTGATTCCCACGTGTTGGGAAGACACCTCGCCATTCTGTTCCATCCACAAAGAATCAAACATGAACACAGGAGGGGGGTTCGGCCGTGTTTGTGCGGTCCGGCCCCCCTCTCGTTAAACGATATCATCTAGTCGAAAATCCACGATAATCGATAAACTAGATTCATGAACGGAAAAATAATTAAATAAAACAATCCCCTACCTTGGTTCTGGAACGGTGTTCGTCAACGAGCCGCGGAAGACGAGCGTCGCGGAGGTCGGGCGTCGCGGGAAAAGAACGTCGACGTTGCGAAGCGAGGATTCGAAGTCGTTGACGAAGATTTCGTCGCAGAAAACCATCGTGGAAGAGACGACGCGGAAGAAGAACTTTGCGTCGCGGATACGGCGTCACGGAAGAACCGTGTTCTTCGGCGGAGAAGTTCTTCATTGAAGAACGGTGTTCTTCGCGTTCTTCGTCGAGGTTGAAGAAGAAGAAGACCGCTTCCCCAATCCTCTCAAGGTTTCAAAACTCTAACAATAATAAAATAAGACCAAGTCTTATTTTATTAACACAACCTAACCATTTGAATTTCAAGAGTTTGAAAATTCAAAACCCACATTTAACACACTTAAGTTATTAACATAATATGTTATAAAATTAATGAGGTGATAAGTTAACAAAACTTAAATGGGGGGTTTAGAGGGGTTAGGAAAGTGAGGGGTTAAGAGGGTTAGGGAGTTTAAGGAATTTGAAAAGGTGGGGGGTTCGTGTGGGCCCCACCCTTTCAAATATCCACACATGGGAAGTTGGATGGATGTGGGCCCACCACCAACATCCCATGGGAGAAGTTAACCACGTAACATGAAATAAAATTGATTCAGCAATTTTATTCACTTTATTTAATTAATCCCCAAAAATTAACTTCTTATCCCACACAAAAGCAACTACGGTAAAGGTTCCCTTAAGAGATTACCGTCGTTGCGAGTTCATCGGTGCCATCGGATTTCAATTCCGAGCACTGGTTCAAAAGATAAGAAAACCCGCTCATTCGTTCACTGAACGTACCCAAGCCAAACTTCGGAAATTGATTTCGGGCACTCCGGGCCTCGGAATCAAGTGCCGTCAGAAACCGTGTTCTTGTAAAATCCAAAAGAAAATTTAGAAAAAATTTCCCTTGAATTTTATGGGTCTTTACATTACTCCCACCTCAGGGCTTTACGTCCTTGTAAATCTTTAACACAAACTAAGGTTAGAAAAGAGGTACAGAGCACGCATCTGAGCCTTCCGCTCCCATGTGCTCACCCGGAGGTTTCCATACTGCAAGAGAAAGTGAATCCGAGGAATTGGTCGTTCTCGTAGGATCTTCTCCCGTCGATCCTTGATCCCCACTAGAACCTCCGTGGAAAACACCTCATCGCCATCGTCCAGCTCCTCATGGTCAATGATATGCGAAGGGTCGAGCACGTATCTCTTCAGTTGAGATACGTGGAAGTCGTCGTGAACCTGGTGCAACTGAGTTGGATGGGTCAAGCGGTAAACCACCTCGCCTACCCAGTTGTGGACCTAGAAATGTCTATTGAACCTCAGAGTTTACTTGCCGCCTTGTCCACAACTCCGTAAACTTCGTCGAGGTGAGACCCGTATAAGGACGCGATCGTCATCATCGAACTCTAGAGGTCTCCAATTCCTGTTAGAACTGGAACTCAAAACGACTACCGCCACGAGGGTATGGTTGGCTGACTCAAGAGTGATCGGTCACACCCTCCCGTGCATGAGTTTAACTTGTGCTTCCCAGGGTTTCCTTTTCGCCGACCAAGGAAAACCCATCCCGACGTTTGCCTAAAACCGTCAATTTGAGTATGAACAGTTATTGCCCATTCCATACTCAAACTAACTTCGTAAGGCCTCGACGCTGCCACCAATAGATTTCCAACCGGAACTCTCACCTCGAGGGTCTAACCACACCATCGGCGTAAGTGTGATTATCAAGTCTCCTCCCAAGGTATCTCCAGACGTGAGGGTCAAGTCCATGGCTTACCGGAAACTCTAGGTCTGGAACAAGATTTGTGAAAGCAAGGAATGATTCATATCGACGTCCGTTATTACAGAAGCTAGTAGTAGACACAGACTATCCCTTGAATCATTTCTAGAGCCATTGGGTCACACTCCTTGACCGCATGCAGCCGCACTCTTCCTCCGCCCTCCAGCTCCCTGAGCCTGGCGGGAATAACTAAGGCGGGTGGTACTACCATGTTAGGATGTACACCACCTCATGCTACTCTCCTAGCTCTGCCTCCACGTCTGCTGCTTCGTAGACTCATATCTCCTTTAATCTTCCTCTTCTTTAACATTTAACACGCTCGAGTCTCTAAGACTGGAGCCGATTTCCTATTTCTTACTGCACTGTGCATTCTTCATCCGCTCCTGGATGATCTGCACCTGCTTTTCCAATGATCTGAAAGAGCTGCTAAAATTTCTCTTTTGCTGAAAAGAGAAACTCGGTCTTATCCCCTGGATGAACCACGTCCATTGCCTAATACAGTCAATCCTGACATGAATGATGCATTCATGCCATGGATGACGTCGTAAGGCCTTGACGTAACTACTAAGAGATCCAACTGTCACTCTCGCCTCCAAGGGTCGAGTTACACTGTCGGCATAAGTGTGAGGTCACTGGGTCTACTCCAGTAGAAATCTCAAAAGTGAGGGTCAAGTCAACAGTTTTAACCGGGACCACTCAGTATCAACCAAACAAAAGGACAGGAAAGCAAACAAAGGTAAGTGTCTTTTTAATATTGCAGCTCATAGTACAAAGACACGAATATAACAGCAACATGGAACTAGAATTACAAGGGACGTATCCACTAGTTTCGCTCCTGTCCACCTTCTCTCGGAGCTCTACTACCTTGGTGGATCCTCCAACGCCTTCGGATCAACTGTACGAGGAGTCGGACAGTCACGTGCCAGGTGACCCTTCCCGCCGCATGAGTAACACTATCTGTTTCTGGCACGCCTTGCTCTGACCCCACCCCGGGTGCCCCGCACCACCGGTCCTAAAACCCGAGATCGTCCAACTGCTGGTCTGGTCCTCCTAGACCTCTGCATCATCTGTCTACTGCCCACAGATGACTCGGCTACTGATCGAAAAACAAGCGGCAAAGGAAGAAGCTCCTGTACACGCTCGGGGTGTAGAGCTACTGGCACAAACTCCACCCTGAATAAGGTCTCGAAGTCTTCCCATGCGAATTCCATCTCGTTGCAAAACTAAAACAAGTGTCTCCACCACCTGCCTACTGCTGCCTGAAGGAGGCTGGCAGCAAAGATCACCATGAAGTCTGCCGGCGTCCCTACTAGCCTGAAGACTCTCACCACAGCCTCCAGCCAATCCTCAGCCGCCTGCGGGTCCATCCCTCCCTGGAACCTGGGTGGCCTCTGGCGCCGGAACTCGTGCAGTGCGCTCAAGCGACGTGCACCCTCTGCTTCTGGGCCTGGTGGAATCGGTGGCCCAACGGGTAGTAGTATCATTGGTGCCTCCGCTGGTGCCTCAACTGGAAAAGGGCCCTATACTGAGGCCACGTCACTCGGCGGGCTGTCAGTACGAACCACTCTCGGGGCTCTAGCTGGTCGTCCGAGAAAAGGCATCCTAAAAGAAACAACGTAACATGGTCAAATGATTATACCTAGTGAGCTGACCTGGTTTGAGCTGTTTTAAGGGAAAACCTTTGAAAACACACACGCAATCAGTGTTTTCGTGCACAAAGTCGGAAATCAGTTGTCAGGGTCCTGGTGTATGGATACGTCGGCCGCCCGTACCAACACTGGACTCCCTGAACTGAAGACCACACTCGGTACCCTTAACACTATTGCTTCACAGAAAGAAAATATCAGAGTTATAAGTTCTGCGGTAGAACCGACTCCTCTGATACCAATTTGTCACGACCCGTCCTCAGGGCCCGTGCCATGACTACCCCAAGCCTGCCTTCCATAGGCCAGGGGCTGGCAACTAGCACCAAAGGTTTAAATCCCGATAACTGGGAAGGCATTGCCTTTATAAAAGAAAACAAGCACCACATAGTAAGAAAGAGGAAAAAGTAAACACTAATTACAAGAGAAGTGCTGAAAAGTAAATGGGCCATAATACAAACCCAAAAGAAAGTACAACTACAACTGAATGAAAGTACAACAGAAAAAGGCAACAGCTGAAAGAAGGAAGCAGCTCCTGGGTCGTCCTCCTCGGATCCTACCTGAAAGGTAGGTACAGATAGCGCAGCTCCTGGATCGTCCGCCATGGATCCTACCTAAAGGGTAGGTACAGATAGAACCTCAACGCTCTCGCCCGTCAACCACCTCCGTGTGTCGTCTCTCCGTGAATTCCTCCTCCAGATACTGACTCGTCGTGTGGTCCACCTCCGGGTACCGTCCAGTCCTTGAACACTCGGCCTCTGTCAGCACTGCCCGTCGTCTGTAACCAACACAACGAGGTGCAGGCATAGCCCGTGCAGGGCTGAGTATAACGATACTCATTAGGGACCCTGAGACCCTCAAGGTCTCTCTAAAACCAATAAGGATAACCACAAAGAAGATCTCAACAGATAACCTCTACTTAGGTATATGCCCATACATATCACTAAGTCATCAAGTAACCCATCTCAACCATGAGTAAACACAAGGATCATGAAATCAACGGATAACCACTACCCAGGTATATGCCCATACATATACCTAAGTTATCAAGTGACCCATCTCAATCATGAGGTATACACAAAGGTCAAAAGTCTCAGCTCAAACCAGGATTTTTATTATCGAAACTGTAACTGCTGAAGAGCTCTGTCTCTAGAGTGTACAGTGGTCCTGACACGACTCCGAGGTACTGCTCACTAACCTAAGACTGCTGAGTTACTCCTCCTGTCGAGTACCGCGGGTCAGCCACCCAGACACAGTAGTGCTTCCCGCCGAGGTATGCCACCCAAACACAGTAGTGCACACCCCCTAGTAGCCTGCTGAGGTACTCTCCGGACGACTATCGCGGGTCTGCGCTATCACACAGGTAGTGCTCCGTCCGCCATGGGTTTGCACCTCACAAAGTAGTGCTCCGTCCACTGGGCTAGTCGACTCACTCCAAGTCGAGTCGGTCAAGCAGTCGTGAGGTCTCAGCCAGCTACACGGTCTCCGTACTCCGTACGCTCGTCTCTGGGAGGGTCCGCTCCATGAGCTACTGGTTGATACTCCAAGTATCTCAAAGTCCCACGAAGAAGTATCTCAAGGACCGCCTCATCATAGGGGTCTCAATGCAACAGACGACACGTCAATCGGACGCCCGGTGTGTGAGTTTCTAGCCTTTTCATCCCAGGGGCCTGGTTGGTTTTGTGAGCGAACCAATCCCGGCTGTATCTCAACTGTACCCTGAACTCTCATAGGGTATACTCATTGGGACCATTTCTCAACGTGATCAACAACGCCGCTGACGGTTCGTCAAACGGACGTCCTGTCTGAAAGATATCAGTTTTTCCGTTCCAGGGGCCCGGTTGGATTTCGGGTGCGATCCAACCCGGCCACTATCCAACTATATCCAAATCTCAGGCGAAGTATGCCAAAAGTTCCATCTCATCAAGAGGAAAACAACGAGACAGACGGTGCGTCAATCGGACGCCCGGTCTGTGAGTTATTGGCTTTTTCGTTCGAGGGGCCCGGTTGGTTTCATGAGCGAACCAACCCGACCGCACTCGACGGCATCCAAACCTCGATCGGAGTAAGCCAAAAGATCCGTCTCACTTAGAGGAATCCATCAAAGTCGACGGCACGTCAATCGGACGTCCGGAACTCAAGTTACGAGTGTTTCCGCTCCGAGGGCCCGATTAGTTTCGCGTACGAACCAACCCGGCTGAACCCAAATTTCTCCGAAACCTTGAGTGTAATATACCGAAACGACCGTCTCAGTCCAAGGATCGTGTTTCCGCTGACGGCGCGTCAATCGGAGGTCTACAGCTCAAGATATGGGCATTTGACCGAAAGTGGTCCGAAAACGGGGGTCTGGGCCCGGGCCGACCTGGCCCGACCCCCCCTGGGTCGGCCGAACCGGGTCGACCCGGGTCCGACCCGGCTGGGCCAGGCCCGTCTCGGTCCGGCCCGCCCGGCCGGCCGCGTCTCGGCCAGCGTAGCCGAGCCGATTCGCGGAGCGGGGTGCGCAACTCCCCCACCCGCCGCTAATTGAGGCCGGCGGCGGATCCGCCGGCCGCCAACCCTCCGGCGGCGCGCCGCCGCCGCCTTCCGCGGACCACCGGATGCGCTCCGGTGGTCTGTTCCTCCTTCCGTCTTCGCCTATGGTCCCCCTGGGACCCCACCTCCACTGTGAAGGGATTAAAATGCCAAAACGGCCTGCTTCGTCGTCGCCCGTCAATCCGTATGTCAAAATGAAAAGCGTCGTCTTTGTAGTTTTCCAGCGCGACCCGATGGCGCCACGCCCCTTCGCCACGGCCCGACTCCGACCATGGTTCTTTGGTTTTCTTCGACGCGGCGCGACGACATTGTGTTCTTAAACTTCCTTCCACGATGCAACGCGACGGCATCACGTAATACTTGTCGTGTGATTCCCGCGTGGTGCGACAGCACCTCGCCATTCCGTTCCATCCACAAAGAATCAAACATGAACACAGGAGGGGGGTTCGGCCATCTATGTGCGGTCCGGCCCCCCTCTCATTAAACGATATCACCTAGTAAAAAATCCACGATAATCGATAAACTAGATTCATGAACGGAAAAATAATTAAATAAAATAATCCCCTACCTCGGTTCAGGAATGGTGTTCGTCAACGAGCCGTGGAAGACGAGCGTCGCTGAGGTCGGGCGTCGCGGGAAAAGAACGTCGAAGTCGCGAAGCGAGGATTCGAAGTCGTTGATGGAGATTTCGTCGCAGAAAACCGTCGCGGAAGAGACGACATGGAATAAGAACGTCGCGTCGCGGATACGGTGTCGCGGAAGAACCATGTTCTTCGGCGGAGAAGTTCTTCGTTGAAGAACGGTGTTCTTCGCGTTCTTCATCGAGGTTGAAGAAGTAGAAGACCGCTTCCCCAATCCTCTCAAGGTTGAAAAACTCTAACAATAATAAAATAAGACCAAGTCTTATTTTATTAACACAACCTAACCATTTTAATTTCAAGAGTTTGAAAATTCAAAACCCACATTTAACTCACTTAAGTTATTAACATAAGATGTTATAAAATTAATGATGTGATAAGTTAACAAAACTTAAATGGAAGGTTTAGAGGGGTTAGGAAAGTGAGGGGTTAAGAGGGTTAGGGAGTTTAAGGAATTTGAAAAGGTGGGGGGTTATTGTGGGCCCCACCCTTACAAATATCCACACATGGGAAGTTGGATGGATGTGGGCCCACCACCAACTTCCCATGGGAGGAGTTAACCACATAACATGAAATAAAATTGATTCAACAATTTTATTCACTTTATTTAATTAATCCCCAAAAATTAACTTCTTCTCCCGCACAAACGCAACTACGGTAAAGGTTCCCTTAAGCGATTACCGGCGTTGTGAGTTCATCGGTGCCATCGGATTTCAATTCCGAGCACTGGTTCAAAAGATAGGAAAACCCGCTCGTTCGTTCACTGAACGTACCCGAGCCAAACTTCGGAAATTGATTTCGGGCACTCCGGGCCTCGGAATCAAGTGCCGTCAGAAACCGCGTTCTTGTAAAATCCCAAAGAAAATTTAGAAAAATTTCCCTTGAATTTTAAGGGTCTTTACAGGTGAGTATTCCAATTTTTTTACCAATTATGGGTTTTAGTTTTAAAATTAATGGATTATGTATATATAGATTTTTAAAGTGTATAATTTTTCTCTATTTTAATTAAATAAAATAACCCCTTAAGAGGAATGATTTAAATGAAATTTATAGATTAAATATTTTTATTTTTGAATTAAAATTCATATAATTATGATTTATATTCATATAGTTAATATAATATCATCTTTTTATTGAAAACAAATGCATTTTTTTCAAAAAATATTTTTTTCACCGCACTTGTGGGTTTTATTTTAAATTAAATTCTTCAAATTATTTGAATTAAATTTAATAAAATGGATTAAATATTTTTAATCATCATAATTTATATTATATAATAAGGTCAAATTAATCTTTGGTCATTATGAATATTAAAAATAATAAAAAATATTGTTTCCATGGTCAAAAATTAAAATGGTAAATATCATTAACTTTAAAGGTAAAGAGGATAAAATATTTCAAAAATGTTTATTTTTAGTGGTAGTGGTGTGATCCAATCCTTTATTTGTAAATTTTTTTAGTCACATGGCTTGAGAGTGACATCCCATTGTTGAATAGTTCTGTCTATTTATAAAAATGTCACTCCTCAATTATAAAAGGGCACCCCTCCCCTCACTTCTTCACACCTATCAAGCCATTTGGCTAGAAAAACCTGAAAAAATATATCTACCTAACATCCTTATCCACATTCTAGATATTCTTGTATTCCCAAAATATCAACATTAAGATACTTAATAAGATATCCAAAGTGGGTTTTCCTAAGATAAGGGAGACAACAAATCCTTGAAGCAATGATAGACTCCCATCCCTCTCACCTTAGGTTTCTCATCAGCGAGAATCTATATGGGGTTGTGTTCTTTGGTACCTTAACCCTCCTCAACTATCCTTTCTATTTTTACCATCCTATTCATTCCACATATTCTTCTATCCTTGATTTTAAGCCCTCTCTCTCTAGTTTCTTATTTCATAGGTGCTCTATGGATGGGGTCTCTTTTTAGGTGGTGATGTTTTCTAGTGAAAGACATACATGGTGGTTTAGATAGCCCCAAAGAATGTTGTTTGTTGAATCCCATGGCCACTCCAACCATGATCTGACCTTTTGTTTCACCAAACCTCTCTAAGTCATATATGTAGTGTTGGTCCTCTATAGTTTTGGGTTTTTTTTTTGGGTAGACATTGGTTTTTCCGGTGCTCTTAAGTTAGCTGATTTTTGCTTCTAGGTTCTAGTTCCAGTCTCATTCGGAGACCTTGGTTGTTCTTATCTCTACCTGGACCTCTATTTCATCTACTCTTATCAAGGTTGGATCTTGAGTGATAGGTAAAAATAATTTTTGGGGTGTGGGTTTTGGCGGACAACGGTGATCCCTGCGTGCTTTGTGGGGTGGTCTTTAGAGGTGGCATCAATAACGGCATGGTTCCATTTTGTGTCTCTAATTTGATTTTGTTCTTATTTAGTTATGGTGGTGGACATCAGTGTTATAATGAAGGTTCATAACTATGGAATTCTATGTTTTATGTTGTGTACTCATTCTATATTGGTGTTTTGGTTGTTTCTGGATCAATGGGGGATGACAAAGACATCGTGATGATGTTTTATTGCGGCTGGATGAACTCTGACGGTCTTTGTTTCTGATTTTATAGGGGATGATGATAATAAATTGGTGATGATATTTTACAGTGAATATAAGGGACAATAATGTGCTCTAGTGACTAGTTTATTGTTTGTAAAGCGACTTCTATTTTGGTGATAAGGAAACGACGTCAACAGTGGTTTTCATGATAATGGTTACAGAAGACAGGACTTCGGCTACTACGAGGTATCATGAACATCTTGGGTTCTGTGTTTTTATTTGGTTATTTTGAATTTAAAATTTTTAATTAGGTATCTTTTGTTTTTGTATCCTTCTAGTTACCACTCAACCATAAAGCGATTGTTTTGGAAATAAAATAAAAATGAATTTTCAGTCGGTCTAAGCGAAGGTAATCATCTTCACCTATCTCTTTATTTTTATTTTTTATTTTTCCACCATAAATTATCTTATAAAAATTGTTATATAATAAAACCAATATATTCTATATACTGATATGTTATTATTTTGATGTAAAATTATGCATCCATCTCCTTTTCCATCAAACGGGGAACAAAAACCTCATTCGTGTGTATGACAGACTACCACCTTGCGAACTGATTTAATTTGTTTTCCATTATCACCTCACACAACCATTAATATGGATATATTTAATTTTTATATATTAAATTACTTAAATATTAATAATTATGTAAAATTAATATATCATATTATTTTTTACCTTTCCCTCCATTGAAAAATTATAACATCATTCGTGTGTATGTTGAAATACAGCCTCGTAAAGCGATGTGAAGCATATTTTTATTACTACATCACAAAGATGATATATATAAGTGTATTTAAAGAAATAATATGATATTTTTGATATTATAATAATTCTATATAGATAAAATAACACTTAACTTCTTTCCATCATGATAGTTTCAAAATGGAAATGTTACTCATGTGTACGTACGACCTACCATTTCTATGGTTATAAAATATTGCATTTTTCATAACTATATTTCTTGGTTGGTTTTAAAATTAGAAATGATGTATAAAAATGAAAATTATTTCATGATTATTATTTTTTATATGATAGAAAAATGGTCCCTTTGAACACAATCAACACACTGATACTGTTTTGAAATTATGAGTTAGGAAACCGTAAAACACCAGACGTGTAAATAACTGAATAAGTAATTAAATATTTCATTAAAATAAATAAAGTAAATGGTTTCATTATTCAGGACTAAACCGATAAAATTTTCATAAGAAAAAAATAATTGAAATAATTTTATTATATAATAGATAAATTACATACATGAAAAATAATAGAGTCGAGGTATGGGTTTCATCTCAAAACTCCTTCTTTGAGACACATGTTTTTTTATGCATATAGATTCTCTTAAACGGTGTATATATTGAAAATTTAAAAATTATATCATGAATCATTAACACATCATGATATTTTCATTAACAATTCATTAACTTCATTCACGTGATTTATGATTTAAAATTTACCAAAGCGGTAAGGGTTTATGTTTCAATGTCATTTTAATTGGGATAATTTATGCTTAAATTACCATTATAGTAAAATTTTTGATAGTTTTATAATAAAAACATTTAATTTTATTATCCTATGGTTATTTATTAAATTTTAAAATAATAGTACAATTTTCCCCTCTTTGGTACTTAAAATGATTGGGAAAATGATTTTAAGAAAAACTAACTTTATTTCCCTCTTTGGTCTAAAATCCTTTTTCTTCTAGATTAATGTGTTCTAAAAATATTTTCAAGAATATTTTTGAAACTAACCAAAAAATATTTATTAAATAAATTTTTAAAAATGTTTTCATTTTATAAAAAGGGATTGAAAAGGGATATTATTATCATTCTCTAAATGAAACTCTTTTTAACCTTTTTATAATAGTGTGAAAGGATTATTTATTTAAACTTATACCGCATTTATAGAATTACCCTTCATCATGACTAATAAACCATTTGAATATTAATTTATATGTTTCCTTTTTTAATTTTAAAGAAAATAATTTCTATAATATTTTTAAATTTTTTAGATATTTATTGAGTAATTTCAAAAGTAAAAGGGTATTTCTCTCAACAAAATATTCCATGTAATATTTTAAAGACATTTTCAACAATGAAAAAACCTTTGATGTTATGGATTGTTTCTAAATTATGTACATACTTCACTCTCATGCATTCATATCTTATTTTTCCTTACACTGATGGGGTAATACTTTCCTTATGTTCATCTCCCAAAATCCTTCATTATAAAATTTATTTTGATTATGATATGATGCAAGATTATGAAACCCATTTATTTCCATGGGTAGTTCTTATGTTTATGCCTTGTGATTGCTTTCCTTTTTGCGGAACACATAATCATGAGCATGTTATGATGGGTGTTCTTAGATATAACTCTAATGTATTGGGGGATATTTTTAGTATCATGATACATCATGTATTGGATTAGAGATTAAAGTTGATCCGTTATGGGAATTTTTCTACCATGTGATATTGTCAAGGTTGTTAACATTGAATCGTATTTTTGTTATGTTATATGTTTATTCCACATTTCCTATGATTCCAGGATCTTATTATACCTTGTTATTTATGTTATTCTCCCATGTGATTACTCTTGAGCCTTCTCTTTTATGATATCATGTTATACTCTTGGATCACAAATTATGCGTCCTTATCATGTTTATTCCCTTACTGGGTTTTTTAGTTTTCCCCTTTTGTCTATGTATTCCCCAAGTTATACCATGATTTTTGAGGAGATAAAAAGGATTTAGGATATAATTATTTAGAATAATATAATAAAGTTCTATTTTAGTCTCACTTTGATGTATTATGTACCTAGTCTTACAAAGACACCAGGTCTCACAATCTTTGGGTTGAAATTAATAGATGTTTATGTTAATGATCATGTAATAATATGTTTAAAAAGATAAGTTCAATATACTTGAGGTATTTATTCATTATTTTATTATTTTTATAACCTCATTTGAATCCTTTCTTGAAAATATAAAAAAAAATTAAAAGAAATGTTTTGAGAAAAATATTGGTTTAAACATTGAAAAAATCCATTTTATAGTTTCAAAGGAAATGTTTTGTACCACATAATTTCATGGTTTAGAATTGAAGAGGATAATTAAATGGTTTAAATAATTTATACACCATCTTATATATATTATATCATTTCTAGGATTTGTTATATTTTATTGATGATTTATTAAATAATTCATTAAAATTGTTTTCCCTTGACTGGACTACTTAAGAGGGAACCCAAATTTCTATTTGATTATTCATGTAGGACATAAATTGATAAAGGTTAAGAAAGAAACATCAAAACCCTTATTATCTATCCACCATACTTGGAATTACCATTTAAAGTGTTGTGTGATGCCTCTAATCAAGTTGTGGGAGCTCTCTTATCCCAGAATTCTGATGGGCAGTCACATGTTATGGAATACACTTAAAAAACTTTACACATAACCTAATTCTATTACACAAAAATATAGATGTAGTTTTTAGTTATTTTTTTATAGAATTTGTTTCCCTATTTTTAAGAATAAAATTAACTATTTTATGATCACGTAGCACATAGGAACTTGATAATGAAGGCTGATGTTAAGGCATTATTAGTGAGATGGATGTTACTTCTACAATAATTCCACTTGGATATCAATGAAAAATATATATTAAAACTTACTTATAGAACACATGATCATGTTTCCTTACACTATTAAGGTGGAAACAATAACTAAGACAACCCTAGAAGATTATCTCTATGGTTAACAGTTATAAAAATTCATCCAAGTGCCATGGTATTATGACTGGGTAAATTATTTAGTCACATAAAAGGTAATAATTCTTTAAAACTCAAACATCTAAGTTAAAATTATAGTTAGAGTAATATGTATAGAAGGATAATAATTTCTAGAAAATATTTTTTGACCATGTGATTAAGAGATATATACCGAAGCAATAAGTAAAATATATTCTTTTATTTGGTTATACACTTTTATGTGAGGGATATTTTTTACATTAAGTAACAGTAAGAAATGTTTTAGGAGCTGGCTTTTATTTGATATCAATTTTTAAATTCTCACATGATTTTTTAAAAATATGTCAAAATAATAAATTTATTAGTGGAATTTATTAAAAGAATTAAATCCCCCTAACAGCCATTTATTTTGTGTAAAATATTTTGTGTATGAGAATTAGATTTTATGGACCATTTCCCATCTCTTTTATATTTTCCTATATCTTGTTAATATTAGAAAATGTTTCCAAATGAATTTAATTAAATAAAACCCATTCATAAGATGTTGTATTTTTGTTGAGTTTCTAAGATCAACTATTTTTTTCACATTTGGAGTGCCTTAGAAATTATCATTGGATAAAGAAATCATTTTTGTAAAAATAATATGGTAGCTTTATAAAAGGATATAGAGTATACTGAAAGAAATCAACTATATACCACCTACAAAAAATTTGAAATAAAGGTGTAAAATATAGTGATCAAAAGGATTTTAGAAAGAATAGTGAAACAAAAATGTAAATACTTTATCAAAAAAGATGAATGATTCAATATGGACATACAAGACTACTATAAATTCCCTTAGGCATTTCCCACTATAGAATTGTTTGTGGAAATAATTTCCACTTTCTTGTTGATATATATTACAAATCCAATTGGGATGTAAAGAGAGTGAATCTAGAGTTTAGAAATATTAGAGAGAAAATGAAGATCCAAATGATGGAAATATAGTAGATAATAAGGGAAGCTTATGATAATTCCTTACTATAAGAAGAAAAATTCAAATATGTCTATGACAGTATAATCCAAAAAATATACTTTAAAGTGAGAGATGAAGTGATTCTATTCTCATAATGGATGAAACTTATTCTTTGTAAGATTTATTCTAAGTGTAATAGACCATTTATAGAAACTAATTAATTTCCATTTGGTGTATTTTGAATAAAATGAGCTAAATCTCAACTACCCTTCAAGATGAATAGATAATAGTTGAAGTATCTTCATGAGAATTTTACAAGGAAGCAATGGAGGAGTCCAAACTCCTCAAAATTGCTATTTAAAAAGGAACACCATACTATCTATTTCCTCACACTAGACTAGATATATCCTTTTAATACTATTATTCTGTGATAAATGTGCACATGAAATAATTGATGTTGTGTATGAGATATTTTTGGGGGAGAGGACAAGTAACTTAGGATATAAATACTTTTTCCCCTTTTAATTTATTATTTCTAAGTTCTTGTTTATATAAATAAAATGAATCAAAGTGATCACAAATCTATTTTATGAACCTATAAAAAAATTTTGTATATTATTTACTTTTGGATTTTTGATGTTTAGAGTGTTTTAGGCTTTAAAAATGGAGAGTTAAAGATTTCATTATTAGTTGAAAAATGCATAAAGTATTTTAGAGATTCATAGTTTATAAAATTGATTAAATAAAGTAATTTATTATTGAATATTAACACTTAATAAATATATAATTTTTTATTTAAACTATAATATGGTTGTTAATGATATTATTATATTGGAATTAAAATTATAGCATGAGGATACTAGACATCTAAACTTGAACATAGATAAACAGACCATTTGATTGATTAATACCTTATGGATATTCCCTAAAACACATTTGGATATATCATAATAATTATAGTAAAAAATCAGAAGGAACTGATGTATAAGTATTCCAATGTCAACATAATCACATGTGTGTGTTTTTGTTATCCATAAAGTAAGAGTTATAGTGACTTCATAGTTAGATTACAAATTTTTTATTCTATTTCATGACTATTATAATTATTCCTAGTGTTTACCATCAATATTTTAATTTTTTAGTTTCTGGTTTAACTACACTCATTAAATAAGTGATTTTCATAAATCCTAGAAATGAAAAAAATCAATAACTGCAAATTTAAAAAGGGTATGAAAAGATTTGGGGAATTATAAAATTTCATGAATAATGGGTAGATTATATATTTAACCTTAATTTATAAATTATAAAATAAGTGCTAAAAGGATCATTAGAAAAGGAATCTTAATTGAGAGGTATTTAAGAAGGTGCCTCCTGTAAAAAATCATGATTCCACTAAGATCCATTCTATCGACTATCATTGAACTCAGTATTTTTCTTGAATTAAAGTGGATGAATTAGAATAAATTCATAATGGTGGAATGATAATCCCAACTATGGAAGAATATTTATTTTATTTTATTTATTGTGGGTGTATGTGAACTAGGTTGGGTAATCTTTTTTGTAATGAATTCTTTTTAATGCTCAGGATTACAATAGTGTAAGTGTGGTTGAGTGACATGCTACAATATTTATCATATTTTTAATAGTTTTTAATTGATAATTAACTCCCTAATTGATTTGAAAACTTGGTAAATTTTTTATTTTTAAAACGTCAATGAATCTGTAATTTATTTTCTAAATGGATATAAATATGTGTTTTGGTTGTTTATTGAATTTTTAAATTAAATTGGGAAGCCATAAATTAATTTGGAATTCTATAATTTCATTATTTGAATTATTTGAATTATATTTTTTATTATTTTAATCCATTTCATATTTAGTTTGCATAAATGATACACTAATTATTTTTCATTCATGAGTTATGGGTTTGAAAAATGATAAATTATTGAGGACTTCATAAAAAATTTTCAATTCCTATATGATATTTATCACCTTGTATGAAACATTAAGATGCATATGCCTTTTTTGACTCTGTATATGATATTTTAATTTGTATCTCTGATCCACGTATGATTTTTTAAAGCCCATATAATATTATTATTTGATATAGGAGATTTCAAGGTGTATAATACATTTAGACTTTTTAAAAATTATGGTTACACATTTATTATATTTATCCTCCCCATATGATATTTTTGAATCGATAAATGGATCAGTTTGGAACCTCTTAAGATATTACACTTCTCATTGGTTATTTTCTCCTTGTTTCAGAAATTTCCACCACCCATAAGATATTTTCCTTCATAGATAGCCTTTATGTTATTTTCATCACTGAAAGGAAAATTTCCTCCACATATGACTTTTGACTTTAAAATTTTATATCACCAGGGATTAAAATCTAAAAATTCCCAAAAAAATATTTTTCCACCTAAAATAAATTGGTATTCCCCTGGTCTTCCAAATAAAGAAAGGGAACTCTTGAGCTTACATGTCACACTAATCAAAATGATTAAGAATATGCTAATCATGGAGGTCATCTGAGCCAAGTTGAGTATGTTCAAAACTCCAAGTTTTAGAATCTATACCCATGAGTAGTGAACATGGTAGCTATCAAAGGAACATGATTAGGGAACTAAAAAAATAATATTCTTAGCATAAAACCATTTATTGAGGATGACGGGAAAGAGAGCTTCTGAAGCACACAAGAATATCTCGCATATATTTATCAAGTGAAATTTTCCTTAAAAAATGGAAATGATAAGTGACGAAGGGATGTTATCGCATATGTGTTTAATTGAGATATTTTTGAATTTCATATTTTATTTTATTTTTTTTCAATGTATTTAGTAATGGTACTCTTGACTCATATTCGTCGAGCCAAATATATTCCACTAACCTTATTAATATATTTGAATTTGAAATTATCATTCTATTATGTTCATATCTCTAGAAGTTTTTTATTATTCTATACAGTAGGATATTTCTATTTTTCTATGTATTTGAAATATTCTTCTCGAACTCTCATTTTTTCTCACACAAACTACCTGGATATCATTTAATACCTATGATGGGGATAAATGAGTAGATTTATAAGTAATTATCGATATCTAATTACTATGATAGGTTGGAGTAATAGATGTATTGATAATTTCATTTGTCTTATAAATCTCAAATTACTAGGTCAGGGTGATTAGTGATGTCTCATATAATTTGTGAGAGAGAGTAGGGGAGTAAAATTGAATAATAATTTGAATTATTAGTAAGGTATAATATATGGTTAGACTATTAATATTAAAACATGATTTCAAACATCTTATTATTCTAATTGTTTCAAAAAATTCATATCTTCAACCATATTTAACACACATAGAAAAAGTAAAACACACCCAAAACACCTTTATCTCTAGAGACAACCCAAGTCCCACTCTACTACATTAAACTTCTGTTCAAAATTTGTTTAATAGCAGCCCCGTGAAAATAATATCATCAACCTAAAACTATTTCTAAAAAATTAGGATACCAATTTATTTTTTCCCTATCACTCTATAAATATTTTACAAATTTAAAATAAAAAATTTTAAAATTAAATAAAAACAAAAAAAATAGATGTTGAATCACCCTCACTGCATGTAACACCATTGGTTTGAGGTAATTAACCTTTATTTTATATATTTTAAGTTTATAAAGTGTTGGGGTTATGTTTGGGAGGGTTTTCATTGCTTTTGGAGTATTTTGTGGGATTTTATATAAGTTCATGGTTTGTGAACGATTTGGGAAATACATGCAACACTTAAAGGAAACTGTGTACAATAAAATAGTAGCTAAATTGAAGGCACACGGGTGGTGCATAGTTTTCCCAACCCATGAAAAAACCTAGAATAATCTATTCTGTGTTGAGCATATGTTGGATAGTGAGCTTTGGCATTGTTTGGTAACCATGTGTGCCAACTGTGTGAGGTATCCCTTAAGGCAGAGGTAGGAGCACAATTATCCCATAGTTTTCCTAACTATGCAACTAAACCATGTGCGATTCAAAAGTTAGATCCTTAAATTATGGATCTAACACATTTTTACCTATAAATACTTTAGTTTTTCCCCAAAATATCCATAACTTATAATTTTTATCTCTCAAATGTTTTAGAACCTCTACCCATCAATTTGGAAGTGATACGGAGCCATTCCCTGGTGCATTAAAGCTCGATTCTCATAGAAATTCATCATTTTTTGTGGGTTTTTGATGTTTTCCTTAGATATAATTCTCCCTCCCTCTCTTAGTTTCTTATATATACGCCCATTTTGGGAATATATAAGGTTTTGGATGCCAAAAATATTTATATTTACCTTATTTTATGATAGGTTAAGATATATAAGGTGGTTTGTGGAGATTTAACCCGGTTTCATTGGCATTTTTCATTTTTTTTATCATTTGCACCCAAACTATCGAGGTAGGGGGATTTAATCTTGAATATTCTATTTATAAATTATAGGTTTAGTTATAAATTAGTTTAATTGATTGATATTTATTTTGAAATTGTGGTGAAAATAATGTCATAAATTCTCTTTAGTGATGATTTATGGTTTTGGTGAAATTGTAGAATAGTGGTAATTGGTTGTGAAATGTGCTTTGGTTTCTTGATTTTAAAATTTTTATTTTAAAATATGATTTGATGGATTTTTTTAAATGTATTATTTGAATTATTTTCAATAAAAAAGAATTTTTATTGAAATGTTTTGAAATGTTTTGTTTGAAATGGTTTTGGAATACATATTTTTTGTGTGATTCATGTTAAGAGTGCCCCTGAAAAAGTGACATGAGCCAGTGGGGTACTAGTGACTTGACCCTGGATCAGGTGAATGTGTCAGTGGGACACAAGGTGATTAGATGAGAGATCGGTCATGAGTATGGGATTTTCCAACAAGCATGCATGTGTGGGTGTGTTTTGAACCATGGAATGGATATGCTAAAATAGAATGTTAAATGTTATAAATAATTATCTATGAATTTTCCATGGAAAAATATTTATTGTGGATTTTATTATATTTTGATATAAACTATTTTAGAAATTGTTTTATATAAATATTTCTAACATGTTCTATCCTAGTGGTGTGAGTAGGGAAGTCATTGGTAAATATCTACTGAGTTTTATTACTCACCCCTGATTTAGAACTTTGGTGATTCTGTAGTTATCATCTATCAAAATAAGAGAAAAGTTAAATTATCACACATATTTATTACTACCTCGTAATACTTGGGCTGTTTGGCATAGTTGGATATTGGAGAATGTGGTGCTTTGGAGTCATGTGGCTATCTTGAGTTCTGATCATTTATCTTCTACTATTTACTTTTATTATAGTTTGTCTTATGGTGTGTTATTATTTGGTTGGTTTGATATAAATGAAATGTTTGATTTTTGTTTAATTTTTATCATGCATCATGTAGTGTTTTATTTTTCTATGGTTTGTTGGTTTGTTTTTTATTATCTAAGGTAAACTCATCCCCCAAATTGTAAATGATTCTCTCAACATTTATTGTCAGCCTTCGGCATCTTGGGAATATCGCTTAAGGACAAGTAATGTCCCACCGCCATCTCAATCCAATGATAAGGTGTGGGACTTTACAATTGGTATTATCTTGGTCCTTCCTTTGTGAAACAAGTAATCTAAGTCATATTTGGTCCTCGACTTGGTATTGGTGATCGGTCATGGAGTTGAAATTAATTTTGGTCCATTCCTTGTATTGGGATCTTAGAAAGGAGTAGGATTAGTGGAACCTGTATTGTAGATCATAAAAATATATAGATAAACATTTTGTGTTAAACTTCATGTTACCATGGAGTTGGGTACATAAGTGTATTGGAGAAACTTATAAGAATTGGAATCTCATTGTCATGGGTTTATCTAATGAGATAAGCATGACCCACATTAGAAAATGACTTCCCATAGGGAGTGAATATTTTATTATTAGTAATGCAATAAGATTCTATGAAATGTGAAATAATTTTTTCAATATGTAGAAGTTGTCTTCAAATAAAATAATTTTAAAAGATCATGATTGTATTATTTTAAAAATGGTTTGATTTTAAAGACCAAGTTGAAATTTTTAAAAAATGTTTGAACCTGGTAATGGGTGATTTTAGAAAGTCTTGTTGTAATATGATGATGTGTTAAAATTTGAAATATTAATTCTTTAGTTAATAGAGAGTGAGACTTATGGTTTTTGTTCTCTATATAGAAAATGGCACCCAACAGGTGTCGTAGAAACCAACTGGAAGAAGCTGTGGAGAATGTGGTCACACCTGAACTATAGGTGAACCAACAACTAGTTCAGAGTATTGCCCAAGCATTTCATATTATGGGAATTGGGGGCTGGAGGCATGAACCAAGGAAAGTGGATCATTCTTTCCAGTTCCATAAGCAGAATCCACCCATCCTTCAGGGCGATTCAGAAACAAAAAAGGCAGAGGTTTGGATGAATAGGATGAACTGTATCTTTGATTTCATTGGCACACTAATGGATCTAATAGTAAAGTTGGAAATTTATATGTAGGAGGACCTTGAAAAAAATAGTGGTATTTAGTAGTTTAGGATAAATTTGACCAAGACCTTGCATGGGATAATTTTAAATAATTTTTCAACAAACATTTCTATCCTCACACGTTCTAGAATTAATGAACAATTAAATTATTCAGATTGAAGTAGAAAAATCTCTTTGTCACATATTGTATAGATAAATTCATGAATTTTGTTCTACTTTCACATGTGGTTGTGACTAGTGCATCATTTGAGGCATGCATATTTTAATTGAGGATCAGACAAGAGATTCACTCGAAGATAGCTATGATATGTATTACGAACTATGAGAAGATGATCAATAGAGATATGGTGGATGAACAGGACATATCAAGAGTTATGAGAGGAGGAATTGTGTTCATACCCATGGGAAATGGTGGGAACTTTAATGCTAGAAGAAAGTGGAAGGGGGAAACCTAATTCCAAGGTAGGATGATAAACCAAAATCAGATTGCTGGATCAGTGAACCTTCCTTCATGACCCCAAATCAAATTAGGATGTTTCTAATTTGGTTTTCTTGAGAACATAAAGTGAGTGTATGACACATCCTAGAACATTCCACAAATGCAACTAGATGGTTCATCTTCAGTGTTATTATCATAGTGATTTGAGGTTGGGGGATTAGGACACTTCTCAGGTATCGTAGGCATCGTATTCTTTGAAGGGGTGAGGTAAGCAGAATCAATATCACTAATAGAACAGACCTATACATGGTGATTCTAGGAATTCCATGACACCTCATGCACGGAAATCTCAATAGAGAAACAAAGAGAAGAGTTTTTTTATCAATAAATTATACAGAACTGAGTATGTTATGGCGGATGATCATTCTGGACCATCTATGGTGAGAGGTAAAATTATTTTTAATTTTACCCTTATGTAAGTGATCTTTTATACTGGTGCATCTAATTATATTATTACTAATCTTGTTGTTGATTTTTTATATTTAAAAGTTGAGATAATTCCTTCTGTGATAAAACATCAAACTCCTCTTTAGAAAAGAGAATGTTGAGAATTTTTGTGTAGAGCATGTTATACAACTGTGGCGGGATATGAACTAAAATGTTATTTCTCTATTCTGGAGATAAATTTCTATTTTATAATCTTGGGTATGGATTGGTTGACAACATTCAAGGCTCACATCTATTGGTATAGCAGAATAATGAGTTTCGTGATTGAGTATGGCATCGAGCATATCTTTAAAGGATAAAGGAATATAAAGGAAATTAAAATAAGATTGTTATAAACAATAGTTGGAACATTCTATTACCAATTAGTGGTATTGAATTTGTAATTGATGGAAGAGATCGATAATAGTATTTTCCCAGAAGTGGTGGATCAGTTTCTAGATATGTTTCCTAAAAATTTCTATGGATTACCACTCTTATGTTAATTGGATTTTATGATTTATCTTCTTTAAGGGACTAGTATTATATCACTTCTATCTTATCTACTGGCACCAATAGAATTAAGGGAGTTGAAATTGATGTTGGAATAATTGGAAAGAAAAGGGTTCATTTGGCTTATAACATCTCTGTGGGCAGCACCGGTCTTGTTTTTGAAAAAGGTTGATGGAACTCTGAGGTTGTGTGTTTATTATCATAAGATTAAACAAGTCATAATAAAGAAAATGTATCCAATTGCACACATTGATGATCTATTTGATCAATTGATAGGAGCTTAGTGGTTCTCTAAGATTGAATTGCATTCAGGATATTACCAATTGCTAGTCTGGAAGAAGGATATTCCGAAGACATCTTCCAGAAGGAGATATGACCATTATGAATATGGGGTAATTCCTTTATGTCTTAATAATACACCAATTATATTTATGGAATTGATGAATCAAATATTTCAGTGATATCTAGATTCTTTATTTGTGGGGTGTTTTGATGACATATTTGTGTATTCAAGGACAAGGGCTTAGCATGAGCAACACTTGATGAAAAGGTTGGGAATATTGATGGATCATTGATTGTATTCCAAAATATAAATGTCTTATTTTTGGATATAATAGGTATGTTTTCTTGGACATATAATTTTTGAAAGAGTTGTTTCAGTGAATTCGGAGAAGATAGAAGTTGTTATCTCTTGGAAACAATCGAAGAATGTCTTTTAGATATAGAGTTTTCTTGGTCTAGCTAGTTATTACCTACACTTTTTTATAGACATATCATAAATAGATTCGCCTATGAAAACTTTGAAAAAGGAGAACATTCCATTACAATGGAGTGAGTAATTCTATAAATCTTTTCAATAGATAAAAGTATACCTTACATCCTCACCGATCTTGATTTTTTTGGAATCAGGACAAGGGTACGTAGTGTATGGTGATGCTTCAAGATCAAGGTTTCGGAATGTTCTCATTAAAGAAGAGAATTATTTTTCCTGTGGTTCAAGGAAGTTGTGATAGAATGAGAAGAACTTCCCAACATATTATTTGGAGTCTGATACAGTCATCCATACCTGAAATAATTGTCTTCATTGCCTCTTTGGTGAGAAATTTTTTGTGTTTACAAATCATAAGATCTTGAAATATATTTTATCAGAAAGTTATTTGAATATAAGACAAAGAATATGGATGGAGTATATCAAAAGTTTCTACTTTGACTTAATGTATACATCAAGTAAAGGCAATTTAGTGGTCGATGCATTGAGCATAAATTCATATGTTCATTTGAAAAAAGAGGCTTTAAATGAGTGGTAGTTGATGTTGTTCATAGCCTGCATGCATGTGGAATGTGAAGACTGAGTTGATGGTATGGTTTTGTTCCTAGTTTCTGTGGTTCATAGTTTGTTAAATATGGTTAAAGAAACAGAGACGTCTAATTCAAAATGTGTTGCGATGAGTTCAAAACTCAATTGTGGGAGACCATTGAGGGATGGAAGATGGATGAGAGTTTAGTGTTGTGGTTCAGAAATAAGATAGTTATACCTATGGATTTTCATGAACAACTTCTTCATTGTTACCACCACTCGAGATGGGATATTAATCCTGGAATACTGAAAATGTACAGGGTGTTGAAATCATAGTTTTAATGGATCGCCATGAAATAGAAGGTGGCTCGGTTTCTTTCAATATGCTTAAAATTTTAATAGTTTAAGGTAGAGCATCAGCAACCAAAATTTATGTTATAATACATACCTATCCCTGTAAGGAAATGGGAGTAGATATCTATGGATTTTATAATAAGTCTCCCAAGAATGGTTTAGAAACACGATTCCACCTGGGTGATAGTGGATCAGCTCACGAAGTTGACTGATTTCATTCCTATTTTTGAATCTCATACAGTGGAGGACTTGTAAAAAATATATATCTGGGAATTAATAAAGAGGCATAGAATGTAGGATCGAAATATAATATGAGATGCTCAATATACAAGAGGGGGGGTGAATTGTATACTTTAAAAATTCCTTTGGAACCTTTAAAGTTAGTTATGAATAACTAAAGTTTCCTTAAGAAAAGGAAAGGACTAAGTTTAACAAAGTTAAACTAAGTAGATTCACAACACCTCTAACACCGAACTAAACTTTGAAAGAGATTCCAAAAGTAGGTTCCGGAAATACGGTTCCGGAATTTGAAACTTAACAAAAGTTACAATATGAGATTCTACCTTAAAGCGTATAGAATCTAAACTAATCAGAGTAAGTAAGGAAGTATAAGAAAGTTATACTTTCCTTAAGATACAAATTGCAGCGGAATAGAAACAAGTAGTAAAACTACTAGTAACAAGATAATAGTCTTTTAACCCAAAGTGAAGGGTATCCAACAACCTTGGATAAAGGTCCCTTGATTTATACTTTCAAGCAAGTCTGTCTTACCCACACCAGGGTAAGCCCTCGATACGAAGTTCGGAGTCTCTGTCTTGCTATCCCCGCAAGCCCTCAACTTCAAGGTAGTTGGTAACCTCTGTCTTTCTCAGCAAGAAAGCCCTCGATCTTTAAGGTAGTCGGCACCTCTTTCTTTCTCAGCAAGAAAGCCCTCGATCTTTAAGGTAGTCGGCACCTCTGTCTTCCTATCCCCGGAATCCCTCGAATGTACTCAGCAACATTCGGAGTCGCACGAAGCTTTGAGAGTTAATAAGAGACTCTCTCTCTAGAAATCACTTCAACAGCATGTAAGCACTTTTTCAGCAAATCAGCACATGCATTAGCATCATCAGCATCGAGCTCTTTCAAATGAGCTCCTATTTATAGGTAAGGTCGGCTCCTCTCCAACAGTCATATTTTCCTTAAAGTTCGGAGGGACCTGTACACGTGTCACTTTGACAATGGTTAGTTTATAACAAAATAGACGACATCGTTTTATAACAAAACAAGTGTAACATAATGTACGACATCGTTTTAAACTCTAACATAAAGGTTCGGAATAGAAACTTCGGAGTGAAAGTTCGGAGTGAATAAATTCAGAGTGTATAAAACAATGATAATCAGATTCTGTTTAATAGGAGAATTCGGAATGAGAATTCGGAATAGGAATTCGTCATCAGAAATCGTATTGAGAATTCATCATCAGAATTCGTAATGAGAATTCATCATCAGAATTCGTAATGAGAATTCGTCATTAGAATTCGTAATGGGAATTCGGAATGAGATTTCTTCATTAGAATTCGTAACGGGAATTCTTCATTGGTATTCGTAATAAGAATTCGGAATAGGATTTCTTCATTAGAATTCGTAATGAGAATTCTTCTTCAGAATTCGTAATGAGAATTCGGAATGAGATTTCTTCATTAGAATTCGTAATGAGAATTCGTCATCAGAATTTGTAATGAAAATTCTTCTTCTGAATTCGTAATGAGAATTCGGAATGGAATTTCTTCATTAGAATTCGTAATGAGAATTCCTCTTCAGAATTCGTATTCTGAATCTGGAATAGAACTTAGTCAGAATTCATATCCGGAATTCGGAATGAAACTTCCTTAGAGTTCTTTATCCAAAATCCGAATACTAAACAGAATGCTTTATATCTATGTTTTAATGATTCCGAAAAAATGGATCTGAAACTTATACTTAAGAAAAATATGAATGAAAATATGATAAGGATAATTTTTCTTATAAAAGCGATTTTCCTTAAGAAATCAATTTTTCTTATAAAATCGATTTCCTTAAAGATAAGGTGTTTGTGATTTTCAAAACAAGAAGGAATGGAAAAGTCATAAGGAAAACCTTATTGACTCAACAATCTCCCCCTTTTTGGAAAGCACAAACATCCTTACGAAAAACAAAAATTCTAAGAAGAAAGAAACACATTAAAGCTTATCTCCCTTGGTTTAAAAATATAGATGAATACGACTAACTCCCCCTTAGGCTTTGAAACTCTAAGGATTGTATTCATATTTCCGGAGTGATGTTTCTTTAAGAAAAGCTCCCCCTTAAACAAACTCTTATTAGAGTTCTTTTTCCTTGGGTATTTTTCCTTTCTCCCCCTTTGATAAGCACTTATTAGATTTCCTCTTTTTCTTAAGGATCTTTTCCTTCTCCCCCTTTGTGATTTTCAAAAAGAATTGGAGGGAATGGAAAAACTTAACAAAGTACCTGAAAAATTAGTACAAACGAAACAACAAACACAATTCTCATTATATTTGAAATGTCAGCAACAAAAACATATTACAACAAAAAGATCGGATTGGTCATTTCGGATCTTTCTCCTTCGACATTAGCCCCTTAAGAATCGTCTTGATCTTCTTTAAGTCTTTGTGATCTTCCTCTGCTTGCTTCTCTAAGGCAACTATTCTTGCTGACTGAGCTTCAATTACTTCTTCCTGAGCCTTCAACTTTTCTTCCTGGGCTTTCATCTTCTCTTCCTGAGTCTTCATCCTTTCTAGAAAATCAATCTGATGATCCCTTTCAAATTTCCAACTTTGATTAACGGAGTTGAGCTTTCCATTCAGATCTCTTACTACCTGAATCCGAATGTTCTTTTCCTCTGTCAATTTCTCTTCAAACGATGCAGTCAGGTCTTTAATCTTCTTGTCCTCGGTTTCAAATGCATCCTTAACATTATCCTGAAACTCATCAAGCAACCTCATGTCTTCCACATTCTTCTTAGACCAGCTTGTCATCCTCTTGCATGATCTTTTATGGGCTTCGTAACCAATAAAGAAATTTTTGAACTGGGCTTCAATCTCAACACATTTATCCATTACCATCGATATGGAGTCAGTTTTCTGATTCAGCGCATGTTGGAGCATCTGGCATCTGGAGTCTATACTAGAGAAGGTTGGAATGGTTCCTACCAACTTCTTCAAAGACTGAACAACAAAATCATGTCCCAACAAAGATGACTCCGAATCTGAAATTCTGCTAGGAGAATTTTCTTCCTCAACAAGCTCCAACTTCCTCTTAGAAGAACTACCAGCTTCCTTCCTCATCTTCTTTTCTGAACTCGGGGTATCAGCAAGAATTTGTTTCCCCTTATCTTTTTCCGGAATAGAAACCTGTTCCGGAGATTTCTTCTCGCTGTCAGAAACTTGAACAATCAAATCTTCCTCATCAGCAACTTCTTGAACACCAACCTCCTCATTTCCCATCTGAGCAATATCATGTAAAAGTTGTTCTTCTTCTCCATGATAGGCAACTTCTTCTTCCCCTTTCTCTTCTTCTAATTCAGGAGTAACAAGTTTTGAAGATTGAGCTTCAGATGTTCGGAGCGACAAGTGTTCCGAAGGAGTTCCTTTGTATTCATCTACTTGTTTGAGCACATCTCCTGTCTCACCACTTCCTTCAGCAGCTTCTTCAACTTCTTCCACTTGCTCTACTTCCTCGGTAGCAACAGCCTCTTCCGGAGTAACAAGATTTCTTCCTGGAGTCTCAGGTAGAGATTCCAGAGAAAAAGTTCTTGGAACGAGAATTGTTGCTGAAACCATTTCATTGAACTTTAACAATGCTTGCACAGCCTCGGCTTCTGACATTTTCTTCTTCAGCTACTTCTCCTTTTCTTGTTTCTCGAGCTCATCAGCAGCCTTCTCTTTCAGAGCCTTAGCCTCCGCAGGATCCAATCCGAACTGCGGATCTCCTTCTTTTCTCTTCTCCTTGTCAGCTCTCCACTTTGCTGCAACCTCATCAGTATAGGTTTTCTTCTTCTTAGACTTAGGAGGTGCGGAATGGACTTCCTTAGACTTGGGTTCCTCAGCTTCGACAACCACTTCTTTCAGCTTCCTCTTCCTTACCGGCTTGGATGATTCCGGATCAGCCACTTTCGGAGTCACTTCTACTTGTGGAGGTAGATCAATGAACTTCCCTGACTCCTTGTCAAAAGCTATATTCATTCTCTTAAGAGTGGCATCACTAAGCAGCATGATCTTACAAACTTTCGGCTTAGAACTGCAGGCTACCTTGAAAGATTCTAGGCACCGAACTATGAGCTTTGTCAATATTGCTGGGTACATCACGATCTGAGCTCTCAGGTTCCCCTTCTTCAGATTTTCAATATTAAGAAGGATATGCTTCATCAAGTTGAACTTTCTTAGATTTGTCAAGAAATCTAAGATGTATATCTCACTTTTCTTTAGGCTGTCCTTATCTCCTTTTCTCGGTACAATAAGCCCTTGTACCCATAACTCCAGTATCCGGAAGTTTGTAGAAAGGCTTGCTATTTTCGGAGCCTTGTCATCATCTAATCCGAGAATTTCTAAGGCCTTTTCCTTGTTGAAACTCCCCAAAGAGTCTGGCAGTACGTGAGAAATAAACTCGGCTTCTCCTTCATATGATAGCCCTACCAAGCTTGCAGCCTTGGTGTGAGAGAGTTTATATGTCTTGCCATACGATTTGAAAGAAAACTTCTCTCTATTATCTTCGTTGAAGAAAGCAACTGACTCATAGAACTCAACAAGCAAATCAGAGTAGACTTCATCTTGGTTGCCGGTTTTTGATACCGCAACATCTTCCCAGCCATTCAACTTGATATTCTTCAAAATGATAGAATCATAGTTGCTGAAGAAAGTCGGATGAACTAACCTTTCTCTGTAAATTAACCACTGAGAAATGGGCTTGGTTGAAGGCATTTCTTGAGAAGCTAACTCTGCAGACATTCAGATCTGAAGTCTCTGAGAAGTTCGGAACTGAGAAGACTGGAGTTCGGAATGGCCTTAAATCAGAGAGTCCGAGCTTCAGCACGCAAAAGCTTGAAATCGATGTGGGACTCGAAAATAGGGTCCCCTTTATATAGGAAATGGGATGACGGTTCACCTTCCACGGTTGATCTAACGGTTGGAATGAGCTGCGATCAGATCTGACGGTTGAGAGCTTGAATCCGATCTTTTTGAGGTTTTTATTAAAGTAAAGAATTAAGAAATCCTAAAACCGAAAACAAACTATACGAAATTTCCAGCAAGTAAAATATGATTACGAAAACTTCGGTAAGAAAATCATACCTTTCGGATTAGCTTAGGAAAGTTTATTCGTAATGGGTAATATAAAGACTACTATGAAAAACTCAATACGAAAAACTCAATACGAAAGACTCAATACGAAAGACTCAATACCAAAAAGTTAATACGAAAAAGTAAATACGAAAAGACAAAACTTGGTACGAAAATCTGGTTATGAAAGTCCCAGTACGAAAGTTGTCCATTCTGGAAATTTTCAATATGAATACTTTCATTCCAGAAGTATTCTGTACGAAAATATCCATTCTGGAAAACGGTAGTTCCGGAAGTTCCATTCCGGAAATTTTCGTTCCGAAAAGTTTGAAAACAAATTTTGAAAAACTTTGTTAAACAAACAATCAAATGTACTCCCCCTATGAAAAGGAGTTTATTACTGTAAGGAGATTTTTTCAACAGAAAGTTAATTAAGGAAGATTACCTTACAGTTATCATTCCTAACTTCTGTTTAATATATTCAAATCTATCAGAAGGCAAGGATTTTGTGAATATATCAGCAAGTTGTTCTTGTGTTCCGATAAACTGAAGAATAATATCTCCTTTGGTTTTGATAATCTTTTCAAAAAATCTTTTGTTACCAGTCATGTGCCGGGAACATCCACTGTCCATGTACCAAATATTGTTGCTGGAACTTTCTTTATTTTCCTGAAATTAAGAACAAAGTTAGACTTTCGGAATCCAAACTTGTTTGGATCCGAGATTTCCAGACAATAAAATTTTAGGTATCCACATTTTCTTAGAAAAATAAGCTTTATGAAAACCTAAGGACTGGGTTTTGTTTAAGGAACAATTTTTTGCCCAGTGACCACCACATTGACACTTGGTGCAAAATGAGGCACTTTGAGGAACAAAATAATTGTTAGTGAAAATAGGTTTTGCATGGGTATAACCAAATCCGGATTTATTTCTTAAAGGTCGTATTTGAGAATACATATTATCAAAATTTTCTTTACCATGGGTAAAGTTTGATAAACACTTCTTTAAGGAAAAAATTTCAGACTTGAGTTTTACAACCAAGTTTTTATCCTCAAAATCATTAGTTTTAGAACTAGAGTTAGGCTCGAAAACATTTTTCTTAGAAATTACTTTTTCTAACTCTTTAGAAAGTTTATTCTTCTCAGAATTTACTTCCTCAAGATTTTTTGAAATATTTTCAAAATCAGCATTTTTCTTATCAAGATCTTTAGAAAGATCTGATATCTCTTTAGTAAGAATAGAATTCCTAGAATTTGCTTTATCAAGTTTCTTGTTGAGTTTGGAATTCTCAATATCAAGAAGTTCAGCAAATCTAGAGACTTCTTCAAAAGTAGGTAAAGTATTTTCCTCATCAGAAGATGATTCTTCATCAGAAGAGTTATAATACTTACTATCATTTGAATTTAAAGAAACATTGGTCAAAGATTCAGCATTTCGTACCTTAGCCATAAGACAATGATTATCAATAGGTAATCTGGCTATAAGACCAAGATTCTTATGTCCTGAAGATTCATAATCAGACGATTCATCTAAAGAGTCACCACCACTGGAACTCCAGGTGTCATTAGCTTTCAGAACTTTCTTAGCTTTGGCTTTATAATACTTCTTCCTGTTCCTGTCTGAATATCTTTCCTTCCTTTCTTTCTTTTTGAGCATAGGGCAATCTGGTCTAATATGTCCAGCTCTTTTGCATTCATAACAAGTAACTTCTCCATCTTTCTTATCTTTCCTATCCTTCTTCTTATACTTGGATTGAAAGTTTCTCTGTCCAGCTATCTTGTTCATCCTACGAGCAAGATTGGCTAATTCATTTTCTGAGACTTCACTTTCACTAGATTCGGATTGGAAAATGACTTTCTTAGACTTGGATCTGGTAACTCTCTCAGGAGTCTTAGCTTTCATCTGATTTGAAGTTGTAGTAAAAGCAACAGTACCATTTCCATTCTTCTTCTTGATGTTGTCAGCATCTCTCTTCATTCTTGTTTCATGTTATAGAAGAGTTCCAAATAATTCATCAAGAGTTATTTGAGTAACCTTCCTGTTCTCATCTATAGCTGTTCTCTTGGATTCCCACTCATTAGGCATAATGTCAATTATCTTGTCCACAAGAGCTTCATCATCTAAACCTTTTTCTCCCATAGATTGTAGACTGTTGACGATAGTCATAAACCTTTGTTGAACTTTACAGATAGGTTCTCCATAAGGAAAATTGAAGCCATGATATTCAGCTCTAAGCATAGCTCTTCTAGTCTCTATCACCTTAGAAGTCCCAAAGTGTGTAACCTCTAACTTCTTCCATATAAAGTTAGCTGCTTCACAAGAAGAAATTTGGCTATATATATTTCTTGTCATTGAACATAATAAAGTGTTGCGTACCTTATAGTTGAGTTGATATTCTTGCTTCTCCTGGTTAGTGAAGGTTCTGACTTCCATGTCAGGAATTTTATAATCACCAGTAAGCATCACAAAGTTGTCTACTCCAGTATTGATAACAAAAGTCTTCATACGATCTCTCCAGTATTCATAATCATTACCATCAAATATAGGTGGCCTTGTAGGATTCAGATTGTCAATAGATCCAACATTAATTCCTGCCATACTAAAAATAACTTGGATACAAACTTGTTAGTAGCTTAGAATCGTAATCACAAAGTTCGGAATGAGAAAATCCGGAATGGAAAAATCGGAATGACAAAGTTCGGAATAGAAAAGTGAGCAAGAAAAACTTGTATGTGAGTACAAGTATTTCAGTAACCTGAGCTCTGATACCAAATGTAAGAATGGTATAGAGTAAGAGGTTTCCAACCTCTAATACCAATTATAGGATCGAAATATAATATGAGATGCTCAATATACAATAGGGGGGTGAATTGTATACTTTAAAAATTCCTTTGGAACCTTTAAAGTTAGTTATGAATAACTAAAGTTTCCTTAAGAAAAGGAAAGGACTAAGTTTAACAAAGTTAAACTAAGTAGATTCACAACACCTCTAACACCGAACTAAACTTTGAAAGAGATTCCAAAAGTAGGTTCCGGAAATATGGTTCCGGAATTTGAAACTTAACAAAAGTTACAATATGAGATTCTACCTTAAAGCGTATAGAATCTAAACTAATCAGAGTAAGTAAGGAAGTATAAGAAAGTTATACTTTCCTTAAGATACAAATTGCAGCGGAATAGAAACAAGTAGTAAAACTACTAGTAACAAGATAATAGTCTTTTAACCCAAAGTGAAGGGTATCCAACAACCTTGGATAAAGGTCCCTTGATTTATACTTTCAAGCAAGTCTGTCTTACCCACACCAGGGTAAGCCCTCGATACGAAGATCGGAGTCTCTGTCTTGCTATCCCCGCAAGCCCTCAACTTCAAGGTAGTTGGTAACCTCTGTCTTTCTCAGCAAGAAATCCCTCGATCTTTAAGGTAGTCGGCACCTCTGTCTTCCTATCCCCGGAAGCCCTCGAATGTACTCAGCAACATTCGGAGTCGCACGAAGCTTTGAGAGTTAATAAGAGACTCTCTCTCTAGAAATCACTTCAACAGCATGTAAGCACTTTTTCAGCAAATCAGCACATGCATTAGCATCATCAGCATCGAGCTCTTTCAAATGAGCTCCTGTTTATAGGTAAGGTCGGCTCCTCTTTAACGGTCATATTTTCCTTAAAGTTCGGAGGGACCTGTACACGTGTCACTTAGAAAACGGTTAGTTTATAACAAAATGGACGACATCGTTTTATAACAAAACAAGTGTAACAGAATGTACGACATCGTTTTAAACTCTAACATAAAGGTTCGGAATAGAAACTTCGAAGTGAAAGTTCGGAGTGAATAAATTCAGAGTGTATAAAACAATGATAATCAGATTTTGTTTAATAGGAGAATTCGGAATGAGAATTCGGAATAGGAATTCATCATCAGAAATCGTATTGAGAATTCATCATCAGAATTCGTAATGAGAATTCATCATCAGAATTCGTAATGAGAATTCGTCATTAGAATTCGTAATGGGAATTCGGAATGAGATTTCTTCATTAGAATTTGTAACGGGAATTCTTCATTGGTATTCGTAATAAGAATTCGGAATAGGATTTCTTCATTAGAATTCGTAATGAGAATTCTTCTTCAGAATTCTTAATGAGATTTCGGAATGAGATTTCTTCATTAGAATTCGTAATGAGAATTCCTCTTCAGAATTCGTATTCTGAATCTGGAATAGAACTTAGTCAGAATTCATATCCGGAATTCGGAATGAAACTTCCTTATAGTTCTTTATCCAAAATCCGAATACTAAACAGAATGCTTTATATCTAAGTTTTAATGATTCCGAAAAAATGGATCCGAAACTTATACTTAAGAAAAATATGAATGAAAATATGATAAGGATAATTTTTCTTATAAAAGCGATTTTCCTTAAGAAATCAATTTTTCTTATAAAAGCGATTTCCTTAAAGATAAGGTGTTTGTGATTTTCAAAACAAGAAGGAATGGAAAAGTCATAAGGAAAACCTTATTGACTCAACATAGAATACTAGTTTCAATCATGCCAGAAAGAGATCTGATATTCACATCTCATTTCTGGAAATACTTATAGAAAGACCTTGGGACTCAGCTGACCATGAGTATGGCCAATCATCCTAACATAGATGGTCAATCCAAAAGGATGATACAAACATTGGAAGACATGTTTCGGGCTTGTGTAATGGATTTTGGTGGCTCGTGGTAAGATAATGTGTTGTTAGTGGAGTTCTTTTATAACAACAGTAATCGTGCCTCAATAAAAATGGCTCTATTGAATAATTTTATGGGTTTTCATGTCGTTCTCCACCTTATTTGGTGGAAACATGTGAGACTTTACAAGTTGGGATGAGCCTTGTATAAGAAACAATAGTAAAGATTAAGTGGATTGGGAAATGGATAGAAACTGTATAGAGTGATTAGAAATCATATACGAATCATCATCAATGGTTGTTGTTGTTCACGGTTATTGATCATGTGTTCTTGAAGATCTCTCCAAGTCATGGAAATCTTCTTTTTGAGAAACAAGGAAAGTTATATCATCAATACATAGTCCCTTTTGAGATACTGGAATAATCTGGGGTGGTGTCATATCATTTGGCATTTCCACCATAGTTTAGTGCGGTGTATAATGTGTTACATGTATCTTAGTTGAAAAAGTATAAGCCTGATACTAACCATGTGATTAAATGGGATCACATTGACCTAGATCTGATTTCTTCTTTATTGCAAAAGAAAGTACAAATTGTGGATAAGAAAGAGAAAGTCTTTCATGAAAAATCATAATTTTAGTACAAGTTTTGTGAAAACGTGGTCACATACAGAAAGAGACTTGGGAACATAAGAAGGAAATAAAAGATCAATGTCCAGAACTCTTTCAGGGAAATAGTGGTTTTCTACTGTCTAAGGAATTAAAGACAAATGGTGGGGAGAATGTAGCACCTCCAGTTTTAGGTAATTAACCCTTATTTTATGTATTTTAAAAATATAAAGTGTTGGAGTTATGTTTGGGAGAGTTTAGAGAAATTTTGGTGTATTTTTGGGGCTTTATTATAGGTTCACGGTTGGTTCATGATTTAGAAAAATTGTGCAACACCTACAAGAAATTGTGAACAATAAATCAGGGGCTAAAGGGAAGGTGCACGAGTGGCGTGCGGTTTTCCCAAACCATGTAAAATCCTAGCAGAAACCATGTTGTGTTGAGAATATGTTGGATACTGAGCTTTGACATAGTTAGTGCACAATTTGGTAATTGTTTGAACCAACTATGTGAGGTCTCCCTTAAGGTATAGGAAAGATCATTGTTAGCGCATGGTTTACCTAACCGTGCGACTAAATCGTGCGTCGGTCAAAAGTTAGATCCTTAAATTGTGGATCTAATGTGTTTCCACTTCTAAATGATTATTTTTTTCTCAAAATGGACCTAACTCATTATTTTTCCCTATAAAAGGTTATATAACCTCTCCCTATCGAATTACAAGTGATCCAGAGCCATTCCTTGGTTTTTTGAAGCTCGATTCCCATGGTAAGTCATCGTTCTTTGTAGTTTTTAGTAGTTTTCTTTAGATAAACTTCTCCCTCTCTCTCTCAATTTCTTATATCTATACTAGTTGTGGAAATATATAAGGTTTTAGATGCCAAATATGTTTATATTTGGCTTCTTGTATGATAGGGGAAGAGATATTAGGTGGGTTCATGCAGATTTAACCCAATTTTGTTGGTGTTTTTCATGTTTTTTATCATTTTTTCTAAAACTCTCAGGGTCAGCGACTTCAATATCGACTCTTCTATTTATAACTTGAATAATTAGTTTCAAATTGGTTTAATTGATTTATTTTGATTGCGATATTTTGGTGAAAATCATGTTTTTAATCCTATTTAGTTATAATTTATGGTTTTTGGTGAAATTAAAGAATCATGGTAACTGGTTGTGCAAAGTGTTTTGGTTTCTTGATTTTAAAATGATTATTTTAAAATATGGATTTTTTGGATTTTTTGAAATGGATTTTTGGAAAGGTTTTCAATAAAAAGGAATCTTTATTTAAATGGTTTGAAATGGTTTAGTTGAAATGGTTTTAGGATACATGGTTTTTTGGTGAGTTCATGTTTGATGTTCCCCTGAATAATGGACATGTACCAGTGGGGTACTAGGGACGTGACCCTGGATTGGGGGAATTTTTCAATGGGAAACAAGTTAATTGGATGATATACCACTCATGAGTGTGATACAATCAAATAATCATGCATGTGTGGGTGTGTTTTGAACCAAGGAATGGGTATGCCAAAATAGAATGTTAAATGATTTAAAGAATTGTTTCTGCACTTTCCATGGAAAACTATTTACTATGTATTTTATTATATTTTGATATAAAATGTTTTAGAAATTAATTTATATAAATTTTTATAACATGTTCTATCCTAGTGGATTGAGTAGGGAAGTTATTTGGGGAAAATATATTGTGTTTCCTTACTCTCCCCTGATTTGGAACTTTGGTGGTTTTACAGATATTGTCTATCAAGATACAAAAAATAGTAAAGTATTACACATACTAAGTAATACCTCTTGAATTAAATGATGGAAACGATGAATGATTCTCTTAACACATTCACGGAAAAGGGAATAAAACCAAAACTATAAGAAGATGAATTGGTTACTAAGGTATTTTATCAAGAGGATATAAAATAGGTGTGGGAAACATTAGAATCGTTCATTATAAAAAATCTCCAAACTACTTCCTGAGGACCATTAAGAATAAAAAATACTTGAATATGATAATCTCGGGAGAGTAGGCCTCACATTAAATTCATTTTTATTTGATTATAATGAAACAAAAAATAATTTTAAATAATTTTAATTTGACTTTTTAGGTTCATATCCACTTTTATATGTCATGGATGAGGATAAAATATAACTAGAGATAATATGTTTTTAAGTGAAGTTAGATAAACCACTCCTTGTACCATTTTAAGCAAAAGGATTTTCAGAGCTACCTATGGAGGGAAAATATAATTACATTGATATAAATGAAGGGTATTCATCTTGATTAAAATTATTTATTCAAATTTAATTGATACTAAATTTAAATAAAATTTCCCTTATTATTACACAATTGATACTACACCCTTATTGTAGGGTATGAATGATTTTTATGAGGATTCCATAAAATAATTGGTAGAAAGATTTGAATAATGTATGGTATATGATATATAAGATAACATATTATTTCCCACATTTATTATAAATTAGAGAGGGCAAAACATTATCCCACCAGCTAAAGTTAAAATAAAAGAGTCCTTTTACCCACTTCCAACTCTAATTGACAACTAATTGTTTATTAAAGGGAAGATTAAAATCATGGAATATCAATAATATAACCTCAAAAAGAAGTGAAATATTACATAGGAACCATAAGGTTGGGGTAGTTATTATAATAAAAAACCAAACTAACAATAAATTATGGATAATCCAAGTGTTTTCCTACAACATAATTTATAAAAAACAACCCCACTTAGAGGTTTTACCTAGGTTTTCTCTTCCTTTATCATACCTTCTCCGTTATTTTCAATTTTAGATTTCAATTTTTAATAAAATAATATTCTTTGTTAATTTTTCTTATATCAAAAAAGCTATGAAACAAATAATGGAGCTAAATTAAAGACCAGTAAAATCAAATAAAGTGATAATTAATCAATCCCAAGGCTATCCAAGTTTGGGAATAAATACAACCAAGTTCATTATTTACATTATACTCAGTTTCATTATCCTACAATTTTCTACTTTAAAAGCACATAATATTTTACACCTTTTATTAATTATATAATGGGAATTATGTGTGGGGGATGGGATAAATGGTGGTTTCCTTTTGTTTTTGTTTTTTTGTGTGTTTTTTAAGTCTATTTTAGAAAATAAGAAAAAAAATCTATTTTGGGAAACTCTATAATGATGTTTTTTTAGTATATTTTTTTAGACATTCATTGATATTATTTTAAAAATATAATCATTTTTGAACTCCAAGTTTATTGTGAGGAACTTGATCTTATTATAGAACCTAAATAGGTAAAATGATTTCTAATTAGTATTTTTTCTTATAATATTATGTTCAATCATTTTCATGATCTTTAACTATAAATTAAAATCTATATCCATTAGGGATAGGCCAATATTTAATGTCCAATCCCGAGAGGATTCAAAACTACTTTGGCATTGTATTTCTGATACCCTCACTTTTTGTGAGAAGAATGGGATTTTTTATAAACTATAACCTGTGTATATTCTCTTTTAATTATTTAAAATTCATACAATACATTCAATATAATTGAGGTATTCAATTGGATATCCCATCATTTATCCTTTAAAATAAAATTGAACATTGGCCCATTATAAGACTCAAGATAACCATGAATATCCTTGTAGGTTTAATACACATTACAAGACTAATTATCCCTTACCCACCAACATAATAAAAGTAATTTTCGTAATTAATTTATGTATAAATATTGAAAAAATTGGGAATGCATGTGTTTTTATTTCGGAAAAATTGCTTGTTATGGGGAAAGTGAGAGGTGCGTGTCATTATTTTGGGGAATTTGTGAGAGGTAAATGAGAATGAGTCATTTTCGTATATATTTTTATTTCATTTTTATAATCACATTCTCATTTATTAAAATAGTGTATAAAAAGAAAAAGGGAAAATAATATGATATTAAAATATTAATTATTAATAATTAGCTGATTCTAACCATAATCAATAAAGGTGCATGGATCCACAATATATGTACTCAGTTGAAAATTAATTATCTTAAATTAAAAATATAATGAAAAAAAAAGTACATTACAAAAATGAAAATAAAAGGGAAAATAAGACTAATGCAATTCCTTAGATTCATTTCTTAACTCATGTACTGAGAAATAAATAGAAAAAATGGGGAGTGTGGAGTCAAATATTTCAAAGGGTATTGAGTTAAGAAGGTATTTATTTCTTAACTAGTTAAATCATGCATATTATTTAACATTTCAAACCATTCTCTTTTTGGTAGATTCTTTTCAAACACTTACCCATAAACCTCAATCCATTGAACAAACTTTTCATCCCCCATGATTGATTAATTTTCATTTTTTATAGTGTAGATAAATGTGAATTTTCAAAACTTTATGATAAATATTAATTTTATATGTATAATTATAAATCCATATAAATAAATTCTATTGAGTGAATAGTAAAATCAAATTCTAAGTGATTTAGGTCATGAAATACTTTTAAAATAATATTAAATGTTTAATTTTTTATGTATAAGAAAATTTCATGCCATTAGAGTTAATTAAATATATGAATTATTATGGAATTTTAAGTGGAAAGAACTGAAAGGGTTTTTCACACTTTTTTTGGTAGTTAGAAACATTTATGACTATGTATTTTCTTTTTCATTGATTTAATTTCATAATAAAACTGTTTGAACTGAGTTTTTTGGAATATATTTTTTGGGGGGTTGTTTGAGATGAAAATATTTCATTAAATAGTTCAAAAGTGTCTTAACTAAGCTGAAGTTTTGTTTTAACTGTGCTTTTCTTTGGTTTTTCATTCAAATTCTAAAGATTTAATTTTTATGTATTTTCTATGGGAAACTAAATTTTTAGACTCTACTATAAATTTCACTCTGAAATTTAGTTTTTTTGAAATATAGACTAAAACTTTGAAGTTATGAATTGTAAATAAGTTACTCGATTTAATTAATCATGACCTTGGATATCATTTAAAGTATGAATCCTATTTGTAGAAAAAAAAATGTGAATTTGGATTCATTTTTATGCTTGGACCTATTTGATATTGGATATTTTGATACTCTATAAATATATACTTGAATTAATATTGTTGTTTTATTAAAAGTGATAATACTCACTGAAGCCTACAATTTTATTTTAAGGGAATTTTTTCCCTATGAGATGATTTTACATTATATTTTAATTTCATCTTAGTGAAAAAACACTTGATTACCTTTTTAAATACTATATTAACCAATGTGAATTAGGATTTTAGTGAATTATTCAACACTGTATGTCTTAGATAATTATTAGTCTTGAATGTTTCTGAGTTTCTGAATACTTGGGATAGGTTATTAAATTTTTAAATTTTGATAATGAGTATGTTATTTTCTTAAAACATGAATATGAAATGATTGGATAAAATAATATGTGTTAATATAAAAATATTTTTTATATTTATTATTGAATCTTGATCTGCTTAATTCATAAAACTATTAATTCAAAAAAATTGAATCTTTTTTTGAAATTCGTTAAATTGAGTTTTTACGATTTGAATCTTATTTGGTATCCATTGAGTATTCAATTTAGTAAAAACTGTAATAACTATGAGTAAAATGTGAGATAATTTTTTGAAATATTATAGAATTTTATTTTATGAGTTTTTATCTTTTATTAAACATGGTTTCATATATGAAATTAAATAATTCTTATTGTATATTCATGATAGTTGATGAATTTTCTTAAAAATCAGAGTTTTTTGTTACATGTTCACAAATGTAAATTAATGTGTCTAAATTTATGCATAGTTTAAAACCAATTATATGAAATATTCATGTTATTTGAGGTAAATTTCCACCAATATATGTGGGTTGGTAGTTTAAAAAAATTCATGTAGTATTAATACGTTTTCATTATTTTCTAGGTGCTTGCCTTCTATTAGTTTTAAAAATGACTGCATTCAAATTGCACATGTGGTTTTAACCTGGTATGTCAACCTAACCAAGTCCAAAATTAATTACAGGTTTTCTTTTTTAAAATATGAAATTATAGCTGAAAAATATTTAGTTGAGACAAAATATTGAATTTATTTGAGTATAACTTAGTTTTTGTAGTGTAAAACCGGATAATCTGTTTTAATTAAACTTTTGATTTTGTATTTGGATGTTTATTGTTTATAATTTCTTTAGAGTGCAATATTCATATTTATGGGAGTGATAAAATAATATTATCTTTTTTATTTTAATTCAATTTAACTTTTAAAACTCACCTGTACCATGTTGAAACATATGAATTAATGAAATTTTCATGTTACATAATATTTTGTATGGATAAATTCAATTTGGTTTAAAATAATGGGTTTTAAAATAATGTAACCACAATATAGAATTTTAAAGAGTTTTTATATGATAAATAATGTTTTTTTATATTGAAAAAAATCTAATATCAATTAAAATAGTAACTATGAAGTGAGATTGAATTAAAAATTGATGAATTTAATTCATAGTTGAATCTTCATGTTCCCTAGAATGTGCTTTTGTTTTTTACTACAAGTACATATATTCCAAGTATTAATAATGTGATTTATTAGTGTAATTGATCCCATTATAATTGTATCAAACTACTTTAAATAATGGGCATCCATTGTTGAGGAATTCTCAAGCCAAATCTTTCCAGAGCCTAGTGACTCCATGATCTCTAAGAAAATAATGAGAAACTCCTCCAGGGAAGTGTGAACTATCGCCACATGAGCTCTATCATACAAGTTGCACCATTTTAAATAAGATTCATAGAAATAATCTTGAAACAAAAACTCTTCTTTGACCATGAACAATCAAAGGTCACACATTTCTACCCTCCAGCTTCTATAAATAGTTCACAGAAAATCTATATGCCCAAATAGAGCATAAAATCTATAGTAGAAGCACAAATAATGTCTTATCCTTGTGAAACCATATTTACTAAGAAATCAATATAACTTATCCCATATGAAACAATGTAGACTATACCAAGCTTTGCATACATCTTCTATCAGTTTAAATGTATAATATCTATTCTTATCTATGTATATACCATGAGTCAGATCACCCAAGCACTAGAAAACACCATCAAATCCGACAATTTGAAACCTAGCTTTTTGTGACCATTCTATACCTCACTAGTTTTCCCATAATCAATCAATATACCAGCCTCTTATGAGTCAATAAATAGTTTCAAGAACCTATATGATCTATTGTGATATAAAAAAATTATTTGAAATATTTTTTAAGTTCCAACACATTCTATATATTGCAGTGTTTGAGCAATGCACACTAGATATTTTCTATAATTCCGAACCAAGATAAGAAGCATGAATATTGGATATTTTTTCACTGAACCATCTCATTACATAAACCTATAAATATTTCCCACACGTGGAACATCGAGTAGTATATTTTAACACACACTGACGTTGGAAAATCTCTTCTTAGGTCAAAAAAGGTCACTTAATCAAAGCACTCTTCAGTGAAATACACAATAGGGAGGTCCATGGTGACCAATAACTCCCTTTGTCTGGATTTCTATAGTGAAATGAATCCATGACTTTAACAGTTTAATTCCTATAAAAATCATGTTAACCAAGTTCAATATCATAATCAAATCAAGATAACAAGTGGGAAATTCCAAACCTAAGTTTGAAAACCATATGGATTAGACATATAAGAAAGTGTACAAATTTTTCTCACATAAGGATCATTGAAGGAATTTCACATATGAAGCACACTCAAAAGAAATCCCTCATGTAGCACTCATCTTCCACTACACTGAGAAGTAGTGAAACACATAAGTACTGATTATTCTCACATTCTTATAGATATTGATCATAGAATGAGTCTCTTAATTGGTTATGGTTTTTTTCTCCATTATATTAAGAGGATGGGTTAGGTTGAGTTATAAAAGTGGATGGGGGTATGTGAAAAATATATATTCCCCTACGTTAGATGTTTTTACTCTTTTATTGCACTTTTATTTCTTTTTTTATGGGTTGTGTGAAGTGAAATTCTGCTCATTTCTCTTTCAATGTGTTATTCTCTTCTTCTCTATTTTACTGACTGTGTGTTTCTTCCACATTGTTATGTATTGTGATCTCATACTTCATCATGGTGAGGTGAAAACCCATTGTGAGCGGTCTAAAAGGGAAACATAGTGGTATTATTTAATTTTTATATTTAATTTTAATTCTTTTATCATAATTCTAGTGAGGCATTGAAGGTAGAAAGCGGTTGAAGTGACTTTATTTTCAACATAAATTTCCTTACTCATTTAGATTTATGAAATTAATTTCTTATCATATATTTATTCACTCACCATCCTAGTAGAGGTGAGTGAATTGACAGTTTTAGAGGTATGCAATCACTGGTAGAAGGATTGAGTATGTTCACTCTATTGGTTGAGGAGTGTTCTTTCCCACACACCAAGGAGGATTAGTGAGTTACTTTTATCCTTGAGGATCCATGATTTTAGTTATATTATCATACTTTAGAAAGATTTAGGTTTAAGTAAATGAATCATATTGATTCTATTTATTATGTTTGGTAATTAATAACAATAGATAATGATGATGAAATATATTTAAATTCACCTAAGGACCATTCACACTTATTATCAATTCATAGTATACTATTTTTCATTTTAATTTACTAAATTTTAAAAAATAAATAACCCCATACCTTTTTATGCTTCCATTTTAAATATAAAAACTCTAAAAATTTTAATAAGTGATTGATAATTGTGAAGAAATGGCTCAATCACTCCTTAGAAAATGACCTTGGTTATCCATGTTCCATATTAATTATTTTAAAAAAATAAATGTTGTATGTGATAGTCGCACGATCAATATTCAACTATATAAAAATTATTTTGACTTAAAAAATATAAATTTTGAATATAAAAAACTAAATTTAAATAAAATAAAATAAATTTCATTAATTAATAAAAATAGAAATTAATTTTCACAATACCTTTGATTATAAAGAAACCATATTTTTGAATTACATAATTGAATTTAATTTTTTACTTTAATAGAATAATTTCAAAAAAACATTAGTGATAAAATTAATGGAATTATTATAAAAATAACTTTAAAAAATCAAATAAATTATTATAGAACTATAAAAATTACTAATTTAATTATTCATGGCTAAATAGAAATGTTTTTTAATAACATTATTTTTCTTATATATTATATGTTTTTATTAAAATTGCAAATTTCTTATATTTGGAGTTTTAAATTTAATAAAAGTAATGTTTATATATATATATAAATAAATAAACATTAAAATTTTTATTGGTAGTTATTTTTAAGTACATGTGTAATCATGTAATGTCAAAAAGCGATATTTTTAAAGAGTTGTTTTTGTTTGTGTGATATATTTTTATCATAATAAATTAAATAAATCATTAAAAAATAATGATTTAATGAAATTTATTAATATTATATATAATAAAATAAATTAAAATTCATCTAATTTTTATGAAATTTCATGGAATAAGAATAAATTATTTTGAAACTTAAAAATACATTTTTTCTAGAAATAGTATTTTTCTATTATGTGTTCTTATATTAAAACTATTTTTATCACTTTATAAATTGAATCAAATAAAATGAATCTCATTATTTTAATCATTATTTCCTAATAAGGTATTATGTTCAATATTATTAGGCATACAAATAAGTTGAAAAAGTAAAAAAATGATTTACCAAGGTGAAGGTAAAATTATTTAAATGAGAATAATTAATTGCTAAAGGCCTAAAATATCATAAAACATATCATTAAATGCATGTATAATGGACTTATCAACCTACCATGATCCCTTATCTATTATGTTCTCACTTATTACCACTTTACTTTTTAAAATACATTCCTTATTCATTAAGGAATGCGTATTTATAAAACTGCCACTCAAGATCCCCTATACAATGACCCATAAACTAACCACCTAAAATAACGCATTTCCTTCATTTTCTTCTTGAATCCATACCCAAATTCTCTCCCTAATAACACTCTCTCACTTTTTGTGACCAATGGTCATAAGTAGTTTCAAATACTTCATTTCCAAGAGGTTTTATAAGAGAATATTTCAGTCCCCAACGTAATTATTATCTACTCTTTAATCATTTCATCATTATGTTTTCATCTAAATCTTATAAAATATGATATATAAAATTAATAAAATGTTTTTTAAATAATTAATCTTCTATAAAATTGATATTTTTACAAAATTTCAACAATTTATTACTCATTGAATCATTATAACACATTCTTGTTTGGTTCAGTCTTCCACCTATATGAATAATACTATAATGATTATATTAGGAATAATTAAGAAAAAACAATCATTTATAATATGACATATAATGATTAGTTGAAGTTCATTTCATAATTATGGAATGAAAATAAATATATATGTATATTAATTAAAAAATAAATTCTTTTTATTCAATCAAAATTCAAAAAATAAATTTTAACAGAACTTTACAAACCATCACCATAACTTACATAAATCGATGTTTGGGATTTAAAAAAATATATCAAAAACAACTATGTTACCACCATGTATATTATATAGGTCATGAACACATGATCAAGGATCAAGGACTAAAACTACCATATCAAATATAGTGTAGAACAAATAGGAATATTAAAATGTAAATATTAATTTTAATAAAGAATGATTAATAAATGAGTATTAAGAAATTATAAATTAATATTGTATATTAAAATAAATATCAATTTTCTTATTATATAGATTAATAATAATCCATATTTTATTATACATGAGATTACAGTGTGTTCCAATCAGTTGGAATATAAGGTAACAATTTTCTCATCTAAATTTTCTCTCATTAAGATATGTTCTATATTCAACATATTTATTATTTATGTTGTGTATATACCACCCGGTAATGAATGTTACCATATTTTTAATTTATTTCATGGGATTCAAAAATCAATATCATGTTTATTATTTTAATTAATTTTTATTCAGATGTTACAAAAGTCATTAGGGTTTTTCATCTCAATATCTTTTTTTAGACATATTTCATGTTATGAACATAATTTCATTTATATAGTGCATATTTAACCTCTTTGACATATTTTATAATAATTTATTCCTTTTTCATAGTATTTCTGGTTCCATAGTAATTTATATCTTTCATTTTCAATTTTCTTATTAATTATGAACATGTAAGGGGATTTTAATAAATCAATTTCCTTTAATTGAGGTATTTATTTATTAATGATTCACAAATTATGGGATTTTATCACCATCCACTTCAGTTTTATCTATGAATAATCCTCTCTTATAATTTATGGTTCCCCAATGTAATTTTTATTCTCATTTTATTATAAATTATTTCCTTTGAAATACAAGTTATTAACAACATAGGGGTTTCTTGTTGACTCTATCTCTTTTCAATAAGCCATACACTTTATTTTTTGATTATGTTCTTCTATTTCTATTATATTCTTCTATTTATATATTTTATATGGTCTTTTCTATTTCTATATAGAAAAATTACATTTTAATATCATATTATTCTTATTTTATGGATTTATTTATTTATAAAAATAGGAATTTGTTAATAATATTTCTCATCCTTTCAGTCAACTAATTCTATAGAATGATTAGTTTATTCATAATAAAAAGTTTTATTTTAATATTTCAAAATAAAAAATGGTATTATATTTTATATAATTCACTTTACTCTTTATGATTTTTAAAAGAAAATTTTATAACACTTTCACTATTGTGGGTTTCCCCAAAACATCTAAAAAAGAATAAAAAACAATTTCATTTTAACTTGAAAATATTTTTTATCTTAAAATCCACATTTAATTAAATAACCTTTATTTCATTTGAATGTTTTATTTTTTGGGATTTTTATATAAAAAGTTTTTTAAAAAAATTATTCTTTTTACATTCTCTAAAATGTGTTTTAAAAGTGACATATAACTTTTTATTTATATGAAAATGTTAAAAATGTTTTATGGGAATGCTTCATAAGGCTTCATTTCTATTTTCCTCTCTATCTTATAAATATTTTACTTCTATGTATTTATGTTCATGATCACTATCTAAATAATATTATGTCATACTTTCATAGGGATATTGAATTTTTTGTATTAAATTATCTAATTATTGATTTCATTTTATGTGATAACATTTGAAAATGTTATATAAACCATATTCTTTCCATGGGTTTTTCCTGATTACTTGAATAAATTGATTCATGGGGCACAAATATGTGTAATTTATCATTATGTGATGGGTTGTTCCAATATAGGCCTCTAACACATTGGTTAAATCTTTATATCTCATGAGGTAATGTGTGAATGTGATTACAATAAGATATGTTCATAACATAATGCATGGATGTGATAATAAAAATATATGTTTTTAAAATATTTTGGGAATATGAGTCTAAAAATATATGTTCACAACATAATGTGTGGACATTATAAAAATTATCTACGCTCACAACCTAACACGTGATCTTTATTTAAATTATATTTTTTCACAATTTAATGCATGTACATGATTTAGATTAGCTATGTTCACAATCTTATTATTTTATATGATTATGTTTTTATAACATTCCTATGTTATGATCAAAATCTCATGATCATTATCTAATGTTTTCATATTCTTACACCATGGTACATATTATGTTTTCATGAATATTCTTTTTAAGTTATTTTTTCTTTTATCAAGACTTCAAGAAAACTCTCCTGATTCCATATTATTTTTAATCAGATACTTATCCCATGTTCATATTTTCTCACATGATTATGATTTAACGCCATTATTACTCTTTGATAAGATTTTTTTCCCATACATATAATTTGATCTCACTCCTTATGTTTTCATTCCCCTGTTAATTAAGAAGGGTATTAACTCTGATAAATATTTAAGGGTAACATGTGAGAAGGTTATCTGTGGGAGATATTGAAGAAATAATGTTCAATATGAAATTTATGTAACTAATATTCAAAGAAACTTAAACTTTTGGTTCTCGTATTGTGCATTTATTTATGATATAAATTTTTTAATTTATATAAATGATATAAAATATATGTTTGTTATGATTGGTTTATATCAAATTATATTAACTCATGATTTAAAAATTTTGAATACATGTTATACATAATGGAAGTTATTGATGTAAATAATTAAACAAAAGCATCATAGAATTGTAATATGTTATTATTTATCATTTCTAACAATACTAAAATGTTTATGTGTATTATATTCATTGATATAACTTGTCAGGAACATGATTTATAAACAAATAATGTTTAAAATGATTATTAATGAGGTATATTTAAATTGATTTTGTTAACAACATGTTTATTATTTTCAGATGTTTAAGTGTTTAGAGTGTATAAATATGAAATAATACTAAAATGTTATTTGTAAATTCATTATTATATGTTAAACATGATTTATCTAGTTATTTTATAACTTTGGTTTAAAAAATTGAAATTTTTATTTGTATCTACTTGGACATGTTTTTTTAAAAATGATATGTTATTAAAATGTTTAGGTTTAAGAATATTAAGCATGAAATATGGAATTAAGTCAATCAAAGTTTTACATTAAATATTTCAAAATATTTTTTAATGTAGATAATAATTTATTTAGAATAATTTATCTTATTTTGATTATTTTTTAATCATCATGCAATAAATTTGTGTATATCTTTCTTAGTTCACTCACATAATTATATTTTAAATTATTACACTTAATGACTGAGGATAAAATTATTTTAACAATAAATTACTAATTTTCGGTTATTGTAGTTGATTTATTTGAAGTACTAACATGCTTATTAGTAAAAAAATATTGAGTTTCAGGTTTTTATTATTTTAAAAGTTATATATTGATTTAAAAACAAGGTAAAAGGGGGGTTTTCTTGGTAAAAAATGGTTTCAATAATATATTTTAGGAAATAAATGATTTAATTTAATAAAATTGAAATTTTAAATATTTAAAAAAAATGTTCTAAAGTTGGTGCAAAGTGAATTTTTGTTGTTATTTTGAAAGTATTATTGATGATTTACAAATTAATGATTTTTTTATTCCTAATATTAGGTGAATGTGGTTGATGTGGGGGAATAGAAATTATGTTGATTTCTTATTTTTGATATATGTGTTTTATAATTTTTGATTTAGAAGTTATGTTACAATAATGGTATTAATAGAATGTTGAGTGATTTTAGCTCAATATGTGGAGGATATCATATTTTTATGAAGATGGGTTTGTTATAATGATCATGATTGGGGAATAAATATGTTTCTCTATGAGATGATAAATATTTCCTTGTTGTTGATGTGATTTATATTTTTTATTTAAAGTAATCTATATTTTTTCTTGGACTAAAGACATGTCACTGATACATCAATTAGATTCTAGGCATGGAAAATGAGAGGAGTCACGAGATGGAGTTTCATTGAAATTTCATCGAAAATGAGTGGTGAAATATCTTGATAAAGCATCCAATCATGAGTATGAGGAATGCATAGAATATATTGAGGTTATGTTTAAGTTAGTGAACACCCTTGAATAATTCTATGTAACACTAAAATAGGATTGATTTGAGATGTAGCTCAAATTTAGTGGAAGATGAATTTTGGTTTACTAAATAATGTGTTTTGGGAGGAATTTATTATGAAACTTAAGGAGTTTATTACCTATGTATAAGAGGATAAACATAAAAACAATCTTAACTAAATTTAACCATTACAAGGTAGCATATGTGACCTTGGAGTTCATTTATTAAAATTTATTTGTTAATTTTTTTTTATTTATCAACTATAATAATGAGTTAGAGATAAATTTTGAGAGTTCTCTAAGTCCATATATCTAGTATAAATTTCATTACTTATTATTGAATTCATGTAAATAGGTGAGAGATCATGCTAAGGTTGCAGGGGAAAGTTTTTCTAAGGTAGAAGCTTTAGGTGAAGGTTGTTCTCAGGATGTTGAGAATGTTGTGATAAATGTTATGATTTATTTGTCTCATAGTTCATATAAGTGAAAAGTTTGATAATATTATAGGGTTTTAGAATGACTCTAAGATCTATGATTAAATTTTTCAAGTTTTTTCTGTTAATTAAATTGATATTTATTGATTATATTATAAAGGGGAATCTATAGTGTGAATTTCCTAAGGTTTAGTGTGATTCTAGTCATTAGTGGATGTTAGTTATGGTCTTTGAGAGTAATCTATGCCTAAATCTGTTGAAATTATTGTATGATCAAAATAATGATGTAGATTCTCAATATTCAAGAGGGGGGTGAATTGTATTCTTTAAAAATTCCTTTGGATCCTTTAGATTTTAGTTTAACAAGGTTAGACAAACATTCACAAAACCTCTTAAAGAAACCTTTTCTATTTTCTTAAAAAAATATTTTACCTTAAAGCGTATAGAATCTATAATATAATCAGAGTAACTAAATTAGAAATTATAATAATGTTATACTATCTAACTTTAAGAAAGTTAAGATTACAGAAAAAATAAAACAATTTGACATCTAAAATAAGTAACAATGATATTATTTTAACCCAAATAGAAGGGTATCCAACAACCTTGGATAAAGGTTCCTTGATTTATACATTCAAAAAAGTATGTCTTACCCAAACCTAGGTAAGACCTCAATCCAAAGATCGGTATCTGTCTTGCTATCCCTGAAAACCCTCGATTTAGAAGGAAATCGAAACCTTTGTATTCCAAACCCGGAAGCCCACGATCATCATGATCGGTGTCTGCACAAAGCAAGTCTAAACAAGTTGTTAACACCCAAACAATTTGTTCATGACATTTGCATGAAGTAATGAGAGTTGAAAGAGCCTCTCTCTCTAGAAATCACTTCACAGAATGCATCAATTTCATCTACTTTCTACATTCGTTTTGAAGTATCCTTGCTCATTCAAATGGAATTGTATTTATAGGAAAATAATCCCAACAGTCGGCTCCACTCCAACGGTCATATTTTCCTTAAATTTTAGAAGGATCTGGATATGTGTCAAACATACATCGGTAAGTTTGTAATAGATTGCACGACATCATTTAAAGTAACAGAAATGATGTTAAGTTAAATATTAGTGTTAATTATAAGAAATATTATAATTCAATAATATTGGAATGATACATTTGAACAACTCTAAAATTATCAAGAAAAATTAATCTTAATAATAAGATTATTAAGAAAATGGATTCATAAGGAAAATTAAATCAGATTTTGAAACCGGTATCACATTTGTTCCGGAATCAGAATCATAAAATTAGAATGGCATTTGTACAGGATTCGGTATCATGAAAAAGGTATCACTTATACACTAGATTAGGTATCATAAAACAGAATTACATTTTCATCGGATTCGGTATCGTAAAGACAGTATCATATATACACCTGAATCAGTATCATAAAGAATAATCACACTTGCCCCAGATTTGGTATCATAAAGACGGTATCATATATACACCGGAATCAATATCATAAAGATGGTATGAAAATTCTGTAAATCTAACAGAATGGAAAATCGAAATGATACATCTGTAATTATAACAGAATGGAAAATCATAATGATACATCTGTAAGTATAACAGTATAAAAAATCATAATGATACATCTATAAGTATAAAAGTGTGAAAAATCTTAATGATACATTTATAAGTATAACAGTATGACAAATCATAATGATACATCTTTAAGTATAACAGTATGACAAATCGTAATGATACATCTGTAAGTATAACGGAATAACAATTCTGGATCTTAAGAAAAAAAACTTAAGAAAAATTCTTTGTGATTTTCAAAACATAAAACCATAAGTAATGGATAATTCATAATATAACCTTATTGACTCAAAAATCTCCCCCTTTTTGGAAAACACAAACAACTTTTCTAAGGAAGAATATATTTACTTTAGATAAACTAGTATGAAAAACTTATCTCCCCCTTTGAATGAGATTTCTGATGAATTCGACTAACTCCCCCTTAGGTTATGTTTCTTGAGGATCGTATTATTGATCTTTAGTATCTAGTTTTCTTTCTTAAGAAGAAATCTCCCCCTTATATAAACATCTCTTATTAATAGAAAACTCCCCCTTACTTGGACATTATCCTTTCTTACCATACTTTCCCTTAATAGATTCTCCTCTTTTGATATCTTCATTAAATTCTTCCTTTAAAGAAAATCTACCCCTTTGTGATTTTCAAAGGAGTAAAAGGAATGGAGAAGTATAAGATGTACCTTTAAGGTTAAGCAAGCCTACATTCAAAAACAAAAGAAAGATATTCAAGTAGCTTCTTAAGAAAATTTTGGAAGTAAAGTTTAGATTACAACAAAATATCAGAATGTAAGGAAAAATCATACATCCTTCTTTTTCCCAGACAACATATTCTTTATCAAGGCTTTGAGTTTCTTCACTTCCTTATGATCTTATTAAAACTTCTTCAACAAGATATCCTGATCCTGATTCTTCTTTTCTAATAAAAATATTATTTCTTTTTGAGTAGCCACCTTCCTCTCTAATTCGGCTCTGACTTCCTTCTCACTATTAACAGATCGGGCAACAGAATTGAGTTGACTAGCTTTCTCAGAGATTGATTCCTTGACCTTATTGAACACTGTTTCACAATTATTGAAAGTTCCATTTGTTGAATCCATGAAGTTAACGAACTGTCTTAGCTCTTCATTAATAGTCTTGGTATAGTTAAATACTTTCTTACAAGTCACCTTCTGAGATTTGTAATCAACAAAAATATTACTAAATTCTGCTTCTTACTTTACCACCATGTCCATAAGCATATTGGTCGATTCGGTCTTTTGATTCATAGTTTCATGCATCATTTGACTCTAAGAATCTATATTTGCAAGAACTAGAATGTTTATGACCAACCTTCTTAAAGATAGCTTGAAAAATTCATGTTCAACAGATTAAGAGGATTCAGAACCTCAAACAAATTTTTCTTTCTGATATCCTCTTAGAGTTAAGAAAACTGATTTTTTAGTTCTCTTAAAAAAACTATGAGGTGTTTCTTTTTCAGATGAGGCAACCAAAACACTTTTACCTTTGGCAGTATTTTGAGTTGGAGTTTTTTCATCTGAAACATAGATAACATTTAGATCTACCTATTTATATTATTTCTCTTGAAATTATTCTTCTTCGCCACTTTTACGATCAACCTCTTATTTCCCTTCTTCTTCCACTTCAGTTTTCACTTGTTCTTCTTCTTCAACTTATACTTCTTCCTCAACTTCTACTTCTTCCTCAACTTCTTCTTAAACTTTTTCTTCAACTTGTTCTTCTGAAATAGATTTAGATACTGAACTTTAAGGAGTTCAAATGTAGTCTTCCACTTCCCTTAAAACGTCATCATAGTATTCTTGAACTATCTCATCCTCTATTTCTTGAACAGGTTCCCATAAAGATAGAACTTTCTTGGACTTCTAGAATTCCAGAGTGGAAACCAGTTTTTTATGAACAAATTCAGATTCCTATACTTTTCGAGACTTCTTTTCTATATCTTTTATAAGGGACTGACACACTTGAGCTTCCAAGGATTTCTTCTTTAGTATCTTCTACTTCTTCTCTTTCTCAAGATTTTCAGCTTGCTTGATTCTCAAGGCCTTAGCCTATACAGGATTTAAGCCAAAGGAAGGATCTCATTCTTTTCTGGTAGCTGCAATTTCTCTCCACTTTTCCATTGTTGCATCAGAATAGGCTTTTGGTTTCTTTGCAGGAGGAGGGTCTGATACGGGGACATCCGGAACTGGTATAGGCATGCTAGGTTCTTCCTGTTTCCTTTTCTTGGTACTAATTTTTAAGATTTCTGAACATCTACCTTGTTCTAGATAACCATTTCTTCAAAACTCTTGGATTTTTGTTAGAACTCTAACTTCATCCTTCTTAGAGTGTCATCACATGTAACAAAATATTGAAAGGCTTTGAGACTGATCAGCATGGGAAATTTAACTCTTGAAGGCACATGAAAATTATCCTGGAGATAGTTGCCAGATACATAAGTATCTAAGATCTAATGGATCCAACTTTTATTGCCTGGATGGTGAGAAAGATGTACTTCACAAATTTAATCTTCCTTAAGTTGACGAGAAAGTATAACATAAAGATATCACATATCTTTAGAGAGTCCTTATATCCTTTTCTTGGTATAATAAATCCTTGCATCCAGAGAGCTACCATCTTGTGGTTTGTTGAGAGATTCGTAATATTAGAATTCTTAACATACTTGAGACCAAGATAATCCAAAGCTTTGACCTTCTCCAAAGAACCTTATTTCTTAGGGAGTTTTTGAGAGCATAGAATATCTTCCCCTTTATATTGAATGTTAATAACGTTTGTTGCCTTCTTATAGGGGACTGTACATGTCTTATCATAACACTTGAACTTAAGAAGATCCTTACCATCCTTTTGGAAAAACATAACAGATTCATAGAACTGAATGACCAGGTTAGCATAAATTGGATCCTAACTTTTCTCTTTAGCCACACAAACACTTTACCATCCATTCATTATTATTACCTTATAAATAAGGTAGTCGTATTGTGCAAAGAAGTTAGGTCAAACCAAACTTTCCCTAAAGATTGACCAGTCCTTTATTTCCGTGATAGTCGGTATCTGGTCTGTTGAGGATTCAGGAGTCATTCAGGGAGATAGAGATAAAGGAATTCGAATGAAAAATTTGATGGCAACATAACATCCGCACAGAGATCAGTAAGGATGGTGAGGCGCTTATAAAAGAGGCACCCCTTATATAGATGAGGCTATGGCTTTTCAGCTTCCAAAAGAGAATCAAACGGCTGAACATAACCTGATCTGATCTGACGGTTGAGGATGGATATAGGAAATATGAATTCTGATCTTTTGTAGTAATGTAAACCAGAATTGAAAATTTTTAAATACCAACAATTGAAACTTAAGATAAGAAAATAAAGGTCAAGAGAATTTACCTTTTAGAATACTCTGAGGAGTTTATCGGTATTATAAGAATTTTCTTGGAATTTTTAGAGTTCGGGATATCGATATCGATGTTTCCAATACTGATATTTCTAAAACCGATATTTCCAATACTGATATTTTCAATACTGATATTTACAATACTGATATTTCTTAAAAAACTTAGAGAAATGTAAGATTTTAAAAAAAAATTCTTAAGAAAATAATAAAAACAAGCAAGCATATGTACTCCCCCAGAAATAAGGAGTAGTTTAATGTTAAGAGATTATTTAAATAAGTAGTAGATATGAATGAATACCTTACAGAAATCATTCCTAGCTTCTATTTAATGTATTCAAATCTATCAAAAGATAATGGATTTGTAAAAATATCAGTAAGTTTTTCTTGCGTTCTAATGAATTGAAGAATAATATCACCTTTAAGTGTGTGATCCCTAAGAAAGTGATGTCTAATATCTATGTGATTTTCATGAGAGTGATGTGTAGGATTTTTAATTAGGGCAATGGAACTTGTGTTATCACAAATTATTTGAGTCTTAATAAAACTCATACCATAGTCTGTGAGTGTGTGTTGCATCCACAACACTTGAGCACAACAACTTTCAGCTGCTACATATTCAGCTTCAGTAGTAGAGAGTGCTACAGAATGTTGTTTCTTGCATGACCAAGAAACTAATAAATCTCCTAAGAAATTACAAGCTCCGGATGTACTTTTTCTATCCATTTTACAACCACTGAAGTCAGCATCTAAAAATGTTTAAGTTCAAAATTATTTCTAGAGGAATAAAAAAGTCCCAAATCAAAAGTTCCCTTTAAGTACAGAAAAATTATTTTCACTGCCTTTAAATGAGATTATTTAGTATTTTCTTGTAATATTTCACATAATCATACTGATAACATTAAGTTAGGTCAACTAGTTGTTAAGTAAAGTAAACTTTCTATCATCCCTCTATAAGATGTCTGATCCACAGGTTTCACTGCTTCATCAATATCAAGAGTATTAGAGGTTTCGATAGAATTACTTATACTCTTATCATTATCATACCTAAACTTCTTAATAAGATCTTTGATATACTTATGTTGAGATATGTAATTTCCCTCTAGTTTTTGAGAAATTTTAAAACCAAGAAAAAAGGTTAAGTCACCCATCGTACTCATCTCAAACTCAGATTTCACAAGATTTGCAAAGGAATCAATTAAGGATTGCTGAGTTTATCCAAAGATGATGTCATCAACATAAATTTGGACAATTAAAACAACTTTATTATTTTTCTTAATAAAAAGGGTTGGATCAGTAGTTCCCTTAACATAGTTATTTTGAAGAAAAAGTACTGAAAGTCTATCATATCAAGCTCTATGGGATTGTTTAAGTCCATAGAAATCTTTGGTAAGTTTATAAACATGATTATAATGTTTTATATCATCAAAGCTAGGGGTTGATCTACATAGACTTCCTCCTGTATGTAACCGTTAAGAAATGCACACTTTACATCCATTTGATAAAGTTTGAAATTAAATAATGTTGTGAAGGATAGAAGAATACGAATAGATTCAAGTATTGCTACAGGAGTATAGGTTTCTTCATAGTCTGTGCCTTCTTTTTGTTTATAGACTTTGGAAAATAATCTTTCTTTATTTCTAAAAATAACTCCATTTTCATCGCATTTGTTTCTAAAAATCCATTTTACTCCAATAACAAAATTTTCCTTAGTTTTTTCAACCAAGGTCCAAACCTGATTCCTTAAGAATTTATTGAGTTCTTCTTACATAGACTTTATCCAATCTTCATCACCTAAGGATTCTTCAGGAGTCTTAAGTTCAAATTGAGGAATAAAAGCAACATGTTCAACTTCATTCCTTAAAGAACTTCTAGTTCTTACTGGTTGATTAACATTTCCAATGATATTATCCCTGGGATGATTTCTAAGTAACAACTGATTTGGGTTTTGAAAGACTTGATCATCAGCATAAGGTTGAAAATATTCATGGGTAATTATTTCAGAAACATTTTCTTAAACATTATCCTTATCTGAAAGGTCTTCTATCAAAGGTTAGTGATCGGTTTTAGGAAATATATCAGAAATAAATTCATCTTTACTGAAAATAAAAGGATCATTTTCATCAAAATTAACATGTACGGTTTCTTCCACAGTGCAATTGTTTTTATTAAAAACTCTATATGCCTTAGAGTTAGTATAGTAGACTAAGAAGATTAATTCATTTGATTTGGGTGAAAATTTGTGTAAGTTATCCTTGGTATTCAAGATAAATACTTTGCAACCAAAAACTTTAAAGTAAGATACTTTCGGTTTTTGACCAGTCCATAACTCATAAGGTGTTTTATTAAGAAAAGGTCTAATTAAAACTGGATTTATAGTATAACAAGTAGTACTTACAGCTTTGGACCAAAAATGTTTAGCTAAAGAATATTCAATCAACATGGTTCTAGTCATTTCTCGAAGAATATGATTTCTTCTTTCAACAACACCATTCTGTTGAGGAGTTCTTAGAGCTGAAAAATTGAGATTAATAGCTTTTTTACTACAAAAAGTTTCAAAATCCGAATTTTGAAATTCTCCTTCATGATCACTATGAATAGTTTTCAGTGGAAGGTTTTTTTTTCATTTTTAACTTGAGCTCTGAAAATTCTGAAACAAGAAAAATCTCCATATTTCTTTGCGAGAAAATAGACCCAATTAAATCTAGTTTAGTCATTAACTAAGACAAACACATAGTATTTGCCTCCAATAATTCCAGTTTGTGTTGTAACAAATAAGTTCATGTGTACTAACTGTAAGACATTAGAATTTGTAACTTCGATTATATATTTAAATCTAGATTTATATTTCTTGCCGTATTGACAAGGATTACAGACTTCTGAAGAATCAAACCTAAGATATGGTAGATCCCTAACAGGTTCTTTCTTAAAAAGTTTACTAAGACTCCTTAAGTTGCAGTGTCTTAGTCTTCTATGCCAAATCCAAGATTTATCTTCAATTTCACTTAGGCAAGGAAGATATTTACTTATAAGGTCTTCTAGTTTTAGTGTGTATACATTCTCTTGCCTATGGGCTGAGAGAATAAATTCATCCTTGGAATTGTGTACTAAGCACTTGTCATTCCTAAAATTCACAAGGTATCCTTCATCACATAATTGAATTATGCTGATGAGGTTGTGCTTAAGACCTTTAACAAATAAAACATTCAAAATTAAATATTTTCCAAGAAGAATAATGTTACCTATACCGACAATTTTTCCTTGAGAGTTATCTCCAAAGGTTACTTTTCCACCTTTAGTATTTAAAATATTTTTGAAGTAGTATTTGTTTCCAGTCATGTGCTGGGAACATCCACTATCCATGTACCATATGTTGTTGGTACTTCCTTTATTGACCTTAGCCATAAGACAGTGATTTTGAAATGGATCTCGGGCTATTAAACCAATATTCTTTTGCACAGAAGATTCATAATCTGAAGAATCATCATAATAATCTCCACTACTGGCACTCCTAGTTTTATTGGATTTTAGGAATTTATTATTCTTTTATCTATAGAACTTATTCTTGTTTCTCTCAGAATTCATGTCCTTATTGTCTCTTTTCTTAAGTAAGGGATACTCAGGTCTGATATGACCAGTTCTTCTACATTCATAGCATGTCACTTCTCCATATTTCTTATCTTTACCATCTTTATTCTTGTATATATATTGAAAGTTCTTATACCCAACAATCTTGTTCATTCTCTGAGCAAGATTGGCTAACTTGTTTTCTGAAGTTTCACTTTCACTGGATTCAGATTGAACGACAACCTTGTTGGATTTAGATCTTGTAACTCTCTTTGGAGTCTTGGATTTTGTATGATTTGAAGTAGTTGTAAAAGAAACACCTCCATTTCCATTATTCCCCTTAATATTATCAGAATCTCTCTTTATTTTGGTTTCATGTTGAAGAAGGGTTCCAAACAGTTCATCAAGAGAAATTTGTGTAAGTTTTCTATTTTCATCTATAGCAGTTCTCTTGGAATCCCATTCATTAGGCATGATGTCTATAATATTTTCTACAAGATATTCATTATCGAAACATTTCTCACCCATTGATTGTAATCTGTTGACAATTGTCATAAATCTTTGTTGTACCTTACATACAAGTTCTCCATAAGGAAAGAAAAAACCATGGTACTCAGCTCTGAGCATAGCTCTTTTAGTTCCAATATCTTTGGAAGTTATAAAGTGAGTTACTTCAAGCTTCTTCCAAATACTATTTGCAGCTTCACAGGATAAAATTTGGCTATATATATTCCTGGTCATGGAAAACAATAAAGTATTGTGTACCTTAAAGTTCAGCTGGTATTCCACCATTTCCGGAATAGTAAAGGTTCTAAGTTCTTTATCAGGAATCTTATAATCTCCAGTTAACATAATGTAGTTGTCTACACCTGTGTTTATTACAAAGGTCTTCATTCTATATCTCTTGTACTCATAGTCATTTCGATTGAAGATTGGTGGTCTAGTAGGATTGAGATTATCTAGAGATCCAACATGAATTCCTGCCATACTAAAAAAGAATTTCTTTCCACAAAACTTATTAGAAGTAAAATTTTAAAAAAACTGAATAAGAAAACTTATATGTCAATATAAGTATTTTAGAGACCTCCTCTAATACCAATTTTAGGATATAAATAATTATTTAGATGCTCAATATACAATAGGGGTGAATTGTATTCTTTAAAAATTCCTTTGGAACCTTTAAAGTTTAGTTTAATAAGGTTAAACAAACATTCACAAATCTTCTTAAAGAAACCTTTTATATTTTCTTAAAAGAAAGATTCTAACTTAAAGCATATAGAATCTATAATATAATCAAAGTAACAGAATTAGATATTATAAGAAAGGTATACTTTCTAACTTTAACAAAGTTAATATTACAGCGGAAATAAAACAACTTGAAATAGAAAAAAAGTAACAATGAGATTCTTTTAACCCAAAGAGAAGGGTATCCAATAACCATGGATAAAGGTTCCTTGATTTATACTTTCAAGAAAGTGTGTCTTACCCAAACCCAGGTAAGCCCTCAATTCAAAGATCGGTATCTGTCTTTCTATCCCCGCAAGCCCTCGATTAAGAAGTAAATTAAAACCTCTATCTTCTAAACCCGAAAGCTCACGATCAGCATGATCAGAGTCTACACAAAGCAATTCTGAACAAGTTGTTCACACCCAAACAAGTTGTTCATAACATCCACACAAAGAACTAAGAGTTGAAAGAGACTCTCTCTCTCTCTATAGATATCACTTCACAGCATGTATCAAGTTCATCCACTTTCTACATTCATTTCGAAGTGTCTTTGCTCATTCAAATGGACTTTTATTTATAGGCAAAGCTTCCCAATGGTCGGCTCCACTCCAACAGTCATATTTTCCTTAAATTTTGGAGGGACCTGGACACATGTCAAACATAAAACAGTTAGATTGTAACAGACTGCACTACATTGATTCAAGTAACAGAAACGATGTTAAGTTAAAGATTAGTGTTAAGTATAAGAAATCTTAGAATTCGATAATACTAGAATGATACATTTGAAAAACTATAACATTATCAAGAAAACTTAATCTTAAGAATAAAATTATTAAGAAAATAGATTCATAAGGAAAAGTAAATTGGATTGTGCGACCGATATCACATTTGTTTTGGAATTGGAATCATAAAATCGGAATAACTTTTATACCAGATTTGGTATCCTAAAGACGGTATCACTTATACACTGGATTCAGTATCATAAAATAGAATTAAATTTGCACTGGATTTGGAATCTTAAAGACATTATCATATATACACCAGAATTAGTATCATAAAGCATAATCATATTTGCACTAGATTCGGTATCATAAAGATGGTATCATATATACACCGGAATCGGTATCATAAAGGCGGTTTGAAAAATCTATAAATCTAACAGAATGGAAAATCATAATGATACATCTGTAAGTATAATAGAATGGAAAATCGTAATGATACATCTATAAGTATAATAGTATGACAAATCGTAATGATAAATCTATAAGTATAACAGTATGAAAAATCGAAATGATACATCTGTAAGTATAACAGTATGAAAAATAGTAATGATATATATGTAAGTATAATAGTATTAAAAATTGTAATGATACTTCTATAAGTATAATGTATTGATAATTCTGGATCTTAAGAAAAAAACTTAAGAAAAATTGTTTGTGATTTTCAAAACATAAAATTATAAGGAATAGAGAAGTCATAAGATATCCTTATTGACTCAAGAATTATTTCTTTCACTAGAAACATAAAAGTGTTTTTATTTTAAAGTGTGAGTTTTATTTTTTTAATTTAATTTTAAATATGAAAGTGAATATTATATACATATACAAGATTTGATTTTAAAATGAAGAAAAAATCTAGGAATTAATTATTATTTTCATGAAAGACATTACTTAGTTATGGGTTTTATTTTTCAAAATTCATGAAATAACATAAATTGATAATAAAATACTTAGTTAAAGGGTGAACGTTTTTAATCATATTTTATATGAGCTTTAAATTTTCTTAATTATAGTGGAATAAGTAAATGTCGGTAGAATATTATGTTGTGGGTTAATGAATTTTATTTTATCTGTAATCTTCTCTATAATGTTTAATAATTTTGGGTACTGTGAAATATTTTTAAGAGGTATCTTATATGGTAGTTATATTTTTTGTAATGTCTTGTTGAAGGTTATATAGTGTTATATTGTGGTTCTTTCCATGATTTCATTTGATATATATGTTTTAGGGTAAATTAGTTTATGTAAGGGTGTCCTTGGGATGATAGAGTGTTACCAGTGTGTGTTAATATTTTTTGATAAGTATCTTTAATATCAATTATTATTTGCGTTTTTATTATTCTATTTTCTTAGATTATTTAATATGGGAATAATTTTATAGGTATTTAATATAGAATCTTAGGTTTTCTAGATATACTACATTGTGAATTTGAGGTGTCGAGCGAAGGGGGAATGAGTTTCTAGGTATGTTTTGGAACAAAGGTTTAAATTTGGGGTCTTAGGGGAGACTATGTTGTGGAGTTGATTAAAACAATTCATGGTTTCATTGGTTTTTTAGGGTTTATGGGTGTAGAGACCCGAAGCTTATCGTACATGGACATTACATTACATTTGCGGAATACTTAGTACGTAACAGAAACACACACTAAAGGATCGTAATAGTTTAGTGTCTTTGGAAACTCGGAACGTAATCTTCTAATCGTGGTGAAAGTTCTTCAATATCTCCCATAAAGGTCATCCCCTTTTTTTTACCTAAAACCTTTCTTTATATCCTGGGGAAAAGAAAACATAAAAGGGTGAGCTCAAATGCTCAGTAAGGGTAAACAAAAGAAAAGTCAATCACATCATATACATAGCTTTTGGAAATCTTAACCTGCAAAAGAGCTCATAATATCATAACATGGGATATATCATAGAAGTGAAATGTAATCCCAATAATCATAACGAAAAACATGAAACTTTGTGGCATACACACATAATCATAGAAAATCATTTCTTGTTAGTCAAGACTTATTGCCAAGACTATCTTAGTGGACAAAGTCCCTTTCTGAATCGAGTAACCCTCGTTTCAGTCCTGTTTCACTGAACTGGTATAACCTACCATTTCATCCATGTCTATCTCATGAGATATAAAATCTTTACCCAATGCATTGGAGGGAGATATAGGTCCCACCCATCTCATAATGATACCATTCTTATGTGTGCCACAAAATCATAAATCATACATCATTGCATAACCCATGTAACAAAAATGGAATTCTTAAACAACATGACATCATAAAACCATTCATATAAGATAAAGGAATTCATAAACATAATTCCATCACAACATAGTCAAATCAATTTAAAAATATGGATAGAAACATAACCCTTTATTATCTTAGATGGAAAATAATTTTGATAAAACAATTGAATTGAATTCTTGAGGAAAATATCCTTTCTTCTTCAAAATCAATTTCTTTTCACAAAACATCATGCAATTTTAAAAGAAAGAGATTTTATTGAAAATAGTCATGAAATCTTATAGAGGAATCTTCATGAAAATAAGGCTTTATAAAACAGTATAAATCCGTTCGTGCCGTATAAGTTAAAAAAAACATTCTTCTAACTTTTGTTGGAAAAGTCAAAAAGTACCTCGTACGAAAAACGACAAAAGATTCCTTTCATATCTTTTACAAAAAACTTACCGAAGGGCAAAATTGGATATAAACTATTGTAGAAGGAAGGAAATAATATTACATATCGAGGGAACATGGATGTGGATGATAAAATACACCCCAGTAGTTACCAAAGTAAAAACAATCTCGGATAAAAGTGAGATTGTGATATTTTCCCTTACCTTAGGTCCGACTTGCTTTGTAAGTGTCCGAACCTCCTGTATAATGATTTAAATCATGTTATTGACTTATTACAGAATCATATTCATTGTTATGATATCATATATGGTTCACTTATGACATTATATTACCCGTTCTTTTGTAAATTCCATGTTAAAGAAGCGTTTTGGGTAAAATCGTTTCATTTATCGTAGGTGTTTTGACTTGTTGTTCTTGACATCATTATTACTTATATCATGATTTACTTACTTCCAGAATATAAAATATGATTTATATATCATATATATTCAGTATATATATATATATAATAGGTAGATAAATAAAATGAAAAACACCGTTCATGGAGACGGTAGTCCGTACGTACGCATGAACGCTGTTTTCCTTTCCTTATTATCTTGAAATGGAAGTAAGTAGATGACATACATATGTATATATATACATAAATCCAGTAGCTTTATAATGTCATATATTTCATTATTATTTCTTATATATACTTTATAATCATTCTTAAATGGTTAACATGGAAAATGAATCTCATCGCATCGTGGAGACGGTAGTCCGTACGTACGCACGAGCGATGATATCATTTTCATAAATATTGAATTGAATCGGAGTGGATTATACAATATATCAGAATCAATATGATGTTGTAATAACTATGTATAGTTATTCTTTACACCATTATACCCATCCATGTAAGGTGGTGGTGGAAAATAGATTACACCACGGCGTGGAGACGGTATTCCGTACGTACGCACGCGCGGTGATTTCTTTTTCCGTAGGATGGATAGATGGTGAAATAGGGTTGTTTCATACTTATAATAACATATCAGTATATGAGTGATACTTATGTTATTACTTCATAATGAAACAACCTAAGAAGAAGAAGTGGAAGAAGAAATAAAGATGAAAGAATTGGTAACGGTAATTACCTCTTCTTTGAAGTGCCTCTTTGAGACCTCCTCTTAGGGAACTAGAATTGGTCTTTGAGGAAGACCAGAACCTCTAGGATGTTTCTAGGGAAGTGGAGAAGATATTTTGGCAGGGGTTGGCCGAGATTGAGTGCTCAAATTGGTGTGAGGAGGAGGGGGAGGAGGTGTCCTTTTATAGGGGAGGAGAGGGGCACCTTAGGAATATCTCAAAATATTATTTTATATTAAAGTCAAAATCGGTTTATAATGGTTCCAAAGGGTCTTATTTCGAAGCTAAAGTGGGGATGGGTCGAAATCCTATCAACCAATAAGATTTAGACAAGTTTAGGTTCTTATTTTAACCTTATCAATTAGATTTAACTCTAAGTTAAATAATTTAACTTTTACCGTGTCTTTTTGTTTTCTTTCACTATATGGTTAATAAACTTACTATAACATGCCAAACGAACCCCAAATTGTATATTATTAATACATATATCCTTATCTAAGTCATTTGGCCGATCCTTATATTTTTAGGAATAAAATAACAATTAATAATATAATATTTGATTTAAAAACTCTTTTGTGTCAATTTTGACACTATTTGATATATGATTTTTGTGAAAGTCATAACAGAATTATATGTTCGAACCAAGTTGATTAAATCAACAATAATATATAATAGTAACCTAGAAAATTAGTGTAATTCATAAAAAGTCTTAAATTACATTTATTTTGGTATTTATATTATCAATTATGTCAATATTTCATTAATAAGATAATTACTGCATCATCTTTGTGTCATAAATAAATTATATTATTTGATGTCTAAAAATTACAAATAAAATACCATCATGTAGTAAATCGTTTTAGCTTTCTAATGAATATTCATAGTCGAATTTATCTTATGTATAACCCCATATTAAAAATGATTTACTTATTAAACATTGATTTTAACTATTTTAACCCTTCTTTAAATAAATTAATAATAAATGTCCTAATCTAATCCAAGTGGGCCTAAATGGTCATATTTTACTCCTAAGTTTGTTTTTGGTCGAATTACAGTTGTCCAATAGAATTAGGACATGTGTTAGGGTAATATTAATATCATATTTACCCTTAGTTACCCTATTTACTATTTACCGTGGTAAAAAAAGTAAAAAGTTACTATTCACCAAAAAATTATTTTCATCTCATTGAATCACATTTTAGTCCTTGATATTAACCGTGTCTCTCGGATTTTTGAAATTCCATTCACAGAAGCGGTAAAATTAAGTTTTATGCAAAATTCAGTTTTTAACCTACCACTTAGTAGTTTCACTATTCATCAAAAATTGATGTTTTTCAGAACAATGCCAAAATTTCATCCCAAGCTATATTTCATATTCCGAATTCAAAAATGAAGTCTATTTTACCAAATTCATAACATAAAAGTTGCATTAATTAATTTTATAATTAAATCCCGCTGTTAAAACAAATAGCGTGTTTTTAAGAAACAATATCTCTCAAAAGATTGACACTTGTTTATGTCTAGTTTAAATGTGAAATTACATCCAATGACCAACATTGTATTAAATTGTAAAAATATATTCTAAATATACTTTAAAACTACTCAAATTAATAATTTATCACTATTAATTATTTCGATTAAAAAAGTTGTTTTTTAATTATAATTTAGTAATTTTCACTATTCATCAGAATATGAAAGTTATCCGAAATGTACCAAAATTTCACCTTAGGCTAAATTCGATACTCCGAATCCAAAAATGAAGTTCATTTTGAAAAATAAGATTTACAGAATTTTAAAAAAGTGGTTATTACTATTCATAACGGCTAGTTTTAATAATATTTTAATAGCATATCGTTGTTTAGTGAAACTCGGTATTGCGTATTACACACGCTATCGAGGAAGGTCGCGATTGCGTGTAATGAAAGGCAAGTCAAGGATGCATGTTGTGCAAGCTCCTTTTGGTGTAGCGTACAACACAAGACATTAGTGAAAGAATATTTTTCATAAAATCTCGGGCTGTTACATTCTACCCCCCTTAAAATGAATTTCGCCCTCGAAATTCGTCGGGGTTATAAATGGTTTACTATTCGAAAGTTTCTTTAATAGAAACCCACATCGTAAAAAGGAATATCAAAACCAATCTTTAAAAACAAAAGTATGAAACGTAACGGTTACCCAAATAAACTAATCATTGGGTTTCCACATAGGTGAAAATATGGATATGGAAGAGAAATCTAACCATCATGTTCTGATGGAGAGTGGTAGAGAACATGGCTATGGAAAAGCCAGTAATCACAAATCCATAGATTTGTGATGATATAAGGTACCATCTGATTCATCAGGTATAAGATCACTAGGACAACATTTTTGGTTTTCAAGATCATTTCCCTAAAGTTGAAAATTTGAATTAGAATAAATACTTACTTTATTTTGGTACAATCTCACTGTTGTTCGTGCCTTGAACAATTTCCACTTCATCTCTTAAATAAATGAAGTTGAATTTGTTATTCGTGAAGTGTTAGCAGATCATGTGATAGAATGACGAGTCATTCCATCTGTCTCAAACAAAAGGTTAGTAAAAATTATATACATAAGTCGATCTATAGTGAGATTAATCACATATGGTTTCTAAAATGGACTTATACTTCATATATCATACTGCTTAATATAATAAAACTAGTTTCTACTAAACAGGGACTTCCTGTAGGCCAGTGGTAGGCGATAAAGGCCAGTCGCACTTCGGTTGTGGGTTCGATTCTCACAGCCTTGTCCGACGCGATGGGCTGTCGCCCGTCCTGCAGGTTGTCCTTTTTATAAAACTATATTACTATAACATCCCATCAATAATATCGAAAAAACTTCTATCCTTAAACAATACTAACTTATGTCCAACATAATCCATTCTAATATTTAGGCTTATCCATAATACTGCAGTCCACTCTCATAACATTGTGAAAATGATTACCAGATATTTAATACCATCGTTGATCCCCATAAGATATGTCTTGTTGGTCACATTCTAAACATTCAAATTCCTTAATCATGTATTCTCTTGAATACCTTAGTGAAAACATGAGTGCAGTTAAAAGTTAACACTTTCCACATACCAAAATCCTCAAAATTCTATATACTCAAACCATGATATCACTTAGTCCTTATATCAATCATGAGCTCATGAATACTATTAAACATTTCATTTTCTCGTCTTCATTATGCGCATATCATCTTATTTCCAAAAAATATCTCAATCACTTTGAATACCACATCAATAAATATTGCAATACTCAATGATACAACATTATCCCATTACATAAACACTTAATCATTCCACCACATCGTTGTCATATTCAACATTGCCAATAGTGATCGCATGTGATTTCCCTTTGTCCTTTGCCTTCAGTGGTTGCTCATGTTGATCATCACTAACCCTTGGATTAGGGAAATTATTAGCATAATGCCCCATTTCCTTGCACTTGAAGCATTGAAGTGTTGGCGGTGCGTTCTCTACAGTGTTTGCTTTATTCACATCATTAGAAACCCTTTTTCCATTACTTCGACACTCAGCTGCTCGATGACCTTCTTTTCCACACTTAAAACATTTTCTAGTCCCTTTAAGACAATCTCCACCATGCTTCTTTCCACACTTTGTGCATAAGGAAACATTCATCTTCTTTTCACCATTATTCTGAGATTTCTCCTTGAACTCCATCTTTCGTTTCTTGTCAAAACCATGAGATGGATATGTAACACCAACTTCCATTTCTACCTTGATAGCACAACGCACAATTTCTTCATAGCTACTGAAGTCTCTTATAGCTAATGCCCTTCGAAGACTTGGTTTTAAGCCACTGAAAAATCGATCAACTTTACTTTCAGGTTGGATGATAATTCCAGAAGCATACCTTGCAAGTCTTGTAAAATTTGCTTCATAGGTACCAACAGATTCATCGTCCCTTTGCTTCAGTTCAAGAAACTCTTTCTCCATCTTTGTTCGAAGAATACGAGGGAAGTACTTACTGAAAAACAAGTTCTTGAACTCGTCCCATTCCATGGACTCAATTTCATCTCTTGGCCTCGTATTCTTGATAAGATTCCACCATTGATCAGCTTCACCTTCCAAACGATATACTGCTAAGATGACTTTATCATGATCAGAACATTGAAGAACTGAAAATATCTTTTCAGTAGTACTAATCCATTGTTCAGCCACAAGTGGATCAGAAGACCCACTGAAAGAAGGTGGATGTTGCCTCATGAAGGACTCAATAGAATATTGTTCCCTTCTCTGCTCATTTGGAAGTCCAGAATGATTCATAGCTTGTGTAAGTATAGCAATAAGATTTTGCACTCCATCTCCCATAACATTTGTTTGTTCAGGAGGGCAATCATTGCATTGTCCATTGCATTGATCAACACGGTTCCTTCGGGTTCCAGCCATCGTCTAAAACCCAAAAAGAATAGTGTGAGAGGAAAAAATCATGATAGGGAAAACAACATAATAAAGGGGGAGTACCTTCAATATCCAACATCTTAAGTTTAATTCTATGATCGTTAGAGTAATTCTATTACTATAACCTATACGTATACTTATCCCTAGGGACATCCCTAGACATACCTTAGAAATATCTCTAGGGATCTCACTAACGTTTTGGCGTCCTAGTTTCCAAAGGTTGACTAAACCTTTCCTCTGATACCAACTGTAGAGACCCGAAGCTTATCGTACATGGACATTACATTACATTTGCGGAATACTTAGTACGTAACAAAAACACACACTAAAGGATCGTAATAGTTTAGTGTCTTTGGAAACTCGGAACGTAATCTTCTAATCGTGGTGAAAGTTCTTCAATATCTCCCATAAAGGTCATCCCCTTTTTTTTACCTAAAACCTTTCTTTATATCCTGGGGAAAAGAAAACATAAAAGGGTGAGCTCAAATGCTCAGTAAGGGTAAACAAAAGAAAAGTCAATCACATCATATACATAGCTTTTGGAAATCTTAACCTGCAAAAGAGCTCATAATATCATAACATGGGATATATCATAGAAGTGAAATGTAATCCCAATAATCATAACGAAAAACATGAAACTTTGTGGCATACACACATAATCATAGAAAATCATTTCTTGTTAGTCAAGACTTATTGCCAAGACTATCTTAGTGGACAAAGTCCCTTTCTGAATCGAGTAACCCTCGTTTCAGTCCTGTTTCACTGAACCGGTATAACCTACCATTTCAGCCATGTCTATCTCATGAGATATAAAATCTTTACCCAATGCATTGGAGGGAGATATAGGTCCCACCCATCTCATAATGATACCATTCTTATGTGTGCCACAAAATCATAAATCATACATCATTGCATAACCCATGTAACAAAAATGGAATTCTTAAACAGCATGACATCATAAAACCATTCATTAAGATAAAGGAATTCATAAACATAATTCCATCACAACATAGTCAAATCAATGTAAAAATATGGATAGAAACAGAACCCTTTATTATCTTAGATGGAAAATAATTTTGATAAAACAATTGAATTGAATTCTTGAGGAAAATATCCTTTCTTCTTCAAAATCAATTTCTTTTCACAAAACATCATGCAATTTTAAAAGAAAGAGATTTTATTGAAAATAGTCATGAAATCTTTTAGAGGAATCTTCATGAAAATAAGGCTTTATAAAACAGTATAAATCCGTTCGTGCCGTATAAGTTAAAAAAAACATTCTTCTAACTTTTGTCGGAAAAGTCAAAAAGTACCTCGTACGAAAAACGACAAAAGATTCCTTTCATATCTTTTACAAAAAACTTACCGAAGGGAAAAATAGGATATAAACTATTGTAGAAGGAAGGAAATAATATTACATATCGAGGGAACATGGATGTGGATGATAAAATACACCCCAGTAGTTACCAAAGTAAAAACAATCTCGGATAAAAGTGAGATTGTGATATTTTCCCTTACCTTAGGTCCGACTTGCTTTGTAAGTGTCCGAACCTCCTGTATAATGATTTAAATCATGTTATTGACTTATTACAGAATCATATTCATTGTTATGATATCATATATGGTTCACTTATGACATTATATTACCCGTTCTTTTGTAAATTCCATGTTAAAGAAGCGTTTTGGGTAAAATCGTTTCATTTATCGTAGGTGTTTTGACTTGTTGTTCTTGACATCATTATTACTTATATAATGATTTACTTACTTCCAGAATATAAAATATGATTTATATATCATATATATTCAGTATATATATATATATAATAGGTAGATAAATAAAATGAAAAACACCGTTCATGGAGACGGTAGTCCGTACGTACGCATGAACGTTGTTTTCCTTTCCTTATTGTCTTGAAATGGAAGTAAGTAGATGACATACATATGTATATATATACATAAATCCAGTAGCTTTATAATGTCATATATTTCATTATTATTTCTTATATATACTTTATAATCATTCTTAAATGGTTAACATGGAGAATGAATCTCATCGCATCGTGGAGACGGTAGTCCGTACGTACGCACGAGCGATGATATCATTTTCATAAATATTGAATTGAATCGGAGTGGATTATACAATATATCAGAATCAATATGATGTTGTAATAACTATGTATAGTTATTCTTTACACCATTATACCCATCCATGTAAGGTGGTGGTGGAAAATAGATTACACCACGGCGTGGAGACGGTATTCCGTACGTACGCACGCGCGGTGATTTCTTTTTCCGTAGGATGGATAGATGGTGAAATAGGGTTGTTTCATACTTATAATAACATATCAGTATATGAGTGATACTGATGTTATTACTTCATAATGAAACAACCTAAGAAGAAGAAGTGGAAGAAGAAATAAAGATGAAAGAATTGGTAACGGTAATTACCTCTTCTTTGAAGTGCCTCTTTGAGACCTCCTCTTAGGGAACTAGAATTGGTCTTTGAGGAAGACCAGAACCTCTAGGATGTTGCTAGGGAAGTGGAGAAGAGATTTTGGCAGGGGTTGGCCGAGCTTGAGTGCTCAAATTGGTGTGAGGAGGAGGGGGAGGAGGTGTCCTTTTATAGGGGAGGAGAGGGGCACCTTAGGAATATCTCAAAATATTATTTTATATTAAAGTAAAAATCGGTTTATAATGGTTCCAAAGGGTCTTATTTCGAAGCTAAAGTGGGGATGGGTCGAAATCCTATCAACCAATAAGATTTAGACAAGTTTAGGTTCTTATTTTAACCTTATCAATTAGATTTAACTCTAAGTTAAATAATTTAACTTTTACCGTGTCTTTTTGTTTTCTTTCACTATATGGTTAATAAACTTACTATAACATGTCAAACGAACCCCAAATTGTATATTATTAATACATATATCCTTATCTAAGTCATTTGGCCGATCCTTAGATTTTTAGGAATAAAATAACAATTAATAATATAATATTTTATTTAAAAACTCTTTTGTGTCAATTTTGACACTATTTGATATATGATTTTTGTGAAAGTCATAACAGAATTATATGTTCGAACCAAGTTGATTAAATCAACAATAATATATAATAGTAACCTAGAAAATTAGTGTAATTCATAAAAAGTCTTAAATTACATTTATTTTGGTATTTATATTATCAATTATGTCAATATTTCATTAATAAGATAATTACTGCATCATCTTTGTGTCATAAATAAATTATATTATTTGATGTCTAAAAATTACAAATAAAATACCATCATGTAGTAAATCGTTTTAGCTTTCTAATGAATATTCATAGTCGAATTTATCTTATGTATAACCCCATATTAAAAATGATTTACTTATTAAACATTGATTTTAACTATTTTAACCCTTCTTTAAATAAATTAATAATAAATGTCCTAATCTAATCCAAGTGGGCCTAAATGGTCATATTTTACTCCTAAGTTTGTTTTTGGTCGAATTACAGTTGTCCAATAGAATTAGGACATGTGTTAGGGTAATATTAATATCATATTTACCCTTAGTTACCCTATTTACTATTTACCGTGGTAAAAAAAGTAAAAAGTTACTATTCACCAAAAAATTATTTTCATCTCATTGAATCACATTTTAGTCCTTGATATTAACCGTGTCTCTCGGATTTTTGAAATTCCATTCACAGAAGCGGTAAAATTAAGTTTTATGCAAAATTCAGTTTTTAACCTACCACTTAGTAGTTTCACTATTCATCAAAAATTGATGTTTTTCAGAACAATGCCAAAATTTCATCCCAAGCTATATTTCATATTCCGAATTCAAAAATGAAGTCTATTTTACCAAATTCATAACATAAAAGTTGCATTAATTAATTTTATAATTAAATCCCGCTGTTAAAACAAATAGCGTGTTTTTAAGAAACAATATCTCTCAAAAGATTGACACTTGTTTATGTCTAGTTTAAATGTGAAATTACATCCAATGACCAACATTGTATTAAATTGTAAAAATATATTCTAAATATACTTTAAAACTACTCAAATTAATAATTTATCACTATTAATTATTTCGATTAAAAAAGTTGTTTTTTAATTATAATTTAGTAATTTTCACTATTCATCAGAATATGAAAGTTATCCGAAATGTACCAAAATTTCACCTTAGGCTAAATTCGATACTCCGAATCCAAAAATGAAGTTCATTTTGAAAAATAAGATTTACAGAATTTTAAAAAAGTGGTTATTACTATTCATAACGGCTAGTTTTAATAATATTTTAATAGCATATCGTTGTTTAGTGAAACTCGGTATTGCGTATTACACACGCTATCGAGGAAGGTCGCGATTGCGTGTAATGAAAGGCAAGTCAAGGATGCATGTTGTGCAAGCTCCTTTTGGTGTAGCGTACAACACAAGACATTAGTGAAAGAATATTTTTCATAAAATCTCGGGCTGTTACAATGGGTCTCTCCATGGTGAGGTGATCATAGTTTTAGCTAGAAGGTTTTATTTGTTTCCTAACACCCTGATATTTAAATCATTTCATGGTTTATTAAACCATGACATTGTGTATGTAAAACATGGGTTTTCAATTTTTTGATTCATAGGTAAGGTATAATGGAATCCCTTTTCAGAATGAGTAGTGTAAAACTATCATGGGTAGAAATTTTTTACTATAAAATTACATAGTTCAAGTAGAGTGGTCGTGATATTGAATTATGGTTTTTGGGAGGTGCAATAAAACATGTTCTGGTGGTAATACAAACATAATAGTCTTGGAAAATGAGTGAATTCAAATGGAAAAAACTATTAAAATTTTTAGAAGGTAATAGTAAACTATTTTGGTTTTCATATCCTCATTCATGAACTAAAATCATGATATGGTTCTTGTAAAACCATGTCACATTTTGCGTTATTTTATAGGATTATAAATTAAGTTCCCTCTTTATTTTTTATATTTTTTACTTATTTTTTGTATCCTAAGGTGGATCTAAGGGATCTCTTAGGACCCTAAGGTTCTTTGGGTGATCTTATAAAATAATATTTTAGTTCTTAACCTCTAGGGTTTCTGATTAAAGATGTTCTTGATAAATAATCATAGTGTAGTGGATTCAAATAAGGGATTTTTTATCATATTATATCAATGAAAATTAATATTCGTGTTTGGTATGAGGAAATTTATTCTGAAGGATTATTTTATATATTTTTTTTACATAATCATTGAATAAATTTACTGGTGAGTCTTGCTCATTAGTTTCATAAAATGGTCTTTTATTGATGGTAGATTTATTTAATGGTTGTATATTATAGAAGTTGGTATTTTTTTGGGATTTTCAAGTGATGGATAGTACCTCTTGATGGGGATTTGTGGTTGGTAAGTAGATATTTTTCACTTTAGTTTTGTAGTTGATAGCATGGAATAGGGATGTTAATATGATTCTATGTTTGGGAATGATTTGATAAATTAAAGGGAAATTATGCTTGTTGGTGTCCGGTTGAAGTGGTTGGAATTATGTCATTGAATAGATATTATTAGTATTTGAAATGGTATAAAAGGGTGTTGTCATTGTCTTCTTTTTCTCTAGCCATTGTACTTTTTTTTGAGTTAGGTATTTTATAATTTCCAAAAATGGGGGAAATTATGTGGTTTTTTGTCAGGATGAAGGAGTTGGGATGGTCTATATGATTGAGAGGTTAGGGAGGGAAAATACAAGGGGTATATTTCGATTATTTCATTGGTCCCTTGTTCCTTTCCTATTAATTTAGTTAGAATAGGGTGTTAAGTGGATGCTATAAAATAAAGGTAGTTATGGTGGAAGAGATATTATCTTATAATGGGGTGTGATATTCTGTTGTAATTATTTGAGGGGAATAAGTTAAAGATATTATGGGGTTTTTTATTTTCCACCGTGTTATATAAAATCATTGATATAGTGGATGAATATTATATCTAATTTATGTTGTTGTTATGAATATGTTGTTTCATTATTTTTCTTGGATGGGAATGTTTTAGTTAAACCATGATAATTTTTTTCAATTTGTGTGACATATTATTTAGGGTTTTTCAAAGTGATGTTATGTAAATATACTGATAGTTGATGTGTAAGTGTTGTAGTAATATGAAATATCTATAAAAAGATAATTTTTAAGTGGTGATGTTTTAGAAGAGGAAGTTTTTTGGTTATATGATGTGGTTATATGGTTGTGATATGGTTATGTGTTGATGATTCAATTATGTATTAATGATGTTGAATTGATATGGGATAACAAGTTTGGAGTTGAAATATGATAAAATAATGGAGCGGTTATATATTATTTAGTTGCTAAATTTTGGTGAGGAGATATCGTAGTTGTAGTAGTATGTTTTTTTATTATTCCCTCATTCTTGATCATTTAGTAAGTGTTTATCCCACCACAGATTACTACTCTAAGAGAGGGTTAAACCTATGAAATAAAAAGTAAGATATCTTTTCTTTATTGGTACCTTTTTCATTTATTATTTTTGATGGTGTTGATGGTGTTTTTATGATTCTTCTTGTTTATTTTTATTTCATTTAAGTCATTTAAATTTTTTGATTTTATGTTCTTATAGTGTTGAGATTCAATTTTGATGGTTTTTTTATTTTATTGCAGGTCTATATATTATTCCTTGGTTCTCACTAACTAAATTTTAGTTGAAGAGTTTTAGGTGTTGGTTGGGCTATTTTTGATAGTGAGGTGATCGTAAATTATTATCTGATTTTTATTTTAGATGGATATTGGTGAAGAAGTTGTAGAGAATGAATGAGGTTGTGGGATCATGGTGGATTTTGGAGGTGTATTGATGATATTAATATTTTTATTATTTTTTTGTTTTATTTTATTTAAAACATATTTATAAAAACCTATGTATTTTACATAAATGTTGATTTATTTTTAATATGGTCCCATTGAGTAATCTGAATCCATTCCCCCATATAATTTTGTTTGATTTTGTTTTTTAAGTTAATGTGATGTAGATTTGGTATGCTATTTGGGTAGCTTGATTCGGGTTTATTGGATTATTTTTATTCTTTAGAGGATTAATTATGCTTGTCTGATTTGTCTTAAATTGAATGAATTAACCTATAGTGATAATTGGGCTGAAAGATTTATTTTTTTAATGAAATAATTGTAGTTAATGTGTGGATTTCATTTATTTTTTCCTGGTTTTATTGAAAATTCCACCCATATCATATGTTTAAAGTGTTTCTGATAATCTTTAACCTGTGAACTATTGCAGGAGGGCTTCAAGAGGTACTATCCATCACCTGAAAATCCCAAAAAAATACCAACTTCTATAATATACAACCATTAAATAAATCTACCATCAATAAAAGACCATTTTATGAAACTAATGAGCAATACTCACCAGTAAATTTATTCAATGATTATGTAAAAAAATATATAAAATAATCCTTCAGAATAAATTTCCTCATACCAAACAAGAATATTAATTTTCATTGATATAATATGATAAAAAATCCCTTATTTGAATCGACAACACTATGATTATTCATCAAGAACATCTTTAATCAGAAACCCTAGAGGTTAAGAACTAAAATATTATTTTATAAGATCACCCAAAGAACCTTAGGGTCCTAAGAGATCCCTTGGATCCACCTTAGGATACAAAAAATAAGTAAAAAATATAAAAAATAAAGAGGGAACTTAATATATAATCCTATAAAATAACGCAAAATGTGACATGGTTTTACAAGAACCATATCATGATTTTAGTTCATGAATGAGGATATGAAAACCAAAATAGTTTACTATTACCTTCTAAAAATTTTAATAGTTTTTTCCATTTGAATTCACTCATTTTCCAAGACTATTATGTTTGTATTACCACCAGAACATGTTTTATTGCACCTCCCACAAACCATAATACAATATCACGACCACTCTACTTGAACTATGTAATTTTATAGTCAAAAATTTCTACCCATGATAGTTTTACACTACTCATTCTAAAAAGGGATTCCATTATACCTTACCTATGAATCAAAAAATTGAAAACCCATGTTTTACATACACAATGTCATGGTTTAATAAACCATGAAATGATTTAAATATCAGGGTGTTAGGAAACAAATAAAACCTTCTAGCTAAAACTATGATCACCTCACCATGGAGAGACCCATAAACCCTAACAAACCAATGAAACCATGAATTGTTTTAATCAACTCCACAACATAGTCTCCCCTAAGACCCCAAATTTAAACCTTTGTTCCAAAACATACCTAGAAACTCATTCCTCCTTCGCTCGACACCTCAAATTCACAATGTAGTATATCTAGAAAACCTAAGATTCTATATTAAATACCTATAAAATTATTCCCATATTAAATAATCTAAGAAAATAGAATAATAAAAATGCAAATAATAATTGATATTAAAGATACTTATCAAACAATATTAACACACACTGGTAACACTCTATCATCCCAAGGACACCCTTACATAAAATAATTTACCCTAAAACATATATATCAAATGAAATCATGGAAAGAACCACAATATAACACTATATAACCTTCAACAAGACATTACAAAAAATATAACTACCATATAAGATACCTCTTAAAAATATTTCACAGTACCCAAAATTATTAAACATTATAGAGAAGATTACGGATAAAATAAAATTCATTAACCCACAACATAATATTCTACTGACATTTACTTATTCCACTATAATTAAGAAAATTTAAATCTCATATAAAATATGATTAAAAATGTTCACCCTTTAACTAAGTATTTTATTATCAATTTATGTTATTTCATGAATTTTGAAAAATAAAACCCATAACTAAGTAATGTCTTTCATGAAAATAATAATTAATTCCTAGATTTTTTCTTCATTTTAAAATCAAATCTTGTATATGTATATAATATTCACTTTCATATTTAAAATTAAATTAAAAAATAAAACTCACACTTTAAAATAAAAACACTTTTATGTTTCTAGTGAAAGAAATAATTCTTGAGTCAATAAGGTTATCTTATGACTTCTCTATTCCTTATAATTTTATGTTTTGAAAATAACAAACAATTTTTCTTAAGATTTTTTCTTAAGATCCAGAATTATCAATACATTATACTTATAGAAGTATCATTACAATTTTTCATACTATTATACTTACAGATATATCATTACTATTTTTCATACTGTTATACTTACAGATGTATCATTTCGATTTTTCATACTATTATACTTATAGATTTATCATTACGATTTGGCATACTATTATACTTATAGATGTATCATTACGATTTTCCATTCTATTATACTTACAGATGTATCATTATGATTTTCCATTCTGTTAGATTTACATATTTTTCAAACCGTCTTTATGATACCGATTCCGGTGTATATATGATACCGTCTTTATGATACCGAATCTGGTGCAAATGTGATTCTGCTTTATGATACTAATTCTGGTGTATATATGATAATGTCTTTAAGATTCCAAATCCGGTGCAAATTTAATTCTGTTTTATGATACTGAATCCGGTGTATAAGTGATACCGTCTTCAGGATACCAAATCTGGTATAAAAGTTATTCCGATTTTATGATTCCGATTCCGGAACAAAAGTGATATCGGTCGCACAATCCGATTTACTTTTCCTTATGAATCTATTTTCTTAATAATTTTATTCTTAAGATTACGTTTTCTTGATAATGTTATAGTTTTTTAAATGTATCATTCTAATATTATCGAATTCTAAGATTTCTTATACTTAACACTAATCTTTAACTTAACATCATTTCTGTTACTTGAAACAATGTAGTGCAGTCTGTTACAATCTAACTGTTTTATGTTTGACATGTGTCCAAGTCCCTCAAAAATTTAAGGAAAATATGACTGTTGGAGTGGAGCCGACCATTGGGAAGCTTTGCCTATAAATAAAAGTCCATTTGAATGAGAAAAGACACTTCGAAATGAATGTAGAAAGTGGATGAACATGATACATGCTGTGAAGTGATTTCTAGAGAGAGAGAGAGGCTCTTTCAACTCTTAGTTCTTTGTGTGGATGTCATGAACAACTTGTTTGGGTGTGAAAAACTTGTTCAGAATTGCTTTGTGTAGACTCTGATCATGCTGATCGTGAGCTTTCAGGTTTAGAAGATAGAGGTTTTAATTTCCTTCTAAATCGAGGGCTTGCGGGGATAGAAATACATATATCGATCTTTGAATTGAGGGCTTACCTGGGTTTGGGTAAGACACACTTTCTTGAAAGTATAAATTAAGGAACCTTTATCCATGGTTATTGGATACCCTTCTCTTTGGGTTAAAAGAATCTCATTGTTACTTGTTTTCTATTTCAAGTTGTTTTATTTCCGCTGTAATATTAACTTTGTTAAAGTTAGAAAGTATAACTTTCTTATAATATCTAATTCTGTTACTTTGATTATATTGTAGATTCTATATTCTTTAAGTTAGAATCTTTCTTTTAAGAAAATATAAAAGGTTTCTTTAAGAAGATTTGTGAATGTTTGTTTAACCTTGTTAAACTAAACTTTAAAGGTTCCAAAGGAATTTTTAAAGAATACAATTCACCCTTATTGTATATTGATCATCTAAATCATTATTTATATCCTAAAATTGGTGTTAGAGGAGGTCTCTAAAATACTTATATTGACATATAAGTTTTCTTATTCAGTTTTTTTTTTAATTTTACTTCTAATAAGTTTTGTGGAAAGAAATTCTTTTTAGTATGGCAGGAATTCATGTTGGATCTCTAGATAATCTCAATCCTACTAGACCACCAATCTTCAATGGAAATGACTATGAGTACAAGAGATATATAATGAAGACCTTTGTAATAAACACAAGTGTAGACAACTACATTATGTTAACTGGAGATTATAAGATTCCTGATAAAGAACTTAGAACCTTTACTATTCCGAAAAAGGTGGAATACCAGCTGAACTTTAAGGTACACAATACTTTATTGTTTTCCATGACCAGGAATATATATAGCCAAATTTTATCTTGTGAAGCTGCAAATAGTATTTGGAAGAAGCTTGAAGTAACTCACTTTATAACTTCCAAAGATATTGGAACTAAAAGAGCTATGCTCAGAGCTGAGTACCATGGTTTTTGCTTTCCTTATGGAGAACTTGTATGTAAGGTACAACAAATATTTATGACAATTGTCAACAGATTACAATCAATGGGTGAGAAATGTTTCGATAATGAATATCTTGTAGAAAATATTATAGACATCATGCCTAATGAGTGGGATTCCAAGAGAACTGCTATAGATGAAAATAGAAAACTTACACAAATTTCTCTTGATGAACTGTTTGGAACCCTTCTTCAACATGAAACCAGAATAAAGAGAGATGCTAATAATATTAAGGGGAAGAATGGAAATGGAGGTGTTTCTTTTACAACTACTTCAAATCATACGAAATCCAAGACTCCTAAGAGAGTTACAAGATCTAAATCCAACAAGGTTGTCGTTCAATCTGAATCTAGTGAAAGTGAAACTTCAGAAAACAAGTTAGCCAATCTTGCTCAGAGAATGAATAAGATTTTTGGGTATAAGAACTTTCAATATAGATACCATTCTACATATATCATATGTATTAGTATTCTTCATATACAAGGGAAATAGAAACAAAATTAAGGGTCATATAAAAATATTAGTTAGGGAAAACATAAATTAGAAGCTATCATGAATACACAATACATAGAAAATATGAAAGGGTGAATAGAAAATAAATATTACACATAATCAAAAAAATTAGTGATGAAATATATCCAAATAAGAAAATGTAAATAATCACATGGAAAACAATAATTAATTTCATAAATATAGAATTTATAATATCATACATCAAAATCTTATAGTCAATTCCTTGTATGCAGGCATCATAAATATATATTCAAGGCCTCGTTCCAAGATATAATAAATAATTAGGAAGTCATACACCAAATACCCAGTCTAGTTTGTCTCATAAGACCTATAGATGCATTGATTTTCTATTTTTGGATCCACCTATCACTTAATATTCCCAATGTATTCATAATATGAATGGAGTGAATAAAAATTCAATACATAATCAATATGCCTTAGTAATAAATATTCATATCAAAAAACTAGAATAATAAATGTCAATATCTCTCTAGTACATATTCTACCTTCCATATAAGTCTATTGTCATCTATATATAACTAATATTTATATGGAGTGTCAATGTTTCCCAAAACCATAAATGATCAAAATTTCATAGTAAACACCCCCTATCTGATTTATATAAAATTGGGTGTTTACATCATATAGAGTAATGAGTATAAAACTAAGTAAATATTTGAAATACTTTAGAGTACATCCATGATAATAGATAATATGGACATTAAGAAGGTTATAACTTCATTAATAATAAAGGATTTGATTCAAATACAAGTCCCTTGGGAAATAGATATGGAAATAGAAGAAACACTTTTAAAAATAATTTCTTCTAAATCTTCAATAACATTGTTGCAAAAAATATGTTATGTGTCCCTTATAAAATAATTTTCAAAAGGTTTCAATATAATTTCAAAATATTATTTTAAAAATAATTTTCAATAGTATAATCTTGAAAATATTCAATACTTTAGAAAAGAAATGTGCAATGAAAGATAAAATTATACATATGTGGAGTGAAATACATTTTCAAAACGTTTAAGAAAAGAATAACTTTCTATTGAAACAAATCATTAAATAATAGGAATATATATTACTTTGTAAAACCTTAAAATATTTAAATTAATATAAATCATTAAGAAGTGTCATTCCAATGGGAAAAACCATTTATTATAAAAACATTTATATAGTTAGGTTTTTTACATTTTTTGTAAAAAAAAGTTAAAAATAACTTATTTAGAAAACTTTAGAATATTATTTTTAAAACATTTAATAGAAAGTAAAATTTAACCAAAAATTTACTTTATAAATTATTTAAGTGTTGAAATAAAATTTTTTATAACAAAATCTAAAGTTCTCGACTGAAAAGGAGAAGTACATTCAGATTTTCATATAAACATTATCTTAGTAAATTTTAGTATCAAATAGAGGAAAATGAAAAAAACAACTTGAAAACTCTATAAATAACCAGAGTAGAAGAAAATATATGGGGTTTTAGAGAGAATTATCATATAATTCTCTCAAATAAGATTCATTAATAAAAAATCCTGATTATATGTGAGATCAAAAAAAACTTACAACTTTGTTAACTTTTGAATACAAAAATAAAATAAAAAAGTTAGAACATGATATTGTCCTATAAACCCCATTAATTAGATCAAATATCATATCAAAATATATTCATGGGGTAGTACTTACACCCTATAAATGAAAACATGGCACACAATATGAATCATGTCACAAAGAATCAAAATTGAGACTAAGAACCCTTACAAATTTTATAACACTTGAATCAAATCCTCTTGAAAAAGATAACATGAAATATAACATCAATTACAATGATTAAAGAGTGGATAATAATATAATATTTTAAAAGGTAGTTTTATGAACTGACTATTCGTGAGCCATGAACCTGTTTATTTGACCCCATGAGTCTCCTGTAATACCTTGGTTTCCTTCCCAGCACACCATGGGCTATAACTAATGAATTTCACCAACATCAAACACATGTTCTTTTAGTGTGTTTTGTCCTCACTCATACACACCCTCGTAAACATCCCAGTAGGTTACCCATCCATACACTATTGTAGTCTAAGATTATTGAAATATAGAGTCATAATAAGGCAACATTCTAAAATAATAGGTCCATATTGTTGACTTGGATAGTAAAATTTAGTATTTTAACACTTTTCTAGGGGTGTTACACTCTCCAGACCTTTATAGCATAATACCCTTGTTTTGTACCCCACAAGTCAAACCCAGTTAGTTTCACTTCACTTCCTACTGGGTATTTTCTATGATACCATTTTCCACGATCCAACTATCCATGTGCCATGAACCAGGTTATCTAACCCCATGGGTCTCCTATAATACCTTGATTTCATTCCCGAAACACTCTAAGGTATTACCCACTGATTTCACTTATCTGATTAATTTTTGTCCCCATAGGCCAACACATAGTATTTTAGTCTGTTTGGTCCTCAGTCACACATACATGAGGAAACATCCTAGGAGGTCACCCATCATCAACACTGCTCTAAGAAAAGAATTCAGAAACTATGGATTTATAATCAGGTAGTCTTTCGAAAATAAAAGTGTAACTTTTTGACATTGGTAACATCATTTAGAATTTTTAAGTCTCATTTTTCTAGGATTTTTTCACTCTACACCCCTTTTAAGGAATAAAAGCATCATTGAGTGGCCCAAACATCAAACCCATGCAGTTCTTAGGCACTTCAGTCTATTTATTCTCTTTGGTACCATTTTTAACGACCCGACCATATATTGGCCATGAAATTGGTTATATGACCCCATGAGTAGACTATAATACCTTGGTTTCTATCCCAACACATCACAGACTATTACATACCAGAGTCACTTATCTGAAAAATGAATATTTCCCTAGGCCAAAACATTTTATTCTTGTAAGAACCTGGTTTTTTCTATAAAAGAATTGGTAATTTTCTTGATGTTATTCCAGATCAGCGCCTTCAGACGGTGTGCAATTCCGAGCCCCGGTGTGGCCGAAATTAAATTTTCATTGCGTTCACACTGAGAATGCCAAATAAATGGGATAACTCTTAAAAGGAGATCCGGATCAGAAATCTGAGAGTACGGATGGGTCCAAAATGGGGTTTTTACCCTAGGAATGAAATAGAACATGTCGGAACGGGACCTTGGGACCCCTCGCCCGTTGACGGAACATTAAACGGATAAATAAAATAATTAATTTATTAGTTTAATGGTTAAACTCAAGTATATCTTAAACGGTAGCTCGGATTGGAAAAATAAGGGAACTGTTGAGTCCGAAGCCTGCCTTTTACCCTAGGAGGGGTGTAAGTTTCGCGGGCGCGGGCCTTCTGTGGAAAATGCCACCAGGGGCATTTTCGTAATTTAGCGGCCTTGGTCGTTAAATTTTATAACTTTTGAACAGGGCCTCGGATTAAAATTCTGAGACCTCCGTTGTTCTCGGGAGGTGTTGTTTACTCTAGGAGAGGTTTAATCTGGACCATGTTGGGGGTTTTGGATGCTGGTGATTTCAGGGGTCAAGTTTTTAATTAAAAAGAGTTTAATTACTTAAACTCTCCTCTCCCTCTCCCCCCATCCTCATTCCACCCCATGATGAAACCCACCTTCCCTCTCAACCTCCTCCTCTTCCTCCTCTTCCCCCGATCAAGACGGTGGTGACAACGGCGAGGTTCAGATCGACCATGAAGCGTCGAGCTACGCCCCTGCAGGTAGGAGATTTCGTTTGGCGTTTTAATTTCTAAACCCTTATTTCAAGTTCAATTTTAGCATCTAATTGCTGTTATTTTGTTGATCGAAGTCCATAACCGCGTAGTATATGTTCTTAGCTTTCCGACTCTTTTTACGGTGCAAACATCTGAGTCCCGAGGCGATCACATTCGTCCAGTGAAGTTTCGAGGTTCTTGGGGGTTTTCCGGTGAGGATCCGGCCATTCGGGCGGCAGCGGTCTGAGGGAGTGGCGGCGGGACTCTCTAGCGGTGGTCGGCACGAACTTCTGTGGCCGGCAGGGCTCCTCGGCAGCGGAGGTCGGTGCGGGTGAGCAGCCAGGGCGGTCGGGGTCGAGGGCGTCGGCGCGGGTGGCTTCAACGGTAGGCGGTCGGGCTTCGGCGGTCGAGCGTGGGGTGCCAGCGGGGCGGAGATCAGGGTCGACCGACTTTTGCAGGTCGGTGCGCACGAGGGGAGACCACGGTCAGCAACCCCAGTTGGAAAATCGCGACCCGCCCTTTGCGGGTCACCGTGGAAAGTGAGCCGGAACGGCTAAAGCTGGTCCGGGTGAGGCGGGCTGGCCCGCATGGTGAACTACGGGCCAGTTCAGGCAGGGTGGGCTGGCCTGGCCCGGCCCACCACTTTTCGTCCGTTGAAAATTTAAAATGCACATAAAATGCAGACCAGGTGTCGGATTCGCGGGTCGTCAGCGGTGACGTGTTCCTTGAAACGAGGCGATATTTTTGAGATAGTCTTGGGGATTTTTAATTCCTGAGAAGAGGGGATCGTTGGCACGACACATACTTTAAGTGGATTGGCGTTTTCCTAGGAGTTCTTGTTTTGGGTGGCGTGGACACATCTGATGTCTGAATTGAGCACCGTCAGTGGATTTGGGACCCTGGTGACGAGTCGGAGCATTCCATGGTGGTTTTAGGCGTTGAAGCCGAAGTTGAGGCGTGGACCCCACGGCCCATATTTTAAGTTTCGTGCCGCACTTTACAGCTTTTTCATCAGATGTCCGTTCGGGGCATGCGAGCAGTCGTTTTTGGGTGTTTTTCCAAGGGAATTGCAATGGCGCAATCTGCCTGCTTTAATTTTGCATGATGGTGCGGGGCCCATGAGGGTCGTTTTGGGAGTTGGCGTTCCTTTCTATCTTTATCATCGGGTGTCTGTTTCAGACAAGTGGATAGTCCATCTTGTGTACTTTTTCGAGAGGATCACAATGGTGAAATCTGTTCATAGTGCTTTGGGATGGGGATGTGGGTCCCACGTAGCACTGCTCGTGTGTGGAATGACAATATGCATCTTTTTCTCCATATATCTGTTCCCCTCGAGGGAGCAGTCAATTTGATGCGTTTTCCTGAGGGGATCGTAATGGTGTGATGCGCTCGACTGTTTTCGGGACCGAGGCTCAGGACCACGGGACGTCGTTCGGGCGTAAAGTAGTGTTGAACGACTTTTACGTCGGATGTCCATTAGAGGCAAGTAAATAGTCGATCTCGCATGTTTTTCCATGATGATTACAACGGTGTGCTCCGTTTGGATGTGCGGAGTCTCTTACAAGATCTCATTAAATGTGGAAGCATGAAAGGTGCTCCGATGGCGGTTCTTCTTACTGTGTTCGGAAGATAACCCTTGGCGTGAGATCGCATTCACTCCCATGTGAGTGAATTTGATGTCTAAAGAGATGTGGTTGGCCCTGATAGGGCCATGGAGGAAGCAGGTTGGTGGAATTACTTTTTCTCCCTTCACGTTGACATTGGGTGTCATGTGCATGATATACATTAGGCTAGAGATGTGGTATACTCTGGGAGTATACGGGAATGCTTGGAGGTACATGTTGTAGTTTGTACCTGAGAACGTTTGTTCTTGGTTGAGAGATGAGCTGGGGCCACACGTCGTGTGGGCCCCATCTGTGCGTCGTGTACTTCTTTACGTACATTTGACCTATCGTGACATAGAGAGACCTTCTGTTAGTGGTTTTTAGACTAGCAGGGTCGAGTGGGTCCCCCTAGTCCTATTCTCGATGGTTTCGACCAGCAGGGTTGAGTGGGTCCCCTGGTTCTGTTCTCGATGGTTTGACTGGCAGAGTTGTTTTGGTTCCCCTATTCTTTCAACTGAGGGGGGTTTTCAGTATTGGTTCCCTTTCCCGGACTGGGACATCATTTATGGATACGTGCATTCGTACAGTGTGGGTGTGCTCCCAATTTCTAGAGTGAGTTGTCTCGGTCCGCTTCAATAGTAGACTCACCAGATTGGAGCATGTGTCACCCCGAGAGGCCCGGGGAGATCCTCACATCCCTTCGTGTTCCCTGATAGGGTTCTTTGGGTATCGGTGTTACCAACACATTACGTGGTCACTGATCCTCTATCCAGGAGTTTGTTTCCAGTAGGGTACGGAGACCCTAGTGAGCCATGGGTGCAGACTCCCTAGTTGTGTATTGAGATCATATCTTCCTTCCGCGATCTATTGTGACATGTTTCCCACTACGTGTTCTGGTTACCAGTGGTGTACCATCCAGTAGGGATGGCCAGTGAGGTACCATCCAGTAGGGATGGCCAGTGAGGTGCCATCCAGCAGGGATAGCCAGTGGTGTACCATCCAGCAGGGATGGCTAGTGCGTTACCATCCAGCAGTGATGACCAGAGCAGATCTGGGTCTCCCTCCAGCGGATTACCCTTTCACAGGGCTAGGCAGTGGGAACCCATCGACTTTGAGAATACCTCTCGACTGTGTGACAGTAACGAGGTGTGCCTTGATGCTCCCCCAGAACTCTCAAGTGCGAGGGGTGCTTTCCCCACTGAGACGCGTCCTTGTGACCCGACCTAAAACCGTGCAGGCGAGTCAGTGCCACCCAAAGTGGATTGTGTCAAGGTGCAGTGATTTGAGCCCCTTGACGTGTAGTTCGGGGCAGACGTACGGATACTGGGCATCGATGGTGTTTACTTATGGGACTGTTGGCTACTCACTTTCTTGGGCTGAGCTACAAGATGGAGATCCCCTTGCAATCTTATTCGAATTTCTTGACATAGCATATGGATATGTATATACCTTATTTCAATACCCACTCCTTGGGTTTGGTTACTCTCCTTCCAGGAGAGGCAAAGACACGTAGGGTATGCCATGTGCTTTCCGTGTTTAGCTTCTCGTGGTTGGATGAGTCTACTCTCCTACTATAGGTAGTGAAGACTAGACGAGAAGTTTCATCTTCTCACTATTTCTAGCTCCTTGTGTTTGGACAAGTCTACTTCCTTCCTATTGTTGGGTTGAGCTGTACTCTTTACTACACTCTCGGTTATACTCCTTTACTTTTCCATGTTTGATCTACTATTCACCTTTTCAGTACCTCCTTTGTTTCTCCCTTGAGTCTTCGGGGCATCCTACTGAGTATTTTTATACTCACCCCTGCTTGGGATTTTCCCGCACTTGGTGTGCCCTTGTAGACGACGGACAGTTTGGTCATGACTTCAGCGAAGCTTAGGAGTTTGGGAGCTTGGATCTTGTACGGTGGTCGTATTCTGGTTCCAGGTGTGGTACTCTCCCAGCTGTTTTACTTTTGTTTACCTGTTGTCGAGTTGTGGCACTTTTCTGGTTGGGCGTGTGTTTTTTCCTTTTTCTTTTCAGTTTACCTTCAGCTTTTACTTTGTACTGTTTAGAGGTCGATTCACTTTTTTGGTTGTTTATATCAGTTAGTACTTTACTTTTCCTTTTACTCCGCACTATTTCATTGAGTGGGCTACGTGTGTGTGTGTGTGTGCAGGTACTTAGGAAAAGTCCTCCCCGAGTTGTTTAGCCTTCAACGCTTGTCGCCAGCCCCTGGCCTATGGAGGCGGGCTTAGGGTAGTTACGGATCGATCCCGGGTATGGTCGGGTCGTGAAAAAGTGGTATCAGAGGTGGTTCATTCCTTGGGACATTGTTTGGACGTCATTAAAAAGGAATTGGTTGGGATCTAGGGAAACAGTGTCAACGTGTCTCAAGAGCGGCTCTCAGGCCAGGGAGTCCAGTGATGGTGCAGTGGCTGACGTATCCGTTCACCAGGACCCTGATAACCCACTTGTCGACTCAGCATGCTGAGATGCTTGTTGCAGGGAAAATTTGTTTGTGAATCACATAGGATTGAGTCTTTGACTGTCCTTCATGAGTTAGCTACCCATTGTTGTTATTGTTATACACACATATGCTCATCTGACCGCGGAACACCTTGATAATATTCAGGATGTTTCTGTGAAGACAGCCATACAGGATACTAGATTTAGTTCGTGACAATGACCCTGTGAGCTACGAGGCCTCAGTCTAGGACCCATCATGCGAGTCCCTTTCTCTGGGTGGGCCAGTAGCAGGACCCCCACCTGGTGAGAAGCAGACAGCTTCGACAGAGCAGACTGAGCTTGAGCACAAGTTGAGCATGCTCCGTGAGTTCCAGCGATAGAGACCGCTGAGGTTCAATGGTGAGTCAAACCCTTAGGAAGCCGAGGTTTGGCTCGAGACAATGGTTTGCCTCTTCAGGCTTGTGCAGACACTAGCAGATCTAATGGTGGCTTTGGCCGCCAGCCTTTTCCACGGATCATCTGGGCATTGGTGGAGTCTAATGACTCAATTACTCAATGAGTCGTCGCTTTCGTGGGATGACTTTCAGCTGTTGTTTCATGAGGAGTTTTACCCCTCCTTCTTACACTTCGTTCGGATCCAGTAGCTCATGCAGTTTTATCCAGGAGGGGTGACAGTGACTGAGTACACGACTAGGTTCGCAGACCGTGCACGCTTTTACCCGGACTTAGTCCATGATGGAAATTTCAGAGCACGAAAGTTCGAGCAGGGTCTCCGCAGAGATATTCATGTTGTCATAGTACCCTTGGGCATTTCTACTTATGACGAGGTGCTAGAGCAGGCACTAGTGATAGAGAGCTTCCTATCACACTCTACAGTTGGTGGTGGCAGCAGGCACGATGGAGTTGGGATGTCTGTCGCAGCTAGCGGGCATCAGCAGACAGAACCTCGATGCAGGTGGATTTCCGATAACTGGACTCAGGGGAGTGGTCATACACCACAGTGACACCGAAGGGAACCAGTGAAGCCCAGGGAGAGTCAGTGCTATGCTTGCGACGGGCAAGGTAACCTGGCATGAGACTGCTCGAACAGGCGTGCTGAGAATATCGGGCAGGCAGCGGGTGCACCACTATGACAGAGGCAGCACCGTGATCGGAGTGGTACCCAGACAGGTGGTACTAGTAGAGGAGCGGGAGAACCTGGTAGTGGGGGATGACTTTACAAGGTCTTCCCATCACCACCAGGAAGTCTATGTCAGGCTTCAGTAGCTGACAGTTGGGACCACGGACAGCCGTGAGCTTTGGATGTCTATGATCCTATAGATCATGAGGTGATAATAGGTACACTCTACAACTCTTCTACTTTTTTCAAGTAGAATTCTTTGACTCTATGTTTGAAATTATTTTCTCTCTGCTCCTTGCTTGAGTTGTTACCAGGGTGACGCAAGGCGTCGGTGTAACCCTGTGTTAGTGTAATAAAAGGTGTGGAACCTTTCTCTTCAGTCGATGATAGCGACTCCTTCACCTTTTGAGTGTATAAGAGAGTCTTGGTCGTGGGACATCGACTGTGAGATCTTGCATTACCAGATATCCTTGGGTGTCTCACCATATGGATATTATGAAGGAGGGAATCACAAGGCTTTGTCCCAGGTCTAAACGGTGATTCCAGTCGCGGCGTGCGACGTAGAGGTTAGACCGGGGAGGTGAGCTATCCCCAAGGTCCTTCGGGCCGATTGAGACCGTGTGAAGGGATGGAGAGGTTCCCTACTGCCTTACCCTAAACCCGAAGTCTGGAGTGGGTGCACGAAGTCTCCCGCATGGCTTACCTGAGGAGATGTGTGCGTACTCCTATGCACGTCATCGGAAAGGGAAGACCTCGCGTGAACAGATCAAATCCTTTGGTCTGTGTGCGGTGACGTGGAGCTGTACAAGATTTCTTCTGGATACGGGAGAGCCTGGTGTGGGCTTAGTACCCTGAGTTGTTCCCTGGTTTTTCTTTTCAGGGATGAAAATCTTGAAGGAGGGAATGATATAAGAACCTGGTTTTTGGCATAAAAGACTATAGAATTTTCTTGATGTTATTCCAGAGCAACACCTTCAGACAGCGTGCAATTCCAAGCCCCGGTGTGGCCAGAATTAAATTTTTAGTGTGTTCACACTGGGAATGACAAATAAATGGGATAACTCCTAAACAGAGATTTGGATCAGAATTATGAGAGTATGGATGGGTCCAAAATGGGTTTTTTACCCTATGAACGACATAGAACATGTCGGCGCGAGACCTTGGGACCCCTCGCCCATTGACAGAACATTAAACAGATAAATAAAATAATTAATTTATTCTTTTAATGGTTAAACTCAAGTATCTCTTAAATGGTAGCTCAGATTCGAAAACCGAGGAAACCGTTGATTCCGGAGCGTGTCGTTTACCCTAGAAGGGGTGTAAGTTTGGTGGACGCAGGCCTTATGTGGAAAATACCACCAGAGGTTTTTTCGTAATTTAGCATCCTTGGTCGTTAAATTTTATAAATTTTGAATGGGGTCTCAGATTAAAATTCCGAGACCGCTGTTGTGCTCGGGAGGTGGTTTTTACTCTAATAGAGTTTTAATCTTGACCTCGTCAGGGGTTTTGGATGCTGGTGTTTTTAGGGGTTGGGTTTTTAATTAAAAAGAGTTTAATTACTTAAACTCTCCTGTCCCTCTCCTTCCATCATCATTCCACCCCCTGACGAAACCCACCTTCCCTCTCAACCTCCTCCTCCTCCTCCTCTTCCTATGATCAAGACGGGGGTGACAACGACGAGGTGTGGATTGACCGTGAAGCGTCGGGCTACGCCTCTGCAGGTAGGAGATTTCGTTTTGCGTTTTAATTTCTGAAGCCTTCTTTCAAGTTCAATTTTTGCGTCGAATTTCCGTTATTTTGTCAATAGAATCCCATAACCGCGTATTATATGTTCTGAGCTTTCTGATGCTTGTTACAGTTTGAAAATCTGAGTCCCGAGGCGATAGCATTCGTCTGGCCAAGATTCGAGTTTCTTGGGTGTTTTTCGGTGGGGATCCAGCCATCCGGGCGGCGCCGGTCCGAGGGAGCGGCGGCGGGGTTCTCCAATGGTGGTCGGCACGAGCTTCTGCGGCCAGCGGGGCTCCTCAACAGGGGAGGTCAGCACGGGTGAGCGGCCAGGGCAGTCGGGGTCGAGGGCGTCGGCACGGGTGGCTTCAGTGGCTGGCGGCTGGGCTTCAGCGGTCGAGCGCGGGGCGGAGACCAGGGTCGACCGGCTTTTGCCGGTCGGTGCGCACGAGGGGAGACCGGGTTCAGCAACCCCAGCTGGCAGACCGCGACCCGCCCTTTGTGGGTCATCGTGGAAAGTGAGCCGGACCGACTCAAGCCAGTCTGGGCGAGGCGAACCGGGCCGCGCGGTGAACTGCGGGCCGGTTCAGGCAGGGTGGGCCGGCCCGGCTCGGCCCACCACGTTTCGTCCGTTGAAAATTTAAAATTCCCGTAAAATGCGGACCAGGTGTCAGATTCGCATGCCGTCAGTGGCGACTCGTTCCTTGAAACGAGGCAAACTTTTTGTGATGGTCTCGGGGATTTTTAATTCTCGAGATGATGGGCTCGGTGGCATGACACATACTTTAAGTGGATTGGCATTTTCTTGGGAGTTCTTGTTTTGGATGGCACAGACAAATCTGATGTCTGAATTGAGCGCCGCCAGCGACGTTGGGACCCTAGTGTTGAGACTTATCTTTACAGGGTGGTTTTAGGCATTGAATTCAGAGTTGAGGCATTGACCCCACGGCCCATCTTTTAAGTTGCGTGCAGTGCTTTACATCTTTTTCATCGGATGTCCGTTCGGGGCGTGCGAACAGTCGTTTTTGGGTATTTTTCTGAGGACATTGCAATGGCGCAATCTACCCGCTTTAATTCTGTACGATGGTGCAAGCCCCATGGGTGCCATTTTGATAGTTGGCGGTGATTTCTATCTTTATCACTGGGTATCCGTTTCGGACAAGTGGATAGTCCATCTTGTGTACTATTTCGAGAGGATCACAATGGTGCAATCCGTTCATAGTGCTTTGAGACCGGGATACGGGTCCCATGTAGCATCGCTCGTGTACGAATGGCAATATGCAACTTTTTCTCCAGATAGTCGTTCCACTCATGTGATTAGTCAATTTGACGTGTTTTCCCGAGGGGATCACAATGGTGCGATGCGCCCGACTGTTTTCTGGACCGAGGCTCGGGACCACGGGACATCGTTCAGGCGTAAAGCAGTGGTGAACAACTTTTATGTTGGATGTCCATTGTAGGCGAGTAACTAGTCGATCTCGCATGTTTTTTCGCAAGGATTACAATGGTGCGCTTCGTTTGGATGTGTGGAGTCTCTTACGAGATCTCATTAAATGTGGAATCATGAAAGGTGCTTCAGTGGCGGTTCTTCTTGCTATGTTCAGAGGCGAACCCTTGGAGTGAGATCGCGTTCACTCTTGTGTGAGTGAACTTGATGTCTAAAGAGATGTGGTTGGCCATGCTAGGGTCGTGGAGGAAGTAGGTTGGAAAAATTACATTTTCTCTCTTCGCGTTGACATTGGGTGTCATGTGCATGATAGCCATTAGGCTAGAGATATGGTATACTCTGGGAGTATACAAGAATTCTTGGAGGTACATGTTGTAGTATTTACCTAAGAACGTTTGTTCTTGGTTGAGAGATGAGCTGGGGCCACACGTCGCATGGGCCCCATGTGTGCGCCGTGTACTTCTTTACGTACTTATGACCTCTCGTGACGTAGAGACACCTTTTGTTAGCAGCGATTAGACCATCAGGGTTGAGTGGGTCCCCCTAGTCCTGTTCTTTATGGTTTTGACCAGCAGGGTTAAGTGGGTCCCCCGGTTCTGTTCTCGATGGTTTGACTGGTAGAGTTGTTTTGGTTCCCATGTTCTTTCAGCTGAGGGAGTTTTCAGTGTTGGGTCCCTTTCACCGGACTGTGACATCATTTACGGCTACATGCATTCATACAGTGTGGGTGCGCTCCCACTTTCTGTAGTGAGTTGTCTCGGTCCATTTCGACAGTAGACTCAACGGATTGGAGCATGTATCACCCCGAGAGGACCGGGGAGATCCTCACGTCCCTTCATGTTCCCTGGTAGGGTTCTTTGGATATCAGTGTGACCAACACATTACGCGGGCACCAATCCTCTACCCAGGAGGTTGTTTCTAGTAGGGTACGGAGCCCCCAATGATCCCTGGGTGTAGACTCCTTAGTTGTGTATCGAGATCATATCTTCCTTCCGTGATCTATCGTGACATGTTTCCCACTACGTGTTCCGGTTACCAGTGGTATACAATCCAGTAGGGATGGCCAGTTAGGTCCCATTAAGCAGGGATGGCCAGTGAGGTACCATCCAATAGGGATGGATGGTGGTGTACCATTCAATAGGGATGGCCAGTGCGGTACCATCTAGCAGGGATGGCCATAGCAGATCCGGTTCTCCCTCTATCGGATTACCCTTTCGCGGGGCTGAGCAGTGGGAACCCGTCGACTTTTAGAAGACCTCTCGACTATGTGATAGTGATGAGTTGTGGCTTGACACTCCCCTAGAACTCTCAAGTGCAAGGGGTATTTTCGCCACTGAGATGCGTCCTTGTGACGTGACCTAAAAGCATGCGGGTGAGTCAGTGCCGCCCAAAGCGGGTAGTGTAAAGGTGAGGTGATTTAAGCCCCTTTACTTGCAATTCAGTGCAGACGTACGGATATTGGGCATCGATGGTGTTTACTTCTAGGACTGTTGGCTACTCACTTTCTTGGGCTGAGCTACGGGATGGAGATCCCCTTGCGATCTTGTTCGGGTTTCTTGACAGAGCATATGTATATGTATATACCTTGTTCCAGTACCCACTCCTTGGGTTTGGTTACTCTCTTTCTAGGAGAGGTGAAGATGCGCAGGGTATGCCACATGATTTTTGCGTCTAGCTTCTCGTGGTTGGATGAGTCTACTCTCCTACTACAAGTAGCGAAGACTCGACAAGAAGTTTCATCTTCTCACCATTTCTAACTCCTTATGTTTGGACGTGTCTACTTCTTTCCTCTTATTGGTTTGAGTTATACTCTTTACTGCACTCTTGGTTCTACTCCTTTACTTTTCCCTGTTTGATCTACTGATCACCTCTTCAGTACCTCCTTCGTTGCTCCCTCGAGCCTTTGGGGCATCCTACTGATTATTTTTATACTCACCCCTACTTGGGATTTGCCCGCACTTGGTGTGCCCTTGCAGACGATGGACAGGTTGGTCGTGACTTCAGTGGATCTTAGGAGTTCGAGAGCTTGGACTGCGTATGATGGTCGTATTCAGGTTCCAGGTGTGGGACTCTCCCAACTGTTTTACTTTTGTTTACCTGTTTTCGGGTTGTGGCACTTTTCAGGTTGGGCGTGTGTTTTCCCTTTTTCTTTTCAGTTTACCTTCATCTTTTAATTTTTACTGTTTAGAGGTCGATGCACTTTTTTGGTTGTTTATAGGAGTTAGTACTTTACTTTTCCTTTTACTTGACACTATTGCATTGAGTGGGCTGCGTGTGTGTGTACATGTACTTAGGCAAAGGCCTCCCTGGGTTTTTTAGCCTTCGGCGCTTGTCGCCAGCCCCTGGCCTATGGAGGAGGGCTTGGGGTAGTTGCGGATCGAGCCCGGGTAAGGTCGGGTCGTGACAATTCTAGTGTGCTTTTTCCTTAGTCACACACACCCTAGGAAATTTCCTAGAAGGTCACCCATCCTAACACTACTCCAGGCCAAGCATTCTTAACTATAGAGTTCTAATTAGGTAGGCTCCAAAAAATAAAGGTGGACCTTGTTGAAAAGGTAGTATCCTTTAGTATTATTAGTATCACATCTATATGGATGTTATATGTATTATATACACCATATAATGGAAGTAGTTTCAGAATTCAAAAAATGTCTCAAAGAAGGAAGTTTGAGAGGCAAAACCCTAACCTTTGATTACAGCTTAGTCAAACACATTGTAACTTCTATAATAATAAATATAGACATATTATAAATCTATAAAAAGACCATATTCACACTTATATTACTAAATATCATTCCCTTATAATATCTCATTACCCTCATAATAGTAATTCTTTTTTAAAATGAATATTTTTGTGATAACTATTAAGTTTTTTATGCATGTTATAATTCAACAGTTCTATTAATTACACCTTAGTTGTGGTTTTATAATCTTTATAATTTTATTTAATATTTAAATCATGAGTTTTATATAATTTTTTAGTTTTATAATTATTTTATGGAACTTATGTTAATGGTTATCATGAAACACTTAAAAATTACCCTTTTCGATGATTAATGAATTTAACAAAAAATTGAATTAATTATTAAATATAATTTTGAATATTTTCACTTAATAATTATGAAAAAAATAAAAAAATCATCATTATTACATAATATTATGATTATATAACATTCCTTAATCTTTCATAACATAAACTATATAAAAATGTCATATAGGTTGTAAAACCGACCAAAATTGGAATATGTTATAATGGTTGAACAAGTAAGAACATGTTATTTTATAATTATAATTTCACTTTTATATAATATTAATAAATTAATAAATATCATATTTATTAATTAAATTAATCTTTATAACCATTCATGTGAGTCAATGATGAAAAATTAATTACATTGCTTTGTAGAGGTGGTATTTCGCATGTATGCACGAGCAACGTTTCCATTCTCTAATGGAAGAGAGGGTAAGGTAGATAGTTATTTATATTTAAATAATAATAATTATTTAACAAATATCATATATATTTATTAACTATATATTTATATAAGACCATGTGATGTGGTGATTAAAAATGATATACATCACTTTATGGAGATGATAGTTCGTACATACACATGAGCGATGTTTTCATTCCCCATTAGATGAAAATGAGGTCGTGAATAGTGACTCTATCACCATAATAATATTTTATTATATTAAATATAGTTACTTAATTATATTATTATAGTTATAATATATTTTAATGAGGAATAAAAAGAAATAAATGTGGTAGAATTCAGTTAAGACTTTTACCTCCTTGTTGGATATCTTCCTTTAGCTTACACATTGGGCCTTGTAAGATTGGTATTTTGGTGAAACCAAGACTATATGAAATGAATAATGGTGTTGAGAGGGTATTTGGGTAGATAATAGTTGATATAATATATCTTAGGATGTGTATATATTTGATTAGTGGATGTGTCTTTTTATAAGTGAGGTGAGGGAAACCTCTGTAAATAACAATAACCTTTAAATATATTAAATGCCTTTATCATGAAGAGATGCTCCAATTTAACAAAAATTAGAGTATAAGAAAATTTATGGTGTAAATACACTCAAAAAATCACATTTAGGAATATTTTAGAGATATTTGCAGCCTTATCTCATATTTTAACCTTCTCATCAAACCTTTTAACCTTTACTGTAGTGATAAACTTCTAATAAGGTAACAATTCATTATGACTAAAAATGAAATAGTCCGCATTAGAAAATTATGAAATTATGATTCCACATACATAATACATTTTATAATATTCAATTTATATAATTGGTAAATTTTTAATTTCAATATATGTTGACAAAACACAATGAAAAACATTTTTAGAAAAATTCCCTTTTAAGCATCAAAAATTATTTTATACCAAAATCATGTATAATGATGTTTACCATATAATTAATTGGATTTTTTAAATAAAATGGAACTTATTTTAATTTTAAACTAAAGAAAATTGAAATTAAATTTTTGAATATTTGGTGAAAATAGAAAAACCAAGATATCTTTTATTTTCATAAAATCATTACATAGATGTACAAAATGTAAAACATATATTTTTAAATTCAAAATTATATTTTTAAACGAATTATAGTAATCACTAAATATATATTTTTTATATAAAAATCGTTCATAAATTTTAAATCCATTCTTGTATCATTATTATGTCTTAAAAATGACAGTTTTTGTAAAATTGTTATTTTTTATTATTCACCTATAAAGAAAGAATTTTAGAAAAATCGAAAAATTTCACCCTAACAAAATTTTGATATTATTAATAAAAATAGGAATTTAATTTCATAAAATTAAATTTCTAAAAATTATAAATTTATGTTTTAGATGAAAATATAAAATATAAAGGAAAACTTCTTTTATAGAAAAAATGACCATTTAAAACTTTAATTTCCCATAATCTTAGTTCATATAAAATTATAATTAATTTAGTGTTAATTATTTTTTCATAAATTTAATTCCATTAAAATTAATCAATTTTAAAAAATACACAATAATTTAAAATAAATACCTTGAAAATATACCATGTTTTAACATTGAATGATTTTAATCATATCACATCAAATATTTATTTACTAATCATTAAATTTACTTTGTAAAAAAAATTAACTATCATAATATATTACTATATCTATTTTTAATAAAGGTTTATTATAACATTTAGTGACTCATTTTAGTTCAGTTTTTCATGTAACATAAGCTATCTGATATAGTATTATTTGAAATAAAATTATATATTGAAATTTTAGGGTGATACATTATCCTCCACTTAAATTAATCACATCCTCATAATTTTAATTAGTTGTTATATAAAATGATTATATCCTGAAATAGTAATAAAATCATATATATATATATTACCAGGGTAATTAATTTTTAAGTCATTATTACTAAACCAAGTATTTTGTAGTTGAAAATTTTTAAAAACTTGTATGTATCATTATGAAACTCATAATTTTTTAATGAGTTTCTAAAACCAAACTTTGATACCTGAGTGATATTTTCCATTTAAGGATGAATATATTTATCTTCCACATATTTTAGTTGAGTAATTATTTTACCATCAAGGTAGGTAATATAAGAAATATTTTTCCACTGGTGTTTCATCTCACACTATAATTGTAAAATAACCATGATGACTTTTTCATGACTAAAGCACTAAAATTAACATACAATGGATTATAAGATTCAAAAAGGAATGGGAATTTATTCTTTTTATATGTACGCATTTACTAAAACAAAAAATTGTTAGAAAATGTTATGATAATACTTAATATGAATGAACCTTCATATGAAAAAATAATATATTAATCTTCAAAACGTTATCAGTAACAACCAAAGGTCAACTTAAACCATTCTATAAATAATTAATCCAAAACCCTTCATAATATGGTTGGACAAATATGAAATCCAAAAATCAGAAATGTTTAGTCATATATTCTTCCAAAATCAACTTAAAATTTATCTCAAAACAATATTAATCACTCATAGTAATATACCAAAAATATATATACCCTAGCTATATATTCTCCAAAATATACTAATATTTTCTTAAAATAACCTGAATAACCCTAACATAAAACAATGAAAAACCATATTTTCTTCCAAAATTGTACACAACCTTTTTCCCTTGAATAAAATCAAACACTTAAACGCTAGAAAACATATACCATAATACCAAATTAGGGTAAACATATCCTAAATTACTTTATCATTGAATTAAATTTCAATCCTAAAGGTTGTCTATATAATCCCAAAAATATGATAACAATATTTATAACTAATTAACTATAATTACCACCAATTAAATTAACATATTTACCTAATTGTTGTATATAACTTCCACATGTATCTATAAATAAAATTCTTCTCAAATAACCACCACAATAAATCACATAAAAAAATTAAGGGTTATATTTACCTTAATCATGTATTCTGATAAATTTATTTGGATTTAATGGCATAAAGGAATTATAATTTTTTTTTGGAAAATACCCTTTTAAATAGGTTAATAGGGAACCCTTACATAACCTAGAGGCCCAAAGACACAAATCGTGAACTAAATGGCTTAGATTCATAGAGGAACACGACCTTTACCATATATTGAACCTTAAATACCCATGAACAACCCATCCCTAGCTCCTCTACAGCTCTAAATCATCCCATTCACTAAATATGTCTACTAGCTTGTAGTGACCTTGTGCTAATGCACATGCCAATTACATGTCTTTTATATCCCACCTTTATTCTTGGCTCTGGTTGGATCCACTGGGTGATTTCTTCTACTATAATCCATTAGTATGGGGTTTCTCTAGTAAGTCATAGCCTACTTATATTCATGGCATGTAAGGCTTGAATATTTTTTTCCCAAAGGCCCTATGGCCCTAAAGGCCCAAGTGTTTTGGCCCAATGCCCCAAATCAGTTGAATAGTACTACTACTACAATATGAATACATTAACTTCTATAGTTAATGATATATTGACTACTATAGTGCTTCTAAAATGTTAATATGGTGCTAATACAACATTTCCATAGCACTGCTATAGTGCTGCTTTGGTGCGACTTTAGTGCCCCCAAAAAATCACCCCTGCTCAGATTTGAACTCGGGTCTCTCAAAATATATTTTAAACACTATAAAATACAGTCACATAGGACTTAAAAATGTATATATAAACCATTTATCTTATAATCACCTTAAAAATACGATGCTTAAATTTTCCTTAATTGATAACATCATAATATATAAAGGTAGTTAAACCATGCTATGATACCAACTATAGTAGCCCAGAAACATGCTCCTAGATCCGATGCTAAACTCAAGATCTTTACATAATGGGTTTGATACCAACTCTAGTGTCAAAAAAAAATTTCTTAAATAATTATAAAATTAAATAAATTATTGATTACTTACATTCCCTAAACCTTTTAGCTTGAAAGCTCTAGAGAATTGGGAAAATAATTACTTAAAAACCCATACATTTCTCATCTAATTGAGGTTTTTTCCACAATAACTGGATTTAATAATTCCATAATAAGTATTAAAAATCTCTCACCATTACAGAAGAAATTGTGTTTAGCGGTAGTTTTTTATCATCGGTTTTGGAAACCACCGCTAAAACTTTTTTAAAATGGTTTTTGCGGTGGTTTATAATAAACCATCGCAAAACATTTTTTTAAACTCTGTCGACCCTTCCCCCCACCTTGACCCTCTTCTCACCCCACTTCCCCCCGCTTCCCCGGCCCCCGGCTTCCTCTACGACCCCCGCCCCCCGCGACCCCGGTGACCCCGACTACCCCGCGACCCCACGACCCCGGCGACCCCGGACCCCGGCGACCCCCCGACCCCGCTTCCCCCGGCCCCACGTGTCCCGGGCGACCTAGGTATATTGATCATTCACCTCTTTTTTATCCTTTTTTTCTTCTCATTATACATTTAGAGAATTCTCCATCAGTCTTAATGGTCTATATGTTTATGATTTTGTGATTATGTGTTTCCTTGTTTCTTTTGGATTCCTTGGTTAAGTAATGTGATTTGGGAACTTAAATCGAGGTTTTAATTTTTAAACCCTTCACAAACCTTTTTGTTTATGTTGATGATGTAAGACCAAACCTAGTGATACCCATAGAATATTCCAAAACCTTGATAATAGTGAAATAAATTAGTGAACAGTAAAATGGGGTAAATGTTAGAGCGAATGTGTTCTAAATTTTAATTGGGAATGTGGGTGTGGTTAAAGGGTAAAATGAAATGATTATATGTAATTATTTTTGAAATTCCCAAGGATCTCTTGAAATGGTTGGAAATATGTGTTTGGGATTTTAATCTAGTAATGAATTTTATATAATGAAAATGATTCTTTAAAGGTGGGTTTTATTATGAGATTTCAAATGATTATTTGAATTTGGGGTTTAAAAAATATCTTATGAAAACTCTAAATGGTTGGTTTGAATGGTTGATTTAGAAATGAAATCCTTGAGGAATTTTTTAGTTTTAAAAGTGGAATACCCATGTTTTAAGTGGTGTATTTGAAATGATTTCAAATGCATACTTGAATTGTGTTTATAACATTATTTGGTTTTAAAGGTTTTTTGGGACCATAATAATTAATTGGATATATTGTTTAGTGATATATAACCCATGGGGATTTTGTTGTCATGTGAACATTGTTATGAAATGAACTAAATGATGAATGTTACTAGTTAACAAACCATGATTAGGGGGTGTATGAAATAATGGTATATGTGTAATGGGTTATGTATGTGAAAGATAAATGTGTTAAATTTTTATGGTTATAAATGGTAAATATGTCCAATGGTTGTGTTTTTTATTTGATAGATTATTTAGTGATAAAGAAGCATGTTCACATGAATTAATAGTGGGTGGGGTATTGGATTGAGGCTCCTCCAACGGGATGATCAGACTGATACTCTAGGACCACTGAAGTATTTCATGGGTTAGGGAGTAATATTGGGGCTCTACATACGTAATTAATGTAAGTGTAAATTCACTTATATTGAGGCTATAGGGTGAGGTAATTCACATAGACATAGGCTCCAAGAGGAGATAATGTAACTGTAATAACTAGTACTCACCCGTGCTATTTCACGGCACATTCGATTACTGGTTTTTATTTAAATAAGATATTAATAATTATAAAATTTGAAAAGAAAATGTTTTGTTGAATAAATTATAATTATAATGTAATGGTGTATGATAATGGAATCCTACCTCTGATAAACAAATCACCAGATCCAAAACCAACAGGACTGACCCAACCCGACCTACTGATAAACAAATCATCGGATCCAAGATGAGGGCAGTTCTCTAGCCATCCTTCTGTGGATATTTTCATAGATAAATATTTTGTCCTGTTGTATTTACACAATGGTAAACGAATGGGATGTATCATTTTCAACTCTTTATTAACCCAAAACAATAAAAACTGAACAAAAAAATCAAAAAATCCAAACCTTAAAACCATCTTACCCTGTCATCTTGAATGGATATTCATCAACTGTACTACAAATATTTAGGGGAATATTCCTGTATGAACATAAAACAATATATAAAAATAGAATCAGGTTAGTAGAATCATATCAGTAAAATATATAAAAACCCGTTACCAATCGGGGGCGGCATACGGTGAGATACTTTCAAATAAGGTATGTGTACTCTGCATGATGTAATATACATTTTTATACATATAGGAATTCATAAAATAGATATGAAAACAAAGTAAAAATAGTCATAATGTATTAATACCATACATGTATTAATAGGTGAGTGTGAATTACACCCTTGTCAAGTGCAATGGGTCGCGCAGGTTTCGGAAGCGGTAATCTGCAGAGATAGTTATGTAATGTAAGTTGGAATGTTTGTTTGAAAGTAATAAGAATTTTACCAGTATGGTACACTAACCTGACGCCAATATCTACTAGAACTGGGATGAAAATGCTGGGAGGAAACTCGCATAGTTTGTAGCACTGATTGAGCATGGGAAATCCCGAGTGGTGGAGGCTGTGAAGGAAATGGAGAGCCGACGCAGATATGATGTAGTTTCCCAGGTGTCTTTGGGAAAGATGAGATGGCTAGTTACACACTGGGTGCTTGGTATGATTTATTTGACTAGGGGTCTTTAGGTGGGATTATATATAAGGTATTGGATCCCTTGTACATATAAAATTGGAGTTTAGTTCAAATAGGGTTGGCCGATAAAAATTTTGGTGTCCATATGTGTGTTCTAATATCTTTAATGTTATGACCCAGTGAGTTACACATAATTCTTGGTTCCCATTGATGATTACTTAGTGTATCCCATTTCCTACCTAGATTGAACCCATAGACCTTGATTTTTTAATTCAAAACCATTTCTTGGTGGATGTTTATATAGTTATTTAGTAATATCTTGGTGCTTATTTATGTTCATTTCATGTTTTAGTTATTTTTTTGGTTTAATGTTTACTATATAATGTGTTAAATCTACCCATGTTTTATATAGGAATTGTATATTTTTTACAAAAATGGCTAAATCATGTGATTTATGTATTTTAAAACTTCTGTATGTGAATAATTAACTCTATAACTATATTTAAAATAAATATTTTTGAATCTTTTTATAAAATGAATTACAAAATATTTCTAGAACTATTTATATCAGACTTTTCATACACATTAATGTGTGTGTGTAACTTCTATCTTTTCATTCTAATTCCAAGATTGTGATTTCTAGTTATTTGTTTCCTCTTATTCTATTAATGGACATTAGAATGTTGTGAATTTTTGGGGATCACATGGAGATGTTTTGAGTTTTGAATTTGGCTGTGACTTTTTTTGGGAAATTTTATTATGTGATAGTTCAACTAGGTTTATTTTGTATTTAAATTTTATTTGTATTTTTTTCTCTATATATTATCCAAACTAGATGATTTTTCATTAATATGTATATTCTTGGATAAAATTAATCACTTTCATTGAATATTATGTTTCTGTAATCATACACTATCATATATATGAATCTCTTTCCCTATTTAGTAGTAACTATGTGTTTTAATTTTTTTTATTATTGTGTAGGCACATTGTGATATACATGGATAAAAGCTGGATCACATTACTGAGGAACACACCTCAGTATGTTAAGGGTTTGAATGAGTTTTTAGATTTTTCAATTTCTAATCGATCCGTTGAAGGGAGAATAAGATTTCCATGTCCTAAATGAAAATTTAGAACATGGTTGAAGAGAGATGAAGATTATGAACATTTAATACTGAAGCAATTCCCTGGTCAATATTTGTGTTGGGTTTGGCATGGAGAATCGAATGTTACGGAAAGATTGAGTACTGATGTTAATCCACATGATGAGGTCCCAAGTTCATTGACAATGTAAAATGAAATGAAAAACCTCATAAATGATGCATTCGGCACTGCAAGACACCACTATCATCATCAAAACATATCAGAAAAACCATAAGAGGGTGCTAAAAATTGCAATGTGACAAGTGATGTTTTTGAGAATGTAACACAAGAAAATCAAGATTATAACATATCATTGGATCCTCCTCTTGATTCCGTGGAGCTAAATGTAAGAGAAAACTTCACTGAGAAAAATGTGTTTCATGATTTAGTTGACGATGGAAATCAATAGTTGTATAGTGGGTATTTGAAAGTTCAACGCTTATAATGTGAATGGATTTATATTTTGTACAGTTGATCGATAAGTGGGTTTTAAAACACAGAATAGTGATATATTTACATTTTCTGAAGTGAGATACTATGGAAATATGCATGATATTATTGAATTAAACTACCACGAACATTTTTCTATTGTTTTATTCAAATTAAAATGGTTTGATATTATCTGATGTGTTAAAAGAGATTCATTTCAATTTACTTCTGTGAACTTCTCTCTCTTGATGGATGTTGGTGATCGTGAAATGCATGATCCATATATCTTATCATCGTAAGAGAAATTGGTATATTATGTGAATGATGTTGTAGATGAAGGGTGGAGTGTAGTTGTTCACATAATACAAAGATATTTGTATGATATGGGTGATGAAGTGGAATATTTGACCTCTAAAATTGAATTTCATCAACAACAGGAAGCAGAATTATTTGTCCACCATTATATTGAAAATATTAGTCTAGCATGGATGAATGAAGTGGATGAAGCAATGGAGCAAGAAACCAACATTATTGAAGGTGAAAATGATTGTTTGTACAATTGTTTATTCATTCAGCAACCACTTTTTTCATTTCTGCAGTCATTCATTATCATTGTTATATACATTTTGTCTGTTAGTATTGGGTATCTATTATCATTTTTAATTTTTTTTATGCATAATTTTTTTGAAATATATATTCTGAACTAAATTTTATTTAATTAAATGACAGGAATGCCAAGGAAAAAGTGGTACACTATTTCATCTAGTTTTGCAACAGAAGACGATCCATCTGGCTCCCTCCCCACGGCATCTGAGTCACCAGCTACCTACACCCCTGCACCATCTCCCCCTGCACCATCTCTCACACCATCTTTGGGTGTCCTATTTGAGGCTGAGTCGTCGAATACCCCTTCAGAAGCCTCAGTAGTGGGGCGGTGAGAATCCCCTTCCAGTTCATCACGGACATACTAGAGTGTCACTGTCATAGGTAAAAATTTTAATTAAATAAATTTATTGCATTTTGTTTATACAGATTGTTCGCTCATTGAAGATGAAAAAAATGAAACCGTGGAGAAAAACATAAAAAGTTCATATGTTTTTAATATGAATGGTGAGAAGATAGTCATGCCATTTGATTCTTATAGGGTCCCTACGGATGACGATGTGGGGTTACTTGGACAGATTATAGGCTAGCTGGCAGCGGAGCCCATTTCCCTACCTATTTCTTATGATGATTGGAGACATATGCCTACTAGATAGAAAAATAAAGTTTTTTATTCCCAAATAAAGGTAATTTTATTACATTATGGTTTAATTCAATTCCATGTCACTAATATGTTCAAAATAAATTTCTGTATACAGATGTTCTTCCACTTTACAGTTGCTGATGTGATAGAACGGAAGTGGACGTTGAAAAATATTTGTAAGAAATGGAAATATTTCAAATAGAGATTGTGGTGTGATGTCAATGATACTTCTTTGACCATGCAACAAATGTATGAGAAGCTACCCAGTGGGGTACCGAAAGAACAGTGGAAAGTTTTTATTGACAGACATCATGATGAGAAGCGGATGGTATTGAAAAATATATTATTGTATGATCCTCATTTTATATTTATACATGTATATGAAGAGGAGATGACATTGAATACATTACTGTTAAATTGAATTTTATTTATTTTAGGATCTCTAGAGACAGAATGAATCAAACCGGGCTAAGCAAGTCATCCCTCACACTACGGGCTTCAAAAGATTTTCTAGAAGCCGAACGACATTGGTAATCTTATAATTATTTTAAATATTTATAAGACAATATTATATGTTTAATATATTGAATTATTTATTTATATTTTCTTAATGAAGTCACAAAGTTTAGGCCACGAAGAATCCTGAACTGAACTATGGTTGGATGTTCACAAAAAATCAGATGGAAGTTTTGTTCATGAGCCTGGCAAAGAAGTTGGGGTATGAAGTCAATTTTTTATTATAATAACTTCTTATCAGTTTTTACTATGTTAATATATATTGATATTTGATTTATATGTAAAAATTAAAGAACTATGGGATTCCAATCCTAGGTAGTCATACTCAGTCTCCCAGGATAACCTAGTTGTTAAAGTCCTTGGGAAGGAGCATCCTAGAAGAGTGTGCGGGATGGGTTTCGAACCCGTACCATCTGAGGTCTTTGGCATGCCACTAGGGATTCCAGTTGCATCTACTCATGGTTATAGTCAGTCCATACCCGAATATGATCAGAGGGAGATTGCTTCTCTACGAACCACATTTTAAGATCAGGGGGCTCAGAAATCCGCTTCGTAGAAATCAATGACTGATATACATCAGCAGATGAGAAGATATGCCCCCGGTGGTAATGCATAGACTGGTGGTCAGTAGGTAAACCACAAAAAATCAAAATCATTTAGTTTTCAAACTTTCATTGGTTTAATTTTTAATATAAATATGAAACAGTATTTAATTTTCAATATAATTTTCTTACAGGTGACAGCAGAAAGTGGAGATGGAGGTGGAGAGGGTGACGATGGTGGAGAGGGTGACGATGCATCATCAGATAGTGAGTAGTTGTATTGTTGATGTGTTAAACAAATATGGGAATAGTTGGTTTGTATATGCACCATGTGTGGCACATAGTTTCCACCAAACATTTTCATGTCCTAACATTTTCTTGATTTCTCATGTTTCCTTTTATGCATTTTATTAATTTCTGATGTTTCATTTTATGTCTTGATTTCTTGAGCATGGTATACATCATTCCAGTTAGGCCTGTGTTTGAATTGGTAGTCGAGATTTTGGATGACTAAGAGTTAATCCCATTGTTGATGTGTTGAATAAATTCTTGATGCCTAATATTATAATATGTAATTATTCAATATCATCATCCAAGAAGGTAAACCCTTATGGAGTTGGTATCTTATGACACCGTGAATCACAAAAACATGTGGATTGATAACTCTTTATTAGGAACTATTTTCTCTGAAACCAATATAAAATGATTTTCATTTTCCATAACACAAACATAACCTTGTTTTCTATTTGAGCCTAATATGATTCATGTTATATTAATTCTGATTTCCTAAAATTACTCATGAATATATAAAAAATTACATGTTGTTCCATGAATAAAACCTTATAAAACAATAATATCTCACAGCTAGTGTATCACCCAAGGTGAAATAACATCCAAATATAACATCAAACAACAAGAACAACAATCCCACACTGAGAACCTGGGTTTTCCCCCATATATAGGTTAGATAATCACACAAAAAAACACATTACCAAGCACTGAAACACCTTAATATCATATAAAAATTTCAAAAAAAAAATATTCAATAGAAAATAAAATGGTTTTGATACAACATTTTGACGCTGTTACCTAGGTTTCACTAAACTGGTTCCCCAAACCAATGTGCCACATGACCATAGGAATGCCTCCTCATATACAAGAGGCTTCCTACTATTATTGAGGGTCCAATGAGGTATGTGGGGATAATATACCATCTTTAACAATGTAAAACAATAATATAAATGGGTTTTACATTTTTATTAACAACAATGGTAATTCATTAATCATATCAAATTCATATATTGTGGTGCACTAATCAGTTCACTCATATCATACACATAGGCTTTAGTGCCTGGAAAGCCATGTCAATACACTATCTAAGCATAGAAAACTCTATATACATTATATCAAGTCCATTATGTCAAATTTCATGTCTAGCCATCACACATCAAAGATAAGGAATTCCTTGTAAAAAAATTCTTACCCATGGGTGGGATCTACTGTGTCCCTCATCATTTATTAGTCCATAAATACACATTCCACAAGGTCAAACACACTTGACCTTTTTAACAAATTACAATATCAAGGGTGAACCTATTTCATTTCACCAATATTCACATAGTTTATCACTTTTACTGCACTTAACGTAATTCCATAACTATTCTATTTTACTATTCATTCATAACAAAAAACATTGTACATATTTTCAATTCCATCTTATAACATGGATATTCCCACATTTTCCTTTCATTATTTATCCCATACGTTATCTCACAACCCATTTAACCATAAAATTTATGATAAACCACTTATTCCATTTTGACATGATAAAAATATCTATAATTTGTTTAATCTCATAAATCCTTCAATTTATCATTTAATAACTAAATTCACATGTTAAAAGGATTGGCACACCCCATGGGTGGCCATAAACCCAGTCCACTCTTCATCAATATATCCAAAAACGTCCTTGAAAGGTCTAATACATCATTAAGTTGATGTTATTTTATGAGATTATGTCTGGTTTGATTTGTTTTTCAGGGTAGTGGTGTAGTGGAAGCAGAAAATTTATATTTTTTTTTGTCAGCTTTTCACCGCGGTTTCAACCGCCACTAATAGTATATAGGTAAGACAGTAGCAGTGGTTTTAACCATATCTAAACGTAAGTATTTTTACGTTTCATGTCAGTTTTAACCGCCGCTACAGAGTTGCATCACCCGCATGCATTCTGCTGCGGTTCTCATGACTTTAGCAGTGGTTTCATGGACACTGGATTTTTTTTTATTAGCGGCGGTTATAACGGCCGCTAATAAAAAAATCTCGGACTTTTAAAAACTGCCTCTAAATTAAAGAGAACTGCCGCGAAATGAGGCAGCTATGATGTTTTTCTTAAACCGCCGCTAATAGTTTTCCGAAGCCAAATTTAGCAGTGGTTTCTGTAAACCGCTGCCAACTCATGTAGTGGTGGTTTAAACCGCCGTTAAACACAAAAATAACTACCGCTAAAGGGCAGTTTTCTTGTAGTGTGCCCTTCTAGATATATCATTTGTATTACTCTTAATCATAACATGGTGAAATAGAAATATAATAACATTTTAACTAAAGCGCTTTATATGAGAAATTATATAATGGAGGCTATTATGAACACAAAAGGCATAAAAATATGATTTGATAAATAATAAATAAATATTCCATATAATAAAAAACTTTATAATGAAATATGTCTAGGGAAAGAAATGTAAATAATCACATAGACAATAATAATTAATTTCATAATGATGGAATTCATAGTACTGGGCATTATAATCTTACCATCAAGGATTTTTTATAAGACATCATAAACATACCATTAAGGCCTCATGACTAGAAATCACAACTAATTGGATAAGTATACACCAAATACCTAGGATGGTTTATCTCACGAGACTTACCAATGCATCGAGGGGCTATTATGATCCCCATCTATCACCAAATAAGTCCAATGAATTCATCATATAAAATGAATTAATACCAATTCAATATATAAATGAAGTTCCTTAGTAATAAACCTTCATATTGGAAAACTATCATATGAAATATCATTATTTCCATACAACATATTTATCCTACCATAATAGTAAAAAATTATCTATATATAAATAAAATGTATAAATATTTTTCAATTATTCCCTAATAAATAATTTACCTATTTTTCTTTGTAAACATCCTTAATCTTATTTATATAAAATGGGGAATTTACACCATATAGAGTAATGGGTATAAGACTAATTCAATATTTGAAATTATATAGAATACATCCATGATAATAAAGAACATATACATATATAATAAAATAAAACCATTATAAATTAAGGTGTTTTAATAAAGATATGTCCATTGGTAAATATAGAGGAAAATGAAATTATATTTTAAAAAAAATCTCTTAAATATTTTGTAACATTTTTTCAAAAACAAATTTATGAATCACCACAAAAACTATTTTCATGAAGTATAAATAATAATTTTAAAAAAAATATTTTTGAGGTAATTTACTATAAGATAATCTTGAAAAAAACTATACTTAAATAATAAAATTTGGACCAGAAAATAAACATATAAATAAGTATAGTGAAACCTCCTTGAAAACTTATAAAAAAATAATAAACTTTTACTATGAAAAATTCATAAAATAATGAGCATAGATACTAATTTTGAAAACCATAAATACTTGGAAAAAAAATTTAAATCATGAATATGGTCCACGATAGTAGGAAAAACTATTCATACTGAAAAGGTCTAAAAATATATTCTTTTCATACTTTTGTAAAGAAGTAAAAAATGGCCTTCTCATAAATATTTAGAAAGATTCATTTTAGAAACTTCAATATAAATAAAAATTTAACAAAAATTGAACTTTATATATCATTTATTAATAGAAAAAAACATTCTTAAAACAAAATAAAAAATATAGATATGAAAGAGAAAAGTTCCCAACCAAAAAGGAGAAATAAGGTCATATTTTGTTATAAACATTCTCACTTTTATTTTTTGTACCAAAGAGAGAAAAAATAGAAATAATACTTTAAAAACTCATAAATAACCAATATAGATGAAAATATATGGGGTTTAACATATAAATATAAAATAATTATCCCAAAGAATATTCAAGCGTAAGAAATCCATATTAAAAGTGATATTTAAACATAAACCCTTATGGATCTTTTAACTTTCAAATCAATGGACATCAAAAGTTAAAACATGATATCATTTTATAAATAATATGAATTAAAAAAATATATTATTTTTAAATATATTCATGGTGAAGTAAGTACCCCATATAAATGAAAACATGATGCATAATATAAAACATGTAGGGTCAAAATATAATATGTAGATACTCAATTACAAGAGGGGGTGAATTATAAGTTTAAAAAATTTCATTTTTAACCTTAAGGAAACATTGTTTAATAATGTTAAACTAATAACATTTACAAAACCATCTACCATATTTGAAAAAGATATAAGAAGGTCCTAAGGTCCGAATATAAAGATAATATAATGAAATAAGCACACAGGTATACTTAAGTAAGATTTTACCTTAAAGCGTATAGAATCTTAAATCAGAGTAATTATAATAGAGAGCGTGTAAGAAAGTTACTCTTTCTATCTTTAACAAAAATGTAGTATAATTTAAAGATATTTTAATTAAACAAGTAATACAAGTGTAATGAATTTTTTTAACCCAAAGAGAAGGGTATCCAATAACCTTGGATAATGGTCCCTTGATTTATACTTTCAAAAAAGTATGTCTTACCCACACTAGGGTAGTCCCTCTATACGAAGATCAGAATCTGTCTTGTTATCCCCACAATCCCTCGATATATAAGGTGATCGGTACCTCTATCTTTGTTTAACTTGGAAGACCTCAATTAATAAGGAAATTTACACCTCTATCTTCCTTCTACATGGAATCCCCTGATTGTATACAGCAAAAATCACAATCGCAAAAGGAAAACAATTCTTATTGAAGTTTTAAGTAAGTGGAACAAGATGTTCACAACTTAAACTCTTCAAGGATTTCGTATGAAGAAAATATGTCAGAGCTCTCATAGAGTATCAATTCTCCCAAAAGTTTACAAAACTTCGATCGTATTGAAATTATTATGTATTTATAGGCAATATCTCCAACTATCGCATTATCCTCCAATGATCATATTTCCCTAATATTTCAAAGGGACTTGTATAGTTGGAACTCATGAAATGGTCATATTGTAACAAATTGGACAACATTGTTTTATATAAAAAACTATGAGAAATAATGTCTTGTAGAGTGTAAGAAACATTAAGGAAAAAATGGTAACTTTAAGAAATATATACAATTGGTTCTTAATGTAAACCAGATTTTGGAAATATAGATAATCATATTCTAATTTCAGAAAGAATAGGAGTCTGATTTCAGAGAGAATCAGAGTCTGATTTCATAGAGAATCAGAGTTCTATTTCATAATTAATCAGAGTCTGATTTCAGATAGAATTAGATTTTTATTTCTGGAGAAATCAGATACACAATTCTATGAGAATTGGATTCACAATTCTAGGGAAATCAGATTCACAATTCTCTAAGAATCAGATTCACAATTCAGGGTAAATTAGATTCACAATTCTATTAAGTTTTGAGATATAGATAAATATCCTATTTAATTCAAATTAATTTTTCTTTAGTAAGATATTGTTATACTTGAATTAGGAAATCATTAGGTAAGACATTGAAGACCAAGGTTAAGATTTAACATGTTCTAGCAAATAAACATTCTTATATAAAGGAAAAAAATATTTAAGAAAATGTGTTTGTGATTTTCAAAACATAAAAGAATGTAAAAGTCATAAAAAAACTTATTGACTTAACAATTTCCCCCTTTTTGGGAAGCATAAAAAACTTTTCAAAAAAATATTAAGGTGTAATATTTTCTTGTTTTAATTTAAAAGAAATACTTATCTCCCTTTTTTATGACTTATAATGAATACTATTAACTCCCCTTTAGGTTATGAATTCCCTAAGGATCGTATTATTGTCATTGAGTTTGTCTATATTATTTAAAGTCATAACTCCTTTTTTAATAAATTGATTCAAGTAATCTCCCCATTTCATAAACATCCTCCCCTTTAGTTTCATACTCTTTTTTTAACATTATTTTCTCCCCCTTTGTGATTTTCAAAAAGGAATGGATGGGGAAAATGTACTTGGAAGGTTAGGAAACATAAAATATGAAATAATTATATAAAAAAATTCATTAATATATCAAAGTAAAACAAAGGTTTTTTGTTACAACAAAATATACGAAAAAAATTATTCATCCTTCTTATTTTTTAGCATGAACTTTTTCATTATAGCTTCCAACTTCTTTAAGTCCTTGTGATATTCTTGGAATTAGGCCAGAAACAAATCTTGATCCTTATTTTTTTTCAAGATCTTTGATCCTCTCTTCATGAGACTTAATCACTTACTCCTAAGTCTTAATTTTTTGTTCCAACTTATCCATGATTTTGTTTTCTATTTTTAGATTAATAGAAATGTAGTTCAATTTTCCATTCAGATCTCTAAAATATTATTGGTGGAAAGCTTACTCTTCCTTCAGTTTATCTGGTAAACTTGTTGAGATATTTTTTAGTTTTACATAAAATTTATAAAAGTTATTCTTCACTGATTCATTGAATTTATAAAAAAATTTAAGATCATCTAAAATAATTTTTGATCATCTAGTTATCTCTTTACATGATTTTCTATGAGAATCAAAGTTGTTCACAAATGTCTTGAACTCATTTTTATTTTGATGAACTTTTACATAAGAAAATTTGTAGATTCGGTCTTCTAATTAACTCTATCTTGAATCAGTTGACATCTATATTCTATATTTGGAAAGAATGGAATGGTTTTAACAAGATTCTTCAGGGACTGAACCACAAAATCTTCACCTATTGAAGAAGAAGATTCTAAAACAGATGGTTTTCTTGGTGAGGCAACTTCAATATGCTCATAATCTTTCTTCTTTAATATACCAGCAACATCCTTGTTTGTTTTTGAACTAAATTTTTTTTGATATATGTAAATAACATCTTGATTTTCTTTCTCTTCCTTAAATATTGTCTTCCCAATTCTATGAGTTTATTTCTTACCATAAGAAACTTGAACTATTCTATCATAATTAATGTCAACTTATTTATCAACATCTTTATCACTAACATTATTAATCTTGTCATTATCATGTTGAGAAATACTATCATCATTATCAGTTTCATCATCTGATGGAATTTTATTGACTTTTTCATGAGCAACATCATCTTTCTAGAAAGATTAGCCTTCTGAAATCATCTTGGTGTAGGAGGCTTATGAGGTTCTTATTGACAACTTGTCAGATTGACATTCCTTATCATATTCTTCTAAAATTTGGATATCGTATTCACTTTGGTATTTTTAATTGGTTTCTAATTCTTTTTAAAAAATTTCTTTATGTATCAGAGTTAGAACTGAAATATAAATCTTTCTCTTATTCGGTGTTAGAGTTACAATTGTTACTGGGGTTGGTTGAAGAGGTGGTTCAAATAAGAAAAATTTTGGAACTTCTACTTGTTCAGAGGCATTCTCGGTTTCTTTATACAAGGCTTGAATAATTTCAGCTTCCGATATTTTATTCTATAACTTCTTCTCTTTTTCTTGATTCTCTAGCATTTCAGTAGTACATATTTTTAAGGTCTTGTCCTCGGTAGGGTGTATTCAAAAATATGGTCTCCTTATTTTCTTTTTCTCTTCTATTCTCTCCACTTTTCAACTAATTCATTTGAGAAGGTTTTTCGTTTCTTAGGATTAAGAGTTACAAATGCAGGTTCAGAGGCTTGAGAGGGTTTTTGAGGTTCTACTGGTTGATGTTCTGATTCTTAAACATTTCTTTTCTTGGGATTTGGATTTGAACATTCACCAACTTGGTCGGCTTTTCAATCTTGATCAAAAAACTCATATGTCTTATTAGAGAATCAAAACAACATTCTAATGAGAGTTTCATCACTCAACAACATGATTCTACATGTATTAGGCTTCGACTTGCAATGAATTTTTCAGGTTTCTAGGAAGATAGCAATGAGATTGAAAGATATCGATGGATACATTAAAATATTAGATCTGATCATTCTATTATTTATGTTTCTAATGGTGAGGAAGATATACATCATCAATTTAATATTTCTTAGATTAACTAGAAAATCCATCATTAAGATATCTGTCATTTTTAGTGTGTATTATTCCCCTTTTCTTAGAATGAGAAGTCCTTTCATCCAAAGGGATACTATCCGATGGTTTACTAATAGATTTTATATATTAGTTTTCGTAACTACCTGAAGTTCTAGGCATTCGATTACCTTAACATTATCAAATGAACCTTCTATGTGTGGCAATTTATGTGAACAAAATAATTTATCTCCATCATAAGGTATCTCAAGAACACTTGAATCTTTATTTTAAGATAAAGAGTAGGTACTGCCATAACTCTTGAACTGAAACATATCTTTTCCTCCTTTTTCAAAAAACTGAACTGTTTCATTAAATTTTATTATAAGATCTGGATAAACAGGATCTTGATTCATTTCATTTTCTACAGAAAAAATTTCCCAACCATTAAGTTTGATAACTTTCCTTATGAGAGAATCATACGTGGTGATTACATTTTGATATACTAACTTTTCTCTAAATATTGTCTAGTATTTGTTTTCCTTATGTGAAGACATCGAAGTTTGAGAAGAAACTTCCATCGACATTCAGAGCTTAAAGGAAGGATGAAAGAATCGGATCGGTGGCTTTGAAGGGTGGCAGTCCTCAGGTGAAAAAGATGTGGAAACTGATGTGGGACACGAAGGGGGTCCCTTTATATAGGCTTGGTGAAAACGGTTTAACTTCCTGGGTTAATCAAACGGTTGAGATTATCTTGATCTGATTTAACGGTTGATATTAATTCTGGAGAGGGATTTAAAAATTCCGATCTTTTGAGGTTTTAATGAATTAATTAGATTTAAGGAAAATGAATCTGAGGTAATTGTTCTTAAAAAAAGTTTGAAATACCAAAAAACAGAAATGTAATTTAAGAGAATATAAGTAAGAAAACATACCTTCTAGAGTTCTCAGAAATATTTTTCAGTGTGATAAAGTTCTTCTTAGAAAAATTATGTTCTGAAAACTTTTAGGTTCTAAAAACTTTTAGGTTATGAAAATTTTTAGGTTCCAAAAACTTTTAGGTTGCAAAAAATTTTAGGATCCAAAAATGTTTAGGTTCTCAAAAATTTTAAGAAAATAAAAAAATGGGAAAGGAAATTTAAAAGAAAGGAAAGATGTACTCCCCCTATGAAAAATAGTATCTTAATGTTAGTATATTGCTTAAAAAAGTAGATATGAACGATTAACTTATAGTTATGATTCCAAAAAAAAATTAATGTATTAAAATTTATTAGAAGTTAATTATTTTTTAAAAATATCAACAATTTATTCTTTCATTTCGATAAATTATAAAATAATATCTTCTTTAAGTGTGTGATCCCTAATAAAGTGATGCCTAATATCTATGTGATTTTCAAGAGAGTGATGTGTAGGGTTTTTTCTTAAGTATATGGCACTAGTTTTATCACAAAGTATCTAAGTTTTAGTAAAACTCATTCCATAATCTGTGAGTGTGTGTTGCATCCACAACACTTGAGCGCAACAACTTTCAATTACTACATATTCAGCTTTAATAGTTGAAAGTGCTACAGAATGTTGTTTCCTACACAACCAAGAAACTAAAAAATCTATTAAGAAATGAATTTTTTATATGTACCTTCCTATTCATTATACAACCACCAAAGTCAGCATCCGAAATTATTTTTAAAATAAAATCATTTCCAAAAGAATAAAAAATTCATATGTCCAAAGTTCCCTTTAAATAGTGAAAAAAATTCACTGCTTTTAAATGGAATTATTTTGGATTATATTGATATCTTGCACATAATAATACTGAAAACATTAAGTTTTTATAACTAAATATTAAGTATATTAAACTTCCTATCATACCTCTAAAAGATGGTTGATCTACTAGTTTCCCAGCTTTATCAATATCAATAGTATTTGAGGTACCGATTATAGTACTTATACTTTTAGTGTTATTATATCCATACTTTTTAAGAAGATATTTGACATACTTATGTTGAGATATATAAGTTCTTATGGTTTTTTAGAAATTTGAAAACCAAGTAAAAAAATTAACTCACCCATCATACTCATTGCAAACTTATATTTCATAAGATGCGAAATACAATTAGTTAAGGATTGCTAAGTTGATCCGAATATAATGTCATCAACATAGATTTGAACAAATAAAACATTTTTGTTGTCTTTCTTTATAAAGAGGTTTGGATCATTAGTTCCCTTAACATAATTTTTTTGTAACAAAAATCTTGTAAGTATATCATACCATGCTCTTGGGGATTTTTTGAGACCATATAAAGATTTAGTAAGTTTAAAAACATGTTCGAGATGTTTTTTATATTCAAAAATAGAAGTTCGTTCAACATAAACTTCCTCTTGAACATATCCATTAAGGAAATCACACTTAACATATATGTGAAAAATATTTAAATTAAAGAATACTATAAAGGCTAAGATAATTTGAATAGATTCGAGTCTAGATAACAGAACATAGGTTTATTCATTGTCTATTCATTCTTATTGATTATAGTCTTTATCAAATAATCCTGCTTTATTTCTTACTATGATTCCATTTTCATTATAGTTATTTCTAAAGACCCACTTTACTCCAATTACATAAGTTTATTTAGGTCTTTCAACCAAGGTCCATACTTTATTCCTTTCGAATTAATTTAGTTTATCTTGCATAGCTTTAATCCAATCTTCATCACCTAAAGCTTCATTTGTAGTTTTAGGTTCTAATTGAGAATGAAATTCTAGATACTCTACATCATTTATTAAAGAAATTATAGTCTTTATAGGTTGATGTACATCAATAATGATACTATCACTGGGATGGTTCTTAAGAAACAACTGACTTGGGTTTTGTAAAAATTGTTCATAATATAAGGTAGAAAATCTTCGGAAGTGAATACTTTAAAAATATTTTCTTGAGTATTCTCTTATTTAGAATAATCTTTCATCAAAGGTTGATAATCAGTTTTTGAAAATGTATCTGAATATGTAGTTTAGTGATGTTTAAAAACTAAAGGATCAGTTTCATCAAATTTAACATGTACTATTTCCTCAACAGTACTAGAATTTTTATTAAAAACTCTATAAGCCTTAGAAGTTGTGGAATGGCCTAAGAATATTCCTTCATCGTATTTGGGTGTAAATTTTGTAATTTATCTTTAGTATTCAAGATAAATACTTTGCATCCAAATACTCTAAAGTATGAAACTTTAGGTTTTCAACCAATCCATAACTCATAAGGTGTTTTATTAAAAAATTGTCTTATTAAAACTTGATTTATAGTATAACAAGAAGTACTTACAGCTTCATCCCAAAAATGTTTAGCAATTGAGTATTCACTCAATATGGTTCTTGTTAATTCTTGAATAATTCAGTTTCTTCTTTCAACAACACCATTTTTCTAAGGAGTTCTTGGAGATGAGAAGTTATGAGTAATACCTTTCTTACTATAAAAAGTTTCAAAGTCTGAATTTTTAAATTCTCTACCATGAACACTACGAAGAGTTATCAATGGAAGGTTTTTCTCATTTTTAACTTTTGATGAAAAATATTTAAAATAAGAAAAGGATTTAAATTTCTTTTCTAAAAAATATATCCATGTAAATCTAGTGTAATCATCAACTAGAAAAAATATATAGTATTTTATTCCAATACTTTTAGTTTGTGTGGAACCAAAAAGATCTAAATGCACTACCTGTAATGCATCAGAAGTTAAGACTTCACTAATTTATGTATATATAGACTTATGTTTCTTTCCATATTGAGAAAGGATCAAAACTTTTGAATAATCAAATCTAAGATTTGGTAGATACTTAATAGGTATTTTATTATAAAGTTCATATAATTTCCTAAGGTAATAGTGTCCTAGTATTCTATGACATAACTAAGATTTATCTTCCATTTCTCTAAGTCAAGATAAGTCTTAGCTCCTAATGTCTTCTAAGTTAAGTGTATAAATATTCTCATGCTGATGGGCAGAGAGAAATAAACAATCCTTGTAATTTTGCACTAATCATTTATTATTCCTAAAATTCACAAGGTAACTGTCATCACACAATTTTTCTATGCATATAAGGTCTTGATTAAGACCATTAACAAATAAAAAATTGGAAATTAAGGCTTATCCAATAAGAACAATGTTACCTATACCAACAATTTCTCCTTGATCATTTTCTCCAAAAGTGACTCTTCTACCTTTCATATTAATAATAATTTCAAAGAATTTTTTGTTACCTGTCAAGTTCCAAGAACATCAACTATCCATATACCATGTATTGTTGTTGGTACTTCCTCTTTTTCCTAAAAAATAAAATAGTTAGACTTTCAGAATCCAAACTTGTTTGGATCTGGAATTGAAATAAAGTAAAATCTTAAGTATCCATATTTTCTTGGAAAAGTATGCTTTATAAAAACTTAAGGATTGGATTTTTTTTAAAGAATTGTTTTTCTCTCAATTTCCACCACTTTGACACTTAGTAAAAAACGGGCACTTTTTGGTACAAAATAAGTGTGACTAAAAATTGTTTTTGAGTGAGAATAACCAAAAACAAAACTATTTCTAAGGGGAAAATTTTTTGAATACATCTTATCAAAATTTTCTCTACCAGAAGTAAAGTTTGATAAAAGTTTATTTAAAGAAAATATTTCAGATTCTAGTTTAATGAATACATTCTTATCTGCATAGTCATTAGTCTTAGGATTTTTCTTTTTCTCTAAAACCTTTTTCTTAAAAATAACATTTTATAAATCCTTATAAATTTTATCCTTCTCAAATTAGCTTCCTCAAGGTTTTTTAAAAAGAAATAAATTCAAAATATTTTTCATCAATATATTTAGAAAGATCTGATACTTATTTTTTTAAAATATTGATTATAGATTTTTTCTTTTTCAAGTTTCTTATTGATCATACTATTTTAATTTTCAAGTAACTTGGAAAACCTAGATAATTCTTCAAAAAAAGGTAAGGTATCTTCTGTTAAGGAATATTCTTCCTATAAAGAAATATATCCATTATTATCAGGATAGTTATAATTTAAATACATATTGGTTAAGGATTCTAAATTGTGTACCTTAGCCATGAAACATTGATTTTCATTTGGTATTCTGAAAATAAGGCTAATAATCTTTTGTCCATAAGATTCAATATCTAAAAATTCATTATATGAGTCTCCACCACTTCTACTCCAAGAATCATTAGCCTTCAAGACTTCCTTTCCCTTGGTCTTATAATATCTTTTATGATTCCTCTAAGAATGTCTTTCTTTATTTTTCTTTCTCTTAATCCTAGGATAATTAGGTCTGATATGTCCATATTTATTGCATTCATAACATGTGACTTAAAAATATTTCTTATCCTTTCTTTCCTTCTTCTTATATCTATACTAAAATTCCTTCTTAACAATAATCTTGTTCATCCTTTAAGAAAGATTGTCTATCTCATTCTCCGATTGTTTAGATTCATTTGAGTTTGATTGAAAAACAACTTTCTTAGACTTTGTTGTCTTAGAAACTTTCTCATGAGTCTTGGATTTCATCTAATTTAAAGTAGTTTTAAAAGAAACACTCTCATTCTTATTCTTTATATTATTATCATCTCTCTTCAATCTATTCTCATGTTGAAATAGAGTCCCAAATAGCTCATCAAGATTAATTATTATAACTTTCCTATATTCATCAATAGATATTATTTTGTATTACCACTCATTTAGCATGATACCAATAATCTTATCAACAATAATTTCTTAATATATCCCTTTTTCTCCCATTTATTGAATATTTTTCACAATAGTCATGAATATTTGTTTAACTTTAACTATTGGTTCTCCATAAGGAAAAACCAAACTATGATAATCATCTCTAAGAATAGATCTTTAAGCTTCAATAACTTTTGTTGTACCAAAATGTGTAACTTCAAGTTTCTTCCAAATACAATTTGCTGCTTCAAATGAAGATATCTGACTATATTTATTCCTAGTCATAGAACACAATAAAGTATTTCATACCTTATAGTTAAACTATTATTCTTTCTTTTCTTGATTTGTAAACGTTCTAAATTCCTTGTCAGGGATCTTATAGACTCCAGTAAGCATAACAAAGTTGTTGAATCTAGTGTTGATAACAAAGGTCTTCATTCTGTATCTCCAATATTCATAATCATTCCCATCAAAAATATCTAGTCTTGTTGGGTTTATATTTTATAAGGATCGGAAATTTATTCCTACCATCTTACAAAACAAAAACTTTTCCACTCCACACATTAGTGTAGTGCGTATTAAAACAAATATTTTATAAAATAAATAAATATAACTTGTAATAGAAAACAAGTAAAATAAACACAGTGGAATTCTCTATTAATAAAAATATTTATATTATAATTTCAGATACCTCCTTTGATACCAATTTTAGGATCAAAATATAATATGAAAATACTCAATTATAAGAGGGGGTGAATTGTAAGTTTAAAAACTTTCATTTTTAAACTTAAGGAAACTTTATTTAACAAAGTTAAACCAATAACATTCAAAAAACCCTATACTATATTTGAAAAAGATATCAATAGGTACCATGTTCCAAATATAAATATAATATAATGAAATAATCACACATGTATACTTAATTAAGATTCTACCTTAAAGCGTATAGAATCTTAAATCAGAGTAATTACAATAGAGAGAGTGTAAGAAAGTTTCACTTTATATATTTAACAAAAATGTAGTAAAATAACATGTAATTAGAAAATTAATACAAGTGTAATGAAATCTTTTAACCCAAAGATAAGGGTATCCAAAAACCCTAGATAAAGGTCCCTTGATTTTTAGTTTCAAGAAAGTTTGTCTTACCTACACCAGGGTAAACCCTCGATATGAAGATTTGAATCTATCTTGTTATCCCCGCAAACCCTTGATTTATAAGTTGATTGGTGCCTCTGCCTTCCTTCAACTTTGAATCCCTTGATTAATAAGTTAATCGACACATATGTCTTCCTTCAACTTGAAATCCCTATATTGTATACAGAAAAAAAATGTAATCATACAAGGAAAACAAATATTTTTGAAGTTTTAAGTAAGTGGAACAAGCTATTCATAACTTAAACTCTTGAAGTCTTTCACATGAATAAAATATAGAAGAGATCTCATAGACAATTAATTCTCCCAAAAGTTTACACAACTTCGATCACATTCAAATTATTGGGTATTTATAGGTGAGATCTCCAATGGTCACATTCTCCTCCAATGATCATATTTCCCTAAAATTTCAGAGGGACCTATACAGGTGGGACTCATGCAAAAATAATATTATAAAAAATTAGACGACATAGTTTTATATAAAAAACAATGAGAAACAATATCATGCATTATTTAAGAAACATTAAGGAAAAAATGGTAATTGTAAGAAAGATATACAATCAGTTTCTTAAGGTAAATCAGATTCTAGAAATATAGATAATCTAATTCTAATTTTAGAAAGAATAAGAGTCTAATTTCAGAGAGAATCAAAGTCTAATTTCATAGATAATTGGAGTCTTATTTCAGAGAGAATCGGAGTATAATTTCTAGGGAAATCGAATTCACAGTTCTGTGATAATCGGATTCACAATTCTAGGAAAATCGGATTCACAATTCGGTGGGAATCGGATTCACAATTCTAGGGAAATTGGATTCAAAATTCCCTGAGAATTAGATTCACAATTCAATAAAGTTTCGAGATATAGATAAGGATCTGATTTAATTCAAAGTAATTTGTCTTAATAAAAAGATAGTTAGTCTTGACTTAGAAATGAATTAGGTAATACATTTAAGGCCAAGGATAAGTTTTAACATGTTCTAGCATATAATCATTATTAGAGAAAGAAAACATTATCTTTAAGAAAATGTGTTTGTGATTTTCAAAACATAAAGGAATGGAAAATTCATAAGGAAGCTTATTGAGTTAACAAAACATATATGAAAGGAATCAAAATTGAGACTAAGATCCCTTACAAATTTTAGAACACTTGGATCGAATCATCTTGAAACGTAGAACATGAAATGGAGAATTAATTAAAAATATTAAAGTTTTTATCATTATATAATCTTTAAAATAGGCTACACATACACTATATAATGGAAATAGGTGTGTAATTCAAAACATGTGTCAAATAAGGAAGTTGGATATAAGAAACCCTTAATTTGGATTCTCAGTTGGTTAAACACATTCTTACCCCCTATATAATAAATTTATAATTATTATACATATATATAGGAAAAATATATTTACTTATATTAATATATATCATCCTATTATAATTTCTTATTAGTATTTTTTAACTATTCATTTTTTAAGGCATGTTCTGATTTGAAGGTTCTGATCCATTCACCTTGGTCTTGGTCTTTTCATTTATATAATTTTAATGAATATGTAATGAATGAGTTTGAAATTTTTCTATATTTTCATAACAATTTTTTCGAACTTATGTTAATATTTTTCATAGAACAATAAAAAATTACCTTTCTCATGGATTATTGAATATAATAAAAGATTTGAATTTTAAGAAAAATATAATTTTTTATATTATAATTCAATCATTATAAAAATAACATAAATTAATCATTATTACATTATATTACCAATACATAACATTAATTAATAATTTATTACATAAATAGTATAACAACATCTATATAGGTGGTAAAACTGACCAAATTATAAATATGTTATTATGGATGGATAAGTGAGAACCTATTATTGTTTAATGATAATTTCAATTTTACAAAATCTTAATAATTTTATAAATATCGTATTTATATTTTAAATTTATCTTCAATGGCCATTAATTTGAGGCAGTGATGAAAAATAAATTATAATGATTTGTGGAGGTAGTATTCTATAAATACACACGAGCGGCATTTTCATTTTATAATGGATTGAAGGGTAAGAAGGTAGATAATATCATATATTTCAAGAATCTTAATTAGGTCATAAATATAATATATATTATTAATTACATATTTATAGACATCTATATGATGTGGTGATGAAAAATAAAACACATCACTTCATGGAGACGATAGTTCATACATGCGTATGGGTGATATTTCAATATCATATTAGATGGAAATGAGGTAGGTAATGGTTTTTAAAATCAACATAAAAACATTTAAATATATTAAATATACTGATTTTATTATATTATGATTGTTTAAATATATTTTAAGGAGGTTTAAGGATAAAAAACTTGAACAAGTTTGGTTTAGACTTATACCACCTCCTTGGATAGCTTGTTTTATCCTACACCTTAAGCCTTACATTATCGGAATAATTATGGGACAAGGACATATATGAAATGTATAATGGTGTTTGAATAGTATTTGGGTATATCTTGTTTTATATATGGGAGATTTTTGTGTGTATATAAGTGAGTATAGAATGTATCATTTTATAAGTGAGGGGAGTGACACCTTTTTTACTATTAAGAACATTAAAAATATTATAAATTTACTTCTCATGGAAAGTGGTTCTAATTTTTTCCAATTTATAATCACTACTTGAAACTATAGCTATACCAATGAGGCTATACCCATTCTTTTCTAAAATCCTAGGTATAGGTCCTAGAAATTATCTTATGCCAATAGTTTACTGAAAACCATTACTATAGGTTGTTTTCACATTATCTATACCAACGGTTTTTTAAAACCATTGGTATAGAACCATGGAAACTAAATGTATACCAATAGTTTTTTAAAACTGTTGGTATAGTCTTAACATTATAAGGAAATGACAAAAGTTTTAATAAACTGTTGGTATATATTTCTAGGTATCTCTACACCAACCATTTTAAAAAATTGATGGTATAGAGTTCCCCTAAAAATCCAAATTGCGACCTACTTCTCCTCAAATCAATTTTTTCCCAATATTGATCCCTAGAGCACATTCCCCAACCATGGTGAACCATCCTCAAGATTATATTTTCATCTAGTTTTTCTTAAACATAAAATCAATGAGTTCTATATCTATCATTTTGTATTCCCCTCTGTGAAATTTCACCATTTAATATTTAAATTGATTAAGTAAATTTATTTGTATTTGATAGATTGTTTTTAAATCATGTAATTTATTTCTTGTTTTCAATAGTTAATCTATGAGTTCCTTAAGTCTGGTTTGTTTAAGTTTAATTTGTTAAAGTTTGATGTTATACTTGGAAGCCTCTATAATAGTTTTAGGTATGTTTCACTGCATTAGTTATAAATTTTTTATGTATTTAAAAATTTCTATGTTTTTTATAGTTTTTATATTTATTCCTTTTATATAGGCATATACTTTTTCTTCTGGAATCAATCAATTTGTATAAATATATTTTTTAATTAAAATATTAAGTAGTAATATTACCTTTTATTTGTACTTATCTTGTTCTCTTACCATTTTTTACCAAGGAAAACACTTATTTATACTTTAACATACATGATTTATAAGAAAATTATATATACATATCATGGGTTAAGAGTTTATACTAGTGAAAATGTAATTATTAGATCTGTTTAGGTGGGAATCTGTTTTTTTATTCTTGTATGTGTTTCTTTTATCTATTAGGGATGTTATTTAGATAAATTATAAAGTTTTAAAAACATAAATTATTCCTCATTTATATTTTTTAGGAAAGTTTTTGAGTTTTTTACTAGAAACCTAAATTATAATTTTTTATTTCAGAAACCATGCATTTTCTAGAAGTTTATTTTTAACAAATTTTAACAAAGATAATATTTTAAGTTAAAATAAGTGAACACCTTTTTATGTGATAAAATAATAAAGTATAAAGCGTATATTTTTATTGATCCCTTTTGGTAATTTTTTTTCTTTAAAATAAGCTTGGAATAATAAAAACACGTTTTATAAATAACTTTACCATTAGATGAATATAGTGTAATATATTTTGTGTTAGAAATAACTTTATTCCTCCACAGAATTCATATTATTCAAATACACCCCTTAAAATTAATCTAGATGATATTTATATATCTAATATATATAATATTCCAATTATTATTCTAGATAAAGATGATTATCTATAATACAATCCATCTCCCATCCAGTTCCAATTTGGAGAATTTTTTAAAAAAATGATTAATAAATTTTATTACCTACTAAACCAACACATTAATTTAAAAATAAAATAAAAAGAATGATCTAACATAACTATTCACAATACTCTATACTACTACCTCACCTTATTGTAAAGAAATACTCATTACATAACTTATCACTCAAACTATAACATAAAACCAAACTGACTAGACCCGACCCAAACTATGTTGAACTAAGAAAAACTAAACAAATGGGACCCAAACCAACATGAATAGAAGTGATTTAAACTGACCCAATCCAAAATAAATTGAGTTGACAATACCCAAATCAACCTGACTCAAATGGGTCAAAATGGATAAAAATTATCTCTTAACCAAATAAAACCAAATTTACTTGAAATAACCTGACCCTAAGAAAACTAAATTGTACCAAACCAACCTAAATGGGCTTGAAAATAAATCATCTAAACCAATCAACCCTTTACACACAGAAACCTAACCAAACTAACAAATCTTATCTTTATCATAACCGAACTGACCTGATCAAACCAACTGAATTTAATTTAAATTACTTGATCTGACAAAAGTAGACTTTTGTAGACCTGAACTACACTAAAATTCATCAAACTGAACTAAAATAAAAATAATTGAACTAAATTTAACCTAATTGAAATAAATTATATAGTAATGATAAAAAATTAACTAAATTGACTAATCTTTAATAAAACACTTATAGGCATGAACTGACCCAAACCAAATAAAAAAACCAAACACAATTTAGTGTAGTATTATGTTTAAATATTACTCATTGATATAATTAAATTAATATCATGGTTTTATAATTTTATTATTTTTTATATATATGGTATTTTGTTGGATTTTATATTACAATTATTATATATAATAGTGTGTATGTTATGATTTCATATAAGGTGAAAAGTTCTAATTTCCTTAAATATATTTTTTATTAAACTTAAATATTATTTAATTGATTTTATGTCATGACATATCACATTTTTTATAGAATGGATAGAAGTTGTATGTATGAAACCGATTGGATCTCAAGTGATTTTCAAAACAATTTGGAGAGCTTTTTAGATTTTTCATTTGACAGTGCTTCAAATAGTGATCACATACACTTCCCATTTTATAATTATGTTTTAAGACCTTTGTTGAGCCATGAAGAATCTAGCTTCCATATAAATAAATATGGTCTTCAAACAAACTACTATGTGTGATATCACAAGGGAAACAAAATGCAATCTAAAAATTCTCATGACCCAAATGAGAGGAATGGGTTGGAGAATTTCTTAGATGATCAAATTATATTTATTCATTATCATGATAAAGAAATGATACCAACCCAAGAAGGATTTTATACAAGCACACATGATGCATCTAATGAAAATGATGATGTTGATAGGGTGAAAAAATTGAATGATGCTACCACGAATCCACTATATCGATAGTGTGGTAAAATAAAAAGGTGGGAATTTTTAATCTGATTGTTTCAAGGGAAAACCATGTATGTGATTTATAATACTACCATTAATTACATTATTACCTTTTTGAAGGAATTACTTCTAGATGATGTAGATATTCCCTCAAACCATTATATGGAATGGAATTTAGTTGAGGAACATGGATTTTCAAAAAACAAAATTCATGCTTGCCTGAAATATTTCATCTTGTTATGGGATGAAACTACCGAATAGAATAATTGTATAAAATTTGGCACATATCAATGGAATCTAAAGGCTTATGGAACATCATCCCATGTGCCCCAGAAAGTAATGTGGAGCTTTCCATTAATAGCTATACCCCAGAATATTTTCATGTCTAATAAAATATCAATAAAAATGAGAAAGAATGATACCGAGATAAAGAAGAATAATGATGAATTGCTTCACCCTACATATGGATTTTCAGGGAAGATATTTAATTCTATATATCCTAATTTTTCAACTGAAATGTGTAATGTGAGGTTAGTTCTTTCATGTGATGGTTTTAATCTTTTTGGTCATATGTTTACTTCGCAAAAAACATGGCCAATTTTCATAAAAATTTATAACCTTCCTCCATGAATGTGTATAAAAAACCTTTTACTTTCACAATTATACTCATTTATGGACCTTCTGATCTAGGAAATTGTGTAGTTTTATACCTAAAACCTTAAATAAAAGAGTTGAAACATCTTTGGAATGTGGGTGTACACACATAAGATGCATGTTCAAAAGAAATATTTCAGATATGTGATATGCTTATGTGGACTATAAATGATTTTCCTACTCATGCAATGATGTATGGATTAAACACAAATGGAAAACTATCATTTCATTTTTTATGAAGAATACATGATCAAGAGGACTTAAATATTAAAATAGTTTCAGTTCTAGGGGACATTGATGATTATTTTCAATTGAAAGTCCATATAGGAATAGTCATAAATGATTTCACAATACTATATAGATCGACTATCCACCTCAGTGTATGTTTGGAACTGATATGCTTAATGAATTGAAATATTTCAGTTTCTCATTTGGGAAGGGTCAGATGAAATCTACAAATAGGAAGAATGTTTCTACTGAAACCAGTTATAATTGGATGAAGAAAAGTATCTTCTTTGAGTTTCCTTATTGGTCAACCAATTTGTTATGTCATTTATTATATGTAATTCACATTGAAAATAATATATGTGAATTTTTTTTTCAATTCTTATAAATTTCATGGGAAAGATTAAAGATGATTTACGATCTCAGTGTGACTTGGTGGATTGGGGCATCAGAACTGAATTGCATCATGTGATTACTATTAAAAATTAATGGAATGTTCTATGCATATCATATGTGATGAAACTTGAAAAAAATCAATTTCTAGAAGTACTAGAGAAAATTAAAGTTCTTAATGGATCTTCATGAAACATATCAGAAAGTGTTAGTAGAAGATATTTGAAGTTGAAATCTTTGAATACTTATTATTGTCACATTCTACTACATGAGTTGATTCCAATAGAAATTTTTCATCTTCTGTCCAATAATGTAAGGGTGTAAATTATTCGATTGTTCCATTTTAATATATATCTTTATACAATGAATTTTTCTCAGTCTTTATTGTAAAAAATTTTTGAAGAATCGCTATTAATTTTTTGTGAGTTATATACAATATTTCCTCTATCATTTTTCACATTCATGTTGCATCTAACTGTCCATATTCCTACAGAAATAATTCCTAGAGGGCCTATTGGTTTTCATTGGATGTATTGAACTAAAATAAATTTGTATACATTGAAGTCTTATATTTGGAATAGTAATCACCTTAAAGGTTCTATCGTGAAAGGTTACTTGGATCAAGAATGTATGGATTTCTGTCCAATGTATTTATCTAGTCAAACTATGAGATGGAACATACCATTGAAAAATGAAGAAGAAAAATATGAGAAAATTGAAACTAATTTTCTATCACTTTCCCAAATAGGGGGAATTCTTGGATCATATAAACTGACTACATTAATCCTTAAAGAGTGGGAGATATCACATTACACTATTTTTTTTAACAGTGATTTTTTCAATGACTACATCAAGTAAATTTAACATGTATAGATTATATCATATCATGTAATTTTACATATCTATTAAATTATTTATTTATTTATTTGGAAGGGAACCTAAAAAAATGATAAATAGAAAGTACCATTCGTTATCTTTGAGAAGGATAGAGTCTTTTCATGGCAAAGAGTTTTCTTCCTGGTTAAAATTTAAGGTACAAGTATTACTATAATAAATTAATAAAATAAATATTTATTTAAGTTTAAAATTCATTTTCATTTTATTTATTGAGTTTACCTACTGATTTTGTATCTGATGAAATAAGATAATTGTATATTGGTCCTAATTCCATTGTTAGTGAATGTAAATCCATTTGATCAATGGGTACAGATTTATTATCACTAAATGAGCAATGAAAATAAAAACCGAAAATGATGCTATTATGGTAAATGTCACAAAAAACCATTATGCTAGTGCATCATATAGTATACCTCAATTTTAAAATGTATCTTATTATGAATTCATTGAAAAAATACTAATATTGGATTATTAATCTCATGGTCGAGTCTCTATGATCAAATGAAAGTTGTTTGATTTGATGAATATGAGTGAAATTTATTAATGATTGTGGATTTCTTGTTATTGAAATGACTCATACTCTTGCTATCAATGAACTATATGTATTGGCATCAATGACGATACAAGTTTTTTATGTGAAATATCACTTTCAACCTGAATTTAGTTTCATTATTGAAGTAATCCCAAGACATATTTTTTATGATGGTGATGATGGAATTGATATCGTTCATTATCTCATTAACCCCAATCCATTTATTACTTATGATGACTCCAATAGTTCAAATTTCATAGTTGATTATGAACATAAATTTATAGTGGGAATTATATTGAATCATTCATATGTGTTTGCAGTACTTTTGGTTTATCTCAACTTGGGTTGTTAAGGTTGGTACTATTAAAATTTATTTACTATTGATTATAGATATTTTGTTTCCAAATTTACCTTTATGTTCATTTTCAATATTTACAGTTGAAATGTTCTTTGAGTTGTATTATCTAATATTTAATTGAATGGTATTTGAACCTACCAAACAAAAAAACTGAAACAATTAAATTGGAAAAAATGATGAATTGAATTTAACATATTAAACTAATTAATATGAAAAAAAAATGAAAATAGTGACCTAATAAAAAAATAGAAAATTATCTAACTCATAATATAAACCAAATGACATAGGACAAATAAAAATGGACAAATAACCTAATCAATTGAAAAAAATGAACCAAATGACCTAATACAAATAAAAATGGACTAATAACCTAATAAATTTAGCAAAATGAACCAAATTAACTAACCAAAATTGAATTGGATCGAATTGAAAATAGAATAAAACTATATCATACCCATTCTAAACATACTAATTTGAATGTGTTATTTTTTCTATGAAATGTATTATGTTTTCATATGATTTAAAATAAAAATAAAATGTTTTTTTATATCATTACATATCCTATATTTGGTTTGACAATTGGTATTCCTTAATTAATTCATGTCTCATATTCTTTCTTGTTTGGCTCACACGTTAGTTATGGATTTCTGATTAATTCCATTTTTTTCAAATGTAAGAAATGAAAAACATTAAGTAGATAAAAAGAAAAAGGATGACAGAAAATAATCACTGAATGTGAGATCTAGGTGTCCCTCCATTAGTTCCTATTATGATTATTTTATTTCAAATATATATATCAATAATATATAATGTCATGTAATTGATTTCTTTTTAATTGTAATCAGGATCCACCACCTAGGTGACAATTATTCTCAGATTAACCTAATAGTTCAAGTGTTTATGATGAAAATATGGGGGGTATTATAGCTACACACTCCACTTAGAATACCCAATAACACCCTATCCCTCCCCCTTCCATACCATCTACCACGCCTTCTGATCCAGCAGTGTTGTTTGAAATAGCTGGGATATTTAGGTCACCCATGTTTTCACTACCATTTTCATCTGAGCCTCCTCACCATTTCTTCCCTTATTCGAAAATGATTCCCACTCCTAATCCAAATTATTCATTTTCACAACCATCTATTCCATCTATTTTTCCTTCTACTTCCTTCTCCCTGATATCCTAAATTTCTACTTCTTTGACTTCTGCTCAGACACATTCTAAGGCTCTGAAACATGCATCGAGACCCACTCCTTCTGTACAAGTTGATGTTCCTTTAGAGACTGGGGATCCATCCTCACCTACTGATCAACCTAACATAGTTATATTTATAGAAACCTAGAAAAAATTACCATAATTTATTTTCATTATAATATTTTTTTCTATAATATTTTTTTTCTTTAAGAACTAGTTTTTTTATAAGAGGCATGGAATAAATGCATGTGTGTGGTGTTGAACCTCCAAAGATATCTCATGGTAGATTAAAATGAGGACAACCAAATTATTATAAAAATAGAGTGGGAGTGTAGGAGTTTTATGGAAACGCTTTCCAAATACTATGATAGCATTCTTGTCAGGACACTCTCCTAAAAACACCTACCAAATGAAGTAAAAGATAATGCATGGGTGCAGATATGGGTAAAAAAATTCATTGGATTTAATTTTATATTATAATTTTATTTATATGAATTAATATTTTGGTTCCATATTCATTTTAGTTTTCTCAATGGTGAGGCTGTGAGGATATCACGGATCATGGAATTAAGAGAGCTGTGGAGAGCGTACAAGGATGAGCTATATATTGGATGGCATTCTAGACATGGTATGAATTTAGATTCCATGACTATCATGAATAAATTTCCAATAGAATATTTTTGGGAAATTATTTCTCATTGGTAAATTATCAAGTTTAAGGTTTTAATACAATTTTATGTTTTTGAATGAAAATTAGCATGATTTGAAATAATACTTTGTTTTATATTATTGTAAATTATTATTTAGTAATCCTCATGAAGAAATAAAAAAACAAGGATTATAAAAAATACCTTCACACTTTGGGGTGGACTATGATGTCAGACTGAGGAAGCAGGTATGACACTTATCTAATATTATATAAGATTTATATTTATAAAAAAATCATTATTGAAACTGTGATTCACATTTCCGTTTCCAAATTTTTCTTTGTAATTCTACCTCTGTAGCCAGTTAATTATTTTATATAAACTTTTTATTATTACATAGACTTAAATGAATATGTATTATGTAAAAATAATATAAAAAATAGATTTATATTCTTTGGTTATAGAATAAATGTTAGATAGAGGATTTATTTTTCCTATGAGGTTCCCTAGTTACAAATTCTATTACTATTGATATTAGTTGTTAAAATGGTATAATATCACTCAATACTTCCCTAGAATCCCATCATGGCTCCAAAATTACAATGAGGAATAATTATATTAATTTTAATAATTACAAATCTCCCACTACTTTTTGTTTCTATAATATATATATTAACTCTATAGGATAAATTCTTGAATGACTTATATACTCTTTGAAGTTGGAATCATCCCTGAACCTCCTTTGAATAGGACATAAAATTCATATGATTACATGTGTATTGGTTTGTTAGAATTTTTAATTTCAATTTAACATGTTATGTCATCTTCCTATTTCTTGGATCAATTTTTCTTATTCTCTCCAGCATAGAAATTTTAGTGTTGATGAATTTATCAAATATAATCTGAACCACATACTCTCATGAATGTGATCATGTTCTCTATTTTTTCTTCTTCATCCTCAAATTAAAAATATTTTTTTCAGTAATTTTATTATTGGTGGGTTTTATGTCCCATTTAATTATGATTTTTCCTCATAACAGAATTATATTCATATAATTACAATGAATAGCATCTCAATATTAAATTATAGAAGATCCTTTTAATGGGGCATTAATTTTTACAAATTTTTAAACATATACACAAATAACCATATTTAAACTCATTTGAATATTGATTTAAAAGATTATTTATACAATTATCTCTTCCTTCCATAGCACATATACTTTGGAAAATAACACAATATAAGCTTAAGGGTCACTATATAAACATTTCAAATTATATGGCTAAATATACATTTTTACACATAATAAGAATTACAACCAACTCCATAAATAAAACCATTTTATCTATCCATGGTATGCCAACTTTATATACATGATATTTTCACTTGAATGATGTGTAAGATATGTCCATTTAACTTGATCTTTTTTCTCACTATATGTTTTTCTTTTCAGATTAATTTATAATTAATATCCATTTGATTTTAGTTAAGAAACTCATTATTAATAATTTATTTTCAATTATGGTTTTTTAAAATTCAATGTCATTGTGGAGGGAGGTTTGGAATATTGAAGAACATGTGCCTCTTGAAACTTTGTTTTGCTTGATTAGAAAGAAAAAGATGGAAGTGTGATGAACAAACCAACACAACAATAGATTGTATGTTTTACTTTGTTGATTTAAAATTTTAATATCTATTTTTTAACTTAATGATTCATTAATATTTGTAGCAGTGTGCTTTGGAGGCCCTTGATGAGTAGGAATCTGAAAACTTTGGGCCAAACAATCAATTACATTAGGTTTTTGGAGATGGACACTATGGAAGAGTATGATTTTGTACAGGTAATAGTATTATCCTGACAAGATATTGGTCCACTTTTGGTGCTAGTTCTAATAGCATTTATTTGGAAAAATCAAATCCATGGGTAGCATAGGCTCAGGACCAAGTAGAAAAAGCCCAAAATATAGTCATACAAGAGCCTAAACGTAATCAAAATGACAACGATGAATTCATGAAATTTATGGAACTTTTATGTCCATCACTTCCACCAAATACCACCATGGATTTTGATACATATATGTTAACAATGTGTATGTTATATAGTACACTAGGCACTGGTTCTAGTGGTGGTTAGAAATATTATGTTCTTGGAGATGGTGATGGTGGGGAAGAGGGTGAGGATAAGGATGAGATAAAAGATAAGGATGAGGTTAAGGATGATAGCGATGAGAGTGATGGTGATGAGGAATAGATTGATCCTTTACATTTTGACTGGTATTTATGAGATTTTATGTTTGATGATTTGTTCTGAATGAATATATTTGATGCTTTGTATGTGGGTTATCACTGATTAAATGAATCAATTTATTTCTTGTGTTATCATTATTTGTGTATTGGTTTTTGGATGTTTTTGGAGGTTATGTTGGTTGCATTGCAGGTTTTGTTTGTTTTTACAATACGTTTTCATTATTTACAGGTTTTCTGGGCAGTTTGGGGTTGTTGCTAGCTTGGGAATTTGGGGGGTCTATACCAATAGTTTAAAAATAGTTGGTATATCCTTAAACCAACATATCATAATGAACTGTTGATATAGATGTATACCAATAGTTCATAACCATTGGTATAGGACTATACCAACAGTTCTGAACCCTTGGGATGCCTCTATACAAACAGTTCCCTATAAATTGTTGGTTAACATAAAATTTGGATGATCTTATGCCAGTATTTCACTAAAAATCATTAGTGTAGGCCTTTCCCAACATCCTTCTAACCAACAGTTTGGAGAACCATTGGTATAGGTCATACCAACAGTTCTCAAGCCTATACCAATAGTTTTGAACTGTTGGTATAGCCCTCAACTCTAGTAGTAAATATAGGATAATTTAAGTTTTAAATATACTCAACCAATCACATTTAGAAAATTATTACATATATCTGAAGCCTTATCTCTTATTTTTACCTCCTCGTTAACCCATTTAACCTTTACCGTAGTGATGAACTTTCACCACAGTGACTATTTATTAGGAATAAAAATGAAATTTTACTCATTAAAAAATTATAAAATTATGATCCCAAATATAGAATCCATTTTCTATAATTAATTTTTTAAAATTTTTAAAAATTAATTTTAATATAACTGTAAAACCCCAAGGTTTTATAGTACGTTATCTCTTTAAAGTAATTCAATAGCTTGCAACTCACACAACACCGAGTTCGAGCACACGACAACTAACCAAACTATCTGTTCAAAAGTAGTTATAAATAGTATTAACTTAATTATGAATTTTATATATTCTATTTAATTTTAACAAACATATTATGTGTTTCTTAGACATAATATAACAACAAGTTCATTTTTTCAGATAAAGGAAGTATTTTTCAAAAAATGAAATTTTACCGCCTTTTAATGGAGAACCCTTTTTAAATACAATATTTGACACTTTTATATATTCAATTTGACAAAATAAACTTCTTATTTAGAATCAGGACATAAAAATTTTGTTTTGATAAATTTTTGGTGTTCTTCTGATAACTTTCATATTTGGGTGAATAGTGAAAAATACTAAATTTTAATTGAAAAAAACTTTTTAAATCAAAATAATTTATAGTGTTCAATTATACATTAGAATGGTTTGGAAGTATAATTAGATTATATTTTTACCATTTAATCCAATGTCGGTCATTGGAATTAATTTCACTTTGAAATTATACATAAACAAGTGTCAATCTTTTGATAGTTATTGTTTCTTAAAACACGCTATTTGTTTTGATAATATGAATTAATTATAAATTAATTAATGAAACTTATATGTTTTGAATTTTTTAAAATAGACATAATTTTTTAATTCGTAATATCAAATATATCTTAGGCTGATTTTTTGGTATTTTTTTGAAAAATTTCAATTTTTGATGTATAGTAAAACCACTTAGTAGTAGTTAAAAACTGACTTTTTCATTAAAATGAAACGTTACCGCTTATTTGAATTGAATTTTAAAAAATCCAACATACATGGTTGTTATTAGTAAGTAAAATTTGGTTCAATGAGATGAAAATAATTTTGTTGAATAGTAACTTTTTACTTTTATTTATCGTGGTTAAAGGTAAATAGGGTAATTCAAGGTAAAAAGAATATTATAATAATAAGAAATTACCTTAACGCTTGTCCTAAAATTATTTTATGATTCATGTCAGACCATGGAATCCTTGGGTTGATTTAAGGACCCCATAGATCCACTTAAGAGTCATAATGACACTTTATTTTAATTAACTTAAAGTAAAGACAAAAATGGCATTAACAAATATCTTTTAGTATATCAATTTTTACCTGGGGTTATATAATTCATATTTTATACTATAATTATTAATTGGAAATATAAAAATATTTCTTACATTATCGTATTTTTTTATACTTTTATAAATCAAATAAATTAAATTATTTATGGCACAATAATGATGTAGTATTCACCTCATTAATAAATGATTTAAATAAATAAGATTATTAATATTAAAACAATATCCAAAACCTGTAAAATTCTTATTGGATTATTTTATTTCTAACATGATCCATCTTATATTCTTATTTAATGAGTTTTGGACCTTTTGAAACTGAAGATAATTTTATAATAAAATAACATTTTCAAACTTTTCTAAAGATCCCCTCCTCTCCCTTATAAAAGAACACCACTTCTAACCCATTCCTCACACCTCTAAAGCCCCTTGGCTCATCAAAACCCCAACCAAATAATCTCTCAATATCCCTATATTCAACCTATAAGCCTTACCTTAGGCAGAAGTTACTTCAAGACGTCCTTTTGGTTCAAACCAAATGGAGTTACCCAAATTAAAGGTAATGGTTTCTCTTAACTTGTTTTCTTTTATTTTACTTCTCCAACACCTAAACTCTTTTTATTACTTTATTTTATAAAAACACCATTATCATAAATATACTAGGATTTTTTTATGAGAAGTATTCTAACTACACTTACACACACCTCCATTTAATGGGTAAAGAACACATTGTTTCTGTGGATGGAAAACTAACACCTCATGAAACGATGATTATTCAATTATCTCCTACCGCCTCTCATTGTGGCCATTAATATGGCACTGTATTTATATATGATATATATTATGTTTATTTTTTCTTTATGATTCTGTATTTTCCATTTATATCATACCTTTATGGCTTCCATTATGGGTAAACGCGATAATTTCATTTGAGGAAGTGCGGACTACCGCCCCCTCAAAGTGATATGACTCGTTAATGCCTTATGTGGGACATATAAAGGATGGAGTTAATTATATTATATATGATATTATACTGTAACTATAACATACCTATGTATCATTATTTTTTAATTTCATTAAAATGCAAAATAGAAATGAAAGTAGCGTTCATGTGTATGTACGGCTTACCGTATCCATGAACGGTGCATTTCATTTCTTATCCACAAATGTTATGCACTGTTATAAATACATATATATACTGGATATATATAATATATATATATATATATGATATATAAATCATTTATATCATTCTAGAGATAATGGAATTTTGACTACATGGACAAATTGTAATTATAACAAGTTCATTTTTTACTCAAGTTTCGAACATCGATAAAATATCCAATATAAAATTGAATAATTAACTAATTGTTATATCAAGGTAATAAGTGATATAAAAGGAATAATAAACTTGAAAAAAAATTAATCAAGTAGAAAATAACTTAAGTTTATTATTCAGGAATAACATGGAACATACAAGACAAGTCGGACGTGAGGTAAGGGGTTTCTTATCTCACTTTTAATTACATGATATTTCCATTATTCGCCACTTATTTATTGAAAGTGGTGTATTTTATACTGCCATTTGATATATATTATCATTATTCTCTTTACATTCATGGTATTCTATGATTAATTTGGTTGTTATTAACTTCTGTTCATATGACTCTATTAATTACAATGTGATATGGGTTTTTCATCTCACTTTTTATTCCAGTGAGATTCATGCTATATTAGCCACTATTTACTATTGTGTGGGGTATATACTACCAATGATTTTATTCTTGGTGTAATATACTTTAATTTATCGGTATTTACATCTTCATTGTATGATCCTTCTTTCATGGGCTGTATGTTTCGTGAGTTACCAAATCGGTAAGGGAATTTCAATTTTCAATTTCCACTCCTTGGGATTTACACATGATTCATTGATTATTTTTACTGAAAGCTTATGTGTAGAATCAATATTTATTATTTATGTAGTAATTTCCACTCCCCTTTGTGTGGATATACTTTTGATACACATAATCACTCCATTGATAATTTCTCAAGTCATTGATATGAACTTGATAAGAGTAATCTTAACTCAAATTTCATTCATTGAGTTAAACATCCAAGTCATTGGTGTAGTTTTTACAAGAATATGTGTGAATGTACTATGATTTAATTACACTTAATATCCAATAATATTTAGTGTATTTATATTTTTCACACATAATTATGTCATTGATTTATCCTTAACCTAATGATACGGTCTTTATAAGGGATTTCATCTCAATTTACATTCCATTGAGACTTCTTTGTTGTTGTACGCCAATTCACTTTTATATGGTGTATATAATGTACTTTGACATAGTATATCATGAATCACTTTATTCTCAGGATATTATAAAGTTTTTATTACCTCAATTATTTTTATTCAAGTGTCTCTCTTTTGGTTAGGAACTCTGACTAAAATATCATTTTAAATGTTTTAAATATTTATTCTTCTAAATCTTTCTCATTAATGTCCACATTTTAAAAATGGTTTTAAGGATTTATTTATATGGAAATTAATGTTTAAAAATTAAAATTCTTTTTAAAAGTTTCAAAGTGGTATGGTACACTATGATTCAAAAATCGATTTTAAACGGCTTCCTGATAAATATTGATTTTTAAATGTTTTCAAGAAAAATGGGGATATTTCTCTCAAATAGTTTTGATGATTATTTTCATCTATGTCAATATCTATAATTATTATTTATTGAGGTTAATCTATTATAATAAAATAGTCTATATTGTATTGAATGAGTTATGTTTGGCTGTGGATGTGCTATTTTTATACCATTCATGGTTTGTGGTTAAAATATTGACATTTCATATGCTAGTTCTAATATGGATGTTTAAATTATGTTTCAACCTTTTCATATGAGGAATTCATTAGACTTAGTAAGTGAAGGGTGGATCCCTCTATAGCTCCTCGATGCATCGGTAGGTCTCATGAGACAAACTTGTGTCTTGGCACAAGGCCCTGACAAAATCTTATTTGTAGTCTTGGAACGAGGCCTTGATTATGTGGTTATGATGCCCGGCATTATGCATTCCATCATTAAGAGATTAGATATTGATATTTCTTGTGGTTATTCAACTATTAGAATACCCATGACTATGTTTTATTATGGAATTATTTACTCATCTCATATTCCTGCCATAAAGTGTTCATGTTAATTATTCATAAAGGTATGTGTTTCAATTATTCAACATGCCTAATGTTTATGTTATCTTCTAATGTATTGCTTAATCTTACTGAGCATTTTATCTCACCCCTTTCTTATGTTTCATTTTCCTAGGATATGAAGAAGTTAGTTATGAGTGACCTTCAGGCATAATCTAGGAAGCTTGGATGTTTCTAATGGAATAATTTAGTATTGTTTATCTTTTCAAGTTGTAATATTGAACTTATGTATGTATCTTGTATCCAAGACTACTAAACTGATCGGTCCTTTGGGACTTGATTCCTTGTAATCATGCCAATGTATTAAAATAATGCATCGGCTCCTAGATTCTGGGGCCAGGGCGTTACAATAACTTCACCAAATGCAACGAAAATAGTTTCTAGAAAAATAACCATTGTAATCCTAAAAATGATATTCTACAAAAATATTATATAATATTGATTCTCATGGAATTAATTGTATTAGGGTTAATAAAAGGAAACTTATCTAAATTTCAAACCAAACTAAAATTTAAAGGAATCAATTTAATATTTTACTTAAATAGAATAACCAAAATAGTTTTTATATGCAAAAAAAATCATTTATATTTCCAAAATGTTGATCATGGATTTATAATTTCAAAATTATATTTTTAAATGGATTAAAATTATTATAAAATGTATATTTATTCTATAAAAAAGTTTTACAATCTTTAATAACATTATTTTATCCTCATAATTCCATAAAGTTGATAGTATTTTTAAAATTTATATTTTTTACTATTCAATATAAAATAAACTATTTTAGAAAAAACAAAATATTTAAAACTAAGATAATTATGATATTTTGAATAAAAAATTAAGTTAATTTCATAAAACTAAATTTCAAAAATACATAAATTTATCTATTAAATAAAAATAAAAAATATAAAGAAAAACTCATTTTATAGGGAAAACCCTTTTTAAACTTCAAGTGCTCTTAACCATATTTTAAATAAGTTTATAATTAACTGGGTGTTAATTAATTTTTTTATATATTAAATTCATTTAAAATTTATCAATTTATTAAAATAAAAAAACACTTTTAAAACAATTCATTGAAAAAATGCCCCTTTTTAATAATGAATGATTTTAATCATATCTATTTATTTATTTATTTTCTAATCAATAAATTTCATTAGTAAAAAAATACAATTGAAGTATCATAATTTATTACTATATTTGTTTTTACTAAAGGTTTATTTTAATATATCATGACTAATTTTAGTCCGGTGTTGCGTGTAATGTAAGATATTGAACATAATATTATTTAAAGGAGAATTATATATTGAAGTCTTGGGGTATTACAGTATATAATATGGAAAATGACTAAACTAGATGTTTTGCATGATTTTTTTAATATTCTTAATGGTTTTTTGAATGTAAAATGTATCATGTTATAAAAATGGATACCACTAAAATATAATTCTTTCGTTTTAATTGTGTATATTCATGAATTAAAATGATAATTTAGATCTCAAAGTATAAATTTGAGTTATTCTGAATCTATGGACATCATGGAGTATTATATATTGTCATAACATATGAAAATTCATATGGTATGGGTTTCTTATAAGGATACAAGATTCACACATGAGGCACCAGAAGAGTTTTGTGTACTGGATGAACCACTACGTATACAATAGAGATTTTTATACACTATGTGTTTGGTATAATAGGGATGCATTTTTTATATTAATACTTGCATCTGAGGATGAAAAGATACCTTTAATAAGAAACTTTATACATTAATAACTTTCTCATGCCAACATTGAGGATAATTGGCAATGCATGGTTCTACTGATGATCATTTTATTGATTGGTGTTTAATTAATATAATTAATTACCAGCCATATGATGATTATGACATCTAGACCCTCGATTGAGATAGATTTAGGAAGTGTGTGAATATACCTAGATAAGTTACAAATGATATGATAATAAATTTGGTTGAGGGTCATGTGATGTTCTCATCCATCTAAATGAGTTACATCTGATGTGTTTCTCTACAAGGTGATTCTATACATGGAGAATTGAGAATATATAATTTGGTTATAAGGGATCAATATATTTCATATATTGGGTGCACCCGGTTTATTAGAATAGGGAACTATGTAATGAATTGTGAATATATAGGTTATTACCTTTTGATGGGGATAGGTAGTTTTAATTTTTATCCCAAGGAAAGGTATACTTTATGAATTTAGACTTGAATTAGGAATCCAAGCATTTTAATATCTCAATGAGTTGTTTTTTTGATATGAAACAAGGACTAGTTAGTGGTTTGAGTGCTTGGGTAAGCATTGGAGAAGGGTTAGGGTGACTCGGGATCTAGTTGTGGATAGAGGATATAGGCCACAACATAGAACCCAGAGTTGCAGCATATTATAGGTTGTGAATTTTGTGAGTTTTTTTATATGGGAAAGAGGCCATGCCATAGCTTGAGGAGATTCATTGTGGATTTTCTTAAATAGGAGGCCACAACATAGATTTTGGAGGCTTCACCATAGGGGGTTCCCATAAAGTAGATGACTTACAGAGTATCCCTTAAGGGACACACTCCAGAGGGGGTGGGGGCCTTGGGGTTAGGTGTCATTTACCTTCCTAGGTTGCTAATTTGAAATCTATGGGTCATTCCATATTGTATCCTTGGTTGAGATAGGCTAAGTCATATCCTAAAGGATCTATTCCATGGAATGGGTGTTCAAGGTCATCACCCTATCCTTTAGGGGATTTCTGTGGCATTTCCATGGGGGCCACACCACAGTGCAGTCTAGTTGTGGGGAATTATTCCACAATTCTAAGGGGCAATGTCACAATTCCCCCTAGGATATTTATCTTTTATTATGGGAATCCTAGTAATTATCTAGTTATACAACACTAATTTGTAGGGGAAATAATGTGTGACATGAGGACATATTGGATGAGAACTCCCCTCCCATTCCTACTTTTGATCCCCCATGGAAGAGGATAGTTATTGGTGTGATTCAGTGGAAATTCTTAGTATGTTTATACTATATTCCTCTTAAATTATTAATATTATTGGATGATAATTAATTTTATGATGTTTTAGTTAGGGTTTGTTGATTATTTATACTATAGTATGGTGGAATTCATTCAAAATGATGGGGATTTCATGTGGATTGGTTAGAGGTGGTCTCAAGAGGATGATCACACACAATGTTTCACCATTTTAGTTGAGGTTTTCATTAAACTAATTCAATTATGGTTTTTTATTAAATTAGATGAAATTTTTGATTTATTGGGTGTGTGGTTTTAAGTATTCTTTCTTGATATGGTTCTGAGGATGTTCTATAGACCATACAGGGGTGGTTGTTTAAGGTTATATGTAGTTTTTTTGATGTGGTGATTCTAAATGTGTTTTTTAGTGGATATAACTAATTGTATTAAATTTAATAATTTATTAAAAATTTATAAAATTAATTATTTTGATGTTTTAGAATGTGATAAAATCTATGGTGGTGTTATGAGCTTAGATAAGGCATATACAGGCTTAGGTAAGGGTGTGAAAAGTGTGGCTTGGTTGGTAACTCCTTTATGGATATAGGTAGTCCCTTTAATACTATTCTTTATGCTTGTTTATTCAAGATTATGATTTTATATATGCATATTTAATGGGATTAGGTAGGCATATAGGGACCAATAGAACCTTAGAGTAAGAGATAGGTCATCATTGGTTCTCTTACGCTCATCTTTAGTTATCCTTAGCACTTTAGGAAGTAAGGATCACCTAGTGACTATGTTACCTAGGGGTGGGGGTGATGGTTGAGCTGAAAATAGACCTTGGGTAGGTCTTGGGATGTGATATGAGTTTCATTTAGCCTATTTTTGTGTTCCATTGAGATATTTGGGTAGGTATGGGGGTATAGGTTTAGTAGGATGAGTGAAATGATTGTATGTCTCACACTTATTGGGTGAATCCCTCCTAATGGTGGGTTGAGACTTGGAAATCATAGTGGGTGGGATGAGTCATTTAGGAAAAGATGAGGTGTTTTAGAGAGGGGTTTCATTTGGGTGGTGGGTTTGAGATATCACCAATAGAAGATTTGATATGGGATGAAAGTGTAGGTCAAGGGTATGGTTCGATGATTAAGAATCATGTTTCAAAACAAATTAGAGTGGATTAACTCGAGATTACCCTTAGGTAGTGGGAATGGGTTGTGAGATGAAAATTAGATGAGATTTGGACCCCCACATCTTAAGACTATGGCCAGGAAGATCCTTTGGGATATGGAGTCACCATTGGGTGATCAGGATGGATTGGTATCAATGACCAGAGAACAGAATGGTATGAGAATATATCCTAAGGGGGTGGAAGGTAGATAATTCATATTCAAGTCATGAGGCTAGGAAACGAGTGACTATAAACCTGTTACAACCTAGTGATTTTTTGTGATGATCTATGTTACCTATTTTAGTTTTGTTTGTGACGAGTGAAAGATATATCTAGCGTGATGATGATCTCGATTACTACCCTCTCCATGAGTACAATGGCATTGGTAAGTCTTCCATGAGTGATATAGAGTCTAAGTTGTGTAAGGATTATTGGCATAACTTGAGTGAGAAGGTATAGATTGATACCTATATAACCTTTCCTTGAGTGAGATGTTACTAGAAAGTACATCCCTGAGTGAGAAGGTATTGGACCACCTATTATCTAGAGACACACCCTAGGGAAGAGGGGAGTGGTTTGGTTATTAACCCACCCCAAGTGAGAGAGTGGTGGATAGAATGTGTGACCACCCCTAACTGAGCAGGCCATGTTAGGAGATAATGTGATGTGAGGCATGGATGGTAGATACTACACTAATAGATATGGTATCCATCGAGATATAGATAACTCATCTTGAGTGAGAAGGTGTTGGTAGAACCACCTTGAGTTAGAAGGCAGGTCTAGGACCCTTCACTATCCCTTTAGGTAATGTTTGGGATTTAGAATAAATTTACTTTAAGTCTATTAATATATGAAATATACAATGACTTTGACATGGGTTTATTACTAGATTCCAACATGGTGTTGATTTGTCTATGATCATATGTCATTGTAGCCTAGATATCACATAATGGACCATTGATCACAGATTCATGGTGTCTTGGTTAACCCATGAAACCTAATGCACTTATGTAACATTTTTATTATCCTCATTCATACATGTATATGATGAAGTACACTATGGGAACTTGTTGAGACCCTAATGAGTTGTTTTTCTCAAAATAGGAATGACAAATCTATTATATATATAGAGAGAGAGAGATAGAGAGATAAATTATTTCTTTTATATAGGTGAGAGTACAAGATATGTAGTGGATCGGGATAAAGAAGCTCGATGGGTATTTGGAAACAGGGTTGTTGAGGATTGAGGATTGAGGATAGTAATAGGGCCCTTATGTATTTTACTAATTTTTTATTATATATGTGATTGTTCTAGTGGGTGATCAATTGTTTTATGATTGTATTATTCCACATCAGACATTTGTTATAAAATTTTGTTTAATTATTATGTATACTCTAATGTTTGTAATATGTATTTATTAGTTATTTTTATGTTTCCTTACTATTATTTGAGGTAATAGTCTCCCCGTTGTATATATTAGTCCCTCAATACTAGTACATAACTTTTCTCATAGAGGTGGCTCGCCTGATGCCATGTTTCATCCTCATCCAAGGGAACTGTTGAGTGGACACTGAATCAAGGAAATAAAAAGCATTTATAAAGTGTATTTTTCTTAACTTACTACTTGGGATATGATAAATATGGAATAAGGATGTTTTGGAGATTGTGATGGACTTGGACTAGTGTTCCATGAACACCAATCCTTTTGGATATCCGAGTAACCTAGGTGATGATATTTCCTTTTTTGTGCACATATGACATACCAGTTTACTTAAATATGTTGTGTTTATAGAAGATTGTGATTTTTGGTTTTGGATCTTGGCTCATTGGAAAAAAACCTTTATACATTCATCATATTTGGATCATAGTATTCACATGAAAAATGTGTTCTTGTGTGTTATTTTTTAACTAAATATAGGGGTACAATTTTCTAAAGTGTAAAAAAACTATATAGATATTTCCAAAATGTATTTTTTGTGGAATTTTACTCTAATAAACCACAATATTCTCATATTGTGGAAGGTTATGTGTGTCCTAGTGTAAGAGTTCCTTTTATGTCTATTATATAGACCCCTCATACAAGGTATGTGTTGTGACACTTGATCGGACAATATAGGAATGGTATACATGTTATATCAACCAAGGAAGAGAATATGTTACCCTGAGGATGTGGATAGACTTATTAAGGTCAATGAAATTCATGTGAAATTAATTAGTCTCTTGTGGTATTAATCACTTAAAGTGATTATGTAATCTATATTAGGTTTTGAGAGGGAAGAATTGGTTGCATTCCTAACCTTGTGAATGGATATCCTATGTGGTTAGGCCTAGGAAGAGAAAAGTGTGTGTGGAAGCTTGTGGTTTTAGAAAGAAAACCATGTGGAAGTTGATTATGAAATTATCGTTTCCATGAGTCTGATGCCTTTGGTATTTATAGACGGTTGACATTCCTTGGGGAATTGTCATAAAGTTAAGTGCATAAGCCTTGGTTCATTGATTTGTAACTCATGGGATAATTTGTTCGGTTGTGTGATATGATTTAAAAGTAGTAATAGTTTAGATGAGATAGGTAGGATCATGGTTAAAAACATATTATAGGTTTCTTAGGAGGATTGGGAAAAAATTAGAAAAGGACAGTGAGGGATGGAAAATATTTTAAGGAAAATACTCATTGTGTGAGGGTGAGTGTGAACTGGTTATGCGAAGTTCCTAAAGGGTTTCATTTTAGTGAGGTTCCATATGGGGGATGAGGACTAATGGATTTAGTGAAATTCATGGTAGAATGGAGGCTTGGGGTGTTGAAAGAGAATGGGTAATTGTCACCTCTTACACCGATGGTTACATTATGGATTGATGGTGTTAAGATAGAATTGGTGAGCATGTCTTGGGAAGTGAAACAACATGTGTTATATGCACCTATTTAGATTAGTTATCAAGGAGAAATGTAAGGTAATACATATAGTTATAATTACACCATTGGATTCTAGAGGGTTTAAACTTAATTTTGGGTGAGTTTGGTAGATGTCGAGGATGATGTTCCAAGTGATTTGGTAATGGGTGAAGATGGGTGTTTCATGATAGCGCTCAAGAAGGAGTAGATTGGTCATGTTCAATCATTTGTTTTGTAAAATACAAAGTGTGGGACTTTGAGAATGGGAATTTGGGTCTATATGGGAAATGATAATGATAATCCTATGTTGGGATATTTAGTGACCGCTTATCTTAAAGCGGCTTCTTGAAATAAAAAATTGAATTAATAGTGTAATATTATGTTGGGGAGTATCATATCTATTGTAGAAGAATAATTCTCATATTTAAATACTTGAGGATGTGATGAGATCGGTCAATGGACCGTCGAGGTGGAGATGGTATGTTGGTGTGTGGGAAGATCCACTCAAATAAATTTTCTTAGGGAATATAAGATTCATGATTGGGTGTGCTATTAGATAGATTTTAGATGTTGGCATCGATATCAGGTTGGATTTGGAGTGATCTAAGAGTGAGTCAGATTGGGGATGCATCATTGCACATAGATAGAGTGTCACACTAAGAGAAGGTAGTTAGTGATCCAACCATGATGATACATCGAGGTTCAAGATTAATTTTTTGTGTGGTTTATTGGATGTTCTCATGATTACTACAAGAGTTAAGACATTATGATTGGGTGAGATGATAACAATTGGTGGAGTGAGAATTTTTGGAAGAAGGTGACCAGAGGAGGATTGACTATTATATTGGACAGAATTGGGTGTAGTGAGGTGGAGGCTATATCGACTACATCGGTGGGATGATGGAGGTCATAATCACCTTTAAGATGACAATTCCTATTTTTGGGAGCACCATGGTGTGGAATTAGCCTATGTGTGCATATTCTTATTATGGGGAGCATCAAAACCCTTAGGATCAGTTAGTTTTATATATATGGATGTCTCTAGAGAGATGAGTGTGGGTGACTTTCATCTTGTTATCGGTGTTGGTGGTGAGTGAGTGGCATGAATTCTGGTGAATATTGTGCTGTGATGTTTGGAGTTGTACAATGGGATCCCATTTGGAAATGAAATATGGAACAATGTGAGTTTGTGGTATATTAAAGAACATGGTAGGATGATAATGATGGTTTTAGTGCTACTGTATCTTCTCAATGATAATAAGAGTTATAGTGGGGATTTTTTATGGACCTATGAATTTTAGGGTCATTAATTTTTAGCACGAGTTTGATTTTTTTTCCTAGATTAGGTGATATTTGATGGATTGGGACTTCGATTGAAAATTTTAGCATTAGAACATCTCAAAGAGGTGTTTTTGGACATGGAATGAGGACTAATTGGTGGTTTAGGTAATTGAGTTAACATTGGAGAAGGGTTGGGGTGCAAATGGATCTGGATGTGGTTATAATCTATAGAATATGTCATATAATTAGGTGTTGTGGTGTGACTTGAGATATGGTCTTTGTGAATTTTTCACAAGGGAAGGAGGCCACATGGTAACTTTAGGGGTTGTAGCATAGAGGTGCTTATTATGAAGGCCATGACGTAGAGGTTGGAGTTTGTATCATAGGGTTCTCCCATGGGGTGGGTTCATAATGACATGGCCCATAGGGTCCATGCCATAGAGGGGAGGTCCTCAGGTGTGACACCCACAAATGATAAATGGTTAAATGACTAAATGATATGACTCATGTGAAGAAGGTAAACCTTTCTTTTTATAATTCTATATGATTCAAACTCTAGAGTTAAGTGTTCTTGTCCTAGAGTAGTGATCAGGATTGGTGACCTTCTAGAATGTTTCCTAGGGTGTGTGTGAGTGAGGGAAAATAACATTGGAAAGAACATATGATCATGATTTTTGAACTTCTGAAAAGTTTCCTAGGGTGTGTGTGAGTGAGGAAAAAGAACACTGGAAAAAATATGTGTTCACCTGTGGGGTTAGTCATTAGTCTGATGACCCATTCAGGAACATGGGTGGGCCCTAGGGAGGGGATCACATGTCTGTAGGGAAACTCGTGGTACCTAATGGGTTAGGACCCAAAGACCATATTAAGGAGGGGTGTACATGCTATCAGTGAGGCCCAATTATTACATTGGTATCAGAGGAGGAACTCATCCTTAAGTGTGGTGGTACTGCCTCAGTTGAGATGTAGGGTCCACATTGAGGACGTTGTGCTCTAGAGGGGTGAATGTAACACCCCCAAATGATAAAGGGTTAAATGAATAAATGATATGAATCATGTTAATAAGGTGGACCTTTCTTTTTGGGAGCCTATATGATTAGATATTCATAGTTAAGCATGCTTGGAATAGATTAGTGATCAGGATGAGTGACCTTCTAAGATATTTCCTAGGGTGTGTGCAAGTGAGGAAAAAGAAAACTAGAAAGAACATGTGTCGGCTAGGTGTCTATGCTGTCATTGGGGCCCAGTTGTTATATTTTGTAATGTTTTTATATAATAATTCAAAAGATAGACTAGAAAAGGTCCTAAAATTTAAAATGTTCCATGAACATTTTTGTTGTATTTTATAAGAAAAATAATACATGGCATTTTATTACTGAATCTGGAAGTGCGACTTCAGGGATTTATGGGTGGTATCAGAGTAGGAACCCGTCATTAAGTGTGGTGGCACTTCCTAGGTTTAGATATAGGGTCCACAAAGAGGAAGTTGAGCTCTATGGGGTGAATGTAACACCCCCAAATGATAAAGGGTTAAATGAATAAATGATATAAATCATGTCAACAAGGTTCACGTTTCTTTTTAGGGGCCTATTTGATTAGAACTCCACAGTTAAGTGTGATTGGACTGGAGTAGTGATAAGGATAGGTGACCTTCTGGGATTTTTCATAGGGTGTGTGTGAGTGATAAAAAAGTACATTGGAAAGAATATGTACTGGACTATGGGGATAGTCATCACTCTGATGACCCTGTTCGGGTACATGGGTGGGCCCAACAGAGGGGACCACATGTCTGTGGGCCAACTAGTGGTATATGGCAGGTCGGGACCTGATGACCATATTAAGGTGGGGTGTATATGTTGTTAGCAGGGCCCAGTTGTTACATCAGGGTCGAAAACTCTCTTCCTCTTCATGGTTGGCTATATCAATAGAGATAACAGTACATATTCTTCATTTATTTTATCCATTTTATATAAAGGGATAGATATTATGATAAAAATGGTTTTTGGTTTGTTGTTTCTATTATTCATGGATATTTTTTATCCCCTAAAAACCCTTCAATATGCACATACATGTACTTAATTATATATAATTATGGGATTTTTGGTCCCTCAATGGTTCCAACTAAATATTTATACGCCACCCTACACACATCGGTGTGCATACGATTTCACTTGTGGAATTATAGGCCTATGAAAGTAAAAGGAAATATAAATTTGTATTGGTCTATGGATTAGATGAGTATCAAATTAGAATGATAGAACTCCACTGGGTAGTTGGTTGGGGGTTAACTAGTATTGGTATTATGACAAATAAATATGTATGTTTTGTTTGTTATTTGAAGAGTTTTACTGTTTTTTATGAATATGGACTACTACTATATTTTTTCTACATTATGTTATTTTTTATATTTTATATTGTTATACTTGATTATGAGATTCCAATTCTAGCTCATAATTTAACTTTCATAGCTTTTGGGTTATCTGATTTATAGAAGAGTCATTCTAAATTTTTAGTACAATCTAATAATGGAAAAATATGGTTTCCAAAAAGGGTAAAATATTTTCTAATGATTTTTTTGACCCCTGATACTAGTTATAAACCCTTGAAAAATGGGGAATATACATGGATTATGTGGTGGTATCTACCATAGATCCAAGCAAGGGATGAATCGACTTTTATCAGTGCTAAACAGAAAGTGCTGATAAAGGTGTATTATTTATCAGTGCCTTTTTTAGTGCTGATAAAGGTTATATTTATCTATGTTATTCTTAGCACCGATAAAAGTTTTAAATAAAAATTATTATTAATATATATATTTATTATATTATAATCAAAAAATATTGTTTATTTATATACATTAATTAAAATTCGCATGTTTATAATTAATATATATATTTTAATAATTAAAATATATATATAATATCTAAAAAAATTATTTATAAGATTATAAAAAAATATATATTTTAATAATTATAAAATAATAATAATTTTTTAAAATATTAAATATATTTATTATATTTATAATTATATATTTATAATTTTATATAAATAATTTTTAAATATATTTATTTATAATTATAATTATATAAATAAATATTTATTTAAATAAATACATGTCTTTAATGAATTTGGTCAATAAATATATATATCAAGAGATAATGATGATATTCATGGACATGATTGGAGTTTTTTATGTTCATACATTGATGTGTGAGTATGTATAATTGACGTTATATGATCATAAGTTTATTTATGGATATAATTGTGGGTTTCTTTGTTCTGAATGTTATTATTACCTATATTATGATGATGCATGCATATGTTATGTATTCATGACTCATTAATGTTCATTTATACATTGATGCCCTTATTAATTATGCTTTCCATGTATATTTGATGACCCATTTTTTATAATCTATACGTTATTAGGTATGATTCATTCATGTTATACCCATCAGCCTATTATATTCCCATAAATACTTATAAAATTATAATAAATATATTTATTATATTTATAATTATAAAATCTTAATTATATATAAATAATTTTTAAATGTATTTATTTATAATTACAATTATAACTATATATATATATAATTATAAAATTAAAATAAATACATTTATTATTAGTTTATAAATATATCTATAATTATATACAAATATTTATAAATGTGTTTATTTATAACTATAATTATAAATAAATATAAAATTATAAAAATATATTAATTATATTTTATAAATATATATATATATACAGATATTTATAAATATATACAAATATTTATAATTATAATTATAAATAAATATATTTATTTATTTATTTATTTATTTATTTAAATAATTATAAAATTATAATAAATATATTTATTATATATAATTATAAAATTATAAATATAATACATTTATTTCTTATAAATTTTTTATTAAAAATATTTATTTATTTATTTATAATTATAAGTAAAAATAAATATATATTTATTTAAATACTATAAAATTATGATAAATATATTTATTATATTGGTAATTTTATAATTATATATAAGTATGATATTTATTATATATTATTATATAATTATATATAATAAATATATTAATTATATATATTTAAAAATCATAAATATAATAAATATATTTATTATAATTTTATAATTATTTAAATAAATATATATTCATTTATACTTATAACTATAAATAAATATTTATTTATTTATAATTAGAAAATTATAATAAATATATTTATTATATTTATAATTTTATAATTATATATAATTATATAAATATATACCAATATTTATAAATATACTTATTATAATTTTATAAATATAAATAAATATATATTTATTCATAGTTATAATTATAAATAAATATTTATTATATATATATATACTTTTATAAATATATGTATAATAATATAAATAAATTATTAACATTTTTTTAGCGTTGATAAAGGTATCCCTTTATCAATACTAAAAAGCACTGATAATACTATTCTTTATCTGCACTATAATTTTAGCGCTGATAAAGACATGTTTTATGAGCATTTTTTTAGCACTGATAAAAGTGTATTTTTAGCAGTGCTAAAAAAGAGCTGATAAAGGTTAGTTCTACCTGCACATTTTATTTTAGCAATGATAAAACTATCTTTTATCAAATCTTTTTGAAAGTGTTAATAAAAGCCTTTCTCTTCTTTTGAAAGAACTCTAACCGGATGTCTTCTCCCGTACACCTTCAAGCTCTCGCATAAGCCGACTACCACTGCATCGCCGCTCTTACCAAACCCTGCTTTCGTTGCTCCTCTGCTCTCTCCCAACCACACTACCACCACCTCTCCATGCCACCATTCTTGTCAAACCCCGCTACCACCGCTCTGCCACTCTCACCCAACTGCACTATCGTCGTGTCGTTACTCTACCGCACTACCATCGCACTACCACCGCGCCGGCTTCACAAACCCCACTACCACCGCATTTTTTATAAATCAAGACCCTCAAAAGTAAAGGTTTGATATTTGAATCTTGTTTTTATGTATTTATCTATTGATTTTCTTCTTGTTTTATTTTTTTGTTCTTACTCGAACAACAGTGTGTGCAGAACCCCCTTTCAATTTAGTGTTATTTTGTACAGACCAGATCCTCCCCTTTAGTTTCTTACCAATCCCCACTCCCATTCATGTCTAAACCCAAGGGTAAGGGTTGACCCTTTTTTCCTATGACTTATTTTTGTCTAGGGAATTTGATTAGTTTTTTGAGCTTCGTTCATCATATATTTGAATTTACGAACCATTCACCATTGATTTGTGATAGGTTACCCCATGTGTTTTCCATTTAATTTGAGAACCATGATTATTTTAATGTTTAACTCTATGTTTTGTATATTAAATAATATCATTAAATGTTTTTTGTGTTATTGGAAAGATAAATCAAGTTTTATGTGATTTTCATTTCAATTCTAAGGACTTCTAAATTATGGAACATGTTAAATATATTTTTTAATAAACCATGCACACCATGTGTTTTATAAATTTCATTAATTTTCTTTATAAATAAATTCTAAGATTTGATAAGTTTTTTTGGGCATCAAAGTGAATTCTCAATAGACACAATATTTTTACTTTTCATTTCAAGCAATACTTGAAATGTCAAGCATTGATAAAATATTTCAAGATTTATTTAAAATAAAATGATGTGTTTAACATTTTTTTACCCCATTTAGTTTATTAGATAAGAAAATTAATGCCACTTTTTAATCAATAAAGAGATTTTATAAAGGTGGAATAATTTATAAATTGACTACAATGGTGGTTTAAGTATAATTTTTTAAGAGTTGTCTTATAAATGATTTCAAATTATTATATAGATAATTGGCCTCTTGGTGGGTTTCTAAAAGGCATGTTTGGACCTTTTAAAATGTATTTTAAACATGTGGATGTGTGAGACCCACTTATTCCCCCTTATAGTTGTTTCCCTTTATGGGAATTTCTTGATGTATATGTTGATTAGGGGATGGATAGAAAGGGGATATTTCTTATGAGAGCGTTAGAGGTTTGAGTGAGTTATTATTTATGATTAATGATGATTTTTTTTATTATTGATTATTGATTATTTCTCACTATTACTATTACTTAAGTCATGGGAACAAGAGTAACTAAGTGGGGAGTATTTATTTATTCTACACTATATCATTTCACACTTCTAGTTCCCCAGGTTACATATAGGGCTAGTGGGGAGTGCCCCTGATTCTAGGATTGGTGCAAGCAAGTCAAGTGACTTATGTTAGAATGCAACATAAGTCTACAGTTGGTCCCAGTTTGATAAATTCTAGGACAATCTCATATTAAATCCAATGGTAGATCCCATGACATCATTTAATTGGTTGGTGGTTTGGCATAGGGGATTTTATTGATCTTATTTAGTACCCATACTTGATTGATGTGTGCAGGACCCTTGGCACATATATTTTGTTTCTTATTTTCATTTCATTATTGGTTTGGTTCCATTCATTTGATCATTTACCTTTGTAGCATGAGTGGAGTTTTTATAGGATTTTTGAAATGGTTTGAAAGTGTGTTTCAGTAAATCCAAGGGTAGATCTCATGAGACTCACAAGGTACGCCTAGAGTTTTTATATTAACCGTAAAATCAAGATCGATTGTTTCATGAATAGACTAAAATTGAATAATTTTATACTTTTATACTTTCATAAATTTTAATTTTATATATTATAATTTTATACTTTTATAAATTTGTAAAACTATATAATTCTATAAATTATGTAAACATTTATAACATATATGTACTTTTATATAGTTTTATAAATTTATATAAATTTATAAATTATGTATATTTTTTTAAATATATGTTATTTTATAAATTATATATAATTTTATACTTCTATATACATATATAATTTAATATGAAAATATTAATATATGTACATTTTTAATTTATAATTTTATACCTGTAAACTTTTTTCAATTTATTAATAGTTTAATATTTTTATACTTTCATAAATTTAATGGAAGTGTTGAAAATATTTTTAAAAATATAATAATTTCTTTTTTATTTGTGAAACCATTATTATATTCAATAGCTATATTTTTTATTATGAAAATGGTTTTCAAATAATATAGCTTTTATTTTTTATATTTCCATTATTACATTTAATAACAGCATTTCATCAGTTTTTTATAATGTAAATGTGATTTTATACTTCATTTATACTCATAAAAAGGGTTTTGATCATTAAAAATATGAAGTGAATTTTTTTTAATAGTGAAATCTCCTCCATTATATTTATAAATTTCCTTTATTAATTTTTTTTATCATGTTGGATGATAAACCATTTTTCAATAGCTGTATTTTCTATTATAAAAAAGGGTTTTCAAATAATATAGCTTTTATTTTTTTTCAATTATTACTTTCAATAGATTTATTTATAAATTTCCTTTAATAAGTTTTTTTTATCATATGGAATGATAAAACATTTTACAATATTTCTATTTTCTGTCAAGCAATTCATGAAATCCATATTCAATTGAACATATTTTTTGTATTTATTTTGTTAAATTTTAATATTAGCAAATAAAATAGGATGACTATGAATAAATAATGGATGTATGTCAATCGTATGAAAAAATAGTATAAATATGGAGTAAAAGAGTTCATAAAGTTTTCAAAATATCATGCAAATGACCCATCTCAAATCCTTTTTCCATGTTTATGTTATTTTTATTCAAGACTAATTAGTTCAGAGGTGTTAGAATAACACTTCATCTATCATAGAATTGATCGAAGTTATAAATGTTGGAATAAACACAAGGAAAAAAGAGAATGTAGCTAGTGAATGGGATAACACTGTGTTTTATAGATCATCTGATATGATTACAAGTGTATAAAATGAATAAGACCATATTGAGGATGTGATTACAGGTGTGAATGATGATGAAGATCACATTGAGGAAATGACAAGGATAGTTGAATATGAACTTCATAATTTTTCAAAATTGTTTGAGAAGTTAAAGAGTTGTGAAAATGTGACATTGTATGCGGGTTTCACTAAATATACAACATTTTCAGTCATACTGAAGATGTATAATTTGAAATCAGGCAACAGATGGAGTGACATCAATTTTACTGAACTACTTGCTCTCTTGAATGGTATGCTCCTAGAAGATAATGACCTCCCCAAATGAACATATGATTCTAAACGTATGTTATGTTTGATGGGTATGATCTCTAAAAGAATACATGTCTGGCCAAATGATTGTATATTATTTTTCAAGGTCTAAAAATAACTTAAAGAATGCCCAAATTGTGGTTCATATCAATACAAGAATGGTGAATCGGATCCTGTGAAATTTGTATGGTACTTTCCAATCATTCCATGGTTTAGGTGCCTATATGGAAGTGAGGAGACTATATGGAAATTAAAATGGCACATAGATACAAGAGATAAATATGGGAAACCTCATCACCCAATAGACTCTCCTTAGTGGAAGAAAATTCATCATGAGTATCCTAAATTTGTAAATGAGCAGAGAAACCTTCGTCTTACATTATCTACAGATGGAGTGAATCATTTTGGTTTTAAAATAAGTACTCACACTACATGGATGGTTATGTTGATAAATTATAATTTTCCATATTTTTTAAGCATGAAACGAAAATTAATCATGTTATCTATGATTATATCAGGACCAAAACAACTGGGTAATGATATTGAAGTTTATTTGGCTCAATTGATCAAGGATTTGAAATTATTGTGGGATTTTGGTGTTACTTTGTTTGATGATTCCAAGAATAAAGATTTTATGTTGATATCCATGTTGTATGAGATGATAAATGACTTTACTACTTATGTAAATTTTTCAAGATATAGTATTAAAGTAACTCAAGGGTGTCCCATTTGTGAACAAGGTACACAGTCAATTAGGTTGAAACACTCATTGAATACTTTGTTTCTATGACATCACATACTTTTACCCTAATGAAAGAAGTACCGATCTTGGATGAAATCATTCTATGTAAGTTTAGAAGAATGTAAAAAACCATCTCCACTAATAGATGATCAATTTCTTGAGAAAGTAAAAATGTTGACATTGAATTTGATAAACCATTTTCAAGAAACCTTATGAAAATCGGTTGGAAAAGGAGATCAAATTTTTTTTGGATTACCACAATGTAATTGTCTATATGTCAGAAATTTTCTTGATGTTATACATGTTCAAAAAAATGTATGTGATAGTCTAATTATCATGTAACTAAATTCACCAAGAAAAAAAATCAAGGATATGTTGTACATGGTTTACATTGGAATATGGGAAGAGTTGGCACTAGTGAAGGGTGAAAAAAGAACTTTTCTTCCTCCATCTTCTTAAACTCTTTCTAGGAAGGAGAGATATCATTTTTGAAACTTCTTGAGTGATGTAAAGGTTTTATAGTGGTATTTATTGAATATCAAGAATATCATGTCAATGACTTATTTAAAGTTAAAGGGTTTTAAATCACATGACTTCCATGTTTTGATTCAAGATCTAATTATTGTATCTTTACATTGAATTTTTATCAAGAATATCTATCATACATTAACCAAGATCTGTTTTCTTTTCAAATCTATATGCATAAAATCTTTATACCTATAGAAATTTCTGACTATAGAAAGGGAAATTTCCATCATATTATGTGAATTGGAAAACAAATCCCACCAAAATTCTTTGATATGATAGTTCACTTGATGGTTCACTTGGTGAGAGATATTTGACTGTGTTGTCCTATACACTATAGATGGATGTACCCCATTGAATGGTATATGAATATTTTGAAAGGGTATGTCAAAATTGAAGTCGTCCAGAGGGTTGTATTTCATAGTGATATATTGTCATGGAAACCATTGAATTATGTACCAACTACCTATCTATTGTGGAAAGAATTGGTCTACTGAAATCTCATCAACCTAGACGGCTTGTGGGTAAAGGAATTTCTAGAAGAGATGTTGTTAGAATCAATATTAAATATCAGGAAAAAACCCACCATTACATTTCACATAATAGTTTGGAGGTTTCCCCATATGTTGAAACCCATAAAGTAATTCTATGTCCTTTGAATCCATCAATGGATGAATGATGGTTTTGGGACCATATTTTTAAGGAGTCAGATGAAAACCCAGATTCAATTTCATAATGACTTCGATGGAAAGCCAGAGGACCAAGTGTGTATGTATTATCTTATAATGGTTATGTAATTAATGGTTATATATTCTATGAAAATGAACATGATGAGGGTGGTACCATGAAAAATAGTGGAGTTACACTTGTAGATGATGTGATGCATGTTTTTGGTACTAAGGACAGAAATACAATTTATATGAATATGTCATACTTTGACATTATCAAAAAAATATGGGAGTTGGATTATTTGAAATTCTAAGTGCTAATTTTTCAATTCAAGTGGGTTGATAATAGAAGTGATGTTATAATAGATTAATTGGGATTTGTGAAAGTGGATTTTAGTAAGGGTACAAATATGAAATGTTTATAATAGAATCATAGGTAGTACAGGTATTTTATATTCTAGATCTTACTAACTGAAGGTGGTCAATTTTTTTGTTATCGACCAAACCCACTAAAGGGTCATATGAAAATTCAACTAAGGATGACCCTTTCATTGGGACGTCATAATCATTTTTTAGTGATCCCAATGTAGACGGGGTTTTGCATGTCATAGAAGACTACAATGAAGGGATTTGGATACTTGATAGAGGGGTAAAATCCCTTAAGCCTTTAAAAAAGAGTTGAATTATCAGGTTATATTTATTTTTATAATATACATTTTGTTACCTCATGTTATTATCAATTAGCTACTGCATTTAAGTAATCTAAATTAAATGTTAAATCAATTATGCAGATAATGAATTCTGCACGTTCTAATTCTCCCAATCTTGATTAACAATAGGTCTCTCAAACTACTTATAATCCCAGTGTAGATGAAAAATGACCTTTTACACATGCTGGTGCTCCCAATCCTAAAGAACAACATGTTTATTATCCTGCTGCTACTCCCAATACAGAGGTAAAATGACCTTCTGCACATTCTAATGCTACCAATCTAGAGAAAAATCTTATTTATGATGTTTAATTTGATGAAATAGTAGGAGATGAAGGACCGATGATGTAGAAAAAATAGGATCATCTTAGTTTGATAGTGTTAGAAAAAATCATTGAGGCGAAAAGCAAAGGCATCAAATTCGAGGTCGGATGGAATGCATGGGACCATCATGTTAACCCCAAAAAGGCCTTGTTCAGCAGTTAAATTGGACTCATTACTTGTAAATTCTTGTCGATATTCATGGAACCATGTTATGCCCGTACTTATGGAACTGATGTGGGAAGAGATTATGGTAATATTATGATATCATTTCTTTAATTTACTAAAAAATAAAATAATGAAACATTGACTTACTCTTCATCATCCCTTAAAGAGTGAATTTATAGTATATGACTCCCACAATAACTATGTATTAGAAATCTCTGAAAGGATTCATAGAGTCTTTCACACAATTCTAATGAGATTTCATCTTAAATATGTTGAAGGGAAAATAAAACTTCACCCACCACTTATGTATGCACACCTGATAACCCAAGATGCATGGGATGCATTTATTGGCCATCATGCATAGGTGTCTTTTTAGTTACATTATGAATGGTAATACATTGTTTGACAATACATATATTCATCACTTTGATTGAGAGTTTTTTATTTATGAAACCGAAACTGAGTGCTGAAAATAAGGAATAGGAAGCAAAACCAATGTACCCCTACCATAACGTAAGGATGGGGTATGTTTTACTTAAAAAAAATTGGTACATATTTTAAATATATCATAATACATTTATGTAACATGAAAAAACATCATAATTATGTTCATTTGTTTATATGAAGATTAATGAATCCAAATCCAGACTTACTTCCATCCCATGCCATATGCTATATATGGAGGAAAGTGTAAATAAATATGGGATACTAATAGATGAAAATACACAAATAGTGTGGGAAACATTTGTAAGTATTACATAATAATTTTTTTCTTTAAATCTCTATTACATAACAATGATTACTTGTTTTTTTATATTTTCTATCTAATATAGTCACAGGGTTCATCAACACATGTACTAGATGAACACCTACTATTGGTGGCCTTAAAGTGGCCATAACAGTATGGTCGCGATAGAGGTTTGGGTTTTGGGGTGACACCCTGAACATATTTTGAGAAAAATAGGAGGATAAAGAGAAATAAATAGAAGAGATGGAATCAAGATTAGAAAACCTTGAAGAATAATTTCATTGATAGACTAATTTGTTAGATACTGTTATGGTGGAGAAAAGAGAACAAACGACTCGTGAACAACCATTTCATAAAGATCCCACCCCACCTCCCACAAAATTTTAGGTGAGTTATTACCCTCAAAGAGATGTTTTAGTTAAATTAATCAATATTCTAATAATTGTTTTTGTGAAATGTGAATCAGATAGAAACCAATACCTTTCATGTAATGATATTCTACAGGGTGAAAATGACTGTGATTTATATCTATCACCACCCTCCCATCACCTTCTAGTGAGGGATATGGTGTTCAGTATCCAAGATGATGGGATACACAACATACCACTTCAAGAAGTTCATGTGAGAGTAGAGATTAGTGTATCTAATAAGCTGAGCACTAAGCTACCTATTCCATTTGATGAAAATGATATCCATACAGTTAGCCAAGATATTGGATCATTCGTCACATGGCCATCAGATCTTGTAAAAACACATGTAGATATGGTATTATTTATTTCCAATTTATTTTTCATGCTAAACCTTTAATAGTTAATGAAAAAAAAGGACTAAACCAATTAATGTTATTAAAGAAATATAAAGGGAAGGGGTTGAAATTAAAGGTTAAGTCAAAACCATCTAAAGGATCAACGAATCGATCAAAAAATCTTCCAATAGCACATTTAACCATCCCATTCAATATCCTCATTGATAACATTGAAGGTTCATATGGATAAAAAGTTATAAAATGGTAGTAGTCACATAGTTTATTTTGAAGAAAAAATATATGGTGAGTAATTTACAGACTACGTTGATTTTGAGAATGAAAATGAAATCCTCAACTACGAATGGCTTGGAGCCTCAAATGTAAATTTATACATGAGTTATGTTTTCATGGTTTGATTTTAAAAAAGTTGATATACTCTGATAATATGACTAAATACATTTCATATTTTATGCAAGAATATATATATATACCAATTTAAGGGATTTACCCATGAAAAAATAGACTCATTAGTCCTCACATCACCTATACAGACAGGCCTGGCCAAATCATTTGAAAGAAAACTTATGAATAACAGACACTTATTAATAATAACGATGCATGGGTAAAACTCAATAATTTAATCATATCAAATATATTTTCATTTCTTTCATTAATTATTCCCTTTTTTTCTTTTAAGAAACATTGGATTCTCATTGTCATCAATTTGGATACTCTAAATATTTATTTCCAGAATTCACTGCATAGATACTCAACAAACCAACCACATGTGATGATGTTTTTCAATTTTTAATACACTACATCCAATGTTTTAGAAATAGAATTAAAGTTAAATATTTTATATTATGTTTTAATTATGTTTCTGTTATGATAGGGTGGTTAATAAATATTGTGAAAATCATGGCATGAGGACAGGAATTGCACAAAAGGACCCTAACAAGTTCTACAACTAGATAAGTATCAGGGTAAATATAATAATATTTCACTATCCAAACCCATATCAAAGCAAATTACTTATTTTTCACAATGTTTCTGTAGTTTCTAAAACAAACAAATGAAAAGGATTGTAGTTATTATGTTTGTAAATTAATGAGAGAGATTATATTCCATCAACAAACTAGCATCCCTAAAGAGGTATTTTTTAAGGTAATTACTATTTCATTTAAAACATTTATTATTCATTTGTGTATTTATATTTTCCCATACTACTATGATTGTTGAAAATATGCATATTCACAATAAGATATATATTTTCTTATAAATGAATGTACATCATACCTAATCATATAATATGCACAAATAACATGAAGATGTGACTTACATAGAAGTAATGAATTGTTTCATGTTTATTTTTAATTTATTTATCATTATTATTACTCACATTAGAATTGTTTTCTTATAGGGGTAGATTTATTTATTCAATTTGGGTTAGTTTTTTAGAATCTATTCATTCTCATGAGATATTGGACTTCAAGGATGCAACTGAGATAATGACAATAAGGAAATGTGTCAATAATGTATACAACCATCATTAAAATATAAATTACAACTACTTATTTAATTATTATTTTCACCATTTTATCTAATATTTGTAGCTTATTTTCCCTATCATTTTTATATAATACTTATTTAGTTGTTTTCATAGATCTTTTTGTAAGTCAAAATTTACTTTCAACTATCTACAACAATCCATAGAAGAGATAACATGTTCCTTTTTTCCAATGTTACAACTCATTACATTTCTTTTCTTTGTCGACCTGTCGACATTGAATATTGATTTGATATTATTATCCAAAAAACCTTTCTCATTTTTGAAAAATAAAAGAGTGGAGGAATATATTTTTCCATTTTGTTAACTTCTCATGATATAATGGGCATAATAGTTACCTCTACTCGTCTAGTTTTCAACAACGAGAAAGGATTTTTGGCTAAGAACATCGACTCAATATATGGTGTTGGTAGTTTGAAAAATAAAGATAATGGTAATCATGGTAACATTGTTAGTTAGGATTTTTTGAGACTTTGGGACGTGTCAGAATAAGTGACACCTCAATTAGACACATGATGTGACCATTATAACTCAAGGAACGTCTTTTTATTTAAAAATGAGATTAATTTTAGTAAAATAGACAACTGATAAACTCAAAACTGAAAAAACACATTCATATTATTTTTATACTTTAGTAAAATGATCCCTAAGTAATTTAGTATGTGTAGGAATTAGCTGAACCTCAATCTTACACATGTTGTGACCAGTATGACTCAAAGTATTTGTTATCAGTTTAAATTGAAATTTTAGTTCAAAATGTGGCACTCACTAAAAAACAAAAAAATGTTCTTCAATTTTTTATATAATTTAGGGCATCGATTCATAAATCATTTTTGACACGTATTAATCAATCTCATGTCAAACCGATACACGATGTGACCAATATGAGTTAAATATTTTGTTTCCAATTTAAAATTACATTTTAGTAAAAAATAAAAATGAAATACTGAAAACCAAGAAAACTCATTTAGATTGTTTTTATACTTCAGAACAATAATACATGAGTCATTTTAGATGTGTAGGAATCACCTGCACCTCAATCTGATGGACAGTGTGACTGGTGTGACTCCAAGTGCATCTTTTTATTTAAAATTGACATAAATTTTAGTAAGAAGGACAACTGAACTACTCAAAACCAATCAGAAACATTCCTATTATTTTGATACTTTTGTAAAAATATCCATAGGTCGTTTAAGATGTTTATGAATCATTTGAACCTCAATATGATGCATGGCATGTCCGATATGACTCCAAGTGTGTTTTTTATTTAAAATTGGTGTCAATTTTATTAAAAAGGACAAATGACCTACTCAAAAATGAGAAAATACAGTTGTATTATTTTTATACTTTAGGACCATGATCCATAAGTCATTGTTTATGTGTATGAATCAACTACACATCAATATGACACACATTGTGACCGATATGACTCTAAGTGTGTCTTTTTATTTTTAATTGACATTAATTTTAGCAAAAGGAACATGTGACACATTGAAAATCATGAAAACACATTTTTACGGTTTTGATACTTTATGAAGAGGATACGTGTTTCATTTTTGATGTATATGAATTAGTCGCACCTCAATATGATATACATTATTCTCGATATGACTTCAAGTGCATCTTTTTATTTAGAATTGGCATCAATTTTAGTAAAAAAGACAAGTGAACTACTAAAATTAGAAAAAAATTATTTTTATTTTTGATACTTTAGGAAAATGACCCATAAGTCATTTGTGACATGTAGGAATCAAACAATCCTTAATCTAATGCATGGTGTGACCAATATGACTCCAAGTGTGTCTTTTTATTTTAAATTGACATTAATTTTATCAAAAGGAATAAATGACATACTAAAAATTAATAAAACGCATTCTTCTTGTTTTGATAATTTAGGAAAACGATCCATGAGTCATTTGGGATGTGTAGTAATTAGAATCACCTCAATTAGACGAAAGGTGTGGCTGTTATAACTCCAAGTGAGTCTTTTTATTTAAAATTGGAATAAATTTTAGTAAAAAGTACAATCGACCTACTCAAAACCGGTAAAACACATTATTATTGTTATAATACTTTATAGAAATGATACATAAGTCATTTTAGACATGTTGGAGTCATTCAAACATCAATCTAACACATGGTGTGACCATTATGACTTCAAGTGTGTCTTTTTATTTAAAATTAACATCAATTTTAGTAAAAATGACAACTGGACTACTTAAAACTTTTCAATTGCATTCAAATTATTTTAGGAAAATGATCCATAAGTCATTTGTGACATGTAAGAATTAATTTTACCTCAATCTGATACATGGTGTGACTGATATGACTCAAAGTGTATATTTTTATTTTAAATTGACATTAATTTTAGCAAAAGGAACAAGTGACATACTAAAAACCAAGGAAATGCATTCATATTGTTTTGATACTTTAGGGAAAATATCCATGAGTCCTTTTTGACATGTATAAATCACTCAAAACCCATTATACCACACAGTATGACTCCAAGTGCGTCTTTTGATTTAAAATTTAGATCAATTTTAGTCAAAAGGACAAATGGACTACACAAAACCAAGAAAAAACATTCATATTGTTTTTATACTTTAGGGAAATGATCTATAAGTCATTTAAGATGTTTAGGAATTAGCCACACCTCAATACGATGCATGGTGTGACTAGTATGACTCAAAGTGTGTCTTTTTATTTAAAATTGACATCAATTTTAGAAAAAAGGAAAACTGACCAACTCAAAACTAAGAAAATTCATTTAGAATGTTTTTATACTTTATAAAAACAATAAATATGTAATTTTTTTTGTTTATGAATCAACTGAACCACAATACGAAGCACGGTGTGATCGATATGACTCCAAGTGTGTGTGTTTTATTTTAAATTGTCATTAATTTTATAAAAAGGAATAAATGATGTACTAAAACCAAGCAAATGCATTCAGATTATTTTGATAATTTAGGAAAATGATTCATGGATCATTTTTCAGGTGTAAGAATCACTAGAACCTCAATATGATGCACAGTGTGATCGGTATGACTCCAAGTGTGTATTTTAATTTAAAATTGACATCAATTTTAGTAAAAAGGACATCTGACCTACTCAAAACCAAGAAAATGCATTCAGATTGTTCTGATACTTTAGGTAAATGATCCATATGTCATTTGAGATGTGTAGGAATCAACTGAACCTCAATGTGATTAATAGTGTGATTGGTATGACTCCAAGTACATCTTTTTATTTAAAATTGACATTAATTTTAGCAAAAAATATAACTGTTATACTCAAAACCAAAAAAATGCATTTGGATTGTTTCGATACTTTAAAAAAATGATCTGTATGTCATTTTCGATGTTTAGAAATTAATCAAACATAAATATGATGCACATTTTCACTGATATGAATCCAACTGTCTTTATTTAAAATTGACATTAATTTCATTAAAAAGAAAAATTGGCATACTAAAAATCAAGAAAACACATTCAAATTGTTTTGGTACTTTAAGACAATGATCTATAACTCATTTGTGACTTGTTGGGATCAATCTCACCTGAATAAAATTCATTGTGTGGCCGGTATAACTCCAAGTGTATCTTTTTATTTAAATTTGAATTTTTTTAATGTATTGTTTGATATTAATGTTTAATTTATTTCTTTATAATATTATCAATATAAGATTTATTTTCTTATATAGTAGGATTATTTTTCTCGAGTTGAGTTGATTTGTTCGGAAATGGTTACTATGGGTGGACCTTTTTGAGAGGGGGTCATAAGTGCCAAAGATGATGAAATTTTATTGTTTTTAAATGGTTGTGGATAGTAATTGTATGTTTAATTATACAAAACATTGTTTGAAATTTATATAGTAGTGTTTTTTGTGTATTTGTGATGTAAAATTTATTTCAATTAAATTTTATATTTTGTGTAGAGGTTATAGGTTGTTGCAGTATACTATTATAAAAATAGTACACTACAGCAGGTAGGGCTTTATTAGCACTAGAAATACTGCTGATAAAGGGTTGATTTTATCATTGATTTTTTAGCACTAATAAATGGGACCCCCCCTTTAACAATTCTGATATTAACAACAATTTTTGGATTTGTTAAAAACCTTTTTGTGTGATATTAAAGGGAATATTTTTAGTAGTGTGTCCAGTTTGGGCTAACAAAATATTCAGGCTGAGTCATTATAAATGACTTAATATCATCAACTATAACATGGGTGGAAATTTGTGTACATGGGTAATAAAAAAATCTATAGACGGACCAACCTTATCAAATATTAAAATCTATTTTCACAAATTAAAATTGTAGGATTCTATGATATAACCTTTTTTTATCGATCAATATTTTAAATGGGAAAAATATTGAGGTTTCATTTGGGATGATACAATGATATAATAATGAAAATAAATATAGAATAAATGATCCATGAGGAAACATGAGCATAACATACATAAATATTGCATCTTTTAAGATGTATATTCAATACATTTAACAATAATACATTCCAAAGGACCATAAATGTTTAGTTTCATTGAATACTAGATAAATAATTAACTTATTTCATACAATATATATAACATATCTTAGAAGTTTCTTCTCTCATATCACCCTTATTAGATATTTCTTAATTAATAACATAGAAAGGGTGAAATCAGATTCCCAGTTATGGTAAAAAAAGTGATATGAATCAATGATCATAAGTGAGAATAAGATAAACATAAGGGAATGAGAACATGATCATAACTAACAATAACCATGCCCAATTAGTTAAAGATCATTAAACATAAATCATGGCATAAGGTTTTTTCATAAAAAATACATAAGTCATAAGTGTGTGGAATCATCAATAATCAACCATTATCCACAAGAAAACATCACAAGCATAATTTATAAGTTTTTGGCGTATAAATAAGCATATAAAATCATTTCCTTAGTCAAGATGCACTACCAAGACTATCATAGTGAATTGGGTTAACTCCCCATTCTATAATTTTCTTATTTAAGGTTCACTCCCATGACTATCATAGTGGATAGAGTCTCTTACAAGATTGGTTTCACTCCCCGTTCCATTCCTGATTATCCCATGAGATATCAATCGTTACCCAATGCATTGTAGGGCTATATAATTCCAAGACCATCCATCACATAATGAAAACCATACATATGTGTTTTATAAGATCATAAAAAATTAATCATATAATTATATCATAACTCATGTAAAGGAAATAAGTTTCATAAAAATTTAATCATTTCATCATAGAATAACCCTTGTAAAATAAACTAGTTTCATAAATTTCTCATTCAAACTTAATTAACCTGTGGGAAAGAAACTAGTTTCATAGAATCTTCCTTAAATCATCTTTATAGTAATATATCCAGAGAATAAAAGTGGGTGGTATCACAATACCATATCCTTATTTAATTATAAATATCCTTAAATTATTTTGACATATATAAAAAATATATTTAAAAAAACATTCAAACCATTCATTGAAAACAAGATAAAAATACCCTTTTTTATAACAGTTTGACTAAAAATTCCTAGAATATTGAAAAAATAATTTTCATTGAAGATAACCATTGTAAAATTTAAAGTAAAAGTTAATGAAAATATCATTATAGTGGGAAAATATATTCAAACCATATACATTAAAAGAGACCATTCTTTTCACACTTTTTCAAAAAATAAAAACTAACTTGTTCGTAAAATGTTTCTTTCAAAGGATTGATTTTAAACATTTGAAAATAAAGTAAAACGTAATGGAAATTAATTTTCTAAAACATTTTATCTATATTTAAAATCACCCATAAAACAATTTTTAAGATCATGAATATGGAAGAAAATTTTCGATGACCAAATAGGAAATAAAGTACACATTTTTCTAAAAACAATTTGTCAATCATTTTATGTAATAATGAGTGGATAATGGTACTAATATATAAAAATTATAAGAATATATATAAGTGAATAAAATATATATGGTTTAAAGTATAATATCTATATAATTTCCCCAAATAAAAAATTAGAATAGACATTCTCAAAAAGAAATGAAATGTTAACATAAATCATTATCTTAAGTCACACCATGCTTCATATGCATTAAAATATCTTTCATAACAAATATATATTTTTTATGAATATTTTACATAACCATATTAATAAATAAATTAAAATGTATCATTCTAATATAAATTCTTATTATCCTTTAATTAGTGATTTGTTCATTAAAATGAACATTTGGGTGAACACTAGTTTGTTTTCCATGCATATTTTGGTTCGATGTTTTTAGTAATTTCAACTTAGTCATGGTTTAATCATCAAAAAATATTAATAATTAGCTAAATTTCATATTTATTCATCTTATTCACTTTTATAATTATTCATATAAATTGGTTATGAAAAAAATCGCATCGCTTTGGGGAGGTGGTAGTCTAGACATACGTACGAGTGATGTTTTCATTTTCCTAAAGATGGAAAAGGTAAGAAGTTTGATAAGATGTTAAAATTATTGAATCATAATTATTCCATAAATATTATATATAAACATTAAATCCATAAAAGTAAAGTACCATGAATGATGGTGATGGAAAATGAATCATATCACTACATGGAGGCGGTAGGCTGCATGTACGCATGAGTGATACTTTCATTTCCCATTTGATGGAAATGATCTGGAAAATTGTTATCCTATAATCATAATAACAACCAAGTATATTTTTGAAACTATATTTATTATTTTAGGATGTTTAAAATATATTTTTATGAATTATAATAAGAATTAAAAATAAAAATGATTGATAAGAACATATACATCTTCTTTGAGAAACCTCCTTTGAATATATTCTTAAGGACCCTTGGGTTGGTATTTAGGAAAATAATAACCTCTAGAAAGTATATAGATATCTTTATAATATATTTAGATAGTTTTTGTTGATAAGTGAGTATATTGTGTTCCATTTTATATGTGTGGGGTGTAACGACCCGAATCTGGAGCCCCTCCACTGGTGCCCCGTACCCGGTTCGCCACATGACCTCAAGCGTGTTTCCCCAAACGCCAGAGGCTGCCGACTAGCAGAGAGGGCCTTGGTGATTCGGTGGAGAAACTATGCCCTCATTCGGTAAAGTATACAGTGGAAAACAACCAATCACAATAGCAGAATCAATAAACAGCATACAACAACTGAACTGAACAGCAGAAACAATGGATAACTAATAATGATGAAATATGGTACATATGTCTATGGAATGCAGCAAACAAACCAACGTGCTAAAGTACAACTAAAAACAAAGTGCAAGGAAAACAAAATGAACTCTTCAGCATCGCAAGCCATGGCTCGGTCCCATGCTCTCCAGCTCCAGTGCAATCAAGAACCTGAAGTAGAAGGGCGCTTTCCCTTATCTATACCTGCAACAACATAGTCTGTTTGGGCCCAAAATCATGGCCCAAATAGGGTGTGAGATACAATTCCATTAGGAAATCACCCAAAGATTTGTGCCTAACAGTCAATGAATACATGCCAGTAATAAAACAAGAAGCAGTAAACAGGAATGCACAAGCAGCTACAATCTATAGTTCTAACAATAAAGTACACAAGTAAATAGTAGAAACAAGAAGAGAATAGGTAACCCTCTGGGTAGCTCTCACAGCCTAACCCCTATGGTTCAACCTATAAGTACTAGCAACCCTCTAGTAGGCACACACAGTCTCACCCCTCTACTTCAGCTATGAAAATAATAGACTCTCTGGGGAAGCACTCACCGTCAATTCACCCTATAGTCTCATATCGTGATAAAGGCTCTCTGGGGAAGTACTCAACGTCTATTCCCCTTGTGGCCCGCATTGAGGAACTACAGACTCTCTAAGGAAGCACTCAACATCAATTCCCCCTGTGGTCTCGCATCATAATTAAAATACACTCTGGATAATCTCTTTCGTCAATTCTCCCTTTGGTCTACTACTCTAGGTTCTCACAGTCCTTAGTGAAAGATAAAACATGCTCAGCGCGTGTACATCATCTAAGTAAACCTTAAGAACTACTTGGATATCATTCTAAGGCTCAACAGTATAAAAAGTAACAGTTCCACTATCCTACGACTAGGCAGGGCAACTGGAAAAACGCCAAATAGGCAGAACAAGCATGGAAAAGCAACTTGAGTACAAAATAAATTACTCTACTCACAAGCATAAACCTCTACTACAACAATCAAGCAAAAAAGGAAAACAACAAAGAAAAACAGGTAACACGCAATACCACGTTCAAGGGTATTGGTGGAATTTGCACAAAATACTCATCAACTTTCTACGGAAAGGCACAAACCACCAACCTCGGTCCTAGGAGATCGATATACGTGAACCACAATGATTGATTCCTCTTAGAATGTCCTAGATCTAAGAAAACGCACAAAACGCTCAACCCACGATAACTCGAAAACAAAGAGGAATCAGAAAACAAAGCTCAAGCAGAAGTAAGATCTTGCTGCTGCGATTCCAACGCAATTGACTGTGCTCGAATCGAAGAAAGGACGAGGAGACGGTGGCTTGTTTAATATCTAGTCATACGGGTCACTCTCGGACGAACGGGACCTAGAAGAAGATGAATATCGCATTGAGGCGTGACCCCGGTCCGTTTAGTGAAAAAAGAAAAATACACAGCGTGTACTTTTAGAGTACACAGCGTGTACTGGGTCCTTTCCGTACTCCGCCAAAATCGGCCTCCACATCACCCCTACACACCGTGTGTGTGGCCCAACATGGAAATCACATGGCTTCGAGCCGGAGAAGAGTACACGACGTGTACTCAGAAAGTACACGGCGTGTACTTCGAAAATTTCCAGAAAGTTCAATTTTCTTATAAACTCCAGAAAAAGGAAAAGCGTACCTGAAATGAAGATCTGGGTTCTTACAAACTTCCCCCCTTAAATAAATCCATCCTTGAATTTTCCTAGAGAGGCGTAGAAGAAGAAACCCCGAACAGCTCCGGCCACTGCGACCGCACATCGGCCTCCCTCTCCCAGGTCTCATCTTGTACTCGCCCGTGCTGCCATAGCACCCGTACTAGAGGAACAAACCGCCCGTGGAGAATCTTTATACTGCGATCGAAAATCCGGATAGGATGCTTCTCAAACGATGCTTCCGCTTCAAGCTCAACCTCCTCAGGTTGAAAGACATGAGACGGGTCTGAAAAGTAGCGTCGGAGCTGAGAGACTTGGAAGACGTCGTGCATGGCCCTGTACCTCTGAGGTAACTGCAACTGATAGGAGATCGGCCCCACTCTCTCAAAGACCTCAAACGGACCGATATACCACGGTGAAAGCTTACCCTGTCTCCAAATCCTCTTTTGTCCCAACCTCGGTGCGACACGCAGAAAAACCTGATCCCCGACCTCGAACTGCAGAGGTCGTCTCCGCTGATCAGCATAAGACTTCTGTCGAGACTGTGTTGTAGCCATCCTCTTCCAAATCAGCTCTATCTGCTCTGAGGTCTCCTAAATGAGACAAGGTCCCAGCAAAGCTGCCTCTTCTGCCTCCAGCCATCATAAGGGTGATCGGCATGGCCTACCGTACAAAGCCTCGTATGGTTCCATCTGAATGGTCGCCTGGAAACTGTTGTTATAAGAGAACTCCACCAGAGGAATATGCTTCTCCCAAGAGCCTCAAAAGTCTAGGATGCAATCTCAGAGCATATCCTCAAGCACCTGGATCATGCGCTCAGACTGGCCATCAGTCTGGGGATGGTATGTTGTACTCAAAAGTACCTATGTACCCAAGGCCTTCTGAAGTCCCTGCCATAACCGAGAGGTAAAGCGCGCATCCCTGTCTGAAACAATGGAGTGCGGAACTCCATGTAGTCTAATGATCTCTCAAATGTAAAGTCATCCTAGATCATCGACACTGAAGGTCTCCTTGATCGGAAAGAAGTGAGCAACCTTCGTGAGTCTGTCGACGACAACCCAAATAGCATCGTTCCCTCGAGGTGACCTTGGCAACCCGGTCACGAAGTCCATCACAACATCGTTCCACTTCCACTCTGTAATGGGTAACTGTTGTAAAAGGCTTGTTGGTCGCTGATGCTCTGCTTTCACCTGCTGACAAGTAGAACATCTCATGACAAAACCAGCAACATCTTTCTTCATACCTGGACACCAGTATTGGCGATGAAGATATCGATACATCTTGGTGACGCCAGGATGAACTGTCCAAACAGAGGAATGAAAATCCCACATCAGCTCCTCGCGTATGTCCGTTGGCACCCATACGCATCCCTGGAAATGCAAGATCTCATCCTCACTCACTGTCCATCCAGGAAGAGGGTCCCCTCCTGACACACTCTCCTGCAGGACTAAGCCTTCTGAGTCTGATTGTTGCCTCATTCGTACATGATCAAGTAGTGTAGAGGTAACAGCTACAGAAGATAGGAAGTTCTGTCCCTATCTGTCGTGCACCTCCAGATGCATCTCAGAGAACAGAGTCATAAGCTGCCACTCACTACTGGCCTCCTGAACTGCCTGAACCTGAGTTCTTCTGCTCAGCGCATCTGCCACTGCATTGCCCTTCCCCAGCTTATAGGCAAGCTCGAAGTCAAAAGACTGAAGATACTCGACCCACCTGCGTTGCCTTAGATTCAGATCACGCTGAGTGAAGATATACTTGAGACTCTTGTGGTCAGTGAAGACTAAAAAGTGCTCTCCCAGCAGATAGTGTCTCCAACAGCATAAGGAATGAACAACAGCTGCCAACTCCAGATCGTGTGTAGGGTAGTTCCTCTCATGTGGCCTCAACTGTCGATACTCGTGCGCAACTACTCCATCTCCTTGCATAAACATAGCTTCTAGTCTGATACCTGAATCATCATAGTAAACAGTGTAGCTCTTGCCTGGCTCCGGCAAGACTAGTATCGGTGCTGACATCAACCTCCCTTTCAGCTCCTGAAAGGCTGACTCACAAGAATCTGACCATACGAACTTCTCCCCCTTTTTGGTTAGACCTGTCAAAGGTGCTGCTAGACGGGAAAAGTCCTGAATGAAGCGTCTGTAGTATCTAGCCAGCCCTAGGAAGCTCTGTACCTCAAAGACGTTCTTCGGCTGCTCCCAGGAGACTAAAGCTCTCACTTTCTCTGGGTCAACAGATACTCCTGCTTCTGAGATGAAGTGACCCAAGAAGTGAATCTGATCCATCCAGAAGTGGCACTTCGAGAGTTTATCCTAAAGCTGATGATCTCTCAGTGTACTCAGAATGATCTCAAGATGTGTGGCATGGTCGTGTCGAGTGTGAGAGTACACCAAGATATCTTCCACAAAGACCACGACGAAAGATTCCAAGTAAGGATGGAACACTCGGTTCATCAGTGCCATGAAAACTGCAGGCGCGTTCAAGAGACCGAACGGCATGACTGTATACTCATATAGACCATACCTGCTCCTGAAGGCTTTCAGAGGTATATCTGATGGTCTAACGTGCAACTGATGGTAACTGGACCTCAAATCTATCTTCGAGAACACTCAGGGTCCTTGAAGCTGATCAAAGAGGTCATTGATCCTCGGTAAGGGATATCGGTTCTTGATCGTCAACTGGTTCAACTTCCGATAATCCACACAAAGCCGAAGGGTACCGTCTGCCTTCTTCGCAAACAGGACAGGTGAACCCCAAGGAGAAGTATTGGGTTGGATGAAACCCTTTGCCTGCAAATCCTCCAACTGCTTCTTGAGCTCCTACAACTCAGGTGTAGCCATCCTATAGGGAGGAATGGACACCGGTGTCGCTCCCGGCACGAGCTCAATAGAGAAGTCTACCTCACGCTCTGGAGGCAAACCTGAAAATTCCTCTGTAAAGACGTCCCTAAAACGATCCACAACTGGAGGAAATTCTAAATATGGAGTCCCCAGATCATCCAGATAAAGACTAGCAATCTGGGCTATCACCCCTCATAGCCCAAGATGCTCGAGTCCTGCCCGACTCGCCCGAACGTCCCATTCGCCTCTATGAAGAAAGGATTCACCCTCTAGTGAGATGAAACTGACCCTGTGGTGATAACAGTCGACGACGGCCTGGAAGGGAACTAGCCAGTCCATTTTGAGAATGAAATCATAACCCGTCATCTCTAGGATGTAGAGATCCCATAAGAAATGATACCCTGCAACCTCGAGAGAGCACTCTCTACATTGGCGTACACTAGATGTCCTCGTCCCCAAAAATGTGTCTAGTGTCAACGGGTCGGCAGAAGAAAAGATGCAGAGCCCAAGGCTCTCCACGACAGCAGTAGAGATAAAGCTATGCGTAGAACCAGTATTGAAAAGGGATGAAGATAAAACTGAGGCTACTAAAGTCGTACCTCGAACAGTAGAAGGGTCGGGATCCTGCTCCTGATAAGTCTGCTCCACGGCAAAAGATTGGCCTGTACCACGGCCCTGCGCCCCTGGCTGACCACTCTGAGTTGAACCTCCCTGCTGGTGATGTTGAACTGGTGGCTAACCGACACGGCCTCGACCTCCACCTCGGCCCGAATGGCCGGAGGAACTCTAGTTCCCCGACTGGTGAGAAACTGGTGGGGCTGCTCCTGAACGAGGAGTCATGGAAGAACCCCGGTCACCAACTGCTGGTGAGAAAACCTGGAAAAGGTACTGAAGGTGACCCATCTTTCCGTAAGATCGGCACTCCATGGGGTCTCTCTGGCACAGCGGCTTCGTGTGCCCTGACCGGCCACACTGGTAGCATGTCACCTGGCTGCCTGGTGATGCATCTCGCTTCCTCGGATCACCGTGCGTAGGCTCTCTATGGTGCTTCTTACTGTCTTCTGGAGGGAAACTAACTATGGAAGCAGGACCACCTTGGCTTGCAGCTTCAGAGTCTCTCAGAGTGTGCTCTGTAATCAGTGCCTAGTTAACGATGGAAGTGATGGAAGTCAGTTGGAAGATGTTCACCTGCGAGCGGATCTCCCGCCTAAGACCATCCTCAAACTTCCTTGATAAAAACACCCCACTCCCATCTCGGAGGGGTGTGAAGGGCTGCAGCTCGGTGAAACGAGCGGAATACTCCATGATAGAAAGAGTACCCTGCTCTAAGCTCCTGAACTCCCGGGCTCGGTCGGCCCTCAGGGTCTCCGAGTAGAAGTAGTCGTAGAACACGTGCTGGAACTCCTCCCAAGACATAGACTGATGTTGACCCGCCTGTGAGATCACGTACCACCACCTCTTGGCGGAGTCTCATAGCATGTAGGTAGAGAGCTTGACCCGCCTCTCTAGAGGCGTCTCCAGATGCTCGAATATAGTTATCATGGCTTCTAGCCATGACTTTGCAGCTTGAGGTCCCCCTTACCCTGAGAAAGTAGGAGGATGCTGCTGCTAGAAAACCCGCATCAAGTCTGCCATAGTCATGGCAGGAGGCGGCGCTCCCTGGAAGGCCTGCATCATCCTCATGAAACCTTCCCTAAACTGTGCGTCATCACCTGCAACTGGTATGACAGTCGGTGCCAAGGCTGGCCCGATGGGAGGATCGGTAGGAAGTCCCTGATCAGCCCTGTCTGGCATCTAATCACTGCCTGACGATAGACATATGACCGGAGGACGTCTTAGAGGCATAGCTCTGAAAGATCAAAAGCACACCTTAGATCGGGAAAACAAGGACAGAGAACACAAGAGTACAAAATGGGAACAGGGAAAGGAAAACACACAAGTTTACAAAACTCGACTACACGGCGTGTATAAAAACTACACGACGTGTCTTCTTAAGCCACTGACATGGGCATGTACTCCTTCCCTACAAGTCGTGTACACCTCAAACTACACGGCATGTTGACCCCAACACACGGCGTGTACTTGAAAAATATTCCCCTATCTGATTCTCTTCACATAGCTAACCCACACGGTCTGACTCAACCTGAGACTACACGGCGTGTTCGAAACAAATATGGCGTGTACTAGACAAGGCTTCGGCGGCCCATGTTGTTAAGCACACGGTCGTCTACACAGCTGAACCTTACACGGCGTGCTCCAAACAAACACGGCGTGTATAGGTGAAGGTGACACCGTCCCGTGTTGTTCGTGACACGGTCGGGTACCTGGACACGACTACACGGCGTGTCCCTAACAAACACGGCATGTGGAAAGGAAGGTAAAACTGGCCCATGTTGTTTGTGACACGGTCGGGTACCTGGACCGGACTACATGGCGTGTTCCATCTGGACACGACGTGTTCTACCCGTGCTTCCCCGACCCATGTTGTTAGTGACACGGCTGGGTAAACGAATCCGAACTTACACGGCGTGTGCCTACCGTACACGGCGTGTTCCCAGGTTACTTTCACGACACTGTGTTCTACTCACACGGTCAGTGAAACGGCTTGAAAACTACACGGTGTGTATCCAAAAAGTACACGCCGTCTATTCTAGGTTTTTCTGGGCAGTAGCTCAGAAAGTGCACAGAATTCCAGAAACACTAAAAACAAGGCAAAGAGGTGCCAAATTCCTATTCGTGTGGGCCCATACTCCCCTCGAATCAAAGCTTGGAATCTTCTACAGTGACATACAAGGGAAAACAACAGCTCTCTAACATAATAGCAGGGAATCTATCAAGCATCTATCACAACAGCATGCATAATCTACATGAAGTCTATCACAACAGCATGCAATCGCTAATGCACCCTAGATGGCATGGCAAGAATGCATGGAATGTGATTCTACAAGTGCCTATATGGTGCATGAGATGGCATACCCTTATCTCATCGGGTTGCGATAGAAATAGAACCGAAACATCAGAACAATAATAGCACAAGTCATGTGAATCACTCTAGGTGAAATCAGATCAACCATAAAATCTCAAAACCAGAAAACTGCAATTAACGAGGTAGTATGGCTTTTCCCTATACACGGGTTATCTACTCCCAAGCACAGCTTAATACCAAGTACCGAATCCGTCCTATCCCTATATAAAGTCTCCAAATAGTAAAGCAAGAGAAAAGAACCCCTCTAATACCACTTTGTAACAACCCGAATCCAGAGCCCCTCCACTGGTGCCCCGTACCCGGTTCGCCACATGACCTCAAGCGCATTTCCCCAAATGCCAGAGGCTGCTGACTAGCAGCGAGGGCCTTGGTGAGTCGGTGGGGAAACTATTCCCTCATTCGGTAAAGTATACAGTGGAAAACAACCAATCACAATAGCAGAATCAATAAACAGCATAAAACAACTGAACTGAACAGTGGAAACAATGGATAACTAATAATGATGCAATATGGTACATATGTCTATAGAAAGTAGCAAACAAACCAATGTATTTAAGTACAACTGAAAACAAAGTGCAAGGAAAACAAAATGAACTCCTCAGCATCGCGAGCCACGGCTCGGTCTCATGCTCTCCATCTCCAGTGCAATCAAGAACCTAAAGTAGAAGGGCACTTTCCCTTATCTATACCTGCAACAACATAGTCTGTTTGGGCCCAAAAGCATGGCCCAAACAGGGTGTGAGATACAATCCCAGTAGGCAATCACCCAAAGATTTGTGCCTAACAGTTAATGAATACATGGCAGTAATAAAACAAGAAGCAGTAAACAGGAATGCTCAAGCAGCTACAATCCACAGTTCTAACAATAAAGTACACAAGTAAACAGTAGCAACAAGAAGAAAATAGGTAACCCTCTGGGTACCTCTCACAGCCTAACCCCTATGGTTCAACCTATAAGTACAAGCAACCCTCTAGGAGTCACACACAGTCTCACCCCTCTGGTTCAGCTATGAAAATAACAGACTCTCTGGGGAATCACTCACCGTCAATTCCCCCTATAGTATCGTATTGTGCTAAAGGCTCTCTGGGGAAGCACTCAATATCTATTCCCCCTATGGCCCACGTCGAGGAACTACAGACTCGCTGAGAAAGCACTCAACATCAATTCCCCCTGTGGTCTCGCATCCTAATTAAAAGACACTCTGGAGAATCCCTTCCGTCAATTCTCCCTTTGGTCTACTACTCTAGGTTCTCACAGTCCTAAGTGAAAGATAAAACATGCTCAGTGCATGTACATCATCCAAGTAAACCTCAAGAACTACTTGGCTATCATTCTAAGGCTCAAAAGAATAAAAAGTAGCAGTTCCACTATCCTACAACTAGGCAGGGCAACTGGAAAAACACCAAATAGGCATAAAAAGCATGGAAAAGCAACCTGAGCACAAAATAAATTACTCTACTCACAAGCATAAACCTCTAATATAGAAATCATTCAAATCAAGCAAACAACAGAGAAAAACAGGTAACACGCAATACCTCGTTCAAGGGTATTGGTGGAATTTGCACAAAATACTCATAAACTTTCTACGGAAAGGAACAAACCACCTACCTCAATCCTAAGAGATTGATATATGTGAACCACGATGATTTATTCCTCTTAGAATGTCGTAGATCTGAGAAAACGCACAAAATGCTCAACCCACGATAACTCGAAAACAAAGAGGAATCAGAAAACGAAGCTCAAGCAGAAGGAAGATCTTACCGCTAAGATTCCAACGCAATCGACCATGATCAAATCGGAGAACGGATGAGGAGACGGGGGCTCGTCGAAGATCCGGCCATATGGGTCGCTCTCGGATGAACGGGACCTAGAAGAAGATGAATATCGCAATGAGGCACGACCCCGGTCCGTTTAGTGAAAAAAATAAAAGTACATGGTGTGTACTTTTAGAGTACATGGCATGTACTGGGTCCTTTCCGTACTCTGCCAAAATCAGCCTCCACGTCACCCCTACACACCATGTGTGTGGCTCGACATGGCCAGCACACGGCTTCGAGCTGGAGAAGAGTACACGGTGTGTACTTCGAAAATTTCCAGAAAGTTAAATTTTCTTAAAAACTCCAGAAAAAGGAAAAGCGTACCTGAAATGAAGATCCAGTTTCTTACATGGGGAGTGTCGCACATGTAATTATTAAGAAAACTAAAATATAATAAAGTCAATATCATGGGAAATTGGATCCAAATTTAAAATATTTCAATTATAGGATGAAATAGAACCACAATTTATGCATCCAATTTGTCTTAGACACGTTTATATATCATTTAAACCATTATCTAGTTAAACCATTCATTATCCCCTTTTAACCATTAACGTTGTAATGGATTTTCACCTCAATTACTATTCATAATGACCAAAAATTAAAGCTTCTGATCATGTAGACTGAATTCTACCATACACTGCTCTCCTGTAATATGTTTTTTATTCATATATATTTGAAATTGGTTATTCTATGGTCCAAAAAAATTATTAAAAATATAGAATCAATTTTATAACATTGAATTTATATAATTCAATTCATTTTAAAATAAGTACGTAAAACAAAACAAAACCATTTTTAGTAAAATGTGTTTTAAAGCATAAAACTGAGTTTACCTCTATTCCTTGACATGTAAAAACTATTAGATGAATGATAAAATATTTTATTGAATATATTATCTAAAAAATCATTAAAATAATTCAATAATATATAAAAATTTATTTTATTATGAAAAAAACATTGTCAACATAAAAATGTTTTTTATAAAAAATAACTCTCTTTACTTTGAAATGCTTTTATTTTAATTTCTAAACAATTGAAAAATAATGAATTTGTTATATTCATATGTAAAAAAAGTTTTTCTTAATTTAGTTATTTATATTCATACCTTCAAACTCAAAAAATTGTCGATAATTTTCATATTAAATAATAATAATTCAATATTATATCTTGATCTGGTTAAACTCGGTGTTGCGTGTAAAGAAAGTTATCAAATAATTAAAAGAGAAATATATCATAGAATATTGAGGTGTTATATTATACCACCTTATAATAAGTTTCCCATGAAATTATATCTCTTTGATACTAACAATTGAAGAAACTTATACCTCATCACATCTTCAGGTTCTAATATAGCTTCCTTAAATTTCTGGTTTTTCCACAAAACATTGGCCATGTTAGTGGTCTTGTTTTGAAGAACATTATCTATTAGATAAAAAATATCAACAAGTTGTTCCTAATAAGATAGATCATTATCTAGTGGTTTGACCTTTAGGTTTATAACATGTGATGGATCAGGTATGAAATACCTCAAGAGATATACATGGAACATATTATGAACTTTAAAGAGATTATGTGTAAGTAACAACTGATAAGAAACAATCATACTATGATAAAGAATTTCAAAGTGATTATTATATATAGGGATCATGTTTCCCTTATTTCCAAATATCATAACCTTTATCAATTAATATATTCATAGGGATACCATGTCACCAACTTCAAACTCTAGATTTCATTGACTATTGTCAGTATAAGTTTTCTGTCAACTTTGAGCTACCCTAATGAGATAATGAATGGATTTTACATTCTATTCTATTTCCTCATGGAATGAACTAGCTTGGGTTAACAAGAAAAGTCACCCAAGAATATCCACCACATGGTGAAATATTTAAAAGAACCAAAATTCACTCATAAAACAAAATAAACATCAAAGTACCACATTAATGAAATCAATACATATTCTTGAGACACACAAAGTCAAGACACATTAGCAAAACTAGAAAGATAAAGTAGAACAAACTAAACAAGTCTCCACGTGACCATATGTCACCACCAATCAATCCCACTATAAAGGTAAAAAATGAGAAGTGAACCCGGAATACTACATGATGCCCTTCCCTTTCCCCAATTCTTGTAAAACAAGGTCTACAACTTTCCAAAGTCAAAAGTAGGTTTTGAGAACAGATCCAAGTAGAATGCCACCAAAGAATCTATACAAGTTCTAATATCAAGAATACATAAGTTCTATATTTAAAACAAAATCTAGTTTATAATGATTTTTTCATAAATAAATCCATTTGTGAAATTTTACTTTATTTTCCATAAATGCATACCATATTAACCAAATCCATGAATATATTAGATATAAAATAAAAATAGGTAAACTAAACATGTAAAAAAATAACCATTAAGTAAACCATCGTGTGATAAACTAGGTATAAAATAAAATGCACACCATGTGGGATCTAGCCTAGGGGAATACATACTAGATATAAAATAATCATAAACCATGAATATGCTGGTTCTAACTGATATCGATTCCTTCCACAATATTTCAATATCACAAAAGACAACCCCTAGTGATGTCATAGAAACTAAGGTTACCTGTGTCCATTTCCCGACACATCCAAGGTTCCCAATGTGCTATGTTTGTCCAAAACCATTTCCAAAATCCATGCTCAAATTTAATAAGACCCCTTTTTATATCAAAGAAAATCCATTTCAATGAAAAAATCCAAAGGGGTCAATAATAAAATTTAGTAATTCAAGAATTAACAACACTTTCAAAAATACACCTACCTCAATAATGATGGACACCTATCGACCTTCATCAACAAAGATTGAAAAACCATGGATCATCCTTTGAATGAAAAGTTTTTATAATAAACTGCAAAGGATCTATATAAAACACCAATAAATCATGAATATAAATCAGAAACATCGACAATATCTTTTCCATGACCAAAGGCAATAAAGTAGTAGAAAGACCACTTACTAGGGATATGTGATGAAACCATAATAGGAGTCAAATGTTGAACAGAGTGATACAAAAAGAAGAAGATCGCCTAAAATTTCCCAAAATCACCATAGGGTTTGAGGGGAAATTTTACTAACTTAATGGAGAATTAATTAGGTATGCAGCGTGTTTAAAATATCTAAACCTAAGGAATTGACATAGTGAATCCCTTTTATGGCATGAAATTCCATGGATTATAAATATTATTAAAAAGGACTTTCCTAAGGTTAAATTAAATCCCAATCAACATTTTCACATCATGTAATAGTTTCATAACCTTTAAACTTTTCACAACCTACATGAGAATCACAAAATCCTCCCTAAAATTGATTCATGTTGTGTAACCCATTTACGATATGAATGTGTCCAGTAGGTAGTGCTCAACCCAGTTTTCTATAGAAAACCTATAAAATAAGAATTAAGGCTCTCCGGGCCCAAGGAACACCCTCTAAAGTAATGTTCACATTTATACCTAAACATTATTAACCCAAAAAACAAACATAACCATAATTTATGTAATTTTCCTCAGAATAGGCTCTTTATTCATGATAATACCACAATACACACAAACAAAAAGGAAAACAAAAATGAAATTCAAAGAATACCTAAAGGACATAAACAGTGTGTTACCTTCTCCTCAGTATAAATGATTTTTTCCCTATAATTTCCTCAATATATTGGACTTGAAAAAAGTGAAGGTTATTTCTACCTCATAAAAAAATTCTTTCTCCCATGTCTCATGGTTATCCCTTATGCACTTCCAAAGTACATGGACCAAAGGAATCATTTTACCGTAAAAACACCTACTCTTTGAGATCCATAAGCTGAGTTGGTTTCTCAACCATAGAGATGTTATGGAAAAGACCTGGTTGATACCTCCTCAGCTAGGAAACATGAAACACATTATGGATGTAAGTCAAATGATATAATAAGTCCAAACTATATTCAAATTTTCCCAGTCATACAATGATCTCAAAGGGGTATGCAAGCCTCAGTACTAACTTACCCTTCATACCCAATCGATGATGCACCAAGCGAGGTAAAATCTAATAAAGACTTGATCACTAACATCAAACTCTAGAGGCTAATAAATATGGTATATATATGATTTTTTACGACACTATGTCATGATCAATATCTTTCAGATCAACTAAACCCTCTATGTTTCCTCCTGATCAAGACTCATCCTAACCAAGGACCACACACCATACTCTACCCAGGATAAGGGATATCTTCATGGATACCCATAAAAAACCTAAAAGGGTGATATTTTGATCTTGATAACTATTATTATAGGAATAATTGACTAAATTCAAATTATTTTCCCAAGAACCATTGAAATTAATCACAAAAGCTTGAAGCATATCTTCAAGAACCTATATAGCTCTCTATATCTTCCCACTTGTCTACAAATGATATTCCATTCTCAATTTCAAATGGGAAACCATTGCCTCCTAAAAACCTTTCCAAAACCTAGATATGAACCTCAAGTCCCTATTATAAATAATTTCATAGGGAACCCCATTAATTCTTAAAATATCTTAGACATACAAGTCCCCAAGATGCTCCAATTTCATTGTGTCTTGGATAGGTAAAAAATGTATCGATTTCATGAGTCAGTCTATGATCACCCATATGAAATCCATCCCACTAGGATTCTGTGGAAAAACAATGACAAATTCCATGGATATCTCATCCAATTTCTATACTGGAATGGTAAAGGGTTGTAGCAAACCAGCAGGTCTCTAGTGTTCTACCTTAGCTCTCTGAAAAGTAAGACGCCATGATACAAAATCCACAATTTACTATCTCATCCCCATCCACCAATACCAATGTTTAAAATCATGATACATATTGGTAATAATTGGGTGTACATACTAATAAGAATTGTGTACATTTTTTATAAACTCTTGCATCAGAGAAAATGGAACAATGAACATATTTAGAAAACATAAAGTGCCACTGGGATACTGATACCAATCAACCAAGGTCTCCCAACCATAAATAAATTTAATAAAGCTATGGAACTTTGGTTTAGATATCCACTCGAGCTGAACCCACCCAAAAAATGATGATGAAGCCTGTATTGTAGCCAAAAATACATTCACACCAACTTCTCCCATTCCCAAGACTGTCTCATCAAACAAACTCATTAGAGACCACTCTTCCACTGATTCATTTACTACTTATGTTAGTAATTTCCTTGTCAACACATGAGATAAAACATTACATTTTATAGGAGTATAAGAAATTTCAAAATCAAAAGTATGGAGATACTCCACCTAGTTTATATATCGAATGTTCAGATCCCTCTGAGTGAAAATAGACCTCAAGCTCTTATGATCAGAATATACCATAAACCATTCCCCAAAAAGGTTATGACACCACGTTTTGAGTGCATGAAAAACCACTACTATATCATGATTGTTGGTGGGGTAGTTATTCTCAAGAGGGGGTAACTGGTGAGAGCTATATGATACCACCTCTCTTCCTAAAATCAAGACACATCCCAAACCTATGCTGAAAGAAATGTTGAAAACATCATAACCCGAACCTAGTTATGGAAGAATCAAAACTAGATCTAAAGTCAATATCACATTCAGCTCCTAAAAATATCTATGAAACTTTTGATTCCACTCAATGTTTACACCTTTACATGTTAAAGATGTGATCAGAGATGAAATCTTAGAGAAGTCATAAACAAACCACCTAGAATAACCAGGTAACCCAAGAATCTTCAGATCTCAAAAAAAAATTCGGTTCTACTATTAGGACATAACTACCTGTACTTTTTTAGGATCTACTATGACATCCCTATCAGATATAACATTCCCTATAAACTTTACTTCTTTAATCCAAGACTAACATTTGAAAATCTTACCATACAGACAATGTTAAATCAAAGTTCCAAGAATGATATCCAAATGGTCTATGTACTCCTACTCTAGCTTGGATTAAACCAAAATTTCATCCATTAGCCTCATAACTAAATAGTCTAAGAGATGATAAAATATTCAGTACATCAATGAAATAAACACTGTAGGAGAGTTATTTAGTGATAATAGCATAAACAGAATATCAAAATTCCCATATCGACTTCTAAACACTATCTTAGGTATATCCTTTTCTCAAACTCTCAACTCGTGGTACCCTATCCGTAGGAAATACATTGAAAACCAATGATCCCCTCTAAGATGATCAAAGATATCATCAATCTTAGGTAATGAATATTTTATCTTGAAGGATGCCTGATTTAACTTTTGATAGTCAATAACAAGTATGAGGCTCTCATCTTCCATATTAGAAAAGTGGATAAGAAAATACCACAATGACACACTAGGAAGAGTAAATCACCTACCCTCGATATTTGAAAGCTAGACCTTAATTTCTAACAACTAAATAGGCGTCATATGATACCATGGAATAAAAATGGGCATCATACCAGGTAGTAGACCTATGGTAAACTCGATCACTATTTGGGTTTGTAAAATAGAAAAATATCAGGGTATGAAAAATCACTACATGTAGATGAATCCCCAAAAAGGGTCAAAAAATCAATAAATATCTTTGAAAATTAACACGATATTACCCCAACATAATGAAAAATATGCCACACCCTTCCCGATCCAAAGTCCCACTCATGCTGAAAAACATGAGTAACCCCATCAGTAAATAAGAACTAAACTTGTCAGTGATAAAATTCTATTTGGGCCTTAACATTGATCATTCAATCCCTATCAATAATCAAGTCTGATATTTCAAGATTGAGCACTATAAATTCTCACTCCACCTCATGGCCTTCTATCATCATTCAACATGATGGGAACATGAAACCTTTTTTGGACCTCTTTCCCAAAGGAATGTAAAGATCAAAAAGAATGGAATAATATCCAAATGCAATCCCATCATGTAAGATATCCTCAAAAATATAAAATAATGAGTAGTACCTATATCAAACAAAGCTAGCATCATAGAATATGAAATAAAAACTATACCTCTAACTGTGGTTTTATTTGATTTAGACTCCTCTAGTGCATACTCCCTCATATAAATATCTCTAGTCTTATATCCTTATAGATATTTTTTATCCACATGATCGTCCCCCATATCCTAAGGATAAGATACACCACCCTTGGAAGAATTGGTATAAACCTATGATCCCTTGGTGAGGGTGGATCCTCCTTACTTCCTTGGGATATCCCTTCACACAAAAATCTTTAGATGGATATATTTAACACAAAGAAGACAAGTATTAGGAACTTCTATACAATTAGTCTTAATATGACTATACTGACCACATTGATAGAAAACATCCCACTAATGTCTAGGTGAAGACCCCAAAATTGGTCTTGAAGGAAGATAGAAACCATTTCTCTTCCTTTTCTAGCTATAAGATGCACCCTGGAAAATGATAATACCAAATAAGATCATCCCAAACATGATTTTCCAGATATTTCATCCTCTAAAATATATTCCTTATCAACTCCCTCTATAAAGACAGAAGGCACATGAAAATCATCATCGACCAAATATCATCCCTCAACCCCAACTCAAATCTCCAAGACTTGGGTAATCATTGGTGACTAGATCTGATGCCAAGTGAACAAACTAAGAAAATTGGTGGAATACTATAGAATGGTACTGTATCCCTCCTCTAAGGTCAAACACACCTGATTCATTTCCCCATATAATGTATTAGGATAGAACAACTGGTTGATGATTTTCTTGAAATATACCCAAGTATTATCCTCATGTAGTTGAGCCTACACAATAGAGTCCCACCATATCCATCATGGTCCTTAAAACATATATGTGGTAAACCCACCTTATATTCCTTTTGATTATTTATAAAGTTGAATATCCTATAAATATTCTCAAGCCATTCTTTAAGTTCTTAGGGTACCTTTTCACTACAAAAGATAGGTGGATGCTACTTTGAAAATTGTGATCTGTAATCCACTGCTCATCCTAGGTTCCTAACACCTACTTAACTGAGAGTCTAAATTGTGTAGATTATAGATTCTACCAAAGAAGAGTCCATTGGATGATTTTCCTAATTAACCTGTCTCATAGATTATTCACTTGGATTTGGAAGATCTCTTGTAGGAGTCATTGTATAAAAATCATAATAAAAAATCAATCAAATCATGAGTGGATTCCAAAATCATAGGACTAACTTCAGGTATCAATATCAATGTTTTATAACAATAAGAATTTAAATAAATTATGATTTCATTGAATAAGGAAAATAGCTTAAGAAAAGAATAGGTCAATTTAAATAAACCCCATATCTGGATCATTTAAAAAACCTCAAGCATCAAGTTTTAAGCTTGGAAGAAATTCCCCACCACAAATGGTAACTCGGATTCAGACACAAATGTGAGCTATACATGCCCATTTTCCACACATACTACTCAAATTATAAAAATCCTAGATTCTAACTTTTAGAACACTAAACCACACCCAATTAGTGTAAACAACGCTTTATTTTGGGTATTCCCTCTGATACCAATTTTTATCAAACCAACCTGAGTCAACTAGAAAAGTCTCCTAAGAAGGTTCTCCATATGGTGAAATAAAAAAAGAACCACAAGTATTATGTAAAACTGAAGAAACATAAATGTACCACATGAAGGAAAGAAATATATATCCATGAGACACACAAAGGAAATCCACACCGACCAAACAAGAATTATAAACCATACCAAATCAAATAATTCTCCATGTGACCATCCATCACCACCAATCCATCCCACTATAAAGGTGACCTGAGATTAGAGAACCTAGAATGCTATATAATGACATTCCCTTTCCTTAAATCCTGAAAAACATGGTTTAAAACCAACCAAAGTCAAACATTGGGAGTGGTTACAATGCCCAATAGGATGCCACCAAATAATCTAAACAAGTTCTAATATCAGGAATGCATAATTTATATATTTAAAACAAAATACGATTTTTAAAGATTTTTCATAAATAAAAACATTTTTAAAAATTCATTTTTTTTCATAAATGAATACTATATTTACCAAATCCAAGAATATATTAGGTATAAAGGAAAAACATGTAAACTAAACAAGTGAGAAAATAACCAATAAATAATCCATCATACGATAAAATGGGTATAAAATTCAAAGCACACCATTTGGGATCTAGAATATGAGAATACATACTAGACATAAAAGAATACTAAAATAAGAATATGTTTGTTCTAACTAATATCAAGTCCTATGGTCTATTGATATCACAAAAGTTACCCCTAGTGGTGTCTCATACACTTGGGTTACCTATCTCTATTTCCCGACACACCCAAGGTTCCCAATGTGCTAAGTTTATCCAAAACCATTTCCAAAATCCATTCTCACATTTAATATTTTTTTATATAAAATTAAACCCATTTCAATGAACATCCCAAAGGGGTCAATAAGAACATACAACAATTCAATAATTAAGAACACTTTCACATATACACTTACCTCAAAAACTATAGAAAACTATCCGCCTTTGACAATGGAGTTTGAAAAATGATATATCATCCATTGAAAGACAAGGAAGAATAATAAACTAAAAATTATCAATAGAAAAAACCAATCAATCATGAATGTGAACCCAAAAAAACCCAATGCTACTGCCATGACTAAAGGTAATAAAGTAGAATAAAGACCGCTTACCAGGGATATACGATGCAATTGTCATATGATTCAAATGCTGAACAAAGTGCTCTGGAAGGATGGAAATCACTCAAAATCACCCAAAATCACCATAGGGTTTGAGAAGAAATATTTCATGCCGAATAGATAAATAATAAGGAATGAAACATGTTTAAAACTAATGGACACAAGGAATTCACATCATGAATCCCTTTCACAGTGTGAAATCCTATGAATTACAAATACACATAAAAAGGTGTCACCTTAGGTTAAATTAAATTCTAATAGACTTTTTCATGTCATATAATGATTTCATGGCATGTAAAATTTTCATTCCCTATAAAAGACTCATGGAATCTTCCCTATAACGGTTTCACATTGTGTGGCCGATTCATGACATAAATGTGTCCAGTAGACATTTCGGAGCCTAATTTTATTCCACAAACATCTGGAAAAAAACTTTAGGATCTCCATACCCAGGGATAACCCTATAAATCCATTTACACATTTATAACCAGACTCTATTAATCCAAAAAAACATACATCCTTGTACTTTAGATTATTTTTCTTAGAAAAGGCTCTCCATTCCTGAGAAGACCACAATGCACCCAAACAAAAAGGGAAACCAAAACGAAATTCAAAGAATACCTGAAGGAAGGAAATGGAGTGTTTCACATTAAATTGAACCATAATAGATTTAATTATCAAAATTTATCCCAAAATATTAGGGTTATTCTCTTTCTAACATCAAGGGATTCATAAGGATCCATCTGAATGCTTGAGTGAAAACTATTTTTGTAAGAAAATCCTATCAAATGAAGGTGTTGATCCCAAAAAACATTGAAATACATATAACTTGAACTCAACATATCCTCATGAATTTTAATGGAACTATCGGACTGACCATTTGTCTTAAAATGATATTTAGTGATAAAATTTAACTTCTTATTCAAAGCTTGTTGAAGCCTTCTCAATAAATTTGAGGTAAACCCTAGATCACGATCAGATGTAATATAATATGGTACTACATGAAACCTTAAAACTTCCTTAATATATATAATTTAATGATGATCAAGATAGAAATATTATTTGATTGTAATGAAATGTGGTGATCTTGAAATATAATTGGCTACAACCCAAATATAATTGTTCCCTTTATATGTTTTGGGGAGTCTGATGATGAAAGCATTGGTAATTTTTTCTAAATTTCATTCTAGTGTGGGAAATGTCTGTAAATTCCCATTATAAATTTGTATCTCATCCTTAACTTACTAACATACCAAGCATCGTGATACATACTCTTCAATATCCCTTTTCATGATATCCCACTAGAAATACTCTACTAGATCTCAATACATCTTCATACTTCTAGGATGTATTGAGAATGATGAATGGTGAGTTTCATCCAATAAATATATCTTCATGTCTGGTATTACAAGACACACACTCAGTTACTGAGCCTTATCATTCCATCAAAATCAGGGTTGAACTCATGAACTTTTCTCACCTTATTCTGCAATTCCATATCCACCTTATATATCTCTTTAATCCTCACATGGATAGATGGTTGAACATTCATTAAGAGGGATATTTTATTTACACTTTCTTAATTATTTCAAGGACTGTATTATTAAAATGCATAAATATTGGATCTCCCTAAATCCTCATCATTGAGAAACTATCAGGTTCTTTTTGACTCAGAGTATTAGGAACCTTGTTCCCCTTCTTAGGGTGGTAGTGTATTGAGTAGTTATAATATTTAATCAATTCCCACCATCTCATTTGGGGCATATTCAACTCTTTTTATGTGAATATAGACCTAAATATTTTATGATCAATATATATATATATATCACATATTTAACTATAAAAATAATTCCTACATATTTCCAATGATAAAATTACTCCTGCTGACTGAAAATCATGTTTGGGTAAATTTTGACATGAACTTTCAATTGGTTTGAGGCATAATATTTCACCATATCATTATGCATGAGGAAGCATCCCAAGAACATATTTTATGTATCGTTATAGATCACTAAATATTCTCTATAGTAGGGTAGTGGAATCTCGGGTGTGTTGACCAACTGTATTTTCAGCTCCTTAAAATTTTCTTCACATTTATCTATCCAAAGGAACTTGGATCCCTTCTAAGTCAATATAGCTATTGGATTAGATATCCTTGATAAATTACTCAAAAATTGCAGGAAGTATCTATCCAACCCAAGAATATTATATATCTCGATTACTAAGGTTGGTCTGGGCTATTGATTAATAACTTACATCTTTAAAGGATCCACCAATATACCCTTGCTTCAGACTATATGACCCAAGAATGAAACTTTTTGTAGATATAATTAATACATGTAGAAATTTTCATATAACTTGTCCTTCTTCAAGGTCTTCAATAAAATCCTCAAATGAACAAAATTCTCTTCCTTACTAATGGAATATATAAGAAAATCATCAATAAATACTACCAAAAATTGATTGAGGTAATCTCTAAATAATCTATTAATTAAATCCATTAAGACAGTGGGGGAATTGTAACAGCCCGAGATTTTATGAAAAATATTCTTTTTAATTTTATTAATGTCTTGTGTTGTACGCTAAACCAAAAGGAGCTTTCACAACACACATCCTTGACTTTCCTTGCATTACACGCAATCGCAACCTTCCTCGATAGCGTGTGTAGTACGCAATACTGAGTTTCACTAAACAACGATATGCTATTAAAATATTATTATAACTAGCCGTTATGAATAGTAATAACCACCTTTTAAAATTTTAGAAATTTTAGCTCTCAAAATGGACTTCATTTTTGGATTCGTAGTATCGAATTTAGCCTAAGGTGAAATTTTGGTACTTTTCGGATAACTTTCATATTTTGATGAATAGTGAAAATTACTAAATTTTAGTTAAAAACAACTTTTTCAATCGAAATAATTAATAGTGATAAATTATTAATTTGAGTGGTTTTAAAGTATATTTAGAATATATTTTTACAATTTAATACAATGTTGGTCATTGGATGTAATTTCACATTTAAACCAGACATAAACAAGTGTCAATCTTTTGATAGATATTGTTTCTTAAAAACACGCTATTTGTTTTAACAGCGGGATTTAATTATAAAATTAATTAATGCAACTTCTATGTTATTAATTTGGTAAAATAGACTTCATTTTTGAATTCGGAATATGAAATATAGCTTAGGATGAAATTTTGGCATTTTTCTGAAATACGTCAATTTTTGATGAATAGTGAAACTACTAAGTGGTAGTTAAAAAACTGAATTTTTCATAAAACTTAATTTTACCGCTTATGTGAATGGAATTTCAAAAATCCGAGAGACACGGTTGATGTCAGTAAGTAAAATGTGGTTCAATGAGATGAAAATAATTTTTGGTGAATAGTAACTTTTTACTTTTTTTTACCACGGTTAAAAATAAATAGGGTAATTAAGGGTAAAAATGATATTAATATTACCCTAACACATGTCCTAATCCTATTGGACAAGTGTATCTCGACCAAAAACAACCTTAAGTGTAAAATATTATCATTTAGGCCCACTTGGGTTAGATTAGGACATTTATTATTAATTTATTTAAAGAAGGGTTAAAATAGTTAAAATCAAAGTTTAATAAGTAAATCATTTTTAATATGGGGTTATACATAAGATAAATTCTACTATAAATATTCATTAGAAAGATAAAACGATTTCCTATATAATGGTATTTTATTTGTAATTTTTAGACATTAAATAATTTAATTTATTTATGACACAATGATGATGCAGTAATTATCTTATTAATGAAATATTGACATAATTGATATTATAAATACCAAAATAAATGTAATTTTAGACTTTTTATGAATTCCACTAATTTTCTAGGTTACTTTGATGTATTATTGTTGATTTAATCAACTTGGTTCGAACATATAATTCTGTTTTGACTTTCACAAAAATTATATATCAAATAGTGTCAAAATTGACACAAAATAGTTTTTAAATCAAATATTATATTACTAATTGTTATTCTATTCCTAAAAATCTAAGGCTCGGCCAAATGACTTAGATAAGGATATATATATTAATAATAAACAATTTGGGGTTCGTTTGTCATGTTATAGTAAGTGTATTAACCATATAGTGAAAGAAAACAAAAAGACACGGTAAAAGTTAAATTATTTAACTTAGAGTTAAATCTAATTGATAAGGTTAAAATAATACCCTAAACTTGTCTAAATCCTATTGGTTGATAGGATTTCGACCCATACCTACTTTAGCTTCGAAATAAGACCCTTTGGAACCATTATAAACCGATTTTGACTTTAATATAAAATAATATTTTGAGATATTCCTAAGGTGCCCCTCTCCTCCCTTATAAAAGGGCACCTCCTACCTCTCCTCCTCACACCAATTTGAGCATTCAAGCTCGGCCAACCCCTGCCAAAATCTCTTCTCCACTTCCCTAGAAACATCTTAGAGGTTCTGGTCTTCCTCAAAGACCAATTTTAGTGCCCTAAAAGGAGATCTCAAAGAGGCGCTTCAAAGAAGAGGTAATTTCCGTTACCGATTCTTTCAACTTTATTTCTTCTTCCACTTATTCTTCTTAGGTTGTTTCATTATGAAGTAATAACATCAGTATAACTCATATACTGATATGTTATTATAAGTATTAAACAACCCTATTTCACCATCTATCCATCCTACGGAAAAAGGAAATCACCGCGCGTGCGTACGTACGGAATACCGTCTCCACGCCGTGGTGTAATCTATTTTCCTCCACCACATTAATTGGATGGGTATAAAGGTGTAATGAGTAACTATATATGATTATTATAAAGTGATATTGATACTGAAATAGTATACATACACTTCAACACAATTCCATGACCATGGGAACGATATCATCGCTCGTGCGTACGTACGGAATACCGTCTCCACGATGCGATGAGATTCATTCTCAATGATTAACCATTCATGAATGATTATAAAGTATATATAATAAGTAATAATGAAATATATGACCTAATAATGATACTGGAATTATTTATATTTATATGTATGTCATCTACTTAATTCCATTCAATTCAATAAGGAAACGAAAACAGCGTTCATGCGTACGTACGGACTACCGTCTCCATGAACGGTGTATTTCTTTCCATTTACTGATTTATTATATATGTATATTCTGAATATATATATATAAATCATGTTTTATATTCTGGAATTAAGTAATCATGATCTAAGTAATCATATGAATAATTACAAGTTAAAAACACGAACGACAAATGAGACGATTTTACCCAAAACGCTTCTTTAACATAGAATTTACAAAAGAACGGGTAATATAAAGTCATAAGTGAACCATATATGATATCATAACAGTGAATATGATTCTGTAATAAGTCAGTGACATTATTTAAATCATATACAGGAGGTCCGGACACTCACAAAGCAAGTCGGGCCTAAGGTAAGGGAAATATCACAATCTTATTTTTATCCGAGATTGTTTATTCGTAAGTATTTACTGGGGTGTATTTTATCATCCACATCCATGTTTCATCAATATGTAATATTATTTCCATCCACCTACAATTGTTTAAATCCATTTTTACCCTTCGGTGAGTTTTTAGTAAAAGAAATGAAAGGAATCTTTTGTCGTTTTTCGTACGAGGTACTTTTTGACTTTTCCGACAAAAGTACGAAGAATGTTTTTTTTAACTTAAACGGCCCGAATGGATTTTTACGGTTTTATAAAGCCTTATTTTCATGAAGCTTCCTCCAAAAGATTTCATGACTATTTTCAATAAAATCTCTTTCTTTTAAAATTGCATGATGTTTTGTGAAAAGAAATTGATTTTGAAGAAGAAAGGATATTTTCCTCAAGAATTCATTTCAAGTGTTTTATCAAAATTATTTTCCATCTAAGATAATAAAGGGTTCTATTTCTATCCATATTTTTACATTCATTTGACTATTTTGTGATGGAATTATGTTTATAAATTCCTTTATCTTATATGAATTGTTTTATGATGTCATGTTGTTTAAGAATCCCATTTTTATTACATGGGTTACGCTGTGATGTATGGTTTATGATTATTTGGCACACATAAGAAAGGATTCATTATAAGATGGGTGGGACCTATATCTCCCTCCAATTCATTGGGTAAAGATTTTATATCTCATGAGATAGACATGGCTGGAATGGTAGGTTATACTGGTTCAGTGAAACAGGACTGAAACGAGGGTTACTCGATTCAGAAAGGGACTTTGTCCACTAAGATAGTCTTGGAAATGAGTCTTGACTAACAAGAAATGATTCTCTATGATTATGTGTGTATGCCACAAAGTTTCATGTTTTAAGTTATGATTATTGTGATTTCATTTCACTACTATGATTTATTCCATGTTATGAAATTATGCTCTCTTTTGCAGGTTAAGATTTCCAAAATGTTATATTCTTTTGAATATGATGTGATTGATATTTCTGTTGTTTACCCTTACTGGGCATTTGAGCTCACCCTTCTATGTTTTATTTTCCCCAGGATATAAAGAAAGGTTTTAGGTAAAAAAAAAGGGAAGATCTTTATGGGAGATATTGAAGATCTTTCACCAGGATTAGAAGATTACGTTCCGAGTTTCCAGAGACACTAAACTATTACGATCCTTGTGTGTGTGTTTTTGTTATGTACTAAGTATTCCGCAAAAGTAATGTAATGTCCATGTACGTCAGGATACGGGTCTCTACAGTTGGTATCAGAGGGAGGTTTTGTCAACCTTTGGAAACTAGGATGCGAAAACGTTTGTGAGATCCCTAGAGATATTTCTACGGTATGTCTAGGGATGTCCCTAAGGTTAAGTATACGTATAGGTTATAGTACTAGAACTACGCTAACGATCATAGAATTAAACCTAAGATGTTAGATATTTAGGGTACTCCCCCTTTACTATGGTGTTTTCTCTAGCATGATTTTTGCCTCTCACAGAATTCTTTTTGTGTTTTAGTTAATGGAGGGAACCAGACAGAATTTGGTTAACATTGAATCCAATGGAAAAATTGGTGACTATGAGAAACAAAATTATGTAATGCCTAGAGAGAAAGATATTGTGATTATGCCAAATCAGTCATCGCGATATATGATTAACAAGATGAAATTTAGTGGTATACCGAATTCATCAAAGAAGAGGAAGATAGACTATTATGCATGTTCGCATGTTGAGGAGCATAAAGAAAGGAAGATTGAGATTTCTAAAGAAGGGAAGAAGAACCTTGAGGAATTCCTCAAATGGAGGGACCGATGTTATTTGTGTGGAGAAAAGGGTCATAGAGTGACAGACTGTTATGGAGTTCAATGTATTATTTGTGGAGAACATGGGAATTACCCAACTCAATGCCCTGACCTAAAAAGTTACTTCTAAATCAAGGAAGGACTTATTCCAGGAAAATAATTGAAGAGGATGGATTGAAGTGTTTATGTATTGGTATTCAAGAATAATGTTGTTGAGGTACTTTTATTGTGTATTAGAATATTTTTGTATTATTGTGGTTTTCAATAATTTTAAGGTACCGGCAACCATGAAAAGTGATTCAAATATTTTGGAAAGCAGATGATATGAGCATAATGAAGGGATAAGGAGAAAATGAAATGTTTGACTGTATTCATGAACTCTTGATTGATATAAGGACTAAGTGATATCATGGTTTGAGTATATAGAATTTTGAGGATTTTGGTATGTGGAAAGAGTTCACTTTTGACAGCACTCATGTTTTCACTGAGATTCAATGGGTATTCATTTTATGGTATTCACATGACTTGAATGTGACGAACAAGATATATGAGGGATAAATGACGGCATTCACGTGATCATTTTCTTTATACTATGATCTTGGACCGAAGTATTTTAGATAAGCCTAAAGATTGGAATGGATTATGTTGGGCATAGGTTAGTATTGTTTAAGGATAGAAGTTTTCTCGATATTATTGATGGGATGTTATAGTAATGTAGTTTTAGAAAAAGGACAACCTGTAGGATGGGCGACAGCCCATCGCTTCGGACAAGGCTGTGGGAATCGAACCCACAACTGAAGTGCGACTGGCCTTTATCGCCTACCACTGGCCTACAGGAAGTCCCTATTTATTAGAAACTATTTTTATTATATTAAGCAGTATGATATATGAAGTATAAAGTCCATTTTAGGAACCATATATGATTAATCTCACTATAGATCGACTTATGTATATAATTTTTGCTAACCTTTTGTTTGAGACAGATAGAATGACCCGTCATTCTATCACATGATCTGCTAACACTTCACGAATAACAAATTCAACTTCATTTATTTAAGAGATGAAGTGGAAATTGTTAAAGGCACGAACAACAGTGAGATTGTACCAAAATAAAGTAAGTATTTATTCTAATTCAAATTCTTTAACTTTAGGGAAACAATCTAGAAAACCAAAAATGTTGTCCAAGTGCTCTTATATATGATTAATCAGATGGTACCTTAGATCGTCACAAATTTATGGATTTGTGATTGTTGGATTTTCCATAGCCATGTTCTCTACCACTCTCCATCAGAACATGATGGTTAGATTTCTCTTCCATATCCATATTTTCACCTATGTGGAAACCCAGTGATTAGTTTATTTGGGTAACCGTTACGTTTCATACTTTTGTTTTTAAAGATTGGTTTTGATATTCCTTTTTACGATGTGGGTTTCTATTAAATAAACTTTCGAATAGTAAACCATTTATAACCCCGACGAATTTTGAGGGCGAAATTCATTTTAAGGGGGGTAGAATGTAACAGCCCGAGATTTTATGAAAAATATTCTTTTTAATTTTATTAATGTCTTGTGTTGTACGCTGCACCAAAAGGAGCTTGCACAACACGCATCCTTGACTTGCCTTGCACTACATGCAATCGCAACCTTCCTCGATAGCGTGTGTAGTACGCAATACTGAGTTTCACTAAACAACGATATGCTATTAAAATATTATTATAACTAGCCGTTATGAATAGTAATAACCACCTTTTAAAATTTTAGAAATTTTAGCTCTCAAAATGGACTTCATTTTTGGATTCGTAGTATCGAATTTAGCCTAAGGTGAAATTTTGGTACTTTTTGGATAACTTTCATATTTTGATGAATAGTGAAAATTACTAAATTTTAGTTAAAAACAACTTTTTCAATCGAAATAATTAATAGTGATAAATTATTAATTTTAGTGGTTTAAAAGTATATTTAGAATATATTTTTACAATTTAATACAATGTTGGTCATTGGATGTAATTTCACATTTAAACCAGACATAAACAAGTGTCAATCTTTTGATAGATATTGTTTCTTAAAAACACGCTATTTTTTTTAACAGCGGGATTTAATTATAAAATTAATTAATGCAACTTCTATGTTATTAATTTGGTAAAATAGACTTCATTTTTGAATTCGGAATATGAAATATAGCTTAGGATGAAATTTTGGCAGTTTTCTGAAAAACATCAATTTTTGATGAATAGTGAAACTACTAAGTGGTAGTTAAAAAACTGAATTTTTCATAAAACTTAATTTTACCGCTTATGTGAATGGAATTTCAAAAATCCGAGAGACACGGTTGATATCAGTAAGTAAAATGTGGTTCAATGAGATGAAAATAATTTTTGGTGAATAGTAACTTTTTACTTTTTTTTACCACGGTTAAAAATAAATAGGGTAATTAAGGGTAAAAATGATATTAATATTACCCTAACACATGTCCTAATCCTATTGGACAAGTGTATCTCGAACAAAAACAACCTTAAGTGTAAAATATTATCATTTAGGCCCACTTGGGTTAGATTAGGACATTTATTATTAATTTATTTAAAGAAGGGTTAAAATAGTTAAAATCAAAGTTTAATAAGTAAACCATTTTTAATATGGGGTTATACATAAGATAAATTCGACTATAAATATTAATTAGAAAGATAAAACGATTTCCTATATAATGGTATTTTATTTGTAATTTTTAGACATTAAATAATTTAATTTATTTATGACACAATGATGATGCAGTAATTATCTTATTAATGAAATATTGACATAATTGATATTATAAATACCAAAATAAATGTAATTTTAGACTTTTTATGAATTCCACTAATTTTCTAGGTTACTATGATATATTATTGTTGATTTAATCAACTTGGTTCGAACATATAATTCTGTTTTGACTTTCACAAAAATTATATATCAAATAGTGTCAAAATTGACACAAAATAGTTTTTAAATCAAATATTATATTACTAATTGTTATTCTATTACTAAAAATCTAAGGCTCGGCCAAATGACTTAGATAAGGATATATATATTAATAATAAACAATTTGGGGTTCGTTTGTCATGTTATAGTAAGTGTATTAACCATATAGTGAAAGAAAACAAAAAGACACGGTAAAAGTTAAATTATTTAACTTAGAGTTAAATCTAATTGATAAGGTTAAAATAATACCCTAAACTTGACTAAATCCTATTGGTTGATAGGATTTCGACCCATCCCCACTTTAGCTTCGAAATAAGACCCTTTGGAACCATTATAAACCGATTTTGACTTTAATATAAAATAATATTTTGAGATATTCCTAAGGTGCCCCTCTCCTCCCTTATAAAAGGGCACCTCCTCCCTCTCCTCCTCACACCAATTTGAGCATTCAAGCTCGTACAAACCCTACCAAAATCTCTTATCCACTTCCCTAGAAACATCCTAGAGGTTCTGGTCTTCCTCAAAGACCAATTTTAGTGCCCTAAAAGGAGATCTCAAAGAGGCGCTTCAAAGAAGAGGTAATTTCCGTTACCGATTCTTTCAACTTTATTTCTTCTTCCACTTATTCTTCTTAGGTTGTTTCATTATGAAGTAATAACATCAGTATCACTCATATACTGATATGTTATTATAAGTATGAAACAACCCTATTTCACCATCTATCCATCCTACGGAAAAAGGAAATCACCGCGCGTGCGTACGTACGGAATACCGTCTCCACGCCGTGGTGTAATCTATTTTTCTCCACCACCTTAATTGGATGGGTATAAAGGTGTAATGAGTAACTATATATTATTATTATAAATTGATATTGATACTGAAATAGTATACATACCCTTCAACACAATTCCACGACCATGGGAACGATATCATCGCTCGTGCGTACGTACGGAATACCTTCTCCACGACGCGATGAGATTCATTCTCAATGATTAACCATTCATGAATGATTATAAAGTATATATAATAAGTAATAATGAAATATATGACCTAATAATGATACTGGAATTATTTATATTTATATGTATGTCATCTACTTAATTCCATTCAATTCAATAAGGAAACGAAAACAGCGTTCATGCGTACGTACGGACTACCGTCTCCATGAACGGTGTATTTCTTTCCATTTACTGATTTATTATATATGTATATTCTGAATATATATATATAAATCATGTTTTATATTCTGGAATTAAGTAATCATGATCTAAGTAATCATATGAATAATTACAAGTTAAAAACACGAACGACAAATGAGACGATTTTACCCAAAACGCTTCTTTAACATAGAATTTACAAAAGAACGGGTAATATAAAGTCATAAGTGAACCATATATGATATCATAACAGTGAATATGATTCTGTAATAAGTCAGTGACATTATTTAAATCATATACAGGAGGTCCAGACACTCACAAAGCAAGTCGGACCTAAGGTAAGGGAAATATCACAATCTCATTTTTATCCGAGATTGTTTATTCGTAAGTATTTACTGGGGTGTATTTTATCATCCACATCCATGTTTCATCAATATGTAATATTATTTCCATCCACCTACAATTGTTTAAATCCATTTTTACCCTTCGGTGAGTTTTTAGTAAAAGAAATGAAAGGAATCTTTTGTCGTTTTTCGTACGAGGTACTTTTTGACTTTTCCGACAAAAGTACGAAGAATGTTTTTTTTAACTTAAATGGACCGAACGGATTTTTACGGTTTTATAAAGCCTTATTTTCATGAAGCTTCCTCCAAAAGATTTCATGACTATTTTCAATAAAATCTCTTTCTTTTAAAATTGCATGATGTTTTGTGAAAAGAAATTGATTTTGAAGAAGAAAGGATATTTTCCTCAAGAATTCATTTCAAGTGTTTTATCAAAATTATTTTCCATCTAAGCTAATAAAGGGTTCTGTTTCTATCCATATTTTTACATTCATTTGACTATGTTGTGATGGAATTATGTTTATGAATTCCTTTATCTTATATGAATTGTTTTATGATGTCATGTTGTTTAAGAATCCCATTTTTATTACATGGGTTACGCTGTGATGTATGGTTTCTGATTATTTGTCACACATAAGAAAGGATTCATTATAAGATGGGTGGGACCTATATCTCCCTCCAATGCATTGGGTAAAGATTTTATATCTCATGAGATAGACATGGCTGGAATGGTAGGTTATACTGGTTCCGTGAAACAGGACTGAAACGAGGGTTACTCGATTCAGAAAGGGACTTTGTCCACTAAGATAGTCTTGACAATGAGTCTTGACTAACAAGAAATGATTCTCTATGATTATGTGTGTATGCCACAAAGTTTCATGTTTTATGTTATGATTATTGTGATTTCATTTCACTACTATGATTTATCCCATGTTATGAAATTATGCTCTCTTTTGCAGGTTAAGATTTCCAAAATGTTATATTCTTTTGAATATGATGTGATTGATATTTATGTTGTTTACCCTTACTGAGAATTTGAGCTCACCCTTTTATGTTTTCTTTTCCCCAGGATATAAAGAAAGGTTTTAGGTAAAAAAAAGGAAGATCTTTATGGGAGATATTGAAGATCTTTCACCAGGATTAGAAGATTACGTTCTGAGTTTCCAAAGACACTAAACTATTACGATCCTTGTGTGTGTGTTTTTGTTATGTACTAAGTATTCCGCAAAAGTAATGTAATGTCCATGTACGTCAGGATACGGGTCTCTACAGGAATGGTGAGTCCAAATGGAATCACTATAAAATTAATAATGACTATACCTTTTATAGAAGGATGTATTGGGTATATCATCCTTCTTGACCCTCAATTGATGATATCTAGAACCAAGTTCAATCATGGAAAAATATTGTTCTCCACATGATTGATCACGTAAGCCATAAATACAAGGTAAAAGATACTTTTTCTTAATAGTGATATTTTTAAGTTCATGATAATCAAGGTAGAGACACACTGATTCATCATGCTTCATCTAAAAAAGAATAGGTTAACCCCATTATGATGAACTTGGGAATTTGAATCCCTTATAAATATTCTCTTAGAGTTTTTTCTTCAATCGCCATAACTCAATCGAGGCCATTCTATATGGGTTCTTTGAAATAGGTGTAGCACCAAGTATGAGTTATATTGAAAGCACAACTTTATGATTTTTGGGAAGACTAGGAAAGTATTCATAGAATACATCATCATAATCTTGAAAAAAAATCATATCTTTAATGTCGATTTTCTCCCCAACCATTTGAGATAAATATAACTCATGAATATGAAGTAAGACCCATACAATATATGTAACTTCCATTGGAATTTTATATAATTCCTCACAAAAAAAGACCATCATAGGTTGATTTAGAATATCAAACGAGACTTCCCTTCCTTAAAAATTGATATGGTATCTATATAAAGAGATCCAATCCATGAAAAAAAACATAAAATTCAATTGGAGGGAGAATCATAAGATTTGTAGGAAGCACATTTGCAAAAAAAAAATCTATCGAAGAGAAGCTATAAACTTGAGATGAAATCACCATACCATTTGAAGTTTTTACCATTAACTCAATATATAATCATTGAAGTGGTGAAGTTTTACCCTTATCAAATTCTTCAAATATAAAATATTAGGTAGATCCATAATCACATAAAATATTTAATGTTCTAGAGTGGATGGTAAGCGTACCTTTCACCACTTCATTCCCGTGACCCACTTCAGTAGTTGTGATCCCATGAACTTTCCATTTTCCTCTTGGATTAAAAGGTTGTCGAAACTGATTGTCATCATTAACCATCATATCCATGAATTGATTTGAATAATGTCCATAATCTTTTCATTTATAGAATTAGAGTGGGGGTTTCACATTTGGTTGTGTATTTTCACTATTCCTTTCATTAAATGGACTCTTCATATCACTTCATAATTATTTTTTTCAATGGAAATATTTTCCACCAGAACCCATAAGGGAATTTACTTTATCCTTCCTTCCACACTTCTAACATGAATGAGGATTAATTTTATTTACTTTATGGGTTTTATTATTAGAATTTCCTAGAAATTACAACTTTATCATTTTGTCCTTAAAATAATGAGAACACTAAGAGTCTCCAATTTCCATTTCTATCTTTAGAGAACATTGAACTATTTGTTCATATATGTCAAAGTATATTATATTCAATTCCTTTTGGAGACTTGGTCTCAATACAGTAAATAATTTTTCAACTTTTATTTTAAGATCAAGGATAAAACTGGAAGCATACCTTCCAATTCTGGAAATTTTTTTGTTATAGGTACTAATGGATTTGTCATATTTTTTTCTTTATTTCCAACAATTTACTCTCCATTGTCGGGTAACGTGTTCAAGGAAAATACTTATTGAAAATTACCTTCTTAAACTCATCCTATTTCATGGAGTCAATTTCCTTATATTGCTTCATATTCATGATAAGCTTCTACCATTGATTAGCTTCACCTTCCAAATAATACATGAGAAAAATAATCTTCTCATGGTCCAATAATTGGAGAATAGTGAATATTTTTTCTATAGTAGTAATACATTGCATAATAATAATTGGATCAGAGGGACCACTGAAGGATGGTGTACATTTCCATATAAAATACTCAATAGTTATTGAAAGTGGGTTCCCTAAACCCAACTTATGATCAAATTTGATTACCACCACATGTATACAATTTGTTATGTATACATGTGTTTATCTATTTATGATAGTGTCGATACTTTTGCATCCACTACATTTATGGCAATTTCTTTAGATTAAATGTCTTATGAAAGGGTTATAGTTGATCCCAGACTATAATGTTAACCTAGAGATACCATGAAAGTAATCTTAAATCAAATGTCATATGGTCTAAATACATCATACTAACATGACACAGATGATGTGAGACCATAAGATGACGAGGGATCATAAATATTGAGACTTCTTCTCCTGAAGTTCGCACTTGGTGATCTCTAGTAGTTGAGATCAAGATGACATGCCTGCTAATTGGAACACCACATGTTTCAGGTGTCATTGATTGTTTTCATCTACAGACATGTGTATTGGCCTCCTGATTTGAGATCATTATCAATGTGTGTCAATTGATTGTGTACTTTTATGCAAGAAAAAAACATTGATAGTGAATTCATGGAGATGTAGTTTGTGTTGGGTGTGTCATTGGTGGTATTGCATTGGTTTAATGATCATGATTGGATTTGTTACTTCTAGGTTGAGGAAGTGATATCTCAGACCTAGTTGATTAGGATGTTAGTACCTTCATAAATCCATGGTCATGGTAGTTGAAGGAAAATCTGTATAGAGAGATCGACAAATGATAAATAAAGGGCGGTGACATAAGTGTGTGTCATGCTTTGTAAGATATCATATGACAAACAGATTACATTATACAATGTGTGTTCATAGGTTGGTTGTCATTGCTATGACTTTTACTTCTCTTTGGGGTCCTTGACGGTCTTCTAGACTCTGATCTTGGTCTGTGAATATTACTCACTGCTATAAAGATAAGGGGCTAGAGGGTTACACACAATAGAACATTTGAGAATCTTTTCTGTTCAGATTAGTAGGTATATAGGACATGGTGGGCCGCCCCACAATAAGGTTTGAGTGTTTTCCAAGTTTTATCGATCATTGATAAATAAATAAATTTATTATTGTTCATGTAATGAATAATTGGCTTGAATTTATTTATTAAAAGTATTTAAAAGTGTTAAAGTAAGTATAAGGATTAATATTATATGAATGAATATTATTTTAATATTCTTGGTTCGTTTAATACTAACGGGAGTTACAAATCCAGTTAATGACTCAGGTTTATCACGTAATATATTTAATATATATTAAATGTATGTGATAAAATATAAATAATATTTATGGCACAATTAGTTTGTCATAATTAATTATTTATATAACTAATTTAGTGGATGTTTATTTCACGGGGGCTAGGGAGCCCTAATGGGGTATTTTAACATCCACTATATAAGTGAAGAGAAGCTCATTCCAAGATAATATTCACTCAGTTGGAATTGAGAGATTCTCTCTCCTCTTGGTTCCTAGAGAAAGAATTGCTCAATTCGAGCATACGATCGAAGTTCACCTCACGGATCGAAGGCATATGATCGTGGTGATCTTTACGACATCAAAGTGATCATCAGAGCTTCATGCTAGCACCTGGAACCTGATGAACGACGCACATGTAGATTCAAGAAGTGTGTGTGGACTATCTAAAGGGATTTGGCATTAGATCTTTCGAGCAACGACAGACAACAACTTGCGGTGGATGTGCACTCTTCAAATCGTAATGAGGTACTCATCCATTTTATTTACTATTCTTTGATTAGACCATGTGGGATCCTCAGACTGTATTAGAGCTAGATTGCTGGAGATGATGAAGTTTCATCACTTCGGTGATAGAAAAATTCAAAAAACTCTGGCCCACCGGCTTCTGTTTTGCTCTCGGTACCAATATTTGACATCAGAGGAAACGTGTGGTTTTTCTGATCCAAGATAAATTAATTTTTGGTTCAAATTTAAGTAGATGGTTTGAAATCGGTCCCAATTAATCTGAACGTATGTCGATCCAATCTCAGATGATCATGTTACGGTCATTTGGAATTTTTTTATGAATCCCCATGGTGTTTTTCGGATTTTGAAACTTTCAAATTTTATATTTTATTCTTTTTTGCAAGGTGATTCTGACGACATACAACTGTTCCAGACAAGGTTTCAGTTAGAATGTGGTTCGGGTGTTCATAATTAATAATGAATAAAAATGGATTTAATTAAGTTTTTAGACAACATTTTTTATTTATTTATGGATAAGTCCACATACAAAAAAAAAATCATTAGTTGGGTGAATGTGTGGAAATATCCACGTACAACCAAAATAGGATGGGAAACTTTTTTCCGCGTGTATTTAAAATAAAAACAGTGAAAGAGGAAAATTTTCTTCTAGAAGAGTGACTTCGATAAAGGAAAGAAATAAAAAAACCTCCAGGAGAAGAAGACGGTCGCGGCCCCCTGTAGTCTCTCCCTTTCCTTCTATGGGGAAAACATCAGCCGTGTTTCCCTCCACCAGCCACTGACGCTCCTCTCGTGTCTGGCTAGATCCGCCGGACACCGCCTAGATCTAGGCCAGCCACCCTCCCTCCGGCCACCGTGTGCTCGACTGGCACTGTCACGTCCACCTGCCGCTTCACTGATCGAGACACCCCCCCCCCCCACCTGCCAGAGCTCCAGCCGTCCAGCCAGATCCGCCGAACACCGCGCCTCCCGAGGGCCGGACCTCCGCAGTCGCTGAGCCCAATCTACGGGCCGCTGGGCACCGATGCTGACCAAGGTCCGAACCCTATCGCCGCCATCCAGGTCGAACGCGCCCAGCCGCCGGACGCCACCTTCGTACCGTCCGGCCAGATCACGCTGGATAGGCCTGCTTGCCCCTCCATGAATGGAACGGGCTGCCGGACCTGGAATGGGTCTGGATAGGGCTGCTTGCCCCCAAAATACCCCAGCACGGTCAATGTTAATTAATATAATTGAAATTAATTTATTTGATAAATTTTATTTTAGTTTTAAATTATATTAATTAAAATTAATTTTGGTTTTAAATTATTAATATTTTAATAATATGAAATTTAAATTTAATTGTAGCGTTTAATTAATTAATTAATTAATTTAATATTAGGAATTAAAATTAAATTAAAGCTGAGATCGAATAAATAGATTATTTGAATTTACTTAAAATCATTTAATTTATTTCAATACACTCGTACTTTTAAATTTATTGCAATTTATTTTTTATCGCGTATTGATATTCCAACTGGTCTTGAAAAAATTGACCGAGCCTGTGCATGTATGAGTGTTTTATTTAATTTTATTACATGCGTGCGATGATTGAGATATGTAGGTAATTAAATGACGACTTTCACATCATCTTATTTTCATTCAATATGTATAAGGGCCGACACGCCCAATGTATCTATTGTATATTGAATCTCTAAACCCCTCGTCTACATGTGAGTATATTTGTACTTGAACGATAACATTTTCAGATGCGGACTCTGCCAAGATGATGTGATACACGAAACGAGAAGTATATACACTGGATCGGGGGTGAGCTGCAATATGAGTCAGGTCTCGACTGAGGTATGAAACCCCCTAGGTCAAGATAGATCTGTTATTTTAAAATTGATCAATCACTTTTAAATTCTCAAGATTAGTAGGGTAGACTAATTTCCTTTATGCATTGTTTGTTATTTTATGTGTGTTCATGTTTATAGTGAGATCACATGAAATAATAAACAATATAAAATGAATAAGGATACGACATATGTTTTTCTATTAATGCATTTCAGTTGTGAGAACGTCAATATAGATTGAACGTATTTAATAGAAATGGAGTACATTCTTAAAAAAATAATAAAATCCCTCAAAGATATATCAAGTTATAAAGTCTTCCATTGCTCAAATTTGAACATAAACTGGGTGTTCAGGGTGCTCGTCAACCAAAGTTGAGGGTGCCTCCTACTACTGAGGAGTTCTTATGAAAGTAATGAGTTGACTTGACTAAAAGTGATAGTAAAGAAGTAGTCAAAGCTAGCTTTCTAACACTTTAGAGGCAATGTGTTGAAGAAATCAAGTTATGATTCCGATAAGCTAGAACTTTACTCAATAGTTCTAGGAATAGTGAGTATTGTGGTTAGCCATCCTAGTTCATACATATAAACTCTCCAAGTGGTGGCGTAAATAAAACTTGTAGACTATGAGGATATGTTTCAAGGATCCTTGCCACTATAATACTCAAGCGACATAGTATTTCTAATCTAATAGTGAGGGCTATTATGATTCGATAAAATAGTGGGCGACATTTAAATGATATAATAGTTAATTAATCACAAATTTCTAAAAGGTAATCAATATAAATTACTAATTGGTAAAATTTATTTGTTGTAGATCTAAAATGACAATCACTTACACCATCAGTACATTATTACTGCGATCAATACTGGATAAAGAAGATATCTTGTCCAACCATAACCTCCAGGAGCGACACAAGTTCTTACACATAGTACTACACCAAAAAAGGAAGCTTTATGTTATGAAGTTTCCACTTCCTGTTGAGCCTACACAAGGAGAAAGAAAGGTGGATAAAAATAGGTATAAAAATAATGTAGATGATTAACTAGATGTAAAGTGCATCATTTTGTCATCTATATCCAATCAATTGCATAAAATGCATGGGAAAAAAGATGCCTACAAGATTGTTACTCATCTCCAACAGTTATAGCAGTTATATCAAGAGAGAGAAAGGAAATAAAGGTATGAGAATTTCAGTGCACTGTATAGGTGCATGCTAGCAGAAGGGAATCATGTAGGACCTCATATACTCAAGATGATTGGGCCTATTGAGAGGCTTGAAGCCCTTGGGTTCAAAATGAACCAAGAAGTAAAAAGTGGTCTCATTCTTGCCTCTTTACCATCAATCTTTTCAACTTTCATTGTTAATTACAACATGAATCACATGTCAAATTCACTTTTGGATATTTTGGATTTAGTTCACCAAGATGATGAGGATATGAAGAATACCAATTCTTCAGTCCTTATGTTAAAAAAAAGAGGAAGGGAAATGCTAAGGGGTATAAGGCTAAGTCCATAACAATGAAAACAGTGCACTATTCTTCCAAAAAGACAAGGATATAGAGGTAGGGAAATGAGTAGGAGGACGTCTTCCTTCTATGTGTTAAGAAAGGAAACTGGAATAGGAATTGAAAATTTGGGGAGAAGAAGAAAGGCGACGATTCTACTTCATGTATTTTAGTTATTGAATGCAATCTTTCATTATCTACACGTCGAGTATTGGATACGACATGTGGTTCACACATTTCTATTCATATACAGGAACCAAGATAATTTAAGAAGATGAAAAAGGGTGAAATGGATCTCTGAGCTGCAAATGGTGCAAGTCTAGCAAACTTAGTAGTGGGAGATTATCATTTAAATTTTCCTAGTGGTTTGGTTATTTTATTAAATAATTGTTATTATATACCTTCAGTTACTAGAAAAATAATATCAGTTTCAATTCTGGGCACTGTGATTTTATTTCAAGTTTGATAATAAATGTTGTCTCTTTTATAAGGATACCATGTGTTATGGTATGGCACATCTTAAAAATGGTTTATATATACTTTAACTTGAAAACCTAGTAATGATAATCAATGACAAAACCAGTGAGAAATACTCATATTACACTCGCCTATGGAACTTCATGCTTGGTTATATAAATGAAAAGCGATTACAAAAGTTAAATCAAGCTGGGTATTTTGACTTAGTTGAGCTAAAACACTTGGATGTATGTCACACTTGTTTACAAGGGAAAATGAATAAAAGCACCCTTCTCTATGAACATATAAAGAGACATTGAATTAATGGAATTTATTCATACTGACATATGTTGTCCATTTATAGTAGAGTCAAGGGGTGAGTTTTTGTACTTTATTACTTTTACTAATGACTATAGTATGTATGACTATATCTACTTAATGTAGTATAAATCATATTCCTTTTAAATTTTTAAGGAATACCAACATGAAGTATAAAACCATCTTAGTAAGAAAATTAAAGCACTTCGCTCAGATCGAGTCGGAGAGTATCTTAACCAAGATTTAATTGACCACTTGAAGGAGTGTGAGATAGTATCCTAACTCACTCCTCCTTATACATCATAGTCGAATGGTGTTAGTGAAAGGAGGAATATAACCCTTCTTGACATAGTAAGATCAATGATGAGTCAGTAAACTGCTCCATTATCCTTTTAGGGATATTACTTGCAAACAATGGCATATACCCTTAATTGAGTACCAACTAAAGCTATAGATGATATATGAGTTATGGTGTGGAAAAAACCCAATCTATCACACATAACAGTGTGAGGATGTGAGGATTTTTTCAAGACTATACCAAGTGAAAAATTAGCATCCAGAAGCACAAAGTGCATCTTTATAGGTTATCCTAAAGAAACTAAAGTATATTACCTATACAACCCTTCAGATAGAAAAGTTATTATGGAAATACGAGCCATATTTCTAGAAAGGTAAAAAAATTTAATTGGAAATAGTGGGGTGAAGACTGAATTCGATGAAGTTAATTCTCCAAATGCACAAGAATTTGTACTGGAAAAATATCCTCAAGAGGAAGTGGGAGATAAAGATGCTCTTGAGACACAAGTACTGTGTAGGTCAACTCAAGAGGTTAAAGAACTAGTGAGTTATAGTTTTATTGTCACCGAGTTATGTGAAACATTAATCCTTGAGGATGATGTACCTATAACCTATAAGGAAGAAGTATAAGGAAATGATTCTATTAAATGGAAATTGTCCATGTATTTTGAGATAGAGTTCATCTACCAAAATCATGTTTGGATTTTGGTAGACCCTCCAACTGATGAAAAACCCATTAGGTGAAAATGGGTATTCAAGAAGAAGCTATAAATGGACGGTAATTCTAATACATATAAGGTAAGACTGGTAGCAAAGGGTGTCAGACAACATCAATGCATAGACTATGAAAGAACCTTCTCACTAGTAGCAATACTAAATTCTATCAAAATATTTCTTGAAAAAAAATCCTTCCATGATTATGAGATTTGGAAAATGGATGTCAAAACTATTTTGTAAATGGGAAGTTGGTGGAAGACATATATACGACTCAACCCGAAGGGTTTATAAGGTCAATGAATTCCAATAAATTGTGTAAGCTACAAAGATCCATTTATGGGTTAAACAAGGCATCACAATCATAGAATGTTCATTTTGATGAGGCGATAAGAGAACTTGGTTATATCAAAATAGAAAGTGATCCTTTTGTTTATAATAAGGTTAATGGGAATGAAATCATTTTACTAGTGTTATATCTTGATGAAATATTAATTATGGGAAATGAAGAGAAATTATTACATTCAGTTAAGACTTGGTTAAATGAATGCTTCTCCATGGATGACTTAGGTAAAGTAGCCTATATTCTAGGGATCAAGATCTATCGAGATAGATCTCAGAGGATTATTGGGCTAAGACAAAGTACATATATTGACAAGGTACTCAAAAGTTAAAATATGGAACAATCCAAGAGAGGGTTGTTGCCTATGTCACATGGTATCAATCTCTCCAAGAAAATGTGTCCACAAACACATGAGTAGATTTAAATAATGCGTATAATCACTTATGCCTCAGTAGTGGGAGATATCATGTATTCCATGCTATATAAAAGGTTTCATGTATCCTTTTCTTTAAGCATATGGGCATGTATCAATCTAATCCAGGAGAGTTACACTGGACAACTGTAAAAAAACCCCGAAGTACTTGAAAATTATAAAGGATATGTTCCTGGTGTATAAAGGAGATAAGGAAATAGTAGTGAGAGGATACACTAATTCTCATTTCCAAACAGATCATGATGATCTAAAATCACAGTCAGGCTACATCTTTTTCCCAAATGGTGGTGCAATGAGCCGGAGAAGCATGAAGAAACATGTGGGAAACAATTCTAGAGTAGAATATGAGTATATATAGGCTTTTGATTCATCAAAGAAAGAAGTATGGAAATATATCTTTGTCTCAGATATTATAGTTGTACCTTGCAGTGCAAACCCTATTCCAGTTTATTGTGAAAATACCGCAGTAGTGGTTCTTTCCATGGATACCAGGTCACACCATAGTACAAAGAATATACATTGTAAGTTTCATATCTTGAGGTATTTTACAAAAAGATGTGAATTCACAGTTAGAAGAGTACCCATAGAGGGCAATGTGGCAGAACCCCTGACTAAATCCATATATCTATAGAAGCATGATTCTCATATTAGAGCTAGCAGATTAAGACATGCTAGAAGTTGGCTCTAGTGAATGTTGGAGTACTGAAAGTGGGTTCCCTAGACCCAAATTGTGATATACTTTGATTACCACTACATGTATAAATTTTTTTTATATATACATGTTTTTATATTACCATGATAGTGTCAATACTTCTACGTCCACTACATTTATGACAATTTCTTTAGATTACGTGTCATATCAAAGGGTTATAGTAGATCCCAGGATATAATGAGAACCTATAGATAATATGACAATAATCTTAAAGTAATGTCCAATGGTCCAGATACATCATACTGACAGGAAACATGTGATTCAAAACCATCAGGTGTTGGGGTCTCATAATCATTGATACTTCTTCTCATGAAGTTCACACTTGGTGATTCCAGTAGTTGAGATCATGAGGAAAAACTCACCAATAGGAACAACACATGTTTTGGGTGTCATTGGTTTTTAGTATCTATGGACATGTTTATTGGTATCCTAACATGATATTATTATAAATGTGTTCCATTTTATCATGTAATTTTATGTAAGTTGAAAACCATGACAATGAAGTTACGGTGAGGTAGTTTGTGTTGGGTGTGTCATTGGTGGTATAACATTGGTTGAATAATCAAGATACAATTTTTGCCTCTAAGTTGAGGAAGGGTTATCTTAGACCCATTTTATTAGGATGGTAGTACCTTAATAAATCCATTTCCATAGTAGTAAAAGGTAAATCCATCCATAGATATCAACAAATAATAAAGCAAGGAAGGATGATGACATAAGTGTGCATCCTTCTTTGTGAGATATTAAATAAAAAAGCGATTATATTACACATTGCATGTTCGTAGGTTGGTTTTTATTTCTATGAGTTTTTATTAACTCTTTTTGGGCCTTGATGGGTTGTTGGACTCTACTCTTGGCCTGTGAATATTATTCACTACTATCGAGATAAGGGCCTAGAGTGTCACACATAACAAAATATTTTAGAATCTTTCTTATTTAGGTGAATAGGTATATAGGACATGGTAGGCCCCACCATAAGGTCCAAGTGTTGTCCAAGTTTTATCGATCATCGATAAATAAATAAATTCATTATTATTAAAGTATAGAATAATTTGATTGAATTTATTTATTAAAATTATTTATAAGTGTTTAAGTAAATACAAGGATTCATATTATAAAAATGAATGTTATTTTAATATTACAGGTTCATTTAATATTATCAGGAGTTACGATTTGAGTTAATGACTTGGTTTTATCATGTAATATATTTAATATATATTATAGGCATGTGATAAAATATAAATAATATTTACGGTGCAGTTAGTTAATCATAATTAATTATTTATATAACTTATTTAGTGTATGTTTATTACATGGGGGTCGGGGAACCCTAACCAGGTATTTTGAAATCCACTATATAAGTGGAGAGAAGCTCATTATAATGTACCATTCACTTAGTTAGAATTGATATCTTCTCCATTGTCCGGATTCCTAGACAGATAATCACTCAATCCGAGCGTACAATCCAAGTTATCATTTGTGGATTGAAGGAAGAGGATTACGTTGATTGTCACAGCATGAAAGTGATTGTCGGAGCTCCATGCTAGAACCCTGAATCTAACAAACAACACATGTATAGATTTGAGAAGCATGTTTAGATGATCTAGAGGGATTCAACATCAGATCCTTTGACCAACAACTATCAAATACTTGTGACAGATATGCGCTCTTTAAATTGGAATGAGGTACTCATTCACTTTATTTACTGTGCTCCGATTTAACCACATGGGATCCTCGAACCATACTAGGGACAGATCAGTAGAGACAATAAAGTTTCATTATCTAGTGATAGAAAAAATTTAAATCCCCACCCTACCAATTTCCTCTATGCACCTCGGTACCAACAATAGTGATTTGTTCCTTCCTTTAGTTGTTTGGAAGTTCAACGTGATTCATGATAACCTTCATAGATTGAGAGAGTTGGGCTAGCATAAAAGTAATATTTCTTATCCTAGCTTCCATATCATTTGATTTATCATGAGGATAGTTATTTCATTTCTTTTCATATCCATCATTAACATGATTTGTACTGGTTTTAGTCCTTGACTAAGACCAAAAAGAATAGTGTGGGCAGCAAATATTGTATTGAGTAATAATGTAAGCATGAAAAATCATTCATAAGATGTCTAAATCATCACACCTTATTTTAAATATGTGAAACATTTTTATTAAACCAGGTCATTAATGATTATCATATATATAAATCCTTCATAATGTTTCATAAATAAAATGTGAATTAACCCAAGTATATCCCTCGAGAGTTTCTATCCAGTTGTGCACTCTTAGGCATACTCATCATGCAACAATTTTGATAGAGTAAATACCAAATCCACCCCATTAAAAGTTGTTACCCCTAATTTTTTCTAAGATAAAACCACATCCACTTTATAGTATACATATAGTGATGCATTTTCTAGAAAAACCACATAGTATCTACTTTAACAAAGCTTCAAGATATTATCCTATACTTAGAATTATCCTCTTGGTTTTCAACAAAGTTATCTAATATTAATTTATAAAAAAAACTAAAACATTATCTAATACCTATTTAGGTGACTCAATCATAACATATATAAATATTACATCATTTTTTATAAATATTCATTACATTTCATAATAATACAAGACCAAGGACCATAATGGTTTAGTGTATTTAGAGAATAGATACATAATCAACTTCTTCATAAAATATTTTCAATATCTCTCACAAGGTTCTTCTCATATATCACCCTTCTTAGATATTTATTATATAATACCTTTATTCATAACTTGATGAAGAAGGAAATATAATAAAGGGTGATATAAGATGCTTAGTAAGGGTAAACATAAGATATTTCAATCAATGATCAAAAGTGATTATATGATAAGCATAAGGGTATGAGAACAAGATTACAACTTAGAATATTCATACCCAATCATTAAAAGATCATTAATCCTAAAACATAGTATAAGGCTTTGTCATAACAAAATAAATAAGTCATAAGTGTGAAAAATCATAAATAATCAACCATGATCCATGGGAACATATCATAAGAATAAGACATATGTTTGTGGCATACACATAAGAAAATAAAATCATTTAATTAGTTAAGAAACACATCCAAGACTATCATAGTGGACTTGTTTCACTCACCATTATAGTATTTACTTTTTCAGGGTTCACTCACAAGACTATCATAGTAGTCAGAATTCCTTACTAAACTGGTTTCACTCCCCAATCTAGTCCTTATTATCTCATGATATATATAAGATCATGAGTTTTACTATGAGGTAAAAATCACTTTAATTTCGGTTTAAATGACTGATTATGGACTAATGTGAATTCCCTTTGAGGTTGTGGATTATTCAGGGGTGTTTGGAACTTTTTTTAGAGCCTGAAACCCAACTTTTTAGAAGAACATGGTAGGATACATGGTTAGTAGAAACTATTCAGGGAAAGGCCATATAGTTTGGATCACCGTACGAGGCCTAGGAAGAGGGATGAAGAAGCCCAAACGGTTTGGTGAAACCATGTGGAGGGAATAGAATGACCATGATAGGGACTCTATAGTTTTTGATAGTGTCTGAGACACAAGTTTTTCATTTTTAGGGAAACTGTGTGCACTAACCGTGTGAGGTTCCCCTTGAAGTAGTGAAAGACACTGAGTTGGCACACGGTTTGGACAACCGTGTGGCCAAACCACATGGCCTAGTATTTTGTGGAAAAAATAACAAAAAATGTGATATTTTATAGCTATAAAAGTCTCCCTACAAGAAAGTTTTAAGCTCCTATAACAAGGAAATAATAATGAAAAAGGAAGTAAACACCACGAACATTCCATGCACAAAATATATCATATCATTCATGACTACGCCATATAACCTGTAATGTCATAATAACCACGACCACATCTTACAACCAAGAATGTCACATTTACCATGTATGATCTATATAATCAGATTTATCAGAACCTAAAGGTCCATATCCAAGGTATAGTGAACCAATGCATCCTCATCGAGTCCCAGGAGCTTCTCGATAGAAAATGGGTTAGACTTGGTTTGGGGTCCAAGGAGAATGTTAATAGACCATGTCCATTGTGATCCCAAACAAGCTAGATCTTAGGGGTAGCAAGGCCCAAGGCATCCCATAGAATCATGACCCAAGGAGCAATCTCATTCAAGGAATCCACTACCTCTATCAAGACCCATGGTGTCCTATACAAACATTCATCATTCCATTAATTAATCAATTCACAAGAATTAAAAATTCATGATTTTACCCACTCATATAACAATTAAAATTTAATCAATTAAACAGTTTACATCATGTATAACATGGAAAAGGAGGAAATATGTCTTCTAAATAGTCAATTAATTTCAATTCATTTGTAACCGGGCTTCCTATAACATGGAAAAATCAATACTCACCCCATGGGTGGTATAACAATTAGAAATGGAAAGGGAAATCACAAGGAATATCCCATGGGTGGCCTAGGTTGGGGAAACAACCTCTAATAGTCACAAGGAACTAAAGGAATTCCCTAACATGTTTTAATATGTTCACTTAAATTATTTAATTTATTTTAGGGGAAACACCAGAAGGCTCAACCGATGAAACAAGGAAAACTAGTTCTATAAAACACCAAACCACAAGGAAGACATATAGACCACCTACTGTAGGTCCGTAGCATAGTGCTCACCTAGTATCAGCTTCTAACTTGATATAGAATATAATAAAAACAAATAACAGATGAAGAACATGAAAAAGGGCATATTATCTTACACCTAAGTAGCACGTCCAACAGTAAGTCAAATGAATAACTAATCAAGATGATCAAATCACTTACTAGTAGGAATCCAATTATCCAATTGATGCTAGAATCTGAGTATGGTTCAAGAAATGGGAGAAAAGGCTATGATTTGGCCTTCAGAGGAGCTCCCAAGGCCTCACCACTGTTCAACAGAGGAAGAATGAAATTAGATTTAGGTTTAAGAATTTTTAAATTAAAATCGGTCATTTTACCTTAAAACACCAGTCTGCATGGTTTGGCTACATGGTTAGCCAAATCGCTTGCCAACCGTGTGCCCTTCACTACTTCAAGGGGCACCTTGCATGGTTAGTGCACATGGTTTTCCTAACTATGAACAAATTGTGTCTCATACACTATCAAAAACTAAAAAGGCCCTTGCACAAGTGTGTGCCTCCCTCTGTATGGTTTCATCAAACCGCGAAGGCTCCTTCATCCCTATGTCTAGGCCCCACATGGTTAGAAAAACCATACAACCTTCTCCTCATGGTTTCTACTAACCATGTGGCCTGCCTTATTCTTTAAAAAATTGGGTTCCAAGCTTTGAACAAGCCCCAGACACCCATAAATCACCCATAACCCCAAAGGATATTCTCATTAGGCCATAAGAAAGAATTTAAATGTAAATTAAAGTGATACTTACCTCATAGAAAAACCCAAGATCTTATAATATTCCCCCATTAAAGAAATTTGACCCCAAATTTCCCTCTCAAGGGTGGTTAAGAATCATAAAATAATAACTCTGGCCACTAAAATGTATGTTGGCCTCACGCTCCCAAGTATTTCACTGTAAACAACTATGCTTCCATAGCACATGTACTATAGGAATTGACTATCCATAAAGAACCTTTGTGCTCTTATCAATTATATGAATCAAATTCTCCTCAAAGGATGCATATACCTATAACTCCACCTCTTCCGGCTAAAGATTATGAGATGGGTCTGAGTGATAATGGTACAACTGAGAAACATAGAAAACATCGTGCATGGCCTAGTATCTCTGAGGCTACTACAACTAATAAGATGATGGACTATCTCTCTCAATAATCTTAAATGGAACAACATATCATGATGAAATCTTACCCTATCTCATTACCTTTATGTGCCCTAGACTCTATGAGATACACAAAGGACCTGATCCTGATGTCGAACTCTAGATGTCATCTACAATGATCATTGTAAGATTTAAATCGAGACTATGTAGTATCCATCCTCTCTATGACCAATTGGAATTTATTAAAAGTATCCTTCGTGAGACGTGGTCCCAGTAAAGCTACATCATCTTCATCTAAATAGCATAGGGGAATCATCTTGGCCTACTATACAAAGACTCATAAGGTTCCATCTGTATAGTCTCCTGATAACTATTATTGACAGGCTCACAATGGTTTCAAATTTCCTTCCGATCAAGGTGACCTTTAGTGTAGATGATCTTAGGAGGTTGTATATTCGTGAGATATTATGAATTCATGGGGTCCCTCATAATACCATTTCAGATAGGTATTCCTAGTTTTTTTCTCATTTATGGTAGATTTTGCAAAGGGATTTGGGTACATAGGTTCTTCTGAGCATGACATACTACCATTAGATTTATGGATAGTCTGAGCGTATGATACATGTGCTTGAAAACATGATTATAGATTGTGTCCAAGATTTTGGGTCTCTTGGGAGAGGAATATACCTATGGTTTAGTTCTCCTAAAATAATATATATCATGTGAATATATAGGTGACCCCTTATGAGGATTTATATGGTAGTCCATAATGATCACCCCTGTACTAGTTAGGGGCAGGTGAGTTAGCTTTAACGGGACCACGTATCATCTAAGAGACTTTTGAGTGGGTCCATTTGATCATAAAGTGGATGGATACTGCATAGTTTCGATATAAATCTTACAATGATCATCATAGATGACCTCTAGAGTTCAATGATGGGGTTCATTTCTTTTTAGGTATCTCACTGTGACTTAGATACATGTGGATCAAGAGACAAGGTAATATTTTGTCATGATATGTCATTCCATTCGATATTCTGGAGAGAGTAAATCTGATAGCATATTGGTTGTAGTTACCTCATAGGTATTAATCCATGTACAACATCTTTCATGTATCATAGCTGAACTGTTATCACTCAGACCCATCTCAAAATCTATAGCTTGATGATGTGGAGTTATAAGTAGATGCATCTTTTGAGGAGCATCCAATTTGTATCATTGATAGAAGTAAGAAGGTTCTACAAGGATGGTTAATTCCTCTATTATGGGTGTTATGGTAGCATGACTATTTAAAAGATGAGACTTGGGAGAGAGAGGCTGATATACGTTCTTAGTGTTTAGAGTTATTATTTGATGATTCTTGGCTACCCTTGAGAGGGAAATTTGAGGATGAATTACTTTAAGGGGGGAATATTGTAGAATTATAGGTTTTTCTATGGGGTAAAGATCACTTTAATTTTGGTTTAAATGCTTGATTATGGCCTAATGTGAATACCCTTGGAGGTAATGGATGATTCATGGGATTTTAGGGATTGATTGGAGCCCGAAACCAAAATTTTTGGATGAATAAGGTAGGTAACATGATTAGTAGCAACCATGTGGGGTAAGACACACAATTTGTCTAACCATTAAAGTCCTAGATAGAGGGATGAAGGAGGATGCATAGTTTGATGAGACCGTGTGGAGTGAGGTGCATGCCCATGCGAGGGCCTCTATAGTTTTTGATAGTGGATGAGACATAACTTTCACATGGTTAAGAAAATCGTGCCCACTAATATTGCAAGTTATCCCTTAAAGTAGTGAAGGGAGTACGGTTGGCACACAGTTTGGCCAACCGTGCAAACAAACTTTATGTCCTAGTATTTTGAGGCAAAATGACCAATTTTCCATTAAAAACATATTAAACCTAAATATAATTTAATTATTACTCTATTGGACAGTGGTGAGGCCTTTGGAGCTCATTTGAAGGAAAAATCAAAGAATTTTCTCTTGTTTCTTGATCTGAATACAAATTTAAACTCTGATCATCTCATTGGATTCTTACCAGTAAGTAATTAGATCATCTTAATCCTTTCTTCATTTGACTTGGTTTTGGATGCACTAATTATGTGAAAACTAATATGACATATATTTATGTTCATTATCCATTCTTTATTTTTATTCTGATATGAATAAAATCAAAAGGTACTACTGAACAAGTACTCTATTATGGACCTATGGTAGGTGTTCTATACCTTTCCCTTGTGGTTTGGTATTTTATAGTGCTATTTGTTGTTTTTTTGTCCACTGAGCCTTATGGTGGTGCCTCTAAAATGAATTTAATAATTGAATTGAATGTATTTAAACATGTTAGGGGTGAAATTTAGTTCCTTATGACTATTATAGGTTGTTTCCCCAACCTAGGACACCTATGGTGTGTGCCTTGTGATTTCCCTTTCTATTTCAAATTGTTATACCACCCATGGGGTGAGAGTTGAGCTTTCCTAGTTATAGGAAGCATAGTTACATATGAATTGAAATGAATTTATTTTTTTAGGAGTTGTATTTCCTCCTTTTCTATTTTATACATGACATGAACTATTTAATTGATTAAATATGAATTGTTATATGAGTGGGTAAACTCATTTAGTTTGAATTCTTGTGAATTGAGGAATGAATGGAATGATGAATGTTTGCATAAGATGCCATGGTTGTGCTACAACATGGGTCATGATAGCTGTAGTGGATGAATTTTATGAGATTTCTCATTGGTTCTTGATTATGTGGGATACCTTGGGCCTTACTACCCCTTGGATCCAACTTGTTTGGGACTGTAGTGGACATGGTCTATTGACATGCTCTTTGGACCCCAAACCAAGTCTAACTGAGATTCCATCAAGATTCTCCTAGGACTCAATGTGGATGACTTGGTTCACTATACCTTTGATTGACCCTGTGGGGCCTGACTCTTCTAATTATATGGCTTGGTAATGGTAAATGTGACATGCTTGATTATACAGTGTGGCCATAGTTATTATGACATTATAGGTTATATTTTGTGTCCATGGATGATATGTGATATTATAAATATAGAATTGATGTGGTGTTTAATTCATTTTTATTTACTTCTTCCATGTTATGAGAGATTGAAAATCTCTTGTAAGAAACCTTGTGAGACTATATAGTATCACTTGTTTGATTATTTTTTCCTTGGGGGAACTTTACTTTCAGTACTACCATACTTATTATATTCTGCACTCTTCTTTAGCTTATATTTCACAACTGGGATTGATAGACACTATTGGTGGTGGCCTACTTATATTTTATCTCACACCCTATCTCGAGCCACCATTGGGTACTCGGACAGACTATATAGATGTAGTTAGGGATCGAGGAAAGCTCCCATAGTTTGATGCTTGAATTTGTGACATGCTTAGGAGTAGGGGAGCATGAGACCTAAATGAGGCTTGTGATGCTAGCCGAGATAGTTCATTTTGGTCTTTTGGTATTTTGATACATGTATTATACTGATGTATCTATATCATTTTTGGATACATTATAGATATATGACATGAAACATCATTGTATACAAGATACTTTTGTCCTTATTTATCTATACTATCTCTTAGATACTTATCTTCTATTTGGTTGTTATATTTTCTTCCACTATTGAATGTTACTACTATCCCGCTATGTTACACTATGACATGAGGGAATACTCTCCCCATGAACACACAATATGGCCTCACTAATAGTTGGTATCCTTTTGAATTCGAGGATATGTTCTTGAGGCCATGTTACCCATCAGCTCGGGTCACCATTTAGTGGAATCTAGGTTGGGACATTACAAGATATCATTATTTAATCAATGCATTAGAAGGATATATAATTTTGGGCCCACTTTTCATATAAGGAAAACCATACATATGTTTAACAAAAGATCATAAAACATTCATCATATTATTATATCATAACTTGTTTAAATGAATCTGGTTTCATAAATATTTCATCATTTTATCATAATATAACCCATGGAAAATAAATAAGTTTCATAAAGGTTTCATCATAAATTAATTAACATGTTAGAAAGAAACGTTTTCATAAAATCATACCTAAATCATCATCATCATATGATATCCAAATAAAGAAACTGGATAGTATCATAAGATCATAATCTTAGTGAAGTATAAAAATTATTAAAATATGTTGACATTGATGAAAAATACCTTTAAAATAACATTCCAACCTTTCTTTGAAAACATGAGAAAATATAATTCTCTTTTGATAAAATTTTTATAGAAAATTCCCAAAATATTGAGGAAATTATTTTATTTGAAAATAACTATGGAAATTTCAATGAAGGATTCAAATAAAACAATGGTCTTTATGGAGGGAAAATATATTCACATTTTATACATTAAAAGTGAACATTATTTTCAATTTTTTTTGAAAAGTCAAAAATGACTTGTTTAGAAATTGTTTCTTTAAGAATGTTTTTTAATAAATTATAAATTAAGAAAAAACTAATGAAAATTTACTTTGGAAAAAATTTATATTATCGGAAAAAATGTTCATAAAATAATTTTTTAAGGTCATGGATAATGATGAAAAAGTTTAATGACCAAAGAGGAAATATGATTGAATTTTATTAAAAAACATTTTATCAATCATTTTTCATACCAAATAAAGAAAAATTGTACTAATACATAAATATTCTAAGAATAAATATATGAGAATAAAATAGATGGTATTTAAATTATAAGTTCCATATAATTTACATCAATTGGAATTTAGCATAGAAAATTCCAAATAGAAATGAGAATATAATAGAAATCCTTACTTCATGTCCTATATTAATTCATACGTGTTCAAATATCCTATATAATAAATATAGATTTATTATAAATATAAAACATATTCATACATAAATTTCTATTTATCATTCCTTTATAATTTCCAATTATCCTTTTATTAACAATTGTTTCACTAAAATAAACATTTAGGTGAAAAATTGTCTGTTTTCCATGCATGTTTTGGTTCGATAGTTCTTATACTTTACCCATGGTCATAGTTTCATCATATATTAAATATTAATAATGAAATAAATATGACTTGAAAAAAATAATGAAATAAATATCATATTTATTCATCATACACACTTTTATAATTATTCACATTAAGTGATGATAAAAAATGAATCATGTCATTTCAAAGAGGTGGTAGTCCATACATACACATGAGGGACGTTATAATCTTCCTATGGATGGAAAGTTAAGAAGGTAGATAATATACTATAATTAAATAAGTATAATTATGTCATAAATACCATATATAAATATTAAATCTGTTATAATAACCAACCGTGAATGATGGTGATGGAAAATTCATCATATTTCTATGTAGAGGTGGTAGTCCATACTTACACACAAGAGATACTTTAATTTCACATTTGATGGAAATGAGTTGGAAAATGGTAGTCCCATAATAATAATGAAATATTAGTATATTTATGATACTTTTTTCATTATTTTTTTATGGATACAACTTGTTTAGAGGAATTATAAGAAGAATGAAACTTGAAAATATCGGTAATAATATATACCACTTCTTTGAGAAACCTCCTTTTAATATCTTCTTAAGGACCCTTGGTTGGTATTTTATGAAAATAATAACCTATAGGATATTTATAGGAAATTTGAGAATATATTTGGTTAGGTTTCAAATGAGATAAATAGATCATTTGGTGTGGATAAGATAGGATATGGGATTCCCTTCTATAGTGGGGGGGGGGGTGACACACATGTATTTATTAAGAATAATAAAATAAAATAAAGGTCACTATCATTGGAAAGTGGATCCAAATTGGATATTTTTTGAATATAGGATGATATAAAATCAAAATCTATGTATCCAATAGTATTTATACATGTTTTTGGTCATTTTAAGAGGTACACGTTTATTTTTAAATTAGTGCGCAAAATGCAACAAAACCATTTTTAGAAAAATGTATTTTTAATCATAAAAATGAGTTTACCTTTATTACATGAACTGTAAATAAATTTAGATGAATGTTAATTTTATTATTGAATATATTATATAAAAATTTAATTAAAATCATTAATTATTAGTGATTAATTTAATTTATTAATATAAAAATAATTTTTTTTGCATAAAAACAATTTTTATACGAACACCTATTTTTTACATTAAATAATAATAATAATAATAATAATAATTCAATAGTATATCTCGATCCATTTAAACTCAGTGTTGTGTGTGAATAAATATATCAAAGAAATTAAATTTATTTAAAGATAAATATTTCATAAAATATCAAGGTGTTAAAATCCATCTTATTTTATCTTCTTTATTTTTGATATTTAGAGGTAAAACATAAAATTATTGTGATACATGTTGAGAATAATATATTTTAAAGATTTATTTGAACATTTTTAGATATAAAATTCAAGGTTAATGATGGTTTAAATAAAATATTACAATTTATATCAATCAGAATATATACGGAGTTAGATCCCAATTCTAAAGGAAAACCATCATACTTGCCTCTATATTGTCATACATTATCCAAGAGAGGAAAAATTATTTTTCTTAAATATTTAAATGATAATTAAGTACATTAGGTATACTATTAAAATGTAAAAAAATATTATATAATTTAAATATTAGTATTTAATAGGAAATAAATCATCTGAGGATCATTTTTTTGATTCAATAACTAATATGAGTTGTATTACATGGAATATAACTGATCTATGTTAGAATGAAAATCATCAGGGTGAGTTTCCTTTTAAATTATGGTTTTATAGAGATGTATATTCATTAAATATATTTTATAGTAAAGCATTAAATGAACTGATATAACCTAGGATTTCATTTGAACCATTATTTTTTGATATCATAGAAGATCTATTGAAATAGTTAGTGTGAGAAATAAATTTTTTCAAGACTATATTTTAACATTGGATATATCATTTTGAAATATATATAATGATTTTGAATGAATATATTAGGAATAAATTTACACCAGAAGTATATGTCATTGAAAATCATATACTTGAGGAGGTGGTTGAGTTTAGTAAGAAATAATTATCTAAAGTAGATCACATCAATCTTCCTATATCTCTCCATAGAAGAGTCAACATTGAAGGAAAGGAGATTCATGGAAAAAAAGAAAAGCTAATGACATGTCATCAAATACTTTAGTAATATCTATATTTTTTTAATAATATAGATGAGGTTCAATCTCATGTAACACAATACATTAATTCAATGAAACTAAGATATTAGAAAAAAAGTATATGTGGGTGATTAATGAAAAAAAATCATTTTTATATTCTTTAAATAGAACATTTCTAATGATATATCTAAGTTAGAAACTTTGATATGGTTTTCAAGTGGACCATGTTTAAATGTTACTGCATGATTTGGGTGTAACATTTATTGTCATATAATTTTTATAAAATATTTTGAAAAAATGTTTAGTTGAAAGTAGTGAAGTAGGGGTTTTTTATGAATCAATACACTTTTTCATGAGTAAAATACGGAAACCATGTTTTTATATTAATTTCATTTTTTGGAGTTGTTTAAGTTATATGAGTGATTAATTATATGATATTTTGAGTACTTGTGTTTAAGTGTAATTAGGTTGATGGTAAATATGGTGTTAAACACGATGAATTCAAATTTATAATTACAGATTTGAAATAAATAAGGATACAATGACAAACTTTAAATCAAGGAAAGACATGATTTTTTAATGTTTTTGATCCATCAAATGGATGGTTCTATATTATTTTTTTAGGAGAAAATTATTTTTTTATGAAAATATTGTTAGTTTTGTCAAATTATGTGAGATTCCTCTATCTGTGAGATAATTAATAGAGGTTAATAACAACCCCAACATAGAAATGGTTCATGATAAGGGTATATAAGGTTGGTTTTAATTAGTTAAGAGAACAAGGCTAAACTAAATGATGGGAACAATTTTATTTAAGAGAAAACAATGATGAATGATTAGTCCAAAATTGAAATAAACCAAATGAATCAATTCATATTAGTTACAAATAGTTTTGATCAATTAAGAAAATGAAGAAAACAATTACATGATATAATAATTATTCATAAATAATGTATAAAAACCTATTTTTTTTATTTAATTTTTCTAAGATAATTTGAATATCTTGGTACAGTAAATAGTAATTATAGAATAATATTGAAAAAAGGATCAACTCAATATTAAAATGAAGGAAATATTTTGATATAAAATCCATAAAACAACATGGAAAATATTATAATTGATTTAGTAATACAGGGAAAAATTGGTATATGGTTTAATGACTTATATTTCCTTAATATTTACATATTTATATCAAGTTCAATTATAATAACAAATCAATGATTTTTTTGTATTCAACATTGATCAAATAATAGTTTTCATCACTTACAGTTTCAATAATGTTTTATATATTTCAGTTGATTATTTAGTTTTAGTTAAAAATGGTTAATAATTTTCATTACTAGCAAAACCAAACCAAACTAAGAAACTAAACTATATAGTATTATCATATAATTTCAAAAAATTAATGAATATAAACTAAATTTTACCAGTTTAAATCAATTTGGGTCTGTTAGAGGTGTACTGCACACCTCATGTTCATGATATAAAAAATGATCATAATAAAGGTATTTGTGAAAATAATCATTCATTAATCACATAATAGTTCAGATAATGTATAATCATTTCCAATTACTTTTAAAATTATGTAATCTATAAAATTTAATTTTTATTAATAATTAAATTTTGATTTAATATTATAAAAACAATGTAAATTTGATTATATATTTTTTTGAATTTTATCATGTGAAAATATTTCATATATTATTTAATTTTATACCAATTTTAATTTCATCTATTTTCAATTTCCATTTTATATGTTTTTTTATAGTTAGGATTTGATTAAATGTAACTATTACTTTTAAATTTATATTTTTGTCAACTTTAATCACACTAATATTTGGTTTTATTGGATTTATATAATTTAATATTTTTTGTAATTGTATTAATGTCATTATATATAATTATTACTTTCAAAATATCATTCTTTTTCATATTTAATTTATGCTATATTTTTTCCTATTTTAATTAAATTCCATGTTCCAAAATATTATTTAAATTCAATTATATTTTTTAATACTAATTGTTTTTAATTGATTTATATGGATAATTATGATCATACACTTGAGCCTAATCATTATTTTATATGACCCTTCTTATTTTTTAGTGAAAGACCATCCATATTCTTTAGGATTGATGAACACATCTAGATTTTGTAAACATGGTATTATATGTTTTCCTAGTTCCATAATTTCTTGTGGTAAGGAGAAGAGAATATGTGTTGAATTTAATGATAATATTAATCCAATTAGATCAAGTGCAAAAAAATTATGGGTTTAATGGTGAAAATAAAAGATAAAAATAGAATCATATTTTTTTGAATAGAGGAATATCGACCATATAATACAAGAATAAATATGTGATATAATAATGATAAAATCATTCATGTGTATTTTTTTATTTGTCTTGGTAATAATTAACTAATTAATGTATATGATATTTTGTTTTCTCACTTAGAGGTGATATTTTTTATTTTTGATACAAATGTGGTAAGGTGTAGATGGATGTGTTTTACTTTAAATAGATGGAGATATTTTAAACCTATATTCATTTGTGATTATTTTTTTGTGAAAAAATAATAATCTATGTAACAATTATGGATTTTTAGATTAAGTTTCATGAAAATATATTACTCTTGACCGATAGAAAGATACAATTTTGTTAAGTTTAATATTTTATTTTGTAAAATGAATCTTTGTATCATTAGTAAAAACATATTATACAAATGATTCAATATTTTTTAATTAACAGGATTTGGAGATCTCCTCAGGATATCTTGGATATGAATTTATACCATCGTATTTATTCTCATCGAGGGTTTGAGTTATTGTAGGAGAAAATAGATACTAATATTTTTTTTTGTTAATTGATAAATGAAAAATAACGAGTTTGATGAAAAATAGGAAATAACTTGTAGATCTGTCGAGGAAAATAAATAAAAATATTTTAATAAATTATATATTTATTTTTTCAATGTTTTTTCTTAAATTTTTATAATAATAAAAATTTCAAAAATTCTTCAAATAATTCCATTTAGGAGAATAATATACAATGGAACTTCATACATGAGGATAAGAAAGACATATTTTTGACTAAATTAAGAAATGCTGAGTGCCCAAGTCACGAACAATGATATGGGGAGTGTGTATGTATTGGGAAATATTTGAACCATCCTAATATTTATTCGAGAGAGGTAGTATACATGGGAGAAATAGATTTCTTGAAAAAATAATTTTAGGTGTCAGGTTAATCAATGGAGGATAATATTAGATTGATGGTGAATTCAATGTTTTCTAACCCATAGAGATAGTCTAAAATTTCATATCTTGCTCCTCCGCCTCCTTCAGATTTGACTATCAATTGTCAGTTATACATTGGGGATCCCTATTATCATATTGTAGAAAATAGGATCATACATTATGTCTGGTAAACCATAAATCATCAGTAGAAATAATAATAAAAATTAAAGGTGATGGTACATGATATTATAGATGCATTAACTAGATTTTTTTCTCTACTTGTAAGGTGGATAAATCTTGATAGCGTGCCAAATATTTTTTCTATTACCAGTGATACTAGTATAAAAGTTGAGGGATCTGGTATGCATGAAATAATTTTTTATTTAGTACCATTTTTGAATTAAAATTAATCTTATCTTCAATACGTAAATACAAACAAAGAAAGAAATAAATAAAGAATGAAAAAAAATTCTACATTCGTGTATGTACACATGAACACAAATAAATAAATTAATACATACATACATACATACATAGATACATACATACATACATACATACATACATACATACATACATACATACATACATACCTACATACATACATACATACATACATACATACATACATACATACATACATACATACATACATACATACATACATACATACATACATACCTACGTACGTACGTACGTACGTACGTACATACATACCTACATACATACATACATACATACATACATACATACATACATACATACATACATACATACATACATACATACATACATACATACATACATACATACATACATACATACATACATACATACATACATACATACATACATACATACATACATACACACATACATACATACATACATACATACATACATACATACATACATACATACATACATACATACATACATACATACATACATACATACATACATACATACATACATACATACATACATACATACATACATACATACATACATACATACATACATACATACATACATACATACATACATACATACATACATACATACATACATACATACATACATACATACATACATACATACATACATACATACATACATACATACATACATACATACATACATACATACATACATACATACATACATACATACATACATACATACATACATACATACATACATACATACATACATACATACATACATACATACATACATACATACATACATACATACATACATACATACATACAAAGAGTTACTATGATATAAATAAATATATCAACCCCATGATATAAGAAACAACCCCATTATCCAATGACTATATCCTAGTTTACATGTATCCAAAATATTATCTAGATTATCGATGAATAATTTTATGTTTAAATATTTTTATCAACTTCCAATGATTTCTAGAATTTGAGGGAAGGCATATGAACTAACAACAATGAAGAAAGATATTATGGTGTTTTTTGTTACATATATATTTGATATTTAAGTGATGAAACATTTTTTCATGTATAAGAACATGGATCTTCATTTCAGGTATGAATCTTGTTTTCAAGTGTTTTTGAGAAAAAAGGGTGAATTTTGAAATTTTAGAAGTAGATGCCGTGTACTTAGGAGTACATGCCGTGTACTAGGTTACCATGGGTAGCTGTGTATTAGCCATGTCATGGCCGAGACATGGCCATGTGAGGTGACCTGGAGACCGCCTAAATTAGGGGCTGGTTAAGGAATGTATATGACGTTCACACTAAATGAACACATCGTGTAGTTTTTCTTTTATTTGATTAAATGGTCCGAGGTTATGTCTAATCCCTAGAAACATATTCTTCTAACATTGTCTCATCCAGGAGTAGCTGAGAGAAACAATTCTTCTTTGAGTCACCGATTCGTCATCCATTCTCCGAATCGAACTCTGACAGGTGTGTTGGAATCCCACCCTTTAGTTCTTCCATCTTCTAGAGCCTCTGCTCCTATTTTATTCTCTCTCTCTCTCTCTCTCTCTCTCTCTCGAGTTATTCAAGGTTGAACGTTTTTGAATTTTTTTTATATCTATGACATTATAGGTTGATTAAAACTGAGGTTTGACTATATCAATCATACAACTTCAAAGTAGGTGGTTTATTGATTTTTTTCATTTGTTTTTGAGTTTTATTTTCCAAAGTGCCGATTACCCATTTTTCAGGTATTTCGGGTTAAGGAATTTAAACCTTAGTTTATCTGCCTTATATTTTTTTGGGATTAATGGTTTATTATTGTGATGTTATGTGAAATTTCATGATTAAGGAACACCCCATGGGTGCATTTCCTTGTTTGAATGTTTATGACCATTTGGTCCAGGTTGCCTACGAGGCATACCTTGTTTCCCTGCCTTGCTTGATAGGATGGAACTGATTGCCTTTTTTTTTATGCTTGTTTAAGGATTGTGATATGCATTGGAATTGTTTATCCATGTAGTAGTTGAGATTAATTTGGGTAGATTGATATCATTTACACACGATTGAATTACACAGGGCTCTAAGAACTTGGTGTAGATAGACCACAGGGGGAATTTACATTTAGTGCTTCCTCAAAGTGTGTTATATTTCACACTATGAGACCACATGGGGGATTGACGGTGAGTTCTCCCTCTGAGTGTCTATAGTTTATGTTACGAGACCATAGGGGGAATTGACGTTGAGTGCTTCCCCAAATAATCTGTAGTTATTGTGGAAAGACCATAGGGGGAATTGACGGCGAGTGATTCCTTAGAGTGTCTTTACCTTTTTATTGCATTACTTGTCCATAGGGGTTATACTATGTGAGCTACCCAGAGGGTTAACTTAAATATTGAATGTTTGTGATGTGTCTGCCAAGCCAAAGCACAAGATTGTATTTAGTCATGTTAGGTATTCTTCTGAGATACCTATTTTGATACATACTTGATCAAAGGTTTAACATTAAATTCTAATGAAATTAAATGGAAACTGTAGGATTGGTTACTTTTGTGTACTCCTAGTTTCTTTGTTGCATTTACATTATTACCTGCTCTATATACTCACTGACAGTTAGGCATAGATCTTGTGGTGGTTGCCTACTGGGATTCATCTCACACCCTATTTGGGTTATTCTTTTGGACCCAAATAGATTATATGGTTGCAGGTTTAGATAAGGTAAAGCGCCATTCATCATTAGGTAGTTGATTTCTGTAGAACAAGAGAGCATGGGACCAAGATGAGGCTTGCGATGTTGCTATAGTTTACTTGTTTTTTTGTATTTGTTTTAGTATTGTATTTCCACCATATTTTCTTGTTTGGATTCTTTCCTAGACATATATGACATGAATCATATATATATGTGCTTTAGTTGTTATTTACTTTCAGTCTTCCGCTATTTACTTGTTTTATGGTGTTATTGCTTCCGCCAATGTTACTTGTTATTATGATGTGCATACTATACCAATTAGGTCATAGTTTCCCCACTATCACACCTAGGGCCTTCACTACCAGTCGACAACCTATGGCATTTGGGGAAATGCGTTTGAGGCCTTGTGACCAATCGGGTACGGGACAAATTTGGGCGGCACCCGGAACCGGGACATTACAAAGTGGTATCAGAGGCTAGTTTTTTTATTTGTCTTACTGTTTAGAGACTATAGAAAGGGATATAAAGGAATGGGTAGTTAGTAATAAGCTATGCCTGAGAGTAGCTAACTTGTGTACTGGGAAAAGACAATTTACCTTGATTATTGTAATTTTTTCTGGCTTTTCAATTGTTACAGTTGATTTGATTTCACCATTGGGTGATTCACATGATTTGTGCTATTATTATTTATATAATTGAGGTTATATTTCTATTGAAACCCAATGAGATGAGGTTATTCCATCTCATGCATCATATAGAAACTTGATAGGGATCACATATCAGACATTCTTGTAATGCCATTTAGGGTGAATTCTTGATTGAACGTTGTTATGATAGAAGTTATGCAAGATATGCATGTTTTTGTGATAAATGCTGTGATAGAATACCTGCTATTTTGATAGGGTGTTGAAAAATTTAAATTTTCACTAAATGGGTGCCAAACTTTGGTCCCTGACATGTTACGGGCCCTCATGGATCAGAATCTGGTGGATCATATGATTGGTTGCACTGTTATATGTTGTGATATACATGAATATGATGCCAAGTTTTGATTCGTGGGGAGTATGTCCCCCCATAGATCAGAATTTGGAACTTTAATGCTTGTTTTAGTGTTTTTTGGGGTTTTAGAGTAGTTTATTAGGCTTACTGTCTAGAAAAACCTAGAATACATGGTGTGTGATGATGAATACACACCATTCATCCTTCTATTTAGGAAGAAATAATTTTTCTTAAGTACACGTCGTGTACTGTATATACACGCTGTGTAGTCTTTAACCGTGTGACTGACTGTATGGGTAGAGACATGGGGTTGGGAAATGTTTGGTGGAACATGCCATGTACTGGGAGTACACACCATGCCCAAGATGCCATGTATCCATCCATGTGACTAACAACACAGGTGGTTATAACTTAGGTTGTACACGCTATGTGTATGGTGAACATGCCGTGTAGTGTTACCTAGGAGAGAACTGTGTGGTTTAGTCATGTAGAAGAACTTGGCCAGGAGGGAAAATTCAAGTACACACCATGTCACAGGATGAACACGCCATGTGTAGGGGCGTTACATGACCATTTTTGGTAGAAGTACATGCCCATGTTAAAACCTAAGGGAACACACCGTGTGGAGGGTATATATGTCGTGTAACCCTATTTTGTAAAACTTTAATGTTTTCTTTCTCCTGTTTTTTTCTTGCAATTCTAAGTTCCTGTCATTGATAATCCTGAAATGAGGTGTGTGCTTAACCTTGCAGAGTCGTGCCACTGAGATGTCCTCCAGTTGTACGCCAGGTTTGGGGTGATGATCAGACACCAGAAATGGCAGACCAAGGACTCCCAGTAGATCCTCCCATTGTTCCCTTCTTGGAAGTAGCCATGATTCCCGATATAGATGATAATGCATAGTTTTGAGAAGGATTTATGTGGATGATGTGGAACTTCCAGGGAGAACTACATCCTACCCCATCGATGGCAGAGTTGATGCGAGTTTTTTAGCAGCAGCATCGTCCTAATTTCTCAGGGGATGGAGGACCTGAAGTTGTAGAGTCATGGTTAGAATACATGATGTAACACCCTGAGCTTCCACGATACGCTTCTCATTCAATAATGCAATAGCTTGCATTGTACGCAACTTCGAGTTCTAAAACACCGCAACTAATCAAAGTAGCCGTTATGAATAGTAATAACCACTTTTTAAAATTATAGAAATTTTATATTTCAAAATGGACTTCATTTTTGTATTCGTAATATCGAAATTATCCAAAGTTGATTTTTTTGTAATTTTCTGAGAACTTCCAATTTTTTATGAATAGTGAAAATTACTTAAAAACAACTTTTTTAATCAAAATAATTTATAGTGATAAATTATAATATTTAGTGGTTTTAAAGTATAATTATAATATATTTTTACCATTTTATCCAATGGTGGTCATTAGAATTAATTTAACATTGAAATCGGACATAAACAATTGCCAGTCTTTTGATATAAATTGTTTCTTAAAAACACGCTATTTGTCGTAACAGCGGGAATTAATTATAAAATTAATTAATGAAACATATATGTTTGGAATTTTGTAAAATAGACATCATTTTTGAATTCGGAATATCAATTATAGCTTAGGGTAAAATTTTGGCCTTGTTCTGAAAAACTTCAATTTTTGATGAATAGTGAAACCACTAAGTGGTAGTTAAATAACTGATTTTTCGTTTAAATGAAATATTACCACTTCTGTGATTTGATTTTCAAAAATCCGACATACATGGTTGTCATTAAGAAGTAAAATGTGATTCAATGAGATTAAAATAATTTTTTGGTGAATAGTAACTTTTAAGTTCTTAATCGCGATTAGAGGTAATTAGTGTAGTTTAAGGTACAAATAATGTTTTAATAATATGAGATGAGAATGAAACTTGTCCTACTCCTATTGGATGAGTAATGGACGACCAAGAAAACCCATGGGTCAACTTGGGGACCCCATGGAGCCACTTTAGTTGGAAAATGACATTAATATATATTTATTTAATGTTAAAATTAAATTGACACAAACATGAGTTATTTTACTAAAACAATTTTTAAGTGGGGTTACACAAGTCCAAATTTTGACTATAAATATTCATTAGAAATCTAAAAAGATTTCCTACATCATAGTATTTTTTTTATAATTTTTAGACATTAAATAAATTAAATTATTTATGACATCATTATGATGCAACGATGACCTCATTATTTAACGATTTAAATAAAATGAAAAGATAATGCAAAATCCAAGGCTTACACTTGTCCAAAGCCTATTGGATGAGGAGATTTCGAAACCTTATCACCTTAGCCTCGAATTATATAAGTGTGGGATTTTTAGAATCCGAAAAGCATTGTGAAATAATATAACATTTCAATCTTTCCAAAAGTGCCCCTCCTCTCCACTTATAAAAGGCCCCCACCTCTCCCACCTCATTTACACTTTCAAGCCATTTGGCTCGGCCAAAATCTGCCCAAATACTCTCCCAACTTCCCCCTCTTACTCATAGAAGCCTTACTTTGGGCATAACTCTTCCCAAGGAAGCCTTTGGCTCAAATCAAAAAGAGTTACCCGATTTTGAGGTAATGTCTTCTCTAATGTTGTTTTGTTTTATTTTTCTTCTCCAACCCCCTAAACTATTTTTATTCATTTCTTTTGTAACAACACCAGTATCCTCAATATAATATGATTTTGTTATAAGAAGTATTCGAGCTACACTTACACACACCTACATCTAATGGTTAAAGAACATACGATTTCTGTGGATGGCGAATTTCTGCCTCACGAAACGATGATTGTTCAACACTCATATAACACCTTCAAAGGTGGCCATTAAGATGTCAATATTTTTATATATTATATATAATATGTTTATGTTTTACTTATTCTTCTGTATTTCTCATTTATGGAATACTTTATGAGTTCCATTATGGGTAAAACGCGATAATTTCATTTTAGGAAGTGCGGACTACCGCCCCCTCAAAGTGATTTGAATCGTTAATGCCATATGTGGGATGTATAAAGGATGGAGTAAATGGTATTATACACTATATTATACTGGAATTATATTATACATTTATATCATTATGATTTAGTTCCATTAAATATGAAATTTAAATGAATGTAGCGTTTATGCGTACGTACGGCTTACCGTCTCCATGAACGGTGCATTTCATTTCTTACCTCTAAATGTTACGTAATATTATAAATGAATGTATATACTGGATATATAAGATATATATGACATCTAAATCATGAATATAATTCTGGATATAATTGATATTCTACCACATGAACAACTTGTAATTATAAGAAGTTTATTGTTGACTCAAGTTACCAAAGATCGACAAAACGATCGTTATTAACTTGAATAATTACATAATATTCATAACATTGTAATAAGTGATATAAAAAGGATAATGAAATTAAAAATGGTTCTTAATAAGGTAGATATTAACTCTAGTTTATTATTCAGGAGGTTAAAGAACGGTTGAGTCAAGTCGGACACAAGGTAAGGGAATTTCTTAACCCAACTTCCATTCTTTGGGTTAATCTCCTACTTTCAAATTATATCATGATATTATTATGTCCTATATTGTATTTGTACATTATTTATGTGTAATTATAGTGAATACACATTATATATGTACTTTATTTAAAAAAAATGATCTTTTTAAGGACTTCGTCTCAATCCCCTTTCATTGAGGCATATTTGGTTTTATACACAACTTTCTTTTATACGGTGTATAAACCCCTTTGACTTTTACGTTTATTCAAAAGGAATCTTTTTTATACGAAGCGTTTTACTAAACGACAAAAGGGAATGTTTTTCTTTCCGTACTTATGCGGCGACAACGACTTCTCCGCCGCCGTGACCATTATTTGAGATTCGGCTTCCTCTACAAGCCATCATTTTTTTAATGAAAAATAAATACAAAGTTTTAACTTTCTTTTATTTTGGTATTGAAAATGGTTTTGAAATCATTTTTATTATATCAATGTGTTGTATTTATATCTTGTGATTGAAATGTGGAAATGTTATGTTTCCTTTATGCATGTTTTATGTGATACGATTATGTTATGGTTTATGATATGTTTAAACCTATTCATATGAGGAATGCATTGGACTTAATAAGTGACGGGTGGAGCCCGCTATAGCTCCTCGATGCATCGGCAGGTCTCATGAGACAAACTAGTGTCTTGGCACGAGGCCTTGACAAAATCTTATTTGTAGTCTTGGAACGAGGCCTTGGCTACGTGGTTATGATAGTCTGGCATTATGCATTCCATCATTATGAAAGTGGTTATTGATATTGCATGTGATTATTCGACCAGTAGAATATCCATGTGAAGAAGTAAATGACATTATCTCATTTTACTTTTGCCATATTATGTTGAAGTTCAAGTTTAAAAGGCTTTTGTTTTAGTTATACATTGCCTTAAATGTTAATGTTTATTTATGAAAGCTTCCGCTATATTCTTAACCTTACTGAGCATCTGAGCTCACCCCTTTCAATGTTTTAATATTTTCCAGGATGTGAAGAAGTATTTTATGAATGACCTGCAGGGATAGTCAGAAGAGGATATGAGTGTGGACTATGGAGACTTTGTTATTGTAGTTTTTCACTTTATGATGTAATGTAACGTTTACGAATGTATCTAGTGTTTCCAAGGCTACTAAACTAATCGGTCTTTCGAGACTTGATCTTTTGTGATCATGCCAATGTTACGAAGTAATGCACCGACTCTAGGTAGCTGGGGTCGGGGCGTTACAGTTGGTATCAGAGGAAGTTTAGTACAAACCTTGGAAGCTAGATTTAGATAAACTCTGATTAGAGCACATAGCCCAAAGATAGACTTTGAGGATTAGTATAGAAGAACTTCCTAGAATTTTGGTATTATAGAGATGTTATGAGTTTTCCGAGAAATACATCCCTGTCTGGATATGAGCAGGTAGAGGCGGCTCTGGCACAGATGTACCTAGGGGTAAAACCTGAAAACACCGCTTTGATCTAGACTCGAACGGGAACTGGTGCACGACAACGGGCCTTGCTGCACTCTTGGTTACGACACTCCCAGGGGATATGCTTATGATAAATCTCATTTTCTTTACAAATCATTATGAAGGGTTTATGAGTATATACTTCCTCAAAGAAAACATTTTTATGATTATGGATTATATCCATAAATAGTTCAATTTATGTTAAGTGTTTTATAAGTATGGGATTATGTATTTTGATTCATAAACTGATCTAGTTTATGCCATTGTTTAGAAATAGCGCCTAGTGGAAGAAATGGAAACCGTATCAATGCACGCACTCTATGTAGGGACTTCCCTCCTACTCAAGATAATTATAGTGGGGCTGGTGATGCAACTGGTGCCGATCAGATAATCACCATACTGGGACAAGTTACTCAGGTTATGAATAATAACCTTACTCGTATGGAGCACCCTGATCCGCAACGTGGAGGATCAATGTTAGACCGCTTCATGAGGCAACAAACACCAACCTTCAATGGGAGTACAAATACTATAGTAGCTGAGCAATGGATAAATTCCTTAGAGAAAATATTCCATGCCTTGGGGAGTAGTGAAAGGGAGAAGGTTGTCATGGCATTTTACCGCCTCACTGGAGATGCCGATCAGTGGTGGTCACTGATTCAAAACACAAAGGAAGATGATGACGTATCGAATATGGAATGGAGGGAGTTCAAAGAGCTTTTCTTAGAAAAATACTTTCCTCGTGACCATCAAGCAGATATGGAAAGGCAATTTCTGAGTCTGAGGCAGAAGGAGGATGAAAATGTCGCAAAGTATGAGGCTAACTTTACAAGGTTAGCGAGGCATGCTGCCGATTATATACGTAATCCAAGGAGTAAGATTGATCGTTTATTTGATGGGTTAAAACCATTTCTCCATCGATCTTTAGTATCACAATCCTTCTCATCATACGAAGATATTGTCTCGTGTGCTATCAAGACAGAAAAGGAATTCTCTAAGTCTTATGACAACAAAGTAAATCAAGAGAAGAAGAGAACGGTGGAACAAGAGACAAATAAAGGGAAAAAGGGAAAGAATGATTTTCTATTATGTGATAATTTTGGGAAGAATCACCCTGGTACGTGCCTAAAAGGAATGAGAGTTTGTTATAAATGTGGAGAAAAGGGTCACCAGGATCGTGATTGCAAGGGAAAGAAAGAGGATGTCAAAGTTTAATGCTACAATTGTAGGGAAATGGGGCATTATGAAAATGAATGTCCTAAGCGTCAAGGAAACTTACCTCAGAAAAGGACAAGGGATCAAGGCCAATATTATGCGGTGACTACAGTTGAAGCAGAATAATTAATGTATTTGTGCTTTTGGACTCAAGGATTATATTCTGGTTATAAGAATAATGTGATATATATATATGGATTGTACTGCAGTACTTGTTGATTTCAGTAAGGTTTTAATATGATTAAGGTAATCATATTTTTAGTATGTGACAATAAGAGAAACTTTTCTTTGTTTGGGGAATCTGATGTTACAATTGATTTTGGAATTAGAGACCTTTTAGAGAAAGTCTGGACGGAGGTATTTTGGATAACTATTAAGGTTGGAATGGATTAAGTTGAACCATGGATAGTATTGTTTAAGGTTAAAGAATTTCTGAAGATTATTTTTGGAATATTATAATACTATAGTTTTAGGAAAAGGACAACCTGTAGGGTGGGGAATAACCCGTCGCGTCGGACAAAGCTGCAAGAATCGAACCCACAACCATAGTGCGACAAGCCTTTATTTCCTACCACTTGCCTACAGGAAGTCCCTGGTTATTAAAAAATAGTTTTACTAATCTAAATGGTATGTGTTAACATTTTGAACCTTATACAATTAGGATAAATAGAATATTTTTGAGTTCCGTTACCATTTGGAGTAAAAGTTGGGTTTGTGGTAAAAATTTATTAACGAATGAAAGTATACATAACAAGTATGTATATTCCCTTACGTTCTTAGTAAATCTCCTAAATAAATTCCTCAACATTATAAAAGGTAACTTAAAACAAAAATGTTGTCGGTTAACTTTTCCAACTGGGGATTCAATGACCGTTTAACCAATCAAAAGTTTGTGATTTTCTTGTGGTTAAACTTTCTCTTAATCCTGTTTTCTATAACTCTCCATCAGACCTTGATGGTTTGTTTCTCCTCCATATCCATATTTTCATATAATCCTAGAATGGGCTATATCGGGTGACCTTTGTACTTATCCTTCTTTCTTTTAATGTTATATATTTATTAACCTTATTTCCGATGTGGGTTTTCCTCAAAGGTATTTTCTCTTTTCAACCTTTTGTTTTCAAAGAAAAATTTCAAATTGCGAGGACGCAATTTATTGAAGGAGGGGATAATGTAACACCCCGAGCTTCCACGATACGCTTCTCATTCAATAATGCAATAGCTTGCATTGTACGCAACTTCGAGTTCTAAAACACCGCGACTAATCAAAGTAGCCGTTATGAATAGTAATAACCACTTTTTAAAATTATAGAAATTTTATATTTCAAAATGGACTTCATTTTTGTATTCGTAATATCGAAATTATCCAAAGTTGATTTTTTTGTAATTTTCTGAGAACTTCCAATTTTTTATGAATAATGAAAATTACTTAAAAATAACTTTTTTAATCAAAATAATTTATAGTGATAAATTATAATATTTAGTGGTTTTAAAGTATAATTATAATATATTTTTACCATTTTATCCAATGGTGGTCATTAGAATTAATTTAACATTGAAATCGGACATAAACAATTGCCAATCTTTTGATATAAATTGTTTCTTAAAAACACGCTATTTGTCATAACAGCGGGAATTAATTATAAAATTAATTAATGCAACTTATATGTTTGTAATTTTTTAAAATAGACATCATTTTTGAATTCGGAATATCAATTATAGCTTAGGGTGAAATTTTGGCCTTGTTCTGAAAAACTTCAATTTTTGATGAATAGTGAAACCACTAAGTGGTAGTTAAATAACTGATTTTTCGTTTAAATGAAATATTACCACTTCTGTGATTTGATTTTCAAAAATCCGACATACATGGTTGTCATTAAGAAGTAAAATGTGGTTCAATGAGATTAAAATAATTTTTTGGTGAATAGTAACTTTTAAGTTCTTAATCGCGATTAGAGGTAATTAGTGTAGTTTAAGGTACAAATAATGTTTTAATCATATGAGATGAGCATGACAATTGTCCTAATCCTATTGGATGAGTAATGTCCGACCAAGACAACCCATGGGTCAACTTGGGGACCCCATGGAGCCACTTTAGTTGGAAAATGACATTAATATATATTTATTTAATGTTAAAATTAAATTGACACAAACATGAGTTATTTTACTAAAACAGTTTTTAAGTGGGGTTACACAAGTCCAAATTTTGACTATAAATATTCATTAGAAAGCTAAAAATATTTCCTACATCATATTATTTTTTTATAATTTTTATACATTAAATAAATTAAATTATTTATGACATCATTATGATGCAGCGATGACCTCATTATTTAACGATTTAAATAAAATGAAAAGATAATGCAAAATCCAAGGCTTACACTTGTCCAAAGCCTATTGGATGAGGAGATTTCGAAACCTTATCACCTTATACTAGAATTATATAAGTTTGGGACCTTTAGAATCCGAAAAGCATTGTGAAATAATATAACATTTCAATCTTTCCAAAAGTGCCCCTCCTCTCCACTTATAAAAGGCCCCCACCTCTCCCACCTCATTTACACTTTCAAGCCATTTGGCTCGGCCAAACTCTGCCCAAATACTCTCCCAACTTCCCCCTATTACTCTTAGAAGCCTTACTGTGGGCATAACTCTTCCCAAGGAAGCCTTTGGCTCAAATCAAAAAGAGTTACCCGATTTTGAGGTAATGTCTTCTCTAATGTTGTTTTGTTTTATTTTTCTTCTCCAACCCCCTAAACTATTTTTATTCATTTCTTTTGTAACAAAAACAGTATCCTAAATATACTATGATGTTGTTATAAGAAGTATTAGAGCTACACTTACACACACCTACATCTAATGGTTAAAGAACATACGGTTTCTGTGGATGGCGAATTTCTGCCTCACGAAACGATGATTGTTCAACACTCATATAACACCTTCAAAGGTGGCCATTAAGATGTCACTATTTTTATATATGATATATAATATGTTTATGTTTTACTTATTCTTCTGTATTTCTCATTTATGGCATACTTTATGATTTCCATTATGGGTAAAACGCGATAATTTCATTTTAGGAAGTGCGGAGTACCGCCCCCTCAAAGTGATTTGAATCGTTAATGCCATATGTGGGATGTATAAATGATGGAGTAAATGGTATTATACACTATATTATACTGGAATTATATTATAAATTTATATCATTATGATTTAGTTCCATTAAATATGAAATTGAAATGAAAGTAGCGTTTATGCGTACGTACGGCTTACCGTCTCCAAGAACGGTGCATTTCATTTCTTACCTCTAAATGTTACGTAATATTATAAATGAATGTATATACTGGATATATAAGATAGATATGACATCTAAATCATTAATATAATTCTGGATATAATTGATATTCTACCACATGAACAACTTGTAATTATAAGAAGTTTATTGTTGACTCAAGTTACCAAAGATCGACAAAACGATCGTTATTAACTTGAATAATTACATAATATTCATAACATTGTAATAAGTGATATAAAAAGGATAATGAAATTGAAAATGGTTCTTAATAAGGTAGATATTAACTCTATTTTATTATTCAGGAGGTTAAAGAACGGTTGAGTCAAGTCGGACACAAGGTAAGGGAATTTCTTAACCCAACTTCCATTCTTTGGGTTAATCTCCTACTTTCAAATTATGTCATGATATTATTATGTCCTATATTGTATTTGTACATTATTTATGTGTAATTATAGTGAATACACATTATATATGTACTTTATTTAAAAAAAATGATCTTTTTAAGGACTTCGTCTCAATCCCCTTTCATTGAGGCATATTTGGTTTTATACACAACTTTCTTTTATACGGTGTATAAACCCCTTTGACTTTTACGTTTATTCAAAAGGAATCTTTTTTATACGAAGCGTTTTACTAAACGACAAAAGGGAATGTTTTTCTTTCCGTACTTATGCGGCGACAACGACTTCTCCACCGCCGTGACCATTATTTGAGATTCGGCTTCCTCTACAAGCCATCATTTTTTTAATGAAAAATAAATACAAAGTTTTAACTTTCTTTTATTTTGGTATTGAAAATGGTTTTGAAAGCATTTTTATTATATCAATGTGTTGTATTTATATCTTTTGATTGAAATGTGGAAATGTTATGTTTCCTTTATGCATGTTTTATGTGATACGATTATGTTATGGTTTATGATATGTTTAAACCTATTCATATGAGGAATGCATTGGACTTAATAAGTGACGGGTGGAGCCCGCTATAGCTCCTCGATGCATCGGCAGGTCTCATGAGACAAACTAGTGTCTTGGCACGAGGCCTTGACAAAATCTTATTTGTAGTCTTGGAACGAGGCCTTGGCTACGTGGTTATGATAGTCTGGCATTATGCATTCCATCATTATGAAAGTGGTTATTGATATTGCATGTGATTATTCGACCAGTAGAATATCCATGTGAAGAAGTAAATGGAATTATCTCATTTTACTTTTTCCATATTATGTTGAAGTTCAAGTTTAAAAGGCTTTTGTTTTAGTTATACATTGCCTTAAATGTTAATGTTTATTTATGAAAGCTTCCGCTATATTGTTAACCTTACTGAGCATCTGAGCTCACCCCTTTCAATGTTTTAATATTTTCCAGGATGTGAAGAAGTATTTTATGAATGACCTGCAGGGATAGTCAGAAGAGGATATGAGTGTGGACTATGGAGACTTTGTTATTGTAGTTTTTCACTTTATGATGTAATGTAACGTTTACGAATTTATCTAGTGTTTCCAAGGCTACTAAACTAATTGGTCTTTCGAGACTTGATCTTTTGTGATCATGCCAATGTTACGAAGTAATGCACCAACTCTGGGTAGCTGGGGTCGGGGCGTTACACATGATGTCGATATTTAAGCATCTTGAGACGCCTTCGGAGAAGAGGGTGAATATTGATACATACATGCTTCAATATTCCACCAAGAGATGGTGGGATGTGATATCATAGGAGGGACTCTAGTAAGTTATGGATTGGGATGAGTTCCAACATACCTTCTATGACTACTTCTACCTAGAGACCTTGAGGGATGACTAAGCCCAAGAGTTATTGATTTTGGAGCAGGGTACTCTCTTAGTCATGGAGTATTATTCTTCCTTCACAGATCTTCAATGTTTCACACCCATTCTAGGGGGTGATGAGTTATTTTTGGAAAGGAAGTTTGAGGATGGTCTCAAGAATGAAATCCGATCTTAGGTGAACATATTCATGTTTAATTCTATATCTTCTATATTTAACCAGGCACTGATCACCAAGCGCAACTTGAGGGATTCTGGAGCTATGGTCCAGGGTGGTTCAACATCTAGAGTTGTTACCCTTCTGACTGATAGAAGGAAGCACCACACAGAGTCTATGCGAGGAGATCCGAGTAGGCGTGATTTTCCTTCAGGTATCTAGGTGGTGTGCTACCAGTGTGGGAAGGGAGAACATAATAAACCTAAGTTACTGAGAGGCCTAGTTGAGTGCCTATATTGCGACAAGATAGGAAATATTCAACATTTCTACAACTCCCTCTTTCCAGAAGCTAGTGTGGGGGTATCTGTTTCGAATCCTCATACCGGAGCAAGACCACCGGTCCCAAATCAAACTGGGGACTGGAGTTCTTTAGGCCATTCAGGACGAGGTGGTGTTCATGGTCAGAGTGGTTAGACACATTGTTTTTGACAGCCATAGGGTGGATTAGCTCAGGGATATTAGATAGCTTCACAGGGCTGTGGTGTAGGTTAGGCCGTTGCGCTAGAGCAGATCCAGTAGGAGAAGGATCCCAGACCCTCTATGGTTAGAGTTATGATTCTGGTTGCCTCAGTTTTAGCTTCTGTTCTTTTTGATATAGGGGATTCCCATAGCTTTATATCTATGCCTGTTGTGGAGATCCTCGGGCTCTGTATCATCACTTTTGTTGATACCATGATGCTGGACACACCGTTGGGGACTAGAACTGCTAGTGTACGTTAATGAAAGGAGTGCCCTCTTGAGGTTAGTGGGTGTCACTTCTTATGGGACCTTTATGTCTTAGAAATGATGGGTTATGATTTCATTCTCGGGATGGATTGGTTAGTTCCCTTCCAACCTGTTGTCTATTTCTATCACTATAGAGTGAGTTTCACATCACCCGATGGTGGATTATTTCTACATAAGGGTGAATGGGATGTCCAAGTGAGAAGAGATAGGCCCAAGCATCATGGGTTGAGAGGTGTTACATCCCAGATTTCTAGTCTGTATCTAGATGACATGGGACATCATAGATAGAATTTCATCTAGTGGTCGATATTTTCAAGGATGTATTTCCAGACAGCTTTTCAGGTTTGACTCTAGAGCGAGAGGTATAATTTTCTATTGAGCTTATTCTAGGGGTAGCACCGATGTCCATTACTCCTTATAGGATGGCTACACTAGAGTTGCATGATCTCAATAAGCAGTTGGAGGAGTTACAGGAAAAGGGTTTCATCTGAGCCAGTACTTATCCTTAGGGTTCGCCTGTCCTGTTTGGAAAAAAGGTGGATGATACCCTCAGAATTTGTGTGGATTATCAGAAGCTGAACCAATTGACTGTTGAGAACTAATATCCCTTACTAAGGATTTATGATCTCTTTGATCATATTCTAGTATCCTGGGTGTTCTCTAAGATTGAATTGAGATCCGATTATCATCAATTTCACTTTAGACCATCACATATACCTCTTATAGCCTTTCAGAGTAGGTATGGTCTATACGAGTATGTGGTTATGCCGTTCGGTATCATGAACGTGCCTATATTTTTTATGGAACTCATGAACTAAGTGTTCCATCCATACTTGGACTCCTTCATGGTTGTTTTCATGGATGATATATTGGTGCACTCTCACACTATACATGACCATGCCACCCATATTGAGATCATTTTGAGTACACTAAGAGAGCATCAGTTATATACTAAGATCTCAAAATGAAACTTTTGGATGGACCAGATTCACTTCTTGGGTCATGTTATCTCAGATATAAGAGTATTAGTAGACCCAGAGAAAGTGAGATCAATAGTTTCCTAGGAGCATCCAAAGAATGTCTTTTAGGCAAAGAGTTTTCTAGAGATTGCTGGATACTACAGACAATTTATATAGGACTTTTCATGCTTATTAACACCACTGATGGTCCTGAATAAGAAGGGGTGAAGTACTTGTGGAAAAAATCTTGTGAGTCAGCCTTTTAGAAGATGAAATGGAGGTTGACTTCATCACCGATACTAGTTTTTCCAAATATGAGAAAGTGTTACACCAATTATTGTGATGCATTAGATATCAAGGTGGGAGTAGTGCTTATTCAGGGTGAGGAGTTGTTGCATATGGGTCTCAATAGTTGAGACCACATAAGAGGAATTACCTAATGCACGATCTTGATTTAGCTACAGTTGTACATGCTTTATGCTTTTGGAGACATCATCTTTTGGGAGAGAATTTTGTGGTTTTCACTGACCAAAAAAGTCTCAAGTATATCTTTACTCAGCATGATCTAAATTTGAGACAATGAATGTGGGTTGAGTACCTTTAGTCTTTTGACTTTGATCATTCCTATACGCCTGGGAAAGGCAACGCAGTGGCTGATGCATTGAGTAGGAGGACTCAGATACATGCAGTTCAGGAGGCCAATAATGAGTGGCAGATTATGGCTATGTTCACCAAGATGCATTTGGAGGTGTACAATAGATAGGGGCAAACTTTTCTTTCTTCTATAGCTATTACCTCTACTATTCTATACCAAGTTTGAATGATGCAACTATTAGATTTCGAAGGCCTAGTCTTACGGGAGAGTGTGCAGGTGAAGACCCTACTCCTGGGTGGACCTTAGGTGATGATGAGATCTTGCACTTTTAAAGACATGTTTAGGTGTTAGAAGACATATGTGAGGAGTTGATGTGATACTTTCATACTTTATATTGGGTAGTTCATCCTGGTTTCACCAAGATGTATCGAAATCTACACCATCAGTATTGGTGTCCATATATGAAGAGAGATGTTGCTGGTTTTTTCATAAGATGTTCCACTTGTTAGCAGGTGAAGGCAGAGCATCAATGACCAGCATGAGTTTCATATCAGTTAACCATTATCGAGTGGAAGTAGAATGATGTCATGATGGATTTCATGATAGGGCTATCAAGATCACATCGAGGGAATGATATAGGTTGGGTTGTTATCGACAGGCTCATGAAGGTGGCACACTTCTTACCGATCAAGGAGACCTTCAGCGTTGATGATCTTGGAAGGTTGTACATATGAGAGATTGTACGTTTTCATGGGGTTCCACACTCTATCATTTCAGAAAGGGATTCCAAATTTACTTCATGTTTCTGGAAAGGGCTATAGAGGGATTTGGGTACATAGGTACTTCTGAGTACAACATACCATCCCCAGATAGATAGCCAGTCCGAGCGCACGATTTAGGTGCTGGAGGACATGCTTCAAGCATGAATCCTATATTTTGGAGGATCTTGGGAGAAGCACATACCTCTGATGGAGTTTTCTTACAATAATAGTTTTCAAGAAACTATTCACATGGCACCTTATGAGGATTTGTATGGTAGTCCATGCCAATCACCCCTATGTTGGAAGGAGGCAGGATATGCAGCTATGCTGGGACCTCATCTTGTCCAGAAGACCACTGAGTAGGTGGAGTTAATTTGGAAGAGGATGGATACTGCACACTCACATCAAAAGTCTTATGCTAATCGACGGAGATGACCTCTGGAGTTCGAGGTCGGAGATCAGGTTTCCTTTGTGTCACACCAAGGTTAGGAAAAATGAGGATTAGGAGACAAGGAAAACTTTCACCAAGATATTTTGGGCCATTTGAGGTTTTGGAGAGAGTCAGTTCGGTTGCCTATTGGTTGTAGTTACCTCAGAGGTATCGAGATATGCACAATGTATTCCACATTTCTCATCTATGACATTACTTCTCAGATCCGTCTCATGTTTTTCAACTTTAAGAGGTTGAGTTGGAAGTGGACACATCGTTCAAGGATAATACTATCTAGATTTTTGATGGTAGCATGAAGGTTCTCCATGGATGATATATTCCTCTGGTATGGGTATTGTGGTAGCATGACTGAGCGCAAGACGAGACTTGGGAGAGGGAGACCAATGTGTGATCATAGTGGTCAGAACTGTTTGAGGATTCTTCTTCACCAACTTTTTAGGGAAATTAGAAGAAAAATTTCTTTAAGGGGGGAAGTTTGTAAGAACCCAAATCTTCATTTCAAGTATGGATTTTGTTTTTGGGTGTTTTTAAAAAAAGGGTTGAATTTACAAATTTTATAAGTACACGCTATATACTTAGGAGTACACGCCATGTACTGGGTTACCACGAGTAGCCATGTATTGGCCATGTAATGGCCAAGACATGGTCGTGTGAGGTGACCTGAAGATTGCCTAAAGTGCGGGCCATTTGAGGCATGTACACAGTGTATACATTAAATGAACATGCCATGTAGTTTTTCTTTTATTTTATTAAATGGGCCGAGGTCACATCAAATCCCTAGAAATTTCTTCTTCTAACCTCATCTCGTCCAAGAGCGTCCAAGAGAAATAATTATTCTCCGAGCCACTGACCCGTAATCTGTTATATTAATTGAACTCTGGCGGGTGCGTTGGAATCCCACCAGTGATTTCTTCATTCTTCTAGAGCCTCTCCTCTTAATTTATTCTCTCTATCGAGTTATTCAAGGCTGAATTTTATTGATGTTTTTGTATATCTATGATGTTCTACGTTGATTCAAAGGATTAGGATCAACTATATCGATCATAAAACATCGAGGTAGGTGGTGTTTTCTCCTTTCATCATTTTTCTTTGAGTTTTATATGCCAAAGTGTCGATTACCCATGTTTTGGGTATTTATGGTTAAGGAATTTAAACCCCAGTTTAGCTAACTTAGATTTTTATGGGATTAAGGGTTTTTTGTTGTGATATTATGTGAAATTTCATGATTAAGGAACAACCCATGGGTGAATTTCATTGTTTGAATGTTTAGGACCGTTTGGTCCTGGTTGCCTATAAGGCATACCTTTTTTCCTTGCCTTGTTTGATAGGATGGAACTGATTGCCTTTTTTTATGCTTGTTAAAGGCTTGTGATATGCATTGGAATTTTTTATCCATGTAGTAGTTGAGATTACTTTGGGCTGTTTGATATTGTTTACGAACGATTGAATTGGATATGGTTGTGATAACCTGGTGTAGTTAGACTACATGGGGAATTGACGTTGAGTTCTTCCTCAGAGTGTCTGTTATATTTCACGCTATGATACCACATGGGGGATTGATAGTGAGTGCTCCCTCAGAGTGTCTATAGTTTACGTTATGAGAACACAAGGGGAATTGACGTTGAGTGCTTCCCCAGAGAGTATATAGTTATTATGGAAAGACCATAGGGGGAATTTATGGTGAGTGCTTCCTCAAAGCGTCTTTGCCTTTTTATTTCATTATTTGTCCATAGGGGTTAGACTATGTGAGCTATCGAGAGGGTTAACTTAAATATTGAATGTTTGTGATGCGTTTTCCAAGACAAAGCACAAGATTGGACTCGGTCCTATTAGGTAGTCTTCTAAGATACTTGTTGTGATACTTACTTGATCAAAGGTTAACATTAAATTCTAATGAATGTAAATGGAAATTGTAGGATTGGTTAATTTTTTATACTCATAGTTTCTTTGTTGCATATCCATTATTACCTACTATATATACTCACTGATAGTTAGGCATAAATCTTATGGTGGTTGCCTACTAGGATTCATCTAACACCCTGTTTGGTTCATGCTTTTGGACCCAAACAAATTATATGGTTGCAGGTTTAGATAAGGGAAAACACCCTTCATTATCAGGTACTTGATTACTGTGGAGCTGGAGAGCATGAGACCAAGCTGAGGCTTATGATACTGCTGTAGTTTACTTGTTTTCTTTTTCATTTGGTTTAGTATTGTATTTCCAGCATATTGTCTTGTTTGGATGCTTTCCTAGACATATGTGACATGCATAATTTATATATGTTCTCCAGTTGTTATTTAATTTTAGTCTTCCGATGTTTACTTTTTGTATGGTATTATTGCTTCTGCCACTGTTTGTTACTTGTTATTATGCTATGCATACTATGCCAATGAGGGAGTAGTTTCCCCACTATCACACCCAAGGCCCTCACTGCTAGTTGGTAGCCTCTAACATTCAGAGAAATGTGCTTGAAGCCATGTGACCAACTAGGTACGGGGCACCTTTGGCAACACCCAGAACTGGGACATTACATCATGTAAGTTGATTATGGTATTTATTTTCAATTCATTAATTGAATAAAAATTAAAAATTATTCATTTTACTGACTGAATAAATATATATGTAGTCTTCGTATCTAAATTTGTACAACGTGGGTGCATGGATTCATGGAACCAAAATTAATTTTCCTAAATATATCAACCATTAATCATATAGACATAATTTAATGTTGTGTGTTTTCTATCCCCATAAAAGGCTACCTATTGGTTAAACTCCATACTAAGTTAAATTTGTGAAAAATATCATGATATATTAGAAAATTAGATTATTTTATTTTATTGGTTATAAATTATTTTAAATACTAATTTCATTTACAAATTATTAACACACAATTCCAATAGGTCATGGGAGCACTTGTACTATTTTTCAAAAAATAGGGTAAAAATTCAAATATATTTTATACAAAAGGGAATAATATTATAATTTTATTTCTTATGTAGTTGACTATAATGTTGTTTATAATTTATAAAACCTTTTTCTCTCAAATGATAGTTTCATCATTAATATGGATTTAAATAATGTTGATATATTATTATGTGATTTATGTATAAAATAATAACAAATTAAATAACTTCATCTATTAACAAGGTTGGTTTTATGAAAAACATTAATTCAATTAAATATATCATAATTTTATTGTTAAATTTTTTTTATTAATATGTATATAATTTTAATTACACTAAATAATATTCTACAAATTAGTTGAACCATCTATGTGGAATATAGGAAAATTATTTTACATGTTTAACTAAATTAGAATCATGATCATTAATGATATTATACATTATACTATCTATGTAATACATTAATATACATATATTAAATTATTTTTTTTGGAAACTATGCTTATGCTCATTGTGTGACAACTAAATCTATCAAATAGGTTTATGATATTTATATAGAAAAAATATTTAAAGAATACATTATTCATAGTGGTTATTATAATAACCAACATGAAGTAGTGAGATGTATAATGATTCACAAATATTTTTAAAAAATTTGACAAGAAACATTTGTTTTCACAACATTTCCTTTGAAAAAAATGTAAAATTATATATCCCATGTAATTTGTTTTTTAAAAACAATGAGAAATATGATGATTTTTTTTCAAAAAGTTGACATTTGTTTTAATTAAAATTTTATATTGAATAAAATATATAGTATTTTATTTCCAGATTAAATGACATTATAACCTAACTATTTTATGTATATGTTTTCTAGAGAATATATTTTACATATGTCTTAATAATAATTGTCATGGTAAATAGTTGACAATATGGATTTTATATCAAATTTTAAAAATTAATTTATTATGTCTCCTGTATTAATATTTCAAAAAAGATTATATAAAATGTTAAAAATAATCAATGAATAAATAACAATACAGTAGTGTCTACATCATTTGTGATGAACATATAAGACTCTTGATTTCCAATTACATATTCAAAAAATAAGGTTTATAATTTTTATAAATCCTATTAAAATATCACATAAACTATCCTACCCTAATACTTCAACAAAGGATATAAAATATGTAGTTTCTAAATAACTATTTTTAAATTACCATTTTTGATGTGGTTTAGCCTATATGAGCTTCTTAAATATAATATAGAGTTTTATTTTTAAATTAAGTACCAAAGTTTTGGCCAATGAGATCACATGAGACATGTGGTAGAATAATTTCTTAATATGTATATATTCACATGGGAATATGTGAATTCAAGATGCACTTTTATATCTTTATTTATAGAGATTATATTGGTATAAAGTGTTCCACTATGGTAAGTTCTATAAATTTGATGGCGACCTATTTATTCATGTGACTTGATTGTCACAAACATGGGAGGAGAATCAAGAAAATAGGAGCAATATAACACATCTCTTGGTGGGGTTTAATGAGTTCATGTAAATGACATCCTTGATCATGGTTCCATCAGTACAGGGCTTGATTTGTGAGCGATAAATAATGTTTAAAGTGGTTCCATGAAATTAATACAATTTTACTTCAAAATCATTGAGTTGTTATGTTTTATTATAGGTTAATTTTTAGATAATCTTTATAGGCATACTAATATATGTTTTTCTCAAAGTATTTTTTTTCAATTATGTCATTATAAATTAATTTTGGGCCTAATAATTAATTTTACAATTGCGTATGATTAGTTTGTTAAAGAATACCCACTACATTTAATAGCCTTTGAGAATACTGATTATCATAATTACTTTGATGAAAATTGAAAATATTTAATTGTATATTAAACAATTATCAAAATCTAGAAAATAAATAGATAAGAAAATAAATTTGATAAAATAGTTTTAGTTAATAGGATTGTAGAAAACAATATCCCATTGAATAAAAATACAGATTCAAAATATTTTTATTATAATTAAAACTGTCAAAATAAATAAAATTCACATTCACCAATGAATCAATTTCAAGAATTAAAGAAAAATAACAGAGTAAAAAATATTTAAATTTGAATCAAATTGATATAATTGGATAATTATTAAAAAATGTGTACATTAAATATATTATTTACAAATAATAAATAGTTTCAATTCATTCAATATTAATCTTTCTAAAAATTCAATATCAACTCATTATAAAAAACTGGAACATTAATAGAGATAAATGGATTCAAAATATTGTAAGGAAAATCATACAATTGTCAAAATATGCTTAAAATAAAAGGGCATAGAAATTAGAAAATAAATCCGTAAACAAAAAAAGGATTTACGTTCTTCAGTAAAAAATTTTATATACTTGCATTAAATTATCATCATAGAAATATCAATATACAAGAATCAAAAACTAAATACCATATATAATATCCTCAAGTAAAAAAATATAATAAGCTATCCAATAAAAAAATTATTATTAGAAATAGAAAATTATAATCAATTCTAGCTTGATGAACCAATATCTATATCCATTATAGATGATCTCACATGATATATATATATGATAATATACATATTTATAAAGTCAAAATATAATAAAGTAAAAATAAAAAAGTTTCTCCCAAAATCGATCATTTTTTGAAAGGTTTTTCCACCCCATTTTTTGGAGACACTAAATCCTTTAAGTTCATATACTATCATAACCATTGTTATGGTAACATCATTATCCTTTTAGTTTATAATAAATGATTAAAAAACCCCCACACAGGATAAAGGATCACCAAGAACCCTATCTAAATTGACCATAAGTGAGGGAAACAATAAGGGCTTGAGAAAAACTCTCTTTATTTGATTTCTTTGTCCATCAGTCTATTTAGTATCTTGGTAGAATAAAATTTCTTAAGTTAATAAACCCTTAAAAAATAAACTCCCAAATATTGAGACACTAAAAGATAGAGGAAATCATGGAGTCTATGTGACTAAAGAGAGTTATAGTGGTATAATAAAGTATAAATGTTAGACTATATTGGATAACCCATGCCATGTGAAAGCTTTAGGATGGAGGCATGTGGTTCAACAAGGGGAGACACATAAAAATTAGAGATAGGATAGTATGAGATTCCATATATTATGGATAAAGAACACCATAAATAATCATAATATAAAATACAAATAGAAAAAAGAGTAGACATATACAAAAAATTAATTAATGACTAAACATACAGTTATGTAAAAAAATGGATTAATGGGTAAAAAGGATAAGGAAGTTGGCTAGATCCTAGTCACTATAAACCAAATCCCAGTGATATAGAGTCAATGTAAAAATATGAGTCTAAAAATAAAGACAAAAAAAAAAAGATAAATCAACCCATAAAATAAAATTTAAAACAAATGTAATAATATTTTTCTTGGAAAGAACAATATAATACATATTAAAAAATTTTCAATTTAATTTGAATTTTTATGGAAACATAGTTTTAAAAAGAACCACTATTTAAAATAAATTTATAATTTTAATTATAACATGATATTATAATACCTATAATCTATTTATCAATTAATTTAAAAAACTAAACAATTACTATATAGTATGATAAACATACCTTTTTAAAAACATCAAATAAATTGTCTTTAATGTGTATCTCTCTGATACACACCTTCCATGATACAATTTAATAAAAACATATCCACTAAAAAGATCATAATTAGCACTAATTTTAATAATAATCATAAAAAAAATACTTATCCATCATATACATGAGTGAACATTTGAGATCATGCCATTGGGGAGCCTAGAACATATCACTAAACATTCAAAACAACACACAACAAAGGGACTTCACAATTATATTAGCAAAAATATGACAAAAATAATATATTAAATATATTTATAGAATATATAAAACTCATATATTATCAGATATAATTCAATAGGTACCAATAATAAAAAAAATGAAAAAATGTATGCAAAAGTATGTAACAAAAAAAATAACCATTAAAATGTGAATCAATTTGAAATCATTAATAATTAAAAAAAACCAAAAATATATATAAAAATACTTTAAAATAAGTCTCCACATTAAGAGACAAGAATTTATATCACTATACCATATGATATTCAACATTCAAACCTAGTTCCACTATAAATCCAATATATCATAATCCCAATATCATTCTCAAAAATGTGATTTCTTTTTGATTATATGATAACTAATTGTTGAGAAAAGGAATTCACACCTTTATATAGCTTACCCAGTGAAAATAGTTTTGTAATCTAAAGTAATAATACAATATCATTAACTAGTATCCAACTATATCATTATAAAATTTGATCATCACTAAACCTCTACCCATGACCATATATTACTTAAAATTTCCCCAAAAAAATCACCCCTATCATTTCTAGTTACATAAGATAAAAAAATAATCCTAGGACACAAATGGTATAGTTATTTATAGTTAAACACCAACTCTATTTCTATAAAAATTTAATATATGAATTATAGGATATCTTAGTATCTATTACCAAAATCCACTATATTAGATTAAACTCCATTATCATTAGAATAAAGTTTCTTCAAATTGTCTCATCAAATATAAACAAGTTTCCCTTAATGATAAAAATTTACATTCATTTATATGGAATCACTCCGATTCTTCATATTTTGACTAAAATATTTATACAAATCCCTATTTCAAAGTCTAAAATTCTTTTATTCTAAAATTATTATTCCCTCTTCCTATATTCTCCTTTTAGTTTTGGGTTGAGCAATGTTTGTGTGAAGAATTTTATATTTCAAGAGGGTTTTAAGGTATTTAGAGGTGTTTCTGTCTAAAAAATGTAGCACCATGGTTGTAGTGTTCCCTAGTGATCCTTATGAAAAATTGAAAAAGGGGGAAATGGGTGTGGACATAGTCACAATGTACTAGGGATGAACATATGGGCCATGGATTGGGTGACCTAGCCATGCCCATGGAATATTTCATGGTGAGGGAAAATGACTTCCACTTTGGGAACAATCTATAGGGTTAGCTGTGTCAGGAAGGTATATTCAAAACCACCATGTAATGGTGTAGGCCATGGTGGTGGTTTTGTGGATTTTTAAATGGCCAAAACCATTTACTTTTTCCATAATTTTTGAATATTTCAAAAGGGAAATGTGTACGATCATTATATGGTGTCCTTATTGTGATTTTTATCATTTGTTTTCCCATATTAATTGATTTATCCTTCAAACTTGTTGATTCCTTTGATATGGAAGAATTATAGAAACTCGTTGGATGATCCTAGGGTATATTGGTTGACACTATTTATGTTGAGGTTTCTTCTATGGTTGGTCTCAATTTTCTCAACCCCTTTTCTTGACCATTCTGGAAGAATTGAACCTTGGAAGATAGAGTATGTTTTTGTTTAATTGTAATTACAAAATACTTACCTCTCCTAAATTTTTCACCATTACTTGTGTGAAATATTTATTCTTATTTAACTATACTTGAAGACTATTGTTTTAAGTGTTTGATGATGGGTATATATTAGTTATACACCTTGTCTTTATTCCTTATCGAGCCTTATTATAAAAACTTTTTTTATGTATTATGATAATCTATTTTAGGAGTTTCTAGTATGTAATCTTATTATAGTATTTGTACAAATGTGGTTTGGGTGATGAAAATCGTGATGAATCATGATGTTTAAATTAACATTCTTGAGGTAGGAATCTATTTACTATTAATTGGACATGTATATGATTTTTAGTATGATATGAATTTTTTTTCTTATATTCCTTAGACCATTATTGAGTTTGATCTCATGTGTGTGCATGAATATCACATGATACCATGTTTTATGATTAATCACAAGTGTGTTCATGTGTAACCCATGAATACCATTTCTGAATATTATTACATGTGTCTGTGTTTATAGATACTAATAATCATTATTGTTATTCTTTTTGTGCCTATATGTGCTATGAATGTTTTGTGTGATGTATCGACCATGAAGTTTTCTCTTATGGAAGTGAATGATGGGTGAACCATCATTTCTTGGTTTTCCATTAGAGTGGGATAATATTGATATGTGATGATGATTATAGGAGACCAAGACATGAGAAGGGGTATGAAAAGGTTAAGTATTGACCCAAGACACAGTGTTGGGACACGAAAACCATGTGGCTTGGCTCAAGTTAGTGTCATAATGCAATGAAATTGTGTCCAAACCATGAGACATGCAAGGATTGAAGAACTTATGGCTTGAACATAGAATAATTAGCCTTATGGTGGTTGTGGAATACATGTTATAACCTCAGGTTTGACTCAAGATCATGACTTAAGTTATGACTAAATTTTTGGAATGGAGTTTAAGCAAGTATGACTTGGCTTTTTTGATGTCCTGGTTACACAAAACTACTCAATACATGATTGTATGTTATTTATTGTTAATTTACTTATTATCATGATATAAAATCTTATATATGTACACTCATGTTAAATACGAATTGGTGGTGTTCTACTTGGTTTATATTGACACCTTTCATGAGAATCCCAAAGCATATAAAAAATTTATGGTCATGGATACAAGAAATGGCAAAGCCCCATCAATAGAGAGATATGAGAATGAGAATAGTGTTTAGAGGTGGTATCAAGATGAAACTCAAAGGGAGGCCAAAATGTTTTATTTACTTACCTTTCTTACTTGTACTATGGTTTGAACTACCTCTTTGGGGCCCCTAGTTTATTATTTTGTATGGTTTGAGATACTTTCCGTTCCATTATTATAACATTTCTTATTTATGATTCTATGTTATCTTGTGTTATTATTATCTTTAATGATATTATGGGTATAGTATCCCCACTGATTACAGTCGAAACCTCACTACTAGTCGATAACCTATTTTATATTGGGAGATGTGTATGAGGCCATGTGGCACTTTGACTCAGATTTTTTGATTCGGGTTGGGGAATTACAATATGTTATCAATTTTTTCCATGTTTCCTTCTTCTTGGATAGATTTTTTGGAAATTTAGGAAGGTATTAGGATGTTTGGGACTCAGATAGGGGAGTTGTAAGTGTACCTGGTTAGCACATGTGTGATAGAACTATGAGTTGATATTATTTGGATTTTTATAACTGTTATGGGTTTGCAGTTTCATATTGATCATGAGTATATTGTGATGTAACTATTTTTTGGGATTTGGGTACGTTCACATATCATGACTAGGAACATATGATCAAATGTCATATATATATGTATGTTTAGTGATGAATGATAGTTCTTTAATTAATTTTCTAGATATGTGCTATCTATTGCGATATATATGTTTTGGAATTGGTTACTTGAACTTGATCATGCTATTTTTTGTTATATATATATATTTGATTGTGACTAAAATTCAGCTACATAGATCCTTGATTAGTACTAAGAGGGACATTACATATTATTTTGGGAAACAACATAGGATATGTTTTCATAGAAATCCTTTAGGTGTGCCTTATAACTACTTAAGAAAGTTGTTACAGGTGTTCTGAATGTTAATTTTCAATTTTATAAGAATAAAACCTTGAAGAAACTTGACTGGAACACCTAGTGGAGTGGGCCAGAATTATCCAACAAGGGAAGAAGTTTCATTTCTACCCCGTATGTACTAGATAATGCTCCCAAACCTGCTCTAGTTTTTATGAGAAAGGTACACTTCAATCAGGAGTCTTCCACATAATGCATTTTCAAAGTGGAGGAGTGTAAAATTATATGGTTCATTATTCTTTGGACTTTCAAATCCATCACCCTCCATCCTAACAAGTCACCGAAGTTCCTCAGGATACTGTGGACTATATTGATTTCATTGTGGGGATATTTGATCTAGTAAAGACTCCTAAGGGTTTATGGGTAATGTTGGTTTATTTAATGCTTCTGAGACCCACTAGAAGGTGGTAGGGAATTATAAATCAGATTAGGAGATGTGATGGTTTAAATTGGATAACGTTCAAGGTTATTTTTTTTTGAGGAGTTATTTATGGGTATGATAAAACTAGACCATGAACATATAATGAATCATATTTTCTCCAGTTTTATTTTTATTAATTAATTGGGAAAATTCCAATACCATACGCTAAGATAGAGTGAGATTCTGAGGCCCAGTGTGCCTGAAACAATATGATGAAAAATGTTATGTTTTTAATAAATCAAGTGGAAAATATTTCTTTAAAAGAAGAATAACATCTAAATAGGTGCCTGGATCAGAAATCTGAGGGAACCATTGCATTCAGAGTAGTGACTTTACTATAGGAGGGGCCTAACATCGACCGGTGTGGGTCGATTGTGAAAGTTAGAAATTGGATGTAACTGTCATTAAAATGTTTTAATAAAAATATTTTATTTTATTTAGTGTAGTTTTTATTTTTAATGAAAACTTTGTCAGGAATTAAGCGTTATCACCATAACCCCAGAATTACTTTGGGGTGTGGAAGGAAACTCTCTCAATGAAGAATGCCAGAAGATCGAGGATTGATGATGACAAATACCTCCATTCTTCATCAACGACTGATCCAACCATGAGGTAGGATATTTGATCTCTTTGTGATTTTCCTTTCCCCTTATTAGATCCAACGATTAATACAGACCAACCAACATACATGTTGATCCGTTGTTCGATCGTTTGCAGGGTGGGTGTTATGCTTGCGGGGTTTGAAAAAGGATTAGATCTATTTATTGATTTGTTCTTCATGACTCTACTAACATGAATAGATCAAGGCCAACACCAACAAGGACAAGATCTATTCTTTGGGTGTTTGTGTGATTTATCTCTTCCCCTTCAATATTTCGCCTTCTTCATGCATTATTAACCCTTGAAACCCTTACATGAATGATAAATAGTTGTTCCCCAATCCATAGAGCAATGATCTTAGACTAAAGGATTTGACCCCACAACAAAAGTGTGTCATGGTTTGGGAGAGACGATGACTTACGACAGCATAAATTTTGCGGCATAAGCTAGGGTAGTTGATGGTGAGGGAAGGACATAGCTATGGGGGCTAGTTCAAGGGGAGCGTGAGGTGGAAATGGGTCATCATCGGTAGAGGCATTAGTGGCCCAGTGGGGGCCGTGCTGGGCAAGCGTGGTGCAGGATAGTCTTCCGGTAGGGCGGCCAATGGCAGAGGTAGAACACTATCTAGAAAGGACCGTGTGGGAGCTCGTGACTATGGAGTCTACGAACGATGACTAGAGGGTCGCTACGACGGTAGTAGGATGTGGGCCAACTATGTGAAATGAGACACAACTCCACGTTGACCGGAGGGATGTGGCCATGGTGGGCCGTGTCTGACGCACACCAACTAGCCCACATATGGTGACCTGAACCAGATAAGTTGGTCTACTCTAGCATCCTGGACCCAGATGCCCAGCAGTACGAGCTGGTTCAGTCCGGGTTGGGTCAGTCAAACCGGGTCAGGTTGGGTCGGTCAGACCGGGTCGGATTAGCCAACATGTCGGGTCGGGTTAAGTGGGTCGGATCAGACTCGGACCGGACCCTGGTCAGACCCTTTTAGAAAAATAGCTATATCTTTCAAACCATTTGTCCGTTTGATGAGATTTTTGTGTCATTAGAACCCTTACGACATGAAGATCTTTTTGATATACTCTAAGTGAGTATTTGTAAAAGTTGGAATATGGCCTTTTTTCTCGAGGAGTAGGTTCTCCCAGTATAAGCGTTTTATGAGTAGAATACTATGGATGGCTTTGACTTGGTGACTACGTGACTTGGGGGATGCATGAACCATCGACGCTCTGTGTACCATCGAAGCTCTGTGCACCATCGAGCTTTGAGTTCCATCGACGCTCTAGGTGCTATCAATGCTATGGGAACCATTGATGCTTTAGATGACATCGATGCTCCAGGTTCCATCGACACTCCATGCGGCATTGATACACTGGGTTCCATCGACGCTCCGGGCACCATCGACGCTCCGGGCACCATTGATGCTCCAGGCGCCATCGACACTCCAGGCGCCATCGACGCTTTGGGTTCTATTGATGCTTCGGGCACCGTTGACGCTCCAGGATCCATCGACATTCTGTGTACCATTGAAGCTCCATGTAGCATTGATGCTCCATGATCTATCGACACTCCATGTACCATCGAAGCTCCGTGCATCATCGATACTCCAAGTGTTATGGAAACTGGGAGATCTATGGACTACCACTGAAAATACTTCTCTTAGTGCTTTAGACTTATACCTATGTGAACTGATTATATTAACTATACTTCATGTGTTTCCTTTGTGGTTCACTTAGTGTATATCTTAGTGGTATTTCCTTTGAGGTTTCAGGGTGTCCTACTGAGTATTGTTTTACTCACCCCTTTACAAGCTTTACCTGCACGTGTGGTGTCTTGTGCATAAGATGAATGCTTTGGTGGAGTTCTATGTGGACCCAGACTAGGTGGTGCTTAGAGGGATCATAAAGATGTGTTGTGATCCTATGAATTCAGGATGCTTTCCTACAACTACCCTTCACGTAGTGTTTTTTGTGAATGAGTTTCAAGAACTCATGCATTCACTTTGGAAGACTTTTCTTTTGGTGGGATTTTAATCTGGCCTTGTTTACTTTCTAGTTTTTTACTATTGTACTCTTTGGTTGGTATCTTAGTGTATGCATGCATTTTTTACTTAATGTTTTTACCTTTCATAATTTTGGTCTTGGAAATGTGTGTGTACGTGTATAGGTACTTGAGAAATTGCCTCCCTTTTGTGGGATATGTTTACTTGGTTCTAGTCTCCATCCCCCAGACTATCAGAGACGAGTTTGGGGTATTCATGACATGGGCCCCTCTATGACGGTTCATGATAGAGTAATATCAGAGGAGTTCATTTGTACCTAAAGAACTAAGATTCTGTTAGGTTGGTTTGGGGAAACCGTGTAGAGTGTTTTGATTATGGATTTCATGATAGAGAATCTAGTATTGGTACGACAAACGACGTATCCATACATCAGAACTCTGAATTCTTATTTCCAAATTGGTACATGAAAACAAAAATTGTAGGGAAAATAAATGGTACATAAATCATATAGGATTTTGAGTGTTTTCTCATGTCCTTCTTGATTCAGATCACCAAGTATACTCTATTTAATGTGGTACATTTTTATCTATTTTAGGATGCCTCCACGTAGAAATCCATCTAGGTTTCTGATGCATGATCATGAGGATGATTCGCCTAGCAACGAGACATCCGTACAAGGACCGGTACCAGAGATAGTACCTCCAGGTGGTATACCAGTGATATCACCACCCGAAGATCTGTAGTTACTACCAATGCTATAATTAGAGGATGCAAGAAGGCTGATTGTGTTGTATGGGTTATAGTGGCAGCGGACTCCCAAGTTTATGGGTGATATAGACCCACAGGTAGCCAAGTATTGGCTGGAGGCAGCTACTTGTGTCTTCTTCCTTGTGATGATTCCTTATAACCAAATGACAGTTCTATCCATGAGCCTTCTTTAGGACTCAGTGGGGCGATGGAGAAGCTTAGTGATCCAGACACATGATAATATGACTCTCTCTTGGGTATAATTTGAGAGCCTCTTCATGGAGGAGTTATTTCTGGTGAAATTATGATCAGTGCACATACAAGAGATCCTGCATCTACAGTAGGGAAGTTTGATAGTAGTGGAGTACTTGACGAGATTTATAGATCTTTGCTGCTACTCCACGGATATGGTCTAGGACCTGTTATCTAGGGCCCAAACATTTGAGCATGAGTTATGATGGGAGATCAAGTAATACATGATATACCTTAGTATCATTTCATATGTTAGGGTACTGGAGTAAGCCCTTCTAGTGGAGAGCATTCTGGAAGAGAAAACGCCAATAGTGGGAGCTACCAGTAGGCACAAGGCAGCCGAGTCTTCAGCAGTGGTACCCACCAATAGAAAAAGGGACCCAAGTGAATCAAGAACTCCAGGGGATGACCCAAGTATATGCGATCAGTGGAGTGAGGATCCTAGGGTAGAGTGGGTCAGCTGAAGGATAGACTGTGTTACTCATGTTGAAGTCAGAGACATATGGATTTAGATTTCAAAAATCACTGTGAATATGATCAAAAGACGGTCTAGGAACTTCGAAGGTATAGGAGGAGGTTGGAACAGAGTGATATGTAGGGTATAGGATGTGGAAGAGGAGCAGGTAGAGCAGTTGGTGGTAGGTGGAGCTTCAACGTACTACCACCACCATCCCTAGGTGATCCACTATAGGTTTAGGGAGATGATGGATAGGGATGAGGCCAACATCAGGAAATGGAGGCTTATAACCCCAGTTCTCTAGATATTATTAGAGGTACGATATGCATCTTTTCCACCCTAGATGTAGTTTTGATAGAAACAGGTGCCAACCACTCTTTTCTCACCACGACACTTGTTTATGACTTATAGATTCTAGTGGAACTGTTGAATTGATTCATATGCTTATATATTCTTATGGGGGGAGATTTGATGATCACACACTAGTGCTGATAGTGTTCCCTTACTCTAGGGGGTAATATTTTTAGTTGGGATCTTTTGGTGTCAATATCAAGGTTTTATGAAGTCATTATTGGTATGGACTGGTTATCCATAATTCATTCCCAAATTGACTATTTTAGGTGCAGAGTGCGGTGTGTCCATGGAGATAGGACCATGTTTTCCTTTACTGGTGAAAAGAAAACACATGCAGAATAGGACATAATTACTTATAGGAGGGTGAAACTGATTACTCAGTAGTTGGATAATCACACTCATGGTATGGTGGATAATAGGAGTCCACAGTTTCATGCAGTGGTGGAGGATTATGAGGAAATATTTCTATAGGATGTCCTTGGATTACCTCCCCTCAGGGAGGTTAACTTCTACATTGAACTGTACCCTGGGATGATATCGATATCTACACCTACTTAGTAGTTGTCTCCCATATAGCTTCATGAGTTGAGGGTATAACTAGAGGACTTATAGAGGAAGGGATTTGTGAGACCCAGTGTCTCACCCTGGTCAAACCTAGTTTTGTTTTCCAAGAAGACATATGGGAGCTTGAGATTATGTGTGGGCTTCTGGAACTTGAACCAGGTGACTATGAAGAATAAGTATCCACCACTAAGGATCGATGAACTCTTTGATTAGTTGAAGGGAGCAAGGTGGTTCTCAAAGATAGACCTCAGATTTTCCTATCACCAGCTTCATGAATGAGATAATGATGTACTAAATATAGACTTCAGATGTCAGTATGGCCACCATGAGTACTTAGTGATTCTATTTGTCATGAATAATTCCCTGGCAGTGTTCATGGGACTCATGAACAGAATTTTCCAGCCTTACTTAGACCGATTCATCATGGTATTTATTGATGATATCCTAGTGTACTCAGCATCCGAGGAGGAGCACGTGATACACTTGAGGATGGTATTAGACACACATTGAGCGAACCAGATTAATGGGAATCTCTTAAAGTTTCAATTCTAGATTTGGGTGGTCCACTTAATGGGACACATCATTTCAGAGGATGGAGTTGTGGTGGATCAGACGAAGATTAAATTTGTGCTTTCATGGGAGCCACTCAAGAGTGTTATCGAGGTGTGAAGTTTGATAGGTTGGTATGGGTACTATTAGAGGTTTGTACCTGAATTTTCTATAATATTAGAACCCTTTATGGCCTTGACATGGAAAGGGAAGCCTTTCGTGTGGATAGAGAAGTGCCCACAGTGCTTTCCGGAGCTGAGGCAAAGATTGATGAGAAATCCTATCTTGAGATTACCAGAGGTGGGTGTTGAGTATGTGGTGTTCTATGTTGCATCAGGGACTGATCTTGGTTGTGTCTTGATGTAGGGAAAATCAGTGATTGCCTATGGTTCACACTAGTTGAGAAAAAATGAGAAGAACTAAATGACCCATGATCTTGAGCTTATAGCGGTAGTCTTCGCATTGAAGATGTGGAGACACCACCTGACGAGAGAGCGACTTACCATATAATCTGGCCAAAAGAGTCTCAAGTATATATTCTCTCAAAATTATATGAACTTGAGATAGAGACGATGACTATAGTTCCTCTAGGACTATGAATTTGAGATTGTCTATACTTCTACGAAGGGGAATGTAGTGGAAAATTCTCTTATCAAGATGCCCATATTGCATTTTCCAAGTGATGCATTAGAGTAGTTGTACACATTGAAGATATCCTTTATGGATGGAGATAGAAAATCTTACTTCCAGTCCATGGTTGTTACCCCTCCACTCTTACAGTGATCCATAGAGGCACGAATTGGAGATATCGACTGTGAGACCCGACTTGATCAGTTGTCCATGGGGAACGCCCCTGATGGATATTTGATAGGTGGGGATCATGTCATTCTGTTCAGAGGATGAATGGTAGTACCAATGATGTTGTGGGGGGATGTTTTTAGGTAGTTTCACAATCTACTTTCACGATACATTCAGGTGTGGAAAAGATGTACTAGGACCTACGATGTTAGTTTTAGGGGCTGGGGATGAAGAAGGCAGTGGCATAGTTCATTTCTCAATGCCTCAAATTTCAGCAAGTGAAGGATGAACACCAAGTTCCAATAGGCTTGAACCAAACCCTAGAGGTGCCAGAGTGGAAGTGGGATGGGATATTGATGGACTTCATGATAGGTTTACCATGCATGTCTAGGGGACACGATACCATCTGGATAATTGTTGACTAACTCACCAAGTCAGCCCACTTCCTACCTATCTGTGAGTAGAGTTTAGTAGAGAGATTGGGCTGCCTCAACATACAAGAGATAGTTTGGATTCAAGGAGTTGCATTAACAATCATCTCAAATCATGATGCTTGTTTTACATCTCAATTGTGGAAGGGATTATAAGAGGATTTTGGGACTCAGTTTCACTTGAGCACAATATTTCATCCCTAGACAGAGAGGACCAACCAGGTTCTTGAGAACATACTATGTGCTTACATCCTATACTTTGGCAATAGTTTGGAGGATCACCTACCACTAAGGGAGTTTGTGTACAACAATATAAATCACTCGACCATTGGTATGAGGGAGACCATGTGTTCCTTCAGGTCTCACCTTGATGGGGATTACAGAGGTTTTTCTAGGGTGATAAGTTATCTCTAAGATACATTAGCCCCTTTCAGATTCTAAGTAGAGTTGGTTAGGTGGCATAATGCATAGCTCTACCCCCGTAGTTACACTGGGTGCATGATATCTTCCACATGTCGCAGTTGAGGAGGTGCATTCATGATCCATCACACGTCATCGACTAGGGTGAGCTGGACATTGATAACGGGAAAAATTTTACAGAGTACCCAGTGGATATCAAGGATTGAGAAGAGCAGATTGTTCATGGGTATTTGATTCCTATGGTTCATGTTCGGTGGTAGCACTAGAATATCCAGGAGGGTACTTGGGAGAAGGAGGCTTAATACCCTCATTATTTTGTTGAGTAGCCCTTGTTTTGGCTTTCATGGATGTAAATCCCTAAGGTAGAGAGAATGTAATGACTCAAATTTTCTTCGATTTTATTTTTATTAATTAATTGGAAAAATTATGAGACCAGGTACTATGATGACGTGAGATTCTGAGGCCCGATGTACTCGGAACAATATGATGAAAAATGTTATGTTTTTAATAAATCACGTGGGTAGTTTTTCTTTAAAATTATAATAAATACTAAATCGGTGCCCTTCTAAAAAACCTAAGGGATCCATTGTATTAATAGTACCAAATTTACCTTAGGTAGTGCCTAACATCAACCAACAAGGGTTGACTATGAAATTAAAAACTGGGCATAACCATCATTAAAATATTTTAATAAAATTATTTTATTTTATGTAGTGAAGTTTTTCTTTTTAATGAAACATTTTCAGAAATTCATGGTTATCACCATAACCCTAGAATTCCTATGAGTCATGGAAGGAAACTCCCTCAACAAAGAACGCTGGAGGATCGAGGATTGATGATGAAAAAAACCTCCATTTTTTGTCAATGACCGATCCAACCATGAGGTATAATGTTTGATCTCATTGTGATTTCCCTTTCCAATTATTAGATCCAATGAAGAACATGTACCATCCAATGAACAAGTTGATATGCGATTCGATCGCTTGCGGGATGGGTGTTATGGTTGCAGGGTTTGAATGGGGATTAGATCTATATGTTGATTTGTTCTTCATGACTCTTCTAACATGAACATATCAAGTCCGACATGAAAAAGGCCAAGATCCATTATTTGGTCATTCGTGTGATTTATCTCTTCCCCCTCAATCTATCGTGTTCTTCATTTGTTATTTTTCCATGAATCCCTTACACAAAAAAATTTATCGTTTCACCCTATCCATGGTGCAACGATCTGAGGCTAAAGGATTTGACGTTGTGATGGAAGTGTGGCATGGTTCTAGTGAGACAACAACTTACGGTGGCACAAGTCCACGGTGTAAGGTTGGCCGCCAGTGGGGTGGCTGGTGGTGAGGACATGAAACAGTCAGGGGGGCTGGTTCAGGGGTAGCATGATGTGAAAACGATCCACTAGTAGGGTATCCGATAGTGGAGCCACCAGCAGCCAGGTGGGTGCCGGGGCAACTGAGCATGGAGCAAGACAGGCCGCTAACAGGGTGGCCCATAGTGGATGTGGAAATAGGTTCAACGAGGACTGCATGGGAGGCTACGGTAGCAGAGGCCATAGGCAGCGACTATGGAGCCACGGTAGGAGGCCGCAAAGACCCTGTACAATAACCAGGGGGCCATAGTAGGAGGAGGCAGCGGTGACGACAGTAGGATGTGGCTCAAAGCCACGTCATAAGGGGCCCATGATGACATTGATGCCACTAGACTAGGTGGAGGAGGCGGGCCGACCACGTGAAATGTGACCCAACTCCATGTTGATTGGAGGGATGCGACTAGGGCTGGCCACATCCAGCACACACTAACTGGCCCGCATGCAGTGATCCGGATCGGATAAGTCGGGACGCTCCAGCGCGCTGGACCCAATGGCCCAATGGGTCAGGTATAGTCATTCTCACAAGCCAATCCAGTTTGATCTAGGCCGAACTGGGTTAGGTTGGGTTAGGTTGGTCGAACCAGGTCAGGGTGGGTCAGGGTAGGTTTGGGCGGGTCAGATTAGACCCAGACCAGACCCTGGGTCGGACCGTTTCAGAAAAATAGCCGTATCTTTCAAACTGTGTGTCCGTTTTATGATCCATTTGAAGAATTGGTACCCTTTTAATGAGAAGTTCATTTTGGGATACTCTAAGTGAGTATTTTTGAAAGTTGGAATATGAACTTTTGGCTTGAGGAGTAGGTTCTCCCAGTACAAGCGCGCTCTAAGCGGAATCCTGTGGATGACTGTGGCATGGTAACTACATGACTTGGGGGATGCATGACCCATCTAAAATATATGATCCATAGATGATATGTACACCATCGATGTTTCATGAACCATCGACACTCCGTGCACCATCGATGCTCCATGAGCTATCAACGCTCTGTTCGCCATCGATGCTCCAGGAACCATCGACACTCTGGGCACCATCCACACTCCGAGCACCATTGATGCTCTGAGTTCCATCGATGCTTTGTCTTCCATTGATGAGACATTCTCTAATGATGCTCCATGCTCCATAAACACTGTATTCTCTATCGACACTCTATGCGTCATTGACTCTCTAGGTGTTATGGAAACTTGGATATCTATGGACTACAACTGAAAATCCCTCTATTAGTGCTTTAGACTTATACCTATGTGAGATGACTATATTAATTTTACTTTAGGTGTTTCCTTTGTGGGGTAATTTTTTATTTCTTAGTGGTATTTACTTTGTGGTTTTGGCATGTCCTACTTAGTATTGTTTTACTCACACTTTCACATGATTTTTCTGCATGTGTCGTGTCTTGTGCAGATGATCAACACTTTTATGAAGTTATATGTGGAATAGGACTAGGTGGTTCTTAGAGGGATCAGACAGACATGTTTCACTCCTAAGAATCCAGACAACTGTCCTACACCAACCCTTTAGGTAGGGTTTTCTACAGATGAGTTTTAGGAACTCGTGCATTCACTTTGGAAGACTTTTATTTTGGTGGGATTGTATTATGGCCATCTTTAATTTACAGTTTCCTTAATGTCGTACTCTGTGGTTGGTATCTTAGGGTATGCATGCATTTTTTACTTGGTGTTTTTAAATTTCATCATTTTGGGCTTGGATATGTGTGCATGTGTAATGGTACTTATGAAAATGCCTCCCATTTGTGGGATATGCCTACTTGGTGCTAGTTTTCTTGCACCTAAACTATCCAAGGTGGGCTTGGGGTAGTCATGGAATGAGACCCTCTAGGACAGGTCATGATAGAACAAGATTTCATATAGCTTCATCAGGGCTTGACGATGGTGATTTATTACTTAACATGTTTTATGGAGTTACTTCAATTTACTCATCTCTTAGCAGGGAATGAATCACAAAAGGATGGGATGTTTGAGACTAGCCTCTAACCAGAGGTTAGATGCATGGTTAGAACCTTTGACCTCAAAAACATATTTTGTGGTAATTTGAAAATATTTTATGATAGAGAAGGGTTTGTAGAATGAAATATTTGTGGGTATTTTTACATCTTTTAGTGGACCTCATGTGGTAATTTTAGAAATAAAAAGATGAAGGTAGAGGATTTATGATAGAGTGTCAGTAGAAAACCATAGTATAGAAGGGGTTTTTCAAAAACTTCTATTATAGAAGGAGGTCCTTAGGTTTTCAACTATGGATAGAGTGTGCATTGTTATAATTTTTTCACAATACCTGAGATAAAGTGTCATTAGTGTAAAAATATAGAGAATATTTCGCAGTTTTATGTGAGGGAGTTATAGATAGGTTCTCATAGGGGTACATAATAGACATGGGATGTGTACTAGGGGTCTTTATAGGGTTATCAATAGTAGAGCAAGACCCAAAAAACATTGGAGACTCAAGAAAGTTATGGATTGTATGGGAAAGTCCATACTCTTAAATGAGGATTTATACAGTATACTAGGTTCTGGTAGATGATGGTGAAGGACTATCAAATATTAGAGGGACAATCTTGATTAAATATACACTTTCTATCTTAATTTTTAATACTAGTTCATCCCATTAATTTATATATTTACAATTTTTTTTTGGGATTGAATAATTATTCAAGTTGACCTCATAGTTTCTTTTTATAAACAGACCCTTGGGAATGAAAGTTGATCATCTCTAGTTGTGTCCAATAGTTTTTTTCCACCTATGAGAATCTATGGGATTTCATGATCCTTGAAATTAATAAATTTTATTTGATCCATGGAATTGACCAACTGAGAATATTTCATAGATAGATCAACTACTATAAGAGGCAGGTATCCTTTATTTTACCCATGGGAGAGATGTCTGTGTTGACCAGTGAGTGGGAAGTTGGAGAAAGAAGAATGGTACTAGAACTAATATGGATTAGAACTATTTTATCATAGGTGGTTGGCATGGTTATTACGGTGGATGTAGTGGTAGACTCTTATTTTCCTCCAGTGGTAGACCTATATCAAGGTGTCTTCCCTAATGAAATTTCAGGTATCCATCATGAGAGGGGAATTGACTTTGAGATTAAACTCATGCTTGGAGTGAAACCTATATGTATTAGCTCATATTGAATGGTATAGAATTAGTTAATGAGACTCAAATTACAACACATGGATTTGGAGTAAAAATAATTTATCAGATTGAGCACATCACCTTAGGGTGATATGGTGTCTTTTATAAGAAGGAATATAGTTGTATACATATTTTTTTTTGGATTTTAGAAATTTTAATCAAATAATACTAAAGAATAGGCATTCTTTACCAAATATTAAAAACCTACTTGATCAATTATAGAAATCTCATTGGTTCTCTAAGATTTATCTTTTTTCATGCTACCGTTGGGTTTATTTCACAAAGGAGAATATTCTTAAGGTAGTGTTTAGAAATATGGGTGGACCATATGAGTATATTTTAATGAAATTCATGTTAAAAAATTCTCCAACAACATTCATGTATCTCATGAATAGGATTTTATATCCATATCTTAACACATTCATCATTATGTTTTTTGAGGGTATCTTGATATAATATAAGATATCAGATGTACATGACAGGTTCCTTGATATTTTATGGATCACACTTCAAGAACATAATATCCATTAAAAATTGTTAACATGTGAATTTTGGATTCAAGAGGTGTAGTTCCTTTGGTATGTGATCTCTGAGGTGAGAATTTCTATGGAGATGAAGAAGGTAGAGGTGGTGATATCTTGGGATCATTCACTGAATGTTTTAAATATTAGGACCTTCCTTGGTTTATATACGTACTAAAAATGGTTTATACTATACTTATTCTATTTTTAGGCCTATTAAATGACTCAAAAAGTAGGGAGTGAAGTTTGAGTGGGAATATATTTGAAAATAGTCCTTAATAGAGATTAAGAGAAGATTGAATAAAAAATTGATTATAACATTTCTTGAGTCTAGTATTGGATATATAATTCTAGTGTTTGTTTGGTATTTGGGATGATGTAGAGGGATCATATAGTAGTTTATAGGTCACATCTACTACAATTACACGAGAGGAACTACAAAACACATGGATTGGAGTTGGAATCTATGGTTCATAGTTTTAAGTGTATGAGAAATTATCTCTTAAGTTATAGTATATCAATTTATATATATTATAAGAGCCTTTGATACATATTATCTCAATAATATTTGAAATTGAGGAAGAGTTATTGGGTGGAGTATCTGAAGAAATTTGAATTTGAGATAACCTATGATACAAGTAAGAGTAATGTCACTGCAGATTCTCTTAGATGGAAAAATTAGATAAATAGGAGGTTGGATATAAGACTTCATAGGATAAATGATGTCTAATGAGTTTGATGACTTATTGTCTTGTTCATGCATCCGATTATCATGAAGTAATGAAATTTACACCTTGGGTTATAACATCTATTCCAATGGATCAATTGAATACTGAAAAAAATCAGTCCGAGAATTCTTAGTGATGTAAAAACACTTGTAAGGGGATTAGTATATTCTAGGATGGTCCTTATATGATTAAGACCTGATCTATGTTCATTAAGTGTTAGTTTTTCTATATTCCTTTAGGGAAGAGTTTATGAAAGTCTCCCATGCTTCAAAGTGGGTAGTGAATCTAAGATCAATGAAGATGTACCATGAAATATTACATTAGTTTTGGTGTATAGGTATTAAGAGAGAAATTATTTGTTTCATTTCATGATTCCTTACCTGGAAAAGTATAAAGGCCAAGAATCATCATCCAGGAAGTTTTCTTTAGCCACTTCTAGTGCTGATGTGGATGTGAGAATATGTGATGATGTACTTTGTGATTTCCCCGAACCCTAAGGAGTCAAGATACCATTTTAGTGATTGTTGATCAATTTAAAATGTATTATATCTATTGGAAATATGAGGGAATCACTCAAATGATGATTTTATTAGGCTATATGTTTGAGATATTTTACAACTTCATAGAGTTATTTCCAATATCATATTAGATAGGTATTCCCATTTTACATCACAGTTTTGGAAAGTCTTAAAGAAGTATTTGGGGAGTTATTTTAAGTTTAGAATGAAGTATCATCTAAAAAATGATTAACATTAGGAGGGGATGATTCAGATTCTTGAATATATGCTTTAGTCATACATCATTGACTTTAGTGGATCATGGGATAGGAATCTATCCTTGGAAGAGTTTGTGTATAAAAATATTTTATAGGCTTCTATTTAGATAAAACCTTTGGAGTATATTTATGGATATCCATAACTATCACCATAGTGTTGTCATGTGGCATGTTAAGTAGTAGTATTTAGGATAATTATGGTGCTGGATACCTCTCAGAGAGTGTAATTAACTAGGAAGTGGTTGGTTATCAATTATTTATGGTATCAATCATCCTTTTTCAAGAGGAGACAATCTTTAGAGTTCACAGTTGGTAATTGGGTTTTCTTATGAGTGTCACCTATATTAGGGAATCATAATTTATAGAAGTAGGGGAAGCTATAATTTTGGTTTGAGGGACCATTTAGGATCACCAAATATATTAGACTAATGTTTTACCAACTAGACCTTCCTCTATGTTATCAAGGAATGCATGATTTGTTATGAATTTTTTATCTTCATGGGTATATGATTGATCTTACACATGAGATCCACTATGATTATTTTGAGTTGTAACCAGATAAATCTCTTGTAGAGCTCCCATTTCATAGCATAGACCAGATAATAAAGTGCAGAGGGTGAAGATAATGCTACTTGTTTGAGTTTTATTATATAATGGATGAATCTAGGAGAAATATTAGGGGTAGGAGTCTAATATTCATTCTCAGTATCCTGAGTTGTTTGATAAGGACCACTAGTGATTCTTCTCAAGGATGATATTACCTAGAGTATATGATTGTAAAGTCTCTAAACATTTTTTTCTTATATGATTAATCCTTGTTCCCATGTTTTTTTTAGTTTTGGGTTGATCCATGTTTGGGTGGATCCTTTTGGATTTTGAGAGGTTGTTAAGGGAATTAGAGGATTTTTGGTACAACATAGGCAAAATCATATCCAAAACATAGTCTTTGGTGGTCCCTAGTGATACCTATGAAAATTGGAAAAAGTGGAAAATGATCATGTACATACGAGTGGAGTGTTAGGGAAACACCCATGGGCCACAACTTGGATGACCTCACCACACCTGTGGTGAAGGATGCAGTAAAGAAAAAATCCTTGGATTTTGGACCATTCCTATATTCTAGCCATGTATATTTGGTGTGTTTGAAACCACCATTATGTTGTTTAAGAAACAATGGGTGTTGTGGTGGTAGTTACATGGATTTTGGAAAGACTAATTCCTTATTCCTTGAATATTGAATGTTTCAAAGGGGGAAAATGTATGACCCTTATGTGTGGTATTAATGAAGTTTTAGTCAATTATTTTCCCCTATTAATTTATTTTTCCTTCCTACTTGTTTATTCCTTTGATCCAAAAGAATTATATATGGATATTGGTTGAACCTAGGGTATGTCATTCAACCCTCTTTGTATTGGGGTTTCTTATTTAGTTGGTATTTATTTTCACAACTGAATTTATGAACCTTTTTGGAAGAATAAAAACTTGAAATATAGAGGATTCTCTTGTAAAATAGGAATCATGGGAGCCTCACATCTTATCCTTTGTTCATCAATCACTGGGTGATGTATTTCCCCTTCTTCAACTAAATTTGAAGACCTTCATTGTCAGTGTTTGACATTGGGTATGTGTTTGTTATACAACTTGGCTTGATTCATCACAAAGTTTCATTATAGATCCTTTTATGCCTTATTAGAATATTTTATAGGAGTTATTAGAATGATAGATTATTCTAGTTAGTGTTTGAATGTGATTCAAGTGACAAAACTCTTGATGAATCATGATATTGACATTGAAATACTTGAGGAAGAATGTTCCTTACCATTTAGTGATCATGTATGTTAATTTTATCATAATATGACATTATTTACCTATATGCCTTAAACCATTCTTAGGTTTGATCACATGTTTGTGAATGTGTGTGTGGTGATCCCATGTTTTATGTTTGATCACATGTGTGTTTTTGTGTAACCCGTACATCCAATGTTTGATTATGAATACATGATTGTGTATATATCTTTTGATACTAATTTTTTTTTATTTTTTTCCTATATGTTCTATACATGATGTATGTTATATATAAACATTGTAAGTTATTAGTCTGGATAAAAATGATAGGTGGATCATCATGGATTGGTTAACCCTTATAGGTGAAGTGTGTTGACATGTGATGATGATAATGGTGGACCGAGATATAGGAAAGGGAATGAAATCCTTGAGGCTTAAACTGAAATAATGTTCTAGGTCATGATGACCTTGTGGCTTGACTGAGGTAGTGTTAGAATATGAAATCCTTATAGCCAGTCTGTGAGAGATACAATGCTTCACTACTAGAAAAATGACATATAACCACGAACTTGTAGCCAGTATTTAATTGGTATGTGGCTATAGGTTATGATATAGACATGGTTATTTGAAAACCATGGATTTATAATAGATAAACCCAAGGGAAAAAGTTTCTTGTGGTAACAAATCTTCAAATGATTTATCTTCCTCGTGACTCATCTACCAACCAAATTCTCCTCCCTCATTGCGACTCATATCCCACCCTTGAAACCCTTATCCCTCATCACTGACTAATCTATTCTCCCTTGACCAATCCTCTTTGTATTCTATATTAGGTTCCTCTATCCCTCACATGATACCTCCCACCCCCTTAATTGCATGTTCCTCTCCTCCTCCACCCCTTCGTCTCGCATTACTTCTCCAATAAGTTCATTGGAAGAACTGAGACATTCCACAAGTGGGATCTATGCGATTCAACCACTATAGTTTATATGAATATTTCCACGATTACTCCTTTATGAAAGCTACCCTCGCAAGTAATTCATACCTATCTCCAGTGATCATTTGGCCATACCTCTGTAATCGATGGTGATTTTCAAGGTTATAACCTACTAAAAATGTATCAATTGTGAAAAAATATTACTATAAAAAACTGGGGATTTTTCTATTCCTAATCAAGTTTTATATCAAATTTTTTATTTATAGTTTGATTCCTCCCAATCATAATTTAAATATGTTTTCAATGTCAACCATCCTCTGCAATCATGAACCCTGTATTTTTTCATCCAATTTTTGACCACACCAAATTTCCTATATTTTCATATCCAAACCAAATCAAACTCTAAACCTTTCAACTAACCTATTGATAAGAGATTTTATCCTAGAAGAAACTGGATGGTCTATGGATATATAATGTTAGTTATATTGATTTAAATCACATTATCTCTACACTGAAGGTTCTCAAGAGTGTGACTTCCAATCTGGATAAGATTATGGTGTCCTTAATATGGGATGGTCAGATGGAAGTTAGACATCATTGGGAATCGAGGAAACATATTGAAAGACCCCTCTTCGAAGGGGGTATCAACCTAAGGAGTTATTTCTCAACCATGATGGGGTTTCATGAAAATATTTCGTGTGATGCTATGTAAGGACGTTCTCTTTGGGGTAGGACTATGCAAGACATTTATGGTTAGAATATGTGTGATCAGAGATCGAGGACATCCAGGATATGGAATTTGATTCACCCTTACATGGAAATTTTTCAATAGTACTCTTGGTGGTTAGTTGGTACATGGAACCTAAATTTTTGGAACCAAGATGGGGGGAGGGTAGGCTGTATTTCTCGAGCTACCCCACCCTAGACATATCTTTCAGTGAGGCCAGCGGTCATCCCAGGTTCATCCAGGCCATTCTTGATGAGGATAAACATGCTGTTTTTAATAACATTGTTACTAGTGATGTTCTATATAAACTCATATTCACTGATTCGATGCCAGGTATTTTATCCATCAAAGAGTTTGATCATATTATGAGGGAAATTTCAACTTAAGATCAGTGGGGGGTCACTTTGTGGTGTAAGGAGTTAACCTCCAAATACAATTTCTTGTTGTGGCTTGTGAGGAACAAAGATATTCCTAATGATGAGAATTTGAAGCGTATGGGAGTACATAAGGCTTCCAGGTGTTGGTGTTGCAGGTCCCTGAACCAAGAAATAGGGGGAATTTATTTTATAATAGTGAATGGGCTAAAGAGATATGGAAGACTTTTAGGGCCTTCTTTGACAGAGATGCATATGAAGGGGAATAGGAAAGCTTCCTGTGTTTGTTGTTTAGAGGAGAGGGTTCTCACAAGGCTGAGAGGAAGGACAGGATCGTAATCCTGATTATAGGATGTTGGACCATCTAGCAGGCTAGGAATAATGCAGACTTAAAAAAATCTTGAGGTTTCAAGTAAGTATTCATTTTAAAATGAAGAATACTATGCTCAATCTGCTTTGGTTATGCCCCGATTTCCATTCTGCTCCATCTGTGTGTTCTTTAGTCCTAAATCTCTCAGTCGATAGTCAGTCAGGGATTTCTGGGAAGGTCCGATGGTTACGATGGTATCCTCTAAGCCAGGTTCTCAAACTCAATATGGATGGGTCCTTAATCAGGGGGAGATGCCTGGGGGAGGGGTTGTAAGGGACCAAAGGGGTTCTGTTGTCCCATCATTTGCTGAATTTTTCAAGAGAGGATATGTTTTATAGGTGTAGGATTTGTCCATGGTTACTGGGCTGGAGTTATGCAATCAAAGGCAGATAAATATCCAAATGGTGGAGAAAAATTCTATTCTATTATTTAATGCACTATTAGGTAAGGGTAGTATTCCTTGGCACATCTCTTACACTACCAGAAAATGAAATTTTCTCAGAGGTAATAATATGGAGGTTTCTCATACATAGAGGGGGGGGGGGACATGGTGGAAGATTTTTTGGCGTCTATGGAATCATCAAACAGAGTATGTGTTCTTTCTTTTTCATAGGTTCTTTTCCTTAGGAGGGGTTGAAATTTGTTGCCAGTGATGCTATGGGTTTGCATTTCTTTAAAACACCATGATTTTTCTTGTGGTTTCCTCTGTATGATGGTTTTTAATAAATCAATAAAAATATTAGTTTTTAGTCAGTCAATATATCAGTAGCTATGGTTTATTTTTGTTCATCCATTTTTTTAAATCATTGGTAATTTTCATTTCATCTTAAATTACTCTATTACATTTAATTTAAATTCTTTTTAGATCCATATAAGCACATCGATTCTTGATATAATATTTTATAAAAATTAAATAAATTACTAAAAATATATTTTTTCTATTTCATTTTTTATTTCTTAACTAGTTCTACACTAACATTTCTATTAAATTAATATTCCTTTGTTTTTATTATCAATTTAAAAAATGATTCTTTTAAACAATCATTTTCTTTGTTATGCTGTCTTAAAAATGGTTTTCTAATGTTTTTTTCTTTCTAGGAACTAAATACATGGTTTTTTATGAATAATATTGGATATATATCAATTATTCACTTTACATAAATAATAAATTTCCTAGGAACATGTTTATTATTCAATTGTCTTGGTGAATCAAATGGTTCTATTAAGGTAAATATGAAATATTTAATTCTCACATTCATAAATTATTGGATCCAAATTTTATGTATTTTAATTATTTCATTTAATGTTTCTCTAACTTGGTAGATTTATTTCAAGTATCAAATCAAAATTGTGTATTTTCATTTTATAGACAGTGGGTTACTATGAAAATGATTTTCAATAGGTTTAATACCACCGGTTTCATAGTGGAAGCTTGGTCTATACTCCTTGTGAGTGAGTTTCATCATTGAAATTACATGATGACTCATTTTTGGTTACTTCATTGTTTCATATTATGGGTTTCTAAGCCTTTATGTGTTTTCATATAAAGATAACTAGAAATGTTAGTGTTAATACTTGATGTTTAGGTGTGGATTATTTTTCATTTATTTTCTCTATTTTGATTGAATCATTTTGGTTTCTATATTATTATTTAAAATATGTTAAAATTTTATTAATAATCTTGAAATTTTTAGCTAGAAGTGTTATGAGTTTGTGTCAATTTAGTTATAAGGAAATTATTTCTTCTAATAAAGTTTACATTATGATTATTCTGGATTATTTAATTATTTTTTAGTATAGTTGTTTGATGTTATGGTATGTTCTAATTTGTTGTCATTTCTGATTTTGTTGACTGATTTTATAACTGTGATTTTGTAAAATGATTGTAGAATCTTGTGATCTAATTTACTCTATAAGCTTAAAAGATTATGATTACTATACATCTATGAATTTTTCAATTATAGACACTATAGATAACTTTAAAAATTATTCATTTTTATGTTTTCAAGACATCAAAATTATAGAATTAGTTTTTCAATCACACACTTTATTTTCTTCCCAAATAGATTGTGAACCACACATCATTCAGTTTTCCATCTACTAAGAAAGTATCAATTCCTAATACATAGTGACCAAGTTAATCAGTTGATGTCTGATGAATTTTTAATTACTTTATTTCTAAGTGAAATTTTAATTTAATGTTCAAGTTCATACAAGAAAACTATTAAACTCTATTTCAGTATTCCAAGTTTCCCAAAAGAAAATTCTAGGTTCATTATCTAGTTATAGGCATGCAATTTCATATTTTAAACAATTGTATTAGTCAAGTAGTGAGTTTTACTTTTTAAATTAGATCTCTAGGAAGGCACAACTGTAGTTTTTTTCAATTCCAGAGTCATGTTTTTCAAGAACTATAATATCAAATCTTTGATTTGATGATTGGTTTTTCCCTCATTGACTGCTATCTTGATGTTTATTTAAATGGGTCTGTAGAATGCTGTGGTAGAAATTTTTATTGTTTTATCCACACATCACACTATTTTTAAATTCTCCCTATATTTTTCCCCATTACTATTTTTTAGCAATTAATTTTTCTATGATTTCTAGTTTCATGATTTCTATATTTCATACTTGGTTTGTAATTTTTAGATTATTTATTTGCCTATTTTTTAATGCATGTTTGTTTGAATTGACCAAAATGTTTCACTGTGTAGTGGGACATTATCTCAAGGTTCTAAAAAAGTTAAATGTGTTTATGTAGTTGAAAATGGACACTAAAAAAACAATATTGAAATTTTGTGATGAATAATTTTTCTCTGATTAAATTACAGAATCTCAAGTCAAATACATGGTTTTGGGAGGAATACTAGGAGGAATATCCAGATTTGTCATGTTGTACATATTTTTCACAATTGTAATCCAGACTACTGGTAATATCAACCACATTCCTCTATATTTACTTATTAGTAATTTATTTCTGGAAGACACACACACACCAGCATACCAATATGTTTTTACTTATTCTTATGATTTTTCAAATACTATAATACACACATATTTTTATATACTGAAATAAATAAATATTGTAATAATGTTATGAATATATACAAATACTATAATGATATAATAATATAATACACACACATATTCATATATTGGGATATAAAAATATGAAATTATTCAAATATTGTAATATTAAAGTACTATAATACATTATCATATAGTGTAATATATATTTTCATATACTATAATATACATTTTCACATTTTCATATTCTATAATACTATAATACTATAATATAAAAGTACTGTAATATATATTTTCCCTCATGCGCTGTATATTTGAAGGAAATGATATTTATACTATAAATATAAATTTTAGATTATGATATATTTGATCACTATAGAGACTTTGATAAAAATATAAGGAATTTTGTTCATTTCTAAAATTCAAGGGCTTCTCATGGACTTCAGGAAGTATTTTGACTATATATAGGTAGTATTGTTATTTATAATCATACTTGATTAGATATTTTTCATAGATCCTACCACACTAATTAGTTTTATTGTACCTTTTAATTATTACCATATGCATGTCATTATTGGAATATCATGTTACAATAGTGGGGTTGTAGAATCCATGACTTCAATTATCCATACCAGAACACCTATGGTATGAACCTTAACTTTTAGTTCATTCATTTACTTCATAAATTGTTCATAACATGTTTTATTCAATACATGAAATTCCTTTTTTGTTAATATTACCTCTTTTTTATAGCTTCATCTATGAAAACTCTATCCATTTTCATATATTTTAATTCCTTTATATGTAATTTCTTCTATATTCATATACATGAATATTACTTTTATCAACCTTAAATAATGAATTATGAGAAAAATGACAACCAAAAGTAACACATTAGGTTGATTCAAAAAATAATAAATAAGATGATAATTATATTATAAAAACCCACAATACATACACATTTTAAAATTGTGAAGTATGTAAAGAATGTCTTAATGGTTAAAATACCATATAATTAGGTACAATAACATTGGGATCCTGAATAACCATCTATTATAGGAATATTTGGACAATAAAATCCAAGAGCTTTTCCATAAGTTGGAGTACACGACGCACAATTGTGAGGTTTTTTGGTCCAAGATACTTTTATTTTTGATAGGTATTGAGGATCATAAAAAAAATTTATCAATAAACATGCAATATATAAAGTTTTTCATGTAGAAAAACCTTCAAGGTTAGTGTCTTACAGTCTTGAGTCTTTAATTCCTCTTTGAGTTTTAGTTGTTGTGATAATAGTTTTTGGGTAAAGTTGTTTATTTTAGTTATTTAAAGGGAAAAAATGTGGATAGGTAATTTAGATAGAAGTATATTTTTATGTATAGGTGCATGTGATATTTTTCATGTAATTCTTATGTATTGTGTATATTGTATAAAGGATATGTGGCCATATTAAATGAACTGATACAATATATATATATAAAGTCAAATTCATGAAAATATATACAAGTTTGTAGAGTGTGTATGGTCACTTCATGGGTTGGAGGTGAAGTAGGAGTCTGTATAGGTGTTTTTGAACTTTTAAACTAATAAGTTATCATTATAGAATTGAAATGTTTATTGAAAAAAACTCTAATGGGGTATAATTAACCTAAATGAATCATGATGAAGATTATTATATTTGTTGTCGGTGATAAGTTATGTATATATGAATTGAATCTAAAGATGATGAGTAATGTTGAACTAAAAGTATATATTGTGTATTGAATGTTAACACTATAAAATACAGGTAGAGACCATATCTACTTTTAGAAAGTAATACTGAATTATATTATGTGTTTAGATGATTAATTTCGATAATGGAAAGGTATATTTTTCTAAAAATAATGATGTTGAGTAATGATGGAATTTGAAATTAATTTTACTAATATACAAATATGTATATTTCATTTTGTAGTAATATATAGTAATTATTGATATGAACATATTTGAATAAATAAAATTGTATAAGGCATAGAAAATTTGTTATAGAATCATCATCTTCTAAAGTATTGGATCATTTATTTTAGAATGAGATTAAATTTATATTCTAAAATACATGGGATCTACATGAGTAAGTACTATCATTAGAATAACTATAAGAGAAATCCATTTCTGAAATATGAAGTATTTGGGAGACTATGTACTTTAGTAAGGTAATGTTTAGATAATGAATAATAGATGAGTATTCTAATGAACTATGTAAGAGTTATTAGTAAGGAACTCAAGAAGAAACTTATGAATACCTTTAGTTTTAATGATTCATTATACAATGCATCAAAAACTTTGTAAACATTGGTTAAAGTTTTGATTTATGCTAGTTTGATAAATTTTGATTTGTGGGATATTGAAGACATTGAAAAGGGACAATTTATGTATGAATAATAATAAACCACTACTAAGTATTTAAGATTCACTTTAAATATTCACTTTATGTACAATAAATTCATTGAAAAACTTAAGGATGCATAAAATCCATTTGAGTAAGAGAATTTCTACATTATAGATTAAGATGGATTTATGAAATAATAAGTAAAGTATATGTTGTGATAAATATGAATTCTATCATGGATAATGAATGTTTTGGTATGGAAGGAAATGAGTTAACATAAGTGATAAAAGGATAGGTAAGTTTAACTTAAAACTTTCATAAGGATTTTCTATATGAATAAGAATGAGATATGTGTATTGGGGCCTCATATAGCCTAGAAGACTAATAAATAAATTAAAGTGATACATTGAAACATTGATTTAGATTATTCTACGAGCAAGGTTTCTTACTCAAGTGCAGTTGTGGAGGTGTGCATGAGAAAAATGGTGTTCTATCCCAATGTGTTGGGTTTCATTAAAGAGAAAAAACATCCATTCATCAAAGTATAATATGTTTTAAATCCGCCCCTAAATCTCATCATGATTGATGATGAAGGGAAGTACAATGACACCATAAGGATTGAAAACTAGAAATGAGAAAATATTCTACAATTCTTGATAGAAAAGGTGAAGCCTAAGTAAACTATTATGCCTCTCTATCATGATTTTTCCTATCCAACTGGGCTTTGTTCTATTTAATCTTTGGGATTATATATGATTTCCTAAAAATTTTTATGAACATATATGCCCAATACTTTTATATAGTTCAAAATTTTTATATCACTTAGAAATTTTATTACTCATTGTATTGGGTTTAAATTCTATAATTATGTTGGAGCTAAGGATGCGTTTTTTTAAATGGAATGTGATCATCCAAGAACTTTCATGAAATTTTTTATATCATTTTTTTTCATTTTATTGGGTTTAAATTATATAGTTGGGTTAGATATAAGGATAATTTTTTTTTGGAAATGGAATATGATCATCCAAGAACTTGCATGTCATTATTTATGTCAGCTTCTAGGGTGGGATAATAGAATCCAGTCAAATTCACAATCTACCCTTGATTCTACTGTTCTTGAAGTTGAAGATGTATCCTACCAGCATTCAGGCCATACTATGGTTAGGGAAAATAATTTAGGGAATGAGTTGAATACAGGTTTTCATGTGCTCTCTATTGTGGAAAAGACTCCAGAATAATTCGGTAATCTTGATTTGGGTTAGTATTTCTTTTCCATTAGTTAAATTGAACTTTGAGCCTTGGGGGTTTTTACTTGAAACTTTGGCATTTTTTTATTGGTATTTATTTAAAACTATTCAAATACAGTATTATATAATTCTATCCTAATTTAGGTTCATCGGAATCCAAACATGGGTTTATGAATTTTTTTTAGTTAGGTCAAAAAATCAAAACTCTGGTCCACATATTTATGAGTAAACAATGATTTTTTTGAAATTGTGCATATATAGTATTATATATTTGGGGATGAGATGCAGACTAGTTTGCATGCATCCTCTTTTGTGGAAAATATTCCACACAATAAGTCCTCGATATTGATTTGTGTTAATATTTATTTTCCATTAGTTAAATTAAACTTTGATACATGGGGTTTTTTTACTTGAAACTTATACATTTTTTTATTGGGATTTTGGTCTTTCTATAGTGTGTGTGTGAATTTTCACCTTCTCCTGGGGAGGTTATGGGTTTTATAAGGCTACAGGGTGGAATTTTTTAAAGATAAATTATGGAAATCACCCATAATCACTTGTTCTGTGAGGATCATTATATAGAATCTAATTTATAGTTTCTCTTATTAATTATTGTCCTTACATCATTAATTAAATTTAAATTATTCCCAGTTATTTTTTTGAGAGTGTTACCTGATTAATCTACCTACTTTTGAGCTTGTTCTATTTCCCTTATATTTCAAATGTATCCTTATATACAGTTCATGAAATTTCAAATATATTAGCTTTTTATGCTATTCTTATTTTTAATATAATATTTATACATGATGCAGCTTATAATCTGAATTCCGATCAGAGTCTAGGGGTATACCAATGATTTCATTACATATCATTTTTCAAAAGTTGTATAATTTTATTTCTCATCAAAATGTCTTTCATATATCAAATTTTGTTGTGTTTTTCATTGGCTTGTGACATAGAAGAATTTTTATTTTCTCATTAAACTAATCTCACCTTATTTTGGTTCTTATTCCTCTCAAAGTTATTCACCTCCTATATTCAGATATTTTTTTATTTATAATGAAATTTTTTTAAATGTTTATTGATCTAGAATTATGATGCTATATATAGGGATAAAATATATAATTTTCTATCATTCGTATTTATAATGAAATGATAATGTAAAGAATAACTTTATAATTAATTGATTGAGGTGGGAAATATAATGATAGGTTCACCCTTTTAAAAAAATTATATTGTTTGGTTTTTGGTTTCTAGGATATTTTTTTATTCATACTGGTTATTCATTTTATGGTCCCAAAATTCTAGATAATATGTTATTTTTTGTGATAGAAACTATTTTTTTATAATAATATGGTTTGTTACATGATATATTATTATAACCAAGCTTATATTTGGGGATGGTCTGTGCCCCTTTTCTATTCATATTTTTTTAATTCAATGTTCACAAACACATTTAATTTAGTAGGGTGGCTTTTTTTGTAATCTAGAGGCTATATCCATAGTTTTAAATCATGGAAGTATACCTAATGTCACAGTTTAAACTGTGTCCATTGGAATAATTCCATGTTTTACATCTGTGGAAATAATTCTACATGGATGAGGCTATAGCCAAGGTTATAAACCATGGAAAAACCGTATTTACATGGTTCAAATTGTGGAAATAAGCCTATAGCCATGGTTTATAACTGTAGATTTAAGTCGGTGGGGAAGGCACTATTTCCACATTGTAAACCATGGTTATAGACTTTTTTTCTTATTTTCAATCGTGGAAAAAACCCTATTTCCAGAGTTCAAACTGTGGCTATTGGGATATTTCCATAGTTTTGAATCGTGGCAATTGGGTTTTCCCTATAATCACACCAAAAGAAGCCATGACCCATAAAACTTTGGATATTACCAATAACCATGGTTTTGGGATCTATAACCATGGTTGTAAATCATGGATATAGACTAGATTTCTAATAGTTCATGATGACCTTATAAATTAACCTGAGACTCATTATCCTCATGGTGGTTGTGGAATAATTATAGTGAAATTGTGTTTGAATCTATATCATGACTTCAGTTATAAATATGATTCAAATATAAATCCAAAGGAGGTAAATATAAGGATTTTTGGTGGCTTGGTTAGTACATGAACAATTAGTTAATGACTATATATTATTAATTTTGTGTCAACTTATTATCAATACTTAAACTCGTATACATGTGAATTCATGTTAAAGAAAAATTGATGGTGTCCTACTAGGTTTATACTTAAACCCATAATGTGAATCCTAATGCGCATGTAGAACTAAAGGTCATGAACACTAGAAAGTATAAGGTCCCATTGATTAGGAGAAAATAGAATAAGCTTGGAGTTTGGCGGAAGTATTAGGATAGACCCTAGAGAAAGGCCATATAGTTTATTTACTTACATTCCTTACTCATACTATGGTATTAACCACCTCATTGGGTGTCCTTGTTTTATTATTATTTATGGTTTGATACACTTTTTATAATATTGTTAGAGCATTGATTTTTTATTCCACTGTGTTATCTTGTGATCCTATTATTTTTACTGATACCAAAGGTATAATATCTCCACTGATAGAGTTCAGACCCATAATACTAGTTGGAAACCTATTTCATACAAGGAGATGCACATGATTCCATGTGTAACTTTGAATTAGACTCAATGATTCGAGTTGGGGAGTTAAAACTATGGTATATTCTTTTAAATAAATTAAGTCCCTCTCCTACTGAATTCAACTTATTTCTAGACCATAATCCTTAATAGATAAGGTTAGAATTGACTCTTTTATATTGGAAGACTCATTACCTTATATGATAACATCCCTAAGACAATGGTATTCACTATCTAAATATATAAACAAGAAAACGGATCAATCTATATCTTTTATTTTAATATCAATATAGGCTAAATAAAGTATGATTTTATTTAATTCATCAATATGATCCCATAACATTGTATCATGTTTCATTTTAACAGTAAAAATTATTAAATTCCTATAAAACCAATAAAATAATTATTTAATAATTTATAATTCTCTAGTAAATTCAAAATTTTAGTTTTAGTGGGTTAAAATGTGACCTTACGTAGGAAATCATTACCTAAAGGTAGTGGCAACATGCTATGTTAATTTTACAGGGTATTATAGGGGAATATAATATATGGAAAATATCCATCCATTGGAGGATGATGTTGAGAAATATTCATTATGACTACCCAGGGTATATAGTATACCTTTATAATCTAACAATGAATACATTTTAATATTGCATAAATTTAAAATTTTCCTCCATAAAAATTGAAAATTTCGAATTTATTTGTTAATTTTATGATATTAATAATAGATTTGACACCAATTGTTGAGGTTTATCCCATAATAGAAAAAAATTTAATAGACCAATAAAAAATAGAAAAACATTTTGATAAAAATTTTTTTATACAAATTATATATTAAACAGTTCTAAAATTTTAGAAAAACAATTATAAACAAAAACTAAAATCAATAAAATGGATCTAATTAAAAAAGAAAACAATATTACATTAAATAAAATTCCAAATTAATAATTAAAATATTATATTGAAAAAACCCAACAAAAACTAAATTCTAATCCACCAAGGATTAAATTAACAAAATTAATAAGTAACAACTAACTAAAAAAATTAAAAATCTGGATATAATTGATTAGTTTTAAAAACATTAATATAAAAAAATATATGATCTACAAAGTTTAAACAAAAATAATAAAATCCAATATAATTAGAATAATTTTCACAATTTATTCAATATAAAATACAAAAAAATAAATACGTAACATTTAGTTTAAAATTTCTAACCCAAAATTAAAACATTCTTAACATGTATTCAACACACAAGGATAAAGTAAAAAGAAAAGAAAGAAATAATTGAACACTGGGATTTCATGTTTTTGTTCCGTATTGGAACTATATACATGGAAATAGTTTCACAAACATATGAATATATAAGAAAATTAAATATAATACAATACATGATATATGTGGGAATTTTTTTTCTTATTAAAACCACGAGTTATCATTCAATAAAATCTCATTAAAATGAAATCTAATCCAATAATTTATATACTTTCATTATGTAAATATTTATATCCCATAAGACTTGTGATTTTCATGCATCCCAAATTAGTTTATTTTAAAAATTCTCCTACTATGTATAATGAAAGTATCTGGGATGATTCCATGAAGAATAAAGAATGTTTACAAACATGATAGATCACTAATTATTTGATCAGATATTTTTTAATGTTGATTATAATTGAGGGATTTCAATTATCCAATCCATAACCCTAATTATTTATATTTAAGATAATTTTTTTCATAAAAATTAATTTTACTACATTTTTGATAAATCACATCGATGTAACACCCTGAGATTCTACAGTAAGAACCTCGTATTCGATAGCGTGTATGAGACGTGACACCAAGAATATAAGGGAATATAATATTTGGATACTTTATAATATATTTAATATTTAAAATAGATTCTATATATTTCAATTCATTCAACACTGATTTTTCATGCTTTACACGCAGGAGTGACTTTCTTCGATGGCTTGCGTTACACACAAGATCAAATTTTACCGAACTATAATATATTATTAAAATATTATTATTTAATATAATAAGATATAAACTAGAAATTATTAATAATATTAACTAACTTATGAAAAATTAATGTTTATATAAATATAAAATTAATTCATTTGTTACCAATTAATGAGCAACGAAAATAAGAACCAATTGGCTATACAAAAATATTATAATTTTATGCTTCCAATGGTGTTTTATCTTAATAAACATAATTAATTAAAATTATCAAATTATTTTAATGAAAAATTAATATTATATATTCAATAAAATATTTTTTTATATCCCACAATTTGGTTTTATATTCATAAGAAAAGAATAAACTCTATTTTACACATAAAAACCTATATTTTTATAAAGGCAATTTTACCACCTTTTAATAGAGAACCCATTTAAAATATTAATTTTGAAACTTTAATTAATATAATATGTTAGAATAAACATCATCTTTGAAGTATAAATATAAGAATTATGTTATCATAAATTTTATATATTTTTCAGAAACATATCATTTTTAATGAAAAGTTAGAAATACTAAATTTTAGTTCAAAACTACTTTTTAATTTAATTTATTTATAAGGTAAAATCATATTTTAAATTTGTTTTGAAGTTTAATTATATAATATTGTTATACATTAATACAATTTAGGCCATTAAAATCAATTTAACTTTTAAATTGACTATAAAAATGTAACAAACTTTCGAACTTTTTTACTTTAAAAACCGCATTGTCATCCCACCTGTGAGATTAAATTTAAATTATTTTCTGCCACTTCTATGATTATAATTTTGAAAAATTGATTCCATATTTGAAATAAAAATAATTTATAATATATAATAAGAAATAAAATTGACCAAAAATATTAGTGAAAGTGATTAAAATTAATTACAACGATTAAGGTTAAAATAAGATTAATAAGGGACTAAACCATAACCTTTAGGCCCAAAATGACCTATACAATTTTACAAGAGGTATTATATGGATATATTTCAACCATAGAAACTCTTGTGTCAAAATTTTACAATTATTGGATCCAATTTCAACATTAAAAATTTGGTATGAATTCATTTGTCAAAATATTATAAGAGTGCCACTCCTCTTCCACTATAAAAGACCACAACTTCTCCCCATTACACAAAAATCTCAAAACATTTAGGTTCGGCCAATATCTGCCCAAATAGATTATAAAATACTTCCCCTAAACTTTGAAGCCTCCATTTTGGAATAAATATTTCCTAGTAACCCCTTTGGTATAAATCAAAAGGAGTTACCCAGTTTTTAAGGAAACACTTTCCAATGATCTCTTTTATTTCATTTACATAACCACCACATAAAATATTATTCTTCTATGTTCATATAAAAACAACAGTATACTCAATATACTAAGGTGTATTTATGCTAAGGGTTTGACCTACACTTACACACACATCCATCTAACAGGTAACATACATAATATTTAAGTGACCAACAAACTACCGCCTTACGAAACAATGATTGTTCATTATTCCATTACAACCTCTAATGGTTGTATTTATGGTGGAAAATATATTTATATATGATATTTATTATTTTTTAATGCTTATTTAATTATTTTTCAACACATATATTTTTACATTCATTTTTTTAAAACCATAACATCGTTTGTGGAAGCGTGGACAACCGCCCCCTCAAGCGATGTGATTCGTTCACACAATACATGGAATGTATAAAAGATAGTTTTAATTAAAAATATGTGATAGAAAAAATCTATATGATATTCATGAAATAATTAATTTTTTGGAAATATAATATATACCATTTTATTTATTATCCTTTCACACACTTAAAAAGTGATAACGTTTTTTGTAGACGTGTGGACTACTGCCTCCTCGAAATGATGTGTTTATTTTTTCATCATAATAATTATATATATAATTATATATACATAAATAATATGGTATTTATGATATAATTATCATTCTATAAATATATGGTGTTACTTACCTTCTTTCCATGATGATCATTGAAAAATTAGAACGTTACTCATGCGTACGTACGACCTACCTTTTCTATGATTGTAACATTGATAACTATATGTGATGATTATTTTTAAAAGTATAATTGATGTATAAATATTATTATTATGTCATTATTATTATTCTGTATATGTTACATAATGATCCTTTTGACCATATTTTACCTACCAAAGTTGTTTTTGTCATAAAAACTGAATTTGGTCAACAAAATCGATAAAAAATTAATTGTTTAAGTAGATATACACACCATGGTAATAAGTGAAATAAAATAAATGATAAATATAAAAAGGTTCTGATGAAAGTATAAAATTAACATATTTTTATTATACATGATGTTAAAGGATGCTCACCCAACAATAAAATTAAGGTACGGGATTCTCATCTCACCTTTTTACATCTATGAGAAAAATGTCATTCTCACCACTTACATATTTTGTGTGGTGTATCTAATACACATTTTGTAATATTATATCAATAATACTTTTATCATCATGGTATTTTAAAAATTAAATTAAATTTTATTTTTTAATTAGGAATATGATTTATAATGTTTCAAAATAGTACGAGATACTTTGGAATGTTTAGAGATTATTTTCCTCAACAATAACTTTAATGATCTTTCAATGGTATTTCTATTTGACAAAAATTGCATAAAAATTATTCAATAAACAATTAATTTTCCTCTTATTTGGCCATTCATGACCATTTTCAAGTATTAGTACCATTTCCCACTATTTTTAACTCAAAATATTATATATATATTTTTTAAGAAAACCTGAATTTATTTCTCTCTTAAGTCAAGGAAACTATTTTCTTCAAAAAACCATGGTTTATTAAAATGACTTTAAAAATTATTTTAAAATGATTTGGTAAATAAATTTTTACACCTCATTTCCTTTAGTAATGTTTTCAAATTTATTTTTTTGTTTCTTTCTTGACAAATCATTTTCAAACCTTTTTACCATTCAAAAGAAATGTTCTTTTACCTCGTACAGAAAGTAAGGATTTACTCATCATCATTTCTCTGAAGATTCCTTTTCATATCTAAAAGGTTACATTTAATGTTTTTTTTTCAAAAGTGATTTTAAAATAAATATTTTTTCAAAATATTTTACAAAAAAAATTATATTTTCCTTAATAATGATTTTAAAAGATATTTTATAGTATTTATATTCATCAACAAAAAACCATTTATTTTTACTCCACTTGGTATTTTTTTTATTGATACCATCCTTATTCTTCCTATATATGGTTTATTATTTATTTGGACAAGGATAGTATTCCCATTTACTTCCTTGAATAATTTTTTATTCCCCTAGGAATATTCAATATCCTATAATCATTGAACATTGAATTCCACATAATTATCAATTTCATTTATCATGGATATTACAAGTACCTAAAATATCTACCATTTTACATACGGTGTCTAATTTTATTGTTATTTGATTATTTGGGGAAATATTGATAATTTTATATTCTTTATTCAATATAGATATGTGATAAGTAATATTATTTATTTTTATTATTTTATATGAGGAATGATTTTTATTGGTAATGATGGGTGGAGCCCAAACATTATATATCTCATTAATGCATCGATAGGTTCTCACGAGACAAATAAGTTAAAAAATTATATAAGTTTCTATCTATATTTTTAAACTATCTTATGAAAGGTCTTGATGGTATAGGCTTTCATGTTCATTATACTTAATATCCATTAAAAAATCATTTCTCTAATTTAGTTTCAGTTATTATTCACCCATGATATTTTTCATCAGAATATCTATAGATACACTTCATTTTTAGTTATTTGATTAAATAGAATGTGTTTTACTTTCTTACCTTTCCATATTTATTTTTCCTTATTTAATTATTTGAATGGAATGTGTTTCTGGTTATTACCTTAACATATTTTTATGCACTTACTTCTCAGTTTATTATTTATATGGAATGTGTATTCATTTATTTATCAGGTCATAATTATTATTCTCATTGATTAATTATTTCTTTCACTATATTTTACCCTTACTGAGCATTTGATCCCACCCTTATTATGTTTCTTTCCTCAAGAATATAATAAGCATACTATGAAAGATATATAGGGATTTACTTGATGGAATAAATTTATCATCAATGTTATTTATTTAGAAATAAAAAAAATATTATAATTGGTGTATTTATTTATAATACAAGACTTATTTATATATCTGGATTACCCAGACTACTAAACTCTTTGGTCCTTCAAGATTTGATTCCCTGTAATCATGGTAATGAAATTGATAGTAGGCACTGACTCTAGGCTATTTGGGGTCAGAGAGCTACAATTGGTATCAAAGGAAGTTTAGTAGCAACCTTGGAAACTATATTTTGGAAAACATAGGTTAAATAACATAATCCTAAGTTAGAATTTAAGGATAAGTATATAATAACATCCTATAATTTTTGTAAGGTAGAGATTATGCGGGTCTTCTTAGCAATACAAACCTATCTAGATACTACAAGTGGATGTGGTTCTGGAATAGATGTACTTAGGAGTAATAACTCTGACAAGGTGTTCCGAGCCTGACTCGGGGTAACCTGGTACAAAACAACGAACCTTACTACGCATCTGGTTTGACACTATTGGGGAATTTTCTTAGGATAATTCAATTTTTATTTACAAACCATTATGAATAATTCAAATGGATAATGATAATGAATAATCAAAGTTAAAACTAAGGTATTTTAGATTTAAAAATAATATGTAATGATTTAGATATATTATAGGCAATTATACACTTTTCCTTCTATGACTATTGTCGATTACACTATTCTTTCTAGTTTTAGTGAATGGATGGAGCCAAAAGGATTCAATTTAACATCTAATATGAAGGAAAAGGTGGTGAAAATGAGAAAACAAATGATTTTTTGACATCAGTGAATGAAATAATGTTTATAAAAAATCATTTTCCTGAAATATGAGTAACAATATATACCTTTACCAACTCCTAAACACAAAAATAAAAGAGATGGATGGAGGTTACTAAGAGCTCGAGTGTTGGAGACTGTAAAGAAAAGAAGGATCAATTTTCGACATGTGAGAAGTGTGGAAGGAGAAACCTATGAAAGTGTCTCAATGTAACAATTAAATGATTTATATGTGGTAAATAAAGACAAAGAAAACTGTTTCTAGAGAAAAAATGAAGAGTACGGTGAAAGAAAATGAAACTCATCCTAAGGATCCATTTGTGGTTCTTTTTCATAAGTGTGGGGAACCTGAACATTACCCAAGTCAATTCCCTCTTCTAGAGGATAAAATTTATACTAAGGAAGGATCTATGTTGAAATAAGTGGATGGAGTATTTATGTATTGAGGTTGTTTTTAAAACCTTTATTAAAAGGATATTTAGTGATTAACCTTATTTCATGGATG